>CM019066.1:188191484-191033984 GCA_009667805.1 Leptobrachium leishanense
TAGTTAAAATCAACAGAAATTCTATTCTTCAGTAATTATACTGTTTACCAATTATACTCTACAAATATTTGGAACATCTATTTCCTACTGTAAATATAATAAAATATATTGATTATAAAAATATATTTTGTGAATATAATTATACACTTGCAAAGAGATTTTAAATTTGTTCCTATACCCAAAAAGCAAATATCTTTTTTTTAAAAAAACTTGTTAAAACAAACCAATAAATTTAAATATGACATGTCTGGCACTTAGCTCAGCATTATATCAAATAGAGACATTTTATCGTCTATTACATCATGTCTGGCATTTATAGAAACCCTCATAACTCTCTGGTTCACCCAGCCATGAACTATTTTAAAAAAAAAGCTCTGTCCATTTCTAAAACTAGGGAAAATTGAAAAAGAAAAACTTTACATTAAAACAAGATGGCTACAGGCATCCATTTTAATTTTTCCATTACAATATACCCGACATGTCTTGGAAGCTGCATTGCTAATAATCTCATTATGATGACTACAAATCCCTGTAAACAGGATATCTGACCAGTTGTTTTATTAATTATCTCTATCAGACTTACTGTATCTAAACACAAAGCTCCTTTCTGCCTGAATGATGATAGTGCAGACCCCGTTTGAAATTGTGTAAGATAAAGGACACCATCTAGAGCTCAGAATCTTATATTTAAACAATTTCTGTAAAGGATAAATGAGTACATGAAAAATTAACAAATGAGCAAATTAACATTGTTTTAATTTTTTAACCATCACAGAATACCAATTTCTGTGCAAAACTTATATTTTACCTGTTATTTAATTGTTAGCTTCACATCCCAAGTTTTTTTAAAAAAAAGGTTAAGATAGCATTTTTTCCAACAAAAATTGCCTAATAGTGAAGGGGTTAAGGATGCACAGCTTTCACTATTAGGGTTATTGAGAGAGAGGTGAAAAGCAGGAGAATGGCTGGAGAATGGAAAATTCTAGGCCAAAATAGCCAAACCGGAAAAATTCTCCCATTTATCTCATTTTCCAAATAGGCTATTTTGACCTAGATTTTTCCATTCTCCAGTCATTCTCCTGCTTTTCATCTCTCCCTGAATAACCCTGCATATCTACATTTTGCACATCCTTTTCTGACAATACTCAAATGAAAATATTTATTTAGTATTAATCTAACATTACTTTATAAATGCAATACAAACATTGCACATTTGCATGTGTTATAATTGCTGATGTGCATAACCATATACAGTTGTGTTCAAAATTATTCAACCCCCACTGAAATTTAGTGTGTTGGCCAGTTTGACATTGATTTTGATCATTCAGTCATCTTGCTTACAATTAAATCAAAGAGGCACGTGTAGGTCAGACAAATATAACATAACATTTATAATGAAATAACCACAAATGTCTTTTCTGTGCTCACATCATTATCAGTTTTATTCAACCCCCAAGTGACATTCAATCTTAGTACAACATCCTTTTACAGTTATAACAGCTTTTAAACGTGAAGCATAGCTTGACACAAGTGTCTTGCAGCGATCTACGGGTATCTTCGCCCATTCGTCATGGGCAAAAGCCTCCAGTTCAGTCACATTCTTAGGCTTGCGCACTGCAACTGCTTTCTTTAAGTCCCACCAGAGGTTCTCAATCAGATTTAAGTCAGGTGACTGCGATGGCCACTCCAAAATGTTCCAGCCTTTAATCTGCAACCATGCTCTAGTGGACTTGGAGGTATGCTTGGGATCATTGTCCTGTTGAAAGGTCCCACGTCTCCCAAGCCTCAGGTTTGTGACGGACTGCATCACATTGTCATCCAATATCTCCTGGTACTGAAGAGAATTCATGGTACCTTGCACACGCTGAAGCTTCCCTGTACCTGCAGAAGCAAAACAGCCCCAAAGCATGATTGACCCCCCGCCATGCTTCACAGTAGGCAAGGTGTTCTTTTCTTCATAGGCCTTGTTCTTCCTCCTCCAAACATAGCTTTGATCCATGGGCCCAAACAGTTCTAATTTTGTTTCATCAGTCCACAGAACACTATCCCAAAACTTCTGTGGTTTGTCCACATGACTTTTGGCATACTGCAGTCGACTCTTCTTATTCTTTGGAGACAGCAAGGCAGTGCGCCTGGGAGTTCTGGCATGGAGGCCTTCATTACGCAGTGTGCGCCGTATTGTCTGAGCTGAAACTTCAGTACCCACATCTGACAAATCTTTTCTCAGTTCCTCAGCAGTCACACGGGGACTTTTCTCCACTCTACGCTTCAGGTAGCGCACACCAGTCGAAGTCAGCATCTTCTTTCTGCCACGACCAGGTAGCGTTTCAACAGTGCCCTTTGACTTGAATTTGCGAATGATGCTTCCTATGGTCTCTCTTGGTATGTTTAACATCTTTGCAATCTTCTTATAGCCATTGCCCTTCCTGTGAAGAGTAATCACCTCTTCTCTTGTCTTCCTGGACCATTCTCTTGACTTCACCATGTTTGTAACCACACCAGTAAATGTCTAGAAGGAGCTGAGTATCACAGTCATTTTAAAGCTGCCTAATTGGTGATTATTATGCTTTATTGCTGCTCCGTGACATCCACAGGTCTTTTCAATACCTGATTGAAAACACTTGAATGAACCTCTGTTCTTCAGAGTGGTAGTCTTTAAGGGGTTGAATAATTGTGTCAATGAAGAATTCACAAAAGAAACATTTACTACTGTATTACAAAACCAATTGATGTCATTTTAGTTGCATATGGTTCTTTAAAAAGTCCTTGTAGGATTTCATTCTGAATACAATTACAAATGTACACTAAATTCCCTAAAACCCTTTACAGCATTGGGGGTTGAATAATTTTGAACACAACTGTACCTATCCAGCAATGGAACCCGCTAAACCATGGTTTCTCAACTCCTGTCCTCGGGAACCTCAACCAGGCCAGATTTTGGAGATCACCTTGGGGAAATGCAGACTGAATCCTGCAATCACTGGGCAGAAAATCATATCACCTGTGCTGTGCATCACATATTTGGCAAACCTGACCTGTTAGTGGGTCCTGAGGACCAGGGTTGGGAAACACTGTCAGCTAAACGATCAGTATGTACTGTATATGGCTATTAACCCTTTCCATGCGGAGGACGCGCTCAGCGCGTCCTGCCGCATGGCCACTTCGCAGCGGAGGACGCGTTGAGTGCGTCCTCCTTTTGCAGCGGCGATCGGCCGGGATTCCGGACGATCGCGGCGGCCCCCCGATGTCACCCCAGCCTCCCGGACCCTGGCGGGCACGATAGACGTCTTCGCGCCTGCGCGATGAGGTCTATTTCATGCACCCCCCCGCCACTGCGGGGAAGGTGCCTGAAGGTGCCTTCGGACCTCTCCCCCCTCCCCATCCGTGTGGACCATCGGGTAAAGACAGGTACCGCTTGGAAGGGCACAGCCTGCCCTTCCAAGCGGCGCCTGTCTTTAACCCCTGGGGGGCTGGATCGCGATATGGTGCTAACATGCGCCGAATCGCGGTCCCCTCCTGGAGCTGGCCGACATCTTGGATGTCGGCCAAGGTTCCGGGATATCCCCCTAGCGACTGGCGTCATCGCGCATAGTGCAATGGCGCCAGTTTTGCAATTAACCCCTTGCAGCCACCTATGGTGGAGATAGGGGGTTCATTGGAACCCCCTATCTCCCGATCCGTGACAGCTAGGGGTTAATGGCCAGAGCATGGCCTTTCCAATGATACCAAACATGATCATGTACAATGTAAACAAAATAATTAAAAATTATAAAAAATTGTTTTTGTTTGTTTTGTATTATTAGTGCAGCAATATTGTTCCCATTTCAATTATAATGTGAACAATGATGCTGCACTAACGATTTTTTCTAATGGGGGGCGTTTGCTAAAAAACACATAATTTTCCCAAAAAAAGTAACGATTCCCCTTTTCTAATTTTTTTAATAAGCGCAACCCATAGAAAATATAACCGCAAACGCTTGCATGTTAAAATGTTAAAAAAAACACTTTACACGTTGTAAATTATTGAAAATTCTAATTTTATTGCAGTTTTTGTTATAATATACAGACAGGACATAACGTATACATATAATAATGATATATTATGAATCTGCCAAGTCTGTCGGAAAGAACGATATATAATATGTCTTCAAAACGCGGTTAAACATGATGAGCGAAACCAGTAAAAAGGAGCTCAGCACAGAGGTGTGAAAAGGCTCAGTAGCGAAAGGGTTAATGATATACAGGTCTATTCAAAAAAAGGTGAAAATCAGGAAAATTGGCAGAAGAGGACAATCTAGGCCATAAAGCCGATTTGGAAAGTGAGATAAATGGGAGAATTTTTCTGGTTTGGCTATTTTGACCTAGAATTTTCACTTCTCCAGTCATTCTCCTGTTTTTCACCTTTCTTTTGAATAGACCTGATAGAAATAAAATTAACATCCTTACAACTGCACCTTCCCTCAACTGGAAATAAACCGATACAGCTATCAATGCAACCATGTGTAGAAACTAAATCACCACTGTTTGTACTGCAGTCTCTACCACCGAATTGTAACCAGTTTGCTGCTATAGGAATAAAGTGTAAAAATAATATGATTAACAAATAACAGAGAGAATGCGTTTTACTGAATTCACCCATATGTTAATAAAGAATATATATAGATATACAGACATATACAACAATATATACAGTTGTGTTCAAAATTATTCAACCCCAATGCTGTAAAGGGTTTTAGGGAATTTAGTGAACATTTGTAATTGTATTCAGAATGAAATCCTACAAGGACTTTTTGAAGAACCATATGCAACTAAAATGACATCAATTGGTTTTGTAATACATTAGTAAATGTTTCTTTTGTGAATTCTTCATTGACACAATTATTCAACCCCTTAAAGACTACCACTCTGAAGAACAGAGGTTCATTCAAGTGTTTTCAATCAGGTATTGAAAACACCTGTGGATATCACGGAGCAGCAATAAAGCATAATAAGCACCAATTAGGTAGCTTTAAAATGACTGTGATACTCAGCTCCTTCTAGACATTTACTGGTGTGGTTACAAACATGGTGAAGTCAAGAGAATGGTCCAGGAAGACAAGAGAAGAGGTGATTACTCTTCACAGGAAGGGCAATGGCTATAAGAAGATTACAAAGATGTTAAACATACCAAGAGAGACCATAGGAAGCATCATTCGCAAATTCAAGGCAAAGGGCACTGTTGAAACGCTACCTGGTCGTGGCAGAAAGAAGATGCTGACTTTGACTGGTGTGCGCTACCTGAAGCGTAGAGTGGAGAAAAGTCCCCGTGTGACTGCTGAGGAACTGAGAAAAGATTTGCCCGATGTGGGTACTGAAGTTTCAGCTCAGACAATACGGTGCACACTGTGTAATGAAGGCCTCCATGCCAGAACTCCCAGGCGCACCGCCTTGCTGTCTCCAAAGAATAAGAAGAGTCGACTGCAGTATGCCAAAAGTCATGTGGACAAACCACAGAAGTTTTGGGATAGTGTTCTGTGGACTGATGAAACAAAATTAGAACTGTTTGGGCCCATGGATCAACGCTATGTTTGGAGGAGGAAGAACAAGGCCTATGAAGAAAAGAACACCTTGCCTACTGTGAAGCATGGCGGGGTGTCAATCATGCTTTGGGGCTGTTTTGCTTCTGCAGGTACAGGGAAGCTTCAGCGTGTGCAAGGTACCATGAATTCTCTTCAGTACCAGGAGATATTGGATGACAATGTGATGCAGTCCGTCACAAACCTGAGGCTTGGGAGACGTTGGACCTTTCAACAGGACAATGATCCCAAGCATACCTCCAAGTCCACTAGAGCATGGTTGCAGATTAAAGGCTGGAACATTTTGGAGTGGCCATCGCAGTCACCTGACTTAAATCCGATTGAGAACCTCTGGTGGGACTTAAAGAAAGCAGTTGCAGTGCGCAAGCCTAAGAATGTGACTGAACTAGAGGCTTTTGCCCATGACGAATGGGCGAAGATACCCATAGATCGCTGCCTGCAAGACACTTGTGTCAAGCTATGCTTCATGTTTAAAAGCTGTTATAACTGTAAAAGGATGTTGTACTAAGTACTAAGATTGAATGTCACTTGGGGGTTGAATAAAACTGATAATGATGTGAGCACAGAAAAGACATTTGTGGTTATTTCATTATAAATGTTATGTTATATTTGTCTGACCTACACGTGCCTCTTTGATTTAATTGTAAGCAAGATGACTGAATGATCAAAATCAATGTCAAACTGGCCAAAACACTCAATTTCAGTAGGGGTTAAATAATTTTGAACACAACTGTATATATATATATATATATAGACAAAGAGAGACTGGCGGCACTCGATAAGAAATTAAAAACAAAAAAGTTTAATTAAGTCATTTAAAATAGGTCCGACGTTTCGGCCCACACAGGAGCCATTCTCAAGGTGATACAAACGTTACATGCATGTTTAAATGAACAACAATCTTAATTGGAATACCAATCGGAGAGGTCTCATTAGGTACTAGCCACAGGTGTCATGGTGCGTAACTCACAAAGCAGTGTACGTCTCATAAAAATGGCGTCGCGTGTTTACCAACGCAGTCCTGTCACCAAGGCAACTAAAAACAATGCAACACAACATTGCAAAAAGGAAGAGAAGAGAGAGCCATGAAAGAGAGAGAAGGAGCGATATATCGATCAAGGAGTACAAAAATCAAAGAAGTGAACACTACCACCAGGGATCCAAGGAAAACTCCTAAGCGAATAATCGTAGATGCATATAAACAACAAACATATTAACAAGTAAGCAATTGCTGCAGATCACAATATAACCCGCTAGTCATAGGTAATGAGCTATTTCATGTGTCACAGGGCCACATATCATGCATATAATATAATATATATAATATAAATATATCTGATGAAAAAGAGGTAGAAGAGGCAGAGGGGGCATCCAGCTCAACGATCGTATAGGAAGCTAGAGAAGGAGACATACTCATTCAGCCCTCTAGGCGCCACAGTATCGAGGGTCCTGATCCAAAATGTCTCCCTCTGTAGCAACCGCTGAGAGCGGTTACCACCCCTAGGGAGTGGAGGCACATGATCAATAGCCACAAGACGGAGTGTAGGTAGTCTATGTTGCAATGCCAGGAAATGTTTAGCCACTGGCTTATCAGTATGGCCATCCCTATAGGCCGTATTGATAGATGAACGAGGGCCTCGAATGCGGTCTCTAAGTGTACGATCAGTCTTTCCAGCATAAACTAATCCACATGGGCAGGTAATCATGTAGATTACAAAGTCTGTCAAACAGGTGATACGATGTTTAATTTTATAAATACGACCTGTATGTGGGTGTACAAAGGTAGTTGATGAATTCATGTGATTGCATGTAACGCATCCAGTGCATCTAAAGCATCCCATTTTTTGCAAAGGGATCTTAGTGGCATATGATTTAACAGCATCTGTGTGTACAAGCAAATCACGTAAATTATGCCCCCTGGAGTAGCTAATAAGTGGTTGAGTTTTAAATGACATAGGCAATGACCGATCGAAAGAGAAGTTGTTCCATTGTTTTTTAATAGTGTTAGCTATCTTGGCACTATGAGTATTAAATTTTAAAGGGAGAAAAATTCTCGCTGCCTGCACTGGTTGGGATAATTTGTGATCTTGTGTGCGATTTATCACCTTCATTAGAGCATTGTCAAGGGTGTTGATGGAATAACCCATAGCCCGAAAGCGCTGGTACATCTCCAGAATTTGTTTTTCACATAATTCCACATAATTGGCACCTGGGACTTGATATAGGGGTGGTATGACACATGAAATAGCTCATTACCTATGACTAGCGGGTTATATTGTGATCTGCAGCAATTGCTTACTTGTTAATATGTTTGTTGTTTATATGCATCTACGATTATTCGCTTAGGAGTTTTCCTTGGATCCCTGGTGGCAGTGTTCACTTCTTTGATTTTTGTACTCCTTGATCGATATATCGCTCCTTCTCTCTCTTTCATGGTTCTCTCTTCTCTTCCTTTTTGCAATGTTGTGTTGCATTGTTTTTAGTTGCCTTTGTGACAGGACTGCGTTGGTAAACACGCGACGCCATTTTTTTGAGACGTACACTGCTTTGTGAGTTACGCACCATGACACCTGTGGCTAGTACCTAATGAGACCTCTCCGATTGGTATTCCAATTAAGATTGTTGTTCATTTAAACACCTGCATGTAACGTTTGTATCACCTTGAGAATGGCCCCTGTGTGGGCCGAAACGTCGGACCTATTTTAAATTACTTAATTAAACTTTTTTGTTTTTAATTTCTTATCGAGTGCCGCCAGTCTCTCTTTGTCTATATTATCTATGGCGGAGCACCCACATTTGACTCTATGTAGATATTGAAAGGTGTTGCAGGACTATTGGAGACGTATATATATATATATATATATATATATATATATATATATAGTTATTCAGAGAAAGGTGAAACTCTGGAGAACCTTTGGAGAATTTAAAATTGTAGGTCAAAATAGCCATTTTGGAAAGTGAGATAAATGGGAGAATTTTTCTGGTTTGGCTATTTTGACCTAAAATTTTCACTTCTCCAGTCATTCTCCTGAGTTTCCCCTTTCTCTGAATAACCCTGTATGTAATATAAATTCTATTTATCAATATACATTTTGTATTTATATGAATTGTATATATTATAAATTATTTATATATACACACATATATACAATACACCATAAATAAATTTTATTTGTTTAGTAGATAATAACATTTAATATAAGACCATATATATATATATATGTCGGATATAATCTCTGCACGTGAATACAACACGTTTGTATATATTGGATTTATCAGCCAAGCCTCCAATATATCAGGGATTATTATTTCATAAGAAACTTATACGAGACACAAATATCAATCGTCTATATCTCTTAGAAATTATCCTGAATTCTTTTAATTGTCTGTGTTTTGCTTTAAAAAATACAATAATCAATAATCGGATAAAAATATATATATATTTATTACGTATACAAAAAAGTTTCGAATCTCATATCATGAACAAAAATTTACAAACCACAACCCATCAGCATATAAAAACTAGCTTCACAATATATGTATCTCCGGTTAGTAACTGCATATATGATTAATATCATTTACCTTATCAGTTAGTAACTAATACACAAATGGTCAATAAATATTTCTGCTTAATACAACATACATTTCCCAGCAAACAATGTTTAACCAGCCAGCTCTTATAGATATATATATATCTCTGCTACATGGATCAACAAAAGATGAGCTAATTTAATAATAAGTAATAAAAACTTATTTAGTGAATCCTCCCCTAATCTCGAGAATTAAACTTCTAATCTTCTGCTTTTTATTTTGTAGTTATGTAATTCCTTGCTTATTAATTTTAATCACAGTAATTTCCAAATTCAATATATATATTGGTATCAATCTTGCAACATTTCTTTAGGAATAAATCCTTATATCCACTTCTTCATATTTCTATCTGCAGAATAGAATTACTTAGAATTTGGATTTTAACCGTATCCGAGAAGTCTCAGTCTACGTTGCAAAATCTCTACAAATATATTTTTACATTAATTCCTTATTTCATACATTACCTGTCCAATTTGGATGTTGATGAGTCTGCCTTGGAATTTTCTATGTGATGCTTTGTTTTGGAATATGTGAAAATTATCGATATGAGATAATCAATGCATGTGAGTTAGAGATTTGGTGAGAATATTGATTGCCTCATGTCTTAGGATCTGCCTGCATCGTGATGTGAGTCTGATGTGAGTCTGAATGCTGCAATTTCCCGACTCCTCAGAGTGTCATGTATAATGAATGTCTGAGTGCATGGCGATGTGAGCCTCTCCGCTGGAATCTCCTGACTTCTCAGAGTGTCATATGTACGGGACATCCGAATGCATTGCGGTGTGAGTCTGTCTGCTGACATCTCTGACTGACTTTACAAAAGAATCTTTGCCGCCTATTATAGCCAATTTGACGTCATGGTTAATTATTTTTACTATCCTCTAGAGGGCAGTATTGCACTTCTTATATTAATTCCACCATTTCTTTTTAATAGTCCTATCTCGGGTCAAAAGGTCAGACTAACTTAACAAAGAGCCTTGTCTTTTAACTAGACTGTCTCTGTCTCCATCTGTCATACCTGATTTATAGCTCTCCTCCCTTTTGGTTGCTTAGAGCCTTATCAGCTAAATTCTTCCTGGTTAACTCACAGAATCTATTCTTTAGTAATTTTATTATTTACCAATTATATACTTTCTACAATATTTTGGAGTATATATTTCATACTGTAATTATAATAAAATATACCTTGATTATAAACATATATTTTGTGAATATAATTCTATATTACAGAATATTTTCTCTTATTCCTATACCCAAAAGACAAAATCTCTTTTGTTTTAGAACTTCAGACAAACCAATAAATTTACTTATAACATGTCTTAACATTATCTCACATTCATTCATTCTAGGTTCCTTCATGTCTGGGACTTCTTAACCCAGGAATGAACTTTGTAAAAAAAAATCTTGTTCATTTCTAAACCTAGAGAATATTTTGAAAGAAAAACTGTCTTTAAAACAAAATGGCTACAGGCGTCCATTTTAAAATTCTCTTTTGTGTGTAATATACCCGACATATATATATATGAGTGTGTGATCTATAAAGTATTTATACTTTAGTTCTAAATATAAAATATGTATTTTTGAATAAAACTATGGATGGATGACTCCAAATCACAGTCAGTGTATGAGGATGTTGAAAATGTAAAAATACATACATTAATTGCATCTTCTCAACCTCACAGAAAATGTTTAAATTACATGCGGTATCTAGAAAAGTAATCCTATTTTCTTTTAACTCTAAAACCCGATGTTAGTATGAATGATCTGTACTGTCAGACTGGCTCATCCCATGCATTGTTTTTATGGCAGCCCATCTCAGTCATTCCTTAAGGATAACAGAATTTCAGGTCCAGCAGCACACAGGACAGGAGCCCAGTGCCACCGTGGAAACGTCTTAAATGCCCCTCCAATTTATGTCATGCCAGATAATTGTCACATATAATGTGGTCATGTCCACAGAGGCTTCAAATAGCCAAACCATGTAACCCTTTAGGTGCCAGACGGGCGAGAAGACAAACATCACAGTATCGTTTTATCAGATTGGCCTTAAATCCAAGTGTGTATTGTTTTACTGTCTGTGGAGGCTTAGATCTAACTGTGAATGAGCTGTAAATCACAGGGTGCATACCCCCTGGAGGTTGGAGGAGGGTGAGGATGGGGGCAGATTGCTTACAGAATAGAAAACAATGCTGAAACTCATTAGACAGCCTGGGTGGTTGGCCGGGGGGGGGGGGGTAGGATAGGGGGTGTTATTTGTCATTGTTTAATAGTGATCAGGACCACCCTTCAGGTGCAAGATCCTATCAGAATGTGAGTCCTGTGCTTGTCTTAGCTCCTATTCTAATGTAGGTGCTCACTGCTCATATCTCTTCACACTCAGTCCCAGAGAAGCTCGGTTACAAACAGGACCAGGGACTGATACAGGGCATCAGAAAGTCACTGCTCTGTCGGGTGTGATCCTTTATTGCAGCTGTGCGAATGATACCTGGAGACAACTATACATCGCTATCTGTCACCACTATGACCAGAACACAGGAGCAGCTCCATGTAAGGCTTCCTGAGGATGTGGACCATCTGGACCATGGCCACAAGCAGCTTGATCTCCACTCAAATTATTCAGATTCAGACGTCGGAGGCATGGATTCTACATCCCAGAGCGAGAGTGACTTCGAGGAGAGGGAGAGTGGACCACCCCATGAGACCTCTTCAGCTCCAGGAGAGAACCAGAAGAGCTGTGTCAAATCACCTTATTCCTACATTGCTCTGATCTCAATGGCCATCACGAGGTGCCCAAAGGGGAAACTTACCCTCAGTGGCATCTGTGACTTCATCAGGAAAAAATTTCCCTACTACAAGGACAAGTTTCCAGCTTGGCAGAACTCCATCAGACACAACCTATCCCTCAATGACTGCTTTATCAAGATCCCCAGGGAACCTGGTGACCCAGGAAAGGGAAATTACTGGACCTTGCACCCAGAATCCAAACACATGTTTGACAGCGGTAGTCTCCTGGGAAGAAAATCGAGGTTCAAGAGGCAAACCCCGGATTTCCCAAAGGATGGAGTTATTTTGTTCCACCCGCACTTCCCCTATTTCCATCCTTATGGACTCACACGTGGAACCATACATTCCCACACCTTCAACCACCCAAACCCTCTATCTTGCTGGACACCAACTGAACGTCTCATGGTTCCAGGACATGCATATATGCCCCCAGAGATCCCAATCAACAGGGGGCTCAGGTCACCTCTGGGGGTCCATGTAGCACCCATACCAATCAGACCTGCCATCTCTAATGCCTCTATCAGACCCAAGAGCTCCTTCACCATAGACAGTATCATAGTGTCATACCCCAAGACGCCGTGCCCGTAAGAAAGGCAAAAAGCCTAAGAAAACACATTAATCCTTACAATTCCTGCCTGATCTATTCTACCAAAACACCTGATCCCATCTATGGTTCTGCTATTGCTTCAGGTGTTTTCACTGATCACCTAGCTCTCCCTACTAAAGGGGTAAAGACCCATCATGCAGTGCTTCTGCATCGTTTGGACATTGCTGGTTCAGTGTGTTCCTGCTGTCCGCTAAGTATACCTGTGTACCGGATCTATTACTTGGAAAATAAATGGACTTTGCCTGCTAGCCTGTGACCCTTTGATCTATTGGACTTTGACTTGGATATGCCTATGGATTTGCCCTTTTGATACCACGCTTGAGCATCTTGTTTCTGATTTCCCAAGGACTTTATTTTGCTGCAAGTATTCTATTATTTCTCTGGACTTTACATCACTCCCTGGTACCTACAGCCATATTACATCCTGGACTTCAACTCCCAGTACCTTCATTGCTTCTGTCTATACCAATGGTTCTGAATTAATTACTATACCTGCTTTGTCATCTTCAATGTTCTATGCGTCCTCTTTAAATTAACCCTTTCTTGTCTTTTTCTCGGATACTATCTAAACAGCCTATTCCTGTAGCGTCCCTCTGCTTCTGTCCCATTATTACATGTACTTCAGTCAACCTCTTTTTCCCTCTGCTTAATTCTGCTCTTAGTTATCCCTGTTATTTTTCCTCCTTGTTGTTTAGTTATTATCTATCTAGTATTTGCTCTTTCATTGCTTAGTATATTACTTCATTCTGAGTCACCTGCTTATCACTATTGTCTCTTTTTATTTAATAAATCCCTCAGTATATATGTGTCTGCTCTACTCTTGTGTTACCGCACACTAGCTCGAACCTCTGAACCCTGAACCCTGAACGCTGAATCAGTTATATAACACATAGGCAAACCAAAGGAGCCAGAGGTGAGTCCTCCTCCAAACCCTCAAGCATACTTCCAGCCCTGGACCTATAGAGCACTATTTCAGGTATCAGCCCCCAATATTCTCCACTCAGAACTGAGGACTGTGTGTACAGAGTCCCTGGATATCCAACACAATGCTAGGCAGCACTGCCAAACCTTCCACAATTTGACGAATTGCCTGCTCTCTGAACAGTCAAATGGCCCCGAAATGGCACTGTTCGCTGAAATTCAGCGTTCGGTTACAATTTGGGCCACATCGACTCTCTTTGAATAACCCTGTATCAGATCCGAATCATTCATATTGCGAATCGATCTGAATCGCACCGAAATTTTGGATCGATCCAGAATTTTTCAGATGTACGATATTTTGTTTTTGGAAATGCTCCCGAAATACGAGAATGGTGAATTTCATCCGAATTTGTATTTGGAGCGAAACTAATTGCACACCTTATTAGTTCTAGTCTAAGCTGAATCCTTCTAAGATACAGAAAAGTCTGGGAACTGAGGCACATGGGGTTGGCGGCTCTAGTCCAACTAAGTAGGATAAAAAAAACTCAGACAAAAGGATTGAGGGTATGTCTGGCAACCATCACAGTCATCTTCTTATAAACAAGTATTATGGACTACTATACCACTGCTCTTGGAATTAATGTGTATCCCAAACAGCTGAATCATCTCATGGTTTCCAAAGAATGAAGATCTGTTATGAGAGAGCCTCGGATTTCAGCTCAGCCAAGTTATAACTTACAATATCTACCAAGAAATTATAAACATTATTCATTTCTTTTAGTAAAACAATGTTCTGTTGTGTGAGGACAAATATTGGCTACAAAGACATTTTGTTTCATTATCTTAAAGGGCCCCTTGGAAAAAACTATTGAGGAAGGTGCTGCCTAAACAAAGTTAATGGAGTTACACCCCAAATTAAAATGTAAAGTACTGTGTCATAGATTTTCCTGTCGTGCATTTATAATAACGAAAGGGAACGAGATACAGATAAATGGACATAGGATGGAAACAAGAGGTGTAGAAGGCCATATGCATAGGATATTCAAATTGCGCATCGCTCAGATTTACACAAATTCTGTAACACCTGCATAGAATGATGAATTGGAGCAGCATGCACATGCAGCAACACTCCAATGGCCGTTTCCCCCAGGAAACTTGCTATTGTGGGGGGCCTGAGAAAGAACAATGTCAGTACGTATGGCATGCTGACATCATTGGTGACCTGAATTGGTTACCAGCAGCTGGAAAATTAGAAATTCCAACTACCTGGGGACACTTGTGTGAGGTGATGGAAACTCCACCGCTTCACACAACATTTCTAGCCAGATGGTCCTGGAAGGGAGAGAGGGGCAATCCACATAAACTGATCACTTCAAAATATACAAGTGGTCAGGGTGTGTAGAGGTATACAATATTCTAAAAGCACCTATTTACTGTAGGCAATCCCATGAAAAGCCTTGAATTTAAGTATGCAAAAGTAAACATGTAATTTAGCTCCACTGCCAAAATCTGCAGCTTTTTCGACCATAATTTGGCCATTTTTCTGATCGGATATTTAAATGAGGGCATATTGGCATTAGACATGTGTGTTTTATTTAGTTTTTATTAAAAAATTGAGACAAAATTTACTGTTTCGTTCTTCGGAAGTGCTTCCGTAAAACCAAATCGACTCCATCCGAAACTGTCTGAAACGGTCCGGAAAACAAATTGATTGGTCTGAAATTGTCCGAAAAATGAATGGATTCAGAATGAAACGAAACGGTATAAAATTGATTTTGTTTATCCAGATCAATTCATTATACCGTTTCACTTACACTTGTTTAACTAACCACTACCTGTCTATGAGTAATCTATTCAGAGAATGCAGAACAGCACTGAAATGTCAGTGAAACGCCCATATTTTCGGTGGTTCGTTCAACAGCTTTAAACAGGTGAATCCCATAGGTTTCAATGTAAAAAATATTCCCAGTTTTTAGTAAATGTTTTAGCAACTGTTTACGTTCATTGTTTTCATTTGCAGCAAAAAGTCTAAGATACCGTGTTTCCCCGAAAATAGGACCTACCCCGAAAATAGGACCTAGTGGGTTTTTCATATCTACGCAAAATATAAGACCTACCCCCGAAAATAAGACCTAGTCGAGACCAAGTTGCGGAGCCGCGGGGGAGATTTTCCGGCGCCAGAGGCTGCATTACCGTATGTATGCTGCGTAGGATTGCGATTCCCTTCATGGCAAAGCTCGTATTTTGCGGGTTATGTGCAGCAGGATGGATTGCATGGCTGTGCAGGGGAGCAATACCGGCGCCAGAGAAAGTGAGGAGGCAGTGGAGGAAGCAGAGCTGCTTCCTCTAGCGCCGGCTTCTGTCACAGGCGGAGTGATACCAGATGCACACCGCCTGTGAGGAATCGCTAGTGAAACATACCGGTATTTTGACCCCCAGAGAAGATGAGTGCAAAAAGAAAGAGCTATTCCGTCGAGTAGAAGAAAGGAATTGTAGAGGACTCGATTGGCAAGAATCTTACAGCTTACTGCAAAGAGAAGATGCTGGATCTCCGATTGGTGCGAAAATGGCGACCACATTACAGTAACCTCAGTCAACAGGTGGATGTGGGAAATGCTAAGAAGCGCAAGTGTGGATCAGGCCGGTCAACATTATTTACAGATTTGGAAGACATCACCTGTGAATGGATTGCTGAGAGGAGAGCAAATGCTTTGGTTGTGCGCAGGGCTGATATTCAAGCATTTGCCCTTGAAATGGCACCAAAGTTAGATATATCCCCAGAAGATTTCAAAGCATCACAACATTGGCTGGATAACTTCCTCCAGCATTATGAACTGTCTCTAAGAAGATCGACAACACTGTTCAAGCTGGAAGATGCTGAAATTGTTAAACGTGCACTTGCATTCAAGTCCTTTGTTGATGGCATCGACTTTTCTAAATACCAACTCTCCAACATGATTGCCATGGATGAAACTGCAGTGTTTATGGGCCAAGGATCTCAAACAACAATAAACCAGATGGGTGCCTCGTCAATCTACATTCCCTCCACTGGTTACGAAAGTGCACGCGTTACCTGTATTTTGGCAATTCGTCTGGATGGACAGGAAGTCACACCACTAATCATCAATAAGGGCAAAAAAGATAAGATAGAACGTGTTTCAGGGATTTATGTTCTTGAAACAGAAAAAGCCTGGTGCACACAAGCAGTTATAAGGAAGTGGGTCGATTTAATGCTGCCACTTATTTTGCGAGGTGGTCAAAGAGGCCTGCTAGTCTGGGATTCAGCCAGCACTCACCGCGCTAAAGACATGAAGAACTTCCTTGCAGAGAGAAGAATAGATCAAATAATGATTCCTGCAGGAATGACTGCCTATCTCCAGACTCTGGATATTGCAATAAACAAGCCATTCAAGGATCACTTGCACGTGGAAATCAATGATTTCATTGAACATAGAATATGGAGAGAAATCAGCGTGGAAACTTTGTGAAGCCTGGCCTTCAAGAGGTTGTGACTTGGGTGAAGAATTCCTGGGATAAAATCACTGACACCTGTGTTGCCAATGCACTACAAGCAGGCTACTTGGACAAGAACTGTTCATTTAAAGAGAGCTCTATTGCTAGGCATGAAAGATTGGGGTCAATGGTTCTAAAGGAAATGGAGTTACAAGAAAATAAGGCCAGAATTCAGGATTTGGAGAGTTATGACGATGTTCCAGAAGAAGATGACATGATTGTAATTGAGTAAATGTATGTTGTGCATTAAAAAAATTTAAATATAAGACCTACCCCCGAAAATAAGACCTAGTGTGATTTTTGGGGTCCAAAAAAATATAAGACAGTGTCTTATTTTCAGGGAAACACGGTATATATATATATATATCACGAGTATAGCAGTCTGTAGTGATACCTTTTTTATTGGACTAACGTTACATTTAAAGTACAAGCTTTCGAGAGTGATCCTCCCTTCGTCAGGTATAGAAGCTTACTGATCAGGATGGTAGAATTAAACATTGGGACATTCATAGGGCGCACAGTTGGGGGTGTTAGATGCTGTACATCGCCAAATGGCATGGTCAGAGGGGGGGACTGAAAAAACAGCATTTAATTGTCTCAGGCACATAAGACAACAGTGATGAAATCATGTCCACTTCAAAGGGAACAAAACTAACAAAAAAAAAACACATAACAGTGGGTATGGAGAAGACACAGAAAAATAATAAAATAATAAAAAAAAGAGAGAATACCAAGCCCCAACCAGAATTATGAATATTATGTGACGTTATTATAGTGGGTTAAAAACCCGAATGTACATTAAATCCTTGTTTTATACTGTTGAAATATGTGATCATTTTCATTTCATGTTTTGCGTTCCCGGTGATCTTTAAAATGGCCTTTTGAGGATTTTAATTTTGAGGTTTTGGATGGAGTGGCCTGCTAGATTGAAGTGATGCCCCACTGGGGTACAATATGTATTTTCCTGGTGGTTCCTGATGGAGTGTCTGTGCTGGTTCATCCTGAGATTTAGTTTAAGGCTGGTTTCACCAATATAGCAGCCCTTCACACGCCATGCACTGGATCATATATACCACATTTGCCGATGTGCAAAGGTAGGAGCCCTTGATGTTGTGAGTGGCATTATTGTGCCACGCAGTGCTGCTGTCACATATATGTTGGCACAGTTTGCAGCGGGGTTTGTTACAGCGTTTGGTCCCATTCTGTATGACGTCCTGTTCCTGACCGAGTTTGCTGCGGACCAGTTTTTGCCTCAGGTGTTGCTTGAATGCCAGTAAGGGGGGCTGTGGGAATATTTCTTTGAGCGCAGGGTCCTCTGTGACCAGTGGCTGCAGATCTTTGATTTTGCGAATTCTCTCTAGAGTTGGGTTGTAGGAAACAACTAGAGGGATCCGTGTGGTGTTTTTCTTTTCTTTGTAGCGCAACAGCTGTTCGCGCGGTGTTTTCAGGGCCGATTTTATATATATATGACATCCAACAGATGGCCACATTCAATCAAAAATAAAATAAAATAACAAAATTGAATAAAGCATATTTAAATAGCAAGTCCTGACGTTTCGGTTCTCTTAGGAGCCATTATCAAGGTTCAAGCTTGATAATGGCTCCTAAGAGCCGAATCGTCGGCTTTTTTTAAAATATGCTTTAATTATTTAATTTTTTGATTGAGTGTGGCCATCTGTTGAATTTTCTATATTGCATACAGGCCTAGCACCTCTCCTTTTGCTGTTTTATTTTGAAAGGTATTGCTGGACTTTTGGATAATATATATATATATATTTATATATACCGTATATACTCGGGTATAAGCCGACCCGTGTATAAGCCGACCCCCCTACTTTTTCCCAAAAAACCTGTGAAAACTTATTGACTCGCGTATAAACCTAAGTGGGAAATGCAGCAGCCACTGGCAAAGAGAAATCCACAGCAATAAAACTCACAAGATTGTGCGGTGTGTATGAGCGTATCACAGAGCTCCATAGCAATAAAACTCACAGTAATATGCGGTGTGTATGAGTGTATCACAGTGCAACTGTTACTCACCATCAACTCGGCACTCGGAGAGTGCTCTCTGTCGTCCTGCCTCTTGCCTGTCCTCCGATATGATATTGAAAAACGAGTCACCGGAATAGAATTTTTTTTTACAGCTGCCCTGGCCTGCGACTGCATCTAGCTTGCTCCAGGGCATTGGCCTCTTCTGTTCTTTCAGTCCCGCGGGGACGTCGTACGAAGGTCCAGCCTCCATTACGAAGGTCCAGCCTGCTGCTGTAGCATGCCTCCCAGCTACATATCTCGAGGCTGGGAACGGCACGCTGCACTGGCGCCACCCCCTCCAGCATGATGACATCATCGTGCGTCGCACACAGCCGCGGCCGTTTCCAGCCTCGTGATAAGTAGCTGGGAGGCACGCTGTAGCAGCAGGCTTTCTAAATTGGAGCACAGCCTACCGGGATACCTTGACTCGCGTATAAGCCGAATCGCGGTTTTTTTACTCAAAATCGGAGTAAAAAAACTCGGCTTATATGCGAGTATATACGGTATATATATATTATCAGTCGTGCTACAATAAAAATACCAGCTGGTACTATAATAAAATGAAATTACCAGTCATACTAAAATAAAATACAGCCCGTACCAAAATAAATTACAGCCAGTACTACAATTAAAATACCAGCTGGCACTAAAATAAAATACAGCCAGTACTAAAATAAAAATACCAGCCATACAAAATAATCTATTCAGAGATCGCCAAACACCACTGAAATCTCAGTGAAATGCCCTGATTTTTAGTGGTTCAGTTCGCCATGGTGCAGTTCGGTGGCAGTAAAATTTTCCATAGAGAAGTAATGGTTAAGAGAACGCCGAACACCACCGAAATGTCAGTGAAATGGCCTGATTTTCGTTGGTTCAGTTCAACAGGTTTAAACAGGCAAATCCCATAGGTTTCAATGTAAAACATATTACCTGTTTTAATTAAATATTTATTCAACAGTTATTCTAATTTTTGTTTTAGGATTGTTTTGGTGAAATCTTTAGATTCCTAATTTATTTTAAAACAACAAAGCTTTTTTCTTTGCCGAACGCAGCAATTTATATTAGTTGTATATTTAAATACATAATTAAATTCAAAAGTCCTATAATTAGATGTAATAAAATCTAACAGCTGAAACCCACCATGTGTTAAAGTAATAAAAATATCTTTATAACAGATCCAAAACCATATAAAAAAATTTGCCCCAACATAAATAAGAAAACCATAAACTTTTTTATTTTCAGTGTATATTATATTTAGGATTATCAGATTCTAGAGCAGATCTCCAAATCTGACCTCCCGGATGTTGATTAGCTACAATTCACAAAATTCTTTCAATGCAATAGATGGGTAAGAATCATGAAAGATGTAGTTCAGAAATATCTGAGGGGGGTTGAGGTACCTGTTCTAGAGGTTTTGGTTACCACTATAGGATAGATTGTACAATTATACGAATAATCATCAGTGTAGTTGCTAGCAACATTATGCTTTTTAATCACTTCAAAGTGCAATCCTTCTATGTTTTGCACACATTAGGTACATGGTGTTGGTATTTGCTGTTTTTTTTTGTTGGTATTATGTACAAGTATAAAAATCTCTAGTCTGAAAAGTATTATGTCCTATGAAGTTTATTTGAAGACAAGGTAAATTGAAAGCAAAGTGTGCCCCCAAGTGGTCATTTATGTTTTTGACACCCAATCTACAAATATGAAAATTAACCTTATATATATATATTTATTTTTTTTGAGAAAGGATTTTACCAGGAAGAATACATTGAGATTTCTCTAGTTTTCAAGTATGTCCTGGGTGGAGAGTATGTACTGTTAGGTGTCTTGCCTAAGGACACTTACTGGAGAGGTGCTCTTGCTGGGATCGAACCCATGCCTCCACAGCAGAGCAGTGATGTTAATATTATTTATTTATAAAGTATTTTACCAGCAAGGATACATTGAGATTTCTCTAGTTTTCTAGTATGTCCTGCTGTTATGACATATAACACCCCACCCTGTGGAAAATTAGCCCCCACTGAAAGAAATATCACCACTGTAGCATTGGTCACGTCCCAACATAATGACCAGCGTTCATGAATGCCAACACAGTCTTAGCTGATGCTAATGACCTAAGTATCCACTGCCAAAGTGTCAGGCGGACACACGTACCCGTAGGTAGCTATGGTCAGCCCTAAGGCGGAACAGGAGGTAGGAACCCTAAATACGATACCAGTCCTTAATCTTGGCTGGGTTACGCAGTAGCTAGGAGTGAACCTATAAGGCAGGGACGTAAGCCAGGAGGATAGAAACCAGTCCTTAGGGTGGCTGGTATATAAACAGGACAGTAAGCAGCACCAGAGAGTGTACGTCAAGCTTGTACGCGTAAGTCAAATAATAAGCAAGGTAGATACACAGGTAACCAGGAAAACCCCGAACACTAATCACAATACCAGTCCTTAAAGTGGCTGGGTTAAGTGATAGTGGGTAGTAAACCAGATCAGTTCACAGGGAAAAACCAAATGCAGCATCAAACACAATAGCCGGGTCAGTGGGATACGGAGATATTCAGAGTCGGTCGCCAAAAGCCAGGTCATGCACAGAAAGTCAAATAGGAATCACAGAAAATAGCACCAAACGGTCTAGGAAGCTAAAACCACGAAAGGGCACTGAGAAATGGGGAAAGCAGGTTTAAATCTAGCGCCCTGCTTGCTGATTGGTTCATGGAGGTCACATGGGGAGCTGTGACGTCGCGCCGCCGGGAGAGGTAACTAGGGAACGCCAGCGGCGCGCGCATACAGCGCAGAGACGGAGGTGAAGGAGACGCCGACCCCGGAGCCGCAAGGGGGAGCGCCGGGCCGGCCAGCGGCGGTGAGGCATGACAGCACCCCCACCGTGAGGGACGCCCACCGGGCGGCCAGGAGCCGGTCGATCGGGGAACCGACGATGAAAGGCGGCGACCAATCGTGGAGCATGAACGTCACGTGAAGCAACCCATGTGCGATCCGCGGGGCCATAACCAGACCAATGAACCAGGTACTGTAAATGTCGACGAAGACGACGAGAATCCAGGATGGATTCGATTTCATACTCGGGAGTCCCGTCCACCACCACGGGAGGAGGAGGAGAGTCAGGGCGAGTAAAACGGTTGCACGAGAGTGGCTTCAACAAAGAAACATGAAAGGAGTTGGGAATACGCAAGGAGATGGGCAACCGCAGTGCGTAAGACACCGGATTGATACGTCGAAGTATTGTATAAGGACCAATAAATCGAGGTGCAAATTTCATGGACGGAACCTTTAATCGGATGTGGCGTGTGCTGAGCCAGACCCTGTCACCTACATGGTAAACCGGCGGGGGTCTGCGCTTGCGATCAGCCGATCGTTTCTGAATCAAAGAAGCGGACTCAAGATTCACCTTAGTTCTCTCCCATATAACACGGAGATTGGCTAGATGTTCCTCCAGGGCAGGAATATTCTGGGGCGAGAACGAGGATGGAAAAATGGTGGGATGCCTGCCAGTAACTATTTCAAAGGGAGAATACTTGGTCGATTGTGATGTAGCATTGTTATACGCAAACTCCGCCCATGGTAATAAAGTAACCCAATCGTCCTGTGTGTCTGCAATAAAGCATCTCAAATAAGTCTCAAGTGCTTGATTGGTTCTTTCGGCTAGTCCGTTCGTCTGTGGGTGGTACGCGGAGGAAAAGGACAGTTTCACACCCAACTGGTGACAGAACCCTCTCCAAAACTTCGAGATAAACTGAGAGCCGCGGTCAGAAACAAGGACTTTCGGAATACCATGCAGTCTAAATATTTCTTTAGTGAAGATTAGTGCCAGTTCACTTGAGGAGGGGAGTTTCTTTAAGGGAATAAAGTGTGCCATTTTAGAGAAGCGATCCACAACCACAAAAATCACTGTATGGCCAAGAGAAGGGGTTAACTCTACCAGGAAATCCATAGCAACATGGGACCACGGACACTCAGGAACAGGCAGAGGCTGGAGAAGGCCAGTAGGGCTAAGACGAGAGGATTTACAATGGGTACAAACCAAACAGGTGGTCACATAATCCTTTACATCCTTAGGAAGGGTAGGCCACCAAAGGTCTCTTTTAATCAAGTCTAGGGTCTTTTTGACTCCGAAATGCCCCGCAAATTTAGACTCATGAAAGAAACGTAATACTGTAGGTACCTCAGAGGGGGAACAAATAGTCTGTTAGGAGGTGTGGATGGAGGTGCTAGAGACTGCTTGGACAATAAGAGATTCCAAAATGGAGATTCAATTTGTGTGCTCAAGGAGGCTAGGATTTTTTTTCGGGAATTATGGGAACGGGCGCTGATGTTTGAGAGGATAAGGGTTCGTGTTGTCTAGAGAGTGCATCAGCCTTAATATTTTTAGACCCGGGTCTGTAAGAAATGATGAAATCAAACCGGGTAAGGAAAAGAGCCCATCGGGCTTGTCTAGGATTCAACCGTTTGGCTTCGGACAGGTATATCAGATTCTTATGGTCCGTAATAATAGAAAACGGACAGGTAGATCCCTCCAAGAGGTGGCGCCATTCTTTTAAGGCCAATATAATAGCTAACAGTTCTCTGTCCCCAATGTCGTAACGGGTCTCTGTGGAGGACAGTTTTCTAGAGAAAAACCCACATGGTTGCATAGGCTTATCGTCAGCTGGACGTTGGGACAATACAGCTCCAACCCCAGTTTCTGAGGCGTCAACCTCCAATACGAAGGGTCTATTAGGATCAGGGTGGTGGAGTATAGGAGCAGTGGAAAAAGCCGTTTTCAACCTTTCGAAAGCCTCCAGGGCAATGGAGGGCCAATTGTGAGTATCGCCTCCCTTTCTAGTTAATGCTGTAATGGGTGCTAAAATGGAGGAGAAACCCTTAATGAACCTTCTATAATAATTAGCGAAGCCGATAAATCTTTGAATGGCCTTGAGTCCCTTGGGAAGAGGCCAATGAACAATGGCTTCCAGTTTTTTGGGGTCCATCATGAAACCGGAAGAAGAAATTACATAACCCAAAAACTGTACCTGTTGGACATCAAATAAGCACTTTTCTAGCTTACAGTAAAGACCGTTGGCCAAAAGTTTGGATAAGACGAGTCGTACATGTACGGGGTGGGTTTTCAAATCAGGGGAATGTATTAATACATCATCAAGGTAAACCACGACAAAACAGGGAGTATATTCTCGTAATACATCATTAATGAATGCCTGGAACACTGCTGGAGCGTTGCATAAACCGAAGGGCATGACCAGATATTCGTAATGCCCTAACCTGGTGTTGAACGCGGTTTTCCACTCATCCCCGTGTTTGATTCTAATCAAGTTGTACGCTCCTCTGAGATCCAATTTGGAAAAGATCTTGGAGTGTTTCAGACGGTCAAAGAGCTCGGGGATGAGTGGAATGGGGTAGGCGTTTTTAACGGTGATCTTGTTCAACCCTCGATAGTCAATGCAGGGCCTGAGATCACCCTCCTTTTTCTGAACAAAGAAAAATCCTGCCCCAGCGGGAGAGGAGGAAGGACGAATAAACCCTTTGTTCAAAGAATCAGTGATGTATTCCTCCAAAACCTTATGCTCTTTAACAGACAAAGGGTAGACAACCCCTTTAGGAGGCGTAGTACCAGGAAGAAGGTCGATGGCGCAATCGTAAGAACGATGTGGGGGTAGCCTATCGGCCTCTCTTTTGTCGAATACAGGTGCCAAGTCAGAGTATGGGGTAGGAATGGTAGTGGTCAGAGGAGGAGCTGTAGGTATATTCAAGACATTGACGGATAGGGGAATCTCAATGCAGGAAGTCATACAATCCTTGCCCCACCTCGCTATCTGACGGGCCCGCCAATCAATGACAGGATTATGACGGGTTAACCAGGGGTAACCGAGTACGATAGGATAGGAAGGGGAAGTAATAGCATGGAAGAACATGTTCTCTTTATGACACAATCCTATCCCAACAGAAATGTTCTGAGTTTCAAACAAAACAAAAGGGGTTTCGAGGGGTCTACCATCAATGGCTTGTACGAGTAGCGGTGTCCTCTTTTCAACAAGGGGTATAGCATGTTTACGAGCGAAGCCTAAGTCGATAAAGTTATCGGCAGCACCAGAGTCGACTAAGGCATAGAGCTGTACCGGGTTACGGGAATTCTCCCAGGACAGAGTAACCGTAACCCAGAGTCTGTTTTCTAGTTTGGGGGATGAAGGAAAAGTGCCCAAGAGCTGTCCCCTAAAGGCACTTAGGCACGAGAGTTTCCCAGCGGGCCCAGGGGGCGTTTGGGACAGCCCTTAAGTAAGTGACCCCCTAATCCGCAGTACAAACATAAACCCTCACGTCGTCGGCATTGTTTTTCACTGTCGGGAGCTTAGTACTGTCCAATTGCATGGGTTCGGGGGGAGGCTAAGACTCGGGGAGCAAAGGTACAGAAAACCGGGGAAGCTGCCTAACCAGTGGTTTTTTAGCCCTCTCTTTAGTGTTTCTACGATGGCGAAGGCGTTCATCGATAAAAGACAAGTAGGTTATTAAATCCTCTAGCTCCTCTGGAAGATCTCTGGCCGCTATTTCATCCTGCAACTCATCGTTTAAACCCTCAGAAAACACGGCTACCAAAGCCTCATTATTCCAATTTAATTCAGAAGCCAAGGATCTGAACTCCAGAGCATAGTCACCCAGAGATTTCGTACCCTGGCGCAAGCGTAGCAACGATTTGACAGCATTGGTTTTACACCCCGGGGGATCAAACACTCTACGAAAGGCAGACATAAATTCACGGTAATTATAGACAATAGGTTTATCGGTATCCCAAAGAGGGTTAGCCCAACATAACGCTTTGTCGGTAAGATGGTTTATGACAAAGGCGATTTTGGCACGATCTGTAGGGTAAGACCACGGGGTTAATTCAAAGTGGATGGAAATCTGATTCAGAAAACCTCTACAGGCGGTAGGATCGCCTCCGTAACGTACCGGAGGTAGTAAGTTAGGATAAGAAGTAGGCACAGAGACTGGCTCAAAAGGGGGAGGATTCACTGGAGGGGAAACCTCTACCTGGGTAGGGGCAGTACGGTTGAGCAGGGTTTGGAGGGCCTGGGCGAACTGATCAAGGCGATGATCTTGGTCCTCCAAACAACTTTCAAGACCAGATAATTGCTGAGCGGTCCCTGCAAGGTCCATGGCCCTTTCGTGATGTCAGGCGGACACACGTACCCGTAGGTAGCTATGGTCAGCCCTAAGGCGGAACAGGAGGTAGGAACCCTAAATGCGATACCAGTCCTTAATCTTGGCTGGGTTACGCAGTAGCTAGGAGTGAACCTATAAGGCAGGGACGTAAGCCAGGAGGATAGAAACCAGTCCTTAGGGTGGCTGGTATATAAACAGGACAGTAAGCAGCACCAGAGAGTGTACGTCAAGCTTGTACGCGTAAGTCAAATAATAAGCAAGGTAGATACACAGGTAACCAGGAAAACCCCGAACACTAATCACAATACCAGTCCTTAAAGTGGCTGGGTTAAGTGATAGTGGGTAGTAAACCAGATCAGTTCACAGGGAAAAACCAAATGCAGCGTCAAACACAATAGCCGGGTCAGAGGGATACGGAGATACTCAGAGTCGGTCGCCAAAAGCCAGGTCATGCACAGAAAGTCAAATAGGAATCACAGAAAATAGCACCAAACGGTCTAGCAAGCTAAAACCACGAAAGGGCACTGAGAAATGGGGAAAGCAGGTTTAAATCTAGCGCCCTGCTTGCTGATTGGTTCATGGAGGTCACATGGGGAGCTGTGACGTCGCGCCGCCGGGAGAGGTAACTAGGGAACGCCGGCGGCGCGCGCATACAGCGCAGAGACGGAGGTGAAGGAGACGCCGACCCCGGAGCCGCAAGGGGGAGCGCCGGGCCGGCCAGCGGCGGTGAGGCATGACACAAAGAAAATGGGCCCTATTTCCCTCTTGACTGTAAGATAACTGCTCGTGCCCATTTATAAATCAGCTAAAGACGATATCCTGATGTCTGGAGTTGCTATTCTTACCTTGCCCCAAGCTGAGTTTGTGGCTTGGACACAGAGCCTCCCTACTGTAAATTAAGATCTGCTGTACTTTGCTTCAGGAGACCCAGACAATGAATTGTATAAGCTTTTTTTTCCCACTCTTGTGCATAAAAAATAAATGAATAATGGACCCATCTTATGACATAGAGACTTGTGCACTGATTTTTTTTTTCGATTCGGTTCGGTTCGTTCAGATGTTTAAAATTTTCGTATCAACTCGTTTCGGCCGATTTCTGGTTCGGTTCTTTTCGGCTCGTTTTTCGTATAGACTATTTTTCGGAATATCGGGCATTTTTGTGTTTTCGGCTCTGCTCGTTTTTCGTATCGACTTTTTTTCGTGATTTCGGAAATTTTCGTGTTTTTCGGAACGTCTGTTCTCCTCGTTTCAAAGTGTCTAACTCTATTCATTTTGACGTAAACTACTATGGTTTACTTTTTTTATACTTTATATATTTTTTTATTATTAATTATTGGTTTGTTTTTCGAATCCGATAATTCTGCCGATACGATAATTCTGGCGATTCTATCATTTTTTTTTAAATTAAATAAAGATCCTTTTTTTCTTATGAATATACATTTCACAACTTTATTTAATCATATTAAAATGGTATGAAAGGAACAAAACGATTTAAAAAACGCAAAACTGACCCAACCCAAATGGTCTGACTTTAAAAATAAAAACCAGAACAAAAGGTTTTAAAACGGAAAAATAGTTGATCAAAATTATCTGAAACGAAAAAAAAACAACAAATAAACTGATTTAAAACAGACAAAAAAAATTAACCCTTTCGCTGCTGAGGCATTTCACGACTTCACGCCTGTGTGCTGTCTGCTGCTGAGCTAATTTTTAACAGTTTCGCTCATCATGTTTAAACGCGTTTTGAAGCCTTATTTTATAATATGACCCAGACATGTTATATATCGTTCTTTCCGGCAGATTCATAATATATCATTATTATATGTATGCGTCATGTCCTGTCTGTATATTATAACAAAAAATGCAATAAAATTAGAATTTTCAATGTTTTACAAGGTGTATAGTGGTTTTTTTCCCATTTTAACATGCGAGTGTTTGCGGTTATATTTTATGAGTTGCGCTTGTTAAAAAAATTTTAAATGGGGACTTGTTTCATTTTTTGGGTGAAAATTACACTATTTTTAACAAACGCACCCCATACAAAAATCCTTAGTGCAGCATCATTGTTCACATTATAATTGAAATGGCAACAATATTGCTGCATTAACAAAACAAAACAAAAAACCTGTTTATTTTTTAAAATATTTATATTATATTTTTATTTTTTATAATTTTTAACATTGTCATGTTTGGTATCGTTGGAAAGGCCATGCTCTGGTCGATCCAACAATACCAAACATTAACCGATAGCTGCCGCGGATCGGGAGATAGGGGTTCATTGGAACCCCCTATCTCCACCATTGGTCGCAGTTAGGGGTTAACTCCAGAACTGACATCATTGTGACGAGGTCTTGGGACTGTCGGCAGCTGCCGTTCCCCCATGCTGTTGTCTTCCTGCAAAGACGTGACCATGTTGGCGGGCAGCGTCTTAGCGGGCAGCGGTGGGAGAGAGAGAGCTCATAGCTGGGAGGAGGTGTTGCGTGAAGCTGCGAACAGGGACAAATAAACTAGACCTGAGCTGCACTGAGAATCTTTGGGTTGTGTCGGAGAAGACTTCAGCAGTGCTGCCATCAATATTTTTTGATAAATTCTTGGTTATACAAAGAATGTGACTGTGGACAAAAATCGATGTTGTTGTGACATCGCCTAAGCTTAACAAAACCATGCCACGGTAATCAAATCTCAAGGCAGTACAACAAGGCTGTGTTAGTGTGTGACATTTTTTGGCCAGGCAGGCAGTGTAGAATGTGCACAGTCACATTCATGGCCACAAATATGTTGACAAATTTATGACAAAGGGTCCATAGAAATGTCAATACATTTATGTACATATAATTTTAACAGTGTGGAAACCAAGCAATACATATTAACTTATTAAGTAAGGAAAAGCAATGCACACAAACAGGAAAATAGTGAAAAAATATAACATTTATTTAAAAGAAATGCCACATGGCAAACTGCCCAACTGGGACACAAACATAGAGGAGGAGGAGGCTGGTCTCTAGAGCCGTTCCAGGACATCAATGGCATTGTTCACATGCTCCCGTAACTCCTGGAGCAACTCCTGGATGGCTTGGAGTTTGGTGCCAGCCAGGCGTAGCTCCCCAATCGCCATCCTGACGCTGGACCTGTTCGGTCTGGCTTCTCCTGCTATATATCCAATAAATGAAAGAAGGAAAATACAGTAAGTAAAACAGGTTTCTATTTTTGACTGAAAGTCTTTAAAAAATATAACAGCATATACCAGTGCTGGCGGCCTCCTGAGGCTCCAACTCCCCCTCCTGCTCCTCCACCACCACCGTCAGCACCTCTTCCGGTGCTATATCTAAGAAAGTAAAAAATACAGTAAACAACAAAACTGATTTATTTTTCAACAAAAGTCGTTGCAAAATACAACAGTAAAAAAAAAACTGGCGGCCTCCCGCGGCTCCGGCTCCCTCTCTCCATCATCGCCCTCCTCCTGCTCCTCCTCCTGCACCTCCTCCTGCTCCTCCTCTTCCTCCTCCTGCTCCTCCTCCTGCTCCTCCAACTGCATCTCTTGTGCTATATATAAAAAAATTAATTGAAAATACAGTAAACAAAAAATGTTTCTGTTTTTGACCAAAAGTCGTTGCAAAATAAAACCATATATACCAGTGCTGGTGGTCGCCCGTGGCTCCCCCTCCTCCTCCACTGGGGCACTGGTCCCCGCCGGGGCAGATGCTGCCTTTGCCTTCCTGTTTTCTGCCAAATCCAAAAAATTACACGTAAATAATGCAGACTGGAAAAAATTGTATATCTATACACTATATTGCCGAAAGTATTGCGACACCCCTCCACTACCCACTAGCACTACCAGCTTGACCCACCGCTACTCCCATCTCATAGTTCTAAAGTCACAAAATATTGATTTATTATTTACCCCTGCACATAGACATATATTACCGTTCAATTATATATTTTTTTCAGAAGTAAACATTACGTTTATTCAATAAAAACTATTATTTGTGTTGTGTGCGTACAAAACGGATTGTGCTGACTGCTTTTAGTTATTTTATAGATGGCCTCAGCCTCAGCTTCTGCTAATAAAACTGCGGATATTGCAGAAACAACAGAAATCGGCCATTTTGTTTTGAAATTTGCATCCAAAGCGTTCAATGACACTGCTGCAGCAAACTGAATTGCTGCGCTGCAACAATTCAGCAGCTGCTGAGGACGTATTGAATGTGGCTCTGTTTGGATGCACTGTCAGAAGAACTACATGTCCCATCCTACTAGACATGTGCATTCGTTTTAGTACTAAAGCGATTTAGTCCGAATTTTGGGATAATTTAGTTTTAGTATGACTCAAGAGAAACGAAACTGCTCAGTACAAAAAACGAAAGAAACTAAAATAAAATGCACTACATTTTAGTTTCAGTCCTCTTTGTGATATTATATTGATGAGTGAAGGAGACCAGCAACAATAAGAGCGCAACATCGCAACATCCGAAGTTTTGCACCCTCCACATGCCAATGCAGGAAGATGTTCTATACAGAGAGGGACATTAATTCAGGAGGATGTTCTATATATTATACAGAGAGGGGTATTAATTAATGCAGGTGGATGTTGTATACATTATACAGAGAGGGGTATTAATTAATGCAGGAGGATGTTCTAAACATTATACAGAGAGGAGCCTTTTTTTTAGCCCTTTAAATCCAGTGGCTGTGAGCGCGGAGATCGGCTGCTTGTTACATTATCTCTCAGTACAATGTATCAGGCTCAGCTGTTACAGTAACTGACTGCTGCTCATCACAGCGCTCAGAGTTTCAGTAAAACAAAAAATAATATTGTTCTAACGTCTTATATATAAAAATATATTTACTAGTTTTACTGAAACTCTGAGCGCTGTGATGAGCAGCAGTCAGTTACTGTAACAGCTTTGCCTGACACGGGGCAGTATTGCAATGTGGTGCTAACTTAACCAGAGCTGTTGTAACTGAAAACCTCCATAGGCTATAATAGCTCTGGGAAGTTTACAACAGCTCTGGTTATGTTAGCACCAGCTATATAATATGGCCCACATTGTGCTGAGAGTGAGAGATACTGTAACAAGCAGCGATCTCAGCCCTCTGAGGAGCCACTACAATAGTAATTGTATCCACTGGTTTTCGGATGAATGAAATTAGTTTTCATACTAAAGAACTGAAAACGAATTTCTTTAGCAACTAAATAAATTGCATTTTAGTACTAATGCATTAGTTCAAAACGAAATTTTGTGCTGTGCACATGTCTACATCCTACCACTTAGCAGAGACGCAGAGATTTTTTGTTGATGCGCAGGTGGGAGCCAATATTGGGCAAGCTGCAGGTCATCTCGTATGCATCACTCAGTCACAACAACCTCCTCCCCAACACACTACAGTACACAGTGCCAAAAGAAATCCAGCATTGTAATTTCATCTACATACATCAAATATCACAATTTTCACGAATATGTAAAATCACAAAAAAGAAGAGCTATGGCAAAAATGCATGTATGACGAGTTGTGAAAATGCAATGCTATACAAATTGCATGAAAAAAGGACTAGATCAATCAACGTATTTCTGTGCACATTAGCACATGCAAGCACATTATTATTATTATACAGGATTTATATAGCGCCAACAGTTTCCGCAGCGCTTTACAATATAACATGACACTTACGTTTGGCTATGACACGCCGGATGTGCCTCAACTGCTCCTGCTCGCGTGCCTTGATGTCGGACCAACGTTTTTGGAGCTGGTCCTTCGTCCGGTCTTTGCCAAACAATTCCACGATGGTGGTGCGAACCTTATCGAGGATACGGTCCTTGCGGACGTTGTTCTTCCTGCCGTAAGGGCCCTTACGGCAGTCGTAATCCCGTTTTTCCAAGATGCGGACCAGCTCCACCATCTCCTCAAATGCCATGTTGCTGGCCCACTTCTTGAGAGATGAAAACCCTCAGCAACTCCATCAAAAACCACTCCATTCAAGCAAGGTAACAGTTTGGTGCGCAATGTCCTCATTGGGAATCATAGGCCCGTATTTTTTTGAAAATGACAGGGAGCAAGCAGTTACTGTGAATGCACAACGCTATTCGGAAATGTTGCATTCGTTCTTCATTCCTCAGCTTCGTCAACATGGAATGAACAATGAAACCTTATTCCAGCAAGACGGTGCCACAAGTCATACAGCCTGTGTGAGCATGAATGTTCTCAACAATGTTTTTCCAAATCGGGTGATATCCCGAAATGGAGCAATTTCTTGGCCTCCCTGATCGCCCGACCTCACAGTGTGCGATTTTTTTTCTTGTGGGGGTACTTGAAGAGTAAAGTCTTTGAACAACGACCTCCACCGCTTGGGGAACTCAAGAGGAGAATCCGGTTGGAAATCGAGAGAATTCCTCAGCGTATGCTCCGTAATGCGATGGGCTGTTTCAGAAATCGCCTACAAGAATGTCTCAATCAGGAAGGACACCATCTTACTGGAGTTATTTTTAAACAGTGAATGTTGTTTCTTAAATGCTTTTTAATGTACATTAAGATAGTAACAATAAAATTTTGAAATATCCATCCGTTTATTTTTTACAGTCATTTCAAAAATGCAGGTTTGACTGGCTCACCCTGTATATTTATATTGTGTGTGTGTGTATATATTTATATTTGGAGTGGGGAGCCTGGTGTGTGCCAGTATCTGTGTGTGTGTGGGGGGGGGGGGGGTCATGGTTTGTGTATACAGAGATGGTCTTAAAAAAACAACTCCCTTAGCGTCTTGATCCTGGGTGTGTGACTAGTGTGATACATTGAATGGCATTAACAGACTAGAAAATGCAACACTCAGATCAGACACTTACACCTTTATTCTTAGATTAGACTTGCATCATGTCTCGCAGTCTTTGTATTACTACGCTTTATTTTATGACTGTCCACTTCATGACATTGTCAAAAGTGCAGAATATGGATGCCATTAAAATTTTGCCCCCCCCCCCGGAAAAATTCCTGCGGACACCCATGCTCCTGCAGTGTTGGTTATAGGTTTCCTGTCCACACTGCCCCATATTAAGGACAGACTGCTCTCTGTCTCTGCTGAGCGTGATGAGACTGTGGTACAAGATTTCTTTAAAACAAATCCTTACTTATTTGTACCTTATCACCACTGACTGCATACTAACAGGGTTATTCAAAGAGGATTGAAAAGTCACCGCATGTTTGACTTTTCGTTCTCTTCAATTAGGTGCGATTTGGCGATCCCATTTTGGCGACCCTTCGGTGTATTCAGCAAGCACCACAGGGCTGTCGTAGTGCAGGGAAAAGCTGCTGCAAACCCATTGAACACTCACCGCAAAACCCGACGAACCCTCACCGAAACCTGCAAAAACATCTGGATTATCCCCGCTGAACACGCTGGAGAAACCCAAGCAGGAGCTCATCACAGCGCAGAGCAGTCGCCGGAAAAATCTGACACCGCAGACGAATGGAGTGAAAAAAAACAAAACTGTATGCTTGAATGTTTGAAAAGTGAAACGCTGTTTGCAAAGAAACTACAGAACGAAAATGTCTGAAATTTACATATAAGATCCAATGAATGATAATAAAAAGGGCTGTTACAGAAAAAAGTAAAAATTATTTTAAAAAAAATCTAAAAATAAAGAAACTTTTTACTGCAGAATATTATAATAAATGGTTTATTAGATATTGAATTAAAATGGGAATATTTTTAACATTGAAGCCTATGGGATTCTCCTGAATAAACCTGTCGAATGAAACCACCGAATAGCAGGGCATTGTGGCAACCTTTCTCAGCTGTTTTATGTTCTCTGAATAGACGAAGCATTGCTTCTCTATGGGGAATTCACTGCCCTCGAACAGGCACCGTATGTGCAGGCAATTCGCCAACATTTGGCGAACTGCCTGCTCTCTAGATAGCCGAATGGCCAGGAAAGGTAACCATACGCTGAATTTCAGCGTTTGGTTACCTTTCACCAGCAATTTGGATCTCTTTGAATAACCCTGTAAATAACAAGGGGCCAGATCATAGAGTTTGCGCTACCGATAGCGTTATGGTGAGTATGTGTTAATGGTAGGATATGTAACTTTAACATGCATGCCCCTCAGATTATAGTGCACATGCTAAACCAGTTATTGCATAGCGCATTGGAGCTTGCGCGAGCTTACTGTACTGTGTGCTTCCTATACTTAACATGGGGAGCAAAAACAACCAGATGTACTTTGATAACCAGCAATTATAAAGTGCTAAAGTGCTGGCACTAATTACTGCATGCATGCAATGTTAAAAGTTTTAGCAACTGCTCAAAGCTGGCGCTAATTCGAAAAATGAACAACCTGGCCAAATGCAAATTCGTCAGCCCATAATAAGGAATGCAGCAAAGTACAGTTGTTCTAATGACCTCATACCAGAATTGTTATATGATGGATTTTGTCAGACATGTACGTATTATCACTAGAGACGGGCCGAGTGTTCGATTCGAACAGGAGTTTGAATCGAACATCGGCCATTCGAGTGTATGGCGAACGCCGAACAATATGGGATGTTCGCGGTCTATTCGACCGCGGACATTCTATAATACAAAATGTGTTCACAGTTCTTCTAAATGTACCGGCAGCTGCCGGTACATTTAGGAGACCTGTGGCTGTAGCCCCCCAGCCCCCGTGCCTTTGGCCCTTCTGTTCCTCCGGTCCGTCTGCTCCTCCGTCTGGCCGCGGCTCCTATGCCCCACGCCTCGTCTTCATGCTGAGCCCTGATTGGGCAAAGTCCTGCGCCTGACTAGGGATGAGCTGTTCGGTTCGATCAGTTCGGAGTTCGACTCGAACATTGGCAGTTCGAAAGTTCACGAACTTTGAACTTTTTGGCGTGTTCAGTTTGAGTTAAATAAAAAATTAATTTGGAAAAAAGTATAAAAAATGCTTGAAAAATACTAAAAAATCTAGAAATAAAGAGACTCTTTACTGCAGAATATTATAAGCAACGGTTTATTAGATATTCAATTAAAAAACTACCCAGGGCAAGAATGCACGCATGTGGGCGATGATTAGCAATGGACGGACTGCGTACGTCGTCAAGAAGCAGTATGTATAATAGCATAAACATGTTACATACACATAACAAACATTACATACATCTACCAACATATGTCAACACATGCTGCAGCGTAATGTATTATCTGTTTGTCAGACAAATGTGACTGTCATAAAATTATTCTGGCTTTATTTAAAATATTTGCACACGTGTACATTTTTCTGAAACTTTCACACCTCAAAATTACATGTGCTTAGAGTGCACAAGGCTTGCATAGGATTTTTTGCGCCGCCTGTGTGTTTCATCTTTAAAATGCTGCAATGGGTGATGTGGATTTTCTAGCTTACAAGGAAAGCATGCTTTACAGTCTGCCTAATGTATTGTGTAGGTGCAAAGATTCTCACCCCTAAATGACATGTGCTCGCAGCAGGGCTCTCAAACTCTGGTGCGCCTGATGTTTTTGAACTACAACTCCCAGGATTCCCTCGCCATGTATTGCATTGAAATCATCCTAGGAATTGTAGTCCAAATCATGTTGGGGGGCCGTGAGTTTGAGACCCCTGGCATACTGTGCATGAGGCTTGCATAGGATTTTTTGCACTGCCTGTGTGTTTCATCTTTAAAATGCTGCAATGGGTGATGTGGATTATCTATTTTACAAGGAAAGCATGCCTTACAGTCTGCCTAATGTATTGTCTAGGTGCAAAGATTCTCAGCTCTAAATGACATGTGCTTGCTTACAGCAGGGCTCTGAAACGGCGTAAACAACAGGTGTTAATTAGTGTTTGGAAATAACATGTACTTCTAATTAGTCTGGTCTCATGAATTTGATACATTGCCTGCAGACTGGATGTGGCTCCTGGACATGTATGAACACTGTGCTTCTGAATTCTAAGAAGTGTTCATTTCTACTACATTTCCTCTGATATGCTGTTTAACCCCTTAAGGACCAGGGCTCTGTAAAGCCAATCATTAATGATGTAGATGTTACATCATTTGTCATCAAGGGCTTAATAAAATCTTTATCACACTCCTTAGATTTAAATGTAATATTCCAGTATTTGTATGTTATGTACCTCTCCCGAAGGGCCTATGTGAGCATACAATTATTATTGTGTTAGATCTATAGTTTTTGTGCAAGCATGTTGGAAGGGCTTGCTGCTTCTCCATCATAAAGCGTACAAGCCGAGTCCCTAGAGTCTCTGACTATCCATTGTCATATATACCTTGCTTTATACATATAATACATTCCCTCATCTAACAGGATAGTAGCTAGGGATGAGCTGTTTAGTTCGGAGTTCGATACAAACTTTGGCCATTCTCAAGTTCGCGAACTTCGAACTTTTTGGCATTTTCGGTTCGATTTCGATTTTTTTTTTTAAAAAAAGTATAAAAAATACTTAAAAAATCCTAAAAAATCTAAAAATAAAGAGACTCTTTACTGCAGAATATTATAAGCAATGGTTTATTAGATTTTGGATTAAAACAGGAATATTTTTAACATTGAAGCCTATGGGATAAAACATTCTTGTTGCTAAAACATCAGGCAGACGAAGCCCTCTAAATCAGGCACTGTAGAGGGCAGCCTGCTGGAGCCTCCCTCCCAAGGACCCCTTGACTTGAGGAGCATGCACCTGCAAGATTACAGAGCTGCGACTGTGCGGGGTGGCCAGCCGGGTGCATGTGGCAGAGAGGTGGCGCAGGGACTCCAGGGAGGGAGCCACGGCAGACCCCCCTTCCGCCCAACCAGGATCCAGGTTGCAGGGTGCATGTGGCAGAGAGGTGGCGCAGGGACTCCAGGGAGGGAGCCACGGCAAACCCCCCTTCCGCCCAACCAGGATCCAGGTTGCAGGGTGCATGTGGCAGAGAGGTGGTGCAGGGACTCCAGGGAGGGAGCCACGGCAGACCCCCCTTCCGCCCAACCAGGATCCAGGTTGCAGGGTGCATGTGGCAGAGAGGTGGCGCAGGGACTCCAGGGAGGGAGCCACGGCAGACCCCCCCTTCCGCCCAACCAGGATCCAGGTTGCAGGGTGCATGTGGCAGAGAGGTGGCGCAGGGACTCCAGGGAGGGAGCCACGGCAGACCCCCCCTTCCGCCCAACCAGGATCCAGGGAGCCCCCACTGACCACCAGGCTAAGGTAAGGCGACACATTTTTTTAAAAATAAAATCCGAGGACATTTTTAAATGTCCCCAGCAACATAAAATAATTTTTTTTTTCTTTCTAATACTCACCTGATTCCTGGATCCACAAACTGTAGAGGTGCTGTCAGGTAGTGTGCGAAATCAAATGCTGCATTAATTATACTGTAAGGCTGGGTTCACACCTGCGTTTTTTTTACGCGCGCAATACGTGCGTTTTTTAACACGCGTATCGCGCAAATGTAAAAACATGCGAACGCACATTGCAGCGCGTTCACGGCCATAGACTGCAGAGTGAACGCGCTGCAATACGCCCCAAAGAAGCTCATGTACTTCTTTGGGCGTAGGACGTTTTACAGTGTGTTCTTGCATGCTGTAAAACACCCAGGTATGAATGGGTCCGAATAGCAAATAATGGGATTTCCCGGTTTATGCGTTTTACAGCGTGCAGGAATGCGCTGTAAAATGCTTAGGTGTGAAACGGGCCTTAAGGTGCTGCCCGGCAGTGTGAGGATTCATATGCTGCAGTAATTATTCTTCTTACAAATTTGGTTACCTAACCCGTTTGCATTTGGATTGTAATATTGTGACATCCAGGGCCCCGGGTAGCGATCGGGGGGGGGGGGGGCCCGGACGCATGGTGCCGCCAGCTGGCCGAATGCCAGGAGCTCCGGCGTCCCCCGGCGCATCTGTGAGTGATCAGGGGGCAGGGCGCGGCGTGATGACGCAGAGCCGCTGGGACTGGTGTGCGCCAATTCTCACCATATACAGTAGCGCAGTACAAGTGCCTAAACGTTGTTGAGCTGGTTTTGTTATAACAACTACTCTCGCTCTGTGCCCCTGTCTGGTATATTCCCCTGCTTGTTACTGCTGGTGCGCTTCCATCTTGCCATACACTATAGCGCAGTAATATTTTGGTGCACTGCCACTGGCGCCCGCCTATATTACCAGATTCATATAATTTTAATATTGGACCGCAGGGTCCAACCCTGCACTCTTCCACAATACCACAGAGGGGTTACGTGTGACGGTACTTGCTGTCCTGGCACCAAAGGCACAATATTTGGGTGGACTGACGCCTTTACCAGATTCATATCTTGTTAATATAGGACCGCATGGTCCACCCCTGCACTCTTCCACAATACCACAGAGGGGTTACTGTATGATGGCACTTGCTGGCCTGGCACCAAAAGCACAATATTTGGGTGCACTGCCACTGACGCTGTACCAGATTCATATCCTCAGAGGGGTTACGGTGTGATGGCACTGTTGCCGACTCTAAAGGCCCAATTTTAAAGCACCTATTGTTACTTTCATCCAAAAGCCTGCATAAGTTTCACCATAATTTAGTCAAAAAATCACTAAACTTGTCCCGCTCATCCTAAAATGTCTTTTCATACAGGCTGCTGCCCCAAGCAGTTGTTTATGAATAGATTAAAGGAAAAGCATTTACCGTCATTTGAAATGTAATTTTTTTTTTTAAATGATTTTATACATCCTACAAATCCGCCACTTCATGGGCAGGTTATGGGGACCTCCTAGGCACGATATGTGAAGGAATTTTTCGTTTTTATTTTTAACCCTTATTTTATGGAAAACTCACTGTTCCTTTAAAAACGTCTTTTAAACGTTTTGTCCTTGTTTCCTGTTTCCTGTGTATGGGGATCCTGTTCCCCAGGGCACTACCTGGACCCCCATACACCTTTTATGGCAAATATCTTGCATATATGCCCTCTTGGAGGGCACGCTAAAAATCTAACTTTTGACTCCCATTGATTTGCACTGAGTTCGGTTCGTGTTCGCGTTCGAACTCGAACGTTTGAAATTGTTCGAGTTTGAATGCGAAACGAACACGGGGGTGTTCGGCTCATCCCTAATAGTAGCCAGTTCCTGTGTATTTTAACCCCTTAAGGGTGGCTAGGTGTCGCGTGTGGGTCTCTGATGGCGATATTTCTATACATCCTACAAATCCGCCACTTCACGGGCAGGTTATGGGGACCTCCTAGGCACGATATTTGAAGGAATTTTTCTTTTTTTTAAACCCTTATTTTATGGAAAACTCACTGTTCCTTTAAAAACTTTTTTAAAAAACTTTTTGTCCTTGTTTCCTGTCCCCCAGGGCACTACCCGGACCCCCATACACCTTTTATGGCAAATATCTTGCATATATGCCCTCTCGGAGGGCACTCTAAAAATCGATCTTTTGAGTCTCATTGACTTGCATTGAGTTCGGTTCGTGTTCGCGTTCGAACTCGAACTTTTGAAATTGTTCGAGTTCGAATGCGAACCGAACACGGGGGTGTTCGGCTCATCCCTACGCCTGACCTGGATTTTGCCCAATCAGGGCTCTAATACAATATTGAGCCCTGATTGGGTAAAGTCCAGGTCAGGTGCAGGACTTTGACCAATCAGGGCTCAGTATTGAATTAGAGACATGATTGGGCAAAGTCCAGGTCAGGTGCAGGACTTTGCCCAATCAGGGCTCAGCATGAAGACGAGGCGTGGGGCAGAGGAGCTGCGGCCGGAGAAGCAGACAGACCGGAGGAACAGGAGGACGGGACAGCAGCAGGACAGCAGAGGCACGGGGGCCTGGGGGCTGCAGCCACAGGTCTCCTAAATGTACCGGCAGCTAGGAGAACTGAACACATTTCGCATGTTCAACCCCCATTGATTTGCATTGTGTTCGAGTTCGTATTCGAACATTTCGGCTGTTTGAATGTTCGAATACGAGCCAAACACAGGGGTGTTCGGCCCATCACTAATTATCACTGCTGCTTTCATTCTTGTACTACATTAAATATGCAGAAACCATCTCCGATGCCAGCAGGAGTTGCAGAGGGCACGTCCAGTTCCACAGGCACCTTGCGTCCAAAGGACTATACTACATTGGGTAATGTCATTGATGCAGAGTGTTGCCTACAGACTGACCCGTGACCAGATATCCAGGCTCTACCTTCAGCTGCAGTCCCATCTGGAGTCCAGGTCTGGCTCATTTAGCTCTGTGCCACGGATGACCAAGCTGATGTTCTGCTCGAAGTTCCTTGCCACTGAGACCTTTCATCAACTCCTGTCTGACCTATGTGATGTCAGCCAGAGCGTCTTCTCCTACATGCTCCACCACTTCCTTCTATCAACGCGGGACATTTTCCACACCTATATTGGATACCCTACCACCCTTGAGGGCTGGCATCAGGTGAAACAGGGTTTTATGCACTTGGAGGGTTTCCCAATATTCTGGGGGCAATAGATTGTACTCACATAGAGATCTTTGCAACCTGGAAGGATCCTGAGGTTTAAATCAATCGCAAGCACTTCTATCAATGTGCAAAATTTTATTTTTGAGAAAGGATTTTACCAGGAAGGATACATTGAGATTTCTCTCGTTTTCAAGTATGTCTTGGGTGGTGAGTATGTACCGTTAGGTGTCTTGCTCAAGGACACTTAGTAGAGAGGTACTCTTGCCAGGGATCAAACCTGTGTCTCCACAGTCTCTCTCCACAGTTATAGAGCAGTGATGTTACCTCTACTCCACCCAGCTGGCAAATGATAAGTGATGCCTCAGTAGCATGGGACTTCCAGGACAGGCTATTCCCTGAAAGATGGTGTCTTGGAGAGTATACAGATCCTTTGACACAAATATCAGAATTGGAAAGTAATGCTTAATCTAGCAGAATATTACCTTTGTTTTATGCACCATGTATTAGGTGATTCAGGATACCCTCTCATGCACAGCTCATGACCCCCATTAGGAGGCCAGAACTACTGTATCAGGAGGCCTACAACACAGCCCACCAGAGGTCCAGGAGCATTATTGAGAGTATCTTTGGAGTCCATCCCCCGAAATCTGCCTTAATTGTTATGGCGTGTGCCATGCTGCATAGAATGGCAATAGATGGTGACACTGCATTGGAATAACAGCCTGATCTTGATGTGGCCCCTGACGAGGTCCCAATAGTGCCACTTGATGTCACTGAGGATGAGGGCATAGGTGTCATGGCAGCAAATAGTCCATCAATTCTTCACAGGTAAAGTGCACAAGCACATACAGTATCTCCTTTGCTATTGTCTGTGTAAATGCATATCACATCCTGGCTTGGTAGATCTGCCATGCGTTCATAGACACATATTGCCCATTCAGAAGGTCAATGCATGTAAAATGCCACCCTGCACCATGTACAATCCATACGCTGAAGGAAAGAAATCACACGTGACATCATGACCTCTTGATTCCATAACTACAGCACATGGATTACGCATGTTGCAGGGCAGCACTTTTGCATGTGCTACACCCTGTGTGAAATGGGGATATGTTTCCAGGACAACATGGCCTACCAGCGAGAATTAACTACATAAGAGGTTATTCAAAGAGCACCATCATTTGGGGCTCTCTCATTCCCCACACTTTGGGGAATCAAATTCCCTACCCTGCGGTGAATTCAGCATTCACCGCAGGGTCCCCAAAGTACAGGGAATGGACCCGAAAATCTGCTGCAAATTCGTAGAAAAATCTGCATAAACCACTGCTGATACGATCCGAAATATCGGATCACTTCGAACCGCTGCAAAAAAGCCACCAAACACAGCACTGTGACAGGGCCGGCCAGACGCTGTTGCGTGTGCATGAATTGCATGCAACAGCAGCGGTGCTACGTCTGTGCAGCAGGCCTCTCCGTCAATGCACTCTCCTTAGGCTAATGTCTGACGAACGCAGTTATCACGTCCGTGTTGCTGCACAGTTTAACATCCATCATAGCATAGAATCGTGATCAATAGAGACCCACACACGAAGTATGTGCGCACCGAACTGTGCTCGCACAACGCACGTGGCAAACGGACGCAAGTTAGGAAAGAACGTTAAACCGCTACCACGGACGCACAGAGTGTGCCACGTCCACGTAGTGTTCTGTGTGAGTGATGATGAGATGTCAGACGCAGCGCATTTGCAACGTCCAGCACCTTAACGCACAAAGTAGCTTTTCATATCCTTTTCAAATTTTTATCATTTTTCATATTAATTTAATTTCCCATAGTTCCCTTTTTTTCTACGTCCGTCAAAAAACATGGACCGTGTGGTGTCTACAGTATCTTAAATCAGTACGTCTGTCCGTTATGCATACACGCATAGTGCGCTCAGACTACGTTCATCTGACATGATCGTTAGGAGGATCGAGCCTTGCAGTGCTGCGTGCACTAACTGCACTCAGCGAGGTGGCCAGACGGGCGTCAGACAGGCGTTGAGTGGAAGGAACGTCCACTCTCACGGACATCCCTCCCGCTCTTCAAAATGTTCGTCTGACAGTGGCCTTAACCCCCTCCATCTCTATACGCACCTCTCTGGTCAGGCTCCCACGGAGGACTGGCAAGGTTGAGGCCTGCCCCACGTGTTTATAGTGCCCGGCCATCGCAATGACGTCTCTTGGGGAGGGGGGAGGACTTTTGGACGCCTCTCCCTCCCGGTTAGGCCTAGAAAAGAAAAAAAAAAGATCCCGCTAGAAAGAGGAGAGTTTCCCCTTTTCGGTGGTACCCAGGGGTGGACTGACCAGTCGGGCAGGTCGGACCTCGGCCGAGGGCCCGGGCCTAGCCAAGGGCCTGGCTAGGGCCTTGCCTGTTGGTAGTCCGCCTGACTTCCGAAATAATGCAAATCGCGATGAACACAGTGTAGGCGGGCAGTCATCACGACTTGCAAAGGTAAATGCACCCATGATCCATCCATAGGATCATGGGGATTACCTGGGCTCCGTCGTTGGTGGAGTGCGCGGAGGCGCACACATGACATCACGTTACGTCAGGTGATTGCTGATGCCGTCAATGTGCGCCGTCAATGTCCTTGCCAGAACACCGGCCACTGTCGCTGGGATCCAGCACCATCATCACGCTGCGTGCTTGCTCTGGGCACCAGAAATGAAGAGGGTGATGGAAATTAGGTACTTGGGGGCCTGGGGATTATTAAGTAATACATGGGCGCCAGGGGGTTATTAATTTAATACATGGAGGGACCTGGGGATTATAAATTTATACCTGGGGGGCCTGGGGATTATAAATTATTACATGGGAGGGCCTGGGGAGTATAAATTTATTCATGGGGGGACCTGGGGTTTATAAATTTATACATTGGGGAACCTTGGGGTTATAAATTTATACATGGGGGGCCTGAGGGTTATTATTTTATACATGGGGGCCTGGGGATTATAAATTTATTCATGGGGGGCCTGGGGATTATAAATGTATACATGGGGGGCCTGATGGTTCTAAATTTATACATGGGTGTCTGGGGATTATACATTTATACATGGGGGGCCCTGAGGGTTATTAATTTATACATGGGGGGCCTGGGGGATTATAAATTTATACATGGGGCTGGGAGTTATTCATTTATACATGAGGCTGGGGGTTATTATATATGTGGGGACCTGGGGGTTATTAATATTTGGGGGACCTGGGGATTATTAATTTATATATGGTACCGGCTGGGTGGAGTAGAGGTACCATCACTACTCTGCGTGGAGAGAGCCTGTGGAGACATGGGTTTGATCCCAGCAAGAGCACCTCTCCAGTAAGTGTCCTTGAGCAAGAAACCTAACGGTACATACTCGCCACCCGGGACATACTTGAAAACTAGAGAAATCTCAATATATCCTTCCTGGTAAAATCCTTTCTCAAAAAAATTATTATATATATATATGGGGGGGGGGCCTGGGGGTTATTAATTTATACATGGGGCTGGGTGTTATTATATATGTGGGGACTTGGGAAGTATTCATTTATATATGTGTGGGCCTGGGGATTATTATATATGTGGGGACTTGGGGAGTATTCATTTATATATGTGGGGACCTGGGGATTATTAAATATGCAGTGCTGCATTAAGCTCTCGAGCCGGGTCCTTTCTCCTACTGTTCTGTGTGTTTTGTGTATGTATATATATGTTCTGTGTCTTCCATTGCACAGCGCTACAGAACTTGTTGGTGCTTTATAAATGCTTATAGCTGTAGTTAATTGAAATAATTTTTTTGTATAAATGACATGGCGATTGCCTGCCTTTTGTGGGCTTAAAATGTTTGTTTTTTTTAAATATTAGTAAAAGTTTAAGTTGAGAGTACCCCTCCGCACCCCATAGCATAAAGGTAAAAAATGATATATGCAGCTTTATCATCATTTTAGATGTCAAAAGGGGTTTGCGGCTCCCAGTGTTTTCTTTTTTGCGGGAAACGGGTCCAAATGGCTCTTTGAGGGCCCTATTACAATCTTTGCGCAAAAACGCTCGCACAGCGCGTTAATTTGTGCGCGATTCGTTAAACGTTAACACACGTAAATTAACGCTGGTATTGAAATCCACCCGCATTTTTTCATGCTTCGAAAAATTGCGCCCGGAAAACGGACGCGCATAATCGCGCGCGCATTAACGTTGCATGCAGAAATCGGTGTGCGGACTGTTTTTTCACACGATTCAGCCAATCAGAATTAAGAACCACAATTGTCTCACGTTAAGTTTTTGCGCCTGTCAAAATCAATCTGAGTATATATGCTCCAGCAATAATAAAAACACGCACAACTTCTCAATTTTATTCTTTGGGTATGCGAAACCCAGGACATACTTGAAAACGAGAGAAATCTCAAATTCTCAATGTATCCTTCCTGGTAAAATACTTTCTCAAAAAAAAAGAATGTGTAACTATACTATGCTGTATTTTTATTTCTGGCCTGGCGTATTTGGTTTTGGCCAGGACGTTCAGATTTGCCATTAACACCAGCTTTTAGGAGTCGTTAAAATTATGCACGCAAACGATGTGCATTAGAAACTGCGCATAGATTGTAATACCATCCGCATACCAGCGCACAAACGCATTTCCGCTCACAATGTTAAGTATAGGACACGCGCAGTACAGTACGCTCGCAAAGGGTTTGCGCAGGTCCACCCGCGTTAGACGAATGCGCTCATTTCTTGCACTGACTTTGTAATAAGACGTGCAAAGGGGTTTGCCCCTCGCGTTAATGCGTTTTTGCGCACGCGTTAACGTTTGCGTGAAGAATGTAATAGGGACCTGAGTGTTTAAGGTTGCGGACCCCTGGCCTAGTCGAACACTACAAGGTGTGGCAGTCCCAGAGCTGCCTTATTACACATTTACAAGGGAGGCAGTGATTTTTCCTTCTCAGCACAGTACAGCCACCGCCCGCTAGAGCCCATAATTTTTCCACCTCGGCAGCCAGGAGTCTGTTGCCTGCGACTCGAATGCAACCAGTCTTTCCAGCCACAGCCAAACTGAGTGAGCCACACACTTTGACTCATTGTTAAGGTGACCCAACTTGGGCTATATATTTAATTGAATAAGATATATGGGCCAGGGGCACTTGTGATAAAGGAACTCTCCACTGAAAAATGGAGGTCCCCCAATGTTACTCACCTTTTCTCCCTCACGTGCGAGGCTTTTGTGCTACTTTGTGCAACAGTACCATTTTAAATATGTAAATTGTAAGGATAAGTGGAGTGTTCCGTTAACACCTTCACGGCTGAGGCATAGCCATTAGTGCTGAGCTCACTGTAACTGTTTTGTTTTTTTGCTCACGTGTAAATGTGATTTGAAGTCATGTTTTATTATAGGACCCAGACAAATTGTATATCCTTTATGCAGCAGACTCAGGAGTTTCAAAACTTTATCTGGCCCTATTACAATCTTAACGCTAGTGTTGACTCTCAGATATGTGAACATTAGCACTAGGTTAACGCATGCCCACCATATTACAATTTGAATGGTAATGGGTTAATAAATCCATTACTGCATCGATGTATCGCATCGCTTCCTGTACTTTGCACCCCTTATACTTAACATTGGGAGCACAAAGAGTAATTAGCATTAGGAATACAAAGTCCGAACACTAATTACCGCAACGCTGTGGTAACAAAGTTAACCACAGCTAGAAGCGGGTGCTAAGTGATTCCGCTTCTGCAGAATCAGTTAACAACAGCTAAAACCCCCCAAAAATCTGATATTCTCCTCTCAGCTATAAAAAAAGGAGGTGCAATAGTGCCGGCGCGATATGGTAAATTCCTATTAAATTAAATGGTATAATCAAACAGCAATGCAAACATGCCGAAAATAAATAAATGAGTAGATGTGATGCTGCCTAAATGGATATAACAACAAAGGTAAAAGCACAAATAAAACCGCCAAAAGATGTGCCATACAGTGATTATGCAGAAAAAGAATGGATTCTTCTTCTGCATACTCTCCTCTCATCCCATGGCGCAAACAACGGTTGGACCTGCAACTTCTGGCCACCAGGAGAAGAGTGGGACAGGGGAAAAAGTCCCCAGTCTCCCTCTGCAAATCACTCCACGGACCTGCATGGTCTCACAAGAGCTTAGAGTTGAGGCTAGAAGAGGGATTTGGGTGGGAAAGAGTTGGGTCATGGATGGAGTCTGAGGGGGCCCTTGCTTTATTTGGTTCGGGGGCCTGAGTCTTGTCAGTCCGTCCCTGGTGGTACCTCTCGTTAACCCCTTAGGTGCCCGATTCGAACCAGGAAGTGGCTGACATCTTGGATGTCAGCCAAGCCTCCGGGTTACCCTCCATCCACATCAGTGGGCCAGTTACTAGGTTTGGTATAAAAAAAATTAAAAATATAAATGTGTTTTTTTTTTTTTTTAATTGTCTGGGGATATCATAATAATTCAATTGATGTTTAAACATGATGAGCATAAAACGGTCATAATGAGCTCAGTGCACAGAGGTGAACTGGTTCAGCAGTGAAGGGGTTAAAAATCTAAAACATGTAAAAATTGGGTATTTGTAATCTCAGGACAAAATTTCTATACTATTTAGCTGGGGTCTTCTTGGCAGTTGAAGATTTTGGGATTAAAGTTTGAAAAAGTGTGTTTTTTTTTTCCAATTTTTCCATCAAATTTCATAATTTGTTTATAGTAAATTATACAATGTGATAGAAATAATGATATCTTTAGAAAGTCCATTTATTGGCGAGAAAAATGGTATATAATATGTGTGGGTTGCATAAACGAGTAAGAGGAAAATTTTACCTAAACACAAACAGCGCAGAAAAGAACACAGCAGCGGGTACTTTCGGGCTGACAACTATGGGGTTAAGCTCACTATGGGGTTAAGCTCTATTCAGTCTACTAAACTATGCTTTGGTGGGTTTAATTTAAATGAACAGGGCATTTCAAGTCAATTTTTAATATTTGGCTTACGAGATGGTGTCAGCTAAGAAATGTGGGGTAGGACAGGTAGGTAGGCAACTGACGAGGCTGGTTGATCAGAGGTAGATGCAGAGGCAGTTAGAGGGCCAACAATGGATGCATACGGTCTCCTGCGTATGGGCACTGGTACGCTGATCTCCAGTGGTGCCTGGACTGGTGACGGTTGTCGTGTCGGGAGCAATGGGTTGACCGGGCTGGCACGCTGCTGCTCCACCAGCACCTCCAGGATGTTGGTCAGGTGTGTCAGTCCGGATGACAGCTCCCCCATGTGCAGGCGCATCTGTGTACTTATGTCCCAGAACCCGTTCTGCATTTCCCTCGTCAGTTGCTGTTGCTCCCATTGTTGGGGTTACATTCTTTCCCTCAGCATGGAAAAGCCCAGATGGATGTTGTCCCTCATAGTGCGATGGGAGTCCCCCATGTCATCGATTGATTGTGATAAGTTGTTGGAGGGACTCCTAAATCGACTGGATGACACTGCAGATCAAGCTGGAGAGCAGGCTGAAAAGCAGGGTGGGTTTGCAGCCATCTGCGCCGTTGATAAAATGGTAATGCTGGGGGTCGCTGCTCATCTGCTGTATGATGGTAGGAGCCATAGGTGTTTGCTGTGGCGGGCTGATAGGGACATAGAAACATAGAAAAATGTTGGCAGATAAGAACCTTTCGGCCCATCTAGTCTGCCCAATTAAATTACACACTGTAATTGAGGAGAGTGTTGTGGAGAGTCACCTGATGACGATTGTGTCAGGGGGTCCAAAAGGGAATATAATCTTCATCCCCCAGGAGGTCAAGGAAGGACTGGGGGCTCTCATATCCACGTTTCTCCTCCTGGGGGTGCTCAGGTGTCACAGGTCGTAGATTGTAAACTCTCGAGCAGGGTCCTCCCTCGTTCTGTTCCATGTGTGTAAAGTGTATGTATATTTGTTATTCTGTCTCACCCATTGTACAGCGCTAAGGAATTTGTTGGTGCTTTATAAATACTTGTAACTGTAACAGGTCATGGTGGTGATGGTGTACCTGTGAAGAGAGGACAGGATATATTAAGTACAATGCTCAATACAAACTTGAATGCATTCTGCATTGGCGGTCAACCACTAAAGTATCACACACACACGTGCTAACATGGTTTCATGTAAAGAAATTCTAAATCCAAAATTGACATGAAAAGAAGAATTAGGATAGAGAGCGAGAGAAACACTTCCAATCACTTAGGCCGGGTGCACACTAGACTAGAGTAGACGTTTTTTGTAACGCACTAACGCGCGTTAAAAAAAAAAAACATCGTACCCGACGCTCGTCCACGCCCCCTTGCGTTATCTTCCATAGGAGGATAGCGGAGCACCCGTCGACGTGAATCCTAGCGTTCTAGAATGGCGATGCGCTAGGATTCGCGTCGACGGGTGCTCCGCTATCCTCCTATGGAAGATAACGCAAGGGGGGTAGACGAGTGTCGAGTACGATGATTTTTTTTTTAACGCGCGTTAGTGCGTTACAAAAAACGTCTAGTGTGCAGCCGGCCTTAGATGGTCAGGATAATTAAAAACATAATTTTATTATTGGACATTGCCAAATAAACAACATAATGAGAACACAACATGTATATTAACTGATATAAATGATCAAAAAAAAATGCTGTCCAAAAAACAGACCAACCCTAGAAAGGTGCTATGCTGTCATAAATCCCATAGACTGGGGATTAAATAATGTCTCACCCATCTATACATGTGGCAAAACAAAATGCCCAAATCCTTAAACCTCCTTCATTCCTAATTAGTCCTTCTCTCGAACTAAGAATTATACCCTTATCCTCTTCTTACACTTTTTCCCATGTAAATTACCTTCTTAAACCTACTAACCCCCCCAGCCCCCCCTTTACCCGCCCGACCCCCCCCCTTTCCCGTAAATGAAAACACAACAAAGTATTGGCATTTTGAAAAGGTCACGTCTTTTATTACTTAAGACCAAATTCTTTGCCTCTAAGGCAGAATTATTATTATCGATCCTCGTATGCCAAATTCGCTACACCAGATAACACTGGCAGCCAGATAACACTGGCAACTGCAATGCACCACAAGCATTGCCCAGAAATAGCGCCCCACGTGGCTAAGCAGGCTGACCACACATCTGCTCAGTTTATTTTTATGGCAGATAGCAGGCCGAGAGGATCTGCAAACCAGGAAGGCACTTGAGCTTGGCCGTACGAACCACACTCACCCCGTACCCTGCAGACCATCCCCCCTCTATCGCCCTCCACGTGCCAGGCCGCCTATTTCGCCACCATCAAAAACAAGGACCCTCTTTTTACTGCCACCAAATAAAAAACCCGTGACCTTTTCCTCTTACAACAAACAACAACATCACAACAAACTCCTTATCATGGCTTCGATGCCTTCAGTGAAGAGTCCGTTACCGGCCTCCAATAGGTGGACCCCGTCCCTCCGGAACAACTCCTCGTTAATTGTCTTTATGCCTGTGTGTTCCAAAATCCTTCCCCCTATTTCCTTCACTGCCTTCTTCGCTGCCTGATTCAATTTTTTCCTACCTCTACACCCTGCCCTCCTATCTCTACAATTTCCCCATGTCAGCCTAGAAATCGCGCTAGACCAGACAATCCTAACATCTGGCCACTCCCTCCCAAACCACCTAAAAGTCTCCATAACTAACTCCTGAAGTACATGAACTGGTATACTGCCAATATCATTACCAGCTAAATGTATTATCATAACATCCAGCCTCCCCCATTTTCTCCTGGACGTCTGCGCTATTTCTATCAACTGATCCCACCTATTATTATTTATTATTATTATTCTTTATTTATAAAGCGCCAGCATATTCCGCAGCGCTGTACAATAAGCACAGTATAGACAGGGTTACAATACATTGAACAACATTTGACAAACAGCTACAGGAGGAGATGAGGGCCCTATTCCCGTAGGAACTCACAATCTGGGAGGGTTGGGGTGGAAACAGGAGGAGAGGACTGTAGGGTGAGAGTGATTGATGCGTCAGTGCCGTCAGTAGGCTTCCCTAAATAGGAATGTTTTCAGGGAGCGTTTAGGAAGAGAAGTTTAGGGGAAGTCTGACAGTACGAGGAGAGCGTTCCAGAGTGGGGGCTGCGCGTGAGAAATCCTGCAGCTATCATGGGAAGAGGTGATGCGGGGAGAACTAGGCACATGTCACTGTTTGACCGGGGAGCGGGCTGGGTATTTGGTGATTAGTGAGGACAGGTAGTGGGGAGCTGAGTTAGTGGCTTTGTAGGCCTTTTGTAGGCCTCATACCCTCATTCCTACCCATCTAATCCCTACTTCCTGGAGACTGAACCCGAGGTTCACTCCCTTCCTTGTGCCTGCAACATAACTTACCGCCCAGTGCACGTAGGAGTGTCCCAGGACCCAGACTCTCATTGCCCGACCTGGGAAAAAAGAAACAAAAAGGAACATATTAACCACCATTTCAAACAAATCACAGAAACCAAAACTTTGTTTTTTTCTCCCCTTCTCTTCCCCCCTCCCTTTCCCCTCCTGCCTCATATGACAACCCCTCACTTCCTTAAAGGCCTCACATACCGCCTATACGCCTCTGATTTCCATCTGCCCAATTTTTTAATTAGTTCTATAGGGCAACCCAGTTCCGCTGCTGTGGTAGCTGCCCCTATCCTGAATGAATGAGGAGCAATGCAACTCCCTTTCCAACCAAGACTCTCAACAGCCTTGCGCAAAACCGTCTTGAATTGGTACTGCGATAAGTTAGTACCATCCTTGTGCCTCAGAAACATGTGGCCAGTTGCCGGAGCCACCTCCAAGTATCCCCTCACACATCCCAATGGACAGACTTCCCCAGCCTGCGCCCTAGCAGCGACCCACACCCCCTTTCCTTCTCTATCCGTTTTCGATTTCCTTATTAACACCAACACGGCCCCCTCTGTCACTCTCACGTCCTCCCTCATTAAACCTGACTGGGTGGAATGTCTGCTTGGAGCGACCAGCTCCCCGATCCTTAAAGTCATTGAAAAAGATAAAACAAAAGCCGCCCTAAACAGCTTGGCCTCATACCCATCCTTACAGACCTTGCCAAGTATTCGCCCCAAAGCTACCAGTCTCTCTCACGTTATCGGCTCCCTCTTATCACTGCACCTGTCCCCCATTGTACCCCATCCTCTCAAAATCTTCCTGACAACAAATCTTTTAGTAACATCCCTCTCTTCCCTTAACCGAGCAAAGTACGAAATACCAGCTAAAATATTTCCTAGTAATCCCCTCTTTATCCCCTTACCCCTTAAATTCTCCAAGTATTCTAAGAACACCCTATCTGCTCCCCCTTCCCGACTCCTTCTAAACTCGCTCCATTCCCTCCATTGTTTGCTGTACAATACCCACGTCTTTGGTGCCAACGATCTCCTCACCAACTCACTGATGACCTCTATCTGTTCCCAATCTGCCAAAGAAACGAAGGGCAGCCTTCACCTTGCAGATTCGCTTCTGGTGCCAACCAACGGAAAACATCCCACTTGAACCGAGACAATGCATCCGCCACCACATTTTCCACCCCCGGGATATGTTTAGTCCTAAAGTTTATATTGTTCTGCAAACATAACAACACCAAGTACCTGACATAGGCTATAACCTGAGGAGATGATGCTGACATGCTATTCAGCACCTGGACCACACCCTGGTTATCTGACCAAAACAAAATGCTTTTATTCGCCAGTTCTTTCCCCCACAACTGAACCGCTGCCACAATTGGAAAGAGCTCCAGCAACACCAAATTTGTAATCCAACCTTTCTGAATCCACTCCTGCGGCCATTCCCCAGCACACCATCTTCCACTCAAGTATGCTCCGAAACCAGAACCTCCCGCAGCATCTGTAAACAGCTGTATCTCTTCCGCTGTGACCCTCTCTTCCCAGATTCTCACCCCATTAAAATCCCTCAAGAAGAAATCCCACACTCTCAAATCCTCCTTAACCTGCTGGCTTACCCAAATCCTGAAATTCGGCTTGGTGACTCCCCTGGTACAAATTTCCATACGCCTCTTGAATATCCTACCCACTGGAATCACCCTACAGGCAAAATTCAGCAAACCCAACAGCTTCTGTAACTCCCTAAGCTTGATTTTCTCCATTTCCATTGCCTGCCGAATAGCCAACCTCAGTTTCTCCACCTTATCCTCCGGCAACCTGCATAGCTGATTCACCGAATCAATCTCGATGCCCAAAAACGTCAACTTAACACAGGGCCCTTCTGACTTGTCCCCCGCCACCGGGACCCCTAGCTGGCCAAACGTCCTTAACAGCACCTCCATGACCCTGCCACATTCTCCTGTCCCTTTGGCGCCCACTATCATGAAGTCATCCAAATAATGCACCATAGTCTTACATCCTGCTTTTTCGTCCACCAACCAGTGCAAAAATGTACTAAACCTTTCAAAATGAGCGCATGATATCGAACACTCCATGGGCAAACACTTGTCTATGTAGAATTGTCCATTGAACTTACACCCCATCAACCGAAAACTGTCTGGATGCAACGGTAACAGCCTGAAAGCCGATTCTATGTCAACCTTAGCCAACTCAGCCCCCCGTCCAGCCTCACGTACCAAACTCACTGCCTGATCCAACGACTGGTAAGTAACTGAAGAATCTTCCTGACTTATAGCATTGTTCACCGACTGCCCTCTCGGATAAGACAAATGCTGGATCATCCTGTTTTCCTTCTTAGGCACAACCCCCAGGGGCGAAATCACCAGCTTCTCTATTGGCGACTTTAAAAATGGACCAGCCATCCTACCTAGTAAAACCTCCTTCTCCAACTTCTCCTTCAAGACCTCTGGTAGCTCATACGCTGACTTCAAATTTTTTACTCTCTTACCCCCCCCATCACATACCCCATAATCGGTATCCTGAAGCCCTCGCGAAAACCGCTACTCAGTACCTCCCTATCCTCCTCTTTCGGGTACCCTTTCAACTCAGCCACTAACTCATTTACCCGGACCGGTGTTCTGGCTGGGCCCAGCATGCCCTCCTGACCATTTACCTGGGGAACGAAAGGAATTATTCCTCCCCGCATTGTTCCGCCTACAATCAAGTCCTGGGTGCGCACCTCCGCAAAACCTACAGATATGCTTGTACCTGCACCCCATGCCCTTCTCACACCTTTTTTCATTAAAAGCCCAGCATTCCCTTGTTTCCTTCTTCACCGACCTGTTCACCCCCAGCCCTCCCCCTCCCTGACCATCATACACCCTCACCAACCTGGACCATGTATCCAAAACCTTCACCCCGAAAGCCTTCCTCCCCTTCTTGCCCGTTCCTGACACTACCCCTTCTAAACTCCTCATCGTAATCCCTCCATGAAAACCCCCCATACGCCGTGGCACAATCTGTGATTAAATGCAAATACCTCAACATACCTTTGACCTGACCCGGATGTTTCCCCAAAAAACATTCTGCATAGACTGCGAACCCCTTCACCCATTCCATAAATGATCCCCTTTTCCTGGACTGCACCCCCCCTCCCCCTTGCTGCCACGGCCTCCCTAGTAATGGTAAATAAATCCAAATATCTCCCTTCCTGTGCCTTTCTGATTGTCTTAGGCTTTAAATGTGACGACAATGGAATTAACCGCGTCCCCTGAAACTCAGACTCCCCCTCACTATCAGACCCGCTGTCCCCCTCATCTGAGTCTGACTCGTTCCCTCTGCCTCTACTGCCCTGCTTTCTACACATCTTCTTAACCATCCTAAACAGCTTCTTATTCTCCCCCCCTCTCCCCCCCCTCAGAATCAGAGCTGGAATCCGTTTCTGAAACGTCACTTGAATCAACAAATCTTTCCCTCTTACCCTTCTTTGCAGCAGTCACCCGATCACCCGTCTCGATCCGCTTGCTCCTCCTCTGCTGGTTCCTGGTTGCTCCATGTCCCCAAAACTTGGCGACCGCTCTCTCTCTTCTCCATGCCGTGTTCTTTCCTCGTGGCTGGACGCCCTGGAACCACGCTCCGTGTCCTGTAATTGCACAATGTCAGTATACGTATCCATTGCATTAGCAGGAAAATTCTGATCCTCTCCCTGAAGCCTGATGTACACATTGCCTGCGCTGTCCTTACCATAAACCTGGCTATTTCTGTAAGATCTATCCTCGTAAAATAAGGGGGGGCCCCCCTGCCCTGGCCCTGAACAACATCCCCTGCAAAATCCCATAATCCACTGGGCGAGCAATAACCCCTAAACACAGACCCCACCCGGGAACTGCGCTCCCCCTGCACCATGCCAGCCCTGCTGCCCTCTGCGTCTCTCTGGCTGTGCATATTACCAGTGGGAGTGGGCCTTATTTCAAACTGATTTCCCCCCCCGTGCTAAATATTTTCTGAAAATGTCCTCTGTCCCCCTGTACCTTATGGCCCTGTGCGCCCGCAGTATCCCTCTGTGTCTGGGCTGCATATGCACTGTCCAAGCCAGCTTCCCCATTCAAATTTGCCGCTGATTCAATGCGATTGGCTCCTGGCCGCTCACATGGTGCCTGACCATGTGATGGTGGAGCTCTGACGTCATCAGACTGGGCGGAGGGGCTCCTGGGCATGCGCAAATTCCCACGCTGGGAAAAAGAAGATGGCCGCCGATCGCATGCTGCAAATGGCGGCGGCTGCAGCACGAGTCCCCCCCCCTGCTGGGCACGATCAATGGAGCGATCGAAGCCCGCAGGTATGCGCCGGGAACCCACCCCCTCCTGCTCGGGGACATATGGGGTAAAGTAAGGGGATGGTTGTCTCCTATACATATGCCCGGGCTGCCGCTCAGCCGCCGGGTCGCCTGCCCCCGACGAGCTATGCAGCGGGACATATGATACGGGCCGAGCGCGGGGAGCAGAGGTGGGAGAAGCCGTGGGGGAAGTAGGGGAGTATTGGGTGACAATGGCAGAACGAACAGAAGAGGATGAGACCGGAGACAAAGGACAGGGGACAAATGGAGAAAGAGAAAAGACCGGACGCCTTGATCCTCCAGATCGGGTCTTCCTCGTCCCCGCTGCCGAGTCCTGCCGTCCTGCTGTCCATGGAGACACTCCTTCCAAAAACTTCTTTGGGATGCTCCTCTTCCTTCCAGACATTTCCAGCGATTTCAGGTGACCTGTAAGTAAAAGAAAATTAGTTGCAATACCAAAATTGTCCCATGCACAGCCTCTTGTATCCTCCCTTCCCCCTCCTTTCCATTGTTTATATTCCCATTGTACCCAATCACAAAGAGCCATGCTTCAGCTCAAAGAACAAAGCCTATCCCATAGAATAAAGGAAACTCCCTCCTTTGAAACTCTTGTGCAATACAGGGATAATCCTTAAACCTCCTTCATTCCTAATTAGTCCTTCTCTCGAACTAATACACAGCAGGTAAAACAGAGAAGTTTAACATCACCAGAATGCCCCACCCCAGGCAGCAGAGATAAGAGATTACCAGACTGACCTCCGCAGCAGCAGAGGTAAAACATCACCTGAATGACCCCCCCAACAGCAGAGGTAAAACAGTTGCAGAGGTATGAACACCACATTAAAAGACCTGCCATTGTAAATCAGCGGTAAAAAAAAGCAATCAATTATAAAGCAGAAATTAGGAAAGGACAATTTAGGAAAGGACAATTTAAAAAGCATCAAGGCTACGTAGTTAATAAACCCAATCTAAATTATTTCTGTGCAAACGGGTTTATTCAAATGATTTTGGACTACATTTCCCATGACACGCTATGTATCGATTGAGTGACTAAGCACCATGTTATATGTAGTCCAAAACCTATGCATACACAAGTTTACTCAAAACATGAGTTAGAATTTGGGAAAGAATATTGAACAATCTCAATGACAGCAATACTCACTTTCGTGGGTGATCTGATGGATCTGCTCTCAAATCCTTCAAACCCATGGTGGTGAGGTTCATTTGGTCATTCGGCATCTCTTCCCACCAAGCGTACACATAACGCCTTGTGGGGCCACCTCCAGTCCTCCTGGACTCCAACTGTTCCCTTACCAACTTTGTCTTAAGCTCCCGCTTACAGCCCTGTTACCGTTGTTTTATTTATTGGATGCTCTGGTTCTTCCCCAGCACACACACAATGTGCCCCAGTTCTCCTTCCAGAGCCTCAGGCGTAGGTGCCCAGACTGGGACAGGTCATCCAGCTGGTGTGCCCACTGCTTATATGCCTCTATGAGCACATTTTTCTCCTTCAGGGTATACCGCACCTCTCAGATCCATCCTCCTGAGGCTGCCTGTGACTCCTGCATCCCGGATTGTGACTGCAAACTAACTCCCTGTATTGTCCCTCGCCCTGAACATGTCCCTCAGCTGGTTGGGCCTGGCATGGTACCCTTACTCTCCCCACTGCCACTCCTACACCTCTTCTCCACGTCTCCACTAGTGTCCCCTTCGGGACTCCGGTCTCTGTCACTCCTCCACTCCCCTTGCCCACGTATCCTCTCCCCATCACCCCTACATCTACTCTCCCCACCTTTCTGCTCCCCCTCAGCACGTCTACTCTCCCCACTCCTCTGCTCTTCCTCACCCCTACACCTCTTTACCTCATTTCCTCCTCCCCACCAACACTCCTGCCTCCATCGCTTCTCCCAACACCATCCATGACAAACCATTGAGAAACAGTGACAAACACTTATGATTGTAAATACATGGGGTTAAGGGTACAGGGTGGGCACAATAGGGGGGAAGGTAGGAGTAAAGACAGGTATGTATAACTATGTGTGATGTGTATTTACATGTAGTGATGTTTGGTTGATGTATGCTGAAATGATTAACAGAGATGACAGATGACAAGACAGAAAAATTCCCTCCTACACTTGTGATGGTAGGCTTCCCTAAATAGGAATGTCTTAAGGGAGCGTTTGAAGGAAGGGAAACTAGGGGAAAGTCTGACAGTAAGAGGTAGAGCGTTCCAGAGGATGGGGGCTGCGCGTGAGAAATCCTGCAGTCTATCATGGGAAAAGGTGGTGATGTAGGGAGAAGCTAGGTACAGGTCACTGATTGATCTTAGTGGTGGGCTGGGGTGTATTTGATGATTAGTGAGGACAGGTAGTGGGGGGCTGAGTTAGAGAGAGCTTTGTAGGGCAGGATAAGGATTTTGAATTTAATTCTGCAGAGAATGGGGGGTCAGTGAAGGGATTCGCAGAGAGGAGCAGCAGAGACAGAGCGGTGGGTGAGGTGGATGAACCTGGCAGAGACATTTATAATGGATTGTATGGGGGAGAGGAGGTAGAGAGGGAGGCCAACTAGAAGATTATTACAATAGTCAAGTCGGGACATTACAAGGGCGTGGATAAATTGCTTTGCGGTGTCAGTGGTAAGAAATGGTAGAATTTTGGAAATATTACGTAGTTGGTAGCGGCAAGATGAGGAAAGAGACTGAATGTAGGGTGATGACGTAAAGAGCAGAATCAAGTGTAACTCTGAGACAGTGAACCTGGTTCGATGGGGTGATAGTTATGCCATCAACCATGATAGAGAAGTCAGGAGGTGGGGAGGCATTAGAGGGAGGAATTAGTAGGAGCTGAGTCTTCGACATGTTAATCTTTAGTTGGTGAGAGGCCATCCAGGAGGAAATGCCAGATAAGCAGTCGTTGATTTTGGAAAGGACAGGAGGAGAGAGATCAGAGTTAGAGAGGTAGATTTGAGTATCATCAGCATAGAGGGGGTAATTAAAGCCAAAGCTGTTAATGATTTTGCCCAGGGTGGAGGTTTAGCTAGAGAAGAGCAGAGGACCTAGGGCAGAGCCGTGAGGTACAACAACTGATAAAGACAATGAAGAGGAGGAGATACCAGCAAATGACACAGAGAAGGACCTGTTGGACAGATAGGAGTCAATCCAAGAAAGGGAAGTGTCACAGAGACCAAGAGAGCTGAGAGTCTGTAGAAGGAGGGGGTGGTCGACAGTGTCAAAAGCAGTCGAGAGGTTGTGACGGAACCGTTCTCTTCCGCCTGTCCTGACTCTCCAGACACCCCTTTGTTACAGTCAGCCCGGCTACTGGGAGCGCTGTCCTCAGCGCCTCGAGCAGCTTGACCCGCCTGCTTCTGTTCCTCTGCCCTGGAGCCGTTAGGAATTTCGCGAAGGCCTCTCGGTACCTTCTGAGGGTGATAGTGTAGTGTAGCATCGCTGAATGAAACACCAGACGCGGCTGTATGTTCCAACAGGATTCTCTCTCTGTCTCAGTCTGAGAGTTCTCTGAGTTTTAATGAACAAAACGCCACCATTTATGCTGAAGTCCAACAGTCATAATTTGCATAAATGCCACACCTCGTCCTACCAATATACTAATTACATTATGTCAGTTATTTACAATAAACATTCTTTACATTCTTTAGCCTTTAGCTCACACAACATTTGTATAATCCATTGTTCTAACACATCAGATTAAACACGAAACACTATCACAGATCCCTTGAATTAAACATGCAGCTAGATAAGGGAAAAAGCCCTGTTGCATAAATTACACAGCAGTAAAGCTTGTTTACTGGCTATACAGAAACACATTTACCTACAGGAATATAAGTATATTTAAAACCAAAGCTACGCCATTTTACACTAAACTAATTTAAACTAAAAAAAACCGATGTAAAATATTTAAAATCACACGATACAATTGAACATAAAGTCTCTTGGGGTTTGAAGCATGGAGCGTTACATCAGCTCCATGACAGAGGTCAAGCAGGATGAGAATAGAATAGTGGCCCTGCCATCTCATTCCAGCTTAGAGCCCCCGAGGTCATGGCCCCTGAGGCCTTGTGGCAATCTGGCAATGCCAATATAACTAATATGTTCAGTATAAATGTAGTCAAACTTGATAATTACATAATTGTGAGCAAACATTACAATGAATTAAAAAAGCTTCTTCATTGATCCATACAACCTATTGCATTAGAGTGTGCACCCATAGAGCATTTATTAATAACAAAAACAGAGACCATGCTGCCATATGGAAATATAATGCTAAAAATTAGAACAATGTGTTGATATTGTAGAATGTAAACTCATTTCATATTTTACATATGCACATATTTTGCTTGGTTTTAAGTTCTCATCTAACATTCTATTCATTAAACCAGTTCTTTGTCCAATAGACAGGTTATTCCTCTTGTGTAAAGCAGACTTCTACCCTTTGTTGGTGAGAACTTGTTTGGTCGGACATGTCATAAACATAACAAAGAAATATTTTGTTTTCTGGAGTGGGTGTAACTGCAAGTAATACAAGCAGCTACGTGAGAAATTAATGCAGGCAAATCACCAGCAGAAATTGCTAGAACTAAGGTTTTTTATGTATTTAAGTTTTTATTTTGCAGAAAAAAGGGTCACAAAACAAACACCAACGTTGGCTTCGCAGGGTTAGACAGGATATTCTCATAATAGCCATATAAAACATAAGGGTGTGTGTGTGTGGGGGGGGGAGTCACAGACGTAGTCTGCAAAATGTCAAAAAAAAGGGGGTGGGGATATAACAAAAGTCCACAAGCGTGCTCCAGAAAAAAGGAAAGTCAGCTATAGAGAACCAAGGTCCTCAGCTGTCACGTCCGCTGCATGGTGAGTGAGAGAATGAGCCCAATAGCAGTGATATTAATATATACAGAGACATACAGGGTTATTCAGAGAGCGTGAAAAGCAGGAGAATGACTGGAGAATGAAAAATTCTAGGTCAAAATAGCCGATTTGGAAAGTGAGATGAAAGGGAGAATTTTTCTGGTTTGGCTATTTTGATCTAGAATTTTTCATTCTCCAGTCATTCTCCTGCTTTTCACGCTTTCTGAATAACCCTGAAAGGAATAAATAAAATGGGGGTTTTATTAGTATTGTACAGAAATTAACTGAATGAAGGGAAACTCCAGGAAAGAGGTTGACTGAGGAGGAACAAAAGGAAATGGAGTAATACATAAGGGAAAACAACAACAAGATACAAATACAGGTTGCAGGGCTGAAGGTTAGAATACTAAGAAACACAACAACAGAGAGACTGCTGAGAAAGGCAAGAAGGAGACAAATACAGGTTGCAGGGCTGAAGATTAGAATACTGGTAATTTCTGGATAGGAGTTGTAGGGTGCTTGAGATCAGGAGTCCTGTGAAGCTTGGGGGCAGGCGTCCTGTGGAGCTTGGGAGTTGGAGTCCTGTGGAGCTTGGGAGGAGGAGTCCTGTGAAGCTTGGGATGCAGGAGTCCTGCGAAGCTTGGAAGCAGGAGACCAGTAAAGCTTGGAAGCTGGAGACCAGTGAAGCTTGGAAGCTGGAGACCAGTGAAGCTTGGAAGCTGGAGACCAGTGAAGCTTGGAAGCTGGAGACCAGTGAAGCTTGGAATGCAGGAGACCAGTGAAGCTTGGAATGCAGGAGACCAGTGAAGCTTAGAAGCTGGAGACCAGTGATGCTTTGAAATGCAGGAGTTAGGAAGAGCAGGCCTCAGGTTGCTCACACTTGGTGAGTTGCAGCGTTATGCAATGAAGAAGCTCTGAGTCAGGGCCGGCGCTATATATCAGGCAGGACAGACGACAGCCTAAGGGAGCACCAGCTAGGGGGCGCAAATCTCCTGGCATTTTTGGCCGCTCACAAACCTTGGCACTTACGTACACATAATACACAGCATTGGTGTCCTGGCTGCTCTCAAGCCACCCCCTCTGTGCAGGCTCTGTCCTATCTGCAGAGCTGGGTCCGCCCCCTCCAAGACGCCTCCGTCTCCCTGGAGCTTCTCCACTCCAAGGGGAAGATTCTGTACACACTGTCAGCTGATGTGTGGAGTGAAAGCACGAGGCTTCCTGCTTCCACACCTAACTCCTCCTCTTCCATCAGCCTCCTGTCCAGACTCCCAGCACACTGCACAGCTCTCACTGCATGCACTGGGGCTGCTGAGGAGGAGACAGGGCCATGACTGGCACTACAGAGGAGGAACAATTGGGAGGACTCGTTAGGGCACTGGATAGGGTAGTATTTTACATCTCCCCTGCACCCACCTGTCAGTGTGTGTGTGTTTGTGGGGGAGTGTTGCTGCTCCCTGCAAAGCATTATTATTTTCATCCAGTCTCTCATCATACTTACATTCATTCTTTTAACCAGTGGTGACTCTAGGAACAATATTTAGGGTGGGCACATAAGATACTGCAGTCAAAACTGGGGGGCACTAATAATTTTCACCACTAAATCATACCATGGAATAAATCTGAGGGCCCTATCACCTGCTGTGAGCTAAAACGCCATCGCTAAAGGAAAAATTTTGCGCGAGTCGCTAAAACTTACTGCCTGATGACCTACTAACAGATCACCTTGTCCGCAGTAGTCCATGAACAAGGTCGTTTGGCACACGCTAGGAAAGCTCTAAGACCCGGGCTGAGACCCAGCGCTAATGCAGTTGTGTATAGCATAGAACTGTTTTTTTCCAGTGCAGAGTGCCGGGCCATACCTATCCCCTGCCCTCACAAGCTTGAATATGAACACATCCAGTGAATAACCTCACACCCTGCATTATTAAAATCCTCCAAGGTGGCCGTATCATCCGTGTTTATATGCACACATATATTAAGGCTGATGGGCATTGCATGATAAAATGCCACCCGACAGCATGTAGAATCATTACACTGCATTTAATAGATCCAAAAGGAAGGCCAGATGAGCGACAAAAATTTCCCTGCTGCAGCATATAAATAATACATGTTTCAGGGCAAGACTTATTCACGTGTCCCGTTAAACATGGTCCACACGATCACCCTAATAATCAACCGCTAACATACTATGAATAACCCCCAGCATAAAATGTTTAAAATTAGGCAATATATTAGAATTAGGATATATGTTAGTAAAGGATACATTTATATCATAATAGAGCCTACTGCAACAGCAGCAACATTGCTGACCAAATCCATTACTATGGTGTATGGGACCAAGAGAACACCTGTGCTGCATTCCTTTACATTGCCTGTTAATTTTGGGCAAGGATCTGGGTTTACTGTTTTTTTGGAGTTAACACCAGGGTTGAGCAGTAAGTAAAATGTTGCAATTAGCCCCCCTAAAAAAATTAGCGCAGGCACCAAATGATCTGTTAGCTGCAAAAGCGCTAGAGATCTCTGAAGTTAAGTAAAGAACACAGAAAGTACAGTAAGCTTGCGGTACAAATCGCTAATAGTGATGCGCTAAGTGATTTTTCCCGTTTGTAGCGGGAGTCAAATGATCTGTTGGTCAGGTGCTAGACTCAATTAACCCAGCGCTATAGCAAAACCATGCCAATGCAAGGGTTAGCTCACACCAGTTTATAGTGCCCTAAATAAGTATATATAAATAAGATTCCAAAAACCCCAGAGTAATGTGATGCAATGATGCCTTTTTGTTGTACTAACCAGATAAATAAATTCAATATTTTATTTGCCGCAATTCGGCAGTTTTCGCTGGATGTCCGATACTCCACTTTTAGCAAATTACAGTGACCATTCGCTAATTAAGGAATTCATCATATTTTCAGCGAAATGAATTCCCTGAAATGTGATGAAAAGCAGAGGATCTAAAGATGATTAGACACTATAGATTCTAACTTCCATAATAACCCCTGAAATGCCATAAACCCAGGGAAAACCTGAAATGAATACACTGTGAGGCATTTAGCCTACTCCTTAACCCCCAAAATGCAATTAATCAAGGGAAAATATGAAATGAATACACTATGAGGCATGTAGCCTACCCATTAACCCCTAAAATGCCATTAATCAAGGAAAAAATAAAATGTATACTGTGAGGGATGAAGCCTACCCATTAACCCTTAATATACAACTAAACAAGACAAAAACTAACATAATACACAATGTAATGTATAGTCTGAACATTAACCACTTCACTGCTGAGCCATTTCAACCCTGTGAAAATGTTTACGTTTAAGTGCACGTATTTATTTATTATTTTATGACTTTTACTTCACACTGAATATGGTCATGTTGGGTATCATTGAAAAGGCCAGAATCTGCCCTGATAGCTTGTCAATATCCGATGCAAAGGGATGGAGATTCGGTGGTCCGAAGAAGTGTGGGAAGCTGGATGTTGACTTTTGGAGGGGGGCAAGGAGTAACGTAGGGGGGGCAATTGCCCCCCTGCCCCCCTGTAGAGACGCCTATGCTTTTAACCCTTTCTCTTTCTCTTCGCTGTTCAACTGTTTTCCCCCTCTCTTGTTGTAGTTGAAATGCTGCTTCCCTCCCTCCCTCCTGCATTGCTCACTGTATCTGGCTGCAGAGTCAGGCTGGGGGGGGGGGAGAGTGTTGTGTTAATTCCTGGCCTCATCCATGTCTCCCATAATATTTTCCAGTGATTAAGGATTGCCACGAGACCGGCTCTCAACCTCTCTCATGTCCATAATTCCTCTAATAACACCCTATAATCAAAGTGCCCCCCATTAATTTATAGTTCTGTATGCTCACCTCTTTAAAAGGAGATTAGACAGGCGAGAGATAGCTCACACACATCACTCCCACCACTCACAGGCAGTCCATACATCACTCTTAGCACTCACATACACACGAATTGTCCATACGTCACTCCCACCACTCACAGGTAGTCCATACGACACTCACAGACAGACCATACATCACTCACAGATCAGACATCAGTCACAGGCATCACTTCATACACCGACAGACCAGGCATCACATCACATCACACATAGGCAGCCCAGTCACCAAACACAGGCATCCCATGCATCACACACACCACTCAAAGACAGGCCATAAACCACTCACAGGACTTAGGCAGCTAAGGCTGGGGCCAAACAAGCACACTAATGTAACCAGAATCTGCTATGTTCACTCGGGACGAGGCCGGACCGGACACGAGCAAGGATTGTCTGAACACGAGTCTCTTCAGGAAAGGCAAACTTTATTGTGATATCACAACAGATGCTCAAACAGGATTCAATCTCTGTTAATCTAACACATTCCTAAAATTCTATGTAAGCTTCATTCTAGTTTCTACTGAAATCTACCTAGTTATTTTCAAGTGAACCAATATTCTGAACAAGATGGCCGCCTGGCTCATAATGGCGACCATCTTCCAGCCTGATTCCACTTCATTCCCCCCTTGGCTCAAGCCTCAGGTTCTTTTCCTGGTGCTTGTAGCCATCACACCCCACTAGTATTATTCTTGAGTTCTCCATACTTTAGGGGACCTATTTTCGTTGGGAACATGTCTTGTGGGATTATCAGTGGTATCTTTTGTGTCTGTGTGGGTGTCAGTGCTCTCTTGCATAGTGGCCATAGACATAGCCCTATGCGGTACACTAGTGTCCCTACAACCAAGATCACCACCACCATCAGAATCATAGATCCAATCTGCGAAATAAATCTCAGGATGGATCCGAACCAATCTCCTATTGCTCCGAACCCACAAAGTGGATTCCAGCCTTCAGCAGCGATCCTCCTTGCTGTGTTCTGCAACTGTGCTACCTTCTCCTGGTGATCTTGAATTACCTGGTAATAGTCAGGGACGTCATGTGTAGCGTTCTTGATGAAAATACAACATTCATAATGCATCGTCATCTCACACAATCCATTCAGAGCCGCACTGATCTGTTCCAGTGCCATGTTATATATCATTTGTACCTTTTGTATCTCCCGTACTTCCAGATTCAGCAACTGAATATCCCAACTAGTCTTATTCAAAATCTCATCCATCAAACTAGCATAACTGTTCATTCTTGCCATCAACTCTCTTCCCCATCCAGTCCATGCTGGGAGCCATGCCCATATTCGATCCGCTTTCTTGGATAGCTCTCTCTTCTGTCTTTCAAACACCAGTGGGTACCTAGGGTGAAGTGTTGTGTCTGAATTAGTGTCTTCTCCCCTCACCCTCTGGATTGGGATCAATTTAGCCAAATAACATTCCCGTTACTGTAGGTGGTACCCATGTGTAACACACCCTTTCACAGCACACCTGGTACCCTCCTTTCACTATAAATGGTGACAAATGTAGTGTTCCCTTTGATATTTCTATCATCAGTTGTCTCAGTCGTTTCATCATATCCAGTGCACTCTGCCTCCCATTCGTCCCATTCGCAATCACCTCCTCCTGTTCGCTTGTGAGCTTTCTACATTGTATGTATAGAAAATTTGACTGCTCCTTTGTGTTAAATGTGTAAATGTATAATGTCCAGTTGAACTTGCTTGAATAACATAACCCACCCCCGTTATTTGTTTCTTTATCTGAGCCTAATTGAAAACACTACTCTGGTTGGTACACAGGTCCTATTATGGGGTGCCCGGGACTGAATGGTTCTGGTTTCTCCCTTGATGTATCGACTGCCTGTACTGTGACATTTTCTGATGCAAACATACTCAAATTCATTGGAAAAGAGGCAAATGGTATGTGAATTGTCTCTGGGTGCAGTCTACTACACACCCAGCATGCAGTTTGCCCAGACTTTTTAGCATAGTCATATTTAAATTGCACAAATAAATATCCTCTTGGCATAATCTCGGATATCGCCTCTCGCTTTTGTCTCCACATGGTACGGTTCTCCATCACCGGGTGTGTACCATTCCAGGTTTTGGTGGTGTTTGGGCACTTGGGGCATGCTCCACGTGACAGTCCATAAATCAAATTTGCGAGATATAAAATCAGTACCACAAGTGCCCCAAATGTCAAAATCCCTTGGGCAATTCTTTTCACAGTCACATAAACCCAATCCCTCCCCACCGGAATTTCAAAAACAAAAAAACATTTCCGGCAATTTCTGCATTGATTTACCTAACAGTACAACCTGATCATTTAGTTTAGTTTTCCCCAATGCCCGAAGGTCCCCCCTTAGTCCATTAATCAGAGGGGTAGGCCGTCCAAACATGAGTTCGTACGGACTTAGCTTCAATTGGGGGGTTGGCCTGCACCTAATGTGCAATAGGACTATCGGCAGCACATCCAACCAGCCTAATGGCATATCTTGGCACAGTTTGGACATCAAAATCTTTAGGGTGCGGTTCATTCTCTCGACTTTTCCCGAGCTTTGGGGCCTGTAAACAGCATATAACTTCCAGATAATGCCCAACAGACGGGCAAACTGTTGTAGACAGTTCTGTATAAATGCGGGGCCATTGTCTGACCCTATTTCGAGAGGAAGTCCATAACGTGGTATTATTTCTTTCATTAGACTCCTCACCACTTCTGCTGTCTTCTCTCCCAAATTTAGCAGTATTCGTGTGATCCTCAGATTATTATAAGAGTTGGCTGTGAGGCTGGCAAAATTTTCTGCTCGTTCAACTTCGGTTTCTTTTGTATCTTCTCCACACTCCCCCATTAATTTTACGCCGAATAATTTCAGCATCATTTTGTATGCTCTGCGTAGTCTTTGCTGAACTTCTGAGGTGTTAATCATTAGGCGTGTCTCTTGAGGATTCAGAGGAGTGGAGTATACGATACAGATATTACTTGTTAGCAAAAACACTTGAAATTTACTGTCTGGTACTTCAGCCAACAGTTCATAAATATATCGGATTCGCTTCCTCCGTCAGTAGCCGGACTGCAGTCGCCTGAGCCGGAAACGTACCTTGGGAGTCCACTTTCAAGTCTGCTTTCTCGCTAGGCGAGTAGGCGCACAATCACTCACAGCACTCTGAGCAACCATTCACAACCCATACTGTACCAGATACTTTCAGCCCAAAACAATACATAAACAATTCAACTCTTTCTACTAGCCGAGGGCACACCGTCCCTCCTTTTGGCTCCTTATACCCCGTTAATTGAACTTTAACTCTTGACTGCTTGTGACTATGTGCACTCCGTTCTATAACTACACTTCCGTCTGCAATTCCAATTTGCCTATGGGTAATCTACCCACCCGGCACCACTATCTCTGCAGCTACCGCTGGCCCCAATGAGCCCTCTTTCACTACATGACGTACACACTAGCACTGACTCAGGGCTCTCAGCCCAGTCACAGAAATCTCTCCTCCTTTCCTTTTGTCCACGTGGTGAAGCTCTATTTACAAACACTGACTACGACTACGCAACTCCACGCAGCTCCCCTCTCCCTCACATACAGACTCTACCCTTTAGTTAACATCCGATCCCCCGGGTCCAGACACGCGCTAGCCACTCTGGCTCCTTTGCTTGTCCGTGCTTTTGGTGGCGGGTTCGGTATGCCAACGAAACCGTGGCCGCGGGTTTCCTTATCCAACTAGGGTTGGACGTTTCCCTTTATACCGGTATTTCCATTAGACATACAAACATAGAAGACACTTTACCTATCGCCGCGCTGTTCGCTGTTTCCTCGGACTCAGGGGTGTCCCAGTGTTCCCGGCCGGGGGTCCGTTTGAGACGAGATGAGTTCCACTGAACAGGAAATCCTGCTTGGCGCCTGCAGATGTCAGCTCACCTTCAACGGACGCCCAACCAATGGGATCACTCGCACCTGCAGTCAACCGCTACAGTGTTCAGCAGTCATTGCCATGTCGGCAAAGGGCCTCGTATCCCGGACGAGCCCCCAAGAAATGTAACCGGAATATGCTAGGTTCACTCGGGACGAGGCCGGACCGGACACGAGCAAGGATTGTCTGAACACGAGTCTCTTCAGGAAAGGCAAACTTTATTGTGATATCACAACAGATGCTCAAACAGGATTCAATCGCAAAGAATGAGCATCGATTACACAGTGACCTGAGGTTTTATACCCCAAATACATAATTAGGTACATCCCAATTAGCCCACCTCCCGGTGACACTTATCCCACCCCACGTGGGTTAGTACCTCCCTTGGTTAATAACAAAGGCATTCCATACATTGGCCGTAAATTGGCAAACTTCATGTTAGTCTGACAGTTCATGATTTGCTGCCGCACTCAATCCGGGCTGTGCCCACCTCCCTAGAGGCTATGTTTATTTGTCACAGATAAGACATGGTCTGGTTTCTACGCTCTCTTTGTCTCTCTGCAGGCCTTTGTGACCTTGATGTATCCATTCGTCATCCTGTCTCTCCGTGCCAAGAGCGGCCCGGATCTTCCTCCATTTTAATTGCTTCTCTGTAAATCTAAGACATTCCTAAAATTCTATGTAAGCTTCATTCTAGTTTCTACTGAAATCTACCTAGTTATTTTCAAGTGAACCAATATTCTGAACAAGATGGCCGCCTGGCTCATAATGGTGACCATCTTCCAGCCTGATTCCACTTCATTAACAGGTCTATTCAAAGAAAGTTGAAACTCAGGAGAATTGGCAGAAGTGAAAATTCTAGGTCCAAATAGCCAAACCAGAAAAATTCTCAAATTTATCTCACTTGATTGTTCTCTTCTACTGCCAATTCTCCTGAGTTTCACCTTTTATTGAATAGACCTGTTAGTGCTTCTGTTGTGACCCCCCCCCCAAGTCCCATTGTAGCATTACGATGGATCAACTGGGAGGACCACACAATGTAACGCGTGCATTGGTAATGCAGGTTACCACAGACATGGTGTTTTCCTCCGTGTCAAGCTGCTACAACAGACAGCAGATGGGTCTACAAAGTGTTATCCTCTATAGGAGGCTTGTGCTATGTAAAGCTGTGATTATGAACATACACAAATGTGGTGGCCACATGGGCATCTGTGCAGAAAGAAGTCCGTTCTCACGAACATTCTTTCCGCACTCATGTGGCCTCCGCGTAATACATTACTCATAGGTAGCTGACACTGACACCGCTCACTGGCAGCTCACACACTCATATCACTGGCAGACCACCTAAACACGTTCCTCTGCTGCGTAGAAAACCACACACAGTCTCATACACACGCCCCTAATGTAATACACATGTAGTCTGCGCACACTTACATATGTCAGTTCATTGGGAGGGGGGCGGCAAACTGCATTTTCGCCTGTGTACATAAAAATGCTTGCACCGGCCCTGCTCTGAGTGATGGGTGGGTCTCCATTAAAAAACACACAGGGCCAATTACATACAGCACCTGAATTACTGCAGATCTTGCAGGGAAAGACTCAGGGGGCAAGGTCTGAAAGCTGCTGCCAATGTAGCTTTCATGGGGAGGCAGCACGGCTTTTCGTCTTCTTGCAGCCACAGAGACATTTACTCTGACTTGGGACACGACATCAGCACACATCAGCAAAACATATATGAAAAAACGGGGGGAAACAAAGTCAGCAAAGAGGAATCATGATGTAAAAGGGGGAATTAAAAAAAAAGAAGGAAAAAAAAGGAGGAAGAGAAAAAAGGGGAAGAAGGAATGGCAAAGGCCAGAATTGTGTCGTCCCCGGTGCAGTCCCATGAGTCTGAGAACCCGCGGGAGGCCGTAGGAGACAAATGGCACCAGGCCCGGGTGCTCAGAGGCCAAACTGGTTATCAAGCCGCAGTGGCACTCACCGAATCGTCGAATGGGGGGGCGCAAACAAGAAGTTTAGCATAGCAGGGCTCTGACCGGTGGGTCTCTCAGTAACTCCACTCGATGCAGGGGCCGTCCTCAAGCGTGGGGAACTCGGGCATGGGATCCCCAATGCTAAGAGCCTCACCGGCCACCTTGCCAGTGGTTTCGGTAGCCATCCAGGACTCCTCTGACCCAGCACCGCTCGGGACACCTGTCCCTCTATCGTTACTCAGGGCCTCGGTGAAGCGTCGCAAATCTCCATGTGTCAACGGGCGCTCATTGTCTCCCTCCATCATCAGCAAGCGTTCCAGATGCAGAAACGCTGCCTCCATGCCGGGCAGTGGTAGATTCAACTGGGCATCTGCCCGCCTCCGCTCACACGCTCCAGTCACTCGCTCCACCAGGTCAGCTACTTTAGCTGGGAAACGGGGGCCCTCCGTAGCCAGGGCCCTCATCAAAGTGAGTGGTGTTGGGGATAGCAGAGGCTCCACGGTGCGAGGCAAGGCCTCCAGGTCGGTCCTATGAGGACTTCCCAGACAGGAAGCTCCCAGTGCCCCTTGTTTAGGGTGCAGCCTGATGTTAGGCCTCAAGATGGCTGACAACATCACACTCTGGTCACAGAGTGCCAATTTCTGGTCCGTGGGGGGCAAAACGGGCCCCATACTTCACATTGCCATGGCTAGCTGCTCCGGGCTCCAATAATATCAAAATGTTGCGGGTAAAGTCAGCTAGGGAACCCAGTGATGCGGGGAGAAGCTAGGCGCAGGTCACTGTTTGACCTTAGGGAGCGGTTACAGAAAAAAGAAAAAACGTTTAAAAAGTTTTTTTCCAAAAAAATCCCGAAAAATGCTTAAAAGATCCTAAAAATCTATAAATAAAGAGACTTTTTACTGCAGAATATTATAATATTTTAAACATTGAAGCCTATGGGATTCTCCTGAATAAACCTGTCGAATGAAGCAGCCGAACGGCAAGGCATTTTGGCAACTTTTCACTGCTGGTTTTTGTTCTCTGGTGTTTGCTCTCTGGATAGCCGAATGGCCAGGAAAGGTAACCGTATGCTGAATTTCAGCGTTCGGTTACCTTTCGCCAGCAATTCGGAGCTCTTTGAATAACCCTGTATGTCTTCCTTTTCTCCAGTCTCAGAGGAGAATGTCTCAGAACTTCTCATGTCATCCTGCCCGACCACCTGTCCACTTGATTCCATCCCCTCACACCTTATTCGGCCTGTCCTACCAGTTACTGTCCCTGCTTTGACTCATATTTTTAACCTATCCCTCTCCTCTGGAATCTTCCCCTCTGCATTCAAACGTGCTTTGATCACCCCCATTCTAAAAAAGCCATCTCTTGATCCTACCTCCCTCTTGAACTACTATCCCATCTCTCTGCTCCGCTTTGTCTCCAAAATCCTGGAACATCTGGTCTATAAACAGCTCATCAGTTTTCTTGCTGCTAACTCTCTACTCAGTACACACCAGTCTGGCTTTCGCTCCCAACAATCTAATGAGACTGCTCTGACCAAGGTGACTAATGATTTATTTGCCGCTGAAACCAAAGGTCACTTCTCCCTCCTTATTCTTCTTGACCTTTCTGCTGCATTTGACACTGTTGATCACCCTCTCGTACTCTGGCTTCAGTGACACCGCTCTTTCCTGGTCCTCTTCCTATCTCTCTTTTCACTCATTCAGTGTCTCCTTCGCTGGTGTCTCTTCACCACCAGTTCCTTTTTCAGTTGGGGTACCTCAAGGATCTGCTCTGGTCGGTCCCCTACTCTTCTCACTCTATACCGTCTCTATGGACAACCTCATCTCTTCCTATGGATTCGAATATCATCTCTATGCTGATGACACCCAAATCTACCTTTCCTCTCTCGATCTCTCTACTCCGGTGTTGGACCGTGTTACTGCCGACCTATCGGCTGTCTCCGACTGGATGACTTCCCATTTCCTAAATCTCAACCTCTTGAAAACTAAACTTCTCACCTTCCCTACGTCTAAAGACTCTATTCCTGCGCCCATTTCTCTTCAGGTGAATAGTGCCACCATTACTTCTACCTCTCAGGCTCGTTGTCTCAGGGTCCTCTGGCTTCCTGTCTCCTATAGAATCTAATTCAAAACATTGGTGTGTCACATACAAAGCTCTCCACCTTCGCGCCGCTGCCTACATCTCCTCCCTTATTAGCAGGTGCATCCCATCCTCACCACTTTGCTCTGCCAATGATCTGATACGATCAGTTCCTCGTACCCGCACCCATAACTTTCGCCTTCAGGACTTCTCTCGAGATGCCCCCTTTCTATGGAACTCCCTCACCAGCAACATCAGACTCTCCCCGTCTCTCCAGTCCTTCAAGAAGTATCTGAAAACGCATTACTTTAGAGAAGACTATCATCTCACTCCATGATCCTCCACTGCACATTTCTTGCTACATCTTCCCATTCAGCCCTCATGCAACCCGCTACTCCAAATACCCTATTCGCCCTCACCTAATGTGTCACCCCTCTCGTCTTAGATTGTAAGCTCTGGAGCAGCGTCCCCTCTCCTCTTAGATTGTAAACTCTAGAGCAGGGTCCCCTCTCCTCTTAGATTGTAAACTCTGGAGCAGGGTCCTCTCTCCTTCTGTTCAGTGTGTGTAACATATGTATATTTGTTATTCTGTTTCTCCCATTGTACAGCGTAAGGAATTTGTTGGCGCTTTATAAATACTTGTAACTGTAACTAATTCAACTAAGGCAACAGATTCTGCCTCGTCTTTTGATTTGAGTGAGAAGAAAAACAGTTCTTTAGGTTTTTAAAATTTATTTTTCAAATTTAAATAGTATTTTTGGCATGCTTCTTTTTTGTTTGTTTGGGGGGGGGGGGTGGTAGGGGTGCTCCACATTTCTGTGCCTACAGGCTCCGGAGGTGCAAATCCGGCCCTGGAAACCTTGTGAACACTGAGGACTGTCCAAACATATCAGACTGGGGAAATAACAAGAGCAAGACTGAAAGGCTCAGACTCACACTTGCTTACACTCACTCCTACCCCCACTCAAACTCACTGTAAGGTCCTGGAGGCCCTCACCCCCTGGCACCCCCTTTTGGTTTCACATCCTGCATATCCCCTGCAGATTTCAAGGCTCTGGTATGAACAATGCACCTTCCTCATTTTGACGTCCTGGCCCTGGATCCAAACCTGCCCTTTATCCTCCTTGATTAGCCCTTCATATAAGGGAGTCCCACCCTCAACTTCCACATTCAATGAAGTTCCTGTCTGCTAGACCAATCTGCCAAAGCTCCCTGAGACCTCCTGAAACTCTCTACCAAAGACTCCAAGGATCCTCTGCTTTATTCTGGACATTCATTACTTCATACACCGGTACCCTTCCATCCTGCTCCTCCTCTGCCTCCCCCCATCTAAGACTCCCCGTGTACCAGACCCCTTGCTGAACCCTGACGTCTCTATTTCTGTTACCTTGTCTGATCCCATGCCACGGTGTTTATTTATAATAAACACTCTTTGTTTATCCTGAAACCTGCCTCATCACTGCATCCTGGGCTCACAACCTCAACCTGCTACACAACCCGTAGTACGGTCCTTACAGAATGTGGAAGTCCACAACCTGTGAGCCCGCAGTGATATACACCATGGTGGAAAACTTAAAAGATGCCTTCCTGAAGATCCAGCAGTATCTAAACTCCCTGCTGGATTATGTGCAGAAAGACCCAAGGGGCACCTCATCTAAGGTGCGCGTTCCAGCTACGGAGGGAGCCAGAGGACCGCTGACCCCAAAAGAAAAGGCAAGAAGAGGGCGCTAGACCTCTGTTTCTACTGTGGGGGTCCCTTGCATCAGATCTCGGCCTGCCCGCTACGCCCACCTAAGCCAGGTACAAAAAGTTTTTCTAAACCTGTTATTGCAAAGCCTGTTCAGATCAAGCCTGCACCTGTCGAGCCAGCAAAGAAATTGTTGGAGAAACCGGTACCTACCCAGCCAAAAATAACTGCACCCACTAACAAGCCCATAAAGCCTTCATTGGGGAAGTCGGTACCTGCCCTGCAGGAAATAAATTCATCAAATGTTAGGTATAAAAAATCTGCACCCAAAGAAAAACCTGTGTCCCAGCCAACTCCCAGAAGAAGCCTGGTAATTAAACCTCCTGCACCAAAGCGTGTCCCTGCTCCCAGGAAACCTGGGCCAAGAGCTACCAGACTCTCTGCACCCAGAGACCAGGTTACCCCAGAAGCTTCTTCTGAGGGGTCAGACCAGGAAACCCCTATTGAGTACGCCGAACCGGATTCCGATCCCGACGTGCCAATGGAGCAAGATTCCATAGATGTTGAGTCAGCCATGCCCATGGAGACTGAGCCTAACCAATACATCATGGCTGGTGTTACCAAGAAGCCAGAACCCAGCCCTCTATCTCCTTGTTGCACATATGCTTCAAACGGGACTGTTGTTCGCAGAGAAGACCTGGAGGTATTCGAATCGGCCCTGAGACTCCGGGAAGCCATCTATCCTTGCCGCTCGGTTCCCAATTACAGGACTCCAGCTACCACAACCACTTCGAGGGCACCATACCAGAGATCTGCCTTCATTGGTACCCTTTCTCCAGGCCACCCACAGCTGTCTGGTTGTCTGTGAAACCAGAACCTCAAGAGCTGGAGACACACCCATGCCTCCTGAAATTGGAGGTTGAACAAAAGTCAAAAGTTGCTGCCCTGCACATCGCAGATTCTCCAGCCGCTGCTGCCCTGCACATCGCAGATTCTCCAGCCGCTGCTGCCCTGCACATCGCAGATTCTCCAGCCGCTGCTGCCCTGCACATCGCAGATTCTCCAGCCGCTGCTGCCCTGCACATCGCAGATTCTCCAGCCGCTGCTGCCCTGCACATCGCAGATTCTCCAGAGGTCGCTGCCCTGCAACCTGCGGGATCTCCTATTGTCGCTGCCCTGCATCCTGCAGGCTCTCCTGAGCTGTCATCGCCACGGGGTCGTCGTCGTCGTAAGGCCACGTCGCTCAACGCCGCCGCAGAGCCGTGCAGTGCCAAGGAGATCGCCAAGGGCGCTGCCACGCCGGTCCCCTCCAAGGGCGCTGCCCCGCCGGTCCTTTCCATGGGCGCTGCCCCACCGGTCCTTCCCACGGGCGCTGCCCCACCGGTCCTTCCCACGGGCGCTGCCCCACCAATCCTTTCCACGGGCGCTGCCCCACCGGTCCTTTCCACGGGCGCTGCCCCACCGGTCCTTTCCGCGGGCGCTGCCCCACCGGTCCTTTCCGCGGGCGCTGCCCCGCCGGTCCTTTCCGCGGGCGCTGCCCCGCCGGTCCTTTCCGCGGGCGCTGCCCCGCCGGTCCTTTCCGCGGGCGCTGCCCCGCCGGTCCTTTCCGCGGGCGCTGCCCGGGTCCTTTCCGCGGGCGCTGCCCCGCCGGTCCTTTCCGCGGGCGCTGCCCCGCCGGTCCTTTCCGCGGGCGCTGCCCCGCCGGTCCTTTCCGCGGGCGCTGCCCCGCCGGTCCTTTCCGCGGGCGCTGCCCCGCCGGTCCTTTCCGCGGGCGCTGCCCCGCCGGTCCTTTCCGCGGGCGCTGCCCCGCCGGTCCTTTCCGCGGGCGCTGCCCCGCCGGTCCTTTCCGCGGGCGCTGCCCCGCCGGTCCTTTCCGCGGGCGCTGCCCCGCCGGTCCATTCCGCGGGCGCTGCCCCGCCGGTCCATTCCGCGGGCGCTGCCCCGCCGGTCCATTCCGCGGGCGCTGCCCCGCCGGTCCATTCCGCGGGCGCTGCCCCGCCGGTCCATTCCATGGGCGCTGCCCCGCCGGTCCATTCCATGGGCGCTGCCCCGCCGGTTCTCGCCAAGGGCGCTGCCCCGCCGGTTCTCGCCAAGGGCGCTGCCCCGCCGGTTCTCGCCAAGGGCGCTGCCCCGCCGGTTCTCGCCAAGGGCGCTGCCCCGCCGGGTCTCGCCAAGGGCGCTGCCCCGCCGGGTCTCGCCAAGGGCGCTGCCCCGCCGGGTCTCTCCGAAGTCACCTCCAAGTCCAGCCAGTCCGAGATGGCTTGGGTGATGGGTACACTGGCAGGCTTCGTTGGCCAGATAGCCACCCTGTCCCAACATGTACGGGACGTCCAGGAGAACCAGCTGATACTACAGGCCCTGTTTTTTGACGCCCGTGTGCCCTCAGTATACAGGCAGCCGGATGATCCACTTCTGCCGAGCTCGTTGACTGCCGTCAGTGAAGACCCTGACCTCGCCCTGGGCCGTTCGGAGTCCGGCCCTTAGAGGGGGGGCTCTGTAAGGTCCTGGAGGCCCTCACCCCCTGGCACCCCCTTTTGGTTTCACATCCTGCATATCCCCTGCAGATTTCAAGGCTCTGGTATGAACAATGCACCTTCCTCATTTTGACGTCCTGGCCCTGGATCCAAACCTGCCCTTTATCCTCCTTGATTAGCCCTTCATATAAGGGAGTCCCACCCTCAACCCTTGACTTCCACATTCAATGAAGTTCCTGTCTGCTAGACCAATCTGCCAAAGCTCCCTGAGACCTCCTGAAACTCTCTACCAAAGACTCCAAGGATCCTCTGCTTTATTCTGGACATTCATTACTTCATACACCGGTACCCTTCCATCCTGCTCCTCCTCTGCCTCCCCCCATCTAAGACTCCCCGTGTACCAGACCCCTTGCTGAACCCTGACGTCTCTATTTCTGTTACCTTGTCTGATCCCATGCCACGGTGTTTATTTATAATAAACACTCTTTGTTTATCCTGAAACCTGCCTCATCACTGCATCCTGGGCTCACAACCTCAACCTGCTACACAACCCGTAGTACGGTCCTTACACTCACACTTGCTCACACTCACATTCACACTCATACTCTCACTCGCTTACTAATCCTCACTCAAGCTTTCTCGCTCACACTTACTCACTCACATTCACTTTCACTCATACACACATACTCACACACACTCATACTCCTGCACACTCATACCCAAGCACTCACTCGTACTCACTAACACCCACTCATACTCACACCCATACTCATTGTAAACACAAGAGCAAGTCTGAATCACTCACACTCGCATTCATAGCTTACTCACTCATATTTACTCACTCACACTCGCTTACTCACTCAGAATTGCTCACTCTCCCCATTTTACTCTAACAGACATTCATTCTCAGTCATACTCTCACTTACTCATACTCACACATTCATACTCACTTATACTCATGCTCACTCACACTCTTTCGCAATCATACTCAGTCTCACATACTCAAACTCATACTCACACTCGTACTCACTCATAATCAGTCACTCATACGCACCGTCATACTCACACTCATATTCATACAACTAATACTCACTCACACGCATATTCATACAAACTCATACTCACACTTATACTCACACTCATACTCACACTCACTCTTACACATAATCCCGCTCATACATATTCATACACACATCCATACTTATGCTCACAGTCTTACTAAATCATACTCACACTCACTCACACATAGTCACTCTCATACTCACTCCCTCAAACCCTGATACTCACTCATACTCACACTCATACGTACTCACATTCTAACTCAAATACACCCCCCCCACTCACTTATACACGCTCCCCCATACACTCATACAATCACACTCTCTCCTATTCACTACATTCACCCTCGTGCTTACACTCATAAAGGTCTATTCACTAAAAGGTGAAACTCCGGAGAATTGCCAGGAGAGGAGAACAATCTAGACCAAATAGCAGATTTGAAACTGAGATCAACGGGAGAATTTTTCTGGTTTGGCTATTTTGACCTGGATTTTTCACTTTTCCAGTCATTTCTCCCAAGTTTCACCTTTATTGAATAGACCTGATTTTCTTTGCACACTCTCACACTCACACAGACTAATTCATTCAGACTCACTCACACTCACTGTTTTTAAACTTTTATATAAAAATTTGCCAGGTCAACACCAAAGTTTGTGCTCAAACGTTGACCTTTCTAGTTGCTATATGACATCTTTTGTCTAATATACTATACATCAACCATTTGCAATAGTTCATCCCAGATAAAAGTCATAAGGTGCCTTTTATATAGCATTATCAGCATAAGCTAACCATGTTAATAGAAATCAGGGTAGCAGAAGTCGGGGCCAAAGTGGATAGGGACGAGTGCATCTCCAAAGCGCACAAAGACCTATTTTTTTTGTGTCAGTTGCGGGTGGAAAATTACTGTTTCAGCTGGTGGGTGTCTTGCAGCAGGAAGCCGCTTGGATGCCACTCCAATGCCAATCAATGTGTAGACTTCCTTTGGATCACTTTCCAAAATGCTTTCAATAGATAGCGTACTAGCTGCAGTGGAGACCCCAACTTTCAAGGTCTGCCACAACAAACAGGTACAGCAGGACAGAACACCCTAGTCATCATCACCATTCAAATGGTCATTGTGGCTAAAGTGTCCCTTTGACTTAGCTCTGTGTGGCCACATGCGATTGACATGTGCCATTGTTATACCAATAAACCATATAAACATGAGTAATGTTTTGGAACAAGGATGCTAGAAATACATTATCTCTGGAGGGACAGAGTGTTCCCTGAATTCGCCATACATTCTGACCGGCTAATGCCTATCTGTGTGACATCATGTGAATCAGATATCTATTTTTTATTAGCCAAAGAGTAACCAAGGTTTACCACAGGAAGGCAAATATTTACAAAATGGTCTTATTCAATAGAGCCACTTCCTGGTATTGTCAAACCACTAATTAAATCTGGAACCTGCCTGTTTTCACAATTCCAATGATAAACACTTTTTGTTGACTGTGATTCTTTTTAAGAATCAAGCTATTTATTACATAATCATTGGTGATCAGGACATTGGAATGTTTAACATCTATTCCCCTGAACCTTTACGTATTGATATTCTAGGTTTTAAATTTAACAAGACTAGGAAAATGGATTGACTGAAACACACGGCTAAAGAAGAGGAAATCCTGTTTTAATCTGTCAAAGTTAGATACCCAAGAAGAGAGCTGAATTTCTCCAGCCTTGGAACCAGACCAAAATTCAGGGGGTTGGGTTAACACTAACAATTTTGGCTGAGAGGAGCTGGTATATAAAGTGTTGATTGAAAACTTGACAGCTTATGATAGTGGTGTGCAAGGAAAAATATTTGTTTCAGACGAAAAAAAATTTGGCCGAAATGAAATTTGTTGAGCAATTGATTTCGGTTTGTAATTTTGGATCGATTCCGATCCATTCGGATGCTAGAGAAACCCATAAATGTTGCTCAATTAATGTTGGATTATGGTTAGAAATGAGGGTTAAAAGCTAGGGTTAGAAATTGTTGTTAGATTAGGGTTAGAAATTATGGTTAGAAATTAGGATGAGACGCTACATTTAGGAATTGGGGTTAGTCTAGGATTAGCAATTAGGTTTAGATCACGTTTGGAATTTAAGGTTAGAAGCTAGAGTTCGAAATAAGGATTTTAAATTAGGGTTAGATTAGAAACTAGGCTTAGATTAGGGTTAGAAACTAGGGATAGGAATTAGGGTTAGAAATCATTATTAGATTAGGGTTAGGAATTTGGTAATAGAAGGACTTGTGGAAGCTGAAAACATTCTTCATGGTTCGTTTTGTTTTGGAAGAAAAAGTTTTTGTCTCCGAATGGAAATTCACACATAACCCATGTGCACATCATCGTATTATATAATATACAAGACACATCCCATGTAAACGAACACATAAAGGGTTATTCAGAGACAGCCGATCTGGCCCCGAACATGGCATTTCCCCATATGGTGACATTTCGGGGCCATTCGGCTATTCAGAAAACAGGCAGTTCACCAAATTTTGGCGAACTGCCAGTGAGAACGGTGCCTGTTTGATGGCACTGAAAGTCCCCACAGAGAAGCAATGGTTAATCTATTCAGAGAACAGCAGTGAAAAGTTGCTGAAATGCCCTGATGTTCGGTGGTTCATTCGGCAAGTTTATTTAGGCGAACCCCAAAGGTTTAAAAATATTCCCGTTTTTATTCAATATCTAATAAACGGTTTATTATTTTATTCTGCAGTAAAAAGTCTCTTTTATTGATTATTTTAGAATCTTTTAGGCATTTTTTAGGATTTTTTCGGCAAATTTCTTTTTTCTTTTTTTAAAAGTGTTTTTTTCTTTTCTCTGTAACAGACCTTTTTATTATCATCCATAGGACCTTATATGTAAATTCCAGGCATTTTCGTTCAGTAGTTTTTTGTTTCAATTGTAACACCTTCAATCATATTGTTGTGTTTTTTTGTTACCTGGCCGGCGGCTTGTCAGCTTTCTCCTGCGGCTAGTCGGCGCAGGCTCAGCGGCTTGTCAGCTGCGTTTGGCGGCCCTCTGTCAGGTTTGCAGTGGGTTTTTGCAGCGGGTTTGCGGCAGTGGCCGGCGGGTTTGCAGCAGGTTGGCGGCAGCTTTCTGCGGCTGATTGCTTGCACTTAGGGGACCCTGCGGTGAATGCTGAATTCATCGTATTGTAGGGAAATTTGATTGGCTGAAGAGCAGGGTACGAGAGAGCACCGAAATGTCGGCGACATTTTGGTGCTCTCTGAATAACCCCATAGTACATGCACATCAGTGATGTATATTCTTATTATACACACAACGTGATATTAAATATATATTAATAGAATAATATATTATTACTATACTCAATATACTTACCGTCCTTATGGATTCATGCAGATGGTGATTGATAAAAACAAACAAACATAGGGTAAAACCCCTTACACCTGCGTGCTATATCCACGCTAATTTTGCACTCACAAACGGCAATTCAATCAGGCATGTAAGTGACCAATGAGGATCCAGTTTCTCCTTTAGATTATTTTCATTTTCTCATGTACTAATTCATCATAATGGGAGAAAAAAAATGCAATAGTGAAAGACCACAGCAACAATTTAAAACAATCCTCAATTATTGTGCGTACATCATTATAAATTTAAAATCGCATATAAAAAGTCACCCGGTTCAAGAGAGACTCTTGAGGAAGTCATAAGTAGGGATGAGCCGAACAGTTCGAATTCGAACTCGAACACTAACACAAACTCAAGGCAAGTCAATGGGACTCAAAGTTCGATTTTTAGAGTGCCCTCCAAGAGGGCATATACTGTATGCTAGATATTTGCCATAAATATTTGATATTTGCTAGATATTTGCTAGATATTATGCTAGATATTTGCCATCTTGGATGTCAGCCCAGCACTCGGGACCCCGGCAGAGCAATTAGATGTCGGCGCAATGACATCTAATTCAGGCACCACCCCCCCCCCCCGCATGTGTGGAGGAGGCACCCGAAAGGCTACGCGATGACATCTAATTCAGGCGTCCCCCGCATGTGCGGAGGAGGCGCCTGAAAAGGACGGGGGAGGTCCTTCAGACCTCTCTCCCTCCCGATCGCCGGGGAGCAGGGGGTTAAGACAGGCACCGCTTGGAAGGGCACAGCCTGCCCTTCCAAACGGTGGCTGTCATTAACCCCTGGGGAGCCGGATCACGAATCGGCGCTGAAAAGCGCCGGTTCGTGATCCTTTCCCAGAGCTGGCCGACATCTTGGATGTCGGCCAAGCCTCCGGGAACTCCCCCTGAGGACTGGCGTCATCTTGCATAGAACGATGACGCTAGTCCTGGAATAAACCCCTAGCTGCCACCAATGGTTACCTGCCACCAAGGAACCCCCTATCTCTCGATCCGTGGCAGCTAGGGGTTAATGTTTGATATCGTTGGATCGGCCAGAGCATAGCCTTTCCAACGATATCAAACATGATAATGAAATTTTTTTTTTTTTAAAAAATAAAAATAAAAAATAAAAAAATATATATATTTAAAAAAAAAAAAAAAAAATTAACAATTTTTTTTTTGTTTTTGTTTTGTTGATGCAGCAATATTGTTCCCATTTCAATTCTAATGTGAAGAATAATGCTGCACTAACGATTTTTGTATGCGGTGCGTTTGTTAAAAATAGCGACATTTTCCCCAAAAAAAAATGTAACGGGTCCCCATTTCTAATTTGTTTAACAAGCGCACCCCATAAAAAATATAACCGCAAACGATCGCATGTTAAAATGTGAAAAAAAACACTTTACACATAATAAATTACTGAAAATTCAAATTGTATTGCATTTTTTGTTATTATATACAGACATGACATAACGTATACATATAATAATGACATATTATGAATCTGTGGAGTCTGCCGGAAAGAACGATATATAATATGTCTGGGTCATATATCAAAATATGGCTACAAAACGCGGTTAAACATGATGAGCGAAAGCGGTAAAAATGACCTCAGCACAGAGGTGTGAAAAGCCTCAGCAGCGAAAGGGTTAAAGGGACAGTGAGTTTTCCATGAAATAAGGGTTAAAAATAAAAACGAAAATTTCCTTCAAATATCGTTCCTAGGAGGTCCCCATAACCTGCCCGTGAAGTGGCGGATTTGTAGGATGTATAGAAACACTTAAAAACAATGTCCGGGTCCGGGTAGTGCCCTGGGGGACAGGAAACAAGGACAAAAAGTTTTAAAAAAAGACGTTTTTAACCCCTTCACTGCTGACAACGTGTGGGACACGTCCTCAGTTACTCCCACTGTATGCTGAGGAGGACGTGTCCCACACGTCATCAGCTTTGCGGGACCCCCGGCGGAGATACTCACCTCTCTGTCCGGGGTCCCGCGGCGTTCTGACTTCAGCATCCTCAGACGCTGAAGTCAAGCTCCTCCTGACGAAAATGATGTCATCGTGCCATGCGCGATGATGTCATTTCCAGGCGACCCCCGGAATGGAGGGGGGATCTGTTCGGATCCCTCTCCCTCCCAATCAGGAGGTCCCACAAAAAAAGAGTCTCCCCTTTTAAGTGGTGCCTGGCTTTAACCCCTTAGGCACCGGGTCGCACTTCGGCGCCTTGCAGTGCCGAAGTGCGGCCTAGCTCCGGTGGGGGCTGCCATCTTGGATGGTGGCTCCACCCCCGGGTCCCCCCTCACTGCCTGACGTCCTCACGCATAGCGTGATGACGTCAGATAGCCGGGGAACCCCTAGCTGCCCGGAATCCCCTGGTGGAGATAGGGTGTTCATTTGATATCTCCGATATCTCCAGAACCGTGGCAGCTAGGGGGTCATGGAGGGTGTCAATCGAACGGCCTGAGCATTGCCTTTCGAATGATACCCAATATGACCAGGTAAAAGGTAAAAAAATTCAAAATAACATGTATTTTCTTTTTGTGTGTTATTTTTATTAATGCAGCAATATTGTTCACATTTCAATTATAATGTGAACAATGATGCTGCACTAAAGATTTTTTTCTATGGTGTGCGTTTGCTAAAAATCACATAATTCCTCCCAAAAAATTTAATAAGTCCCAATTTCTAATTTTTGTACAAGCGCACCCCATAAAAAATATAACCGCAAATGTTCATGTGTTAAAAGGTGAAAAAAAAACACTTTACACGCTGCAGATGATTAAAAATTCAATTTTTATTGCATTTTTTTGTTATAATATACAGGCAGAACATGCCGTATACATATAAAAATGATATATTATGAATCTGCTGAGTCTGCAGGAAAGAACGATATATAATATGTCTGGGTCGTATAATAAAATGCAGCTTCAAATCACGTTTAAACATGGTGGGCGAAAGCGGTAACAATTAGCTCAGCACACAGCGGTGAAATGCCTCAGCAGTGAAATGGTTAAAGGAACAGTGAGTTTTCCATAAAATAAGGGTTAAAAATAAAAACGAAAAATTCCTTCAAATATTGTGCCTAGGAGGTCCCCATAACCTGCCTGTGAAGTGGCGGATTTGTAGGATGTATGGAAACATTGCCATCACAGACCCACACATGACACCTAGCACTCCCAGTCTGCATACACTTTCAGGGTTATCCAAAGAGATCCGAATTGCTTGAGAAAGGTAACCGAACGCTGAAAATCAGCGTTCGGTTGCCTTTCCTGGCCATTCCATTCGGCTATCCAGAGAGCAGGCAATTCGCCAAATCCTGGCGAATTGCCTGCACATACGGTGCCTGTTCGGTGCCTGTTCGAGGGCAGTGAAATCCCCATGAAAAAGCACAGCTTCGGCTATTCAGAGAACAAAAACCAGCAGTGAAAGGTTCCCCTAATGCCCTGCCATTCGGTGGTTCAATTCGGCAAATTTATTCAGGAGAATCCTATAGACTTCAAGGTTAAAAATATTCCCGTTTTAATTTAATATCTAATAAACCGTTTATTATAAAATTCGGGAGCAAAAAGTCTCTTTATTTATAGATTTTTTATGATACTTTAAGCATTTTTCTTTTTTTTTAAAAGTTCGATTTTGTTTTGATTCTCTTTTTAAGTTTACTTATTTTTTCTGTAACAGCCCTCTTTATTATCATTCCCTGGACCTTATATGCAAATTTCAGACATTTTCGCTCAGTAGTTTCTTTGCAAACAGCGTTTCATTTTCACAGATTCATACAAATGGTTTTGCTAATTTATTCACTGCCTCCTCTGCGTCTCAGCTGCTTCGGCTCTGTGTGATTCGGCTCCTGTTCGACTGCTTCGCTGCATGTGATCGGCTCCTGCTCGGGTTTTTCAAAGGTTAATCCAGATGTTTTTGCTTGTTTTCAGCGTGCATTCGGTGGGTTTTGCGGTTAGTTTTCGTCAGGTTTGCGGTAGCTTTTCCCTGCACTTCAGGGACCCTGTGGTGCTTGCTGAATACACCGCAGGGTCACCGAAATGCAATCGGCAAAAGGAACCGAATTGAAGAGAACGAAAAGTCACTGAACGTGCGGTGACTTTTCGAATCTCTTTGAATAACCCTGTTTATCAAATTCATGAGACCGGGCTACTTAGAAGCACATGTTATTTCCAAACACTAATTAAACACCTGTTGTTTACGCCGTTTGAGAGCACAGGTCATTTAGAGGTGAGAATCTTTGCACCTAGACCTTAGTTTTTAATTCAATATCTAATAAACCGTTGCTTATAATATTCTGCGGTAAAGAGTCTCTTTATTTCTAGATTTATTAGTATTTTTTAAGCATTTTTTATACTTTTTTAAAAAAAAAACAAAATTTCGAACTCGAACCGAACACGCCAAAAAGTTCGAAGTTCGCGAACTTTAGAACTGCCGATGTTCGAATCGAACTCTGAACTGATCGAACCGAACAGCTCATCCCTAGTCATAAGGATGAAACGCGTCGAGTGGTGGACCCTGGAACAGTGGAACTTGGGTTTTGGACCTGATGTGTACCTCTGGAACCGGGTGACTTTTTATATGCGATTTTAAATTTATAATGATGTACGCGCAATAAATGAGGATTGTTTTAAATTGTTGCTGTGGTCTTTCACTATTGCATTTTTTTCTCTCCCATTATGATGAATTGGTACATGAGAAAATGAAAATAATCTAAAGGAGAAACTGGATCCTCATTGGTCACTTACATGCCTGATTGAATTGCCGTTTGTGAGTACAAAATTAGCATGGATATAGCACGCAGGTGTAAGGGGTTTTACCCTATGTTTGTTTGTTTTTATTGCAGATAATCCCCGTTTTTACTTTTTGAAGGTGGTGATTGATGCTGTATTGTGAACTATACTTGTTCTATACTATTAGGGCCCTATTACAATCTTTGCGCAAACGTTTGCGCTGGCACAAAAACGCATTAACGCGAGGTGTAAAATCCTTTGCGCTGAACGTCGTATTACAATGTCAGCGCAACAAACGCGCATATTCGTCTACCGCGGGTGAACCTGCGCGAACCCTGCGCGAGCGTACTGTACTGCGCGCGTCCTATACTTAACATTGTGAGCGCAAACACGAAATTGCGCTGGTACGCGGATGGTATTACAATCTATGCGCAGGAATTAACGCATAGCCTTTGCGCGCATAATTTTAGCAACTCCTAAAAGCTGGTGTTAATGGCAAATTCTAACAACCTGGCCGAACCCAAATACACCAGCCCAAAAAAAAAATGCTGCAAAGTATAGTTACACATTCTACTCATACCAAACGAATAAAATGGAGAAGTTGTGTGTGCATTTATTATTGCTGCAGCATATATACTCAGATTGACTTTGGCAGGCGCAAAAACATAACGTGAGATAATTGTGGTTCATAATTCTGATTGGCTGAATCGCGTGAAAAAAACAGTCCGCACACTGATTTCTTCACACAACGTTGCTGCTTGCGCATTTGTGTGCGTCTGTTTTACGTGGGTTATTGCTCGATGGAAGAAAAAATGTGCGAGGATTGTAATTCGAGCGTTGATTTACGCGCGATAACATTTAACGCTTGGCGCACAAATTCAAACGTTGCGCAAGCGGTTTAACGCAAAGATTGTAATAGGGCCCTTAGTTTTTAAATTAATAATTATATACAGTATACGTACCTCTTAGGGATAGACCGATATGTTTTTTTCCAGGCCGATACCGATACCGATTATCGTCCGTCTCTCAGGCCGATAACAGATATCAGGGGCCGATATTCTGTGCACTTACATTTTTGAAATCCAGCTCATGGATATAATATTGCCCCAGCTCATATGGATATAATATCGCCCAGCTCATTATGGATATTATATTGCCCCAGCTCATATGGATATTATATTGCCCAGCTCGTATGGATATTATTTTGCCCCAGCTCATTATGGATATAATATCGCCCAGCTCATATGGATATTATATTGCCCCAGCTCATTATGGATATTATTTTGCCCCAGCTCATTATGGATATTATATTGCCCCAGCTCATATGGATATTATTTTGCCCCAGCTCATTATGGATATTAGTTTGCCCCAGCTCATATGGATATTATTTTGCCCCAGCTCATATGGATATTATTTTTCCCCAGCTCATTATGGATATTATTTTGCCCCAGCGGCGGCCGCCTGCTTATCCTCCTCTGCCCTGGCTGTAATTGCAACAGGAACAGGCAGCCAGCACATTTCAGGGGGCGGTCTTACCCTGCTCTCTCCGAGATCCGCATGCAGGGTTTCCGGATATGCTGAGTGCTGACACGAGGAGGACCATGTGGTGGGCGGCGCAGCTCCTCATTGGTCGGCTTCTCCTGCAAAGGAACGAGAGCATTGCATGCGCTTCGCAGTGACCGGCGCGCACTGTGGAGCGGAGAGTATGAATCGGCAATATCGAGGACTTTAACACCGATACGTTAAAAAAAAAATCGGCCCAAAATATCGGCAGATCCGATAATCGGTCGACCCCTAGTACCTCTATCTCATTTTCATAGCTAATGATGATATTTGACGATGTGTAGTGTGACTTTTGTGCTGTTTTAGTACTAAATAAATAAAATATTACAATGTGAAGTGAACTAAAATAGTAGTGTTTTGTTGTAATTTAAAGAAGAAAACCAAAAGTAATGATGACAGAGCACAATATTGTACTATAAAATATTATATTGCACAGGATCGGCAGATGTTCAAGATCTTCACCCCCACGGAGAGTGGACTTTGGCCGGGATTACTTTCGGCTTGAGATGCACTTACAATAGTTGCCTTGTTAAATTGATCTTCTTCGATTAGCGTGACAATACGGGTCTGATTAGAATATCTTTGCAGAAAGGATCGCCTGTGCGAAGCAGATACTAGAGACGTACTCGATGATATAATACAGTCATAGTGGCTGTAGCGCCAGGTGATATAGTTCTTGACTTGATGCTACCAAAGGGAGATCTGGAGACAGAGTGGTCAGGCAAGCTATAAGGTTAGGCAATAAAAACATTAAAAAAAATAAGCACTCATAGGTAGAGTCAGCTGCAGAGCCCCAACCTACCACCAAGCCACCTGTAGCGCTCACCCACGAAGGAGCCGCTGAATAAGGCTAGGGTCAGACTAACGCATTTTTCGCGTTGTCCGTGAAAAAGTGCGTTCGAACGAATGGACGCATTTTTTCACGGAATACGCAATAGCGGTCATACCATGCGCATTCTCGTCCGTGATTTCGTACGGATCATCAATAAAACCCTTTTTGTGTCTGGACGTTATGTTGGCCGGACATTAGCAGCGTCTGACGTCTCCTAATCACGCACACACGCCGCTAGCACACGCAGCGCACTCTGTACGTCAGTACTAGCGGTTTCACCTTATCGAAAAAATGCGTTCGTTTGCCACTTGCGTTGCGCAGCCGCACCTTTGTGCGGCCGTTCTTCGTATGCTGCCTGGCATTGGACGTCATTTGCTGCTAGCACGGCCGTGATTTAGTGCTGCTAAACGCACGTTGATACTGCGTTAGTCTGACCCTAGCCTAACCCGGAACTTGTCTCACCGCATCGACAATTCACTGAACACCAGCACACCTTCATAGATTTCTTTGAGATAATTTACTGTAGGCAATGAATCTGAATAATTACACATGTAACTTTAACTGTCAAGAAACAAGCAACCTGCGACATCAAAATGGCGGGCAATATGAGCATGTCAATGTATAGCAACTAAACAGTTACTACAACCGCAAGTCTATTGCATCAGCGTCAGATTTAGGAATATACAGTTGCAAGAAAAAGTATGTGAACCCTTTGGGATTACGTGGAGTTTTGCATGAATTGGTCATAAAATGTGCTCTGATCTTCATCTACAGTGGCAAGAAAAAGTATGTGAACCCTTTGGGATTATGTGGAGTTTTGCATGAATTGGTCATAAAATATGCTCTGATCTTCATCTAAGTCACAATAATTTGAAAAACACAGTCTGCTTTAAATAATACAACACAAACATTATATGTTTTCATGTGTTTATTGAACAGAACATGTAAACATTCACAGTGCAGGGTGGAAAAAGTATGAACCCCTAGTCTAATGACTTCTCCAAGAGCTAATTGGAGCCAGGAGTGAGCCAACCTTGAGTCCTTGAGATATTATTGGATGTGTTACTGAAAGCTGTCCTGCCCTTTAAAAAGGCACACCAGTTTTGGGTTTACTGGTTTCAAGAAGCATTGCCTGATGTGAACCATGCCTCACAGAAAAGAGCTCTCAGAAGACCTACGATCAAGAATTGTTGACTTGCATGAAGCTGGAAAGGGTTACAAAAGTATCTCCAAAAGCCTTGATGTTCATGTGTCCACGGTAAGACAGACTGTCTACAAATGGAGAAAGTTCAGCACTGTTGCTACTCTCCCTAGGCGTGGTCGTCCTGTAAAGATGACTGCAAGAGCACAGCGCAGAATTCTTAATGAGGTAAAGAAGAATCCTAGAGTGTAACCTAAAGACTTACAGAAATCTCTGGCACATGCTAACATTTTTGTTGACACATCTACTATAAGGAAAACATTAAACAAGAATGGAGTACATGGGAGGACACCACGGAGGAAGCCATTGCTGTCCAAAAAGAATATTGCAGCACGTTTGAAGTTTGCAAAAGAACACCTGGATGTTCCAGAGCACTACTGGCAAAATATTCTGTGGACAGATGAAACCAAAATCTCTCTATCCCTCCCTTCTCTGTCCCTTCTCTGTCCCTCCCAATCTCCACAACTGTCCCACTTTGGCAGGGGCTCTCTGTTCTTCGACCATCCATTGGTAGGCCGGCCGTAACATCGGGTGCACCTCCTTGGGAGCAGAACTCTCTTCCATCACCAGTGGGGTTGAAGTCGTCTCACCAGGTCAGTGTTCGTCCCCACTATCATAGAACTCCGATTAGCTCCCGAGGGACGTGGACACACAATGGCCAACGCATCACAGACTCCCGGTTGTCCAACGGTTACTGAACTGAATTCCAGCTTCACCTTCCATCATAGGGAGCCTCTCACTCCCACTACCCCAGATTTCAAGATCCTTTAACTTCCTCAGGGGTATAAACATGATGAGCAAAAGCGGTAAAAATTAGCTCAGCACACACAGCGGTGTGAAGTTTTGATAAGGACAGGGTGCTCTTCTATACCTGTAAGGAACAGAAATACCAAGGTTATTCAGAGAGCACTGAAATGTCACCGACATTTCTGTGCTCTCTCGTTCCCTGCACTTCCCTGTACTTTGGGGAATCAAATTTCCCCACCCTGCGGTGAATTCAGCATTCACCGCAGGGTCCCCGAAGTGCAGGGAATCGATATCCGAATGCCACCGCCAACCCGCCGCAAACCCGCCAGCCTCCGCAAACCCGTCGCCCACCACTGAAACCCGCCGAACATCCACTGCAAACAGGCCATAGGACCGCCAAACGCAGCCACCGAGCCGCCGAGCACAGCGCTGACCAGCCGCAGGAGAAAGCAGACAAGCTGCCGGACAGGTAAAAAAAAAATAAACAATACAATTGAAAGTATCAGAATTGAAACGCTGTTTACAAAAAAAAAATACTGAAAGAAAACACGTGGAATTTACATATAAGGTCCTATGAATGATAATACAAAGGTCTGTTACAGAAAAAAGAGAATCTGCTATTAACCCTTGTACATGGTACGTCAGGGTCTCCTACCCTCCCTCCCTCCCGATACTCACCTCCCTCGCTGGGCTCCTGTGGCGGTCTGGCAGGCTGGAAGCCTGCCCCGCCTTTTCAGGGGGCCCAGCAGGCACGATGATGTCATCACTGTGCATGATGATGTCATTGCCAGGCGCCCACCAGCGCCAGCAGTAAAAATGAGGAAGGGGAGGGGGGCTCCTTTGGAGCCCTCTATCTTCTGAAGGTTTAAGTTAAAACAAAACAAATTGCACTGCTGGGGTTCAGCGGTGTATCTCATTAACCGTTTCAGTGTCGGATCGCGATTCAAACCCGGAGGTGGCTCACATCTTGGATGTCAGCCAAGCCTCTTGTCAGCCAAGCCCCCCACCCACTGACATCCTCACCATCAGGGTTATTCAGAGAGATCCGAAAAGTCACCATATGTTTGGTGACCCTTCGTTCCCCGCACTTCGAGACGATTCAGCGATTCTAGTATGCCGACCCTGCGATGTATTCAGCAAGCACCGCAGGGCCCCCCATAGTGCAGGGTATACTCGCGGCAAACCAGCAGAACACTCGCCGAACACTCACCGAACACTCACCGCAGAAACCGCCGCAAAAACACACCGGAAAAACCCGACAAGCAGACGAACATGGTAAAAAAAAAAAACGTACGCTTGAAAGTTTCAAAATTTAAATGCTGTTTGCAAAAGAACTACTTAATGAAAATGTCTGGAATTTACATATAAGATCCAATGAATGATAATAAAAAGGTCTGTTACAGAAAAAAAGAAAAAACGATTAAGAAAAAAAATTGCCGAAAAATGCCTAAAACATCCAAAAAAATCAATAAATAAAGAGACCTTATACAGCAGATTAAAACAATAAACGGTTTATTAGATATTGAATTAAAATGGGAATATTTTTAACATTGCAGCCTATGGGATTCGCCTGAATAAACCTGCCAAATTAAACCATCGAACAGCAGGGCATTTCGGCAACATTTCTGTGCTCTTTGGTGTCTCTGAATAGACGAACCATTGCTTCTCTATGGGGGATTTCACTGCCCTCGAACAGGCACCGTACGTGCAGGCAATTCGCCAAAATTTGGCAAACTGCCTGCTCTCTGAAGAGCCGAATGGCCCCGAAATGTCCCAGTACGCTGAAATTCATTGTCCGGTTACATTTCGGCGACCTTTCGGATCTTTCTGAATAACCCCCCATATGTTTGAGGACATCAATCGGTCAGTTAACCACCTAGCTGCCAAGTGGAGATACGGGGATCCTTTGAAGCAGCTAGAGGGTCATGTTTTATATCATTGCAGAGGCCTGATCATGGCCTTTCCAATGATACTAAACATGACTAGGTTTGTTGTAAAACAAAAATTTTAAAAAATAAAATAAAATTATTATTATTTTTTTTTTTTTAAATTTGTCTGGGGGGGTTTAATTAAATAGGACTTAAGTTGGAATCTAAGAATGATGAGCATAAAATGGTCATAATGCGGTCAGCGCACAGAGGTGAAATGGCTCAGCAGTAAAGGGGTTAAAAAACAAAAACATGTAACAGTTGGGTATTTCTAATCTCAGGACAAAATTTTGAAACTATTTAGCCAGGGTCTAGATTTTGTGGATTAAATTTTGAAAAAGTGTGGTTTTTTTCCATTTTTTTCATCATATTTCATATTTTTTTTATAGTAAATTATAGGATATGATGGAAATAATGGTATTTTTAGAAAGTCCATTTAATGGCAGGAAAAACAGTATATAATATGTGTGGGTCGCATAAACGAGTAAGAGGAAAATTAGACCTAAACACAGACAGCGCAGAAACGTAAAAACAGCAGCGGGCACTTTCGGATGGATTTTCGTAAAACTGCCCGGTCACTAAGGGATTAAAAAAATATGGAGAAAAAATGGAGCTGAAAAAATCAAGAAAATTGCCTAAAAGATCCTAAAAAATCAATAAATAAAGAGACTTTTTACTGCAGATTAAAATAATAAACGGTTTATTAGATATTGTATAAAAACGGGAATATTTTTAACATTGAAGCCTATGGGGTTCGTCTGAATAAACCTGCCGAATGAAAGCACTGAACAGCAGGGCATTTCGGCATTTTTTCTCTGCTGTTTGGTGTTCTCTGAATAGATTAACCATTGCTTCTCTATGGGGGATCTCACTACCTTCGAACAGGCACCGTACTTGCTGGCAGTTTGCCAAAATATGGCGTTCTGCATGCTCTCTGAATAGCCGAATGGCGCCAAAATGTCACTGTACGGGGAAATTACCTGTTCGGTGACATTTCGGGACCAGATCGGCTATCTCTGAATAACCCCTCAAAAACACTTAAATGACAGGGAGATCACAAACTGTTAAAAAACAATCAAGAAACCGCTAGCTGTGATAATACACGTCAATTGACTACCGTAACAAATATTTGACGACAAATTTATGGAGAATCTTTTGATAAATTTCTTACATAGCTTCCAAGAACTGACTTCTTTCTAGTAAATGAAAGTGTGCACAAGAAGCTAGTGGATATACTGCCTCATGTGACTTTCCACTTACAGTACACCGAATAAATTCCCCATTTCACACTATATGCTCAGAACTGCAACTGGTGGGAGGTTAAAAAGGGATGGAACATATCAGAAATGAATCACTTCAGTGGCTTTGCTTTGAGGGTCTAAAACAGATGCGGAAGTGAGTGCATGCCATTGATACACTTCTATGACAACATCAAAATATTTAGCAGGTTCTTTGCTGTCAAATAACTGTATACGCCATAACGGTTGGGTTTCCATGTTTAAAACATATATACATACAGTATATATGAATAAATGAAATATATATATTGAAATTTCATATATATATGAAATATGAATTTTTGAATTGCAATTACATTTACATATTAATATACCGTAGAAGAAAGCTGTAAAAGTATCCTACATGTTTGGAAGAACATGAAATGATTTGGAAACAAAATCCAGTAGAATTCATTCAGTAGAAAAAGAAAATATTTTTTCCCTGCTCTAGCCAGTACTTGTCCCTCAGAAATTATAAATATAACGAAGCCCCACCATCAATGGATGTAAATTAGAAAAATGTCTATTTGAAACATGCTGAATTTGGTTCTGTAAAGAAAAAAAATCACTCGTGACTAATTTTTTAACCTGTTAGCCTTCGCCTTCGAATCGCCTTCGAATCGCTATGACATCCTTTAAGGCTAGGGTCAGAGTGGGGCAGTCGGAGCGCGCGTGCAGGCGCACTAAATCACGGCGGCAGTAGCAGCACATAACGGCCAATGACGGCCAATATACGCAGTACGTGCGTACAAAAGTGCGCCGACACCACGCAACCGGCAAATGAACGCATTTTTATCAGAACGTGAAACCGCTGCTACAGACGTACAGAGTGCGCGGCGGCCGCATGGCAGCGTGTGTGCGTGATTAGGAGACGTCAGACGCTGCTAGTGTGCGGCCTACATAACGCTCAAACAGCCGGAATTCCCCAGAATTGCGTTGGTGAGTACCTGCGACTGTGAAAGATGTCTGGACCAGAGATGGACGTCGAGAGGCTCATCAGCGCTGTGGGGGAGCATCCAGGGATCTGGGATACGGCCTGCGAGAGGTATAAGGACAAGGGGAAGAAGGCGAGCGCATGGGTCGAGGTGTCCCGTCAGGTGTACCCGGATTATGATATGTGGTCCGAGAAAGAGCAGCACATACAGAGTGAGTATAATATTATTTAATTCATAATCCCATAAATGTAAATCACAATAATAATAATAAACAAACAAATGTAATCATTGATGTGAATCTCAAATGCTCCCCAGCTGCCAGGGCACCTCACCTGCATCACTGATGAAATAATTAGATAGAGCATCGCGATACCTGTTGCTGTATCTATTCACAGCTATGATGTCATAGTTCACATCATCCACAAGACCGACAACTGTGAGGGTATCGTCAAAATTAAAACCATCCCTGGCCCGCACATAATTATGTAGCATGCAACAGCATTTCACTATGTCCACACAGAAGTCCACATTCACATCCAGCGGTCTATGTAGAATCCTCCACTTGTTGGTCAGTATGCCAAAGGTACACTCCACATACCGTCTCGCCCGCGACAGCCTATAATTAAACACCCGCTTCTTCACAGTCAGGTGTGTCCCTGAGTAGGGCCGTAGGAGGTGTGTGGATAGGCCGAATGCTTCGTCACCCACGAAGGCATAGGGGACTGCCACGTCACTGCCAGGCAATGGTGCGGGTCTGGGTATGTGCAGGGTCCCACTCTCAATTTCATTCCACAGTGTGGAGTTCCTGAACAGTGTGGAGTCAGAGTCTTTGCCGTATGAACCGACATCCACATACACAAAATTATAGTTGGCATCTGACACCGCCAGTAGGCCTATAGAAAAGTAATGTTTATAATTCTGATACAGTGAGCCACTGTGCGGTGGCTTCACTATGCGGACATGTTTGCCATCCACGGCTCCCAGGCAGTTTGGAAAGTTGGCTCTCTCCCAGAATCCTGCTGCAATTTCCAGACATGCCGTATGTGTCGGTCTTGGCACACATTCGCCCTTCATGGTCTCCCATATGGTTTGGCACACCTTGCGGACGATCTCACCAGCTGTTGATCTGCCAACGCGGAAGCTATAATGCAGATCCTTCAAACTGCACCCACTAGCGAGATACCTAGAAGACAAAACAAAAATGTTTGAATATGATCACATACCATGAACACAAGCTAATGTCACTCTCATCATGTTTTTCAGCACAAGAGGCGATGAACAAATGGCGCACAGTACGCGACAACTACATGCGCGTCCAGAAGAAGCAGGCCATGGCTGCGCGCTCTGGAGCTGGTGCGAAAAAGGTCCGGGGGTACATATATGCCGACCAACTATCGTTCCTCCGCAGGACCCAGGAGCCGCGCAGGACTGTCAGCAGCATGGACCAGCCATCGACCTCTGGCACACAGGTACAACAAATGGTGCCAGGAGGTTCTGCCAGCTGCCAGGAGGAGGAGAACCGGGGTGGTGCTGAGTCGCAAATGGAGGAGGATTCGGAGACACCACAGGTGGCAGGTACCGCAACCACGGTCAGCACCAGACCTGGCCAGAAGAGGAGGGCACAAGCTGCAGACCTGGAGCAGGCCATGGTCACCTTCATGGAGGCTCAGACCACCCATGCACACCAACGCTGCATGCTTGCGGACTCTGTGGACATGTCCTTCTTCAATGTATGCTCCTCCTCAACAGGATGAGCGAGGCAGAGAAGATGGAGTACCGGCACAGATCTCTGGAAATATTGGAGGACATCCTTTCCCGTCCCCATCACGCAGCCGCCTACCATGCTGTGCCACAATCCGCCAGTGGATCTTCCGTCTCCAGTGAGGTGCTGTCCACCCGCCCAGCCATGCCCCCTGGAGCCAGGCCACACACGGAGTCGGGGTCCAGCTGTAGCCACACCACCGGCCCTCATGACCCAGATGCTCCGCGGTATCAGCAACTGTGATGCATGTCATAAATATTATTTAGTTCTTTTTTGTTATGTGTTATTTGTTTTGATGTTTTATATATCCTGACCTTCTTAACGAGTTGTAATATATGTCCAGAATATATTACTGTTTTATTTCATATTATATTATTATTTTTCTACATTGTTGTCGGAGTCATTTATGATTATGTACGTGTGATGTGATGCCCGTGTGTGTGTGTGTGCATGTAACAGTGGCCATGTGACTACAGACATGATGCACTCATGTCAGGTGACTGGCAGCGATGTCATGTATGCAGGTGTGTGACAGTACGTACCTCAAAGTGATGACTATCATCTCCTCCGGTGGTATGGCGGCCCGCATGTTGGTGTCCCTCTTGGTCAGCGGCTCCCGTACCCGCGACAACAGTTCATCAAAGGAGGCGATGGACATCCGCATGTAGTTGAAGAACTTCACGGGGTCCCTCTCTCTCAGTGGCCTGTACAGCGTCACGAAGTGTCCATGCGTGGGTCTGGCAGCGTTGATTTCATGAACCCAGGTTCGCCGCTTTCTCTTCCTCTTAAGGTACAGGTACCCCATCGCACCAAACACAAAGACATGTGCAGGATCCATCTTTGAAATACGCCACCATCCACAAAACGGCTTTTTATAACCCTTGCCCTTATTTTTTCATTTCTCAATTGATTAGATTCATCTGATTTTTCTCTTTTTTTTACCCCACCGTCATGAAATACGTCCAGAATTGCGCATCGTCTGACCACTTAAGCGTATTCCGTGAAAAAATGCGTGCGCACGCATCGACGTACATTTTTACGGTGGCCGCAGAAAATGCGCTCATCTGTCCCTAGCCTTAGCTAGCGCTAATGCTGATGCTAGTGTTAGCTTGAAGGAGGTGGTAGAGCCCCTGGGGGCCATAGTTTGAGATCCCTGCTTTAGAACATCGTTCGGCATCCTTGGCCACCTAGAGGCCGGATCACAACCTGGACGTTAAAGCAGAGGTGTAACTAGAATCCTCAGGGCCCCGGTGCAAGAATCCATGAAGAACTCCCCGCCGGCTGCGGGAAAGGGCCAAGGCTGGACATTGAAGTCAGCGGGGCGTACCAGTACGCCCTGTGTCATCAAGGCCCACCCTCTACGCGGATTCCAGATACATGTATACCCAGACATCAGAGCCAGGCTCCAGATACATGTATACCCAGATATCGGACCCTAGCTATCAGACCCCAGATAGCAGACCCCAAGATATATGCATATCCAGAAATCAGACCCCCAGATACATGTATACCCAGATATTGGACCCTAGCTATCAGACCCCAGATAGCAGACCCCAAGATATATGCATATCCAGAAATCAGACCCCCAGATACATGTATACCCAGATAACAGACCCTCAGATATATGTTTATCCGGAATTCAGAACCCCAGATACATGTATACCCAGATATCAGACCCCAGATATCAGACCCCATATATCAAACCCCAGATATCAGACCCCAGATACATGTATACCATGATATCAAACCCAGATATCAGACCCCCAAACACATGTATACCCAGATATCAGACCCCAGATACATGTATATCCAGATAGCAGACAGACCTCAATGGCGGCAGATAAAGGGATCCTTGTGTTAGGAGGCAGGATACCGGGGCAGGCATGGGCAACAGATGTGTGGTGCGCCCTCTCTGACATCATCAGTGGGGGCCGCCGGCCGCCCGACTCACCCTCTCAGACGTCATCAGAGAGGGCCGTCAGCCCCCATCTTCGATTCTGTGGCCGGCAGCTAGGCCCAGAAAATAACATGGCCACTGCCATAATACCACAATTAGGCCGGGCCTCCTAATTAACGAGCCGCCACTGCCTGGGCCCTCCCTCCAGTGGCGGAATGCCAGAGCCCGGTCGCAAGCGCAATCGCTGTTATAGTTCCTCCACTGCGTTACAGGCAAGACGCAAATGGAAAACGTTATATTACATCTGAGACACTTTGCCAGCGGCTCGAGTCATGATACTTTTAAGCTGCAATGTGTTAACACCAGCAGCGTTAAGCCCTGTGGACCACTGTTATCTGCCCCAGTAGTCCATAGGACTACATGGAGATGGAGGAGATCTCTCGTGAGTGAGATGTGGCTGGGGTGGTGGAGGGATACCGGGAAATATTTGCTCCCAGTGTTTCTCTACCCGCGGAGCGAGGAAGCTCCCGATCGCGCCGCTGATCGCCACCTGCTTGGAACCAGCTGGTTGGAATAACTCTTTCTACACCTGCTCGGGCCACATTAGCGTCTCCCTTACAAAGTAGTGGATATGCTAATGTACAGTAACCTGTCACAACATCCGAGACGCAAGCTCTGTTTAGGATGAGTAAAAAATACTCATGCCTCTCAAGCCGTTACGGTGTACTGCTCGAGCGTTGTACTTTGTGGCCAGGTGGTGATCTGGCCCCAGATGTTTCAGAATTACATCTCCCATGATGCTTAGCCACTGATTGTAGTACCAAAACATCTGGAGGGCCAAGGTTGCTGACCACTGCTTGAGTAGGATCGAGGCATGAGAAATATAGTTCCAAAACACGCTGAGGCTGCAGAGTGCGGCTCTATTTTGGGCCAAATTACATTCTTCACGCAAAAACGCACGCGCAACGCGTGAATTTGTGCACCAAGCGTTAAACATTAACGTGCGGGAATCAATGCTGGAATTACAATCCTCGCACATTTTTCATACGCCGAGCAATAACTCGCGTTAAACGGATGCGCACAAATGCGCGTGCAGTCACGTTGCGTGCAGAAATCAGTATGTGGACTGTTTTTTTCATGCGATTCAGCCAATCAGAATTAAGAACCACAATTATCTCACGTTAAGTTTTTGCGCCTGTCAAAGTCAATCTGCGCATATATGCTGCAGCAATAATAAATGCAGACATAACTTCTCAAATTTATTGGTTTGGTATGAGTAGAATGTGTAACTATACTTTGCTGCATTTTCTTTATGGGCTGCTGTATTTGGGTTCGGCCAGGATGATAGAATTTTCCTTTAACACCAGCTTGTAGGAGTTGCTAAAATTATGCGCGCAAAAGGCTATGCAATAAATCCTGCGCATAGATTGTAATACCATCCGCGTACCAGCGCACATACGCATTTGTGCTCACAATGTTAAGTATAGGACGCACGCTGTAAACTACGTTCGCGCAGGTTCACCCGCAGTAGAGGATTACGTGCGTTTGTTGCGCTGACAATGTAATACGACGTTCAGCGCAACGGGTTTCACCCCTCGCGTTAATGTTTTTTTGCACCGGCGCAACCGTTTGCACGAAGATTGTAATTCGGCCCGTTGTGTTTTATGGTTAAGTTGCTTTCAATGTACTAGTTGGTTAGAATATAGATACATAAATAGATAAATAAGAAAGCGGTTGCAACAGCTTTTCTCTAGAATGCTTTGCTTATCTGTAAAGAAGCGAATGGTGTTTCCAAACAAGATGAGCAGATTATAAGGGTGAAACCAGTGATCTCACAACTTGCAGAGGCAGCTATGGTGTAACTGTCAGCTCCTCCTCATTCACATGTTGCAGCTTCCTCTGCTGTTACTTCCTACCTCCCACCTGCCTGGGAAATCATTAGAACTTCCCCATTAGCTGCAGCTTGAAAAGAGGAAGGTGCTGCTTAGCAATAGGGGAACTCCACAACCCTGCTATGTTAATATGCACACTATGGGGAGGAGGTGACATGTGAAGGTTTATGTTCCCTCTGAAACTTCTCTCAGATGATCACAGACGCCAGCTAACAGACATCCTTCAGGTAAGAGCCCTCACTAAAGCATTTTAAAGACCATGCCTTCCAGGCATATTAACCCCTCAGTGACAGGAGCTGTTTCATGCTTTTATCACATTTTAGCCCCAAATTTCCTTTTGCCAGTATGTTGTTTTTTTGAGGCCAGAATGCACTTCTTTTTCAGGATTTGCAACTTCCTTTTTCCTTTTTTATTTTTTTTATTTTATTTTTTGTAAGTGGAGTGGGACATTTTGGAGCCGTATCTTTTTAAAAGCTGGATTGTTGTGATGGGTAATTTGTAAAGTCCTTCAGGGGCTCAACCAAAGGAACTGTAAATCCTTTTGCGAGTCGGTATAGAGTGTTTAAATTTTTATTCTTAATCTATCCGGACTGAGTGTCCAATGCATGGGAACCAGATACAGGGTCAGGTATTCGGACGGTGGAGCATCTTTTTTTTAATAATTTTTACCTTTGTAGATTTGATGGGTTTGTGCTGTGACTCCAGTTTCTCAAAACAAAAAAAAAAAAAAAGATTTTACCAGGAAGGATACCTTGAGATTTCTCTCGTTTTCAAGTATGTCCTGGGTGGCGAGTATGTACCGTTAGGTGTCTTGCTCAAGGACACTTACTGGAGTGGTGCTCTAGCTGGGATTGAACCCATGACTCCACAGGCTCTCTCCATGCAGAGCAGTGATGTTGCCTCTACGCCTCCCTAATTGTTTTACGTTGTTTAATATCTGTCTAGGTCTGCTGTCGAACTAGATGTTCCAGACCATAATTAAAAGCCTATTAATACAATTTTTGAATCTACTTTAGTCTGTGCAGTACTTTTTTTTTTTTTCTTTCTAATAGCGATTCTTCACTAAGCCGTTAATTGGTGGGGAATTGCATAATTTAGGACAAATTGGACTAGGCGATGGATGGATGTGTAAAACCGTTGAAAAACCACACAATCTAAAACTTGCAATTCTTAACCGTCATCATTTGTAAATAATACTAGACCTAGAGTAACACGTCAAGGGGCTTTCCCTTGATTTTAAGAACAAGGCCTATAGACCTAATCACTATAATCGACAAAAGACTTCATGATATTCTAGCTTTGTTACAGTTTGGATATCAGGGTTATTCAAAGAGAGGTGAAAAGCAGGGGAATGACTGGAGAATGGAAAGTGAGATGAATGGGAGAATTTTTCTGGTTTGGATATTTTGACCTAGAATTTGTCATTCTCCTGCTTTTCACCTCTCTTTGAATAACCCTATTAAATGAACACTATACTCCTCCTGACCACTATTTATACTCATCCTGGCCACTATAAAAACTATAGTCTCAATCCACCCAGCTCCCCCCCCCCCCCGATCTGGGTGAGGTTGAGGAGTTTCCTCCACCCAGAGTCCCCAGCAACCAGAATTTCTTGGCAGTCGTTCACTAATTCAGCTACTGGCAACATCTGCACACATGGATCGTGCCGACGTCACCATCTCTGAGACCAATTGCACTCTGTGTATTCGCACAGCTCCTATCCATCATTCTGAGCAGGTGCTACCGAACTTGCGCCCGTAACGTTCTCAAATCCTGGTGTTGAGTGCAATTTGCGGTTCCTCTGCTAATTCGCATAAGCGCACAAAAAAAGCTTCAGGGCCGTCTGGGAGTCCCTAAATTGGAAAGTAGCGCTGCATGTGGCGAGAGAGGAAAAAGTGAGTAAAATTTGGCCAAAATAAAGTGTAACGGCAAAAAAGGGCACTCTACTTTACAGTATAGTGTTCCTTTTTTTTGAAGTGCGTCACACGAGCGCATTTGGTGCTTGTGTGCGCCTGCACTTCGCTGCGTCTGTGCCGTTTTTTGACAGCGAGGCCCAACCACTGGATGTGAAAAAGGCCTCCGTCAAACTGCTAAACAGACACTAACCGGGATACAAAGAGCGATCCTCCATAGGAGGATCACGCTTTGTATGCGGAGCGCACCGTGTAAGGAACATCCACTGTCACAGACGTTCCTTCCTCTCCCTGTTAACGCTCGTGTGCTGCCAGCCTTACTGGTCCTATGCTACAGACAGTCCAAATATGGGTGGGAGGGGGAATCCCACTGATATAAAATGGTGGGCTGTACTTGAACCTGGTGTAAATAACCAAAGCTGTTAGTCTATGGAGTTGACAACGCAACTCTGTTTACGTTTACAAAAGGTTTGAATTGGGGTTACCAGATCAGTCATGTTTTCATGGACGCTTATAATTTATTCATGCTGCTGGGTAGTGCATGAACTGTGTAATCCTGAAGCATGTAGAATCCACACTTTTGCAGGAACGGAATAACCGTTGACCTGCCTTGATTTCTTTCCTGCAGCATATGAATTATACATGTTGCAAGGCAGCACTTCTTCCTGTGCTTCCCCCTGCATGAAATAGTTATGTGTAACATGGCCAATCTGCAATTCTAGTTTGAATACAGCCCGACATGTTGCGATCCAGTTCTTCTGCGCTACACATTGAGGCTTGAGCAAGAAGTCACAGTCCAAAACACACCCCTTACTATATCTCTCGGGTTAATGATGCTGTATATTCCCAATAGCTACAGGAGGCTCTCTGAATTCAGACCGGCAATAGATGCTGGTTAGGCATGTTTTTCAGACACCCTGTGAGCTAATTGCTTTGTGTTCCAGTCTTCTCTGTATTCTACCCTTGGGACTTTATTATAGAAATAGTATGTAGGTTCTTCCCGGAGGATGTATGAAGGGGGCAGCACAGGGAGCAAAGCCGGCTCTGCTTTTCAGTTTAATATTTATTCTACAATGTTATCTAGTAAAAATGTATTTGCTATAATTGGTCCCTTGATCCTGGAATGTTAAACCCTTTTTATTTTTATTTTTTTTTCTTGTCATTCGATTGAAAATAATTTGCTATCCGGGTTTATTCAGAGAGGTGACACTCAGGAGAATGACTGTAGAAGTGAAAATTCGATGTCAAAATAGCCAAACCCAGAAAAATTCTCACATTTATCTCACTTTCCAAATCAGCCATTTGGGCTACATTGTTCTCTTCTCTTCTGCCAATTGTCCAGATTCTCCCCTTTCTTTGAATTAGATCTGATAGTTCTAGGACTACAGGGCAGCAATCTCTTTGCCAAATATCCCTATTGTCCTGGATTATCTTTTTAGATATCTAGCATAATAAGAACACATGTCTCTCAATGTGTTTCACAACATGTGGTTTCTTTTATAGATTTTTGTAGCCTTCTTTATATTTTAGTTATCTTGAGCCTCTTATGGAAACTATGCAAATATGACATGTAGGCTTCTATCGCACAATTCTCACTCATGGTCACCCTTTACCCAATGGAAATGTCACTTGTGCATAGATTATAATTTCTAGAAATGATATATGGAGCTATTAACCTATAACCAATATTCAGATGTTTGCAATGTATTACCTGTTCCTGCAACATTCAGAGAGCCCCGATGTTCGGTGCGCTCCAGTGTTATTTTTAGCAGGCTGTGCCCTTCCAAACGGTGCCTGGATTAACCTCCTGCTCCCCGGCGATCGGGAGGGAGAGAGGTCCAAAGGACCTCCTCCCCCCCCCCCCCCTCCCTTTCAGGCGCTTCCTCCGCACATGCGGGGGGGGGCCTGAATTAGATGTCATCGCGCCGCCGCGATGACATCTAGTTGCTCCGCGTGCTGGGCTGAATCCGGTGGTTTGCTGCCTCCTGTGTAGGGATAGACCGATATCATTTTTTTCAGGGCCGATACCGATACAGATTATCGGCAGCTTTTCTGGCCGATAGCCGATATTTGGTGCCGATTTTATTCTGTAAAGTTAAAGTTCTGAATAAAAAACAGCACAAATCTGACTAGGCCATGAACTCAATGGCCTAAACAATCTTCGTGCAAACGTTTCCACCGGTGCAATAAACATTTAACGCGAGGGGCAAAACCCTTTACGCCGAATGCCATATTACATAGTCGGTGCAACAAACGCACGTAATCGTCCACCGCGGGTGAACCTGCGAACCCTGCGTGAGCTTACTGTATGTCGTGCGATCTATACTTCACATTGTGAGCGCAAATGTGTTTGTGCGCTGGTATGCAGATGTTATTACAATCTATGTGCAGTTTGTAACGCACAGCGTTTGCGCGTATAATTTTAGCAACTCCTAAAAGCTGGTGGTAACGGCAAATCTGAACATCCTGGCCGAAACCAAATACACCAGCCCAAAAAAAATGCAGCAAAGTATAGTTACACATTCTACACATACCCAAACCAATAAAATGGAGAAGTTGTGCATGCATGTATTATTGATGCAGCATATATGCTCAGATTGACTTGGGGTTGTGGTTCTTAATTCTGATTGGCTCAATTGCGTGAAAAAAAAATGACGGTAAGCACACTAATTTCTGCGCGCAACGGTACTGCGCGAGCATTTGGGCGCATCCGGTTTACGCGCATTATTGATCGGATCCAAAATGCGCGAGGATTGTAATTCCAGCGGTGATTTGCGCACGCAAACGTTTGGCGCAAAACTTCACGCTTTGCGTGAGCGTTTCTGCGCAAAGATTGTATATAGCCCAATGTGTTTAACATGTAAACATTGCACCACGTCCACTTAATTTATTCAATTTAATAAGAATTTTTATTTTATTTAATCTTATTTTTTTTACAAACAGACCGTGTCTTTGGCTTTCTTAAAGATCTCTCATATGACCCTGTATATAAGGGGTTCAGCAACCTTGGCCCTCCAAGGGATATATTACAAAGTTAGATTACAGCTCTGGTTAAGCAGTCACTTTGTAATATTGCCCCACATCTGCTATGATGCTCATCTTCTCATTAGGTTCTTGGTGCCTCATGGGAAATCCAGTTCCAAAACATCTGGAGGTCCCAGGTTGCTGGACCCTGCTGTAGGAAATAGACCCTGCATCTCCTGTATAGGGAATTCCCTGCCAGATGGGATGGAAGCCCCATTTCTGCTGCCATCACGCTCATGCACAATACGGTCAGTGAGCAGGAGTCATTCTGCAGTGAGGGCTTACAGCCTGATGTGGGAGAAGCCCCAGATTCGCACAGTGTTGTGGGTCTTGCGTGTCGCAGCTGCAGTGAGCAAACTTGTCCAAATATCGGCAATATCAGCAAATAATTGCCGATACCGATATCAGTAATTTTCTGAATATCGGCGCCGATAATCGACTAAACCGATATATCGGTCTATCCCTACTCCTGTGCATGGACGCGCTCAGCGCGTCCATAGCACAGGAGAACCACTTGGCTGGACGCGCTGAGCGCGTCCATAGCAGCCAAGTGGTTAAAATGAATTTTATGTTAAAAACCCTCCCCTTTTATCATAAGCAATTTGCGTAGTGTACATAACTTTCGTACGTACATACGCAAATTGCGTATCTTGCGTACTTTTCACACAAAGTATGCAAGTGCTTTGTCAGGGATGGGTTGATTCTGCATGTGCAGCTTAAGCCCATGTTTTCTTTCTCAAATGGACGTGGCTACAAGCACTTGGTCATGTCAGCATGAAAATCGGGGTTAATAAGCTGAAGTGGTCAGGGTGTGGATATTGTCCCTTTTTTTTTTTAATCATTTTGTGAACGAACTGAGTGGGAGGAGGGACTGGAGATGGAAGGGAGTGACTTTGCTCAAGTGACTTAACCTGACAGAGGGGAGTTGGTATGGACAAAAGACCAGATCTGAGTGTGGGAGTGAGTTTGGGGAACGGGACCAGACCAAAGGGAGGGAATAGCAGTGGTGGCACAGGACTCCAGCTTCAAGGATAAAATAGACATATAGCTCCTTTACCCAGTGGACGTATCCTATTGCTTGTTCTAGTTCTACTGTTGTAAACGGAATAAAAACAAACTGGTTGTGTCTGACATAACCCTAGAACTAAATCCCACCTAGTAAAGCAGCGGCGCGTCTTCTCCAATCAGCTCCGAAGCTGAGGTTATTTACATTTAACTCAGTCTGACTCTAAACACTGTGTGTACTGTACACAGGACGATTAATCAACACCGACTAATCGATAATGGAAATAGTTGGCAACTATCTTAATCATCGATTAGTTGTTTCAGCCCTAGTCTAATGTATCTACCCCTTGTACCCTGATCTTGTAAAGCGCTGTGGAATTTGGTGCTATATAAAGGAGGATAAATAAGTAGGGATGTACCAATCCTTTATTTTTTTATTTTTTCCAGGTACTCAACGGTACCGATACTTTTAATGTCATGTGATCGCTTTCTAATAAATAATTTAGGATTTTGCTGAAAGTCTGTCCAGTTTATATTGCAATGTATGGCCAGACACCCCATTTACCCACTACACATGCACACTTACATTCATCTGAGGAGTGTATTATATATAAAGTATTCCCAACAGACCACACACACATGCCAACCTTTCAGTCCTCAGAGTGTGTGACCTATATACATACCATAGGTGTGCCCAGGCACGCCTAATGTTGGGTGAAGAGGTCCTATTTCTCCTCATCCATTATCTGGTTTGTGATGAAGATCGTAAAAAACTGCCTGTATCTGATTACAAGCTTGTTATTTGTAACTTGTGCAGATGCCCCTGATACCAGAAGCCAGCACCGAGCTGGGGTGGCTGTCAGAATACTCAAGCGGCATTCCGACAGGCCCCTGCAGGTGGCCACGTTCCAACGAGCGCCGCCGACAAAGGTATAGTGCGGCTGTTCATTGGGAAGCCCCCAACCACGATCTCGCGAGATCCCTTTCTTCCTGGTTGAGCCACCCTTCTAAGTTGGCCAAACGCATGTACACCTAGAGCCAGGTTTTAGTGTGGCTCTATAGTATGTGAGTGTTTTTGACTTTACTTAAATATTTTATGTACCCGGATTCTGCACCATTGCTGTATTTCTCTCCTATGCTTTCTCGAGGTACAAAAGGAATGGACCCGAGAACCAGGAACTGACCAAAAATCCTTTTTTTTTTTTTTTTTTTCTTCCTTGGTGCAGGCACACCAGGAGGACATTGACTATTTAGGCTAGAGTCAGACAATTGCAGTCTGAGCGCACTCTGCATGCATAACGGACAGACGTACTGACTGAAGATACTGTGGACACCACACAATCCGTTTTTCTTGACGGATGTAGAAAAAAAAATGGAACAATGGGAAATAAAAATATGAAAAGCCATGGTGTGCGTCAACTGCTGGAAGTCACAAATGCGCTGCGTCTGACATCTCCCCATCACTCACACAGAACGCTATGCGCACTCTGCGTGTCAGTCTAGCGGTTTTACGTTCTTGCGTCCATTTGCCTTGTGTGCGCAGTTCGGTGCAGACACACTTGGTGTGGATATCTATTGCTCGTGATTCTATGCTACGACGGACATTAAACTGCGGCAACACGGACATGATCACTGCGTTCGTCTGACACAGGCCTTATTCTGACACACGAATACTATTAAGGACTGTGTACGAAAAGATTGTAACCTCTACCTTGCATGCGGCACTTTCTCTCACATTTATATATGTTGATTGTCATTTTACCTTTAGCGTCATATGGAACCTGGCACAAGCTTGTATGAGTGTTTTGTTGAGGCAGCAGCGATCACCTATTGATGCCAAATTAGTAACATCACTGTGGAGCGCCTACACTTTTTGCTACATCATGCCGGTTTAATATATTTTGTATATTATCTTGCAATTATTGGAGAAGCAAATTCCATTAAATTTGTTTACTAGACACATTTTCTGTGGCTTTTTGTTGTGCTGTAAGAGTACAGATTCTGACAAATGACTCTCTACGTGCTCTGTATTTGCATCTTTTTTTAAATTGTGTTGACAGTCACTGGTCACTCAAAGCGGTAGGATTCGCATTCAGGGCTGCAAAGCACAATTCTCCATAGGAGGATCGAGCCTTGCAGCGCTGGGCGCACTAACTGCGCTCAGGTGGCCAGACGGGTGTCTGAGCGCGGACGTTCCTTCCACTAATCTAAGATGTTCCTTACGCTCTCAAAAAACTCTAGTCTAACTAGCATCATGGGACACTTAGTTCTGAAACCTGTGCCAAGGTTCGCCATCACTGTCCTAGAGATTTCTTGAAAGACCTGAGTTGATGTCTTATGGGACTCCCTTATGTTCCTAGACGTATTGTAGCTCCAATGTCAGGTATTTCCTTCCAAATTCCTAGGGCATATAGGCGGTAAGGATCAGAGAAAGCGTATCCCAAGTAAACATTAACGGGGTTCATTTTATAAACTGGCTCCATACATACTACACATTAAACCTGTGACCAGCAATGAAATTGATTCTGTTAGGCTTATAATGGTCAGTTTTTATTTTTGTGTTTTAAACTTTTTTATTGTACACTATGATAACCTGATCCCTGCCCATGTCTCCAATTATGGGTTGCTTTAACAATGCTGAGTTAGCTGGTCATAAAACTTTTGTTACTGTAAGAAAAAGTGCATGTAAAACATGCATATTGTGTCAATGCCACTCTGTTTTTAGAAGTTCCCCTCTCGGTATAGGCAGGTATGCTAACATTGAGTACAAGCAGCCTGAAGGCCCAGCAGGATTACCTGGGAAGTGTAGACTCAGTATTGCAATCATTTGAGCAGCAAATATCACCTGTACTGTCATGGGCTTCTGATACCTGGCAAATGTGGCCTGTTTGGGGGGGGGGGGGGGGAGCTGGTAACCCGGGTTGGGAACCACTGCGCTAAGAGTAATGCCTGCAAATCAGACATCTCATTAAAGTGACACGCTACTCATCCAGGCCGCGTGTGTGTTTCCTCTACCCCACAGGCGTCACCAGCACCTGGGATTTCTGAATTTCCCAGCAGACGGACATCACCCACACTGATTTGCGGTAGAGATCGGCCTCAGAGGCAGCCGCTGGATCCATGCTCTGCACAGGTGCTATGGAACCTCTACCCAATTAAGGGGGGGGGGGGTATTCTATTATCAATAGATTATCCTCTTAAACCACGATGGAGGTTTCTTTTTAATGAGATGTTTCATTAACTATCAATATTAAATCCAGGCAAGTTTACTTGTTGAGTTGACATATCATTTTATGACTGTCATGAACCACTGCATGTTATAAAGATTGCACATTGCTAGATCATGCGGGACTTTTTGAACTTCACTGATTGTAAAAATGACTAAACCACACCATAATGACCCCTTCACTAACAAACACTTTTTGTTAAAGCATATGATCATGTTTTAATTTGAAAACGAGGGATGAACCTAACAATTAAATATAGGGTAAAATGGCAATGCTGCATAAAGGTTATTCCAAAATGGTTAAGATGATAATTAAAAATAAGCCAATTTATGATCATCACGTTTTTGTTTATACTTTACAGAAATCTTGGGATGAAAAGTTCCATACTTTAGGCTAGGGTCAGACGAACGCATTTTTCGCATCGTCCGTGAAAAAGTGCGGTCGAACGAATGGACGTATTTTTCACGGAATACGCGATAGCGGTCATACGATGCGCTTTTTCGTCTGTGATTTTGTACGGATCATCAATAAAACACTTTTTGCGTCTGGACGTTATGTTGGCCGGACGTGTGCAGCGTCTGACGTCTCCCAAACACGCCGCAATGCAGCCGCAGCGCACTCTGTACGTCAGTAGTAGCGATTTGACGTTCTCAAAAAAATGTGTAGCGCTGTATTTAAAACCTTGCTGTGGCAGTACCTATTTTTGGCCACCGGAGGGAGACAAGCGCGATAAGAGACACTGAACATTGGGACTACATTTCCCGGCATGCTCTGGGAACGGACGCAGGAAGTGGGTGGGACACGCCGAGGTACATCCTGAGCCTCGTGGAGATAGCTGGCAGAGCGCGCCAGGGAGTGAAAGAGAGGACACAGTGCTGCAGAGCGGAACCGTGACTAGGCCAGGCCGCACTTGCGCTCTGGCCATCAGGATTCCAAGTGGGGTTATCCAGCCTTGCAAGAAGGAGACCCAGTGATCCACAGGCATTACCCAAGCTGCTGTCAAGGAAGCGGAGGACCCTCGAGTTAGGAGTACCGCAGGTCCATTGGATGGGAGAGCAGGTGGTAGCTGTACCAGTCACTGTCGGAGCAAAGAGAGCCAGACAACGGATCCAGTAGCCAGTATCCCAGCAAGGCACCGAGCGGAGGGACGTCCTGGGTCAGAGGAACCTTGGTGATTGAGCGGATGGGTGAGAGGCCTCCAAGGCCGGTTTTATAAAGTCAAGAAAGCACGCTGCTGTTTATTTCTAAAACCCACAGGGCCCCAACTTGACTAGTCGAAGACATCGTTTAAGAGCTTCACTGGCCAGTTGACTAGTACCCGGGTACCATAATACACTTACAGTCCGGGACTTAACCTGTGCGGGACTCACTCCTTAATATCCCAAAAAGGGGTAAAGATTCGCATATTATTTTGTTTTTCCGCTGCGTGTTTCTCAAATTACAAAATATTGTATTCTCTTTCCGCTACGCGTTTCGCGAAATTACAAAGCATTGTATTTTTTTCTGTTCGGCTGCGCATTTTTCCGAAATACGAAGCCTCGTATTTCTTTTTCCGCTGCGCTTTTACCGCGATACGAAATACTGTAAATATATCTACGAACACCGTGTCTCATTATATGCCTTTTACTTTAGTAAACTATATAATTTATAAAATCCACAACGGTGCTGGAGTGTATTTATTCCCTAGTGCGGGGAGACTGACCCGTGGTTCATTTTCAGCGGCTCCTCCAGGAGTGAGCGCTACAAATGCGTTCGTTTGCCACTTGCGTTGCACGGACGAACTTTCGTGCGGCCGTTCGTCGTATGTTCCCCGGCATTGGGCGTCATTTGCTGCTAGCACGGCTGTGATTTCGTGCGGCTAAACGCACGTTAAAAATGCGTACGTCTGACCCTAGCCTTAGATGGTGTCTCCTCATCTTGGACAATTTCACAGTCTGTCTGTAATGGCAGCATACAGACAGAAATTACCTTTTGTTTCAGATCCAGTAGAAATGATAAAGATAATACAAATGGTGGGATATCCTGCTTATGGGGATTTTTGGTTATCCTAATGAGATTCTTAGCAATGCAGCTTCCAAAAAATACCTTAGAGAATATAAAAAGATCTTTGTGGCATCATGCATGTGTAGTTATCTGTAAATTACAGTAACTCGCTGTATGTGTGCTGAGTTCTGGAAATTGTAACCCCCTGAATCTTATGTACAGTAGAATCCCAGAACTCTCCCTGGCTGGATGTAGTGGTTCAGACTTTTTTTTTTTTTTTTCTTCTTTTTTTTTTGTTGTTGTTGTTAGTGATTGTGGGAGGGAGCTCCTCCCTTGTAGCTTTTTTTTAGAGTGACTGGAGTGAGATCTCACCGTGAAATTTGTTTCTCCGGAGGGGACTGTAACAGATCTGTGCCCAGACAAGGTCACATCTGCCAAATGCCACTTCCTCACTGGACACCCAGGTTCTCTTCGTGACTCTCACCTTTCTCTGGTACCTTAGCCGCACCTTAAAGGGACACTCTACTAAAAAAATCACCCCCTTTTTTTTAATCCTAACCTATCCCTATTCCCTTTAATAGTTTTTTTTGTTTTTGTAACTGTAATACTTACCCTAAAATCCTCCTGTTTCCAGCGGGGGGGGGGGGGGGGGTGGTGTGTGGTGGTGGTGTGTGTGTGTGTGTTTTTTTTTTTTTCTTTCATACTCCCCTCCCTCCTCTTCCTCTTCCGCTCCCGTCCTTCTTCCATCCGACTTGCCTTCTGGTTTACGTAAGCCAGCCAATCAGCAGGCTTCCTCCCGGCTCCCTCTGAGGATTAGTGTTGCGCGCAAGAGGATGCGCGCAACACTAACCCTCAGAGGGAGCTGCCAGCTTCTGCGGTGAGTTGGAGACGTCTCCTACTCGGCAGAAGCGGGAAATGATTCCCGCTCTGCTGACAGCTGGGAGGGCAGAGTAAACTCCTCCGCCTCTCTCAGCTGTTTTCAGCATTTTCTGCTGAACCGCTGAGCGGAGGCAGGAGGGACAGAGGGCAGCATACTCCGGGCATCATGACCACCTAAAATAGCTTAGGTGGTCATGTTGCCTAGAGTGTCCCTTTTTTAATGCCCGGTGCATGTAGAGAGCTGGACTAGCACCCCCAGAAATAAGCTGTAGACCTGGAGCCTTTTCCTTGGCATAGCGGGTAGAAGATTCCTGGTACCCCAAATCATGAGTCGTGCCTTCACGCTTGGTCAGAATAGAACTGACACCGGCAAAGAGATACTCAAACACCGACTACATTTGCATACAATCAAGCAAATAGCTGCACAGATCAGATAACTACACAGGACCTTCAAACAATGGGGAAAACAAAAGGCATTTCTTACAGACAGAATTTATACAATAGTGAGAGCAGGTACTAATACAGAGATCTACACTATACAGGGAAGGGTTAGATAATTGAGAGACTGTACGCAAAATACATGAGACTATACTATAAATACACAAGGGAATAACCCACAGACATCAAATCTTTTAACTGGCGGATATTTAAAAGCGTGAGAACCAAATCTATTTTAAAGGTCCATCAGTTCCCCAATAGGCTTTCACGGGCCATAGTCTCAGGGCAGGAGGCTAGTGCACAGCCCCCCTCAAAGTCGCACAGGGACACACTTTTTTTGCATTAAAAAGCCATGCAAAAGTGCTGTTTTTCACACGTTTTGGGTAGCAAAAGGCTTAACGGTCAGGTTGTTGTCCTCTTTAATAGGACATTTTAATAACTTGCTGTACTTTTGTTCTCGGTATCAGTTTACCATTTGCTTTCCATTTTGTAGAACAGGATTTGGGGATCAAAATAGAAATTAAGAGCATTGTTTTGGCTTGGAGTATTAATGGCTTGCTCATTGTCACAATGTTAAATGTAGAAACAGATGGTAATTATTTTTTTTTTTTTACACTTTATCAGTAAAGGACTGACTTGCGTTTCCTGTTTGTGGTATTGTGATGATCTGACCAGAGGAGACAGCAGTACAGAACCACAATTGGCAGTTCAGAGAATTGAGAGAACTTGTGTAAAAAAAAAAAAAAAAAAAAAGTTTTATTCCTTTCTGGTAAATTGTCTCGCATTCCTTCTAACAGAATTTGTTGACACTTTGCAGGCAATGATACCTTGAAGGCCATAACCTGGGCCTCACACAAATGAGTGCCTATTGCAGGTCTTGAAATATGCATTGCAATTCTAGTAGTCCAGAAATTACAGACCCTATTTCATACAGGTCTAGTCAAAGAAAGGTGACACTCAGGAATGAAGTAAAAATTCTAGGTCAAATGGCCAAACCAGAAAAATTATCCCATTTGGTCTAGATTTTTCTCTTCTGCCAATTCTCCTGTTTGTTTTTTATTTTGTTTGGGTTTTTTTTCTCCACCTTTCTTTGCATATATGCGTTGGTATAAAAGTAATGTATCGGGCAGGCCTCAAAATTTCAAGAGTTACTCGCCACTAGTTGCCCCACCTAACCCTTTTCCAGCATTGCCTCTGCATTCCCACTCGCCCTCATAATTTCCACTCGCCAAATGCGAGCAGGCGAGTTGAAATTTTGAGGCCTGGTATAGGGGATGAGGTACTTCCTCAATTCCTCATGTGTCAGGCTGTTTTTCCAGCCAAAATGTTGCATTTGGTGGAACAAAGTCCCTTTTTATTTTTATGGAATGACTTTTTTTTTTTCTGCTGTTGGGTTGGCTACTTCAGGGATCACGCACACCCTTTCATTGCTGGTATTGTATGCTGCATGAAAACTGTACTTAACCTGACCTGGTCTTCATTATTTCATAGTATGACACAATAGGTTTAAAAATCCCTCCTGATCCCACTAGACTGTGTCAATGTCAGACTATTGAGATTTCTAAGAATTTGAAATGTTCTGACTAAATATAAAGCGGCATGGCAATACAAGCTGTTTTACTCGTGCACTGACCACATGGCGTCTGTCATTGTGGCCCTTGAGTCCTATATCCTTCAAGGCTGTAACCAAATTTGGCACGTCTATCTGGTTAAAGAATACTTGTATTGTGTTTATGGACCAAGCAGTTTCCAAAGACTCAGTTTTTACAGATACTACACTATAAAAAAAATGATCGGGACAGTACAAGAATAATGGATGGTGTAACATCCCAAGGGTATTCTAAATTATGGGAGGCCTTTTGAGAATCCTGACACACACGGATCACTCACTATAGTTCTTGTATGTAGTTTATCACACCGTTCATCTTTGGTTTCATGACAGCTGTTGAGTAAGTTGGTATACAGAAGTACCAATAGGGTTGCCACTTTTTGTTCAAGCTGAACACTCTACCACCAAGTATTTCTGCTGCTCATGGGTATACGCTTGGTCACACTCACACACGTGTACATGCCCTTCCATTTCAGCCCCTTTCACGCCTAACCTCAAATCGTTCATTTAACCAACCTCTGAACCACACATCTGCTCCTTTTTTAATCTCCAAATCAGCACTTTTCAACTCCATCCTCTCTGTGTACACATACGCAAAACCGTGAAGAGGCTTCAAAACCTGGACAGTCCAGATGACAATGATCACCCATATGTATTGATATCCTTCCAGAGAAGGTTGCAGCTTTAAAGGCTACATGTGTTCAGAGAATGTGCAGAACAGCTTTGTTTGAAATTCCATCAGGGTTGCATGTTTTGTCAGAACACCGGATGCTGTGTTACAGGACAAGATCTGTGGCCATATGCCTTTCACTGCTTACCCTGCTAAATTTTATTCTTGCCGCTTTCCGCCTTCTGGTGTTTTATACACTTACACAAGACTCTCAGGGTTATTCAGAGAGGTGAAAACCAGGAGAATGACTGGAGAAGTGAAAATTCTAGGTCAAAATAGCCGATTTGGAAAGTGAGATAAATGGGAGAATTTTTGGTGTGGCTAATTTGACCTAGAATTTTCACTTCTCCAGTCATTCTCCTGGTTTTCACCTTTTCTGAATAACCCTGTGTAAAATAAACTTCTATGCATTGGCATATGGAGGGGGGTTATTAACCAATTACTAGTGTTTTGCAACCATTGCAAATTTTGGCAGTTCACATTGGGAATTCAAAGATGCGTGTTTTTTTTTTTTTTTTCCTTTTAATCTTTTCAGATATTATCTTGGATAATATCATGCAGGGCCACTATCAAGGTATGAGGTGTTGCAATAGAATTATACTGATGCACCTAAGAAAAATGACCCTTTTATTTATAAAGGATTTTACTAGGAAGGATACATTGAGATTTCTCTCGTTTTCAAGTCCGTCCTGGGTTCAAGAACATTTAAAATGTTAGTTGTTATAGAAATACAAAGTAGTAAAATGCAAGATATAAAAAAAAAACAATATACAGATTAACAGAAAATAAATATGTAGGATCTAGTCATTATGTTACATGTTTACAGGTGCGTTCCGTATTGAGGTATGTTAATAGGGAGCTCTTAAGGGACTTTAGACTGGGGGAAGATTTGGTGGCGTCTGGGAGGTTATTCCATAATTGCGGTGCTCTGTAGGAAAATGAGGACCAAGCCACTGTCTTTTTATGTTGTATTAGGCTAGGGTCAGACGAACGCATTTTTCACGTTGTGCGTGAAAAAGTGCGTTTGAACGAATGGACGTATATTTTTTTTTTTTTTTTCACGGATACGCGATAGCGGTCATACGATGCGCATTTTCGTCCGTGATTTTGTACGGATCATCAATAAAACACTTTTTGCGTCTGGACGTTATGTTGGCCGGACGTGTGCAGCGTCTGACGTCTCCCAAACACGCCGCTATGCGGCCGCAGCGCACTCTGTACGTCAGTAGTAGCGGTTTGACGTTCTCGAAAAAATGCGTTCGTTTGCCACTTGCATTGCGTGGCCGTTCGTATGTTCCCCGGCATTGGACGTCATTTGCTGCTAGCACGGCCGTGATTTCGTGCTGCTAAACGCACTTTAAAACTGCTTTCGTCTGACCTTAGCCTTACAAGTAAGGTGCTGGTCCTGGATTGGAGGTTATAGGATGAGGGAACTGCTGGAGGAAGTGGTCTATTCAGGTAGGGTGGCAGCTTCCCAGAAACGCTCTTAAAACACCAGGTTGGACATCTTTTAAAGATCTAGATGAACAGGAATTGATGTACACCACTTATGGTTTGTGTAATATCTAAAGTCAATTTAAATTTCCTTTTCGGGGTACACTTTAAGAGGCACACCAATTTTAGTATTTATTTTGGTCCTGTCACATCAGTCCTTAATTCAACCATACACAAGGGAGATAACGTCTTATTACAGAACTTTTACCTTGTGCTTGGTTGTCGCTCAGTTTTTTTAATTTGTAAAGTAAGAACATTGCAGCAGTTCAATGCTGCAACATGCAAGTTCTCCATGGTCCCTTTTTAAAGGGCCACTACAACCAAAAAATGACCTCAGTTTATCTGGCATGTCACAATATTTGACTCTGTAGGAGTCGCAGGGGGCATCATTTTGTGATCTTTTTCTATTGTAAACTGCGCGCCCCCCCCCCCCCCCCCCCCCCAGATTTAAATCCTCTATGGTCATTGGTACATGATTAGAACAGAATGGAGTCTATGGGTCTATTACTGACTAAAATCTCACTGTATTGTCTGGGATATATTCAAAGGACATCACTGGGGTTAGAGTAGAAGTGTTTTGAGAGGAAAGATCAGTTTACAAAAATTGGACCGTACGACTTGTATTTTAAGAGGGACAGGGGGTAAAGGGTCACTAAAACCCTAGAAGATAAGGTGGGAGGTAGAGAAAAATATACAGTGACAGGTGGTAAGACCTAGGAAGCCAAAGACCAGAACTTCTACAAAGTAAAAGGCTACATCCTTGCATCACATTCCTCCCAATCAGAACACTGCCCCCCCCCCCCATTTCAGTCTGGTCCCATTTAGTCTAACCAGGGAATCAAGGTTTTATAAGGCTGTCAGACGAGCGCACTGTGCGTGTGCAGAATGGTCAGACATCCTCACGGAAGATACTGTAGACACCACACCATCTATTTTTCTTGCTGGATGTAGGGAAAAAAAGTGAACTATGGGAAACAAAATTAATACGAAAAATGATAACATTTGATACATGAGATGAAAAGCCATTGTGTGCATAAAGGTGCTGGACGTCGCAAATGCAGTCGGTCTGACTTCCATCACACACACTACACGGACGTGGCGCGCCCTGAGCATCCGTTCTAGCGGTTTTACATTCTTGCATCCGTTTGCCACGTGTGTTGTGCGTGTGCAGTTCGGTGCAGACGCACTTTATGTGGGGGTCTCTCTTGCTTATGGTTCTATGCTACGACTGACGTTAAACTGTGCAGCAACACAGACGTGATCACTGCGTTTGTCTGACACGGGCCTCATAGGAAGGCAAAGTATGGTTCGCTATGGCAGTCAGTTCATCCATAAGCTGCACATTCTGAATCTTGGTAAATTGTAGAGGGGGGGGGGTCGCTAGGCAGTTCTAGAATTCAGCCAGCACCCGGCAGGCCGCCAGAGTGATTTTTTTTTTTTTTTTTTTTTTTTTTTTTTTTTTTGAAAGCTGTTCTCGTGTCTAGAAAAATACAGGAGAGGTTTTGCTGTTAAATAGGCCCATGGGTCTATTGCCGTGGTTCCCAAACCTGTCCTTGGGACCCTGAACCAGGCCAGATTTTGCAGATCACCTTGGGGAAATGCCGATTGCACGATTCAATCATTGAGCAGCAAATCATGTCACCTGTGCTGTGCTTCAGATATCCTGCAAACCTGGTGAGGCGGAGGGTCTGGAGGACTGGTTTGGGAAAGACTGGTCTATTGGAACGTCTTTGGAGAGGGTGGTGTGTACTTCAGACCAAAAGAGCTGAACCTAAGTGCCGCATGTTCCAAAGCCCATCCAGCATGTAACTGGGGTCATTTGAGACGTGAGGAAAGCTGGACTGGTGGAAAACCGTTTTTATGCTGTTCTTGATATGTGATAGTATAGGAATAGATGGATTCTGAATGGATTCCCAGATGTCACTCCAGTATTCGGCATCCAAAGTTTCCCCAAGCCTTAATATATCGAGTTCTTTCCAGTCCAGGAGGGTCGTGGGCTTATTGTAAAGTGTGGAGATGAGGCCTTTTGGGTAATATATATTCTGGGTCAGAACCAGGTGGAAGTATCTGACTGCCATCAGAAAAGAATCCTCCGAGCCACATAGGACTGCCGAAGAGGACAGGCCATTCCGCCCTGTCGAACGCCTTCTCCACATCCAAAGCGAGTAATAGAGAAGGCGGCCAAACCAGGTCCGCCGCTCTCCATGTGTTTTCAAATGCCTGCCTGTTGGATAAAACCCACTTGGTCTGGATGAATGAGCGTGCCTAAACGTGTCCAATTGAAGAGAAAATGTTTTGGCTAACGGCTTGATCAGTATTCATAAGAGCTATAGGGCAGTAGTTTTCAACTAATGGTGGTCCTTCCATGACTTGGAATGGGATGAGCCTCCCACAAGCAGGTCGTTGAATATTTTAAGCAATTGTGGATATAGGAGCTTGGGGAAAAGACTTCTAATAGTGATCCGTCAGCTCAGGAGCTTTATGGGGTTTCATGAGGCCCTACTATCTTCTCCGTAAAGGGGGAAGCCTGAGCCTCCATAAGGGGTGGCACAGGAGATGTAATCTTCAAAAGGTTTCAGCAGGTCTATATTTGTGGCGGTATGATAAGGGTTATGATTAGAGAACGGAAATATTGGGTGAAGGCATCCCTAATGTCGCCTGGGGTAGAGAATGAGGGGCCATTCCTGTCCTTGATCTTTGGCACAGTTTAGGGTTTGGGCTGGGGTTTAAGTAATTGTGCTAATGGTGTGTCCATTTTTATTGGACCTCTCATATCTTTGTTTTGACCATAGGAGCGCCCTTCCCACATCATCCAAAAAGAGGCGATTTAAGGACTGAGCAGACCTGCGAGAGGGAGGCATATGTCCTGGGAAAGGCCTTATGGGCCAATTCTAGTTCTTGAAGGCCGTGTTTAAGATCGTGAATATCTATATTTTTTTTTTTTTTCTTATGATGGACTACTAAGCTCTGAGCACCTCGGACCACTGATTATGGGTTGCCCATATCATTTGGTCAGCGGAGTCTTCCGTGTAATTAAGACGAAAATAATCTTAAGGACGTGAAGGACCTCAACTTCAGAGAGACCTCAGCATGGTCCGACAAAGTGATGGATCCTATAGAGGACAGGACCGTATGAAGGCACTGGGGGGACCAATAATTATTTTTTTCTTTCTGGAGTATGTGTCATGGACTGGGAGTAATTAGTTGTCTTTAACCTCCCTGGCGGTGTTCCCGAGTGTGGCTTTGGGTTAAATTTCAGTGCTGAAAGCAGTAACCCCAAGCCACACTCAGGCTGGATACATACCTGTACCTGACCTCTGCGATTGCATTTTCCTGTGTTTGAATGCGGCGTCCAGGTTCCCTTCCTTCTCGCGAGTAGGGAAGCAGGACGCCGCGATCGCACGACAGTGGGGGGGTGGGGGCGCGCAGGTGGTATGTATCCAGGCAGAGTGTGGCTCGGGGTTACCGCTTTCAGCAGTGACGTTAACCCTGAGCCACACTCTAATACCACCAGGGGGCCGAATAAATGGTACCAATTCTGACATTTTAAACTAGGGATGCACCGATACCACTTTTTTAAGACCGAGTACCGATACGTTTCTTTAATGTCATGTGACGCTTTCCAATAAGAACAGACCATATAAAAATGCCCCCAGCTCACATGTATATCCCCCCCCGAATAAATATATAATATATATTATTCATACTGCCCCAGCTCACACATGGGTATGCCCCCCCAGCTCACACATGGGTATGCCCCCCCCCCCCAGCTCGTGGACCAGATCTCTCTTTCCCCCCCCCCCCACGACAATACTTACCCTCCTGGGTGCCGCCGGGGAATGTCTCCGCGTGCGCTCGTTGGAAGGACCCCAGCCGCGACAATGTGGGACCATGTAATCGCGGCTGGGGTCCTTCCAACAAGCGCGTGCGGGGAAACTTTCCCGGCTTCGCCCAGGAAGGTAAGTATCGTCGCGGAGAGCAGCTGCAGGGCCTGTCCGAATGCTCTGACAGGCCCTGCAGCTGCTCACTGTGTTCATACTTACCTTCCTGGGCGCCGCCGGGAAAGCTTCCGTGCGCTCGTTGGAAGGACCCCAGCCGTGATCACGTGGTCGTGGCTGGGGTCCTTCCAACGAGCGCACGCGTGGAGACATTCCCGGCGGGGCCCAGGAAGGTAAGTATCGACGTGAGCAGCTCCAGGGGCGGCTGTCCGAATGCCGATAGAGCATTCGGACAGCCGCCGCAGCCCCTCGGATGCTGGCTTCCGGTATCGGAGGGGACTGCACGAGTACCAAGTACTCCTGCAGTACCCAGTATCGGTACCGATACTAGTATCGGTGCAACCCTAATTTAAACTGTCCGAATCGTACCTCCTAGGGAGGTTAAAGGAAGTGTGGTGGGCCCTCCATTGGTGGTTTCTTGTATCCTAGCAGGATCAATAGATTTAAGTTTCAGTTCCCGAAACTGTAAGCAGCACTTACAGGGCGAATTAAGGCCTATAACATTCAAGGAAAGGTGTATTTTACATGAGCCATTGTGGCACGGAATAATGAAGGGGTACATGGGCCCTCCAGGATTCCCCCCCCCCCACCCCTGAAGGCCATAGGCAGCCAGGAAGAAAGCAAAGGCATAGAGCAATGCAGAATATGGAAAGATAAAAGAAAGGGGGGGTGGAATGAGGGAAAAGCAACCTGTGGTGGGCAGACACTGGGACAGAAGGGATCACCAACCGAATGGGGATACGGGGGGGGGGGATTGGAGGACCTGAAAAGAGCCACAAACGATCATCCTATGTAGGAAGAGAAAACACAGATGTGGCGTTGTTTCCCCACCGCAAATTAACATGGATGGACATTTGTCTCCATCAAAATGTAACCTGCAGTGTAACTGAACATATACAGTAACCATAACAGATTCAATGGAGCGCTGCACCAATACAATCCCCTCACACCAATAAATGGTTCGTCGCTGTGTACCCTTCTGTTGGTTCCCCCAATGAAACCAATATTAGACCAAAACAGTCACAAATGTTCAGAGATGGGTATAGCACCCTCCAGTTCTTATAGGTATCTCTGTGCCTTTTTTTTAAATGTGTCTTCTCCTTTATCTCCATAGGACATGCGAAGAAAAAATGTACAGAAACAATTGGTACAATATGTCCTACTAGATCTTAATGTATAAAGATTTTCTAAAATTTAAGCTTGCCTAGAGCCTCGACACGGCTCTAGTATATTCCAACTTTATAGGTATTTTCTTTCCATACAGGCACCTAATAACCTGGTCAGATATTCCTCTCCAGATACCCCATATGTAAGGGAGAAAAAAGAAACACAAAGGGAGATCCCCTAGTATAATTCTGTGCTACTTGTAATATGGGAAAACAAAATTGCCAATGGCTCACTCAGGATGGAGCCTCCAGGCTCTTGGAATGCTCTTGGGAAAACTCACAAAACCCTCTTCAAACGCAAAAATGGGAACGGCAGGATTTGAAGAAAAGCATGTTTTACAGATACCTGTTTCCCAGAACACGTTTCGCCGGCATACCGGCTTCACCAGCTGGAAAAAAAACACACTTGTACGCTGGCGAAACGCATTCTGGGAAACGGGTATCCGTGTAAAATTCTATCAAATACAGGCTGCAAGTATAGACCCATAAACAGAGGCCCGGGAAAGGGATGCATCTCGAGAGCGGAGGCCACTGTGATTCCAGCTCTGGGTCGCTGAAGTCAGACCATTCCTTTTTTATCAAGGTGTGGCAGAGGGGGGGGGGGCAATATTGGCGATGGCAGGTGGCACCGAAATATCAATATTCCACAAAAGATCTTTATCTTGGTAAAGATAGGAGTACGCGTGGGTGTGGTTCTTTGTGACATGGTTTTAAATGGAAAGCCCCAGGCGTGTCGGATGTCATTTTGGCTAAGAAGCTCCCATAACCTCCCTTCGTCTGGCCATGGTGGATGGGGAGAAATTTTGAAGGGGGCACCATGGCAATTGACGTTCTGATCCTGAGTGGATTTCAGCAGAGCGTCCTTGGAGGAATACCAACGAAACCGCTCCACCACGTCTCAGTTGCTGTCTAGAAGCTATCTAGCTGGAGGCCTCTCTGGCGGGAGACTCTTTACCAGTCGGCGTGGTTGTCTGTTTTAGTTATCTCCAGGAACAGACTCTGGTAGGCCCCATAGGTGTATATAATGGGATCGGTTTGATAAATCCTCCAAGGAGTGAACCTGGGCCAAATTATCAGCATGGTATACCAGGTCGTTGCAGTAGGCTGTCATCTGATTGCCCACCACCTGAATTTCCGCAGATGGCGTGCAGGTGTTTTTATCGAGCTCTGAGGCCCAAGATGTCAGCCCAAGTAGCTGGGCATGCTTCCAAGCTCTACTCTCCACCTGAGTCTGAGGTGGGAGATCAGGCCAGGCACCATCTTGGGTGACGTCATCCGGTCACGACCAGGGTGAAGAGATCTGTCCGCCTTTCCTCCTTGGAACTCTCTTAAACTGCAATTTCTTATTTCGGGTAGCTTTAAGAATGGGCCCCGGCTGCATTCTCTAAAACTTCCCTCCATCTCATTACTTCTGTGGCTAATCTAATCTACAGTAGATTAGAGTTAAAGAAAAACCTTTGCACAGATTTTTTTTTAATGCAAACAGCAGCATGTAAGTGGTAGTGTCTCCTTTTTATTGGAAGACCGTTCCAATAAACCCAGAAATCTGTCTTGTATACTTTATAGTTTTTACCAAGTTTGGGGGGGGGGGTAAATGGGACTTTTTTTTTTTTTTTTTTTAACCTCTCTGCATGTAACATGTCCAATATTATCCAATTGAGAGTATGTGTGCACATTTTCCCTTCTGGCATTGTTTGCACACTAAACTGCTTGGGCATGTCCTATTGCATAATTTTCTGAATACCAGAGGCGTTGGCAACATTAAAACTGTTCCACCCCCCCCCCCCCCGTGGCATTGAAAGGGTTTAACATAATGCTTGGTTACATCTGTTTCCTTTAAGATTTTTACTGCTTTTTTGCAATTACTAAGAAACCAACCTTATCTCTTCCTCAATTTTGAACAAGGGTAGAGAGAAGAAATAAAGAAGTGCCTCTGTTTCTGCTTGTGAAGTGCTTGAGAGGAAAAACTACTAAATGCTGATCTACCTCTAGAACGGTGCCCTGTAGGACTGAATCTGAGTTTAAGACTACCCAGAGGATAGTGTTCCTGCATTAAAGTAAGTCAAGTATCTATGGATTGGTTTTGGCTTCCCTTTTCCGATGGTGTTGCTTTTTGAGGCTGAGAATTAGGACTTCTATTTTAGATGAGGACTGTTGCTTCGACAAGCCTTACTTTCAATAAAATATTGAAGGGGAGCAGACATTGGTCCATAAGGGAAGTAATGTTGTAAGCGTAGGATATTGCACATTCAGGCACTGCTTTTGCTCAGTGTATACCGCTCGCCAGTGACCATTCAATTTATTAGTCCTTAACTACAACCAATAAATGGCTAAATGTTGCCTTGGTACATAAACCTTTATGTGTGCAATGTTGTTCATGGGTTGGATTTTTCTTTTCTTTTTACTCGAGTAAAACAAAAGCTATTTCCAGAAAATGGGAACCTCCTTTTGATACACATCATAATTTTATTTCTGGGGAAATGATTAGGTTGTCATTTATGATTTTTTATGGTGTTTTAAAATTTCCTCTAACACACCAGATTTTAAAGATCAGGTACAACTCCTGGTTCTATAATATAGGAATAAAATCTCTTTATTTCCTTTTCTCATGCATCATTCGAAATGTCCCTTTGTGCAATTAACAACGTTTTTTGGTTGTTTTTTTTTCCCTTCTTAAAGGGACACTTCACTTCATTATTTGGTCATGTGTGCTAGATGTATTCCTTCCCTTCCTTAGAATGTCCTGACCCTGGGGACTGTCACTTCCTTCCAAAGTGGCAGAATGTTGCTTCGGTTCACACGGAGACAGCTTTTCTGGGTTCTAATCCCCAATGCACATGACACACATCGTGGATCAACCAGTGCCTCTCAATGCACTTGCAATAAGATGCATTGTTTTGGCAGAATTGCACCCCTCTTTTTCAGCTTCAAGTGTTCTTTTAAGAATTCAAATATTGTATCTTTGACAAAAACTTTCTGTCCTAAACTATATATAAATGTATTAGGTACCACATAGAACATTGTATTCTTATGTCTTCACAGCAAACAAACTAGATCTGAAATATTTCTGCCATGGCATTAGTAGAAAAAGTCCCTAGTCCAGTAGGACATTTGTGAGCAAACCATTGACTAGAACTTCTGTTGTTGACAGAGTTGTTGTAAAGGAAGTGCAAATGTTGAGGGAGACAGAAAAAAACGAGAAAATCTATGTCTTGGAACAACATTGGACACTGGTTATTTTGGCATTCCATGAGCAAATCAAAAAAGTGTCACTTGACCTGGATCGCACAAATCACACTGTGTAACAGGTTGTGTAGCAGAGATCCAGAACAAAAGGTTTAGGAGAACACAGAATGGAACTGCACTAGTGACCTGCTGTTTGTGTGCCCACCTAGGACGCATACGTTTTTGGCTCTATGCCGAAATTACAGAGCCTATGCAAATCTAACTGCAATCACCCAAAAAGTCTACCAGAACTGTAATGTTTAGGAAGTCTGTCTCCTGCATGAGAGATTCAGCAACTCCTGACTATTTTTGGCATAGCCTCAACAGGAGGGTGTAGTTGATGCCTCTCTAGACACCTCGCTCCGTGTCCATTCCTGGATTACCCTCTTGGCTCATGGAGAACAAAGTGTTGTAGTGGCACTTATCAATGATTATTGTATATAGTATTTATTATTTGGTGCTGGCCCAACTGCCTCCTAGGATGAGCCTCCACTTAACAAGCACAAAGTTTTATGTCTGATCCATAACATACTTTTCAACTTTTCTCTTCTAGTAATCATGAAAGACCGGCTTGCAGAACTGTTGGAGTATGCAAAGCTCCATGACCAATATGTCCAAAGTTGTGCGGACGACATCTCCCCAAATGAGTTGCTTATGTTTGAAACCGATCATTCTTTGGAAGGCTTGTACAAAGATATACAACACATCCGGACTGAGAACCATCTGCTAACTGTTGATGTTAGACGTTTAGGAAAGCAGACAACTCGCTTCCTTACCTCTATGCGACGCCTTAGCAGCATCAAAAGAGATTCGAACAGTATAGCCAAAGACATCAAACTGCGGGGAGAAGGAATACACCGGAAACTTCAAGCCCTGAAAGCTTTTAGTGAGGAAGCAGAGAGCAAATTTGGGGAGAGCTCTGTAATGGCACGTGTATCTAAAGCTCAGTACATGACCCTTACGTGTTCGTTTCAGAAAGCTATGGTTGAGTACAACGAGGCAGAGATGGTACAAAGAGAGAACTGCAAGATTCGTATCCAACGTCAGCTTGAGATTATGGGTAAAGATATTTCTGGAAACCAGATAGAGGACATGATTGAACAAGGTAAATGGGATGTCTTCTCCGAAAACCTTCTGTCGGATGTCAAAGTTGCCCGTTCAGCATTAAATGAAATCGAAACCCGTCACAAAGAACTGCTTAAACTGGAAACCCGCATCAAGGAAGTCCATGATCTCTTCCTGCAGATGGCATTACTAGTGGAAGAACAGGCAGAGACATTAAATGTTGTGGAGTTAAATATGGAAAAAGTTAAAGATTATGTTGCGGCAGCAAAAGCCCAAGTAAGACAAGCGGTTGAATATAAGAAGAAACATCCATGTCGGAAGATGTTCTGCTGTTGCTTTCCTTGTTGTAACTGAAACTCCCCTGTAGGGACATTATCCATGTTGAAACCATCCAAAATAAATGCTCCTCTGTATGGGACACATGTACAGAACATCAGAAAGAGGAAGTTCATTCTTTTGGACTTCCGTCCTTTGGTACTAATGACTAGTAAAAGCGCAAATTTGAAGTGTCAGTTTCTTTACATATTTTATGAACATTTGTTTTATGTGTGTGTGTGTATATATAAAAAGCTTAACTCTTCGCTGACCAATTTGGGTCTTTCTTCAATAAATTTAATGTAGAATTTTTAATCTGCGATTTAACCTTTTTTCTATCCATCTGAATTGCATAATTTTCTGCTTTTTTGTTTCTGGGGTGGGTTTTATGTGAGCTCCTTTAGTGGCCATTGTTGTTTATTTTTAAAGTAAGGCTTCATAAACACAATATGCCACTAATTTGTGATGGAACAAATTGAATGCTTTCAGTGAGGAGGAAAGGCGTTTCTTCTGACCAGCATCCACTAAAAAAAAACGTATTGCTCGCGGAGGACACTGTGAAATCCATAGTGTTAAAGCAGAATCTATACTGCCTGACTTCCATTGAATACCGTGCAAGAATTATGTCTAAGTGAGGTCACGTGTGTTTTTTACAGCTTTTATATTCCTGTTAAATTTTACAATGGGATCTTTTTGTTTTTGTTTAACAATGTCTTTCACTCTGTACAGTATAGTACAAATAGTAGCATTTAAGCTGCTGTATGCAGTGATTGTGAAAACCTTTCATGTAAAAGTGTTCCCGTTTTGGGAAGGAACCATATGGTCTATATTCACTTGCAGCTGTAATGGTGTAAAGTTTCCCAGCTCTAGCTGTTCACTGAATTCTAGCATTGGGAAATGCTCATACTGCCTGTCAGCCATACCATATTCTTGATTGTCAATCCATCTCCCCTTTTATGCAATCTATACATTTCTCAGGCTTGGACAAGTTCCTGAACATGGTGTCCACTTTCAGGAAAGTTCAAGGTTATTCTCAGTTTTTGATGAGCAACTGTCTTGAGATGAAGAATGTCAGCAGATTTGCATATAACTGACTAGGTTTAATCTCATTGTGGTTCTGACATCTTGGTTGATCCATGTGAAATTTAACACACTGATTAAAAAGACAGCAACTTCAAAATAATAGGGACTTTATTTCTATACAATGCCACGGTTTTCAATCTTTTACATATAAACATTTTGGCGCTAATGACCTTTTCCTTTTCTGTTGCCCACACATGATTTTTTTTTTTTCCCCCTTCAATATTTCACCTGTTAAGGTAATCAGTATCTCTGCTTTTAAAGAGGATCCCTGGAAAGAAGGGCACACTAAGGGTTTATTGCTCGCACTACCCTGCACTATGCATCTCGTATAGATCACGTCTGGTAAAAGCATTCTGGTTAAAATTTACAAAGCATATGCAAAAATTGGTTTTGGTGACAAAACGGATGCACCCTGCTTATACCACATTCCAGAAACTTTTTTTTTTTTTTACATATACTGTTTTATTCTGTAAGCCACACAAAACAAATGCCAGTTTTTCACTTAAGGCCTTGCAACATTCAGCACCAGACAAAGTCTATTTTGCACTGCAATGTTGCTTATTCTTTATTTTTTCATGTGCGTCTCTTGATGGCCACACACTATCCTAGAAAACCTCTGTATCGGGGGGCCAAACTGATAACTTCTCCATAACAAAAATAAGTGGCAGATGTAAAATGAGAAATTGACTTTTATAATTGACATCTCGTTTGCGTGACATTCAGGCTCCAATCCTGAGAAAGGCTCCACACTGGAGCTGAAACCTCTTCTCTGGTGATGTGCCCTTAATATCACTCAAACTACCAGTTAACTGAGTGCTTGGGCCTTCTGCTTTTATTTTTGTGGCATATTTATAGTTAACTCTTATTTAAAAATTTTTATGCTTTTTCTTCGTATTCTGAATTTAAGTGGGACCTCCTAAATGGCTGTGATCTTTTTTGGGTGGAGGGCAATGCCTGTGGCAACCACTTACTGCAAGCCAGGAATAAAATGAAGGGTGACATGCTTGGTTTTACACTATTCACAATTTTAAAAGTCATTAGGAATTGTTTATTTTTAACATGGGAATAAGCCTGTTTCCAAGCAGTCCCAAAATAAAGCTGTCAGACTGTGTTTTAAAGAATGGATGTCCAGAAGTGCATATTAAAGGTGAATTTCATTGCTCTTTTGCTGGAGCTGTTAAAGGTATAGTTGTGAATGACCTTTTTATTGTTGCGCAGTTCTTCCTATTGTACGAACTGTCTATAAAGAACAAAGTTTTGTTGTTTGCATTCTATTTCACTTGCTGTAATATTAAAAGGGAAATCTAAGCTTTCCTGCATATGAACTTTTTTTTTAATAAACTTTTATTTACTGGTTTAGAGTGGTATTCAACTTAATGTTTCACATGACATAGTTATGTTTTTTTTTTTATTTTGTACTTCTAGATTTTTTTTTTTTTTTTTTACCTCAAGTAGCAGGCACTAGATACTATGTATTATGGGTAATTATCCATTTATGTAGGATTATTCTTGCAGTGTTTTCCTACAATTCATTCAAAGAAAAGCCAATTCCATGTCACACCCAGGGCTGTAAATGCCTGGTCTATTATAATGGATTAGTAGAGTTATTAGGATATACCATGAACAGATTTAAAGTGACACTGCTGTTTCTATGTTCTGCGTGAAGTCGCAATCATCCAAAGGCAAGTATGAATTTCACGGGCTAATTTTTATCCTACAAATGTGTCCAAGGATGGGGCTGCATACCTGCCATAACCACGTCTTCTCATTGTGGCCTCTCAGGTCTTCAACCAAACCTTCACTTTGTATTCCTACTCAAGCACAAGTACAATAAATGAGCTGATCCTGGTAGCAATGTGCATCAGAAACTGGAGGCCAGTATATGGTGTAATGACAGCTGTATTGTTACTAGTGGACTCCCTGTTTTAGATCAGTGCTCCCAACAGGCCAGGTTTTAAGGATACTCTTTGCAGGATTCAGTCTGCCTATATCCCGTGCTGTGCTTCAGTTACCTGGAGAACATGACCTGTTAGGGGCACTGCAGTTGGGAACCACTGTTTTAGATGATGGTTTCACAAAGTTATTAACGGTGTTTGCAGCATTATTTTAAATCCTAACAGCCCAATGTTTTGGGAGATTTGCCAAAATCCTTTCAGTAGCATTCTGTTGTGACTGTTGTATAAATGTGCTGCGTGACTGGGTCACTATTCCTCCAAACAAAAATTCCCCTTACTGGCTGTAAACACTTCAGAAATCTTAAAGGGCCACTACAACCAAAAAAATGTCCTTTATTGTGTTTATTTTATGCTGCTGATATCTCTCACGTGCTTTGTTTTTCTCATGCTAAAATATTTTACTGTCACTGGGTGCATTTTTTTTTTCCTTCTGTTGCGACCTGCCCCCCACAACAGTATCTTTGCCACATATTGAAAAGCAAATGCAGTAATGTCTCTGGGTCGATCAGTCTGAAATCACATTGTGTTGTGTGGGATGTATTTAGAGGTCATCACTGGGAGGTAAATTTTATAAATCATTTAAGATGCCAAGTGTTTCCTGATTTGGGTGGGGGGGGGGGGGGGGAAATCAACAAAATAGTAGGGAGATAAAGTATTAATTTTTGCTTTCTAGATGCAATTACTTCAAAGAAATAGCATGTGTTTGTAAGGGGTATTTTTGGTTATGCACAAGTAATCTAGTTAGTTTATGCAAGTGGTAGTATCCCTATAAGCGACGTTTGCTTCGGTGACAAAAGATAGCACCTGTTTTCCAAGTTGCACCGGTGTCATTTGTGAACATTCTGATATGTATTTAGCTAGCGCACTTTATTCTCTTTTTAGTGCTTCACGTAAATCTAAAGCCAAATATTCCTAATCTATGAATGTATTCAAGATAATTGCCTTTCATTTTAATTCACACCAACTGATTTTTTTTTAACAATTTTAATTTTTTTTGGGAGAAATCAATGTTAATCCCCCCCTCCCCCCCCAAAGAACATCTGCCCCACCTATGCAAACGACATAATAACTTGGGGGGGCGGCGGCGCATGGCAAAATTTAACACCAGCACATTGGAGCCATGCCAATGGCATCCAAACATAGTCATGGGTATGATAATCATTTCTTGCTAGCCTACGAGAACCCATCACACCACATATTAGGGATGACATAGTGTAGCCAATATAACCACCTCATATTATAAATGGCCAGTTTTCTGTCAGCAGAATAAATAAGCTCTTCCAGAATCCAAATTTATTCAGCCACTCTGGGATGGATGGGATCCTTCCAGTGGACGGGGATAAGCGATTTCGCTGCATTTAAAAGCCAGATCAGAACTGTTTTTTTTTTTTTGTAATAACAAAGCCTCTGGGGTAAATGGCAGGGGGTCTGAGGCAAGGTCAGCTAAACTAGTGCATTTGCTGCCACTATGAAACTTTTGCCAGACAGTTCCAACAAATAGGGAGAGTTGTAACTTCACTCAACCCGCAACTCCAGCAGAAGTCATCCGCGGTCAAACTTTTTTGCCAATTTGTCAGGTGGATGATGCCATCTTCTGATTTTATATGCAGATTCCTGCATTCTGGTGGCCATTTGAACATGAATGGGTGAGCGTGTATGTTTTATCCTTTCTCGTCAGAGAAGTGCGTCTGAAGATCCAAGTCATTTATACTTTAGATTCATGGTACGGAATATTTTTATTTTGCTTTGCAGTTTAGTTATATACATGGAAGCCATTACACAACCAAAAATAGGAAAGGACGTTACAAAACCTAAAAAAGGGTGCCACCTTCAATGTGAAGCCTTAGGGGAAAAGGCCTAGTTCTGTGCTGGAAAACACTAGGGATGAACCGATACCACTTTTTTAAGACCGAGTACGAGTACCGATACTTTTTAAAAGTACTCACCGATACCGAGTACCGATACTTTTATTTAATGTCATGTGACGCTTTCCAATAGGAACAGACCTCATCTAAAAATTTATGAGATTGACCGCAGCTCACATGGATTTGCCCCAGGTCTCATGGATTTGCCCCCAGCTCACATGGGTTTGCTCTCATGGATTTGCCCCCCAGGTCTCATGGATTTGCCCCCAGCTCACATGGATTTGCCCCAGCTCTGATGGATATGTCCCCCAGGTCTCATGGATTGGCCCCAGGTCTCATGGATTTGCCCCAGGTCTCATGGATTTGCCCCCAGGTCTCATGGATTGGCCCCCAGGTCTCATGGATTTGCCCGCAGCTCTCATGGATTGGCCCCCAGCTCGAACGCTGGGGAAGCTGGCCGCGTGCATGTAAAGCACGCGGCCAGCGTTCCCCTCCGGCGCGCCAAATACTCACCCTTCCTGAAGTTCCGGTCTCTGGGCAGTGATGCGGTCACGTGGCCACTGGGCGCTCCTGTGACGCTGCCTCTCGGCTGGAGGCAGCGTCACAGATGCGCCCGGCGGCCACGTGACCGCATCACTGCCCAGAGACCGGAACTTCAGGAAGGGTAACGCTGGCCGCGTGCTTTACATGCACGCGGCCAGCTTCCCCAGCCCCGCGGATACCGGCAAGCCGGCCCAGCGCCGGCTTCCGGTATCGGCGGGATGTATCGGGCCGTTTGCACGAGTAACAAGTACTCGTGCAAACGGCAATATCGGCCCCGATACCGATACTAGTATCGGTGCATCCCTAGAAAACACCCCTTACAAACTTACCTCTACATACGACTTCTTTACATTCTCACATCAATTGTCCCAACTATATTTCGTTCTTTACTTTTCCATAGTATGTGTACCAAAAAGCAACATTTTACAATAAATAATAAAGTGATTGCAGTCCTTGCAAAACTACTGGAAATGAAATTAAAATGTTGTTATGCTCGATTGAGGCAAAGTGCATAGGGTGGGTTGTGATTCATCCATGGATAATGGCTTGTCTTTTGCAACTTTGCAAACATTTTTGCCAGCCCTTGTAAATAAGAAATAGTAATACAGCCTACAGCATCTGGTTTCCTGTGTTAACTTGTTGCATGTTACAAGTCATTTTTAATAATAAACATGCTCTGTATTAAACCAGGTGGGTGAGATCTGTGACAAACAGGTTTTTCTTCCTCCTGTCTGTTGCTTACCACGCTCCTATATTTATATATTCATACACACAACAGGGCTGCACTCCACCTAAAGATGCCTATCTCCTAATCGTGCTACCGTGGTCGATTAAAACATACAAAATTCAGAGCTAAACCTGAACATAAAACACTTAACTTGGTTTCATTACAATATTATCATTACATGGGACCTGCTATGATAGGCCTGCCCCATCATCTTTGTACTCTATCTATGCCAACTTAATGCATGCTCTCTGGAGTGCAAGGATTAAATAAAGCCTATGGTGAAGAACTGGTAAACCTGTTCTGGTATTTCTGCCCATAAGATATCCCTTGCATCACCAATGGTTTAGAGGAAAAAGGCTTGTTTTTTTACTTAACCTCAGCATGGAGGAGATTGACTGACACTCATATCCAAGGCATGACCTTAAATTCAAAAGAATATGCTGATCGGACATTTTGATTGAGGGCATGGCATTCAAGTAATTACCTCCATCGTGACTTAATACAGTACTTGTCGGTGGTGAATCTTAAAATGGATTCAAAGACCATTCCCCAAGAAGGCAGTTAACAGAAGCCTCATTTGGGATGAAAGGCCTGATCTTCAGTTTATGGCTGAAACAACGAATCGATTTAACCGATAATGAAAATAGTTGTGTACCGCACACACCCTTTTTAGGGTTAGACATTAACCTCCCTGGCGTTTACGATTCTGACATATTTTATATGTCAGAATCATAACGATTTATTTGGCCCCCTGGTGGTAAATCGAGGGTGGCTCGGGGTTAAATGCGTTGCAGAAAGTGTTGACCCCCGAGCCACACACGGGCTGCATATATTACCTGGCCCTGCATTCCCTAGCTGTCCCCCCACCCGCTGTTGCCTTCGGACGATCACGACATCACACTTCCAGGTTCCCTTCTCGCGAGAAGGGAACCAGGAAGCAATATGCCGCAATTGCCGGAGGAGAATACGATTGAGGAGGTCAGCGAAGGAGCGCAGGACAGGTAATGTATGCAGCCCGAGTGTGGCTCGGGGTTAACGCTTTCTGCACTGACAGTTAAACCTGATCCACACTCAGGAATACCATAGGGGAGGTTAATAACTTTAGATGTTACTTTGAGCTGATTGGAGAAGTCATTGCGTTGTGTTACTCTGAATGATTTAGTTGTAGAGTTATGTCAGACATAACCAGTTTGCTTTTATTTAGTTTACAACAGTAGCAAAACTATAGCACAGACCCTGGGGTACTGCCACTCGGTTTGGTCTCTTGCCCAAACTCTCTCTCTCCCACCTCCAGTCCGTCCCCCACTCAGTTTGTTAATAATTTGTAGGCACAGAAATGTGAAGCGCCCCCCTCACCCAACAAAAAAGGAACATGCTAAAATGACTTTTTAAATTGTCATTTTGGGGGAAACTAAAAAAATTAAACTGTTTCTCTGAGCTAAACACAAACAGCGCAGAAATGTAAAAACAGCAGTGGGTACTTTCGGACAGACAACGGTAAAAGTCTGATCACTTTGAGGTTAAGAGCACAGCCTTCAAAGGAAAGATTTGGTCTGATTCTAAAATTTTATGTAAAAACAAGAGCTATAGTAAAAAAGTAAACCGTAAATAATGAAGTCAGTATATGTATTCTACACTACACAAGTAAATGTTATAAACCCCAATAATAGTAAGTTGAAATTATTTCATACTTTGGCATTCTACATCGAATGAGGAAATTTAATGCCCCTTCTGGTCATTACACTGAAGAAGGGGTCAATACCCAAAACGAATTAGAAGTTCAAGCTATGCAAGTTTTTTGAGAAACACCGCGCTGTCTCTACTCTTTCGACATGGTTTCTGTATGTTTTGTCCGCTTCAAGGACCCAATGTGTTGGTGGTGAGATGTTGCTGCATGTTTGGGAATATCGTGTTCCTGTAGTGGAACTTTGATTTTTTTTCCCCCGTCCACAGCTATTCTGTATGTGATTTCCCTCATTCTAGGCTTTCTATCCTGTCATAACTATCATTTTTTTCAAAACCTTGATGGCCAAGGTTGTCTAAGCATTAAAAAAGATCTGCTGTTGAGTCCTTTAGACTCCAATTAGCAGTCTCCCATCCAAATGACCATGTATTGGGCTTTAGCAGCTAGAAATTAGGGTTTTAAACATTCGTTTAGCGGCCAGGAGCAGTTGGTCTAAGCATGGTTATATGGGTTAAGTGGTAACAATATGAAGAACCTATTACAAAACCTGGTTAAAATTGTCTTGGCCACACACTCTAAAGAGCAAATGTTCCTCAGGCCAGCTGAAATATTAGGCAGTATGAAGTGAATTCAAATCAAATACCTAGAATGAAAAGCACAGGGGACAGATGAAACATTCGAAATAAAATCCCTGGGAGTGTAACAAAGAACAGCAGGACTAAAAATGAAAAAAATAAAATAAAGATAGGAGTGGGAAAGAAAGGTTACAGAGGTGTTGTGGGGTGGAAATAAAAGCTTTTACTTTAATGCGTATATGCCATGGAACCTGCTTATCAATAAAATTGAAGAAACCTTGAGGTAAACATTTTGAATTTGGTAAAAAAAAAGGACTATAGCACATCCGAGCCAGAACGCATAACAGATTACCTATGAGAAAAAAACATAGGTACCATTCAATGCCAAAATGTAAACTTATAAGTAAGTTTAGAATAAATAAGATGTCAAAAGATGCTCAAAACAGTTAACTTGTTATCAATGTGAGGAAGTGGAAACAAGATAGAAAACGTCCCTTTTTCAGAAGATTCAAATAATTATACATGGGAATAACCGCTTCCACTTCAAAAAACATGTGAGTTCTGGGTATGAATATTTTTCATGCCACTAGACAAGTCTTAGGCTACTTTATGTAGACCGTGAATTTGCAGTGTCAATCTAAATTGTTTCTTAAAAACAAATGTTTCATTTTTTTGCCCTTAAATAATGGGCAGAGGCGGGGGCGTGGCCGGCCGCGTGGGGAAGCAGACAGGATTTTTTAGTGCTCCGCTGGCTCCTGCAGATTTAGGGGATTTTTACCCAGATTTTCCCCGCACATTACCTTTTGTGATTACCCCACCAGGCTGGCCATCGAGTGACAGACCCCGGGGCTCGTCTTGGCCCCCCCTCCGGAGTCTAGAGGAGGTTTGCGGCCTCTGAGCGTGCCTTGCGGTCGGCCATCTTGAGGCCTATACTCCGGCACAGAACACTATGAGGTTTTCGTTTGTTTCAATGGCCATTGCAAAGGTAAGCTCACTCGCCACTTCAAAGCACCTCTTTATAGAGTGAGTACCTAACCAATGTAACCAAAAGCCTCTCTACTGAGCAGCTCCAAGCACCTCCTAATGCTTTTCAGCTAAGGAGAGGCAGAGAAATGGTGGGTTTTATTTATACACGCACCAAACACTTCCCATTTGGGATTAAAAACAAAAACATGGAAAGAGGAACAGCAGCAAAACGACGAACTGGTGTTACAAGCGAGTGAGCTTACATTGCAATGGCCATTGAAACAAACGAAAACCTCATAGTGTTTTGTTGTACATGGAATACATAGAAACGAGCGCAGATCACACTTTTTTCCCTTGTTATGTTTTATACATTAACTGGGCTGTTACTCCTGGCTGTTGCAGACGCTCCGGTGAGTATGGGCGCAACGCCATTTTTTCTGTATGTATCTATACTCCGACGCAACATCGGTCTGAACCACGCTTGGCCCCCACTACCTGGATATGCTGCGGTCGGGGGAGATGGAGGGTCCCTATTTCAGAGGAGGGAGGGGGAGTCGACCAGGGGCACCTCCCGTCAGAACACTGGGGACTGTGCTGGAGTACCTTGAGGCCTTTCTAGAGCAGATGCCCGGGGATGCTGAGAGCCCGCTTACGCGGGGAATGTGGCACCGAATGATGGATGGGCTGTGGGTTGACCCGAGGTCGGAGGCCTTAGCTGGAGGAGCGGCGGTGGATGATTCGCTGATAACCCACGTGGAGGTCCTTTCAGAGGTGGATGCTGGTGAGCCGCAAAGATGCCTACGGATGCTGCAGTGTCAGTGGGAGTCTGGAGGCTGTGACGTTGGCGGTCCCTCTGCTTGCGGAGGTGACTGCTACTCCATGTGGGGAGGGAGTGCTGATCCCTGCTGAATCGACGATACTGATGGTGGAGCAGAGTCCGGATGTCCTCGAGAAGTGTGCTGCGGAGGAGCTGCAGAGTTGCGTGAGGCTCCCTATGGGGGAGATAAGGCGCCGGTCTCGGACCCGTGGAATCGCTCCGGCTATGGAGGGAGCACTTTGGGGTCGATTTGTCCTACGAGCAGCTAGGGAGAGGGACAGACCCGGAGGTGTTCGTCGCCCGGCCTTACTGTTAGACACGGGTTGAAGTGGCCCTCTCCAAAACCGCCGCTGATCTGGGTCTTGCTGTTTTTCCCTAGTCCCCTACATGCACATTTTGTTTTCTCATTCACACCCTGTTTTCCCCCACGTGCAGAGTTATCCGGTGTTGACGAGACCCCCTCATTTGGAGATGTCCCCCCCCCCGATTTCTGTGACTTCTATGATGACTCTTTACGCTGATTTTTTTTAAAAAAAAATTCTCTGACTCCTGCTGGGTAGGAATGGGCTGGCGGTTCGATCCTAACATGAGTTCGATTAGAACATTGCCCGTTCGCAAAAAGTTTGAAAAAATATATAATTAAAGAAATGCTTGAAAAATCCTAAAAAATCTAAAAATAAAGAGACTCTTAACTGCAGAATATAAGCAACGGTTTATTAGATATTGAATTAAAATGGAAATATTTTTAACATTGAAGCCTATGGGATAAAACAATCTTGTTGCTAAAACATCAGGCAGACGAGGCCCTCTAATCAGGCACTGTAGAGGGCAGCCCGCCGGGGCCTCCCAAGGATCCCTTGAGGAGCATGCGGCCGCTGGATGACAGAGCTGCGACTGTGCGGGCAGGCCGGCCGGGTACATGTGGCAGAGACAGGCGGCGCAGGGAAGGAGCCACTGCACCTGCAGCCACGGCAGACCCCCCCCCCCCCCACAACCAGGATCCAGGGAGCCTCCACTGACTGACCACCAGGCTAAGGTAAGGCGACACATTTCTAAAAAAAATAAAATCCGAGGACATTTTTAAATGTCCCAAGGAACATAAAATAAAACTTATTTTTTTCTTTCTATTACTCACCCAATGCCTGGATCCACCAACAAGAGCAGCCTCCCATCTCCCACGCCGTTAGACGCTGCATACACCGGCACGCTGTGTGCAGCTTCTGAGAAGATACGCTATTAGTGTAGAGGGAGCGATGCAAAATGCGCAGCCGGCTTCCCTGCTACACTAATAGCGTATCTTCTCAGAAGCTGCGCACAGCGTGCCGGTTAAAGCTAGCGTCGGACTGTAGAGGTGCCGTGCGGCAGTGTGAGGATTCATAAGCTGCATTAATTATTCTTCTTACAAATTTAGTTACTTAACCCGTTTGCATTTGGATTGTAATATTGTAAAATCCAGGATCCCAGGTGGCGATCGGGGGGCCCCCGGACGCATGGCGCCGCCAGCTGGCTGAATGCCAGGAGCTCCGGTGGCATCCGGCGCAGCTGTGAGTGATCAGGAGGCAGGGTGCGTCGTGATGACGCGGAGCCGCCAGGACCTTTAAATCAGGAGCGCGTGCTTACACCTCGCCCTGCCGTGGAGTTTCATTCCCGCATTGCTAGCTTACCGAATCAGTTTGTATACTTACTTGTTACTTACCCTGCTTGTTCTGAGGACCCGATCTGTTGCCGGCTTTGCCTGAGATTTGACTATTCTCTCTGTGTACTCCCTGCCTGTTCTGTTTGCCTCCTGTTGCTACTGGTGTGCGCCGATTCTCACCATATACAGTAGCGCAGTACAAGTGCCTAAACGTTGCTGAGCCGGTTTTGTTATAACGACTACTCTCGATCTGTGCCCCTGTCTGGTATATCTGCTGCTTGTTACTGCTGGTGCGCTTCCATCCTGCCATATACTATAGTACAGTACAAACATACAGTATATTGATCTCAGTCTTTGGTGTATATTGTTAGTGCGGTCTCCCTGGCCTGTGTGGCTGCTAGAGGTTAGGTTTAGTGGTCCCGTCTCAAAGGAACCATGTAGTTGACATGTTCATTTTCCCTAGGATGACTCATCAGATGATGGATACAGATTATGAGGTCAAGACAACAGCTCTACCTGTCAAGATGTGATAACTCCACACACAGACTTCAGCAAATAAAACCCTAAACCATGTAATGGCCAGATATAAAAAGGATAAACTAGCATATGTCTAGGGCTGGAGATGGAAAGTATATACGCGTAAACAATCCAAAGTGTCAGGATTCTAGAGAGCAGAGAAACCATAGGCACACTATGATCAAGCAGGCGAAAAAATCTGAGTATTCAGAAAAGAAAGACATTGGTAAAACGTGTGTAGCGCTGTTTAAAACTCTGTTGCTGTATTGCTCGGGTTTGGCCACCAGAGGGAGACAAGCGCAATGTAAACTATACTGGACACAATGGAACTACGTTTTCCAGCATGCTTTGGGGCAGAGACAGGAAGTGGGTGAGGAAGGAGGAAAGGACATCCGCAGCCTCGTGCAAAGGAGAGCCAGTGTGAGACGAGCGGTGAACAGAGTAAGATGCACGTGAGACTGTGAGCAATTGTTACCAGGCCGGAGAGCAGGCACTGCCTTGCCGACGCTGGGGATCGATACAGTGACTTGCCAGAGACCTAGTAATCCACCGCTGAGAGGTTTTGCACAGACACAGAGTTCCAGATTGGACCCAGAGTAAGGAGACCGCGATGATCCACTGGGAGTGTAGGCGGTAGGCCGTAAATCTTGTTGTAGAAGACGGACAAGCAGGAGAAGCGGATCCGGTGGCACAGGGTCCCAGTATAATCCAGCGGAGAGACGTCCTTGATCGGGCAGCGGAACAGATTGTCTGGTGGATGGGTGAGAGGCCTTCCAGGCCACAGTCAAAGTTTAATGAAGCACGCTGCAGTATTGCTTAAATCTACAGTGCCCCAACGTGACTAGTCGAAGATTTATTAAATCCATTCACTGGCCAGTCGAATACAGTACCCGGGTACCTGAGCTCACACACACACACTTTTTGGGACATAACCTGCATGGGATTTACACTCCAGAGACGAAGGGGTTAAACTTTTCTTTTACCGCTGCGCGTTTCTCGCATTACGAAATCCTGTTTTCTATATACCGTGCTTACATTATATATGCCGCTTTATTGAGAACAGTAAAGTATATAATTTATAAAATCCACAACAGTGCTGGTGTATATTTATTCCCTAGTGCGGAGAGACTAACCTGAGGTTAAATTCAGCGGCTCCTCCGGGAGTGAGCGCTACACGTGCAACGGGTCAAGGAAAACAGATCAGGGCGACTTTCCGAGGAATGTTTTACAAACTGTATAACACTTCCTATCGACTGAGCAGAACCAGAATTAGATGTTCATAAACATCACCAAAATGATAGTGTGGGCATGCGACATCAGTAAGATGTAACTAATGGGCAAGCATCACCAGAATGACGCAAGAAGAGCTGAGTGAGAAGTGTACATGTGACACTCCGTTGATGAAATATTGCAAACTTCACGTACCTGGTCCAGTGCTCAACACCACGTTCCTCCTCTGTGGATCATTGCGCAGTACTGTGCAATTGGCCCTCAGCAATGAGGTCGACACACGGACTCATCAGTCGGCGCGTCAGCGCTCAATCAGCTGCCATGAGTGAGCAGAGGACTGTCTTGTAAAACAGTTCTTCTGCTTACAGCGGTCACTCAGTCCAACAGCATGACACTGAACAGAAGTGATGGAGAATTTTCATTTAGTGAACTACTAAAAATAATACCCTAAATTTCGTGTTAGCAGAATACGATAGGCATTTACTTCTTGTATACGTCCTATCAAGATGGTCACCTTTGCTACCAAGCCTGCTAGTTAAGAACCCAATGTCTAACCCCTCTACAATAGATACCCAACTCTGACACCTTAAACGCCTCTTCTATCCCCTCTTGCCTTTGGTAGTGAGTTGTCACGGCGTCCTGCTTATCAGGGTACAGTGTGGGCTGGTGCAGGCGTCTGGCATGGTCTCATGGTCCTGGGTCGGGGCCAGGGTCTCGCTCTCACAGATGGTATCTCTCTGGCTCCTTGTCCCCCAGGATTGCCGAGGCATCTCCCAGCATTGCGGAGGGCTCGAGGGGACCGGGCGCGCCTCGCAGACCCAGAGGCTTTGGCGTGCCCTGGTGTTCCTTTGCTCCACCTTCTGCATGTCAGGGAAGCCGCTTTTAAGCACGGGTGCATGTGTGTGACCCGGGTCTGCCCTTAAAAGGAACAGGCACCAGATCCATTATGGCAAAATATAAAACACCTGAAATCAAGGGGTGGTTCCCTGAAACTGATCTCACTATAAAAGATCAGTCTGGTCCTGACCACCTTGCTGGATAGTTGAGTGTTGTTCCCCTGTTGATCAGTGTGTTATATAGTTTTCTACTCGTTCTCATCCTTGGCTTATACTTTGACCACACTGATCTCTGTTGTCCTGACCCAAACACGCTGATATCTGTAACCCCAACTGCTGGCTTGTATACCCGATTACTCCGCTCTCTGATATCCCAACTACTGGCATGTTCTCCTGACTACTCTCTCATTTCCCCACCGAGTCTGGTTCCTACTGTCTGCATCCTAAGGTCCTTTTCCCGGTTCCCGTTCCACCAAGACATGACTTGGAAGTGCCGCCCATCCTTTATAGCATTGTTTGCCTACCACTTCTTACTTTCCTACTCTATGGATGGACACTGTACAAGCTGCTTGACAGTAGGAGTATGGATTACCCTGAGCAGTTGGATCCAGTGTCATCTCTGTATGTTTTGTGCCTGGGGCCTATCTCAAACAAGTAAACCCATGGCTGTGCAGGGTATGCAGACTAATACATTATAATTATGTACTGCTGTGATGCTCAAAAAATGAAGCAGTCTCACAGGGTCAGCCATTGAGCATAAAATGTTAGCTGACTGATTTAAAGAACACCAAGGTTTACATGAATGAGCCCACAGAGACATTCCTTAGAAGATAAGCGTTTAAAAATTCAATTTTTGATAACCATCTGTAATGTACTTTTCAACAGTTTTACCAACGTCGTGATAATGTCCTGTGACCGTTTAAAGTTATTCACATGATAATCACAAGTTCATTTGAGTTTTGAAAGAACCTCTGTCTTACTAGTGGATATTATTACGAGAGAGATTGCACATATACTTGTATTATATATCAGTTTTTAGCAATGTAGATTATATTGGCATATTTTGTGATTAGACTGGCTCTGTGGTTTGGTATTAATGTCTATTTCCACGTATTATATAAGCTTAAACTCATTATTATATAACTGGTATTATGGTTAGTGTTATTAATTGTTCTTTAAGTTTTAGGTTTAACCCTAACCAGCAGATTCTGCTCCATTTCTGTTTCAGAAGAAGAAATAGCAGAATCTGTACCCTATAAATGGAGCAGAATCTGTTGGTCAAGGTTAACTTCAATCCTATCACCAGCATCCACAAAAACTGCCCTTGCTGGTTAGGGTTAAACCTAAAACTTAAATAAGGAACAAATAATAACACTAACCCTAATACCAACTGTAACCGAAGATCCCTCTACATTTGTGCCCTCACCCTCCTTGGTACCCTTGCCCACACTTTACATGGCCTCTGTGCCTGTTGGAGAGGTGTGGATGCTGGCCTCTTGCCAAGAGATCGTAGACCAATTTTGAAAAGCCAGTTCTCAAGGTCAATGAGCATAAGGGTCACCTAACGGTTAATGAGTTAGAAATACATTAATCTTGAAACTGTATTATAGGAGTTAGTTTGTGTAGAGATACAATGTAGACATATTGTTCTCCTATCTGTATGTTCTTAGATTAATCTGATGCTCTGTGTTTGATAATCCCATTTTTCGTGTAACTAATTAGGTTTCTGTGTCTTCTCTAGGAATTCAACTCCCCCTCATGTAGACAATGTATTTGGTTGATTGTGACAGTTTCTTTGTCATTGTGTGTCTGTCAGAGTCTTTGCTAGGTTTTCTGCCAGCGTATGTGTTTTTTGGAGTGTCTGTATGTCCCTGTCAGTGTCTTTGTCAGTCTCTGTATCTCTGTCATTGCTTGTCAGTGTCTTTCCTAGTGTCTGTTTATGTTCCTGTCATTTTCTGTGTGTCTTTGCCAGTGTCTGTAGTCTTTGTTTGTGTCTTTCTGTTTTTCTGTCCATATCTTTGCTAGTGTTTCTGTGTCTCTACCAATATATTTGACAGTGTTTGTGTCTTTGTCAATGTCTCTGTGTGCCAGTGGCTAGGTTTGTCAGTCAGTAGAATTGTGTCTTTGAACATATGTCTTCTCTGTTTGCCTGTCTGTGTGTTCCCTACTAAATGTTTGCTGTCGCTCACTTCTGTGCCGCAATGGTAAGTGACAGCCCTCCCCTCACTTTGTGCACCTGACTGGTAAGAACACGAGCAGACGTCACTTCTGAAGGCCACTTGCGCAGCACTGAGAACGCCCCCATTGATAGCTTATCAAGGTGTGAGATACTGCATTGATCTTTAGGTCAGTGTCACATGAGCGCACTTGAGAGTGGAAGGAACATCCGTGAGAGTGGACGTTCCCTCCACGCTGACGCCCGTGTGGACACCTCGCTGAGCACTTAGTGCGCTCAGCGCTTCAAAGCTCAATCCTCCTATGTAAATTCACGCTTTGTAGCCCCGTTGAATGTGCATCATAGTGTTTTGACGAGGTTTCAGCGCGTTCGGTGTAGTGCACGCAACTAGTGTACACGCTACACCGTGTGGCCCGCCCGTCGAAACATCACAATGCTGTGACTGATGTTGGGAGGCGGTTCTGTATACATGCACTTAGTACACGCATGTAACCGCAGCCTTAAAGAAACACTTTACTCAATATGAGCACTTTACATTTTTAAAATCGTCAGGAGGTGTGCAATGCCCCCTGTTTTGCCTAAAAAGTTGGGTAAACGAGTTTCTTCCACCCCATACAGTGTCACCAACGGACAGGAAATTTCCGGGATGAAGGTTAATACTCTGTTAATAGTGACGTCAGTACGCAATGAGCGTGCCGACATCACAATTTGTGAGACTAATCGACATGGTGATCTGTCTGAGAGGCCCTGATTAATCACGCACCTCTGGTCTGTCGTGTGCATAGGCACTACAGGACTTGTGTACATAACGTTCACAAGTTCTGTTTCAGTGTGCAATTCGCGTCTCCTACTCAACCCAAGTACCGCAGGAAGCACAAATTGCGCAGCAAAGCAACGTCCAAGTTTGGAACTCCCTGAGCCGGAGAGGAGTTGCATGTTGCGAGGGCCAAAGGGTGAGTAAAATTGGGCAAAATAAAAAAAAGTTAATTGGGCAGATCCTCCCAGCAGCCTCTACTCTATTATTTAAGGGTAAGAAAGGGACCTCCACTTTTAAGTGCAGTGTTCTTTTAAGACCAATTTGATATCCATCCCCTGATATCAGTGACAGAACATCTGGGCAGACCAGATGCACTTTAGGTACATAACAAAATATCCAAGCCATGAAAAAGGAAAACATTATGGGTCTGTGTGCCATGCAGGGACTGCTCCTCCTACACAGAGCTGCTTGGCAGCTATTCTGTATTTATTTCGAGGGAAAGGAAATGATTACTCCATGTTTTATTACTAAAAAAAAGTCCCTCTGTGTCAGTGTGCAGCTTCCATTCCAAGAAGGCTGTTTCCTGTGCTCAGACATGGCGGGTAATAGCCTGCCTCCCTGCATTGCTTGCCATGTAAGAAGTAGCTTTAGTACCCACTGGACAGAGTCACAGCTCACGCTGCAAACCCATCTCACTGGCATCTGTTGTAGCCGCACGCTCTCTGAGTTGGGCCAGACTGGGCGTTTTCCACGGCAGCATGGCGACCTTTCAAGGATCGCATTGTGCGCTCTTTTGGGATCTTTCAGCTTCCGTACGAACAGCATGCCGCCCCCTTCCCTATCCGCTCATTTATGGTGGCGTTTACCTATCTAGTACGAGCTACGGGCAACTTGTCGTTGCAGAATAATCGGTAACGGTCACTGTGATACTCTGCAATACACACAGTCCGCAACATATGGATACGTCTCTCAAATGCCAATATGAGCTTGATGAAACAAAGCTAGGATTAGCATACAGAATATCACGTGATTGCAGGTTATATGGGGAAGTGCGCGCACATTCTCTGCACACCAGGATGGCCGAGTGGTTAAGGCGTTGGACTTAAGATCCAATGGACATATGTCCGCGTGGGTTCGAACCCCACTCCTGGTAGATGTTTTTTTTTTAATGTTTTTATTATATTAACCGTATTTACGGCAAACGTCTGTTTACACTTAAAAATGTTAACTACTCATTTAAAAACAAGGTTTTGAGCATCAGACGGATGAATCTTTAGGCACTGACATGTTTCTGTATAAATAGTACAAGCAAGTCATTTTTACTACAGCAACAATGCATTCTTCTATATCTGCGTCTTTCTATAGTATTTTATTTTTAGTATTGAGCTTATAAAACTTCTACCAGGAGTGGGGTTCGAACCCACGCGGACATATGTCCATTGGATCTTAAGTCCAACGCCTTAACCACTCGGCCATCCTGGTGTGTACAGGTGTATAGAAAAGTGACTCTCCTGGGATGTTGCAACCTGCCTGTGTTTTTGTTATGTGAGACATACCTTGGTGATCGAACACAAAAAAAGGTTAGTAGCCCAAAGCCCACAGTTTAATGTCCCATACCCTTATTACATGAAAGATTCAGATTCTAAACCCTCCCTAACCCATGGCAATTATTAAAAATCTAGAATAATTATTTCTTTCCTGCTATGCCCCTAAAATAATAAGTGAAAGGAACACCATAGAGGGCAGCTTTACAGCTATTTCCTGATTTGGGCTAACCGTCCACTGGGTCCGTAGTTGGAGTGACGACCGACTTGGTCGCCCGATTACAGACAACTTACTCTTACGACCTGGGCCGTCCACTGCAGGTGACTATGCACGACTCAGGAAGACCACTGGACAGGCCGGCGTACGCCACCGAAGAAGACTGCAAAAAAAAAAACATTGCTGAACCCAGCCGAAGACTTCCAGACTGCAGGGAAAAAAACGGAACTCTTCTTTGCTTTTAATAGGTTTTTAAACCAATAAAAATGCATTTAAAAATGTGTCTAAAGAAGAAACATGTCCTTTAAGAAAGAATGAAAAAGGTTTGATACAGAAATAAATAAAAAAAACGCTTTTAAAAAAATTGGGGAATCAAACATTTCATCAAAAAAAATACCAAAAATACAGCGGCAGTGTGGGAAACGAGAAGGTGAGTTAGCGCAGCATCAATGTTCACTTTCTAATTGTAAACTGAATAATAGTGCTGCGTTCTAAAAAAAGAGAAAAATATTAGCCTTAGGCTAGGTAGGATCAGACGAGCGCATTCTGTGCACAACGGACGCACTTTCTGACTGACGACAAGGTAGTGGCCACACAGTCTGTTTTTGTGACTGTTTTTTTTGACTGATGTAGATGGGAAATAAAATTAATATGAAAAACCAATTTGTCCGTCAAAATGCTGGACGTATAAATGCAGTCCGTCTGACTACGTTCCATCACTCACACACTAAGCTATGCGGACATGGCGCACTCCGCACGTCCGTTCTAGCGGTTTTATGTTCTTGCCTAACTTGCGTCCGTTTGCTGTGTCCACTGTGCGCCGCACTTCTGTGCGGACGTACTTCGTGTGTGAGTCTCTGTTGATCATAATTGCATGCTACCATGGACGTTAAAATGTGCAGCAACACGGACGTGATCACTGCGCTCGTCTGACGCGAGCCTTAATCAGCAGTCAGCTGCCATTACTTTCTCATTTCCCACGCTGAAAGCAAGTTCAAAGCTTTATACATTGTCATATTATTCATAAAACACAATCCTCCAAAACAAGCGAAAATTCTCTTTTTTTCCAGTTTTCGTTAAAATTGCATATTTTCTCAGAAAAATGCAGTAACAGTTTTCCATTTCATTTACTTTCATACAAGAGTACAAGAGTTTTTTTTACACATTGTAAATTATTGAAATCTGAACGGAAAATTTCATTTTTATGGATTTTTTTCATTCTATCTGTCTGATGGGACGTTATATATACACATTGAAATTATATATTTTGAATCTGCCAAGTCTGCTGATAAATAAGGATATATAATTTGTCTGGGTTCTATAATGAAACATGACTTTAAATCACGTTTAACTCCTTCACTACTAAGGGATTTTCCAAAAAAACATTGTCAGAAACCAATGTTTATTTGTAAAATCTTTTTAAATTACTTACACACTGTAATATATAGTTATTACAGTAAATAACCTATTTGGCCAGTAGATGGCGCCATGTACTGCCAAATTGAATTATAGAGGTTTAAGTTACAGGTCTTTTTTTTTTTCTCCCCTGCATCAGCTGCTGACTGCTATTGAAAGCCTGATATTTCAGAGAATTCATCAGCTAATTTCACAGTTTTAGCTCTTTGGGAATTATGCCCACAGGGGTTAAACTTTGGGGGCACCTTCTGCAGCCCAAAAGCAAACAAAATTAATTTGCCTCAAACAAATTTCATTTGCTTTTGGGCTGCGGATCAGCAGATCGAGATATCCCGATATCAGGGCACCAGATGGTACCTTTGTAGTGAAGGGGTTAAACATGATAAGTGCAAGACAGTCAAAATGAGCACAGCACACGGGTGAAATGGCTCAGCATGCAAGGGCTGTGCTCCTCTCTGCTGCTTACTCGTGTCTGCAGCTTACTATTGTGGAGAGCTGCGGCCGCAATTGATAGTAGAAGAGTAAATCTGTACGGAGGCCACGAGTAAGGCTGCGGTCAGACTAACGCATCTTGAACGTGTGTTTAGGCGCACTTAATCACGGCCGCAGTAGCAGCAAATGATGGGCAATGACGGCCAGTATATGAAATACGGCCGCACAAAAGTGTGGCCGCGCAACGCAAGCAGCAAACGAACGCATTTTTTCGAGAACGCAAAACCGCTAGTACCGACGTACAGAGTGCGCTGCGCCACATAGCGACGTGTGTGCGTGATTAGGAGACGTCAGACGCTGCTCATGTCCGGCCAACATAACGTCCAGACACCTAAAGTTTCCTGGTTTGGATCCGTAACAAATCACGCACGAAAATGCGCATCGTTTGACCGTTTTCGCGCACTCAGTGAAATACGTCAATGCGTTCGGACGCACTTTTTGACAGTCGCTGCGAATAATATGTTCGTTTGACCCTAGCCTAAGAGCAGAGAAGAGCAGCCGGCTCACTTTACGTGGGGAGTCGAGTTGGTGCACTATGGACAGGTCCGGACTGGCCCTTGGGTTGGGTATACAGGGCAAATGCCCGGTAGACCGCTGGCCTTCCGGGTTGGTCAACTGCTGTACAGCAGAGCGCCTACAACGTTCCCGATCAGCCACCGAAAAAAGTCGATCAGCTGCCGAACAGGGGTAAATATCCAAAAATAAAAAACTTTTTTTAAAGGGGTTTAAAACAAAACAAAATGAATGTAAATAATAAGGTCCTATGAATTATAAAACGGTCTGTTACAGAAAAAATAGAAAATCTAAAATTTCTTGGAAAAATGCCAAAAAAATTCTAAAAAAAAAATTAATAAAGAGACTTTTGCTACAAAAGAAAATAATAAATGGTTAAATAAAAAAAAATTAAAAAAATATTTTTTTTTTCTTTGAAACCTATGGGATTCTCCTGTTTAAAACTGTTGAACGAAACCACTGAAAATCTGGGCATTTCTCCAAGTTTTCGGTGCTGTTCAGCGTTTTCTGAATAGACTAGCCATTACTTCTCTATGGGGAATTTCACTGCCGCCAAATTGAACCATATTTCACTAGTAATTCGCCAATATTTGGCAAATTGCTAGCTTTTTGAATAGCCAAATTGCCATGAAATTGCATTGCACGGGGAAATTCCCAGTTTGGTGCAATTCGGTGGCAAATTCATCTCTTAGGCTAGGGTTAGACGAACGCAGTTTTAACGTGCGTTTAGGCTAGGGTCAGACTGAGGCAGTGCGAACGCGCGTGCAGCCGCACTTAATCACGGCCGTGCTAGCAGCAGATGCCGGGCAATGACGGGCAATATACGAAGTACGGTCGCACAAAAGTGCGGCCGCGCAATGCAAGCGGCAAACAAACGCATTTTTTCGAGAACGTGAAACCACTAGTACTGACGTACAGAGTGCGCTGCGTCCGCTAGCGGCGTGTGTGCGTGATTAGGAGACGTCAGACGCTGCTAATGTCCGGCCAACATAACGTCCAGACACAAAAAGTGTTTTATTGATGATCCGTACAAAATCACGGATGAAACTGCGCATCGTATGACCGCTATTGCGTATTCCGTGAAAAAATACGTCCATTCGTTCGAACGCACTTTTTCACGGACAACGTGAAAAATGCGTTAGTCTGACCCTAGCCTAAGCTGCACTTAATCACAGCCGTGCTAGCAGCAAACGACATCCAATGCCGGGCAACATACGGAGAACGGCCGCTCGAAAGTTCGTCCGTGCAACGCAAGTGACAAGCAAACGCATTTTTTAGAAAATGTCAAACCGCTAGTACTGACATACAGAGTGCGCTGCGTCTGCTAGCGACGTGTGTGCGTGATTAGGAGACGTCAAACGCTGCTCATGTCTGACCTACATAACGTCCAGACACCCAAAGTTTCCTGGTTTGGATCCGCAGAAAATCACGGGCGTAATTGCGCATCGTATGACCGCTATCGCGTAGTCCGTGAAAAAAATACGTACATTCGTTCGGACCCACTTTTTCGCGGACGACGCAAAAAATGTGTTCGTCTCACCCTAGCCTTAGAATAACCCTTTTAGTTTGCTTTCCTCAACCCCCCGCCCCCAAAAAAAGGATTTATATTATATATCCCTTGGGGGACTAGAGATTTGCCCAATTTTTTTTTAAATTCTGTAATAGACCTTTTTATTATTTTTCAAATGACCTTTTATATTATTTAAACACATCTTAAAGGGATATGCATGTCTAGAAATATTTTTTCTTAAATTGACATTCAAACACTTTTATACCTATAGACAAAATAGAATAAATCAATAAAAGTTTTAAAATGTGTAAAAAATGTTTTTTTCTTGCTTTAAACTCTGTCATTTCATCTTCTCCAGCGACGTCCCTCAGCTAGGGGTGTTTCTTCAGCACCTACTTCCTGAATATTCTCCACCTCCTCCCCATACACTACTCCACCCACTATAACACCCTTCAAAGCTTCACAGGAACTACATTTCTTGCTCCATCTTGCCCACAGCCCCCCACTACTTCACATATTCAGCTAATACCCTCACCTAGTGTGTAACCCCTCTCCTCTTAGATTGTAAGCTTTTGGGCAGGGTCCTCTCTCCTACTGTTCCGTGTGTTTAAAGCCCGCGTCAGACGTAACGCAGCGATCACGTCCGTGTTGCCGCACAGTTTATTGTCCATATAGCATAGAATCATGAGCAATAGAGGACCACACACGATGTAAGTGCCGCGCGCACCGAACTGCGCACGCACAACGCACGTGGCAAACGGACGCATGTTAGGCAAGAACGCAAAACCGCTAGATGGACGCGCAGAGTGCGCCACGTCCACAGAGCGTTCTGTGTGAGTGATGAGATGAAAATGGCTTTTCATATTCTTTTCATATTTTTATCATTTTTCATATTAACCCTTTCGCTGCTGAGGCTTTTCCCGCCCCTGTGCTGAGGTCATTTTTACCGGTTTTGCTCATCATGTTTAAACGTGTTTTGAAGGCTTATTTTAGTATATGACCCAGACATATTATATATCGTTCTTTCCGTCAGACTCGGTAGATTCATAATATGTCATTATTATATGTATACGTTACGTCATGTCTGTATATTATAACAAAAAATGCAATAAAATATGTATTTTCAATAATTTACAATGTGTAAAGTGTTTTTTTTCACATTTTAACATGCGAGCAATTGCGGTTATATTTTGTATGGGGTGCGCTTGTTAAAAAAAATTAGAGATGGGGTCTCGTTACATTTTTTTGGGGAAAATTACACTATTTTTAACAAACACCGCATACAAAAAAATCGTTAGTGCAGCATCATTGTTCACATTATATATTGAAATGGGAACAATATTGCTGCATTAACAAACCAAAAAAAATAAAAAAAAAGTGTTTATTTTTTTTTTTATAATTTTTTTTAAAAAATTTTCTATTTTTATTTTTCATTTTTTTGTTAGGGGTTAAGTCCAGGACTGGCGTCATCGTGCTACGCACGATGACGCCAGTCCTCAGGGGGAGTTCCCGGAGGCTTGGTCGACATCCAAGATGTCGGCCAGCTCCGGGAAAGGATCGCGAACCGGCGCTTTTCAGCGCCGATTCGCGATCCAGCTCCCCAGGGGTTAATGCCAGGCACCATTTGGAAGGGCAGGCTGTGCCCTTCCAAATGATGCCTGGGTTAACCCCCGCAACGCCCCGCAACGACGGGAGGGAGAGAGAGGTCCGAAGGACCTCCCCCCCTCCCTTTCAGGCGCCTCCTCCGCACATGCGGGGGGGGCGCCTGAATTAGGTGTCATCGCGCAGCCGCGATGACACCTAATTCCGGCGGCTGCGGTCACGGATGCCGGGCTGACATCGAGGATGTCAGCCCGCACCGGGGGGGCCAGCGATCGGCCGGAACCCGGCCGAACGCTGACCCCAATGGGAGGACGCGCTCAGCGCGTCCTCAGCACAGCAGCAGGAATGCGGAGGACGCGCTGAGCGCGTCCTCCGCATTGAAGTGGTTAATTTTGTTTCCCATAATTCCCTATTTTTTTCTACGTCTGCCAACAAAAGCGGATTGTGTGGTGTCTACTAGGGATGAGCTGGTTCGGACGGTTTGGAGTTCGCATCGAACATAGCCTGTTCGTTTGTTCGCGAACTCCGAACATTTCCGGGTGTTCGCTGCGTGTTCGCCCACAATGCACCACAATGGACCACACTCCACTTTCCCACTGGCCTGAAGCTCGTAATTGGCTACAGCCTTGCACCTGACCACAGGTCTGGTGCAAGACAGGTTCAACACTATGCCAATCACGGCTCAGAGTCCTGATTGGGCAAATTTTGCCCAATCATGGGCTCACAGAGCTAAGTCCCGCAGCACACTATATAAGGTTTCCACGCAGTGCTTCTGCACACATTTGAGAGGAGATTTCAGAGATAGTTGTTCTGTGTTCTTACTGCCGGTCTGCCACGCTACTAGGGGGGTCTGGGGGGTTCTCATTTCTACCAAATATCTGGGAATTGAGGTGATCGGTCTCTTGTCACTGCCAGCAAGTCTTTTTGGGGTCACAAATTTCTACAAAACATTTGGGAATTGAGGTGATCTGTGTCTTGTCACTGCCAGCAAGTATTTTGGGGGTCACAAATTTCTACAAAACATTTGGGAATTGAGGTGATCTGTGTCTTGTCACACAGCCAGTACCACGCAGTATTTGGGGGTCACAAATTTCTACAAAATATTTGGGAATTGAGATGATCTGTCTCTTGTCACACAGCCAGTACCACGCAGTATTTTGGGGGGTCACTAATTTTTACAAAATATCTGGGAATTGAGGTGATCTGTCTCTTGTCACTGCCAGCAAGTATTTTGGGGGTCACTAATTTCTACAAAACATTTGGGAATTGAGGTGATCTGTGTCTTGTCACTGCCAGCAAGTATTTTGAGGGTCACAAATTTCTACAAAACATTTGGGAATTGAGGTGATCTGTGTCTTGTCACTGCCAGCAAGTATTTTGGGGGTCACAAATTTCTGCAAAATATTTGGGAATTGAGGTGATCTGTGTCTTGTCACTGCCAGCAAGTATTTTGGGGGTCACAAATTTCTACAAAACATTTGGGAATTGAGGTGATCTGTGTCTTGTCACACAGCCAGTACCACGCAGTATTTGTGGGTCACAAATTTCTACAAAATATTTGGGAATTGAGATGATCTGTCTCTTGTCACACGGCCAGTACCACACAGTATTTTGGGGGGTCACTAATTTTTACAAAATATCTGGGAATTGAGGTGATCTGTCTCTTGTCACTGCCAGCAAGTATTTTGGGGGTCACAAATTTCTACAAAATATTTGGGAATTGAGGTGATCTGTCTCTTGTCACACAGCCAGAATCACGCAGTATTTTGGGGGTCACTAATTTTTACAAAATATCTGGGAATTGAGGTGATCTGTCTCTTGTCACGGCCAGCAAGTATTTTGGGGGTCACTAATTTCTACAAAATATTTGGGAATTGTTATAATCCGTGTGGTCTCACTGGCTGCCACCCATCAGGGGGTCTCACTGATTTATAGGAGGTTTCAGAGACTTGTAATCTGTGGCTTCTCACTGCTACCCATCAAGGGGTCCCACATACTTCTAGCAGATTTATGCGAATTGTAATTTGTGTCTTCTCACTGCCACCCATCACGGGGTCCCACATACTTCTAGCAGATTTATGCGAATTGTAATCTGTGGCTTCTCACTGCCACCCATCAGGGAGTCTCACTGATTTATAGGAGGTTTCTGAGACTTGTAATCTGTGGCTTCTCACTGCCACCCATCAGAGGGTCTCACTGATTTATAGGAGGTTTCTGAGACTTGTAATCTGTGGCTTCTCACTGCCACCCATCAGGGGGTCTCACTGATTTATAGGAGGTTTCTGAGACTTGTAATCTGTGGCTTCTCACTGCCACCCATCAGGGGGTCCCACATACTTCTAGCAGATTTATGCGAATTGTAATATGTGGCTTCTCACTGCCACCCATCAGGGGGTCTCACTGATTTATAGGAGGTTTCTGAGATTTGTAATCTGTGGCTTCTCACTGCCACCCATCAGGGGGTCTCACTGATTTATAGGAGGTTTCTGAGACTTGTAATCTGTGGCTTCTCACTGCCACCCATCAGGGGGTCTCACTGATTTATAGGAGGTTTCTGAGACTTGTAATCTGTGGCTTCTCACTGCCACCCATCAGGGGGTCCCACATACTTCTAGCAGATTTATGCGAATTGTAATATGTGGCTTCTCACTGCCACCCATCAGGGGGTCTCACTGATTTATAGGAGGTTTCTGAGATTTGTAATCTGTGTCTTCTCACTGCCACCCATCAGGGGGTCTCACTGATTTATAGGAGGTTTCTGAGATTTGTAATCTGTGGCTTCTCACTGCCACCCATCAGGGGGTCACACTGATTTATAGGAGGTTTCTGAGACTTGTAATCTGTGGCTTCTCACTGCCACCCATCAGGGGGTCCCACATACTTCTAGCAGATTTATGCGAATTGTAATTTGTGTCTCCTCACTGCCAGCTATCAGGGGGTCACACTGATTTATAGGAGGTTTCTGAGACTTTTAATTTGTGTCTTCTCACTGCCACCCATCAGGGGGTCCCACATACTTCTAGCATATTTATGTGAATTGTAATCTGTGGCTTCTCACTGCCACCCATCAGGGGTCACACTGATTTAAAGGAGGTTTTTGGGACTTGTAATAAGTGGCTTCTCACTGTCACCCATCGGGGGTCCCACATACTTCTAGCAGATTTATGCGAATTGTAATCTGTGGCTTCTCACTGCCACCCATCAGGGGGTCACACTGATTTATAGGAGGGAATTGTAATCTGTGTCTTGTCACAGGCTGCCAGCTATCAGGGTGTCTCACTGAGTTATACCAGAGTTCTGTAAATCTTTAATCTTTATACCAGAGTTGAATCAGAGTTCTGTATATATTTAATCTATATATCACTCACCATGTCTGAAAGAACAAAAAGGACAGGCAGACGATCCCAGACACAGATAAGAGGGCAAGCAGCCCCTGTGTCGGGAGGCTGTGCCTCTGGTCGTGGTGGACGTGGTGTATCCTCTGCAGGGGCACGCTTGTCCTTTCTAACTGGTGCTGGCCGTCTTCTTAAGCAGCAGCAACATACAGAGGATTTGGTGGATTGGCTAACCAGGCCATCCTCATCCTCCGAGTCCTCTGCCAGCCAGGCTTGTAGTGCTTTACAGTCCACCTCAGCTGCCAAAGCATCTAATGCAGCCTCCATGTCCACAGCTACTCCTGCCGTAGCCTCGCTATCACACACGGAGGAGTCAGCTGAATTGTTTGACTACAATGACAGTGACATGCTGCTTGAGGATGCGCAGCAAGTACAGTGCTCTGATTCAATCTCTGAGGTTGAGCAAGGGAGTATAATCAACCTAGAGGAAGGGGGTGCCAGTGATGACACACAAATAACTGGCACTCATGTTGCCCCAGCAGCTGCAGCATACTGCCAAGTTGGCTCCAGTGACGAGGAGATAGGGGGTGAAGATGACATTGATGATGAGGTCACTGTCTCCACCTGGGTGCCAGATCGAACAGAGGAATCAAGTGAGGAGGAGGGGAGGAGGAGGAGGCACAGCAAACACGAGGCACAACATCCTCTATGACCAACCATAGCACTAGCCAGTCCAAGGCATCAGATGTCAGAGCTGCTCCGGTGCAGAGCGCTGTTGTCTCAAAGCACACACACAGGAACTCTGCTGTCTGCTGGGAGTTCTTTAAGAAATGTGCAGCAGACCCCACCGTTGCTATTTGTAATCTATGTCAGATGAGGTTTAAGCATGGGAAAGACACCGGACACTTGGGTACCACGTGCTTGAGGCGACATATGACCTCCTGCCACACATCCCGTTGGCGCAAAACTTTGCGTAGGTCCTCCTCATCTGTCTCTACCCCCACTGTATGTCCTGCCATGTCATTGCCTACAACCTCCACTGACAGGGATGATGCTACAGTAATGGATGTACCAGGTCCTTCCTCACAATGTGGCAGCATCCCATCAGCTGAAGATTTACACAGTCAGATTACGTTGCCACAGCTGCTGCAGCGTAAGAAAAAATATAGTCCCAACCATCCCCAAGCACAGTGTCTAAATGCCAGTTTAGCAAAATTACTTGCATTACAGCTGCTGCCTTTCCAGCTGGTGGACTCTGCTTCCTTCCGTGAATTTGCTGAATGTGCTGTACCACAGTGGCAGGTTCCAAAATGCCATTTCTTTTCACGCAAGGCCATTCCAGCACTATACCAGCACGTGGAACACAATGTTATGGAGTCATTGGGAAAGGCAGTCAGCAGCAAGGTGCACATGACTTCAGACACGTGGTCCAGCAAGCATGGACAGGGCTGTTACATTTCCTTCACGGCACACTGGGTAACTCTGATTGCAGCTGGGAGGGATCCAAGACGGGGCTCTGTGCTGAAGCTTGTTCATCCACCACGCCTCCAGAAAGCTGCTTGTATGAGGTCTGTCTGCTCCACCACCTCTTCCTCCTCCTTCTCTGTCTCTGGCGAAGTGGCAGTTAAACCGACGCATGGCAGGGGCTACACAATGGCTCAAGCAAAAAAATGCCATACTGTGCTTGAGCTGGTTTGTTTAGGGGACAGGAGCCACACCGGGCCAGAAATTCTGTCAGCTCTGCAGGGGCAGGTGCAGAGATGGTTAACACCACGGCAGCTTCAGCTGGGAATGGTCACCTGTGATAATGGCAGCAATCTTCTCTCCACCCTACGCCAGGGTAAGTTGACGCATGTACCATGCCTAGCACACGTCCTAAATCTGGTGGTACAGCGTTTCCTAACCAGGTACTCAGGGCTGGCACAGCTTCTCAGCCAGGCCAGAAAAGTCTGCAGCCACTTCAGACGGTCATTCCCAGCAAGTGTTTGCCTGGTAGAAATTCAAAGAGAATTCCACCTTCCCACAAACCATCTGATCTGTGACATGCCCAACAGGTGGAACTCGACATTAGAAATGCTGCAGCGTCTGCACAAGCAGCAGAGGGCCATCAACGAGTACCGGAGTGAGTATGGCACAAGGACAGGTTCAGGTCAACTTGTCCCCCCCCCGCAGTGGCTGATGATCAAGGATGCATGCACTGTACTGTCACCATTTGAGGAGGCAACGAGGTTGGTGAGCAGGGACAGTGCATGCATCAGTGACACAATTCCTTTAGTGTTCCTGCTGGAGCGCACACTGTGGGGAATTATAGATGTGGCACTAGAGGCAGAGCAGTGGGAGGAAGAGGAGGCCTTCCCTAGCTCTGAAGGCCTCAGTCTTTCCGCAGACAGCATTCCTGCGGGTCCTCAGATCAGACACGAGGAGGATGAGGAAGAGGAGGAATATTTAAGTAGTGGGGGCATTGAAGGTGGGGATTCCTCAAGGGAGGGTTTTGTGTGCCCAGAAACCCAAGGACTAGTACGTGGCTGGGAGGAGGAAGTGCACGATGGGGTCATCCTCATTGACCAGGAAGACTCAGAAGCTCATGCCACCTCCAACCTACGCTGCATGGGCTCCCTTATCCTGCAAAGCCTGCTAAAGGACCCCAGGATTCCTGCTATTAAGGAGAGGGATCATTACTGGTTGGCAAGCCTTCTTGATCCTCGATACAAGGGTAAAGTTGCAGAGCTCATCCTGCCCGCACAGAGGGAGGACAGGATGAAACAACTTGAGGATGCTCTAAAGTGACACTTGTGTAACACCTTTCCAGGCACTGGTAGGTTACCAAGTGATGACACAGGTGCTTCTGAGGCTGCAGATGATCAGAGGAATAGTGGAGAAGGCCGTGGCCGCTTGACTGGTGTCTTTTAAATTTTTTTAGTCCACGACGCCCAGGGACGTCAAATGTAGGCACACATTGCCAGCGTCTTCACCATATGGTGCAGGATTACCTAGGGGCAAGGGCAGACCTGGATACCTTTACAGCAGATGATCCACTGGCTTACTGGGTGTTGAGATTGGATCAATGGCCAGAACTTAACCAATATCCTATGCAGCTACTAGGTTGCCCTTCATCCAGCGTGCTTTCTGAAAGGACGTTCAGTGTCGCTGGGGGTTTTGTCACAGACAAAAGAGTGCGTCTGTCCACCAACTCTGTAGACCGGAAAAAATAGAAAGAACTCCAAAATCCACAAAATAATTTCAAATGGATTTAATCCAACATCAAGAAAGGCAACGTTTCGACCAACTGGTCTTTGTCAAGCCTAAAACATAAGGCTTGACAAAGACCAGTTGGTCGAAACGTTGCCTTTCTTGATGTTGGATTAAATCCATTTGAAATTATTTTGTGGATTTTGGAGTTCTTTCTATTTTTTCCGGTTATTGGGGCTGTGGAGCAAGAGACCCCCACTCCATTGATCCACGGTGAGGTGTACCCGAGTTTATACTTTTATGAACTCTGTAGACCGGCTGACATTTATAAAAATGAATCAGTCCTGGATCAGCAGCTATCAATCCCCTGATGCTGACGTAACTGAATAGATCGGGGATCTCTTCTGCATTCCCAAAACCTCCACCACTGCACTCTTCCACAATACCACAAAGGGGTTACGGTGTGAAGGCACTTGCTGTCACCAAAGGCACAATACTTGGGTGCACTGACGCCTGTACCAGATTCATATCATTTTAATATTGGACCGCAGAGTCCAACCCTGCACTCTTCCACAATACCACAGAGGGGTTACGGTGTGACTGCACTCTTGCCGACACTAAAGGCCCAATTTTAAAGCACCTATTGTTACTTTCATCCAAAGCCTGCATAAGTTTCACCATAATTTAGAGAAAAAATCACTAAACTTGTTCTGCGTGTCCTAAAATGTCTCCTCTTTTCATACAGGCTGCCGCCCCAAGCTGTTGTTTATGAATAGATTAGAAGGAAAACCATTTACCGTCATTTGAAATGTCATTTTTTTGTTTTTAAATGTTTCTATACATCCTACATATCCGCCACTTCACAGGCAGGTTATGGGGACCTCCTAGGCACGATATTTGAAGGAATTTTTCGCTTTTGTTCTTAACCTTTATTTCATGGAAAACTCAATTTTCCATTAAAAATGTTTTTTTTTTTTAAAACTTTTTGTCCCTGTTTCCTGTCCCCAGGGCACTACCCGGACCCCTATACACCTTTTATGGCATATATCTTGCATATATGCCCTCTTGGAGGGCACTCTAAAATTCGAACTTTCGAGTCCCATTGTGTTCGAACTCAAACTTTTGAAATTGTTCGAGTTCGAATGCGAACCGAACACGGGGGTGTTCGGCTCATCACTACTCCACAGCAATAAAATGTAATGTGCGGTGTGTATGAAAGTATCACAAGCTCCACACCAATAAAATGTCAATAAAACAGTGTAGAAAAGAAAAAAGTGGACTGCTCAGTCCAAAATGCCCGTGTCTAGTTTTTGTCCCAGTCCAGGCCTCTTGGTTGTACTTGTCTTCTAGGCCAAACGTTGCCAGCAGTCAGCCCCTGGTAATGGCAATGGTAAGTGAGGTGGGGGGGGGGCAGAGCCACACCTGAGCTACAGTTGTGTTCAAAATTATTCAACCCCCAATGCTGTAAAGGGTTTTAGGGAATTTAGTGTACATTTGTAATTGTATTCAGAATGAAATCCTACAAGGACTTTTTAAAGAACCATATGCAACTAAAATGACATCAATTGGTTTTGTAATACAGTAGTAAATGTTTATTTTGTGAATTCTTCATTGACACAATTATTCAACCCCTTAAAGACTACCACTCTGAAGAACAGAGGTTCATTCAAGTGTTTTCAATCAGGTATTGAAAACACCTGTGGATGTCACGGAGCAGCAATAAAGCATAATAAGCACCAATTAGGCAGCTTTAAAATGACTGTGATACTCAGCTCCTTCTAGACATTTACTGGTGTGGTTACAAACATGGTGAAGTCAAGAGAATGGTCCAGGAAGACAAGAGAAGAGGTGATTACTCTTCACAGGAAGGGCAATGGCTATAAGAAGATTGCAAAGATGTTAAACATACCAAGAGAGACCATAGGAAGCATCATTCGCAAATTCAAGGCAAAGGGCACTGTTGAAACGCTACCTGGTCGTGGCAGAAAGAAGATGCTGACTTCGACTGCTGTGCGCTACCTGAAGCGTAGAGTGGAGAAAAGTCCCCGTGTGACTGCTGAGGAACTGAGAAAAGATTTGTCAGATGTGGGTACTGAAGTTTCAGCTCAGACAATACGGCGCACACTGCGTAATGAAGGCCTCCATGCCAGAACTCCCAGGCGCACCCCCTTGCTGTCTCCAAAGAATAAGAAGAGTCGACTGCAGTATGCCAAAAGTCATGTAGACAAACCACAGACGTTTTGGGATAGTGTTCTGTGGACTGATGAAACAAAATTAGAACTGTTTGGGCCGATGGATCAACGCTATGTTTGGAGGAGGAAGAACAAGGCCTATGAAGAAAAGAACACCTTGCCTACTGTGAAGCATGGCGGGGGGTCAATCATGCTTTGGGGCTGTTTTGCTTCTGCAGGTACAGGGAAGCTTCAGCGTGTGCAAGGTACCATGAATTCTCTTCAGTACCAGGAGATATTGGATGACAATATGATGCAGTCCGTCACAAACCTGAGGCTTGGGAGACGTTGGACCTTTCAACAGGACAATGATCCCAAGCATACCTCCAAGTCCACTAGAGCATGGTTGCAGATTAAAGGCTGGAACATTTTGGAGTGGCCATCGCAGTCACCTGACTTAAATCCGATTGAGAACCTCTGGTGGGACTTAAAGAAAGCAGTTGCAGTGCGCAAGCCTAAGGATGTGACTGAACTGGAGGCTTTTGCCCATGACGAATGGGCGAAGATACCCGTAGATCGCTGCAAGACACTTGTGTCAAGCTATGCTTCACATTTAAAAGCTGTTATAACTGTAAAAGGATGTTGTACTAAGTACTAAGATTGAATGTCACTTGGGGGTTGAATAAAACTGATAATGATGTGAGCACAGAAAAGACATTTGTGGTTATTTCATTATAAATGTTATGTTATATTTGTCTGACCTACACGTGCCTCTTTGATTTAATTGTAAGCAAGATGACTGAATGATCAAAATCAATGTCAAACTGGCCAAAACACTCAATTTCAGTGGGGGTTGAATAATTTTGAACACAACTGTATCTACATTTATTTTATTTTTTTATTTGCAAAGTATTTTACCAGGAAAGATACATTGAGATTTCTCTCGTTTTCAAGTATGTCCTGCGTTCAAGAACATTTAAATTTTTGCAGTTGTTACAGAAATACAAAGTAATAAATGCAAGATATTAAAATCAAAACACAAATATACAGATTAACACAGAAAATAAATATGTAGGAAATATAGTCACTATGTTACATGTTTACAGGTGCATTCGGTATTGAGTTATGTTAATAGGGAGCTCTTGAGGGACTTAAGATTGGGGAAGATTTGATGGTGTCTGTGAGGTTATTCCATAATTGCGGTGCTCTGTAGGAAAATGATGATTGAGCCACTTTCTTTTTGTATTGTGATATTGCAAGTAAGGTGCTGGTCCTGGATCGGAGGTTATAGGATGAGAGAACTGCTGGGGGAAGCAGCCTATTCAGGTAGGGTGGCAGCTTCCCAGAAAAGCTCTTAAAACCCAGGTTGGAAAGGTGAAGGGTGCGTCTAGAGTCCAGTGACGGCCAGTTTAGTTCTTTTAACATGTCACAATGGTGGGTCATGTAGTTACATTGTAGCACAAAGCGGCCGAATGAGTTATACAATGTAGTAAGTTTATGAAGGTGTGTTTGCGGGGCCCTGCATACACTACATCTCTGTATTCAATAGCCGGCATAAGCATTTGTTGTACAACCTGCTTTCTTACCGCGGGGCTCAGGCAGGATTTGTTTCTGTACAGGGCACCTAGTTTGGGGTAAAGTTTAGATGAGAGTTTTTCGATGTGGGGGCCAAAGGATAGATTTGGGTCTACATATTGGATACTTTGTACAGGAAACAGTAATATGGAGGCGGATGAAGCATAACAAGGGATATCTAGATAGATCATATCTATTTATCATCTATCAATCAAGATCTACCTCTCCATGTTTGTCTTTCATCTACCCGTCCATTTGTCTTATATCTGTCTATTTATCTATTGCAATTTATTTGATGTCTATTGCTATCCCCTGTATCAATCTGTCTCTCTCCATGTATCCATTTATGTCTGTATGTCCATGCAGCTGTCTGTCTATCTTCATGCCTACTTCCTGGCTCTGTCTCCCATGTGTCGTGTAGCCCTGGAGAGCACTGATGGGTGGCTGGGCACAGCACATGCAGTAGGGGGCGCCTTGTCTCTTCTCCTCAGCCCGGAATGTCCATGTAATCCTCTTTGAGGTGAGAGGAGTACATGCTTTCGGAGGGGGCGGGCGCCCGGAGAGATTATGCCACGTTCCCAGCCTCACTACACCGACCGCACCGTAAAAAGCAAGGGGAAGAGAGTGTGAGCCCCGGACAGAAAGTTAGCGGGGCCGGCCCTTGGCACATCCTCGGGAGCCTCCAGCCCCTGCAAGTAGAGAGGGGTAGTGGGGGGAGCTGAGGAGGGACACACTAAGCACTGTGACCTGCAGCTCCCTGGGGAAAGTTAAGTCACAGCAGCGGCTGGCAGTGCAGGTCTCAGTGCCTGCCTGTGTGTGCAGGTAGGGCTGACTCCTCACAGATCCTGTGCCGGCTGGCCCTTGTCTGGGCACACTATTTGTGGCAGATCCTCAGCTCCCAGGAAGTTGGTGGCCATCAAGTTCTGGCTGTGGGGTCCCTGACTGACTGGCCTTGCTGCAGGTAAGGTTACTAGCCCCTCAATAATTCATGAGCCCAGACACACAGCTCCCAGCCTCACCAGTACTGTCTGTATGGAAAGTTTACACAGCATGCTCAGGACCTGGGGTGTTGCCTTCAGCATGTCTCTATCCAGACTTTTCCACCCTGCAAGTGACTCACACTCAGTGAATCCTACAGACTGGACCCAGCAGACACAGGGGGTGCAGGATCACTGCCTGTCAGGGGGTCATTTCAAGTGGTTCCTTCCTTGTCAGTTCTGTTGTCTATGTTGTTGCTGCTGTTCCTTTTCTCATTGTTATTGTGCTTGCTGTTATGCTTTGCCGGTGTTTCTTGGGTGAGAGCTGATTCCAGCAGGCACTGGATTGCATTTAATAAATTACATATTATATGTGTGCTTTCACTGTTGGTGACATTCCAGCAAGAATGCATGAGATTAAAAGGGGTTATTCACGAACCACTAAACTTGCCGGCGAATTGCACCGAACTCACCGTACCGTGCAATTTCGGGGCAATTAGTCTATTCACTAAGCTGTCAATTCAGCAAATACTGGCAAATTGATGGTGAAATATGGCGCAGTTCGGTGGTCTTCAGCGGCACTGAAAATTGTGCCGTAGAGAAGTAAGGCTGGGGTCAGACGAACGCAGTGCGAACGTGCGTTGAGCCTCACTTTATAACGGCCGTAGTAGCAGCAAATGACGTCCAATGACGGCCAATATACGAAGTAAGGCCGCAAGAAAGTCCGCAACGCAAGCGGCAAACGAACAAATTTTTTCAAGAACGGGGAATCGCTAGTACTGACGCACAGAGTGCGCTGCGTCGGCATACTGGCGTGTGTGCGTGCTTAGGAGACGTCAGACGCTGCACATGTCCGGCCAACATCACGTCCATTTGTTTTTTTATAGCTCTGTCAAAAAATACGTCCGAAATGGCGCATCGTATGACCGCTATCGCGTCTTCCGTGAAAAAATGCGTTCGGACGCATCAACGCACTTTTTGACGGTAGACGTGAAAAATGCGTTCGTCTGACCCTAGCCTAATGGTTGATCTATTCACAGTATGGCAAACTGCTCCGAAATTCTAGCGAAATGCATTGATTTTTGGTGTTTCAGTTCGACCGGTTTAATCAGGCGAATCCCATAAAATTCAATGTAAAAATGTTATATCTATTAATTTTTTTAAAAGCAAAAAGCCATTTTATTTTTTTAGAACACCCTTTTGTATTTTTCAGATGAAATTGTAAAACGGCGTTTTTTAATTCTGTAACAGACATTTGTATTCTTTTTTCAATGACCCTTTTTATTATTATTTAGAAACATTTTAATACATTTTTATTGGTTTAAACACCTATTAGGAGAATAGGAGACTTCCATTTTTTTTTTGTTATGTTTTATTATTGCAGTTCGGTAGAATTCACCCATGCCAGTTTGACGGTTATCGGCGCAGTTCGGCAGTTTTCGCCGATGTCCGATAACTGCTTTGGCGATTCCAATTTCGGCAAAATACAGTGACCATTCACCAGATATTGAATTCACCATATTGTCGGTGAAATGGAATCGCCAAAGTGCGCTGAAGTACGGCGACAATCAGAGCAGTGAAATTGCATGCAATTTCAGTGCTTTGTGAATAGGCCCTTAAGTGTCAACACTTCATCATATATATATATATATATGTCATCTACATATTGTATATTTTGTATAAATTGTATTATATTAAATATATGATAAAAAATAGTATGTATGCTATATGAACGGCTTATATATATATTGTATACAATTATATTACGTGAAAGCTAATACAGATTTATATATATTTTTTAACTAAAAAACTACATCTATATATATATTTCATATCTTTTTCTTTTTATTAAGTCGTAGCAGGACATTTGAGTCCTCCAGCCCGCCTACACAGCTGATTCGCGGCGCGCGTCATTGGCTGTTTAGGGAAGGCCTGAGCGCACGCCAACTGGTAGGCAGGGCGAAAGAGGCACATTAACATTAGCGTAATATGCTACCCCGCAGCTGCAAGACCCACCACCACAGGGACAGCATAGTGCTCCCTGTAGCGGAAAAGGGTTAAAGACCCCTAGAATCCAAAACACCATGTACCAGTCATTGATTGACAGCTGGGTTGTTTAGAGCTACCAATAGTGAAAAAAGTGGGCACTGTGAGTGGGCAGAGGATCAGCATGGTGGAGCACACTCTGGTGGCAGAATCAAGTGAAACTGGACCTTGAGGGTTAAATATAAATGTAATTGATATGTATTTATACTGTCACATATATAAATTTCGGTTTTTAGAAAGTTAGATGATACTTGACCGTTGACACCTTGTAGTGTGTGTGATTGGGTAAGTGATCACCAGCAGCTGTAAGAAGTGATCATTTTGATCTCTCGTTATGTGCATCATTAGGTCTAGTGAATGATGAAAGATCTGACATGACAGCTATAAATCAAACCGTTCTGCCATACGTAGTATAGGAAAGAATCAGGTCCTGGCTGATGTGTTCTAGATAATGGTGATCCTGTAACATGGAATATTTTAATAGTATCAGACCCGTAGTACAATAACTTACTTCATGGCACACTCGCAGTACTCCAGAGTGGGTGTTATGGGCACATGCCAACATATTTCAGAATATGACCAAGGGGGCATTTTCTAAATCGTTTATTGTGCATAAAGAATGGCTCTCAGTGTGACCTTATTCATTACTTTTTTCAATTTGGGATTTTTTTGTACAAAGCATCTCTGATTTCAATGAGCCCTGCTTTAAAACAATGTTACCAGTTTAAGTATTTGTTTTGGAAAGTTGTTACAGTTAGCAATAAAGGGATTTAATAAACAGTTCTCATGTTGCTTTGAACAAAAAATATTTTGGGGAAAATAGGTCAGTAATGGGTTACATTGTACCTGATTTAACAACACAATGCTTATTTCTAAGTGACTCCGTCACACTGTGTATGCATGGCTTGGCAAAGGGCAATTGAGAGAGAGGGTGGTGTCACTGACCTGCTGCATGGATGCTGACTCCTTAGACCAATGGTCTCAAACTCTGGCCCCCAGCTGTTTTGAACTACACCTCCCATGATTCTGTGGTCAGCAAGGAATACTGGGGATTGTAGGCAATCAACATCTGGAAAGGGACAGAGTTTCCTTGTCAGAGAGGTCTGCTCAGAACTCTCTGCTAAAGATAGGAAATGATGAATGTGTGTTGGGCGCATTGTTTGACTTGTAATTATTAAAAATCTTTTAATTTGTTTACAATTTGACTAGATCAATATATAGTTAGGATTGACATCCATACGATATAAAGCAAAGCTGCGTTATGTATGGCAGGTCAATATTAATATTTCCGTAGATTAACAGTCATGATAATTTAGGCTGATGTCAGACGAACGCAGTCTGAGCGCACTCTGCGTGCGTGCATAACTGATGGACGTACTGACTGAAGATACTGTAGACACCACACGGTCTGTTTTTTTGACGGACGTAGAACAAAAAAGGTAAATAAGGGAATCAAAATTAATTATAATTAAATGACCGGTACAGTCAGCCAGACCATAAAAACCTCTGAGCGTCAACGTTATGAACGTCGCAAATGCGCTGCATCTGACGTCGCAGCATAACGCACACAGGCCGCTGCACGGACGTGGCGTACTCTGCGCGTCCGTCTTAGCGGTTTTACGTTCTTGCCTAACTTGCGTCTGTTTGCCATGTGCGTTGTGCGTGTGCAGTTCGGTGCGCACATACTTTGTGTGTAGGTCTCTATTGATCATGATTCTATGCTACGACGCACGGTAAACTGTGCGGCGACACGGACGTGACCACTGCGTTCGTCTGACACGGGCCTTAACCAGTACTCGGGTAATATTCATTTCCAGATACAGTATATAAATAGGTTACTTCACGTGAGTATAGGTTTTAAAACTACACAGGTAATGTGGCGCAATGTAACCACACGCTACATGACTATAATGTGTAGGCCGGGGATCAGCAACCTTGGTCCTCCAAATGTTTTTGAACTACATCTTTCATGATGCTCAGCCACTTATTTGGTTGGCAGAGACTCATGGGAAATGTAGTTATAAAACCTGTGGAGGGCCAAGATTGCTCACCCCTGATGTTGACTCTTGGTCCCTTAAAAGTGTTTAAAAACAGAAGATAAGATTTCCTGTTGCCTAATTTTCCAAAGTCTTACAAATGCTAATTGTTGGCACAGATAAAGATTGCGATACTCTACAGGTATAATTTGCTTAATTACAGGAGTATTTCCAGGTTTTCTCATTATAGATAATAATTTTAGATCATACATTGCAACATGTGTGTTTTGCTTTAATCCTCATGGTAGGAAAACCCAGAGTGCAATGTGGATTCTGCTCGACTGTGTCCATTCAATGGGCAGATTGAACCTAACATCCTGGTCCATAGCTTGTTTCCTTGTGGCTTTGGTGGAGTCCTTCTTTGGCCGTGTTCCAATTCGTCTGGCCACTTTGTCAATGGATACTCTCCAGCGATGGATATTTATAATGCCGTGTCACGAATCATTCCGCTGCAGTTCGCAAACCGCATCATTCATGCATGTTGTAACAACTGCAACAATTTAATGTTCTTGAACCCAGGACATACGTAAAAACAAGAGAAATCTCAATGTATCCTTCCTGGTAATATACTTTCTAAATAAATAAATAAATGTTCTGGCACTCGAAACGACACCAACCGATGAAGGATGTTCTGCAGGTACATAATATACTAGCTAGTCTGTGTGTTGTCATGTTTTCCCACACCCCTCAGTGCGTCCCTTTGCATATTAGTGTATTTAACGTGTACCAGACCATTGACTATCCGTACTTCTCTACTCCGTGACCATGGCTTTTTTATATCATGATTGTGTGTGTCTGTACTCCTGACCTTGGCTTGTTTCTGTAGGGAATGAGTTTTCAGTAAGGACATGCTGTTTTTGTTGAAAGAAGTGCCTTTCAACATTTAAAGGGGCACTACACTTACATAAACTGTAACTAGATTACTTGTGCATTACAAACAAAACCACTTTATAAACCACATGCTGCTGTTTTTTTTATCTTTGAAGTAATTGCATGTAAATAGGGAAATTAAAATTAGTTTTTTTAGCTCCCTACCATTTTGTTGATTTTTTTTCCCCCATGAGTTAACATATGCGAAATGCTTTTCTTTACTTCTGAGTTTATCTAATCTACAGTATTTAACAGTTTAAAGAGATGGAGGGAATATTTAGATAAAGCAGCAGGGGGTGTATTGTGTGGTGTAGGCTATTTTAGATAAGAGATGGCAGCTGAATGAGATATGATAATGATCTTAAAAGACTTGTAATCTACCCTCTTGTGATGTCCTTTGAATACATCCCACACAGTACGATGATTTGAGACAGTGATCGATCCAGAAACTAAGAACTGTACCTCATAAATATAAACCCTTGAGAGGTATGATATAGCTTGGGAATGGTATGACTTAAACTTGGTTTATTGCTTTGAATGTCATAAAATCGTTGTAGTTGCAGTCTGCCTTTTTTAAACATCTCCAACTGTCTGTAGTATTTAAGGACTTTCACGGTTATTCAAAGAGATCTGAATGGCTGTCAAAAGGTAACCGAACTGTGAAAATCAGCGTTCGGTTATCTTTCTTAGCCATTAGGCTATCCAGAGAGCAGGCAATTCACCAAATCCGGCTGGGTGGAGTAGAGGTAACATCACTGCTCTGCATGGAGAGAGCCTGTGGAGACATGGGTTCAATCCCAACGAGCACCTCTCCAGTAAGTGTCCTTGGGCAAGACACCTAAGTAATCCCCAGGACATACTTGAAAATGAGAGAAATCTCAATGTATACTCCCTGGTAAAATACTTTCTCCAAAAAAAAATCCTGGCGAATTGCCTGCACATACAGTGCCTGTTCGTTGCCTGTTCGAGGGCAGTGAATTCCCAGAGAGAAGCACTGCTTTGGCTATTCAGAGAGCAAAAGCTAGCAGTGAAAAGTTACTGAATTGCCCTGCCATTCGGTGGTTTCATGCGGCAGATTTATTTAGGCGAATCCCATAGGCTTCAATGTTAAAAATATTCCCATTTTAATTCAATATCTAATAAACCATTCATTATAAAATTCTGCAGTAAAGAGTCTCTTTATTTATAGATTTTTTGTGATATTTTAAGCATTGTTCGGTATTTTTTTTTAAATATATATATTTTTTTAACTTTACTTATTTTTTCTGTAACAGCCCTTTTTATTATCATTCCTTGGACCTCATATGTAAATTTCCGACATTTTTGCTCAGTAGTTTCTTTGAAAACAGCGTTTCACTTTTCAAACATTCAAGAGAACTGTTTTTTTAATTTATTCACTCCATTCGTCTGCGGTGTCGGGTTTTTCTGGCGGCTGCGCTGCGTGTGATCGGCTCCTGCTTGGGTTTTTCCAGCGTTTTCGGCTGAGTTAATCCAGATGTTTTTGCAGGTTTTGGTGTGCATTCACCAGGTTTTGCGGTGAGTGTTCGTCGGGTTTGCCAGGGCCGGATTAAGATCTCTATGGGCCTGGAGTTGAAGATTTTGGTGTCTTTTTTTGGAATTTAGTGAAATTAAAGCATATTTTAGGTTATTTAATAGTGCAGATACGGATATATCTAACCAGGAACATACTGTGTGAGTAAATTTACATTCAGATTTCAATCATTTACAGCGTGTAAAATTATTTTTTCACATTTTATCATCCAAACCTTTGTGGTTATATATTATATAGGGAATTCTTGTTAAAAAAATTGAAATGGGATTCTCTTACTGCATTTTTCTGAGAAAATATACAATTTTAACCAAAAGAATGAAATATTTCCCTTGTGTTTTGGAGGAAGGTGTTTTATGAATAATATGACTATGTATAAAACACCGATCATGCTCCCAGCGTGGGAAATGAGAAGGTGAGAAACGGCAGTGGTATTGCTCATTTTATACGTGACAAATGGATAATGCCATTGCATTGGAACTAAAAATAAGTAGATAAAAAAAGTTTTTTTGGTTTCCCTTTCTTTTAGATTTTACATGGTCATGGGTATTAATGCAAAGGCCAGACGCTGACCTGTCCAATGACACCTCCCTTGACCTTGTGAGGTGTAAAGATTAGTGACGCAGGGTTCCAAAGTCCCCCCCAGTGCACGGTTTAAGTTTTTGGTGTAACAATTTGTAATAACGAATCGTGCCAAAACCTCCACACTTGAGATGGTGAGGTAGTGCAGCATCATTGTTCACTTTATAATTGAAAAGTATTGCTGTGTTAGAAAGAAAAAATAAAGAAATATTTATTATTTTATTTTCAGTGTTACATAAAACCTGGTCATGTTTGGTATCATTGGAAAGGCAATGCTCTGGCCTTTCCAGTGATACCTCACATGACTCTGTAGCTCCTATGGTGTTGGAGATAATGGGGTCCACATCTCCATCAATGCAGACATTGTTATTTTTTCTCTGGGCCTATTCTGGGGCATGGGCCTGGAGCTGCTGCTCCATCTGCCCCTATGTTAATCCAGCCCTGGGATTTGCGGTGGCTTTTCCCTGCACTACGACGGCCCTGTGGTGCTTGCTGAATACACCGCAGGGTCGCCGAAATGGGATCGCCAAATCGCTCCGAAATGAATAGTTAAATTGGCTGAAAAAAAGACGTGTCCATTAAGTTCAGCCTTTCACACATCACCTACTGCTGTTGATCCAAAAGAAGGCAAAAAAAAAATAATCTTTTCAAATTTTGTTCCATCAATTACCACCTCTATAAAGGCTTTTATGATCCGCAGGTGTAGTGCTATCTCATCTTCTCTGAGCTGGGCCCCTACACCTTTTGTTTCTGTTTGCTGTGTAGTTTTGTCTCATTCTCCATTGGTTATTGTACAGCATTGTGGAAACCATTGGCACTATAAAAAAAGATGAGGATAATAAGGATAAGAATAAAGTTAAAATTAATAAAATTATAATACATTTTGGGCACTATACCCTTCTTGGCACTAAAATGGGACGCTAACGAGGAAAACCTGCTCCTGCAGGTTTCCCTGTAGCATCTCCATTTTAGCACCATATTCCGGAGCAGGCAGTAATTCAGCAGCTTGCCTTGGAACGCAGCGCTACCCTCAATGATACTCGCTTCCACACTGCCGCTAGTATCACCTCCTGGAGCCCATAGTACTCCATGGAGGTTTGCCCTTTGGGGCCGCAAGTCCTGCACGATCTTGCTCATGGAGGGAGACTGGTAACTATTTGTCTCCAGTCTCACTCTGCTCCCTGCGCCAGGAAGCAGTGGATCGGGCCACCGTTCTTGCCGCTTGATGAGAGCTGAGTATCTCATTTATTGGGGGGGGGGTTTAGCTGGTGCTAACTGATTCTGCAAAAGTGGATAATTTAGCTCCAGCTTTCGGGTGCTGGTTAAAAATCGGTTAACCCATTGGTACGGTAATAAACACTAGCACTTTGTAACACCTTACTTATCCTAACGCTAACTACTGATTGCGCTCTCCATGTTAAGTATAGGGTGCGCAAAGTACAATAAGTTTGCTCAAGCTAGCGCAATCACCGATGCGTTGATTTTTTAACTGTTTAGCATTAGGAAGGTAATATGGGCGCATGGTTAAAGTAACCTATCCTGATATTAACGCTTACTCGCTCGAATACTACAGTTAGCGTTCACTATAGAATAGTGCTCTTTATATACAAAATTCATCATTGTGTACTTTGTCACTTCCATATCCAGATGTTTATGGCTTATAATTCCCAGGACTCTTTGACTACATTAGATGGCCAGGGAGTCATGGGAGTTATAGTTTGGCAACATCTGAGGAGCTGAAGTTTGACGCCCTTGTTATAGACCTTAGGAAATTTACCTTATCCTTCGCTGTACCCGCAAAAAAATCTTGTTTTTCGTGTTTTCACTCGACGGAAAATACAGTGCCATGGGTTTAACTCTCTTTTGGAGCTTTATACAGTGACAAGAGATAATTATGGAGTAAATATATAGCTTTCAATAAAATCGTGTTGCCTTGGATGGCCCCAGGAGTGAGTTGTCAGTCATTTTCACAGGTGTTATGCAAAAATTGTCTCCTCCTCCCCTGCTGGGATATAAACCTAGGGATGATCAGCTCCCATTGCACATGGAAATCAAGAAAAAAAAAATCCTTCGAGTTTCAGAAATAAAACACACTGCTAGTTATTATAATTTATGTGAATTGCTTTTTATATTTACTTTGATTGCCTTAGATCTTTTTTATATGTGTTAGTTTTACCTGCAACCCTTTTTTAACTTGAGACTGAGTGATAGGTGTGTATGTGTATATTTCTACAATTATATTTATAGCTATGTTTACTGTATATTGCTCTGTATCCTAAGTGTGTGCTGGTATAACCTAATGTTGGGTGAATTGGTGCTTTATGTTCCTCAAGTTGGGGTCGTAATTTGGCTTACCCTGTAATTGGGAGCTGCAAATGGCAAAACTCTTTGCGGCTCCCCATTACCAGCGCTATTACTTTGTTAGTGGCACAACTCATAAAATTTGGGAGCTACGAACAGATATCGGTGTGGCTGCCGCTGTTATCCTCTCTATGGATTCCACTTGCATGAGCCTTATCATTTGTGCAGGGTCAGTGGAAGGAAATTTGTGAACTATTTGTTCTTAGAGTCCTGCTTTCTTTGAAAGGATCACGCTGTACTCACTGTTGTATGATTGATGATTTTCATCTTTTGTTTTGTTGTTGTCGTTAAAAAAAAATTTATTTTTCATTTACTTTTACATTTTTTAATTAAATTTTTTTACTCAAAACCTAGTCATGTTTTGTATCATTGGAAAGGGCATGCTGTGGCCTTTCCAATGATACCAATCATGACCCTCTAACAGCTAGCTGCCACAAATCAGGCAATGTGGGGGTCCAAAGTACCCCACTATCACCACTTGGCACCTAGGGGGTTAACTGCTCCAACTGATGTTATCGCACATATGGCGACAATGTCAGTGGGCGGGGGAGGCCCTGGAGTCTTGGCATCCAAGATGTCAGTCATCATTGGGACAAGTGTGCGATCTGGACCGGCATGTAAGGGGTTAAAGAGAAGCATCACTGGAAAGGTCACACTGTGACCTTTCCAACAATGCCTCTATTTTGTTTTTCTTTGCCATAACATTCGGGAGGGAGAAGGGTCCCCCTCCCTTTCAGGCACTCTCCTAGCTGTGCCGGGTGGCGCACCTGAAACTGACGTCATTGCACCCGGCGATGAGGTCAATGTGATGGCAGGGGTCCTTAAAACCAGAGGTCTGACTTCAAGGAAGTCAGACCACCGCAGGACTCTCAGGCAGAGACGGAGGGGGGGTTAGAGGACCATGTCGTACAGGGCACGTCATTGGTCCTTAACCCTTTCGCTGCTGAGGCTTTTCCCGCCCCTATGCTGAGGTCATTTTTACCTGTTTTGCGCATCATGTTTAAACGTGTTTTGAAGGCTTATTTTAGTATATGACCCAGACATATTATATATCGTTCTTTCCGTCAGACTCGGTAGATTCATAATATGTCATTATTATATGTATACGTTATGTCATGTCTGTATATTATAACAAAAAATGCAATAAAATATGTATTTTCAATAATTTACAATGTGTAAAGTGTTTTTTTCCACATTTTAACATGCGAGCAATTGCGGTTATATTTTGTATGGGGTGCGCTTGTTAAAAAAATTAGAGATGGGGTCTCGTTACATTTTTTTTTGGGGAAAATGACACTATTTTTAACCAACGCACCGCATACAAAAATCGTTAGTGCAGCATCATTGTTCACATTATAATTGAAATGGGAACAATATTGCTGCATTAACAAACCCAAAAAAAAAAAAAGTGTTTAATTTTTTTTTTTTTTTTAATTTTTTTTATTTTTTTTTACAAAATTTTTCACTGTAGTGTTTGGTATCGTTGGAACGGCCATGCTCTGGCCGATCCAACGATACCAAAATTTAACCCCTAACTGCCACGGATCGGGAGATAGGGAGTTCATTGGAACTCCCTATCTCCACAGTTGGTGGCAGTTAGGGGTTAAGTCTAGGACTGGCGTCATCGTGCTACGCACGATGACGCCAGTCCTCTGGGGGAGTTCCCGGAGGCTTGGCCGACATCCAAGATGTCGGCCAGCTCCGGGAAAGGATCGCGAACCGGCGCTTTTCAGCGCCGATTCGCGATCCAGCTCCCCAGGGGTTAATGCCAGGCATCATTTGGAAGGGCAGGCTGTGCCCTTCCAAATGATGCCTGGGTTAACCCCCTGTGCGCCGCCGATAGGGAGGAGAGAGGTCCGAAGGACCTCCCCCCCCTCCCTTTCAGGCGCCTCCTCCGCACATGCGGGGGGGGGCACCTGAATTAGGTGTCATCGCGCCCCCGCGATGACACCTAATGCTGGCAGCTGCTGGTCCGGATGCGCGGCTGACATCCAGGATGTCAGCCCGCACCGGAGGGGCCAGCGATCGGCCGGAACCCGGCCGAACGCTGACCCCAATGTGAGGACGCGCTCAGCGCGTCCTCAGCACACCAGCGGGAATGCTGAGGACGCGCTGAGCGCGTCCTTAGCATTCAAGTGGTTAAGGGATATTTTTCTCAGGACGTATCCTGTACGTCATTGGTCCTTAATAGGGTTAAAAGTCTTCAGGGCACTATTCCCTAATTTACGGTAACATTAGCGTTCGCATATGTAAGTGTTATCACTAGGATAAGTGATTTATCGCATTACACCCATTATACCTTCCTGACGCTAATCCCGTAAGAAATCTTTTTTAATGCATCAGTGGTTGCGCTAGCTTCTGCGAGTTTACTGTACTTTGCGCATCCTACATTTAACCTGGTGAGTGCAATCATTAATTAGCGTTACGATAAGTAAGATATTACAAAGTTCTAAAGCTAATTACTGTCGGGAAGTGCAAGTCAAAAATTTACCTACACCTAAAAGCTGGTGCTAAATGATTCCGCATTTGAAAAATCATTTAGCACCCCCTAAAAACTCCCCCAATAAATCTCATAGTCACCTCTCACCTGCGGCGAGAACAGTGGGCCGATTCGCCGCTTCTTGTCCCCGGGAGCAGAGTGAGACTGTGAACAAATAGTTCCCAGTCTTTCTCGCAAATCACTCCTAGGGCGATGCTCGATCTCGCGGCCCGGAACTCAATGAGGTGATACTCGCTGTGGCGCAAAAACGGTACCACGCGTATCCCAGCGGTTAGTGCTGCATACTGGAGCAAGGTGCTGAGACAGTAAAATGGAGACGCTATGGAGAAACCTGCATCATCCCCATTTTAGCGCTAACATAGGAATAGTGCCCTTGCAGTCTATATCCTAGTGATGTCCTTTGAATACATCTCACACACTACAATGATTTGAGTCAGTGATCAACCCTCAGACTCCATTCTATGGCCAAAGACACCCAGTGAGGAGCAAGTGACGTAAAGATAATCAGGGACTGCAGTTTACATCATAAAATGGATGCACCCAGTGATACATATAGAGTAAAATATTTCTTAACTAAACATACAAGAGGAAAACAAAGCACATGTAAGATATCAGCAACTTAAAATAAACAAAATAATAATATTTCATTTTTTGGGGACAGATACTGTGCTGGGTCTCCATAGACATGTAAGGGTCAGCCATGGCAGCCTACTGTCACAGCAGGAGACTGATTTTATAGCTCCTCCAGATTAAAGTATATACTGTTAATATAAAATGCTATCTGCAAGGAGACATTTGCCTCACACCATAACCCAGGCAAAGAACATAAATTATTGAAATGGCACTTTAAAATTCCATGTTTTTTTTCTCAAAATTCCATAAATTCCAAGCACTCAAAAAAGCCACAAAGCTGCATTTTATTGTATTTGCTTCTCTCACGGAAACAAATGTTATAAATACACTGCTCGAAGCATTGGAAAATATGTCATTTAATCCCATATGAGGGTCTCGATGTGCTAGTGTAAAGTGAAGTAATATATATCAAGCAATAGATGTTACATTTATGCTTTTATTACATGCAGGGCCCGGAGTTCATCCATCATCACATATATATATATATATTATAGTAAAATATACCTGATACAATTTATTCCCTGCTTGGAAATATGTGTTCTAATTTACTTTTCTTGAAATTAATTCCCAACAGTGTGCGTCTCTTAGTGCATTTATCTAACACATTTTTTTCCAAACTTAGTTTCCCTTTTTGTTCTTTCTGCAAAAGACCTAAGTGATGTCCCCTGTGGTTTCAAACAATGGGGATCTGAGATAAAATATCTGATGCTGTAAGAATGCTCCATACTATTTATCTCCTGTTGACAGGAAATGACCTATATTCTCCTTAGATCCAGGCACTACCTTAGCATGAGCCATGGCTTTGTTATGAAGGAGAGGAGAAAAGTGTCCTCTTTAGAGACCAGACATACAAAACAATTCCAGAGAAAATACAAACAAGCAACCCCAAAACACAACAAAATGTTTAACTTTTGTATTAACGTAGTGATCCCAGACAGGCCTGGCTACATTATATAAAGAGTTACACACATGTTAATTTACAGTGTGGAAGCACTATCACTGAGCTGCAAGCACAACGGAATAATACCTCCTGCCGTTAGAATGCCGAGTCCAAACCATGTCTTAATGGCAAAAGTGGAATAGGGCCCCATATGTTACTTAAAAGTAATAGTCAGTGGCAGCTGTTGACATTTCTAGTTGGTGGGGCGCCACACTGGAAACATGAATGTTTTTAATCATTAATAGGAATATATCTATATGGCACTACTTCCTCCAAAACATGTGGGCGATCCCACATACAGGGAATAAAACATAAACCTATTTCTATAAATGAGGCAAATGAAATGGCCATTTTAAGGCTAAATTCAATAAATACAAATATAATCCAGAATTTAGCCACAAGGTGTAAACATAAAACATTATTCAGTATAAACAAATCTAAAAATGAAAAAAAAGGTAATTTTTATTATTTGCTAAAAAATATAACTGAAAACTGTTCTACCCATTTTACTCTAAATAACTCTGAGTATACAAAACGTCAGTGCATGAAAGAAAAAAAATACAGTTTACTATTGCTATTTAGCAATTAATGCAAAATGTGGCTGTACATTCTCTGTCATTAAGGGGTTAAGGCAGGCAGCCGGTGTGTGTGATTCAGATAAGATCTACACTGAAGCCTGCTAGCTTTGGACTGGTTTGTTTGACGCCCATCAAATAGCCAGCAGCAGGGAGCATAAACACAGTTGAGGCCTGTGACTCCTTATCAGTTTTCTGGATGATGTCCAAGACAAATGATCAGATGAATTTATTTTCTCTGCCTAGCAATAGTTGAGGAAACAAGGACACTGCTTAAAGAGACATAATCTCTAGATTGTAAACTCCTATGAGCAGGGCCTTCTACACCTCTTGTTTCCATCATATGTCCATTTATGTCATTCCCTTTGGTTATTGTAAAGTGCTGCAGAAACTGTTGGTGCTATTTAAATGATGATGATAATAATAATAAACACATGTTATCAATCAGGCACATCTTATATTACACAAAAGAACAGAAAAAAATTATATAGTAAAAATGTTATAGTTCCTTTTTACTGCAATATTTAATGGTAGGGCCCTGATTCATTTGCCCCTATGGACAAGCCTCCACTGGTAACAGACTAAATATGGTATTCATTTCTGTACTAACAGTATCTAATTTGCTATTGCTCTGATTTTATTTTCTTCCAGATTTGTAGCTATCCGGGAAAACCCGTCCATGAAATTGGGACATTCTGGATGATTATCGTTTTTTTTAATATAGGGTACTAAGAGTCTAATCTTGAAGGATTTTACGAAATCCAAAGGGATCGATAGAAGATGGCCAATGTTGGAGCGCAGCTGGATTCATCTGAACAGAACAATGAATTTAGTGACAAAATAAAGACAAGATCTGGTAAGTTATTTTGACTTATTTCCTTGGTAAAGTTATTTTTTCTCTTTTATATGTATTGTTGGATAAACAGCCTTTGGGGCTTTCTGATTGAATGCAGTGTAAGGCGCACTGGGCTCTCTACACACAGCAGAAGAGAGGCTTCTATTGGGGTAATTAGTTTATTTACATGGTATTTACAACTGTTATATTAGTATTAACTATATATCCTTTCTATTAATTATATTATTGTGTTATATATATCTATTAAATTATATATATATATAAGTAGTGGGAGGGAGTTTATTGGTTTAGTTTAGTTGCGCTAGGTCTTATTTACCAAAATTTGCAGTTTTCAGTTTTTTAAAATAATAAACCTAAAGTAAGTGAGCAAACACTTGGTGATTTTTCATGGAAGGATTGCGTACACACAACAGCAGTTAAGTGAAGAATTTAACCTGAGCGCAAAGCCATCAGCTGCCAGAATCTCATTCCCCATTTCTGACTTTCAGCGACCCGATCATGGGCATCGTAGTTACTGAAAGCCCTGGAGAGCTGAACTTATGTAATCCTTAGAAAAAATAAATATTAAAATACTTGTGCTTAAAATCAGACAATAAACTATTGATAAGAACACGGATGTCAAGGTCAAGTTACAAAAGTTCTGCTTTGAAACTGGATCCTTTCATGTAAAGAACAACGGCGTGTGTAAAGAATGAATGTCCGTGGTTATTCTATTATTCATGGCTTATTTTTTAACTCTAGAAACCCCTCATTTGCAATTAATGTAATTGAATTCACTGGCAGCTGTGATCAGACAACATGATACATGTTGTTACTTTGTATTCTGTTATATTTGGATTTGTCTCGCTTGTATTATTAGAACCAGAAAGGACTAATTGAAATAATTAATAAATTCATTAAAGCCTCACTTACCATTCTTCAAATGTCTACAGATTGGCACTAATGTAATTAATGTTGAACATGTCTGATGGTGTGGCCGGTGGAACATTATTTTTCTATTTATCTTTTGCAGTTTAGAACTCAAGCAAATAGTTTTTTTCCCCCCAAATAAATGCCTAAACACAGATTATTGTCAGTACTAATTATTTGTTGTGGGATAGCTTTCAAAATGCCAAGCATCCTTAATAACAGGGTTGGGTACAATGGCTTACTCCCAAAGAGGGACTGTCCTCCCGTAAGCGAAACATTTGGATCCTGTGCTAATTTGGTATATAGTTTAAGAACCCAGTGCTTAAAATAACCTTAACAGCCCCAAAGGATGGCTGCCTCAAAACTAAAATACTCTGCAGAATAGCACTTGCTAAAACACGTAGTGATATCATACAACAGCTGTCCCAACAGTCTGGGACAGTTTTAGAAAAGTGTTTACAACATATCCAAACCCTTAAACAGTAGTTAGTGTATCCTACACTGGCACTCACCAAACTGTTCTTCGCAGAACTACGGATGTGACCTGTCTGGTAAAAAAATCTGGATGTGGGGTTGTTTTCTCCCTAGCAAGCCTACAGAAATGTCATGGGATCTCTATGTGGCTGTATGCATGAACGAGTGAAGATGAACCTGTTGTCCATAAAACGTGTTGAGAAATTTACTTTCTTGTAAATATAGTTGTAATATATACTTCTTTATTTATAGTTTTACGATACACTTACTCCGAGACTACACAGGGCAACGTCTGAGATAGTTGGAGGGTTGTCAGAGTGTCCATGTTTTCCGGGATACATATAACTATTAAGGCTGGGGTCAGACGAACACAGTGCGAACATGCGTTTAGCCTCACTTTATTACGGCCGTAGTAGCAGCAAATGACGTCCAACGCAGGCCCACACACGAAGTACGGCCGCACGAAAGTTCGGCCGCGCAACGCAAGCGGCAAACGAACGAATTTTTGCAAGAACGTCGAACCGCTAGTACTGACGTACAGAGTGCGCTGCGACCGGATAGCGGCGTGTGTGCATGATTAGGAGACGTCAGACACTGCTCATGTCCAGCCAACATTACGTCCAGACACCCAAAGTTTCCTGGTTTGGATCCGTAAAAAATCACGGCCGTAATTGTGCATCGTATGACCGCTATCGTGTATTTCGTGAAAAAGTACGTCCATGCGTTCAGATTGAATTTGGTAGCTAGACTTATACATTAAAAGGAAGCTACAGGGTTAAAACTGGAAGGGGTAGATAATGCAAGGGTAAATATTAACCCCTTCTGTCCCTTTAGTTTCTTTTAAAAGCTCACCTGAATCCAGCACTGATCTCCCTCTGAGCCCTATAAGATATGACATGCTTTCAGCTCAGCATGTCATGTGATCACAGAGGGCTGGGTGCCTCAGCCAATCCAGTGGCTCTCAATGCAGTACACTTTGATATCACTTGGATAAGGCTAGCTCTGTTATACACTCATACACAGTGCACACACCACAGAGCTGCACAGCATTAAAACTCATGCTCATACACACTGCACATTACTTTATCATTAGCTGCACAGCACTAAATCTCACTGTAATGTGCATTTTGTATGAGTGTATCACAGAGCTCCATAGCAATAGAACTCACAGTAATGTGCGGTGTGTATTTATTTATTTATTTATTTATAAAGGATTTTACCAGGAAGGATACATTGAGATTTCTCTCGTTTTCAAGTACGTCCTGGGTTCAAGAACATTGAATGGTTACAGTTGTTACAGAAATACAAAGTGATACAATGCAAGATATTAAAAAAAACACAAATATACAGTTTAACAGAAAATAAATATGTAGGAAATAAAGTCATTATGTTACATGTTTACAGGTGCATTCTGTATTGAGGTATGTTAATAGGGAGCTCGAGTGACTTTAGACTGGGGGAAGATTTGATGGCGTCTGGGAGATTATTCCATAACTGCGGTGCTCTGTAGGAAAATGAAGATCAAGCCACTTTCTTTTTGTATTGTGGTATTGCAAGTAAGGTGCTGGTCCTGGATCGGAGGTTATAGGATGAGGGAACTGCTGGAGGAAGCAGTGTATTCAGATAGGGTGGTAGCTTCCCAGAAAAGCTCTTAAACACCAGGTTGGAGAGGTGAACGGTGCGTCTAGATTCCAGCGACGGCCAGTTTAGCTCTTTTAACATGTCACAATGGTGGGTCATGTAGTTACATTGTAGCGCAAAGCGGCAGAATGAGTTATACAATGTGGTAAGTTTCTGAAGGTGTGTTTGCGGGGCCGCTGCATACACTACATCTCTGTAATCAATAGCCGGCATAAGCATTTGTTATACAATTTGCTTTCTTACCGTGGGGTTCAGGCAGGATTTGTTTCTGTACAGGGCACCTAGTTTGGGCTAAATTTTAGATGAGAGTTTATTAACCCTTTCGCTGCTGAGGCATTTCCCGCCTCTGTGCTGAGGTCATGTTTACTGGTTTTGCTCATGTTTAAACGTGTTTTGAAGGCTTATTTTAGTATATGACCCAGACATATTATATATCGTTCTTTCCGTCAGACTCGGCAGATTCATAATATGTCATTATTATATGTATACATCATGACCTGTCTGTATATTATAACAAAAAAATGCAATAAAATATGAATTTTCAATAATTTACAACGTGTAAAGTGGTTTTTTTTCACAACATGCGAGCAATTGCGGTTATATTTTGTATGGGGTGCGCTTGTTAAAAAAATTAGAGATGGGGTCTCGTTACATTTTTTTTGGGGAAAATTACGCGATTTTTAACAAACGCACCGCATACAAAAATCGTTAGTGCAGCATCATTGTTCACATTATAATTGAAATGGGAACAATATTGCTGCATTAACCACTTCAATGCGGAGGACGCGCTCAGCATGGCTGCTGGTATCCTCGATGTCAGCCCAGCATCCGGAACCGCAGCTGCTGAAATTAGGTGTCATCGCGGCAGAGCGATGACACCTAATTCAGGCGCCCCCCCGCATGTGCGGAGGAGGCGCCTGAAAGGGAGGGGGGGAGGTCCTTCGGACCTCTCTCCCTCCCGATCGGCGGCGTTGCGGGGGTTAACCCAGGCACCATTTGGAAGGGCACAGCCTGCCCTTCCAAATGGTGCCTGGCATTAACCCCTGGGGAGCTGGATCGCGAATCGGCGCTGAAAAGCGCCGGTTCGTGATCCTTTCCCGGAGCTGGCCGACATCTTGGATGTCGGCCAAGCCTCCGGGAACTCCCCCTGAGGACTGGCGTCATCGTGCATAGCACGATGACGCCAGTCCTAGAGTTAACCCCTAACTGCCACCAACGGTGGAGATAGGGAGTTCATTGGAACTCCCGATCTGTGGCAGCTAGGGGTTAAAGTTTGGTATGGTTGGATCAGCCAGAGCATGGCCGTTCCAACGATACCAAACTCGAATGTGACAAAAGTTTTTTAAAAAAAATTTAAATTAAATTTAAAAATAAAAATATATTTAAAAAGAAATTATAAAAAAAAAAAAAACATTTTTTTTCTTTTTTTTGGTTCGTTAATGCAGCAATATTGTTCCCATTTCAATTATAATGTGAACAATGATGCTGCACTAACGATTTTTGTATGCGGTGCGTTTGTTAAAAATCGCGTAATTTTCCCAAAAAAAAAATGTAACGAGACCCCATCTCTAATTTTTTTAACAAGCGCACCCCATGCAAAATATAACCGCAATTGCTCGCATGTTAAAATGTGAAAAAAAACACTTTACACATTGTAAATTATTGAAAATACATATTTTATTGCATTTTTTGTTATAATATACAGACATGACATAACGTATACATATAATAATGACATATTATGAATCTACCGAGTCTGACGGAAAGAACGATATATAATATGTCTGGGTCATATACTAAAATAAGCCTTCAAAACACGTTTAAACATGATGAGCAAAACCGGTAAAAATGACCTTTTCAGCGCCGATTCGCGATCCAGCTCCCCAGGGGTTAATGCCAGGCACCATTTGGAAGGGCAGGCTGTGCCCTTCCAAATGGTGCCTGGGTTAACCCCCGCAGAGCCGCCGATCGGGAGGGAGAGAGGTCCGAAGGACCTCCCCCCCTCCCTTTCAGGCGCCTCCTCCGCACATGCGGGGGGGGGGGCGCCTGAATTAGGTGTCATTGCGCTGCCGCGATGACACCTAATTCCAGCGGCTGCGGTCCCGGATGCCGGGCTGACATCGAGGATGTCAGCCTGCACCGGGGGGGCCAGCGATCGGCCGGAACCCGGCCGAACGCTGACCCCAATGGGAGGACGCGCTCAGCGCGTCCTCAGCACAGCAGCGGTAATGCGGAGGACGCGCTGAGCGCGTCCTCCGCATTGAAGTGGTTAAATATATATATATATTTTTAAACTTTTTTCATAGTCATGTTTGGTATTGTTGGAACGGCCATGCTCTGGCCGATCCAAAAATATCAAACATTAACCCCTAACTGCCACGGATCGGGAGATAGGGGGTTCATTGGAACCCCCTATCTCCACCATTGGTGGCAGTTAGGGGTTAACTCCAGGACTGGCGTCATCGTGCTATGCACGATGACGCCTGTCCTCAGGGGGCATTCCCGGAAGCTTGGCCGACATCCAAGATGTCGGCCAGCTCCGGGAAAGGATCACGAACCGGCGCTTTTCGGCGCCGATTCGTGATCCAGCCCCCATGGGGTGAATTCCAGGGACCGTTAGAAAGGACAGTCTGTGCCCTTCCAAACGGTGCCTGGATTAACCCCCTGCACGCCGGCGATTGGGAGGGAGAGAAGTTTGAAGGACCTCCCCCCCCCTCCCTTTCAGGCGCCTCCTCCGCACATGCAGGGGGGCGCCTGAATTAGATGTCATCGCGCCGCTACAATGACATCTAATTAGGCCGGCGGCGGTTCCGGGTGCTGGGCTGACATCGAGGATGTCAGCCCGCACCGGGGGGTACAGCGATCGGCCGGGTGGCCCCAAAGGGAGGATGCGCTCAGCGCGTCCTCCGCAAGGAACGCTACCTGCTGGTGGACGTGCTGAGCATGTCCTCCGCAGCGAAGGGATTAATGTGGGGGCCAAAGGATAGATTTGGGTCTAACCACATACCTAGATATTTGAGAGAAGTGACTGTGGTCAGTGTGCCATTTGATTTTGTCCCCACACATAGATGGGGATTTTGCAATTTATGTAGTTTAGGTGCGGTTCCAAAGAGCATCGTAACAGTTTTGTCAGTATTTAGAAAAAGTTTGTTGTGTTTGATCCACTTTTCTACCTCTGTGAATTGTTCTTGCAGCACGGCCTCCAGCTGCGGGAGATTCGGTTTGCTGGTATAGATTACGGTGTCGTCTGCGTACATGTGTACAGTTGAGGCTTTGCAGACGCTAGGAAGATCATTTATGAATATTGTGAATAGCAGGGGGCCGAATATCGAGCCTTGGGGTACACCGCAAGTGACTGGGAGGGGGAGGGAGGAGCGGCCAGAAATGGACACATATTGCGATTGGCCGGATACATATGATTGAAACCAGGTTAGCGTGCGATCACCAATGCCAGAGTCTTTACGTTTTTTTAACAAGAGGCCATGGTATTCTGTGTCAAAGGCCTTGGCAAAATCTAGGAAGATGGCTCCAGTTAGGTTTCCTTGTTCCATCCCAGCTTGGATATCATTGCAGACTTTTAACAACATATCACAAAGCTACACAGCAATAAAACTCACAGTAATGTGCTGTGTGTGTATGAGCGTATCACAGGGTGTGAAAACAAAATTGGGGGGGGGCAGCATTTCATTCTTGGACCCAGACAGCACAGTGTCTTAAGCCGGACCCATTTGTGTTTTGCATAAAATTAAAATTCTTTCACCTTGGTGGATCATTGAACTGCATTTTGCCTTTTTTGCTCCGGGTAGGGGGAGGGGTGCAAAAGGGAGCATCTGCCCCAGGTGCCAAATACTCTAAGTACGCCTCTGCATACCAATCACCCTAGATTTGACACAATATTCTGTTTTTACACTCCCTCAGTTCACCCATTAATTTCAGCATCTGCAATTAATTTATCCCACATAACAAGTCATATCTAACCTCATACACAAAATCAGTAAATTCATTTGGCGGCTACTGATATGTGTTAACTATCACTATGTCACTTGACAGCTATTTAAAAATGAAATCTATAATTTCAATGGCCGGAAAACCCTCTTTCATATAAGGGGTTATGTGAGAGATTTCTATAAGGACAGTGTGATAATCGCCCCTTTAGGCTAGGGTCAAACGAACGCATTTTACTCATCGATCGTCAAAAAGTGTGTCCAAACGCATTGACGTATTTTTTTTTACTGTGGACGCGAAAGCGGTCAAATGATGCGCATTTTCGTGCGTGTTTTTTTACAGATCGCCAATAAAACACTTTTTGCATCTGGACGTTATGTTGGCCGGATGTTAGCAGCGTCTGACGTCTCCTAATCACACACACATGCCGCTATGCAGACGCAGCGCACTCTGTACGTCAGTACGAGTGGTTCCACGTTCTCAAAAAAATGCGTTTGTTTGCCACTTGCTTTGCGCGGCCGAACTTTTGTGCGGCCATACTTTGTATATTGGCCGTCATTGCCCATCATTTGCTGCTATTACGGCCGTGATTAAGTGCACCTAAACACACGTTAACCCCTTAAGGGCCGCTGACGTACCCTGTACGTCCTGTCCTCGGGTCTCCCTTAGACCCGCGGACGTACAGGGTACGTCAGTGGCGCCTAATCCCCCTCCCGCCCGATACTCACCTCCCTCGCTGGATCCCACGGCGATCTGGCAGGGAGGAAGCCTGCCCATGTGATTTACATGGGCAGGCGAGGCTGATGACGTCGCCACGCTGCGTGGTGACGTCATCAGCAGGCATCCCCATGCATTTCAATGGAGGGGAGGGAGGGGGCTCCTTCGGAGCCCTCTATCTCCCCAACCATTGAAGCTAGGGAGATGCTGTTTGCACTGCTGGAGAGGGGAGAGCCTCCCCTTTTCAGCGGTGTAAGGCATTAACAGTTTCGCCGCCGGATCACGTTGCGGCGCCACTTGGCGCCAAAACGCGATTCAAACCTGGAGGGGGGCTGACATCTTGGATGTCAGCCAAGCCTCCAGGTCCCCCCCACCCACTGACAACCTCACCATATGTGTGAGGATGTCAGTGGGCCAGTTAACCCTCTAGCTGCCATGTAGAGATAAGGGGATCGGATTATGGCCTTTCCAATGATACCAAACATGACCAGGTTTGGTTTTAAATTTTTTAAAAAAAAATTAAATTAAATAAAAAAATGTTTTTTTTTTAAAAGTTTTTGTTTTAAAAGTTTTTTTTGTCTGGTGGGAGTTTAATTAAATAGGACCTAGGCTGTCATCTAAAAATAATTAGCACAAAATGGTCAGAATGAGCGCAGAGCACATAGGTGAACTGTCTCAGCAGTGAAGGGGTTAAAAAGCAAACGCATGTAAAAATTGGGTATTTCTAGTCTCGGGACAAAATTTTGAACCTATTTAGCCGGGGTCTTTTTGGGTGGTTGTAGATTTTGGGGATTAAATTCCGAAAAAGTGTGTTTTTACCATTTTTTTCCTCATATTTCATATTTTTTTTTATAGTAAATTATTGGATATGATGGAAATAATGGTATTTCTAGAAAGTCCATTTAATGGCGGGAAAAAGGGTGTATAATATGTGTGGGTCAAATAAACGAGTAAGAGGAAAATTTGACCTAAACACTAACAGCGCAGAAACGTAAAAACAGCAGCGGTCACTAAAAGACGGATTTGTGTAAAACCGCCCGGTCACTAAGGGGTTAAAAATGCGTTAGTCTGACCCCAGCCTTAAATGACAGACAATCCTATAATATCTCTAATTTGCAACCTGGCAGTTGGACTGGCAAAGAGACACCTTTTAAGACACCTTTTAAGTAGAATAAAAGCCTCTGTGCGTTTGTTTCGCTTGGATATAAGGGATTTGAAGTGCAGACGACAATTTTTTACTACAGCACAATTTGCAGGTTGTAGGACAATCACTGCTCCTAGTAGATTTGGAACCACTTGATCAATATTTTTGAGTGAGCCATTAACTCTTTCAGGTTCACCTGCAAATACTGGCTCTGGCTTTTCTGGCCAGTTGCTGTACCTATGAACTTTAGCATGTGCAAAAATCAGTGAATAAGAAGCAATTCGTAGATGCATGCTATTGCAGGGGCAGACATAAAAAGCTCCCCAGCGCCAAATCACAACCTGGACGTTAAGGCTAGGGTCAGAGGAACGCATATTTGCATCGTCCGTAAAAAAGTACGTCCTTACGCATGGACGTACTTTTTCATGGAAGACGCGATAGCGGTCATATGATGCGCAATTTCGGCCGTGATTTCATACGGATCCAAACCAGGAAACGTTGGGTGTCTGGACGTTATGTTGGCCGGACATGAGCATCGTCTGACGTCTCCTAATCACGCACACACGCCGCTATGCGGACGCAGCGCACTCTGTACATCAGTACTAGTGGTTCAACGTTCTTGTGAAAATGCGTTCGGTTGCTGCTTGCGTTGCACGGCATAACTTTCATGCGGCCATATTTCGTGTGTGGGCCTGCGTTGGACGTCATTTGCTGCTACCACGGCCATATAAAGTGCGGCTAAACGCGCGTTCGCACTGCGTTCGTCTGACCCCAGCCTAAAGGCAAGACACAAATGGAAAACATTTGTGTCTGCCGCTTTTCATTTGCAGCCAACAGCTCAAATCATTATACTGCCTAGCCGCACGGAGATAATGCAAGCCATGATAGGGGGTGCTCTGGAGTTATCTGCTCCACAAGTCCATAGGGCTCCATGGAGATTGAGGAGATCTCATGCAAGTTCTGCAAGCTCATGTGAATGAGATGCAGCAGGGCGCCTGAGGGATACACAGAGGAACACTGGAAACTATTTGTTCCTAGTGGACATCTGCCCACGGACCGAGGAGGCAGCGGATTGTGGCGCTCTCTCCAGTGAGGGATCTGAAGGGAGTATGGGATTTTTCGGAAGTTTTAGGTGTGTGTGTGTTATGTGATTGATCTGAAATGCAGTCACTTCACATAAGATTCTGAAAGACGGTATTCATTTCAGAATAAAGTCAGACGCAGATGGGGAATGAGCTGGATGGATTAACACGTTCTCCATCTGCTGGGACCATATTAGCGTCTGTCAATCAAAGTATAGGAGGTGCAAATGTGCAGAGTATGCTTTCGCAGCATCCGAGACACAAGCTCAGCTTGCATGGAATAATAGTTCTCTGGTGTCCTTCTACCTGACCAGCGCGATTCTGCAAAGTTGGGCATATGAGAAAACACATAGAACTTCCCTTTAAGGACACCTAACTTAATCTGACATATACCAGATGTACTTATTACTAGAAAATAGCATTACACTTGTCTATAACATCCTGCAGTTAATACATTTCTAGCATCTGTCACTTTTGAAAGTTTTTCAGTTTCATTACATGTTCTATGCTCTTGATTCAAAATTTTGCTATCCAAGAGACTTGTCAAACTAATGTGTTTGTCCAAAATTATTGAGAGTTTTCCCAAATGTAATGACTTACAGTCTGTGAGATGGAAATTTTCTGCAGTTTTCTGGAGGTGTAAACTAGTTTAGCCTTTGTTCTATTAAATCTGGCAGTTTACCATGAAGAAAATGAATCTGTATGTAGACAAGTCTTTGTGATTCATTGTTGAAAGTTGTTTGACTGGTGGTGTTTTGGCCTGTGATTTATATATATTTGAATTATCAATAAACTTGCTTTATATATATATTGCGACCATCTGATTGGGGGCAGGGTGATAGACCACTGGTTTATCAGCAGGCGAATGGAGAGCTCTATTTCTTTCCCGTGTGGGTGTTAACGCGCAGCTGATTCATGATTAGTGACTGTCCTGCCCTTATAGGAGACATGGTTCCCCCAGATAGGTCAGTCTTTGTGTTGAGTGCAGCAGGGAAGGAAGCGCAATCCTGAACAGAAGAAAAGTGTGTTTCATTTTGCTTTTCCTGATTGGTAAGTGGCTTAGCTGCCCAATATTTCAGAAAGGAAATTTATTTATATATTTGTTTATTTTCTTGTTTTACCTTGCAAGTCCATGGCTGCACAAAGAAAAGCAGAAGCATTGATCCATGTGTCCAGTGGATATATCACAAAAAGAAAAAGGAATATATATATATATATCACACTCCTATGAATTATGTACTTTTTGTGGAAAGCAGTGAGTATATAGAAGAGATTATAAAGTTAGTAAGACCGTAGGCAATGCTCACATAAGAGGCCTCTCTAATAATGGAAAACATGCAGAAAGTTAACCTAATGCATTTTAAGTAATTAAGCCTTATACTTCCCTCTCAGTAGTTGGGAATATGTGAATGTAAAGTGTATTTGTGTGGAACATACCACACAAACTGTCATGTGAGGCCGTCGGCGCCTGTCTCTTTTCATCTAATTATAGGGCTGCCTATTGGAGCAGATTCCTTTATGTCCAGGGGTGATACTTCTCTGGATCATCTCCTCCCACGTTTGTTTACCATCATCTGTTTAGAGTAATGTTTATTATGTGGGTACATTCCAGAATAATGTCATTAATGATCATTTGCACTTTTTGAATCGTAGTACAGAGACACACCATTGTGCTGATTTTATTACATAAGGACAAAATTGGAAGGACCAGGGTTGTCTGAGAATTACCAGTTGCTTTTTGGTTTATGTAGAAGTTTCAGAAATAGTGGGAAATGTTTTTAAAAAAATTAAGAAATTTGATATGAGTTTTGTGTGTTTTATTTATTTATTTCCATATGCTTTTACATCCATTGTCCTTATGCTGTATTAAACAAGGGAAATTTGTTGCCTGCAGTGTCTATAGTCACTCAGGAGCTTAATGGACCACTACCACTAAAAATGAAATGTAGTTATTGTGCTTATGTTTTGTTGTTGATATCATACATGTGCTTTGTTTTTCTCTTGTATGTTTTGTTAAGAAAATATACTACACTCTTATAGGGGTTATTCAGAGCGCACTGAAAAGTCACCAACATTTCGGTGCTCTCTTGATCCCTGCATTTCGGGGAATAAAATTCCCTGACCCTGTGGTGAATTCAGCATTCACCTCAGGGTCCCCGAAGTGCAGGGAAAAGCCATCGCAAAACTGCCAATTTTTTTTAAAAAAGCGCCGCAAGATCCAAGAATTTCTGCAGGTCCCAGCGGCTTATTGGATCCGATTCGATGAGCCACCAGGAACCCGCAGAAATTATTGTATTGGATCCGATGAGCCACTGCCAACCAGCCGAACACGGCCAGAAAAAGCCGACCAGAATAAAGTCTGTGAGCTGATCACCCACTCGAATCATTGTATTGAGTGGGATGTATTTAAAGGTCATCACCAGGGTGTAGATTAAACATTCAGCAGCCATCTCTTGCCTCAAGTAGCTTAGAGAATAGCCCCTGCAGACTTACCTAAACATTCCCTTTCATTAACTGTTAAATACTGTAGATTCGATAAACCACAGAAGTAAAAAAAATCCAGAGCCCGCATGGCCTACCCTAGGTCCCAGGGGCCGCAAAGCCTACCCTAGGACCTGGGGGCTGCACAAGTTTGCGGGGCCATGGTGAATGCATGGCCTATCCGTGGCCCGGCCTATCCGTGGCCCCTGTGGCCACCTGGCCTACTGAGGCCTTGGGGCAATGTGGCCCCCTCAACTCAAGGGTCCGGGTGCTTTGGCACTCTCTGTATCCCTTGTTAATTATGCCCATGATTGTATTATCCTAACATAATCTATAACTTTACCTACGTTTGATGTCAATTTGTCTACCTGTTATAGTTTTGTGTCTTCCAAGCTGGATCTCTGACGCCTTACTTCCAAATTCATCGAGCGATTTCTTTTAAGACATGAAAAAGATGACTTTTTCAACATCTTAGTCTTTGATTATTAGTATGTTGATCTTTCAGACAACGCTTGACTGTAACATCTATTTGTTATTTAATAAGCTCACAAAAGATCTTGGCTTCCTGATTATGTTAATCCTTCCTCGTTTCCAAGGCATGGATGCGTTAAAGCAGCAGTAGAGTCTTTTCTTTTATGGGTTCAATGAAGCAAATCATCTCATATTGTTGTCCTGTTGTTCTCCCTTTCTTACTGTCAAAACGTTGCCTCTTGTCCTGCTCATGACTTCAAAATAATGGCAAAAGCGCCTTGAAAAAAATTGTGTATATTCACATCACACTGACATTTGTAAGTAGGCGTTTTCTGCCTTCAAAGATCTTACTGTTTTAGGACCTTTTGGAGGACAGATGATTCTGAGAATTGTTTTCAACGTTTAGATTTTTGTAGCGGAGTATAACAATTAAGTGAATGAATTCTACCTAAAGCCAAACAGGCTCTTCAAATGTTTTGCCATTGATGATATCTGTGATGTGAAAGAAGGCATTCACTCAGTCCAGATGGCTTATTTAAACATACAGTTTTCTTACCATGTATGGAAGAAATTGCTGCCTCCCCTGAAATGTTATTGATTGTTTTATGGGCTCATTCCAAAAAATTCTAGCTTTTTCGAAGAAATGTCTATTTAGCTTGGATCTCCCATGTATCTATATGTGACATGAGACAGAGGGACGAGCTGGACGTGAATCCATTTAAGATTTACCTGAATAGCCGAAGTTTTAGGATCCAATATATACGGAAAACTTTACGATGGCAACAAAATAGTTTAAAGTTTTAAAAAAGACACAAAACACTTATCACAAAGGGCAGAATCCCAGTTTTGTGTTCTATGCCTTGAAGGTTTCAGATTCTTAAAAAAAAAAAAAAAAAGCTGAGGGGGATGTCTGAAACCTGACACCGCGTTGGCATGACTCCTTTCCTAGCAAGTACTTTTTTTCTACAGTTGGCAACTTCGCGGTGCAACGTGGGGAAGTCCCCTTGTAAGAATCCAATTAGGGAATTAAGCGCAATGTGTTGTCGAGCAAAGACAGCTGTTTGTTCATTTCACTTTTATATATTTGGTTGCAGTATTTTTAGTGTCCTGTAAAAATATACTAAAGGGAGGTTAAAAAAAAAATGGACATAAAAATTGCACCATCAAATTTACCGTAATGCATTTAATCCAAAATGCGTGAATGATTCTTATGGATTAAGACAGAATGAGTCATAATAGATGTTGACTCACTTTAGCGCTGCCAAAAATCTTTTCGAAAAGTTGTGATGAACCCTCCATTGTATTGCAATTCATTTTGTTATTTAGATCTTATTTAAAAAAAGGCTGATTTTAAGCCATATTATGGCAACTGTTACTGTACTTTAACAAGGTTATTCAGAGAGAGGTGGCAATCAAGAGAATTGTCAGGAAAAGTGAACAATCTAGACCAAATAGCCGACTTGGAAAGTGAGCTAAATGGGAGAAGGTTTCTGGTTTGGCTATTTTGACCTAGAATTTTCACTTCTTCAGTCATTCTCCGGGTTTTCACTTGTCTCTGAATAACCCTGTTAGAGGACTACAATTAAAGCAAGTTCACCTATTCTTTGGCTTACAGGTCTATTGTTTCCCAAACCTGTCCTCGGGACCCTCAACCAGGCCAGATTTTGCAGATTACCTTGAGGAAATGCAGACTGAATCCTGCAATCACTGAGCAGCAAATCAGATCACCTGTGCTGTGCTTCACATATCTGGAAAACCTGAGGCGGAGGGTCCTGAGGACAGGTTTGGGAAACACGGCACTAAGGCTGGGGTCAGACGAACGCAGTGTTAACGTCCGTGTTGCCGCACATAAGTACGTCCGTGATAGCATACAATTGTGTTAAATGGAGCTCCACACACGAAGTACGTCCGCACAGAAGTGCGGGGGCTGACGGACGCTGCAATCGGGCGCAGGGTAGGCAAGAACGTAATACTGCTAGAACGGACGTGCAGAGTGCGCCACGTTCACAACGTCCGCATAGCTTTGTGTGTGAGTGATGGAGCGTGGTCAGACGGACTGCATTTATACGTCCAGCATTTTTGACAGACAGAATGTTTTCTCATTTTAATTTATTTTCCCTGCTACATCAGTCAAAAAATACGTCAGTGAAAAAAAACGACTGTGTGGCCACTACCTTGTTGTCAGTCAGTAAGTACGTCCGTACTGCACGGACGCACAGTCCGTACAAAATGCGCTCATCTGACCCTAGCCTTAAGGGTGAAGCCTGGAGAATCGGCAGGAGAAGAGAACAATCTAGACCAAATAGCTGGTTTGGAAAGGGAGATAAAGGGGGAGAATTTTTCTGGTTTGGCTATTTTGACCATCAGGGTTATTCAGAGAAAGGTGAAGACCAGGAGAAGAGAACAATCTAGAACAAATAGCCGATTTGGAAAGGGAGATAAAGGGGAGAATTTTTCTGGTTTGGCTATTTTCACTTCTCCAGTCATTCTCCTGAGTTTCACTTTTCTTTGAATAGAGCTGCTAGATTTTTCACTTCTCCTGCCAGTTCTCTGGAGTTTCACCCTTTAGTGAATAGACCTTTTGGTCTGTCAAATGCCCCCTTTTCTTCACTCCTGTCAATCAAGCAGTTGGCATACATGTTTCATCAGGCAGATATGCCACGAGCAATGACACGCGGAAGTAAGAGACCAAACAGGCAGTTCTCCTGCGCTGCATCCATTCTTGTCTGTCATGCTGAAGTTGTTGGTGTGTTGCCACTTCAGAGAGCCAATGGTGCGTTCTGCATCCTTATATCAACCTTAACCTTTAGGCTAGGGTCAGACGAGCGTGATTTCTACGGACTGTACGTCCGTGCACACGGACGTACGTCAGTACGGAAGACACAGTAGTGGCCACACAGTCAGTTTATTCACTGACGTATATTTTGACGGATGTAGGAGGGAAAATAAATTAAAAAGCAAAACCATTTTGTCCGTGAAAAATGCTGGACGTATAAATGCAGTCCGTCTGACCACGTTCCATCACTCACACACAAAGCAATGCAGACGTTGCGGACGCAGCGCACTTTGTGCGGCCGTTCTAGTGGTTGTACGTTCTTGCCTGCCTTGCGTCCGTTTGCCGCGGCCGTGGTGCGTCCGTAGTTCAGTGCGGACGTACTTAATGTGTCAGGCTCCAATGGACTTTCTTTCATGCTATCACGGACGTACTTTTAGGCGCAATCACGGACGTGAACACTACGCTCGTCTGACCCCAGCCTCATGATCAGCCTGGGATCCATAGCCGAGTGAAAAATGCCATCAAACACAAACCTGTCCATGACATATTCTCTTCAGTTAGCTATGTATGGCTTACCTTCCATTTGTGGATTTTATCATTGAAATAGTTTTCTGACTGTTACTAGACTTGATTCCAATAGGTAGAAAAAGGAAGAATAAAAAGGTATCTGCAGGAAACACACCCTGTCAGGTCTATTCACTAAAAGGTGAAACTGGAGAACTGGCAGGAGAAGTGAACATTTTAGGTCGAAATAGCCAAACCAGGAAAATTCTCCCATTTATCTCACTTTCCAAATTCACTATTTGGTCTAGATTGTTCTTTTCTCCTGCCAGTTCTCCAGTCTTCACCCTTTCATGAATAGACCGGTTTATGTTTGTTTTTACTGGTGGTTGTGACGTCAAGGGATACAGTTAAAAACTAACATTTAAATGTATCGCATTTCCAGTATATCTGATTTTCTCTTGACATGTCCAATGAGTGAATTCTACATTGTATACACACTGAACTATTAGAGGCTCTGATCTTTTTTTTTATTAACCCCATAAGAAGGATCATAAATTCCTTTCACTTATACTAACACACACCTTGGGAATAGTAAAGTTGGCCTTTGGTGACTAATAAAAAAAAAAAGCAGCTGCGTGTAAACCAAAAAAACCGAGGTAGATCTTTCTAGTCTAGGATAAAAATACTGTATCCTTATCTCAGTCAAGTGTTCTGCAAACTGGTCTTCAGATCCAGTAATCCTTCATGGTGGTTTGGATTTCTATAGTTATCCATTAACTTAGTATTGGTCTATAAATTCTCCAGAAATCTAGCGTGGTTTTGTTTTTAAGGAAGTAGGATTGGCATCCCTGTACAGCATTTTTCCCAAACCTGTCCTCAGGACCCTCTGCCTCGCCAGGTTTGCCAGATATCTGAAGCACAGCACAGGTGATATGATTTGCTGCTCAGTGATTGCAGGATTCAGTCTGCATTTCCCCAAGGTGATCTGCAAAATCTGGCCTGGTTGAGGGTCCCGAGGACAGGTTTGGGAAGCACTGCTGTATAGTAACCAGGCTATAAACAGGACACCTGCTTTAAAGCATTCTGTGCGTCCGTGCACAACGGAGGTACTTTATGACTGACGACAAGGTAGTGGCCACACAGTCCGTTTTTGTGACTGACGGTTTTTTTTGACTGATGTAGATGGGAAATAAAATTAATATGAAAAACCATTTTGTCCGTCAAAAATTCTGGACGTCAAAAATGCAGTCCGTCTGACTACGTTCCATCACTCACACACAAAGCTATGCGGATGTGGTGCACTCCGTACGTCCGTTCTAGCGGTTTTACGTTCTTGCCTAACTTGCGTCCGTTTGCCGCGTCCGTTGTGCGTCCGCACTGTGCGGACGTACTTCGTGTGTGTGTCTCTATTGATCATAATTGTATGCTACGTTAAAATGTGTGGCAACACGGACGTGAACACTGCGCTCGTCTGACCCGAGTCTAAAGCAGCTCTGAGAAAAGTGAAAAGCCTCCGGAGAGTCCTTGCAGTTAGCTTATTTTTAATTGCAAACGCATCCACCACTGCCAGATATTTGTTATGAGCTAAATGAAGGCATCGCATTGTCAGGGAAAAGGTTTGATATTTTGTTATAGTTCTTACTCTTATCCAATCCCTCCACTTGACTCTGACACCAATAATATATGTCTCTTTTCAAGGTGACAAAGTCATGTTTTGTGGGCTAATCCTTATCCAGATCTTGGTGATTTATCTCCGGAGCTCTCCTTCTAACCCAGAAACAGAAAGGGTTAGATCACCCCATAGGAACTTAGACATTGTTTCCATCCCAAAGTATAACTATTGTGTACAACAGGCAAGGCCCTCCTTTTAGAAAGATGAGACACCGATCCCAAACTTACAGGTCTATTCAAATGACTGCTAACCTGGATCTTATCTTTTCATTTCCTGACTCACTTTAGTTGATAATTTACTCTAAACCAAACTAGTGCATTTCACGTTTTTGCTTGCAGTAATGTCCACTATTTTTGGAGATGAGCAAAGCACGTAACAAATCCTTTCTCTAGGAAAGGCCAGATGTCCGTTTTTATGACTTCTTCTGACCCAGATGGCCATTCAATCACTTGAACACTTGACAAATATAAGGCAATTTACATTATGGTTTTTCCAAAACCTTTTATTGCATGTCAAGGAAGGTTTAAACATACAGGTCTATTCACTAAAGGTCAAACTCAGAACTTTTGGAGAAGTGAAAATTCTTGGTCAAAATAGCCAAACCAAACAATTCTCCCATTTATCTCACTTTCCAAATCGGCTATTTGGTCTAGATTGTTGTCTTCTCCTGCCAGTTCTCCTGCTTTTCACCATTCTTTGAATAATGAATACACCTTGAAGTCTCACTTGCTTAAGACCAGGGTCAGACAAGCATTTTGCAGAGCAGAAGGAACATCCGTGAGACTGGACGTTCCTTCCACACTAACACCCAACTGGCCACCTCACTGAGTGCAGTTGGTGTGCTCAGCACTGCACGGCTCGATCCTCCTATGAAGGATAGCGCTTTGCAGTCCCGTCGAACGCACACCATAGCACTTCGACAGGGAGGCTTGCAGCACGGCTGATGTTGCGTGAGCAATTTGTGTGTGCACACTACAGCGTGTGGCTGGACCCTTCAATGCGCCACAACGCTGCGACGGACGCCAGGAGGTACGTCGGTACAGGCGCACATGGTGCGCTCATCTGACCCCAGCCTTATACACATCATCGACCACGTGTTTTTAGAATGAAGAATTATTTCCATGATTGTTTTTTTCTTTGCCTACTAGGTCTTTACTGTTTTACTGCCATCCACACCAATCTCATGTGCTGTACGCCCATTACACAACACAATTACAGAGGCTATGAATGGATTGTCTTTCTTTTTTAATTAATTCGATATAATTTAACTAATAGCACATCCAATACAGACCCCAAGGTGAATTCGCTCCTCAAATGTTTTAGATGTCATGTATTCAATTTGGGGTTTTTTTTTTATAGAAAAATTCATACAGCTGGCTTAGATAATGGAATCTGACACTATAATAGTTTATCTGAAGAGATAAGACCAGGCAGAATGTGGATCTTAAGGTTTTGACCTACAGTACAAATCCATCCTTAGATATTTACTTAGATAAGATTACAGATTCTATTTTCTGTTTCCTGGTCATAAACCTGATCTTATGAAATGATTTCAACTTTTTTTTTTTTTTTTTTTACTCAAGATAAGAGTAAAACGATTGCGTTTTGATGATTATCTCTACTCTTCTGGATAACTGCTTGACTTGCTTGCACTAGTGGAAAGAAACACTGTAGCTACCACAAGCACACTCGGTTATTTGATTGGGCTTGTTTTGCTAAGTGCCCTCCCATCCATCCTCATGGCTGTCTCTGGGTGCTGTGTACTGTGACAGACCTTCAATGTGAGGTCTTCACTCCACCCTGAAGGCCATCATTCAGCTCTCCCAGGACAGCCTATCCAGGTGTTGATTAGGTTAATTAAAGAAAAATGAGCATCCAATATTTCTCAATGTTTGTGTACTGACAAATCTATACATTTGGCAGTAGAGGACAGCGCCTGCATCTGGCTACACCCGGTACTGCAGCACAGGAGAGAAAATATGTTTAAAGACACTCTAAGCTGAAACACAGGGTGGGGAGGCACAAAGGGGAGCTCCATTATCAATTGATAATTAATGCGTATAGTTTTCTCCCCCTGTTTTTAGCCAATAGTGTCCTTTTTAAGCTAAACCTTTTTGTTTTTGTTTGGATCACTGTTTCCTTAAACAAAATAAGCTTTTAATGCTCTTAATAAGGGGGTGGGGGCTGAAGCATACAGGGTTGCACCACAGCCCCCAAAACCTCTTACTTCTGCTGACTAAATGTATAGTGAGGAGTGCTGGGTGGTCTATACACAACACTACAGGAGAGAGACTTTCATGGGGTTAATGTGCTCGTTTATAGGGGAATAAGATCTATATTTGCATACATTAAATATTCTTACGTCAACTCCTATAGCTGTATAATAATAAGTCCAGTTTGTTTTCACAGCATTGTTTTTTAATATTGTATATAAAATTATAGAAGGAGCTGGGACATAATGGGTTTTCTTTGGTCACAAAAAGGGTTATCCATTTGTACTTGCCCTACAAAAATCGTTGCCAGTCCTCCCCCTCTGTCCCTTTTGTGTGGACTGTTACCCAAAGAAGGCTAATAAGGGCACATCCACTATCAATTTCTATATTAGTTATTCCGTGTTTTACCTGTTATGGTATGTATTTTTTTTTCTTTGCACAGGATCCATTGAGTTAGTTGAGTGTGCCGTGTCTGCTAACACGTGGCACTGGCACTCGCCCAGATCAGGAACAATGAACGCAGTAGGCACTTTGTGAATGGGTAGCTTGTGAGCCAAAATCTCTTTGCATGAGGCCCTTCGAGTGCAGATCCAGTTCAACCAGATCAGCCAGAAAGAGCTAACAGGACAAATTGTTTTCCTTGAAAAGCGTGGCTGGTGGTTCTTTTAGACTTTCTTTAACCCTGAAATACAGCTTAATGTTGAAAGGCGAAAGGAAAAACACTTTTTCTAAAACTGACTTTGGGCCATATTGCATAGTTGGTGGTAAATTAACCAGAGCTGTTGTAAACTTACCAGAGCCGTTACAGTCTATGAAGTTGTAAAGTGTACAACAGCTCTGGTTAAGGCTCCTGTCAGACGAGCGCAGCGTTCACGTCCGTGATAGCGCACAAAAGTACGTCCATGATAGCATGAAATAAAGGCCAATGGAGTCCCACACACGAAGTACGTCCACACTAAACTGCGGATGTACAATGGCCGCGGCAAACGGACGCAAGTTAGGCAAGAACGTACAACCCCTAGAACGGCCGCACAAAGTGCACTGCGTCCAAAAAACGTCCGCATAGCTTTTTGTGTGAGTGATGGAGCGTGGTCAGGCGGACTGCATTTATACGTCCAGCATTTTTCACAGACAGAATGTTTTTGCATTTTTATTTATTTTCCCTCCTACATCAGTCAAAAAATACGTCAGTGAAAAAAACGGACTGTGTGGCCACTACCTTGTTGTCAGTCAGAAAGTACGTCCATACTGCACAGACGCACAGTCTGTACAAAATGCGCTCATCTGACCCTAGCCTTAGTTAGCACCAACTTTAATACTGCCCTTTGTGTTTAGACTGTGCTCTGATAGGACAATTTATTGCTTGCGCCATCTGGCTTTTGAAGAGTTAATAAGGTTAGCTATCCTGTATTATTCTGGGAATATTACCCCAATTTGCCAGTCCAGTGGTCTTGGTTGTGGGCAGGGAAGACACCACCAATCAATGCAGAGACTCTGGGATTCCTTTTTGATAAGTCACTGTGAATCTGTGGTGTCAGTGCTGAATTGGATTAGGACTCTGTATCAGCCGATCCCAAATACTTCATCATGACTCAGTTTGGATCGTGGGCTCGAAACACCCTGTAAGTGAAAGTTGGATGATATAACGGCTAATGCCTTTTCTTGTTGGACTTTTAACTCCCAGATGCCAATATATTTTCCTAAAGGATCTATAATATTCAAATATAGCTACATTTGATGGAGAGAAAACCTATACAGATTTATTAAATATCTCTCACAACACAATGCTATAAATTAGGATTGTCAGAATCCAGCCATCCTGCTTATGCTGGACCACAGCTGTTCACCATAAATTACAGAATTATGTAAATTGTAGTAATGCAACTCCACTTTGGACCACAGACACCCATATTGTGGAATTATGCAATGAATGGGTGACTCTTGATTAGGGATGAGCCGAACACTCCCCGAGTTCGGTTCGAACCCGAACTTCCCATTTGTTCGGGACCGGACCCGAACTCGAACCCCCATGCAAGTCAATGGGGCTGAAAATTTGTTTTTTTAGAGTGCCCTCCAAGAGGGCATATATGCTACATATTTGCCATAAAAGGTGTATGGGGGTCCGGGTAGTGCCCTGGTGGACAGGAAACAAGGACAAAAAGTTAAAAAAAAAAAGTTTTTAACCCTTTCGCTGCTGAGGCTTTTCACACCTCTGTGCTGCGGTCATTTTTACCGGTTTTGCTCATCATGTTTAAACGTGTTTTGAAGGCTTATTTTAGTATATGACCCAGACATATTATATATCGTTCTTTCCGTCAGACTCGGTAGATTCATAATATGTCATTATTATATGTATACGTCATGACCTGTCTGTATATTATAACAAAAAATGCAATAAAATATGTATTTTCAATAATTTACAATGTGTAAAGTGTTTTTTTTTCACATTTTAACATGCGAGCAATTGCGGTTATATTTTGTATGGGCTGCGCTTGTTAAAAAAATTAGAGATGGGGTCTCGTTACATTTTTTTTTTTTGGGAAAATTACATGATTTTTAACAAACGCACCGCATACAAAAATCGTTAGTGCAGCATCATTGTTCACATTATAATTGAAATGGGAACAATATTGCTGCATTAACGAACCAAAAAAAAGAAAAAAAAATGTTTATTTTTTTTTTTATAATTTTTATTTAAATATATTTTTATTTTTATTTTAAATTTTTATTTTTTTTTAAAAACTTTTTTCACAGTAGTGTTTGGTATCGTTGGAACGGCCATGCTCTGGCCGATCCAACCATACCAAACTTTAACCCCTAGCTGCCACGGATCGGGAGATAGGGAGTTCATTGGAACTCCCTATCTCCACCATTGGTGGCAGTTAGGGGTTAACTCCAGGACTGACGTCATCGTGCTATGCACAATGACTCCAGTCCTCAGGGGGAGTTCCCGGTGGCTTGGCCGACATCCAAGATGTCGGCCAGCTCTGGGAAAGGATCACGAACCGGTGCTTTTCAGCGCCGATTCGTGATCCGGCTCCCCAGGGGTTAATGCCAGGTACCATTTGGAAGGGCAGGCTGTGCCCTTCCAAATGGTGCCTGGGTTAACCCCCGCAACACCGCCGATCGGGAGGGAGAGAGGTCCGAAGGACCTTCCCCCCCCTCCCTTTCAGGCGCCTCCTCCGCACATGCGGGGGGGGCGCCTGAATTAGGTGTCATCGCGCTGCCGCGATGACACCTAATTTCATCGGCGGTGGTTCCGGATGCTGGGCTGACATCGAGGATGTCAGCCCGCACCGGGGGGGCAGCGATCGGCCGCAACCCGGCCGAACGCTGACCCCAAAGTGAGGACGCGCTCAGCGCGTCCTCCGCACAGCAGGAGCCATGTGGAGGACGCGCTCAGCGCGTCCTCTGCATGGAAGTGGTTAAGGGACAGTGAGTTTTCCATGAAATAAGGGTTAAAAATAAAAACGAAAAATTCCTTCAAATATCGTGCCTAGGAGGTCCCCATAACCTGCCCGTGAAGTGGCGGATTTCTAGGACATATAGAAACACTTAAAAAACAAAAAATTACGTTTCATATGACAGTAAATGCTTTTCCTTTAATCTATCCATAAACAACTGCTTGGGGCGGCAGCCTGTATGAAAAGACATTTTAGGACGCGCAGAAAAAGTTTAGTGATTTTTTTTTTGGGCTAAATTATTGTGAAACTTATGCAGGCTTTGGATGAAAGTAACAATAGGTGCTTTACAAATGGGCTTTTAGCGTCGGCAACAGTGCCGTCACACCGTAACCCCTCTGAGGATATGAATCTGATACAGACGTCAGTGGCAGTGCACCCAGATATTGTGCCTTCAGTGCCAGGCCTGCAAGTACTATCATACAGTAACCCCCTGTGGTATTGTGGAAGAATGCAGGGGTGGACCATGCGGTCCTATATTAAAAAGATATGAATCTGGGAATGGGCGTCAGTGCACCCAGATATTCTGCCTTTGGTGCAAGACTGCCAGGCCAGCAAGTATCATCATACAGTATGGCTGGGGTCAGACGAATGCAGTGTTAACGTCCGTGTTGCCCGCACATAAGTACGTCCGTGATAGCATACAATTGTGTTAAATGGAGCCCCACACACGAAGTACGTCCGCACAGAAGTGCGGGGGCTGACGGACGCTGCAAACGGACGCAGGTTAGGCAAGAACGTAATACTGCAAGAACGGACGTGCAGAGTGCGCCACGTCCACAACGTCCGCATAGCTTTGTGTGTGAGTGATGCAACAAGGTCAGACGGACTGCATTTATACGTCCAGCATTTTTGACAGACAGAATGTTCTTTCATTGTAATTTATTTTCCCTGCTACATCAGTCAAAAAATACGTCAGTGAAAAAAACGGACTGTGTGGCCACTACCTTGTCGTCAGTCAGTACGTCCGTACTGCACGGACGCACAGTCCGTAGAAAATGCGCTCATCTGACCCTAGCCTAACCCCTCTGTGGTATTGTGGAAGAGTGCAGGGGTGGACCATGTAGTCCTAATATTGAAAAGTTTTTTTATCTGTTAATGGGCGTCAGTGCACCCAGATATTGTGCCTTTTTAATGCCAGGCCAGCAAGTATCATCATACAGTAACCCCTCTGTGTTATGGTGGAAGAGTGCAGGGGGTGGACCTTGCGGTCCTATATTAAAAAGAAATGCATCTGGTTAAGGTGTCAGTGCACCCAGATATTCTGCCTTTGCAAGACTGCCAGGGCAGCAAGTATCCTCATACAGTAACCCCTCTGTGGTATGGTGGAAGAGTGCAGGGTTGGACCCTGCGGTTCAAAAAAATAAAATGATATAAATCTGGCACAGGCGTCAGTGCAGCCAAATATTGTGCCTTTCATGGCAGCAAGTGCCTTCACACCGTAAACCTTTTGTGGTATTGTGGAAGAGTTCAGTGCTGGAGGTTTTGTGAATGCAGAAGAGGACATGCCCGATCTATTCCATTACTTCAGCATCAGGGAATTGATAGCTGCTGATCCAGGACTGATTCATTTTTATAAATGTCAGCCGGTCTACAGAGTCGGTGGACAGACGCACTCTTTTGTCTGTGACAAAACCTCCAACGGCACTGAATGTCCTTTTGGAAAGCACGCTAGATGAAGGGCAACCTAGTAGCTGCATAGCATATTGGCTAAGTTCTGGCCAGTGATCCAATCTCAACACCCAGTAAGCCAATGGATCATCTGCTGGAAAGGTATCCAGGTCTGCCCTTGCCCCTAGGTAGTCCTGCACCATATGGTGAAGACGCTGGCAATGGGTGCCTACATTTGACGTCCTTGGGCGTCGTGGACTAAAAAAATTTAAAAAAGCATCAGTCAAGCGGCCCTGGCCTTCACCGCTATTCCTGATCACCCGCAGCCTCAGAAGCACGTGTGTCAGCAATTGATAATCTACCAGTGCCTGGAAAGGTGTTACACAAGTGTCGCTTTAGAGCGTCCTCAAGTTTTTTCATCCTGTGCTCCCTCTGTGCGGGCAGGATGAGCTCTGCAACTTTCCCCTTGTATCGTGGATCAAGAAGGGTTGCCAACCAGTAATGATCCCTCTCCTTGATAGCACGAATCCTGGGGTCCTTTAGCAGGTTTTTCATCATTAGGGAGCCCATGCAGCGTAGGTTGGAGGTGGCATTTGCTGCTGAGTCTTCCTGGTCAATGAGGATGACCATATCGTGCACTTCCTCCTCCCAGGCACGCACAAGCCCTTCTATTTCTGGGCTTATTTCTGCCCCCACTACTTAAATAGTCCTCCTCCTCTTCATCCTCCTCCTGTCTGATCTGAGTAGGACCCGATGGAATGCTGTCTGCGGAAAGACTGGGGCCTTAAGAGCTAGGGAAGGCATCCTCTTCCTCCCGCTGCTCTGCCTCTAGAGCCACATCTATAATTCCCCGCAGAGTGTGCTCCAGCAGGAACACTAAAGGAATTGTGTCACTGATGCATGCACTGTCCCTGCTCACCATCCTCGTTGCCTCCTCAAATGGTGACAGTACAGTGCATGCATCCTTGATCATCAGCCACTGCGGGGGGGGGGGAAACCAAGTTGACCTGAACCTGTCCTTGTGCCATACTCACACAGGTACTCGTTGATGGCCCTCTGCTGCTTGTGCAGACGCTGCAGCATTGCTAATGTCGAGTTCCACCTGGTGGGCATGTCACAGAGCAGACGGTTTGTGGGAAGGTGGAATTCTCTTTGAATTTCTGCCAGGCGAACGCTTGCTGGGAATGACCGTCTGAAGTGGCTGCAGACTTTTCTGGCCTGGATGAGAAGCTCTGGCAGCCCTGGGTACTTGGTTAGGAAACACTGTACCACCAGATTGAGGACGTGTGCTAGGCATGGTACATGCGTCAATTTACCCTTGCGTAGGGCAGAGAGAAGGTTGCTGCCATTATCGCAGAAGATCATTCCCAGCTCAAGCTGGCATGGTGTTAACCATCTCTGCACCTGCCCCTGCAGAGCTGACAAAATTTCTGACCCGGTGTGGCTCCTGTTCCCTAAACAAACCAGCTCAAGCACAGTATGGCATCTTTTGCTTGAGCCATTGCGTAGACCCTATCAGGCGTCGGTTTAACTGCCACTTCGCCAGAGACAGGAGGAGGAGGAGGAGGAGGAAGAGGTGGTGGTGGTGGAGCAGACAGACCTCATACAAGCAGCTTTCTAGAGGCGTGGTGGATGAACAAGCTCCAGCACAGAGCCCCGTCTTGGATCCCTCCCAGCTGCAATCAGAGTTACCCAGTGTGTCGTGAAGGAAATGTAATGACCCTGTCCATGCTTGCTGGACCACGTGTCTAAAGTTACATGCACCTTGCTGCTGACTGCCTTTCCCAATGACCGGATAACATTGTGTTCCACGTGCTGGTATAGTGCTGGAATGGCCTTGCGTGAAAAGTAATGGCGCTTTGGAACCTGCCACTGTGGTACAGCACATTCAACAAATTCACGGAAGGGAGCAGAGTCCACCAGCTGGAAAGGCAGCAGCTGCAATGCGAGTAATTTTGCTAAGCTGGCATTTAGACGCTGTGCTTGGGGAATGTTGGGACTATATTTTTTCTTTCGCTGCAGCAGCTGCGGCAACGTAATCTGACTGCGTAAATCTTCAGCTACTGGGATGATGTCACATTGTGAGGAAGGACCTGGTACATCCATTACAGGAGCATCATCCCTGTCGGTGGAGGTTGTAGGCAATGACATGGCAGGACATACAGTGTTGGTAGAGACAGATGAGGAGGAGGACCTACGCAAAGTTTTGCGCCAACGGGATGTGTGGCACTTGTTCATATGTCGCCTCAAGCACGTGGTACCCAAGTGTCCGGTGTTTATCCCACGCTTCAGCCTCATCTGGCATAGATTACAAATAGCAACGGTGGGGTCTGCTGCACATTTCTTAAAGAACTCCCAGACAGCAGAGTTCCTGCATGTGTTCTTTGAGACAACAGCGTTCTGCACCGGAGCAGCTCTGACATCTGATGCCTTGGACTGGCTAGTGCTACGGTTGGTCACAGAGGATGTTGTGCCTCGTGTTTGCTGTGCCTCCTCCTCCTCCTCACTTGATTCCTCAGTTCGATCTGGCACCCAGGTGGAGTCAGTGACCTCATCATCAATGTCATCTTCACCCCCTATCTCCTCGTCACTGGAGCCAACTTGGCAGTAGGCTGCAGCTGCTGGGGCAACATGAGTGCCAGTTATTTGTGTGTCATCACTGGCACCCCCTTCCTCTAGGTTGATTTATACTCCCTTGCTCAACCTCAGAGATTGAATCAGAGCACTGTACTTGCTGCGCATCCTCAAGCAGCATGTCACTCTCATTGTAGTCAAACAATTCAGCTGACTCCTCTGTGTGATAGCGAGGCTACGGCAGGAGTAGCTGTGGGCATGGAGGCTGCATTAGATGCTTTGGCAGCTGAGGTGGACTGTAAAGCACTAGAAGCCTGGCTGGCAGAGGACTCGGAGGATGAGGATGGCCTGGTTAGCCAATCCACCAAGTCCTCTGTATGTTGCTGCTGCTTAAGACGGCCAGCACCAGTTAGAAAGGACAAGCGTGCCCCTGCAGAGGATGCACCACGTCCACCACGACCAGAGGCACAGCCTCCCGACACAGGGGCTGCTTGCCCTCTTATCTGTGTCTGGGAGCGTCTGCCTGTCCTTTTTGTTCTTTCAGACATGGTGAGTGATATATAGATTAATATATACAGAATTCTGATTCAACTCAGGTATAAAGATTTAAAGAACTCTGGTATAACTCAGTGAGACACACTGATAGCTGGCAGCCAGTGACGAGACACCGATCACCTCAATTCACAAATGTTTTGTAGAAATTTGTGACCCCCAAAATACTGCGTGGTACTGGCTGTGTGACAAGACACAGATCACCTCAATTCACAATTGTTTTAAAGAAAGTTGTAAACCCCAAAAAAACTTGCTGGCACAGTGACAAGACACACATCACCAAAATTCCCTGATATTTGGTAGAAATGAGACCCCCCCCCCCAGTAGCGTGGCAGACCGGCAGTAACAAGACACAACTATCTCCTTTGAAATCTCCTCTGAAATGCGTGCAGAATCGGCGCGTGGAAACGTTATATAGTGTGCTGCGGGACTTAGCTCTGTGAGCCCATGATTGGGCAACATTTGCCCAATCAGGACTCTGAGCGGTGATTGGCATAGTGTTGAACCAGTCTTGCACCAGACCTGTGGTCAGGTGCAAGGCTGTAGCCAATTACGAGCTTCAGGCCAGTGGGAAAATGCATTGTGGTCAAACATGCGGCGAACACCCGGAAATGTTCGGTGTTCGCGATCTACTCGAACAGGCTAAGTTCGGGTCGAACCCCGAACCGCTCATCCCTACTCTTGATCAGATTTACAGTTATTCACTAAGTGCGGTGTTTCACTGAAGTTATTATTATTATTATTATTGTCATTATTTCTATAGCGCCAACAGTTTCCGCAGCGCTTTACAATAACCAAAGGGAACGAAATACATATAAACGGACATAAGATGGAAACAAGAGGTGTAGAGGGCCCTTTTCATAGGAGCTTACAGTCTAGAGCAGGGATGGCAAACCTTTTTGAGCCCGAGTGCCCAAACTGGATCGCTGAACCAACTTATGTGTCTCAAAGTGCCAACCCCGCAATTAGACCTGAATACTGATTTATTTTAGAAAAAACACTTCATACGACTGTTTGAACTAATTATGTGCTTAAGTCTTAAAAGAAAAATACAGTATAAAATTAATATATTCCCCCAGCTCACACATGGATATATTTGCCCCAGCTCACAAATGGATATTTTGCCCCAGCTCACACATGGATATAATTGCCCCCAGCTTACATGGATATAATTGCCCCCAGCTCACACATGGATATATTGCCCCCAGCTCACACATGGATATATTGCCCCAGCACACACATGGATATATTGTCCTCAGCACACACATGGATATATTGCCCCCAGATCACACATGGATGTATTGCCCCCAGCTCACACATGGATATATTGCCCCACCTCACACATTTATATATTGCCCCAGCTCACACATGGATATATTGCCCCCAGCTCACACATGGATATATTGCCCCCAGCACACACATGGATATATTGTCCCCAGCTCACACATGGATATATTGTCCCCAGCACACACATTTATATATTGCCCCAGCTCACACATGGATATATTGCCCACAGCTCACACATGGATATATTGCTACAGCTCACATTCATATATTGTGCCCAGCTTACACATGGATATATTGCCCCAGCTCACAATTATATATTGCTCCCAGCTCACACATGGATATATATTGGCCCCAGCTCACACATGGATATATATTGCCCCAGCTCACACATGGATATATATTGCGCCCAGCTCACACATGGATATATATTGGCCCCAGCTCACACATGGATATATATTGCGCCCAGCTCACACATTTATATATTGCCCCATCTCACATTTATATATTGCGCCCAGCTCACACATGGATATATTGCCCCAAGCTCACATATGGATATATTGCCCCAGCTCACAATTATATATTGCTCCCAGCTCACACATGGATATATATTGGCCCCAGCTCACACATGGATATATATTGACCAAAGCTCACAAATTAATATATTACCCCAAGCTCACATATGGATATATTGCCCCAAGCTCACATATGGATATATTGCCCCAAGCTCACACATGGATATATTGCCCAAAGCTCACACATGGATATATTGCCTCAGCTCACAATTATATACTGCCCCCAGCTCACACATGGATATATATTGGCTCCCTGCTCACTTGGTCCTCCCATCTGCCAGGCACCTCACAGCAAGCTTCTTCCTCCCAGCATGCGCTGCCAAAGGATGTTGCCTGGCCCCTCATTGAGATCCACCAGCTGCAATCTCGTGAGATTGCGGAATAAACTCCGCGATCTCACGAGATCGCGGCTGGTGGACCTCAACGTGCGGCTGGGCAGCATCATTTGCCAGCGCGCGCTGGGAGGAAGAAGCTTGCTCGGAGCGGCAGTGAGGCAAACCTATGGCTTGCATGCCATAGGTTTGCCATCACTGGTCTAGAAGGATTGGGGTTGAGTAAGACAAGAGGAATTTTACTCGCTAGCAGGATCATTAGTGCCAGTGGTTTGGCAACTGTGGGGCCATAGAAGTGGCTTCAATCAAGTGAGTAGGTGAGCAGAGGGATGAGTTGCATCAGTGATGTGGTACGCTAATCTGAAGAGATGGCTTTTGAGGGATTTCTTGAAGGTCAGGGGAGAGTTTGATAGGGTGAGGCAAGTAATTCCAAAGAACTGGTGCTGCCCTTGAGAAGTCTTGGAGACGAGAGTTGGCCGTACGTGTGTAGACCGATGACAGGTGGAGATCACCTTCTGAACGGAGTTATCTAGATGGGACGTGCTTGCGGAGTAACAAAGACATACAGGGAGGGGTTGAGTTATTGAGTGATTTGAACGTGAGCATCAGTGTTTTAAACTGTATCCTGAAACGTACAGGAAGCCAATGGAGGGACCGGCAGAGTGGGGAGGTACGCGAGGTGCGTTTAGTGAGAAAAATAAGCCTGCCACCTGCATTCATTACAGATTGCAAAGGGACAATATGGGAGTTGGGGAGGCCAATAAGGAGCGAGTTGCAGTAGTCAAGTCGTGAAATGACAAGAGCATGAACCAGCACTTTTTCGGTATCTTGTGTCAGAGATAACCGTAGGTGCAACAACTGTAAAAATCGTTATACATGAGCTATAAAAACCGACAAACTACAGCTTCTGTAGCCAAAGCTGCTTCAAACAACAATAAATTACACTTCCACAGTAATTCTGTAGTAGAACTTAGAAGAACTTGACTCTGGCTATTCTCAGTCCACTGTTACTGTACATACAAATACAAAATATTTCAACTTCAATGGTTACAGTTCTCCAACTAGAAATTGGCAAGCTGACAGGAAGTGCAAAGAAATGTACCAGAACAACCGAGGCTGCGGAGACCTGAATCAGATGAATTATTTTAAAATCAAACACTGTTTATTTTAACTTAAATATGAGATCCCTGTAACATCCTCCTGATTTCCCAAGACTGACATAAAGTGAATGTGCTTCCCAGCAGAATGCAGAATTCATATGCTTCTGCAAGTACCTGTACAGAGACTACAAAGATATACAGTGGCAAGAAAAAGTATGTGAACCCTTTGGGATTACGTGGAGTTTTGCATGAATTGGTCATAAAATGTGCTCTGATCTTCATCTAAGTCACAACAATTTGAAAAACACAGTCTGCTTAAAATAATACAACACAAACATTATATGTTTTCATGTTTTTATTGAACAGAACATGTAAACATTCACAGTGCAGGGTGGAAAAAGTATGTGAACCTTTGGACTTAATAACTGGTTGACCCTCCTTTGGCAGCAATAACCTCAACCAAACGTTTCCTGTAGTTGCAGATCAGACCTGCACAGCGATCTGGAGTAATTTTGGACCACTCCTCTTCACAAAACTGTTTCAGTGTAGCAATATTCTTGGGATGACTGGTGTGAATCGCTCTCTTAAGGTCATGCCACAGCATTTCAATTGGGTTGAGGTCAGGACTCTGACTGGGCCACTCCAGAAGGCCTATTTTGTTTTGTAGCCATTCTTTTGTTGAATTACTTGTATTCTTTGGGTCATTGTCCTGTTGCATCACCCATCCTCTGCGGAGCTTCAGTTGGCGGACAGATGGTCTTACGTTTTCCTGCAAAATGTCTTGATAAACTCTGGAATTCATTTCTCCATCAATGACAACAATCCGTCCAGGCCCTGAGGCAGCAAAGCAGCCCCAAACCATGATGTTCCCTCCGCCATGTTTTACAGTGGGAATGAGGTTTTGATGTTGGTGTGCTGTGCCTTTTTTTCTCCACACATACAGGGTTATTCAGAGAGCGTGAAAAGCAGGAGAATGATTGGAGAATGAAAAATTCTTGGTCAAAATAGCCAAACCAGAAAAATTCTCCCTTTCATCTCACTTTCCAAATCGGCTATTTTGACCTAGAATTTTTCATTCTCCAGTCATTCTCTAGTCATTCTCCTGCTTTTCATGCTCTCTGAATAACCCTGATAGTGTTGTGTGTTTTTTCCAAACAACTCAATTTTGGTTTCATCTGTCCACAGAATATTTTGCCAGTAGTGCTGTGGAACATCCAGGTGCTCTTTTGCAAACTTCAAATGTGCTGCAATATTCTTTTTGGACAGCAATGGCTTCCTCCGTGGTGTCCTCCCATGTACTCCATTCTTGTTTAATGTTTTCCTTATTGTAGATGTGTCAACAAAAATGTTAGCATATGCCAGAGATTTCTGTAAGTCTTTAGTTGACACTCTAGGATTCTTCTTTACCTCATTAAGCAGTCTGCGCTGTGCTCTTGCAGTCATCTTTACAGGACGACCACGCCTAGGGAGAGTAGCATCAGTGCTGAACTTTCTCCATTTGTAGACAGTCTGTCTTACCGTGGACACATGAACATCAAGGCTTTCGGAGATACTTTTGTAACCCTTTCCAGCTTCATGCAAGTCAACAATTCTTGATCGTAGGTCTTCTGAGAGCTCTTTTCTGCGAGGCATGGTTCACATCAGGCAGTGCTTCTTGAAACCAGTAAAGGGCAGGACAGCTTTCAGCAACACATCCAATAATATCAGACTGATTGGACTCAAGGTTGGCTCACTCCTGGCTCCAATTAGCTCTTGGAGAAGTCATTAGGCTAGGGGTTCACATACTTTTCCCACCCTGCACTGTGAATGTTTACATGTTTTGTTCAATAAACACATGAAAACATATAATGTTTGTGTTGTATTATTTTAAGCAGACTGTCAGGGTTATTCAGAGAGCGGGAAAAGCAGGAGAATGACTGGAGAATGAAAAATTCTAGGTCAAAATAGCCGATTTGGAAAGTGAGATGAAAGGGAGAATTTTTCTGGTTTGGCTATTTTGACCTAGAATTTTTCATTCTCCAGTCATTCTCCTGCTTTTCACGCTCTCTGAATAACCCTGCGTGTTTTTCAAATTGTTGTGACTTAGATGAAGATCAGAGCACATTTTATGACCAATTCATGCAAAACTCCACATAATCCCAAAGGGTTCACATACTTTTTCTTGCCACTGTATATTCAGGAATGCATGTGGTCCTAACTATGAAATTATTTCTACATCCTGCAGGGAGGTGCTTCTGTACAGTATCTAGTATTCATAAGCTGCATCTGGAACTTGAAGGCAATTCACTCATGAAGACAGCTTGATTTCCTGCAACATATGAATTCTGCATACTTCAGGGAAGCACCTTGTTAGTATATAGAAATCGAGTCAGTGATTAGACATGATTTCCTCAGTGCTTCCCTGCTATATGTAGAAATTGATTCACTAAAACAGAATCATTTCCTGTAGCATCTGAATTCTACATACTGCAGGGAAGCACTACTCTGTAGGTTGCAGAAGTCAGTTCATTGATTAACATGATGAGACTTCATGAATACCTTTACCTGCAGAAAATCAAAAGTATTTACAAATAATTTTACTAGTTAAGATAATTTTCAAATTTTTACAGTTTCCATGGTTCTCTACAAGACATATATAATATACAGATTCCTAAGCTATCTACCTGGTAAAATGTGTTATACAGGTTCTATATAGTTTGTTCTTCGGTGTCCCATTATACAGATCCCCTGGCTCTCTGTGAGGATTACTAATTGACTTTCTACAGTGGATATTATGAATGCACAGGTCTCCAGAGTGCATTGAGAGCCATCGGAGGAACCAGGTTCCTGAAAAGAGTCCCACTTCTGTGTCTCAATCGATTTAAAGTTGTGATCTGTGCTTTCTGATCTGAGCTTCTTGTCAGGGCTAAACCCCCACATTCAGTGGTCTGACTTAGCCCTCCAAGATGAGGGGTGTGGGCCTCCAGGTCACTGCGACCCCTCAAATTACATTTAGTAGTTACACCCTAAGGCTAATGTCAGACAAACACATTCTGAGCACGCTGTGCGTCCTTGCACAACTGACGCACTTTCTGACTGATGATAATGTAGACACCACAAGTCCATTTTTTTTGACTGATATTTTTTTTGACTGATGTAGATAGGAAATAAAATTAATATGTAAAATGAAGAAAATTGATACATGATATGAAAAACTATTTTGTCCGTCAAAAATGCCGGACGTCAAAACTGCAGTCCGTCTGACTACGTTCCATCACTCACAGACAAAGCTACACGGATGTGGCGCACTCTGTGCATCCGTCCTAGCAGTTTGACGTTCTTGCCTAAATTTTGTCTGGTGCCATGTGCGTTGTGCGTCCGCACTTCTGTGCAGACGTACTTCATGTGTGGGTCTCTATTGATCATAATTTTATGCTACGACGGATGGTAAAATGTGCGGCAACACGGACATGATCAATGCGTTCATCCGACACGGGCCTAAATCAGGGATATCAAACTCTGGAGATGTTGATGTCCTCCAATTTGCAGAAATGGAATAGCTGACCAGAGAATGCTGGGAGTTGTAATTCAGCAAAATTTGATGGGCCAGATTTTGACATTCCTGGCCTATTGTATTCTTTTAATTTTAACAGTATCAATTTGGTGGAACCTACCTGCAGGGCTGGACTGGCCATCGGGCGCTTGCCCGGTGGCCCAATTGACTGCACGGCCGGTCAGCTGGCAGGTTGCAGCACTAGCAGTCCAGTAGCTGAGAATGCTGGCTGTTATGCAGTTAAGCCGGCCGGTTGTGCAAACAGATGTCTGATATCTGCATAAAGTACAGGCATCTGTCAGGGCTCCCAGTCCCCACAGGGTACTCTATCCGAGCAGCCCCGCTTCCAAAGACAAGTGCTGCTGGAAGAAGCACTTCGGGAGCCGTTCAGGAACTCAGCAGCCTCTTGCCAGCTGAGGGATTGAGTGATAAAATGGCTCCTCCCCCTCCCTACACAAGTCAGGAACCTCCACCTGCAGATAACTAAGGAGTTCTTAAGTATCTTCTTGCAGTTAGGAGGAAAAGAGAGGGGGGGGCCTTTTGTGTGTGTGTGTGAGCTCTGCCTGTGCGTGCTATGTGTATATGTGATCTTCCCATGTGTGTGTGTGCTATGCTTTTGTGGGTGCGCTCTGTGTGTGTGTGTGCTCTACAAGTGTGTATGTGTGATCTGCCTGTGTGTGTGTTCTGCAACTTTGTGCAGAGGGATTATATGGATTGTGAGTGTGTCTTTATGTTTGTGTAAATATAGGGCTACACATGTGTGTTTTTCTTAAAAATAAATAAATGGACTGCTGTACTTTTAATTGCTCAGGCCTATTTTCCGTCCCAGTCTGACCCTGCCTACCTGCATAGAGTTGTGAAATTTCCATGTGTAGAGTCGTTGCTTCATCTTCTGCCTGATATTGTGTGCCCAGATAGAATATCCATCTCCGCGCTGCATGTAAGAGACATGACACAAAGAATGTAAATACTAGCATTACATTTCCACTGTGAATGTAAACTGTTAGCTTCACATAATTGCCATGTTTATTTTAAAACAGACAGAACTGAACAGAAAAACAACAAAATACCCTCTGTATAGATGACAATGCTCCCATGCTTAAGCCAGTGAAGACTGTCATGGCTGAGATGACACATTTGCAATGCATTCTGTGTATGCTTGCTCCTCAAATTCTGAAAAGGAAAAGAAATGGAGAGCACAACTTTATTAATGTTTCATTTAGTATTCGGTACCGTAAGGAATGATATATAATTGTAAATTTGTAAACATAATAATACACATCGGTGTAATATAAAGGGACAGTCTAGCAACCAGGGCTGCTCAAGTTACCTTAAATGGTCATGGTGTGATGAGTTCCACCTCTATCACCTTCCCCATGGCTGTCCCTGGAGGCTGTGAGAGTCGTTCATAGTACAGGGGTCACCCATCATTCTGATGGCTGTCTAACTACGAAAGCGAAACAATCGTGTCAGCATGCTTTCAAACAAGTCGCAAACTCAAATGTCATCACAGAGCCAGTATCTAAGCTTTAACCTGCAGCTGTAGGACCTGCAGCAGTGGGACAATAACTTAGTTTTTACATGTCTATTTATAAATGTAGGTAAATATGTTTCCCAGGGCCATGTGTCCTCTTCCTGGCGACTGCAAATATATATTGTGTAGGTTTTTATCTCTACATGTGTTTACTATGAAGAATATGTCAAATGAGGATCTACAAAGTGACACAATGTTGCACTTGATATGACAGTGTGGCAACATAAGATGTGTCAATGGGTGTCTCTCTGCAGAATTAGTAGGGAGATACCTATGTGCCAATACAGACTACAAATTTTGGAAATCTCAAATTATGGCTGTAGCAAACCATGCTTATTTAGAAACAAAAGGACATAAAAGGACATTGTAGCCACCATGACCCGCCTTCTAAATTTGAGGGCTTCCTTGTACCCTGATGTCTATCAATCACTTCACGCTGGTACAGCCTTCCAGTGTTTTGGCCAGCACTGGACAGGATATGCAGAACTGGTCGACCAAAGTCTCTCAAAATGATTGCAATTAGAATCTTTGGATTGGCTGCGTACTTGAAGAGCGCTAACGAATACCATGACACTATAAGAGAGGTGACTAAAAACAGGGAGGGGGCAGGAGGCACTAATAAATAGCCCCTATAGTCCCCCTCTATAGTCCACATTTAGTTTAGAGTGTTCCTTCAATTTAAAGGCCAATGGCTAGAGTCAGGTTTTGTACTGTAGTTCGTTTTTTGAGCGTAGATTTATTTCCAGAGAAATAGGTCATCAGTAATAATCAGGGGACCCATGTGCATCAACATTATATAGGTTAGGTTGAACCTGCTTAAGACACTTATAAATAAAAAAATGGGACAACCAACCCTTCATAGACATACAATGCTTATGTGTTATTATAGGTTATTGTAGATTTTTTTTAATATATTTGGCGTGTTTAAGTTTTAACATTTTAATAGTTCTACTGACTGAGCAATAATACCTCACTATATATAATGCTTAGATCATGGCCTTCTGACCATTTTCTAACCGGCTTAACCATATTGTACTAGATTTCCTATTAGTAGCAACTTGTCGTGTTTATATCCGCACATGCAGCAGTCAATCTGAATATTCAGACTTGCAGAGGTACTAATATAGGCTTTATAGTACTGAAATGTACTAGTTTCTTTCTGTGCTGCCTTTTGCCCCATGCACAAACATGTGATGAGTGCAAAATACCATGGGGTTCCCCCTGATTGGCCAGACACTGTCAGACATTTTGGAATGGGAGGAGCTGTGATTGCCTTAAGATTAGCAAAAAGCTGCAATGCGCAAAAATTAGCTGCAATGTGCGTTTTTTACGTTTGCACGATACACGAGTCAAAACGTGCAGGTGTGAACCCAGCCTAAAACCCAATGATTTCTTCCATATTTCTGTACAATATCTGGTCTGTACAAGAGTACAGTTAATTCAACAGATGTTGTTATAATTATTAGGCAATCAAATGTTTCTAATCCTTACTATTACTTTACTTAATTTTGATGCGCTCACTGTTATTGCTATTTGCATCTATTACATGATCTGTTTAATGAATATTAATGTGCTTCAATTGCTAAAATTTATTCCATCCTGATGAGATAGTGTTAACATTTAGAAAGGGAGAAGTTTGTGGATTAATGTCATGGAAATATATAATGGAAGTGTTAGAGACATCATGCTCTCCACCCTTCTGTGTTAGCATATGTGTATTAGTTCTCCACTAATAATTTACACAACGTTCAGTCCTCCATTTTTATTTTTTATAGTTTGATTGTTTGTTTGTTATTCATAGTCGCAACTTAGTTAGAAAACAACCAATATAATAGTGCAGGATGAGGGTTTCACGGGTGTTGAGTTGAAGGTTTTGTTGAGCTTGTGTCCAATTTCTTTCACCCCTCATTGTGTCTCTTACCTATTCTTCTCACCTCTGATTGTACCCCTAACCTTTTCATCTCACCCCTATTAAGCTCTTGTCCCATTCCTCTCAGTCCCATTTTGTGGTGCACGGAGTATAATATTCCCATATCCATAAATATATTTATCTGATGGATCTGTGAGATGGAACTCTAATTTTCCTATGCAGCCCCAGGCATGGACTAGCTATCGGGTCAACCGGGAGATTTCCAGTGGGCCGGGTTCTTAGTGTGCTGCTTTGACTGACTGGTTCACCGTGCAGTGCCAGAGGAGGACACGCATAGCGCGTCGTTGAAGTCCCACGGAGCGGTGCCGAGCATGGAGTTCTCCCACAGAAGGCCGACATCTTGGATCTCAGCCTGCCTCCGGGACCTCACTCTGCCCACTGTCGTCATTGCACATGGGTGCAATGACATCAAAAATGGGATTTTCCCCCTTCCTGTTCTGGATCTTTGGACCCCTGTATCTTGGGAACTGTAGAATATACAGAGTCAAATTATGTATTGTTGGAAAAGCCTGAGTATGGGCTTTCTAATGCTATCAGTCAGAGGTCAAGTCCTGGGAAAAAAAGTGAGGGAACTCACCCAAGAATTCCACAACCCCCCCCTTTACCCGAAGAGAAAACAAAGAAATACATATATACACCCCGAGAATCATGTATAACCAAGCACAGACCCCCAGAATTGAAAATACACAGGCCCCCAGAATTTAATATAGCCAGACACATGCCCCCAGAATTAATTGTAGCTAGACACAGACCCCCAGAATTAATTATAGCCAGGCACAGACCCCCAGAATTAATTATAGCCAGGCACAGACCCCCAGAATTAATTATAGCCAGGCACAGACCCCCAGAATTAATTATAGCCAGGCACAGACCCTCAGAATTAATTATAGCCATATATAGTTTTGGTTATAATTGCGCGTATTCTTTTTAGAAAAATGCATTAACGGTTCCCATTTCTATTTTTTTATTTTTTATTTTTTTTACCACGAGTACCCCATGGAACATATATGATGTGATCATTGACAAAGTTGTAGAGAAAAGTGAATTGTTTACTAAGCTTCTTCTATAGGCCCTAACATTGTTTTTGGATGGTCAGACAAAGTGGGAAAAATATTTAAAAAACTGTTTATAGTTACACTGGAAAGTTTCTACTTATGTTTTTTTGTGTACTTATGATTTATGTAACATTTTTGCGTGTCTGGATGAAGTCCAGGGCCAATTTTTTTTGTCCCAGGCCTGCCCAGCCCTTCATATTTATTTCCTTAAAAGTACTGGGCAAGTGAAACATTGTAACCGCAGCTACAACCTGTATGTACGTGTTATGTTATATAGTAGTTAAAAATAATAGTTACAGTGGGATAGCACATGTCTAGCCCATGTCATTAAACTCCATGCAGTAGCTTTTTGGGAGAGGAACTACTTCCAAAAGCAAATATCTTTATACAATTCATAATCATTGGATAAAAATTTTACTTGCTGAGCTTACAAGGATACTGTGCAATGTGACATCAAAATCCTAAGTGGTCACACTGCTCTGAGCTCTCTGCTCCCTCTTCCCCCTCTGGGGTGGTTTAATGCTACCCAGGACCTGAGCACCGTGCTCTGGGTCCCGGACCTTGAACTCAGTCCCACCATTGACTCTCAATTTTTTTCGGCACTGAGAGCTGCTGGATAGTTGGCTCATGTTTCTTTCTTTTTTAAATATATTTTTTATTCATGTTGGATCAGTACAATACAGGTTGAGAGACGTCGTAGTATACATCCATCACAAACAATAGTGCAAGATCAATTTGTGGCACCCGAAATTTAACAAGGCATTCGCAGCACTGAACATGCAAAATAAGGCAGGCGAAATTCGGTTCCAAAATTTGCGAGCATACACCCCCGTTATTGCCCTCGAGGGGCGGCATCCACTAGGAGTGGGGGGTAGGCAATGTAGGGGTGGCTGCGGTGTCTGAGGGGGAGGAGACCAGGAAACGGGTTAAGGAATGGTCAGGGGGGTCTTGCGGGATCGGTGGGGTACCTCAAAGCATCTGTAAGGAGTACCAGGGAGCACAGAAAAAAGTGTGTCGTAGCACGTCCTTAGTTTCTCGTGGCACGGTTTGGATAAGAGGGGTCCATTTCGTAAAGGACTGCATCTTTTCCTGATGCGTAGAAGCCTCAGTCCAGTCGGCCAGGAATATGGCATAGATTCTCTCATATACTATGCGAAAGGAGGGAGGGGAGGGGTGGATCCACTGGGACAGGATCGCTTTTTTACCTGTCGTGGCTAGGAGGGTTAGCCAAAACTGGTGACACTTAGTGAAGGGTTGGGGGGTGGGAGGGGTCTGCCGATTGAAGATGGCCCCCTCTGGGGTGAGAGGGATTCCTAGCCGGAGGACCTGCAAGCTGAACCGTCGTATATTATCCCAAAACAGTTGTATGAAAGGACATGACCATAAGCCATGACGTAAATTGGCCTGAGCGCCTTGAGATTTCAGACAGTTTGCGGTTGTTAAAAGTCCAGCGCGAGCCATTCTGTCGGGTGCCATATATGCTCGGAGTATTCTATAGAACATGTCTCAGTAGGTAGCAGATGGGAGTAAACGTCTGGATGTTAAGGTGGCCCCTATTGAGTCGTGTGGAGAGAGCTCCGGGAAGCTAGCGGCTGCCCATTTTGATATTGCTGTCCAGGGGAGCGTGGTGGGTAGCGAGCGTTGCAAAAGCGCATAAATGGCAGAAGTAAACAGTTGTATGTCTAATGGATTAGCTAAATCATTGGGGGATAATGCGGTCAATTGGGTTAGGAGAAACTGCTTCAATTGCAAATAATATACCGGGTGGATACCTAAGGGAGCAACACTCTCTTTCAGGGTCGAGTAGGAATATGGCAAACCCGATACTCTGGCAATGTAGTGATGGAGATGGGTGAAACCGCGCTGGGCCAGGGTGTGGAAGATCGGGGCGGGTGAGGCGTTTTGGAAGTGAGGGTTGTGAAGGATGGGGGACCACAAAGACGTCCGCCAGGTCAACTGCAGGCACTTGCAAATCTTGACCCAAGCCAACTTCGTAGTGGACAATAATGAGTTAGATGGTTAGGGATGGTGGGTGAGTACTGATGGAGGAATGTGATAGGGAAGGTGAGGGTAGTAATGTTTGTTCGACCTGCAAGGGTGTGAAGTGCCATTCAACCAATCAGCAACATAATGATACATCGCCGCTAAGTTATAGTCGAGTATATTCGGGAAGTTAATACCTCCCCTAGCTAGTGATTGTTGGAGAGTAGGAAGTGGTATTGCGTGCATGTTTACCTTGCCTTATAAATGCTGCATACATCCTATGTAATATACGGAGGTCTGTGGGTTTTAGCAGTAAGGGCAGAACCTGTAAGGGATAGTAATTTGGGGAATAAGGTCATTTTAATGAGTGCGGCCCTTCCTAAATTGGACAGGGGAAGAAAACTCCAGGCGTCCAGGAGCAATTTAGCTTGGGTCAGAAATCGGGTCAATATTAAGTCGGTATAATTGGGAGAGATCAATCGAAAGGATGATTCCCAAGGTATTTAATGGAAGGAGTGGGTGCCCAGGAAAAGGGAAACCGTCTGAGTCAAGTGCCTTGGGGCTTGGATCCTAGCGGAAGGGCAACCAACTTGGTGTAATTTGGAAACCTGAGGCCACATGAAATGAGTCAAATAAGGTCAACAGCGGCGAGATAACAGATGCAGGATCTGAAAGAAATAGTAACAGATCGTCTGAGAAAGCCACTGCTTTTAGTGTTACGGAGGGGGATAGACGGATGCCGGCAATCGCCGGACACGTCTCTATAATGCGTAGGAGGGGTTCCAAAGCCAGATTAAACAGTAACGGAGATAGGGGACAGCCCTGTCTGGTTCCTCGCCCAAGAACAAAGGGGGCAGATTTAAGCACGTTCGCTGTGATAACTGTGGAGGGGCTGAGAGATGGCGTGCAAAAGAGGGCCAAAAGCATCTTCCCAAAGTGGTGAAATTTGATAAATCGGACTAAGTAAGCCCAGGATATCCTGTCAAACGCCTTATCAGCATCACAACTCAATAAAAGATTTGAGGAGTGCTGTGAGTTTGGAGGACCATATGGCCGCTACAGCCTTACTTATGTTTATAGTGGAGTGTCGGCCAGTAAGGAAGCCAGTTTGTTGGGGGCCCACAAGGCGAGCGAGAAGACCCTGAAGGCGACAGGCCATGATAGAAGATAGTAGCTTTAAGTCGGTGTGTAAAAGTGCAATAGGGCGGTAGGAGGTGACCAAGGCAGGATCCTTCCCGGGTTTAGGGATAACCACCACTCGCGACTCATTGAAGGTCAGAGGAAGGTCCTCTCCTTGCAAAATGTTATTATAAAGTGAGACCAAGTGTGGCACCACCGAGCCCGAGAGGAGCTTATAGTATTCCGCCCCAAACCCATCAGGTCCCGGCGTTTTCCCGTTTTTGAGTGAGGCTATCGCGTTTCGGACTTCAATGCGTGTGATGGGTGCTGATAAGGCGTCACGCCCTATCGGGGACAGTTTTAGGACTTGTGCCCTATGGATCATGTTTTTTTTTTAATCTGTTTCACAAGTTCAATTCAAATTTACTCAAAGCCTGTCTAGACCACCAACCATTCGAGGCAAGAAAACAATTAGCATGTCTTCTAGATGAAGAATACAATGATTTGTGTCCACTATTCATCAAACTCTGACATCGTTAAGGTACATTTGGAGTGGTACATTACATCTGCTGGTGATGACAGTAGGTTCTCTAAGTCAGTAGATCCCTTCAATTTTTTTAACAACTACTCCTTTTTAGTTATCAAGGGATGACCAACAACGAAATAAAGGGATGATGAGGTTTCAGTCAAACTCCAGCATAGTTTCAGCAGATGGGAACAACATATTGGTGTGTTTCCTTGTTCATGCTGCCAACACTAAACAATAGAATGTTGTCATTCAGGTTGGAGAACTTTCCGTATCCTCCTCTGCATTCTGCATCTAATAGTGGAAACACCCAACTCAGGGTTATTCAAAGAGATCCAAATGGCTGGAGAAAGGTAACCGAACGCTGATTTTCAGCGTTCGGTTACCTTTCTTGGCCATTCGGCTATTCAGAGAGCAGGCAATTCGCCAAATCCTGGCGAATTGCCTGCACATACGGTGCCTGTTCGAGGGCAGTGAAATCCCCATGAAAAAGCACTGCTTCGGCTATTCAGAGATCACAAACCAGCAGTGAAAGGGTTCCCGAAATGCCCTGCCATTCGGTGGTTTCATGCGGCAATTTTATTCAGGAGAATCCCATAGGCTTCAATGTTAAAAATATTCCGGTTTTAATTCAGTATCTAATAAACCGTTGATTATAATATTCTGCAGTAAAGAGTCTCTTTATTTATAGATTTTTTTAGGATATTTTAAGCATTTTTTTTTTTTTTTTTTAAAGTCAGATATTTTTTTTTAACTTTACTTATTTTTTCTGTAACAGCCCTTTTTATTATCATTCCCTGGACCTCATATGTAAATTTAAGACATTTTACGCTCAGTAGTTTCTTTGCAAACAGCGTTTCACTTTTCAATCATTCAAGCAAACTGTTTTACTAATTTATTCACTGCCTTCGTCTGCGGTGTCGGCTTTTTCCGGCGGCTGCGCTGCGTGTGATCGGCTCCTGCTCGGGTTTTACCGCCGTCTTCGACAGGTTAATCCAGATGTTTTTGCGGGTTTTCGGCGTGCATTCGCCGGGTTTTCGGCAGGTTTTCGGCAGCTTTTCCTTGCACTTCTACAGCCCTGTGGTGCTTGCTGAATACACCGCAGGGTCGCCGAAATGGGAAAGCCGATTTTTCCCCGAACTGAAGAGAACGAAAAGTCACCGAATGTGCGGTGACTTTTCGAATCTCTTTGAATAACCCTGAACTGTTTTCTGTTTGAGGGGAAAAAAAGAGGAGTTTACTCTGCAAAAATAAAAATGACATTGATTGTGGTAAAGAACATCTTGTGGATCATCATCCCATTCGGCTAATAAAAGGGAACGCTTTGTGCTCCAAGCTATGTGTTCTATTTACTGCTTTCTGTTGCACTCATAAAGTTCAAGAAGCGTATTTACCAAGAAAGCCCTCATAAACCCCACAAAGAAAAACCATTCATACTCTCTCCAAAAGAACATTATTTCCTATTTAGTACTTCTCATTTCTTTGCTTGGTATATTTATTACTATCGTGCTCACAATCATCATTTATATGGCATCAACATTTTCCACAAATCTTTACAACATAAAACGGAGGAAAGAGAAACAACAAAAAAGACAATTAATGGAAACAACCAGTTTAGTGGAGTCTGGTCTAGTGAGCTTACAATCTATTGGTTGGGGTTATAGGAATACAAAAGGAAAGTGGCTTATGGTAGGGGTACATTGCTCTAATTTCAAAACAGGGCAATCCTAATGTTGCCAAAAATCTGAGCACGAGTAGGATACATTGACATTTGTTCCATTTTTGTATGAAATTGCTTGTGAATTCAGAGTAGTTCCATCTTTCTTTCTTAGTCTGCTGCGTTACGTCATCACTGTCTTCAGTCTCCTACAGCTAGTATTGTCCAGATGAAAATTCCTAGATGCTTCTTTTCTTTTTGGCTTTTCCTGGATTACTCCTAAACCCATTCGCTGACCCACTTCTCCCTGCATCTCATTATTATTACAAAAAGCTCTTATTAAACGACAAACCTGCTGTTCTTTTGTCAATCTATTTCCTTTGTTCCTGAACAGAAAGGAAGTGAATTGAATAACCCGCCGCACCCAGCCTACAGAAACACTAGCTCCTCCATGGAAGCAGACCACTAGGGAGTGCGGAGCAGCTCAGTGCAAAATTGCAGAGTTCAGTCCTGTTTATAATTGTTATACATTATGATATCTTTTCTTTGTATTGCCCATAAAGTCACTCCTGTTATCCATTATGTACACCACTGGCCAATAACCGCTTCACAGAATTTTACATCTAGCTCTTACGCTTTTAACCTTTTGGATTATTCTTCATAAATATATATATATAGAAAGCATCACTTGGCTCTGTATCACTTATAAGAAAGTGTATCTGGCTTATGATTTGTCTTGCTGTCTAAAGTGAATTTGGCAAGACCCAGTAGGTCAGTGGTTCCCAACCGCGGTCCTCAAGTACCCTCAACAGGTGAGGTTTTAAGGTTTACCTTGGGGAAATGCAGACTGAATCCTGCAATCACTGAGCAGCAAATCATATCACCTGTGCTGTGCTTCAGCTATCTGGAAAACCTGACCTGTTGGGGGTACTTGACGACAGCGGTTGGGAAACACTGCAGTAGGTGATTGAGACATAACGTCTCAAAGTTCTCTTTTCGCTAGGAATCACTATTCCACTCTTGGCTCAAGCTTTGCTTGTGCCTTGAGCATACAGTGTCCTTACTGTAATTTAAAGTCTCCTATATCTTGTATTGGAGACATTAATATGCACCTCGGATTAGATGAACAAGTAATTCCAAGATAGCTCGTTCTTCTATTCTGAGATGCTATTTTTCAAAGAAATAACTGTAAAGTGGGTATCCGCACCCAGGATGGGTATCCACGTGCATAAAGCTCTCCTCGCCGACAGTATCCCAAAGGAGTTCTAATTCTGTCCCATGTTAATAGCTGGAGCTCCTTGCAGGGTGAAAACAGAACTGGGAATGACTTTATTCAGGGTTTACAATTAAAAAACCTTCAAGAGGAATGTACAGAATACAATGGTAAAACATGGCCCAAAGTTTCCATACTGAATAGCCTCACCGGAAGCCTCCCCCTCCCACACATGCGCCCTGGTGTAACAAAGCTTGAGGAAGGGGCAGATAGCTCTGGTTTAAGTCAGATCCTGGGGGTTTGAATGGAAGCATAGAGAAACATAGGAATCAATTACTTACAGATACACATAAGCTCACTGTGTATACAACATGACACTTCAATAAATACATAAGGGAATAATAATATGACACAGAAAACACATACATCCTGTACCGTTAGTTCAAAATGAGTACCGTCACATAACACAAAAGTAGGTAGAAACTCTGGGTAATCTAGTCCACTGCAGTTCAGGGTACGTGACAGCACAGACTCCTTAAAGCTGGTGATAACACAACAAACTAATCCCAACAAACCCTTACTTACGCATCGTCCGACGGTGGAGTGGGTGGTGCAATCCGCCACTTCCTCGAACCGTAAGCAGCGGGAGACTGGGATCAAATAGTTCCTGGCTTCCTTTACATTTCAACTGCAGCTCCAGTGCAATCCCACTGTTGCGAGCTTGAGGCTTGGTTGTGCTGGGCTCATAAGCAACACTACAGGGAGGGAATTGCCCGCCCTAGGTTATTCCTTGCCCCCCCCGGTACCCTCCCCCGCAAAGTATCCACCTCTACCTGGCACAGACCATACAAATCGCTCCCTTAGTGAGCAGTCAGAGTGCGCTTACCGGCCGCAGATCCTGCGACCCACTGGGAAATTTGTAGGTATCTTGTGGGCCAGTCCTTTGCAGCATGGAGGGACCCTTTACATCTGTGTCACTTAGGCAAGCTGCAAAAAGTTTGGGAAGTACCAGGCCCCGTGGAGCCACTTGACACCTGAACATATCATGGGCTGTCACCCTCCTGATGGTCGCCCTGCTCCTGAGATGTAAAATTCTCATGAAATCTACAGTGAAAGACTACAAAACAGTATTCCAGATGTTTTTATTAAATAGTTTACACCTACTTTGGTTTATTCATGCAAACCATTTATGAAGAAATAAGATAACAGTAAAATCTGACAGTCAATCTTAAAATCTCAAGATTTCTGTTTACTTTATTCATGTGCAGATAAGATTACTGAACCTTTTAAAAGGACTATAAAATACTGAAAATGTAATTTTTTCCCCCCTGCCACTAGGGCATTTTGTTTTTATGAAATTTTAGGGTCTGGACGGCTTGCTCATGTTTCATGTTATTATAATAAAAATCAACATTATGCAAGACCGGGTGATTGGTTGGCAGCGGGCACTACATACCTGGGAGGTAATACTGGATAACTGAAATCACAGTAGATAATAGGGTATAAAAATTTATAGGGAATAATAAATAACAGTAAATTGCAACTGCTTCGCTTCTCCGAACATGTATAAACACACAGGATTAGGCTCGGGTCAGACGAGCGCAGTGTTCACGTCCGTGTTGCCGCACATTTTAACGTCCGTGGTAGCATACAATTATGATCAATAGTAACCGACACACGAAGTAGGTCTGCACAGAAGTGCGTATGCACGACGGAAGTGGCAAACGGACACAAGTTAGGCAAGAACGTAAAACTGCTAGAACGGACGTGCGGAGTGCGCCACGTCCGCATAGCTTTGTGTGTGACTGATGGAACGTAGTCAGACATCCAGCATTTTTGACGGACAAAATGGTTTTTCATGTTCATTTTATTTCCCCTCTACATCATTAAAAAAAAAAGTTCGTCCCAAAAACTGACTGTGTGGCCACTACCTTGTCGTCAGTCAGACGCACAGTCCGCACAGAATGCGCTCGTCTGACCCTAGCCTTAGAGTCTTTTTCAGTGGTAAAGGGTGCAAAACTTTCAGGGTCACAATAAAAGCTGATCCTTTTCCAAAGTTAACTGAGATATTATGATGTTTCACATCCTTGGAGACCAGAGTAAGGTAGCGCTGGTAGATATAAGTGAGTTTGCTTTTGTTTGGTACATATTTTTCATTACCTTATGTAGCGCTCACTCCCGGAGGAGCCGCTGAATTTAACCTCGGGTTTGTCTCACCGCACTAGGGAATAAATATACACCAGCACTGTTGTGGATTTTATAGATTATATACTTTACTGATCCCAATAAAGCGGCATATATAATGTGAATACGGTATATGAACGACAGGATTTCGTAATGCGAGAAAAACACGCGGCGGCAAAAGGAAAGTTTAACCCCTTCATTTTAGGAGTGTAAGTCCCGCAAAAGTAATGTCCCAAAAAGGTGTGTATGTGCAATTCAGGTACCCGGGTACTATATTCAACTGGCCAGTGAATGGATTGAGCAATTCTTTGACTAGTCACGTTGGGGCCCTGTAGATTTAAACAATACTGCAGCGTGCTTTGTCCAGCGGATGGGTGAGAGGCCTTCCAGGCCACAGTCCAAGTTTAAACAATCTGTTCCGCTGTCCGATCAAGGATCTCTCTCCGCTTGATTATACTGGAACTCTGTGCTGTCGGATATAATCTCTGCACGTGAATACAACACGTTATATGTTGGACTTATCAGCCAAGCCTCCAATATGTCTATATTGGACTTACTGGACCTACCTCGGCAGTTGCCTCCAATATATCAGGGATTATTATTTCATAAGAAACTTATACGAGACACAAATATTAATAGTTTATATTTCTTAGAAATTATCCTGAATTCTTTTAATTATCTGTGGTTTGCTTTGAAAAATACAATAATCAATAATCGGATAAAAATATATATATATATTTATTACGTATACAAAAAAATTTCAAATCTCATATCATAAACAAAGATTTATAAACCACAATCCATCAGCATATAAAAACTAGCTTCACAATATATGTATCTCCGGTTAGTAACTGCATATATGATTAATATCATTTACCTTACCAGTTAGTAACTAATACACAAATGGTTAATAAACATTGCTGCTTAATACAACATGCATTTCCCAGCAAACAATGTTTAACCAGCCAGCTATTATAGATATATATATATATCTCTATGCTACATGGATCAACAAAAGATGAGCTAATTTAATGATAGTAATAAAAACTTATTTAGTGAATCCTCCCCTAATCTCGAATCAAACTTCTAATCTTTTGCTTTTTATTTTGTAGTTATATAATTCCTTGCTTATTAATTTTAATCACAGTAATTTCCAAATTCAATATATATTGGTATCAATCTTACAACATTTCTTTTAGGAATAAATCCTTCTATCCACTTCTTCATATTTCTATCTGCAGAATAGAAAATACTTAGAATTTGGATCGAACCGTATCTGAGAAGTCTCAGTCTACGTTGCAAGAATATCTACAAATATATATTTACATTAATTCCTTATTTCATACATTACCTGTCCAATTTGGATGTTGATAAGTCTACCTTGGAATTCCTGATGTAGTAATTTTTGAATGTGTGAAAATTATCTATCAGATAATTAATGCATGTGAGTTAGAGAGTTGGTGAGAGTCAGAAATTTAGTGAGAATCTTGATTGCCTCATGTCTTGGGATCTGCCTGCATCGTGGTGTGAGTCTGAGTGTTGGAATCTTGGACTCTCAGAGTGTCATGTCTAATGCATTGCAGTGTGAGTCTGTGAATGCTGGAATCTCCGACTTCAGAGTGTCATGTGTACTGGACGTCTGAATGCATTGCGGTGTGAGTCTGACTGCTGGAATCTCCGACTGACTTGTAACCAACATTGCCACTTATTATAGCCAATTTGACGTCACGGGCAATATTTTTAATATATTTACTATCCTCTAGAGGGCAGTATTGCACTTCTTAATTAATTCACCCATTTCTTTTTAATTTTCTTATCTCGGGTCACAAGTTCAATCTACACAAAAGACCTTCTCTTCTCCCAATGTATAGACATAGTGTCTCCATCTGTCATCTTTGATTTATATCCCTACTCCCTTTTAGTTACTCACTTTCAGCTGAATTCTTTTCTGGTTAACTCAACAGAATCTATTCTTTAGTAAATTTTATTATTTACCAATTATATACTTTCTACAATATTTATTGGAATATATATTTCCTACTGTATATATAATAAAATATACCTTGATTATAAACATATATATTTTGTGAATATAAATCTATATTACAGAATATTAACTCTTATTCCTATACCCAAAAGACAAAATATCTTTTGTTTTAAGACAGACCAATAAATTTAATTATAACACGTCTTAGCACTTAAACCTAGCCTTATCACACACAAACATTCTAGATTCCTTCATGTCTGGCACTTCTTAAAAAAAATATAAAAGACTTCCCCCAGGAATGAACTCTGTAAAAAAAATCTCGTTCATTTCTAAACCTAGAGAAAATTTTAAAGAAAAGAAACTGTCTTTAAAAACAAAATGGCTACAAGCATCCATTTTAAATTTCCTTTGTGTGTAATATACCTGACAGTGCCACCGGATCCGCTTCTCCTGCTTGTCCGATTTCGGTAACGAGAATTATGGCCTACCGCCTGCACTCCCATGGATCATCGCAGTCTCCTTACTCGGGGTCCAAACCGGAACGTTGTGTCTGCGCAAAACCTCTCAGTGATGTGTGGATAGGTCTCCGCCAGCACTGTCTCTGATTCTCAGCACCCGCAAGGCAGCTCCTGCTCTCCGGCCTGGTCTCAATCTCTGGCAGTCTCACGTGCGTCTTCCACCTTTCGTCGCTCGGCTCACACTGGCTCTCCTTCGACCGAGGCTGCGGATGTCCTTCGCTCTCTCTCCCACCCACTTCCTGTCCCCGCCGCAAAGCATGATGGAAAACGTAGTCCCGTTGTGTCCAGTATACTTTACATTGCGCTTGTCTCCCTCTGGTGGCCAAACCCGAGCAATACATCAACAGAGTTTTTAAACAGCGCTACACTTATCAGTTGATGTTTTAATTTATTTTTCCCTTTTATTACCTTTGTTGGTAATAAAACTCTGGCTCCCCTTGATTAGGTCACAGGCGCACCGGATGGTCAGCCGCCATGTTGAAGTCCACGCTAAGGCAGCAGACTTCACGTGGTGCGCCCTGTGACATAATCAGAAGGGGCCGATGGTAGGCCTTCTTCCTCTGATTAGGTCACAGACGGGCTGTATGGCCGGGTCTAGTCTTCAGCCTAGGGAACACGGCCTGTGTTCCCCAAACACCCTCAGGAGTTACAGGGGGCTGAGGAGAGTGGCAGGGGTCACAGTGGGGAAGGTGCCAAAGGGCAGAGGAGGGTCTGGAGATGAAGAGGACTAGAAGGGAAAGAGTGGGAGCTGAGGAAGAGGGCAGAAGACAGAGTAGGGTGATCAAAGGATATTGAAACACAGAAAGAATGGGTGATAATAGGTTTGATCATGACGTATAGAGATTAATAGTTGTGAATTTGGTTGGATTGTACTGGCCTGATTGTAAGTAGGCCATTAACTCTTACAGCTTCTCTTACAAGTGTCAGCAATTCCACTGCTCTTTCAAGTGAAGCCTTAGGCGGCAGCTAACAGTACATTAGCGAGTCCTATATAAAGAATAGGAAGCATTAATGCAGTGGAAATGAGCCTTTCCCAGACACTTGTTTTTCAATTGCTTTTCCAAACAAACAGAAAAATGTTAGTACTGGTACCCAAATCAAGTGATTTTGCAACTTCAAACAGAGGAAAGCTAACCTAATATTCCACTTTGAAGAGAAGGACTCAGTCTTCCTTCTTGTTTCATGGTAAATGGAAGGATCGCTGAGATCAAATAGTTATTTGGTGTCCTGCTGTAAGGCCCTATCCTCTGAGATTAAGTCTCAAGTAACTTTCCATGGAGCTTGTGTCAGTATTGCTGATATGAGTTACTATGCCAGAATAGGACCTTTGAGCATTGTTGACATAACAATTGCAACATTTTGACAATATAGCCAAGATGGAAACAAACCAACAAACCAACAAACAAACAGAACTTGTGTTACTTAGCTTGGTTATAAAGTAGAGAGGAAACCACACACCAGTGGATACGGACAACAATCACCCCACCAATAATACACACTGAAATTATGGTGGGCACCCTGATAATAGGATTGAACCTAATACCAAACTATAGCAAAAAAGGGGAGAGAGAAAGAAAAACCTCTCAGAGCAACATCAGGGTGCTGAATATTAAAACATAACCTTTAATGATTGCAATAAACGAGAAAAAACAAACAATATAAATAAAAAACATGCACACAAAACTGAACTATGAGCCGTATTAGGGCAATTCAAAGGTGTAAATTGCAGGGTCAGTGCTAAGAGCTAATGCTTGACAAACCATCCACCACAAATCATCAGTGGGTATTGGTGCTACTGGCCATACATATTCATGAATTAATTCTCCACCAATAATTTGGTAAAATTCACACTGCACCAAAAGTACATATAGAGGCACTATATGCTAGTAACAATTACTGTCCCCACTCCATTATAGATCAATGACATTGTTAAAACCACCACTCAACACAGAAATGCTGTTTTAAGGCATCGATTGGGGTACCCTTTTTCCTTAAAATCCTTTCTCAAAATCAGATTTCCTGATAAATTCATCATCGGTAGAACAAATTCTGCGCAATCGCAGGTATTGTCTGGTCGGAATCCCCCTTTTTAGCGGATTTGGGTGAAAGCTATCCCAATGTAAAAGATTATAAGATTACCCTTATTATCAGCACGCGTGTATCAGCAATGCAAGCTCTATCTAGGATATGAAGGACTGGTAGGGATGGGTTTTCCTCATTAGATCATTGGTATTACATTCGTGTAGCCGGCGTGGTTTGCGTATGGCGGATTGGTTTACCTAGGGGTTTGTGATATTTCATTCATCTGATCGGTCCAATGTCTTGTCAGTCTGATAGCTATTACAATTCTAGTATGTGTAGTTTTCAATTGTCTGTTGTTCACTGCTTCAAGATGATTTGTCTGTGGCAGTCAGGTGGTTCTCCATTGATCTGATAGGCTATTTCCAAGTCCATTTCGACTCTATGGCCGGTGCTTTCTATTACCATTTGCTTCCTGACGGATAGCGATTGGCCATTCCAACCGTGTGATCAGGATCGGTTCTAATATATTTGTGAAAGGTGAACAATGCTAGCAGATTTACTTTGACTCCCGATGAAGCCGATGTTGTGATCGGCGAAACAAGCGTCTGTTGGTTTTAACAATGTCTTTGATCTATAATTGAGTGGGGACAGTAATTGTTACTAGCAGGGATCGGTTGCAGCTACAATATATGAGCCTAATGTATGGGGCCAAGCCGATAATCTATCGAGAAAACCTAATGATATGCATATTGCCTTATGCTAAATAGCCAGTACTTAGAAGGCACGCATTGATTTTGTGCCTCTATATGTACTTTTGGTGCAGTGTGAATTTTACCAAATTATTGGCGGCGAATGAATTCATAAATATGTATGGCCAGTAGCACCAATACCCACTGATGATTTATGGTGGATGGTTTGTCAAGCATTAGCTCTTAGCACTGACCCTGCAATTTACACCATTGAATTGCCCTAATACGGTTCATTATAGTTCAGTTTTGTGTGCATGTTTTTTATTTATTTTGTTTATTTTTTCTCGTTTATTGCAATCATTAAAGGTTATGTTTTAATACTCAGCACCTTGATGTTGCTCTGAGAGGGTTTTATTTCTCCCCCCCCCTTTTTGCTATTCGTTATAAAGTATCCTGAATATTAGGTTTTTCATTTGTAATTCAAACTCCTAGTGTAATTATTAAACCTCTCCTAACAATCATTTTTATTAAGATAAATGAAAATAATTTTCTACATGCAGGCTCCAGTGCTTAATCTGAATTTACCATTCTTTCTCTTGCTAGTAAATCTTGTAGATCTGCAAACCTTCAGATTTCTTTTGATTCCAGGATTGATGCAACAGTATATTATAAAAACCATTCGAGTTTAGATATGGATGTGTCTATGTGAACATTTCAGGACTGACCAAAAAGGCATATGCACTGCTGATCCACTACAACTCCATTAATTTATTTCTAACTTTTAGTTTGGTAAAACATCATTGGATTTACTGTTGTACTGCAGCTGGGGATCTGCCTTTTGGACAGTCCTGAAACACTATAGCAGTGGTCTCCTACTGTGGTCCTCAAGTACTCCGAACAGGCCAGGTTTTAAGGATTACCTTGGGAAATGCAGACTGAATCCTGCAATCACTGAGCAGCAAATGATATCTGTGCTGTGCTTTAGATATCTGGCAAACCTGACCTGTTGGGGGTACTTGAGGACTGCGGTTGGGAACCACTGCACTATAGGGATTATTCACTAACCTCCGAATCTGCACCTATCAGTAAATCTCACCGGGGAATTTGGGGCCAATATTGACTATTTACTAAGCTGTAAATTTGCCAAATACTGACGAATTGACAGCAAACTATGGTGCAATACACTCCAATTCGGCAGCACCAAAATTACCCTATTGAAGACTTTCACGGCTTCTATTCACACAACACCAAACTGCACCAAAATTCTGGCGAAATGCCCTGATTTTCACTGTTTCAGTTCAACAAGTTTAAGTCTGGTGTCAGACAAGCGTACTATCAGGGTTATTCAGAGAGAGGTGAAAAGCAGGAGAATTGCCAGGAGAATGAACAATCTAGACCCAGTAGCCGATTTGGAAAGTGAGATAAATGGGAGAATTCTTCTGGTTTGGCTATTTTGACCTAGAATTTTCACGTCTCCAGTCATTCTTCTGCTTTACACCTCTCTGAATAACCCTGTTCGTGCGCCTGTACTGACGTGCTTACCAGCGTCTGTCGCAGCGCTGTGACGCTGTGACAGTGCCGGCGACACGCACGAATTTTAAAAAACATTTATTCTTTTCATTTTCATCAAAAAAACTTTTTTATTTTTTTATAGTTTAGAACACCTTTTCGTATATCAATACTAAACAGGGTGTGAAGATGTATCCCCAAGAGGAATAGAAACTGCAGTTCACAGCACTCTCCACCAACGTGCTAGAATATAGACATATAGAAAAAATAGAACATGCAGTACAATACAACCTTATAGATGGTCAAATAGGTTTATTTGTCGATACAGGATCTTCAAGGGAGTACAAAGCCTCTAGAATTAGAGCATACACAAGGACATAGCGTAATACTGTCAAAAATTTAATAAAACATAAAACCACAGAAAGGAAGCCACTCACAAAATTAGTGCACACAATGGATAAAAGTGTGCAACAGCGCATATTTAAACAATTCGTTCGGATAGTCACCACAGCCGGAAAGACATCGTCCTTAAAGCGTAATTTTCTGTAGGAGAGCCTGGCCAGGATACCACCCCGTGCTGAGAAGTCCAAATCACAGGTGAAGCCACAGTCTTTCAGAACAACCAATTGGGGAACCGAAGACCTGGAGACATCCAAAGTGAATGATGGACGATCCGATTCGCGGACGAATAATGGACGATCCGGCGGGCGAACGAACGAAAAATAGAAGCGAGCAAGTCAGTTCGACGCGTTTCGTCCTCTGACTTATTCATGAACCTTTTCGTATATATATATTTTTTTTTTTAGACAACATTTTTGTTTCCCAATTTTTTAAAGAGCCATTTTTTTTTAAATTCTGTAACAGACCTTTCTATTATTTTCTAAAATACCTTTTTTATTATCTAGACCAGTGGTTCTCAGCCCTATCCTCAAGTACCCCTAACAGGCCAGGTTTGCCAGATATTTGAAGCACAGTTGGTATAATTTGTTGCTTGTTGATTGAAGGATTCAGTCTGCATTTCTACAAGGTGATCCTTAAAATGTGGCCTGTTAGGGGCACTTGAGGACAAGGTTGAGAACCAGTGATCTAGATACATTTTAGTAAATTGTTATTGGTTTAACCACATGGCTGCTAAGGACACGCTCAGTGCGTCCAGCCATGTGGTTCTCCTGTGCGGAGGACGTGCTGAGCGAACTGCCTGCTCTCTGAATAGCCGAATGGCCAGGAAAGGTAACCGTATGCTGAATTTCACTGGTCGGTTACCTTTCGGCCACAATTTGGATCTGTTTTTTGTGTTTTAATATGAACATTACTTGGATCTGTCACAAAAAGTCTCAAGCTAAATTAACAAAGCTGATGACCCCATCTAATGTTTACTTCCTGCATATGGTCATGGCTTTAACCCTTTGTGTACAGCAATTGAAAGATGACTCTGCACCAATTGGCTTTATTATGTTCACTTGCAAGCCTGGTCGTAAAGTTATTAAAAATTCACAAGGCTTTGCTGCTGACTCGTCTGCAGTTGAATTGCTTAAGGCTTAGGCCCTTTCAATCCATTCATATGCAATTAGAGGTCAAAGGTCTTCACTGTTTCATGTTGCCTGTTATGTGTTTCACCAATTGTTTCTCGGCAAATCATTGGCCTCCTTTCATATTTTACTGATAAATAATTAAAAGGGACAGAGTAAGACAATACTGCGAGGCACCGAATTTCTATTTTCGACAATGAGTGCTATTTTATCTGCGCTTGTAAGCTCTGCATTCTTTTACGAAGCAGAAATTTATTGGAAGCTGGGGGTTATTGACTAAGGTTTGACTATCAAGCAGTCTTTGCAAGAGTGTGCATCAGGAAGATAAAAAGCTACTTCTTGGTTGGTTCATTCTGGATACTTTGGGCTGCAGTCAGGGCCGGACTGGGTATAAAAAGCAGCCCTGGAATTTTTTATTATTTTTTTACACCACCCCTATATTACATCAAATGCAAACGAAAAGTGATACTAACTATAGGAAATCACGATTCATAATGACACAGCAGCCAGTTTTCCCAAGTATATGGTGTGGCGCAGCAGTGATGTATGAGCGTATCACAGAACTCTGCAGCAATAAAACTCACACTCATATACACTACACATTACAGTGAGTTTTATTGCTGTGGATCTCTGATACAGTAATGTGAGGTGTGTATGAGTGTATCAGAGATCCACAGCAATAAAACTCACTGTAATGTCCGTTGTGTATGAGCGTATCACGGAGACGTTATCACACAGACCAGCTTTCCCCCACCACCACCACCACCACCACATGACACCCTGGCCGCAATGAACATTGCAGGCAAACTGCCTCGTGCCGCATGCAAGCAAGCACTCGAGCAGGTGGCACTAGCGGCTGTCAGCTTGGATCTGCGGCTGCGCTGAGACACCCAGCCATATACAACTGACTCTCAGCTTGTCAGTCGCCAGTGGCGGCGCTCTGCCCCACCCCCACAGTACTCTATTGGTGGGCCAATCAAAAGTTTGACACTGTTTATAATTATAAAACGGCCCCCAGCGGCCAAAAATTTAAGCAGCCTCCCGGTATTACGGTAAGCCAGTTCGGCCCTGGCTGCAGTTAAGCAAAATAGAGTAATGGACAAAAAAACTCTTAATTCCACTCACATTAACTTTTCAATCTTTAACAATAATTTTTCTGCTTTTAACTTTGGAGTCAATAGAAAACAAAGTATATATTTTTTAAAAGTTTAATATTTGGTAAAGCTATCACCCTGAGCTCATGTGTTGTGCTGACTCTCCATTAAAATTTTTAAAATATGTTTTAATTGGAAAAAAAAATGCTAAACTTGACAGCAGAAATGCTATTGCTCTTTCCGTCATACCATAATCAACAGTGGTGTTGGTGAAGGTCATAAAAGAATACTAGGACCTTCATAGGGTAAGGAGTAAAGATGTCCGGTGCTCTTTAGTCATCGCATTGAGTGGGAATGTTCTTATATCATTTGGGGGTGCACTATACCTCACTTTATCAAAATATTGTTATGTAAGTTCCTTTTGTGTGAGCCGAGGGCTGTTTAAGTTTCCGAAAATGTATATTATGTCCTTTTCTATTTATAGTACATTTTTCATTGTGCAAAGCCTAATGAATTGGGCTGCACATGCCTATGGATGAGAGTTAAACCCAGTTAAAACTTCTTTGCATCTTCTTTACCAGTATTCAGAAACTCTGACCCTTTTATATTTTGGAACTACTGCTTCGATGATACACTCAGCTACTCCTTAGAATTGCAGAACCTTAAGGGAAATGTAGTTCCAAAACCTTTTGGAGGGCTAGAGTTGCTGACCTTTGATCCCCTAGAGCAGTGGTTCCCAACCGCGGTCAAGTACCCCTATCAGGCCAGATTTTAAGCATTGCCTTGGAGAAATGCAGACTGAATCCTGCAATCACTGAACAGCAAATCATATCACCTGTGCTGTGCTTCAGATATCTGGCAAACCTGACCTGTTAGGGGTACTTGAGGACTGGAGTTGGGAGCCTCTGCTCTATATATCTAACAATTTGGTCCCTGACAAACGTTTAGACACAAATCTCCCATGATTTAGCCGATTCCGGACTGGAGTACTTGGACGTGGAATGTTTGGCTGGAGACTCAGAGTGAATTAGCAAGCAGCACAGCCAAAAGCTGATCTCCTGATGTAGTCGTCAGAATCACAATATCAGGAAGGCTCTATTGTGCTGGCCTGGGTTTTTTCCTTGACTGATATCCACTTTTGGGGACCCCACAGGAAAGCCTTTTCGAACCACAGATCTAGACCTCCCTGTATCGGTGTGGCAGCCAGCCTAGAGTTAGTGTTGCAAAACAGATATTTAGCAATACCTCCCCATAGTCTAACAAAGTAGTGTAATCTTGAGGAATCTTTACATATAGTGTCATACATAAAATAGTGTAAATGGACAGGTCTGCATTATCCACTTGGACTAATTTCACACATATTTTTAGTTGACGTGTATATGCATACACTAATTCACTTTTATATCCACTTTTTTTCTTTCCGTGTAGTGTTTCTTTGTGTTTTAGAAGTGAACATACTGTAGTGTAGAGCAGGAGTCAGCAACCATGGCCCTTCAGATTTTTTTGGAACTACACTTCCCATGAGACCTAATTAGGGTTCCCAGCTGTCCGGTTTTGACCCGTACTGTCCGGGTTTGACACCCTCTGCCACCCGGACACATGACTCCAAGGTTATACTTACATTTCCTGAGTTCTCCCTGTGCTGTGGTCTTTTCCTCCCGTCTATTTTTTTCAGCTTGAAGAGGGGTTGGGTGGTCCACGTCACGTGTTGTCCTCTCCCCACCTCCTCTGAACCGCTGTCAAAGTCGAGCAGGCGCAACGGGCTCACGCTCATGTGACAACGACGTTCACGTGGTTGCTCGTGCGGCTCCCTAGTCCTCCCGGCCGGGCAGTGCAGAGCGAGCAGCCATTGCCAACGAGAGTAGAAGACGTGCTCAGGCGATTGACTACTAGCCGGGCTGCCGGGTTCCTTCCCAGTCTACTATCTGAGTGACGGTGCTGCAGCTGCATGCGTCCTCTTCATCCTGGATCGTCGATCTTGCCAGGCCAGCAGCTCTCCATCCACTCTCTGATGTGGCCGGTCAACTCAAGGCTCACAGTCGCAGGTCAGCAGTCAGTCAGTGTGCCCGCCGGTGCCAGTCCAGCCCAGCTGTGCGACTCCGAGACAGTGAGACGCCGACAGGACAGTGAGTCTAAGTAAGTCCATATACCAGTCTGCCAGTGCCATACTACCATCATTGAGCCATAAGCCCATAAGAGTGTGCCATACCAGTGTGCCAGCCTTTCCAGTCTGCCATGCATAATGACCGACCGAATCCAACACTAGAGTGTTTGGGTTTGGCTTGATGACAAGGTGTAGAATAACATTCATTGAGATGTAGTTCCAAAACTGCTGTCCACTGCTGTACAGCATTGATCTCAAATACCAACCCCCAGGATATTGATAATCTACAATTCCCAGAATTCTTTGAATGCAATATCTGGCCAGAGAATCACAGGAGTTGTAGTCCTTAAACATCTGGGGGGGCTAAAGTTTGAGATCCCTGGTGTAGAGCATCAAGCGTACCATTTAAATCTTTCTCATGGCTGGCTGAGTCAGAGACCGTCTGATTCTTGTTTTGCCCTCTGTAGCAGCATTAAGCGCTTTGTTGATCCACATTTCTTCTTTGGCTACACGTGGAATAATAAGGGGGCCTAGGCAGCCATCCAGAGGCTGATGGGCAATAATAGAGCTAGTGGTATGTAGAAAATGTGATTACTGCTGTCAACACAAGAGTGAACCAAATGGAGAATGAACGCGGAGCAGACAGACAGTGACCAGGGAAACTGATTATCCGATGCAGGGAAAGTGAAGAAAGGACTACTCTTTGTCAAACAAATTGAGGTTTAAAACGACCGACTGAGGAATTTAGTCAAAGTCATTGGTTCAAAGAGAAATGTCTCCTTCTGTCCTTTATTTGTAATTCGATAGTGTAATTCTCTAAAACCTGCATTTTGCCTATGCTTTTTGATTTTTCTTTGTGGAGTTGAAATGTCTGGTTGTGGTTTCCACAACTTGTAATTCATGATGAATAGCAAGCCCTTCTGCAGCTGCTAAACTGATTATAGGCAGAAAAATATTGTTTGAAGATATATCAGCTTCACGAATGACAGTATCATCAGTAGGCATCCCCTGGAACGTGGTGCAGGAGATACTTCTTATGCTCTAAAAACCTTTAACTTAACCATTGTTGTCAGCGAACCAAAATGAACATTAAGGCTAATGTCAGATGAACGCAGTCTGAGCGCACTCTGCGTGCGTGCATGACGGACGTACTGACGGAAGATACTGTAGACACCACGCGGTCCGTTTTTTTTTGACGGACGTAGAAAAAAAGAATTGTGGTAAACAAAATTAATATGAGAAATTATAAAAATTTGAAAAGCCATTTTTGTGCATCAAGGTGCTGGACATCGCAAATGCACTGCGTCTGACATCTCAAGTCATCACTCACACAGAACGCTACATGGACGTGGCGCACTATGCTCCTTAGGCCCGCGTCAGACGAACGCAGTGATCATGTCCGTGTCGGCGCAGTTTAACGTCCGTCGTACCATAGAATCATGATCAGTAGAGACCCACACACGAAATACGTGCGCACCGAACTGCGCACGCACAACGCACGTGGCAAACGGACACAAGTTAGGCAAGAACGCAAAACCGCTAGACGGACGTGCAGAGTGCGCCACGTCCGCGTAGCGTTCTGTGTGAGTGACGAGGATGTCAGACACAGCGCATTTGCGACATTAACAAGTTTCCATTTCATTCAAAGTTTGTATGCAGGTAAATCACGAAGAGTATTACCCAAAATTACTGAATAACAAATACTTCATCATTTACAAGCTCACTAAATGTTCATTTTGGTTCTGTACTGGGTGATTCCATCCTGTTTTTACCTTCTCCCCATTACAAAGCATACCAAGAGAAACCCTCTCTTCCCACAAGACACCTTTTATTTGCTGTTACTTTCCCAATAAAGTGAAGAAAAGTTAAAGCGCTGTACAAGGTGTAATGGGTAAAGACAGGACAATTCTACAAAACATACAGGAGGCAGGTCAGTATTCCTGCCAGCAGATACAGGAGGATATGAGTACCCTATTCCTGTGGGAATATACAATCTAGATGGGTGAGGGGATTAGAAACTGGAGGGGGGGACTGCAGTGATGAGTTAATGCAGGGAGAGGTGAGGACTGTTATTGGGTCGGTCGGATGCCTTGTTACGGAGTCGGGTGGTAGGCTTCCCTAAACAGAAGGGCCTTTAGGGAATGTTTAAATACACACTGAGGAAGGGGCTGTGTCCCCGAAACGATTGTTTTGTGTTCCTTTTTTGTTTATTTCTTATAAATGTGGTAGCACAAGTGCACCATTTCTTGCAGCGCTGGAGGTATAATTTTTTAGCTCTTGTCTAAGATTCATTACCTTCCTGGTTGGATGTACAAGAGGGAGTTGCCTCTCTAGCAGCAGCTGAGTATATTTTTCTAATTTTTTTCAAACCTGTTTTTGGGTGTTTGTAGATACTCAACCCCATATATACTGTATCTGTGTTTAAATTAAGACGGATTTGGGGACAGTCTGATATTGCGAGGGAACGCATTCCATAGGGTCGGCGCCACAAGTGAAAAGTCCTGCAGTCTGGCATGTGATGAGGTAATGATGGAGGATGCCAGGAGCAGGTCACTGTTGGATCTTAGGGGCGGGCTGGGGTGTATCTGGTGATTAGTGAGGATAGGTAGTTAGGGGCTGCGTTAGTGAGGGTTTTGTAGGTTAAGCTACCTGACTACACTCATAACCTGCATGTGACATTCACTTCTCGCATATGACCCTGGGGTTCCAGAATAATGTTATTCTTCCATTTTCTCCATTAAAATCTGTTGGATCTGACATTCAAGGTAAATAACATCAGTGTTACTCTGAGAGTTGGAGTAAAGGAGTACTCTACAATATCACTAGCTGGCACAAAAACACTCCTTCCAACATTGGTAGGCATAAATAAATGTGTGGCGAGAAGTGGCACAGCCACAACTGCGTGGATTTTCCAACACACCCCCATCAGCCTTGAGTTCATTAACGCAATACTACCACTTTTAATATTGCTCTGCTTTTAAATCAAAATATTTCTTCCTCGTGATGCCAGAGAATAAACCTGGAGTGTTGAAGCTAGGCCAACAATTTGGGATTCTCTTGTCTAATGAAGGACTTTTGGGGAAGTATGCAACCTCAAGGCTTGAAATGAAGATAACGTGATTGGAATCAAGGTTAGGGACGGGTTACATCTATATTTAGGCTTATGCATTTTAGAAATACTTTTAAGGCTTTATTTAGAATCCATTTTTTACTGGTTTCAGGATTCATTAATCTTATTAAGCAAAATGGACACTGTAGCCCTCATGACTTTAAGTATAACAGATTTCCAAAACTGAGCTGTTCAGCTCTCAGCGACCCTCGTTGCTAAGCAGGGCTGCCATCGGGGTGGGGGGGGGGTGACAATCATTGATGTTTTGAGCCCAGTGACACATTTGTAAAGGTCCCTCCATGCCACCCAGGACTGGACTGACAAGATACCAATAAATTTCCCTTTGGCCAGCAGCATCTGGGACCAGTAAGAGCACCTGGGTTCATTCCTGAGGGAGAGAGTACCATGATCTATATCAGGTAGAGGTGTAGATCAAATGTTGTCCCACTAAGGAACAATTTGTATCTCCTTGCTGGACCACTAGGGATTTAGCCCATTTCCGGTTAAATATGGTAAGCAGGTGAGAAGGCAAAAGGTTTTGGGCAGTATTACGAAGTTGGTGCTAACTTATCCAGAGCTGTTGTAAACTTAGCAACTCCTTAGACTATAATGGCTCTGGTAAGTTTACAACAGCTCTGGTTAAGTTAACCCCAACTATGTAATATGGCCCTTTATCTTTAATTTGCTTAAATGGGAAGTAGGGGAAGGAGACCCCGATTATCGGTTCAGTAAGGGGCCCCAAGATTTCTGATGGCAGCTCTGGTGCTACCTTTCCAACCCTGCTGCTCCAGCTTTGCAACAGGATGGTTCCCAAAGAAATGGGGCCCACAATCCCTCCTGTATCTGTTGGTGTATTGTAGAATTGTCTAGTCTTTACCCATTGTACCTTTTGTACAGCGCTGTGTAATGTGTTGGCGCTTAATAATAATCATTTCTATTTAATCCCCTCTTTATTGTTCCTGTGCCACCTTTTATCACCCACTGGCATGAATGTAAAGGTGAACACTTCCCCCCTAACTGACCAGCCAGGGCCCCTGTGCCTGACGTTGACACTCTTGAATAGCTTAATAACTAAAAACATACATGCGTTTCAGACTCCTATTAATAATAGATTTGTGGAGATGGGAAACTGCCTGACATTTTCTTTGGCATACTTTGCCTTTCACATTTCAGAAGTTGGTTTAGATATTTTTTTTCCATTTCAGTTCAGCTCCCTGACTGTAGTTAGAGAGTCCACTTGGTTCCCACACAAAATGACCTGCTTTTGTTTTGCTTTTTCTGGACCCTCCTGGGACTGCCTTGTTTCTCAGAGTTTTAGGAGTTTTGGTATGTAATATAGGAAATGCAGTCAGTACACGCCTCGCCCACAGTACAGTTACTTTCTGCTCTGAGTTAGTATCCGTTTCCTCTCACACCACTTTCACAGATCACAGCAAAACATGAACGTTAAAGGACGTTCTGAACCAACAAAATGGAAACATTCCTCAATGTCTCTCCGGGCAGATTTCAAAGTCAAAGCTCGCTCTGTGGGAAAAGGTAAAAAAAAAAATGTCTTTTATGCCTGGAGCACTAAATCTTGATAGTTTTTATAAGGATGCTTTTCCAGTGGATATTCTCATTTTAAAAGCGGCAAACCTGTATGGATTTCTTTACAGAGAGATTTGCTTGTAGGTGATATGGTGGTGATTGCAAGGTGCCATATGTGAGTACCATAGAACCACTCTGGGACTTACATATAGGGTTATTCAGAGAGAGGTGAAAAGCAGGAGAATGGAAAATTCTAGGTCCACACAGCCTTTTTGAAAAGTGAGATGAATGGGAGAATTTTTCTGGTTTGGCTATTTTGACCTAGAATTTTCCATTCTCCAGTCACTCTCCTGCTCCGTTCTCTGAATAACCCTGATAGTTTGTGCTGCGACATTTTTCTAGATCTGTATCTACCTAGGGATAAGAATCAGGAGTGAACGACGGTAGCAGGAGATGCTTATGACATATTATTTTCATCAAATCTCATAGTATACTAAGATCTGGCTTGTTATTCTGTATACATTCCATATAGTGTCAGAAAACAAATGGAAAAAGTAAAAAAATGCAATTAAAGGATTTTGTAGGAAGCAATTTGTGACCGCGTTGGGCATGAGAGTGTATGCAGATGATGGAGAAGATAAAGAAGGTAATTTTTAGTCATTTGTGCATTGCTCAAATGTAAGAGTGATTTTTTTTGTCCTTGCAAACCCAGAGACCTATCCAACCCTTGAGTTTTTTCGCTCCATAAGACGCACCTGACCATAAGACGCACCTAGTTTTTAGGGGAGGAAAACAGGAAAAAAATATTCTGAATCAAGTAGTGTAATAATGGATACTGCCCCAGCTCCTCTCATGGATATGCCCCAGCAGATCTCATGGATATGCCCCAGCAGATCTCATGGATATGCCCCAGCAGATCTCATGGATATGCCCCAGCAGATCTCATGGATATGCCCCAGGAGCTCTCACGGATATGCCCCAGGAGCTCTCATGGATATGCCCCAGGAGCTCTCATGGATATGCCCCAGGAGCTCTCATGGATATGCCCCAGGAGCTCTCATGGATATGCCCCAGGAGCTCTCATGGATATGCCCCAGGAGCTCTCATGGATATGCTCCAGCTCCTCTCATGTATATACTGCCCCAGCTGCTCTCATGTATATACTGCCCCAGCTGCTCTCATGTATATACTGCTCCAGCTCCTCTCATGGATATACTGCCCCAGCTGCTCTCATGAATAATGCCCCAGCTGCTTGTTATGAGTGTTATGTTTTGTTTATATGCAACTCTATGATTTATCTCTATGGCACTTGTCTCATGGTTAATGCCCCAGCTCCTCTCATGGATAATGCCCCAGCTCTTCTCATGGATAATGCCCCAGCTGCTCTCATGGATAATGCCCCAGCTCCTCTCATGGATAATGCCCCAGCTCCTCTCATGGATAATGCCCCAGCAGCTCTCATGGATATACTGCCCCAGCAGCTCTCATGGATATACTGCCCCAGCAGCTCTCATGGATATACTGCCCCCAGGCACCAGCTCACCTCCTGCCGCCGCCGCCGCGTGTTCGGCTCCCTCTGAGCATCCGGCAGCATGGAGCTTGGGCGCTCGCCTGGGGGAGCCATGTGATCAGCCGCGATCTCGCGAGAACTCGGCTGGTGACGTGGTTCCCCCAGGCGAGCGCCGAAGCTCCATAGCTTCCGACGCTCGCAGGGAGCCGAACACTGCAACGTGCAGTATTCGCTCCATAAGACGCACAAACTTCCCCCCCACACTTTTTTGGGGGAAAAAGTGCGTCTTATGGAGCGACAAATACGGTAATTTAACCAGAGCTGTTGTACACTTACCAGAGCCATTAAAGTCCATGGATTTACTGGGTTTACAAAAGCTCTGGTTACGTTTAACAGGGTTGCATAGAGCCCATAGCTTTTTTAACCCTTTCACTGCTGAGGACGTGTGGGGAACGTCCTCATTGACTCCTAAGGAAAGATAAGGGTTCATTTGAACCCCGATATCTCCAGACTGTTTTCAGCTAGCAGGATCATGTTTGATATCATTAGAAAGGCCAGAGCACGGCCTTTCCAATGATACCAAACATGACCATGTTTAAATTAAAGAAAAAAAACAATACTACAAAAAAGAAAAATGAAGGGGTTAAATAGTATTGATAGTATTTGGTAACTTTACAGCTTGCCAAATAGACAAACTGCCCCGAAATTGGAGTCACCGAAGAATTTATCGGACATCAGTGAAATTCGGCAGTTTTCACCATCAGCCAAATTGCACCAAACTGCAATAAAAATAGTCTCCTATTCTTCTAATAGGAGTATATTCAGTAGAAAGGTAGTAAAAAATGTGACCAAATAATAAAAAGGTCCATACAAAAATAATAAAAAGATCTGTTTCAAAATAAGTCTTTTAAAAAAATAAGAAAAACAAAAATGCCATCCAGAAAAATATAAAAGGTGTTCTAAAAATAAAAAGGGATTTTGCTGAAAATGAAAACAATAGACGGTCTTTAGAGAAAAATATTAAAAAGATGTTACATTTTTACGTTGAATCATATGGCATTCATCTGTTTAAATGTGTCGAACTGAAACACTGAAAATAAGGGCAGTTTGCCAGAATTTCGGTGTAGTTCAGCATTCTGTGAGTAGAAGACACGATAGTCTTCTGTGGGGCAATTTGGTGCTGTCGAATGCCAGTGAATTGCATCGTAGTTTGCTCTATTCGCCTGTATTTGGTGAATTGACAGCTTGGTGAATAGACCAATTGGCCCAAAATTGGCTCTGAATTCACCGCCCGGTGCAATTTGGAGCCAAGTTGGAGGTTATCGAATAACCACTATAGTGTGCCTGCAAGTGCTGTTGTGTGATTTAGTGTCTCAAGCAGAATACAACTGTATATTTGCTTGCAGTGCAAGTGTGTGTGAATGTGGTAGTGTTTGTGTGTACATCAATGTGTGTAAATGCAGGGATCTATGTATCTGAATCACCAGTTTAATGCAGGGGACCATAGGACCCTGTGGATGCAGGCGGGGCCGGATTAACATAGGGGCAGATGGAGCAGCAGCTCCAGGCCCATGCCCCAGAATAGGCCCACAGAAAAGATAAATTTGTCTGCATTGATGGGCATTTGGACCCCTTTATCTCCACCTCCATAGCAGCTATAGGGTCATGTGTGGTGTCACCGGAAAGGCCAGAGCATGACTTTTCCAATAATATCAAACATGACCAGGTTTTATGTAACAATAAAAGTAATAATAAATATTTCTTTATTTTTCTTTCTACCACGGCAATATTTTTCACTTTTCAATTATAAAGGGAACAATGATGCTGCAGTAACTCACCATCTCATTTTTCATGTCACTAACAAGCATGGAGGTGATGGTACAATCCATTATTGCGTATTGTTACATCCAAGAACCTAAGCCGCCGCACGGCAGCGAAGTGCACTGGGGGAGGGGGCTTTGGAACCCTGCGCCATTAATCTTTACACCTCACAAGGTCAACTGAGGTGTCATCAGACAGGACAGAGACTGGCCTTTGCATTGATATCAAACATGACAATGTAAAATCTAGAAAACAAAAAACGTTTTTAATTTATATTTTGTTCCAAAGCGATGGTATTGTCCCTTTGTCTTGTATAAAATGAGCAATACCACTGCTATTACTCACCTTCTCATTTCCCATGCTGGGAGCAAGGTCAGTGTTTTATACATAGTCATATTATTCATAAAACACCATTATCCAAAGGACATGGGAAATATCAAATTTTTTGGTTAAAATTGTATAATTTCTCAGAAAAATGTTAGTAACAGGTTCCCATTTCATTTTTTTTAACAAGAATTCCCTATAGAATATATAACCAGAGGTTTGGATGATAAAATCTGAAAAAACTATTTTACACGCTGTGATGACTGAAATCTGATTGGAAATTTACTCACACAGTATCTGCCTGGTTAGATATACCTATATATGCAATATATTAAATAGCCTAAAATATGTTGTCATTTCACTCAATTCCAAAAAAAGCCAACCAAAATATTCAGCTCCAGGCCCATAGAGATCTTAATCCGGCCCTGGATGCAGGGCCGTGTTTTTCTGGAGTGTAAGTATGTTGAGGGCTGTATGGAGCGTCAGTGGGTGCAGGAATGCAGAGAGGCATCTGTACTGTCATCCAGTGAAGAAAGCAGAGCAATTAATGTAAAAATAGGAAAACAATTCAATCCGGCTAGTGCAAATTGTATTGGGATTCATTGTGCTTACTGTGTTTTATTTGCTATATAATCTAAAAATTATATATTTTACAAGGCAGTTACTTTTCCTGCAATGTTATTGCAGGACCTATTTTGTCACAGTACGTGAGCGATTTGAGCTCAGGGTGCAGTGCTACAACAGGGAAGGAGACCAGAAGGATCGTGCAGCGGGGTTTATTGTGAACCGCGTATAAACACAGGCGGTAGACACGGCAGGCAAGGTGCTGGACACGGACTGTAGAGAGGGTATGAATGGGGCTGGACACAGGCTTTAGACAGGGCAGGATTAAGACCAGTGGCGACTCTAGGAACAATATTTAGGGGGGGCACAGAAGATACCGCAGTCAAAACTGGGGGGGCACTAATAATTTTCACCACTAAATCATATCACTGAATAAAACTAAGGGCCCTATCACCTGGTGTGAGCTAAAACACATCACTAAAGGAAAAATTTAGCGCGAGTCGCTAAAACGTAGTGCCTGACGACCTACTAACAGATCACCTTGTCTGCAGTAGTGTAACGTTGGGAGCTTCCAGCCCTACCTGTGTGCTTGAGGGCAGCATGTCTGATGCTGCTCGCTGACCAATGCCCAGTTTAAATGGAGACAGGCAGGGAGGTGGCTGCATGAGGCGCGGGTTGAGTGGGGGGCGTGGCCTGGTGAAGGTCTTTAAAAACCCTCAGTGTTTTCTCAGCAGTTGCCAGATCGTGGTTATCCATACCTGAGCTCCTTGTACCTGACTGCTATATTGAATTAACCCGTTATTGACCTCTGCTTGTTTCTGACTATTCTGCCTTCTGTTGCCCTAGACCATTTTCTTGTACTACACCACTGCTCTGATATCGACCCGGCTATTCCATTTGACCATTCTGAACTCTGTATTCCTGATTCTGGCTCGGCTGACTACTCCCTGTGTTGTTAACCCTTTCTAAGGACCAGACAGTTAGAGATCTTTCACGGCTACTCTGTTGGTAGCTTCTGGGCTCTGTGGAGTGTGGGGTGTTAAGTACTGCGTGGTGGGATCTGGGAACCGTGACATTACGATCTGGCCACTATGGATCCCGCAGACTTAACACAGCACTTGGCTAACTTTGTATCCAGACAGGATGAGCAGGATCATAGGATGGATCAGTTTGCTATTGCCTTACAAACTATCCTGACTCATACGGCTCACCTGGAACCAGCTGGGGTTGCACCCCCGCTTGATATACCTGTGTCCCCTGTCGTTCAGACATCCCAGGTACACATGACCGCTCCTATGAGGTTTGACGGTACTCCCTCAGAGTGCCGGGGATTTTTGGTCCATGTGGATATTCATTTTAAATTAAATCCACAGATGTTTTTCTCTGACATTGCCAAAGTGGGGTTCATTATTAATCATCTGTCTGGCAGAGCATTGACATGGGCAACTCCGTTGTGGGAGGCAGAGAAGCCTATCATACGGGATTATAAAGAATTCATAGCCGAGTTACAACGTACATTTAATCCTACCAGAAAGGCCACGGTAGCTGGCAAATCCTTGTTCCGCATACGTCAAGGGAACAGGACTGTTTCTGATTATGCCATAGAATTTAAAACCTTGATCTCTGATGTGAACTGGACAAATGAGACACTGGTTCTGGCTTTTATGGAGGGGTTATCAGAGTCATTGATGCATGAATTGGCTCCACGTAAACTACCTGAGGTATTGTGTGAACTCATTGTTTATTGTATAGATCTGGATAATCAGATAAGGGACAGAAGGACTCCAAGAGAGAAGCCAAGAGACTGTTACCTAGGTTGGCCCCTGTCTTTCAGGCACCACCAAGAGAGTCATCTCCTCCCTCTGAGCCTATGCAACTAGGCCGTACTAGGCTTACAGAGGAAGAGAGAACAAGGCGTTTTCGTGAGGGATTGTGCCTGTATTGTGGTTTGGGGGGTCATGTACGATTTCAATGTCCTACTCGTCCTAAAATGTATGATAAGCCGGAAAAACTACCGCACCTAAGGCAGCTGAGGAGACAGGCCTTGGGTATGACGTGCATGTCTCCTGTCAAAGACACTAAACTTATGTTACCAGTATCCTTGGCTTGGGAGACCAAGACCACACATACTACCGCTTTTTTGGATTCTGGGGCTGCTGGCAACTTTATCGATGTTAACTACGCTTCTTCCATTTCTCTACCTCTGGTTGTAAGAGAGACACCCTTAGCCGTCGAAGCCATAGACGGTAGACCGTTATCCTGCCCTAGGATTACTCACGATACGGTCACATTGGTTCTTACCACTGGTTTCTTGCATAAAGAAGAAATCATATTTCAAGTTATCCATTCACCTTCCAATCCTGTTGTACTTGGTTTCCCTTGGTTGGTGGAACATAATCCTGTTATTGATTGGGCTAAGGGAGAGATACTGTCTTGGAGTCCTGCTTGTTTTGAGACTTGTTTAATACCCATTCAGCATGTCGGTGCCCTGAACACACCCACAGCTCCTCCATTGTCTACAGAGGTTCCTGACCAATACGCCGACCTCAGGGCTGTATTTGATAAAAGAGAGGCAGAGAAACTGCCTCCACATAGACCATATGATTGTGCCATTGATATTCATCCTGGTACCATGCCTCCTCGAGGCAAAGTATATCCTCTTTCCATAAAGGAGAACCAAATTATGGAAGAGTACATAAAGGAGAATTTGGAGAGAGGTTTTATCCGATGTTCCTCTTCTCCAGCAGGGGCTGGGTTCTTTTTTGTGTCTAAAAAAGAGGGAGATTTACGCCCGTGTATCGATTATAGGGGGCTTAACAAGATCACCATTAAGAACGTGTACCCTATCCCTCTCATATCAGAACTTTTCGACAGGTTAAGGGGGTCAGCAGTATACACAAAACTTGATTTAAGAGGGGCTTACAACCTGATACGTATAAAAGAGGGGCATGAGTGGAAAACAGCATTTAACACCAGGAGTGGGCATTATGAATACTTGGTCATGCCTTTCGGTCTTTGTAATGCTCCAGCGGTATTCCAGGATTTTATTAATGATGTGCTCAGAGATTTCTTACAAACCTTTGTTATAGTATACCTAGACGATATATTGATTTACTCTCCCGATCTGAAAACCCACCATGCACATGTCAGACAGGTATTAGCAAAATTACTGGACAATGGTCTTTATTGCAAACTAGAGAAGTGTTTATTCGACATTACTACTGTGAAATTCCTTGGGTATATTATCACTCCAGAAGGTTTTGAGATGATCCTTCTAAACTCACGGCCATCTCAGAATGGCCTCTCCCTCAAGGTCTCAAGGCCATACAGAGGTTTCTGGGGTTTTCCAACTATTATAGGAGATTTATCAAGAATTATTCCGCTGTAGCCTCCCCTATCATTAATATGACACGTAAAGGTCTGAAGAACCAGATCTGGTCTTCTCAATCCAAACAAGCATTCGAAGCCCTCAAACAAGCTTTCACTTCCGCTCCCGTGTTACGGCATCCTGATCCCAGGATTCCGTTTGTTCTTGAGGTTGATGCTTCCGAGATAGGCATTGGGGCTGTCCTGTCTCAAAGAGAGTCTCCAGGAAAACCTCTACATCCTTGTGGGTTCTTTTCAAGAAAATTATCACCAGCAGAACGCAATTATGATATCGGTAACAGAGAATTGCTTGCTATTGTGTCTGCCCTATCAGAGTGGAGACATTTGTTGGAAGGTACTCTTGACCCTTTGTTGATAATTACTGATCATAAGAACCTTACGTACATCGGGGATGCTAAACGTTTGAACGCGAGACAGGCCAGGTGGTCATTGCTACTGTCTCGGTTTAATTTTGTATTGACTTACAGACCAGGTGACCGCAATGTAAAGGCTGATGCCTTATCTCGTCAATATGACCCGTATGAGTCTAATACACAAGACCACAATCCTATAGTTCCTCCTGAACGTATTGTGGCTTCCACAGTCTTGTCTGTCTCCTCGCCTTTCCTGGAACGCCTCCAGGCAGTTCAAGTAGGGGCTCCACCTGACAAGCCTCCAGATATGTTGTTTGTACCTGAAAAGGAAAGACAAGAATTACTCATAATGTTTCATGATTCTAAACCAGCAGGTCATCCTGGTATTACTAAGACTCTTACCAGTATCTCCAGACAGTTCTGGTGGCCCACCATGCGACAGGACGTACGTCTGTTTGTTTTGGCTTGTCAAGTCTGTGCCAGAAGCAAAACCAGTAAATCCTTGCCTGTCGGTCTATTGCAGCCTTTACCCATGCCTAAGAGGCCTTGGTCTCATCTATCTATGGATTTTATTGTGGACTTGCCGAAGTCCAAGGGTCATACTGTGGTTCTGACAGTTGTAGACCGCTTCTCCAAAATGGCTCATTTTGTCCCTCTACCTAAGCTTCCTACGGCCAAAGAACTGGCGGTCGTCTTTGCTAGAGAGATTGTACGAATACATGGGGTTCCGTCTGAAATAGTCTCTGACAGAGGAGCCCAGTTCGTCTCTCGTTTCTGGAGGGTTTTCTGTGCAGAGATGGGGGTGCGATTGGCCTTCTCTTCAGCATATCATCCACAAACCAATGGGGCAGCAGAGAGGGCAAATCAGGGTCTCGAGCAGTACATACGTTGCTTTACCACACAACAACAAGACAATTGGTCGGAGTTGTTGCCCTGGGCTGAGTATGCACGTAATAACGCCGTTAACGAGACCACTGGCCACTCTCCTTTTTCTGCCATCTATGATTTTTTCCCTCCGGCTCTACCGCTTCAGTTTACTGAACAGACCATCCCGGCTCTCGATGACCATCTCACTCAACTGCAAGAGATTTGGAGACAGATTCGAGAAAATATGGAGCGCAATGTTGCTGTCCAGAAACGCAAGGCTGACAGGCATAGGTTACAAGCTCCCTCCTATAACGTGGGGGATAGAGTTTGGTTGTCCACTAGGAACGTGAAGTTGCAGGTGCCTTCTATGAAAATGGCACCTCGGTTTATAGGTCCATATAAGATCATTCGCCGCATTAATCCTGTGGTTTATGCTCTTGCCCTTCCTAAACATCTTCGCATGCACAACGTCTTCCACACCTCCCTACTGAAGCCATTGTTGTGTAACAGGTACACGTGGGTCGTTCCTCCTCCTCCACCTATTCAGGTTGATGGTGAATCTGAGTATGAGGTTAGGAGGGTTTTGGATTCTAGGCTGTGCAGGGGCGCTCTGCAGTACTTGGTCGATTGGGTGGGTTATGGTCCAGAAGACCGGTCCTGGATTCCAGCTTCCGACATGTCTGCCTCTAGGTTGGTTAGGGCGTTCCATGCCTCACACCCCGATCGCCCTGGTGGTCGTCCTGCCGCTCGTCCTGTTGGTCGTCCGGTGGCCTCCCGTGGAGAGGGGGGTACTGTAACGTTGGGAGCTTCCAGCCCTACCTGTGTGCTTGAGGGCAGCATGTCTGATGCTGCTCGCTGACCAATGCCCAGTTTAAATGGAGACAGGCAGGGAGGTGGCTGCATGAGGCGCGGCTTGAGTGGGGGGCGTGGCCTGGTGAAGGTCTTTAAAAACCCTCAGTGTTTTCTCAGCAGTTGCCAGATCGTGGTTATCCATACCTGAGCTCCTTGTACCTGACTGCTATATTGAATTAACCCGTTATTGACCTCTGCTTGTTTCTGACTATTCTGCCTTCTGTTGCCCTAGACCATTTTCTTGTACTACGCCACTGCTCTGATATCGACCCGGCTATTCCATTTGACCATTCTGAACTCTGTATTCCTGATTCTGGCTCGGCTGACTACTCCATGTGTTGTTAACCCTTTCTAAGGACCAGACAGTTAGAGATCTTTCACGGCTACTCTGTTGGTAGCTTCTGGGCTCTGTGGAGTGTGGGGTGTTAAGTACTGCGTGGTGGGATCTGGGAACCGTGACAAGTAGTCCATGAACAAGGTCGTTTGGCGCATGCTAGGAAAACTCTAAGACCCGGGCTGAGACCCAGCGCTAATGCGGTTGTGTACAGGATAGAACTGGGGTTTTTTCCAGTGCAGAGTGCCGGGCCATACCTATCCACCGCCCTCACAAGCTTGAATATGAACACATCCAGTGAATAACCTCACACCTGCATTATTAAAAGCCTCCAAGGTGGCCGTATCATCCATGTTTTGATGCACACATATATTAAGGCTGATGGACATTGCATCATAAATGCCACCCAACAGCATGTAGAATCATTACACTGCATTTAATAGATTCAAAAGGAAGGCCAGGTGAGCGACAAAAATTTCCCTGCTGCAGCATATAAATACATGTTTCAGGGCAAGACTTATTCACGTGTCCCTTTAAACCTGGTCCACACGGTCACCCTAATAATTAACCACTTCCATACTATGAATAACCCCCAGCATAAAATGTTTAAAATTAGGCAATATATTAGAATTAGGATATATGTGGATAAAGGATACATTTATAATAGAGCCTACTGCAACAGCAACGACAATGCGGACCAAATCCATTGCTATGGTGTATGGGGCCAAGAGAACACCTGTGCTGCATTTCTTTCAATTGTCTGTTAATTTTGGGCGAAGATCTGTTTTTTCTGTTTTTTTGGAGTTAGCACCAGGGTTGAGCAGTAGCTAAAATGATGCAATTAGCGCCCCTCAAAAAATTAGTGCTGGCACCAAGTGATCTGTTAGCTGCAAAAGTGCTAGAGATCTCTAGCAGTCCACGTGTTAAGTAAAGGACGCGGAAAGTACAGTAAGCTCACGGTACAAATCGCTAATAGCAACACACTAAGTGATCTTTCCCGTTTGTAGCGGGAGGCAAACAATCTGTTGGTCCGGCGCTAGACTCGCTTAACCTGGCGCTAACGCAAAACCATGTGAACGCAAGGGTTAGCTCACACCAGGTAATAGTGCTCTAAATAAGATATATATATATATATATATATATATATATATTCTTATTTAAGATTCCAAAACCCCAGAGTAATGTGATGCAATGATACCTTTTTATTGTACTAACCTGATACTTTATTTGCCGCAATTCGGCAGTTTTCGCTGAATGTCTGATAGCTGCTTCAGCGACTCCACTTTTAGAAAATTACGGTGACCATTCGCTAAATAGGGAATTCACTATATTTTCGGTAAAATTAATTCCCTGAAATGTGACGAAAAAGCAAAGGATCTAAACATCGTTAGACCCTTTAGATTCTAACTTCCATAATAACCCCTAAAATGCCATAAACCCAGGGAAATACAATAAAAATAATAAACAATGTGGCATTTAGCCGACCCCATAACCCCTAATATGCCATTAATCAAGGTAAAACATGAAATTAATACACTGTGAGGCATGTAGCCAACCCATTAACCCCTAAAATGCCATTAATCAAGGAAAAAATAAAATGTATACTGTGAGGGATGAAGCCCATTAACCCTTAATATACAACTAAACCTAGGCAAAAACTAACGTAGTACACAATGTAATGTATAGTCTGAACATTAACGACTTCACTGCTGAGACATTTCAACCCTGTGAAAATGCTTAAGTGCCGTTATTATTTAACTTTGTATGACTTTTATTTCAAATTGAATATGGTCATGTTGGGTATCGTTGGAAAGGCCAGAATCTGCACTTTCCAATGACACCTAGATCTTCTATATACGATGCACAGGGACAGAGATACAGTGGTCCGAAGAAGTGTGGTAAGCTGGATGCTGATTTTTGGTGGGGGGGCACATGGGGGGCAAGGAATAACCAAGGGGGGGCAATTGCCCCCCTTGCCCCCCTGTAGAGTCGCCTATGATTGAGACTGGACACAGGCTGTAGACATGGCAGGAAAGGGAACACCGCAAAATACACAGAACATTTACAAGACTTACAGGAATGCAGACACAGGAAGAGGGCTGACCAGACACAATAGTAAATAATGATAATGTAGGGGGAAAGGGTCACTGGAGATATCTAGATTTTAGTAGCAAGGTATAGTGGAGGTCTTGGATATAATAGAGTCTCTGATGCAGGGTCTGTAGTGGTGTAACCAGCAGGGTCCTGTGGTAGCACCGGGGTCTTGTAGTAGTAGCAGGATCTGTGGTATTAGGAGCAGAGAGACTAGAAGCGGGAACACAGTAGGAGAGTACTCATGGTTGCCACCTTTTTTTCAAGCCAAACTCGAACACTCTGTATATGTGTGTACAATTCCAAGCATTGGATGGAGTGGTGTAAAGCATGCCACCACTGGATGGAGGAGTAGAAATGTGTTCTGTGGAACGACAAATCATGCTTCTCTGTTTGGCAGTCTGATAGGCAAATCTGGGTTTGCCTGGAGAACGTTACCTGCCTGGCTGCAAAGTGCCAAATATAAAGTGTGGTTAGGGAGGGATACTGGTATGGAGCTGTTTTTCACAGGTCGGCTAGACCCCTTACTTCCAGTTAAGGGACATCTTAATTCAACTCCCCACGAATCTCTATTCTGACTGCAATGTCATAAATGTCCCTGTTGGTGTAACGGTCAGGTGTCTCAATACCTTTGTCCATATTGTCCTGCAACCGGAAATATTTCGCCCAGGTGTTACTACCAAATATTTCCGGTTGCAGGAGGACTTGGTAACACGTGGGATGGTGGATCAGTGTATGGCGGTACTGTTGGGCAGGTTGAACCCTACCTAATAAAGGGCTAAAGGCGACACCAAATCCCTTCTTGATTGAGTTGTATAATAATTTGTAACACTGTATACTGTCACATTTTTTTACACAACATAAGTGGTGGAATCACTACTGGAAAGAAATAGAGTACGTTTTAGGGAGGCGACACACGAGCATATACTGTAATGCGTCCGCAACGGAGGCACTTTTTCACAGGCGATATTATGAGTACCGTGTAAAGTGCGTCCATAACATCTGATGTCTCCACACACTAGGAAAATACATGGCAGCGTTGTTTCTGCATCCGTTTAGCTCTTTTCACGTCGATGTTATTTTTGCGTCCGTGGCTTTATGCTTTGCCCGTCCGTGAACAAGTACGCAGGTGCTTAGTGTGGTGTATGTAATTGACTCCTTTATAAAGCTACGATGGACGTCAAACAGTACGGTCAAATGGACGCAAAATGTTTTTTGGGGTTTTTTTGAGAAAGGATTTTACCAGGAAGGATACATTGAGATTTCTCTCGTTTTCAAGTATGTCCTGGGTGGCGAGTATGTACCGTTAGGTGTCTTGCCCAAGGACACTTACTGAAGAGGTGCTAGTGTGCCGCCAGCCTAAAGGTTAATTTTAGGTTTCGGAGTGCGTGACTATCCTTATCATTTCCAAATTATCACCAGTCTCTGTCATGAAAAGATAGGACTGACACAAGCTTACAGAAATCACACAAGGAGTTTATTACACTGTGTGCCTTTTTTAACTGAATTGAGCTTGCTCCGTAAGCAGCCATATTCCAGGCTCTGCCATAGGAATTCATCCTTTCAGACAGTGGCTAGTTATGTGGCATTCATACATTCTGTAGGAACATATCATTAAAATTCTTCCATGGCAATGGGAAGCTTGGGACTTCAATGGGGTGTGGGAACGTACCGGCAGCTATTTCAAGAAATTGCTACAATTATACCTGAAGATAGACTTCTATAGTGTTTCCTTCATTGAAGAACAGCAGACGGGCCATAATGTCTCACCTGCACTGCACTTTAGCACTTGCTTTATAATCCTGTGAAATAACTTTATAGACGGTAGCTCTAAAGCTTAAAGGGACATTCTATTGGTTTTTGAACTTTATGTGACCTAATCCAGCCTGTCAAAACAAGCATTTTTCTCATTGACCTCCAATATTTAATCCCTACCTATTATTATTTCAATTTTAAAAAAAAGTCTGTTGACTTTTTCGTTCCAGTCCTGAATACATTGTAGACTTTATTTACCTATGAAAGCTCCTGTTCTTCAGATGACAAAAATCAGATTTGGGGTTCAGTTTTATTGAGCTCCGTTCTGGATATTTACTAAATTTGCACCCACAATTTGGCCATTTTTTGTTTGGCATATTTAAGAGCGTACTAGGATTTCAATTAAAATATCAATTCAATTATCCGCACTCACATCTATACTTGATAACAGAATTCAGATTTTTTTGGTATGCTGATATTCGGGCAAGTGCTGAAAGGGGGTGATAAGTGGCCCTTCTGGCAGGGTAACAGAGAAAATCACACTGAAACCCTCATTTAAACAATGGATTATCATATACGCATGATTAGTAGCCATAATGTAAGCTCCTATGAGCAGGGCCCTCTACACCTCCTGTTCCCATCCTATGTCCATCTATCTGTATCTCGCTCCCTTTGGTTATTGTAAAGCGCTGTGGAAACTGTTGGCTCTATATAAATGATGATAATAAACAATATCATGTATACTGTGGCAAGTGCAATGTATGTTAATTACCCTTACCAATATCATAGCCATAATTAATGCATCAATAACATAAATTGAGTGGGGAAAAAAGAACAAACACAATATACCAAAATATTAATAAAATACAGCGTCCACTTTTTTAAGAAAAAATCTAAAAGTGATCATTTTTATGTTTTCAGTTATGGTTGATTGAATCACAAAAAATTATTGTCTGCTATTCACTAAAATATATATTTTTTGTATAAAACACAAATGGAATTAAATAAAGCCCTTAGTCGACTCCATCCTCATACAGTGAGGCCTCAATGTGGTGTAATGCCGGAGATGGGTTTAGATATAAAAGACAGCTTGTCCACATGTCAAATGCTCTGGGTTTACATAACCAGAAAGGACTTGTCTACCGGTGTGATATTACATAAATAAAGGGTGTTATATTAAATAGTATAATATGCTTAGACGATTCAAATGAGTTTGAACAATTTGAAGCATTAAAGCGACAGATTATGAAAGGAGACCTTTTCTGGGGAGTCACGGATAATTTTATATAGAGTAAAATCAGAGCTGTAGCTAGCTTGTTTTGAACCCAAGGCAAGAACAGAAAATTGTGCCCCCCCCCCACACAATATTTTTACAGCGGTTGTTATATATATATATGTGTGTGTGTGTGTGTGTGTGTGTGTGTGTAAACGGGATCCCCTGCGCATGCTCCCCATAAACCTGACATCCGTGATATCTGATTGGCTGAGAATGCTAATCAGATTGGATAATAACTTGGCATTCTGTTTTGAATTTTACAGATCTTTCGTTCCAGTTCAAACTCACCGTCAGCAGGGCTGCAAAGCACACAAGTGATTGCACACTGTCAGAAGGATGAACTGTGCCAAGTTATTATCCAATCTGTGATTAGCTTTCTCAGCCATTTAGATTTCACAGATGTCATGTTTATGGGGCACATGCACAGGGGATCCTGTTTCTACATTGGGATGCGCATGCGCTTATTAGCAGATTGTCAAATTTGACAGAACTAGGGACACACCTGTGGGCATAGTGTCAAATTTAAATTTGTATGCGATTCACACAGACTCAAAGATTCACATACTCACTGGTACAAACATATGCACTCACAGATACACTTAACAATCGCTCAGATTCACCCACAAGCACTCATGGATTATTCTCACATTCTGTTCCCCTTCCCTTCACCTTCTTTCCCTCTTTTCCATGGTCTTTCTCTTTCTCCCTTTCTCATGCCCATTTTCTCCCCCTCCCTTCTTTCCATGTAAATGCCCCCCTTCCAAGTCCATTCTCCCCTCCGTTTCATGCCCACCCCCTCCTATTGAAGTTCATTCCACCCCATTTCCGGCTCCTCAGGTTCATTTCACTCCCCCCCTCTTTCAGACCATTCCCCCTCCTGTCATTTTTTACTTCATCCCCTCTTTCAGACCATTCCCCCTCCTGTCATTTTCATTTCACCCCCTCTTGCAGATCATTCCCCCTCCTGTCATTTTCCTCTCAACCCCCCCTCTTTCAGACCATTCCCCATGTAATTTTCATCTCACCCCCCTCTTTCAGACCATTCCCCCTCCTGTCATTTTCATTTCACCCCCTCCTTAGTCCATTCCCCTACTTTTCATGTTCATTTCACCTGCTTTGAAGCTGGGAGCCAGCAGCAGGGCTTTGCTTCGTTCCTCCGTGGCAGAATGCTCCATGCTGGGAGGAAGTGACGTCATATGATCACTTCCTCCCAGTGCTGCCGCAGCGCAAACTAAATGGGACTGGCTGGGAGGAAGCAGGGCCGGTCCTGTGGCTGCACCTCCGAAAGTGGTAAACGACAGAGGAGCGGGCAGTTAATAGATGCTATGCATTAAATTGGCATTGTGCTGCCGATTGTTTTTGACAGCCCTAGCTGGTACTGGCTGCGCCCCCTTGCAGCTGCAACCAAAGCGAGTGCCTCAATTGGCTCACCCTCCCTACGGCCCTGAGTAAAATCACTTATTAAAGTTGAAGTTATGTATATCATCTCCACATCTCCCATCCAAAGTTTCTTCCATTGACCGTAACTGACCGGTTTATTGACATTTTACACAAACAGGGTTATTCAAAGAGAGGTGAAAAGCAAGAGAATGACTGGAGAATGGAAAATTCTAGGTCAAACTAGCCAAACCAGAAAAATTCTCTTATTCATCTCAATTTCCAAATTGGCTATTTTGACCTAAAAGTTTCCATTCTCCAGTCATTCTCCTGCAGTGCTTTTCACCGCTCTCCGAATAACCCTGATAGTCTCTGGTGGTTATTAGTGCCTGGTGCTGAAATGATATAAAATATTTATTTGCAAAATTCTTTTTCATTATTGTGTTCAAAGTTTCTGGGGGGATTATTAAAATGTGTGATCTAGTTGTGGCAATACTCATTGACAAAGGTTGTGAAATCACCAATTACATGTTACCCTGCTCTACTCCTTCTCAGCTGAAATTACTTTCTCAAATGTCCATTTTATACATATTTACCAATTTTATTGATATTACTGTACTATGATTTTATCTCACCCACCGCCAATTAAATACAATGGGCCCTATCACCTCCATCAAGCTAGCACTAGGCTAGCTTAAAAGAGGTGATAGCGCCCCGCACAGATCACCTCTGATTCACTACCAGGTTAAAAACTCGTTAGGGAATCAGTATTAGCGGTTTATACCGCAAGCTTACTGTAATTGGCGCTCTCTATACTTAACATGGGGACCACAAAGTGCATGCAGAGTACCTAGTGTTAGGATCGCATTGGTCCTATCGCTAGTTACTAAGAGCTGTCTTAGCTCTAAGCTGCTGCTAACAGATTCCACTGCTGCGGAATTAGTTAGCAGCAGCTGAAAAGCTCCTTAAATAAACAAATACTCGCCTCTCATCCCGCGGCGAACGGCGGCCCAATCCGCTGCTTCTGGTTGCTGGAAGCAGAGTAAAACTGGGGGGAAAAAGTCCCCAGTCTCTCCCCCTGCGATAACTCTGCTGACCAGCAGGATCTTGCGAGAGGTGAGATTCTGCTGATCATGTGATCCGGCAGCAGAAGCCTCCATGTAGGGGATGCTCGGGACAGCGCTTTAGCCTAGCGTCCGCTACAGGGCGGGCTGCTGGACTGGGCGGACTGCTTCTGAAACCTGGACGCAAAGGGGAAAATAGCGATTGCTAATTTTTCCCCTTAGAGTCCCAGTTTTAGCTCAGGGCACATGCTGATAGTGCCCAATGTATATTATAGTGCAGGGATGTCAAACTCTTCTCCTCCAGATGTTGCTGAATAACAATTCTCATGATTCTGTGGCCGTCTACTGCACTCAAAGATTTCTGGAATTCATGGACCATCAACACTGGGGGGCTGGATCTTGAGATCCTTGGTATGGGGGATTTTGTGTCCCAAATAGGACTGCTCTTTATAAAAAGGAGTACTTGGCAGGTATGCTGAACCATGCTGATGATTATCTGGATGTTTTGCTACATTACAGATGTAGATTTGCTTAATATAGTCAAAGCAATACACTTTTTTGTGTATGTGTTATTTTCAAACATTAAATGAGAGCTGTCAAGCTGAATTAGTTAACCCTTTCATTTTCTTTTGAGTTGTTTAAATAATTTTGCTGTGATCCCTGAATAGATCATCGATCAGATTCCCTCTATATATTTAGATATTTGAACAGCCCTGCTTCCAACACCCACTCCTGCTTTCCTCTGATGCAAAAGAAAGCTGACCATATCTTTAATCTTTCTATTTTATGCACAATTGGACTCTTCGTAGAGATCGTCTGTTGGTTATTAAGATAAGAACACAGCATTCGCTAGCTATAGTACGAAATCGCCTCAAAAGAATAAATGGCACATCAAACAGCTTTTATGTAAAATGATCCGAAACAAAAACAAAATGTTGCGCTGGCATAGGTGAATCAGCTTTGTTCAAATTGAAATGTTGTTTTCATGGAAGATGTTCAAATGTTTTTTGTTTTTTTATGAAAACATTGTCAGCTCCTTCAGTACAAAAGCTTAAGGGTTACATAGAGTAAGTAACCTAAACACCATCTCAGGCTAGCATCAGACGAACGCAGTCATCACGTCCGTGTCGCCGCACAGTTTAACATCCGTCATAGCATTGATTTGTGATTGATAGAGACCAACACACGAAGTACGTCCGCACCACGCATGTGGCTACGGACGCCATTTAGGCCTCGACGTAAAAACGCTATGACTGACGCCCAGAGTGCGCCACGTCTGCGTAGCAGCCTGTGTGCGTGATGAGGCGACGTCAGACGCAGTGCATTTCCGACGTCCATCACGTTGACGCTCAGACTTTTTTTGATCTGGCTGACTGTACCTTTCTTTTAATTAATTTTGTTTCCCATTTTTTTCCCTTTTTTTTTCTACATCCGTTAAAAAAACAGACCATGCGATATCTACAGTATCTTCCGTCAGCACGTACTTCCGTTATGCACGCACGCAGAGTGCGCTCAGAATGCGTTCGTCTGACATTAGCCTAAAAGTTGTTCACAGTTCTTGCCAATTTATTGTGCCAGTTGACAAAAATCTCAAAATTTAGGTGTAAATAGAACACCATAATGATCTTTTTTTTGTTTAATGTAAGAAGTAGTATAATGATATTTTTAAAGCACTTTTTGACATAAAGGTAAATGTCCACAAAGGGAGACATTTGTGTCACTGCAAAGTGAAAACCACCAGCAGAGCACACACAGGGCTCTAAGCATCTAACGGGGTCTGGGTAAAAGCCGGATCAATGCTCTTTTCATCACAAAACGCCGGATCCTGCCGGATCCATGCATTTTTTTGAGAAATCACAACGGATCTTTGCATATTTCAATAAAACACAATATTATCCTTTAGGATCCACAACTTTTTCCCCAAACAATTGCAGGGATCTAGTGGATCCGTGGACTTTTTCATTAAAGAAACGCCGGATTCTGCTGGATCCCTGCATTTTTTTGAGAAATCACATTGGATCTTTGCATATTTCAATAAAACACAATATTATCCATCTAACGTCATTTGGCACCCCATGACAGAAGTTGCCTAGTAAGGAAATGGTTAATAATATGACTGTGCCTCGCCCAGTATCCCCTCATATTTTTCCAGAAAACAAAGTGTTCTGGAATAAATCAGTGGTTGATGGGTTAGGCAAACTCTAAAATTCCTTCCAAACAGCTGGAATCCTACATGATTTTTCCATTATTATATTAGCAAATCCTATACATTTGTTAGGCTTTGATTATTTTCGATAAAGCTTTAAAGCAGCGGCAGTCCACACCCAGGACATGCACTTTATCAGCATTTTCTTTTTGGATCTTCTTATTTTTTAGATAATCACCCTGTTTTATATAAGAATGTAGTAGAACAGTTATTTTGGATTTCTGCCCTTCCTCAAATGTGTATCTTGCTCAATTTCCTTTCAAATGTAGAAGAAAGCAAAGTGCACAGAGGTTTTACATGCCATTAAAACTTTCAATTATGCAGACCTGGTCTGTACTTTGCTTTTTGTTGTTCGTATTCTTTTTTTTATGACTCTCCTACTATACATGTTTGTATATGGGGAAAAAGTCTGATACTTGTGTAGCGCTCACTCCCGGAGGAGCCGCTGAATTAACCTCGGGTTAGTCTCACTGCGCTGGGGAATAAATATACACCAGCACTGTTGTGGATTTTTATAGATTATATTCTTTACTGATCCCAAAAAAGAAGCATATATAATGTGGATACGGTATTTGAACGACAGGATTTTGTAATGCGGGAAAAACACGCGGCGGCAAAAGAAAAGTTTAACCCCTTTAGTTCTGGAGTGTAAGTCCCGTGAATGTATTGTCTCGGGTACCCAGGTACTGTATTCAACTGGCCAGTGAATGAAACAAACAAATCTTCGACTAGTCACGTTGGGGCCCTGTAGATTTAAACAATAATGCAGCATGAGGGTCTTAGATTTGGAAACTGCGGCCTGGGAGGCCTCTCACCCATCCGATAGACAATCTGTTCAGCGCCCGACCAAGGATGTCTCTCCGCTTATGCACTGGGACTTTGTGCCACCGGATCCGCTCCTTGCTTGTCTGACCTTCACACTGCGAACAACGGTCTACCGCCTGCACTCCCAATGGATCATCGCGGTCTCCTAACTCGGGGTCCAGACGGAACTAGATAGCTACTCCAACCTCTCAGCGGTGCGTAGGCAAGTCTCTGCATCACTGTCCCGATCGCCAGCACCAGCGAGGCAGCGCCTGCACTCCGGCCTGCTCACGATCCCTGGCAGTCTCACGTGTGTCCTCCACCTTTCGCCGCTCGGCTCACTCTGCCTCTCCTCCGCACGAGGCTGCTGATCTCCTTCCTCTTCCTCCCACCCACTTCCTGTACTCCCGCAAAGCATGATGGAAATTGTAGTTCCGTCTATGTCCAACATAGTTCATATTGCCTCTGGTGGCCATAATAAGTAAATGCAGCAAACAGTCTTTAAACAGCGCTACACTTGTGTGCCCGGGAAAAGGATTCAAGTAGTCATTGGGTCCTTTTCACAAACCAACGAAACTGAGGCTGAGCGTTTTACAGAGCGGAAGGAACGTCTATCAGAGTGGTCGTTCCTTCCACTCTGATGCCCGTTTGGCCACCTTGCTGAGTGCAGTTAGTGTGCTCAGCGCTGCACGGCTCGATCCTCCTATGGAGGATCGCGGTTTGCAGCCCCGTCAAACGCACGTTGTAGCACTTCGAGGAGACTTTCAGAACGTCCGCAGCAATTCGTGTGTGCGCCACAGCAGGTGGCTGGCCCTGTCGAAGCTTCAACGCTGCGACGGATGCTGTGAGGCACGTCAGTACGGGCACACATAGTGCGCTTGTCTGACCCCAGCCTAAACTCAATTTTGGTGCTTTTCAGTTCACTTCGGCGATTCCAATTTGTCAAAAATCCAGTGAATTCACCATTTATCGAATGTTCATCATATTTTTCCAAAAATGGAGTCACCAAAGCAGTTACCGTACGTTGGCGATAAGCTTCAAATTGCCTCAGCAAATTCCACTGAAGGAAAATAAAAAGGAAGTCCCCTATTAGGAGCTCATATCAATAAAGCAGTAAAAATGTGTCTGAATAATAAAGAGGTCCTTTATATAACAATAATAATAAAACATTTAAAAAAATAAATCAAAACTGTCTTTTAAATACAAAAACATATTTTAAAAAATAAGTGTTTTTGTAAAATTTTTAAAAAAATTAAAGATTACGTTGACACCCATTAGATTCACCTGTTTAACCCCTTCACTGCTGAGCCATTTCACCCCTCTGTGCTGAGCTCATTTTGACCTTTTTGTGCTTATCATATATATATATATATATACACAATTTGAAGTCATGTTTTATTATAAGACCAGACATAAAATATATCCTTATTTTCAGCTGACTCGGCCGATTTTAAAATATATCATTATTGTGTTTATATGTCAAGTCCTGTTAGAATCCTATAACAAAAAAAGTAAACAACAAAATGTAAATTTCCATTCCGACTTCAATCATTTACAGCGTGTAAAATTATTTTCACATTTTATCCTAACCTTGGTGGTTATATATTTTATTGGGCACGCTTGTTTAAAAAAAAAAAAAAAAAAAAACATCTAGAAATGGGAACCCCTTACTGCATTTTTCTGAGAAAATACGCAATTTAACTGAAACTGACAAAAATTGAAATTTGTTGCTTGTATTTTGGAGGATTGTGTTTTATGAAAAATATGACTTTCAATAAAACACTGACCTTGCTCCCATCGTAAAAAATGATTAGTTAAGTAATGCAACAATAATAAAAAAAAAACACACAAGCAAAAAAATATAGATTTTGCTACATTTTACATGGTCATGTTTGGTATCATCAGAAAGGCCAGACTCTGACTTGTCCTTACCTGACACTTCCTCTGACCATGCTTAACATAACTTTGTTTGGTGTAAAGAATGAAAATACAGGGTTCCAAAGAACCCTTGTTCTCCTCGCAGCTTTGTGGCCGCTTGTGTATTAGATGAACCAATGAGTAATAACAGAGATGGCAGCTCATGAGATATGACAGGGAGCTTAACAGACTTCTAATCTACCCCCTGGTGATGTCCTTTGAATACATCCCTCACAATACAATGATTTGAGTCAGTGATCGACCAATAGACTCCATTCTATGGCCAAAGCGACGCAGTGTGGACCAAGTGAGATAAAGGCACTGTGGGGCAGTATACAACACAAAATGGATATACCCAGTGACACATATAGAGTAAAATATTTTATTAACTAAACAAACAAGAAAAAAAACAAATCACAGGTAAGATATCAGCAACATAAAATAACCACAATAAGACATTTCATTTTTGGTGGTAGTGGCCCTTTAAAGCTTTTGCCTAATATTCACAATCTGTAAATTGAGTTTATCTACATGTATGTATACAAATTAATGGCCTCAGGGAAAACAACATTTTTTCCAAGTGATGAATCCTCACACTTTTATGGAGTCACATCAATTATATAACATTTATTGGCTTTGGGTATACTGGTGTAGTCCTTGAAATCCAGGTTAAGAAATCCAATTACTGTGGTGTTTCCCTGCTATCCTTTTTATCCGTTGGAATTTTCTCTTGTTTCGTCTTCCTCTTGGCTGTTAGCATTTAAAAACGTTGAGTCACTTGGAAATAAGAAGCAATGAATCTGTGAGGGGGGCTTATCTGATAGGACGGTCTGTTTTCCAGGCACAGATGACCACTCTTGGCTTCCCTAATCGGAAATCTTTGTATCAGAGCCAACGGATCAAATGTGCATGTGGGAAATAAACATCCGCTTTCTCTCATGCATAGACGTCCTAGTCCTCCCAGTAGAGTGAATCTACTCAGCCATGAAGGAAAACCCCTAGAATCTCTTTTTCTCATTAACCCCTTCACTATGGTGATCGTGTATACACGATTATTATCACGTTAACACGATCTGGGGCTATGCTGTATGATTGCAAATTAACTTTGTTTGTTGAAAACAAATTTAGTTTGCTTCTGGGCACCAGAACGTGCCCTTGTAGTTTTAGTCCTGTGGGCATAATGCCCAAGGTGCTACAACCGGTTAAAAATCAGTTGGGGAACGTCCCCTGAGATATTGGTCATTCCCCAGCTGACACGGAGGCACGGGCTTCAGTTCTAACTGCTGGCACTCTATTTGGCCAGTAGATGGCAACATCTGCTTGCCAAATACTTTAACAGTAAAAGATACATTAGGAATATGCCCAAATATTTCTGAAAAACAATTTCCAAATCCACTGGTTCTTGGCAGTGGTGGTTTGGAAAATCACTTGGTAGTGAAGCGGTTAATCCCTTATGAGGGTTTATGGTAGCTCAGATTTAAAACATTTAAAAAGAAAGGTAGCCAGGTTTGTATTATTGCATCAGCCTTGGCCCAGGTCAGCAGATTGATGGTAAAAGCAGACTTTTTTTTCCTAATCTGTATATGTGTGGGTTTTATTGCTGTGGCGCTCTGTGATACGCTCATACACAGCGAACATTACTGTATCACTGAGTTCCACAGCAATAATACTCTAAAGGTGTTATTCAAAGAGACGAATTGGCCACGAATTGCGCTGAATAGTGAATTTCACTGTACAGTGCAATTTTGTGGCAATCCAGCTGGCATTTCGCCAAATATTGACGAACTGCCAGCGAAATACGGTGAAATTACCCTTAAGTAATGTGGGGTGTGTATATGAGTGAGTTTTATTCTGTGGAGATCTGTGATATGCTCATTGTCATGCCCCATGGCAGCAACCATCCTGACACCCCCCTGATGGTACATTTCCTGCCCTGCAACCTGCATCCAGCTGTCATGTTCCATCCTGGGGACCCCTGAACCTGCATTCATTCTCTGCAACCAGCTTTCATTCTGGAACCCCCCTGGTGGTGTACTTCATGTACTGGTTACAAACCGTTAAACCACAAAACACACGTGACTCAAACACAAAATAAAGGCGCCACGCCCCAGCCAGCACATTGCTGAATCATTACAGCTCCTGTGTGCTTCAAGTGAAGTACTGTTACTTTCTCTGCTCTGCAAACCCTGATCTAGTTCATTTTGTTTTTCCTGGTTCCTGCATTTATTTCCACACTTCCCATCAACTTACAGAATCCAACCTGGTCAGTTTCCTTTATTTTCACCATCCTCCACCCCTACCTGCTTCTTTGTGCTAACTGCATCCTGGGTTCATCTTCCCCATATCCCGGTGCCACCCCGGTACCTGGGCCTGACACTCATACACACCATGTGTTTTTTTTTTTGGAGGGAGGCAAGCTCTTTTTCCAGTGCCAGTGCTTGCTCAGTCACAGCCAAAGGCCGACTTATACTTCTGTAACGCAGTTTAACCAGGGCCTGCTACTTCCTGGTGTATCACATCACATGACAGACCCAAGCGGCTCCATAATCTTGGCAGTGCCTGCCCCGTGCTCCCGTGACTACAGAGCTGTAGCACGCCCATACACCACACGCCTGAGGTCCGGTGAGAGAGACCACCAGACCAGGCCAGGAGATGGCAGATGCAGTGTGCCATCATTCTCCCATAACCAGGCTATCATTCACTCAGCTTGTGCCAGCAGCCTGTGACTGAGCAGCACTGCTACAGAGTCAGTGTGACCACCGGTGGTGCCTGGTGCCACCCAGATTCCATTGTAAGGAGCCGTGGTAGGCAGGCCACAACAGCCTGAAAATCTAAAAATATAAAAAGATGAATTATTATGCAAGATAAAAACTTGTTTATTTGAAATTTGGTTAGAATTGCGTATTTCCTTAAACGCAAAAGGTTCTCTATCCTGATGTTTATTTTAATTCATACCCTGTCAAATAGATATAACTGCAAAAGGTTTTGATAATTAAATGAGAAATAAATTTACACTGTGATTGTGATTGAAATCTGAATTCTAATTTACTTATCTTTGACATATTTTAACGTGGCATTCTGATGTGATTATGGCATATACACTTACAGGGTTATTCAGAGAGTGGTGAAAACCAGGAGAATGACTTGAGAAGTGAAAATTCTAGGTAAAAAATAGCCGAACCAGAAAAATTCTCCCCTTTATCTCACTTTCCAAATCAGCTATTTGGTCTATATTGTCTTCTCCTGCCAATTCTCCTGAGCTTCACCTTTCTCTGAATAACCCTGTACGTATTTAACCTCTGGAGTTGACTTGCCAAGGCTATTTCTTGAATACACTCATAAGCTATATAGTTTTGTTTAGTAAATTTTTTTTTATTTCTTATTTATTGTTGAAATAAAAGGTTTTTTTGCTTCTTTATAGTTTATGTAATTACTTTAAAATTTTGAGCAATGAATAAAACATTGAATATGTTACGGTTAAAGTCCGGTTAATTTTAGGATTATGTTGCTGGATAAAGTGTGATGTGCAACGAAACATCAGACTTTATCTGGGTAGTCTGCAAAGTATCCAAACACCTCTGGGTTCTTGGCTTTTCTTGGGTTTTCAGCAGGTTACAGTTTACTGAATTCCGAGGATTACCCGGGTAAAGCTGCAAACTGTTATCTGACTGATGACAAAATTGTGTTTTTTGTTATTTTTAACCAAATTGTATCCAGTCACAAATCCCACGAAATAACTGTCATGTAACTCTGTGCATTAATTGTCTGAAAATTAATTTATGACGATAAAGAGTAACCTGATCCTTATTATGTTTTATAAATGATATATAAGCACATGACACATAATAAAGATCATGTAACTCTTTCACATTCATATAAGAAACATATCCTGTCACTCTGTATATTCATTATATCCGCAATACATTTTAATGTTTGTCTTTTGCCATTTTCATTGATAATATCCATAGATAATAGCAAAATTCGGGGTTGGATGCTCTGCAGATTACCCAGGTGAAGCTGTGGATAGTCCTCAGATTACTCGGGTGAAGATTCAGACTTTTATCTGAAAGATAACAAAATTTCTTTTTAACCACACGGGATTGGATAGTCTGCAGATCATCCGGGTAAAGTGCGAATTTTTCAGCTCTTCCAGACTGTTGCCCAAGGGCAATTGGTTAGTCCGGGTAAAGTCAGAATTTTTCATTTGTTTCCAGCTTTCCCCAGCGGTTTTGGGTAATGTCAGGATTTTACCCTGGGTAATTTTAGGATTAACCGCACTTCGGGCTTGAACCATAACAGATACACTAATGAACTAAATGTATGCGAAAAGTGAAGGGCCCCCCCCAAACTTGATCCGGCTCTGTTTACCTACGCAAGTTCCATAGCACCAGCGCCAAGCGATGGATAGGAGCTGTGGATGCACACATCGGTCAATGGCTGCCTGTCACGGTGGGTCAGGGGATGGGGCGCCTGGCAGCAGCTTCCTCGCTGCTCGCTGGCCAGGCGCCGAATGTAAACGCTTCCGGGTGCGCTCACGTGGGACGCCGAGGGGCGGGGCCTGGCGTTATGACGCGGACCCGCCGGATTTAAAACCCAGTATCACCAATACACCGGTGCCCTGACGTGGTATTCACCTCCCGCAGAGCTCTTGTGTATTTGGCTATCTCCTGTGTATAACCCTTGGCATTGGCAAACGAACCCTCCTGTGTATAACCCTTGGCATTGGCAAACGAATCCTCCTGTGTATGACCCTTGGCATTGGCAAACGAACCCTCCTGTGTATGACTCTTGGCATTGGCAAACGAACCCTCCTGTGTATAACCCCTGGTATTGGCATTTACTCTGCTCTAGGTTCTGCCCTTAACGTTGGTACCGAGGTCAGTCTATGTGGCACCCTAAGCACGCATCAGATTACCTCTGCTATTACTAAAGTCCTAGGGAGGACTTGTGATCTGTTCTGTACCCCTGTCTGGTGTTTCCCTTTCTTTATCTGTTACCTGCTTCATTGTCTATATAGCTTTGCCGACCATTCAAGGATCGGAAGAGTAGAAAGGGAGCTACATAAAGAGATCAATATCTTGGTAGTCAGAAGGATTCGTGACAATACTCTATTCCATACCTCTGTCTGGTGTTACCCCTTGTTTATCTATTGTCTGGTTAATTGTCTTCCTAGTTTTGCCGACCATTCAAGGATCGGAAGGGTAGAGAGCGGTCTGCGTAAAGGGACCACACTTTTGGTAATCAGAGGGATCCGTGACATTACGTCAGGGCCAATGGATCCCGCAGACCTCTCTAACCAGCTGGCACGTATCGCAGCCAGACAAGAGGAACAGGACCATAGGATGGACCAGATTTCTCTCGCTCTGCAAACCCTGTTAAATCGGTCCAATACAGGTACCACAAACCCTCCAGATCCAGTGTTACCTAGGGTCAGTTCCGTCCCCCCTGAAGGACATAGGCTTAGTATGAAGGCACCCCTACGCTATGATGGTACACCAAGCCTATGTCGGGGGTTTTTGACTCAACTCGAGATCTTGTTTGAGAACAATCCAGGTTCTTGTATGTCTGATAAAGCCAAAGTAGGATACCTGATTAATCATTTAACAGAAAAAGCTTTATTGTGGGCTACGCCGTTGTGGGAAAATAAGAAACCCATCATTTATGACTATGAGGGTTTTACCTCTGAGTTAAGACGTACCTTTGATCCCTCTAGAAGGGCTACCAATGCGGGTAGGTCCTGGTTTCACATCAAACAAGGTAATAAGAGGGTCGCCGATTATGCCATAGAGTTTAAAACTTTGACTTCTGAGGTACTTTGGCCGAACGACGTTTTAACCTTAGCCTTTACCGAAGGCTTGAACGAGGCTTTTATGTTTGAGCTGGCTCCCTTAAAATTACCAGAAAGTCTGGACCACCTGATAGATTTCTGTATAGCCATGGACGATCAAATCAGGGAAAGGAGACACCCCAGAGATAGACCCAGAAGGGTCTTGCCTCCTTTACCCTCGTTACCCAGACACACCAGTACGTCAGGTGGTTCGGAGAATGTGAAAACAGATTTGCCAGTCGTTGAACCCATGCAAATAGGGAAGACAGGTATTTCAGAAGCAGAAAGAGCGCACAGAAGAGAAAAGGGGCTCTGCTTCTATTGTGCAGGGGCAGATCACTTCCGCCTTCAATGTCCTCAGAGACCCAGGGTTAGCAGGGCTGAACATAGCAAAGTAGGATTCAGAACAGGAAACACCCAGGTTATCGGTTCTCTGTATGCCTCCTTTGTGGATAATGAAAAAAAAAAATCCAGGATTCTGTTACCGATCTCCCTAACCTGGGAGGGGTTCACCTCAAGACTGAGGCGTTCTTAGACTCTGGGGCCTCAGGCAATTTTATGGATAAGAATTTTGCTGCCAAAAACCTCCTACCTCTGGTTCTCAAGGAAAGACCTCTAATGGTGGAGGCCATAGATGGTAAACCCCTGTCATGTCCACATATCACTCACGACACAGTCGATGTATGTATGAAAACAGGAGTTTTGCACCAGGAAACAATAAGATTTCAAATTATTGAATCACCCTCATGTCCTGTCGTGCTTGGGTTTCCATGGCTAACAGAGCACAACCCAGTTGTCGATTGGGTCCAGAGAGACATAAAATGTTGGGGTCAGAGTTGTCAGTCTAAGTGCCTAGGCAGAGTTAATGTGATTGGTAGCCTCAATATTGCCACAGCCCCTCCTTTGTCCACAGAGGTTCCTGAATGTTACTTGGCATTAAAGGAGGTGTTCTCTAAAGCCAGGACTGAGGTCCTACCACCACATCGTCCATATGACTGTGCCATTGATTTACTCCCTGGTACGATGCCTCCTAGGGGTCACGTATACCCTTTATCACAAAGAGAGAACGACATTATGGAGGAATACATAAGGGAGAATCTGGAACGAGGATTCATTAGACGGTCCTCCTCTCCAGCAGGAGCAGGTTTCTTTTTTGTTTCCAAGAAAGAGGGAGATCTGCGACCTTGCATCGACTATAGGGGTTTGAATAGGATCACTATAAGAAATGCATATCCCATACCTCTCATAACAGAATTGTTCGACCGATTAAAAGGGGCTCGTGTCTATACGAAGCTTGATTTACGCGGAGCGTACAACCTGGTCAGGGTTAAAAAGGGAGACGAATGGAAAACGGCTTTTAATACACGTAGCGGGCATTATGAATACCTGGTGATGCCTTTTGGGTTGTGTAATGCGCCAGCCGTCTTCCAGGACCTTATAAACGACACTCTAAGGGAATTTCTACAAGAATTCGTCATAGTATATCTGGATGATATCCTGATATACTCTCCTGATGTGGACACTCATCATGTCCACGTGAAACAAGTGTTGAAAAAACTATTGAAGGCTGGATTGTACTGTAAGCTAGAAAAATGTCTATTCGACATAGTAACTGTGCAATTCCTTGGTTATATAATAACTCCTGGGGGTTTTCAAATGGATCCTAAGAAGCTCTCAGCTATTCTTGACTGGCCTCTACCCCAAGGACTTAAAGCCATTCAGAGGTTTCTGGGGTTTACGAACTATTACCGAAGGTTCATTAAAGATTTTTCGGCCTTGGTGGCCCCTCTCACGGCTATGACAAAGAAAGGGGTGGGAAATCAGAAATGGACACCTCAAGCCACTCAAGCCTTTGAGGCACTAAAGCAAGCTTTTACTACTGCCCCTGTTCTCCGACATCCAGATCCGGCTCTGCCTTTCCAAGTAGAAGTTGACGCCTCCGAACTAGGTCTTGGTGCAGTCTTGTCCCAAAGGGAGGCTCCTGACAAACCCTTGCATCCATGCGGCTTCTATTCTCGGAAGTTGTCCCCGCAGAGAAGAACTATGACATTGGAAATAGAGAATTGTTAGCAGTCATCGCGGCCTTGGCCGAATGGAGATACTTATTAGAGGGGTCTAAGGACCCCATCGTTATCATAACCGACCATAAGAATCTCACGTACATTGGAGATGCCAAACGTTTAAATTCCAGACAAGCGAGATGGTCATTGTTTCTTTCAAGTTTTAATTACGTGCTTACCTATAGACCTGGGTCCAGAAACATTAAAGCAGACGCATTGTCGAGACAGTATGAGTCTTATGAACATAATATCCAAGATCAGCATCCCATTGTACCCCAGGAAAGGATTATAGCCGCTACCACGATTAGTGTCTCGTCTCCTCTAATGAAAAGGTTGCAGACCGTCCAGGGCGCAGCTCCTGGGGGAAAACCTCCTGCGAGACTCTTTGTACCTGAGAGAACGAAAGAGAGGAAGTACTTAACATCTATCATGATAATAAAACTTCCGGGCATATGGGTATCACCAAGACTGTGTCTAGTATCAGTAAACTCCTCTGGTGGCCCACGTTGCGCCGAGATGTCAAAGATTACATTGCCGTGTGCGAAGTGTGCTCAAGACAGAAAAGTCCCAAAACAGCACCCATTGGCTTACTCCAGCCTTTGCCGATCCCCGAACGACCCTGGTCACATGTAGCCATGGATTTTATAGTAGAATTACCTGAGTCAAGAGGGAATACAGTGATACTTACGATCATAGATCGATTTTCCAAGATGGGTCACTATGTTCCTCTTCGGAAACTACCTTGGCAGCTGAACTGGTGCCCATATTCATTGCCAACGTGGTCCGCATACACGGTGTCCCTCTGGAGATTGTCTCTGATAGGGGGACCCAATTCATCTCCGGATTCTGGAGAGGGTTTTGTAAGAACGTAGGGATAGACCTCTCTTTCTCTTCGGCTTATCACCCCCAGACCAACGGAGCAGCAGAACGAGCCAACCAAAACATAGAGAAATATCTGAGGTGTTTTATATCAGAACAACAAGACAACTGGTCAGACCTGCTACCATGGGCAGAATATGCTTTGAACAGCGCAGTGAGTGAATCCACAGGACATTCTCCTTTCTTCGCTGTTTATGGTTTTGATCCTCCCGTGCTCCCCGCCACGTTTCCTGATACCACGATTCCTGCTTTAGATGAGCAACTGGCATCATTGAAAGAGACTTGGGGGAGAGTGAGACGGGCACTGGAGGAGAGTAGTGCCATCCAGAAAACTAAGGCCGACAGACACAGGAGGCAGGCACCCGTGTATCAAGTTGGGGACAGGGTTTGGCTGTCTTCACGTAACATCAAGCTCTTAGTGCCTTCCATGAAGTTGGCTCCTAGGTATATCGGTCCCTATAAGATTCTACGGCGACTCAACCCTGTCTCCTATGCTTTGGCGTTACCCCCCATTTTAAAATACACAATGTATTCCATGTAAACCTTTTGAAGCCGTTGTTATGTAACCGGTACACCAAAGTCCATGCTCCACCGCCTCCTGTCTCTGTGGAGGGCGAGGAGGAGTTCGAAGTTAAGGCCATTCTGGGTGCCAGGATGTCTAGGGGGTCTTTGCAGTACTTGGTCGATTGGGTGGGTTACGGTCCGGAGGATCGTTCTTGGGTACCGGCTGCGGAAGTCCATGCTCCTAGGCTAGTGAAGGCCTTCTATTTGGCGCACCCCCGTGCCCCTGGGGGTCGTCCAGTGGCCGCCCCTGGAGGGGGGGTTCTGTCACGGTGGGTCAGGGGATGGGGCACCTGGCAGCAGCTTCCTCGCTGCTCGCTGGCCAGGCGCCGAATGTAAACGCTTCCGGGTGCGCTCACGTGGGACGCCGAGGGGCGGGGCCTGGCGTTATGACGCGGACCCGCCGGATTTAAAACCCAGTATCACCAATACACCGGTGCCCTGACGTGGTATTCACCTCCCGCAGAGCTCTTGTGTATTTGGCTATCTCCTGTGTATAACCCTTGGCATTGGCAAACGAACCCTCCTGTGTATAACCCTTGGCATTGGCAAACGAATCCTCCTGTGTATGACCCTTGGCATTGGCAAACGAACCCTCCTGTGTATGACTCTTGGCATTGGCAAACGAACCCTCCTGTGTATACCCCTGGTATTGGCATTTACTCTGCTCTAGGTTCTGCCCTTAACGTTGGTACCGAGGTCAGTCTATGTGGCACCCTAAGCACGCATCAGATTACCTCTGCTATTACTAAAGTCCTAGGGAGGACTTGTGATCTGTTCTGTACCCCTGTCTGGTGTTTCCCTTTCTTTATCTGTTACCTGCTTCATTGTCTATATAGCTTTGCCGACCATTCAAGGATCAGAAGAGTAGAAAGGGAGCTACATAAAGAGATCAATATCTTGGTAGTCAGAAGGATTCGTGACAATACTCTATTCCATACCTCTGTCTGGTGTTACCCCTTGTTTATCTATTGTCTGGTTAATTGTCTTCCTAGTTTTGCCGACCATTCAAGGATCGGAAGGGTAGAGAGCGGTCTGCGTAAAGGACCACACTTTTGGTAATCAGAGGGATCCGTGACACTGCCTCTCTGAGACTGCTCGCTAAGCGGGCGGTCTCAGACAGGGTGATGATGGCACGCTCTCTGCATGCTAACGTCACCAGCTACTGATCTGGTGACTCGGAGCTGGGAAATTAAAAAATTCCTGCTGCCGGTGACCCAGCATTTTCACAGGAACATTAAAACAATAAAGTGGTCAGGAATAGGATAAATAGTGTCCCTTTTAGACCATCTTTGGGTTAAAAGAAAATCCTTATTTTTTCATGCAATATAAGGCTGAAGAATTAATGATTTTCAAGAGCTTTATGGTTCGTTCTTGCTTTCTAAGTTTAAAGACAAGCTGAGAGCAATGGAATGGTTTTTTTTCCCCTCCAAGCTTAATTTAAACTACTAATAGCTGCAGATATTACTGATGTGCCACATTCCATTTAATTCTGAATTTTAAATGCCGCATTTTAAAGTGGTTTTTTTTTTCTTTCTTCGACTTGCCAGCTTTACGAAGTAATCCCAAGGCCAAATCAAGTTCCAAACATCTCATTTTTACTTCCAAATCTCAAAGGAGTTGATTTTGTCACGTTTTATGTTAATATTTATGACTGTTATGAAGGTCTAGGCACACGCCACTTTTAAAGCTTCAGTAATAAATTCGCCAGTGATACACAATGGATAATAATAAGCTAAATATAAAACATATTTCCAAATTCTGGCCTTGAAGCAGTAAAGCAATTTTTGGGTGGTGTTAGAAATTGCATTATGTAAGGAAGTCTTAGTAGGAGATTATGGGGCCCCCTTGTGCCACACCCACAGAAGGCCACACCCATAGCAAATCCGACCCATACAATGCAACACCCGCATGTACAATGTTGTGTTAAAGAATTCATTTAGTCGCACAATTTTCTAAATAATTATTTTAATGAGTTAAGAAAATCCACTCGGGCCCACCAGCGAATTGGTGAATCCATTGTCCCCTCCAGATTTACAGATGGCAACCGCTCTGCTGCAACAGCCATCACCCATTCATTGCAGCTAAGGCTACTCCGGAGCACAGAAAGTCCCTGTTGCAAACAGGAAGCTGCCGACCACTTTTCAGGTTTATAAGATAGTGTACATTACTGATACACTTGTACACACTGGACTTTACAAAGCTCCACAGCAATAAAACTCACAGTAATTTGCGGTGTGTATGAGCGTATCACAGAGCTCCACAGCAATGAAACTCACAGGGTTATCCAAAGAGATTCGAAAAGTCACCGCACGTTCGGTGACTTTTCGTTCTCTTCAATTCGGTTCCTTTTGCCGATTGCATTTCGGTGACCCTGCGGTGTATTCAGCAAACAGCACAGGGTCCCCGAATTGCAGGGAAAAGCTGCCGTAAACTCACCGAAAACTAACCGAATGCACGCTGAAAACAAGCAAAAACATCTGGATTAACCTTCGAAGAGGAGCCGAACAGGAGCCGAAAAGGAGCCGAATCACACAGAGCCGAAGCAGCTGTGACGTAGAGGAGGCAGTGAATAAATTAGAAAAACCATTTGTATGAATCTGGGAAAATGAAACTGCTGTTTGCAAAGAAACTACTGAGCGAAAATGTCTGAAATTTTCACAGGAGGTCCAGGGAATTGATAATAAAGAGGGCTGTTACAAAAAAAATAAGCAAACTGAATAAATTTGCCGAATTAAACCACCGAATGGCAGAGCATTAGGGGAACCTTTCACTGCTGGTTTGTGTTCTCTGAATAGCCGAAGCAGTGCTTTTTGATGGGGATTTCACTGCCCTCGAACAGGGACCGAACAGGCACCGTATGTGCAGGCAATTCGCCAGGATTTGGAGAATTGCCTGCTCTCTGGATAGCCGAATGGCCAGGAAAGGTAACCGAACGCTGATTTTCAGCGTTCGGTTACCTTTCTCAAGCAATTCGAATCTCTTTGGATAACCCTGTATGTTATGTGCGGTGTGTATGATTGTATCACAGAGCTCCACAGCAATTAAACTCAAAACAATTCAATTTTTTTTAAACTAAAGTGTAAAGTGTAAAATACAGTATATTACTAAAATTGTATTAATTTATAAAATAGTTAAATAAAATATATAATTTTAATATAATTTTAATATGAAAAAAAATGAGTGCAGAAGCATTATTAGCTTTATAACAGAAAATAAACCAATGCGACTGCTCAGTGGCGTAGCGTGGGTTGTCAGCGCCCGGGGCCAGCCAAGAATTGTGCGCCCCCCCAACCTGTGGACACGTTATCGATATTGCCCCAGCTCTCACATGGATATTGCCCCAGCTCACACATGGATTTGCCCCAGCTCATACATGGATTTGCCCCAGCTCACACATGGATTTGCCCCAGCTCACACATGGATTTGCCCCAGCTCATGGATTTGCCCCAGCTCACGGATTTGCCCCAGCTCACACATTTGCCCCAGCACACGGATTTGCCCCAGCACCTCATGGATTTGCCCCAGCTCATGGATTTGCCCCAGCACATGGATATGCCCCAGCTCATGGATTTGCCCCAGCACACGGATTTGCCCCAGCACCTCATGGATTTGCCCCAGCTCATGGATTTGCCCCAGCACATGGATATGCCCCAGCACATGGATTTGCCCCAGCACATGGATTTGCCCCAGCACATGGATTTGCCCCAGCTCATGGATTTGCCCCAGCACCTCATGGATTTGCCCCAGCAATGGATATGCCCCAGCACATGGATATGCCCCAGCTCATGGATTTGCCCCAGCTCATGGATTTGCCCCAGCACATGGATATGCCCCAGCTCATGGATTTGCCCCAGCTCATGGATTTGCCCCAGCTCATGGATTTGCCCCCCAGCTCATGGATTTGCCCCAGCACCTCATGGATTTGCCCCAGCACATGGATATGCCCCAGCTCATGGATTTGCCCCAGCTCATGGATTTGCCCCAGCTCATGGATACTGCCCCCCAGCTCATGGATACTGCCCCCCAGCTCATGGATTTGCCCCAGCTCATGGATTTGCCCCAGCACACGGATTTGCCCCAGCACCTCATGGATTTGCCCCCCAGCTCATGGATTTGCCCCCCAGCTCATGGATATTTCCCAGCTCATGGATATTTCCCAGCTCATGGATATTTCCCAGCTCATGGATATTCCCCAGCTCATGGATTTGCCCCAGCTCATGGATTTGCCCCAGCACATGGATTTGCCCCCCAGCACATGGATTTGCCCCCCAGCACATGGATTTGCCCCAGCTCATGGATATGCCCCAGCACATGGATATGCCCCAGCTCTCACCTGGATATTGCCCCAGCTCCCGGGCAGCGGGAGTGCCTGCCCGCCCCGGTCCTGAACAGTGAGTCGAGTCCATCCTGTTGATTGAAGGGGAGGCGGCTGCGTGCGCAGGTCACACGGTCCGGCCAGTCAGGTGGTACAGAGACTCAGTACCACCTGATTAGACGGACCACGTGACCTGCGCCTGCACGCAGCCGCATCCCCTTCAATCAACAGGACGGACTCGACTCACTGTTCAGGACCGGGCAGCCGGCAGGCACTCCCGCTGCCCGGGAGCTGGGGCCCCTCAACCCGCGGGCCCTTGGGCGGCGCCCGAGGGCCCGGCGGGTCAGTCGGGCCACTAGTTTTAGGGGCGCATAATTTCAAAAGAAATTATGCGCCCCTAACAAAACTGCGCCCGGGGCCACTGCCCCCCCCCACGCTACGCCACTGCGACTGCTTTTCGAACACAAAGATTTTTTTTTGTATTCGACTTTATTTTTTTATCTTTACACATTACGTAGTCACGTTTGGTATCATTAAAAAGCTCAGACCCTGGCTGTCCAATGACACCTCACTTGACCTTGTGGGGTAAACAGGATGGAGGTACAGGGGTCCAAAGGAATGCTACCTCCCTTCGCAGCTTGTGTTTTCGATGGAACATTCAGGGTTATCCAAAGAGATTCGAAAAGTCACCGCACGTTCGGTGACTTTTCGTTCTCTTCAATTCGGTTCCTTTTGCCGATTGCATTTCGGTGACCCTGCGGTGTATTCAGCAAACAGCACAGGGTCCCCGAATTGCAGGGAAAAGCTGCCGTAAACTCACCGAAAACTAACCGAATGCACGCTGAAAACAAGCAAAAACATCTGGATTAACCTTCGAAGAGGAGCCGAACAGGAGCCGAAAAGGAGCCGAATCACACAGAGCCGAAGCAGCTGTGACGTAGAGGAGGCAGTGAATAAATTAGAAAAACCATTTGTATGAATCTGGGAAAATGAAAACTGCTGTTTGCAAAGAAACTACTGAGCGAAAATGTCTGAAATTTTCACAGGAGGTCCAGGGAATGATAATAAAGAGGGCTGTTACAAAAAAAATAAGCAAACTGAATAAATTTGCCGAATTAAACCACCGAATGGCAGAGCATTAGGGGAACCTTTCACTGCTGGTTTGTGTTCTCTGAATAGCCGAAGCAGTGCTTTTTGATGGGGATTTCACTGCCCTCGAACAGGGACCGAACAGGCACCGTATGTGCAGGCAATTCGCCAGGATTTGGAGAATTGCCTGCTCTCTGGATAGCCGAATGGCCAGGAAAGGTAACCGAACGCTGATTTTCAGCGTTCGGTTACCTTTCTCAAGCAATTCGAATCTCTTTGGATAACCCTGTATGTTATGTGCGGTGTGTATGATTGTATCACAGAGCTCCACAGCAATTAAACTCAAAACAATTCAATTTTTTTTAAACTAAAGTGTAAAGTGTAAAATACAGTATATTACTAAAATTGTATTAATTTATAAAATAGTTAAATAAAATATATAATTTTAATATAATTTTAATATGAAAAAAAATGAGTGCAGAAGCATTATTAGCTTTATAACAGAAAATAAACCAATGCGACTGCTCAGTGGCGTAGCGTGGGTTGTCAGCGCCCGGGGCCAGCCAAGAATTGTGCGCCCCCCCAACCTGTGGACACGTTATCGATATTGCCCCAGCTCTCACATGGATATTGCCCCAGCTCACACATGGATTTGCCCCAGCTCATACATGGATTTGCCCCAGCTCACACATGGATTTGCCCCAGCTCACACATGGATTTGCCCCAGCTCACACATGGATTTGCCCCAGCTCATGGATTTGCCCCAGCTCACGGATTTGCCCCCCTCACACATTTGCCCCAGCACACGGATTTGCCCCAGCACCTCATGGATTTGCCCCAGCTCATGGATTTGCCCCAGCACATGGATATGCCCCAGCTCATGGATTTGCCCCAGCACACGGATTTGCCCCAGCACATGGATTTGCCCCAGCTCATGGATTTGCCCCAGCACATGGATTTGCCCCAGCACATGGATATGCCCCAGCACATGGATTTGCCCCAGCACATGGATTTGCCCCAGCACATGGATTTGCCCCAGCTCATGGATTTGCCCCAGCACCTCATGGATTTGCCCCAGCAATGGATATGCCCCAGCACATGGATATGCCCCAGCTCATGGATTTGCCCCAGCTCATGGATTTGCCCCAGCACATGGATATGCCCCAGCTCATGGATTTGCCCCAGCTCATGGATTTGCCCCAGCTCATGGATTTGCCCCAGCTCATGGATTTGCCCCCAGCTCATGGATTTGCCCCCCAGCTCATGGATTTGCCCCAGCACCTCATGGATTTGCCCCAGCACATGGATATGCCCCAGCTCATGGATTTGCCCCAGCTCATGGATTTGCCCCAGCTCATGGATACTGCCCCCCAGCTCATGGATACTGCCCCCCAGCTCATGGATTTGCCCCAGCTCATGGATTTGCCCCAGCACACGGATTTGCCCCAGCACCTCATGGATTTGCCCCCAGCTCATGGATTTGCCCCCAGCTCATGGATATTTCCCAGCTCATGGATATTTCCCAGCTCATGGATATTTCCCAGCTCATGGATATTCCCCAGCTCATGGATTTGCCCCAGCTCATGGATTTGCCCCAGCACATGGATTTGCCCCAGCACATGGATTTTCCCCCCAGCACATGGATTTGCCCCAGCTCATGGATATGCCCCAGCACATGGATATGCCCCAGCTCTCACCTGGATATTGCCCCAGCTCCCGGGCAGCGGGAGTGCCTGCCCGCCCCGGTCCTGAACAGTGAGTCGAGTCCATCCTGTTGATTGAAGGGGAGGCGGCTGCGTGCGCAGGTCACACGGTCCGGCCAGTCAGGTGGTACAGAGACTCAGTACCACCTGATTAGACGGACCACGTGACCTGCGCCTGCACGCAGCCGCATCCCCTTCAATCAACAGGACGGACTCGACTCACTGTTCAGGACCGGGCAGCCGGCAGGCACTCCCGCTGCCCGGCAGCTGGGGCCCCTCAACCCGCGGGCCCTTGGGCGGCGCCCGAGGGCCCGGCGGGTCAGTCGGGCCACTAGTTTTAGGGGCGCATAATTTTCAAAAGAAATTATGCGCCCCTAACAAAACTGCGCCCGGGGCCACTGCCCCCCCCACGCTACGCCACTGCGACTGCTTTTCGAACACAAAGATTTTTTTTTGTATTCGACTTTATTTTTTATCTTTACACATTACGTAGTCACGTTTGGTATCATTAAAAAGCTCAGACCCTGGCTGTCCAATGACACCTCACTTGACCTTGTGGGGTAAACAGGATGGAGGTACAGGGGTCCAAAGGAATGCTACCTCCCTTCGCAGCTTGTGTTTTCGATGGAACATTCAGGGTTATCCAAAGAGATTCGAAAAGTCACCGCACGTTCGGTGACTTTTCGTTCTCTTCAATTCGGTTCCTTTTGCCGATTGCATTTCGGTGACCCTGCGGTGTATTCAGCAAACAGCACAGGGTCCCCGAATTGCAGGGAAAGGCTGCCGTAAACCTACCGAAAACTAACCGAATGCACGCTGAAAACAAGCAAAAACATCTGGATTAACCTTCGAAGGAGCCGAACAGGAGCCGAACAGGAGCCGAATCACACAGAGCCGAAGCAGCTGTGACGTAGAGGAGGCAGTGAATAAATTAGAAAAACCATTTGTATGAATCTGGGAAAATGAAACGCTGTTTGCAAAGAAACTACTGAGCGAAAATGTCTGAAATTTTCACAGGAGGTCCAGGGAATGATAATAAAGAGGGCTGTTACAAAAAAATAAGCAAACTGAAAAAAAAAAAAAAAAAAATCGGACTTTTAATTTTTTTTTAAAAAATTCAGAAAAATGCTTAAAGTATTCTAAAAAATCTATAAATAATGAGACTTTTTGCTGCAGAATTTTATAATGAACGGTTTAATTAGATATTGAATTAAAACAGGAATATTTTTAACATTGAAGTCTATGGGATTCTCCTGAATAAATTTGCCGAATTAAACCATCGAATGGCAGGGCATTAGGGGAACCTTTCACTGCTGGTTTGTGTTCTCTGAATAGCCGAAGCAGTGCTTTTTCATGGGGATTTCACTGCCCTCGAACAGGCACCGAACAGGCACCGTATGTGCAGGCAATTCGCCAGGATTTGGCGAATTGCCTGCTCTCTGGATAGCCGAATGGGCAGGAAAGGTAACCGAACGCTGATTTTCAGCATTCGGTTACCTTTCTCAAGCAATTCGAATCTCTTTGGATAACCCTGTCTGTGTAATAATACACTGCGCCATAGCCTCTACACTTGTTCTCAGCGTGGGAAATGAGAAGGTTAGCAACTGCAGCACAGTTTACTTTATAATAAGCAGGTTAACAAAAGGTTCTGATTAGAACGAATAAAAAAGGAAATTTTTATATATATATTTTTTTACTGTTTTGGATTACTCTGGCCTTTCCAATGACACATCATCCATCTTTGTAGGACGTACGGATCCGGAGATAGATGCATCTCCTGTACTAGGATTTCCTTGCTGGGCAGAGGGAATCCCCGTTTGTGAAGGCCGGGGGGGGGGACTCCCACAGCGAGTATGGTGGCTGAAGCTCCTGCTTGGAGCCAGATCAGCACCAAGAAGGGACACAGACAGTTCTTGGAGCTTCAACAGGGGCTGACTGATAACTAGTGGGGCCCCCAGGGAATAAAAGATAATTGGGTTCCCTTGTGCACTGCCCACAGAAGGTCACACCCACATAAACTCCACCCACAAAATGCAACACCTATATGTACAATGTTGTGTTACAGAATTTATTCCTTAGACCCATTTTCAAAATAAATGTATAATATGATTAAATCCACTTGGACCCACATGCTAATAAGGCTCATTCCCTCCAGACTTACAGATGGCCAATGCATTGCTGCAGCAGCTATCACCTACTTATTGCAGCTGAGGCTGCGCCGCGGCACAGTTTTTGTTGACAGACGTAGAAAAAAAAGGGAATTATGGGAAACAAAATTAATATGAAAAATTATAAAAATGTGAAAAGGATATGAAAAGCCATTTTGTGCGTCAAGGTGCTAGATGTCGCAAACGTGCTTCGTCTGACATCTCATCACTCACACAGAACGCTACGCGGACGTGGCGCACTCTGCGCGTCCGTGTAGCGGTTTTACATTGTTGCCTAACTTGCGTCTGTTTGCCACGTGCGTTGTGCGTGCGTAGTTCGGTGCAAACGTACTTCGTGTGTGGTTCTCTATTGCTCATGATTCTATGCTACGTCAGACGTTAAACTGTGCGGCAACACGGACGTGATCACTGCGTTCCTCTGACGCCGGCCTTACTGTGAGTTTTATTGCTGTGGAGCTCTGTGATACGCTCATACACACTGCACATTACTGGTAGATTTATTGCTGTGGAGCTCTGAGATACAAATAGTGCACATTACATTAAAAATGGGATGGACTGAAGCGGTCATAGTGGACCTGGAAAAAATGGGGCACGGATTGTCTGGAGTCAACATTGGACCTGGAGGGGACCAATGCATGTTGACGGGAGTGGGGACAAAATATGTTTTTGCCTAGGGTGGGGGGGGCCTTCATGGTTCCTGCACCTTTGCGATGAGGTTTCTAATTTCGCCTCTGTTTTATAGTATACTGTACATTAGTGCTTCATAGAGCTCCACAGCAATAAAACTCACTGAAATGGATGTTAGGGTTGGACAGAGATACAGTCAGAATAGGACGGGAAGTGATAGGAGGTTCCAATGATTGTCATTTCTTCTCTATCTCCACCATAGGTGGCAGCTAGGGGTTAATTCCAGAACTGACATCATCGCGCTATGTGCGATGAAGCCAGTCGTCAGGGGGATATCCCGGAAGCTTGGGAGGGGACCACGATCCTGTTGGTGCCAAATCGTGATCCAGCCCCCTAGGGGTTAAAGATGGACGCCGCTTGGAAGGGCAGACTGTGCCCTTCCAATCGGTGCCTGATTTTTTTCTTTTTTTGATTTTTTTTTTTGGAGCCCCGCATGGAGGGGGAGGGAGAGAGGACCTCCCCTCCCCTTCAGGCACCTTCCACGCACTGGTGGGGGTGGGCGTTGCCTGTAATAGACGTCATCGCGCTGGCAGCCGGGGTCCCGGAGGCTGGGCTGACATTAAATCCTCATCAGCGAAGTGTACATGCGGCTGGAGGCGCTGAGCACATCCTCTGCATGGAAGGGGTTAATATTGCATTTAAGCTAGAGTTGCCAGATCAGCGTATTTTTCAGGCCACCTTAGGCCGGGGTCAGACGAGCGTTTTGCAGAGCGGATGGAACGTACATGAGAGCGGACGTTCCTTCCACTCTGACGCCTGTCTGGCCACCTCACTGAGCGCAGTTAGTGTGGTCAGCACTGCAAGGTTCGATCCTCCTATGGAGGATACCGCTTTGCAGCCCCATCGAACGTGCGATGTAGCGCTTCAACAGGGTGGTTTTCAGAACGTCCGCAGCATGCCCGCTGTAGACCGCGCAATTCGTGTAGTCGGCCCCGTCGAAGCGTCAAAATGCTGCGACGGATGCCGGGAGGCACGTCAGTACGAGCGCACATACAGGGTTATCCAAAGAGATTCGAAAAGTCACCGCACGTTCGGTGACTTTTCGTTCTCTTCAATTCGGTTCCTGTTGCCGATTGCATTTCGGTGACCCTGCGGTGTATTCAGCAAACAGCACAGGGTCCCCGAATTGCAGGGAAAGGCTGCCGCAAACCTGACGAAAAGTAACCGAATGCACGCTGAAAACAAGCAAAAACATCTGGATTAACCTTCGAAAAAGCCGAACAGGAGCCGAACATGAGCCGAATCACACAGAGCCGAAGCAGCTGTGACGTAGAGGAGGCAGTGAATAAATTAGAAAAACCATTTGTATGAATCTATGAAAATAAAACGCTGTTTGCAAAGAAACTACTGAGCGAAAATGTCTGAAATTTTCACAGGAGGTCCAGGGAATGATAATAAAGAGGGCTGTTACAAAAAAAATAAGTAAACTGAAAAAAAAAAAAAAAAAATCGGACTTTTAAAAAAATTTTAAAAAAATCAGAAAAATGCTTAAAGTATCCTAAAAAATCTATAAATAAAGAGACTTTTTGCTGCAGAATTTTATAATGAACGGTTTATTAGATATTGAATTAAAACGGGAATATTTTTAACATTGAAGCCTATGGGATTCTCCTGAATAAATTTGCCGAATTAAACCACCGAATGGCAGAGCATTAGGGGAACCTTTCACTGCTGGTTTGTGTTCTCTGAATAGCCGAAGCAATGCTTTTTCATGGGGATTTCACTGCCCTCGAACAGGCACCGAACAGGCACCGTATGTTCAGGCAATTCGCCAGGATTTGGCGAATTGCCTACTCTCTGGATAGCCGAATGGTCAGGAAAGGTAACCGAACACTGATTTTCAGCGTTCGGTTACCTTTCTCAAGCAATTCGGATCTCTTTGGATAACCCTGATAGTGACCCCAGCCTAAAAGGAAGGGATACTGTTAAAACAGGAGGGGGTAACATTAGACTATCAGGGTTATCCAAAGAGATTCGAATTGCTTGAGAACGGTAACCGAACGCTGAAAATCAGCGTTCGGTTGCCTTTCCTGACCATTCGGCTATCCAGAGAGCAGGCAATTCGCCAAATCCTGTCGAATTGCCTGAACATACGGTGCCTGTTCGGTCCCTGTTCGAGGGCAGTGAAATCCCCATCAAAAAGCACTGCTTCGGCTATTCAGAGAAAACAAACCAGCAGTGAAAGGTTCCCCTAATGCTCTGCCATTCGGTGGTTTAATTCGGCAAATTTATTCAGGAGAATCCCATAGACTCAATGTTAAAAATATTCCCGTATTAATTCAATATCTAATAAACCGTTCATTATAAAATTCTGCAGCAAAAAGTCTCTTTATTTATAGATTTTTTAGGATACTTTAAGCATTTTTCTGAATTTTTTAAAAAAAAATTAAAAGTCCGATTTTTTTTTTTTTTTTTTCAGTTTGCTTATTTTTTTTGTAACAGCCCTCTTTATTATCATTCCCTGGACCTCCTGTGAAAATTTCAGACATTTTCGCTCAGTAGTTTCTTTGCAAACAGCGTTTCTTTTTCCCAGATTCATACAAATGGTTTTTCTAATTTATTCACTGCCTCCTCTACGTCACAGCTGCTTCGGCTCTGTGTGATTCGGCTCCTTTTCGGCTCCTGTTCGGCTCCTCTTCGAAGGTTAATCCAGATGTTTTTGCTTGTTTTCAGCGTGCATTCGGTTAGTTTTCGTCAGGTTTGCGGCAGCTTTTCCCTGCAATTCGGGGACCCTGTGGTGTTTGCTGAATACACCGCAGGGTCACCGAAATGCAATCGGCAAAAGGGACCGAATTGAAGAGAACGAAAAGTCACCGAACGTGCGGTGACTTTTCGAATCTCTTTGGATAACCCTGTATAACTCCTCTGACTCTCCCTGTACCCACCCTCTCATTTTAACCCTTTGGTCACCTTTTGTGGGTGATAGCTGTCTAATTTGCATATGGTAAAAACCTTATGAGACGTGATCAAGGACTTATGCCGGTGTCCGTCGTCACTGCTTAAAATCTTGTTTGATCCCTTCAATACTTCTATAGTCATTCGTATTTCTTTAGTTTATTCAGCATGACTTCCAATAGGTTTTATTCCATTTTAATACCATATACAGTGTAGATTCTGCTCTGCAGCACTCTGTACAATAATAAATGTGAGGGCCAGGTGCCTGTTTCTGTGTTTGAAGGAAATATCAGAAACAAAATCAGATCACTCTTTTTCTTGGGAGGGGCACTGTATTAAATCTTAGAAATGTGTTAATCATCTTTTCTGTGATTGAAACAGATTTGTAATCTACATCTGTTTCATCCCTGTTCAGACTTGGCAGGGAGTTCTCTTCCACTTAATATAGTTCGCCTTTTTTAAATTACTTTAGGTTATCCAGAAGGAATGAAGGAGGAGTAACATGACTGTATGATGCTAAATAGCCAGCTTTGTATATCTACAGGCAGATTATTATTTATAGAATCACTATATATTAGACGTATCTGTGCCAGAACGCCTAGGTGTTATTTTAATAAAATTATTTATAAAGTATTTTACCAGGAAGGATACATTGAGATTTCTCTCTTTTTGAAGTATGTCCTGGGTTCAAGAACATTGAATTGTTTCAGTAGGTACAGAAATACAAAAAAATAAATGCAAGATATTATAGTAACAAATACACAGTTTAACAGAAAATAAATATGTAAGAAATATATTCACTATGTTACATGTTTACAGGAGCATTCTGTATGGAGGTATAGTAACCCCTTAAGGACGCGCGGATGGTGCCCTTAGGGGGTCAGGTCTTTGCCGGCGAGGCGCACAGGTACGCTGCCATTGCGCGGCTCTGATTGCAGCCCGACGCACAGCGCGCGTCATTGCCTGTAGGGGGACGGCTTGAATTCAGGCCGTCCCCGTGCAGCCAATGATGCGTGCCGTGAGTCGGCGTGCGCAGGCTGTGGGGAGGGCCGGGGCGGACCCATTGAAGACAGCGGGACATACATGTACACCCTGCGTCTTCAAAGCCCTCCCGCCTCCAGGACGGCATAGAACGTCCTGAGGCTGGAAGGGGTTAATAGAAATCTAAGTGACTTTAGACTGGGGGAAGATTTGATGGCGTCTGGGAGATTATTCCATAATTGCGGTGCTCTGTAGGAAAATGAGGATCGAGCCACTTTCTTTTTGTATTGTGGTATTGCAAGTAAGGTACAGGTCCTGGATCCGAGGTTATAGGAGGAGGGAACTGCTGAGGGAAGCAGTCTATTCAGTTAGGATGGTAGTTTTTTCGAAACTTAAACACCAGGTTGGAAAGGTGAAGGGTGCATCTAGATTCCGGCGACAGCCAGTTTAGCTCTTTTAACATGTCACAATGGTGGGTCGTGTAGTTACATTGTAGCATAAAGCTACAATAATTTTTAACAAACTACAATAATACTGAAACGAGACTTAGGCTGGGACTCCAGCTCAGATATTTGTATTGATCGCTGACTAAGCTTTGGGCATTGTGAGCTATAGAGTCTTAGGCTAGGGTCAGACGAGCGCGTCTTCTATGGACTGTGCGCCCGTGCAGTACGGACGACTTTTTGACGGAAGACGCAGTAGTGGCCACACAGTCCGTTTTTGTGACTGACGTTATTTTGGACGGATGTAGGAAGGACAATAAATTAAAATGAAAACACATTTTGTCCGTCAAAAATGCTGGACGTATAAATGCAGTCCGTCTGACCACGTTGTATCACTCACACACAAAGCTATGTGGACGTTGCAGACGCAGCGCACTCCGCACGTCCATTCTAGCGGTTTTACGTTCTTGCTAAGGCTGGCGGCACACTAGCAAACATTTTGCGTCCGTCTGACCGTACTGTTTGACGTCCGTCGTAGCTTTAAAAAGGAGTCACTGAAACCCACCACACGAAGCACCTGAGCACTTTTTCACGGACGGGCAACGCATAGGTGCCCTGTACAGAAACAAATCCTGCCTGGACACCACGGTAAGAAAGCAAATTGTACAACAAATGCTTATGCCAGCTATTGATTACGGAGATGTAATGTATGCAGCGGCCCCGCAAACACACCTTCAAAAACTTACCACGTTGTATAACTCATGCTGCCGCTTTGCACTACAATGTAACTACATGACCCACCATTGTGACATGTTAAAAGAGCTAAACTGGCCATCGCTGGGGACTAAACGTACCCTTCACCTTTCCAACCTGGTGTTTAAGAGCTTTTCTGGGAAGCTGCCACCCTACCTGAATAGACTGCTTCCTCCAACAGTTCCCTCATCCTATAACCTCCGATCCAGGACCAGCACCTTACTTGCAATACCACAACACAAAAAAAGTGTCTCGATCCTCATTTTCCTACAGAGCACCGCAGTTATGGAATAACCTCCCAGACGCCATCAAATCTTCCCCCAGTCTAAAGTCACTCAAGAGCTCTCTATTAACATACCTCAATACAGAATGCACCTGTAAACATGTAACATAATGACTATTACCTACATATTTATTTTCTGTCAATCTGTATATTTGTGTTTATTTTATTTTTTTCTTAATATCTTGCATTGTATTACTTTGTATTTCTGTAACAACTGTAACATTTTAATGTTCTTGAACCCAGGACGTACTTGAAAACGAGAGAAATCTCAATGTAAAATCCTTTATAAATAAATAAATAAATAAAGCTACGGACGCAAAAACAACAAACGGACGCAGAAACAACGCTGCCATGTATTTTCCTAGGGTGTGGAGATGTCAGACGTTACGGACGCACTTTATGCAGTACTCACAACAATATCTCCCGTCAAAAAGTGCGTCCATAACGGACGCAGTAGAGTATGCTCATGTGCCGCCTCCCTAACTTGCGTCAGTTTGCCGCGTCCGTTGTGCATCCGCACTTCCGTGCGGACGTACTTCGTGTGTGGGGCTTCATCGGTCATGATTCTCTGCTACCACGGACATACTAATGTGCGGCAACACGGATGTGATTACTGCGCTCGTCTGACCCCAGTCTAAGCGTGCAAGAACTACTGTATTGGATTGATTATATATACACAAATATGTTTATAGTAATCCACGTTAATGCGTCATTAAAGTTTTTTTAACAAACATCTGATTGCATTAGTGAACTGATTTCCTTCCCGCTGATTATGAATTCTGCATAATGATAGATAGCACTTCCATGTATATCCCATTAGCATGTACTGTAGAGGTTATATCTGTGCTGGAAAATATTGCTGATTTGGGTAACCCTTATACTCACCTCACCTACTCACCTCATCTCTTCTTCCAGATTCATGGCACACACCAAGAATGTTTTACCATTTTAAGGGTAGCAGAGTATCAGTCTTACTAGGGCTGCGCATGACGAGTTTGGCTGAAGGCCATTGTTATGTACATGCCCATAGCAAGCCTTGCCCGTGAACCAGAAGGTCCCATTCTGTCTTAGTTCACAGCTTGGTTTTGTGTACATACAGTTGTGTTCAAAATTATTCAACCCCCACTGAAATTGAGTGTTTTGGCCAGTTTGACATTGATTTTGATCATTCAGTCATCTTGCTTACAATTAAATCAAAGAGGCACGTGTAGGTCAGACAAATATAACATAACATTTATAATGAAATAACCACAAATGTCTTTTCTGTGCTCACATCATTATCAGTTTTATTCAACCCCCAAGTGACATTCAATCTTAGTACTTAGTACAACATCCTTTTACAGTTATAACAGCTTTTAAACAAGAAGCATAGCTTGACACAAGTGTCTTGCAGCGATCTACGGGTATCTTTGCCCATTCATCATGGGCAAAAGCCTCCAGTTCAGTCACATTCTTAGGCTTGCGCACTGCAACTGCTTTCTTTAAGTCCCACCAGAGGTTCTCAATCGGATTTAAGTCTGGTGACTGCGATGGCCACTCCAAAATGTTCCAGCCTTTAATCTGCAACCATGCTCTAGTGGACTTGGAGATATGCTTGGGATCATTGTCCTGTTGAAAGGTCCAACGTCTCCCAAGCCTCAGGTTTGTGACGGACTGCATCACATTGTCATCCAATATCTCCTGGTACTGAAGAGAATTCACGGTACCTTGCACACGCTGAAGCTTCCCTGTACCTGCAGAAGCAAAACAGCCCCAAAGCATGATTGACCCCCCGCCATGCTTCACAGTAGGCAAGGTGTTCTTTTCTTCATAGGCCTTGTTCTTCCTCCTCCAAACATAGCGTTGATCCATGGGCCCAAACAGTTCTAATTTTGTTTCATCAGTCCACAGAACACTATCCCAAAACTTCTGTGGTTTGTCCACATGACTTTTGGCATACTGCAGTCGACTCTTCTTATTCTTTGGAGACAGCAAGGGGGTGCGCCTGGGAGTTCTGGCATGGAGGCCTTCATTACACAGTGTGCGCCGTATTGTCTGAGCTGAAACTTCAGTACCCACATCTGACAAACCTTTTCTCAGTTCCTCAGCAGTCACACGGGGACTTTTCTCCACTCTACGCTTCAGGTAACGCACAGCAGTCGAAGTCAGCATCTTCTTTCTGCCACGACCAGGTAGAGTTTCAACAGTGCCCTTTGCCTTGAATTTGCGACTGATGCTTTCTATGGTCTCTCTTGGTATGTTTAACATCTTTGCAATTTTCTTATAGCCATTGCCCTTCCTGTGAAGAGTAATCACCTCTTCTCTTGTCTTCCTGGACCATTCTCTTGACTTCACCATGTTTGTAACCACACCAGTAAATGTCTAGAAGGAGATGAGTATCACAGTCATTTTAAAGCTGCCTAATTGGTGCTTATTATGCTTTATTGCTGCTCCATGACATCCACAGGTGTTTTCAATACCTGATTGAAAACACTTGAATGAACCTCTGTTCTTCAGAGTGGTAGTCTTTAAGGGGTTGAATAATTGTGTCAATGAAGAATTCACAAAAGAAACTTTTACTACTGTATTACAAAACCAATTGATGTCATTTTAGTTGCATATGGTTCTTTAAGAAGTTCTTGTAGGATTTCATTCTGAATACAATTACAAATGTACACTAAATTCCCTAAAACCCTTTACAGCATTGGGGGTTGAATAATTTTGAACACAACTGTATCTGACAGCTGATTAATAGTGTAGCATTTACAATCTTGTTGTGGAGGTGGATTTGTTGCTGAGGAATTTGTGGAATTCTGCCCTCTATTACAAAACTCTGAAATCATTAATTACTTGATTGTTGCACTTGGGAATTCCTTCAGTGTTTGAGGAAAGCAATGCGTTGGTGTGGATGAATCAACCTACGCTTATAACATTTAAAACATATGTGGTGATAGAGCATATTCCTTAACCCTTTCATGTGGTAACACAACTCCCTAAAAAAAATCTTCCTCCTACATCAATAGCCAGGACAAGAAAGGAGTTCATCAGGGTTGTTCAGAAAGCAGTGACGCATATTATGTTATGACTGAATTAGGATATTCAAATCAAAGGAGGATTTAACCCCTTTAATGCCAAAATGTGTATACAGGTTGGGCAAACCTTCTCTGGAATTTTTGGAGCCTTCCAAACAGACAGGTCAATGCTGTCCATTGGCACTTCTCCAATGGCTGCATCATGGTGAGGAACACAATGGGAAACTCTGCAACTCCAGGATGTGACATGCTGGCTCTGTGCAGTATGTCCCTCAAAAATAGGCAGCTCAGTCTGCGGGCACACACGCGCACTTCTCACGTCAGTCTGACCGCACTGTTTGCTGTCCGTCGCAGCTTTTCAAAGGAGTCAGTAGAGAACAACACACAAAGCACATGCACACTTTTTCACACATGCATGCTACAACTGACACCAAAATGGTATTGACATGAAAAATCTACAATGGACGTAGAGAAGGCCCTGCATACAGCTTTTTATTTTCTTTTTCTCAACGTCAGTTATAACTGATACAATGTAACCACAATTCTCATCTGTTATAAAGTGCATCCGTTTCAACAGATGCACTGTGTGCAATCGTACCGCTCGTGTGCATCGAGTGGTACTGCAGCAGAAAGTGAATCATGCCTCCTCTGCCTAGTTCTCCTTCCCCTCCAATACCGGACTCCAAAATCCAAATTTAGGATATAAGGGTTATTCAGAAAACACCAAAATTTCTGAGAAACTCCGGTGCTTTCTTGTTCGGTGCACTTCAGTGATTCCAGTTCGTTGCCCCAGTGGTGTATTCACCTAGGGTCCCCCGAAGTGAGCCGAAAGTGGAGCCGCCGAACAGACCGGCAAATTCACCATTCGTTGCTTTTCGGTGGTAAGTTCAGCACTCTTTGAATAACTCTTAAATGTAAATTAAATGATAAAGCCTTTGATGTAGGCGAAATGCGTTGAGTCTACTTTTTAACAGTTGTGTCTTTATGTGGCGATGGAATTCGTGGTCATTTAATTGACCGTGTACTGGTAGACCGTAGTCACTGCCGGGGTAATGATATTTGCAGCCTTTAGGTGGTTACTAAGTATATTTTGATTTAGACTTGCTGTGACGTCCTGCACCCCCTCTGGCAGAGGTGGGAGTTGCCAGTCATGTTTTTGGACATTCTAGCACATCTGGCGCCCCCTCTGGCTTCTATGGACATTGCATTTAGTTCTGGACATTTGGTTCACGTCCAAGCCTGGACCTCACCTGGACTCCTAATTGTTCTCATTTAGTCATGTGCTATATAAGCAGGCACCGCCCTAAGAAGGGCGCTGCCTCATTCTGATGTTTCTGTTTGAAATCCATGCTCTGTCTGATATTTACTCTGGTATTCACTGTGATCCTAGCCTCCAGTTTATGCTTATTCTTGGTCTGATCCGTGCTATATTTGGTCTGTATTCCTAGTTTTGTTCTAGCCTCAACCTGTTTTGTTCTAGTCTCTATTTTGTTTTGTCCTAGTCTCAGCCTGTCTTGTTCATGCCTCATTCATTTTGCTCAAGCATTAATCTCTTTGGTTCTATGCTCTCAGTTGATCTGTATTCCTCGTCTTTGTGAGTCTGATTCTATGTGTATACAGTTCTGGTCAAGCCCTAGTTTGCTGTTTTAGTTTAGGTATCTGTCTCTCCTTGTAGTTGCCCTGCTTATAGTCCTATATTCCTGGTTTATTTCTAGTGCTCAGGTCTTTTGTTCCTTGTGTGTTTGTAAATAAATTCCTTGTTTTGTTTACATTCACGGTTCATGTTTGACTGCTCCTTAGGCTCACACCCCTCTCTGTCAGGTCAGTACCTGACCCCCCACGTTACACTTGGGTGCTATCTTAGCCCTTTCGCTGCTGAGGCTTTTCCCGCCCTATGCTGAGGTCATTTTTACCTGTTTTGCGCATCATGTTTAAACGTGTTTTGAAGGCTTATTTTAGTATATGACCCAGACATATTATATATCGTTCTTTCCGTCAGACTCGGTAGATTCATAATATGTCATTATTATATGTATACGTTATGTCATGTCTGTATATTATAACAAAAAATGCAATAAAATATGTATTTTCAATAATTTACAATGTGTAAAGTGTTTTTTTCCACATTTTAACATGCGAGCAATTGCGGTTATATTTTGTATGGGGTGCGCTTGTTAAAAAAATTAGAGATGGGGTCTCGTTACATTTTTTTTTAGGGAAAATGACACTATTTTTAACAAACGCACCGCATACAAAAATCGTTAGTGCAGCATCATTGTTCACATTATAATTGAAATGGGAACAATATTGCTGCATTAACAAACCCAAAAAAAAAAAAAAAGTGTTTAATTTTTTTTTTTTAATATTTTTTTTTAATTTTTTTTTATTTTTATTTTGCAAAATGCGGGGGGGCGCCTGAATTAGGTGTCATCGCGCCCCCGCGATGACACCTAATGCTGGCGGCTGCTGGTCCGGATGCCGGGCTGACATCCAGGATGTCAGCCCGCACCGGAGGGGCCAGCGATCGGCCGGAACCCGGCCGAACGCTGACCCCGATGTGAGGACGCGCTCAGCGCGTCCTCAGCACACCAGCGGGAATGCTGAGGACGCGCTGAGCGCGTCCTTAGCATTCAAGTGGTTAATATACTCATTGGTGGGAACGTTGGCAGATACCTTTATATACAGTGAGGGAAAAAAATCTTTGATCCCCTTCTGATTTTGTACGTTTGCCCACTGACAAAGAAATGATCAGTCTATAATTTAAATGGTAGGTTTATTCTAAGAGTGAGAGACAAAATAACAAAAACATCGAGACAATGCATTTCAAAAAAGTTATAAATTGATTTGCATTTTAATGAGTGAAATAAGTATTTGATCCTCTATCAATCAGCAAGATTTCTGGCTCCCAGGTGTCTTTTATACAGGTAACGAGCCGAGATTAGGAGCACTCTCTTAGCCCTTTCGCTGCTGAGGCTTTTCACACCTCTGTGCTGAGGTCATTTTTACTGGTTTCACTCATCATGTTTAAACGCGTTTTGAAGGCTTATTTTAGTATATGACCCAGACATATTATATATCGTTCTTTCCGTCAGACTCGGCAGATTCATAATATGTCATTATTATATGTATACGTCATGACCTGTCTGTTTATTATAACAAAAAATGCAATAAAATATGAATTTTCAATAATTTACAACGTGTAAAGTGTTTTTTTTTCACATTTTAACATGCGAGCAATTGCGGTTATATTTTGTATGGGGTGCGCTTGTTAAAAAAATTAGAGATGGGGTCTCGTTACATTTTTTTTTGGGGAAAATTACACGATTTTTAACAAACGCACCGCATACAAAAATCGTTAGTGCAGCATCATTGTTCACATTATAATTGAAATGGGAACAATATTGCTGCATTAACAAACCAAAAAAAAGAAAAAAAAATTGTTTATTTTTTTTTTTTTATAATTTTTTTTTATTTTTTATTTTGCAAAATTTTTCACAGTAGTGTTTGGTATCGTTGGAACGGCCATGCTCTGGCCGATCCAACAGTACCAAACTTTAACCCCTAGCTGCCACGGATCGGGAGATAGGGAGTTCATTGGAACCCCCTATCTCCCGATCCGTGGCAGCTAGGGGTTAACTCTAGGACTGGCGTCATCGTGCTATGCACGATGACGCCAGTCCTCAGGGGGAGTTCCCGGAGGCTTGGCCGACATCCAAGATGTCGGCCAGCTCCGGGAAAGGATCACGAACCGGCGCTTTTCAGCGCCCATTCGTGATCCGGCACCCCAGGGGTTAATGACAGCCACCGTTTGGAAGGGCAGGCTGTGCCCTTCCAAGCGGTGTCTGTTTTAACCCCCTGCTCCCCGGCGATCGGGAGGGAGAGAGGTCCGAAGGACCCCCCCACTCCCGTAAGGCGCCTCCTCCGCACATGCGTCGCCGCGATTACACCTAATGTCCCCGCCGGGCTCCCGAGTGCTGGGCTGACATCCAAGATGTCAGCCCGCACCGGGGGGGCGCAGCAATCCGCCGGAATCCGGCGGATTGCTGCCTCCTGTGCTCGGACGCGCTGAGCGCGTCCGTAGCACAGGAGAACCACTTGGCTGGACGCGCTGAGCGCGTCCTTAGCAGTCAAGTGGTTAAAGGGATGTATCGGGAGGGAGAGCCCCCTGCAGCGGGTGACGTCTGCATATAACGGGGTATCCCCATGACGTTCCTCACACATCTTCCACAGTGAAGGGGATAAATAAATTAAATATTACTTTAATATATTATTTATCTTTATAATATTTTATACCTGTTTGTGAGTTTAACTTTGGAGCTCTGTGATAAGCTCATACACACCAAATATTACTGTGGGTTTTATTGTTGTGGATACTGTGACAAGCTCATACACACTGCACATTACTATGAGTTTTATTGCTGTAGAACTTTGAGATCCACATGGTGCACATTACATAAAAAATGGGATGGACTGAAGTGGTCATAGTGGACCTGGAAAATAAATGGGACACTGATTGTCTGGAGTAGACATTGTTGACATGGAGGGGTCCAGTGCATGGTAATTGGGGGGGGGGATATATTTTTGCTGGTGGGAACTTCATGGATTTTCACACCTGGACCCTGAGTTTTCTAGTTACGACTCTGAATAGGGACCTTTGTGTATGAGAGAGCTACAAGGTAACATAATACACAGCAATGAGTCTTTAAACTAAAATAAAGGTTGTCACTTGTCAGAACTCAGAAATTGTTTAAATGAGGTATTTTTATTTTTGTTCTAAACTGCCATTCCCCTTGATGCTAGTGTCCCTCTATAGTCATTGAAAATGTAGGGCCATAATACAAAGCAGGCAAAGTCTATGCCTCGTGATATTTATTATTGTTTATATTTGTTCTCTTTTCCAGATGAACATAATGATGTACAAAAGAAAACCTTTACAAAATGGTTAAATGCACGCTTTGCAAAGGTAAGCATTATTTATTCTATATATCTTCTTGAACCCAGGACATACTTGAAAACGAGAGAAATCTCAATGTATCCTTCCTGGTAAATACTTTATAAATAAATAATAAAATAAATCTTTAGATAATATATTAACCATGCATAAAAATGTAGTTTTAACTGATTCTAGTTGGTGTGTGATGGATATAGGTTGTAAACTGTTGCAAAATTAACACTTTCCTGTCGCAGGGTGTGCTATGTCGTCTTCTTGGTGGGCGGGTCTAAAAGTCACAGGCCGGCTTGGCACACCCACTGACACCTTATGGAGGCCTTTGCTCTGCCTCCCATGTGCACACTGAGTGTGTTAGTGTGTCATTGGCTGTCGCAGGATGCCATGAATCAGGCGGTCCGGCGGCAGTGAAAGACACGCTTGGCCCGCTGCCCATCTCGGCTATTCCACGCTGCATCGCTTGTTTCCGAGAGGTCCCCAGACGTAAGGTGTTAATGCAAGTTCATAATGTTGATTTCTAAGCGTTGAACTTAGATATGTTATTTAATCACTAGCAAGATCAAGTATACTATATCTGCAGAAGCACCTGCTGGCACACTGAAATCGAATATACTCAATTTGGGCCAAATCTGGAGCAATGCACAGGAATTGAGTTTATTTATTTAAAAAATAAGTTTGCAAATGGGTTCCAGAGCATGCCGCTGAAATTGCAAAACATCAGCCATGACAGTTGATGTGTTGAAATTATTTCAAAAGCATTGAGATTAATTTTATCCAGCACAAAACCACGGAGCTCAGACTATAATGTAAATGTGGTGGTGTTTTCTGTCCAGACCAGGGAACTTTCTGACTGTTTAAGAGTTTAAGAGTTAAAACCAGGGGTCAAGTCGAGGGGGAACTTGCGGGAATGCAATTTCTTCACTATTTTTGCAGAGGGAACGGAGTTCCCATTGGTCCCATATAGGGATGAGCCGAACACCCCTGTGTTCGGTTCGCATTCGAACTCGAACAATTTCAAATGTTCGAGTTCGGCCGCAAACACGATCCGAACTCAATGCAAGTCAATGGGACTCGAACGTTTGATTTTTAGAGTGCCCTGCAAGAGGGCATATATGCAAGATATTTGCCATAAAAGGTGTATGGGGGTCCGGGTAGTGCCCTGGGGGACAGGAAACAAGGAAAAAAAGCTTAAAAAAAGTTTTAAGGGAACAGGGATTTTTCCATGAAATAAAGGTTAAGAATAAAAAACGAAAAATTCCTTCAAATATCGTGCCTAGGAGGTCCCCATAACCTGCCCGTGAAGTGGCGGATTTGTAGGATGTATAGAAATATTTAAAAAGAAAAAAATTACATTTCAAATGACGGTAAATGGTTTTCCTTTAGGCTAAGGTCAGACGAAAGCAGTTTTAACGTGCGTTTAACCGCACTAAATCACGGCCGTGCTAGCAGCAAATGATGTCCAATGCCGGGCTGCATATGAAGAACGGCCGAACAAAAGTGCGGCCGCGCAACGCAAGTGGCAAACGAACGCATTTTTTCGAGAACGTCAAACCGCTATACAGAGTGCGCTGCGTCCGCATAGCGGCGTGTTTGCGTCATTAGGAGACGTCAGACGCTGCTAATGTTCGGCTAACATAACGTCCAGACACAAAAAGTGTTTTATTGATGATCCGTACAAAATCACGGACAAAAATGCACATCGTATGACCGCTATCGCTATTCCGTGAAAAAATGCGTCCATTCATTCGAACGCACTTTTTGACGGACAATGCGAAAAATGCATTCGTCTGACCCTAGCCTTAATCTATTCATAAACCACTGTTTGGGGCGGCAGCCTGTATGAAAAGAGATGTTTTAGGACACGTAGAACAAGTTTAGTGATTTTTTTTTTGCTAAATTATGGTGAAACTTATGCAGGCTTTGGATGAAAGTAACAACAGGTGCATTAAAATTGGACCTTTGGTGCCAGCTAGTGCCTTCACACCATAACCCCTCTGAGGTATTGTGGAAGAGTGCTGGGGTGGACCCTGCAGTCAAATATTAAAATGATTGGAATAGCTGCACACGATGCGCCGGTGTATGCAGCGTCTAACAGTGTGGGAGACGGGAGGCTGTGCTGGTTGGTGGATCCAGGAATCAGGTGAGTAATCGAAAGAGAAAAAAAGGTTTTATTTTATGTTCCTTGGGACATTTAAAAATGTCCTCGGATTTTATTTTTTTTAGAAATGTGTCACCTTACCTTAGCCTGGTGGTCAGTCAGTGGAGGCTCCCTGGATCCTGGTTGTGGGGTCTGCAGTCGCAGGTGCAGTGGCTCCCTCCCTGGGCCGCCTCTCTGACTGCCACATGCACCCGGCCGGCTAGCCCGCACAGTCGCAGCTCTGTCATCCGGCGGCCGCATGCTCCTCAAGGGATCCTTGGGAGGACCCGGCGGGCTGCCCTCTACAGTGCCTGATTAGAGTGCCTTGTCTGCAGCTGTGTGAAGTTGGCACCCCATGTTTGTAAAACCTGAATAAAAATATACCATTCGTTTGTGCTGGTTTGTGCTGCAAAAAACGTTTGTGCCAGTTTGGTTTTGAAGTTAAATTGAACATTTAATTTTAGATTATGTGACTGCAAGCCCCCCGCCCACTTTGTATCCCATGTTATTAAATTTTAAAATCAAATATACCATTTGTTTGTGCTGCAAAAATGAACGTTTGTGCCAGTTTGGTTTCAGAGATATTGTGCATTAAAGTTGATGAAACCCCACCCACTTTGCATCCCATGTTATTAACTATTATATTCCTAACGCAAACGTTAACGCTCACTTATGTGAGCATTAACGTTTGCTGCGGTATTTACCGCATATTACAATCCAAACGGGTTAAAAAACCCGTTCGCGTTTGGTACCTTGGGCTTCTCAGCGCGAGGTTATTTCACTTTGCGCTCCCTATACTTAACATGGGGAGCGCAAGGTGTTAATCAGCGCTGGTATTACAAAGTCCCATGGACTCCATTGAGAGGACGCATGCGGCTGCGATTAGCGCTGCCGCGTACATCCCGGGACATAGCGGGCACAAACAATGCAGACAGCCTTTTTTGCGCCTGCATTGTAATCCCCTGTTAAAATGGGGGCGGTAGGGGGAAAACTGCAGGCACAGTTTTTTCTCCCTACCGCCCCCGTTTTAGCGCGGGGATTGTAATAGAGCCCTATGTTTTTAAATATTTTTTTTGTAAGTCACATCTGTTCTTATGTGTACCCCAAAGTTTTATAATACTTTTGGTACTTATGAAAATATTTGTTATGCTAATATCAGGTCGTAAGTATTATAATATCTTAGGGCATTTATTTGGTGACAAATGCCCTGGTTCATGATTTACATTATACCAGCATGTTCATTTTTGCAGCACAAACAAGCACAAACAAGCACAAACGGTCTATTTGTTTTTAAAATTTAATAACTTGCAGTGCAAAGCGGCCGGGGTTTCATCAACTTTAATACACAATATCTCTGAAACCAAACCGGCACAAACCAGCACAAACGTAGCACAAACAAATGGTATATCTGTTTTTAAAATTTAATAACATGGGGTGCAAAGTGGGCGGGGCTTGCAGTCACATAATCTAAAATTAAATGTGCAATAACTTCAAAACCAAACCGGCACAAACGTTGGTTTTTGCAGCACAAACTAGCATAAACGTAGCACAAACGAATAGTATATTTTTATTCAGGTTTTACAAACCTGGGGTGCCAACTTCACACAGCTCTCGTCTGCCTGATGTTTTAGCAACAAGATTGTTTTATCCCATAGGCTTCAATGTTAAAAATATTCCCGTTTTAATGCAATATCTAATAAACCGTTGCTTATAATATTCTGCAGTAAAGAGTCTCTTTATTTTTAGATTTTTTAGGATTTTTTAAGCACTTTTTAAAAAAAATTGTAAATTATTTTTTTTTGGAACTTTTTGCGAACGGCCTGAAAAGTTCGAAGTTCGCCGAACGGGCAATGTTTGAATCAAACTCATGTTCGAATCGAACCGAACGTCCATCCCTAGTCCCATCCTATATTATAATAGAGTAAGGCTTGGCGTGCTGCGCGCGCATGCAACCGCCGCGGCACGAGCCGGCTGTGCGCTCGCCGCGGCGGTTACAAGATGCACACAGCAGCCGGGTAGAGGCTGCGCTCGCAGCCTCTACCCGGCTGCCGCGCGCATCCAACCCCTGAGCGGCGAAGGGAAAGTTCCCTCGCTTCCGCTCTTTGAAGGACCCAAGCCGCGGTCACGTGGGAGTCCCATGGTCACGTGGGAATAAATAACTGTACTGTTTCACAACATTCTGAGTTTTTGCCGCTTTGATGGTCATCAGAAACAATAGATATATCCGTTTTTAATGACATTTTAGGGGTCAGAAGAGCAACATCTTTGAGAACAGAAGGAATATCCGTACAAGTGGATGTCCTTCCACATTGACGCCTGTCAAGCTGAGCGCATGGCTCCTTAGCACAGACACAGTATCTGTTTCTAGATCAAACATATGATGTCATTCTCAAAACCAGAGCTGGGGATGACCCCCTCTTTTCAGCTTAGAGTTTTTTACCCTCATCCCACCCTGACCACTGTGATAGCAAATCTAAGGTCTTGCCTCCACCTCGAAGGCTGTCAATCAGCGGGCACAGTTGATACTTCTGCCAATGGTTAACTTGTGCATACTAATAGGCGTTGCCGTTTTATATTCCCATACATGTTGCCCTCCTGTAGCCATCCAAGGTGCCCTAACTCACTCTTTTTATAATCATTAAAATGGATTTTTAGCAACTGTGAGAAGCCCTTTATTATAGAGAAAGCAGGAGATGAATAATGACTGTATGAGTTATTGTGCCACTATAAACACAACTAAAATTTCACTAAAGGTCATGTGCTGGAAAATGAGCAAATAAGAATAAATTACTGTCAACCCTCAACCTCCAGCAGAATTTCGATTTTTATGTAATTCTTTTTGTGACTCACATAGTTGAGCATGGCAGAACCAGCAGTCTGCCCAGGGACTGATAAGTAAAGCTCATGTGTTTGGGTCATGAGGTAGAAGTCCAGATCGAGATATCGCATGCTTCAAAGGCACCATCCGTGCCCCGATATCAAGATATCGCAATCTGGTGATCTGCAGCCCAAAAGCAAATGAAATTAATTTGCTTTTGGGCTGCAGAAGGTGCCCCCAAAGTTTTAGCCCTGTGGGCATAATGCCCAAAGAGCTAAAACCATGTAAAATCTTCTGATGTTGCCCTTACATCTGGGTTTCAGCAGCCGATGCAAGGAAAAAAAGAAGAAAATAGACCAGCCGCTCAGTTTGTAACTCAAATTTGCCAGTAGATGTCGCCATCTACTGGCCAAAATAGATTTACAGTAAGAAATACAATAGGTATATGCTCAAATATTTCTTAATTATAATTCATTTGAAGTGATTTTTCAAAAAAAAACACTAGTTTCTGACATTGTTTCTTTGGAAAATCACTTGGTAGTGATTTCTTAAACAAGAATAACCGCTAAAGCTAGAATATAAATAATGGATTTGTATCAGGAAAATGGTAATTTTTAACATACTGAATTAATTAAGGTTAATCTTAAAAAAACACTAGAATGTCCCTTTAAAATATAAATATTGGGTAATCTTCTCTTTTAGCGTTTCCTTTTTGGTTTGCAATATATCTCACACCAAATGCCAGTGTTGTAGAACAACCTGATGTAGCTGACTTTTTTAATAACAGGGTTATTCAGAGAAAGGTGAAAACCAGGAGAATGGCAGGAGAAGAGAACAATCTAGACCAAATAGCCGATTTGGAAAGTGAGATAAATGGGAGAATTGTTCTGGTTTGGCTATATTGACCTAGAAATTTCACTTCTCCAGTCTTTCTCCTGGTTTTCACCTCTCTCTGAATAACCCTATGTGTCCTATTTGCCTGACATTATCAATCATCATTCATGCCTTTAAGTAAAATTGTTGCAATCGTCTCATTTAGCCTTTTATAGTTCAGGCAGTCCTCGCCATGTCAGTGGCTACTTAATATGGGATGGACAGTTATTAGTATTACTATCGTTTGTATAGCACCAACAGTTTCCTCAGTACTTTACAGTAACGAATGGGCAAACAAACAAATGACAAACTTAGGAACCAGAAACAAAATGTATAGAGGGCTCTACTCAGTTGAGTTTGCAATCTAGAGGTACATCAGCCATTCTTCTACAGCATTTGGATGGATGAGCCTGATGGGATTTAATCTAACCATAGCTGAACATAAGCACCCTGCGCGACACAATGTTTTCCTTTTTCTATTCTTCTATTTTAGTTTTATTTTATTTTTCTTTTCTGCACTCTTAACTCTCTTTGAAGACCAACTGGCTCCCCAAACACACAGACATATTTGTCAAACAGCCAAAGCCAAATAAATGTTGCAAAACATCCTGTATTTACCCTGGTTCAAGAGCCAGCTGGATTTGAAACAACCTTTGAGTGTCTTTGTCTCCAGTAAAGGATCTGTTGCTTTACTGTACAGTAAGGTTTTTGGATGCAGACATGAAACAAGGTTGAGTTTTAATGAATTCTGTTGCTGTACTCCTCAATCTGCAGTAAATCATAAGTTCTAGTTCTTTGTAGTAACAGATATTCTTGAGATACAATCCTTGTTTTTAATGGTTTGATGCTATATTAATGCAATAAAGAGATCTTTTTTTTACGTGCGTTCATGGTAATTAAAATGATAAAAGTCAATGTGTTTTTACATCTGGCTTCTAAATTCTGTCTAAATTGACACACATCTATAGATCTGCCCTTCTCCTAAAAACCTTTGTTCCCCTATTCCTTCTGAGCCAGTTTATAGGGATCTGCAAAAGGGAAAAGTCATTGTGAGCCAATAACCATTGGTGGCTCCCTAGTACCAGCTCTATTACTTATACAGGCACCTTCGATATACACTACAACTAGTATTGCCTCAAGGAGTCCATAAGACTCAATGGAGACTTACCCTAGTCAATGGATACTTCCACTGACCTTGCACATGTTCAAGCAAGTAGGACAGGGTTGGGGTATGTCCAGCTCGCAGACCGTATAAGGCCTGCAAAATCATTTTGTTTGGCATGCCAAAGGGCCAGCACGTCTTTGTCATCCTGCTCTTTGCCATCCGAAGTGCAGATCCGAAATCTCCAATCACACTTTGCGTGAAGCCAAGGCCACCTTTGCCATTTTTGGAGTAGCGTCGGCTACCTTCAATCATCGCGCATGCGCACTGCGACAGCCAATCCAGGTCGCCCGTGTCAGCGCTCAGCACTTACCAATCATGGCCACTGCTCTCATAAATTCCAGATGCTGACGACCCACTGTCACGAATCCCTGATCCCAACATGCAGTACACATCACAACCTGAACTGCCGGTGTTTAGAGTAGCCGGAACTAGCTACTGAATAGATGAACACACAGCAGAGTCACATAAAAGCCAGAGTTATAGACCAGAGAGGATAGTCGTACAAGTCATGGTTTGGAACCCTGGGATAATAATACACAGCAGGGCTTAAAGCTCAGAGAATATTCATGTGAGGTAAGCCAAGGTCGGCACACAGGGTTAATAATACATGGTACAAGAACCCATTATCTGGCAAGTGAAAACCATAACAGGACACCTTGGGAACAGGGATCCAGGCATTTAAACTGGCGGGCGCAGCCCATTGGTCCACGTCACAAAGCCGCACCTGCGGCCTCCATGGCCGAAAGCCGGCAATAAAACAGGCTGCTGGCAAGCATCCAGCATGAGAGATATGGCCGGAGGGAGCTGGAGGGACGAGTAGCCCCCATCGCAACACCCACGGCGCCCTGTCTTGGTTCTTGTCCAGGGATCTTGTTCATTGTGTTTATTCCTCGTTTGCCCTGCCTGGTTTCTTCATAGTTTTTTCTCTTGTCCTCCCTCCTTGCCTTTACTGCCCCTTTTAAAGTGACCTAGCTTTCCTGCCTAGCGATTATACCTGTGACTTTACCTGTATACCGACCTGGTCTGTTTAAAGTGACCTAGCTTTCTTGCCTAGTGATTATTCTTGTGACTTTACCTCTGTACTGACCCGGGCTGTTTATTTTTAATTTGATAATTTAGTATGGCCCGCAAATTATGTTTATAAATATCCAAATGGCCCTTGGCAGAAATAGGTTCCCCACCCCTGACGTAGGGTCATGCAGGTTCAGTGGGAGAACACTGGGATCTGTAAATTATCAGTTTCCTTCAGCATGCAACATGAACAGAAAATGACCGTGGAATCGCTCATTATTCTACGGCTGTCGGAAAATTAGCACCTCCTATAAAAGTATAGGGATCTTAATTTTACATGAACCTGCCATTACAGCCAAGTCAAAGTTTGCAGCTCAGCTGGAACAGCAAAGCCAACCGCTAGTGTGTTAATAGATGAACCATTAAATCTAATGGCCCCAACTCGTTAACTTAACAACTCAATCGTTGTAAGGCCCTTGGTTGGCCCCTTAGATTTGTGATTTGCTCCTATGCTTGATGTACATTTGTCTATCCCTGAATTAAGGTATAAGATAAATAGAATATTCAAGCTTTGAGTCCTAAAAAAGTCACCTCTGGTTCCAATTGCCCCATCCAACTAACACCTCATATCCCTAGTCCCTTTCTCCTCCAAACTCCTTGAAAATCTTGCGTACACCCAACTAAATGACTACCTCACTTCTAACACTCTCCTTGACCCTCATTGTTCCCTGCACCCAACAGAAAAATCTCTAAGCTACGGTAACCAAATGACTACTGCTCTCTACTAATCCTGCTTTCCTTCTCAGCACCCCTTGACATGGTCAACCATGCACTCCTACTACTAATTTTTCATGACTTATGTCTTCAAGGTACTACTCTTTCGTGTTTCTCTGTCATTTAAGGAGTTATTCAAAGAGGGCCGAACTTGCCACTGAAGGACACTGAATGGTGAATTTCACCGTACGGTGCAATTTCATGGCACTTCGTCTATTCAGAAAGCTGTCAATTCACCAAATACTGGCGAATTGACAGCAAAATACAGTGCAGTTTGCTGCAAAAAAGAAGTAATGGTTAATCTATTCAGAGAATGCCAACTGCACTGAAGTGTACATGAAATGCCCTAATTTCTATGATTCAGTTCGAAAAATGTAAACAATCAAATCCCATAGGTTTCAATGCAAAAAATATCATTTTTATTAATTTTTTATTCAAATGTTTATTCTTTTCATTTTCAGTAAACTGGACAGTTTTACAAAGCTGGTGCTAACTAAACCAGAGCTGTTGTTAACTTAGCAACTCCATAGACTATGGGCCACATTACATTCATCGTACCAGAACGAGGACGCTAGGGAGAAAAAACTGTGCCTGCAGGTTTCTCCTTTGCGTCCCTGTTTTACCGTGATATTACTATGCAGGCGCTAGAAAAGCTGACTGCATCGTAATGGAGCGCTAAGCCCTGGGAATGCATGCACATGGCAGTGCTAAGCGCCGCCACAAGCATCCCCTCCATGGAGTCCATAGGACTCCATTGAGGCAGACGCTGCCCGTCACATGACGAGATCCAGCAGGTCGGCGTAGTGATCTGCAGAGGGAGACTGGGGGACTTTTTCCCCCAGTCTCTCCCTGCTCCCGGCGGACAGAGGAGGCGGTTGGAGCAGCGGTCCTCGCCATGGGATGGAAGATGAGTATCTGATACATTTGGGGCGATTTCTGGCTGGTGTTGACAGATTCTGCAGCAGCGGAATCCGTTAGCACCAGGTCCAGGCTGTGGTTAACTGGCGGGTTAACCGCAGCCGGACGGTAATTAGCATGTTAAGTATAGGGACCGCAATGTACAGTAAGCTCTCGCTGAAAAGCGTAAGATTCCAATCGCTAATGTTTTTTTTAAACCCGTTAGCGTTTGGATTGTAATATGATGCACCCACGCTAGGGCCACCAGGGCTAATGTTAACGCTCACTCAGGTGAGCGCTAACATTAGCGATAGGAATGTAATGTGGCCCTATAATGGCTCTGCTGAGTTTACAACAGCTCTGGTTAAGTTAGCACCAGCTTTGTAATACTGCCCTGTCTATTTATTTATGTTTTGGAACATTTTGATGTATTTTATTGGCAAAGTTTTCGATTCCCATTTTTTTTAAGGCTTTTTTTTATTCTGTAACAGACCTTTTAATTATTTTTCATAGGAACTTTTTATTATTTTCACAAATTTTCATGCATTTTTATTGGTTTAAATACCTTTTAGAAGAATAGCAGTATTCTGTTTCGGTTTTTTTCTGCAGTTCGGCAGTCAATTCGGTGCTCTTCGGTGGCATTCGGAAGCCTGTTTGGTATGTTCAGCTGTCTTCGACGGCTCCACGCTCGTCGCTCTTCGGGGACTCTGTTGAGAACAGTGAAGCTTACACTTCTGGGCTGCGAGCTCTGTGTGACCTTGCTCTTGGGATATCTCGCAGTGCTGCAGAGTGATGTGGAGGAAGACTAGGAACTATTTGTCCCCAGTCTCTCTCTGCTCCCAACGAGAAGAAGTGGCAGATCAGTCCACCCTTTTCACTGCGGGATGAGAGGAGAGCATAGGATTTTTAGGGGTATTTTGGGGCGTGTTAAATGATTTTGCATTTGCAGAATCATTTAGCACCAGCTTTTAGGAGTTGTTAAAATTTTGGCTTGTGTAAATCCTGGACATGCGCATTTTCACTATAATGGTGTAAATACTATTAGTTTGCTGCAACTTTTCGTAAGGAAAACCATAACGTTCTTAAACAATATTAAAACTTTTTTTTTAAAATGATATCTTGAATATACCCAGGCCTTGGTGATACCAATGACCATCCAGTTTCCACGTATGACGTTTACCATGCATCTGTTCTGGACCGATTGGGATTAGTATTGCCTAGTATTTTGTTAATCTTACCCTATTTGATGGGTGATCTGCAGCTATGAACATAAATACTGCTTGGGGGAAAAAATAACGGCAAAAGAGCATAAAACTGTTAAAGAGAGTTAATGTTTCAGTTTTCACAATTGGCTCATTAATGCAAATGAGAATTCATTCTGTCAAAGCCTTCAGCCAGTTATGTTCGATTTTTCTGCGTCTCTTGATGATAATATTACGGTTTTCTCTCTCCTAAAGGGCGGCAAAGCTCCTGTAAAGGACTTGTTCATAGACCTCAAGGATGGACGAAAACTGTTGGATCTTCTAGAAGGACTCACAGCGTCATCTTTGGTAAGTAGTGTGTACGAGTGCAATTAAATCAATTATTTGTACCCCAGCTAGCAGCAAATAATGCTCACGGTTATGGGATAACATCTCTATGCCATTGATTTAGATAGAAGTTTGATTTGCTGCTGAGTAGACTGCACCTGCGTCCTCTGAACTCATAGTATGCTATTGTAGGCCTGGTTTTTAGGCTGGGGTCAGACGCGAACGCGCGTGCAGCCGTACTTTTTTACGGCCGTAGTAGCAGCAAATGACGTCCAATGACGGCCAATATATGAAGTACGGCCGCACGAAAGTTCGGCCGCGCAACACAAGCGGAGAAAGGAACGCTTTTTTTCAAGAACCCTAGAACTGCTAGTACTGACACACAGAATGCGCTGTGTCCACATAGCGGCGTCTGTGCGTGATTAGGAGACGTCAGACGCTGCATATGTCAGGCCAACATCCCGTCCATTTGTTTTTAATAGCTCCATCAAAAATCACGGCCGAAATTGCGCATCGTATGACCTCTATCGTGTCTTCCGAAAAAAAAAATGCGTTCGGACGCATCAACGCACTTTTTGACGGTAGACGTGAAAAATGCGTTCGTCTGACCCTAGACTTAGATCATGACTTTTGCAAGTCATGGAATCTGTACAACATATCCTAAGCTTTCAACTGGAGAAGACAGGTCAACCTTAAGTCAGCATTACATTATTTTGTAAGCCTACTATTACTAACAAAGTAATCGTGTTTCATGACTGGCTGAACAGTGGTAATCCCTTTTGTGATGCTAGGTATTAAATGTGGCATGAACCCTTCCAGCCCATTACTTGACGAATTTACATTAAGGAAAAGTTGTATTTGTGCTTGTATTTATACACGCTCGTTCAACAATGCTATATTAAATAAAATTATATATTATAAAATTATGATAGCTGGTGTGGTCTGAAGCAAATGAAAAGTAGGATAGAAAAAATTATTTTTGTGTGTGTCGTACAAAAAAAATATTTTTTATTTTAAGGCGTAAAAAGAGCAGAAGGACTTTTTTATGACGTCCTTCTGTATGCAGAAGGCACTATTCCTTTAGGAGCAGTAATGCCATGCCAGCTGGTTCTGCAGTAAGGGTTCCTGGGTAGAGAGGACGCCATTCTGGCAATCTAGCATCTGGGACTGCTGCACCTGGTCAGAGACCTCGAAGGGCTTTAAATAGAAGCAACTGAATGAGCTCTGTGCCCTGCTGTGGTTCCTAGTGACCCCTCAGTGCATTCCAGATTATCATTGTTGTTGATCCCCCGATTTGACTTCTGACTAATTATTCTCAGTTCTGATTTCTGCTCTTGTCCCTGTTTGGTTTATATTTATTCTGTGTACTGACCCTGGCTGTGGTATCTGGACTTTGGTTTTGCGCTATATTCCTTGCACGGATATTTATTATACTGATTCCGTGTACCGATCTCTGGTATTGTATTTGTTCTGCAATATCTCTGTCCCTGTTCAGTACTTGTATGTATTGTTCATATACTCTATTCGGCTTAGTACTGGCCAGTGGCGTCACTAGGGTTGGTGTCACCCGGTGTGGTAACTTATGGTGTCACCCCCCCCCCGAGTTTTACAGATTTTTTTTAAACTACTCTTACTCCTAAATCAGTACTCCCATATAACACTGAATGCTCATACACACAGCGCACATTACTGTGAGGTTTATTGCTGTGGAGCTCTCTCATATGCTCACACAACTTTTTGCCAGCTGCCAGCAAGTACGTTGCCTGTTCGAAGGCAGTGAAAGCACACATGGATATATATTGCCCCCAGCAGCTCTGGATATATATTGCCCCCAGCAGCTCACCCATGGATATATATTGCCCCAGCTCACATATGGATATATTGCCCCAGTTCACAGTTATATATTGCCCCAACAGCTCACCCATGGATATATATTGCCCCAGCTCACATATGGATATATTGCGCCTCAGCTCACACATGGATATATTGCCCATACCAGCTCACACATGGATATATTGCCCCAGACCAGCTCACACATGGATATTGCCCCAGCTCTCATGGATACTGCCCCCAGCACACATGGATATGCCCCAGCTCCTCTCATGGATATTGCCCCAGCTCCTCTCATGGATATTGCCCCAGCTCCTCTCATGGATACTGCCCCAGCTCCTCTCATGGATATACTGCCCCAGCTGCTCTCATGCATATACTGCCCCATTTGCTCTAATTGATAATGCCGCAGCTGCTCTCATGGATTTTTGCCCCAGCTCCTCTAATGGATACTGCCCCAGCTCATGGATACTGCCCCAGCTCATGGATACTGCCCCAGCTCATGGATATACTGCCCCAGCTCATGGATATACTGCCCCAGCTCAAGGATATACTGCCCCAGCTGCTCTAATTGATAATGCCCCAGCTGCTCTAATTGATAATGCCCCAGCTGCTCTCATGGATTTTGCCCCAGCTCCTCTCATGGATTTTACCCCAGCTCATGGATATGCCCCAGCTCATGGATATGCCCCAGCTCATGGATATTGCCCCAGCTCATGGATATTGCCCCCAGCTCATGGATATTGCCCCAGCTCATGGATATGCCCCAGCAGCTCATGGATATGCCCCAGCAGCTCATGGATATGCCCCAGCAGCTCATGGATATGCCCCAGCAGCTCATGGATATGCCCCAGCAGCTCATGGATATGCCCCAGCAGCTCATGGATATGCCCCAGCATCTCATGGATTTGCCCCAGCAGCTCATGGATATGCCCCAGCACCTCATGGATATGCCCCAGCAGTTCATGGATACTGCCCCAGCAAATGGATATGCCCCAGCAGTTCATGGATACTGCCCCAGCAGATGGATATGCCCCAGCAAATGGATATGCCCCAGCAGCTCATGGATATGCCCCAGCAGCTCATGGATATGCCCCAGCACCTCATGGATTTGCCCCAGCTCCTCATGGATATGCCCCAGCTCCTCATGGATATGCCCCAGCTCCTCATGGATATGCCCCAGCAGCTCATGGATATGCCCCAGCAGCTCATGGATATGCCCCAGCAGCTCATGGATATGCCCCAGCAGCTCATGGATATGCCCCAGCAGCTCATGGATATGCCCCAGCAGCTCATGGATATGCCCCAGCAGCTCATGGATATGCCCCAGCAGCTCATGGATATGCCCCAGCACCTCATGGATACTGCCCCAGCAAATGGATTACTGCCCCAGCAGCTCATGGATTTGCCCCAACTCCTCATGGATTTGCCCCAGCTCCTCATGGATATGCCCCAGCTCCTCATGGATATGCCCCAGCTCCTCATGGATATGCCCCATTTGTGTGCGGTGCTTAGCGTTGTGAGCGTTATCGTGGGGAAAGTGGCGAGACTGAGAGTGGGGAGGTGGAGTTAATAGAATTTCCACCAATCATCTCACCATATGATTGGCGTGTCTTTCGAGCTGTGAGGTTTGTGTGTCCTATACAAGTTACCATTTGACATAGAATATTAAACAGTGCGGTAACAACTGTGTAAGGACCCGCAATATTTACCGAGCCTCACGCAATCATAACCACACCTAATTAAATAGAGCACATAGTATTATATTCAGGATTTTAAATTAACCAATCATTTTTCAGTGGAACATTTAGACCTGGTACTACCAATTATGCAGGTTGGTTCAAGTCATCTAGGGAGGTTGGCTCAATCCCACAATTTGCATTACAACAATTTCCCACAGAGGGGAGAAAACATCAGACTAAATTTGCACCTGCCTCCAGCAGCCATAATCTATATAGAAATCGCATGGCAATTGCACGAGTTATTAACAACTCATACACGCCCTGGTAATCTCCCGACTCGACTATTGTAATAATCTCTTATCTGGCCTCCCTCTGTCCCGCCTCTCCCCCCTACAATCCATCCTGAACGCCTCCGCCAGGCTAATTCACCTCACCTGCCGATCTGTCTCTGCCGCTCCCCTCTGCGAGTCCCTTCACTGGCTCCCCATCCACTGCAGAATTAAGTTCAAAATCCTTATCCTTACCTACAAAACCCTCACTAACTCAGCGCCCCACTACCTGTCCTCACTAATCACCAAATACACCCCAGCCCGCTCCCTAAGGTCAAACAGTGACCTGCGCCTAGCTTCTCCCCGCATCACCTCTTCCCATGATAGACTGCAGGATTTCTCACGCGCAGCCCCCACTCTCTGGAACGCTCTCCCTCGTACTGTCAGACTTTCCCCTAACTTCTCTTCCTTCAAACGCTCCCTTAAAACATTCCTATTTAGGGAAGCCTACCACCCAACTCACTGACACAACCATCAATCACTCTCACCTTACAGTCCTCTCCTCCTGTTTCCAACCCCAACCCTCCTAGATTGTGAGTTCCTACGGGAATAGGGCCCTCATCTCCTCCTGTACTGTTTGTCAAATGTTGTTCAATGTATTGTAACCCTGTCTATACTGTGCTTATTGTACAGCGCTGCGGAATATGCTGGCGCTTTATAAATAAAGAATAATAATAATAATAACCCAACAGTAGTTGCATATCAACGTACAAACAGTGTAAGATTAAAATGTGAGTTTGTTGGTCTGTTACTACTTCATATGTAACCTCTATAGGCCGTGCTGTGCAGAGAAAGTTCAAGATGGCTTACTAAAATACAAACGTTTAAAAAATGTAAGTTGTACAAATGTTAAGTTTGACCTTAATTACCGGCTGGGTGGAGTAAAAGTAACATCACTGCTCTATAACCATGGAGTTGCAGGTTCGATCCCGGCAAGAGCACCCCTCTCCAGTAAGTGTCCTTGGGCAAGACACCTATCAGTACATACTCACCACCCAGGACATACTTGAAAACGAGAGAAATCTCAATGTATCCTTCCTGGTAAAATACTTTCTCCAAAAAAATTTTTTTACATAAGGGAATCTTAAAAGGTCTTAGTTGATCCTGCAGGAGGATAGTTGGTTTTCTGCTGTTTCATATGTGGTTCCTCCAGGATCATGCAATTACTGGTAACTTAGATTGGTTTGAGAAGCCCCCAAGGACAGGAGACGTGTCCCAGTGCCGCACCAAAAAAGAGGGCTAGAGTACTTTATCGGCAGGAGAGTAATCTCACAACCTGTCCTGCTTTGTTTGGGAAAGTTGAGGGCTAAGAATCCCTCATACTGCTATAAAGGGTCGCTATGTGTGTACCCCGGTTGGTAGGATATATGAGTTATGTAACATTTACTGATGTCTGTCAGATTCCCGTAAATATAAGTAATACAACAAAACGTGTTGTCCGTCTAATAGAAGCTAGCTCCATAAATACAATGGTATTTTCATGAATGTGTTTTTGTTGCCTAGATATTTGTTTCTTTAACTCGCAAAAGCATCTGGAAAATCTCTGCCCGGAGGGAATTTTATTCAGCTCTTGAGTATACATTACCTATAAATTAATTGTCTGGCCAGAGTACTTCAGGAATGTTTGATCGTAGTACTTCAAGGCCCAAAAGGGGCTAAATATGTACTTCATGCTTTTCATGCGCACATAACATTTACATAAGTTGTCTCCTTCATGTTATGGTTCGAAGTTTTAAGGTGTTATAATTTCTATAAATATGTGCATTTTAACCATCACTTTGTTGATATTAATATAGTATAATCCAAAGAGAAGAAAAGTAGTTTTTAGCAAATGTCGTCATGAAATATTTACAGGCCACCGAACGTGAAGTACACTTTCCTGAAGCAAATTATAATGAAGGCTAGAAGAAAGCATGGTCCATATTGGGAACCTTTTTATGCAAAGGTCATTCTAAATTTTTGTAAAGTAAGCCTTAATAAACCCACGGTTCTCCTTCAACCTTGGTGCAACATTTACCAGTGCTGTTGTAAACTTTCCAGTCCCATTATAGGGCCATATCCCACACTTAATGTTAATATAACTACAGGAGATGTTGCACAAAATGTCTCCTGTAGTTATCTTATCTTTGGGAGTCACTATTCCACCAGTGGTGCAATTCCCTGTGCGCAGGGCCAGATTTATAACTAGGCAGAGTAGGCATGTGCCTACAGGTGTCTGCCACAAGGGGACACCTTGCTCTGTAGAAAAAAAAAAGTTTTACAATTTGAAATCATTGAGACCACTGTATCTCTGGAGCCTCTAAGCGCTAGAGGGACATATGAGATATCATTGGAAGGGCCAGATTATGTCCTTTCCAGTGATACCAAATATAAACAGGTTAGTTTTATTTAAAAATAAAATATCAAATAAAATAATATTTTTCGCTTTTTTTCTAACGCGGCACTTTCATTCAGTTTACAATTATAAAGTGAACAGTGATGCTGCGCTAACTCACCTTCTTATTTCCCACATGGCCAGCAAGTGTGGAGCTGATGATGCAACGCATTGTTTCATCAACATCCCAGACCGCGGCATTGCAGTGAGGAGAGACAGGGGGACTTTGGAACCTGCATCTCTGAATTGTACACTGCACAAGGTTAAGTGAGGTGTCATTGGAAAGGTCAGAGTCTGGTCTTTAGAATGATACAAACATGACCATGTAATGTGTAAAAATAAAAAACTGAAAAAAGTAAATGCTAATTTTTTTCCCTCTCTTCTATGGCAGAGGCAATATATGCTTTTACATATGAAACAAACAATGCCACTGCACTAACTCAACCAAGGCAACAGATTCTGCCCCTTCTTTTAATATGATCGTTGTCAACTATTCTCATTATCGATTAATCGGATGAACGTTTAATCGATATGTATACACTGTTTAGTGTTAGACTGAGTTAAACGTTATAACCTTAAACGCTATTTCTCTGGTCCCTCCCCCTCTCAGTTTCTTCATAAAATTATTGCAAATGGACACTCTACACACCCTGACCACTTTAGCTTATCAAAGTGGTCAGCCTACGTGCCCAACTTTGTATGCTTACATAATCATGTCTATCTGAATGTAGACAGGAGGTTAAAACTGTAAAAATGGGGAACAAGAACCCCGTGGGGCTCCTGTGGTGATTGGTGCTGAGAGTGAAAAAATGTATTAATATATTTGATCTTTATTGATAGAGACAAACAAAAAGATGAATATATTAAAATTATCTACACCACTGGATGGTATGGGAATCTCCTTTGATCTGTGAAACCAAACGAGCTAGGGGTAGAAAATTATTGGTACATTGCCAGACATTCATATTGCACCTCCCTATTGCACAGTAATGTGCTTGCTTGTACCTTTTGTGTACAGATCTAAATCAAATTGGGCCCAATATGTAGCTTCTCCATTGTAGTATCAGGTGAAAAAGTATCTATTCACATGCATATAACTTCTGCTACACGTAATTAAACGTTAAAATATCCTATACCAATTGTTGAATGCATTACACTCAAGCATGCACTTGCAACAAACTTCCATATCCAAACATATTGTTGATAGGTATGAAATAGGCATACCACTCGATGATGGCTAAGCCTCAGTTCAATATGACTTGGGCAATGGTTGCATAGAAAAATGCAGGGAAAGCATCCCCTGTGCAATTGCAGGTTAGTAAATTGGATAATGCCAACAAAATTTTGTAAATAGCTCAAAATAAAGAGAAAAATGGTCTCCTTGTGTGGGACCAGCATACATATAAACCCCTATAAAGTTGTTACATAGGGCTAACCTGCAAACAACGATCTGCTAAATATGGGATCAAAAGAGAGCCAAAAAGACTCCCTGTGAAATAAATGACCTGCAAGCTGAATAAATTAATACAGGGATACAGGGATGGTCTCCTTGTTATGGGACCAATTCATTAGATAGAAGGCATCCCCTGTGCAATTGCAGGTTAGTAAATTGGATAATACCAACAAAATTCATAAATTGATCGAATTAGAAATAAATATATAAATAATGTAAAGAAAAAATGGTCTCCTTGTATGGGACCAGCATACATATAAATTGTTTCACCAAATTCATTAGATATGGGTAATTGCAGCATAGTCATCAAATCAACTCGTAAAACAAAATACCCTGCACGGCTGTAAGGCACCGACTAAGAATGGATACTACCAGCCAGCCATGCAGGGTTATCCAAAGAGATTCGAAAAGTCACCGCACGTTCGGTGACTTTTCGTTCTCTTCAATTCGGTTCCTTTTGCCGTTTGCATTTCGGTGACCCTGCGGTGTATTCAGCAAACACCACAGGGTCCCCGAATTGCAGGGAAAAGCTGCCGCAAACCTGACGAAAACTAACCGAATGCACGCTGAAAACAAGCAAAAACATCTGGATTAACCTTTGAAAAAGCCGAACAGGAGCCGAACATGAGCCGAATCACACAGAGCCGAAGCAGCTGTGACGTAGAGGAGGCAGTGAATAAATTAGAAAAACCATTTGTATGAATCTGGGAAAATGAAATGCTGTTTGCAAAGAAACTACTGAGCGAAAATGTCTGAAATTTTCACAGGAGGTCCAGGGAATGATAATAAAGAGGGCTGTTACAAAAAAAATAAGTAAACTGAAAAAAAAAAAAAAAATCGGACTTTTAATAAAAAAATAAAAAAAATCAGAAAAATGCTTAAAGTATCCTAAAAAATCTATAAATAAAGAGACTTTTTGCTGCAGAATTTTATAATGAACGGTTTATTAGATATTGAATTAAAATGGGAATATTTTTAACATTGAAGTCTATGGGATTCTCCTGAATAAATTTGCCGAATTAAACCACCGAATGGCAGGGCATTTCGGGAACCTTTCACTGCTGGTTTGTGTTCTCTGAATAGCTGAAGCAGTGCTTCTCTATGGGGATTTCACTGCCCTCGAACAGGCACCGAACAGGCACCGTATGTGCAGGCAATTCGCCAGTATTTGGCGAATTGCCTGCTCTCTGGATAGCCGAATGGCCAGGAAAGGTAACCGAACGCTGATTTTCAGCGTTCGGTTACCTTTCTCAAGCAATTCGGAGCTCTTTGGATAACCCTGATGGTGTTGGCTAAAAACAAACGCTCAACGCGTGTTTCTCCGCTCTGATACATGGTTTCATCTGGAGGTTAGACTGCACACACAGCATCAATCCATAACCCTGACCAGGCACTCGCGTACCTTGTGTGTGAAAAGCGCACAAGATACGCAATTTGCGTATGTACAGACAAGAATTCCGTACACTATGCAAATTGTTTATACAAAATGGGGGGTAGGGGTTGTTTTTTTACATGTTCCTTTTAAGTAAACAATTAATTTTATCGTATGAATCGATAATCGATTACTCGAAATAACAATCGGGCGACTAATCGATTATGAAAACAATAATTAGTTGCAGCCCTAGTAGTTATCAATGAATGATGTTCAGACACCTAAAGATCAACCCCTCTATTAATTTGTACAGTGGGTCCATTACCAAAAGGATATAATGCAACGCAAACGATATAAATACTGTGGATAAATGAAGCAATGAGCTAACCTATGCATAATAAGCCCCCTCTAAAATATGTAATGATGTATGAGTTTAGTAAGTTCCAGTATGTGAATTTCCTTATCATTTATACACATGCCAGAGTCTTGATGAAACATTTCCTGGCCTTTCCGCCGAGTTGCTGCTTAAGTGCTTTCAGCAGAACTGTGATAGTTTTGGCTCTTAGCATCAAATCTATTTGGCCTATCGTTAGCATTGTGTTCTGGCCGAGCACTTAGAAATGCACTCTGCGTAGATAAAAACCCTGCAGTCCCTCAAGAGCGTTTATTACCATACTGGAAAGACGGAAGGATGTGACTTTAATGAAAACCTCTATGGAAGGTAGTCATATTTTTTTCAGTAAATGAACCGTTTGATTTACTGCCATGAATATCCAAATACAGTTTTGGCTAAATAGGATCATTTTATTACTCAGTAAGCTATATCAGGAAGTTGCCACCCTGCCTGCTAAATACTAGCTGGAAAATAATATGCATCAGTCTTTTACATTAAGGCCGGTGTCAGACGATCGCACTAGGTGCGCCCGTACTGATGTACCTACCGGTGTCCGTCGCAGCGTTGTGACGCTGCAACGCGGCTGGTCACACGCTTGAGCACGTGCGAGAAATGCGCACGCTACAAGCGTCCATGCACAAAGCCACTCCATCAAAATGCTAGACGCACGTTGACGTGGCTGCAAGCGCAATCCTCCAGACGGGCGTCGAGTGGAAGTAACATCCACTCTCACAGACATTCCTTCCGCTCTCCATTGATGCTTGTCTGATCCCGGCAGGGCCGGATTAACATAGGGGCTGATGGAGCAGCAGCTCCAGGCCCATGCCCCAGAATAGGCCCAGAGAAAAGGATAAATATGTCTGCATTGATATGCATTTGGACCACTATATCTCCAACTTCATAGCAGCTACAGGGTCATGTGAGGTATCACTGGAAAGACCAGAGCATGGCCTTTCCAATGGTACCATACATGACCAGGTTTTATGTAACAATAAGATAATAAATATTTGGTTATTTTTTTCTTTCTAGCAAAGCAATTTTTTTCAATTATAAAGTGAACAATGATGCTGCACCATCGTAAATGTGGAGGTGATGGCACAAACCATTATTACAAATTTTTACATCAAAAACCTAAACCGCCGCACTGCAGCGAAGTGCACCGGGTCGACGACTTTGATACCCTACGTCACTAATCTTTACACCTCACAAGGTCAAGGGAGGGGTCACTGAACAGGTCAGAGTCTGGCCTTTGCATTGAAACCAAATGTGATCATGTAAAATCTAAAAGAAAACAAAGTTTTAAATTTATTTTTAGTTCCAAAATGATGGCATTGGCCATTTGTCACATATAAAATGAGCAATACAATACCACTGCCATTACTTCCCTTCTCATTTCCCACTCGGGGAACAAGGTCAGTGTTTTATACATAGTCATATTATTCATAAATCATCATCCTCCAAACAGGGCGGATCCAGAGCCTAGTCTCGGGAGGGGCAATGTCGTGTCCCTGCCGTGTTAGCGCTAGACATATTTTTGTAGTGCTGTAGAATGTAATTTGCAATTGCATTCATTTTAAAAGCAACAATGAAACACACATGATTAAAGGTTTCAGTTTTAAGCCAGCCCAGGACAGGTCAGGACTGTCAAATTCACGACCACCTAAATCAGGCTGATCAGCAACCTTGGCTCCCTGATGTTTTGGGAACAACATTTCCCATGTGGCTCAGTCAGCCTAATGGTGGCAGCGGCAGCGTGTCAAATTCAGCCCGCTGCCCGAGACACCGAGTGTACAGTAGAGAGTGACACTGAGTGAGATTGTCGCGGGTGGCGCACGCTGCTTCAGTTTGTTTGTGTGTTCAGACTAGTGAGAGTGCTTCAGTTTGGCGCTAGCGGTGGTGCGCAGCGGCTGGCAGTAATATTTTCTCTGGGGGCAATTGCCCCGATGCCCCCACCCTGAATCTGCCCCTGCCTCCAAAACACAAGGGAACTATTTCATTTTTCGGTTAAAATTTTATATTTTCTCAGAAAAATCCAGTAGCAGGTTCCCATTTCAATTTTATTTAAAAAAGAATTCCCTATAGAAAATATAACCACAAAGATTTGGATAAAGTGAGAAATAATTTTACATGCTGTAAATTATTGAAATCTGGAAATTTCCTTACAGTTTCTGCCTGGTTAGATATACCCATATCTGCACGAATAAATAACCTAAAATATGTTTTCATTTCACTAAATTCCAAAAAAAGCCACCAAAAAAATCAGCTCCAGGCCTGTAGAGATTTTAATGCGGCCATGGATCCTGGCCTTTGACACCAACAAACAAAAGCCGCCCCATTACCTTGAGACATTTCTACACAGCTTAGTTATATGTCCCTCTATTAAAATTGTGTTCTAATGGTTTGTAGAGTGAGCCTTAGTAAAGCCAGCCTGGTAAAACAAGTATTTTAGCAATTGAAACGATCTACCTATTTCCTACTTCATGATACATAATCATATATATTCAGCAGACTTATGGACTTTGCAAAACGCAACTATTGGATCATTATTTTCCTTCTCCCGTTTTTTGGAGAAACGTCTTTGAGAATGTTTTCTTGAATATCTGTTTTCAGAATGAGACCAATGTACAGTTTCGATTCTCAATGCAAATGTTTTATGAATACAAGTAGTGGTATACATCTTAAAAATATCACTGAATTAATCTACTTTCTCCATACATTTATTTTTAGCCCAAGGAAAGAGGTTCTACACGAGTACATGCTTTAAACAACGTCAACAGAGTCCTTCAGATCTTACATCAAAATAATGTAGGTGTCACTATCTATTTATGGTTTTATTTGTTGTTGATTTTTTTTTTTTAATGAGTGTTCCAAAGTTCAAACTAGTAGCCACTGTCTGCTAGAATATTACAGCTTTCTCAAATTTCTGGATTCAACTAAAAAATCTTTATAGAATACGTTTGTCTGGCTTCTACACATGTGTTGTCGACTTCTAGGCTTTTTTTCCACTGACAAACTGTCAATACTGTCAATCTTTCTATTATCTATATGTGTTTTATCAATAATTTTATCCAAAGCAAAAAGTAGGAACAGCACTTGCTTACTAAAGGTGTCCAAATTACTGCTGTCACAGAGACTGGGGTGGCTCAAACCCCATATCACGTAGGGAATAAAGGACTGAAAAGTAGGAATGTGCATGGCTGAAAAATTTGTTTAGTTTAGTTTAGTTTCGTTACGTTTTTAAATCCTTTCGTTTTCGGAATGTCGTAACTAATTTAGTTTCGTATTAATTTTAAATTTCGAATCGATTCAAATTTCATATATCAATTCGATAGTTGATATCAATTCGAATTTTGGATTACTAAATAAAACCCCGATTAATCAAATTTTCTGTTAAAAGAAAAGCTAGGGTTAAATATTAAGCTGAGTCACAGATTTAGTATTTGAGTAAATTTAAACAGTGAAACAAAATTAATTTGTTTCATGAAGTCCTTTGCTGACTATTACTTGTATTGTAAGTTAAGATCAATTCGATAGTTTATATCAATTTGATAGTTCATTTCAAATTCAATAGTTGATATCAGTTATTCAAATTTTTCTTTTTTGATGATGACACCGTGTAAAATGAAAAAAATTCGTTATATACCGTTTAGTTTCGAATTTGTATGGTATCGATTCGTTATTCGGAAGTACTTCCGAAAAAAGAATTATCAAATTTCATTCCAAATTCCGAATTTTTCCGAAAAGAATGCACATCTCTACTGAAAAGTGAATATGTGCCTGAGCCGAAACATTGTGGTAGCATTTATGTAATGAAGCTCCTTCATGTGCCTGGTCCTCTCTATTTTCTCTGTCAATAATTTTATTTGGTCCCAAACTTTGCAAAAAATATTGGATAACCCCTTCCCCTCTCCTCCATAGCATTCATTTGGGTCTGATAATTAGCAGGTAACTGTGTTGATGTGCTGAGCATCAAATGATACATTTACGAGCATTTTTTCTGGTCAATGGTGTCATTTATATCCCTAGTTGATCGTGTGTATGCTATACTGTAATGGTTGTTGATTCCCTTCCCTGATAATCAGTACAGTTTCCCTGATCGCATGTTTGTAATTTGGTATATTCCTTGGCGCAGAACTTGAAAGGACTGGTTCAAATTATCCATAGTAAAACCCCATAAATGTGTTTATAAGAATCATATGACTAAACTGTTAGGATGTGCATGACTTAGCATAATAAATTACATGATTACATTCCTCACAGTTTGGTATTTTTACTGTTTGTCTTTTACTGTAACCAAGGCGTGATTATATGATGTTTATGCTCTAAACCAATTTAAATCTTCCTTTGTTCTGTATATTTTGACACTTGAAAGGTTATTGGGTCAGTTTGTGGGTGTTGATCAGGTGTCAGTGTGCTCTGCACCCTGTATATGTTCTACAGCTTCATTTCACATGATAACTTATTGTGGACCTAATTCAGATCAGCTGATTATCATGGGAAACTGCCCAAGGTGGTTGACCCCCCCCTCCCCCAAGTAAAAGAACTGGACCTGACACTCCACCTCCACCGTTTGAAAAAGGCTGAAACGTTGTTGTAAGCGGTTTTGTGTCTATTAAAATTAGGTTGAGTGTCCGGTTCAGTTCTTATTTTGTTCTTTTGATATCGTGGAAGTGGTCGCTCCTGTGAATCAAGGTGGCACCTAGCTGGCATTGCATGATGGGATTGCTGCTTCACCCTGTGGAGCTGACAGCATTAAGTAACAATGAAAACTGGCAGGAGTATGACATTGACAACGTAGTAGAGTAGTATATAATTATTAGCATATGTTGTCTCTAATGTCCATTCAATAGAACTCAAACTTACGTCCTTTTTGGAGGTTCTCGGAATCTAGGTTATGTCTGCTACTGTGTAATAGGGCTTTACAATAATAAAACTGTACTTTATGTATAAGTAATTACAAATGTATTTCATATTAGATTCTTTAAAAAAAATATTATTCTTTGTGCAAATGGTTATGCATAGCTCAAGTAATCAAAATATTCTGAATAGTCTACAGCAGTGTTTCCCAAACCTGTCCTCAGGACCTGCTGTCTGGCCAGGTTTGCCAGATATCTGAAGCACAGCACAGGTGATATGATTTGCTGCTCAGTGGTTGCAGGATTCAATCTGCATTTCCCAAAGGTGATCTGCAAAATCTGGCCTGGGTGAGGGTCCCGAGGACAGGTTTGGGAAACACTGGTCTACAGCCTCCATCCCTCAAACCTAAAATCGGGTAGAGGTATCCTTCATTGCCCCACCTTCGGTATAGCACAAAGTTTATTATCCATGTAAATTAATTAACAGAATAATAGTACTGAAACATGTAGACAATTATATGCGGTAATGTCTGGGCTTACATGACTAAATTATGGAAAAGGTCTCTAAATTTTTTCTGTAAACCATCAATATTACTAGGGATGCACGATACCACTTTTTTAAGACCGAGTACGAGTACAGATACTTTTGTTCAAGTACTCACCGATACCAATTACCGATACTTTTATTTTATGTCATGTGACGCTTTCCAAGAAGAACAGACCTTCTATAAAGCCCCCAGGTCTCATGGATATTGCCCCAGCTCATGGATATCCTGCCCCCCCAGCTCATGGATATCCTGCCCCCCAGCTCATGGATAATTGCCCCCCAGCTCATGGATAATTGCCCCCCAGCTCATGGATAATTGCCCCCCAGCTCATGGATATCCTGCCCCCCAGCTCATGGATATCCTGCCCCCCAGCTCCTGGATACTGCCCCCCTGCTCATGGATAATGCCCCCCTGCTCATGGATGTGCCCCCCAGCTCATGGATATCCTGCCCCCCAGCTCCTGGATACTGCCCCCCTGCTCATGGATAATGCCCCCCTGCTCATGGATAATGCCCCCCTGCTCATGGATGTGCCCCCCTGCTCATGGATAATGCCCCCCTGCTCATGGATAATGCCCCCCTGCTCATGGATAATGCCCCCCTGCTCATGGATATGCCCCCCACTCTCCGCTCATACTTACCTTCCTTCAGCGACGCGGGAAAGTCTTCGCGCGCGCGCGCTCCTTGGAAGGTCCCCAGCCGCGACCACGTGGGACCATGTGATCGAGGCTGGGGTCCTTCCAACGAGCGCACGCGGGGAAACTTTCCCGGCGTCGCTGAAGGAAGGTAAGTATGAGCGGAGAGCAGCTGCAGGGCCTGTCTGAATGCTCTATCGGCATTCGGACAGGCCCTGCAGCTGCTCACTTTGTTTATACTTACCACCTTCCTTCAGCGACGCCGGGAAAGTTTCCACGCGTGCGCTCGTTGGAAGGACCCCAGCCGCGATCACATGGTCACGGCTGGGGACCTTCCAAGGAGCGCACGCCTGAAGACTTTCCCGGCGTCGCTGAAGGAAGGAAGGTAAGTATAAACCAAGTTAGGAGAGGAGCTGCAGGGCCTGTCCGAATGCCGATAGAGCATTCGGACACCCGCCGCAGCCCCTCGGATACCGGCAAGCCGGCTCAATGCCGGCTTCCGGTATCGGAAAAAAATATCGGGGGTACTGCATGAGTACCAAGTACTCCTGCAGTACCCGGTATCGGCACCGATATCGATACTAGTATCGGTATCGGTGCAACCCTAAATATTACCCATTACATGGTAGTCGAATATGGGCTTCAGAGATTTGCCTTTAGGCCAGGTACACACGAGTGCACTCAGAGTGGAAGGAACATCCGTGAGTGGACGTTCCTTCTATTCGACGCCCGCCTGCCCCCCCCCCAGCTCTGAAAAGCACGATCCTCCTATGGAGGATCGCTCTTTTCAGCCCTGTCGACGCGCATCCTAGCGCATCGACAGGGAGGATCTGTAGGCGGATGCATGTTACGCGCGCACAAGCATGTGACCGGCCCCGTCACAGCATCACATGGCTGCGCCGGGCGCCGGTAAGTGCGTGCGCACGGGCGCACTAAGTACGCTCGTGTGCACCAGGCCTTAAACGTAATATAAGGCATAAGTGGAAGCGTCTTCAAATCAAGAATCGTGTATGTGAAGGTCCTTGTTAGTTCTTTATGGGTGGAGCTGTAAGAGCACCATCACGCCAACGTTGGACAACTGGCCCTCAGTTTTGAGGTCAGCGTGACAGACTTCTATCGCCTGCGAACACTCAGCGTAGGACATTCTTTTCTGTACGTTGACCCTCCATTCACAGCTGTCACTCTCCGTGGCATGTCACATGAAGTTAGTGACAGCAAAAATGTGATGGGTAATTACTCAAAATTTGCAATTATATGTGTTAGCAAAATGATGCTATCAGATGTATAGGAAATGATTCCCTATCAAATGAGCCCACCTTCTCTTGTGTGCTCTTGAATATCACATAGTAGTGGATTCACTAGATTTATAATGTAATTTGTCAAACTAATTCTACACACCTCAAATGCCACATTTCAGTATGCAATTATACCAGTATATGTGCATAAAGTTTAGACATAATGTGCGATGCAGTTAAATGTAGCGTATTAAGAATCAATTACTTCGTGAAGAAGCATATCCTGTGACAGGTCACCTGATTTCATGCATTTTGGTGTTCCACTTGAACAGATAATGAAGGAAAATAGAAAATTTGAAAATAGAATATTGACAATATTAATAGGATTTTGGCATAACCGCGACATGAAAGCTTTTAGCAGTTACTGTCCAAATATGATTCACTAATATTCAATTCCTGAAACTGTCTGGCTTTAGGAAAACCAGGTGAATAATTTTACTCAATCTACAAAGTAACACAATCATGTGTTATACGATTTATTCATTTTTTTTACATTCGTTATTTATTGGTTTAATGCTTTTATGATCTAAAAGGGTAAAAGTGAAACAAGCTGATATTCTTATTATTTTACTGCAAGGGTTGTAATTACAAGATTTGAAACCATAACATCTCTTGAGTCATGTGTGTTTGTTTTTGTTTTTTTTGCTATTTTTTGTGAGATTATGGTAATTCCTTTTTTATTTTAGGTGGAATTAGTGAACATAGGAGGTACAGATATAGTTGACGGAAATCACAAATTAACCCTTGGCTTAATATGGAGCATCATCCTACATTGGCAGGTAAGAGAACTCAAATCAAAACCGCACAAATAACCTTTTAAAAAAATTATATTAAAAACACATATTTTATTCCGATGTCAAAACAAAATATTTTCAAATCCTCTTTTAAATTAGCAGGGGGTGTTAAGAACTAGTAGACACACCTTTTATGGTTTTTTTTCCTAGCTTGTCAAATTATATAGGTTTGTGATGTTCAATGAGGAAATGAAACCGGAAATGTTTCCAAAGGGTGATGAGCAGTAATCATTGTAATAATTTGTATTTAAAGTAGAGCTCTGTCAAAAAACATTTAAGATGAAAATATAGTTAGGGAGCCTTCGAGAGAACCAGCTCTCCCAAAAAAATGGAGCGTGGTAGGACATTTCAGCAGGGCATAGATCTTACAATTGAGACTACATTGGTGTGATGAAGAATGGAAATGTTGATGTCTTAAAATTTGCATATATCAGTTCCTCTTTGAATCTGTGGCACTAATGGTACCACAGTTCTTCCTCAAGCAATGGGGGAAATAGACACTCACCTTAAGTAAGTCTTCTGAGAAGAACTCTACCTGTAATATTTTATAATAATAGATATCATGCAAATTAAATAATGGCTCCTATTCCATTCTGGAAATTCCCACCCTAAGGCAGGAATGGGATTTTGTTTAGTGATGAGTTTCATAAACTTTAGGGATGAATCAAAGGTCAACTAAAGTTGCCTGAAGTGGTAACATCATTTAACACTTTTAAATTTACACTTGTTAGGTTAAAGATGTCATGAAGGAGATCATGTCAGAACTGCAGCAGACAAACAGTGAGAAGATCCTGTTGAGTTGGATCAGAAATTCAACAAAACCCTACAATCAAGTCAACGTTCTGAACTTCACTACGAGCTGGACAGATGGTTTGGCCTTCAATGCACTGATCCACAGACACAGGTAGGCAGCCAATGTATGGCAAATAGTAGAGCTGTTGACTCTATTTTACATTTCGTTCACATGGGTAGGGTAGGACAAAACAAACATAAAGTTAACAAATAAGTTTGATACGTTTAGAACTATAAGAAAAGAGGACCCTGTTACAGGTTTATATTCTAAGAGGAGGGGGGTGATACACAGCGGTGAGGTTAAATTGCAGATTATGGGAGTTAATGGGACGGTTTTAAAAATCAGCCAGGACAATCTGTCATTACGACCATTTAAATTAGCGGCGCTGGTGGCTAGAGTGTCCCATTAATAAAATTCCTGTTTTAGGGTGGAATGACTTTTATTTTTTCTTCTTGTAAATTTATTGTTAAACTTTACTCTTACTCATGTTAACGTTAGGGCTGTATAGAAAAGTAAAAGTAGGATACTGAACTATATAAGCACTGGAAATAAAATGTAACCTTTATTTATAATTAGACCTAAAAATACAACAAACACACAATAACCCAAATAAAAAGAAAACTATAGAACCACTCTGCTGAGTCTATGGATGTGCATAATAGTGTCAAGTGGGGCTCTAGGTCAGGTAATGTCTCAGGAAAGATTCGGAACACAGGCCTTCAAGGATCCGTGGTCATAAGAAAGATGAGGAAACTGATAACCTGTAAATATGAGAACATCAAAACAGAAAAAAGACACACATAATGACTAGTAAATTGGGTTAAATGAAACCCTAAAGTCAGTGTAATATAGGATACCTTGCAGAGTGTTATGCTGAGAGCACTTTCTGGTCAGCTTACCCGCTGGTGACATATACACATAGTGGAACTGGATAAAAAAGGTTTAAAATAGTACACCTCATAACTCTACGCGTTTCGCTAAAGCTAATGGTGTCACCAGGACTGGAGCATTAAGAGAGTGACATGCAGCTAAAAAATATATTCCTGTGCTGTGATATTATAGGACCTCTTAGAGTTTTAGGCAGAATTGTATTGTTATTGATCAGAAATCATATTTAAATGGCATTACAAACATAATTGAAAAAGGAGTTTTATTATGACAAGTACACTTCACAAGCAATTGTGAACACTGGTTGTCAATTGAGAAAGCAAGCACCACAAAACCTCCAGCAGCTTGATGTAACATCCCCTTAGGGCATAGAGTTAAATAAATATGTAACTGGCTGACAGACATTACATTACTTTTTGACTCTTTATTTTGTAAATACAAGACTTGTAGCCATAGCACTTTATCAAAGACAGATGTGGTTTGTGCATGATTTACAGAAGATTGGAGTTCAGTTCCATACATAGGACGTCAAGTGATAACACCAAGAATGCATATTTGAAACACATGCTACATGCCGATAAATGGAATAAAAAGAAACATTGTTGTACTTAAACTATTGCAAACTGATTACAGTGGTCACATAGATTGCCAGGATTGCAACACTTAAAAGATGCCACGGTCGAGAACCCTTGGGCAAACTTTATGAATTTATATGGAAGCAAAGAAAACAAAGCACCAAGAGGATGGGAGCTCCATAGTGAATACATTTACATCTGACATATAACTCCTCAACTTCCCTCTCACAGTACACATACGGCTTTTGGTGTCCAATAACTTGCCGTGTTTATACCCTAAAAATATCCTGAAGTCTTAGAATGGGAGGCAGAGAAATTAACATGTTTTGGATTGTAATTAGGGATGGGCTGCCAGTTCGAATCGTTCTTAAGTTCGATTCGAACATCGGCTGTTCGAAAGTTCGCCAAACTTGAACTTTTCGGGATGTTCGCGAAAAGTTCGAATGTTAGTGAAACACTATTTGCATAAAACTACGAAACGAAAATGTCTAAAATTTACACATAACATCCAATGAATGAATTATAATAAAAAGGACTGTTACAGAAAAATGAAAAAACAATTTAAAAAAAACAGATTTTTTTTTGCAAAAAATGCTTAAAAGATCCTAAAGAAATCTAAAAATAAAGAGACTCTTTACTTCAGAATATAATAATAAACGGTTTATTAGATACTGGATTAAAACAGGAATATTTTTAACATTGAAGTCTAAGGGATTTTCCTGAATAAACCTGCCGAATGAAACCACCGAACAGCAGGGCATTTCGGCAACTTTTCCCTGCTTGTTTTTGTTCTCTGAATAGACGAAGCATTGCTTCTCTATGGGGATTCCACTGCCCTCGAACAGGCACCGAACAGGCACCATATGTGCAGGCAATTCGCCAACATTTGGCGGACTGCCTGCTCTCTGAATAGCCGAATGGCCAGGAACGGTAACTGTACGCTGAATTTCAGTGTTCGGTTACCTTTCGGCCACAATTCGGATCTCTTTGAATAACCCTGTTAGATTCTCAGTGTCGTGCACAAGACACAAACAGGAGTTGTGCTGGCTTCTGGAGCTCGCAGGGCTGGTCAGGAGGCAGGGTGCGGCATGATGAAACGTGCCCACCGGTTTTAAATAAAGACAGCGCGATCCAGCTCATCGCCCTGTCGTGGAGTTTGCGTCCCTCAGTGCTGAGTGTCTCCTGGCGATTCACTACTTGGTTGATTTTTCAGTCTCCGTTGTTACCTGGCTTGTATGAGAACCCCTTGTGTGCCGTTTTGACTATCCCTGACCACTCTAACACTGATCGATTTGGGCTTGTGTTAAAATGCATCCTTGTATACCGTCTGGCCTACGTCAGGTATACCCTGTCCTGTGTGTTGGTCAAACATTTCCCACTCGTTGTTGGTCAAACATTTCCCACTCGTTGGTGATAAAACATTTCCCACTCGTTGGTGATAAAACATTTCCCATGGCTTCAAATCGCATTTAAACATGAGCAAAAGCAGTAAAAATCAGCTCAGCACACAGCAGTGAAATGGCTCAGCAGTGAAAGGTTAAAAACCTTTTTTTTTTAAATGTCATTGTTTCCTGTCCCCCAGGGCAGTACCCGGACCCCCATACACCTTTTATGGCCAATATCTTGCATATATGCCCTCTTGGAGGGCACTTTCATTTTCGGAAGTTCAACCCCCATTGACTTGTTCGACCCCCATTGTGTTCGAGTTCGAATTCGACCTTTTAGGCCGTTCGGGTGTTCGAATTCAAACCAAACACGGGGGTGTTCGGCCCATCCCTAATTGTAATAAGATTTTTAATGATATGGCATTTTCCACACTGGTATCAGAACAGAAAGGTATAACCTGGACGTGATCCGATAAGATAAAATGCTATAGCTATCCATTGGCTGGGTACTCCAGTAGGGAAAGATTGACGGAGGGGAGGGAGGTAGTTTTGGAGACTCAGAATTAAGTAGCGGAGAGGTAGGTGGACGAGTAACCACCTGCGCGTATGTTTATTAATGGTTCCTGCAGATTGGTGAACATGTCTTTGATGGAGCAGGTCATTTCCGCATGGGGGTAGTTTTCCACTGCCTTGGTATGGCAGCCATGGCTGCATTCATTAAGCAGATGACAATTTAGCACTTGTATATTAACAGATCTAGGGGAGTATGATGAAATCAGGGGGATCCTCCATTAGCTTGCAGATTTTGGAGTGAGCTTGACGCCAAAATGGTTGAATATGTGGGTAAGCCCCTCTAAACGTAAAGAACTGAACATTTTTTACTATCCATTCTTAAAGGGATACTCTAAGCAACATGACCACCTAAGCTATTTTAGGTGGTCATGATGCCCGGAGTATGCCGCCCTCTGTCCCCCCTCCCTCCGCTCAGCCGATCAGCTGAAAATGCTGAAAACAGCTGAGAGAGGCGGAGAACTTTACTCCGCCCTCCCAGCTGTCAGTCAGCAGAGCGGGAATCATATTTCCCGCTTCTGCCGACTTTTGCCGAGTAGGAGACGTCATCGCGCTTTCAGCGCGATGACGTCTCCTACTCCCCGCAGAAGCTGGCGGCTCCCTCTTCGGGTTAGTGTTGCGCGCATCCTCTTGCGCGCAACACTAATCCTCAGAGGGAGCCGGGAGGAAGCCTGCCGATTGGCTGGCTTACGTGAGAGGCGCGCATGCGCGCTTCTCACGTAAACCAGAAGCCAAGACGCAGCAAGAAGAAGGACGGGAGCGGAAGAGGAGGGAGGTGAGTATAAAAAAAAAAAACGCCGCTGGAAACCAGAGGATTTTAAGGTAAGTATTGCAGTTACAAGAAAAGAAAAAAAAAAGAAGGTTTTATTAAGGGAATAGGGATAGGTTAGGAAAAAAAAACGGGGGGTGATTTTTTTGTTGGAGTGTTCCTTTAAGTAATGTGCTTGGATAATGCTGAATAAAGAAGATTTTGATCAAGTATTTGACTTTGGTAGAAACCAGGAAGACGTGACTTCATTTTGACAATTTGTGGAGTATCGTAGCTTTTCAAAGCACATACATTTGTCACATTCACAAATGCCACCTAATGCCTCATTGGTGAATGTGCAAGTGGCCATTCACTACAATCAACCGTAACCAACATATACACCATCTTCATTTTACATAAGCAATGAAAACCAATCATGCAAGAGAATAAGGCAGATTGTATTTACTCAACATTTGTTTGTACGATTTATTGAGAAGACACGGTAGATAGAACTATGTCTTCCATAATGCTTATTCAGTGTCAAGGCTGCCAAGGGTAAACAACACCAGCCTAGATATTTCTTCTGAATGCAAGAAGAACCCCTTGCATCATCACTGAATCATGCCGTATGTTCAAACTAAGGTCTAAGTATGTCACTTATCAATAATTTTGTACAAAGCATCTAAACTGCCCCTCTTTTTTCTTTATAGACCAGACCTGTTCAGCTGGGAGAGAGTTATTACATTATCACCACTCGATAGACTCGATCATGCTTTCAGTGTTGCAAAGAAAAGCTTGGGAATAGAGAAACTCCTCGACCCAGAAGGTAAATTGATGATGTTGTTTCAATGCAGTGCTCTGTTATCTGTTAAAGGACATACTTTATAAGTGACGTATCTGTGTGGCATTGATATGGGTCCTCTGTACAGAAAGCATCTTGATAGACCATGCACGGACACTTCTAAATACATCCCTCCAATGTTAGCCCTGCTGTTTAAAGGAATGTGTTAATAGGTGTGTTTTGTAATAAAAGACCACCATGAAATTTCTTTGATTTTGAAAGCCACAGCTGGATTAGCTTTATCATGACAGTGACTGATATTGAATAGAAGAATGTAAGAACAAAGTGACCTAACAGAAGTGTAGTTAGAACAAACACTACTCATTGCTACAGAGTTAATTGTAGTTAGCCTAGAAGCACACACAGTGTGTCTTTTAAGAATGCAAAGAAAGGAAAGGGCACTACGGCCTCTTCTCCTAAGGCAGGTTTTTTGGAGGTACTTTAAGACGCAATTTCTCAGCTCCTCGCTAGCCTTTACAAGCTTATATATAACCTTCCTCTAGTCTGATTGACTTTTTTTTTTAATTTTCATAAATAAAACACATACAGGATTATTCAGAGAAAGGTGAAGCGTTGGAACTCTTGGAGAAGTGAAAATTCTATTTCAAAATCCCTCTAAGGCTAGGGTCAGACAAACGCATTTTCGCGTTGTCTGTGAAAAAGTGCGTTCGAACGAATGGACGCATTTTTTCACGGAGTACGCGATAGCGGTCATACTATGCACATTTGCGTTCGTGATTTTGTACGGATCATCAATAAAACACTTTTTGCATCTGGACGTTATGTTGGCCGGACATTAGCAGTGTCTGACATCTCAAAATCACGCAAACACGCCGCTATGCAGCCGCAGCGCACTCTGTACGACCGTACTAGCGGTTTGACGTTCTCGACAAAATGCGTTCGTTTCCCACTTGCGTTGCGCGGCCGGACTTTCGTGCGACCGTACTTCGTATATTGGCCATCATTGCCCGTCATTTGCTGCTAGTGCGGCCGTAATTAAGTGCGCCTAAACGCACGTTTAAAGTGCGCTAGTCTGACCCTAGCCTTAATCAGCTATTTTGACCTTGAATTTTAATTTCTCCAAAAGTTCTCCAGAGTTTCACCTTTCTCTGAATAACCCTGATAGCTGATATTTATTTTATTTTATTTTTATTTATAAAGGATTTTACCAGGAAGGATACATTGAGATTTCTCTCGTTTTCAAGTATGTCCTGGGTTCAAGAACATGGTTACAGAAATACAAAGTAGTAAAATGCAAGAAATTAAAACAAAACAAATATACAGATTAACAGAAAATAAATATGTAGGAAAAATAGTCACTATGTTACATGTTTACAGGTGCATTCCTTATTGAGGTATGTTAATATGGAGCTCTTAAGGGACTTTAGACTGGGGGAAGATTTGATGGCGTCTGGGAGGTTATTCCATAATTGTGGTGCTCTGTAGGAAAATGAGGATCGAGCCACTTGCTTTTTGTATTGGGGTATTGCAAGTAAGGTGCTGGTCCTGGATCAGAGGTTATAGGATGAGGGAACTGCTGAGGGAAGCAGCCTATTCAGGTAGGGTGGTAGCTTCCCAGAAAAGCTCTTAAAATCCAGGTTGGAAAGGTGAAGGGTGCGCCTAGATTCCAGTGACGGCCAGTTTAGTTCTTTTAACATGTCACAATGGTGGGTCATGTCAGTGACATCACTAGGGTTGGTGTCACCCCTCCCCGAGTTTTACGGATTTTTTTTAACTACTCTTACTCCTAAATCAGTACTCCCATATAACACTGAATGCTCATACACACAGCGCACATTACTGTGAGGTTTATTGCTGTGGAGCTCTCTCATATGCTCACACAAATTTTTGCCAACTGCCAGCAAGTACGGTGCCTGTTCGAAGGCAGTGAAAGCACACATGGATATATATTGCCCCCAGCAGCTCACCCATGGATATATATTGCCCCCAGCTCACATATGGATATATTGCCCCAGTTCAGTTATATATTGCCACCAGCAGCTCACCCATGGATATATATTGCCCCCAGCAGCTCACCCATGGATATATATTGCCCCAGCTCACATATGGATATATTGCGCCTCAGCTCACATATGGATATATTGCGCCTCAGCTCACACATGGATATATTGCGCCTCAGCTCACACATGGATATATTGCCCCAGACCAGCTCACACATGGATATTGCCCCAGCTCTCATGGATACTGCCCCCAGCACACATGGATATGCCCCAGCAGCTCTCATGGATATGCCCCAGCAGCTCTCATGGATATGCCCCAGCTCCTCTCATGGATATTGCCCCAGCTCCTCTCATGGATATTGCCCCAGCTCCTCTCATGGATAGTGCCCCAGCTCCTCTCATGGATAGTGCCCCAGCTCCTCTCATGGATAGTGCCCCAGCTCCTCTCATGGATAGTGCCCCAGCTCCTCTCATGGATACTACCCCAGCTCCTCTCATGGATACTGCCCCAGCTCCTCTCATGGATATACTGCCCCAGCTCCTCTCATGAATATACTGCCCCAGCTCCTCTCATGGATATACTGCCCCAGCTCCTCTCATGGATATACTGCCCCAGCTCCTCTCATGGATACTGCCCCAGCTCCTCTCATGGATATACTGCCCCAGCTCCTCTCATGGATAATGCCCCAGCTCCTCTCATGGATAATGCCCCAGCTGCTCTCATGGATAATGCCCCAGCTCCTCTCATGGATTTTGCCCAAGCTCCTCTCATTGATATTGCCCAACCTCATGAATAATGCCCCAGTTCATGGATAATGCCCCAGTTCATGGATGATGCCCCAGTTCATGGATGATGCCCCAGCTCATGGATGATGCCCCAGCTCATGGATATGCCCCAGCTCATGGATGATGCCCCAGCTCATGGATGATGCCCCAGCTCATGGATATACTGCCCCAGCTCATGGATATACTGCCCCAGCAGCTAATGGATATTGCCCCAGCTCATGGATATGCCCCCAGCTCATGGATATACTTCCCCAGCTCATGGATACTGCCCCAGCTCATGGATATTGCCCCCAGCTCATGGATATGCCCCCAGCTCATGGATATTGCCCCAGCTCATGGATATTGCCCCAGCTCATGGATACTGCCACAGCTCATGGATATACTGCCCCAGCTCATGGATATACTGCCCCAGTTCATGGATATACTGCCCCAGTTCATGGATATACTGCCCCAGCTCCTCTCATGGATAATGCCCCAGCTCCTCTCATGGATAATGCCCCAGCTGCTCTCATGGATAATGCCCCAGCTCCTCTCATGGATTTTGCCCAAGCTCCTCTCATTGATATTGCCCAACCTCATGAATAATGCCCCAGTTCATGGATAATGCCCCAGTTCATGGATGATGCCCCAGTTCATGGATGATGCCCCAGTTCATGGATGATGCCCCAGCTCATGGATGATGCCCCAGCTCATGGATGATGCCCCAGCTCATGGATGATGCCCCAGCTCATGGATGATGCCCCAGCTCATGGATGATGCCCCAGCTCATGGATATACTGCCCCAGCTCATGGATATACTGCCCCAGCAGCTAATGGATATTGCCCCAGCTCATGGATGATGCCCCAGCTCATGGATATACTGCCCCAGCTCATGGATATACTGCCCCAGCAGCTAATGGATATTGCCCCAGCTCATGGATATGCCCCCAGCTCATGGATATACTTCCCCCAGCTCATGGATACTGCCCCAGCTCATGGATATTGCCCCCAGCTCATGGATATGCCCCCAGCTCATGGATATTGCCCCAGCTCATGGATATTGCCCCAGCTCATGGATACTGCCACAGCTCATGGATATACTGCCCCAGCTCATGGATATACTGCCCCAGCTCATGGATATACTGCCCCAGTTCATGGATATACTGCCCCAGTTCATGGATATACTGCCCCAGCTCATGGATATACTGCCCCAGCTCATGGATATACTGCCCCAGCTCATGGATATACTGCCCCAGAAGCTCATGGATATGCCCCAGCAGCTCATGGATACTGCCCCAGCAGATGGATATGCCCCAGCAGCTCATGGATGTATGCCCCAGCAGATGGATATGCCCCAGCAGCTCATGGATATGACCCAGCAGCTCATGGATATGACCCAGCAGCTCATGGATATGCCCCAGCAGCTCATGGATATGCCCCAGCAGCTCATGGATATGCCCCAGCAGCTCATGGATATGCCCCAGCAGCTCAGGGATATGCCCCAGCAGCTCAGGGATATGCCCCAGCAGCTCAGGGATATGCCCCAGCAGCTCAGGGATATGCCCCAGCTCATGGATATGCCCCAGCCATGCCCTAGCAGCTCATAGATATGCCCCAGCTCACCTCCACCGCGTGTTCGCTCCCTCTGAGCGTCCGCCGGCGTGCAGCTTGGGCGCTCGACTGGGGGAGCCACGTGACCAGACGCAATTGGCTGGTGACGTGTTTCCCCCAGGCGAGTGCCGAAGCTGCATGCTTCGGATGCTCGCAGGGAGCGAACACGCGGCGGAGGGTGAGACACCCGCCCTTAGGGTGACGTGTCACCCTAAAGGCGGGTGTCACCTGGTGCGGGCCGCACCCCCCGCCCCCACGTAGCGACGCCCCTGGGTCATGTAGTTACGTTGTAGCACAAAGCGACAGAATGAGTTATACAATGTAGTAAGTTTCTGGAGGTGCGTTTGCGGGGCGGCTGCATATACTACATCTCCGTATTCAATGGCTGGCATAAGCATTTGTTGTACAATCTGCTTTCTTACCACGGGGCTCAGGCAGGATTTGTTTCTGTACAGGGCACCTAGTTAGGGGTAAATTTTAGATGAAAGTTTTTCAATGTGGGGGCCAAAGGATAGATTTGGGTCTAACCACATACCTAGATATTTGAGAGAAGTGACTGTGGTCAGAGTGCCATTTGATTTTGTCCTGACACATAGATGGGCTGTTTGCAATTTGTGTAGTTTAGGTGCTGTTCCAAAGAGCATTGTAACAGTTTTGTCAGCATTTAGAAAAAGTTTGTTATCTTTGATCCACTTTTCTACCTCTGTGAATTGGTCTTGCAGCACGGCCTCCAGCTGTGGGAGATCTGGTTTGCTGGTATAGATTACAGTGTCGTCTGCGTACATGTGTACAGTTGAGGCTTTGCAGACATTGGGCAGATCATTTATGAATATTGTGAATAGCAGGGGGCCGAGTATCGAGCCTTGGGGTACACCGCACGTGACTGGGAGGGGGAGGGAAGTGCTGTCAGAAATGGACACATATTGCGACCGATCAGACACATGATTGAAACCAGGTTAGCGTGCGATCACCAATACCAGAGTTTTTAAGTTTTTGTTATAAGATGCCATGGTCTACTGTGTCAAAGGCCTTGGCAAAATCAAGGAAGATGGCTCCAGTTAGGTTTCCTTGTTCCATGCCAGCCTGGATATCATTGGAAACTTTTAAAAGGGCAGTTGTTGAATGATTTGGACGGAAGCCGGATTGATCTGGGGTTAAATAGTTCCAATACTGATAGTAGTCACGTAATTGAGTGTAAACACATTTTTCCAAGATTTTTGACCTTACAGGAAGCCATGATATTGGACGATAGTTGGATACCAAAGTATTGTCTCCACTTTTCTGGATAGGTACCACTTTCGCAGTCTTCCAGAGTTTGGGTATATATCCAGTTGCCAGTGATTCATTGATTAGGGTTGCGACAGATTTTGCAATTTTTACTTTGACAGCAGCTGGTTGGGAGTGGACAGGGGGCGATTGTATGTTATTTATAATTTTCCAAAAATTTCTCGAGTTTGATATGTTATTGTTTAGGTTTTCATTGAAGTATTGGGCTTTGGCCATTTTTGTTTGCTTTGTGCATGCATTCTGCCATTTTCGGTATTCACAGTGATCGTTCATGGATCCAGTACTCTTGAAATTTGACCAGAGTGAATCTCTAAGCTGGTACATGTGTGTGAAGTCAGCTGTAACCCAGGGGAGATGTGCCCCTTTAACTCGCACTTTACACAGCGGAGCATGGGTATTCCAGACTTGCAGGAGCTCTGACTGAAAGTATTTAATTGCACAGTCCAGGTCTGGGATTAGGTTTAGTCTGCACCACGTGAGCCGTTTGAGATCATTTCGGAAGGATTCAAAATTAAATTTCTTGAAGGACCTGGTGATTATTACCTTTTGTGGAGATTTTGTGGCCTTTATTTTGCGCACACAGTACACTAGACAGTGATCACTGCAGCTATTAGCGAGAACGCCTGCCTCCTGTATTCTATCAGGACATGAGGAGAGAATCCAGTACAGCAAGGTATGGTTAAGGCTTCTCCTATTAATGCGAGTGGGGATGGAGAGTAATTGTGTTAACTGGAAAGCCTTAAACTGACTGATATTACAGGAATGTGTTTGGAACTTAGGGCCCAATTTAAATCTTTCAGAGGTTTTATAAACCAAAATATCGGAGAGCAGTGACTGTCACTTTTTTCTAATTGTTGCGTCATTTAATCAACTATAGTCGAAAACTGAAATATGAGCCTGTTTTGATAAGACGTGGGCCAGTAAAAAGCCTGGAAAAGAATATTTGTGGTCAATATCTGACTACCCCACAGTATATTTTCTTCACTTGCCAGATGCAATACATTTTCTGTATATTTTTTTACTATTCTGCCATTTTGTGTCAGCTTGTTTTTTTACTTAATTTGTTTATGATACAATAATTATTGCTATATTGGCAATGATATGATGTCATAATTACCATACGTTGCACCTGCCATAGTCAGCATCATCTTGTTTATAGGATCAATAGAAACACATTCTAAGCACAAAGGTTCACTTAAGTGCAATTTAGTGGACAACAAATAAATAAATGTAAGTGAAATCACACTTAAGCCAAGTAAATATTGGTACACAACAAAATCTTCTGTTTACAAGTTGGGGTGTTAAACATACAAAGGTTACCAAAATAGAATTATATCTTATATGTACAGTATTCTGATTACTGCGTAGTCAGAGGCAGTTTCTTAAAGAAAGCAGAGAAAAAAACTCTTCATAGTGTAACACGTTTAAACACCACAAGATTTTGTATAAGTGGTTTGTCGCACTCACAAAGTCTGGAGCCAGGTAGTGGCTCTCGTATTGTTATCTTTTAAAGAGTGACACACTCCTTCACTCTCCAAAATAGAAGTATAGTGCTTCACAAAACACAAATGAGACAAGAAGGCCTTTTAATAGTGCAGCAGATCACAAGTTAAAAGGATAATACAACAGTTTTCATCCTACTCACCTTAGTTGGAGCCTATGGGCTATATTACAAAGTTGGTGCTAACTTAACCAGAGCTGTTGTAAACTTACCAGAGCCATTATAGCCTATGGAGGTTTTAAGTTTACAACAGCTCTGGTTAAGTTAGGGCCATATTACAATGTTGGTGCTATGTGTTTTGACACTACATAGCGCATGTGATTCCTTTTTAGGTAGGTAGGTAGGGTCCGATCCTTGGCGTTCGCACCACCCAGCACAGCATACAGTCAGTAGACAGAAAGCATGACTTCCATCATATTGATAGTGGCCACTGAGCATACGTATTTGAACATCCAAAGTTTAAATGAGTTATTCACTGTGAGGTTCTGTTTCCCACTCTGAAGAGCTATTTATCAACCATTTTTATTTTCTTAGCATATTTTTTATTTTCTTAGCATTTTCTATTATTGGCATACTGACAGTGGGAGAAAAACACTGAATTGAATCGCTAAAGCCTATATTTTCATGAGAGTATACCCATGAGTGACAATAACGGGGCTGATGTTTTAATGGGTATCAATATTTCAGTAAACCCTTAAATAAATGTGCTGAAATGAAAAATGGACGATATAAGTCTGTAAATTTGGAAAATCCAGGAAATCATGTTTAAATAAGTTGAGCCTTTGGTTGGAAAACATTCTGGCATTTCTGTGCATTGGCAAAGGGACATGACTGCTGATGAATGTGCATTAGGAAAGATAATCAGGGTTATTCAGAGAGAGGTGAAAACCAGGAGAATGACTGGAGAAGTGAATATTCTAGGTCAAAATAGCCGATTGGAAAGTGAGATAAATGGGAGAATTTTTCTGGTTTGACTATTTTGATCTCGAATTTTCACTTCTTCAGCCATTCTCCTGGTTTTCACCCCTCTCTGAATAACCATGAATGTGAAGTGAGTTAGGAAAACTATTGTGAATTAATACATGGGTGTATGTGTTCCAGAAACATATGATGTCATGCTACTTCAAGGAATGTTATGATGAATGGCGTAATCCTGTGCTGGAATAAGCATAGTTATTGTAATATGTGTTACTAGATTTATTTTAAAAACATGACCTGACATAACCAGTCCCTGACAGGAGTCTTATCTAGACTCGTATATGTACCCTTACAGAATTCATTAATATCAAGTAATCACAGTAATATTTATTAATGGTGAGGAAATCAGACCCTGCACATCCTACAACTGTACTAAATGTGGGAAAATATATATCACACGTGTCACACAATATCCTTAAAATGTTTATCCAATCAGCTAGTAGGCTTTGAGTATCACCAAGCTTAGTTGTAAACATGTAGAGCCCTATTCCAAATGAGTCGTACAAACTAACGACTCTAGCTACGGTTTCAACCAAAGCTCAGGCATTGCGCCAGGCTACTGTATATTAATGCCTTTAATTGATTGTTTATGAGCCATTAATTTGTGATTAGCCAATGAAGTACAAGCCTTTTCAACCTCGCCCCCGCTTTTACAAAAATCACTTAACACAGAGCTATAAACACATCAAAACATCCCTTATCCTGCAGTGGAGAGGGCCAAGCCGTCCAAGGAGTCTACCGTTTCTTCTGTCAGAATACTGTTGGTTCCAAGGGTTCTCCCACCATACCTGGACAACCACGTATAAGCAAGCTCACTGCAGCGTTGTGTCTGGCTCCATAGAGTCTTATAGATTCCAGGAGCCAATAACAGCGGTTATTGACTACCGTCTCGCAAATATTCAGCTTCCAGACGCTAATGCAGTGACTCTATCTGAATAGAGATAATAATAGAAAGCTGCAAATGGAAAATGGCTCTTGCAGGGGTTTTCCATTTGCATCATTCATTAACGACTTGGGGCTCTATTTAATTCAGCCAGATGGATAAATCGAGGCCTTTTTTTCAGCTTATTTCCAGCCATTTTTTAGTTCAAGAGATTTTAAATGAGAGTTTAGGATAGTTTCAATTCCCTTTAAAAATTTGGATCGCATATCGGCTCTTCTATCTTCTTCAATAGAAATATTGGCTATATCGATTCATGAGAATTTACCGTTATGTCGAGTTTTGAAAACCTTTCTAATGCTGAAAGGTGTTGGTAAATAGATTTTCAGGCATAATTTAGAGGGAACTAGGCTGAAATCATTTTTTAAACATCTGATATTTCTCATAGTCATGCATAAAGTCACACATCTGTATGATTCTGACTGAAAATAAGCTTTTTTGGGGGGTTTTTTGGAACATAGGCATTTTTCAAATTTTGGCTTCAGCCTATTTGTTTTCAGCTTCAGCCGAGATTTTTTATTTTTTTTTGAAAAATCGGCCAATAGCATTAAATCGAGCCCTTGGATAGAATAGGGCCCGAAGTTGATACGACTTCTCTAAATCATCTTGGTAAGTCTTGACATTGCTCTGCTTCTGCTGTGTTAGCTCTATTATAAGATGTTTAGTATGGGTGTTTTATTTCAGATTATTCATTTGTATTAATAAATAATGCACTTTTAATGGGGATAGATGAGATTGCTAAACCTTTGAGTCTTTCTAAGGTTCTACTGCCACAGCTCAAGAGATGGCGGCATTTGAGTAGTTTGAGGAACACACAGGTGCTGTACATTAGTAATTTATTGCTCCTATTACAGTCAATATCTGCAGAGTTTAATTCATTGTTTAATGGTATTTACTAAATGGAAGCATGTTTTTATGACTGTGGGGTCCCTTTAAGACAATTCCCCTTATCTTAGGGCAGCGTTGATACTTCTTTACTATTTGAAATTTTGTCATTCCTCCTGATTTTAAATTTGTAATTTAAATAGATTCCTGTGGTCACCCGTTCTTTTAGATATCTCCCATAGAAATGTAGGCTCTAGTTTTCCTTATTATAAAGACCAGATCTCTGCCAGATGGAAATTTAATTTTGATTTATTTATTTATAAACCGGGTTATTCAAACAGATCCGAATTGCTTGAGAAAGGTAAATAAACGCTGAAAATCAGGGTTCGGTTACCTTTCTTGGCCATTCGGCTATCCAGAGAGCAGGCAATACGCCAAATCCTGGCGAATTGCCTGCACATACGGTGCCTGTTCGGTGCCTGTTTGAGGGCAGTGAAATCCCCATAAAAAAGCACTGCTTTGGCTATTCAGAGAACACAAACCAGCAGTGAAAGGTTCCCGAAATGCCCTGCCATTCGGTGGTTTCATTCGACAAGTTTATTCAGGAGAATCCCATAGGCTTCATTGTTAAAAATATTCCCGTTTTAATTCAATATCTAATAAACCGTTCATTATAAAATTCTGCAGTAAAGAGTCTCTTTATTTATCGAATTTTTTTTTTAGGATATCTTAAGCATTTTTCTTGTGGTTTTTTTTTTTAATTTTTTTTTTTTTTTTCAAGTTTACTTATTTTTTCTGTAACAGCCCTCTTTATTATCATTCCTTGGATCTCATATGTAAATTTAGACATTTTCGCTCAGTACTTGCTTTGCAAACAGCGTTTCACTTTTTAATCATTCATGCAAACTGTTTTGCTAATTTATTCACTTCATTCGTCTGCGGTGGCGGCTTTCTCCGGAGGCTGCGCTGCGTGTGATCGGCTCCTACTCGGGTTTTGCCGGCGTCTTCGATGGGTTAATCCAGATGTTTTTGCGGGTTTTGGCGTGCATTCGCCGGGTTTTTGCGGTGACTTTTCGCCGGGTTTTCGGCAGCTTTTCCCTGCACTTCAACAGCCCTGTGGTGCTCGCTGAATACACCGCAGGATCGCCGAAATGGGAAAGCCGATTTGCACCGAATTGAAGAGCACGAAAAGTCACTGAACGGGCGGTGACTTTTCGAATCTCTTTGAATAACCCTGAAAGTGTTTTACCAGGAAGAAGTATGTCCTGGGGTGAAGAACATTGCATTTTTACAGTTGTTACAGAAATACAAAGTAATAAATGCAATATATTAAAAAACATAACACAAGTATACAGATTAACACAGAAAATAATATTTATCTTTTTCACAGTTTAAGAAGCACGGGCCCAAAACATTTTTACTGCATAGTGTAAGTTTAACATTGCAAATACATCTCTGCAGGTGCATCTCCTTTCTGATAAAGGAGGAGATGAGGTTAAAATTAAGGGGAAATCGAGACCTTATCTTGTAAGTAACAAATAGTGCGAGGGGTACCATTCACAGTGCGGATAAGCATGCTAAAAATGCACTTTTGGCTGATTTTCTCCTCTCCAGATGTTGCCGTGCAGTTGCCTGACAAAAAATCCATACTAATGTACTTAACATCCCTGTTCGAAGTCCTACCTCATGAAGTCACGCTGGATGATATACATGAAGTTGAGACTCTTCCAAGAAGATACAAGGGAGTATGTGAGGAGATGGTGTTCAGTAAGCAGCAGGTATATCTTTTTATGCATATTATTTTAATTACTCTTATTATTTTAGGCACCGTTGCTATGGATATATTGATCTTGTCTTTTTAGCAGTAATCCCTTAACAGGTATGTCAAAAAAGAGCTTTGCGTCACACTTTTTAAATCTAGATATCCTATTCCAGTTGCATCACTCACGCTTTGGACATTATTTCAAAGTTGGTGCTAACTTAACCAGAGCTGTTGTAAACTTACCAGAGCCATTATAGTCTATGGGGTTGCTAAGTTTACAACAGCTCTGGTTAAGTTAACCCCAACTATGTAATACTGCCCTTTCTATTTAAACAGATTATTATCGTTTGGTTTAAATTTGCATTAAATACTTTTTAAATAAATTACAAAAACCTGTGTAACAATGTATAATAGATAATATTTTGTGATTTTTAGAGGAATGCAGGAGCAATTTAACACAAGTTCTATACGCTTTGTCCTCACGAACGTCTGCCCTTAATGATTCACAAATATCTGATTTATTGCATGTCATGGAAAAGTGGCACCTACTGAGAGTAAAATGTAAGGGGAAGGTGGGAGATTGACAGAAGGTGGATGGAATAATAGATAGCGTTCTATATGTCCAGTGATATATTTAGGTAATGAGGCATTTACAAAGAAAACCAAATAATAGCCTCAGGTTTTGATGGGAAATACAGAAAAATCTATCAAATTTCATAATAGTTTCACAAATAGTGTACTCTACCCTTGTTGGGAAAAATCACATAAACAGTGTATCACAAATCCCCTGGTTGGATTTTCTGTATTTGATTGGTTATTTTCACCTATTATGTTGCACTAGGGAAGCTGCAATAGAGTAGGAGCAGCAGGAAAAATAATGTCTTTCCACTCACTTGCTCAACTTGCTATACCACTTAGATGTGAAATGATGCTCTTGAGGAATATTAAGGGATTTGTTTGTTATGTGAACTGCCTCATAGCTGGGTCATGAAAAGTGATTAAGGAATGGTTAAAGAAAACAAAAGGAAGACAGGGTGCTGGCCATGTAGGGTTCTATCACCTCCTTAACGATAGCGCTGGGCATGAGTGTTAGCGCTACATTAAAAGAGGTAATAATGGGATGTCCAGATCAGAACCCGATCGCTAACGGATTAAAACGTTGTTATCTCCAAAAACTATTAGGCTTGACCATCACCATTGCATTGATGTACAGCTACACTGCCAGTGGAGATTTGTGTGATAGATAAGTAACTTTTGTTCCTTCTATACACACACAGAGGAATAGTCACCAGTCAACAGTGTATTGTTTGTATTTTGCGTGTGAATGATACACATGGGTGTATGAGCAGCACTGGTGAACCATGGTTGACAATATATTACCACTTCTGTGCCATTTCACTTTTAAGACCCTTTTGTGACCGCAAGTTGTTCCCCTTAGCATCCCCATTTTAGCCCAAGGCAAATGATAGTGCCCTAAGTGTGGCTAGGATTAATTAGAGTTCGGAGAGCAACGAGTGAGTCCTTAGTGATGGGTTTTAGCAAGAGTTTAAGGCAGGACTGTTAAACCCTGGGCCCCCAGGTGTTTTTCTCCTAAGATTCCCTGGCCATCGATTGGATTGAAGGTATTCTGGGAATTGTATGCATCAACTTCTGGGGGACCGTGACGTGAGTTTGACGGCCCTGCTTTAAGGTTTGTATTGCCATTTTCAGGTGTTGGGCAGGGCTGCCACGGCCAATGAACAAACAAAAAAATCTCCCTGTCTGGGCCTTCATCTAGGGATTCAGCCTCCTCTGGATGTATCAGTGTTGACCTGGTAATTATCCAGGAAAGTTACTAATACATGAAGAAACACACAGTTTACTGGAGGGGGGGGGAACAGTTGAGGTTTACACCTTTTGACAATGCCTCTCATGCCAACAATGCCCTACGTCCCCTACACTAAACGAGGTCTTGGGGCCTAGTCAAGAAACATAGAAACATAGAAAAATGTCGGCAGATAAGAACCTTTTGGCCCATCTAGTCTGCCCAATTACATGGATACTTTACCTGGATTTATCTTTTGTTTAGGATAGCCTTATGCCTATCCCATGCTTGCTTAAATTCAATTACTGTTTTGGCCTCTACCACTTCAACTGGAAGACTGTTCCATGTATCCACCACCCTCTCAGTAAAATAATGCTTTCTGATGTTACTTTTAAACCTTTGCCCCTCTAATCTAAGACTATGTCCTCTTGTTTTGCTACTTTGTTTCCTTTTAAATATACTCCCTTCCTCTACCTTGTGGATTCCCTTTACGTATTTAAATGTTTCTATCATATCTCCTCTGTCTCGTCTTTTTTCCAAGCTGTACATGTTAAGATCATTAAGCCTTTCCTGGTAACTTTTCTCCTTCAAGCCGTACACCATTTTAGTAGCTCTTCTCTGAACTCTCTCTCTAAGCTGTCTATATCCTTCTGGAGATACGGTCTCCAGTACTGCACACAGTACTCCAAGTGAGGTCTCACCAGTGGTCTGTACAGTGGCATGAGCACTTCCCTTTTCCTACTGCTAATACCTCTCCCTACACAACCAAGCATTCTGCTAGCATTTCCTGCTGCTCTATTACATTGACTACTTACCCTTAGATCCTCTGAAATAATGACCCCTAAATCCCTTTCCTCAGATGTTGAGGTTAGGACTGTATCAAATATTCTATATTCAGCCCTTGGGTTTTTACGCCCCAGGTGCATTATCTTGCACTTATCCACATTAAAACTCAATTGCCACAGCTCCGACCATTTTTTAAGTTTACCTAAATCATTTGTCATTTGGCTGATCCCTCCAGGAACGTCAACCCTGTTGCAAATCTTTGTGTCATCAGCAAAAAGACATACTTTTCCATTAATAGATAAAGATAAAGTGTTCGAGATTATACTGCAATAGTGATGATAGGTACACTCATTAGATAAAGTGACACAAGTGTGAAACCAAGGAAGTGGCATTTTAGTGGTTCTGAAAGTAATCCTTACTAAATTGAGTCTAAAAGTTTTTTCAGCAATTGAAAGAAATTACTTATTTTCTGCTTACAAGGCGTTACTCCTACTTCTTCAGCAGACCTCATGATACTGTTCACTCAAATTTAGCTCCTGTTCCCTTTCCAGTTTATTGTTGATGTGTCAAGGGTAGGGGGATTGATTTCAGGCTACACAATGATCGATGAAGAGAGATGGCAGAAAAAACAAGCTTCCAACCATCAAGGTGAAAATGTTATTATTAGGCAAGCCTTTTCATGGAAGTAAAGCAAATCATTATATGTTTGGTTGTAAACACAATATATACAGGATTATTCAGAGAGGTGAAAAGCAGGAGAATGACTGGAGAAGGGAAAATTCTAGGTCAAAATAGCCGATTTGGAAAGTTAGATAAATGGGAGAATTTTTCTGGTTTGGCTATTTTGACCTAGAATTTTCCTTTATCCAGCCATTCTCCTGCTTTTCACCTCTCTCTGAATAACCCTGATAGTTAGGGTACAAATGAACACTCTGATGAAACATATGGATGAACACCTTGCCTGTGTAAGTGTCAAATTGGTAAAACTGTTATTTATTAGTAAATCATTAAAAGTAACTGTGGACAGAGTACTGGTTACTTGACATTGCTTTGGCCACAGTTGTCTATTTTTTTTTAAAACATATTTTTTATTGATGGATCGGTGGTAGGATACACCGTGTCCACCTACCATTCTTGGGGCCCTATCCTCTTCCTACAGCTAAAACGGGGACGCTAAGGGGTAAATTTGCATTCGCTAATCTCCTTTCAGCGTCCCAGTTTTACCTGCAGTTTACGGGGCAGGAGCTGAGTCCAGCAGCCTGCCCCATAGCGGCCACTAGGGTCCAGGAGGCTCGGGGCAGCGGTAGAGCCTCGCCCCGAGCATCCCCTCCATGGAGTCCATAGGACTCCATGGAGGCTTCTGCTGCCGGGTCACATGTCTGGCAGGATATCACCTCTTACGAGATCCTGCAGGTCAGCGGAGTGATTTCGTAGGGAGACTGTGGATTTTTTTCCCCCCCAGTCTCACTCTGCTCCTGGTGACTAGAAGCGGCGGATCGAGCTGCTGTTCTCGCCACGGGTTGAGAGGTGAGTTGACTTGATTTTTGGAGGGGGTCCTAGCTGATGATATCCAATTCCGCAGAAGCAGAATTAGTTAGCACCAGCTCTAAGCTGTAGCAAACGTTTTTAGCTAGCAACAGCTGTTGGTAATTAGCGCTAGGACTAACGCTAATTACTCTCTGCTTACACTTTGCACTCCCCATGTTACGCATAGGGAGCACAAAGTACCGTAAGCTTGCACTAAAAAGCGCTAATACCGATTTTGCTAACAGATTTTTTAACCCATTAGTGATCGGGAAGTGATCTATGCGGAATGCTGTTACCTCTTTTAGCCTAGCACTAACAATCATTTATGTGAGCGCTAGTGTTAAGGAGGTGATAGTGCCCTTGATGTTGCGTCACTACAGCATACATTCATATTTCCATTCCGCTGGTCCTCCTTACTCTACCTATGTACCTATAAATAAATAGCAATACAACAGAACATATTCACTGTCAATGTTTCTGCATTTGCTGTAAATTTCCAGACAAGCCAGAATGGCTGTCATCAAGGATTTATGGGCTATCTATACAACTCCCAACAGCAGGTCCATTCATCTGATGAGATGAATGGAATGCTTGGATTAGTCACACTACAGCTGCTCTGAGTAGGCTGACAGCTCAGAGCCCAGGCTAACTGAGTTTATGTGCTGCAATACCCTGATGTTTTTTGGATGCAAAAGTTCTTTAAACCCAACATTCAAATAATAAGCCATATACTAGAGAGCCGCTGGCTAATGCAGCTCCTCACCATGTGAGTGTGTCTTCAATTGCCCCATATGGTTATTGAGTTATATTTCCGTCTGCACTAAAAGCTGTTCCTTGCTTTACATATCCATTCAAACCACGAGAGTTGAATAGCTCGAGAGGTGAAACGCCCACCCCAAAAACTGAGGCAAAAGGGTAAAAAATAGAGCTATTCCTCTGACAGGCAGCTCTTATAAAGAGTGAGTGTCACTTTGACACCTATCCAAATAGCTTAAATGTTAATGCATTACCGCTCAATTCTTGTATATGATCTGTGAAAGATTCACTGGTTACTCATTTTATGGGAAGTATTTATGCATTATTTTTTTAATGCAATATTACCCTTATTTACGAGTTTTTTGTGATTTAATATACATTGAGGTGATAAAAGGTTATAAGAACACAAGAGTTTGTTGTGTCCCTCATCCATATATTTGATGTTTGAAATGGACAGTATTTCCTAATATTTTGTTTTAGTCAGTGCTGTACTTTTTTCTATATGATTGAAATAAATGCACTAGACTCTGATTGCTGCTTTTCGATTGGAACAAGTTAATGGTTTTCTTAGAAAGCCATCAGATACAATTTCTGAAAATGCGCTTTCTATCTGGATTGAGCAGACTTGTAATGGAAACATCTTCTTAAGCTTCGCTATTATCCTCTCTCCACCCTTGTTTACAAGCCCATAAAGAGGCTGATTAAAAATTAATTTACAGAAATGTTAGACATTGCCGACATACAATGTTTTGGTAAGTGTTATCTGTCCCAGCATGTATCATGTCTTTTCCCAGCAGTTGAGATTAATGAAATGTTGCAAAATCTTAAAATTGTTTTTAGCTCTTGATTTTATCACTTCATTATATTTCATATTTGGCTTTTCAGCGTGTTTTAAAAAGATGATTTCCATAAACCTAAGACTCCTACTATATTGGCTTCCCCAGTGTTGTCTATGCTTTGGTTAACTATTTAATGGGACACATTAGGCTCAGTCAGGGTTATTCAGAGAGCGTGAAAAGCAGGAGAATGACTGGAGAATGAAAAATTCTAGGTCAAAATAGCCGATTTGGAAAGTGAGATGACAGGGAGAATTTTTTTGGTTTGGCTATTTTGACCCAGAATTTTTCATTCTCCAGTCATTCTCCTGCTTTTCACGCTCTCTGAATAACACTGAGTGTCCTTTAAATGCATTTGATTGGTCACAGAGAGCTGAGTGTCCTTCACTCTTACTTTCCAAGGGGACACACAAAGGGCTTATTCAGCCCAATGAGTGTTGGGGGATTGGCCCCACTTGGGAAGCTGGCAACTATCTCTTGCTGATCTGCTGAAGGGCTGGGAGTTAACAAATGTTTGCAATGAGAGCCATAGGATTGGCTGGTAGCTCACTTAGGTGTCCAGCCACTCCTGATCACATTACTGCTGCGGTATCAGCGGGAACCACAGCTTTTCTGTTCTGGACCTGTGGAATCTCGTCATTGGATTAAAAGGTGTTTTCTATTCACTCTTCGGATAATACAGGAGGATGGGTAGTGCGGGGAGGGTTAGGAGGGCCATGTTGGGGTATTCATCAACATTTCTTTATGCCATTAGCTGATCCAATGCAGTTAACGTCTAACTTTAATCACACACAGCCCCACTCACTACCTGCACACATCCCCACTCACTACCTGCACACAGCCCCACTCACTACCTGCACACAGCCCCACTCACTACCTGCACACAGCCCCTCTCACTACCTGCACACAGCCCCTCTCACTACCTGCACACAGCCCCTCTCACTACCTGCACACAGCCCCTCTCACTACCTGCACACAGCCCCTCTCACTACCTGCACACAGCCCCTCTCACTACCTGCACACAGCCCCTCTCACTACCTGCACACAGCCCCAATCATCACTATCTGTACACAGCCCCTCTCAATACCTGTATACAGCCCCTCTCTCTACCTGCACACAGCCCCTCTCACTACCTCACACAGCCCCTCTCTCTACCTGCACACAGCCCCAATCATCACTACCTGCACACAGCCCGTCTCACTACCTCACATAGCCCCAATCATCACTACCTGCACACAGCCCCTCTCACTACCTGCACACAGCCCCTCTCACTACCTGCACACAGCCCCTCTCACTACCTGCACACAGCCCCAATCATCACTACCTGCACGCAGCCCCACTCACTACCTGCACCCAGCCCCAATCACTACCTGCACACAACCCCACTCAATACCTGCACACAGCCTCACTTACTACCTGCACACAGCCCCTCTCACTACCTGCATTCAGCCCCTTTCACTACCTGCACACAGCCCCTTTCAGTACCTGCACACAGCCCCACTCACTACCTGCACACAACCCACTTACTACCTGCACACAGCCCCAATCACTACCTGCACACAGCCCCAATCACTACCTGCACACAGCCCCACTCACTACCTGCATACAGCACCTTTCACTACCTGCATACAGCCCCTTTCACTACCTGCACACAGCCCCTCTCACTACCTGCACACAGCCCCTCTCACTACCTGCACACAGCCCCTCTCACTACCTGCACACAGCCCCTTTCACTATCTGCACACAGCCCCTCTCACTATCTGCACACAGCCCCTTTCACTACCTGCACACAGCCCCTTTCACTACCTGCACACAGCCCCTTTCACTACCTGCACACAGCCCCTTCACTACCTGCACACAGCCCCTTTCACTACCTGCACACAGCCCCTCTCACTACCTGCACACACTCACAGCCCTAATCACTACCTGCACACAGCCGCACTCAATACCTGCACACAACCCCACTCACTACCTGCACACAGCCCCACTTACTACCTGCACACAGCCCCAATCACTACCTGCACACAGCCCCAATCACTACCTGCACACCGCCCCACTCACTACCTGCATACAGCACCTTTCACTACCTGCATACAGCCCCTTTCACTACCTGCACACAGCCCCTCTCACTACCTGCACACAGCCCCTCTCACTACCTGCACACAGCCCCTCTCACTACCTGCACACAGCCCCTTTCACTATCTGCACACAGCCCCTCTCACTATCTGCACACAGCCCCTTTCACTACCTGCACACAGCCCCTTTCACTACCTGCACACAGCCCCTTTCACTACCTGCACACAGCCCCTTTCACTACCTGCACACAGCCCCTCTCACTACCTGCACACACTCACAGCCCTAATCACTACCTGCACACAGCCGCACTCAATACCTGCACACAACCCCACTCACTACCTGCACACAGCCCCACTCACTACCTGCACACAGCCCCAATCACTACCTGCACACAGCCCCACTCACTACCTGCACACAGCCCCACTCACTACCTGCACACCGCCCCACTCACTACCTGCACACAGCCCCTCTCACTACCTGCACACAGCCCCTCTCACTACCTGCACACAGCCCCTTTCACTACCTGCACACAGCCCCTTTCACTACCTGCACACAGCCCCTTTCACTACCTGCACACAGCCCCTTTCACTACCTGCACACAGCCCCAATCACTACCTGCACACCGCCCCACTCACTACCTGCATACAGCACCTTTCACTACCTGCATACAGCCCCTTTCACTACCTGCACACAGCCCCTCTCACTACCTGCACACAGCCCCTCTCACTACCTGCACACAGCCCCTCTCACTACCTGCACACAGCCCCTTTCACTATCTGCACACAGCCCCTCTCACTATCTGCACACAGCCCCTTTCACTACCTGCACACAGCCCCTTTCACTACCTGCACACAGCCCCTTTCACTACCTGCACACAGCCCCTTTCACTACCTGCACACAGCCCCTTTCACTACCTGCACACAGCCCCTCTCACTACCTGCACACACTCACAGCCCTAATCACTACCTGCACACAGCCGCACTCAATACCTGCACACAACCCCACTCACTACCTGCACACAGCCCCACTTACTACCTGCACACAGCCCCAATCACTACCTGCACACAGCCCCAATCACTACCTGCACACCGCCCCACTCACTACCTGCATACAGCACCTTTCACTACCTGCATACAGCCCCTTTCACTACCTGCACACAGCCCCTCTCACTACCTGCACACAGCCCCTCTCACTACCTGCACACAGCCCCTCTCACTACCTGCACACAGCCCCTTTCACTATCTGCACACAGCCCCTCTCACTATCTGCACACAGCCCCTTTCACTACCTGCACACAGCCCCTTTCACTACCTGCACACAGCCCCTTTCACTACCTGCACACAGCCCCTTTCACTACCTGCACACAGCCCCTCTCACTACCTGCACACACTCACAGCCCTAATCACTACCTGCACACAGCCGCACTCAATACCTGCACACAACCCCACTCACTACCTGCACACAGCCCCACTCACTACCTGCACACAGCCCCAATCACTACCTGCACACAGCCTCACTTACTACCTGCACACAGCCCCACTCACTACCTGCACACCGCCCCACTCACTACCTGCACACAGCCCCTCTCACTACCTGCACACAGCCCCTCTCACTACCTGCACACAGCCCCTTTCACTACCTGCACACAGCCCCTTTCACTACCTGCACACAGCCCCTTTCACTACCTGCACACAGCCCCTTTCACTACCTGCACACAGCCCCTTTCACTACCTGCACACAGCCCCTTTCACTACCTGCACACAGCCCCTCTCACTACCTGCACACAGCCCCTCTCACTACCTGCACACACTCACAGCCCTAATCACTACCTGCACACAGCCGCACTCAATACCTGCACACAACCCCACTCACTACCTGCACACAGCCCCACTCACTACCTGCACACAGCCCCACTCACTACCTGCACACCGCCCCACTCACTACCTGCACACAGCCCCTCTCACTACCTGCACACAGCCCCTCTCACTACCTGCACACAGCCCCTTTCACTACCTGCACACAGCCCCTTTCACTACCTGCACACAGCCCCTTTCACTACCTGCACACAGCCCCTTTCACTACCTGCACACAGCCCCTTTCACTACCTGCACACAGCCCCTTTCACTACCTGTACACAGCCCCTCTCACTACCTGCACACAGCCCCTCTCACTACCTGCACACACTCACAGCCCTAATCACTACCTGCACACAGCCGCACTCAATACCTGCACACAACCCCACTCACTACCTGCACACAGCCCCACTCACTACCTGCACACAGCCCCACTCACTACCTGCACACAGCCCCAATCACTACCTGCACACAGCCCCACTCACTACCTGCACACCGCCCCACTCACTACCTGCACACAGCCCCTCTCACTACCTGCATACAGCCCCTCTCACTACCTGCACACAGCCCCTCTCACTACCTGCACACAGCCCCTCTCACTACCTGCATACAGCCCCTCTCACTACCTGCATACAGCCCCTCTCACTACCTGCACACAGCCCCTCTCACTACCTGCACACAGCCCCTCTCACTACCTGCACACAGCCCCACTCACTACCTGCATACACTCACAGCCCTAATCACTACCTGCACACAGCCCCACTCAATACCTGCACACAGCCCCACTCAATACCTGCACCAGTGCTGTATTTTGGCCTAGGCCAACAAGGCCCAGGCCTAGGGCGGCACTTTCCAGTGGGCGGCGGCCCGCACTGGGTGGCCCCACCCCAAAAAAAAAAAAAAAAAAAGTGCATGGAGTCGGCCGCTGAATGCTGCAACCACAAACCCGTGGCCTGCTGTTTTCAAAAGAACTACTGAACGAAAATGTCTGGAATTTACATATAAGATCCTATGATTGATAATAAAAGTTGTGTTACAGAAAAAAGAAAAAATGCTTTTAAAAAAAGGGGGGGAATTTTTGCCAAAAAAAATCTGAAAAATTACTAAAAGGTACTAAAAAAAAAATCAAGTCTTTTTACTGCAGATTAAAATAATAAATGGTTTATTAGATATTGCATAAAAATGGGAATATTTATAACATTGAAACCTATGGGGTTCGCCTGAATAAACCTGCTGATTGAAACCAACGAACATCAGGGCATTTCACTGCCATTTCTCTGCTATTTGGTGTTCTCTGAATAGATTACCCATTACTTCTCTATGGGGATTTGCACTGCCTTCAAACAGCACCATACTTGCTGGCAGTTCGCCAAACTTGTGTGTGAGCATATCACAGAGCAGTGGTGTACTTAGGGGAGTGGCGGAGGGTGGGCCGCCCCAGGTACCAGTGATTATTGGGGTGTCATTAGGGGGTTCTAGGAGGTGCCACTGTCACTGTGTGTCAGCTTTGAGCTGTGTTCTCAAACAATGATTAGCGGAGCAGGGCGTTTGCATACGGAATAAAATCGAATAAAATAAAAATCCCCCTCTCTTCCCTCCATAGCTCCTCCCTTGCCCCGCAGCAGCAGCTCTAGGAGAGGGGAGGGGGATGTGATTTGTGTGCAGAGAGAGAAGATGAAAGTAAACGGCAGGTTAAGGGGGGGGTATCAGCAGAATATGAAGCCCTGTCTGCTTACTGCTGTTTAAAGTGGACCTTTCCTTAACCAGCACTACAGTGATAGAAATTTGTCATTGAGCTGCCTGGCTCCTGGTGAGGCTGCGTGCGTGCAGGTCACGCGGTCCGGCCAGTCTGGTGGTACGGAGTCTCAGTACCACCTGACTGGCTGAACCACGTGACACGCATGCACGCAGCTGCCCAGCCTTTCGTTAACACGGACTCTCACTCTATTCTGGACTGAACACCCACTGGGAAGGGAATCAAAGCCACGGTGCACCCTCTGGCAGTGGCACTCCACTGCTGACAAGATGGCTCCACGCACTGGCACAGCCGCGATCCTAACATGGCCTGGAGGGACCTCCTGCTGAGTCCGTACACAGTCCCTGCTGACTCTGCACACAGCCCTACCACGGACAGAGGCCGGTAAATATAGAATAAATAGTTGCTGTGTGCTCATATTCACTCGGCTTTCTGGGAGTTTTATTGCAGTTGATTCTGATGCACTCCTACACACCGCACATTGCATTGCTGGGAGTTTTATTGCTGTGGATTCTGATACGCCGACACACGCCACACATTGCATTGCTGTGAATTTTTTTGCTGATACGCTGACACACACACCGCACATTGCATTGCCTGCAATGCAACTACCTGCACACAGCCCCAATCACTACCTGCACACAGCCTCACTCAATACCTGCACACAGCCCCAATCACTACCTGCACACAGCCCCAATCACTACCTGCACACAGCCCCAATCACGACCTGCACACAACCCCACGCAATACCTGCACACAGCCTCACTCAATACCTGCACACAGCCTCACTCAATACCTGCACACAGCCTCACTCACTACCTGCACACAGCCCCAATCACTACCTGCAATCAGCCCACTCACTACCTGCACATTCTCACATACTATTGTAATATTTTGCTACTACATATTTCTATAGTTGATAGGATATATTTTTGTGATTTCACTTTGTCATCAGTAAACATGCAAGTTAGTGGACATTATAAAAATATTTCAAAGATAGCAGGTCTGCTCACATTTTTAATAACCGTCTCCCAATATTTAAATTATTTTGATTCATGTAATTTGGAGATCTTAGCCACTAAATAACAAAATTCATCTTAATTCACTTGACAACCTATTACAAGGAGCGAGTGATTTTAGAGATATGGGTAGGCACAATAATAAAGCTAAAAAAGCTCCCGAAAAGAAAATATACTGAACATCTATAAAGGGAAAGTAGAGCCACAATGTAGTTTAAATTGCCATGGTGAGCTTATTTTTAATCTTCTCCTGCCGATTCTCCTGAGTTTCACCTTTAGTGAATAGACCTGTGTGTTATTTTTAACCAATCTGCTATCATGTATGCTATCATCATTAACATCATCTTATTAACTTATAGCCAAGTGCACTGTATGCTGCGTTTATTGATGAGATTCTAAGGTTATGTAGCCTCCATCTATCACACAAATAAAAAAGGGTTGCTAATATTTTAATGATATGCCATCAAGAAAATGTTGTGTACACTTGGCCCATATTATATCGTGGGTGCTAAAATCGGGATGCTAATGGGGAAAACCTATGCCTGCAAGTTTCCCCTTAGCGATTCCCGATTAGCACTATATTACGTGTCAGGCACTAATTCGGCAGCCTGCCCCATAATACAAGGCTAACCCTCCCTGATATTCGTGGCCATGCTTTCGCACTGTGAGTATCACCTCCTGGGGTCCATAGGACTCCATGGAGGGTTGTGCTGCCAGGCCGCGAGCCCTGCGCGTTCTTGCTCTCACAAGATCGTGCAATGCCACAAAGTGATTTGTAGAGGGTGACTTGGGCTATTTATCCCCAGTCTCACTCTACTCCCGGCGGCCAGAAGCTGCGAATCAGACGACCTTTCTTGCCGTGGGATGTGAGAAGTTAGCATCTGATTTTTGGGGGTTTTTTTAGCTGGTGCTAGCTGATTCTGCCGAAGCAGCATAAGTTAGCACCAGCTTCGAACTGTGGTTAACTTTCTCGTTACAACATCTTTGTAATTCTAATGCTAATTACTGATTGCCTGCCCCATGTTAGGTATAGGGTGAGCAAAGTACAGTAAGCTCGTGCAACCTAGCGCAATCACCAATGCGGTAACAGATTTTTTAACCCGTTAGCGTTTGTGATGTAACATGGGGGGGCATGCATTAAAGTCACTTAACCTAGCCCTAACGCTTACATATTTTAGCGCAAACACCAGCGTTAAGATTTTAATAGTGCCCTTGATTGGGAGTAATGCTACTTGGGATTCTATCTATTTCTTTGCAGTTAAATATTGGATACTTCATACATGACGTTTTGATGTGAAAAGACAATAAGAGGGAGAGTGCAATCTTTTTCATTCTAATTACTGTTGCACACATAATTCATAAGTTCATGGGTCTGCATTTTTCCTGTAGGCTTCGGATGAGCAGTTCGGAGATTCTGGTCCAGATACCCCCAGTACTGTAACAGAAGTAGATATAGACTTGGACAGCTATCAGGCGGCTCTTGAGGATGTCCTTACCTGGCTTCTTCTAGCTGAAGACACATTTGGAGAGCAAGATGATATATCAAGTGATGTGGAGGATGTTAAACAACAATTTAGTACTCATGAGGTGAGTCTGACACGTGTTACAACACCTCTATGATTCTGCAGCAAATCTAAATTTAATATTAAGTTCTTTGTAAAATAGGTACCTCTCCCTAATAAAATATAGTTACTGAAACATACTATTAACTAAAAACAAGCCTACAGCAATATTTAGCTGTTTTCAAGATTGTAAAAGTCTATTTCTAATGATACAACATGTTCAGGCTTCAAACTGATTTAATACCCATATGTACATAGGCTTTTATGATGGAGCTCATAGCACACCAGAGCAGCGTTGGCAACGTCCTAGAAGCCGGAAACCAGCTTATGGCTAAGGGTGATCTGTCTGTTGAAGAGGAATATGAAATCCAAGAACAGATGACATTGTTGAACAGTCGCTGGGAAGCGCTCCGTCTCGAGAGCATGTACAGGCAAGCCAAGTGAGTTGCAAAGAGCTTAACATGTAGAGAATGAAGACTGGGGAGTGTAATATTACTGTCTATAACAATAGTCAAAACTCATAGATTTATAAGCAGGGGTCAAGTCTAGAAAGTACGTGTATGCAGTTCCTCCACTATTTTCTCATGGAGAATGGAGTTTTGTTTTTGGCTCACACACTGAGAAGCTTTTATTAGGTCCCAAATATGGGCCAAATTACAATCTAGGTGCTAACGTTAAAGCTCACCTGCGTGAGCATTAACGTTAGCCACGGTGGATACCGCATATTACAATCCAAACACAAATGGGTTGAGTAACCCGTTTGCGTTTGGTATCTTGCGCTTTTCAGCACGAGGTTACTGTACTTTGCGCTCCCCATGTTAAGTATAGGGAGCCCAAAGTGTTAATCAGCGTTAGTATTACAATCTACCAGTGCTGATTAACGTCTGACTCTGGTTAGCTGAAAGTTAACCAGAGCCAGGTCTTGGTGTTAACGGATTCCGCTTCTGCAGAATCCGTTAACACCATCCAGAAAAAAATAAAAAACAGAATCAGATACTCACCTCCTGTCCTGCGGCGAGGACTGCGGCTCCAACTGCCTCCTCCGTCCGGCGGAAGCAGGGAGAGACTGGGGGAAAAAGTCCCTCAGTCTCCCCCTGCGTATCACTACGCCGACCGGCCGGATCTCACAAGGCGAGATCCGGCTGGTCATGTGACCACCGGCGTCTGGCTCAATGGAGTCCTATGGACTCCATCGAGTGGATACTCGCAGCTGCGCTCAGCGCTGCCGCGAGCATCCCAGGGCGTATCGTCCACTACAAATGCAGGCAACATTTTTTGCACCTGCATTGCAATCCCCCGTTAAAACGGTGGCGGTAGGGGGAAACTGCGGGCGCAGTTTTTTCTCCCTACCGCCCCCGTTTTAACGCAGGGATTGTAATGTAGCCCTATATGTTTACTAATTAAGTGACCAGAACTATATGACATTTGTTACATTTATCATCAGGATTCCCAAAAATCAATACTAGTCTATATTTATGTTTAAACAATGATATCAATTTGCATTTGGAGTAGCAAGTTGAGTACGACATGTAAAAAGTTAATTGAAGCTTGGAGATATTGGAGCATTCCTGCACTTATTATTTAAGGACTAGACCCCTGTTTAGCTCATGGATGCCATTACAGAGAAGACCATATCCCCCTCCTGTTTCTATCCCCTCACCCATCTAGATTGTAAATTCCCACGGGAATAGGGCCCTCACGTCCTCCTGTATCTGCTGTCAGCAATACTGACCTCCTCCCGTATGTATTGTAGAATTGTCCTGTCTTTACCCATTACACCTTGTACAGCGCAGCGGAATGTTAATAAATAACAAATAATAATATCATATGCAAATCCGTCTGCAATCACCCAAAAAGGGCAGCCAGTACTGAAATGTCAAGGACATCTCCTCTGTATGAGAGATACAGAAACCCCTGACTATTGTTTTAACCTACATGGACCTCATCAGGAGGATGCCGATACCGCTTTGGGCACTTTGAGCAAGAGGTCCATGTGTGGCTCAACCTCTGTGTCTGGAGAACAAAACCAAATTCTATACGCATTGAAACCGGGCAGTGGTATAAGTGTCTTGCCCTTCGGGCCAGTCTTCTTTGGTGAATCAATGAGAGTGTTCATAGGAGGAGGTACAGTCTGTGATACCCCCATGATAGAAGTAGCAGGCAACAAGGCATATTCTCAGTTCTAGCATGGGGTTTTTACAAAGATAAAAGTTTAGAATTAGGACTGAATCCTTATTGGGTTCTTGCAACTTGATTGTGTATAAACATACTGTTCATGTACACATCTAACTTGATCCATGTCTACTTCTTGCATCCGTTCCATTTTAATGGCCTTGAATCATTAATACCAAGGCATGCACAGTACAAATCTCTTTTCCCTCTATCTTTAGGAACGTTTATGTGTGTATTTATCCCTAGAACGCTTTGTGTTGTTACTGTATCAATTTGTAAAGACATGTTTTGCAAATGGTAGTAAATTCTCAATGCAAAATGATAACTGGTTCATAAGAAAAATGTCTTTGTCTTGAGTGACCTGTTTAACACATTTTTTTCCTTGGAAGACTTCATGAAGTGTTGATGGATTTGCAAAAGAAACAACTGGACCAACTGTCAGACTGGTTGACTGCCACAGAAAAGCGGATTCAGAACATGGATTTGGTGCCCTATGGTGATGATTTTGAGGCATTTAAGAAGCAAATCGAAGAACACAAGGTGCGTATACATTGCCTTCTGGCTGTATCTTACTGACTTCTATTACTATTTAGCACCAGTGGACATTTTATTAGTGATTCTTTATTTTTTTAAGCTCACTGGGGGATGGTTCTTAGGTGTAGCTGGTACATATCATCATTTTCCATTTATGAAAATTTACCTGATTTAGACTACATTGTTTTTGCAACTTTGTACTCCTTCTCAAACCTCTTCCAGAAGTTGCAAGGTGACCTTGAGACAGAACAGGTGAAGGTGAATTCTCTTACTCACATGGTAGTCATAGTGGATGAATCCAGTGAAGAAGGAGCCACAGAAGCCTTAGAAACTCAGTTGCAGGTAAATATGTGTTCTTATAAAGCAGAAATATAACTTTGTTGAAATTTTGTTATTATGATACTTTTATTAAGTATTTCTAAAGCCTGAAGATAATACACTAAAATCGTTTTTTACTTTTGTATTTGGCATGGTATGAGGTTGCAGATAGAGCCCAGGTGCAGGGGACAAATGGTGAAACAGGTGGGTTTACAGTGGTAATCAGGAGGTTTATTTACAATGGATCCAGGAATAATAGCGGGCAAGTACAGGACACATCGACAAGGCAGGGACAATAAAAACTCACAATAGGTATAAATCATGGTGTCACGTTGGCCCCCGCACCCCCCCGGCGCCTGGCAGCAGCTTCCTCGCTGCTCGCTGGCCAGGCGCCGAGTGATATTGCGGTCGCTTCCGCACACGTGGGGACGCCGGGGGGCGGGACCTGGCGGGCTGGCGCGGACCCGCCGGGTTTAAAGCCCAGACTCTCAGAGAAGCCGGTGCCCTGACGTGGTAGTTACTTCCCGCAGAGCTCTTGTATATTGTTACATAATTATTGACTATTCTGTGTATGACCCCTGGCATTGGCAAACTAACGATTCTGTGCATGACCCTGGCATTGGCAAACTAACGATTCTGTGCATGACCCTTGGCATTGGCAAACTGACGATTCTGTGCATGACCCTTGGCATTGGCAAACTGACGATTCTGTGTATGACCCCTGGCATTGGCAAACTAACGATTCTGTGCATGACCCTTGGCATTGGCAAACTAACGATTCTGTGCATGACCCCTGGTATTGGCAAATCAACGATTCTGTGAATAACTCCTGGTATTGACTTTACTCCTCTATTCTGGTATTGAGGTCAGTCTGTGTGGCACCCCAAGCACACATCAGACCACCCCTTGTATTGTTAGGGTCTTGGGAGGAGTTAACTATTCTAGTTCTTGTGTATCATTCTGTGTCTGTCTAGTCGTGCCGACCACTCTAAGGATCGGAAGGGTAGAGAGTGTCCTGCGTATAGGGACCACTAGCCAGATAGCAGAGGGATCCGTGACGTCTCTCTTGTATGTGTTCTGTACTGCCCTTCTAGTAGTCTGTCTAGTCGTACCGACCACTCTAAGGATCGGAAGGTTAGAGAGTGACCTGCGTACAGGGACCACCACTATAGTAATCAGGGGGATCCGTGACATTACGTCAGGGCCAATGGATCCCGCAGACCTCTCTAATCAGTTGACACGTATTGCAGCCAGACAAGAAGAGCAGGACCATAGGATGGACCAGATTGCTCTTGCTCTGCAAACCCTGCTAAACCGATCCAGTTCTGGAACTGCAAGCCCTCCAGACCCAGTAGTGCCTAGGGTCAGTTCGGCCGCTCTCGAGGGTTGTAGGCTCAGTATGAAGGCACCCGTACGTTATGATGGAACGCCAAACTTATGCCGGGGCTTTCTGACCCAACTCGAGATCTTGTTCGAAAACAATCCAGGGTCCTGTATGTCTGATAAAGCCAAAGTAGGCTATCTGATTAATCACTTGACCGAAAAAGCTTTATTGTGGGCCACGCCCTTGTGGGAGAACAAGAAACCCATCATTTATGACTATGAGGGTTTTACCTCCGAGTTAAAGCGTACCTTTGATCCCTCTAGAAGGGCTACCAATGCGGGTAGATCCCTGTTTCACATCAAACAGGGTAATAGGAGGGTCTCCGACTATGCCATTGAGTTTAAGACTTTGTCTTCTGAGGTACACTGGCCGAACGACGTTTTAACACTGGCCTTTACCGAAGGTCTGAACGAGGCGTTTATGTTTGAATTGGCTCCCTTAAAATTACCAGAACATCTGGATCATTTGGTTGATTTCTGCATTGCCATGGACGATCAAATCAGGGAAAGGAGACACCCCAGAGATAGACCCAGAAGGGTCCTGCCTCCTTTACCCTTAGTACCCAGGCATACCACTGCATCAGGTAACCTGGAGACCGTTAAGACCGATGTACCGGCCATTGAACCCATGCAGATAGGTAAAACGGGTATTTCAGAGGCAGAGAGAGCTCACAGGAGAGAAAGGGGGCTCTGTTTTTATTGTGCCGGGGCAGATCATTTCCGCCTTCAATGTCCTCAGAGACCCAGGGGTAGCAGGGGTGAGAGTGGCAAATCAGGTCAAAAAACAGTTAATACCCAGGTTATTGGTTCTCTGTATGCCTCCTTTGTGGATGATGAGAAAAAAAAAACTCGGATTCTGTTACCCATCTCCCTCACCTGGGAGGGGGTTCACCTCGAGTCTGAGGCGTTCCTAGACTCTGGAGCCTCAGGTAATTTTATGGATAGATGTTTTGCCGCCAACCACCTCTTACCTCTAGTTCTGAAGGAGAGGCCTCTTATGGTAGAAGCCATAGACGGGAAACCCCTGTCATGTCCCCATATCACTCACGACACTATCGATGTGTGCATGACTACAGGAGTTCTGCACCGTGAAATCATACGATTCCAGGTTATCGACTCTCCCTCCTGTCCTGTCGTTCTAGGGTTCCCATGGTTAACGGAACATAACCCGGTGATTGACTGGGCCCAGCGAGATATAAAGTGTTGGGGTCCTAGTTGCCAGTCAAAGTGCCTGGGCAGGGTTGATGTGATTGGTAGCCTCAATATTGCCACAGCACCTCCTTTGTCCACTGAAGTCCCTGAATGTTATATGGCGCTAAAGGAGGTGTTCTCTAAAACCAGGACTGAGGTCCTACCACCGCATCGTCCTTATGACTGTGCTATAGAGTTACTCCCTGGTACTATGCCTCCTAGAGGACACGTATACCCTTTGTCACAAAAGGAAAACGACATTATGGAGGAATATATAAGAGAGAATCTAGAGCGAGGATTCATCAGACGATCCTCCTCTCCAGCAGGAGCAGGTTTCTTTTTCGTTTCCAAAAAAGAGGGTGACCTGCGACCTTGCATCGATTATAGAGGTTTGAATAGGATTACCATAAGAAATGCATATCCAATACCTCTTATAACAGAATTGTTCGACCGTTTAAAAGGGGCCCGTATTTATACTAAACTTGATTTACGCGGAGCATACAACCTGGTCAGGGTTAAGAAGGGGCACGAATGGAAAACGGCTTTTAATACACGTAGCGGGCATTATGAATACCTGGTGATGCCCTTTGGGTTATGCAATGCGCCAGCCGTTTTCCAGGACCTCATAAACGACACCCTAAGGGACTTTCTGCAAACGTTCGTTATAGTATATCTGGACGACATCCTGATATACTCTCCTGATAAGGGAACTCATCACGCCCACGTGAAACAAGTGTTGAAGAGACTATTGAGGGCTGGGTTATACTGTAAGCTAGAGAAATGCTTATTCGACATAGAGACAGTGCACTTTCTTGGGTATATAATAACCCCTGAGGGTTTCCAAATGGATCCTAAAAAACTCTCAGCGATTCTTGACTGGCCTTTACCCCAAGGGCTTAAAGCCATCCAGAGGTTTCTGGGGTTTACTAATTACTACCGGAGGTTCATTAAAAACTTTTCGGCCTTGGTAGCTCCCCTCACGGCTATGACTAAAAAAGGGCTGGTGAATCAGAAATGGACACCCCAGGCCAGTCAAGCCTTTGAGGCACTTAAACAGGCATTCACTACTGCCCCTGTTCTCCGACATCCTGATCCGGCTCTGCCTTTCCAGGTTGAAGTTGACGCCTCCGAGCTAGGTCTTGGTGCAGTCTTGTCCCAAAGGGAGGCACCCGACAAACCCTTGCATCCATGCGGCTTCTATTCCCGAAAGTTGTCCCCGGCAGAAAGGAACTATGATATCGGAAATAGAGAGTTGTTAGCAGTAATCGCAGCCTTGACGGAGTGGAGATACTTATTGGAGGGGTCTAGGGACCCCATTGTCATCATAACCGATCATAAGAATCTCACGTACATTGGAGACGCTAAACGGTTGAATGCCAGACAGGCGAGATGGTCATTGTTTCTTTCCAGCTTTAATTTCGTCCTCACATATAGACCTGGGTCAAGAAACATTAAAGCAGACGCATTGTCAAGACAGTACGAATCCTACGAACATAACATCCAAGATCAGCATCCCATTGTACCCCAGGAAAGAATTATAGCTCTTACCACGATTAGTGTCTCGTCTCCTCTGATGTTGAGATTGCAGACCGCCCAGGGTACAGCTCCTGGGGGGAGACCTCCTGCGAAACTCTTTGTACCTGAGAACGAAAGAGAAGAAGTATTAAAACTGTATCATGATAACAAAACCTCTGGGCACATGGGGATCACCAAAACAGTGTCTAGCATACGTAAACTCCTCTGGTGGCCCACGGTGCGCCGTGATGTTAAAGATTACATAACCGTGTGCGAGGTGTGCACAAGACATAAAAGTCCCCAAACAGCGCCCATTGGTTTACTCCAGCCTCTGCCAATCCCCGAACGACCATGGTCGCATTTAGCTATGGATTTTATAGTAGAGTTACCCGAGTCAAGAGGGAATACTGTAATACTCACGGTCATAGATCGATTCTCCAAAATGGGTCACTATATTCCTCTTCGGAAACTTCCTTCGGCAGCCGAACTGGTGCCCATTTTTATTTCCAATGTGGTCCGCTTACACGGTATTCCTCTTGGGATTGTCTCGGATAGGGGGACCCAATTCGTCTCCAGATTCTGGAAAGGGTTTTGCAAGAGTGTGGGGATAGACCTATCCTTCTCTTCGGCCTATCACCCCCAGACCAACGGGGCAGCGGAACGAGCCAACCAAAATATAGAGAAATATCTCAGGTGCTTTATATCCGAACGACAAGATAACTGGTCAGACCTGATACCGTGGGCAGAGTATGCCTTGAACAGTGCAGTAAGCGAAGCCACAGGACATTCCCCTTTCTTCACTGTTTACGGTTTTGATCCTCCCGTGCTCCCTGCTACGTTTCCTGATACCGCGATTCCTGCTCTGGATGAGCATTTAGTGTCATTAAAAGAAACTTGGGGAAGGGTTAAACGGGCACTGGAGGATAGTAGTGTTACCCAGAAGATCAAGGCCGACAGACACAGGAGGCCGGCACCCGTGTATCAAGTTGGGGACAGGGTTTGGCTTTCTTCACGGAACATCAAGCTTTTAGTACCCTCCATGAAACTGGCACCCAGATACATAGGGCCCTATAAGATTCTGCGGCGAATCAATCCGGTCTCCTATGCTTTGGCACTGCCCTCCCATATCAGGATACACAATGTGTTCCACGTGAGCCTTTTGAAACCACTCTTGTGTAATCGGTACACCAAGGCCCGTGTCCCCCCTCCTCCGGTCTCTGTGGAGGGCGAGGAGGAGTTTGAAGTTGAAGCCATTCTGGACGCCAGGGTTTCTAGGGGGTCCTTCAGTACTTGGTTGACTGGGTGGGCTACGGTCCGGAGGATCGCTCTTGGCTTCCGGCTACTGAGGTTCATGCTCCTCGGTTGGTGAGGGCTTTTTATTTGGCTCATCCCCGCGCCCCTGGGGGTCGTCCAGTGGCCGCCCGTAGAGGGGGGGTTCTGTCACGTTGGCCCCCGCACCCCCCCGGCGCCTGGCAGCAGCTTCCTCGCTGCTCGCTGGCCAGGCGCCGAGTGATATTGCGGTCGCTTCCGCACACGTGGGGACGCCGGGGGGCGGGACCTGGCGGGCTGGCGCGGACCCGCCGGGTTTAAAGCCCAGACTCTCAGAGAAGCCGGTGCCCTGACGTGGTAGTTACTTCCCGCAGAGCTCTTGTATATTGTTACATAATTATTGACTATTCTGTGTATGACCCCTGGCATTGGCAAACTAACGATTCTGTGCATGACCCTGGCATTGGCAAACTAACGATTCTGTGCATGACCCTTGGCATTGGCAAACTGACGATTCTGTGTATGACCCTTGGCATTGGCAAACTAACGATTCTGTGCATGACCCTTGGCATTGGCAAACTGACGATTCTGTGTATGACCCCTGGCATTGGCAAACTAACGATTCTGTGCATGACCCTTGGCATTGGCAAACTAACGATTCTGTGCATGACCCCTGGTATTGGCAAATCAACGATTCTGTGAATAACTCCTGGTATTGACTTTACTCCTCTATTCTGGTATTGAGGTCAGTCTGTGTGGCACCCCAAGCACACATCAGACCACCCCTTGTATTGTTAGGGTCTTGGGAGGAGTTAACTATTCTAGTTCTTGTGTATCATTCTGTGTCTGTCTAGTCGTGCCGACCACTCTAAGGATCGGAAGGGTAGAGAGTGTCCTGCGTATAGGGACCACTAGCCAGATAGCAGAGGGATCCGTGACGTCTCTCTTGTATGTGTTCTGTACTGCCCTTCTAGTAGTCTGTCTAGTCGTACCGACCACTCTAAGGATCGGAAGGTTAGAGAGTGACCTGCGTACAGGGACCACCACTATAGTAATCAGGGGGATCCGTGACACATGGGCAGGGAACCTGATAGGGAACACAGGAACTTGGCAATGCAAGATTTAGGTAATTAGGTGCATATACAAAGGTCATCCAGAGTGTTTGGTATACACCATGCACAAGCGATCAGTTCATAGAGGCAGCACCTATTTACAGTAGGTTAGGGATAAGATCTGGATTGAATGAAGAAGCATCTGTTGCTTCTTTCAGGCGGAGCAGCCTGAAAATATTGACTGGATTCTAAAGGGCAGGAAAAGTGTTGCCAGGGTTCAGGTCACAATGGAACTGGTTTTGGGCACTGGTCCTCTTGTGCCCCTTACATGCCCCTGAACTTGGTCCTTTATAACTTAATTATTAATTTTTATTTAGAATGATTCTATGTGTACCAGTGTATATAACCTTATAGATATAGGGGTACTAGTTGGAATAATGCAGGGATTAAGTCCTAAAAAAGAAGTACAGGAACTCACAAAAGTTTCCCGTATGGTCCTTATTTAGCTGAGGTGGTAATAGGGAGCAGTTAACCCTTAGCTGCTCTCCATTATCAGCTGTATTGTCCGAGAGCCGTGCATACAGCCAGAGGACAATGCCAGCCTCTGCATCCACCAGTTCATATCATTTCTCCTCCAGTCCATTTCATTTCAGCCCCCCCAAGTCATTTCTCCCCCTATCCATTTCAGCTCCCCCAGTTCATTTCTCCCCACTGTCCATTTCAGCTCCCCAGTTCATTTCATTTTAGCCCCAACCCAGTTCACCCCCCCATCCATTCAATTTTAGCCCCCCATTTCATATCTCCCCCTTCCCATTTCACTTTAGCCCTCCTCAGTTAATTTCTCCCCCTGTCCATTTATTTATTTATTTATTTATAAAGTATTTTACCAGGACGGATACATTGAGATTTCTCTCGTTTTCAAGTATGTCCTGGGTTCAAGAACATTGAAGTGATACAGTTACAGAAATACAAAGTAATACAATGCAAGATATTAAAAAACAACACAAATATACAGATTAACAGAAAATAAATATGTAGGAAATAGTCATTATTTTACATGTATACAGGTGCATTCTGTATTGAGGTATGTTAGTAAGGAGCTCTTGAGTGACTTAAGACTGGGGGAAGATTTGATTGTGTCTGGGAGGTTATTCCATAATTGTGGTGCTCTGTAGGAAAATGAGGACCGAGCCACTGTCTTTTTGTATTGTGGTATTGCAAGTAAGGTGCTGGTCCTGGATTGGAGGTTATAGGATGAGGGAGCTGCTGGGGGAAGCAGTCTATTCAGATAGGGTGGTAGCTTCCCAGAAAAGCTCTTAAACACCAGGCTGGAAAGGTGAAGGGTGCGTTTAGACTCCAGAGATGGCCAGTTTAGCTCTTTTAACATGTCACAATGGTGGGTCATGTAGTTACATTGTAATGCAAAGCCGCAGAATGAGTTATACAATGTAGTAAGTTTCTGAAGGTGTGTTTGCGGGGCTGCTGTATACACTAAATCTCCGTAATCAATAGCCGGCATTAGCATTTGTTGTACAATCTGCTTTCTTACCGCGGGGCTCAGGCAGGATTTGTTTCTGTACAGGGCACCTAGTTTGGGGTAAAGTTTAGATGAGAGTTTTTCAATGTGGGGGCCAAAGGATAGATTAGGGTCCAACCACATACCTAGATATTTGAGAGAAGTGACTGTGGTCAGCGTGCCATTTGATTTTGTCCCAACACATAGATGGGGATTTTGCAATTTATGTAGTTTAGGTGCTGTTCCAAAGAGCATCGTTACAGTTTTGTCAGTATTTAAAAAAAGTTTGTTTGTGTTTGATCCACTTTTCTACCTCTGTGAATTGTTCTTCCAGCACAGCCTCCAGCTACGGGAGATTTGATTTGCTGGTATAGATTACGGTGTCGTCTGCATACATATGTATAGTTGAGGCTTTGCAGACGTTGGGCAGATAATTTATGAATATTATGAATAGCAGGGGACCTAGTATTAAGCCTTGGGGTACACCGCAAGTGAGTGGGAGGGGGAGGGAGGAGCGGCCAGAAATGGACACATATTGTGATCGGTCAGATACATATGATTGAAACCAGGTTAGCGTGCGATCACCAATGCCAGAGTTTTTAAGTTTTTGTAATAAGATGCCATGGTCTACTGTGTCAAAGGCCTTGGCAAAATCAAGGAAGATGGCTCCAGTTAGGTTTCCTTGTCCCATCCCAGCTTGGATATCATTGCAGACTTTTAAAAGGGCAGTTGTAGTTGAGTGATTTGGACGAAAGCCGGATTGATCCGGGGTTAAGTAGTTCCAATATTGGTAATAATCACGTAATTGTGTGTAGACGTATTTTTCCAAACTTTTTGACATTACAGGGAGCAACGATATCGGACGGTAGTTGGATACCAAAGTACTGTCACCACTTTTATGGATAGGTACCACTCTCGCAGTCTTCCAGAATTTGGGTATGTATCCAGTCGCCAGTGATTCATTGATTAGGGTTGCGACAGGATTTGCAATTGCCGGTGCATTGATTTTCAGCAGCATTGCTGGTATTTGATCAGGTCCAGCCTGGTATTTCATTTTTTGCTTACGGAGAAGTTTAGTAACGACACTGACAGGCGCTGGTCTAAAACTGAATTCCTGTCTGATACAGGGACTTTGCACAGTTGGAGGGGACTGACCTGCATGAGGCCTTTCTGATTGCATGTCATTTCCTAGCTTGGCAATCAAAGTGGTGGCGCATCCAACAAAATAATCATTAAAGGCATTTGCTACATCTAGGGGTGTTGCAGGGTTTGGTTGTTTACTTTGACAGCAGTGGGCTGGGAGTGGACTGGGGGCGCTTGTATGTTACTTATGGTTCTCCAAAAGTTTCTATGGTTTGATATGTTATTGTTCAGATTTTCATTGAAGTAATGGGCTTTAGCCATTTTTGTTTGTTTTGTGCTTTCATTCCGGCATTTTCGGTATTCGTAGTGATCGTTCATGGAACCAGTACTCTTGAAATTTGACCACAGTGAATCTCTAAGCTGGTACATTAGTGTAAGATCAGCTGTAACCCAGGGGAGATGGGTCCCTTTTACTCGTACTTTACGAAGCGGGGCATGGGAATTCCAGACTTGCAGGAGCTCAGACTTGAAAGTATTCAATTGCACAGTCAAGGCCTGGGATTAGGTTTAGTCTGTACCAGGGGAGCTGTTTGAGATCACTTAGGAAGGATAAATAAAATAAAATAATAATAAATAAATACATTTCTTGAAAGACCTGGTTATTACCTTTGGGGGAGATTTCATGGCCTTTATTTTGCGCACGCAGTACACTAGACAATGGTTACTAAAGCTATTAGCGAGAACGCCTGCCTCCTGTATTCCATCAGGAGATGAGGAGAGAATCCAGTCCACCAGCAAGGTATGGTTAGGGCTTTTCATATTAATGCGAGTAGGGGAGCAGATTGAGTTGGCTGCAAAGTTTTAAACGGTGAGCAGTGTTTATTGTTTTTAGGATTTAGCCAATCTGTATTAAAATCGCCGAGGACCAGCAGTTCACTTTTTTGGTTTTGGGCAAGTAGGTTATTAAGGATTTGAGTTATGTCAGAGAGGGAGTGCACTGGAGAGCTCGGTGGGCGATAGAATCCAGCAACAATGATTGATTTACTGAATGGGATCTCAATTATACCAAAGAGGAAATCAAAGGTGACAGGGGAGCTAGAAATCTGTAAGGGGGTGAACTTTATGGACTCCTCAACATAAATAACAATTCCCCCTCCTCTCTTTGCTCTGTCCTTTCTATAACATGAATACCCCTGTATTGATATGGCAGAGTTTGGTACTTTTGGGGTTAACCATGACTCTGTGAGCACAATGATTTTGGGTTTGTAATCGCAACACCAAGCCTGAAGCTCATCCAATTTAGGGAGTAAACTGCGGATGTTACAGTGCACAAATGAGAGGCCTTTTTTAGTGGGGAGACTAAAGGTTGTGTCAGCTATAGGACCAGGGTTAGTTTCCACATCGTTTGGCAGGGAAAGTAGCAGGATAAATAGGAATTTGGACAGAGTTTTCTTTTGGTAATAATTAGGGATGAGCTGTTCGGTTCGATCAGTTCGGAGTTCGACTCGAACATTGGCAGTTCGAAAGTTCGCAAACTTCGAACTTTTTGGCGTGTTTGGTTCGAGTTCGAAAAAAAATTAAATTTGAAAAATATAAAAAATGCTTAAAAAAATACAAAAAAATCTAAAAATAAAGAGACTCTTAACTGCAGAATATTATAAGCAACGGTTTATTAGATAATGAATTAAAAAATTACCTAATGTCGTCTACTATAGGTGCAAAGATTCTCACCTCTAAATGACCTGTGCTCTCAAACGGCGTAAACAACAGGTGTTTAATTAGTATTTGTAAATAACATGTGCTTCTAATTAGCAATTAGAATTTGATACATTGCTTGCAGACTGGGTGTGGCCTGCACATGTATGAACAAACACTGTTTGTTTTGAATTCTAAGAAGTGTTCATTTCTACTATATGATCCTCTCTGATATGCTGTTTAACCCCTTAAGGACCAGGGCTCTGTAAAGCCAATCATTAATGATGTAGCTGTTACGTCATTTGTCATCAAGGGCTTAATAAAATCTTTATCACAGTCCTTAGATTTAAACATAATATTCCAGTATTTGTAAGTCATGTACCTCTCCCGGAGGGCCTATGTGAGCATACAATTATTATTGTGTTAACTTGTACGCTTTATGATAGACATTTCTGAGTCCCTAGAGTCTCTGACTATCCATTGTCATATATACCTTGCTTTATACATATAAAGCCCCGTTCACACTGTGCGATTTGAAAGTCGCGTGATTTTCCGCGCGATTTTCATATTCGCGACATAGTGCGATAATGTCGCATGATGTCACGCGACGTCGCGGTTTTGTGCAATTTTTGCAAAGCACCACCAATGCAAATTGCAAAATCGCAGATAGAAAATCTCAAAAAAAGGGTCATGTACCAGCGACCTGCTACCGCGACATGTGACGTCGCACGGCAAGATGTGAACAGCTCCATTGAAATGCATTGGAGAAGCTACGCAGTGCGACGTCCCTCGGATTTTGCTGCGGCGTCGTGGCAAAATCCGCGCGATAAATCACACAGTGTGAACGGGGCCTAATACATTCCCTCATCTAACAGGAAAGTAGCCAGTTCCTGTGCATTTTAACCCCTTAAGGGTGGCTAGGTGTCGTGTGTGGGTCTCTGATGGCAATGTTTCTATACATCCTACAAATCCGCCACTTCACGGGCAGGTTATGGGGACCTCCTAGGCACGATATTTGAAGGTATTTTTCATTTTTATTTTTAACCCTTATTTTATGGAAAACTCACTGTTCCTTTAAAAACGTCTTTTTTTTTTTAACTTTTTGTCCTTGTTTCCTGTCCCCCAGGGCACTACCCGGACCCCCATACACCTTTTATGGCAAATATCTTGCATATATGCCCTCTTGGAGGGCACTCTAAAAACCGAACTTTTGAGTCCCATTGACTTGCATTGAGTTTGGTTCGAGTTCAAACTCGAACTTTTGAAATTGTTCGAACTCGAACTTTTGAAATTGTTCGAACTCGAACTTTTGAAATTGTTCGAACTCGAACTTTTGAAATTGTTCGAACTCGAACTTTTGAAATTGTTCGAATGCGAACCGAACACGGGGGGTGTTCGGCTCATCCCTAGTAATAATGTGGTTGCAGAGTTTTAAATCTTTGTGTGGGGGTAGGAGGGCTGGATTTTAACACTCTCCACCAGCACTCAGCTGATAGGTTAAAAGAACTGAGCAGGCTGTGGTGTATTGGAACTTGTTTTCCATCCTGGGGCAATTGGAAAGGTGTATAGAAGGAGAGAGTAGTTTTAGAGAGAAGGGAGGAGAAAGAAAAGAGAAGCAATAGTGGGATAAACATTATAGGGAAAGGTGTTGGAGGTGAGTAAAAACAGGAAATAGAGAGGTACCAGAGTAAATGGTGTAGGTTGCTGCGATATCACATGATCAATTAGTTGGGTATATATTAAATGAAAACCATGGGGTGGGTGGGCAGGCGGGAGCAAAGTCCTGCTGGAGGAGGATAATGAGCTGCTCTCTGCCAGGGCCAGGTAGGAAGACTGAGTTTTGGGTGTGTGCTGAAAGAGAAATTAAGATTGCAAATAGCATCACATTGGGTTGAAGTTGTCCAGGAATTTAGGGGGGAGTTTTGTAGGGGGCAATAAAAGTTAAAGGTTCATTGAACATGACATGGGGCAGAATAGCAGGCCTAGAGCCAATGGGGAGAAAATTTAGAAAAAGGGAGTGGAATGCAGAATTCAGATAGCATTACAACAATTCAAATATATAAAGATACACTTGTGTGCTATACATATATATACATAATCACACACATACAAACACACATATACAGTGATATTACAATGTAAACATAATATACATCAAGAGAAAAGGCATTAGGCTATGCGAGACGCAGAATTGTAAGATCACCTTCAGTGAATGAAGTTTCTAAGCAAGATGCCTCATTGTTATTAGTCCTGCTGGATGAGAATAATGAGCTGCTCTCTGCCAGGGCCAAGTAGGAAGACTGACTGAGTTTTGGGTGTGTGCTTCAGTGAATGAAGTTTCTAAGCAAGATGCCTCGTTGTTATTAGGCCTGCTGGATGAGGATAATGAGCTGCTCTCTGCATTTCAGCTCCCCCAGTTCATATCCCCTCTTTCCATTTCAGCTCACCCAGTCCAGTTAATTTCTCCCCCTGCCCATTTCAGCTCCCCAGTTATACACACACACCACCCCCTGCTTGTTATATATTTACTATAGGTTAGGTAGAATCCTTGGCTGTCTCCTGGGTCCCAGCTGGGCTGTCTATACTCCCCCTCCCTGCACATGCTAGACACTTACAGGCAAGGCTCAGCTTTGCGTGACTGGGAGGGGAATGGGCGGGGCCAGCATGTCCCACTGTGACCTGCTGGGCTTCCTCATCCTCCCCCCCCCCCAGCAGGCCTCTTACTTCAGGCGCAGCGTGTGGGAGTTTGATCCCACACACTGCCGATCAAATGGGAGACCCTGTGCAGGCATCCAGCACAGCAGGAATGGCATTCCCACTGGTGGAGTAGTCCAGGAACGCCGTTTCTGAGCCTTCCCCCTGCACCCGACCCCTGAAATAATGGATTAAGAGTTTTGGGTTAGGGTGATGTTTTGTGATGTAAAGATTTTGTGTTTGGGTTAAGGGAGATTTTGGGCTTAACCTCCCTGGTGGTCCGATTTTGACATATTTTGACATATTTTATATGTCAAAATCCGTGCATTTATTTAGCCCCCTGGTGGTAATCCCAAGTGTGGCTCGAGGTTAAATTTCAATGCTGAAAGCGGTAAGTATGTCCTGGGTGGCGAGTATGTACCGTTCAGTATCTTGCCCAAGGACACTTACTGGAGAGGTGCTCTTGCTGGGATTCGAACCTGTGTCTCCATGGTCTCCACAGTCATAGAGCAGTGATGTTACCTAAGGCAGTATTTCTCAACCTCAGGACCCACAATTGTCCTTGGTCATTAAGTCACGACCCAAAAATAATTGAATTTCGGAAACATTATAATTTATTCCACAAAACAACGTGTGCAATATTCTACAATGTATGCACTTTGTAAACAATTTTGTAAATAAACAGGGATTCTTTCCAAAATGGATAGTGCAGTAATCACAGCACTAGTAAAAACGAAAAGCGCTGTTGAGGCAAAAAATCATTAAAATAAACTGTAATTGAAACATATGAAATTAATTAGAACTTAAGAGCACGAAGCATCCTCAGTTTTCCCTTAAGTGTCTCAAAGTCTGGGGTGATGGTAGACAAAGCAACTCTAATTTAAATCACTACTGAATGAATAATAAAATATTATAAAAAACTTAGATTCACCTGTTCTGCGCTCCCCCCGCCGTCTGTCTCTGCCGCTGTGCACATTTTTTCACAGCAGCCTGCCCTCCCTGAGCCTACGCAATTTGCGTAGCTGAACGCTACTCTAATCGCATAAGCTCAAGCTGGCCAAGAGATTGAGAAGTCTGCAATACGTGTCTGGCGCGGCCTACGTCCTGAACCTACACTCTTCAGTGCCTCAGAGACACTGAAGAGCAATGGAATAGCTTGGACCAATGGGAAAGCACCATTGGTCCAAGCCATTCAAAAAATGCCTCCATGGGAGGCTGGCCTATATAAATATACTTTGCTTCAGTGAGGTGTGGATTGTACACAGTGGCTCCTGGTGTTGGGAGTACAGAGCGTGCCAACAGCAACAGAGCAACAGAGCGTGTCCCACCCCACACCTCCCATTTCAGATTCCCCCCCCCACCTTACCATTACAGAGTATCTTACCTGATGCAGCAGGTCCCAGGTGGCGCCTGAGAACATTCAGAGGTAGCTGCGCCACCTGGGACTCGCTGCTGCAGGTAAAATGCATCAGCGGGTCCCAGCATTAGACAGGCCTGGGGGCACTTGCTCCGTGACCCAGTCCGCCCCTGGTCGCGACCCACTTTTGGGTCGCGACCCACCACTTGAGAAACTCTGACCTAAGGCATACAGGAATGTTGTACCACAGCTCTCATGATTCTCTGACCATAACTATGACTAGTGGAGACCATTAACTTAAAAATGCATAATTATGTGATTTCTCTTTAATTTTGTATTGGGCTGAAAGCAAGCTTTTGAATCTAATATTTGTATGATGTCAAAAATGTACTTTGGGCACAGCAAAAATAAAACAAGCATTTTACCAAACCTTATTAAAACAAACATAACAAAATGCTCAATTGTTTGGAAAACTTCAGAACACTGTTTCTATTTACACTTTTTATTGTGTTCATTTTTTTTATTTGTTATCTTAGGCTGGTTAGATAGATAGCTTTAATTTGTATTTTTCAGAGTGGCCTAAGGAAACAATTACAAAGTGTTATATACCTTATTTTATTGCTACAACGGCTTGCATTTTTAAGTAGACACTAACACAGAATTAGGTTTTATCTCATGTTTTCAAATAATTGTTTTTCTTTATATACGCATTTGTAGCAAGATCTGCATGTAAAAATCTTTTTCATTTTCTTTCTAAAAGAAAACCTTGACAATGTCAAATAATATTAGTCAATTTTCCAAACAATGCAGAAAATACATATACAGGGTTACTCAGAGAAAGTTGAAACTCTGGAGAACTTTTGGAGAAGTGAAAATTCTAAGTTAAAATAGCTGATTTGGAAAGTGAGATAAATGGGAGAATTTTTCTGGTTTGGCTATTTTGACCTAGAATTTTCACTTCTCCAAAAGTTCTCCAAAGTTTCACCTTTCTCTGAATAACCCTGTAAATGTATTGCTTTTTTTTATTTTTTATTACGCTATAATGCTTTTCAGTTTACATTCTGGTTTATGGTATTTGCATTCTGTTTGCTTGACAAATCTAAATTACAGCCTGCATAATACCAATTTGTTTATTATACAAAGCTGTAGATCTGGCAGTGGATATGCATTCTAAAAAAGGGACTAAAAAGCTTTATTCTATACACACACAGAGTAACAGTAACAGTAAATTACTATGTAATAGTTTCTTTGTCTACCCATTTTTTTTCTACAGAAACTGGGTGAAAGGTGGGCAGCTGTGTGCCGCTGGACCGAGGAACGTTGGAGCAAACTGCAAAAAATTCTTCTCCTCTGGCAGCAGTTGTTAGAAGAACAGGTATTGGGGAAAAATCTTTTATGTGAACTCAATAGGCTAGATTCACTAGATCTTCCTACTAGATTTAGGAATGAGCTGTGAGATCTCTTGGGGATCTGTCAGTCTTAAAAAGTTAAAATCACCAAGGGCTGGATTCCTTGAAGGTTGCATCTTTAAACTTATGATTCTTCTTAGGAATCACAGCTAGGTGATTTTTAACGTTTTAAGGCTGATAGATCCCATTAGATCTCACAGCTTATTTCTAGATCTAGCAGGGAGCATTATTGAATCTAGCCTGTTGTCTGCCTCATGAAGAATATATGAGATGTGTCTAAAGTTGAGTGAATGGTCCTTACACAGCTTGGTAACTGAGGTGGCCTCTGTGTTTGTGTTCCATCATTAAGAAGTATCCCATTGCAAAATATAGTCATGTGCATAGATACTCTGATGGCCAAAATTGTGGATACACCTTACATTTTTACAAACCTTTGCAGTTTAAAGTACTTTTTATGTAAAAATCTCTAAAATGTCGGGGGCCGGAGCTAGCTGTGGAAGCGAGCGGTCACGTTTTGCGGAGCTCCCGCTGGCTTTCTGTTGTTTTGCTACTTTATACCACTCGTTTTCCCACAAACTTGCTTTTTATATTCCCTGGACTAACTATTAAGCTTCGGGGGACGCGATTGGTGCTGCCTGGTGTGCCCGACGGTGGATCCCGGCTCCCTGGAGGCTTGGGCCTATACTTCGGGCCTACCTTCTGTGTCTCTCTGAAGCCTCTGTGGAGTTCTACAGTGCCACTTCGGATTTGATCGCCTGCATGGGTAAGAAGCAACCCCCCAGCACTCCCTCGAAGAGTGGCTCCCGACAGCGGGACATAAGGGAATCCATGAGGCATGGGTCAGCTACTCAGAGAGTGACTGCCTCCTCCCCCTTCCCCTCTGGATATGAGACCTCCGATGAGAACGCTTACTGGCCTCAGGCTGCAGGGGTGCCCTGGCTTTGCCCATCGTCTCAGTCGCTGGGATCACAACCAGCGTCCACAGCAGCCAAGAAGCGGGCACAAAAAAGCGGAGGGCCGTGATGGCGGCATCCCTGGCGGCCGAACATATTCTCCCGCAGGGAGACTTGCTGGACGATCCGCAACCCTCAGCTACTGGTAGCATGGCCTCAGAACGTGATAGCTCCTCTCAGGACCCCCGGGAGCAGGGAGTCTTGACGGGGACACTCGACAATGACGCTATTCCCTTGAATACTGTGGATGACGATCTTCCTTCTACGAAGGGGGACCTTCGCAAGATCATAGTTGAAATTCGAGAAATGTGGAGACCAGAGGTAGCGGCTGTTCGAGTGGAGGTGATCAGACCTCAGGTGACAGCGGCGCACGTACGGATGGAGGAGGTCAAACTGGAGCAGACCAGCTTATCTGGCCAGGTGGGCAGTCTTCGCTCGCAGGTGGAGGTCCTAACGCGTTCTGTGGAGACGTTGGAATCACGTCACCGTCGCCGTAATATACGGGTCAGGGGTATCCCGGACTCGGTCCCCACGGAAGGTCTGTTGCCATACGTGAGTTAGCTCGCAATACAGGTCTCGGGTCTACCTTCTGATACAAAGGAACTAATTGGAGCAGCATTTCGTGTCCGGAAGGCTGCTGCGGCCCCCAAAGGGAAACCAAGGGACGTCGTGGTGGTCTTTCGCGATGTGGCCTCGAAAGTCGCGCTTATGTCTGCCCCGGGACCCCGTGAAGTTTGAGGGGGTCACGTTGGCCCTGTATCATGATCTCCCGTTTATGACTCTGTTGGCACGTTGCCGATTTCGAGATGTGACGTCCGCCCTCCGCCGTCAGGGGATTCGATACCGGTGGGGCCTGGCTGGCTCCTTGGTAGTCACTTATGCTAACGTTCCGTACACGGTCACCAACCCTGATATGGCTTGGACCGATTTGGCATTTGCAGGCATCTCACCGGATGCACTGGAGATTCAGCCGGGATGAGACATTTTTGTTGCCTTTTTTACCCCCTGACTCCAGACGGACCTGGGTCGCTACTGTCTTCTCTTTTTATAGAGTAGGGATGGCCGGGATCCCCCGGTTAACTGCTTTTTCCTGTTGCATGGATCACTTCCCTATTTTCTAGTCCTCCCCCCATTCTGCTCAGTTTTGCAGACTGTTTTCTTAGCTACATAGGTGATTGCGCCTCCTTATTGCAGAGGACTTACGCCCCCCTTTTAACCCCCCACTTTTATTTTCTTTCGCCAGAGGACTTTTTGCTACTTGGATATGACCTTACATATGCCTATCCCTTTTCTTCTTTGCCTGTTGTTACATGCTGTAAGGTTCCATTATTTGATATTCGTTTGCTGGCCCTGTGTGGCCGTATCTTGTTTGATTACATGAGACTTGTTTTATAATTCTCTAAATAAAGAATTTAAAAAAAAAAAAATTATCTCTAAAATGTCATAGCACAAGTAAAATTGAATATAGTAAATGAACTTAACAACAAAAAATCTTTAAATAAATTCAGTTTTGGCTGTAAATGTACCATAATGCATCTTGGCTATTTTATAGCATAAAAATTATAATTTCAAGTTTGTCACAATGTGTTTTTTCAATAACGTGTTGGATAGCCTTTGGCCTTAACTACTGCATGACACCTTCTAGGCATTGACTCTACAAGTCTTTTGACATCCTCTTCTGTGATCATATGATGCCAGGAATTGATTATAGCCTCAACGAGTCCTCGCTTGTTGCTTAGATTCTTGCTCGAGACCATGCGCTTCAATCTTGGCCACAGATTTTCGATGGGATTCAAGTCAGGGCTATTTCCAGGCCAGGGAAGCAGAGGAATTATCTTGTCAACCAAAACTGAAAAATCAGAATGTGTATCCACAATTTTGGCCACTGGTTAGAAGATGAAAAGTGAACTGTTTGTAGAACGTCATATTTAATATGACCTAAATATAGGGCCTCGTTTGTCCATGTGGATAGAAATAAATAAAATGAAGATAGTGAGTCTCTTTCTTATAGGAAAGAGCTCTGGAGGAATCGATCAAAATGCCACAACAACATTTTGCCGGGAGGATAGCAGTGAAGTAGGGATTGTAACGGGTTGTTTTGCTATATTGCCATTTTAACATTTCCCTTAATTTTTTTGTATTTACTTTTTTACTATTGCCACATATGGAATGTGTTATCATAAAGACCACCAGCACATCTCACCACAAATATTTATGTAATGGCAGTCATTATGGATGTATTTTACAATAAGGAAAAAAATCTCTTTGGCCAATCTTAATTTGACTTCTGCCAAGCATGCCTAGACTTTGTGCTTAGCTTTTTTTTAACCCTTTGTCATCTTTTCAAAGTGTTTGTTCAAGGCCTGGCTGTCCGAGAAAGAGGAATCTTTAAGTAAGATCCAAAGGAGTAACTTCAAAGGCCAAGCAGAGCTGAGTGCCAGTGTGAGAAGGTTGGCAGTAAGTATTTGTGTTATTTGAGGAATGCGTGCCCTCTAGATGTTGATGGTCCTGAGAAAAGTATTCTAGGGAACTTAGAATTTACCAAGTAATAAGTAGATCTCTTCTTTTCTTCTCTCCCCTCCCTCCTATCCCATTTCATTGTTGATGTTCTGAGTCCTTCTTTGGAAGTCATTCATCTTCATTTCATAAGACCATGCAAAACTAACCAGCAATAATGTGTCTCTGTGCACATTACTGTTACATTCTTGCACACAAAGTACTGAACAAACATCTCATAAATTACAGTGTTTAAAAAGGTCACAGCTGCCAGCAACAATCGAATTTAAATAACTAAAGAGCCTCTAATCCTTCCTTTTAACAATTTCTTAAACACTAAACAGTGTTTGACTATTATGCTGTGGTGTCATTCATATTTTCTTAGTTTTAAGGCTGGTTTATATGCAGATATTATGAGGAACCTAACCTCACCTGCTGTTCTTTTGTTTCAATTCACAGCACTTAAGTATCACTACCTTTGTTATATACCAGTTATATTTAATGTGTTACTAATTCATCTCATTGCTCTAAAAGCTTCTAAACATCCAGTCATTGACACTAAGCTGAGAAAAGAAGCAACCTTTATCCTGTGTTTATCATATTCAAGCATAAGGATACAAGTGGGGCAATTACTCTAAAATAACATTTGTTGAGATGGGCTGAAATTGAATGGACAGGGGGAGAAATGAACTGGAGGGCTGAAATGAAATGGGCAGGAGGGAGAAATGAACTGGGGGGGCTGAAATGGACAGAGGGGAAAAATGAACTGGGGGGAGCTGAAATGGACAGAGGGGAGAAATGAACTGGAGGGCTGAATTGAAATGGACAGGAGGGAGAAATGAACTGGGGGGGGCTGAACTGGACAGAGGGGAAAAATGAACTGGGGGGAACTGAAATGGACAGGGGAGAAATGAACTGGAGGGCTGACATGGTCAGGGGGAGAAATGAACTGGAGGGGCTGAAATGGATAGAGGAGAGAAATGAACTGGGGGGGCTGAAATGAAATGGACAGGAGGGAGAAATGAACTGGGGGGGGCCTGCCTGAAATGGGCAAAGGGTAGAAATGAACTGGGAGGAGCTGAGATGGTCTACATTAGGAATTTCTAGGTGATATAATTTTATTGTAATATTGGATTGTATATAAAGGGAAAAAAACACATCCATTGAAGTGCTGGTCTTTAATCTATATTTTCTTGACAAATAAAGATAAAATATAATATTATTTATTCAATAAGCATCTGTATAGCAGTAATTACTGCAATGTTTATGAAAGGGTGGTTGTCCAACCAGACCTTTTCGAACAGTTTGTTAGTGCAGACGTGACATGAGTTTTAGAATGTGATACTTGAGTCACATTTAGGCAACTGGAAGCTTTGCAGGTTGGGAGGGTCCAGCAATGGTCTGCACTTATGAGGCTACAACACTTTCCACAGGCTAGAAAACATCTTAAGATATTTCAAAGAAGCGTCAACCTTTGTACCTTTGGTGCACCACTCAAAGCACAAACAATGCTTTTTAGTGACTTATAGTGCATATAAGGTAAAATAATAAGTTATTTTTCTACTTTCAGGACTTAAAGCAAGATTTGGGGAAAAAGAGCCAGACTTTAGACCATCTGCATGAGATTGCCCAGGATGTGGTTCAGCTTGCTGGCAATTCAAAGGCTTCACAGAAACTCAAGGACGATATGGAGTATCTAGCCCAAAGATGGGATGGGTTGGTGCATCAACTTGAGGAGTACATGAACGAGGTATCCTGCATGATTAAATGAAGATTAAATAACTGTTAATGGCACCTCTCAGTTTAAGAGAGCTTGAAGTACCTTGATTGCACATTCCCAGATTTCAACATAATAGTATCTGTTTACCAACCTTGGAAAGGATGTATGACTGAGATATTTTGTGATCTTGAGTTTCAAACAGACTTTGCAGTTGGTGATATAACCAACAGTGTTATTCACAAAATGCCATTTTTAACAATGTTACAGATAATAACGAAAAGCACCATTTTTGAAACCACTGTAATCTTTGGCGATCCAGATATGGGAAAATCAAAGAATGGCATGCGAAGATTCATTGATGAAAGCTTCACCTGCCGTTCTCTGATTTTCCCTATTGGGATAGCCGAAGTTCAATGCAGCAACAGTGGTTATCACCGTTCTTTCCAATAACACTGAATAACTGAGAAAATAACTCTTTAAGTGATTTGTCTTGCAAACTGTTAAGGCTAGTTCGATCAATTCCTGAACCATATTGTAGAGTCTTTCTGGCTTCCACCTCATTCAGTATAAAGTTCTGTCAAGGGCTCATCACTTAGCAGAGAGCACACGCCAGTCACATCTCTCACCCATACATTGTTAAAATAAATATAATTGTGTATCTCCAGTATGAAATCATTCAAATTTTTAAACAATAAAATGATAAATATTACATATACAATGGCTAGTGCTTCTGGGACATCTAAGTCTTCTTAAGACTAACTTTTCTTTTAAGGAATACCGTAATTCCTAGAGCAGTCACCAAAAATGGCAGGAGCATCATTTGAGATCACAAAGGTGCACTATGGGATTGAGATGTGGGTACTGTTTAAGCTATTGATGCCATCAACAATGTCTTTGAAATAACACAATACACTGCATCCATTATATCCTGGAACCATTTTTTTTCTACTGTATGTTTCAAGAACTTACTTACTGGCTATGAAAGTATGGTAAACTGGCCGTGAAGGTATGCACAATGCTCTAATAGGTGGCAAACGTGTGACTCTGCCACCCATCCACTCCATATCTGCTATGCTATACATTAAGATATAACCCATGGAACAACACCCAATGGATACATAGCTACTGGTGTCCTGACCTCTGGAAATGATGTGAAGACCTTTCTCTGTAGTCTCTAAAGCAGGGGTGAACGACCTCGGCCCCCAAATGTTTTGGAACTACATTTCCCAAGTCCCTATCAGGCCGAGCATCATGGAAGGTGTAATTCCAAAACATCTGAAGGACCAAGTTTGCTGACCTCTGGTCTAAAGACTGGTGATTGAAAAGTGATTTGAGTCAACATAAATACCATACCATGATCACTTTTTCCTTATTATAGATTAAAATACCTCTAAAGGGTCATTGATTTCTTTATGATACGTGCGTACCTTGAAATTAGAACTGGCTTACATTTCATAAATGGACTTTTTACATATTACATTTTATTTATTGAAGCCCTTTGTTTCAATTTAATTTTAAAGTGCTTTTATTTATTTTCTAATTTTTTCTTAGCTCACTGAGTCAGTTACTACCTTAGGGGTACCACAAGAAACATTGAAGGTAGCCATCGAGACGGTGACTGTCACAGAGAAAAGTAGCATATATTTAGTCGAACAAGAGCTTCCTCCTCCTCCACCTCCAAAGAAACGACAGATGTACCTGGACACCGAAGAGAAGAAAAGGTGATTTTTGTTTTCTACTACACACGGTCTTTAAGTCTTACATTTTATGACAACAGCATTTAATGCAGATGTTTCTAAACTGTATGAGAAACCAGGATTTATATGTAATATCGTTTAAAACTCTTAGGGCCCTATTCCAAAGTTGTTGTTAACTTAACCATAACTGTTCCAGAGCCATTATAGGGCCCTATTACAAACATCACTCTAAAATGGAGACGGTAAGCAGGAAAATCTGCAGATTTTCCCTTACGGTCTCCACTTTAACGCTATACTCTGGGGTAGGCGCCAATTTGGCACCTCGCCCCGGAATGCAGTGCAAAGATGCCGAATATCAGCAGTAACACTCAGAGTATCTGCTCTTGGAGTCCTTTAGACTCCACGGAGCCTTGGATGTCCCAGCCATGAGCTTGCTCGGAGCCACAGAGTGACTGTGGAGGGAAACTGGGAACTATTTGCTCCCAGTCTCACTCTGCTCCTGGCGAGAAGAAGCAGTGGATCACACCGCCCTTTTCTCTGTGGGATGAGAGGTAAATATGGGATTTTTAGCGGGTGGGGGTTAGAATGTGTTAAATGATTTTGCGTTTGCAGAATCAATTAATACTAGATTTTAGGAGTTAAGATTTGTCGGTTCGCATCCCGACATTAACAACGTTAACTCCTGCTCCTTGTAATACCTCCCGTCTTGACTCTTGAGACAATAAAAAGATTGCACTCCCGATGTTAAGTATAGGAGACGCAAAGTACAGTAAGCTCGTGCAAGCTGCGAAGCGCTGATTTCACCTCACCCCAGTGAACCATCAACTATGGAATATCGATGTCAGACGTTAAATTTACTATTGCTTACATATGGAGATACTACGGTAACAACAACTATGGAATAGAGCCCATAGTCTATTTAGTTGTTAATTTAACCAGAGCTGTTAAGAACTTAACACCAACCTCGGAGTCGAAATAAGGCCCTTCGGCTCCTATTCCATGAGAACCATTAGTTTTAGGAATGAGTTGTGCAGTCCATTTGTAAATACTAACAACTCACTTGCTATTCCAGGTTGAGTAGTAACTCCTGTTACTGGTCGACTTGACCTGTAGCTTACGGTACAATAACAGACTCCATACTTTTTATAGGATGCCCAAAAGTGGTCTTGTGCCAACTGCAAACCATCACACTGACAAGGATAGGGATTCTACAATGCTGTGCTTTATCCTATACCAGCATAGAGCAGTCCTGGAAAGAGGCTCTCAAAACTTAATAGGGAGTTTTAGCGTTATTCCGACTGAGGTATAAATTGGGAAAATAATGTTTGATCTCTGCCCCCCTCTGATGTTTCTGAACTACAACTCCGATGATTCTGTGGCCATCTACTGCAGTCAAAGAATTCCAGGAATTGTAGGCAATAAATATCTGGGGGGCTGGTATTTGAGATCCCTGCTCTAATGCAATATTAACATAATGCCACAGGACAACCTGTTTCTTATGAAAATGAATGCCGTTTAATGGAGTAACCGGCAGCCATAGAAAAGAGGTCATGTGATATACTAAACTTGCCAGCCAGTGCTTAAATACACTCTCATTATCACAGACCTTGTAATACTAAAACTTTGGTCTGGTCTCTACAAAGTACCATAATGTTATAGGTCATTTGCAAAATAGGAAAATTGGATATCAAAAATAATTTTTGAAGTGCAGACATTTTTTGAGTTATTTATTTATAAAGGATTTTACCAGGAAGGATACATTGAGATTTCTCTCGTTTTCAAGTATGTCCTGGAAGCTGTGTGTTAAGTCACTGAGTGTTAAACATGGGCGATTTAAATGCCAATGATTTTTATTCTTCTATTTTTTTTCCCCTCTGTTTGATCAGGTTTGATGAGGAATCTGCCGAACTGTTGAATTGGATGATAAAATCCAGAGCTGCCATTCAAGCTGTGGAGATCAGTGACTACAGAAAGATTAGAGAAACATCGGACATTAAAGAAGCGTTAAAGGTAAAATAAGGAGCATTGAGGAAATCACCCGAGTATTGGATTTCTCTCTTAGAAACTTTGAATCTGCTGGAAGTCGGATCTGTCAAAATCATGTTTCTTTTAATCTATTTATATTGGTTCCCTGTGCCATCAAAAAGAAGACAAGAAAAAAAACCTCAGTATGTGTGTATGAATATTAATACAGAGGATTTGTCTCTTTCTCATTATCTTGGTAGCTTAAACTCGTGAAATTACATTTCCCCATAAATTATCCATTTAAGTTTTTTTTTTTAATATGTCAATGGTCACATCTGGTCTCACTTCATTTGAGAAATGCTTCAAAGAGAAACAGAAAATGCACCAGACTGCCACTTTCCATCCACTTGCCGTTTCATTTAAGAATGGCAATATTCAGTGGTGGGATTATCCAATTCACAGAAACTGTTTTTTAAAATCACAGTGGCGTTTGCTGTTGATCTGTGGAGGTGTCAAGACATTTATCAAGGGGAGGCATGGGGACCCTAGGTGCCACAAGAAATCATTGCTTCTCCACATGCTGCTGCATTACATGCAATAAGCTACAGTACAGCGCTATGGAACTTGTTGGCGCTTTATAAATACCTGTAACAGTAATATAGCGAAAGAGTGGCGGCCCTGTGAGCTTGTGTGCAACGTGCTGAACTCGGGTGCTGCATGTTCTCGCTCCACCTGCTCCTACAGTCCTGTGCAGAGAGAGAGGTCTCTGCCCACCAACGCCTGCCACAGTAAGGAAAAAAGCTTTGTGGGGTGGTTGGTGCGTGAAGGGGTTTCTGTACCATTGAAAGTAGTGTCTGTCTATGGGGTCTCCGTGTCAGAGAGGGGGTTTGTTGGGTGGAGTGTGTGTGTTTGTTCTGTGTAGGGTGGCATCAGCGTGTCGCTGTGTCTTTTGCCAATGTCTATGTGTCTGTCAAGGTTTTTATCATTGTGTATCTCTGTCAGTGTGTTTGTGTATATTTTTATCTATCAGTATCTCTTTAAGTCTCTGTGTTTTTGTCATTCTGTGGCTTACTATAATTATTTTCTGTGTCTCTGTCAGTGTCTTTGCTAGTGTCTCTGTGTTTGTCACTGTGTATGTCTATGTCAACTTCTTTGGGAAATATTTCAATCTTTGCAGAAAAAACAGTTTTGTGCCTGTTACCTGCAGGGCGCCTGCGTAAACCAGGAGTGTCCAGCCTCATTATGTATAAAACTTAACAAGAAAAAGTTTGTCATTTTCGCTTACCTCTGTGTCTCCTTGTGAAACAAAACACATCAGAGGTTTTGGTTTACTTGAATGGCCATTAAAGTGCTAAACCCACCTACCAAGTCATGGCACCTCTGGTCAGGTGGGTCCTAATCTAATGAAACCAAAAGCTGCTTTCAAAGAAACCACAAATCCTCATGTTGCTTCTCAGCCAAGAGACAGACTGGTGGGTTTTTTTTTATACCCTCAACAAAAACATTTCCACTTTGGGATTGAAAAAGAAAACCCGGAAAAGAGCAGCAGTATTACAATCATACAATATTCCAATCTTAATGCTAATGTTAGTGCTCAGCTATGTGAGCGTTAATGCTAGGTTAATGGACCCTAGCACGTGCCGCCCATATTACGTTCCGAACGTTAACGGGGTAAAAAAAACCTTTAGCACATTGTGGATTGTGCTCTCTTCTGCGAGCTTAATGTACTTTGTGCTCCCTATTCGTAACATGGGTAGCGCAAAGAGTAATTATTGTTAGGATTACAAAATCCTAGCGCTATTTACACCCTACTGTGGTTAACTGAAAGATTAACCACAGCTAGAAGCTGGTGCTAACTGATTCCTCTTCTGCTGCCCGTTTTAGCGGTCACTATGTATAAGTACTCTTTGTCTTTTTTGTGTGTCTCTACCAGTGTTCGTTTCTCTGTCAATGTCTTTGTGTTTCTGTCAGTATCTGTGTGTGTTTATACGTCGCCTACTGATGACCGGTTCGGACGCAGGGAGACAAGAAATACACAAAAAATACGCAAACACATAACTGTGGAATAATCTATATATTTATTTTATATAGGCCACCGCTAAAAACTCCACACAATAACCCACCATCATAACATAACCATTCCCATAACAAAATTAAAACAATAACCCAGTGCTGAAAGAGGACTCCCCACAACCACCACACACCTCCAAACCAACCAACCACCAAAAAACTTCCCAACTCCCAACATCTGACCAAAGTTATCCTAACTAAAAAGGAACCCTTAGCCAGCACTGCCTACAAGCCCCCACCACAAGCTCCTCACATAACTCCCTTATGGAAGAGCTCCCCCACCAAGAAAAAACAGGGCTTGTTCAATCCCTTCCTTGAGTCCCAGGATAAACAGATCCTTGCCCACATCTGTCAGGTGATCTCCATCCACCATAAAATAACACTCCGCCTCCTCCTCTTCAAAAGGTAGATGTCGCACCACCACACCCTCCATCCTCCTCACAAACCTTCTCATGCAGCGATTCAGCTTGATACGGCCAAGCCGCACCGCCTCCTCATTCTCAGCTTGCTCCCACACCATCCTTGGCATCACCTCGGACCAAACCACCACTGTCCATGGTGACCACACCCTCAACTGCCGCAGATCTTCCTGCATCTGCTCCAGCAGCATACAAAAGAGGGACCACACCCAAATCGTTCCCTCCCATGTGAACCACCAGCACATGGGGAACTTCACCGTGCCTCGGGCACCCAAAACCGTCGGCTTAAACTCCTCCCATAGGAGTCCACGGATTCCGATCCACCGTACCCGTGTTGCCGACCCAAGCAGACCCATCTGTACTCCAGAGGATCGCACCAACGCCCTTCTTCTCGCCCAAAAAATCAGCGAGTCTCCAATGATCCACACCACTCTTGGAGGATCTGCAAAAACAAAAACAAATTACCAACATCTCCACCACACAAAATACTTTAAAAGAAAAAACTCCCCACCAAACCACCACACATCCCCCAAATAAACCATGACCATACCTGTAAAGAAAAACATATCATAAACAAACACCATACTCCTTGCCTCCAAATACTCCAAACCCCCACACTCCTCCCCAAACAACCAACAAATTTGTGAGAACCAAATTCCTTCGGATTTCTCCCCAAACTCAACAAACCCTTCTTAAAAATAGAAATAAACTGATACCTTGATAAAGCCGACCCATCCGCGTGACATAAAAAGGCCATGTCAGACTCAACCCGTATCTCCAAATTTTTTTTAACGTTCTCCACTGGACAAACCACACAGTTATCCACACTGAATAAACAAACTCTACCCCCTCTACCCAACTGATCCGTCTTGGAGTTAGCAACCCAAATAACCAGATCATTAACTCCCAACCAAACCGCATCAGTTCCCAAACCACCACCTCCTCTCCTAGAATTGCACACCAGCTCACCCACTCGAAATGCCCCAAAAAACCCTAAACAAAAAGCCACCCTCATAAGCAGAACCTTATAAGGTGAAGAACAAAAACTCCCAACAAAATCCCATAGCCCCTCCAATGACCGTCTCGAAACTGGACACCTAGCGTCCGCCCTGCATCTCCCCTTCACATAACCCCGAACTGCACATCTGATCACAAAATCCTTGGTAACCTCTCTTTTCCCCGATACCTGAAAAAGGAAAGCCAAGGCGGCTAAAGACTGTCGAACCACTCCAGGAGATGCCCTTGACTCAAATAAGCGAATGAGGTATGCCCTGAGCAGACTTTCCTCATCCAAACCACCCACTGAAACGTACCTGAACTGTTCAGCCAAAGCGTCCCAATCCCTCCATACTCGCGAGTAGGCCTTCCAAGAGGACTCAGACAAAGAACCTCTCACCCATCTTTCAAAAATTCTGAGCCAAGCTGCCAAAGGCCCTCTGGACAAGGGGTGCCCACCTCCTCTGCCAACGGAGCCAGGGAACGAAACTTGTCCCACTGAAAACGAGACAAAGAATCCGCCACTGAGTTAAGGCGACCTGGAACATGCCTTGCCCTGCATAAAACATTTAACTTAAGACACATCAACGCAAATCTTTTCAGCAATCTGATGACTGGCAATGATGAAGCCGACAAAGAATTAACCGCCGACACCACCGCCATGTTGTCAGAACGGAACAGAATCCTTCTCCCCTCCAGAGCACCTCCCCACAGCTCCAAGGCCACCACTAATGGAAACAACTCCAAAAAAGCCAAATTCCGCACCAAGGAAGATGCCAACCAACTATCAGGCCAACGAGAAGCACACCATTGTCCCCCAAAAGATACCCCAAAACCAACACCTCCCAAGGCGTCCGTGAAAAATTCCAGCTCCTTCGCCAAAACCTCTTTTGAAGGGAATAAGGCCACTCCATTAAACACCACCAAAAAGGATTTCCACACTTCCAAATATTCCTTCATGGTACCAGATATCCTAACAAAGTGATGACCTTCCCGAATACCCCGTGTCGCCAAAGCCAATCCACGTAAAAAGACTCTTCCAACCGGAATAACCCTACACGCAAAATTCAAACGACCAATCAGCGATTGCAGTTCTCTCAACTGTAATTTTTTAACCGACAGGGCTCCTTCTACCTGCCTCAAAGCTTCTACCACTTTTTTAACAGGTAAACGACACTCACCCTTTACTGAATCAATCTCAATTCCCAAGAAAGTGATAACTGACGTTGGACCTTCCGTTTTATCAGAAGATAAAGGAACACCAAATCGGTGTGCCACCCACTGAAAAGACCGAAGAATGTGCAGACACTCTCCTGTCCCTTCCCTTCCCACACACAAAAAAATCATCCAGGTAAAGAGTGAGATTATCCGACCCTGCCACTTCACGGCCCACCCATTCCAAAAATGTACTGAAACATTCAAAAAAGGAACAGGAAATGGAACAACCCATAGGCAAACATAAATCCACAAAAAAATTTGCCTTCAAACCAAAATCTCAGAAGATGATGACACGAAGGATGAATAGGTATTAGCCGAAAAGCCGACTCAATATCCACCTTAGCCATTAAAGCCCCTGGTCCTGCATCACGTACCAAACTAACCACAGAATCAAATGACACGTATGACACCGAGGCCAAATCCTCACCAATATCATCATTCACCGATTTCCCCCCCCCCCCCCGTGGAAAGGATAAATGATGAATCAAACGAAACTCTCTTGCCTTCCGCTTCGGCACAACCCCCAAAGGGGATATCCTCAAATCCCGCACCGGAGGAGACGAGAATGGACCTGCCATCCTACCAGCCCCAATCTCCTTGAACACCTTCTCCCGAACTACCTCCGGATACACTCTAGCCGACTTCAAATCTCTTAACTTGCCATCCCCTGGCCTTACCACAAAAGGAATTAAGGGCCCTACTCCTTAGGTGCTTCAGGCCTTCATTACTGTGCAGAAGGTGAGCTAGCAGATTCTGACAGAATACCAGCACTGCACAGGATACTTGACCAGTACCTATCAATGCGTTTGCATTGAGAGGCATTAGGTTATTGAATGATTGTGTGAGTGTTCAGCTCAAAGACAGAGCAGAAGATTACTAAAACGGACACAAGGACTGAAACAAAGTAAGTATATAAGCTAAAAATGTGTGTGTTGGTGTGGTGCGGGCAGGTGGCATTAATAAGTAAACCCTTCACTTTTCTCCTCCTATACAGTTTTAAATTAGTGTATACTATTAATGTATGTTTATTCATGGATCACTTTTGTCATATAAAAGATGATTAACCGGGTCAGTTCTTCCTTAAGAAATATTTATTTATAGCAATCCTTCAGTATCTGACAATATCACAGACGTAAGCTGAGGTACATTTGGTCTGCTTGTATTGACTATATTGTTATCTGCTTGTGCACTGTTGAAGGTTGGTAGATAATGGGAAGGTCATTAATAGAGGAGAAGAAGAGATCGAACAATTAAACCTAGTGGGAGTGAGGTGTTATGGCAATTGACATTGGTTTTCAGTGGGTCTTCAAAGTTTTGTTTAGGAATTTCTGTAAAGTTCAGCCTTTTCTTTCTGAGAGGAACTAGATCATGTATTGCCCGAGTAAGTTATACATAAGGCCATAAATTATCTAGATATTGGGAAACCACTACATTACAGCAAGGCTCAAAATTACCACTCGCCTACTCGCCTTTGGCGAGTGGAAATTAAGTGAGGGCAAGTGAAAATGCACATGCAGGCAGCACAATAAATTATTTTGTGCTGCTTATTCCGGCTCTGATGACTGGGTATACATGTATCTGGGATCTGATGTCTGGGTATTTGTTATTTTTGTAACTTTATGCTAAATAAACCTTTAACAGTGTAATTTCATAAGATAATTTAAGGGGATGTGTTTAGGTGCAGAGTTAAGGGCTGGGTAGGGGTTAGGTGGAGCAACTGGTGGCGAGTAACTCTCATGGCCTGGTTAGTAGCTTGGGACTTGAAATTTTGAGCCCTGCATTACAGTAGGGTTTCTTTCTTTGTGGACACACATTGCTACCCTTACAAACACGGCAATACTTTCACTAACAATGTATGTTGTGATAAACACTGGAAAATTGCTGCTTTCTAAGGAAAATTTTATGAGCCAATTTTGTGTGTTTGGGCTATGCTAGAGAGAACAGGCATTGGTATTTGTTTCTATACCATTCACAGAACAAACAGGGTCTTTCAGCGTTAACCTACTGGGTCAGTTATTGTCAATTTTATGTGTAATTGTGTGTTTGCATGATTCTGTCATTTCAGACCATTGAGAAAGAAAGGAATGAGAAAGCCTCCAAATTTGAGAATGTCAACTTAACTGGACAGCGCCTCTTGGAGTTGTGTAAACAAGGTATGACGAACGTGTTAATATTGAGGGTGTGGAGTATGTTTAACTATCATCGCTTTCTCTAATGCTAATAATATGGAATCATAGTAATTTTACTTGATTTTTAATATGTAGTAAGAACATGATGTCTCAATTACTCATATACATTGTATGTGTGGAGCAGCTCGTGGGCTTTGTCTGGTAACCAATTCAGAGGAAGCGCAGGACAAAGCAGAGTACTGCCTACTGTTTGCTTTCTACAGCTGTTTAAATATTGTTGTGAGTCTCATGAATGACTGCTAAACTGGATCTTATCTTTTCATTTCCTGACTCACTTTAGTTGATAATTTACTCTAAACCAAACTAGTGCATTTCACGTTTTTGCTTGCAGTAATGTCCACTATTTTTGGAGATGAGCAAAGCACGTAACAAATCCTTTCTCTAGGAAAGGCCAGATGTCCATTTTATGACTTCTTCTGACCCAGATGGCCATTCAATCACTAGAACACTTGACAAATATAAGGCAATTTACATTATCAGGGTTATTCAAAGAGATCCGAATTGTGTCCGAAAGGTAACCGAACAGTGAAATTCAGCGTACGGTTACCTTTCCTGGCCATTCGGCTATCCAGAGAGCAGGCAGTTAGCCAAATGTTGAATTGCCTGCACATACGGTGCCTGTTCGGTGCCTGTTCGAGGGCAGTGAAATCCCCTATTGTCTCCCTTTGCGATCACTCCGCCGACCTGCCAGATCTCGCGAGAGGCGAGACCCTACAGGTCATGCGACCGGCAGTGGAATCCTCAATGGAGGGGATGCACTTAGCGCTGCCTCGAGCAACCCGTGGCTTAGCGCTGCATACAGGGCAGGCTACTGGATTAGCACCTGCACCGTAATATCAAGCTAAAACGGGAACACTAAGGAGTAGCCTGCGGGCACAGATTTCCTCCTTAGCGTTCCCATTTTAGCGTGATGATTGTAATAAGGCCCATAGCCTCTGCAGTGATTTTTAGTTTATAATCACTCTGGTTAAGTTAGCACCGACTTTGGAATATTGCCCGAAGTGTGTTGCTCAGGAAAACTATTACTTCTCTTCGACAATCACCGTCCATTGGACAATTCTCAAGAGGTCGTGAAATAGATCAGCTCTTTCTTCCATGCATTTGAGACAGAAGGACAAGTCTTTCATCTGAGATGTATGCTGTTATTTTAGGAATATGCATGCAGCTAATGCTATCCATCAGTGCATATCTTAGTAGAGCAGCATGGGAATTAGAATTAGTCTGAGACGGTTATTGGTTGCTCCTAATATATCATCGGCTGTTGGTAAAAGCATATATGTTATCCTTTTAAAGGTTCCTTTTCCTCTTCTGGTATAGGCTGTTAAGCGTTTAGTATATACTTATGGGTTTGGTAATAGTATAGTCTACTGTGATCTACCAGTCCGTGTCCTGAAACGTGCGCACCAGCAGCTTGAATATATTTGGATAGTTGTAGAAAGGCAAGCAAGGGATTGGATAATGCGGGAAAAGTAGCCTCTAGCTTTATAACAGTTGATGGTCTCTTAGAAAATTTGTCCAGGCTGTCCCTCAGTTTTTTTTCCTTCATCTCAAGCTGAATTTTTTCATTTTTGATGCACATTTATATGTAGCTATGCTTAAGGCTAATGTCAGATGAACGCAGTCTGAGCGCACTCTGCGTGTGTGCACAACAGACAGATGTACTAATGGAAGATACTGTAGACACCACACGGTCCGTTTTTGTTGACGGGCGTAGAAAAAAAATGGAATTATGGGAAACAAAATAAATATGAAAAATGCGAAAAATTTGAAAAGGATATGAAAAGCCATTTTGTGCGTCAAGGTGCTGGACGTCGCAAATGGCTGCGTCTGACATCTCATCACTCACACAGAACGCTGCGCGGACTCTGCGCGTCTGTCTAGCGGTTTTACGTACTTGCCTAACTTGCGTCCGTTTGCCACATGTGTGGTGCATGCGCAGTTCCGTGCGCACGTACTTCGTGTGTGGGTCTCTATTGATCGTGATTCTATGCTACGACGGACGTTAAACTGTGCGGCAACACGGACCTGATCACTGCGTTCGTCTGACGCCAGCCTTAGTCAACTCAAAAAATGGCGATTTGACCACAACATTGTATTCACACAAACCTCAGTAGCAACATTTTCCATCCAGTCCCTACGGGTATCTGAGGGATGTAATAAGGTAAAAGGAATTCGATTGCATGACTACTGTCACCCTTTTTATTTATTTTTGAAGATGTGGGATTTTTATGTTTTGCTCTTTCTATTAATTTGACCACAGAAACAGGAAGTGATTCTTATGTTATTAAAAGAAAGCCAAATTTGTCCCGAAATGGCACCGAACAGTGAATTTCTGCATACAATGCAATTTTGTGGTCATTTGGCCATTCAGAAAGCAGGCAGTTCGCCAAATATTGGTGAATTACTGGTCAAATACGGTGATCTTTGGTGGTAGTGAACTCCCCATAGAGAACTAATGGTTAATCTATTCAGAGGATGACGAACAGCACCAAAATGTCAGTGAAATGCCCTAGTCTTCAGTGGTTTCGTTCGACAGATTTAAAGCGGCGAATCCCATAGGTTTCATTGTAAAAACAAAATTCCCCGTTTTTAATAATCATTTTTTCAACCGTTTATTCTTTTCACTTGCAGCAAAAAGTCTCTTTATTTACTTATTTTGTAGGATTTTTTAGGATTTATTGGACAATTTCTTTGTGGCATTTTTTTATATTCTGTAATAGACCTTTTTATTATTATTCATAGGACCTTATACTATATTTCCATGCATTTTCGTGCAGTAGTTTTTTTTGCAAACACCTTTTAACCCTTTCGCTGCGGGAGATGTGTGGGGAACCTCCTCATTGACTCCCGCTATATGTGGAAGAAGTTCCCCGCACGTCACCCACTAGCAGCAGCCCTGGGAGAGATATTTGCCTCTCTCGCCGGGATCCCGGACTTCCAGGAAGTCAGACGCCTCTTTTATGGGCCTCCCCACATAAATGACGTCATCGTGCCATGTGCGATGACATCATTTTCGGGCAACCCCCCGGCAAAGCCGGGAGATTGCCTGAAAGAGAGGGGGGAATCCTTTCGGATCCCTCTCCCTCCCCGATCGGGAGGTCCCAGCGTTACAAGCCAGGCACCGCTTAAAAGGGGAGAGTCTCCCCTTTTAATCGGTGCCTGGCTTTAATCCCTGATACGCCAGGCCACCATCCGGCGTCATCCGGCCCTGGATCACGGCCTAGCTCTGGTGGGCTTGGATGGCGGCTCCACCTTCGGGTCCCCCCTCGCCACCTGACATCATCGCGCATGGCCGGGGAACCGCTAGCTGCCCAGGGATTTCCTAAGGAAATCCCCTGGTGGAGATTGGGGTTCATTTGAACCCCCATATATTCCGAAAGGTGGCAGCTAGGGAGTCATGAAGGGTATCATTTGAAAGGCCAAACATGACCATGTTAAAAGTAACAAAAAAAATTAAAAAATATTTAAAAAAAATAAAAACTTGTTTTTTGCGGGTTGGTTTTATTAATGCAGCAATATTGTTCACATTTCAACTATAATGTGAACAATGATGCTGCACTAATGATTTTTTTCTATGGGGTGCGTTTGCTAAAAATCACGTAATTCCCCCAAAAAAATTTAATGAGTCCCCATTTCTAATTTTTTTAAGAAGCGCACCCCATAGAAAATATAAGCACAAAGGCTCGTATGATAAAATGGAAAAAAAATACACTTTACACAATGTAGATGATTAAAAATTTTATTGCATTTTTTGTTATAATATACAGGCAGGACATAGTGTATACATATAATGATATATTATCAATCTGCCGAATGTGCCGGAAAGAACGATATATAATATGTCTGGGCCATATAATAAAACGTGGCTTCAAATTGCGTTTAAACATGATGAGCAAAACTGGTAAAAATGAGCTAAGCACACAGGCGTGACATGGCTTAGCAGTGAAGGGGTTAAAAGTTGAAAAAAAAATTCGAGGACCCAGGTGTGAATGCTGAATTCACAGCAGGGTCGGCGAATCAGACTCGCCAAAGTGCGGGGAACTGGAGAGCACCAAATTGTCGGTGACATTTCGGTGCTCTCTGAACAACCTTGTCAGTCTTATAGGCCACTCTTCTGTTTTACCAGGCGTGTAAACATTGGCAGCTCTGATTGCACTTCAGATTGCTGTTCCAAAGCTGCCAACAAGAGGGGTGGCATCACCCCATAGTTATAACCTTGGCGTCACTGTATATGTATGGCATTGATGTGTTTTAAGCAGGTAGATGAAATCTGCATAATGAATGAAGCTGAATTAAAATAAACTAAGATAGTCATCTCAACGTATCCTTCCTGGTAAAATACTTTGGCCCTTATTACACTCTTCACGCAAATGCGCTCACGCAGCGCAATTTTTTTGGGCACGAAAAAAAACTTTAGCGTGTGCAAATTAACGCGGTAGTACGATCAGAGTGCATCTTTTCTTCCTTCAAGATTTTTCTTGCGCAAATCCGACGCGCAAAGCCGTTCGCAAATGAACGTTGCGTGCAGGAATCGGTGGGCAATCAGAATTAAGAACCACCATTTTTCCAACGTTAGGGTGTTGCGCCTGTTAAAGTCAATCTGCGTATATATGCTGCAGCAAAAAAAATTTGGACAATTTATAAATTTTATTGTTTGGGTATGTGTAGAAGGTGTAACTGTACTGTGCTGTATTTTTTTTTTTTTTTTTTTCGTGCCGGTGTTTTTCATTTCGGCCAGGACGATCAAATTTACAGTTACCACCTGCCTTTCAAAGACGTTACGAAAATGCGCACAAACTTTCCTTGCGCAAAGATTGTAACACCATCCGCGTACCAGCGCACGAGCGCATTTGCGCTGTCAATGTTAAGGATAGGATGCGCGCACGAACTTACGCTCACGCTGGGTTCGCGCAGGGTCAATCGCGGTAGACGATTACGCGCATCGTTTGCGCGAACGTCAAAATACGACGTTCTGCGCAAATCGTTTTGTCCTCGTGCAAATGCGCATTTGCGTGAGCGCTAAACCGATGTGCGAGGAGTGCGATAGAGCCCTATATAAATAAATAAATAAATACTCTAGTACTAAATACTCTAAATTCGGAGCCTTGACTACTTTCACATCCATAAATAACTTTTTGAATTTTATTTAAGTCTTCTTGTCCGTTACAAAATCTTGGCTAGATTAATTACATTAATAAGTTTTCTTAGCTCACGTCATCCTTAAGGCAACACAAATGGGGTGAATATGGCAGAAGGAAGCTATATGCATATGTACAGTTGGTTATTGTCTTCAGTCTCCTGGATGCGCGTCCCTCCCTGAAATCATAACTAAATTCCAAGCCTTCCATGGTACCATGGCAATAAATACTGTTATGTGTTTCTTGTCCTCTAAATTCCATTTCCTAACTTAGATAGAATTTATCTTAGTCATAGCACTGGTTTTCTTGGATTGTGTGTGATATAGATTGTATGACGCCCCCTGCTGGCCTTAAAACTACAGTTATAAGCAGCATTTTCATCCTTCCTTCATGTCCTAATTGTATATTTGTCCATACTGTCCTGGAAGCAAGGCTCCAAGGTGAGGGTAAGGAACGAGTAAATGTGTGTTTGAGAAAATATTAAAGAGAAACTCGCAACATTTAAAAAACAGTAAGTGGCCCGTTTTCATGCAAATTGCCAGCGTTTGGAGCTTTTTGTTAATCATAATGCTAATTTCAAGTGCTTTCTTATACATAATCCTCACCGCTTTTCATGCCATTTGTCCCGCAACCTGGATTTTATGCAGAGACCAGCATTTAGCATGTAATGAAGTCGCCATACATAAATCTTCTTTCTGATGATTATGTGCAAAATTCTAACTAGCTGTGTGCATTAGCTATATCTCATACAAATCTGGAAAGGACCCTGCTTAATAATAGATTGCACTTTATAGACTTCAGGGAAGTAACTATCATCTCACATGTCCATAGTCATAAAATATAAGATAATTAAAATGTCTTGGGGTGTACCTAATTTTATAATGGGTAACTTTGGCTAATATGAGGTTTGCAAGAAAGCGGCCATAGGTAATGGTTAGGGATGTGCATGGCTGAAAAGTTTGTTTCGTTTAGTTTCGTTTCATTTAAATCACTTACCAAAGAGATTCGAAAAGTCACCGCACGTTCGGTGACTTTTCATTCTCTTCAATTCAGTTCCTTTTGCCGATTGCATTTCGGTGACCCTGCGGTGTATTCAGCAAACACCACAGGGTCCCCGAATTGCAGGGAAAAGCTGCCGCAAACCTGACAAAACTAACCGAATGCACGCTGAAAACAAGCAAAAACATCTGGATTAACCTTCGAAAAACCCGAACAGGAGCCGAATCACACAGAGCCGAAGCAGCTGTGACGCAGAGGAGGCAGTGAATAAATTAGCAAAACCATTTGTATGAATCTGGGAAACTGAAACGCTGTTTGCAAAGAAACTACTGAGCGAAAATGTCTGAAATTTTCACAGGAGGTCCAGGGAATGATAATAAAGAGGGCTGTTACAAAAAAAATAAGTAAATTTAAAAAAAAAAACAGAAAAATGCTTAAAGTATCCTAAAAAATCTATAAATAGACTTTTTGCTGCAGAATTTTATAATGAACGGTTTATTAGATATTGAATTAAAACGGGAATATTTTTAACATTGAAGCCTATGGGATTCTCATGAATAAACCTGTCGAATTAAAACACCGAATGGCAGGGCATTAGGGGAACCTTTCACTGCTGGTTTGTGTTCTCTGAATAGCCGAAGCAGTGCTTTTTCATGGGGTTTTCACTGCCCTCGAACAGGCACCGTATGTTCAGGCAATTCGCCAGGATTTGGCGAATTGTCTGCTCTCTGGATAGCCGAATGGCCAGGAAAGGTAACCGAACGCTGATTTTCAGCGTTCGGTTACCTTTCACAAGCAATTCGGATCTCTTTGAATTACCCTTTTAGTTTTCGGAATTTTGTAATGGATTTAGTTTCGTGTTTCGTGTTGAAATTTCGAATCGATTTTTTTGGATCACTAAATAAAACCCCATTTAATTAAATTTTGCTGTTAAAAGAAAAGCTAGGGTTAAATTTTAAGCTGTGTCACAGATTTAGTATTTGAGTTAAATTAAACAGTGAAACAAAATTAATTTGTTTCATAAAGTCGTTTGCTGACTATTACTTGTATTGTAAATTAAGATCAATTCAATAGTTGATATCAATTTGATAGTTCACCTCAAATTCCATAGTTGATATCAATTTGATAGTTCATTTCGAATTCAGTAGTTGATATCAGTTATTCAAATTTTTATTTTGATGACACCGTGTAAAACTAAATAAATTTGTGTTATACCGTTTCGTTTCTAATTCGTATCGTATCGTATTGATTCGTTATTCGGAAGTACTTCCCAAATACGAATTATCAAATTTCGTTCCAAATTCTGAATTTTTCCGAAACTAATGCACATCTCTAGTAATTGTGAGTGGAAGAATGGAGATATGACAAGCAAGTCATCCTGTAGGGATAATAAGGTGACTAGTAACTTGTTGCAGGAAAGGCATGCCTGATCTTCAACAAAACTGTGATGCTGATGACACTGTCAGGGTTATTCAGAGAGCGGTGACAAGCAGGGGAATGACTGGAGAATGGAAAATTCTAGGTCAAAATAGCCGATTTGGAAAAAGAGATGAATGGGAGAATTTTTCTGGTTTGGCTATTTCGACCTAGAATTTTCCATTCTCCAGTCATTCTCCTGCTTTTCACCACTCTCTGAATAACCCTGTGTGTCTGATAAATGATATTTGAAGGTTTATCTTCCTATTGGGATGATGGTGGAGAAAGCCTGAAAGACTTCAAGATGTGGGTAGGTAGGGAATGTATGAACTCAGCTAGGGCTATGGACATTAGTCATTATTGAATATATTGATGTTTTTATTGAAAGTGTGTCTGCTGTGATTGTGTAATAGTTTGTCTTTATTGTGATTTTTTTAAAATTTATTAATAAATACATTTTTCTTGCAGAGGATATCCCTGCTGACGAAGTAAAAAGGTCACTCGATGCTTTGCAGACTGAATGGAACGAGACACGTCACCAAATGAAAGAGTTAAATAATGGAATCCAGTACCAGGATGCAATCACATTACTGTTCAGAAAGTTGCAGGCTTTGGAAAAAAGCATACAGCAAGAGGAGGATTGGTTAAATACCCAACCTGCAACATCTCAGGCGCAATCTTTGAAAGAAACAAGCCAGGCTAGTGATTCATTAAATATCCACCTATATAACAAGCAAAAAGGATGATTTACCCTAATTCATCAACCATGTTTACTTGTACCTCTACCTTATCTATCAAATATGTTGAATGTCTCTGCTCTCATCTGGAGGTGACACTTCTTTACACTCAACAGGAAACAATACAACTCTGTGTTGAATGTAGTGAAAATCTTTGTTACATTGTTATTCTTCCATGGCGGTAATAGCTCTGGTGCAATGTTTAACTCATTAACAGGCCAGGTTTTCCAGATATGTGAAGCACAGCACAGGTGATATGATTTGCTGCTCAGTGATTGCAGGATTCGGTCTGCATTTCCCCAAGGTAATCCTTAAATTCTGGACTGTTATTTGGTCCTGCGGACCATAGCTGAAAAAGACTGCTCTAGTAGACTCCTCCAGCCATAATTTATGAAAACAAGCTAAAAGTTAACATCAGTTGAGTTACCCATACAGAAATGGCAGTGCTAGAAGTGCCATGCTGCAGGGCTTCATTAAAATATATGCTATGTTTAAGGCATTTTTGTAATTTGTATATGAACGCCTGTTTAAGTGTTACATTATTCCACTTCTTTATTACAGGAAAGACTCGGCAAGCTCAATGACCTGAATTCAGAAGTCAATAATCTGAAATCAAGTGTGTTATCCCTCAGTTCCCAACCCAGTGCTCCGACTTTTATTCATGTCAGTTTCATTGAATTCACCAACCATTACCAGAATGTGAAGAACCAAGTGGAACAAGAAATCCAAAAGTGCCAGAAAGGTTGGGTTACATAATTTTGTTTGGGAAGTGGCGGTAAAGGCTTGGGACATTGCTAATTAGAAGGTTGAAAATACTTTAGTATGATTTATAACTCTGCATCTGAGTGTTTCAGGCTCATTAAAGTAAAAAGGCAGTATTCCCCAGTGAACGCTAACGGTACCGTTCGGATCTATAAGCGTACAGATTAAGACTAATGTCAGATGCACGCATTCTGAGCGCACTGTGCATCCGTGTAGAAACCGACGTACGTTCTGACTGGTGATACTGTAGACACCACACGGTCCGTTTTTTTTTTGACTGATGTAGATGGGAAATAAAATTAATATGTAATATGAAAAAATTGATACATGATATGAAAAAACATTTTGGCCGTCAAAAATGCTGGACGTCAAAAATGCAGTCCGTCTGACAACATCCTATCACTTACACACAAAGCTGCCCGGACGTGGCACACTCTGTGCGTCCGTGCTAGCGGTTTGACATTCTTGCCTAAATTACATCTGGTGCCACGTGCGTTGTGCGCGGACGTACTTTGTGTGTGGGTCTCTATTGATCATAATTTTATGCTAAGACAGACATTAAAATGTGCAGCAACACGGACGTGATCAGTGCGCTCGTCTGACACGGACCTTAGTGACCTTAATGCATGCCCCCCCCCGATATTGTCTTCCTAACGTTAAATAAGTAAAAAAAGCCACTTAGCGCATTGGCTTTTGCGCTAGCTTCCTTTACTTTGCGCATTCTTTACTTAAAATGGGGAGCGGAATCATTAATTAGTGTTTCGATAAGTAAGATATTACGAAGTGCTAGCGCTAATTACCGCAGGGCCGCGCAAGGAAAAAATTTAGCTACTCCTAAAATCTGGTGCTAAATGATTCTGCTTTTGCAGAATCCTTTATCACCCCACATCCCCCTCAATAAATCCAATACTCTCCTTTCATTCTGTGAGGAGATCAGTGACCTGATTCGCCACTTCTCGCCAGGAGCAGAGTGGAGAGTCTCCATTCGCGATCACTCCACGGCACTGTGTGATCTCGCAGCCCGTAAGGGCAAACCTCTATGGAGTCCTATGGACTCCAGGGGTGATAATCGCGGCGATGCAGAAGCACTACCGCAAGTATCCGAGAGGTTAGCACTGCGTTCAGGGGCAAGGTGCGAGGTAGTTCCTGTCCCGGAATGTCACACTAAAATGGGGATGCTATAGGGAAAACTGCAGGTGCAGATTTTCTCCGGCAGCGTCCCCTTTTTAGCCTTCCCTAGGGAGTAGGGCCTGAAGATGGTTATGATGGCATTGTTGTATTTCGATTGAATATATATTTGTATAGCATTCACACTTGTTCTCCTATAAGTTTTAACTTAAAGTATCTTTAAAAATTCACCTACCGTAAGAAGACGCTGTCTCTATGCTGATTATTTAGTGAATCCAAGTGCTTTTGAATGCAAATACCTTGAAAGACATTGGCCGGTCATCACTTCACAACTATGAAAGCCTGTAAAGACCTCCTTTTTGGAAGGCTGTCACAGGCTGCCAGGGCAGCCAAGGTTGGAAGTGGTAGGGGAGAGAGAATGACATCACTCATCTCACATGACCATTTAAATTAAATGAAAAGGTCCTGGTGGCTAGTGTCTCTTTCTAGTGTATTTATATCCTCCTCGTGGACATTATAACACTCTCTGCCACAGGGCATTCTTGTTAAAATCCTCTATTTGAATAAAGACATGCCGTATTTTGGCTAGAATGTCCCTTTAAATTTCCAGGATTTGCAGTTGGTGAGCTCTGCCCAGACCAGGAAATGTCTCATCCAATTATGAAACTCCAATTAATGTCAATGGATTTATGTAGTTCTATGACTTGCAGAACAGACGACTCTGAGACATAATTTGCTTTTTTTTTTTCTTGCGACACAAGTTCTAAATATGTAAAACTTTTAAATTTTGGGGCAAGTGTGTACAATATCAGTCATTTTTGCAAATGGCTGGTGTTTCAAGACACGTGGGTCTCAATTCACCTCCAGCAGTAACCATTCTCGTATGAACCTTTAACCCCTTCTCTTCCATGAGAAAGTTAACTCACTCTGATTATATTCTTGAGCAATGATAAGGGATTTTATTTATTGCAAATGTATTTTGTTAGTAAAGTGCTCCAGAATGCACCCCTAAAGTTTCAGCACCTCGGACTTGTCGGCTGATGTGCTGGAACTGTTTTGAGCATCTTCGAGGTCTGTTTTTCCTGTCGGTAGAAACAAAGAATTGAAGCTGATTTATACATACGGTAGTAGCTTTTAGCCAGTGGAGAGTCTTCTGCCTTCTGAGCCAAAAGATGGTCCTATATGTGACAGATATGTCGCCTTCACCAAAACCTGAGCAAATAAATCTGTAATGGCGCTTAATGAGTCTCTTTATCACTAGTATTCTGGTAAAATCAGAATGTAGACACGGTTTGTAAATACAGCGCTATATTTCCTTAGACATATCTTCTTTTCATGTAGTGACAATACAGTATTCGAAGAATAAAACTTATTTTTTCTCATTTTTTAAGCCCTGGAATGTCAGCCAACTCAGGATTACCTGGATACACAGAAAGTGCTGAAAGACACATTGCTGGATTGTCAAAGTCAGTTACATTCCCTTTCGACTGGCCTCTGCGACCCCGCAGCAGTAGAGAAAGCTGCGCTGCAGACAAAGGTATGCTGTGGATACTGTAATATAGCAATAAATTAGAATATGATGATATGGATAAAGATAATCTTTCAGCTGGTAAGTAATGCACACGCGTTTAGGTTAAAAAGTCTGGAAAGTCATGTAAATAAATGTAACTTGCTAAATATAGGAAATTAATCATGAGTGTGGAGTAGGGAAATGCTGTTTAACATGATTTAGGCAAAGTTCAAAAACAACTAGAATGTCCCTCCAATATAAGATAATTAAGAGAACTTATAAATTAATAATGTAGTTGTACCTAGCCATTAATACAGTTCTTTTTTAGTAATTACAACTGCATATGACAAAGAATGGTTCGTTGCACTAGCAGGACAACGTGATTCCTCATGCTCAGAAAAGTTTGAGAACTCTGAATTCGCTAAATAAAAATGTACTCTTTTTTTTTTTTTATCTGCTAAATGATTGTTTGAGAATTTCCATGAAGAGCTTTAATGTTGATCTGGTATAAATCTTAAACTAGCCAGAAAGAAGATTATTGTCAACCTGAAATCTTCATCTGGTGCAAACATTTAAGATTATAACAACCAGGAAAAATGAATCTTCACACTTAAAAAATCATTAATAACATTAGTAGAGTGTGCCAGACTAGTGATTTAATGCACCCAGGGCATACTTGAAAACGAGCGAAATCTCAATGTATTTTTCCAGGTAAAATACATACAGGGTTATTCAGAGAGCGTGAAAAGCAGGAGAATGACTGGAGAATAACTGGAGAATGAAAAATTGTAGGTCAAAATAGCCGATCTGGAAAGTCAGATGAAAGGGAGAATTTTTCTGGTTTGGCTATTTTGACCTATAATTTTTCATTCTCCAGTTATTCTCCAGTCATTCTCCTGCTTTTCACGCTCTCTGAATAACCCTGTATATATATATATATATTAAAAAAAATCTCCATTTAGACGAAATCCACCATGTTAACCAAATCTCTCTCTTTCAGATTCTTTTAGAGACCATAGAAAATCAAAAAGGAAATTTGGATAAACTCTATTCTGAAGTACGACTGCTGGAGAAACGGGCTGCAGATGATAAAATGAAGACCTACCTAATGGAGTGCACCAACATGGAAGAGCAGTGGATGAAGTTACGTAGTCAATGCTCGGAACATCTCATTGTTTTGGAGGACATCTTGTCCAAATTGCAAACATTTGAGGTACGGCCTTCCATATAATCTGTGTTATCAGTAGTATGAAAAGAACTTTGAAGTTTCTCTCAGAGCATTTTCGATCTTTATTTGTTTTCTTAAGGTCCAGGTATCAGTTTTAGTGTATTTGCTGCAGTCTTATCTGGTCAGGGTAAATCTATTTAGCTGCTCATTTCTGTCTTGCTTATCTACCTCGTTTCTAAAGCCTGATGTGTCTTTATTCCTCATGTATTAAAAAAAATTGTATACCACATGTGTAAACACTGTTCTGAATAAACCTATAGTTGACTCAATGGTACCAGATAGGTACAGAGAAATCTAAGACGTCTAGTGCAGGCATGAGACACGGAAGGCAGAATGCAGGATTCAAACAAGGTGACTATACACAGAACAGGTCAGATGGGGAAGGCAGGAGCACAGGTGCACGTTGGATACAAACAGGAACACTGGGGCATGGCTAGAACAAGGGAGCACAGATGGATACTGGCAGGAACAGCACGGCAATACACGCAAGGACACAACCAGACTGACAGGAGACGGAGTTCAGAAAGCACCATGAAATGAACCTCAATACCAAGACCAATCCATAGGGGGGGCAGCTCCCTCAAATAATAGTAACTGGTTAACAGGCTGGATGGAGAGCAGCCGAGGCTACCCTCAGGCTTGGTAAGTAGGAATCCTGGACTGGATGCTTAGCAAGGGCAGGACAGGAAAGGTGTGCCACGGCCAGCAGTGCCATCCTCACTGCTCGCTGGCCAGCCACCGAATGATAATGCCGGCTCCCATGGTGGCCGGCTGATAATGACGGGGTTTGGGGTGTGTGGCTCGACGACGCAACGTCCGTTTGATTCAAAGTGAGTTTGCCTCATTGCCCTGTCTTTGTTCCTAGCAGATAGCTAGTTCTTGTTCACCGTTATTCTGATTTAATGTGTATTGACCGTGGCTCGGTTCTGACCACTTTAAACCATCATTAACCAATGCTATTCCTGACTCTCTGTATATTGAACTTGGCTCCGTTTACTGACTATTCTCTTGGCTAAGTTTATATTTGTTTAACCCCATGTACAGAACCCTGGCCTGTCTGACAACCCTGAAACCCTCTCTGGTTTCTGACTCCGGCTTGTTCTTAACTCTGTCTTTTCTGTTTGTCTGTCCTGTTACTAGATTTCCGGCTTTTCTAAAGACCGGCAGTTTAGGTTGTGCAGTGTCTGCGTGTAGGGATCAGGGATATACGTTACAAGGTACTACCAGATTATATAACAGCAGGAGCAGTTCTAACCTAATGAGGGGCTGAGCATCAAGGAAGATTTAGTTCCAAAACATCTGGGGCTATGGTGGCTGGCCCCTGGTCTACTGCAATGAATGTAGACTTACAATTGTTGTTTGGGAATCATGAGATCCAGTGTACCAGCTGGAGAAAAAGAAGATTGCCCTTACTTGCTTCCATGAAGTAGGGATGACTTGGACAGTCTACTGGAAATAGAGATTTTTTTTTGTTTGATATTAAGGAATAGGAAATCATGGGTTTAGGTTTGAAAACGAGTCCTGGTTCTTGAAGTTGTGTTATGATAATTGTCAGTTTGACATATCATACAGCGTGTGAGTTAATACTTGAAAACCTAATCCTATTTTTTTTATAGTTCAATGACTCGTGCCTATCTAAGATTTGTCTTGTATGATTTACTTTTTTCTCCCTTATATTTTGTCTTTGTAGAGCCTTTTATCTGGTAGTTTTCTTTGTACGACCAATCAAAATTGGTTCTGCTGACATTTATTTTCCAGTTCTCTGATGTTCTCTTCATATTAGGGTCAAGTAGGAATCAAAAATAATGCTGCTAATTCTTTTTCTCGTTCTTTATTGTAATTTGATTTACATATCCCTCTGACAGGCCTGGTACATTAAGACACAAATAAAATGTTTTCATGTACAACCAATACACCTAATTTAGATTAATTGGCACTGTCAAAAGGATAGTTGGCAGAACTGTAATCGTGTTTATATTCTTTGTAGTAATAGAGCTGGAGATTGTCCAAGACCCTCTTTTCATCTCAGTAGATAACATATTTCATGTAAGCTTTTTCATAATCTTTGTATTTCTTCGAGTCTGGTGTGAAAAGGACAGTGCTTATTTTATTGGCTTTCTTCTACTGTTTTCCATCTATTTGAGCAGTTACTTAAAATGGAATTGTCATTTTTCTTTTTCGATAAATAGCAATTTTTTTCATCAAAGTGTAGCTGTATGTTCGGAAATGTTTCATTTTTTTTAGGTTAATGCTAATGTAAATTGGAAACTTATTTTCTGTTTCATGCACACACTTCTGAAGACTAGCAGAATGTTAATCAAAGATCGCAAAGTTTGGGTTGATTAAAGTGATGAACAGTGTAACGTGTGGTCCTGTAGCCACTTGCACAAAGCTCCCCAGGCCGTCAGTATCCTGAAGGAGTATGGATTCTGGCCCAGACCCACCTAATCAATAGCCGGAGCTCCTTGCAGGGTGAAAACAAAACTGGGGATTACTTTATTCATGGTTTACAGTTGGAAAAACACACACAGGGGGATATGTAGAATTCAAAGGGTAAAACACGCCCCGGCATTTCCATACTGAATAACCTCCTAATGTCGTACCCCCTCCCACACACACGCCCTGGTGTAATAGATGTTAGACAACGGGGAAGGGTCAAAGAGATCTGGTTTATGCCAAATCCTGGGAGGTTGGATTTAAGCATGTTGAACAAAGTAATCAAGTATTTACAGTGTATACAACATGACACTACTATAAACACATCACATAATATAACAGACCTCCTGCAATAGGGCACAGAAAACACAAACATCCTGCACCTAGAATTGTAGGTACAGGGTGATTTAACATAAGAGCAGGCTGGAAAACAATATGAAACATCAGGCCGCACCTCCCAAACACATCTTTAGGTCCATGTACCCAACATTTAAAGTGATTACTGTCACAAAGAACTGCAATATCCCATCAGCCCATGATTAGTGAATTGGTTTTAACCCTTTCACTACCAGGTTGTTTTCCATAAACCATTGCCAGAACCCAATGGAAGTAAGGAAAACAACCTACCATATGCAGACAATGTAATAATGAATTTTTCCTTTATTAAATACGTTTGAGAGACCGTACATTTATTTGACATGCAGAGGTCTCCCCCACTGGGCAGAACAAACTACTATTTGTACAATAATACAGCTGCGTTGCATTTTGCCCTGAAACAAAAAGGTAACCCCAAGCCTTTCAAACAGCTTTAACACCTTGAATGACATGTCCAAGGTGCTGAACATTTTGGGGCACATTGTGGAGCCCGTTTGTGAATGAATTTTTTTTCCAGTAAATGAAATTCCTTTGCATTGCTTCAGAATAAGCCCAGATTGAGTTTGCTTGATGTCACATATACATGATGAAATATTGTTGACCAGTCTTATATCGTACCAGTGTTGTGCACTGCTATCTTCACTCTCCGTGGGCTTCACTATAAGAGGGCTGTTGTGCATCGCTGTATGATCGGACCTCAGTGGTGACGCTGGTGTGCTGATGTTTCTGTCAGTTTGTTGGTCTGCATTTTGCTGTGAGGAGTAAGCAGGGCAATCAGATTTACTGGGCATGGAGCCGTAAATGCCGAGTAAGCAATACTCCCTTGCCACAAAGTGAAATTCGCACAGGGTCTTCAGGGGCCAAAATGTGAAGCCATTGGACTTCCTTTTACACAATATAGAGTTGTGCAAATGTATATGTGTTAAGGATCCTGGTACCCCAGGTGCCCCTTTACGCTGAAACACAGGAGATATATGTATCCACACACAGAATAGCCGACACATAAACTGTGGAGTTGTTGCTGATTCAAAATCCAAATGGAGAATGCTTTATTTACAGGTTTTCAGGTACAGACACATTCAAACGTAAAACCCACACCCCTCCTGGTCTAGCAAAGGGAACTGATGAGGGCTGTGGTTCAAACCAGAACTGGGGGAAGTGTAATGCATGCATGGACACAGAAAGGAACAAAGGAATACATTACTTACAGGGGGTGGAAGCAAGCAGACAAAAGGCTAGATTGCAAGCTCTTGAGCATGGTCCTCTCCTACTGTTCTGTGAGTGCAAAATTTAACAACTTATAACTGTAACTTACAGATACACACTTTGACAACAGCATAGCACATCACACAACACTCTACACTATATACAGAGACCATAAACTATAAAGAAAAAGAAATGCAAATAAACTTTGAAGCGGTCGTTTCGTCACAATATGAAACTCAGAAGTGAAACATCTGATGAACCAAATATCTTACTTGTCCACACATGGCAAGATATCCTACAGCATAGTTTAAATATATTTCTAATGCTGACAAAGAGATTAAAATGCTTTAAAATGCTTAATTACATCCGGTTTTTCACAAGACTCTTTTCATAAATGTTTTATAGGTTGTAATTTATAGCTAATATGCCTTTCTGTTATTCTTTTGTATTAGTCTGAATCCAAAACTCTCCATAAATGGGTCAGTGATGCCAAAGATTTTGTTCTCAATCAACACAGTGATTTGGAGGATTCTGAGGGGCTTCAGAAACAACTGGACCAGTGCATGGTGAGACTTTGTGTAAAAAAAAAATAAAGTCCTGGCATTGCAGTGCTCACTGTGATACAACCCATACTGTGAAAATACAGATATTAAAATATTTAGAAATAAATTATTAATTTTAAATATTATTAGACAGGGATGCCCTCTCTCTCCTCTTTGCCCTTTGTGTATATATTACACAACTGATAGCGGCAGGAGGAGGAAAGCAACTGAATGTGGGGGATGAAGGAAAGAGCAGAGTCAAGTGTAACTCAGACAGCAAACCTGGCTTGATGGGGGAAGATAGTGATACCATTGACTATTAGGGTTATTCAAAGAGCTCCGAATTGTGCCCGAAAGGTAACTGAACAGTGAAATTCAGTGTACGGTTACCTTTCCTGGCCATTCGGCTATTCAGAGAGCAGGCCGTTCGTCAAATGTTGGCGATTTGCCTGCACATACGGTGCCTGTTCGAGGGAAGTGAAACCCCCATAGAGAAGCAATGCTTCATCTACTCAGAGAACAAAAACCAGCAGTGAAAAGTTGCCGCATTACCCTGCTGTTCGGTGGTTTCATGCGCCAGATTTATTCAGGCGAATCCCATAGGCTTCAATGTTAAAAATATTCCCATTTTAATTCAATATCTAATAAACCGTTGATTATAATATTCTACGGTAAAAAGTCTCTTTATAGATTTTTTAGGATCTTTTAGGCATTTTTCGGGATTTTTTTGTGAAATTGTTTCCCTTTTTTTTTTTTAAATCGTTTTTTCTTTTTTCTGTAACAGCCCTTTTTATTATCATTCATTGGATCTTATATGTAAATTTCAGACATTTTCATTCTGTAGTTTCTTTGCAAACAGTGGTTCAATTTTCAAACATTCAAGCGTACTGTTTTATTTATTTTTTCACTCCATTCATCTGTGGTGTCGGGTTTTCCCGGCGGCTGCTCTGCGCTGTGATCGGCGGCTGCTCGGGTTTCTCCGGTGTGTGCGGCGGGGTTAATCCAGAGGTTTTTGCGTGTTTCGGTGTGCGTTCACTGGGTTTTGCGGTGAGTGTTCGTCGGGTTTGCGGCGGCTTTTTCCTGCACTACGACGGCCCTGTGGTGCTTGCTGAATACACCACAGGGTCATCGAAATGGGATCGCAAAATCGCACCGAATTGAAGAGAACGAAAAGTCACCAAACGTGCGGTGACTTTTCGATTCTCTTTGAATAACCCTGAATGATAGAGAAGTCAGGAGGTGGGGAGGCATTAGAGGGAGGAATTAGTAAGAGCTCAGACTTTGATATGTTAATCTTTAGGTGGCAAGAGGCCATCCAGGAGGAAATGCCAGATAAACAGTCGCTGACTTTGGAAAGGGCAGGAGGAGAGAGATCAGGGTAAAGAGGTAGATCTGAGTATCATCAGCGTATAGGTGGTAATTAAAGCCAAACCTGTTAATGATTTTGCCCAGGGAGGAGGTGTATATAGAGAAGAGCAGAGGACCTAGGACAGCCTTGAGGTACACCAACTGATAAAGGCATTGAAGATGTCTTATGATGTCTTTCTATCGTATTTCATATCGTATTTTTTATCGTATCGCACAAACTGACTTTTCGTATATATTTCATGTACAGTACACATTTGTAACTTGTCTTAACTGATCTGTAACCGAACTTTCTGAATAAATTTACTTGTGTTTTATCAATTTATTTTTTTTCACATTTGAAACAGATAACTGCAATGGAAACAAAATAAACATATCATTCACAAAGAGATAATTACACATTTTAGGCCAAAGTAGCTACATTTTATTAAATTACAAAATTCTCATTTTTTTGTGAATAGGTACACAAAGAAATGAAATACAGAATAACAGGGCATTTCCCGGAGTCAATCACTTGAAAGAGCCTTACGTCAAAGATTAATATGTAGGGTAACATGCATTAATTATTAGGAATTATTAATTATCAGGAAGAGGAAAAAGATAAAGAAAAAAGAGGGGGAAGGAGAAGTCACATAGTGGTCATCTCTGCAGAAATGGAAACACACAGGGCCAAATGGGGTCCACGGGAGCAGAGAGTGGTGTAGGTAGTGGGGGCCTCAATGCCCCCACATACACTACTTTGATCAGACAAAATAGCTACATTTTATTATATTATTTTATTGTTATTTAAAACACTCAACCATGTTAAAATCCCCCAGAAATTGTCCACCAATTTGCTCCATATTTGACCTATTGTTATGTTATTTGTGCCCGTGTGGTCTGCTTCATGTTATCTGTATCCCCCCCCCCCACTGTCATTTGCCTTTAAATCTTACAATAACTAACAATAACTAATTGGAGGCTCGTGGTACAAAAATGAAATTTGATGAGTGTATAAAGACCTTAGAAGAAAAAAACTAGGTCATGCCAAAAGTGTTATGCAGTGCCAGGTTTCTTCCATACAGTGAGGTATAAGCACAGAAATATTGATAAGTAATTTTTTATGCAGATATTTGATTATTATATGTGTTTAATATTTTTATTCTTTGTTTTCTGGATACACATAAAGGTCCTATTGATCTCTATCATTTAAGATAGATCATGAAATCTAAGAATAATTTCTAACTCATTATGTAATAGATTGATGATCTCTGGGAGTTGCTAAGGGCTTTATTCCACAAGGTCCGATTTGCCACCAGTCAGTGTAACTTGGATATGAGGCTCATTGCAGTGTCAGCATCGGCTCGTTTAGACCTCTACGGATAAGTCGACTAGCTCAACATACTGAAACAACATTTCCTTATGCAATTACTTGATCTGACACTGCCAAATGCTATGAGAGCTAGGTTGAACTAGTCAGTGGCAATTTAAACCTTCATGAATGGAGCCCTATGTGTCACTATAAGAAAGACTTTACCACTAGCAGTAGACACACAGAAAATCCTCCCTACTGTGTGCCACAATGTCAACAAATGGCCAAATTCCTCACTTTTCAATCATTGATTACATATAAAAGGCTTTGACTCATTTCTGTTTCTAGGTATTTATAGAGAGATAAAGAATAGTATAATAGAATATATTTCTTTTAGTGTGACAATTCCATGTGTATGCCTATATGCTAAAGATTTTGTAATTTAGAGCAAGCTTCTCCTGGTCAAGACTGTGTGTCTTATTTCTGCTTCACCCCCATCTTCCACCTGAAGCATACGATTCCTGTGTATTTTCCTATGTATGTGAAGCTTAATTGTACCTGCCTCTGTTTTTTGTTAGCGCTCACATAGTAAGATCACTGCGTCTTGCAGAGCCCTCTTCATTCTGTTATAAACCATTTCTGGTTATACTTTGCCAGTAACTTGTGGATCCTCGTTTAACACTTCTTCTAAACGAATGCCATGATAGTTTAATGTAGAGAGGACTTCCTGTAAAGCCGCAGTGTCTGTATGATCCTGGATTAACGGCAGATATGTAGTACATACTTTTGGAGAGTATCTGCAGGTGTTAACATGTGAATTATACCTCTGGAGCAGGTTTCTATGATTGCAACTAGATTACTGTTCTCCTGTTTAGGTCTAATGGAAAATAACATTTCATTTAACAACGATAAACGCATTTTTGTTCTTAAAATCGCATCTCTGAATCAGCTGCCAATGAGGTTAGAACAAAGTAGTACAAGAGGTGGCGGTATGTTACTTTACACTTGATTCTAATACTTAGACTGATGCATTTTTACAGGCACTTGTTAATTACATGGAAGCAGCTGAAGCCTCTGTAAAAAAGCTGAGTGAAGTAGAGATCGCGCTGAGGAGATACCCTGATACTATGATCAATACTTGGGTGCAGCCCAGACTTAATGACCAGCAGGAGCAGTGGGACAAATTAAACAAACAGGTAAAATGGGTTATTTATCTATAGCTGATGAAGGCATATTGCACTGTTCTGTTGCTGAAACTGTCATTATCATATAAATAGTTCTTTCCTACAGCATAGATCGTTTTCAGTCACATAAAACAAAAAGATCTTTCCATTGATCAGGAAAAATTGCATAATATGTTTGCATTCTGACACATAAGTTATTGCACTGATACAGCTGCTGCCTGGAGGGAGTAGGAGGCAGTCCAGTACAATGACTCTTCTGCTGACAGCTGTCACTCACCCTTACAGCATGCCACTGGAAATAAGTGATAGGGATGTAATTGAAAATTATATACTGTGTATGTACTGTATGTATATATATATATATATATATATATATATATTTTTGTATTAGCAAAAAACCTAGGGCTTCTGTTGTAATTATTACCTATCAAATGAGCTCAACGTTTGGTGGGCATGACTGGTCCAATTTTTTTCTTTTTTCGTAGTATTATTTCAATACAAAACATATTCCATATCATTGTTTTAGATGCATAATTCAATTTGTACTTGTTTTTTCTTTTTATATAGAAATAGTTATATATATTCCTTATTTTATGTGGTGTTTTGTTCTTTATTTAGGTCATACATCAGATGAATAGATTGTCAGAAGCCCAGGAAAGAGCAGTAAACTTAAAGAAAGATTTAGTGGAAATGCGGGAATGGATGGTACAGGCCGAAGAAGAATATTTAGAGAAGGACTTTGAGTACAGGTCCCCAGATGAATTGGAGAATGCTGTGGAGGAAATGAAAGTAAGTGATAATGCACAGGGGTGGCAGAATTTGGCTTCCGCAAGCATATCAGAGCTTCATATTCTTTTTGGAGTGAAACGAAATGATATGCAAATATCTCTCATTTGTTGAAGATCATAGAAAATGAATAAATATAATCCTCTATGTGTTCTGCATACAGAGAGCCAAAGAAGACGTGCTACAGAAAGAGGTGAGAGTGAAAATTTTGAAGGACAACATAAAGACACTTGCTGCCAAGGGGACAAATGGTGGCCAAGACCTGACAACCGAGCTGAAGGAGGTGCTGGACAATTACCAACTCCTGTGCAACCGGATCCGGGGGAAGTGTCACACACTGGAGGTAGTGTAATGGAAGGAAACCTGGTAACCAGGAGTCATGTTGAGTGAGATTATTTGGGAACATGGTTCCTCCACTATACTTGCAACGGGAACAGCTTTCCCATTTGCCCCAAACACTGCAAAGTTTTGGATTTTTAGGATTCAGCCATATCTTTCCTTTTTAAGCCATTATAGTTATCATATTGATTTCTTTAGAACCAGTGTGGCTGTTGTGTTATTATCAATTTTAACATTTAGTTTGGGCAAAGGGCAAATTAAAATGTTTACATGGAGGAATCTAAACGTGTTCCCTCATATTAAGTGTTGTTCAATGAGGAATAGAGATGTCATAACAAAACTGTGTTAAGCAGAGCTAACATTTGATTAGATGTGGCCCAGATTGTGTGGATTTGTGGGGGGGGGGTTGTTCTGGTCAAAGATTACTGTGGCAGCATTTTGTTTGATATTGGATTATAAACAAGAATAGACCTGTCACTTACTTAAACAATCACATTCCAATGATGACATATCAGGCAAAAGTAGACAGCTCTATGGAAAGCATATTATAACAGCAGGTAGCACTTTTTACACTGCGCACGCAAGGATGTAGAGGCAGTGTTTTGCCTGTCAGATAGAACTATAATAGGTGCAGAACATAATGTTTTTGATGCAGCCACTTCAGTTTCCGTACCCGCTCTTTCTAGGAAGTCTGGTCATGCTGGATTGAACTTCTCCAGTATCTGAAACTAGAAACTGTCTGGCTAGAGACACTAGAGGAAAAAATCCAGAACACATTAACCCTCCCTGACAAGGCTGGATCAGTGAATGAGGCCCTAGAGGTATGTTATATTCTCAGTTTCCTTTGGTTGATACAAAAGCTGGCATGTCTGAGAGATGTGCATTGTGTTTCAAAGGTAATCGTTCCCCCCGTCCTGACCATAGTAATTGGAGATTTGTGGTTTATTTAAGGGTCATTGTTCTGTAATGGAAGGAAAGATCATCTCAAGTAGAAGTCACTTCAAATATGTATTAACTGCATCGACAAAATGCAGACATAACTAATTTCAATGACTTTGAGTCATAACGTCAAAGTGATAAATTCCTACACATTTCAGGGTGTGTTGGGAATTTCTAATCAGAAATACAGTCTCTGTATCAAGTCTATATGTCAGGGCTCAAAATTTCAAGTCCCAAGCTACTAGCCAGGCCTTAAGAGTTGCTCGCCACTAGTTGCCCCACCTAACCCCTATCCTGCCCTGCCTCTGCATTCCCACTCGCCCTCATGTAATTTCCACTTGCCAAATGCGAGCTGGCGAGTGGAAATTTTGAGGCTTGCTATATGCTATAGAATCTCTGCACAAAACACAAATTTATTTATTTTATTTATTTATTTATAAAGGATTTTACCAGGAAGGATACATTGAGATTTCTCTCGTTTTCAAGTATGTCCTACTATCTACTCCCACTACTTTTGACAGCTTTGTACACTGATAGCATTCTGTCCCAATTCCCAATTTTTTTTAAATATTGTTATCTGTGCTTTAAATCAGATATATCAATGCTATACAAAACAAAGGGGTTTTTAGTTTATTTAAATGGAAAATAGAGCTTAAGCCCAACTGCCAATGCCAAGGCAAACCTCTTAAAGTGGCAACCTAATTTTATAAATCTATGTAATGTAGTCTGTCAACTTTCTCTTATCTAAGTGGATGCAGTATCTCCGAGGGTCTTGAACCCAGGCATCAAGGATGTGTGCCGTGTGATCATGCTATGCTTAGTACCCGAATAGGCTGCTTCCCCTAGCAGTTCCCTCATCCTATAACCTCTGATCTAGGACCAGCACCTTATTTACAATACCACAATACAAAAAGAAAGTGGCTCGATCCTCATTTTCCTACAGAGCACCACAATTATGGAATAACCTCCCAGACGCCATCAAATCTTCCCCAGTCATTCTGTAACAACTGTAACAATTCATTGTTCTTGAACCCAGGATATACTTGAAAACAAGAGAAATCTCAATGTATCCTTCCTGGCAAAATCCTTTATAAATAAATAAAATTAGTGGGTGAATTAGCTCTTTCTAATAAAATGAGAAACAGTTACACAGGGTTATTCAAAGAGAATCGAAAAGTCACCGCACGTTCAGTGATTTTCCGTTCTCTTCAATTTGGTGCAATTGCAATCCTATTTCGGCGACTCTGCGGTGTATTCAGCAAGCACCACAGGGCCGCCGTGATGCAGGGAAAAGCCAGCGCAAACCCGACGAACACTCACCGCAAAACCCGGCGAATGCACACTGAAAACCGCGAAAACATCTGTATTAACCCCGCCGAACACGCCAGAGAATCCCGAGCAACCGCCGTTCACAGGGCAAAGCAGCCGCCGGAAAAAGCCGAACCCGCAGACGAATGGAGTGAGAAAAAAAAACTGTACACTTGAATGTTTGAAAGTGAGACGCTGTTTGCAAAGAAGCTACTGAACGAAAATGTATGAAATTTACATATAAGATCCAATGAATGATAATAAAAAGGGCTGTTGCAGGAAAAGAAAAAACGATTTAAAAAGGAAAACTGAAAAAAAATTGCAAAAAATCCTGAAAAATGCCTAAAAAAATCTAAAGATAAAGAGACTTTTTACTGCAGACTATTATAATCAATGGTTTATTAGATATTGAATTAAAATGGGAATATTTTTAACATTGAAGCCTATGCTCCTGAATAAACCCGTCGAATGAAACCACCGAATGGCAGGGCATTTAGGCAACTTTTCACTGCTGGTATTTGTTCTTTGAATAGATGAAGCATTGCTACTCTATGGGGAATTCACTGCCCTCAAACAGGCACCGTATGTGCAGGCAATTCGCCAACATTTGTCTCTGAATAGCTGAATGGCCAGGAAAGGTAACCGTATGCTGAATTTCAGCTTTCGGTTACCTTTCGGCCACAATTCGGAGCTCTTTAAATAACCCTGTAAGTGTTAAGGTTTGTTATGGAAACACTTCTCCAAATTGTCAGTGCTAAATGAGCATATTCTGTGTCTCATGAAATAAACTAATGCTATCAAAATAGTAGCCAATCATATAGTCTGATTTCCAAATGAGTGGCGTATTACAACTGATCAATACAACGGAAAGGAAAGGATGGAAAATCCACTGCTCTTGCATTTTACATTTTGGTGCCTAGTTTATAGTTACTGTTGGAATGGTATTCTTGGTAAAAAAAAATCCGTTATGTATAAATAAAAATAGAGCAATGCATCCCAAAAAGCTGTGGTTGTGAAGTGCATACTACATTTAAAAAAAAAAAACCTGTTGACCGATTGGTTGCCAAATTTAGCAATAAAGATAACACTACCTCTAAAGTGCGGACTATGGGGAACGTCTCCAAAATAAATAACATTAAATGGAAATATTAGTCATTTTTTAATGTTACTTAAATGAGTTCATAGTGTTAAAACAAGCATTTTTAAAATTTAATCCATTATTTTATAGCTTTTTTTAGTGAAAGCAAATTATTCCTATTTCAGACCTAAACACTTATAGCTATATTTACTTTTCCCTGCACCAGCGTTGCCTCTGCAATGCCCTGCTTTTGGAGTTGCACAGGGACTTAGCTGGTAAGTTAAATTGCTAAATTTAGGTCGGGAAGGAAAACTTTTAAAAAAATCGGATTAATTCACTAAAGGTTGTAACTAGTAAAGACCTCAGTTGTTACGTGCTGGCTTTTTTATTTAAGCATCATTTGATGCAGAAAACCGCTTTTAGCTGCCAAAATATAAAAAATTCCAGAACTCTAATTATTACTGAAACTTTCATTTTCACTACTTTTTCTTAACTTTAGCCACCATGACCATTTAAAGTGTTTTAAATTGTCGTGGTTGACTAAATGTGCCACTACCCCCTTCTCGCCCCTAAGGCTGGCCGCCCACTGGAACTGTAGTTGGACGACTGACTTTTACATCAGACTATGGACGAAAGTGGTCGTTCAACTAAGTCCAACTAGTGTTGTCCACTGCAAGCGACTATGAATGACCCTGGTTGGCCATAGACATACATCAACAGACGACTGGTATATTCCACTGCAAGCGATCGGTCGGACGACAACGGACGATGAAGTTCAGATGAAGACACTCTGGGATTAAGATGGGAAAGGGGAAAGTAGGGGTAATTATTTTTACTGCTTTTTTTAAATGGTCAGCAACCATGGACCTCCAGATGCGTAGCTATTAGTTTTCCCATGAGGTTCAACCAACCCAATGTGTAACTGAGCATCATGGGAGATGTAGTTTGAAAACATTAGAGAGATGAGGTTTACGTTGAAGTGATGAAAACCGTTTTAAATGGTACGGCAAGCAGGGAAAATGAATATCATATCTATTTTTATTTAAAGTATGAAAAGACACCTCATTGTACTTCTTTGTTAATTGATCCAGTCTATGGAAGGATTCGCACCTAATGATTCAAACAAAATCAGAGTCCAGTTGTTAATAAGAAATGTCATTTTTAAATGATGTTCTCTTTCATCTACCTTTTTCCTAGTCTTTAGAGTCAGTCCTGCGTCACCCAGCAGACAACAGAACTCAAATCCGAGAGCTTGGCCAAACCTTGATTGATGGCGGCATCCTTGATGACATCATTAGCGAGAAGCTTGAAGTGTTTAATGCCCGCTACGAGGAGCTGAGTCATGTGGTAAGATCTAAAAGAACAGTTTAAACCTATTGTGCCCTGTTATCCTATTGAGCAGCAAGTCATGCACTTTGATGGTTTAATTTAAGAAATAATAACAGCACCAGACTACGTCTGAAAACCATTACCTTCTAGCCCTCCCCATCACAGAAGCACGTTTACAAACTTGATAACATTTTTAGAATTGTCAAATTATAATTATTTATTGTTGCTATGAAGGAGCATTTATTCTACAAGATCAATTTGAATTTGAGAATCATAGTAACAGAGGAGGGTGTAACATTTCCAACTGGTGTGTAAGTGCTGTAACGTGTCATTCACGTGACACTTGTAGGAATTTAATGTCTCTCCAGATCATTTGAAATTGAGTTGTCACAAACTAACCCCGTGGAATGCGGTTATTCGTTTATTACCTATATATTGAAATCCATTGAGAAAATTGGATAGCATTTAAAGTGTTTTAAATGGTCATATGTCACATTACAATGGATGGAAAATCTCGTAATATAAAACATTTAGGCTAGGGTCAAACAAAAGCATTTTTACACGCGAACGTAAAAAAGTGCGTCCGAACGAATTGATGTATTTTTTCACGGAGTGCGCGAAAACGGTCATACGATGCGCATTTTTCGTGCGTGATTTTTTCGGATCGTCAAAAAAACTCTTTTTGCGTCTGGACGTTATGTAGGCTGGACATTAGCAGTGTCTGACATCTCCTAATCACGCAAACACGCCGCTATGCCGCAGCTGCGCACTCAGTACGTCAGTACTAGCGGTTCGGCGTTCTCAAAAAAATGCGTTCGTTTTCCACTTGCGTTGCGCGGCCGGACTTTCGTGCGACCGTACTTCGTATATTGGCCGTCATTGCCCGTCATCTGCTGCTAGTGCGGCCGTAATTATGTGCGCCAGAACGCACGTTAAAAGTGCGCTGGTCTGACCCCAGCCTTAAGCATCATACCTTGCTTAATGAAGCCTTATGGCAGATGTGTTACTTTGCACTTCATTCATAACCATGGAGAGGTTAATTTTCCATGTGATGTCCCATCAGATCATGAATTTATGAAATCACAAAGATCAGCGTGATAAGTTATCATTTGATATTTCAAACTGCAATTGAGCTCCATCCGTATCCTTCCATCACACAGATTCATGGGCCAGTCGAGTTGCTTAATGTAGCCCTACTCAGTGATTTTGATGCACTGGCCAGTTAGTCAATGGCATAGCTTCACTAATGGGGAGACTTTCCTGCTGTAAACTGTCACTGCTTATATATAGTAGTGGTCCACTCAGACTTGTATGCCAGTTGAGGCATGTGAGTGGAGGGGGCACATAATTTGTTAGGAAATTATTAAAACTCTATACTTAACTGTTATACTATATTAAATAATACTATGGGGTTATTCAGAGGTGAAAACCAGGAGAACTGGCAGGAGAAGAGAACAATCTAGACCAAATAGTCGATTTGGAAAGTGAGATAAATGGGAGAATTATTCTGGTTTGGCTATTTTGACCTAGAATTTTCACTTCTCCGGTCATTTTCCTGGTTTTCACCTCTCTCTGAATAACCCTGTATGTTTTAGACCTATAACTGGTTCTTTTAATTGTATTGCTTGTATTGTCTCACCTTCTTTTATATTGGAGCATCTTGACATAGCCATTTAAACCAAGTGGGTATAAAGCACATCCTTACACTCACTTCACATGCACTTGGTTGAAATGTTTTACTATATCCTATACTTACTGATGCTGTCCTTCTACTCCTATGAGAATCTCCTACAAAATCTTGGTTACTAAAACAAAAAACTTTTATTGTACATATTCATATCTTAAATGTATATTTTGTTTGCCCATTTGTTAAATTGTTTTTCTTTCCTGATAATGAGTTGGCTAGGAGTTAACTATTGAGGTCTTAAGAGGAAAGGTGGAGCACCATGGCTCTGTTATGCATTAACCTTACACTTTGACATAAGTTAGTAGTTAATAATCATACAAGAAGTTCATGTAGCTTCCCAGATCTTGAGAGGTCATACTGTAACCATTCGGTTGTTTAAAGAGATGTTATGGCTGACTAAAGGTCAGAGTAACCGCAATGTCTTCTCTGCAAACTCCTCAGGCTGAAAGTAGACAGATCGCATTAGAACAACATCTGCAAACCTTGCGAGAGAGTGAACACATGTTGCAGGCACTTCAGGAGTCTTTGGAAGAGCTGGACAAGCAACTGACCACATACCTCACAGACCGAGTCGATGCACTCCGCATGCCACAGGAGGCCCAGGTAGTTTTCTCATTCAAAGTAACAGCTTCACGTTCAAGGCTCACTATCTGCTGGAGGGAAAACAAGCTTAACTCGTGATGGAAATATACCTTTCAAGGTCTCGATGGTCCTTCTATCGACAGTGAAGGACAATAATGCTTGGAAACGGGGGCAACATTCAGGTTTATTCAGCGAGAGGTGGAAACCAGGAGAGTGACTGGAGAAGTGAAAACTCTAGGTCAAAATAGCCGATTTGGAAAGTGAGATAAATGGGAGAATTTTTCTGGTTTGGCTATTTTAACCTAGAGTTTTCACCACTCTCTGAATAACCCTGATTGTTTTCCTCAGAGTGGGAATGTGTGACCTTCACCATACATGAAATGTTTCATAATTCTAATTTGGCAAGTTTTATAGTAGTTTGTACCAGTATCTGTGTAACTCAGGATAGATGTAATCATGTCTGAAATGTGGCCGAACTTGCAGTTTCTAGAAGAAAATATGTGTCATGTTAACAGGTTACCATGCCATGGATAAATAATATAGAAATTGGCAATACTATTTTTGTCTCATGACCACATCAGGCTTTAACACACGTTTTATGACTTTTACATGACTTTTGAGCCATATTTGCAAAAGGTGACAGTAGCCAGTCTATGGGAGTATGTTATGCTCCGAATACATACAACTGAGGTTTTTTTGGTTTCCATAAACAATAAGCTGGAATGAATATTAAAAGACGTGGGGGTTTTCTTCAGTACTTTTGGATTTTTGTTCTAATTTATTTTCAACTTTAAATAACAAGAACTTTGAATCTGTTTACGTTTGGATGTCTAATCAAAAAGAATATAAGGATAAATTGAGTTGACATTGGGTAGACATTTTTAGATTTTTTTTTCTATGTTTCATTAATTTATTTTAAAGAAGTCAAATTTAAAGGGCCGCTACCATAAAAAATGAAATGTTATTTTATTTATTTTAGGTTTCTTATATCTTACATGTGCTTTGTTTTTCTCTGGTATGTTTACTGAAGAAAATATTTTACTCTATTTGTGTCACTGGGTGCCCCCCTCCCGAGTATCTTTACCTCACTTGGTCTTCACTGTGTGGCATTGGCCATATAATGGAATGAAATGAGTTGATCACCAACTTAAATCATTGTATTGTGTGGGATGTATTCAAAGGACATCACCAGGGGTAAATTAGAAGTCTTTTAAGATTCCTGTTTTACCTATTTAGTCTGCCATCTTTTATCTCCGTCTGGAGAACACAATAGCCTTGTACCGCCTTATCTAAACATTCACTCCTCCACCTCATTAGCTGTTAAGTACTGTAGATTGAATAAACAACAGCCACAAAGTAAAACTGTTCCACAGAATTTGGTAAATGCTGTGTCATGGAAAAAATCCACAAAATGGAAATGAGAGATAAAAAAAACTATTTTATTTTTCCTTTTTACATGCAATTACTTCAAGCAAAGAAAAGAAAACAGCAGCTTGTTTTTTATAATGTGTTTTTTATTTGTATGCACAAGTAATTTAGTTACAGCTTATGTATGTAGTGGTGTCCTTTTAAATAGTCCTCTGAAGATATCATTTCAGCTAGTCTGTGAAGATCTGTCCGACCTTACTGATTTTTTTCCTATTATAACTGCATGACACAGAAACTGAAGTTCAAAAACATTACTTTTATGATCTGACTTCAGAAAATACTGATCTTATTTAGTCTTGCCTGAAGTCACTGACATGAAACGATCGTCCATGAAACTGCAGAGTAATCTTTTTAGGTATGGAGACCGGTATGTTGAAAACCAGGCCTTGTGGTGCCCTCTGATGGTGCGAATGCTGCTCTTCTGAAAATAGAAGAACACTGAGAATGAAATTTTGATGTGTGACTTTTTCAAATAAGTAGCTATACAGATATATTTTCAGATATGCCATATCTAAAAAAATTGGATATTATATTATGCGTAATATATCCACACTATACATATTAGCACTAAAAACACAAACAGCTTGTTCATACATCTGTTTGTTCTTCTCGTTATCTCATATACTTTAGAAATGTTTTTTTTTCTAACAACTATTATTGCAAGTTTGGAAAATTTTCCCTCATGTTTTCTAGAAAATTCAAGCAGACATCAGTTCCCATGAAGCAACATTGGAAGAGCTTAAGAAAAACACCAGAACTTTGTCACCTGTATCACCTGATGTCAAATCACCACGTGGAGGGTCTCAAGTTGATGTTCTTCAGGTAATAATATTATTAGTGGGGTGGCCAGTGGGATTTTATTATTTTACCACCAAAATGTTACCAAACAGTGTGAATTTATGACATAAAAAGGTCATCAAGTTGACTCATACAGTATATGATTGGTATTCTCCAGTGGAATATAATTAATTTGTAGGTGTCGTTGTATAAAGTTGGCAAAGACCATTTTCAAAGTTTTTGTTTTGTTTAAGAACAGTCACAGTTTATGGCAAGGGTCAGTAACCTTTAGCCCTCGAACTTTATCTCCCATGATGTTCATACTAATGAATGACTAGGCATCATGTAAGATATAGTTTGGTTTACTCAACTTCATTTAGTATCCACTGTTTCTTTTCCTTAAGCAAGGCGATGATATTGGTCTTTGGTAGGACTGGGAGGTCACTGGGAATATGACATTGTACAGATATTTTTTTTGTGTTCTTCCAACTGGTCAGGAAAACTGCTGACTACCTTATATTCCAAGCAAAATAAAAATCAAAAAGACCTATATAGTTTTTCACTGACAAACAATTACACACTAGAATAACAAAAAACAAGATTTTTTTGTCTAAATGCGCACCACCTCATATTTTTATACTACGCAGAGAAAGCTGCGAGAAGTATCCACAAAATTCCAGCTCTTCCAGAAGCCAGCAAATTTTGAACAGCGGATGCTGGATTGTAAACGGGTCCTGGATGGAGTCCAAGAAGATATTGGGGTTCTTGATGTAAAAGATATTGATCCGGACATCATTCAGAAAAACATGGATGGGTGTATGGTGAGAAAGCATGAGTTTAGTCTCTGTACCTTAGTTTGTACTTTTGAGCGATACAGATTCAATGTTATATTTCTATGAGCATCTGTTGAATTGTTGGATATATAGCCTGAGAGTAGCATTCTGGGACCCTTTTGCACTGAACACTTTTAAGGTTTCCAGGAACCCAAAAAGTACTTTATAGGTCAGGCGAAGGTGACGTTGGCTGCTGCATTAGTAAGATCTTAGAGCTGTCAATTTGCTGTAGTAAATTTCTATCTCGGAGCTCTTCTTATGTTCCACGCTGTCGGAAGGCATTCTTGTACATTAGAACTTCTTGTCAGGACACATGACAGATGTCGTGCTTGCTTGAAAGCGATAGAAATATTGTGTATATTAAATGTGTTCTATAACAAGCAGCCCAATGTCATAGCTGTTAGATATACTAGGTAATATCTCCTACACAAACAAAGTGGGATAAATTCACTATAATAGGAATGTTTGGTCAAACAGAGCCAGCTTCGAAAAATGATAAAACTCTGCTATTTTAACACAAACGTTATGCTGTCTGGGGGATACTGCACAGTGCCCTCTTTTGTGTATTAACTCCATCCCAATATTATTATACTTTTATGATTATATATCTATAAAGCTCCAGCATATTCCGCAGCGCTGATCAATGGGCACAATATAGACAGGGTTACAATACGTTGAGACTGAACAACATTTGATAAACCAGTACAGGAGGAGATGAGGGCCCTATTCCCATAGGAACATACAATCTAGAAGGGTTGGGGGTGGAAACAGGAGGAGAAGACTGCAAGGTGAGAGTGATGGACTGTTGGGGCAGTGAGGTGTATTAGTGAGTCGGGTGGTAGGCGTGCCTGAATAGGAATGTCTTATGGGAGCATTTGAGGGAGGGGAAACTAGGGGAAAGTCTGACAGTATGAGGGAGAGCGTTCCACAGGATGGGGGCTGCGTTTGAGAAATCCTGCTTTCTATCACGTGAAGAGGTGATGCGGGGGGAAGCAAGGCACAGGTCACTGTTTGATCCCAGGGAGCGAGTTGGGGTGTATTTGGTGAATAATGAGGACAGGTAGTGAGGAGCTGAGTTAGTGAGAGCTTTGTAGGTTAGGGTAAGGATTTTTAATTTAATTCTGCAGTGGATGGGGAGCCAGTGAAGGGATTCACAGAGAGGAGCGACGGGTGAGGTGGATGAGCCTGGCGGAGGCGTTCAGAATGGATGTGAATGGATTGTGGGGGGGAGCGAGGCGGGAGAGAGGGAGGCCGGCTAGAAGATTATTACAATAGTCAAGGCGGGAGATTACAAGGGCGTGAATGAGTTGTTTTGTGGTATCAGTGGTAAGAAATGGCCAAATTCTGGAACTATTACATAATCCCATATCGTGTACTGTGACATGCTTTTGAGGGATGCTTTAGCCACAGGCTTAACATTTATGTAGTCAGTGGCAATGACCAACTTGTGGTTAAACCATATTGATAGCTACTGTGGGCTGTCAATAATCGATCTAACTAAATAATTAGTTAACACCTTCGAGAGTTTAGAAAAGTCTTCCTATGCAATTGCCAGATTGTTTCAAGTGTGACTTTGTTAAAATCTAGGTTGTGCGTCCTCTCATTTAGTTGTCTATGGACTGCGACACCGTTTGGGTTTGTATGTTTTATTTATGGCTTTTATTTTAAATACTAGATCAGTCATTCTGAACCCTGTCCTCAGGGCCCACTAACAGACCAGATTTTGCAGATCACCTTGGGGAAATGCAGACTGAATCCTGCAATCACTGAGCAGCAAATCATGTCACCTGTGCTGAGCTTCAGATATCTGGAAAACCTGGCCTGGTGGGTCCTTAGGACAGGTTTGAGAATGACTGTACTAGATGATCACAACTCACGTTTTGTGCTTGAGCAGCCCACCATACTGCTTGTCAGTAAATGTCTTTTCTTTTATGTTTCATTCAGAAATTATATAAAACCCTGAGTGAAGTCAAATTAGAGGTAGAGACTGTTATCAAAACCGGAAGACAAATTGTGCAGAAACAACAAACAGATAATCCAAAATCAATGGATGAACAATTAACTGCATTAAAACTTCTGTATAATGATCTTGGGGCCCAGGTAAGCCATGTGTTATCATAGAATATCCTCTGCTCCATGTGTCTCACACACTATAGAATAGCATAAATATATATCAAAATGTAACTGACTGATACTGACTTTGTTCATCGGAATATTGTGAGACATGTCAGGGAAACCAAGTAATGTCTAATTTTTTCATGGTACGGTTTAGTATGCTTTGAAACATTCAGACACAGCAAGATGTATGTTCTTTTATGCGCTCTATGAGAATCACCAGGTTCAACATAGACTGCTAATCCAGGCGAGCCAGCAATAAAGAGCCGCTAGCACAAACATTTTTTGCAAGCTGTTAAGTGTTAGGAGATCACACACCCTTTTTTTCTTTTTTTTACATATTCAGTTTTTATTGAAAAGTCATGAGATACTGTACTAACAAAATAGAGTATTGCAGAACAGGGCAGATGAGTTAAACCATAAGAAAATGGGAAGCACTGGGGATACAGAAAGGAAAAAAATGGGTTGGGAGGGAAGGGAACACAAAGGCATATTGTCGAACATTTCAGTGAAATACTATCAGGTCTATTCAGTAAAGTGTGAACTCAAGAGAATTGATAGAAGAGAACATGTAGCAAGGAAAGAGGCAGGTACTCAAGTGGAAGTATAGCCAGTAGAAGTTTATTCAAGATGGGTGCAGCAGACCCCACTAAATCAAGCGTCACGTTTCAGCCGTGTGGCCTTAATCAAACATACATAGGAGAAGAAAACAATCTAGGCCAACTAGCCAATAAATGGAGAATGTTTCTGGCTTGGCTATTTTGACCTAGATTTTTCACTTTTCCTGCCAATTCTCCTGAGTTTCACCTTTAGTGAATAGGCCTGTATGTCCGTCATTGGTAAGATGTACATAGGGCAACTGTATGCATATTTTGCTGTCAGTACATGAAAAAGCAGCTCCTTATATACCAGCTCAGTTATGAGCCGCGCATTATGTTAGTCGTTCAGCTCATAATTGTAGGAACCTTCGATAGATTACTGGCGGCAGTGCTGCTCCCCGCAGCTGGTAATCCATCCAAGGACATGGGATTGCACTGTTTTTGCAGGAGGCCACTACAGAACATTTTTTTCCCTCTGTTCTTTGATGTGTGGAGAGAGAAGGTGGTGGATCATTCTTGTCTTCTTGTCAAGGGACTGGAGGTGATTATCCAGTTTATATAGCTGAGTAAAAGCATACAATGCAAAGTGGTTTCTGGGCAAGTGATGGCCACGTGCACAAATTAGAAGATCTGCCACCTCCAAAGTTGTCCGTATAATCCAAAGGGTGTGCCACATGGGTAGGGGCCACATGGAATAACTTTATACAGGATCATTTAAATGGGCTAAAACTGAAACGTTTCTGCCATTGAGTCCTTAATCATACATAAATAATGGCTCCACACCCTTTATCGTTGTAATTGCTACAATAGAATTTTATAAAACTTTTTTACATAAGCAATTTTCAATCTCAAAATCACTTAACGTCAGTGTTTTTGAGAGCCAGTGTTATTTTTTATTTTTTTGTAGTACTGTCTGAATACTTGAATAATGAGGAACCTTGGATTTTTCCATTTGCCTCCACATTAACAATTCCTATACAAAGTTTAGGAAGTGCAGATGTAAAGTAGGCAGCCAAAACAGTAGAGCTGCATTGGCTCTCTCGGTAATGTTAATGCTTTTGGTTGGAATAGGGCCCATAATCTATCACAAGAGTGGGTGTCTGTGGAGGCGCTTACTAGGTAACTGTGGTTCCTTAAAAAAGGGGGGGTGCTGCCTACATGGGGTTGCACATAAATCTCAACCTAAATGTGCAAATAAATGTGTAGAAAAGGGTAAGGGTCATAGTGGCGCAGTGGGTGCTTCCAAATATGGAGCAATCTAGATGAGTATTTCTAAATGCTGATATTATGGCTCAACTCTATTTATCAGGTGGTGATAGATAAAAGTACTCAAGTGAGTCAATGTTACACTAGTATTGTGCAAATAGCAATTCTGTGCAAATGAACAACCTTGTGCAAAATAAGCAACAACAATGGTGATAAATCCTTAAATCATGCGTACAAATCTGCTCCTATAGCACAAAGTGTATAATAATCCACATGTGCAAAATGCATATAAAGTGCATGTGCTCATATATCCTATTCCATTCGTAAAGTGCAGACACAAAATTTGTGTTGATGTGACATCAAAAAAGTCATAAGACAGGTTATCTGATAGTCTCTAGATGGCCTATGACTGTATAAAGTGCACGTGAAAAAGTGCAAATCTCAAAATGAACAAGGTCCGTGACTCCGTCCTAGTCACCATACAGTATGTGGGTCACACTTCAGACAAAATGTTCCAACGTTATGCTTCCTCTCCTCAGTTGGTAGATTCCGTAGCATACTGTATATGAGGAAGACAAAAAGAGAGACAATAGTGCAGACTGTTGTAATTTGTGAAGTGAATATATATATATATGAAAATCACTCACAAATTATAGAGCCTAATAAGTCCTGGCTCTAGGTTGGAATGCCTCACATCGAATACAGGGTGACGTTCTCCCTTTTCCTGGGTCTTCCAGTTATCCTCAAATAAAACACATACAGAGAGACAGCGCTCCCATAGCGTCACACAGTACGTATATTCTGAGTAATTGCAATCTTTTGTTCAACTCACCGATGTTGGAGCCTCCATATTTGCTCCATATTTGGAAGCACCCACTGCGCCACTAGGACCCTTACCCTTTTCTACCCAGAATCTATCAGTGTACAAAAACATATTACTATAGTAGTTCCAATGTAAATATTTATTGATTTTTACTCTCATTCCTCATTCTCTATATACTAATCTACCTTTGCCCAATAAAGGTTAAGGTCCACTTACAAAGTGCACACTGATTTCATTAACTAATTTACTTTTACCTGTTTCATGGTTTTCAATACAGTCATTCATATCTCTGCTATATCTCTTTTACCAAGGTACAGCATTCTTTCCTTTACATCTGCTAATCTAGGCATGCAATGCATTTATTGAGTGGAAAAGTCCACTTCAAAACAATGAGTACCCAATAATTATCATAACAAATGAGCCGTTAACTATAAAGGATTTTATCCCATTCTAAGCCAATCCACAACTCTTGTTGTGGCATGGCTTTTACACCTGCTTCTGTACATTTATATTTCCTATACTTTGTATAGGAGACATAAATGTTGCATGGGCTATAGATTAAAAAAAACAGCTCCCAAATGCTTATGCACTTTTGGATCGACTATCAGCTGTACAGTACGACACCACTGCTAGTATTCATTATCAGCTCCCTTACATTGCAAGCTGAATGTCACTAATATAGTGTTGAACAACTAAAGTTGTCATGTGCATCACTCCCATTAATCCTGGGCAGCACAGTAAAGCTAGTAGTGAGCCACATGTCTCACATAGTAAGAATTATTGTTGATTATTTTTTTCTTAGTGGTGCCATTATTACTGGCTGAGCTGCTATAGGGACCTATATGTTTACATATGCTTTGCTTTCAGAGTTTATTTTCTATATTTACAGAGAAAACTCAAATAGCGAACACACAAACCAATCAATTTATCGAACCTCTATAAGCACCAGAGTTTATCGAACCTACATGGGTTAATACAGATTTTGACTAGAACACTTGCCATTGTAAAGTCACATCTCTGCTTTATATAATTCAGCCTTTGCTGAAAGGGGATACTTTCATACATAACGGAGAACAGAGTAGATCACCCATTGATTTTTCTCATTGTGTTTAGTCTTGCCAATAGCAGCCAGTGCAATGCTACTGCACCACTCATACAATCACTTTAAATGGGTGAATGATGCAAATGCAGTCAGCTTTTCAAAAACACAGAGACTGAGGTTTTCGACCTTTCTACTTGTTGATTTAATTTTTTGATATAAGGAAGTAATATGTGATTTAAATAATCATTAGTAACTATTGTTTCAAGAAGACGTTAAGCAAATTATTTCTCATTTATTATATCAGGTAACCGAATCAAAGCAAGACTTGGAGAGAGCCATCACTTTGTCCAGCAAGCTGAAGAAAGAGTCCGCCTCGCTGTCGGAGTGGCTCGCGGCTACAGAGTCGGAACTTATTCAGAAGTCCACCACAGACAGCTTGTCCAGAGATCTGGATGTAGAAATATCCTGGGCTAAAGTAAGAATGCACGCTCTGTGCACTCCATTTTTTAATTCAAGAATGGCTGTTGAAGGTTCTGTAAGCCTTATCAAAGAGACCGTTGCATTTGGATTATTCTGACTTTGATACCGTGCTCTGACACAATGTTTTTGGCTTGAATGAAAATGTAAGGACTCCTGTCAGAGTCAGTATATTTATAAAAGTCAATAGCATCCAGATCCATTTTTATAGATTTGTGTTCCTACCAGTTCTTTGTTGGTTGCTGTTTGCTAAGAAGCAAATTTTGAGATAATGATCTCGTACTGAATGTTCTAATCTTGCTGCTTACCACTTCACTACCAAGACTGAGTATACTTCTTCTTCAGAAGAACCTGCACGTGTCTCAAGATCGAGTATACTCGATCTGTTCTAATTCTGGAGCAATGCAAAGGAACTTTGTTTATTGCAATTTAAATTCATATGTAAATGAGGTCCAGAATATGTAAGTAAAGTTTCGTCACATCGGACATGACAACCAACCAGTTGAAGGTTTTTGAAAAGCTCAGATTTTTCCTTCATGGAAAGATGGAACTCAAGCTGTAATGTGAATGTAGTAGCACTTTTTAGTCAGCAGAGGGCACTTTTTGCCTGTCAAATAGGGCTTACATACAGAAAACATATGCAGCGGGACGTCTCTGTATATACTGTATTCACTGTGTGGGTAATGGAAGTAATTTTCCATTAAAACCAGTAGGTCTTGCCTGTGGTTTTATGGAAAAATATATGTGGTTTTATGGAGCAATATACACTATATTGCCAAACGTATTCGCTCACCTGCCTTGACTCGCATATGAACTTGTGAGCGAATACTTTTGGCAATATAGTGTATATCCATGAGTGAGCTACTGAGGCAATATATATCCATGAGTGAGCTACTGGGGGCAATATATATCCATAGGTGAGCTACTGGGGGCAATATATACCCATGAGTGAGCTACTGGGGGCAATATATATCCATGTGTGAGCTACTGGGGGCAATACAGTGGCAAGAAAAAGTATGTGAACCTTTTGGGATTACGTGGAGTTTTGCATGAATTGGTCATAAAATGTGCTCTGATCTTCATCTAAGTCTCAACAATTTGTGTTGTATTATTTTAAGCAGACTGTGTTTTTCAAACATTATATGTTTTCATTGAACAGAACATGTAAACATTCACAGTGCAGGGTGGAAAAAGTATGTGAACCTTTGGATTTAATAACTGGTTGACCCTCCTTTGGCAGCAATAACCTCAACCAAACGTTTCCTGTAGTTCCAGATCAGACCTGCACAACGATCTGGAGTAATTTTGGACCACTCCTCTTCACAAAACTGTTTCAGTGTAGCAATATTCTTGGGATGTCTGGTGTGAATCGCTCTCTTAAGGTTATGCCACAGCATTTCAATCGGGTTGAGGTCAGGACTCTGACTGGGCCACTCCAGAAGGCGTATTTTGTTTAGTTGAAGCCATTCTTTTGTTGAATTACTTGTATGCTTTGGGTCATTGTCCTGTTGCATCACACATCCTCTGCGGAGCTTCAGTTGGCAGACAGATGGTCTTACGTTTTCCTGCAAAATGTCTTGATAAACTCTGGTATTCATTTTTCCATCAATGACAACAATCCGTCCAGGCCCTGAGGCAGCAAAGCAGCCCCAAACCATGATGCTCCCTCCGCCATGTTTTACAGTGGGGATGAGGTTTTGATGTTGGTGTGATGTGCCTTTTTTTTCTCCACACATAGTGTTGTGTGTTTTTTTCCAAACAACTCAATTTTGGTTTCATCTGTCCACAGAATATTTTGCCAGTAGTGCTGTGGAACATCCAGGTGCTCTTTTGCAAACTTCAAACGTGCTGCAATATTCTTTTTGGACAGCAATGGCTTCCTCCGTGGTGTCCTCCCATGTACTCCATTCTTGTTTAATGTTTTCCTTATTGTAGATGTGTCAACAAAAATGTTAGCATGTGCCAGAGATTTCTGTAAGTCTTTAGCTGACACTCTAGGATTCTTCTTTACCTCATTAAGCATTCTGCGCTGTGCTCTTGCAGTCATCTTTAGAGGATGACCACGCCTAGGGAGAGTAGCAACAGTGCTGAACTTTCTCCATTTGTAGACAGTCTGTCTTACCGTGGACACATGAACATTAAGGCTTTTGGAGAGACTTTTGTAACCCTTTCAAGCTTCATGCAAGTCAACAATTCTTGATCGTAGGTCTTCTGAGAGCTCTTTTCTGCGAGGCATGGTTCAGATCAGGCAGTGCTTCTTGAAACCAGTAAACCCAAAACCGGTGTGTGTTTTTAAAGGGCAGGACAGCTTTCAGCAACACATCCAATAATATCACACTGATTGGACTCAAGGTTGGCTCACTCCTGGCTCCAATCAGCTCTTGGAGAAGTAATTAGGCTAGGGGTTCACATACCTTTTCCACCCTGCACTGTGAATGTTTACATGTTATGTTCAATAAACACATGAAAACTTATGTTTGTGTTGTATTATTTTAAGCAGACTGTGTTTTTCAATTTGTTGTGACTTAGATGAAGATCCGAGCACATTTTATGACCAATTCATGCAAAACTCCACGTAATCCCAAAGGGTTCACATACTTTTTCTTGCCACTGTATATATCCATGAGTGAGCTACTGGGGGCAATATATATCCATGAGTGAGCTGCTGGGGGCAATTTATATCCATGTTTGAGCTGCTGGGGGCAATATATATCCATGTTTAAGCTGTACATTACTGTGAGTTTTTCTGCTGTGTATTCTGATACGCTCATACACACTGCACATTACTGTGAGATTTATTGCTGTGGAGCTCTGTGATCCGCTCATACACACTGCACATTACTGTGAGTTTTATTGCTGTGGAGCTCTGTAATATGCTCATACACACTGCACATTACTGTGAGTTTTATTGCTGTGGAGCTCTGTAATACGCTCATACACACTGCACATTACTGTGAGTTTTATTTCTGTGGAGCTCTGTAATGTGCAGTGTGTCAGGATTCTACAGTATCTGTTAAAGTGATCGGCAGTTTCCCACATTTTCCACAGGGACTTTCTGGTGCAGCCTTAGCTGCAATGAGTGGGTGATGGCTGCTGCAGCAGTGCGGTGGCCATCTGTAAGTATGGAGGGGGAGGCACAATTCACTGCTGGGTCCAAGTGGATTTTCAAAAAGGTTATTTTTAGGAGTTCAGAAATAAACAATTTTTTTAGCACAATAATGTACATGTGGGTGTTGCATTGTAGGGAGTGGGTTTTTATGGGTGTGGCCTCCTGTGGGTGCGGAACAAGGGGGGCCCCATGACCTCCTATTGCCCGGGGGCCCCATTAGTTGTCAGTCCGCCCCTGAGCGCGGCGCTGTGTAATTAGCATTAGGACTTTGTGATCCTAACGCTAATTACTCTTTGCGCTCCCCATGTTAAGTATAGAGAGCTCAAAGTACAGAGAGCTTGCACTAAAAAGCTAATACCGATGCGTTAACAGATTTTTTTAACCTGTTACTGTTTGGAATGTGATCAGGCATGGCCGTATGTGAGCGCTAGTAGTAAGGAGGTGATAGAGCCCCAAGCGGGCTAGAAGTATTGGCAAGTGGATCGTTTTAGCTATTTGCTTGTTCTGAAATACTAACAGTTTGCAGGACGGTATTCTGCCAACGCGCATAAGTTTATAACTTGGCACGATATGTTGTTAGTGTTTTATAAATAAATTAATGATAAAAGCTGAATCTTCAATTAACAAAACAAACTCATTTGGCTTTCTCGAACGCTTTTGGCTTTGTCTTAGTCTCCCATGCTTTACAGTGTGTAATGACAGTCTTTTTTCCCCTTAACGTGTAAGATACTATCAATTCTCAAAGAAATACTGTTTCATTTTTTCACTTTAAACGAAATGTAAAAATGAAAAGCAGAAACGTATCTTCTAGCGGGCAGCCTTTTCAGGATCTGTACTACATATGCATTAGCAAGTTTTATTTGTTGATCCTTCATAAAATTCAATGCACTTAAAACATATTTTGTGGAGATATTATCAAGATATTTTTGTATCTTTTTATGTTTTAATGTAGTGCATTATAATTACCCTAATGCAGGTTTTACATTTGAAGAGTGTCTTTGCCTGTTTAGTAAGTAAAGCAGGTGTTTAATGCATTATAAAATAGTTGTATATTTACTATATGTGCAGTATTTCATGCAAAATGTTAGATTAATAATTACCTCTAATGCTGGTGAACACTCTCTCTGAAATTTACATCCTGAACCATGTCAGACTATGTTTCTTTATGAGAAGATTATACAGTTGTGTTCAAAATTATTCAACCCCCACTGAAATTGAGTGTTTTGGCCAGTTTACATTGATTTTGATCATTCAGTCATCTTGCTTACAATTAAATCAAAGAGGCACGTGTAGGTCAGACAAATATAACATAACATTTATAATGAAATAACCACAAATGTCTTTTCTGTGCTCACATCATTATCAGTTTTATTCAACCCCCAAGTGACATTCAATCTTAGTACTTAGTACAACATCCTTTTACAGTTATAACAGCTTTTAAACGTGAAGCATAGCTTGACACAAGTGTCTTGCAGCGATCTACGGGTATCTTCGCCCATTCGTCATGGGCAAAAGCCTCCAGTTCAGTCACATTCTTAGGATTTAAGTCAGGTGACTGCGATGGCCACTCCAAAATGTTCCAGCCTTTAATCTGCAACCATGCTCTAGTGAACTTGGAGGTATGCTTGGGATCATTGTCCTGTTGAAAGGTCCAACGTCTCCCAAGCCTCAGGTTTGTGACGGACTGCATCACATTGTCATCCAATATCTCCTGGTACTGAAGAGAATTCACGGTACCTTGCACACGCCGAAGCTTCCCTGTACCTGCAGAAGCAAAACAGCCCCAAAGCATGATTGACCCCCCGCCATGCTTCACAGTAGGCAAGGTGTTCTTTTCTTCATAGGCCTTGTTCTTCCTCCTCCAAACATAGCGTTGATCCATGGGCCCAAACAGTTCTAATTTTGTTTCATCAGTCCACAGAACACTATCCAAAAACTTCTGTGGTTTGTCCACATGACTTTTGGCATACTGCAGTCGACTCTTCTTATTCTTTGGAGACAGCAAGGGGGTGCGCCTGGGAGTTCTGGCATGGAGGCCTTCATTACGCAGTGTGCGCCGTATTGTCTGAGCTGAAACTTCAGTACCCACATCTGACAAATCTTTTCTCAGTTCCTCAGCAGTCACACGGGGACTTTTCTCCACTCTACGCTTCAGGTAGCGCACAGCAGTCGAAGTCAGCATCTTCTTTCTGCCACGACCAGGTAGCGTTTCAACAGTGCCCTTTGCCTTGAATTTGCGAATGATGCTTCCTATGGTCTCTCTTGTATGTTTAACATCTTTGCAATCTTCTTATAGCCATTGCCCTTCCTGTGAAGAGTAATCACCTCTTCTCTTGTCTTCCTGGACCATTCTCTTGACTTCACCATGTTTGTAACCACACCAGTAAATGTCTAGAAGGAGCTGAGTATCACAGTCATTTTAAAGCTGCCTAATTGGTGCTTATTATGCTTTATTGCTGCTCCGTGACATCCACAGGTGTTTTCAATACCTGATTGAAAACACTTGAATGAACCTCTGTTCTTCAGAGTGGTAGTCTTTAAGGGGTTGAATAATTGTGTCAATGAAGAATTCACAAAAGAAACATTTACTACTGTATTACAAAACCAATTGATGTCATTTTAGTTGCATATGGTTCTTTAAAAAGTCCTTGTAGGATTTCATTCTGAATACAATTACAAATGTACACTAAATTCCCTAAAACCCTTTACAGCATTGGGGGTTGAATAATTTTGAACACAACTGTATATATATATATATATATATATATATACCTGTATTACTATGTGGATTCACCTTATCATCAATTGATGAGGCTATAGCACTATTTTCCGAACATTGAAGTTATATACAGTTGTGTGAAAGTGTTGGCCCTCTTCCTGATTTTATATTTTTGCACGTTCATCACACTTTAAGCTAATGTCAGATGAACGCAATCTGAGCGCACTCTGCGTGTGTGCATAACGGACAGACGTACTGACGGAAGATACTGTAGACACCACACGGTCCTGTTTTTTTTACGGACGTAGAAAAAAAAAGGGACCTATGGGAAATAAAAATAATATGAAAAATGCTAAAAAGTTGAAAAGGATATGAAAAGCCATTTTGTGCGTCAAGGTGCTGGACGTCGCAAATGTGCTGCGTCTGACATCTCATCACTCACATAGAAGGCTACGAGGACATGGCGATCTCTGCGCGTCCGTGGTAGCGGCTTTACTTTCTTGCCTAACTTGCGTCCGTTTGCCACGTGCGTTGTGCGTGTGCAGTTTGGTGCGCACGTACTTCGTGTGTGGGTCTCTATTGATCATGATTCTATGTTACGACGGACGTTAAACTGTGCGGCAACACGGACGTTATCACTACGTTCGTCTGACATTAGCCTTAATATTTCAGATCAAACTAAATATTAGTAAAAGAAAACACAAGAAAACACAACATGCAGTTTTTAAATGAAGGTTTTTATTATTAAGGGAAAACAAAATCCAAACCCACATGGCCCTGTGTGAAAAAGTCCCCCCCCCATAAAAACATAATTGTGGTTTATCACACCTGAGTTCAATTTTTTCTAGCCACACCCAAGCCTGATTACTGCCACACCTGTTCACAATCAAGAAATCCCTTAAATAAGACCTGACTGACAAAGTAAAGTAGACTAAAGGATCCTCAAAAGCTACACATCATGCCGAGATCCAAAGAAATGCAATACTTTACCACTAGCTTTAGTTTATATTTTATTTAGCCACTTCAATACCAAGATCGAGTATACCCAATCTGTAAAAACACCTGCTGGAGTCTTGATATTGAGTATATTCGATGTGATCTAATACTGGAACAATGCAAAGGAATGTCATTTTTATTTGCAAACAGGCTCAAGATTGTGTCCCCAAAGATTTAGCACCTTGGCTTACCCGTGTTGCCAAAATGGTTTAAAAAGTTAGGATTCCTTTTTTTTTTTGTCCAGAAAAAACCCTAGCTGTAATATTATATATATATATATATATAATATATGTGCTGTTTGGCCATCAGGTGGTGCCATCTGCCTTCAAAATAATGCATACATTTTAAAATGTGCTTTGGATATTTGAAGCAGTTTTTCAATTCATGTATAATGCAAATATATTTTCCATAAATCCAGTGGGTCGTGGCAGTGGACTAATGGAAAACAACTTGGTAGTGAAAGGGTTAAGGAGATAAATCCATTTTAAATTGAATACAATTATTACTCGTTTGTATGATCTGTCAGTATAAGACATCTTATATCATTGCTGATAATTAAACATGGAAGGAAGAAAAGTCACCGCTAGTGATACCATCAACATTAATTGGGATGAGAATTCAACCTGAATTATTGGCGCACGGAAATAACCAAATAGTGGCTGACTTATTAAACGACTTAATTATAACTCATTTGTGGCTTAGTTGCTTCCAGGATGCAAATAACTCGTGGATAATGGGCCGTTAATCACCTCTAAAGAGATTCTAGGCTGCACACATCCACATGATGGATATTTACTGAAAGATCATACATTGTCTCACCTTGATTCTCTGAACCTTGGAGACAGGGGTTTATTCTTGCGTGAGCGGGCCATATAGAACTGGGTCTTGGGCAGCAGATTCGAGGAAGGTTATTTCCCTAATATATATTCTTTTAGAGTTCCAGTAACAGAGCTGCAAAGCAATAAAGGCTCTCTAAATCATAATAAAGGTTAGATATCACTTGGTATAAATAAAAATCTTTGCTTTATTTCTGCATTACATTTTTATTGATCTAATGGCCCTGATAGCTTGGGAAGATATATCTGAATTTCATTTGTATGTATACATTCATATTTATTTTATATCAGATGAACATCAAGCCGAAATATAACTCTGATTTAAGAGGAGTTAAAACACGCAATCCCTGAAATACAGTGTAGCGCTCACTCCCGGAGGAGCCGCTGAAAATGAACCACGGGTCAGTCTCCCCGCACTAGGGAATAAATATACTCCAACACAGTTGTGGGTTTTTATCATTTAAATAGTTTACTAAAATAATAGGCAGATGTTGAGATACGGTATTCACAGATATTATTACAGTACTTTCGTATTGCGATAAAACGCGTAGCGGAAAAGAAACGAAACACGAGGCTTCGTATTTCGGAAAATAAAATATTCGTAACCGAACATAAAAGAAAATGCAGTTGCACGAATATTCGGAAAAGGGACACGTAGCGGAACCCCAGAATATACAATCACTTCGTATCACGGTAAACGCGCAGCGGAAAAGAGAAAAATATATTCGGAACGTATCTTTACCCCTGTTCCGATTCGTAACAAAAATGAGTCCTGCACAGGTTAAGTCCCGGAATGTAAAAGGTGTGTATGTGTGTGTATGGTACCCGGGTACTGTTCAACTGGCCAGTGAATTTACTTAAAGAATGTCTTCGACTAGTCAAGTTGGGGCCCTGTGGACTTTAAAGAGAAAACAGCAGCGTATTCTTTGTATTACAAACGGCCTTGGAGGCCTCTCACCCATCCACCGGTTGCTTTAGGCTCCGCTGACCCAGGACGTCTCTCCGCTCGATCTTGACTGGGGATACTAGCGGCCGGATCCGTTGTCTGACTTCCCGTAGCTTGTCCACGACTTTGGCCCAGCTCACCGCCGGCTCCCAGTACCCGATCAACTTGCGGTGACTCTTTACTCGAGGTCTTCGGTTGGTTCAATCTGCAGCAACTCTGGAACCTTGGAGGGCTCCTTCTCCTTAGGCGGAATCACCCGGTAAAAGACTTGACAGGCTCTCTTGCTCTCAGGCCCAGGCCTTCTTACGATCTATCGCACTGCGTCTGCTTTCTCTCGTTCCCTGGCGCGCTCTGGCGCGCTCTCCACGAGGCGGAAGATGTAAGGGTCCAGTCCCCACCCACTTCCTGTCTCCTTGCAAAGCATGCCGGGAATTGTAGTCCCAATGTCCAGTGTCTCTGATCGCGATAGTCTCCATCTTGTGGCCAAAAATAGGTACTGCCACAGCAAGATTTTAAGACAGCGCTACAACAGGAATGTTACTCTTTACAGGCCTTCAGCTTGCAGTAAGTTGCTAATACAGCGCACTATACCTGTATAGAGTATATGATACCTGTGTGGAGTCTTCATGCATGGTACCTGTGAAGTGGAATACTGTATACTTAGCATTAAACTAACAGGGTAATTCAAAGAGATCCGAATTGCTTGAGAAAGGTAACCGAACGCTGAAAATCAGCGTTCGGCTACCTTTCTTGGCCATTTGGCTATCCAGAGAGCAGGCAATTCGCCAAATCCTGGCGAATTGCCTGCACATACGGTACCTGTTCGGTGCCTGTTCGAGGGCAGTGAAATCCCCATGAAAACCACTGCTTCGGCTATTCAGAGAACACAAACCAGCAGTGAAAGGTTCCCCTAATGCCCTGCCATTCGGTGGTTTAATTCGACAGGTTTATTTAGGAGAATCCCATAGACTTCAATGTTAAAAATATTCCTGTTTTAATTCAATATCTAATAAACTGTTCATTATAAAATTCTGCAGTAGAGAGTCTCTTTATTTATAGATTTTTTAGGATATCTTAAGCATTTTTCTGGATTTTTTTTTTAAAAAAAGAGTTATTATTTTTTTTTAGTTTACTTATTTTTTCTGTAACAGCCCTCTTTATTATCATTCATTGGACCTCATATGTAAATTTCAGACATTTTAGCTCAGTAGTCTCTTTGCAAACAGCGTTTTAGTTTTCAAACATTCATGCAAACTGTTTTCCTAATTTATTCACTGCCTCGGCTTTTTCCGACGGCTGCAATCAGCTCCTGCTCGGCTTTTTCCGTGGTTTTCCCGTGGTTTTCGGTGGGTTAATCCAGATGTTTTTGAGGGTTTTTGGCGTGCAGTCACTGGGTTATGCGGTACGTTTTTGTCAGGTTTGCGGCAGCTTTTCCCTGCAATTCGGGGACCCTGTGGTGCTTGCTGAATACACCGCAGGGTCACCGAAATGGGATCGGCAAAAGGAACCAAATTGAAGAGAACGAAAAGTCACCGAATGTGCGGTGACTTTTCGAATCTCTTTGAATTACCCTGTAAATTTAGCTCTTTTGCACATCTACAATATGTTGGTTAAAACATATTTTCAGGTTTTTAAACTCCCTGGCTGGTAATTGGGGTGAAATAAAAACACAAAACTCACCATGCTCTACTTTAACTGCTTCACTTCCAAGTGATTTTCCATAAAACCACTGACAAGACCTGAAGGGTTTTCCAATAAGCGCCGAACTTGCCAATGAATTGCACCGAACAGTGAAATTCCCCGTTAGTTGCGACTTCGTGGCAGTTTGGCTTTTCAGAAAGCATCAATTCAGCAAGCTGTCAAATATTGGCATATTGACAGAAATACGATGCAATTCGCCTCAGATTGCCGCAATTCAGCGTTTGGCGGCAGTGAAATTGTCCCATAGAGAAGTAATGGTTAATCTATTCAGGGAAAGCCGAACTGCACCAAAGAGTTGGTGAAATGCCCAGATTTTCAGTACTTCAATTCGACAGGTTTAAGGCTGGGGTCAGACGAACGCAGTGCAAACGCGCATGCAGCCGCACTTTATCACGGCCGTAGTAGCAGCAAACGACGGGCAATGTACAAAGTACTGCCGCACGAAAGTTCGGCAGGGCAACGCAAGCGGCAAACAAATGCATTTTTTCGAGAACGTGAAACCGCTAGTACTGACGTACAGAGTGCGCTGCGTCCGCTAGCGGCGTGTGTGCGTTATTAGGAGACGTCAGACGCTGCTAATGTCCGGCCAACATAACGTCCAGAGGCAAAAAGTGTTTTATTGATGATCCGTACAAAATCACGGCCGAAAATGCGCGTCGTCTGATCATTATCGCGTATTCTGTGAAAAAATACGTCCATTCGTTCGAACGTAATTTTTCACGGATGACGCGAAAATGCGTTCATCTGACCCTAGCCTAAACAGGAGAATCCCATAGGTTTCAGTGCAAAAAAAAAAACAGCAGTGAAAGGTTCCCCTAATGCCCTGCCATTCGGTGGTTTAATTCGGCAAATTTATTCAGGAGAATCCCATAGGCTTCAATGTTAAAAATATTCCCGTTTTAATTCAATATCTAATAAACCGTTCATTATAAAATTCTGCAGTAAAGAGTCTCTTTATTTATAGATTTTTTTAGGATATTTTAAGCATTTTTCTGATTATTTTTTTTGATTTTTTTTTTTTTTAAGTTTACTTATTTTTTCTGTAACGGCCCTTTATATTATCATTCCCTGGACCTCATATGGAAATTTCAGACATTTTCGCTCAGTAGTTTCTTTGCAAACAGCGTTTCACTTTTCATTCAAGCAAACTGTTTTGCTAATTTATTCACTGCCTCGTCTGCGGTGTCGGCTGCTTCGCTGCGTGTGATTGGCTCCTGCTCGGGTTTTTCGATGGGTTAATCCAGATGTTTTTGGGAGTTTTCGGCGTGCATTTGGTGGGTTTTGCGGTTCGTTTTCGTCGGGTTTGCGGTAGCTTTTCCCTGCAATTCGGGGACCCTGTGGTGCTTGCTGAATACACCGCAGGGTCACCGAAATGGGATCGGCAAAAGGAACCGAATTGAAGAGAACGAAAAGTCACCGAACGTGCGGTGACTTTTCGAATCTCTTTGAATAACCCTGTTATTTTTTATTCAACCATTTATTCTTTCTTTTTGCAGCAGTCTTTTTATTTATTTTATATATTTTTTTTAGGCATCTTTCTGGATTATTTTCAGGCAAAATTTTTGATTCCCATTCTGTAACGGACCTCTTTAATTATTTCCATGCATTTATTATTTTTTTTATCTGACCTTTGTAATTATTTCCATGCATTTTCATGTAGTTTTATTGTTTTAAACGCCTTTTAAAAAATAGCCTTTTTTTTTCTACTCTGAACGGCTGCATTTGGCAGTCTTTTTCGTGGCGTTTGACCGATCTCTTTTGGTGCGGTATGGGGACCCTGTGGTGAATGCTCAATTACCCGCAGGGTCAGTGAACTGAAATCGCAGAATTGGGCCAAACGAGAGAGCACCACAATTTCTGTGCTCTCTGAATAACCCCTCTGGTGATTTTATGAAAAATCACTTTCCTTTACCCACACAGGAAAAGTGTACAGCTCTGCTGACCAAAAAGTGCTACATGTACATTACAGCATGGACTCTATGGTTCCTTGAATGAACAGAATTCAAAGCTTTTCAAACAATTTCAACACATCGGCTTTTCATGTCCAATGTGCTGAAACCTTAGAGGCATATTCTGGAGGCCGTTTCCAAAGAAATTCTGTTTGCAATAAATTCAATTCCTTTGCATTGCTTCAGAATAAGGCTAAGGTCAGACGAACGCAGTTTTAACGTGCGTTTAGCCGCACGAAATCACGGCCGTGCTAGCAGCAAATGACGTAAAATGCCGGGGAACATACGACGATCGGCCGCACGAAAGTTCATCCGTGCAACGCAAGTGGCAAACGAACGCGTTTTTTCGAGAACGTCAAACCGCTACTACTGACGTACAGAGTGCGCTGCGGCCGCATAGCGGCGTGTTTGCGTGATTGGGAGACGTCAGACGCTGCTAATGTCCGGCCAACATAACGTCCAGACGCAAAAAGTGTTTTATGATGATTCGTACAAAATCACGAACGAAAATGCGCATCATATGACCGCTATCGTGTATTCCGTGAAAAATACATCCATTCGTTCGACCGCATTTTTTCACGGACGACGCGAAAAATGCATTCGTCTGACCCTAGCCTTAGGCTAGGGTCAGACGAACGCATTTTCACGTTGTCTGTGAAAAAGTGCGTTCGAACGAATGGATGCATGTTTTCACGGAGTACGCGAGAGTGGTCATACTATGCGCATTTGCGTTCGTGATTTTGTACGGATCATCAATAAAACACTTTGTGCATCTGGACGTTATGTTGGCCGGACATTAGTAGCGTCTGACATCTCCAATTCACACACACACGCCGCTAGCGGACGCAGCGCACTCTGTACAACCGTAGTAGCGGTTTTACGTTCTCTAAAAAATGCGTTCATTTTCCACTTGCGTTGCGCAGCCGGACTTGCGTGCGACCGTACTTTGTATATTGGCTGTCATTGCCCGTCATTTGCTGCTAGTTGCTAGTGCGGCCGTGATTAAGTGCGCCTGCACGCGCGTTCGCACTGCCTCAGTCTGACCCCAGCCTTAGACCACATCGTGTTTTTACTTGATCATGGGCACCTACAGAGGTTTTAAAAGATATATGCGTGAAGGGGTTAAGGTGGTTTTGAGTTCACAGCAGCAATCTGGTCTTTAACCTGCTATATTAGAGTTGTTTCCCTGTAATTGGCATAATTTCTACATTTGAAATTACAGTAACACCTTGTATCTGTATAAGGATTTTCAGTAATTATAATCCCTTGAATTTTATCCCGTACGGTAGTGAATGAAACCAGATCTTTCCCTAAATTATGCTCTCTTCCTGGCTGCTGTAATGCAGCAGTAAGATTTATTGATCTTTTTGTTACAGTGAGGGTGTGGACTGCTCTTTGTAGTTTCTTTACAGTAATACAGGGTGACAGGAGAGAGATCTGAAAGAAAAGTTTGGTTTTCGCGATGGAGAACACTAATCTTTGATACACGTATTTTTATATGCTAATCTTAGTTTTTGTTGTATTACAGTGCAAAATCATGTACGTTCATACACATTTTATAGCAGTGCGATGGTTTAGAAAAGAGTTATTTGTCTTTTGTTACAGTGAGGGTGTGGGCTGCTCCTGCAGTTTCTTTACAGTAATACAGGGTGACAGGAGAGAGATCTGAAAGAAAAGTTGTTTCTCGCTACGGAGAACACTACGCTTTCATTCAAGTATTTTTATATGCTAATTATAATTTTTGTTTTTTTACAGTGCAAAATCATGTACTTTCATGCACATCTTATGGCATTGCGATGGTTTAGAGAAGATTTTAGAGGCTACACCATTTGGCTCAAGAAATACAGAAATGGAATAGAATTTGTTATCCTTGTTTTCATAAATATCAGGTTATGTTTGAGGCTTTTCCTGACAGTGATAGTCATTTCGTGCTTTCAACTTTATATTTTTGATATAATTTCATTGCGTTTGACCTATCGTACCCTAAACAAACTATATTGTATGGTTTCTCAAGTTGATTTTGTCAATAAGCATTTTCTCTTTTCGTTTCCTTGTTTGACACATTCGACTCATTACAGACATCTGCAGCTGAAAATGCCAGATGAACTGGAGAAAGGAGCCATGGCTCTCTGGTTCTTAGGTTTCTGCCATGCACAGCGATGCATTGTTTCATTGACACTCCTATTTGAAATAATTGAAATATTTAAAATGATTTAACAAGCAATTTTTGTTTGGGAAAGAAAGCTCTAACAGATGTTAAGCATTCCTGGATCTGAGCAGCTTGCCATGTGCATTCCACCAGATATAAATGGACCCTTTCGGCTCCCTGGCACACTTGAGTCACATTGAGTCACAAAAAAAAATCCACACCACAGCAAAAAAAAGCCTCCTAAGCAGCTTATGGGCAAAAATAATAATGAAGCAATGCTAGAGTTTCAGGGGCTTGCTAGCAAGCTCTGTTTAATCTATCCTGCTCTTCTTGCAGAATGTGCTGAAAGAGCTAGAGAAGAGGAAAGCCGATCTGAACAGTGTGACGGAGAACAGCGCTGCGCTACAGTGCTTGGTGGAGGGCAGTGAGGCCACACTGGAGGAGAAGCTGTGTGTTTTGAATGCTGGCTGGAGCAGGGTACGCACGTGGACAGAGGACTGGTGCAACACACTTTTGGTGAGTACTTACATGCTGTGTACACTCGAACCACACTTTGCTATGTATGGTTTACATATTTTAAATAGACATTTTTTATTTGTTGTCTCGTGTTCATTCTAGTGGTTTCTAACATAAGCTTTTTATAAATCAAGTCTGATAAATTGAGCATTTTGGCAATTGAAACAATCCACTTAACTTCTACTTATGTGAAGTGAATGCTCTTTACTCAGCAGCCTTCAGGATACTGCAGACTCCACTTCCAGCTCCCTATATTCCTTATTTACACTACAAAGATGGTAGCATTCTGTGAATGGGAGGGCCCTAGTGCCGTCTCATTTACTGGTGAAGCAGCAGGGGTCTGCAACCTTGGCCCTCCAGATTGTTTGGAACTACATTTCCCATGAGGCTCCGCCAAGGTAATGAGTGGTTGAGCATCATGAGAAATGTAGTGCCAAGGCATCTGGAGGTCCAAAACTGCTAACCCTTGCATGAAAGGATCAAATATTGTGGTTTGCAGTATCATCGGTAATGAAGTTGTTTGACTGTTTTCTGTTCTTCTATTAATGAGGCAGTCGGGCTCCCCATACTTCTCCTTAGGCAGATGTCAGACATTTAATACACACCCCTATTACATGCCAAACACTTTTGCTATGCTATTCACAGACTATTAGTAGGATGAGACAAAGAAAGTACTGAAAGCTTCATTAAGTTGACACTTCTTACCTTATTATCTATCATGTGCCAAATGGATCTTTAGCTCCTATTTTACATGTATGCTATATAAACTGCTTGCAAAATCAGAAATGTAGAGCCAAGAGAAACAAACAACAACTTTATGTGCTTCCTTTGTTAATCATGTCTACCTAAAGACATTGAAACATAACAAATCGTACCATTTTCCCATTAGAATAGTCATTAAAACACTCCTTTTCTCCAGGGTTGTGGTCTTCCTCTTCGCTCTTCCTCTGACAGCACAGCTTCACCCATGGCAACGGGGTTGTCAATGAGCTGAATGTTTACATGTGTGTCCAGTCAAGCCCATGCATCTCAATTAGGGGTGCCACCCATCTGGGTTTGACCAGGACAGTCTGGTTTCTTGACATTTCTGCGCAGGTTTGTGATTAACCTAGACCCAGACATACAAATGTCCTTGTTTAGTAGGGTGACCATGTTGGCCATGTTTAAAGGGACAGAAATTGCTATTTCATGCCAAGGGGAGCACAGGGAAGAGTGCTGACCTGCAACATGTATAATTCATAAGCTGCAGGAAGGAAATCAAAGCAGGTCACCTGGGAATCCGCTTTGATTTCTTACCTGCAGCATATAGATTTTGCATGCTGTGGGGTACAATTCTTCATGCACTGTCCGTAAGCCTGAATAAATTATATGTGTCCCTTTAAACATGGCTGCTATGGATACCCTAATGTTTAGACCCTGCTAGTCCGTAAGGTGATTTCCTCACGACAGGGCAGAGAAGAGCTTTAAACCGTGCAGGAGCATGTGGGAATAAGTTTCCCTTCTGCTCTCACACACAGTGCGCACAGCCAGCTACCCAGTCAGTCTCCTGCAGGATATTTGCATTCTTGACCAAAACCCCAGAAAGCTGTCCAATGTGGGTTGATTGACAGCCCTCTGGCGGAAAGCCCTCCACAGAAGGCTGAGTCAACCTGACAGGACACCTGAGGGGGGACCGTCAGCTCACCTTGATCATTAAAGATATATAAAACTGACATGGTGGCTAGTGCCCTTTTTATTTCATCATCCATCCGCCTGTTAGTCGCCACCTTTAGTGTGCCTGGCATCCTTAATTTCCTGCCTTTGTGTTTTAGGGCACCCCGTGTTTACATATAGAGAGCAGTTCTGGGATAATGTTCTAGAGGAGGTGCCTGTCCATTGATTTCTAATTGATGACTTGAATTTTACAGCTATGCCTCATAATTTCTCCTTTCTAGGACACCCTATGGTACTACTGTATTAATCTTTAAAAATGCCTGTACAGGTTGATATTTGGCCACTTTTTAGTTTTCCTCAAATAGTCACAGCTTTTCCCACAATCCCTCACCCCACCAATAAAAAACAAAAAACGTATGACTTGTTTAGTATAAGATGACAGAGACTACTAAACAGCTGATTGACCTACAAGACCTGGAGGCTTCGGCATATGTTGTGATGTTTTTAGAATCACAGGCCTGCGTGTTAAAGGTTACAGTAAGTCTTATGCATTACCGCTACGGACAGTTTTGCCTCTCGCACAGCTGTGTTACATGTTACTTTAGGAGCGCAGGATGTCTGGATCTCTCGGGCTGCCATTTGGTGCCAAGCGAAGTAACGAGTGCTCGTTAGCAGCCATTGAGTTCAGTGTGCTCAGCCAATGACCCTTTCTGTGCTTTGTTAGAACCAGCAGAGTCAGATGGAGATTTTCGATGAGAATGTTGCTCACATAAGCACTTGGCTGTACCAAGCGGAAGCTCTACTCGACGAGATTGAAAAAAAGCCAGCCAGCAAGAAAGAGGAAACGGTGAAGGTAACATTTTACTTTTCGCTTTGTAACCTGATATATAGACAGAACTCTATAGACAGTGGGAATATTTGGGTTTGTTTGTATTCAGAAACTTTTGATTACTATTTTTGAAATTGCATTACTGGGGATTTGTGCTTATGTAACCTTAACTCTTCATATGTTTTTAGATTATGAATTTATTTTTCAAAATCTGATTGTCATTTTGGATTGCAGAATGAATTTTTCCTTCGGTTGGACCAGCGACAGTAAGATTTATGAAAGTTAGACAATGAGGGACCTGAGGGTTTACCATAGCCAAATATCTCCCTTTGCAGTCCTGATCTTGTCCATAATCCAGTGGGTTTTCTTCATTAATGGATGGATGACTATTTTGAACCCCTGTTGTGACACGTTTAACAAGTGTGACACACTAACAAGTTAAATTTCTCCTTTAGAAAACAAAAAAGATAGATCTTAAGTAGACATTATACTGTGTTATAAAAAGTTTGATCTTATGGAATCTCTGTATATGCTGGAGCTAGCAAACATGTACTGTATACATTTTCCTTTCCCTGTGGAAGATAACATATTCCTTCACAAAATCTAACATTTTAACACACAATCATGGCCTACAACTATTAATATATAAATAATAAATGATCGCCAATGCAATACATATGATACTTATATACAAGCATGCTGGATTTAGTCATTGTACACAGGCCTGGATTTACATCTGAAAAAAAAATGTTTAGTAGGTTTTATATAAAAATGTATATTTATAACGGATAGTGCCACAGCAAAACAAGTAAGGTGGGTCAAGTTAACAACAGACACATCAGAAAATAGACAATTTTTCTGTATATTACACTATCTAAATATGTTCAAACTGTGCAGTCACACATGGATAATGCCTGTCCTTGTTGTGTATCTGTCTTCCATAACTTGTGTGTGACAGGTTTACTGACAGGTGCAGAATGACTGGCAGGGCTCAGCAACTGTAACAGACACCTCAGTCCCCTTTATAATGAAAACAACCTCAGATGCCCCTCAGTCTGTCATGTCCATCTACGTAAACTTAATACACGTCATAGGGCAGTATTACAAAGCTGGTGCTAACTTAACCAGAGCGGTTGTAAATTTAACGACTCCGTAGATTGTAATGGCTCTGGTAAGTCTACAACAGCTCTGGTTAAGGTTTGAAATATTGCCCATAGACTGCCATGGTTGTCAAAGTAAACCTAATGCCCACCACAGCAGACAGCTTTGGTGGGTTCCTTTAACATATCACATAATATTCATCGATGGACACAAACTCAGACTAATACTCCATGATATAGACCAGGGATGGCAAACCTTTTTGAGCCCGAGTGCTCAAACTGGATCGCTGAACCAACTTATGTGTCTCAAAGTGCCAACCCTACAATTAGAAAAAAACTTCATACGACTGTCTGAACTAATTATGTGCTTAGGTTTTAGAAGAAAAATACAGTATAAGAAGATGGCTATATTGCCTCAGTTCACAAATGGATCTATTTTCCCCAGCTCACACATGGATATATTGCCCCAGCTCACACATGGATATAATGCCCCAGCCCACACATGGATATGTTGCCCCAGTTCACATATGGATATATTGCCCCAGCTCACACATGGATATAATGCCCCAGCTCACACATGGATATAATGCCCCAGCTCACACATGGATATATTGCCGCCAGCTCACACATGGATATAATGCCCCAGCTCACACATGGATATAATGCCCCAGCTCACACATGGATATAATGCCCCAGCTCACACATGGATATATTGCCCCAGCTCACACATGGATATATTTCCCCAGCTTACACAAGGATATAATGCCCCAGCTCACACATGGATATATTGCCCCAGCTCACACATGGATATAATGCCCCAGCTCACACATGGATATAATGCCCCAGCTCACACATGGAAATAATGCCCCAGCTCACACATGGATATATTGCCCAGCTCACACATGGATATATGGCCCCAGCTCACACAAGGATATAATGCCCCAGCTCACACATGGATATATTGCCCCAGCTCACACATGGATATAATACGCCAGCTCACACATGGATATAATGCTCCAGCTCACACATGCATATATTGCCCCAGCTCACATTTGTATATTGCCCCAGCTCACATTAATATATAGCTCATATTTTATATATTGCCCCCAGCTCACACATTTTATATATTGCCCCAGCTCACATGGTACCAGTCTGTCTCCCCTCTGCCAGGTGCTTCCGAGTGTGCTTCTTCCTCCCAGTGACCGCCGGCAAAGGATGTAACCCAGCCGCTCATTGGGAACCACGCACAAACTGCGGTCTCGCAAGATCCCGGAGTTAACTCCGTGAGATCGTGGATGGTGGATGGCGAGCTGCCAGGCTACATCTTTTGCCGGCGGTCACTGGGAGGAAGAAGCCCACTAGAAGGGGCATTGAGGCAAGCCTATGACTCACGTGCCGAAACAGTCGGCCCCACCTGCCAATTGTGGCACGCGTGCCATAGGTTCGCCTTCACTGATATAGACTCACTGAAATGCAGCATTACATATTCAGGTTAAAATAACCTATAAAGATGGCCGGGTTTCTCCTTTGTGAATCAGGTGTCCATTAGGAGCCTGTAGCACTGAACCTGCACAAGAAGTAGCATTAAAGTAGCGATGGAAATATTTAGACTGGCAGGGGTTGACTATGTTCTGCCCTGCTTTAAGCAGAGCGGAGTTATTGAGAGGAATAAGTGTGTATATGTTTTAAAACTGTTTTAAAACAGCAAATGTAGGACCCTTTCTAGTGGTCATCAAATGTCAGTAGGTAGATGTCTACTCTCCCTATCTCTGGTTGTACAGTTAACTGACAATACAAGCACTAAACATTGTATTACATCATTTGAAAAATTTATCACTTTTTTGGACAATCAATAGTTTTTGCAAAACTTCATTTGCCAATTCTCCCCAGTTTATGGTATAGCAAATTTGTTAATTCAGATGTGTGCCCTTTTGACTGATCTCACACACCATGCATCATCAAACCGTGCAACCTAAGTCACTAAACTTTCATTTACATTATCATACCAGGCGAGAATGATCTGATTATGTAGACTGAGCCATAAAAACCTATAAACCCTGAACAGTAAGAGATAAACTGCAGTAAAGGAAGAGTGATTAGCATTCTGCCTTTCAGGGACTTCAGTTCAAAAGTGTACGCTCAGCACGATATCAGGAGAATGCTTTGCAATACTTATCCTCCTCAACAATGGTGTTATTTATATACTTTTTTGCTTCTACTTGAAGGAACTCTTTTACAAAACCGTTTCAGAGCACTGTGGCCTCTTCTTACTTGTGTGTTGTGGCAGTCTGTAACGGCGCGCTATGGCACTCACCCTGGATCAGCGTAATTTGGATCCTTTTGGACAGATTTCTTTGATACAGAAAGCAATAAAGACTGTAATACCTATAATCCCAAGCCAGAGTGGTAATACAAAATCCTGAATACCGCTTCAGCGCCAAATAGTTTCGTGACCAAGAGTTCGCTGAGTGAAAGCACATTAACTCTCTGTAAAAACATACAATGACTTAAGACATGAGCATAACGTGATTCAAGAAAAGCGTGGTTATAGATATATTTCAGATTGCTGATATCAATGGTCGTAGTACATGAAGCACATATAACAGAGGCAACACCCTCATATTTGTTCTCAAGCATACAGAGTAGGAACTCACTGAGTTCAGCAGCCTGCAGGGCAGGACTTTAATTATAAAACTTGTGGTCAAAGCTGCAACCAGCAGGGACATACAACAAACAACTGGATGCCTTGCGATTAGGACTCGAACCAGATTGATGTCAATAGAGACCTTAGGGCGGTAGGTGAATTTCACAACCTGGTGGGCAGATCCCAAAACATAAATTATACCGTTTAAATATAAACCAGAATCCTGAATAATGCACAGAACAAACCTACAAAGGAATAAGCAGGAGAATTGTCAGTAATCAAAACAAGCAGGGTAAAAACGTATACAGGGTCCTCGTACAATCAAGTCGGCAACTAGGTAATCAATATTGCTAGACAGCAGGCAATGCAGGAACTTTACTCTGCGTCAGGGCGACGAGCAGATCCTCTCACCCTGCTTTAAAGGCTGGTGGCTCCTCGTCATTATGCCAAGCCCCGCCGCCTCAGATGCCGATCTGCGAGCTCTAACTACTGGCAACGACCAGCCAGCGATGCCACCAGGCGCCCCGACCCCCAGGAAGCGCTGCGGGGCCCAAAGACGTAACACAGTCATAATTTGTCTATCAGTTTTGTAAGGGGTTTATTTGCAGTGAAACCCGATAGGAGGATAATTGAGTTGCTATGTCTAGGCAAACTGGAATTTCTCCAAATCAACTTTGTCGAAATATCTCTTTAAGCCCAGACCATTTTTGGGAAAGGGAATAAAAATTTCACAGATTAGATCTAGATATCTAATTTACTGTGATATTTGCATATTTGCAAAACCTGCTGAGACTAGTAAAGGAAAAGCAAATATGTGGCCAAGATAGGTAAATTTGAGAAACTGATGAGCTTGAGTCCCCTCCGATAAGATAGCTTGGCTATATACTTATTAATACAGACATAATAACTGAGTGCTCTCAGTCATTACCACTCTACTTACTGTTCCAAGTTGAACGGTAACTTCACTGATATGTATATCTAACCAAGCTTTAAAGTGAATTGGCGCTTCCTTGTGTTTGACAATCTTTTTCCTCTTTATGCTGCTCATACACCCATGTGCAACCCACATATGCATCAAGTGAAAGTCAAAAATTGGACACTGGTCCTAGTGAGGACGCACAATTATATCCACAGTGTTCACCCTCTAAGGTGATTCTCCACTTTTTTCTTGAATTAATACAGAAAGCAACTTATCTGTTAGATCAGGTTTCTTTACAAGACAGCGTCTACTTCTCATTGGAATTAGACCTAATATTCAACACAAACATAAACACATAATGGTACAATATCGTTTGTACAAAAAACAGATCTTATGATAATGTGTAGGTATCAACTCACAAAGGGAGAGCCCCAAGTGGTTCTAATTTGCAGGCCTCTGACCACTGTGGGGGGTTACGACCCAACTTCACGAATCCCTGAGAGTGGATCTTGATATATATTCCGGCAGACCACCACTGCTTTTCTTTCTTGGTGTTTTCCTCAGAAGTTTTTTTTAGCTCAGTGTGCCTCCTGAGGTGGGCGAGGAAACTTTGAACTGAATCCATGTTTTGTTTTCAGCAATAATACTAATTAGTGTTGCTTTTTCCATCAGCTATTCCGAATTACAGAAACACAGTATTGCTACAGATTTTAAATAAGGTTATGAGGTCTGACTTTAAATGTGGTCTAGATAGAACATATAGTGGGAGAAAGGGGGGTTTGTGAGGGTCCTGAGGACGAGCAACAGCGCTAGTGGCCTGCTTTACGGTGGGGCCCGCTCAGGTCTCACAAAGTTTTAACTTGTTTGTGCCATTACAGGGACGAATGCTCCATATGCAAATCAGTCTGCTCTCACCCAGAAAGGGTGGCCAGTACTAATTTCCAAGGACGTCATCCCTGCACGAGAGGTGCAGCAACCCCGACGATCATTTCGGCCTTGTTAGGCCTCGTCAGGAGGGTATAGTTGACACCCCTCTAGGCACATCGAGCAAGGGGTCCAGATAGAACATACACTATATTGCCAAAAGTATTCGCTCACCCATCCATATGCGAGTCAAGGCAGGTGAGCGAATACTTTTGGCAATATAGTGTATATAGTATCCCTACTTAACAAAATGGTAATTTTATTGGACTTGCAAAAACAAAAATGCTATGTGGACAAGCCAGAAACCTAGTCTACTAACCTGAGATTTGAACTTGCAGGACAGCTAGCTCATTAACCAAATAAATCTCAACCACTCATTTGTATCTGTAGTTATCATATGAGAAAGATGGATATGCTAAGGTTTCAGCATCTACCACGTTGCCAGTGTTGTGAATATTTCTTCTTGCTTGGGGAAAAGCCTTCGATAATTCTAATTCAGTAGACTTCCTCTGCTTAGTAGTAAATACCAAGGGCTTGGTTTGGCAAACATTGATGTACCCAACGAAAGGATGGCTGTACTAACCAAATGTCATGATCAGGACAAGCTTTTTCTTATAAATGCTATCTTCATGTAACATTTCTTCTTTTTAGCGCCTGCTTTCTGAGCTAGATGATGTCAGCCTTCGTGTAGACAATGTCCGTGACCAGGCAATAATATTAATGAACAATCGGGGCATTTCTTGCCGTGAGCTGGTGGAACCCAAACTGGCTGAGCTCAATCGCAACTTTGAGAAGGTTTCCCAGCACATCAAGGCAGCTAAGGTGAATGCGAAAATATTATTTTTCCATCTTGATTTTGGCAGTAAACAAGGCAAAACACTTGGTAGTCTCCTGACACCATGACAAGGAATTGGGTCGGTAAATGCTAGAATTACCAGCAATTAGTCGTTATGTTAACAGTATAGTTGTGCACACCGTTTACAAAAATGTTTCATTTTTTTATTGTGTTTTTATTAGCAGCAAAAAACAAAAAAGATAACCGTAGACGTTTACGGAATACGTTCAATGAAAGTACAGCATATTTGCAACAGCTCTGATAGAGAAACTTAAGCAATAGACATGATACTTTAGCTGGTTTAACTAGAAATCTTTGCAACTGTTTTTGTTGAATGATTTCTGTGGGGGACAGAGTCCATTGAGTAAACTCCATGATGGACTGTTTTCTAGACATGTGCACAGCACAAAATTTCGTTTTGAACTAATGGATTAGTCCTAAAATGCAATTTATTTAGCTACTAAAGAAATTCGTTTTCAGTTCTTTAGTATGAAAACTAATTTCATTCATCCGAAAACCAATGGATACAATTACTATTGTAGTGGCTCCTCAGAGGGCTGAGATCGCTGCTTGTTACAGTATCTCTCACTCTCAGCACAATGTGGGCCATATTACATAGTTGGTGCTAACTTAACCAGAGCTGTTGTAAACTTCCCAGAGCCATTCGAGCCTATGGAGGTTTTCAGTTTACAACAGCTCTGGTTAAGTTAGCACCAACATTGTAATACTGCCCCGTGTCAGGCAAAGCTGTTACAATTACTGACTGTTCGCTGCTCATCACAGCGCTCAGAGTTTCAGTAAAACTAGTAAATAATATTTTTATATATAAGAGGTTAGAACAATATTATTTCCTTGTTTTACTGAAACTCTGAGCGCTGTTACAGTCAGTTACTGTAACAACTGAGCCTGATACATTGTACTGAGAGATAATGTAACAAGCAGCCGATCTCAGCGCTCACAGCCACAGGATTTAAAGGGCTGAAAAAAAGGATCCTCTCTGTATAATGTTTAGAACATCCTCCTACATTAATACCCCTGTCTGTATAATGTTTAGAACATCCTCCTACATTAATACCCCTGTCTGTATAATGTATACAACATCCACCTGCATTAATTAATACCCCTCTCTGTATAATATATAGAACATCCTCCTGAATTAATTTATGTCCCTCTCTGTATAGAACATCCTCTTCAATTTATACCTTTCTCTGTATAATGTATATAACATCCTCCTGCATTAATACCCCTCTCTGTATAATGTATAGAACATCCTCCTGCATTAATTAATGCCCCTATCTGTATAGAACATCCTACTGCATTGGCATGTGGAGGGTGCAGAACTTCGGATGTTGCACTCTTCATTGCTGGTCTCCTTCACTCATCAATGTAATATCACAAAAAGGACTGAAACTAAAATGTAGTGCATTTTATTTTAGTTTCTTTCGTTTTTTGTACTGAGCAGTTTCGTTTCTCTTGAGTCATACTAAAACTAAATTATCCCAAAATTCGGACTAAATCGTTTTAGTACTAAAACGAATGCACATGTCTACTGTTTTCATTCCTCTCAGATGATGGTTGGTCATGATACTCAGACTCGTACAGAGGGTCCACAGGAGGAATCTATGCTAATAGATGGTTCTGAAGCTGTAGCTGAACTGGAAAGGTTTGAGACTGAACTTCTCGGTGCCCAGACAGTGGCGGAGAGGCTGTTTCAGCCTATGACTGAAGATGAATGGGTGAGTGTCAACCAAGTAGGGTAAATTATCGATTGCTGATGTACAGTTATATATATATATATACAGGCATCAAAATTTCAAGTCCTGAGCTACTAGCCAGGCCTTAAGAGTTACTCGCCACTAGTTGCCCCACCTAACCCCTTTCCAGCATTGCCTCTGCATTCCCACTCGCCCTCATGTAATTTCCACTCGCCAAATGCGAGCAGGCGAGTTGAAATTTTGAGGTATATATATATATATATATATATATATATATATATATATATATATATAGGGTTTGTTAATCTATAAAGGAAATTAATGTTTTTAACATTGGATATTATTGTAACCCAGTGGTGCTCAGCCTCGACCCTACAGATGTCTTGTGTCTTGTAACTTGGCCAAAACAGTAATTGAATTTAAGCAGGCATGGGATAGGCATAAGGCTATCCTAAACAAAAGATAAATCCAGGTAAAGTATCCAAGTAATTGGGCAGACTAGATGGGCCGAAAGGGTCTTATCTGCCGACATTTTTCTATGTTTCTAACTACATTTCTCACAAAGCTATGTTGACCTAATCAGTGGCTGAGTGACATGGGAGATGTAGTTCCAAAATACCTGGAGAAAGGTAACCGAACGCTGAAAATCAGCATTCGTTTACCTTTCTTGGCCATTCGGCTATCCAGAGAGCAGGCAATTCGCCAAATCCTGGCGAATTGCCTGCACATACGGTGCCTGTTCGAGGGCAGTGAAATCCCCATGAAAAAGCACTGCTTCGGCTATTCAGAGAACACAAACCAGCAGCGAAAGGTTCCCGAAATGCCCTGCCATTCGGTGGTTTCATTCGACAGGTTTATTCAGGAGAATCCCATAGGCTTCAATGTTAAAAATATTCCCGTTTTAATTCAATATCTAATAAACCGTTCATTATAAAATTCTGCAGTAAAGAGTCTCTTTATTTATAGATTTATTTCGGATATTTTAAAAAAAATTCTGGATTTTTATTTTCTTTCAAAAAAGTCAGATTTGTTTTTAAGTTTACTTCTTTTTTCTGTAACAGTCCTTTTTATTATCATTCCCTGGACCTCATATGTAAATTTCAGACATTTTCGCTCAGTAGTTTCTTTGCAAACAGCGTTTCACTTTTCAAACATTCAAGCAAACTGTTTTGCTAATTTATTCACTACACTCGTCTGCGGTGTCGGCTTTTTCCGGCGGCTTCGCTGCCTGTGATCGGCTCCTGCTCGGGTTTTTCCGGCATCTTCGGCAGGTTAATCCAGTTGTTTTTGCGGGTTTCGGCGTGCATTCGCTGGGTTTTTGCGGTGACTTTTCGTCGGGTTTGCGGCAGCTTTTCCCTGCGCTTCAACGGCCCTGTGGTGCTCGCTGAATACACTGCAGGGTCGCCGAAATGGGATTGCCGAAATCGGCCCGAATTGAAGAGAACAAAAAATCACCGAATTTACGGTAACTTTTCGATTCTCTTTGAATAACCCCGTATGAGTTTTCCACTGAATGCTGGCAGATTGGGCTTGGCAGATAGGTTGTTGGGTGCAGGCAAATTTGGCTTGACTTAAACAGAAAATTTATATTCCATGCATACCTAGCACAAGATTGGAATTTCTAACCCAAGGCAGCCGTTTAAAGTAAGTTATTTCTTGGGAGAGTATAGTGTGACATATTTACGATAGCAGATGTTATAAGGTCTTTAATATTACTGATCTAATTACTTCCCATCGACTGTTATGGATAACTCCAGTGAATGTATATTATCCTGTTTAGACTGATGAAGAGAAGGCTCAGATTGAAGGTGTCCTACAAAGAGGCGAGTGTTTTCTGCAGCAGCCCCTTGAAGATATCAAGAGAGAGAAGCTTCGCCTGGAACTGCTACTTTTACAGACCCGATACAACAATGCAAAGGTCACAATCCATCCTTTCACTGCACCCGGATTCCTGACACATTGTACAGTCTTGCAACTTGATAAATGGAGACAGCTTGGATGTCACATAAGCACAGGCGAAGAGAAGCTGTTAACACAACATGCACTGAAATTTTTACTTCTTTTCTAGAATCTAGAGCACATAGATAAAACTAGAACAATCGTGCTGCTGACTAATTTCTATAGAAAATAATGCAATATTTTCTGCAGATTGCTTTAGATTTAGCATTTTGGCCTGGTCGTGTTTTAAAATGACAAATGTGGATGAATAACCAACCAGTAATATGAGAAACACATTCATATGACTAAAGCTCTGTGCTGGATTCACCTTTAACTGTATACATATGGTTCACAGGAACTGCAGATAACTCGGAGAAGGAAAGAGGTAAAGCTCACTCCAGTTTCTAAGCCACCTGAACAAGAAGAGCAGCACTTGTTTAATTGGATGAATGAGACAGAGCATCGTCTGTCGGGTCTCTTTGAGACAGAGGATGACAAAAAACTTCAGGTAAGTTAAAAATACTAAAACGGAGATCAAGGTTTTCAAAGATGCTCAGTATGCTGCCTGTGAGACTGGCGATTATACTTATTCCCTTAGATCAGGGGTGGGCAATTACGGCCCTCCAGATGTTTTGAAACTATATTTCCCTTGAGGCTCTACAAAACTAATGAGCAGCCGAGCATCACAAGAAATGTAGTTTCAAAACATCTGCCCACCCCTGCCTTAGATGATTTTGAACTTACTGACTCTTATTGAAATTCTTAATATATTCGCCTAAGTTTATATTCACTCCCAAATTTATGTTAAATTCTGTAGAAAGGGGTATTAGGTATGGAGGTCAGCAGTATCAGTTTATGTACAAACTATTGGGCTCTATTCCAACCTGGTTTAAATTTACCACAGCCATTATAGTCTATGGAGTTGCTAAGTTTTCAACAGCTCCTAATAAATTTACACCAAGGTTGAAATAGAGACCGTTGCTGGTTAAAAACAGGGTCACACATACAGCAATAATAAGAAGTCAAGGAAGACAGAGCATTCAATCCTGTGATATAGTACAATTATAGCAAAATATTATCCATTATGAACACTGATTTCCTCTCCCCCCAGGAACTTCTACAAGAGCTTGAAGACCACAGAGAGGAGTTCGTCGCTCTCCAAAAGAAGTCTGAGGCTGAGCAACAGGGACCTTCTAGCGAAGTTGATGGAGGGAAAGTTAGAGAGCGATGGGAAGAGATTGAGAAACAGTTTGCTCTTTACCTTGGAACTCATCAATACAGTCCTGTAAGTGAGAAACCTAACCAACCTACCTGATTATTTATTTTCCTAATTATTTCTTTGAATGGAAGACAAACTCTTGGTCTTGATAATGATATCCAAAATGGATAGAATTACTGTTTTTTTGTTTTAAAAAAAAAATTCTGTTGTAGTTAGTAAATTATGTAGATTGTCCATATTATTCTGACAAATTAACAGATTTGAGATGGTGAGGTTCCTCTGCTGTTAATGTGAAACAGCTTCTCAGGAAACTTAAAGGGTTATTCAATTAGCACCGAACTTTGCCACCGAATTGCATTTCGTGGCAGTTCGTCTATTCAGAGAGGTGTCAATTCGCCAACCACTGGCGAATTGACAGCGAAATAGATGAAATTCCAAGGAAATTTCAGTGCTGTTTCTTCCAGGGGACTTCGGTGCGATTTGACAATTCCAGTATGCCGACCCTGTGGTGAAATTCTAATAAATAAAAAGGCTTTTTCTGAAACTGAGAAGAATAAATGGTTACATACAAATAAAAAATAATATTTTTTTAAATTGAATCCTATGGGATATGCCCTTTTAAACCTGTTGAACGGAACCACTGAAAATCAGGGCATTTCACTGACATTTTGGTGCTGTTCCGCATTCTGTGAATAGATTAACCATTACTTCTCTATGGGACAATTTCATTGCTGCCGAATTGCACTGTATTTCTCTTTGTCAAATTGCAAATTTTGAATAGCCAAGTGGCCACGAAATTGCACTGTACGGGGAAATTCACCATTCGGTGGCAAGTCCAGCTCTTTGAATAACCCTCTATTAGTCGATGAAATTAAAAAACTGGGTTTATGGCCATTCACTGTCACATCCACCTTGACTTTGACACCTTTTAAATAAATAAAGCAGCTATAAAACTACTCATTTCACATCCAGTCATATGATTAATACCAGTGTTGGCAATTTTCAGCCTCCAAAGCAGACATATCTGCCCTTCTATGTTTCTTGTATTATTATTATTAGTAGTAATTTGGGTTGAATTATCTTCTGTAGGATGTCTGTATCGCAAACAGATTTAGCCATGTTTCCAGATATGTGCACTGTAAGTTAAGATAATGGGATAAATCATTTTTACAGTTTACCTGTTTCTGTGTTTTCTTCTACATCATCGGTATGCTTGACCAATGTTGTCTGTAAATCTCTTTTTTAAGGACGTCTCATCGCAGACCCTTGATGGGAGCACTTACTCGGCTCAATACACATCTTCACTTCTCCCTTCAGACTACTTAGTGGAGATAAACAAAGTACTGCTTTCTATAGCTGATGCAGAATTATTGCTAAATGCACCAGAGTTGAATGGTGGGGAATATGAAAATTTCTCTATTCAAGGAGATTCACTCAAGGTAATGCAATCACTGCAGATATATTGCTCTTTGGATAGCATTTTATTTTCTGTCTTGGATCTTCTATATTTTGTAGACAGTCTGTCTCACAGAGACAATGTAATGCCCCAGTATTTTCTAGTGATACTTTCTAAGATGGCAAACTGCAATAACTGTCTTTTTCTTAGGCTGTCAAAGGTGTATCCACATAGTTGTGCAGCTGACCAATGTAAAAGGTGCTATGTTGTATTATTGTGCAAATTGGCTAACTGCTGTTAGAATTCTTCATTCTCATCCTTTAGACTAATTTACTTATTTAGTGTTTACTGTAGTAGGGTCACCACCTTGAGGTCACGTAGAAAATGACATGGTGATTAAGTCATGGAATAACCCTAACCTTAAAAGTAACCCTAACCTGAAAACAAGAAGAAATAGTCATCATAAACCTAATACTAACACTAACCCAAATCCTTACCTTAAAAGTAGCCCTAAATGTTATCCAAACCCTAAATTTGATAGCATCTAAAAAATTGTTCATATTTGCATATGATTGCATTTGAAAATTATCAGTTGCTCCTGAAAAACAGATTCCGAAAAAACGACGCATTGTTTCAAATTCACAAAGTGTCTAAATTGAAGCATCTTCTTCGATTTGGCGGCTTAATCATCGTGCAGTTTTTATCCGCGTCCACAAGCTGGCGACTTTACCATAAGATACCCCTTTTTAGTAATACACAACATCTAAACAATCATGTGACTCAAAAGGGCTAATTTTTATGAATTGCATTATCCGAGTCAGGTTTTTTTTCATCTCTGCAAGTGTCACCTCTGAAATGGACTAAGACAATGTAACAACTGTCTTCTAGAATATTAAAGACGTTTTGGAAAAACTTGGTGACCAGATTGCAGTTATCCATGAGAAGCAGCCAGATGCCATCTTAGAAGCGACAGGGCCAGAGGCAGTGCAAATTGGAGATTCTTTGAATCAAGTGAATGCAGAATGGGATCGAATCAACAGGTTGTACAATAACCGGAAGAGGTAAGTTTCTTGCATTTGGTCACTTATTAATATAGACATTTTGAATGTGATTAATTAAATAAAAAGCTGAAAGTATTGTAGTTCAATAAACATTTTTTCACTATATTTTGATTGTTTCATTTTTGTTTTCAAACCAATAAAAATCCAGATTGACACTTGGGGATCAGCACCCAGGATGGGTTTCCACATGTAGGAAGGCTCCTCTCTCCATCAGTATCCTGATGGAGTATGGATTCTGGCCCAAACTCACCCAGTCAGTAGCTGGAGCTCCTTGTAGGATGAAAACAAAATATTGATGCTTTTTTTTTTATTTTTTTATTATTATAATTTTTTTTTTATTATTTTATTGTTATTATTATTATTATTTTTTTTTTATTATTATTATTATTTTTTTTTTTTGTATTTTCTTTTTTATTATTAGTTTTTTTTTTAGAGTTTAAAATTATGAAAACAGACAGGGGGGTGTGCAGAATCCAAAGGTAAAACACGCCCCAGTGTTTCCATATTGAAAAGCATCCCTATAGCCTTTCCCCTTCCTCACACATGCCCTGGCATTATAGACAATGGCTGGGGCAGGGGGAAAGAGATACAGTTTAATCGCCGCTGAGAAGTGTCAACTGCGGCATCTCCTGGTACTCCCATCAGCCGCTGGGGAGAATAAGGGGTGGTCGGTCTCTCCTTGGAAAAGGGTTGGGGATCTGGGCTGACTGCCCAGCATCTAGTGAGTATTAAGTCTGAAACCATAGTCCCAGCCACTGCTAAAGTGCAAATATCTTCCTGTGGTTGGGGGCAGAGGCCCTTGTCACTCTGCTCTGATGTCGGTTCTTCCACAGGGGTTGCACTGAGCTCCTCGGGCTCCTTTGGCAGTGTGAGGCTATCCTTTTCTCTCCAGAGACCTTGTGCATCAGGGTGAGGACAGATGTCACCTGCACACAGCCAGCACTTCTAATGGGGGAACAGTGCACTCCTCAGGAATCACCAACTCCAAAAGGCTGTCTTCCTTGCTGTCTTATTCTAGTGTCGCTATAAGTTGATGCCAGAGGTCGGTGACATTCTGTCCCGTGACTAGCATTTCTGCTGAGTTGATGGCGATCTCCTCGGGCTCCTCCAGTAACATGAGGCTGTCCCCTTCTCTTGAGAGATCTGGAGCAGCAGGTTGGGGACAGGAGTCAGTGACTCTCTGCCCTGATGCCAGGTGTCCTGCTGGGGTGTTGTCAAACTCAACTCATGCGGTCTCTCCCACAACCATAGAGTCCATTGCTGGCCCAAACTAATCCAGACCTTCAAACTCCCTCAGCCATCCTTGGCTGGGACATACTGTGAGCGATCTGGGCTGGCTGTACAGCATCCCAGTAAATTGCTAGTGGGGACCTCAGGCTCATCCACCTTCATCAGGCGTTCCTCATGCAATAGCACATTATTGTCCCTAAGGAGCACATTGGTGAAGACCGCAGTCTCGTCCACCACGCCACAGTAGTTTTTCTCATGCTACATGGGTTGAAGAACCTGATGTTGACCATAGCCTTTCTCCAGTTCCCACTCATCATTAAAAAATAGTCCAGGTCAAGTTTGAACCTAACAACTCCAGACAGACCCAGCAATGTCACTCGGTACTCACAAATATCTCATCTGCGCTTTGCTTCCAAATCTGGGCTCCTTCACAAGACTCTTATACAACAATCCAGGGTCCTCAAAATGCTCACCTAGGAACGGCATATGTAGGTCCAGCAGCTTCCAATTCTGCTCCTTTTGAGTAGGCAGGTATTTTCACGTGTCCTTTAATTCTTGTTCCAGAGCCTTGAGTCAAAGCTCCACTTGGATGCACTCTCTTCAGTGCAACTTCGTCTCTGTTAACACAACTCCATCATAGCTGTTATCAGCCTGTTGCATCCACCGATAAAACTCCACTGCCATGCTGGGGCAGAAAGGAGCTTTTGATCCCATCGCTGCCAGCCACTGTCACTTGGGGTCCTGTACCTACATGCAGAAAACTCCCCTCGCCGTCAGTATCCTGAAAGAGTACTGATTCTGGCCCAAACCCACCCAATCAATAGCCGTAGCTTCTTTTAGGGTGAAAACAAAGCATAGTGAATTTATTTAGAGTTTAAATTACAAAAATAGACAGGGGGATATGCAGAATATAAAGGTAAAGCACACCCTGACGTTTCCATACTGAATAGCCTCCCAATAGCCTTGCCCCTCCCATACACATGCCCTGGTGTAATAGACAATGGCTTGGGAAGGGATAGAGAGATCTGGTTTAAGACAGGTGCTAGGGGGTTGGTTGGAAGCATGGGGAAACAAAGGAATCGATTACTTACATTGATTGCCTATTTTAAAGAACACCAGATATGTTTATGGCATATTTTAGCTTGGGTTTGCTGTTACTTTCCAGCAGAGATCAATTAATCTTCTTTTAATTTCTCCCAATCCATTCAGCCATTATGAAAGGTCTTTGGAAGAGTGGCATCAGTTCCATTGTGACCTTAATGACCTAACACAGTGGACAACAGAGACTGAACGATTGCTTGCTGAGGCCCACACACCAGGAGGCACCTTAAATTTGGAGAAGGCACAAATTCATCAACGGGTAACTTGATGTGTATCAACATTGTCAGTTTCCTTTCAGATTAAAAGGATGCTCTGGCTTGAATTGAAATATATTTTTCACCCTTATCTTAAAAAATGCGGTAAAAGAAAAATAGAATTTGAAAGGGCAGAGGACACCGTATGAATATCCTTCTATGATGCCTGGGACTGGGGGGGGGGGACTGAAGCTGCAGCCATTTTGGCATGCCAGACAGGGATTTGTGGGAGTTGTCTTTGCACCATAACTCAATTAATTGAGCTTAAGTGGTTATGGTGCCTGGAGTATTGCTTCAATTGTAACACTGCCTGTAATGTAATTATTGTCATCAATTATTTATAACTCACTTTTAAGTTTTACATTTATAACGAGAGGAAGGTTACAGACCAGTTGACTCAGATAGAGATGTTAACTGACACAAAGCACCAAGAGAAACATTTGTGACATCTCACATTTTGCTTCATCTCCTATGGGATTCAATTGTTTAGAATGAATGTCCTAATTATCTCCAGTGTGAACCACATTGCAGAGCTATCTGCAAGATATAGGTCATTTTTTCAAACCTACCATGTCTAAGTTCAAGGTTTTATTTCCCGAAGGAATCACTATTCTGTTCAGAGCATTAAAGCTCATTAATAACAATCGTCATTCATTATTCACCTTAGCTGCTCCTTTTTCACACATTTTTCAAAGTTTTATTTCCTTTAAAAGCAGTGTTTTATCATATGCAGGAAATAAATGTATCATGAATCCTACTGTATGATATAGGGTAAAATGAGGGTGTGAGAAACACTCCCCCCTCCAATATTTACTCCTTAGCCTCCTTTAAAAAGTTTTTTTATACAGCATAAATCTCCCTCTGAGCCCTGCAGGATATGTCATGTGAGGTCAGGGGGGCTAGGTCTTCCAGCCAGTCCAGTAGCTCTCAGTGCCAGAAGGTATTGAGAACTATTGGTGAGTCTCAGTTCCTAAAGGTCCCGAAAAAAGAGCCCAGTGCTCAACTTCTGGACAGGATTAAGTTCCATGCATTCCAAGGGCTGAATCAGTCCTTCTTTGACTCAATAAATTATTTGCGTGGGAACTGCATCCGTGTGGCACGCTGTATTTGTTTTTTCAGTGGGAGAAGAAGTAGCAGGAATTGTAGAGCAGGATAACCTTTCACAAAAAATAGAGTGGTCACACTGTATGGAGTGTCCATTTAATGGAGGATTCATTCCCATGGAAGTAGTTCCACTGCAATGTAGAGTAAAATACCCAAATAGTTTACCACCACAGTTATACTCTGGATCAAGGCTGGGAAACAGGTGGACACCACTTGTAAAAACATCATTTTCAGTTGCCTTCCACTGGCAGCTGAAACAAGTCTACAAAAGTAGCTGTAGGAAACTTATTTCAATCTTAAACTGGGGCCGCAGGGACATTGCTAGTAGTTTCTAAATACTATATTTATGTTTCCAAGAAGTCTATTATTTCAATAAACAAGATTCTTTTATTTGATTATGTACTTTTACTGTTATTGTTTTTAAATTCTTTATTTAAGGAATAAAGTGGACAAACTAGTGGACAGCCTCGCAGGGCCCTCACAAAGACTTAGCAAGGCTCAGCAAATAACTAGTATAATGAGGGAGAGGGGGGAAGGGGTGTTAGCACTCCTCATAACCCAAAAGGTACAGGTTCCCAGAGAAACCTGGCACGTGATAAAAGTCTCGTAAGTCACGGAAAACAAAAGCACAAAAACAAAACAAGCAAAAAAATTTAAAAACGAAGAACCGTAGAATGAAAAAATGGGGGAATGTCTCTCGGACATTCAGCAAGCAAAAAAGAAATAGAAAAAGGGTGGGGTCCTCAGGATCACAAGCCCGGGGGGAATGTCACCCCAAAAAAGCGTGGTACACACGACTCAGAAAAAGAGAGATTCAGCCTGGAGAGGTATTTGTCGCGTCTCGAGAGGGGCCAGCCAATTATATACTTTTATGATCACCTAAAAGTAGTTTTCCTTTTCTGTCACACATTGATAGCAGCAGATTAAAGATTAGGTAAGTGGTCCGTTTATTAAATATCTGACAGGCTGACTAGATATTGGGGACTTGTGGTAAACGTGTGCAAAGTAAAACTCCTCAATCATGCATATGAGCTCCTCAATTGTTGTTACCAGAGGGGTGTGCAAAAGCTAATGTAAGGGGCGCCCTTACTCAAATAATGCTTTAGTTAATGAGTCCAAATATAACAGTGTTAATTTAATTCATCTAACTGAAAGCAAATACACCAGACAAAGGATATGTCATCCCACCTAGAGCCTTCGCTTTCTGATCAGTTAAAAGCTGTCATAGGCTGTCATAGGCAATGCATGACTGTGGCATCTAAAAGTTAGATAATATAAACCAATTTAACTCATCAGGAAAATGTCTGGATACTTATTATGATGTGTACTATCTCTCACTATAATATATATATAATAGAGTTTATAGTTACAGGGTACATTTACACATCCCAGCAATTCAGAGAATTGCTTCCAGAGCCCATTTGCTACATTCCCCATATGCAGCAAGGAACTCTGGGTAGGACATGTAAATGAAGTCCACAACTTCTCACCTTTTTTGCATCTAGGGTCTGTCCTGGGAATCCTCCTTGCCAGTGCCATGCCATACTAGATGGCTTTTTTTTTCATAGCAAAGGTCAGGTTATGCCATCAGTCACTCCTGTACAGCTGTTTCGGGCTTATTATGCCCTCATCAGCAGGAGATAGACTGTAACTGGTTGCTATTTGATGCTTTACCCCTAGGGTAAATCAATAAGTACTTAATTTGTGGTGGAGGGTTCAGTGTTATTACAGACAATAGATGCAAAAAAGGTTTGAGAAGTTGTGGACTTGCTGAGGTAGGGTTTTGAATTAGTTCACTATTTTAATATAAATGTTCTGTCAGAAACCGCCCTGAGACGGACACCGTAATTGATTAGGTGTGGATCCTCTCATTTCTAAATATCAGTATTTTGCAAGGTGTAAGAACTTTGGCATAAAGATCAGTGTATACGCTCATACTGAATATTCTCATCCTTTGCTATTTAAGGAGTTAGAGGAGGGAGTGAGCACCCAGCAGCTCAATTTTACCATCCTCAACCAAAGCGGAGAAGGAATCTTACAGCATCTTTCTGCGACTGATGGAGATTTCCTGCAGGAAAAGCTCACCGGGCTAAACAAACGCTGGGGTGCAGTTAAAGCAGAAGTCATGGACAGACAGCAGAGGTACGTTTCCATGACATAGCGTGTTCCTGCGTGCTAACTGTAAATTTTGTCATATTCAAATTAAAGAACCACTCTGCATAAGAATTACCTCCCATTTTTGTGGTCAGGAGGATGCGTAGATTTCTGTGGACCAAACGGCACAGGTCTGTGGCTCAGGATCCACAATGTACGCATGAATTTATATATCTGAAAAGTGTATTTTTTCTTTATCCAAAATGTTTTCACGAAACAGTTTTCACAGACAGAATGACAAGGTTATTAAATTCAAATGGCTTCTCATATGGAGAAAAATTTGCATGATGTTCTTCACCTGTGCTTCTTATGGGGTTATTCAGAGAGGTCCGAAATGTCGCCGAAATGTAATTGGACACTAAAATTTAGCATACGGTGACATTTCGTGGACGTTCGGCTATTCAGAGAGCAGGCAGTTTGCCAAACGTTGGCGAATTGCCTGCAAGTACGGTGCCTGTTCGGTGCCTGTTCGAAGGCAGTGAAATCCCCCATAGAAAAGCAATGGTTTGTCTATTCAGAGACACCAAACAGCAGTGAAAAGTTGCCGAAATGCCCTGCTGTTCGGTGTTTTCATTCGTCAGTTTTATTCAGGCGAATCCCATAGGCGTCAATGTTAAAAATATTCTCATTTTTAATTCAATGTCTAATAAACCGTTTATTATTTTATTCTGCAGTAAAAAGTCTCTTTTTAATTATAGATTTTTAGGATGTTTTCGGAAGTTTCTGGGATTTGTTTCGGCCAATTTTTTTTTTTTAAATTAATTTTTTTAAAGCGTTTTGTCTTTAACAGCCCTTTTCATTGGATTCATTCTTTGGATCTTATATGTAAATTCCAGGCATTTTCGTTCAGTAGCTTTTTGCAAACAGCGATTAAATTTTGAAACTTTCAAGCGTACTGTTTTGTTTTTTTTTGTACCCCGTTCGCCTGCTTGTCGGCATTTTCCAGCGGCTGCTTTGCGCTGATCAGCAGCTCGTCAGCTTTTTTCGTTGTGTTCGGCGTGGTTTTTGCGGCGGTTTCTGCGGGTTTTCTGCGAGCGTTCAGCGATTATTCGCCGGTTTGGCGGCGGGTTTTCCCTGCACTCCGGGGATCCGCAGAGTTGGCGAACTAGAATCGCCGAATCACCCCAAAGTGCGGGGAACGAAAGGTCGGCGACATTTCAGTGCTGTCTGAATAACGCCTCAAGTTTTATTTGTTTTAAATTCTTTATCAGGCTTCTCAGGTATTCCCAACTATACCTTTCACAACAACTTTTATTTTTAGATTATGAAAAGTTTTTGACTTTGACTTCTCTTTTAGCATAAATTTTTGACTATTGTCATAAAGGGACACTGAAAAAATTCAACTCATCTCTCGTATATTGGAAATAAGGGGAACGCAATTCTCTTGCTGTCATCCTTTGAATTTTCATTTTGATCATTTCATGGATTAATTTGCTCTTATACCCGTGGTAAATATGTGTTTCCAGGCACGTAGCTTTGTCTCCCCTCCAAAGTAACGAGAAAGGAAAATAAATGAGATTGACAAATCTACTGGAAATATTGCATTTTGTACTGGGTGTGTAATTACAAAGAAATACACATTCTATTTAAAAATAATGAGCACGTGAGGTAAATACTCATTTGGTGACATTTCAAGAAAATGTGTATTTCTTTCTGTGTTACCAGGTTGAAAGGAGAAAATCCAGCTATAAGTGACTACAAGAAAAAGATGGACGAATTTGTCTTCTGGCTGGAGAGGACATCAAATGCGACATGGATGAAACCTGGTCTGGATAATGAAGAAAGATTGACGGAACTGAAGGTAATATACTTGTTTTAGACAATTATTAAATGTATTTATTTACTATGTTTAGAAACCTATGATTATAGATAGTAAGATGACAGTACAAGCATCTTAGATTTAACCTTGCAAGTTATAGCACAATGCATATTTCCCCGATGTCAGGTATTTGTGAATATCCTTAAGAGAAATAAGTAAGAAGTAAGTCATAGTTGATTACACATGTCCCTACACAGTATAGTTTCTCTCTGTGCTCTGCTATGTAACAGGATTCTTCTGTGCATCATTCCTTCAAAAATACAGTATATGGGTGGCTAGAGTGTTACTGTACAGTGTAAAAAATCATATTTAGCAATCCTGAGTTCTGTTAATTTAAGATCAGAGGCGGATGAAAAGTCACCTAACAAATTTTTCTTTTCAGTCTGTGATCAACCATTAGTTTTTTTCTAGTTTCCCACAAAAAACATCTGAAAATTCTTAGCCCTTTAACTCAATTTTGGGACCCGAATGAGTTATCTTGATTTTGCATTATAATACATTGAAAAGCAATCGTTAGGATATGACAATCCCATTTGTATACCTTTTTAAAGCAAGGTTAGTGTGCCACTGTTGAGAAACGAAATCCACAGTCTTGTATCTTTAGGTGGCTTTCCAATTAGGCAGTTAAGGCGGCCGCCTAAGTCCTCACCCTCCCTGGGGCCTCGCAAGGTTGCTTTCCCCCACATTGACCTCAGACTCACTGGTCAAGCTCATGTCAGCAGCTCCAGGCAGTGAAAGGAGCTGATGCCGCCAGAGTTACTCCTCCCAGTCCCTCCAGGCATCGTGTTCCTGGGGCCCTGCTCCTGCACTGTCAGATTAGCAGTGCACACACAACCCCCAGTGAGTGGCTGCTCTCAGCTGCTGATGAGCTCTGGAAGCTGCAGGCTGTTACAGAGCAGTGGGAACATGGCATCCTGTACAGTACAGATACAAGGTGTTACTGTAATTACATAAAAAGGAATTATGTCACATGTAGAAATTATTTTTGTATTCTATTTTTTGGAAGCTATATTGCAAATATTTCTCACTGTGATCACTACAGATCCCCATAAGCAGGATATTTCACCATTCTTGTCAATCTTTTTCACATTTACTGTATTTGACACAAAGGCCATATCTGACTGTATGCTAATAATGCAGACCCCGTGTGACACTGTGTGAGATAAGGGACACCATTTCATTCCAATAATATTTCTGTGAAAGATAAACGAATACATGAAAAATTACATATTTTTACCTATTAAATCTTGGAGCAATAATTACTGTGCAAAATTTCTATTTCACCCTATATTTAGTTGTCAATTTTGCATCACATGTTTAAAATAAATGTTGTGATAAATTTATTTTAAATAAAAAGTGCTTGGTAGTGAAGGGGTTAAGAGCCGTTGTGACACAATATATACAGGGTTATTCAAAGAGAATCGAAAAGTCACCGCACGTTCGGTGACTTTTCGTTCTCCTCAATTCGGTTTGATTTGGCGATCCCATTTCGGCAACCCTGCGGTGTATTCAGCAAGCACTACAGGGTCCCCGAATTGCACGGAAAAGTCACCGCAAACCCGCCGAAAACTCACCGCAAAACCCGACGAAGGCACATGAAAACCCGCAAAATCATCTGGATTAACCCCGCCAAATATGCCAGAGAAACCCGAGCAGGAGCCGATCGCAGAGCAGCCGCCGGAAAAACCCGACACCGCAGATGAATGGAGTGAAGAAAAAAAACACATTTGTTTGAATGTTTGAAAAGTGAAACGCTGCTGCTACGGAGCGAAATTGTCTGAAATTTACATATGAGGTCCAATGAATGATAATGAAAAGGGCTGTTACAGAAAAAAGAACAAACGTTTAAAAAAAATAAAAATATTTTTGCCAAATAAATAACGAAAAAAGCTTAAAAGATCATAAAAAGTCTAACAATAAAGCATCTTTTTACTGCAGAATATTATAATAAACAGTTTATTAGATATTGAATTAAAACGGAAATATTTTTAACATTGAAGCCTATGGGATTCTCCTGAATAAATCTGCCGCATGAAGCCACCGAATGGCAGGGCAATTCGGCAACTTTTCACTGCTGGTTTTTGTTCTCTGAATAGCCGAAGCTATGGGGATTTCATTGCCCTCGAACAGGCACCGTATGTACAGGCAATTCGCCAACATTTGGCGAATAAGCCAGGTCTCTGGATAGCCGAATGGCCAAGAAAGGTAACCGAACGCTGATTTTCAGCATTCGGTTACCTTTCGGCAGCCATTCGGATCTCCTTGAATAACCCTGATAGTCATGCTAACAATCCAGGTTAGGGATCACATCAGAAAAGGAAATTGCACAATTCTATTCTCATTGGTAAAGTTGCTTAGCAAAGGCTTTAAGGGCTGTATTGTGGCCGCAGAGATATTGGTAGAAAGTCTTCGAGGTCCAGATGTGACAATGTATTGAAAATGTGTTTGGTCATCTAGTGGTTAATTGCTGTATTTCATCTCAGCTGTGTTTTGTTGAAGTGTGTTTGTTGATTTACTCATAAAGTATTTTACCAGGAAGGATACATTGAGATTTCTCAAATTTGTAAGTATGTCCTGGGTTCAAGAACATTAAAATGTTACAGTCGTTACAGAAATACAAAGTAATAAATGCAACATATTAAAAAACAAAACACAAATATACAGATTAACACAGAAAATAAATATGTTAGTAATATAGTGACTATGTTACATGTTTACAGGTGCATTCTGTATTGAGGTATGTTAGTAAGGAGCTCTTGTGTGACTTAAGACTGGGGGAAGATTTGATGATGTCTGGGAGGTTATTCCATATTTGCGGTGCTCGGTAGAGAAATGAGGATCGACCCACTGTCTTTTTGTATTGTGATATTGCAAGTAAGGTGCTGGTCCTGGATCGGAGGTTATAGGCTGAGGGAACTGCTGGGGGAAGCAGTCTATTCAGGTAGGGTGGTAGCTTTTCAGAAAATATAAAATACATTTTGCCCACGCTTATTCTTGTTTCAGGTAGAAAAAAAAAAAGTTAGATATGAAAGCAGAGTTCAAAGGAATGATGAAATGTTAGCTAGGTGCGTTTTGGACGACCTAAAATTAAAATGCACCGATTATGCACAACTCAAGTCAGGCTTATCCATATATGCGTGTGTTAAAATTTTTAGCTTATACATATATTGGGAAAAAAACCTGAGTATATACCCCGGCCAATATTTTGCCATCACTCGCTTCCGGTGGCAAGCCACCAAGGTGGTTGACAGATGTGAAAAGAAAGCTGTCCACCCAGACACTTCTCACTTTTCAGACACACTCAACTCGAATCTCCTCCAGGCTGATAAGTCAGCATGCGATGTTAAAGTTAAGGGCCAAGCAATCTTTTTTCATGGGGTCCTCCACTTTTGCATACTCTAGGTAAGGGGAATGCCACTATTTTAAAACTCCACCATATCAGAGTGCAACGTTTGTGGTGGATTGGTAGGGATAGATAAACACCAGAGTTAAACACACATTTTAACATCGTAGTTTACATCACAGTAGAGGATTTATTAGACACTTTATGCAGAAATGTGTAAAGTAAACTGTACTTTTTCATATAAAACTATATAAAATTGGTGTTCATTCTTACATGTTGCAGATCAGCTATATTTTCCCATTATTCCACAAAAGCTGCAGTTGTTTAATGGAGTTTGAAGTCAGATTTATTCGATACAAACCAGTGCTGATGTTTCATTAATATTTCTACAGTTTGCATAGGCAGGGCCGGATTAACATAGGGGCAGATGGAGCAGCAGCTCCAGGCCCATGCCCCAGAATAGGCCCAGAGAAAAAATAACAATGTCTGCATTTATAAACATGTGGACCCCATTATCACCAGCACCATAGCAGCTACAGGGTCATATGAGGTATCACTGGAAAGGCCAGAGTATGCCCTTTCCAATGATACCAAACATAACCAGGTTTTATGTAACAATAAAAATAAAATAATAAATATTACTTTATTTTTTCTTTCTAACACAGCAATACTTTCCACTTTTCAATTATAAAGTGAACAATCATGCTGCACTAACTCACCATCTCATGTGTGGAGGTGATGGCACGATCAGTTATTACGAATTGTTACACCAAAAACCTAAACCACCGCACTGCAGCAAAGTGCACTGGAGGGGGGTGACTTTGGAACCCTGCGTTACTAATCTTTACACCTCACAAGGTCAAGGGAGGTGTCATTGGACAGGACAGCGTCTGGCCTTTGCATTAATACCAAACATGACCATGTAAAATCTAAAAGGAAAACCCCAAAACTTTTTATCTTTTTATTTTTAGTTCCAATGCAATGGCATTGTCCATTTGTCACTTATAAAATGAGCAATACCACTGCCATTACTCGCCTTCTCATTTCCCACGCTGGGAGCAAGATCAGTGTTTTATACATAGTCATATTATTCAAAAAACACAAGGGAAATATTTAATTTTTTTGGTTAAAATTGTATATTTTCTCCGAAAAATGCAGTAACAGGATCCTATATAAAAAAAATTAACAAGAATTCCCTATAGAATATATAACCACAAAGGTTTGGATGATAAAATGGGAAAAAGTTATTTTACATGCTTTAAATGATTGAAATCTGAATGTAAATTTACTCACACAGTATCTGCCTGGTTAGATATATCCGTATCTCCACTATAACCTAAAATATGCTTTCATTTCACTAAATTCCAAAAAAAGCCACCAAAATCTTCAGCTCCAGGCCCATAGAGATCTTAATCCGGCCCTGTGCATAGGCCTAGAAGGTCTGTTCAATAAATTGGGAGTTGAGTGAAAGTGAAAAAGGAAAATGCATTTCTAGACCAAAACAATAAGCAAAGATGCTCCAACACGACTATTGTTAAGTCAGTTATTTTGGCTACAATTGCAATTCCTTTGTTGTTTCTGCACAACTTTCAGTAGATTTAATAATTCCCTAATTGTGTCGCAGACAAGCTCTACAATCCTAAAATAAGTGTTGTGCAACTGTCCATTTGTAATGTAAAGCATTCTTCTGCCCTCTCCAGGTTATGAATGTAGAGATGGAAAGCCAAAGTGAGAAGATAGAATGGCTAAATCGAGCAGCACCGGACATAATGGCCCAGAAGAGCCTCAGTCCACAAGAAAGAGAACAACTTTCTGCCAGACTGAGGACAATAAATGTCAACTGGGCCCAGGTATGACCGTGTGGGGGGGGGGGCACTGGCTTTCATTGTCAGGCATTTCCCATTGATAGCTAGAATAACTGCACCTGCTAGGTCGTGCCCACAAACAGGAGCCACAAACTGCTAGCTTTTTCAAGTTAAAAATCTATTTTAAAAATAGTTTAGGCTGCTCCTGTGGTGTGTGGATGCAGGCCAGCGGGAGGAGTAAAATTGGCTGTTTTATTGTTATCTGTGTCATACCAAGGACTACCTGGTGGTAACACCGCATGCATCACTGCTGAAGTGCAATTTAATCTCTTCTAAGTACAGGAGCCGATCTCAGCAGGAGCTCTTACATTGTCTGCAAATGATATCGCCAGCTTTTGTGATCAGTGTCAAGTAATCACTTCTATTGTGCATAGAGGCTAGATTCAGCCTCTTCAAATATCCTTTGCTGGTTTTATAAAATATCCTTAGAAGGAAGGCAGTGTCATCCATGTGTAACCGGAGCCGAAATGTGCTTTTTGATATTTAGCAATGAATTAACGCTAAAAAAAAGGAAACTGAGATAAACCGTTCAGAGCACTCTGATGTCACAGCATGAAAAGTATGGAGACGTCCTATAGATATATGAAAATTATTGTGAAGAAGTGAAGTAAAAGAGGGAAATAATAAAAAAAAATTGAATGTTTAAAATGTTATATTCTAACATAACATTAATATGGTAAATACTCATTGCGACACTATAGCCTTATAGTAATTTGTACTTCAATACAAATACTATACCATAAGCATTTTACCAAGTGTCTGAGTGCAATATTTGACCAGACCCACAATAAAACCCCCTGGTTTGTGTGCAGTAGATTTTCATTCTTGTGCTCTAATACATCAACTTGTATATCAGTGTCGCATTAGTATTGAATCACTGTAGGTCCATTGTACGAATCATTGCTTTACTCTCACCTCAATCTGTCACCCCTCTCCTCATAGACTGTTGCTCTTGAAGGTTCGTATTTTCCTATCGTTCTCAGTGTGTCTAACTTGTCTGTTAGTTTTGTCTGTATTATCTTACCTATTGTACAGCGCTACAAAATTTGTTGCCACTTTAAAAATACTTGGAACTGTATACTAACTTCAGCCCTTGCTACTACTGACACTGCCCTATCGAAAATCCCATTTATTACAGTTACAAGTATTTATAAAACGCCAACAAATTCCTTAGCGCTGTACAATGGGAGAGACAGAATAACAAATATACATACACGTTACACACACGGAACAGAAGGAGGAAGGACCCTGCACAAGAGCTTACAATTTATGCATATTTCTTTCGGGCCTATCATATAATGTTCACATTTCAGTATTTACACAGGTGCTAGAAAATACTTCTAAAAAAATAAATCTTCTATCAATATTATATTTCTTCCTCCTTCTTGTCTTGTACTTGCTAAGCCTCCGATCTGACATCCTTTATGGAACATGGAGGGTTTTAATTGAACTGGTGAATGATCCTTACTCGCAGTACACCAAGGGTTTATGAGTGTTAATTTGATATACGAGATAGGGTCACTGTTCCAGGTAGAAGTCCAGTTTGTGTCAAATAATAGTTATTTACTCTATGCTGTCTCCCATAAAAGTAATATAGAAATTAATTGGAAATGACTCCTGGAATTGAACCGCTGCCACATTGAGTCATGCAGAATGATTTATGTGTAACCGTCAGTCTTTTCATCGGTCATTCTGTTTCCTCACTTAATTCTTTTTTTTTTTTACTTCTGCATTTAAACTTGTATTTGTTTTACAAATACTCTGTATATTTGTATAGTAATATATGTGTAGTTCTGCTTACTAGATTTATGTTTAAACAATTACTGTTAAAGGGGTTTACTGAACATTGTTCTTGATAGTTAGTTGAGGGAACGTTGAAAGTTTATTTATTACATAATTGTTTTCTTTACTGGGAAGCAAGATTTTGTTTGTCATCTGTAAATCCTGATGAAAGATCATGATTTTGTTGATGATGCTTCTTTCATACAGAGATGATGCCACTACTATTTAACCAATGTTTATCATGAAATGTGTTGTATAGATGTGTGGTGTGACTGAGGAACCCAAGTAGCAGGGAATTGCAAATTGTAGGTCAAAATGGCAGAAAAGGGAACATTCTCACACTCCACTATTTTGGCCTGATGTTTGTATCTCCCATATCTATACTGTATAGATATCCTTTATGGCAGGGATCTCAAACTCTGGCCCCCCTGATGTTTCTGAACTACAGCTCCCATAAAACATCTGGGGGGCCGTGAGTTTGAGATCCCTGCTTTATGGTCATTTATTTGTTTTTCTGCAACATTAACTTTGGACTCTAGCTACTTGGTCAGGGATATTTCCAGTTCAACCTCAATGGACACTTCTAACATGGTTTTCTTGGAACAGATTTTTGCAATCCATAGCCACATCACAACAATTCTTTGTTAAACACTAATTGTCTCAATTTCCTATGCATTTATTTAACTTGAAATGAGCTACTAGACAAGATTCAGTAAAAGGTGTTTAGGATGCGTAATCCTAATTCATTTCCTCCTTATTTTTGTTACAGGTCTCAAGAGACGTGCCTGAGAAAGTGAAGGAACTAGAGGGACTTTTATATTACCCAAGTTACGCTGCACAGACTGCTTTACACCGTAAGAATATCGCTGATTATAATGTTTCTCATTGCCTAACTTTTGCTATTATGTAAATATGAAAAAAAATGCCTGTGATGCCTTCGGTTGAGCACACAGTCACCTAGTTTGTTTAGTTTGTTCCCAACACTCAATATTTTCCATTATAGTTCCCGATCTTCATAAAGATTTAGAAAACACATTTACCAGAAAGTCAGGACATTGGAGCAGTGCTATAGCCATCTAAACAATTAGAGGAAGTAATTGGTACAATTAATTACAAAATTAATTTTTTACATACATGTATCAAATAGTCTAGAACCAATAAACATACTGAGATGCCTGACACACCCACACATCTTTCAGAGGCGCCTCATTAGCTACAGTTGTTATTTTTCAAATGATGGGAAATAATACTTTTAATGTCATTAACATTTGCATTTAACCTTCTTCTCCACTTGTGGAATGAGGCATTTTCATTAAAGTTTCTTATTTTTTTTGACAGCTTTTAGTACAAAAAGTCCAATTCAGAACGTAGTCCTTGTGTCTTCTGCCTCGGAAATTCCAGTGTTCCCTAAACATAGCTTGGAACCTTCAGCTCCATCAGACCTAGACAGGACAGTATCTGAACTAGGGGACTGGCTGTTCCTCATTGATCAGATGCTCAAGTCGAACATTGTCACTGTTGGGGATTCTGAAGAGATCAACACTACCATATCACGCATGAAGGTAAGCACATAGATTGGCTGACAACAAACATATTTAGTTTGCAGCATTCTGCTCAGTGTCCTGGCCGGTCACCTTGCAACAATTTGTGATTATGGTTTACATGTCACTTACTAATGGGAAGAGTGAGTAAATCTCCCAAAATTTTTATGATTTCAGTTATGGGAAAACATATGCACTACTAGGGTCTGATGATTACCTCACACTTCTTTAAAGTGACCTGTACAATTTTTCTTAAATCTATGAGGTTCGTGTCAGCTTTGTTTATGAGATGGTAGAAACGATCTTCTAGCTTCACTGGTCATTCCTAATCTACTAAAATAACCTTCCCAAGAATATATACTAATTTCAAAAGAAGCAAAGGCATTGTACGTGTAGTCATTTCAATGTCTGTAATTCTTGATTTTTCGTATAGTACTATGTTGTATGTATCGGCCATCAGCAATGTGTAAGAAGATATCTCTCACATCTGTGGACATGAAAACAATTTTTCAAGATTAATCTCTCTCTAATGTACCAAAGTCAATCTGTACATGCATACCTAACTGATTTTGAGTGTCAGGCATTGGTGGTTCCGTTATATATTCACCTCTTGACCCTGAAAATGATGTACCATATTTTTTGCTCCATAAGACACACTTTTTCCCCCCAGAAAAATGGGGGAAAATGTCTGTTTCTTATGGAGCGAATATTGACAACTCGTTGTGCTCACTGACCGGTCCTGCTTGGTGTGTCATTGTGTGATTAGCTGAGATGAGGCTGAAACTAGTACCCTGCAAATCATAAATTTTCGGTCAAATCGAATCACGAATCGAATCGGCTGTTAGATTCGAACTCGAATCGAATATCGAATCAAATCAAAAAGTGCCGCTTTCGCGTACAATACAGCCTGGATAGGTATGCTTTGTTTGTGCATGCAGGTTCAGCTAATGTTACAGCTGTAAACAGATGGGCTTAATATACTAGCCTATAGCTACAGAGCAGACAGTGACCCCCATATAATTAATTAATAATTATCTCCCACACAGAGCAGTGCAGACAGTGCCCCCATATAATTATTTATCTCCCACACAGAGCAGTGCCCCCATATAATTATCTCCCACACAGAGCAGTGCCCCCCATATAATTATCTCCCACACAGAGCAGTGCCCCCCATATAATTATCTCCCACACAGAGCAGTGCCCCCCATATAATTATCTCCCACACAGAGCAGTGCCCCCCATATAATTATCTGCCACACAGAGCAGTGGCACCCATATATTTAATTATCTCCCACACAGAGCAGTGGCACCCATATATTTATCTCTCACACAGAGCAGTGGCACCCATATATTTAATTATCTCCCACACAGAGCAGTGGCACCCATATATTTAATTATCTCCCACACAGAGCAGTGGCACCCATATATTTAATTATCTCCCACACAGAGCAGTGGCACCCATATATTTAATTATCTCCCACACAGAGCAGTGGCACCCATATATTTAATTATTTCCCACACAGAGCACTGACCCCCATAGAGTAGAGAGGTACCAGATGCTATGCTAAGAAACTTGCTGTAATCTAACTTAACACCCACCCTTTAATAAGATTCTTTTTTTCCCCTCATTTGTTCTGCTCTGCATGGATAAAAAATAATATAAGGGCCCCCAGGATCACCACCCCCCCGGCGGCCATCTTATCTTCTGGCTTCCTGCAAAAGAAGCATAATATAAACATGACACTCAGGGATACTGATAAAATTAAATACTGTATTATACTCACCACCATCCAAACGTGGCTCCTGCTCTCTCCTCTGTCCTCCAAACACGTCCAGAGTTCCAGACTCCATTTCCTCTTCACACTGCAGCTTCCTTCCTCTGCAGCCTCCTCTGTGAACCTTGGAGTGGGCGGGGCCTAGCAGCATGCCATTCCCAGCAGCGTGCTGAGTGTCTGGGTGTCATATGCCAACCCGTAGCCCTCCTAAACGGCGCCATAGACACCGTGCCCGAGCTGGTAAGACCAATTGAACTATTAACCCCAACATATGTATTCATACATATTAATACAAATTCCACCTCTGGCCTCTGGGAGTCCCCTTCTCTTGCTGCTCTTGGATCTTCAATCAACTTCTACTACACCTGTAATGAAGCAAGCCTGAATTCCTTTATAAGGATTATTCTCCCATCTATCCTTGCTTCATTATTGCAAGACCACTCTTCAGCCAAGGCGTGTACCAAGAAGCTCTCCCAGATCTCAAGGCTACAATCAGAACATCAGACCTTCCACCTTTGCCAGGCTTCATGTCCTGCTAGGCCGGCATCTTATTTATTCAGGTCTGTACAATATACCAAGTCTACCCTTCTAAAGAATCTACCTTATGCAAGGTCTACTCTTCTAAAGAATCTACCTTATGTAAGGTCTACCCTTCTAAAGAATCTACCTTATCCCAAGTCTACCCTTCAACCTAAGGAATCCACCTTATGCCAAGTCTACCTTTCAACATAAGGAATGAACCTTATGAGAAGTCTACCTTTCAACATAAGGAATCCACCTTATGCCAAGTCTACCTTTCAACATAAGGAATCCACCTTATGCCAAGTCTACCCTTCAACTTAAGGAATCCACCTTATGCCAAGTCTACCTTTCAACATAAGGAATCCACCTTATGCCAAGTCTACCCTTCAACTTAAGGAATCCACCTTATGCCAAGTCTACCCTTCAACTTAAGGAATCCACCTTATGCCAAGTCTACCCTTCAACTTAAGGAATCCACCTTATGCCAAGTCTACCCTTCAACTTAAGGAATCCACCTTATGCCAAGTCTACCCTTCAACTTAAGGAATCCACCTTATGCCAAGTCTACCCTTCAATTTAAGGAATCCACCTTATGCCAAGTCTACCCTTCAACTTAAGGAATCCACCTTATGCCAAGTCTACCCTTCAACTTAAGGAATCCACCTTATGCCAAGTCTACCCTTCAACTTAAGGAATCCACCTTATGCCAAGTCTACCCTTCAACCTAAGGAATCCACCTTATGCCAAGTCTACCCTTCAACCTAAGGAATCCACCTTATGCCAAGTCTACCCTTCAACCAAGGACTCCATCTGCTGTAATACTTATTACTAAGGACTTCCCTTCCACCCAAAGAATTCACCTACTACCAAGAGACTCCTATCATATTAATTATTGTTTATCAATCTTGTGCCCTTCTCTGCCTCCAGCCTCTTGTGCCCTTCTCTGCCTCCAGCCTCTTGTGCCCTTTTTCTGACCTATCATATATTCAGATTACCCGGTTTTCTTTATCTTGTTGTTTGTTCTAAATAAACCTTATTATTTTCCTTACCTGACTTTCCTCTTTTTGTGTTCACTGCACATTGGGCTCGACATCCCTCGCACACCGTGACACTGGGAGGCATGCTGCCATGTGATAGATTCGAAAATTTTTCGAATCTACCTGCAAAGTCGAATTCAAATCGAATTTCGAAGCTTTGCAGGTCCCTAGCTGAAACGTACAAATCAGTGATCATAGCCGAGCTGCACTTGACGACCTACTCTGCCATTAATATTTTAGTACACCATTTGGTTCAGAATATTTTTTCTCTTCTCTTCTTCCACTAAAACCTAGGTGCGTCTTATGCTGGCGTGCCTCTTATAGTGCGAAAATATGGTACATTATTAAAAGTGATGTAACCTATTGTCACGTTTGCAATGGCGCTCACCCCAGATCAGTGTGGTTTGGAACCTTTTGGACAGATTTCTGTGATACTCAAATCTATAGCCATTAGAACTGCCACACCTAGCACTCCCAGCCAGGGAGGTGAAACAGAATACTAGATACCACTCAGTAGCAAATGATTTCGTGACCAAGTGTCTACTGAGTGAAGTCAAGTTAACTATGAACAGACAGAGATAGCGTAGCAAGATGTATATATAACTTAGTTTTATCAAGAGCGTGGTCAAACATTCATTCTGAGTTTGCACCAGAGAGGGTAGTCATACAGGCAGGATTGGCAACGGAGAAGATTCCCATATATTTATTCTCGGTAACGTAAAATGAGGATATGAATTCAGTAACATGCAGGGCAGACCCACAATCAGAGGTGAAGTGGTATTCTGTGTTTAGTGACTTAATACCAGCCAGGTAACATGAGAGGTTGATGGATTCAGCAACCTGCAGGGCAGACCGACACTCAGAGACAATGCGGTATGAGGTGTATATCGACTTAACACCAGCCAGGCAACGAGGGGTTTATGGATTCAGCAACCTGCAGGGCAGACCCACAATCAGAGGTGATGCGGTATGAGGTGTTTATCGACCTAACACCAGCCAGGCAGAGCGGAGGATTGACGGATTCGGCACCTGTAGGACAGGCCTCAAATCGGAGGTAACCTGAAGTAACCTGCACATACACTTAGTAACAGCAGTGAGTACTATATGCACAGTAAGGGAGTTAGAGAAAGAATCGTCAAAAGCAGTTCGGGTCAAAAGCACAAGCATCGTCCTCATACAGCAAAATCGGCAACTAGGCATAGAAACACTGAGACACGATAAGTGAGTATAGCTGTTTTGTTAGAATTGTTTTTTTCAGAATGATGTCAGATGCAGATGGCAACGACCTATTCCAAGAAATTCATTCTCCATCTGTCAGGGGCAAAATAACGTCCCCCATACAAAGTATAAGAAACATTAATGTACAGTAAGCTGGCACTACATCTGAGACACAAGCTGAACATGTGTCTCAGATGGAATGTCTTGAAAAGATTGAGCACTGCTTGAGCTGTTCTGCTCTATGGCTCAAGCACTGTGCTTAACACTTTGGAATAGAGTCCCACAATGTGCAAATCAGTATTTTTAACCAATTTTAACATTAAGAACTGCTCAAAGTTTGTGGCCAGCTGGTACACTAAGCGTAAAATACTATATTGTAGAAGTGTATATGAGCGCCCCTTTTAAAAAGGGAAAAAAAAATGTTTTTACAATATTTCTAGTAGCCGGTCTTCATTTCCTTAGTGTGTTTTTATATGGTTTTGATCTTCTGTTGTTATTCCCTCAATACTTTGCCTAGTTCTCAATATTTTTTTTAATTCTGTGATACTAATGTTGTTATTCTTCTACGTTTTATTTAACAGTTGCTTGTAACTCTATTTCCTAACAGATAACCAAAGAAGATATGGAGCAGCGCCACCCACAGCTTGATTCTGTCTTCATGTTGGCTCAAAACGTGAAAAATAAAACATCCAATTTAGACATTAGAACATCTATTACAGAAAAGAGTAAGTGATATTGTAGATAGCATCAATGTAAATTACATACACAGACTAGAAATGTTATTGTTATGACATACATATACTGTATGCTATAAAGTAAGCATCAACTCTAAACTCGATTACTGTGATGGTTATAGCCCACATAAGCATATACACTATATTGACAAAACTATTCGCTCACCCATCAAAATAATCAGAATCCGGTGTTCCAATCACTTCCATGGCCACAGGTGTATAAGATCAAGCACCTAGGCATGCAGACTGTTTTTACAAACATTTGTGAAAGAATCGGTCGCTCTCAGGAGCTCAGTGAATTCCAGCGTGGAACTGTGATAGGATGCCACCTGTGCAACAAATCCAGTCGTGAAATTTCCTTGCTCCTAAATATTCCACAGTCAACTGTCAGCTGTATTATAAGAACGTGGAATTGTTTGGGAACGACAGCAACTCAGCCACAAAGTGGTAGGCCACGTAAACTGACGGAGCGGGGTCAGCGGATGCTGAGGCACATAGTGTGAAGAGGTCGCCAACTTTCTGCAGAGTCAATCGCTACATACCTCCAAACCTCATGTGGCCTTCAGATTAGCTCAAGAACAGTGCGCAGAGAGCTTCATGGAATGGGTTTCCATGGCCGAGCAGCTGCATCCAAGCCATACACCGCCAAGTGCAATGCAGTGGTGTAAAACACGCCGCCACTGGACTATAGAGCAGTGGAGATGCGTTCTCTGGAGTGACGAATCGCACTTCTCCATCTGGCAATCTGATGGACGAATCTGGGTTTGGTGGTTGCCAGGAGAACGGTACTTGTCTGACTGCATTGTGCCAAGTGTAAAGTTTGGTGTTTGGAGAGGGATTATGTTGTGGGGTTGTTTTTCAGGAGCTGGGCTTTGCCCTTAGTTCCAGTGAAAGGAACTCTGAATGCTTCGGCATACCAAGACATTTTGGACAATTCCATGCTCCCAACTTTGTGGGAACAGTTTGGAGCTGGCTCCTTCCTCTTCCAACATGACTGTGCACCAGTGCACAAAGCAAGGTCCATAAAGACATGGATGACAGTCTGGTGTGGAAGAACTTGACTGGCCTGTACAGAGTCCTGACCTCAACCCGATAGAACTCCTTTGGGATGAATTAAAGCGGAGACTGAGAGCCAGCCCTTCTTGTCCAACATCAGTGTGTGACCTCACAAATGCACTTCTGGAAGAATGGTCAAAAATTCCCATAAACACACTCCTAAACCTTGTGGACAGCCTTCCCAGAAGAGTTGAAGCTGTTATAGCTGCAAAGGGTGGACCGACGTCATATTGAACCCTATGGATTAGGAATGGGATGTCACTTAAATTCATATGCGAGTCAAGGCAGGTGAGCGAATACTTTTGGCAATATAGTGTATATAAGTAACAATGGATAGAGATCCCACATAAACATATAAGAAACAATGTATAAAGGTTCCACATAAACATATATATGTAAGAAACAATGGATAGAGATCCCACATAAACATATATATACAAGAAACAATGGGTAGAGTTCCCACATAAACATATAAGAAACAATGGATAGAGATCCCACATAAACATATATATATAAGAAACAATGGCTAGAAATCCCACATAAACATACAGTATATATGTAACAAAGGAAAGAGATTTCAAATTGTGGTGATAGTGCTCATTTGTGGTCATTGAAAGATACAAATGGTATTCTATAGCCGTGGTTCCCAACCGCGGTCCTCAAGTACCCCTAACAGGCCAGGTTTTAAGGATTACCTTGGGGAAATGCAGACTGAATCCTGCAATCACTGAGCAGCAAATCATATCACCTGTGCTGTGCTTCAGATATCTGGAAAACCTGTCCTGTTGGGGGTACTTGAGGACCGCGGTTGGGAACTACTGTTCTGTAGGAAGGATGCAGAAAAAAAATACACGTTCAATTTGTTGCTTAGGGTTAGGATTAAGGTTAGATATTAGGACTAGGGTGCAAAATTAGGGTTGGATTACTAGGTTAGGATTACATTTTAATCTCATAGTTATAATAAGAAATGCAAAAAAAAAGTACAGGGAAGAATTTATATTTTATTTTTTGCTCAGGCCAAACCAAATTAATGAAGTAACCCTAAAAATATATTGTGAGCAATTGAAAATGTATCTTTTTTGACATGACATCCTGCATCATTATTATTGCAAATCCTAACAAATTGACATTTTCATGTTTCCAAAATACTTTTCTGATCAAGCTGCTGTTTGACTTTCGATCATTACGTTGCAAAACATAAAGCAGATTAAATATATGTATTCTTTAAAGAAGGGCTGTCAAACTCCCGACCCCCAGATGTTCATGCCTACAATTCCCAAACTTCTTTCCCTGCATTAGATGACCAGGTAATCATGGGAGTTGTAGTTCAGAAACATAAAATATGTCGGCAGATAAGAACCTTTCGGCCGATAGTCTGCCAATGATATGGATACTTTCCTTGGATTTATCTTTTATTTTAGGATAGCCTTATGCCTATCCCATGCCCTCTTAAACACAATCACTGTTTTAGCCTCTACCACATCTACTGGAAGGCTGTTCCATGTATCCACCACCCTCTCAGTAAAATAATGCTTCCTGATGTTACTTTTAGACCTTTGCCCCTCTAACCGAAGACTATCAGGGTTATTCAAAGAGCTCTGAATTGCTGGCGACTCGTAACTGAACGCTGATATTCCTGGCCACTCGGCTATCCAAAGAGCAGGCAGTTCGCCAAATGTTGGCGAATTGCCTGCACATACGGTGCCTGTTCGAGGGCAGTGAAATCCCCAGAGAAGCAATGCTTCAGCTATTCAGAGAACAAAAACCAGCAGTGAAAAGTTGCCGAAATACCCTGCTGTTCGGTGGTTCCATTCAACAGGTTTATTCAGGTGAATCCCATAGGCTTCAATGTTAAGAATATTCCTGTTTTAAACCAATATCTAATAAACCGTTTATTATAATATTCTACAGTAAAGTTTCTTTATATTTAAATTTTTTTAGGATCTTTTAGGCATTTTTCAGGATTTTTTTGCGAAAAACATTTTTCGTTTTTTTTTTTTTCCTTAAATCGTTTTTTCTTTTTTCTGTAACAGCCCTTTTTATTATCATTCCTTGGACCTCATATGTAAATTCCAGACATTTTCGCTCAGTAGTTTCTTTGCAAACAGCATTTCAATTTTCAAACATTCAAGCGTACGTTTGTTTTTTTCTTCACTCCATTCGTCTGCGTAGTCGGTTTTTTCCGGCGGCTGCTCTGCGCTGTGATCTGCTCCTGCTCGGGTTTCTCCGGCGTGTTCAGCGGGGTTAATCCAGGTGTTTTTGCGGGTTTTGGTGAGTGGTCGCCATGTTTGCGGTGGCTTGTCCCTGCACTACGGCGACCCTGTGGTGCTTGCTGAATACACCGCAGGGTCGCCGAAATGGGATCGCCAAATCGCACCGAATTGAAGAGAACGAAAGTCACCTAACGTGCGGTGACTTTTCGATTCTCTTAGGATAACCCTGTTAGTCCTCTTGTTTTGCCACTTTGTTTCCTTTTAAATATACTCCCTTCATCTACCTCATTGATTCCCTTTACATGTTTAAATGTTTCTATCATATCTCCTCTGTCTCGTCTTTTTTCCAAGCTGTACATGTTAAGATCATTAACCCTTTCCTGGTAACTTTTCTCCTTCAAGCTGTACACCATTTTAGTAGCCCTTCTCTGAACTCTCTCTATGGTATCTATATCCTTCTGGTGATACGGTCTCCAGTACTGCGCACAATACTCAAAGGGCCATATTACATACTTGGTGCTAACTTAACCAGAGCTGTTGTAAACTTCCCAGAGCCATTATAGCCTATGGAGGTTTTAAGTTTACAACAGCTCTGGTTAAGTTAGCACCAAGTATGTAATATGGCCCAAAGTGAGGTCACACCAGTGCTCTGTACAACAGATTGAGTGCTTCCCTATTTCTACTGCTAATACCTCTCCCTACACAACCAAGCATTCTGCCAGCATTTCCTGCTGCTCTATTACATTGTCTGGGGGGGCTGGAGTTTGGCAGCCTTGCTTTAAAGCAGCAGAAGTGAGGGATCTGTCCTTTAATTGGTGTCAGGCTTTCATCTATTAAGCACCGATAAATGTGGATCTAAAAAATGTTGTGGCTGTGATAGGGATGTTATATTTGGATATCGGGTTTCATATATTCCTTGAGGCTCCTAATTTGTTTGCTTTCTTATCATTAGATTGTGATTTTTAATTACATGTGTAATGGCTGAATCAATTTTGTTATTATTGGTGCATTCTGAGTAATCTCTGGTAGAATTGGATCAGCCTTTGCAATTCATTGATGATTCCGGGTAAGAAATAAAATGATAACATACATGGCCAGTGTACAGCATCCATCCATAGAATTACAATTAGCATCTCTGGGAGTTCTGTGTTTGGCTTCCAGGCGTAGGTGAGCAAATAATGTATTTTAATTATGTTTTCCATCATCTTCATGTAACTCCACTCCAATGCTATTATTATTTTTACTTGCGTATCAAGCTTTTTCTTAGCTGCAAAGAGCATGCAATTATATGTTGTACCGTTTATTGTGAATGTTTGCTGTCATTTTTCTTAAAGGACATTTCGAACACTGATAGTTTATATTGCCTAATGGAAAAGGAATTACATACAGTTTTTAGTCATTTATCACAGTAAATAAAAATATATACTCTACCTGATAACCCAACTAGCTGACAAAGTAAGAATAAATGCAGAGAATGAAATATGGGCTTAATTATTCAAAACTTGGTCAATGGATGTGGGACTTTCTACCGCCATCAACACACTTGGGAAAGTACTTTTTTTTTTTTTCTTCTAAAATCTAATTTTGACTACACCAGTGTACTAAAATATTGGCAGTGATTGGGAGTGATTTTGCACAACTTATTGCGCTTTTATTGCAAAGTGCTTTTTGTTGAAAACAATATTATCAGTTTGTTTTCTGATTACCGTCCATATTAAGATTGTACATTTTTTGTTATTTGTTTATTTTTACAGATATGGTGTTTGGTTGAATGTTCTATACACTGGATAGTGTTTCTTATCTCCCATATCTGTGTTATGAGCACACAGGCAGAAATAGCCTTTGTTTTAAATTCAGTGAATAATAAAAAATAGTCAGATATCCTGCTTATGGGAATCTGTAGTGAGGATAATGAGATTTTTGCAATTCTGCTTCCACAAATTCCAATAGAATATAACAATAACATCTGCATGTCTGTGGCATAATGTCTGTATATACAGTCATGGCAGAAATTGTTGGCATCCCAGAAATGTTTCCAGAAAATCAAATATTTCTCACAGAAAAGTATTGCAGTAACACATGTTTTGCTATACACATGTTTATTCCCTTTGTGTGTATTGGAAAAAAACAAAAAAAGGGAGGAAAAAAGCAAATTGGACATAATGTCACACAAAACTCCAAAAATGGGCTGGACAAAATTCTTGGCACCCTTAACTTAATATTTGGTTGCACACCCTTTGGAAAAAATAACTGAAATCAGTCGCTTCCTATAACCATCAATAAGCTTCTTACACCTCTCACCCAGAATTTTGGACCACTCTTCCTTTGCAAACTGCTCCAGGTCTCTCTTATTGGAAGGGCGCCTTTTCCCAACAGCAATTTTAAGATCTCTCCACAGGTGTTCAATGGGATTTAGATCTGGACTCATTACGGGCCACTTCAGAACTCTCCAGCGCTTTGTTGCCATCCATTTCTGGGTGCTTTTTGACGTATGTTTGGGGTCATTGTCCTGCTGGAAGACCCAAGATCTCGGACGCAATCCCAGCTTACTGACACCACCGCAAAAACCAAGCCGAACATGCCGGAAAAATCCGAGCAGCCGGCGATCACAATGCAGAGCAGCCGCTGGAAAAAGCCGACACCGCAGACGAACGTGGTGAAAAAAAAAAAGAACGTTCACTTGTGTTCAATTTTAAGAAAGTTTGAAATTTGAAACGCTGTTTGCAAAAAAACTCCTGAACGAGAATGTCTGGAATTTACATATAAGATCCAATGAATGATAATAAAAAGCGCTGTTACAGAAAAATGAAAACTATTTAAAAATAAAAATGGATTTTTTTTTTACAAAAAAATCCCCCAAAAATGCCTAAAAGATCCAAAAAAAATCTATAAATAGGCTTTTTACTGCAGAATAAAATGATAAACGGTTTATTAGATATTGGGTTAAAACAGGAATATTTTTAACATTGAAGCCTATGGGATTCACCTGAATAAACCTGTGGAATGAAACCACTGAACAGCAGGGCATTTCAGCAACTTTTCTCAGCTGTTCGGTGTCTCTGAATAGACGAAGCATTGCTTCTCTATGGGGAATTCACTGCCCTCGTACAGGCACCGTACGTGCAGGCAATTCCCCAGAACTGCCTGCTCTCTAAATAGCCGAATGGCCAGGAAAGGTTTAACCGTACGCTGAATTTCAATGTCCGGTTACATTTCTCTTTGAATAACCCTGTATAACTACATTGTGATAAATATGAAAAAGACAGAATGCGTACCAGACTATCACAAAGAACAATGTCAGACATAGATGTTAAGGTCACAGAAAGAATACAAGCTCGGATCTCTTCTCTGGCCATGTTCATCCAGTGAATATATTTATTTTGTTTCAGTGAGAAGAAAAGGAATCTAATGAGTCATTGTCTCGATCTTTGAAAATGATTACATTCCTGCAAATGTGTGTTTGTTGGATAGTAACCTCAAGATATATTTTTTTGAGATGTGTTTCTACATGTTATGATTATTTTTTTTATTATTGTGTCATAATACAGCAGAAAAGTTAAAAAACCAGTGGGACAGCACACAGCATGCAGTGGAAATCCGCCAACAGCAGCTCCAGAATATGTTGGTTGACAGCATCAAATGGGATGACCAAAGGAAGGAGATACAGAATATCCTGGACCAGAGTGATTTCCGCTTTTATACGGTCACCCAGACATCCAGAGATACGCTTGTCAAGCAGCTGGCAGAACATAAGGTGATACGTCACGTCAAATACACTATTTTTACAATATTGCCCATATTTTTTATTTTATTTTAAGAATATGTAATGGAAACCTTAGAATAAACACCACATGAGGGTCTTGACTATAGCTACAGTGATTTCAGTACATCAGTGCAGCTGTATAGAACTTGTGCAAGGAGTAAGGAACAGGGACATTCCATGCATTATGAACCATGTATTAAGTGGTTTTGCTGCTTGAAGTGTCCCTTTTAACACTTTGTTGACAGTATGTGATGTGGTTACCACCTTTTATAATAACAATGTCCTACACTTTTCTGATGCCACTATGATAAAGAAAGGTAAATTATACCAAGCTTTCTAAGTTATAACATTAACTTTGACTTTATCGCCAGATTTCTTGAGGGGTCCCAATACTGATCAGGTTAATTTCATTTTATAGGAAAAGACAAAATTGTTAACTCATGTTACCACTTTTTCAGAACTGCAGGGACTATTTTTATAGGATTTCGGCCGGCGTCAGACAAATGCAGTGATCACGTCCGTGTTGGCGCACAGTTTAACGTCTGTCATAGCATAGAATCATGATCAATAGAGACCCACACACGAAGTACGTGTGCACCGAACTTCGCACGCACAACGCACATGGCAAACGGACGCAAGTTAGGCAAGAACGTAAACCGCTAGATGGACTTGCAGAGTGCGCCACGTCCGCATAGTGTTCTGTGTGAGTGATGACATGAAGTCAGATGGGGCGCATTTGCGATGTCCAGAACCTTGACGCACAAAATAGCTTTTCATATCATTTTCCGATTTTTAGCATTTTTCATATTAATATTGTTTCCCATAATTTCCTTTTTTTTCTACGTCCGTAAAAAAAAAACGGACTGTGGAGTGTCTGCAGTATCTTCCGTCAGTACGTCTGTCCATTATGCACGCACGCAGAGTGTGCTCAGACTGCGTTCGTCTGACATTAGCTTTCCTGTCGAAATAGTATAAAACAAATAGCTAAAAACAATACAAAACTAGTAATTTTGTTTCAAGGAGAAAACAATTGCAGCTTGTGATCTGCAGAGGGCGTCCACACATTGCTATTTCTAACTTCACATACACTCTACCTTACTGAAGAAAATTCACTTTATTCAACGAGAGCCGGCAAAAAACACCATTGTTTTATCAGTAACGAAATCTGTGGTTTCACAAAAGGGAAATACAAACAGTGACAGGTGAAAATTCACTGTGAAGCTTCTCTTGCCGCTGTTTGGATTTCCCTTTTGGGAAACGGCAACGTATGTGGGTGGCCATTGCAAAAACGGTGAATTTCTACACTCTTTCCAAATTCGCCAAACACTGGCGCTCTGTGAATAATCCGCTATGAATACGTTTTCTTTCTTTCATCTTAACATCAAGATGAAAGAATTATATTGCTACAAAAGAAACAAACATTAACAGTTCATTGAACATATCAAATAAGGGTGCTCAAATTGTGGCATCATTTAACAACAGCACATAGCTAGAAAATATAAAACTGCTCATCTAGTCAATTTACACATAAAGTGAACATTGCTTAGAGAAGGTCAGATCAATCTGCTACAGTTTGAAATTTGCCTAAAGTCTCTATTTCTCGTTAGGTATTGCAATTTATTCCTTGTGTATTGTAGCGGTAAAGACATTTTTGTGCACTAAAATCACTGTAAATATTATCACTTTTAGTTTAAATGAACCATTCATGATTGCCTCATGTCCTAATCCTTAAGTTTTTACACATGTTCAAAGAAATGGTTCATTTTTTCACATTCCAAACTAAAGCACACAGCCTTTAGAAACTGCGTTACGCATCAGTAAAATTGGAAACACTTCAAAGTTTCAGTGTTTTACCGTGAGGCTCAGAAAATGTGTTTGCAGGTTTATACTGTAATCTAAGTAGTACAGCTCTAATGTGAATAAAATGCATGTAGATTTACAGCGTGATGTAGTATATTAAATCATTATGCTATTTACTATCTTACTTTTCATTCTAAAAGTATCAATTTTAAAGGGACACTCCAAGCTGTCTGAGCTGTACAGCTTATTGTAGGGCAGGATTTAGCTTCCTTGACCCTCCAGATGTTTTGAAACTACATTTCCCACAGGGCTCAGTCCGTCTAATGAGTGGTGTATCATGGCAGATAGGGCCCCAGATATTTGGAGCTATATCACCTGGTGTGGGCTAAAACGCCATCGCTAAAGAAAAAATTAGCGCAAGTCGCTAAACCTTAGCACCTGACAACCTATTAAGAGATCACCTTGTCCACGGGAGTCTGTGTACAAGGTCGTTTAGCGCACGCTAGGGAAAGGCTAAGACCTGGGCTGAGACCCAGCGCTAATGTGGTTTTGTACAGGATAGAACCTTTTATAAATGTAAACACATCCAGCGAATAACCCTCACACGCCTGCATTATTACAATCCTCTAAGGTGGCCGTATTATCTATGTTTTGATGCACACATATATTAATTAAGGCTGCTGGGCATTGCAAGATAAATGTCACCCAACAGCATGTAGAATCATTACAATGCATTTAATAGATACAAAAGGAAGGCCAGGTGAGTGACAATAATTTCCCTGCTGCAGCATATAATACAGGTTTCAGGGCAAGACTTATCCATGTGTCCCTTTAAACATGGTCCACGCGGTCACCCTAATAATCAACTGCTTAAATGCTATGAATAACCCCAGCATATAATGTTTAAAAGTAGGCAATCTATTAGAATTAGGATATATGTGGATAAAGGATACATATATATCGTAATAGAGCCTACTGCAACAGCAGCGACATTGCTAACCAGATCCATTAATGGTGTATGGGGCAAAGAGAACACCTGTGCTGCATTTCTTTCAATTGTCTGTTATTTTCCTGTTATTTTTGAGCGAGGACCTGTTTTTTGTGGTTTGTTTTGGAGTTAGCACCAGGGTTGAGCAGGAGGTAAAACGTTGCGCTTAGCATCGCTCCAGAAATTAGCGCAGGCACCAAGTGATCAGTAACAAAAGAGCAAGTTATCTCTAGTGCTCCCGATTTTAAGAATAGGGCGCGGAAAGTACAGTAAGCTTGTGCTTTAGCATGCTGCTATTAGCCATTCAAAGTATTTTTCTCATTTGTAGCGAGAGGCAAGCGATCTGTTGGTCAGGCACTAGACTCCATTAACCCGGCAGTAACGCAAAAACATGCCAACGCTAGGGTTAGCTCACACCAGGTGATAGTGCCCCTGGAAGGCCAAGGTTGATGATCCGTTCTGTAGTCACTATGATGCTTCAACAATCAAGTCTATGGTGTCTTTTCCACCAATGTGCTTTTATAAGGATCTTATAAGGTGCAATTATATCTCCCTCTTTGTTTGCCGTGAAAGAATTTTTCTATATTTGTGAACTTGCTCCTCAGAATCATCGTTTCTTCTCTGCTTTATTGGTGAATTCTCCAAGTGATCCAGAGATCCAAGCCAGTTGATGAGTCACTTATTGTAGTGTTGTGCTGAATATAGCTGAGTTATTCAGACAATTCCTTGCCTATGTTAGTCATCACATCAAAAGGTATAATTTTAGGTGAACTGCTTTTTTTTTTTACAATCGGCGCTATGTCCTACTGTTGTACGGCCTATATAAAATTGATTTGGAGCCATTTGATTAGAGATATTTGTTCTACATGTTTCCACGTATGCCTTTCTGTGGGAAAAGAGAGAAATGGAGGTGGAGTTATATTATATATAGTGTCTGGGCAAAAAAATTCTAGATTTGGTATTTTAGCAAATGCAGTGCCAGGTGATCTTCTTAGATGTTTGAAGTGTCCCTTTATCTTAAGCGTGTCAAGATGTTTCAGTTATTTTTCTTTTTCATTAAATGTACTTGTTTGTTCCAATAGAAATGTGTTTTCTTTGTTGTTAATTTACACCCCCGTAATGTCAAGGTTTAGCCATCTTTGGCTGCACTATGTGCCTGTATTTTCTTTTTATCATGGCTCATTAGCTATTTCCACATTTGATTTTCTCCTAGGCATTAGTGCAAGACCTGCACAAGGGAGAGCTCGTGATGGATGTGTTCAATGAGCTCTCAAACAAACTGCTTCGAGAGTACAGCTCTGATGACACCAGGAAAGTGAAGGAAACCAGCGATCAATTGTACATGAGCTGGGTTAACATGAACAAGAGGTGAGAACATACAGATAAGCGGGATTGCTAAATGTTGGGGCAATTCCTGCTTTAAATGTCCACACTACATCTAGTTATAAGTGTCTAACTATAGCACAAACAGCATTGCAAAAAATAGACTCTACGCTCCCATAGATATACTTTTATTGACATCATTCCTCTGCTGTTTTTTACTAGTTATTAATGTGAAAAATGCATCATTCAAGTATCCATAGAGGTGTTAAAATTAAATTATTATGACTGTGGTTTTTCTGTCTTTTAAATTATATTTTTTTTATTCCTACATTTCTTTCAACGTGTAATAAAATCAGAATAAGAATCTCAGTTTGCATATATGTACTTTCGAGATCCAAATAGCCACTTTCGATTAAGCAGAATTAGAGCATGCTAAGCTATGTTTTATTTATAGTACACCATGGAACAGTGTAGAGTGATTAAGCTCTTGAGTTAATTGTTTTGTTGTTGTTTTTTGTTTGCTAGAGTTGTCACAATTGACGATGTCTAGTCACTCAGCACTCAGTTCAGCCTGGAAATGTTCAACTTTCTGCTTCAGTATATGGATGATTCATAAAATATGTATGAAAAAAATCACTAAGAAATTGAAACTAAAAAAGAGAATCATAAGGGGTTATTCGGTAACATTTCGGTGCTCTCTCGTTTGTGGCATTTCGGCGAGTTAAATTTGAAGACCCTGTGGAGGGTGAATTCAGCGAATTGAAACTGCTGCAAAACCGGCAAACGAATTGAAAAACCGCAGAATCGATCCAAAAAAACCTCCAAACACATCCTTATACTACCGCAAAACCGCCAAATCAATCCCATAACCCGCAAAAAAATTGCAGAATACATCCGACGATCCGCCGAACAGACTGCTGAATTAATCTAAGAAAAGCCGACCAGCCTCCGAACAGGGGTAAAAAAAAAGCAACTTTTAAAACGCATTTAAAAAAAAGAAAAAACTACTGCAAGAAAATGTCTGGAAATAATATTTCAGGTCCTATGAATTATAATAAAAAGGTCTGTTACAGGAAAAAAGACGCCATTTGTAAAAAAAATTGGAAAAAAAATTGCCGAAAATTGCCTAAAAATTAGAAACTTTTTACTGCAAATGAAAAGAATAAATGGTTGAATATTTTAAGGAAAACGGGGAATATTGGATTCACCTGCTTAAACCTGTCAAATGAAACCACAGAAAATCAGGGCATTTCAGTGACATTTTGGTGCAGTTCAGCACCCCCTTTACTATGGGTAGTTCACTGCCGCCAAAGGTCGCTGTATTTTGCTGGCAGTTTGCCAATGTTTGGAGAATTGCCATTTTTTGAATAGCCGTATGGCTACGAAAATTGCACCCTACAGGGAAATTCTTTGTTCGGTGGCCAATTCGGTGTTCTTTGAATAACCCCTTAAGGTTTTTTGCTGTTGTTACAAATTCCAGTGTTTCATAGTAACTGCTGGGAGTTTACGTGAGACTATGAAGTGGCTGTAAATACGCCCGTCATCCTCCAGTGATTCACTGTATCTGACGATGTTTCCGGTCTGATTGTGGAGGATCTCGAAATGAATGACATATAGCAAATGATAGTGCAGATCATCAAATTATTATTCTTTATTTATAAAGCGCCAGCATATTCCGCAGCGCTGTACAATAAGCACAGTATAGACAGGGTTACAATACATTGAACAACATTTGACAAACAGTACAGGAGGAGATGAGGGCCCTATTCCCGTAGGAACTCACAATCTGGGAGGGTTGGGGTTGGAAACAGGAGGAGAGGACTGTAAGGTGAGAGTGATTGATGGTTGCGTCAGTGAGTTGGGTGGTAGGCTTCCCTAAATAGGAATGTTTTCAGGGAGCGTTTGAAGGAAGAGAAGTTAGGGGAAAGTCTGACAGTACGAGGGAGAGCGTTCCAGAGAGTGGGGGCTGCGCGTGAGAAATCCTGCAGTCTATCATGGGAAGAGGTGATGCGGGGAGAAGCTAGGCGCAGGTCACTGTTTGACCTTAGGGAGCGGGCTGGGGTGTATTTGGTGATTAGTGAGGACAGGTAGTGGGGAGCTGAGTTAGTGAGGGTTTTGTAGGTAAGGATAAGGATTTTGAACTTAATTCTGCAGTGGATGGGGAGCCAGTGAAGGGACTCGCAGAGGGGAGCGGCAGAGACAGAGCGGCGGGTGAGGTGAATTAGCCTGGCGGAGGCGTTCAGGATGGATTGTAGGGGGGAGAGGTGGGACAGAGGGAGGCCAGATAAGAGATTATTGCAATAGTCGAGTCGGGAGATTACCAGGGCGTGTATGAGTTGTTTTGTGGCGACAGCGGTAAGAAATGGCCGAATTCTGTAAATATTACGCAGTTGATATCGGCAGGAGGAGGAAAGAGACTTGATGTGGGGGATGAAGGAAAGAGCAGAGTCAAGTGTAACTCCAAGACAGCGAACTTGGTTTGATGGGGAGATGGTGATACCCTCCACCGTGATCGAGAAGTCAGGAGGTGGGGCGGCATTAGAGGGAGGAATAAGTAGGAGCTCAGTCTTTGACATGTTGATCTTTAGGTGGTGGGAGGCCATCCAGGAGGAGATGCCAGATAAACAGTCACTGACTTTGGAAAGGACAGGGGGAGAGAGATCAGGGGTAGAGAGGTAGATCTGAGTGTCATCAGCGTAGAGGTGGTAATTAAAGCCAAAGCTGTTGATGATTTTGCCCAGGGAGGAGGTGTAGATGGAAAAGAGCAGAGGACCAAGGACAGAGCCTTGAGGTACACCAACAGATAGAGGCAATGAGGAGGAGGAGTTACCAGCAAAGGACACACAGAAGGACCTGTTGGATAAATAGGAGTCAATCCAAGCAAGTGCAGTGTCACCGAGACCCAGAGAGTTGAGGGTCTGTAGAAGGAGGGGGTGGTCAACAGTGTCAAAAGCAGCCGAGAGGTCAAGCAGGATGAGAATAGAATAGTGGCCATGTTTTTTAGCAGTTAGGAGGTCGTTGGTGACTTTGGTGAGGGCAGTTTCAGTTGAGTGTAGCAGACGGAAGCCAGATTGCAGGGGGTCAAGTAGTGAATTGGAGGACAGGAAGAGGGAGAGGCGGTTGAAGACTAGTTTTTCTAAGAGCTTAGAGGTAAAGGGAAGCAGGGATACAGGACGGTAGTTGGATGGAGCGTTGGGATCTAGGGATGGTTTCTTTAGTAAAGGGGTAACTAGCGCGTGTTTGAAGGCAGATGGAAAGGAGCCAGTGGAGAGAGATAGGTTGAAGATGTGTGTGAGAGCAGGGGTGAGGGAGGAGGAGAGGGGAGGAATTAGATGTGAGGGAATGGGGTCGAGCGGGCACGTGGTGAGATGTGAGGAGGACAATAAGGAATTGACTTCCTCCTCAGTGGTTGGGAGGAAGCGGCAGAGGGTATAGAATAATAAAGTATTTATTAACTCACTCTTCAGAATCGTTAAAAAAGCACAGCATACACTGGGATCAGAACGGGTTAAAAACATCCAGTTCAACTTGTTTTGTCCCAATTGGGACTTCCTCAGGAGCAACAATGATTCCTCACAATCATTGTTGCTCCTGAGGAAGTCCAAATTGGGACGAAATGTGTTGAGCTGCTTTGCTAACTCACCTTGAATTCACCGTAGTTCTAACTTTCAAATCTGCCAAACATGACTTGCTGCCGACTTTCTGCAAGCTTCAGCATGTCACATGACCACATGCGCATTGAGAGCCATTGGAGGTTCTTATTTCTGGGTCTTGATCCCTCAAGCACAGGCCAGTTATTGTTTTTTTTCTCATTTGGGTGCTGCTGTAAGCACTGTTGCACATCTTTTGTATATTTCCTAACAAGGCCTGAAGTGTAAGAAAATGTAGCCACAGCAAATAAAATCCTTTTACCTTATTTATACTTGCTTTTATGACTCCATGTACAAAATTCAGGAATTCCATAGCTTCAGTGAACTCTAAATAAAATATTTGTTGTGAATTATCATTGCAACTGTGCAGAAAATGAGCTAAGATTGATCAGCTTTGACGTTTTACTGACTTCAAATGTACATAAATGCTTTTAGGAAATCGGTTTAGCATTGCCCGTATCAAATGAATTGCAGTTAAAAACGTTGAATATGAAAAGAACATTCATCAAAACAGGAATTATCACCACCCTGAAGGTTGTCAATCAGTTCCAACTAGACAGCCTTTCTGGAGTTATGTCTTTGTGGGTTAATTGACTTTGCCAATCAATTTGCAGAAGCTCTGATGCCTCTTTGCTCCTGTATTGAGAGTAATCTCACTATTCGCCCATTGTTGAAGGTGGAGGCAGCATTCTGCATCTTGCAGCAAGTGTCGATCAGTCAGAGGAGTGCCAAAAGAGACCATGGCACGGGATATGAAAATATTATTATTTAATGTAGGCTAAAAAGAAGGACGAGAAAACTAGGATGTAGATCAGAAGTGGTTAAAAGTTAAGCCCTCCTTTTTTTTTTAGTACCTCCCTTTATATGGTTGCAAATTATGATAATCCGAGTGTATCATGCTGCCAACATGTAATTGACTATGTGCCAATCAAATTATTCAGTGTATTTTTGACGGCCATGAGGTGCTATAAGCCATGAATCCCCCAGGCCAAAATGTCAAAATAACTTGTTCTACTAAAATAGGGCACCATTTAAAATTATAAATACATCTTTTATTATATAATAAATATGATATTTATATCCTTCTCAGGATCGTGCTCAAGTGTTATTTTACTGTCTGGGTGGAGTTGCACTGGTTGGGTGGAGTAGAGGTAACATCACTGCTCTGCATGGAGAGAGCCTGTGGAGTCATGGGTTCGATCCCGACGAGCACCTCTCCAGTAAGTGTCCTTGGGCAAGACACCTAACGATACATACTCGCCACCCAGGACATACTTGAAAACGAGAGAAATCTCAATGTATCCTTCCTGGTAAAATACCTTCTCAAAAAAATTACAATATAGTTTATGATCAGGTTGTTTTTTTGTGTGTTTTGGATAGGCTGTATACACAAATTGTTAATTTATCTTGAAAGATATCCTCTGCTATCAATTGCCATTCCTGGTAACCAAAATCAGATTAAAGGATTGGGCTGTAAGTCTTTTATTTGTACATTGTGTCTTTTTGCTAGTAGAAGAGTAATGAATTCGCTCCTACCTTTGGCTGTAAAACGGGCACACCAGTATTACTTCTGCAAAGCAGATTACAAAACAATCAGATGGTTCCCTTCATCATTTTTAGCCAGGCAGGAGCTTTCTGTAGATACATAAATCTAATGAGGCTTTGAATACGTACACAGGTATGTTTCCTGCTGTACAGAAAAATAATAGAGCCTTGCTGGAACAGAAGGAGAAACTATATTGTACCTAGATGGGGAGTCATTTGTATTGTTAACTGCAGGGCACCTATTAAAACATTGCCAGGACTAAGGAAAAGCTCAGACATACTACAACTAAACTCCATTATATTTTAACATCTCTGTAGACTTAAAAATATAACTATAGTAGAAATTGTTTATTTTATACCAATGAAACATTGAGAATGCCCTCCTGTCATGGAACCAGATTCTTTATTTGTTTTCCCCCTATGATTTTACTTAAAATTGATTATTCCACTCTCCCTGTCTAACTCGCATAGTTAGTTTGGCCCAGCCCCATTTTCCTGCTTCTGCAAGCAGCTATTCCAGGCAGTTTACCTCAAAGGCAGTTCAACAAGCATCTGTCTGTACCGGGTGATTGCATCCCATTTTTACCGTCCCCCTCCCATACCAGAGCACACCAGAGAAGCCCTCTCTATCCACGTCCCCCCCCCATCCCAAGGTACACCTGAGAAGCCCTCTCAGTCTATAAAGACACCTTTTATTTGCTGTTTGTGACAGACCACTTGGCATGCCGACTGTGTGCCTCTGTTAAACTATAGCTTTCTCCAAGCTGGATCCCAACATTCAGGATTCTCAGCCTAAAACCTCCCTAAAATCACCAGGCGCGACCAGTGTTTTAGAGTGAAAAAAAAGACTATTTTAAAACATACAGCTATATTCATTAAAAATTAATGAATTTATTAATTAATAAATCAGATACTATCAACAGATCCAGTAACAGGACAATGAGAAGGTACATTCAAAACAATGAATCGTTTACATACACAGGCAACCTTATCTTAAACTGTCTACTCGTTCCTGGGAGGATGGGGGGGGGTGAGGGAAGCAGGGGAAACAAATGGATATATTCTTATAGCGGGTGGGTGTACACTACACAGAGGATAGTAATATCGAGGGAATGTACGCTGTAGATACGGCATGACACTATAATAAATACATAAGGGAATAATACAGACACAGTCAACATAAATCCTGGATTCCCTGGGCAATCCATTTGGTAAACCCCAGGTAGCACCTTGGTCCATACTCAATAGGAAGGAGGCTGGCCGCCAGGCTCCTCCAACTGCCCCAGAAACAGCTGAGTCTGTCACACTGTTACTTTCCCAATAAAGGGAAGAAAATAAAAAGGACTTTGTGTGCTTTCAAAAGGGGATGAGTTAAGCTATCTGAATTCAATCATATCCTGTATGTGACATTCACTTCTCGCATATGACCCTGGGGTTCCAGAATACCTCCTAGTCCACTTACTATCTACAACTAACTGGATTTCAGGCCCTGGCACATCCCTGAGAGTAGTTCTGAAGTAATCAGAGGACAAGAAATCAAAACATAGTACCTTGTTTTACTGAAGAAGATATTTACATGTAGATGAAAATATCAATATCTGTCATGTTTTATAACTAAAATAATGATTTAAAGGTTTGTGCGAACTCGTTGTCACCAGGCAGAGCATTTATTAAAGAATAGTAGCACAGGTAAAAGGATAGTAGCACTTAGCAAATTATTTATTGACACATTGGAATATATATATATATCTACAGTATATAACTTCAATGCACATTAACTATCATATTGATCACATTTTGCACCATGAAACCTTTATTAAGGTGAAAGCACGGGGTATAACATTTATTGACAGTTTTACTTCACAAAGTAGAGAAATGCAGCAGGTCAAATTTAATTAGAAGTTGGCCTGAAATCTAAAGAAGAACTTTTCATTAATCAAATAGCATAGCTAACAGCTTACATTGTTCCTAGGATGGTTTTAAACCAATTTCAATAATAATTAATTTAAGGAATTCAATCTATATGCTTGAAGCCATCTTTACCTGTATCAGCGATCAAAACAAGATATTTATAAAAAATACATATAACATTTACTTTTTTACATTAACATCACCATAATATTTAGACTGTAACTTAAAAGTAGGAATTGGAAAAACATACCAAGTTAAGCGCAGCTACCGCGGAGAGAGCTCCACCGCAGTCAGTTGAGTCCCAGGGTGCTGCACCAAAGGGGTCCAGAATCCCCACTCACTTACCAGTCCACACAGTGGCAACACCATGAACTCAATAAAGGAATGTGTTTATTGATGGACAGCCTGAGGGCTACAATACTGCAAAATGTTGGCACTATCACTTATTGATGCATGATTAAGGCCCAACACTGAAAAGTTGCAGTAGTGTAGCCCTCGGGCTGTCCATCAATAAACACATTCTGTTATTCAGTCCCTGTTGTTGCCCGTTGTGTGGACTGGTAACTAGGAATCGTAAAATGTTTTAATTCACCCAGCCCAGATAAGTAGAGTGAGTAGATGGTTGACTTCAAAAATAATTTTTAAGGTTATACTGAGCATGGGTAATGTATCCTCAGACAGAGCAGATTAAAAAAAAATCCACCAATGACAAGCTCATTTTTTTTTTGAGAAAGGATTTTACCAGGAAGGATACATTGAGATTTCTCTCGTTTTCAAGTATGTCCTTGGTGGCGAGTATGTACCGTTAGGTGTCTTGCACCTGACTTGCAAGTATCTGCCTAGAATGGGGACATAAATTAACTGTTTCTATTTTATTTTAAGGTAGCACCCCTCCCCCCGAATAAGGTTAACCACAGTAAATAGTGCTGTTTACATAATTTTTTTAAAATTTCTTTGTTTAGAGGCTGCTTTAACTGCACCTGTGGGAAAGCCACTACTGTCTATATAAGCATTAGTGCTATAGTACAAGTGGAGTTGTTCTTGCACACAGGGCCGGATTAACATAGGGGCTATTGGAGCAGCAGCTCCAGGCCCGTGCCGCATAATGGGTCCAGAGAAAGGATAACTACACTATATTGCCAAAAGTATTCGCTCACCTGTCTTGACTCGCATATGTATGGGTGAGCGAATACTTTTGGCAATATAGTGTATGTTTGCATTGATGGGCATTTGGACCCCTGTATCCCGACTCCATAGCAGCTGCAGGGTCATTTTGAGTTATCACTGCAAAGGCCAGAGCTTGACCTTTCCAGAGATACCAAACATGATAAGTAGACATGTGCGTTTCGTTTCGCCCCGACTCCAAATTCGGACGAAAATCACCCTTTTCGTATTTCGGAAGCATTTCCGAAATACAAAAAAAATCGGCCTTCCGAATTAACGAATCAGCCAAAAATACAAATCGAGGTAGTATATTGAAAGAACCTGAACGAAAAATCGGAACGAAAATGATCCGAAAATTACCTGAAACGAAAAAAACGAAATGATCCGAAACAAAAAAAATGAAATGTAATCATCTGGAACAAAAAAAACGGAACGAAATGATAATGTGTCTGATCAAAAGGAAAGTAATGCTTTAATACCGGGGTCCGCAACTTCAACCTTCCAGATATTTTAGAACTAAATTTCCCATGAGGCTCTGTGAAGTAGCTGAGCATTATGGGTCATGTAGTACCAAAACTTCTGGAGGACCAAGGTTGCTGACCCTTTTTTTAATGTTTAAGAAGAGAAACTCATTAAGCATGAATTCACTTACGTAGTCATGTCATGAACACATCCTATGTCAAAAGCATTCCTTGAGCTGTAGGGGGTAACGTATGCTATTGTAATAGTCCTATTATAATGTATATCGGAGACATAACTCAAAGAGGTAATGGGATCTGTCATGAGAAATCTATAGTCTCCAGAGGCTCCAGCAAGGCTGCAAACTCTAAAATAGATACATGACTGCGAAACAAAGGAAATGCTAGAGGTTAAATTCCCTTGACTTGAAACACAAACAAACTGCCATGTGATTTCAATCAGCAATAATGACGAATCTAGATCTTTTCCATAATCACATTAGTTGGGTATCGTACGTCGTATTATCGTTTTGAATTAATTAGTCTTCGGTGAATATTAAGGTAGACTGGATAAAAGAAACATCAATAGCAATGCATAATTCTGATAGTTCATTCATAATGATTCTTGAACCAAGCAGAGCTATAACATTGCAAGGCTGAAGCATTTTAAATCTCCATCAGCGCTGCCACAATGAATTATGGTTTCGGCGTGTGTAGCTTCAAAGTCTGATGGCACATTGAGTTTTTTTATAAATGTACTGTATGTACGGTAATCATCTTTTGCTAATGAGATACATTTGTTAATGATAAGTCCCTTGCCAGGTTAGATTCATCAACAGAAATACATCCATACGTTTAGCTTTTGAAGTCCATAAGAAACAAATAAGTTTGTAATTAGTAATTTTATACGTGGATGGGTACAAGCGATTTAAAATGTTTTCCAAAAATATAGGGCAGTATTACATTACTGCCACTAAAACAGGGATGCTAAGGAGGAAAACCTGCAGGTTTCTCCTTAGCGTCCCTGTTTTAGCTCCATATTATGGGGCAGGCCGTAATTCAGCAGCCTGCCCCGTGTACTACATCAGGCTGCATCACCCTGAGGATGCTTGAGGCAGCGCTAAGCGCCGCCGCGAACATACACTCCATGGAGTTGAAGCTTCAACTGCCGGTCACATGACCTGCAAGAGCTTTCCTCTCTCGGATTCCTGCAAGTTGGTAGAGTGATCGTGGAGGGAGACTGGGGGACTTTTTTTTCCCAGTCGCACTCTGCTCCCGGCGGCCAGAAGTGCCGGATCGGGCTGCCGTTCTCGCCACGGGATGAGAGATGAGTCCTTGATTTTTTTTACAGCTGGTTCTAACCGATTTCACAGAGGCAGAATCAGTTAGCACCAGCTCCTAGCTGTGGTTAACTTTTCAGTAACCACAGCGGGACGTAGTTAGCATTAGGACTTTGTAATCCTAACGCTAATTAACTCTTTGCGCTCCCCTTGTTAAGCATAGGGAGCACAAAGTACAGTAAGCTCACGCTGAAACGCGCAAGCTCCAAATCGCTAACATTTTTTTTAACCTGTTAGAGTTCGGAATGTAATATGGTCGCTCTGCACTAGGATCACCTAAGCTTACGTTAGCGTTAAGTATGTAATATGGCACATAGTGTTCCTTTATTTGAAAACAATTGTAACCTACTCAGATGTAACTGGTAACACATCAGCCATCTCTTTCTTTTTATCTTTATTATAATGGTCCCTCAACCCTACTTATTCAGGGCTGGGACAGTTGGGAAATTCTCAAATTAATGCAAGAATGACATCACTGGTGAAACCAGAAGAGTTGTTGAGATGGTCTTACATTAAAGTCCCACTGTCAGCAATTCTAGGTTCTGGATCATGTTGAAAGTCTTGTAGACTTTACTCCTTTCCGTGCAGTCTCCAAACTCCAACCAGTCTATGTCAGGTGACCAGTAGCTAACAAACGAGGGATGGCAAAGTAAAAAGGCGATGGGAAGCTACATTGTTCTTTGAGACTGTCCCCCCGTCTGAACATCTATATTTATTTATAAAGTATTTTACCAGGAAGGATATATTGAGATTTCTCTCGTTTTCAAGTATATCCATTGTGCTTGAGTGCATTGGTGGCGAGTTCCATTTGGTATGTGCTGCACCCACAACAAAGCCTACAAGTCAATATACCATTTTGCTCCATCCTACTATCCCATGTGGAGGAATGGGAAGTCTAAGAAAGGATGTGAGTACAGCTCCTAGACTATCTGGCTTTTGTATTGTGTAGTTTAAAATGGACAAATGATATAAACGTAATCTTCTGTTAAAAATAACTCTTTTCAAATTATTTTGTTGGTTCTTTACTAACATGGATACGAAGTTCAACTTTACTAGCGATTCTAGAATCCGAGCCACTAAAACCCTATGATTCTGCTCTCCACCAACAAATTAGTTGTTTGTTCATAAAATACACTGTAGGCTCTATATAAAGTGGTACATTTACTTTAAATATAGATGTAAAGTTAATTTCCTCAGCGTTATTTGCTCATCCAAGTGCTATCGCAGTCTCTGGTGGCTGTATACTTAACGATACGGGCCTATTGTATCTCCTAACATAAGCACAGTTGTTAATGACTTGGAGCAGGTTTCCCAGAGCTGCACGTTTGGGTTCGCTACGCATACTGAAATTAGGAAAGTGTAAGTGGATATATTTCAGATTTTTTCTGGAGAAGCACAGGCTACAAACTGAGCGTGGGGATCTTTATAACATCTATATGGCTGTCATAAACATAGAGCTGTGTGCAAACTGGCTTCTTAAGTGAAAGAGAATTGCTCACTGCACTACATCAGGCTGCATTAAAATGTAAATTTGATCAAGTAATTTAGTAACAAACTTCCTTTAAATTATGCAATGAAGCAATTTTTTTTTGCTTAGAGGGCTCGGGTTACTGGATCCAATTTTTCATTCTCCTGTCCCCCCCGATCCCCCGTTGTACTCCCTGGGGCTCGTATTGTTTACTTAATGGACTTAATTGATGAAAAGATAAAAATTGCCATTGATTTGCTACACAAGTATATCAGGAGAGCTTACAGAGCCTTTGTGACTATTGTGTAAAGCTGTAATAGTTAGAACAGAATAGAAAAAATACATGGTTATAACAGCACAGCATGCAATGCACTCACAACTGAATCACATGACAGGCTACCTTTAGTCTACTCTTGCCCGTCTGCCCTATTGGGCATGTGGATGATCCAAGCTATCAAAAGGAAAGTTAAAATGTTAAAGTATAAACCTACATTGCTTACCAAGGTAAGCATTTTTCTGATCGTTAAATTCTCCTGTTTTTGTGCTTGCTGTCAGATTTTCCTCCTTAAATCTGGAATCAAAGCTAAGGTCCCGCTTGCATTTTCTGTCCTGTTTAGGGTTGGTGATCGGCAGGGCGCACTGGAAAAAGAGCTGAAGACTATCCAAGCTTTGTTCAAGGAACATGAGAACTTCATGAAATGGATGCAGGAAGCTGAAACCACCGTCAATGTCCTTATGGACGCATCACAGAGAGAGGGCCTGCAGCAGGATGTGACCCGTTTGCGACAACTCAAGATGCAGCACCAGGTAAGACATTGCATTGAACATGCTTCAGACTTTGAGGTTCGTGCTATGGTCTCAGGGAGCGCATTTACTAAACTTTTATGGAGGACACATGGGGTGAGACAGAAAAATTGTAAAATCCATACTAAAATAGCAAACTATAATTATACAGCTGAGGTGGAAAATAAACAAAAGGTCTGTAGCGGGGCTGTCAAACTCTGGCCCCCAGATGTTTCTGAACTACAACTACCATGACTTCCTTGACATTCCTCGCAATACCAGAATTCTGGGAATTGTAGGCATCAACATCTGGGGCCATGAATTTATCATCCCTGGTCTACAGTTTCTCCCTAATACTAGAATTTAAATTGTCCTTTCACCTAAACACTATGTGGCTATTATAGTCAATTTTAGCTTCTTCAGGTGCTGTTCAATGATTCAAAAGATGGAAAATTTGACCTGTTCATTTGAATAAGTGTTATGTTGCCAATGGTGGTATTTGCCAATGTTTCTGTCTTTTAGATTACCAAATCATAACTCGTGAACACTTGTCTTGTGTTGAATAATATTCACTGTTTAATGAGCTTATTTCTAGGGCCAACTCTGATGTTTTTTTTGGCTGCAATGGCCACAATCTTCATAATTAACCAACTTGCCTAACTGAGCATCATTGTGCAGGAGCCCAACATCGAGTAAACCCAATATGATCATATTCTGGAGCAATGCAAAGGAATTTTATTTACTGCAATGAAGTTCATTTGCAAATGGGCTCCAGAATGTGCCCACAAATTTTCAGCACCTTGGACATGTCATCCAAGGTTCTGAAGCTGTTTGAATAGGATTGGGTTTCCTTTTTTCGCTTCAAGGAAGCACGGATCCCCGGCTGTACGTTCATACATGTTGCAGCAATTCTTAGCCTGTCTCTACTAGTCATATAAGCTTCCAGTTTCTAAAATATGTTTTATGAAAGATGTATTAGTTTTCACACTGTCTGCAATGTAAACTTGTTGTCAGTAAATCCACTGGGACCTAGCAGTGGTTTTATGGGCAACAACTTGGTAGTGAAGGGGTTAATCTTGAGAAACTCCTTCTTCACATGATAATGTGTCTTGTGCTCCTATTATGTCAATGACACTTATACGCTGATGTTGAAAAAAAAAAGTGTGTTCTGAAAAGGAGCCAAGCTCTTTAAACAACCTTTTGCCTTTTCTTTTCAAAAGTTTTGTTTGATTAAAAAAATATGACACTTCAGTGATAACAGTGCAAGGTGTTCATGAGCACACGACCATGGTTTCAATTCCATAACCTCTGACAATTCCATAGTCTCTGAAAACTAGTTTGCTCTCATTATTTCCTCTGAAGATTTCCTAGGGGACAAGAATCAATACGTGTCAAAAAAACATAGCATTTTTGTTCCTGTGAGTATCCTGCTGGACCAAAGTATCCACCAATAAGCTATCTATAATAGTCAAATAATTTGTTATTCTGAAGAAAGGTTGATCAATATCATTCTGTAACTACACATATATGTATTACATATTTCTATGTGTTTTTTAAATTCATATGTTCCATTTTAATGTGCAGTCTACTCTGAATTTAACACCATGAAAGAATTCTTACTATTATTGGTGATATTAATAAGGGGCACTCTACTCATCCCGACCACTGTATTGATTTTTTTGGGCAAAATGGATTCCCCCAACATGTGACAAGCAAAGGGTCTGCAGAGGAATGGACCTTTTAGTTTCTAACTTCCATAATAACCTCTAAAATGCCATAAACCTAGAAAAATACAATAAAAATAATAAACATTGTGGCATGTAGCCTCCCCATTAACCCCTAAAATGCTATTAATCGAGGAAAAAATAAAATGTATACTGTGAGGGATGAAGCCTGCCTATTAACCCTTAATATACAACTAAATCAAGGGGAGAAAAAGAAAGTAATTTGCAATGTGATATATAGTATGACTGTTAACCCCTTCACTGCTGACCCATTTCAGCTCTGTGAAAAATAGAAACTGTTACGTTTTTTTTTATTATTTAGGATTTAGTTTTTACACTGAATATGGACATGTTGTGTATTGTTGGAAAGGCCAGACTATTCCCTTTCCAATGACACCTAAAATGACCCTGTACGATGTATGGTGGAGATACTGTGGTCCGAAAACGTGGGGGAAGCTGGGTGCTGATCCCTGGCTGGGGGGGGGGCACACAAAGGGGCAAGAAATAACCTGGGGGAGGGGATTGCCCCCCTCTAGCAATGCCTATGCAGGGAAGAGTTCTTAAATTGATTAAATGAATCTATATGTGATTGTAAAGGCATGATTTCTCAGTACTAAATATTCTGTGAGGTAAGGACAGTTTTATTTGGGACTGACGTTTCCCTTTCTGAAACAAAGAAAATAAAAAAAACCACAGCAGACCATTGAATCCTCTCAAAAGAAATGTTGCTTTTCCCTCTAGCTGACACCATTTCCATCTTGTTACTCTTTGTCACAGTTTAGTGGCTCCAGGGCAGAGCTGTTTCACAGATGGTTCATAATTTTAGTTGCCTTCCATGAAAATGAAATGTCTGACATGATCTATTACTGAAACGGTTTGGGTCAGGCACTCGCCCTCAAAACAACTGTATGATAAATTAAAGAGTGATTTGTTTTATAGGATGCATCTAAAGGTTATCAGGTAAATGTTTTGTGATTCCTTTCAATTGTGTAACAATGCAGATAAAAGTAGCACTACCATTTAAACAACTCTATCATCATTGGGCCCTCATTGAGCTGTAGGGTCATTGTCAAAGGATTAATGCAAAAATGAAGAAAAAAATATCTGTATTTTACCATGTGCGCAGTATTCTACTTTATGTGTACTCTGGGCGTCCTCTTTTTTTCCCCATGAGGTAAAAGTGGTGGTCTCGAGTCTCCTCTACGGGTGAAGTCGCTTCGTTACATACTACAATCAAATATCTACTCAGGAGCTCATTATTGTTGATGCGTGGTTCAGTGTCACCACCTGATGTTTATTGAGTTTTAGCAAAGCCCATGGTTGTCAGGTCTATTGTGGACAATGGGGCTGAATATTAAAAAGGTCAGGGCTTCGCTACCCGGAACATACTTGAAAACGAGAGAAATCTCAAAGTATCCTTCCTGGTAAAATGCTTTCTTAAAAAAAAAAAAAAAAATTAGAATACTTAGGTTCAGTAGAGCACCGGCTATGTTTCAACATCATAATAGTCGGGGCACTAAAACTGCATTTTACAAATGTCTATGACAGAACAAGAGCTGGTTAGAAGGTTCACAAACACTTTAGGAAGGATCTAACCATGCTCAGTGGACAAACACTAGGGACTCTAATAGCTGAAATTGGCTCAAGTGCCATATGAAATCTGTGAAGTATAAGGGGCCATCATTGCCAAAAAATGAAATGTTCTTCTTTTGTTTATTTTATGTTGCTGATACCTTGCATGTGCTTTGTTTTTCTCTTCTCTGTTTAGTTGAAAAAATATTTTACTCTACTTGTGTCATTGTGTGATCTTTTGTGTATCAATTGCCCCCCCCCCCGGTTCTTTACCTCACTTGTTCCTCACTGTATGGCACTGGCAATGGCCATAAAATTTAGTAATTGGTCAATCACAGACTCAAATCATTGTATTGTTTGAGATGTATTCAAAGGACATCGCTGGGGAGTAGATTAGAAGTCTTTTAAGCTCCGAGTTTTATGTTATTCAGCTGCCATCTCTTACCTCAGTGAACAACAGAGAACAATAGCCTCCTGCTGCCTTATCTAAACATTTTCTCCTCCACTGCATTAACTGTTAAATACTGTAGATTAAGTAAACAAGGTAGTAAAGTAACGTTTTGAACAGATTTTGGTAAATGTTGCATCATGGGAAAAATCCACAAAATGGAAACCGGAAATAAAATGCCTAATTTTATTTTGCCTTTTTACATGCAATTGCTTTAAAGAATAAACAGCAATATGTGTTTTGTAATGTGTTTTTATTTGTAACGTACAAGTACTCTAGTTACAGCTTATGTAAGTGGTAGTGTCCCTTTAAGTATGGCATTGCGTGTTGTAGGATGAACGTTTGTGCTCATCAACATTCAGAATTTTAAAAGTCATCAACTCATTTTAATTTAAACCAGCTGGCTTAATATTTGTATGTGATTACACCCAGGTCACTTTATTCCTCGAGCGCTTGATTATTTACTTATAGCCTAAGCGCTGTGTATCACAAGCTGACACGAGCATTTATGTAATTTGCCAATATTCCAGGCCTTTGACTCAAAATGTCATGTTTGGTTACCCAGAAGTCTCATTGCTTTAATTCTGAAAGTACTCATGGCTTAGCTGTCCCTTGTCCAATCTTATTAACTTGAGAGCATTTTGCTTTCCCTGGCTCAACTTCATAATGTGGCCGGTTTGAGTAATTCCCTCTTAACACATAGCTCTTAGTAAGGCAGATTTCCCTAGCATCACTAAGGCAACAATACCATCAGAATGCCCTGCGTGGCACAGTGAGGCTATTCAAAGCATCTGGGGGGGGGTAAAAAAAAAATTACAATGATAAACCAATTTTTTTATATTTTTTTTAAGTTTGGCTAAAAAAATTTATGGGGGTTATTCAGAGAGCACCGAATTGTCGCCGATATTTCGGTGCTCTCCCGATCCCTGCACTTCAGGGAACCAAATTTCCCCACCCTCTGATGAATTCAGCATTCACTGCAGGGTCCCCGGAGTCCAATGTGCCTCATGTGTTCACTAAATTGCCTTGTACACCAAATAAAAAACTAGTTTTGAATGCACAACATTATTTTCCACTTATGTATTTTTTCATATTTTGGCTGGGGTCAACAAAACAAAATTCTGTATCTGGCACACTAATGGCTCACTCCTTGTAGATCTTTGGGGTGGTTCTTTATATAAAAGTCAAATGTTACCCTGCATGTTCTAAATCAGGAAAATATGATAATAAAATATAGTAAATCGTTACTGTCGCAGATGCTGACTGCCAAGGCACGTCATGGGACAATTCTTCAGTCTCAAAGATTCTCTACGGTTTCACAGATCATTATGGATTAACAAGTGGCGCTAAAATGAGAACTGAAGGCTCTTGCTTTTCTTTTCTTTTTTTTTTGCATTTTTCATTTACTGCAAGACTAAGGTGATAGGAAACTATAGGGGTTATTCAATAAGCCACAAACATGATACCGAATGGCGAATTTCACCATACGGTGCTATTTTGTGGCAGTTGGTCTATTCACTAAACTGTAAATTTGCCAAATACTGACTAATTGACAGCGGAACATTGTGCAGTTCACCGTAGATCGGCAACCTTCGGTGATCTTGGTCGGCAGCGAAATTGTCCCATAGAGAAGTAATAGTTAACCCCTTCACTGCTGAGGCATTTCACCGCTGTGTGCTGAGCTCATTTTTACCGCTTTTGCTCATCATGTTTAAACGCGATTTGAAGTCACATTTTATTATATGACCCAGACATATTATATATCATTCTTTCCGGCAGACTCGGCAGATTCAGAATATATCATTATTATATGTATACGTCATGTCCTGCCTGTATATTATAACAGAAAATCCAATAAAATTAGAATTTTTAATCATCTACAGCATGTAAAGTGTTTTTTTTTTTTCATTTTATCACATGAGCGTTTGCGGTTATATTTTCTATGGGGTGCACTTGTAGAAAAATTAGAAATGAGGACTCGTTACTTTTTTTGGGGGGGGGAATTACGTGATTTTTAGCAAACGCACCCCATAGAAAAAAATCATTAGTGCAGCATCATTGTTCACATTATAATTGAAATGTGAACAATATTGCTGCATTAATAAAAACAACACACAAAAAAAATGTTTTTTTTAAATAAATTCTATTTTTATTATTTTTTTTTTACATTGAACCTGATCATGTTTATTATCATTCGAAAGGCCATGCTCAGGTCTTTCGAATGACACCCTCCATGACCCCCTAGCTGCCACGGTTCTGGAAAATCCCCGGGCAGCTATGCTATACGCGATACGTCAGGAGGCGAGGGGGAACCCGGAGGTGGAGCCGCCATCCAAGATGGAGCTCGGAGCTAGATCGTGATACGGCACTGGATCGCGATTTGGTACGTAAGGGGTTAAAAAAAGGCACCACTTTAAAGGGCAGACACTGCCATTCAAAGTGGTGCTTTTTTTTTACTTTAAACCCTCCCGATCGGGAGAGAGAGGGATCCAAAAGGATCCCCCCTCCCTTTCAGGTGATCCCTGAAGCCAGAACGCCGCAGGACCCCGGACAGAGAGATGAGTATCTTCGCCGGGGCTCCTGCATGTGAGTGACGTGTGGGGAACGTCCTCCGCATATAGCGGGAGTCAATGAGGACGTTCCCCACACGTCAGCCGCAGCGAAGGGGTTAATCTATTCAGAGAACGCCAAACTGCACCGACTTGTCAGTGAAATGCCCTGATGTCCGATGATTCCATTCAACAGGTTTAAACAGGCGAATCCCATAAGATTCAATGTGAAAAAAATATCATCATTATAATTTTCATACTTTTTTATACTCAAACATTTATTCTTTTCATTTTCAGAAAACTGTCTTTTTATTTATTTTTTGGAATATTTTGTTGTATTGTTTTAGGCAAAATTTTTGATTCCCAATTTTTTTAAAGGCTCTTTATTCTTATTCTGAAGCAGACCTTTTTATTATTTTTTTAAAAGGACCTTTTATTATTTACACACATTTTCATGCATTTTTATTATTTTAAACACCTGTTAGAAGAATAGCAAAGTTTTTGGGTTTTTTGCAGTTCGGTGGCGTTCAGTCAGTTCGGTGATCTACGGCAGCGTTTAGAGGTCTGTCCAGCAATTTCATGTCTGGCATACTTGGGGGACCCTGCGGTCAGTAGTGAATTCCCTGCAGGGTGGGGAACTGGAATCGTCAAATTTCGCCGAACCGGAAAGCACCGAAATTTCTGTGAAATTTCTATGCTTTCTGAATAAACTCGTATGTGTCGTTATGCATACAAAGATAGAAAGGGAGAGACTATCTATTTTTTAAATAAACGTAAATAAATGTCTTTCACAATGAAATAGATTATCTTCCTAATTTCATTGCGGGAAATTTTAATGTCGATTTTTTTTTTTTTTTCTGCACATAGTGTGCGTACAGATTATATAACAATTTTGTATGTTGAACATGCGCACATATATATAGTTATATACATAGATATTCTGTGTATAGAAGTTGTATAATAGATACGTATGTATTTTTATATGCGTGGGTGTTTTTACTTGTTTTTCTACATTTTGTGGCGTACAAATGGATTTTTTAAATGGGTGCTCTTTTTGTGCCTCGTAATAATACAGACGCTTGCAAGAAATAAAGTCACAATCTATATAATTGCTACATAAGTTGTCTATGTTGTTAAACACCCCGCAACATTGTGTTTCTTTTATATAGTGTTTGTAGCGGGAGCCAGTGTGTGTGATTAATTAGCATTTAGCGTACGGCTGATGGAATTAGAGCAGCTATCCCTCAGTTCTCCTCTGAAGATTTCGAAGAGTCTGTTATTCAGTGTGGTGGAAATGCATTCATTCAGAGAGGAGCTGCCGGAGAGAACACTGAGCATCCCTCAATAGAAGAGTGCCAACATCTCTCCCCTTCCCTGATCTTTGTGCAAAGCCCAGCTATGTGCAGCTCACGCCACTTGTACATCCATCATCTCTTCTCCAGGGACAGATCCCTCAATGCCTGGCGGGCTTAAGGTTTCCATCCCTGAAGTCGTCTCACTGGATGGTCTTCCACAAGGATAAGCGGCGTGTGGCTGGAAGCAGCTTGCTCCTTCCTGCCTGCCTGCCTGCTGTCTGCATGGAATATGGGATTCTCCCCAGAGCTGCTCTGCCTGGATCTCCACCCCAGAAAATCAAACTTACAAGATGCCATCCTGCTCTGCTTTTGAATACATTGTGGTCTTTAGCGTAGGTAAAGGGGGGAAAAATCATCTTCTTCTTCTTTAGAAGAGAGCATGCTCAGATAACTGGCAAATGGTTGTCCAGTGACCATGGGGGAATGATTGCTGATTTTCATTTATAATGCAAATTCTGAGGTGCCTGAAGAAGTGTGGCAAACTTAAAATGATGGCTGGGGTGAGATCATCTTTGCAGAAAGTTGTCGTCTTGTTGCATCACTTGCAAAGGATGGCAGTGTCCTCTCCACGCTACCAGAAACTGTGCAAGGTGAGTTGGCGTACCAGTGGGGATGTTGGCGTTGGGGGGGGGCTCCTAAACTGTTCCCCAATTCCATCACACTTGTCTGCTGAAGGAAGCTTGTTTATTCTTCCTTAATTTTTTTCTTAATTTATGATATTTGAATTCTTCCGTTAAAAAGTTTTATGCTTTGATTAACCCTTTCCTGCAGAAGTTAAACAAGGTAACAATAACAATCTGTATTGGTGCAAGTGAAAGCCGAACATGTGGAATAAACTCATATGTAGCGCTTTTAACAAGTTTCATTATGTGGTGGCTAGGAAAATGAGCCTGGACAGGTCACTTCACTGAGTGGTAGTAGGGACATTAAAAATACATGTATTTTTATTCTTTTCTGCATATATAATTACTGGTGATGAGCAATGGAAAAGTTATTGGTGCCAGTACATTAATTACTGTCATAGACATCATCAGTTTTATTTACTGGAAAGGTATGTAATCTTGCAAATATACTGGATAATGTGCTATACTTTAACCTGTCGCCTTGCTGTATTGAGGAGAGTAAAGTATCACTGTGTATTTGATTAATTTAATTGAAAAAAATGTGTGATTTAATACGTTATATTATATTCTAAATATGGATGTACACTGCGAAATATATGTATATTAGTTTTTTCTATAACGTACAATAATGCTTTCAGCCAGTGGTATTATCAATCAGAGCAGTGTGATGTCAGTAATGTAGTTGAGTTTTGCTTCCTCTACGCATGTAGTTATCATCCTGGCCAGACATTGTCCACCCCAGTCTGATGGATGGTTTCTATCTACTCGCTGACTGCTTCGCATTCTCTTGGGTTGTCTACTTGGTCCTCTGCTAATACAGGCTTCTGCCAAAACCTGTGCTTTATTTTTGCCCATCAACACCTCGAAATTCTCTTCTGAGTGTCAGTTCTCCATTCCGTGTTTGTGGTGTCGTTCCATGGGACTTTCGCCGTCGGGCTCTGCCCAAGTGTTTGTCTCTTATCACATAGGAAAGAAATTGATAGCTACAATGTGGGTCCTTTAATACGGCTTCTGTTTACATTTACTACTCACACACGTGGGACGGAAAATTACATGTTCGAGAACACAAACTCTAGAATTTCTCATGTCATACCATACACAGTATACAGGCATATATATAAATAGAATATACAGTATATAAAGATGTGACTGCTCGTGTCTCCTTGTTCTTGCGCATTACATACATTTTATAGATGTACGGTTCAAGAGTAAAGCTTTGTCATCTGTAAAGTGTTTTGTTTGTGAGGTTGACCAGACAGGTGGGCGTGTTCATTTAATCCAGTAATTGTGAAACGAATCTGTTCCTTTGGTTGTCCCTTCCTGGACCCGATCTGGAAGGACTTGTGGTAGTGGGAGATCCATTTAAAGTTGTGTGACTGCAGATAACCAGAGTTCATTTTTCTGTGGTCACAGGCTACAAACGATAACTCTCCAGTTCTTGGTCAATCAGAGGAATATCATAATTTGATGACCCAAATTAAAGGCAGTCCTTGTTGGTTTCTAGCTTACTAGAAAACTCTCATATGTGATCAAGTGAATGATTTTGCAAATCACTCATAGCACAGAATTATCCCATTGGTCACATGCTCATGGTGCACGTCTACCACTCTTAGAACCTCATAACCGTAGGGAATTTATTATTTAGTTATAGCCACTGCCCTATCTCCTGTGACCAAATAGTAGCAATGCACCTGTCGCTTGGAATCCTTAGGCTTAAGGTCTAACAACACCATGAGGAATATATTGGCCAAATAACAACCCATTAGTATTTCTTCATCTTGTTTATGGTTGAATCTGTTCTGAGTTGTCTCTTTAGATTGGCTGTTACGCTAATTCGCGATAGCTATGTGATCTAGGTTGGTTTTTTCTCTTTTTTTTTATTAAACTTTCCATTTCACGGTCTTCCACCGAAGTGGAGATTCAGATTGGTTTCTGCTGCACTTGCCCACTGCTCAGTCTTGAAGCATCCAAATCAGCGGTCCAATGTATGGAGATTGCTTTTCATGATGACTCTGCATGGAAAGCGTCCTTCATCTAAAATAACATTTAAGGCTAGGGTCAGACGAGCGCATTCTGTGTGGACCGTGCGTCCAGGCACAACGGACGTACTTTCTGACTGACGACAAGGTAGTGGCCACACAGTCCGTTTTTGTGACTGTTTTTTTTGACTGATGTAGATGGGAAATAAAATTAATATGAAAACCCATTCTGGACGTCAAAACTGCAGTCCGTCTGACTACGTTCCATCACTCACACACAATGCTATGCAGACGTTGCGGACGTGGTGCACTCCGAATGTCCATTCTAGCAGTTTTACGTTCTTGCCTAACTTGCGTCCGTTTGCCACGTCCGTTGTGCGTCCGCACTTCTGTGCGGACGTACTTCGTGTGTAGGTCTCTATTGGTCATAATTGTATGCTACCACGGACGTTAAAATGTGCAGCAACACGGACGTGATCACTGCGCTCGTCTGACTCGAGCCTTAGTCTTAACTTTAAGATTTCTATGATTTAGCGGAGAAAACGTGTGTTGACATTTACAGTTTTTTGTGTTTTTGAGGAACAAAAGTCTAGGAGTCTGGGATTGTTAATTATGGTGACCCTTGCAGGTAATCTGCAGAACCTTCATGACCGTTTTCTTTCATAAGAGCATTATTTGATTCATATTTTGAGATGTCACTGGTCTGTGGCAAAGAGAGCGAACCACAGTCTGAATTGAGTAGGAGCACTGTCTCATATTTAATATAAAGCACAAGTTTAGCAATATACAGGTCTATTCAAGGAAAGGTGAAACTCAGGAGAACTGGCAGGAGAGGAGAACAATCTAGACCAAATAGCTGATTTGGAAAGTGAGATAAATGGGAAAATTTTATGGTTTGGCTATTTTGACTTAGAATTTTCACTTCTCCAGTCAATCTCCTGAGTTTCACCTTTCTTTGAATAGACCTGTAGGTCAAAATAGCCAAACTAGACCAAATAGCAGATTTGGAAAGTGAGATAAATGGAAGAATTTTTCTGGTTTGGCTATTTGGTCTAGATTGTTCTCTTTTCCTGGCAATTCTCCAGAGCTTCACCTTTTAGTGAATAGACCTGATAGTGTTTCATAATGTCATAATGAATTCTTCATTGAATTACCCAAGCCCCTGAGCCTCCACTTTGTGATTATATGTAGACGTGTGCATATATATATATATATATATATATACACACATCTTTCAGGCTTTATTTTTTTATATATTTTTTTCCTCACATATATTCATATTCCCTTTTCCACAGCTGTACGTTTAGTGCAAACCAGACCCGTTTGGATAATATCATAGATTGATTACACTTTTGTTACGTATTTAATTAATTTCTCTTAAATAATGATTAGAAGCAAAATTATTCACAATTCTGGACAAAAAAAGAGCAAAAAAAAAACCAACACTAAACCAAAAAACCCCATGTTTGTCAGCGCTTGGAAATGAGTTTGAATTTTCTTAGCTCATCCGAAAGTTGCAATACCGCAGACATCCAGGAGGTGTCACTGCAGGGCAGTAACAGACACTCCATCACAGAGCCTGCTTTAAGGGCTGAAGCAGGAATGACTGACTGTGCCATCGCTCATTACTACATCATTAATTGTAATGCCTTCATATTTTTAATTTGGATTTTTTGTAGCATTGCTAGCGTTAGTGTTATTTCCTTCTATTCTTCCTCTATGTTGAATGAGCGGGGTGAGATATTACTAGCAGCCTCTCTTTGTAAGCTTATAGTGAACAATTCTTCTCTAATTAGGAAATGATGCAGTTAGCAAATAAAGATTCATTAGTAGAATTATAATAATTACAAAGCAGGCACACACAAATGTCAATGAATTGTTAAGAAAAGATTTCATAAAACATTCTCGTCTTGGTAACCGAGTAATTCTTGCTATGTTGTTTTACAATGTTTTTTTCTATGAAATTCTATAAATTGGAACTAAACTTTAAACTGACTTTGACCGTTTCTTTTGAGACCTCTCTACAGGTACGTATCTCAGTAGATACGTGGGGAGCTGTTGTCTATTTACCTTTCTCTACAAGAAAAGTGTTGTATCAAGGTATGGGATAGTGTTTTATGCGATAGCTTTTCTTTGAACTTGTTGTGACGGATCTGTAATATTCCGATTGAATATTATCCGCCTTGCCTCGTCGCTAGCGAGATAGCAGAGAAAATATCGCGTTTATAGCAGGGCTATTCCCAATAACCAGGAGACACAGGTTTTGAGGATCATCCAAACAGGTTCTGTATTGCACAAACGATCAGATAAACATAATGGGATTAACAAGAACAATGGAGGGTGCTAGACATTTCGGCAGTGGGAAAATCCCAATATTCACATATACATAACGAAACGGGTACCTTAAATAGGGGAATTCAGGGGCTTCACAGGGGTGCAGCAAAATGGTTCAAGTTGGTATTCCAGGGAAGCCCAGAGTCTCAAGAATAAGGCTAGGGTCAGACGAACGCAGTATTAACATGCGTTTAGTCGCACTTAATCACGGCCACGCTAACAGCAAATGACGTCCAATGCCGGGCAGTATACGAAGAATGGCCGCACAAAAGTGTGGCCGCGCAACACAAGTGGCAAACAAACGCATTTTTTCGAGAATGTCAAACCGCTAGTACTGACGTACAGAGTGTGCTGCGTCCGCTAGCGGCGTGTGTGCGTGATTAGGAGACGTCCGACGATGCTAATGTCCGGCCAACATAACGTCCAGACGCAAAAAGTGTTTTATTGATGATCCGTACAAGATCACGGATGAAATGCGCACCGTAAGACCGCTATCGCGTATTCCGTGAAAAAATACGTCCATTCTTTCGAACGCACTTTTTCACGAACAACGCGAAAAATGCGTTAGTCTGACCCTAGCCTTAGTGGTCCAAAAAGCACCCGGATAGCACCAAAGGGGGCCGATCGCCACTGTGCGCCAGTTTAGGGTCCCAAACACTGGGTTTCCTAGGAAGCTTCCCCTCAAGCTACGAGGGGGTAGTACCTTGTGTTCCGAAGGTTGTCCCCAAAGAGCATCCCGTTCCCATGAAGGGGAACGGAGCAGTGGGGCTTAGAAATTTGTGCCTCCGGACACTGGGGTCACTCCAAAAAGGGGAATCCTGGGGACAGTGGGATAATCCTGAGGAGTCCCAATGGGGCAAACAAGTCTGGTGTATGAGGGGAAACAACAGGGTAATGTTAAAATCAAGGAGAAACACACAGGGGGGAAATGTTTTACAACGGAAGAAAAAGTTTGACATTTCTGGTGGTCTCCAGGTCTGTGACACTTGTTTATAAGCTGAAACCCATTTATGAATAAATGCGATAACAGACCACTGATCTGTGTCACTATTACCAATGTCTGTATGGAACAGGGTGTAGGAAAACCTGCACTTTCATTAAAAAACATCGAAAGTCAAGCCCTGGATTAATTGCTTTATGGCCATCAAGGTCATATGGTGAAGGAAAAATCAAAAGAGGAATAAAAAACAGAAAATGAGCCCTAAGGGGAAATCTAGCGTCCTGCTGATGCAAATATACATTTGGAATTCTGATGCTTTTCATAACTGATAAATATATGTAAACTGGGGAATTGTCCCTCTCAGACCCGACACTGCTATCAGGACAACATGATATCTCATCCTTAGAAACTGTCAAGTGTGAGGTTTTTCTTAGGGGTGGTTTACTAGGATATAGACTTTTATCATTCGGATCTATGATATTGATGCTTGTATGGCTGTGTGAAATCTTGGATGCTAAAATGTTTGCTTAAGAATCCTATTTTGTAGCTCATCCTTCTGTTATATAACACTGAAGACATGTATTGACTCTTAGATGAACAGTAACAAAAAGACATTGTTCATACTCTGGACATGTGTATTTTTTAGCAACCGTGTCCACTTTCAGGTCATCTTGGGTCTTTTGTGCGTAATTAAAAAAGATTTTAAGCATGGCTGGTGGAATTGGATAAGACCTTCATCCTCTTTTTATGGTCTTGGCTCGTCCGTTGAGTCAAAAGGCAAGCCATTCTTTGCTTGGGATATTTTTCCGACCTTCTAGAAAGGGACGTATTTGATTGACTACAGTGTGCAATAAATAGTAAGCCTCGCTATCTTCCCTTCTTTCAGTCATATATCATGTATTGCTTGCAGCACAAATAGATTTAAAGTCTGAGGGGAGTTTGGCTATAACGCATTAGACTATCATTTCCAGTGTCATATGGCAAATGCGCTCTGTCCTAAACGTGATACATTGGATTTTTATTGCCTCCCAACAAACGGCTAGTCAGCCTCCCAAAGTCACTCTGAAGACCTGTGATATTAGCATCATTCACGCGGTGTACAAATGTCCTGCATGTAAAGGCAAAGGAATTATTTACTGACTTCTAGACTGCTCTGCTTTGAATAATCATTTATTCAGTTCTTACAAGGGTTAACTTCCTGATACGTGATATGAGTTATTATTTGGAAATAAATGCGTTTTTAATAGGGCATTTTCATAGTGTATTCACTTTTAAATAATGGATAATAAGAGATGAGATGGCCTTAAAACTATCAGGTCTATTCAGAGAAAGGTGAAAATCAGGAGAATTGGCAGGAGAAGAGAACAATCTAGACCAAATACCTGATTAGGAAAGTGACATAAATGGGAGAATTATTCTGGTTTGGATATTTTGACCTAGAATTTTCACTTCTCCAGTCATTCTCCTGAGTTTCACCTTTCTTTGAACAGACCTGTATGATTTCTATAACACGTTTCTGAATCTGAATTGAACACTCACTTCTCATTGTTTAAACCCCTATAAACTGTTTGCTGTGTAAGTGATTTGTTTGTAGTCCCATGTTTCTAGCCATGATTGTTTCGTTTTAGTATAACCATAAACCTATTTCCCAGTGGCAGGGAACCTGCAATCTCTGTAGGGCGATGAAGGGTGTGTAAAGCAGTGGAATATCTTGTGTAAGGTTGTAGGTGGTTTGGTTAATTCTTTCTCTCACAGCCTAGCATTACTTAACCAAGAATTCAATACAATCTATATATTGTGCTTCCATTTGGCCAGCAAAGTATAGAGATGTTTAATAAGTCCTTATCAAATTATCATCTGACTCCCATACCTCACTCACTTCCATTGGCATATATAGGTATGTGTAGGCCTCTATGCCGGAAATCAATGATAGGTTAGGTGGGAGGTCAACTTTGAAGATAGTTCTACTCATTCACGCACTGCACCTTGCTATTTACTGCCACACAATCATGAATGAGTTTGCCTTCCATAAAGCAGTGCCCAGGGACCAGTACAATGGCCACATCCTTTGCTGGACTGAGGTAACTTGATATTGCATTGATATTTATATCTGATATATCCATCATTAGATAGGATATCGCAAAGAGAAAAGTCAGACGAGAAAAAGTGAGCCCTACTGGTCGGGATAGATACTACTCTTTCATATTGGTTTCCTATAAGCTAGTCTTTCAAGTTAAAGTGATTGGTTTCATTTCAGCATGAATTCCACAAGATGATGTAAAAGCATCCCTGTTTTAGTGAAGACCAGATGATAGGGCCCTAAATGTCTGAAAGCAAACTGGAAAAACTTAAGCTCGTAAATTTCCCCTTAGCGCCTCCATTTAAAGACCAGATTACAAGGCAGACGCTGAATTCAGCAGCCTGCCCCGTAACGAGCGCTACTCTCCTGGATGCTTGTATCGCTTATCGTACCTGTATCCCCTCCTGGAGTCCATAAGACTCCATGGAGGGTTGTGCTTCTGGGCCATGTGATCGGACCGCCGTTCGCGTTAAGGAGGTGATTGAGACAATGTGCACTTGCTTATAATTAAGATATATTTATTCTATACTTATGGTATTTACTTAAAAATGCTTTTGTAGACTTCTGCTTTTTGCATGAAAATATATACAAGACATTAAAATTAATTGTTTTATGGACATGAAAGCAATTAGATCATGGCCATAAAGATTACCATGTGCTGTATTATTGACACAAGAGCGATTGGTTTATGATTCGTGACATGGCCAGCAAAATCTGATCCTGTCTTCTGCTTGAAGGTTCTTACCAGTGGAGTGGTTTTCTAATGCTTTGTAGACTAATTTTGGTTACGCAAATCCAATTTCTTTGTCCTGTTCTTGGGTAATAATAGTGCTCATCAACTGTTGCAGGCAAGGTCTCATGATTTCCACAGTCCATTCCCATCACCGGTGAAGAGTAGTTGTGTGAGCACAGGAATTCTTTCTGCGATCTTGAACTTGTCTAGCCATTCTTCTTTTGACCAGTCGTACTTGGAAACACTAGACCCTCTGTTTGTCTACTTATTTAATTGAAGATGCATGAAAATGGCCAGTGACTACACATGGGCTTACTTCATACATAGCACAGCAAATATTTATTCCAAAAAAATTGAAAACTTAAAGTTAAGTGCTCCCAATAGTCTGATTACTCAAGGTTACCTATATAACTGGTAACACAGATGTGGGTCCTTTGTATAGATGGTTTATACATTCAATGTTGTGAAAGTCCTAGGAAAGCTTGTGTCGTTGGTGTCATCGATACCGTACCAATACCTAAAAAAAAAAAGTAGAAATAACATCTTGGTGTAGCACTTTCAATGTAAAAGTGAAAGAAAAGTGTCTAATCTTCCCACTCAAATTTCCAAGAACCGTATCTGGCTCTGAATCTTTTGCCTTTGGGTTATTAGCAGGCCACCCACCAGCCCTCAGGATCCTCTTCAATGTCACTGAATCTTCAATAAAAACATATTACCGTAGATACTCGAGTATAGCGCGACCCGAATATAACGCGATGGATAGAGATTTATTATGGAAATGAGAGAATTCTCAAGACTCGAATATAACGCGAGGAGCAAAATGTTACTGTACTGGTAAACAATTAAAATCCTTCCAGGTTCTCTTAACACAGTCGGGCTCCCCCTCAGGTCAGGGTGTTCTGGTCTAGAATGATTACAGTACAGATATACTAAGTATGAAGCCGCCAGCCACCCATCTTCTTTACTAGCGATTAGATGGCCGGCGGATGCGAGCGAGGCGAACAAGTGGCTTAAATCGAGCGTGCCCTCTGGCCGTGATGGATCCCAAATCTCTTGAATCCGGGAGTTCCTGAAGTGTTTGCAAGAATCAGGGAGCCCCGTATTCACTTCAGCGAGACTACAGGAACTTGCAGGAGACTTGGGATCCAGAGCAAGGCAAGTATTTTTTTTTTTTAGTTTCTTTTACACGCGGTGCAGATGTCTCGAATATAACGCGACCCTTCCATTTTAAGGTAAATTTTTGTTCCCAAAATCTAGCGGTATACTCGAGTATCTACAGTATTTATTCCACATTGTTTTCATTTTATATTTGAGGCTCATTGGTCTCACACACATTTGAAATCGTTATGTGGTATCTTATATCACCATTCCATTTCTCAAGAACACAAATATGAGCACAGCTGATTCTATATGAGCGCGGTGGAAAAACTGCAAATGTTTAATTACAAAGCTAACTGTTCGCTTCTCCTGAAAAGAGCTGACAGCCAGATACGACAAGCTTTTCTTCACACCATCTTTTAATAAGAACCATGTCGTGCCTGAGTGTATAAAGACAGTTCATTCCTTGATGCGGGAGATCTTAGCAGCTGTCACTGATACGGTACATGTTTGCTAATTTTCAGCCGAGGAGTGACAAGGCTTCATCTTCCCTTGGGTTTGGAGCAGCAAATGAAGTTGGTGGAGTTCGCCTTTTAGCTCGGAGATACGGACACATTAGTTGGTGAATAATTTATGGAAGGAGGAAATCAGGAACTGGGTGCTTTTTAAGATACATAAAACTGTGAGGGGGTAGTTGAACGTGTTTACAGGCGTCAAATCCCCATTGGGTTTTGTCAAGGTAGAGGGGAGGATATGTGTTAATCTTCCACATGATTACCTACATTTCTGACAGCTTGGTTTTTGCAGTGTTGGGTTATTTATTTTCTACCTCGGGGCTGAGGTGATATTTATTATTTAATTCTTTCTTTTTTTTCCCTCTTTCATCACAAAGTAGGTCATCTTCAGAGGCACTTGGAGAAAACCTTTAAAAATGTAACACAAATCTAACCCAATTTGCTGTCAATAAGTGTAAAGCGAAGGCATGAAATAAGAATTTCTGGCACAGAGCTGCATAATAAGGCAATTAGCTAAAGTTTTTATGCATAATCCATCACAGCAGTGCATGTTTTTTAGATGATTCAACTAGTGTAGATAATGTATACATTTCATTCAATCTTTAATACGATGTGACAATATTTTTGGTTGCACAAAACCAACACAGACCAACTAATTGTCTTTTTCTGGCTGACTGTTTTCCTCAAGTAGCGATGATTTCTTTCTACTGTACTCTATATATTGACTAACAGCTTGAAAATGTCTTCTTTGCAGTCAGAATATGTTTATTAATTTATAAAGGATTTTATCAGTAATGATACCTTGAGATTTCTGTCGTTTTCAAGTATGTCCCATTGGGCGTGTTATACTATCAGTTTTATTTATCTTTCATAATAAAGTCTCTTTATTTTGCAATTCATCATGTGGGGGACCCAGGTATTGTTGCAGCAGTTTCTTCTTCATTGACGTCTATTTGCATCATACAATAAAGGGGGTTTTCACTAACCTTCAAACTGGCCCCCAATCGCACCGAATGGTGTATTTCTCCATTTGGTGCAATTTTGTGTCACTTCATCTATTCACTAAGCTGTCAATTCACCAAATACAGGTACAGAAACTGTCCCACAGAAGACTATTGGGTCTTCTAGTCACAGAACGCCAAATTGCACCACAATTCCAGCAAAATGCCTTAGCTTTCAGTGTTTTAATTTGAGATGAATCCCATAGGTTTCAATGTAAAATAATATATTTAAAAAAAAATTAAACCACTTTTTGTATTGTTTGTATTTCTTAGATGACATTTTTTTATTTTTAGTAAAAGATGTTTTTTTTATTTTGTAACAGATCTTTTTATTTATACTTTTTTTATTATTTGGATTCATTTTTACTACATTTTTACTGATTGCAACTCCTAATAGGAGAATAGGAGACTTTTTTTCTTTTTCAGTTCGGTGGAATTCACTGATGCCAATTCGGTGCAATACAGTGGTTATCGCAATTCTGTGGGTTTCGTTGATGTACAATAACTGCTTTGGCGATTCAAATTTCAGCAAAATATAAAAATGAGAATTCACTGTATTTTCAACTAAATAGAAGTTCGCCGAAATGTGCTGAAACGCAAAGCACCGAAATTGCGTGCAATTTCGGTGCTTTGTGAATAGACCCTTAAATGGACAAAAGTATTGGTACACACCTCTTAATGATTGAATTCAGGTGATTCAATCAGAACCATTGCCACAGGTGTATAAAATCAAGCACCTAGCCATGCATTCTGCAGTTACAAACATTTGTGTTAAAAGTGAAGAGATCCTTTTCTATTCCAGCATGACTGTGCTTCGGTGAACAAAAGCAAAGTCTAAAAAACATGGGGCCAGATCACAACCAAGGTGCACAACACAGTGTCTGAGCCGTACAGCATAACTGCTTGAGTGCGGTGCTAAACGTTAACTCGTCCTATTTAATTTGAGACGCAAGCTTTGCTCGCACGTAGCGCCTGGTTACTGTACATTAATGTCTCCTATACTTGATCTGGCCGATGAAGAACGAGCTATTCCAACCAGCTCGTTCTCCATCTATGCCTGATGTTATTCTGAAAAGAATGTTTCTCAAAGGCTGCTTTAGACTGGTGTCAGACGAGCGTAGTGTTCACGTCCGTGATTGCGCCTAAAAGTACGTCCGTGATAGCATGACAGGAAGCCCATCGGAGCCTAAGACACGAAGTACGTCCGCACTGAACTGCGGACGCACAACGGCCGCGGCCCATGGACACAAGGCAGGCAAGAACGTACAACCCCTAGAACGGCCGCACAAAGTGCGCTGCGTCTGCAACGTCTGCATAGCTTTGTGTGTGAGTGATGGAACGTGGTCAGACGGACTGCATTTATACGTCCAGCATTTTTCACGGACAAAATGGTTTTGCTTTTTAATTTATCTTCCCTCCTACATCCGTCAAAATATACGTCAGTGAATAAACGGACTGTGTGGCCACTACTACGTCTTCCGTACTGACGTCCGTCCGTGTGCACAGACGTACAGTCCATAGAAATCACGCCCGTCTGACCCTAGCCTCAACTGATTGCGTTCAGCTATTATTACGTCTCCTGCTGCTTAGAAAGTGGCTCGGTCATAATACAGATGTGAGAGGCAAGCTGCAAATAGAAAAATGAGTGACGCATAGGTTTTTTATTTGCATTTTGCCTTTAACGGTGGTGACCTGGCCCCCTGGTTGGATTAGTTTGATGTAAAAGAATTTGACTGCCCGCACAGAGCCCTGACCTCATCCCCCATTGAACACCTTTTTGGTTGAACTGGAATGAAGATTGTGAGCCAGACCTTATCATAAAACAGCGTTTGACCTTACAAATGCTGTACTGGATAAATGGGCAAAATTCCCAAAGAAACACTCCAAAATCTTGTGGAAAGCCTTCCCAGAAGAGTTGAAGCTGTTTCAAAGGGCAGAACGACTCCTTATTAATGCGATTTCATAGCAGTCCCTGTTGGTGTAATGGTCAGGTGTCCCAATACGTTTGTCCATGTAGTGTAGCAGCCCACGGCATGAGATATATTCTGCAATTTTTAGCTTTGGCACTGATTATTGTGTTTCTCTAGTTTGCATATTCTATCTAATTTTAGGATAACCCCCCCCCCCATTTATCCAGGATATCTACCCCGGAATTTAGGCCACTATAGTCAAGAATTATAATCTTCAGCATGTCTATATATGCTCTTTTAGGTTCAGCAACAATAAAATAACAAAAACTTACTTTTACAATTACACTAAATAGAGCTGAGAATATTTTACTGGACTTGATTACTTTTTATTGATTTATTTTTATTTGTTCTCATTATTTCTTCCAAATGATACTTTAGCAAGCATTGACATCATCATGTGCACGCTTATATTGTGCAATCTAAATATCAAATTTGGAATTGTCCTGGAAGTTCTTGTAAACTGAATCGACTCTGTTTTTAATAGGGTACGAGGGAACTGAATGTGGAATGAATCCCTTCGCATGCCTCTGCCTCACTGCTTTTTTGTAAGCCATTTATTGTTGAATACTTAATCAACAGTCCATTGTTTTTAAAATTGGATGTTAGTTCGTCTCAGCGTTTCATCCTTTTGATATTGATGTGTATATCTAGAGGAGCTGCTCTTTTGTTTTTTTCCTGGTTTTTCTTTGCAATAAATTACCATAATTCACTGTGCTCAATAAAGACCAATTTTTTTTATTATTTTTTTTTACCAGTCAATGCAAAGCATAGATAAAAAGAAATAGCAGATGTGAATGGTAATGCCTGAAGATTTTACGAACTCATTTTACATTGCTTGTCTTGAGAAATGTGTCACCAGCGAGGATTTAAGATCGTTCCAAATGTTTAAATCATAGGGTCACCAGATGGTAATCATTGAGTTTTAAAATAATATACACATTTGCTGCTCAACGTTTTCAAAATCTTCCCTCATTTAACCATTAATGTTGCGTTCAAAATAAGAAATATGACATGGAGAAAAAAAGAAAGCAAATATCTGCCAACTGTCTAAATGTTCTGGTTATTTCAAGTTTGGAAGATGATTGGATGTCAAACAGTGTATGCAAGTTGTGATGTCATAATGCAGTTGTAGAATGTGTGTTTTCTAAAATATTTTCTGTCTAATAAATGTCTCACAGACTTACATATTGCATAGAAATTGCTTTAATACCATAATTCTTATTACTGTCTGAAAAACCGTTTGTCTTGTGCAAATATCTCTACGCAATATTGCTCAAGTTTATATTAACCAAATGCACTAACCTATGGATAAAAGAATCCATAGCACTTTTCTTATGTGCAAAAATTAATGCATATGTACAATAGGATCATTTTCAACAGTATTGCAAACTAAGGGCTTCAACTAACACTCATTTTCATAATCGATTAGTTGGCCTATTTGTTTTTCGATTAATCAATTCATTGAAACATATAGAATTTTTTTGTTTACATAAAGGAAAATGTAAAAATCAACCTCCTTTTCCCCCCGATTTTTTTCTTAAGCTATTTTTGTAATGTATGTAACTTTCATACATCCATACGCAAATTGCGTATCTCGTGTAACTTGTAATTTTCGCACACAAGGGGCCATATTATATACTTGGTGCTAACTTAACCAGAGCTGTTGTAAACTTCCCAGAGCCATTATAGCCTATGGAGGTTTTAAGTTTACAACAGCTCTGGTTAAGTTAGCACCAACATTGTAATACTGCCCAAGATATGCGCACACCCGGTTGGAGTGATGAATTGGTGTTGCATGCACAGTTTAAGGGCATGTCTGCTTTCTCCCCAAACTACCGCTGCTATAAGCCCTCAGATAGACATGATGATGTCAGCACTTAAAATGGGGTTAGAATGGGGGGCTCTCCACCCAGCCTAACCACTTTACTAAGCTATAGTGGTCAGGGTGCATCGAGTGTCACTCTAAATTAATTTCATGAACAAACTAAGTGGCGGGATGGACTAGAGGTGGGAGGAAGTGAGTTTGGGCAAGGGACCTGACCTGAGAACGAGTTTGGGGAAGGGACTGGATAAGAGAGGGAGGCAGGGAGGGTGCGTTTGTGGCACAGGACTCCAACTAAGGATAAAGCACCATCAGTACAGCTCCTACATTCAGTAACAATACCCCAGGGTCTGTGTTACAGTTCTGCTACCTGTTGTAAACGAAACATAAACAAACTGGTTATGACCTAATCATAGAACTATATCATACAGAGTAAAGCAGCAGTAAAGTCTTCTCAAATCTGCTCTGAAGCAGCGTCTAAGGTTATTAACGTTTAACTCAGTCTGACTCTAAACAGTGTGTGCTGTACACAGACTGATTAATCGACCAACTGATTAATAGATAATAGATAACTATTTTCATTCTTGATTAGTTGTTTCAGCCCTAGTGCAAACCATGTGCAATATAACCTTATAAGTTTATACCAGAGACAATTGGCCTAAGGGGGCGGGGTTAGAAAGGGATTTATGGATCCTTTGGTAATATGTAAAAGGTTTGGGTTTTTGGATGATCACTATTTAAAAAACTGTACTTGAGAATTTAATTTTTGTGTTTTATTGTCTCTTGAGGTACTTTGATGCATCTTCATTTTTTCTGAATTGGGGACCTGGGATTACTAACATCATGTGTCTTGTTAATCAATATAGATGGAAGTGTTTGGGCTTTTGGGGTAATTTTGTGTGCAATGTATATTTAGATGAAACAAATTGTAAAATAAAAAATAGAATGCGTTTCTTTAATTTGTCCAAACTTTAGCACTTTCTTGAAATATCGTAGCCCCTCAGAGGTGGAAAGTTTTGTGTGAATTATTTTTGGAGATGAAAATTACAGACGGTATGTCTCCGTTCACACCTAAGCGTTTAAAAGCGCGTTCCTGCACGCTATAAAACGCATGAACGGGGAAATCCCATGATTTTCTATGGGACCCGTTCACACCTAAGCGTTTTAAAGCGCACATGAACGCGCTTTAAAATGTGCTACGCACAAAGAAGTATGGGAGCTTCTTTGGTGCGTATAGCAGCGTGTTCGCGGCCATAGACATAGCCGCGGATGCGCTGCAATTCGCGTTTGCACGTTTTATAGAAAACGACTAGGTGTGAACCCAGCCTTAGTCAGTGACATGGGTATCCAATAAAAGTTGAAATAAAGAGATATGACTAGGATAGGGAACTGTCAGGTCTATTCAAAGAAAGGTGAAACTTGGGAGAATGACTGGAGAAGTGAAAATTCTAGGTCAAAATAGCCAAACCAGAAAAAGTTCTCCCATTTATCTCACTTTCCAAATCGGCTATTTGGTCTAGATTGTTCTCTTCTCCTGCCAATTCTCCTGTTTTTCACCTTTCTCTGAATAACCCTGTGTATCTCATGAAGCCTAGGTGCATGGAAGGGTCACAACACGGCCTGCACTCACACCGGTTGAATCATAGGACAGTTTACAATTCGATGCCAAAATGTGCCAGAACAGTCCTACATTTAGCAGAAAAACTAAAAGCTACAATTAAGCACTTTTACTGTCTTTCTGAGCTGACTGTTCCTCAGTAATGTTTTGTTTTTTCCTTTTATGCACAAGAAATGGTACGTGACACCTACGATAACATTTTGTTATAAATTGAAAAGCTGACTGAGAAGCTCCTAATTCTACGCACTGGACCTTGAAATGGTAGCCCTAAGAAATCTCGCAAAGTACTGATGCTGTTATATCACGCTAGCAAGCAATATACAGATTAGCGGGTCCTTCTCAGGAACACAACTATTCCGAAACAGGAAAACCACAGCAATAAACATCACAATTTAGACAGTAAAAGTCAACATAAAGAGATCATGCTGTAAGCTTTGCTTTGTGCTTTTGAGTTTCATTTGCAAGGGAAATTGACTGTGAAACCTTCAACTCCTTTTATATAGATCTACATGATTATATTGCTAAACAATATATCATGCATCCAGCACAATAGCTAATAAACATTATATTGCCAACAAGTTATCTGCATCATCCTCAAGACATGAAATGATTTTTGAAGGCATTCCTTCAAGAACATAACATTAATTAACAGAGGAAACTAATATTCTCTGTATAATGATTTTAACATTTTATGGATTGTTCTACAGTACAATATTTGTTTTGTACAACTGTATGTGAAAAGTAGTTTGTTAAAGGGACATGTATACTTTGTCAGTGTGCCTTTAAAAACATGTCTTTTGAATGCCAGTAGTGTCATTCAGCAGACATAAAAAGCAAGTAAATATGATATTTTTCCATATTTACCTGCTTTTCTTTGTTGCATTTTGCATGCCCACTACAGCAGGCACTTTGAGCTAACCAATCAGTGTGTATACTTAAGTATACAGTAGATGAAAAACACACTGAGCATGTGCGACTGAATTGATCCAAAAAGAATTACATTTTATTTATATCATGAACTGATAATTAAAGACATTAAAAGTTATGTTGCGTTCTCAGACCTGTTAGCTCTGAAGCAGAATGGTTTAAAAAGGAAAAAAAGCCTGGATACAGATCTCCCTCCTGTCCTGTTTTTGTCAGTACAGTAAAATTTTTCAGATCCTGCCTCATAATCTAGGGCTTCTGTGCAGTTCTCAATTTTGGAGATGCTAAGGAGACTCATCATTAACCCCTTCACTGCCGAGATCAAGATGTATCGGGCTTCTATAGCACCATCCGGTGCCCCAATATCAAGATATCTCGATCTACAAATCTACAGTCCAAAAGCAAATGAAATTTGTTAGGGGTTAATTCTAACACTGTCGTCATCGTGTTATGCGTGATGATGTCAGTGGGTGTGGAGAGGCCTTGTAGGCTTGGCTGACATCCAAGCTGTCAGAAACCTCCGGGAGAGGTCCGCGATCCAGCACCGGATTGCAGACCAGCACCTCAGGGGTTAAAGACAGACATCACTGGAAAGGGCAGACTTAACCCTTTCCAGTGGTGCCTGTCTTTGCCTTATTTCTTCTCCCAATCAGGAGGGAGAGAGGTCCAAAGGACCACCCCCCCACCTTTCAGGCAATCTTCAGCCTTTGCCAGGGAGCCACCTGAAAATGACGTCCGACGCGGTCTTAAAAGCAGTGTCTGACATCCATGAAGTCGGATAGCCGCCGGACCCTAGAGGAGAGAGTTGAGTATGCAGAGGAGAGCCTGCATAGTGGAAGATGTGCGGGGAACGTCCCCCACATATACGCATATAGCAGTAGACTCCTATGACGTTCTCCACATGTCTTCCCCAGTGAAGGGGTTAAAGGACCTTTTTTAATATTTAGACACCTTTGAATGCATTGTTATTGGTTTTAACACCTATTAGAAGAATAGCAGAGTTCTGTTTTTTTCCACCATTGTTCCGCAGTCAGCAGCAGCTTCGTGTTTGGTGCACATTGGGGTCTCTGCGGTGAATAGCGAATTAACCGCAAGGTTGGCAAAATTTAATTGCCGAAGCACACCTAAGTGCGCCGAACCAGAAAGCACCAAAATTTCAGTGCTTTCTGAATAACCCCTTCAATCTATAATCAGTGATGTATGTTGAAGCCAAATATGGATTTAGATGTGCATTCACGAAGCAGTATACTGCTCCTTGCCTGATCGCTTCCTATGCCTATTTACCGGGAATGTTGTCTTGCAACATGATTTCTCAGTATTTGCATACATAGCATCTGCATTTCTAATTGGCCTTATTTGAAACACAAACTGTTTTTCTTCCTGGCACTTGGTGTTACTGTGGTAAGATTACCTGCGCTGATTGACAATACAGTCTCAAAGTTGACTGCAACATGGGAGATGTGGATGGGCATAGTTTACAGGCACACTGGCGCTAAGGACAGTTGAAGAAGGAAATCTGTGAAGCTGATGGCTTCTGCCAGACATTTTCAAATCAATACTTCATTAGATAGGACAATTTGGAAGTAATTGAGAGATAAACGGCTGGCCAAGGGGCCAGCCTCAGGCATTAACCATGCAAATAAATCAACGCTCTTCCCGCGCAATCACTTCTTAAGTTGCACAATTAAGCAGACATTAGACCTCCTTGTGGACAACTATATTTAAAATGCTGAGAATTTCTGCCTATTTGAACAGTATATTTTGTTCCCAAGAGCAACGTTTTGTACTTTTTTTTTGTTCGAAAATATAGCATCCAAATATGTGCTAAAGTGAATTCATTTAATTAATAACTTATTACTTTTTATGAGCATACAGTGTCTGGAATTAGCCCGGAGGTTCAATCAGGATACGTCACTGGTAGCAGAACAATTTTAAAATGGTAGAACTACTTTAACCCTTTCTCTGCCAACATTGTCAAATCGATTTTGCATTGTACTACTTTGAAAAGCAATCATTAGCATATCAAACCCCATCTGCATATCACTTTAACCCCTTCACTGCCAAGCAATCAATGTTGGAAATGTCCCCGATGGGGCGGCTGCAATCACCAAATTGTATCCAGCAACATGTATAAAACATAACAAAAATAAAAATGTCACTTGCGCTTATTCCTATTACACCGTGCCAACGTCAAGGCACCTCTAGTGAAGGTGAGTCCTATCCAAAAAATGAAAGCACAAGCTGCTATGTAGTGACCCATCACTGCTCACGCTGCTTTTCAGTCATGACTGGTGGGCCTTTATTTAATGTCCTCCCAGAAACAAAATCCACCTTGGGATCAAAAAACAAAGACACGGAACGGAACAGCTGCAATGATGACCTGGCTGGAGGTAGAAACAAACCTACATAGTACAGGAGGGGTGGGATCGCGCCTATTCCCCGATGGGGCGGCTGCAACCACCAAATTGAATCCAGCCCAGCAACATGTATAAACATAACAAGAAGAAAAATGTCATCTGCGCTTATTCCTATTACACCGTGTGAAACAAAACAGAGGTTTTGGTTTCTTTCAATGGCCATTAAGAGTGTAAGCTCACCTGCCAACGTCAAGGCACCTCTAGTGAAGGTGAGTCCTATCGAAAAAATGAAACCACAGGCTGCTATACACTTATTTGAAACATGGGATGTGAAGTCTTGTATAAGTGCAGCAAAGAGCACTAAAGTCCTGTTTTCATTGACACGGTGAGGGTAAATCAACTTGGTACAGATTTTAGAATACCCCATGAGGCACAATTGGTCAGTTTTCATGCCATCATCAGAAATATCTGTATGTGTGTATATGTATATATATATAGTTATTATATGTTAGTCCAGATGCCAAAATCATGAGTATAGCAGTACGTAGTGATACCTTTTATAGTGGACTAACCTTACATTTAAAAGACAAGCTTTCGAGAGTTATACCTCTCTTCTTCAGGTCTGGAAGGTGTATGTGTGTGTGTGTGTGTGTGTGTGTGTGTGTGTGTGTATCAAATGATAAACCAGAAAGATTATTTTTAGCAGTAGCTAGGAATCCATTCCCAAGCAGAGAAACATTATAGTAAAATGTGAAAGATTAAATGCATGCTATTTCTGATATATTGTCATGAATCATCTTCCCCAGCAGAGGAAAATCACTATACACGTTATTATTCATATATCTATCATCTGCATTAAGGTATATGACAGCGATTGACATTTAAACCAATTTAAAATGCATTTAACAAACCAACTGGTTCATATTAAGTGTATAATTTAAATCAATGTATTCTTTAATTAACGCATGCCTCTACTACTAATCAACTATATTTCGATTTTAATTGCTCAAAAAATAAATCCTGCAACAACGTGCTTTCTGTTTAAGTGGCGTAAGTGCTTTTTCTCTTAGGTAAGTATTGATATCTATTCATTCTAAAAATACTATTCCAGGGCAGTTATTCTTTTTACGTTTCTTTTTCTATTAAGTAAGAAGTAGGGGCTCTATTGCAGCCAGGCCCCGTAGCATTAACCAGTGAGTTAATAAGTATATGGGCTCCACTTGTAAATGCTAATGGCTGTCCCCTTATTGGAGTCGCAATCTTCCAATAATGAATGTGCTTGCATTGCATTTGCAAAATGAATTAAACAACAAACCGTCCCATGGTGTAAAGGGCAGCACAATCCATTGTCTCCTCTTGCTGTTAGCAGGCGGACATTGGGGTAAATAGTTCCCAGTGTTCTTCCACCCGCCCTGCAAGATCCTGTACATGCAAGCTTCTGGAGGGCATTCTCCTGCCTCCTTGAAGTGGAGATGGATCCAGAAGAGGGTACCAGTGGTGGTTTTTTTGTTTCTGCCTGTCCATGTTATGAGTCAAGCCACTAATATAGCAGTTCGCTCGTAATGGAGTCAGAAATAGGGAGCCACTAACGGTTAATAGCTTGATTGTTTTGGTCACGTTTAGATACATTGCCAACTTATAAAGCTATTGGAGCATCCTGACTAAGATTCCCGAATCAGTTCCTGGTCTGATTAGAACTCCCTGTAGAAGCTGCAAAACACCAGAAATGGGAAAACCTGGAAATTTGTCGCAAGTACGTAAACGCTTAACCAGTCAATCTGGTTTAATAGTGTTATGAGTATATTGTTTAGAACATATTTTGGCATAATATTATCTAACACGATTTTAAAAAAAAAATGTCTGACTCTCCAAATCTCGCAACTACTAACTTTGCCAGGTCACCGGATTCTGGATCTATTATTGTTCTCTATTTACAAGTGATGCATATTGTATGGTTTTGTATTTGTAACAGAACTGTGTTTCTAACTGAATTGTTGGAGACCGTATCTCCAGAAGGATATAGACATCTTAGAGAGAGTTCAGAGAAGGGCTACTAAAATGGTGTACGGCTTGAAGGAGAAAAGTTACCAGGAAAGGCTTAATGATCTTAACATGTACAGCTTGGAAGAAAGACAAGACAGAGGAGATATGATAGAAACATTTAAACATGTAAAGGGAATCCACAAGGTAGAGGAAGGGAGTATATTTAAAAGGAAACAAAGTGGCAAAACAAGAGGACATACAGGGTTATTCAAAGAGATCCGAATTGTGACCAAAAGGTAACCGAACAGTGAAATTCAGTGTACGCTTACCTTTCCTGACCATTCGGGTATCCAGACAGAGAGCAGGCAGTTTGCCAAATGTTGGCGAATTGCCTGCACATACGGTGCCTGTTCGGTGCCTGTTCGAGGGCAGTGAAATCCCCATAGTGAAGCAATGCTTCGTCTATTCATAGAACACAAACCAGCAGTGAAAAGTTGCCGAATTGCCCTGCTGTTCGGTGGTTCATGCAGCAGATTTATTCGGCTGAATCCCATAGGCTTCAATGTTAAAAATATTCCCGTTTTAATCAGATATCTAATAAACCGTTGATTATAATATTCTGCAGTAAAGAGTCTCTTTATTCATAGATTTTTTAGGATCTTTTAGGCATTTATCGGGATTTTTTTGCGAACTTTTTTTTGGTTTTTTTTCAATAGTTTTTTCTTTTTTCTGTAACAGCCCTTTTTATTATCATTCATTGGATCTTATATGTAAATTCCAGACATTTTTGTTCTGTAGTTTCTTTGCAAACAGCGTTTCACTTTTCAAACATTCAAGCGTACTGTTTTTTTTTCTCTCCATTCGTCTGTGGTGTCGGCTTTTTCTGGCGGCTGCTCGGGTTTCTCCGGCGTGTTCGGCAGGGTTAATCCAGATGTTTTTGCGGGTTTCGGTGTGCGTTCGGCGGGTTTGCGGCGGCTTTTCCCTGCACTACGACGGCCCTGTGGTGCTTCCTGAATACACTGCAGGGTCGCCGAAATGGGATCACCAAATCGCGCCGAATTGAAGAGAACGAAAAGTCACCGAACGTGTGGTGACTTTTCGATTCTCTTTGAATAACCCTGATAGTCTTAGATTAGAGGGGCAAAGGTTTAAAAGTAACATCAGGAAGCATTATTTTACTGAGAGGGTGGTGGATACATGGAACAGTCTTCCAGTAGAAGTGGTAGAGGCCAAAACATTAATTGAATTTAAGCAAGCATGGGATAGGCATAAGGCTATCCTAAACAAAAGATAAATCCAGGTCAAGTATCCATGTAATTGGGCATCCTAGATGGGCCGAAAGGTTTTTATCTGCTGACATTTTTTGCTGACTCAGTGAATTCCTGAATGAAAGAGTTCTATTTGATTCTGTTTAATTATTGCTCTGCTTCGCTTTCCTGGATGTGTGTATGTAACTAGGAATGTGTTAAGTTCAGAGAGTGTTTATCGATATATTGCTGCACTCTTAAACCATTGGCAGCCATGTCTAATGACTCCTTTAGTTAGCAGGACGCGGTTTAGATTGCAAAGTGCAGGGTTCAGGGCGCACAGGATTAGCATTGTAATTTGCCATCCAATATTGCACACAAGGTCACAGTTCTTTTTTCTTTCAGTCTTCACTTGGGTAATGAGACAGCAAACATTTAGCAGTGAGTTGATTGGAATTTTACAGTAATGTCACATATCAAGTGCTTTGTATTGTTTGCTTGGTAATATATCAATCTCCTATAATAAATGTTCCTTTTTACATTGTACAGTATCTATTCTGTTAGTTGAATTACAAACTAATTTCTTTTTTCTTCCTTGATGTATTATTAAACATTTCTGCTATAAAATATCAAAACCAGTCCCTGCAGAGTGTGAGTGTGTGTTTGCATATTCAGTGCTGCCTCCAAGGATACACACAATAACACTCAACTGAAAATTGTGTTAGAATACGTACACAAAGAAGAAAGGTATCCTTATGGCGCATACGTAAGGTATGGATAGAATTCAGTTTAAGGGTGTTGAAGCAGCTAGTGCAAAGAAAAAACACTCTAAACTTATACTGGATATTTGTTTGGATGGACAGAAATTTAGTCAGCCAGCCTGTGTGCCTACCTGTAGATACTCGAGTATAGCGCGACTCGAATATAACGCGATGGATAAAGATTTATTATGGAAATGATAGAATACTCAAGACTCAAATATAACACGAGGAGCAAAATTATAAAAGTATGCTGTACCGGTAAACAAAATCCTTCCATGTTCTCTTAATACAGTCAGGCCACCCCTGAGGCCAGGGTGCTCTTGTCTAGAATGATTGTAGTTGTCACTAAGTATGAAGCCACCGCCTTTACTTGCATTAAGATGGCGGATCGAGGTGACCAATGCAGTGAATCATTCACCGATAGCCGGCACGCTGGGACGTGTAATTTTCTGACCTCTGGCTTCAGCAGGCATTCTCATCCACCGCGTCGTCCACCGATAGCCAGCCCCCCATGAACGAGCTCTTGACTTCACTGCAGCGGTGCCACGTGATTCTCCTCACATTCAGTATGTGAGGAGAATCGCTCAGCGCATCTGCAGTGATGTCAGAATAGGGCAACAACGAGGTGGGGCTGGCTATTGGCAGACGACGTGGTGGATGAGCCTGCCTACGGAGCCGAAGGTTAGAAAACGACACCTCTCAGCATGCTGCGTGGAGCGAGGATGTATGCTCGGTTTTAAGCCAAACCTCTGGCCATGATGGATCCCACCTCTCTCGAATCCGGGAGTTCCTGAAGTGTTTGCGGGCGATAGGGAGCCCGCATTCACTTCAGGGAGACTACTTGAGAAAGTCAAGTTTTTTTTTACACGCAATGCAAATGTCTCGAATTTACCGCTACCCCTCCAATTTTAAGGTACAGTTTTGTCCCCAAAATTTAGCAGTATACTCGAGTATCTACAGGATCGGTTCTTTGATACGAGAGACCCAACACAATATTGCCATCAGTGAAGTTATGGCTAATATTGGTTTGTTACTAGTTTGCCCTGTAGTTGCAAGCAATGATAAAAAATAATTTTGGTAATATTTATGGCTTAAGTACATATTGCTCAATGTCAGTCTATCTATCAACATCATCTTTCATCCAAGGTACATACATGTCTTTTAGCATCATATGATGCCATGGAGAAAGAGTTAGAAATATAAAATCGAGTTAACGCGTTATAACTGTCTCTTTATTTACTGCGTATGAAAAGTTGTTTTCAAGTAATTAAGTGTAAGGAGTGGTGGAAAAGAGGAAACTGTCATTTTACCATGTGAATATACTGTGGCAGTGTAAAGAAAATGCAGATATTCAATCTATTTCTGCAGCCTCTGCCGTTTAAAATCAGCTGGCCGGGGTTTCATTTGGATGCCAAATGACTCAATATTACAGGAATCTGATACTCACTAAGGAATTCTGTCCAGAAATAAAGGGCCACATTATACACTTAACGCAAACGTTAACGCTCACTTGCGTGAACGTTAGCTGCGGTGTTTACTGCATATTACAATCCAAACGCAAATGGGTTAAGGAACCCGTTTGCTTTTGGTACCTTGCGCTTTTCAGCGCGAGGTTACTGTACTTTGCGCTCCGCCATGTTAAGTATAGGGAGCATAAAGTGTTAATCAGCGTTAGTATTACAATCTGCTAGCGCTGATTAACTTCCGGCTCTGGTTAGCAAAAAGTTAACCACAGCCAGGACTTGGTGTTAACGGATTCAACTTCTGTAGAATCTGTTAACACCATCCAGAAAAAATGCTATACTCACCTCCTGTCCCGTGGCGAGGATAACCGCCTCCTCCGTCCGGCGGGAGCAGGGAAAAAGTCCCCCCAGTCTCTCCCTGCGTATCACTACGCCGAGCCGCGAGGCGAGATCCGGCTGGTCATGTGACCGGCAGGGGGAAACTCAATGGAGTCCTATGCACTCCATTGAGTGGATGCTCGTGGCTGCGCTCAGTGCCGCCGCGAGCATCGTGAGTAATAATGCAGGCAGCATCACGGTAACAATGCAGGCAGCATTTTTTGCGCCTGCATTGTAATCCAGCGTTAAAACGCGGGCGCAAGGGGGAAAACTGCGGGCACAGTTTTTCCTCCCTTGCGCCCGCGTTTTAACGTTAGGATTGTAATAGAGCCTAAAGCATTTTAATGCAGATCTTAAAATAAGGATATTTATGTCAAGACTTTCTCTGTGTAGACAGGCATCATCATGCTGCAAAAAAAAATCGGTAGAAAAATATATAAAATAAGCACTATAAAACAATGATCCTGTTCTGTTCTTACTCTGCATTAGTTTTCCATGTCTGCTCACATCACCAGCATCTTATACATCTAGATTTTATATTTCTATTGGCTGAAGTGTTGTGGCTAATCTATTGTATTGCATGTTGGTGTCTGCAATGGACTCAATTTTCGTAATGGTTGTCATGGCAATATGTATTATGTAGCAAATTATGCTAAACCAGTAGAAAAGCCCAGGAGGCCAACTTTACAATTTTATAAACCAGGTATTATTTCATATATAGATTTGTATAGAATGATGTAAAAATTAGACACAGGTAAATTTGTAGTGGTTCATGGCATCCCATGCGCCGGCATTGCCAAGCCTTTACTTTAAATACATTTCATATTGTGCCACATTGGCAGTGGTGATACATAGGACCCGTAACCGTTTCTTTGCTAGTGATGGTACCTTGCATGTGTTTGGCAAGTGAGCTGTCCATACGGACCTTATTTCTCGGAAGCCATCATATATTCGGTATATTTGAATGCAGAATGCACCTCACATTTTATTATTTTGCTATTGCTTGTAATTTAGGTCTACGTACTTTTCCCAAGCTTACAGCCAGCAGAGAGGTTGTATGCGAAGCTTACCGCTCCATCTGGCATTAGTAATGGCTCATGAAGCGCAGTATGATTGGAAAATTAGATCTTTATTATAAAATACGCAGTCTGTTTAGCAGCTAATCAGATCTTTTTTCGGAAAAACAGAGAGGAGTTACATTTTTTGATAACCTTTTATGAGGTGATTAAAACTCACATTTTTTGTGTTTCCTATGTTCTTTATTCAGCCATATTGTGATTTTCAGCTGGCAGGGACAATAGCAAAGTTTTTGTTATGCTTCTGGCGTTTTTATGTTTCTTCTGTAGATAAAGGCTATGAGTATGACTTTTATATATAGAAAATCAGCAAAAAACTGCTTTTGTTTCCAGATGTAAAATATGTAAACATTTGTTCAGTTTGTGTCTAGGTGCTCATAGAAGATATACGCATTGTGTGTTCCTGGTGTAATTTAGGCAGTTGTCCTTATCCTGTATGTGTGCCACAGGTGGGATAGACAGATGTACAGATTGTGTGCAGGTGTTTTTACACATAGTCCTCACCGCGACAGACCATCAGCTGTCCTTCCTGTCACTTGGTAGTGCTGTTTTAGGCATCACACATTAAAACACTGCAATTTATTGCCCTGACCACATCTACAGCCCTCATCCCCAAGCCTGGATTTATAATTTGACAGAGTAGGCATGTGCCTACATGCACCTGCAACAACGGGGTACCTTTCTCTGTAATAAAAAATAAATTTACATTTATTTAGACCCCTGCATCTCTGGAGCCATATGGGATAGAGGACCATATAACGTATCATTGGAAAGGCCAGAGTATGGCCTGTCCAAAGTGACCACATGTGACCAAGTTAATTTAAAAATAAAATAACAAAATAAAAAAAATTCTTTAATCTAATGCAGCATTGTTCACTTTACAATTATAAAACTCACTAACTCACCTTCTCATTTCCCACACCAGCAGCAAGAGTAGAGGTGATGGCACAACGTGTTGTTTCATCTACAATCTAAAACACGGCACTGTAGTGAGGACAGGCAAGGGGACTGTGGAACCCTGCATCTCAGATTTTTACACTGCAAAAGGTCTTTGAAAGGGTCAAAGTTGGGTCTTTCCAATAATACCAAACATAACCACATTATGTGTAAATATAAAAAAAAATTTAGGTTTTACTTCTAAAACAAACATTGCCGTTACACTAACTCACCTTCTCATTTCCCACGCCGGGAACAAATGTGGAGGTGCAATGCTTTATTACAGCTCTGCTGTGAGGAGAGTAAGGGGCCTTTGGACCCCTGTATCTCCATTATTTACACCCCACAAGCTCAAGTTAAGTATCGTTGGACAGGTCAGAATCTGTCCTTTCTAATGACCTAAAACCATACCGTGCAATCGTTTAAAAAAAGCAAGTTTTTTTCTGTTGCAAAGCAAAGGCAATGTCCATTTGTCAGGTATAAAATGGTCAAAAAATGAAGTGGTAAAAAAGTCACGTCTTGAAAAAAACCCTTGGCCGCAACTATAAATTGATGCCACGGGTTTTGGTTGTTCTAGGCTGAAATGGAGCATCATTTCCATAGCTAGGGTTCGAAATTAGGGTTAGACTCTGATATTAGAGTTAGGCTTAGAAATTAGGGTTAGGTTACTTTTTGTGCTTGTTTGAGGGTTAATCCAAGCTCTAACATTCGTCTCTATTTTTGCTTCATTTTAAGGCAACAGATTCTGCCCCTTCTTTTGATGCAAGCACAGTGAGAAACTGGTTTTCATTTTTTAAAAATGGCAATTTTTTTTTGTTTCCTCCAGTACAAAAATTTAAAAGTATCTTTGGCACTTTTTGGGGGGGGGGCTTCAGTTTTCTGTGCCTACAGGCTCCTGAGATGTAAATCCGACCCTGCAAACGACTCACTCCCCTCCAACATACCTATGGCACATTCACCCAGGTGGATGTCTAGGCAGCTATCATTTGGGGTTTTCTGAGATGGTAGAAAACTGTCTTTGTCCTCAGTTATTTTAACTATAACCTTAATCACCTATAATAGTGTCAATTTTTAGGACCCCGTACCAAGGTTGGTGTTAACTTAACCAGAGTTGTTGTAAACTTGTCAGATCCATTACAGGGCTATATTCCGGGCTGGACTGGCCTACCGGGATACCGGGAGATATCCCGGTAGGCTGATGCAATCATTGTGCCGCTCGCAGCATCACTAGAGAAACTGCGGGCTGGTACTAGTGGCCGGCCAGCAGCGGCGACCGCCGGCCAGCAGCGGCCTGGCCGCCGCCTGTCAGTGCCTGCGGGCTTCGGGCGCTAGTAGTGAGTGACTCCGCTCGGTGCTCATGAGGGAGGAGGGGCCGCCGGGCTGACTCTGAGGGAGCTGACTTGCCCTCTGACACTACACTGCAGACCATGGCCGGATCGAGCCAGGGGGCACACGGCACAATTTGCCCCCAATGATGTGAGTAGCGGAGGCTGCAGCATGTGTACAAGAACTCGAGCAGGCTGCATGAGTACTTGTACACACGCTGCAGGCTGCGCGAGATGTGGGCTCCGACAGGGTTTCCACGCAGAGCCAGCAGCGTACATGCCCCTGGTTCGCGCGCTCCGGCTTCAACTCCTTCCGTCTTCAGCATTTCGTCACATGGGAAGGAGCAGCAAAACGAGGCAAGGTGTGCCACGTGAAGTGAAGGAGAACCTCACCCTCCCTTGGCGGACTCTTCCAGATATGGTATGCTGGGAGAAAAAAATAAATTGTTATGCTGAGGGGGAGTGAAATTGTCATGCGTGCTGGGGGGAATTGTTATAGGGGAATTGTTATAAGGGGGAGAAATTGTTATGCGGGGGGGGCCAGGGCCGGATTATCGTAGGGGCGGATGGAGCGGCCACTCCAGGCCCCTACCTGAAAATAGACCCACAGCTAAAAGGATGATCCGCTGGCCGGTGGTCTGCCAAAATAGGCAATTTGTCAAAATCACCGGCCGACAGGCCACTTCTGAACGCCTCACTTCTATGTGCCCATGCTGCTCTCCCTCTCGGCCCCATGACTGAGATCACGTGAGTGTGGCCGAGACAGAGTGAGAGCCGCGTGGTCGCTTACAGGGACGGGTTCGGAAGCTGCCTGGCAGCAGAAAAATAAATCATCCTGGCCTGCCTTCTGCCCCCAGCAGGCTGCACTGAGAGGCGGCATTGCCTCCTACAACATGCTGCTGTTGCGTGTGAAGGCAGGAGAGAGGGGACCCAGACAGATGGAGGCTGAGCAGTGGTGAGTGAGCCAGCTGTCTAATTCCTCCCCCCTGCAGAAAAGTGACGATATAACCCCTTTCCAATCCTTCTGGCTCTGCAGGTTAGGGGATTAAAAATCTCGGGATGATTGGGGGGAGGATTTAACCCACTCCCCAATCCCCTTCCTTACAGAAGTAGGAGTTAAACCATTCCTCTCCCTGCAGAAAAGTGGGATTTAACCACTTCCCTGTAGTGCTGGAAGGATTGTGAAGGTTGTTAAATCTGGAAGGATTGAAGGGGAGGATTTAATCCCTCCCCAATCCTCCCCTCCCTGTAGAGCTCCGTGATACACTCATACACACTGCACATTACTGTATCACAGAGTTTCACAGCAATAAAACTCACAGTAATGTGCGGTGTGTATGAGCCTGAGTTTTATTTCTGTGGAGCTCTGTGATACACTCATATCACAGAGCTCCACAGAAATAAAACTCACGCTCATACACACCGCACATTACTGTGAGTTTTATTGCTGTACAGCTCTGTGGTACACTCAAAACACAGCACACATAACTGTCTTATCGCTTTTATCAACAAGAAAATAATGACGTTATGCTATGGGGCTGGTATGAAATTATTTCCCGGGCTGGTATTTATCCCCAGTCCGGCCCTGGCTATATTCCCCATTTGTCAAAAAGCTAACTACAGTAAACGTTACAGATAATGTCTCTTGTAGTTAGGTTATCAATGGGAAATGAGATTCCATTCTTGCAGCTCGGATGTTTTGCAAAATCATTTAAATTTCTCTTAACCCCCCCATCAAATTCCATACTCGCCTTGCATCCCACTTTGAAAAGGGCGGTGCGATCAGCCGATTCTTCTTGCCGGGAGCAGAGTGAGACTGGGAACAAATTGTTCCTAGTCTCCCTTGGCGATCATTCTGAGGCTCCGTGTGATCTCGCGAGAGCGAGCTTGCGCAGAACTCACAGCTGGGAAGGCAAAGCCCCATTGAGTCCTATAGACTCCACAAGCCGATATTCGTGGTGGAGCAAAATCTGCAGGCGCAGAATTTCCTGTTTACCATCTCCATTTTACCGTTAACTATGGAAATAGGGCACATAGTCTATGGGGTTGTTAAGTTTACAAAACCTCTGAAGCTGACACCAACAGTGGCATCACTAGGGTTGGTGTCACCCGTTGCGGTAACTCATGGTGTCAGCCCCCCCCCCCCCGCGTTTTACAGTTTCTTTTTAACTACTCTTACTCATAAATCAGTAGTCCCATATAACACTGAATGCTCATACACGGTGCACATTACTGGGAGGTTTGTTGCTGTGGAGCTCTGTGATATGCTCACACACAAATTTTGGCGAACTGCCAGCAAGTACGGTGCCTGTTCGAAGGCAATGAAAGTCCCCATAGAGAACTAATGGTTAATCTGTTCAGAGACAGCAAAGAAATTTCCAGATGTCCGGTGGTTTCATTTGGCAGGTTTATTCAGGCGAACACCATAGGTTTCAATGTTAAAAATGTTCTCGTTTTTATCCAATATCTAATAAACCGTTTATTATTTTAATCTGTAGTAAAAAGTCTCTTTATTTATAGATTTTTTTTTTTATCTTTTAGGCATTTTTTTAAAAAAAAAATATTTATTTTTTTCTAATAGCGGTTTTTCTTTTTTCTGAAACAGACCTTTTTATTATCATTCATAGGACCTTATATGTTCCTGTAATTTTTTAGTTTTTTTGAAAACAGCCGGCGACGGGTTTGCGTCGGCATTTGGTGGCTGATTCCCTGCACTTCAGGGACCCTGCGGTGAATTCACTGGGGAAATTTGATTCCCCAAAGTGCGCGGAACAACAGAACACTGAAATGTCTGTGTCATTTCGGTGCTCTGTGAATATCCCCTTTAGTGGTGTATTTTTTGCTGCCCCCTGGAAAGTGCCAGCCTAGGTCTTGTCTACCCAGGACATACTTGAAAATGAGAGAAATCTCAATGTATCCTTCCTGGTAAAATATTTTTGTGTAACAAAAATAAAATATTTTTTAGGGTTTCGCCCTAGGGGGTGGTGTCACCCGGTGCGGGCCACCCGCCCCCCCTTGTGACGCCACTGGACACCAACATAGGAATAGGGCCCTTAGTGTCTTAATGATCATTCCACAGATGAATATGCATGAATTAATTGTTGTTCATTGAACAAACATGGACAAAATTGTATAAAGCGCCCTAGACATGGGCACAACTACTGTTGGCTGTTTGACAAGGCATCATACCCTTAACATAGATCCACTGACCTATATCATTGATAAAAAATAGAGATATTCCTTTTTTAAAGATTCGCCCTTTCCCCTGGGACAGCACCATGTTGTAGGGGGGAGGGTGGAAGCACTGCTTGTAACTGGGTGTCAGAAAGTAAAATGTTTGGGCATCAAGAAATTTTGAAACCGGTTTTAAAATGTGGAGAACCTTCTTTTTGGCCACAATTTTACATCTCTCATGGTCATACTTAAGTAGGAATGATCTAGGCAAGCAGAATTCCTGGATTTCTGAATGTGGATGGGCAGTTTATTATGCTTGAAAGATGCTTATTCTATCTGGGTAATTCAAAGAGAATCGAAAAGTCACCGCACGTTCGGTGACTCTTCGTACTCTTCAATTCGGTTCGTTTTGCTGATCCCATTTCGGCGACCCTGCGGTGTATTCAGCAAGCGCAACAGGGTCCCCGATTTGCAGGGAAAGGCTGCCGCAAACCCGACGAAAACTAACCGCAAAACCCGGCGAATGCACGGCGAAAACCCGCAAAAACATCTGGATTAACCCGGCAAAAACCACGGAAAAACCCGAGCAGGAGCCGATCACACGCAGCGCAGCTGCCGGAAAAAGCCGACACCGCAGACGAGTGAAGTGAATAAATTAGAAAAAAACGTTTGCTTGAATGTTTGAAAAGTGAAACACTGTTTGCAAATAAACTACTGAGCGAAAAATGTCTGAAATTTACATATGAGGTCCAGGGAATGATAATAAAAAGGACTGTTACAGAAAAAATATGTAAACTTAAAAAAAAAAAAAAAAATAGGACTTTTTTTTTAAAAAAAATCCAGAAAAATGCTTAAAATATCCTAAACAATCTATAAATAAAGAGACTCTTTACTGCAGAATTTTATAATGAACAGTTTATTAGATATTGAATTAAAACGGGAATATTTTTAACATTGAAGCCTATGGGATTCACCTGAATAAACTTGCCGAATTAAACCACCGAATGGCAGGGCATTAGGGGAACCTTTCACTGCTGGTTTGTGTTCTCTGAATAGCCGAAGCAGTGCTTTTCATGGGGATTTCACTGCCCTCGAACAGGTACCGTATGTTCTGGCAATTCGCCAGGATTTGGCGAATTGCCTGCTCTCTGGATAGCCGAATGGCCAAGAAAGGTAACCGAACGTTGATTTTCAGCGTTCAGTTACCTTTCTCAAGCAATTCGGATCACTTTGAATAACCCTGTATGTCTTTCCATTATTTTAGTATTTTTCCTGACAAAGCAAAGGATGTGAATATATGAATAGGCATTTATCCATAGCAGAGGTGTCCAATCCTTCCCCTGTCCTGGACCTGGACTAATTTGTTCATATTTTTTTCATAGTCACTCTGAAATTTACAATGTTGCGATTTAAAAAAATAAATAAAAAATAATAATAATTTTATATGACCGCAGCCTCGAAATACCCTCTTCCTGATCACTGCTTTGCACACGTAAGGAAGAGGCCCATTATGTATACATTATGTAGACATAGCCAGTTTCCAATTTAATGCTATTTTTTAGTTTGTGTATGGATGTACAAATTATTAGGTACTGTGGCTGTTCACTTTAAGCTATTTGGCTCTGGGAACATTTTACAATGGTTAATACGTTGGATTAAAATGTCACATTTATAGACTCGATGTCGTTCCAGGAAAGTACTGCAATGATAAATTCATGATGTGGATTTATGCAGAACTGTAATATTCGTCAAGCGAGATATTGTATTCTTCTATATTACTTTGGCTATTGCTGTGTTCTCAAAAGACACAATCATTAGGACTTTTGCAGTGTTTTATAACCAGAAAAAATAAATCCACCAAGGATGTCCCATGGTTTATGCTTAAAGGGACAATGGAGGATTAAAACCTTGTACCCCCACCTATTTTAACCCTTAAGTGCTAGCGCTTACATACTGAACACTAACTTTAGTGTTCGGATATGTGTTAACGTCAGGATAAGTGACTTTAACGCATGCCCCCCTGATTACCTTCCTAACGCTAAAAACGGTAAAAGTACAATTGCGCTTCGGTGATTACCACACCGATGGGTTAAACAGATTTTTCCGTCACCTCTCGTGAAATGACTGGGAGATGGACATGTAGCGCTCACTCCCGGAGGAGCCGCTGAAAATGAACCACGGGTCAGTCTCCCCGCACTAGGGAATAAATATACTCCAACACCGTTGTGAGTTTTTATCATTTAAATAGTTTACTAAAATCTTGAGCAGATGTTGAAACACGGTATTCACAAATATTATTTCAATATTTCCGTATTACGGTAAAACGCGCAGCGGAAAAGAAACGAAACACGAGGCTTCGTATTTCGGAAAATAAAAGATTCGCGACCGAACATAAAAGAATGCAATTTCCCGATAGTTCAGAAAAAGGGACACGTAGCGAAACCCCAAACATACAATCCCTTCGTATTACGGCAAACGCGCAGCGGAAAAAGAGAAAAATGTATTCGGAACGTATCTTTGTCTTTAACCCCCGTTCCGATTCGCAAAAGGAAATGAGTCCTGTACAAGTTAAGTTCCAGAATGTGAGAAGCGTATCTGTGTGTGTGTGGTACCCGGGTACTGTTCAACTGGCCAGTGAATTTATTAAAGGAAGGTCTTCGACTAGTCAGTTGGGGCCCTGTAAACTTTAAAGAGAAAACAGCAGAGCGTCCTTTAATCATACAAACAGCCTTGGAGGCCTCTCACCCATCCGATGACTGCTTTAGGCTCCGCTGACCCAGGACGTCTCTCCACCCGATTTTGACTGGGGATACTAGCGGCCGGATCCGTTGTCTACCTTCATGCAGCTTGTCCAGCTCCCCGCCTGCTCTCCGTTCGATTCCGCCGGTCTGCAGCTGTTATCTGGGTACTGGCAAGTCTCCTTCTCCTCAGGTTGAGTGACCCAAATAGGAATTACAGGTCTCCCTCGGGCTTTGGCCTAGCTCCTCCAGCGGTCTCCTCAGTGCATCTGCTTTCTCTCATCCCCTGGCGCGCTCTGGAACTTTCTCCACGAGGCAGAGGATGTAAGCGTCCAGTCTCCACCCACTTCCTGGCTTCTTGCAAAGCATGCCAGTTATTGTAGTCCCAATGTCCAGTATCTCTGATTGCGATAGTCTCCATCTTGTGGCCAAAAATAGGTACTGCCACAGCAAGATTTTTAGCACAGCGCTACAGACATTTTAAGCACATGGAAAGCCAGTGGCTGGTCAGTAATGTACAGTTGTACATTCCCGGTGTTCTGCCAATCGAGCGAACTTGCCATAATAGCGAACCGCATCAGTTCCGGTGCACCTATGTCACCAAAAGTGAGGTGGATCAGCTGGATACAGCATCCGCAATGGCAGTTCGCTCAATTGGCACAACAGCAGATCAGCTGGATACAGCATCCGCAATGGCAGTGTAACCTCTGATCAGCTGCAGATAGGAAGGAATTACTTCCTCGTACACCAATCCAGGGCCCGCCCACTGCAGTCACGTGATGCAACCCTGCTGTGTAACTCAGGAACATCCAACCCTGCACTCTGTATAACACACGTCCCCCCCTCCCACGGCTGTGTATAGTGCACAAGCCTACTGACTGTCACCCGCACACCCTGAATATATAGAGGAATCTTGAAATAGCCAGTGTGTATTCACTTTTCCCTCCAATCACAGCAGGCTTTTCACAGAGGACAATTCTGATGCATCAGAAAATGAAGTGAGGCTGATTGGATTACAAAGTAATGCTGTTTACATCCGAGGTCTCATTTTTATGGCCTGTCTGACCATTAAGACCAATCAAGGCCATTTTCTTGTAACTGAATGTAATGCAGCTTTGAGTTGAGGGGGGGGGAGTTGGCTGTTTAGCCCATGATTAGGCCAATACAACCTTGAATCACATTAGCTGGGCTCCTGCAATCTCCAATAGTAAGTGGTAAGTAAATCACATTATGTATCTATTATTAGGTTATTTCCCCTGATGAATCTTACGTGTCTGTCTGTGAAATAGGAAGCGCAAGGCATCAGAGCTCAGTTAAATCTGTTAGAGAATATTTATTAGACGCGTGCTCGATCAACATGAAATTGTGACAATGACAAATGTGTCCTGTGTGCTGTAGCATTTTAAAGATACTTTGGGCTTTCTGTGCCAATAATGTACAGGGTTTATACAGAGCAATAAAACATTCAGATATAGTAGAAAATGGATTAGATAATTTATGTCTTTTTCCAGCCTGCATCTATTACATTGTATTGGTAGTGTGGCATGTGCTACTGGTAGAATGGCATATTGCATATTTGCACAAAATATTCCTTCAGCATGTAGGCATATTTTTCTCACGAGGTTCTTTATAATTCGTTTAATGTAAATGGTCAGCATGACATTCAGACAATACATTACGCTCATACTGATGAGCTAGGTACATTGGGGGCCATATTACATTCTTCACGCTAAAGTTAGGGCTCAGCTGTGTGAGCGTTAACGTTAGCTCTGGTTGCCCTAGCGCGGGCCACCCATATTACATTCTGAATGCTAACAGTTTAACCCCTTAAGGGCCGCTGACGTACTATGTACGTCCTGCCCACAGGTCTCCTTTAGACCCGCGGACGTACATAGTACGTCAGCGGCGCCTAACCCCCCCTCTCGCCCGATACTTCCCTCCCTCGCTGGATCCCTCACAGATCTGGCAGGGAGGAAGCCTGCCCTTGTGATTTACATGGGCCGTCGAGCTCAATGACGTCACCACGCTGCGTGGTGACATCATCAGCAGGCGTTCCCATTGAAATCAATGGAGGGGAGGGGGGGCTCCTTCGGAGCCCTCTATCTCCCCAGCCATTGAAGATAAGAGATGCAAGTTGCACCGCTGGAAAGGGGAGAGTCTCTGCATTAACTGTACTGTACTGCATTAACGGTTTCGGCAAATTTGCACCGAATTGCGATTCAAACCTGGAGGGGGCTGACATCGTGGATGTCAGCCAAGCCTCCAGGTCACCCCCCACCCACTGACATCCTCACCATATGTGTGAGTATGTCAGTGGGCCAGTTAACCCCCTAGCTGCCATGTGGAGATCCTTGGATCCCTTTGGATCCCTTTATCTCCCGATCCGTTGGCAGCGAGAGGGTCATATTTGATATCATTGGAAAGGCCTGATCTGGCCTGAATTGGCTATGACCAGGTTTGGTGTAAAAATAAAACTTTAAAAAATAAATAAATAAAAATATAATTTAAAAAAAAATATATATATATATATTTTTAAAACATTTTGTCTGGGGTGGGGTTTAGTTAATTAGTACCTAGGCTGTCATCTAAAAATAATTAGCATAAACCAGTCAGAATGAGCTCAGTGCACATAGGTGAACTGGCTCAGCAGTGAAGGGGTTAAAAAGCAAAAACATGTAAAAATTGGGTATTTCTATTCTCGGGACAATATTTTGAAACTATTTAGCTGGGGTCTTTTTTGGTGGTTGTAGATTTTGGGGATTAAATTCAGAAAAAGTGTGTTTTTTCTATTTTTTTCATCATATTTCATATTTTTTTTATAGTAAATTATTGGATATGATGGAAATAATGGTATTTTTAGAAAGTCCATTTAATGGCGGGAAAAAGGGTGTATAATATGTGTGGGTTGAATAAACGAGTAAGAGGAAAATTTGACCTAAACACTAACAGCGCAGAATTGTAAAAACAGCAGCGGTCACTAAAGGACGGATTTGTGTAAAACTGCCCGGTCACTAAGGGGTTATAAAACCTAGCGATTCAGATCTTACGCTTTTCAGTGCGAGCTTATTGTACCTCGCGCTCCCTATACTTAACATGAGGAGCACAAAGAGGTAATTAGTGTTAGGATTACAAAGTCCTAACGCTAGTTACGTCCCGCTGCGGTTAACTAAAAAGTTAACCACAGCTAGGAACTGTTGCTAACGGATTCCACTTCTGCAGAGTCAGCACAAGCTGAAACCCCCGCCTCCAAAATTCACATACTCGCCTCTCATCCCGCAGCGACTCCATGGAGGGTGTGCTTGCGACGGCGCGTAGTGCTGCCTCGAGCATTCCGAGGTTTAGTGCTGCGTGATGGGGCAGGCTACTGGATTAGCACCTACACTGTAATATCACACTAAAACAGGGATGCTAATGGGGAAACCTGCAGGCGCAGGTTTTCCTCCTTGGCGTCCCCGTTTTAGGCTAGGGTCAGACGAACGCATTTTTATGTTGTCTGTGAAAAAGTGCGTTCGAACGAATGGACGCATTTTTTCACAGAATACGTGATAGTGGTCATACTATGCGCATTCTCGTCCGTGATTTTGTACGGATCATCAATAAAACACTTTTTGTGTCTGAACGTTATGTTGGCCGGACATTAGCAGCGTCTGACGTCTCCTAATCACGCACACACGCCGCTAGCGGACGCAGCGCACTCTGTACGTCAGTACCTGCGGTTTCACGTTCTCGAAAAAATGCGTTCATTTTCCACTTGCGTTGCGCAGCCGGACTTTTGTGCGACCGTACTTCGTATATTGGCCGTCATTGCCCGGCATCTGCTGCTAGTGCGGCCGTGATTAAGTGCGGCTGCACGCGCGTTCGCACTGCCTCAGTCTGACCCTAGCCTCAGCGTGAAGAATGTAATCTAGCCCTGGGTGTTTAGTGCACCTGCTATGGTGCCCATCAGGGCTGGATTTACATCTCAAGAGCCTGTAGGCACAGAAATCTCAAGCAACCCCACCCAAAAAAGTGCCAAAGATACTTTTTAAATTTTTCTTTTGGGGGAAACAAAACAATAATTAACATTTTAAAAAAATTAAAACCAGTTTCTCGCTGTGCTCGCATCAAAAGAAGGAGCAGAATCTGTTGCCTTAAAATGAAGCAAAAATGGAGCAGAATGTTAGGGCACAGGTTAACCCTAAAACAAACACAAATAGTAACCTAAACCTAACCTTAATTTCTTAGTCTAACCCTAGCTATAGAAAATGATGCTCCATTTCGGCCCCAAGCAACATAAATTCTGGGTATTAATTACAGAAGTGGCCAAGGGTCTTTTTCAAGACGTGACCTTTTTACCATTTCATATTTTGATAATTTTATACGTGAATAATGGACATTGCCTTTGCTTTGCAACAATTTTTTTTTTTTTAACAATTTTGTGGTCATGTTTCTGTGCTTACCTCGTTTAATACACTTCGGTGCGCTTCGGCGATTTCTATTTAAAAAATGGAGCCGCCAAAGACCTCTGAATGCCGCCGAACTACAGGAAAAAAAAAAAAACAGATTTCTGCTATTCTGTTTAAAGCTGTTTAAACCAATAAAGGTGCTTTAAAATGTATGTGAACAATAAAGTTCCTATAAAAAATTTAATTTACAACAAAATGTTCCAAAAAATAAATAGACTGCTTTGTGAAAAAGAAAATAAAAAGACGGGTGAATAAAAACAAAATAAGATTTTAATTTTTTTTACTCACTCAATCCTATGAGAGTCACCTGTTTAAACTTGTCGAACTGAACCAACGAAAATCAAGGCATTTCCCTGACACTTTGGTGCAGTTCGGCGTTCTCTGAATAGGTTAACCATTTTTTCTATATGGGACAATTTTGCTTCCGCGGATGATTGCAAAATTGTGATGAACTCCACCGTATTTCGCTGTCAATTCGCCAGTATTTGGTGAATTGGCAGTTTAGTGAATAGACCAACTGCCACGAAATTGCACCGTATGTGAAATTCACTGTTCGATGCAATTTGGTGACAAGTTCGCTGCTTACTGACTAACCCCTTTAGTCAATTTGGCAATAATAAAGATGTGATTCACTTGACATATAAATATGTTGTGGGTATTTTAAGTAAAAGGGTGGAGGTAAACTTTTTTTTTTCCCTGTGTTGACAAGATCTGAAATTTCTTTATACAAAGTATTTATTACTTTCTGCAGGTTTTTAGAAAATTTTCACCGGTTGTGAACTGCTTTGAATCCTCCCAAACAGATGTTTACTCTACAAATATAATTGAGACATATGTCAAGACATTCTCTAATCTCAGTTCTGACATCTATTTTTTTTTTTTAGGTTTCTGCTGCTGTTCTTTTGTTCATTGTCTTTTATCATCCTTCCTTTATATTCTTATGGCAAAACGATAACCTTTTAGATGATTTTACCTGCTTTGTCTTTATAGAGCAACCATAAAACTGTTTAGTTCTGAGGTGCACTGGATAGAAGAAAATATTTCTCGATGGAAGTGGCCTTTGTATATTTTATATACAGTGGCAAGAAAAAATATGTGAACCCTTTGGGATTACGTGGAGTTTTGCATGAATTGGTCATAAAATGTGCTCTGATCTTCATCTAAGTCACAACAATTTGAAAAACACAGTCTGCTTAAAATAATAGAACACAAACATATGTTTTCATGTGTTTATTGAACAGAACATGTAAACATTCACAGTGCAGGGTGGAAAAAGTATGTGAACCTTTGTACTTAATAACTGGTTGACCCTCCTTTGGCAGCAATAACCTCAACCAAACGTTTCCTGTAGTTGCAGATCAGACCTGCACAACGATCTGGAGTAATTTTGGACCACTCCTCTTCACAAAACTGTTTCAGTGTAGCAATATTCTTGGGATGTCTGGTGTGAATCGCTCTCTTAAGGTCATGCCACAGTATTTCAATCGTGTTGAGGTCAGGACTCTGACTGGGCCACTCCAGAAGGCGTATTTTGTTTTGTTGAAGCCATTCTTTTGTTGAATTACTTGTATGCTTCGAGTCATTGTCCTGTTGCATCACCCATCCTCTGCGGAGCTTCAGTTGGCGGACAGATGGTCTTATGTTTTCCTGCAAAATGTCTTGATAAACTCTGGAATTCATTTTTCCATCAATGACAACAATCCGTCCAGGCCCTGAGGCAGCAAAGCAGCCCCAAACCATGAAGCTCCCTTCGCCATGTTTTACAGTGGGGATGAGGTTTTGATGTTGGTGTGCTGTGCCTTTTTTTCTCCACACATAATGTTGTGTGTTTTTTCCAAACAACTAAATTTTGGTTTCATCTGTTCGCAGAATATTTTGCCAGTAGTGCTGTGGAACATCCAGGTGCTCTTTTGCAACTTCAAACTTGTTGCAATATTCTTTTTGGACAGCAATGGCTTCCTCCGTGGTGTCCTCCCATGTACTCCATTCTTGTTTAATGTTTTCCTTATTGTAGATGTGTCAACAAAAATGTTAGCATGTGCCAGAGATTTCTGTAAGTCTTTAGCTGACACTCTAGGATTCTTCTTTACCTCACTAAGCATTCTGCGCTGTGCTCTTACAGTCATCTTTACAGGACGACCACGCCTAGGGAGAGTAGCAACAGTGCTGAACTTTCTCCATTTGTAGACAGTCTGTCTTACCGTGGACACATGAACATCAAGGCTGTTGGAGATACTTTTGTAACCCTTTCCAGCTTCTTTCCATTCAACAATTCTTGATCGTAGGTCTTCTGAGAGCTCTTTTCTGCGAGGCATGGTTCACATCAGGCAGTGCTTCTTGAAACCAGTAAACACAAAACTGGTGTATGTTTTTAAAGGGCAGGACAGATTTCAACAACACATCCAATAATATCACACTGATTGGACTCAAGGTTGGCTCACTCCTGGCTCCAATTAGCTCTTGGAGAAGTCATTAGGCTAGGGGTTCACATACTTTTCCCACCCTGCACTGCAAATGTTTACTCTTCTGTTCAATAAACACATGAAAACATATAATGTTTGTGTTGTATTATTTTAAGCAGACTATGTTTTTCAAATTGTTGTGACTTAGATGAAGATCAGAGCACATTTTATGACCAATTCATGCAAAACTCCACGTAATCCCAAAGGGTTCACATACTTTATCTTGCCACTGTATGTATATATACTGTGATATATATATATATATATGTCATGGCCGAAATTGTTGGCACCCCAGACATTTTTCCAAAATCAAGTATTTCTCACAGAAAAGTATTGCAGTAACACATGTTACGGAGGAAGCCATTGCTGTCCAAAAAGAATATTGCAGTACACATGTTTATTCCCTTTGTGTGTATTGGAACAAAACAAAACAAAGGGAGGAAAAAAACCCGAGATCTTGGGTCTTCCAGCAGGACAATGACCCCAAACATACGTCAAAAAGCACCCAGAAATGGATGGCAACAAAGCGCTGAAGAGTTCTGAAGTGGCCAGCAATGGGTCCAGATCTAAATCCCATTGAACACCTGTGAAGAGATCTCAAAATTGCTGTTGGGAAAAGGCGCCCTTCCAATAAGAGGAAGGGTGCAAAGGAAGAGTGGTCCAAAATTCCAGGTGAGAGGTGTAAGAAGCTTATTGATGGTTATAGGAAGCGACTGATTTCAGTTATTTTTTCCAAAGGGTGTGCAACCAATTATTAAGTTAAGGGTGCCAAGAATTTTGTCCAGCCCATGTTTGGAGTTTTGTGTGACATTATGTCCAATTTGCTTTTTTCCTCCCTTTTTTTTGTTTTGTTCCAATACACACAAAGGGAATAAACATGTGTATAGCAAAACATGTGTTACTGCAATACTTTTCTGTGAGAAATTGATTTTCTGGAAATATTTCTGGGGTGCCAACAATTTCGGCCACGACTGTATAAATATGCAGGATGTGGAAAAAATAGTAAATGTACAATCAATAAAAAATATAGGTGAAATCCATGAAATATGTGCATATGTAGAGGGATTCCTGTAAGGTTTTTAATGTTGCTGTGCGTGCAAATAGCACAAAGACCAGGAAGGGGCTCCACCAATCAGAAGCTGCTCATTTTAGTCTACTGGTTATGGTCTTCTGCAATGATTTTTATTCCAGTCTGGTAGGTGTGTATGAGATACATAGTTTATTTTTCTGGCACTTTATGGGGCATTAGTAGTATGATATATATATATTTTTTTAACCCCTTTGAGTTTCTGGAAGAGGGTGATGTCTGTGATTGCAATACCTCATATATTGGCTGCCTTGCTTTCTCATTTCTTCACTAAAAGTCTGGAGATTGCAGCTAAGCTGTTCATTGGCAAGATTCCAAAATCTCATATACTTTAGGTGTCAGGAACTTGAATATTATTGCAAGTATAGTGAATTAATTCAGTACCGAGCTTTGCTGGTATAGAATCCTATCCCCTACGCTTCCATTTCCCATGGACATTTTCAGACATCCTGGTAAAATGAATTCACAGCATGTGGGAATTCTGGTGGGTCAGAATGTTATTCTTTGAAAGCTCCAAAAAATCGTTTTGCAGGTTTATTGCTCTGCTACCTTAGGAAGCTTGTGAAGGACAATCACTTGTGAGCCGGCAATCAATTATCCAAGGGAACGATTTCTGGAAAGCTGACACGTACAATACATATTTTGTTAAGTGGAAGTTGAAACATGGGTAGAAGAAAATAACTTATTGACTGAACGGAGTACGGTTATGGAGCACACTGACTGATCTTACAAATATACCCAGCAAGAAGTAACTACACTGTCATTTGTTTCTCTTATTTTTTTTCTTTTTCTCACTAATAGAGAAAAACCATTCTCTCTGTCACTCTCTATCCTTGTGTATCTTATCTATAGATATGAATATTACAATCTGCCATCTTTTATTTAGTGTAATACTTTTTTTAATAGTACCTGGAAAAGTGAAGGAAATTGTACTTGCCAGTTTTATAACACATACCTACATGCCAAGCTCTCTGTATGACAGAAGGCAGCTGATGCCAGATGTTACGAGACTTTTCATCCATCAACTTCTACTAGAGCTTTTTTGGTGGGTTAATTGGCATAATTGGAAAAATTGCTGCATATCCCCAAATAATTTTGTGATTGCTTTGTGGATCTGTCTTTACAACAGATGCCACCTTGATGTAGTGGATGTAATTCCAATGCAAATTATCAGGAAGTTGAAGGGAACCTCAATGGAGTGATTCAAATGTATTCATGGTTTGTATGCACACATGTTGACTGCCCCTGGGGTATCCATCTCTGAATCTTTTGAGTAGAAGCAGTTCAGTAATGATGACTTCCCGTCTTAATTATACAAGGGTACTTCCATTCCTGTGAGGTCTATCTTGTTTAGATAAAATTACTTATGGACAAAGGGTCTTGTGTAGTATGATTGCCATTATTTAGGTTTTGGTAAACTAATATCGGTAGTTGAAAATGAGTAGTTGGAGGGGTTCGATCATCTAAATCGAGTTTAATCTGGGTAAATACAGGTGGATTAGTCCCTAGCTGAAGTTCTGAAATGTAAATTGCTAAAAATCAGAAACCTATTTAAACATTGACATTACACCAAAAGTGTAAATTTCCCCACCTGTCAAAATCTGACAGTGAAAAACGTTTTTAAAATATTGTATAAAATTACCTTCAGACTATCAGGTCTATTCACTAAAGGTGAAACTCCGAATTGGCAGGAGAAGTGATTCTAGGTCAAAATAGCCAATCCACAAAAATTCCTGCATTTATCACTGATTGATGCTGTTATTCATTAGTGGCTCCCAATAATTATGAGTATAACCAGGAGCTGCTAAGAGTTTAGGACCGACTTTTAGTCTTTGGGACTCTTCATTTTCAGTTCCCGCAAGAATAGGAGTCAATATATGGAATGCAAATGACATCTGTTGGTAATGAACTCAGTTTTGTATACCGTAGATACTCGAGTATAGCGCGACCCGAATATAACGCGACGAATAGAGATTTATTATGGAAATGCGAGTATACTCAAGACTCGAATACAACGCGGGGAACAAAATTTTACTATGCCGGTAAACAATTAAAATCCTTCCAGGTTCTCTTAACACAGTCAGGCTACCCCTCAGGCCAGGGTGCTCTGCTCTAGAATGATTGCAGTTGTTACCAAGTATGAAGCTGCCGGCCACCCGTCGTCTTTACTAGCGATTTAGATGGCCAGCGGAGGCGAGCGAGGTGAATGATTGGCTTAAACTGAGCGTGCCCTCTGGCTGTGAGGGATCCCACCTCTCCCAAATCGGGGAGTTCCTGAAGTGTTTGCAAGGATCAGGGGAGCCTGCATTCACTTCAGCGAGACTACGAAACTTACGGGAGACTTGGGATCCAGAGCAAGGCAATTTTTTTTTTCTTTTACACGTGATACAGATGTCTCGAATATAACGCAACCCCTCCAATTTTATGGTAAATTGTTGTCACGAAAATCTAGCGGTATACTCTAGTATCTACAGTAACTGCTTCAGTTCCTTATTCCATTCATCTATTTCTTGGATAGCTTGTGTTCCATTTATTTATTTTTCTTATAAAGTATTTTACCAGGAAGGATACATGTCCTGGGTACCAATAATGGTCCTTTATCGACTTTATGGTGATCTAATTAGAGGAGCAGCAAGCTACTCCTAACCCCACAATGGCCTTTCTCATAAAACTCCAGTATTATTATTTTTTAATTATTAAATGGATGAAAATTGAACTAGAAATGTTGTACAGATAATATAGAAATTCTAAAACTCACACAACGCTGTTTTCTTTATGTGGTTTTCTTAAGAAATATTTGTCCACAAGCAGAAAATGTTCAGAATCTGTGAGCATGTCGTATTCATACGATGCGAAGAATGGATTATATCGAAATAGCAATGGTATTGTACAAGGCTTATTTCTTTTTAGAATCTGGTAAGAGTCAAAAGGTCCAGCAAGGTAGCGGCGAAGTTTCATTAAAAACCCGTGTAGCTGCCTGAGTGATTGCTGATTTTTATTAATGGCCCTTGTATCAACAGGATCTGTGTTGTGTAATGAAACAGATGCTCTAATGGGCACATTATTTATTGTGTGTCCCTGTAGATCAGTTGTATTGATAGATGTCCCTGACAAGTGCAATCACAGAATAAATCTATTTCAAGCAGCTATTTAATGTCTGCCTTGAATTACACTGGGCAGTAATGATGGTCTAGTAGAATGCAGGTGATGTCATTTTCAATAATATCCTTCTACTGATGTGTGCCCTGACCCTCACATGAGCATGGTGCATTTGTTCTTCTCCAGCTTTTATTCCCATATCCTTAAGAGTTATTGGAAGTGGTATGCCTAGTGAATTAACTGACTGAAGATGTTCGGGTGATCCCACTAGATTACCAACACAGAAGGGTGACCAGCAACCTAGTAGTCAAACCGTCATTTACATTAGCAAAACCCTGGTTTCCTATGTAGAGGGGGACAATGGTTTCCTTTATGTAGAGGTGCTCTGTTTCTCTGAAATTGTGTCAGTGTTATTTCCTTAAAGTAAGGAATGTTCCCTATTATCTTAATGGCAATAAGTGTAATCACTGGTACTCTGACAATTCGTTGGGATGAGTAGGACTAGGAAACTGGACTCTAAAAGGGAAAAAAAATCAAGTCTTAAAAAAAATATGGCCCCATGACTTCAGGAACTGGGTACTTGTACCATAACTAACATACTATAGTAAGATTAAATTCTAGTGCATCAGTGTCTTTGCAGCAAATACAAACCCATTTTTCAACACCGTGTATTTGGGTGTACATATACAAATTCAACCAAGGGAAATATAGGAACTTATTTTGCTTGTTGGCATCATAGTCTATGTTGTCTAGATACAAGATTATTAAGGTAAAGTTGCTAAGAAATGTTTATTTATGCTTGATGTAGCCTACCTGTACTAAGGGTACAAAAGAATTTCCAAGGCATTAGTTATACCATGGAACACAGTGAAGACAGTCATCATCAAGAGGAGTAAACAGTGCCATATGTGTGTGTATATTAACCTTGAAAATGGCTCCAGAGAGCCGAAACGTCAGTCCACTTTTAAATGTACTAAATAAACTTTATTATTTTATTTTTTATCAAGTTCAGCCATTCCCTTTAGTTTTTTAAATACAGTATCTCACAGAAGTGAGTACACCCCTCACTTTTTTGTAAATATTTTATTATATCTTGTCGTGACAACACTTAAGAAATGACACTTTGATACAAAGTAAAGTAGTGAGTGCTCAGCTTGTATAACCGTGTAAATTTGCTGTCCCCTCAAAATAACTCAACACAGCCATTAATGTCTAAACTGCTGTACAGTGTATAGGTCACATTAAAGGTGGAGGAAGTTCTGAAATGATTTATCTTTGTCTCATTTTTTTACATCACAGAATCCTGTCATTTTAACAGGGGTGTGTAGACTTTTGCTATCCGCTGTGTACTTTTTGTTCTCCACCACAACCCTTGTAAGTAGTGATTTACCCTACGGGTCCAAGCATCCACTGCAACTGGTCACTATGCCTAGCTCCTAGCTGATGAGGGTCCAATAAACCCAAAACAGCGCTGTCCTAGGAGTGGTTTTGACCAGTTGCATAACCTTATCTCTGCTACAAAGCCACAGTGTGGCATAGCATTGATTTTAGGGTTCTGTGTAATAACAGATCCAGGATGCATAAAAGTGAGACAGATGTCATTTGCATATCCTACCCAGAATTCCTTGCTGCATATGGGGAATGTGGCACAGGAGCTCTGGGATGCAATTCATCGAATTGCTGTGAGGTGCAAATGGCTTCTGCAATAATAAACACACATGTGTGTGTATGTATGTATATATATATATATATGTATATTGGCCTTGACCAGTTGCATTAACCTGATCTCTGCTAAAAAAAAAAAAAGCCATAGTATGGCATTGCATTGATTTAAGGGTTGTGTGTAAAAACAGACACAGGATGCAATAAAAGTGAGACAGAGGTCATTTGCATATCCTACCCAGAGTTCCCTGCTGCATATGGGGAATGCAGCACAGGGGCTCTGGGATGGAGTTCTTTGAATTGCTGTGATGTGCAAGTGGCTTCTGCAATAATAAAAAATATATATATATATTGTACAATCGCTTGGTATTTCTGCTGTTTTTGTTTAAATTTCTTGTAAAAGGAAGAAAAAAAGTAATTTGAAAGACATTAGGCATTTTTAATTCCACACCTACCACTTTCCTTTTTTAAAGGGACACTACCACTTACATAAGCTGTAACTAGATGATGTTTGCCTTACAAACAAAACCACTTTATAAAATACATGCTGCTGTTTTTTATTCTTTCAAACAATTGCATTTAAAAAAGAAAAACGAAGTTAGGTATTTATCTCTTGTTTCCATTTTGTGGATTTTTACAATAATGTAACATTTACTAAATTCTTATGGTGAGTTTTACTTTACATCAGTGACTTAACTTCTACGGTATTTAACAGTCAATGTAGCAGAGGAGGAAGTGTTTTGATAAGGCTGCAGTCGCTGTATTGTGTTGTGTTTGCTTCTAGAGAGAAGAGATGGCAGTTGAATAAGATAAGACAGGGAACAAAAGACTTCTAATCTAACCCCTGATGATGTCCTTTGCATACCTCCCACACTATTTGGTGCTCTCAGTCAGTTTCCATGACTACAGACCCATTCACTCCATTCTATGCTCAATGCCACCCAGTGAGGGGGGGGGGCAGCTTACAACGAAAAGATCACAAACTGGATGCACCCAGTGACACATGTAGAGTAAAATGTATTCTTAAGTAAACATACATGAGAAAAACAAAGCACATGTATGATATCAGCAACATAAAATACACAAAATAAGTACATTTCATTTGTTGGTGGTAGTGGCCCATTAAATTGCTTTTTGTTTTACAAGGTTCTTGGAAAATGCATACATCAAATGAAAACAAACTAGATATTGGATGAGTTTCCTAAAAAAACAGCAACAACAACAAAACAAACATAAATAAGATAAAACCAAACTGATAATCTGCTCTGATGATGCAAAATGATTGAGCTAGTTCTTGATACCTTCAATATTCATATTCTTTGGACTTCAATAATGCATCATCTGTCTGGCACATTGCATAATTTAGTATAACTTGGCATCTTTCTTCATAGAGAATAACAAATTTTACACAACAGTTTTTCAAAACGCTCTGGTGGATTTTGCCAAGTTAATTTAGCAATACCATGCAGTTGTTGCAGTAACTGAGTGACCTGCACTGTGCCTTATTAATTAGCACTGGGTAAGCATCACTGACACTTAGAATTGCACTGCAAAACTATTCTGTATGGAGCCTTCAATGCCAGAGATTTGCAGCGATGAGGAAATCTGATTATTTGTGTGGATTCAGCGTAACAGTACTTTGTGTGGGACGTGTATGACAAATCTTTTAGTGGGCGAATGACAGTATTAGTCACCTTACTGGCAGTCGTTCAAGCGTATATATTTCACGTCAGCTGTCTAAATGTGACTTAAGCTACATCTCCAGGTGCACTCTCCGATAAATTACATCTACATCAGATTGGGTTTTTTCTTCCCTTAAAAATGTACAAGGTGTCCACTGCACACGGTTTGGTTGATCATATCCAAGGTGGCCTGTAGTGAATGAACAAGAAGGAAAAAAATATATCATATCCTTTAATTTTGACTGGCGCAGCTTTGAGGTTGTGATGAACTAGACTAATTATAAAATAATTGGAGCCTACCAGCCAAAGCTTGTGCACCGTAGATGTCTTTGAGGGTTAACAGCTCATCACAAGTCCAGAGTATTAGCTTTGCCTTACATAGGGTTCTTTGTGGTCACTCTCTCATCAAAAATTCTTTGTAAGAAAGGTATCAAGCATGGTATTAAAAAGACATTTAGGGCAGTATAACAAAGTTGGTGCTAACGTAACCAGAGCCGTTGTAAACTTAACAACTCCATTTACTATAATGGCTCTGGTAAGTTTACAACAGCTCTGGTTACGTGAGCACCAACCTTGATGTGGAACTAAATTGACTCTACAGCTTTGGATGACAATTGTATTGTTCAAAACCTTGAGGTGTTTTATTTTTTTATTTGTGTCACCGGTTGACTTGTTAAGTTTGTAGTAACTTTAATGTGCTTGAGACTTCGTGTTTGGGTGAGGGGCGAGTTGGCCTATTTAACCAACATTGCAAAGAAACCGTGTACTCGTGAATCGAAAAGCAACCAGAAATATCCATCTTGTATGAGCCCTGATAAACATCTACTTTATGAGCAGGAATTTTTAACCACTTGGCTGCTAAGGACGCACTCAGTGCGTCCAGCCAAGTGGTTCTCCTGTGCTATGGACGCGTTGAGCAGATGCAGAACACATACAGCTGAATTATCTTCACACAGTCCATCCGTAATGTGTTCTGTTCAGCAATGAATTTTGATACATTTTGTCAGTATTAGTACCATGGATAGTAATAAGCCTGCCATTATCCATGGTGCTGATATGAAGAAATAGATCGATTAATATGTGTTTCACCATCGGTGACTGTCCATGGTTCTGATCTGAGTCTGAACCATGGACAGTCGCCGATGGTGAAACACATATTATCGATCTATAACGACAGGCTTGTTACTATCCATGGTACTGATACTGACAAAATGTATTGTATCAAAATTCATTGCCGTACAGAACACATACGGACGGACTGTGAGAAGATAATCCAGCTGTATGTGTTCTGCAAAAGAATAAAACAGACCTCGTTATACATTTAAAATAAGTTAGGAAGAACCCTAACTATTAACTCAAAAATTCCCGAAAAATGCAAAAATAATCCTAACAAATAAATAAATGCAGACACTTCTAGCTGTAAGTGAAAAAAATAAATGCTTTAAGATATATTTAATAAAAACAGGAATTTTTCACTGGAACAAGTGAAGAAAGTGACGGACGATATGAAATTACGAAATCCGCAACGGAACCGAAATGGACTCGAAACGATACAAAAATACATTGTCCGAAATGAACCGAAACGGAACCGAAATCGTGAATAGAACGAAAATGACTTGCAATTTTACAAATTTCATGTGCATACGAAATAACAATTTTTTTTTCGTTTCGTATCGGGAAATATTTCGGATGGTGTGTATTTTGTTGCTGGTCCGGTTCGGAACATCGGACGAATCCGAAGCACCGATTCGGTCCGTTTCCTGAGAAAATCTAATCGGTACGAAAAGAAACATCCCTAGTTTAAACATGAGCAAAAGCGGTAAAAATGAGCACAGCACACAGGTGTGAAATGGCTCAGCAGCGAAAGGGTTAATGACATGAAAAAGGGCAAAGTCTTACTCATTTATGTTGGACGAGGATTAAAGCTGGCTACAGTCCCAAACATTTTTCTGTGAACATCATGGGTTATTTCATACATGTTTCAATCAAAATGACCATTTTTGGGTACGCAGATGTTGGTCTATCCTGAAAATTACCCGTAATCCACTCAATTCGTCAGAATGAGTGTATGCTCATGCTTTCTATATTTCCATTACAAAATAATTTATCAGCAAATCAGTGGAGTGGAATTTCCCCACTGTATAAACACTACCTCCTCTCCTGGTCCTTGAGAGTATGTGATTACATATTCTTAATCTTTCCTGAAATTAATTTGAGTAAATAACCATTAATAATTACTTTTGAATAATTTATTCACTGTTGGTGACTATAAACCACTGAGATGAAGCCTTCAATTAGTGAGAAATTACTTTCCATGGACACAAGGGAGGCCGCACCAGTGTTGCCAAGTGTTTTCTTATTTTTAGCACCAGTAAATTCACAGTGCGTTTAATTGTTTCTGCTACTAAAGAGCCTTTCCATTCATATTATTTATTTTCCTATCTTACTAGTTGGAAGGTTTTTCATTCCAATAAAGATGTTTTTGATGGAGCCCTATTCCGACCGAGCCATTAAGCAAATGTCTGGTCATTATATGTAACTTTGCTTGTGGCTCGGACTTTGTGGCTGTTTCATTTGGGGCACATCGGCAAACTCAATTCAACATTCATGGCACGATCACCGAAGTGCACTGAATCGATCCGCCGAAAGCCGTTGATAAACCACCGAACGCTGCTGAAAAATCACTGAACCGATCCAATAAACTGCCGAACCCTGCTGAAAAATCACCTAACCGATTCATTACCCACTGAACGCCGTTGAGAAATCGCCGATCCGATAAACCACAAAACGCCAGTAAAAAAATCACCAAACCGGTCCAATAAATCACTAAACGCAGCTGCAAACCCACTGAAGGCAGCCGACAATCCTCCGAACAGCCCGCTGAACAATTCAGATCAGCTGCCGAAAAAGCCGACCAGCCGCTGAACAGAGGTACAAAAAAACCCTACTTTTAAATGGTGTTTCATTTTAATGCATGAAAATAATATACATTATAAGGTCCTACGAATAACAATAAAAAGGTCTGTTACAGTTTTGGAAAAAAAAACGCCATTTAAAAAAAAAATCAGAATAAAAACTTTGGCAAAAAAATCCCAGAAAATGCCTAAAAAAAATCTAAAAAGTGGATTAATAAAGAGACTTTTTGCTGCAAATGAAAAGAATAAACGATTGAATAAAAAATTTATAAAAACGGGAATCTTTTTTTCACATTGAAACCTATGGGATTTGCTCGTTTAAACATGTTTAACAAAACCACTAAGGCTGGGGTTCAAAACCACTAAGGAGCACTTTTCACGTCCGCCTGACCGCACTGTTTCCTGTCCATTGTAGCTTTTCAAAGGAGTCAATAGAGAACAACACACGAAACACGTGCGTACTTTTTCACGTGTGGGCAACGCATGTTGCAAAGGACGCCAAGATGGCATCAACATGAAAAAGCTACACTGACGTAGAGAAACCCCCACATACAGCTTTTTTTTTTCTCCACATCAGTCAAAACTATCTGATACAATGTAACCACAATCTCCTCCTTTAAAAAGTGTTTCCGTTACTGTGCGCAATCAGTGCGCTCGTCTGACCTAGACTAAAAATCAGGGCATTTCACCAACTTTTCGCTGCTGTTCAGCGTTCTCTGAATAGATTAACCATTACTTTTCTATGCAGAATTTCACTGCTGTCGAATTGCACCGTATTTCACTGGCAAATCGCCAATATTTGCCAAGTTGCCAGCTTTCTGAATAGCCAAATTGCCCCCGAAATTGCACCATGAAAGTGAAATTCACCGTTTGGTGCAATTCGGTGGCCAATTCGGCTCGCTTTGATTAACACCTTAAGTATATGCTGTATAGGAGCCGTTTCTTTTTGACTACAGTTACAAGAATTTATAAAGTGCTAACAAGTTCTGTAGCGCAGTACAATCAGTGAGACAGATTAACAAATATACATCCAATTTAAATACATATAACAGTAGCAGAGAGGACCCTGCTTGAGCGCTTACGATCGAAGAGACTAGCTGATGAAGGACAAGCTATTTTAACATAGCTCTTGTTCTTGGCTCTAGTCGGTATTCAGAAATAGGAATAACAGAGACTATTCCAAGAAGCGATTATTTAGTGAGATAAAATGTTTATCACAGAGAATTTATTGAACTCTTAGACAGAGTTTGATTGTCATTCACTTAACCTTCTCGTGGTTTATTGAAGCAGCCTGGCAGAGATGTCCTGCAATACATCGTGCAATCTGCGCACCTCGTCATGATCAATTTCATAGTACACTGCATGGATTCACATCATACTCTACTCACAGGTGAGCAAGGACAGTGAGAGCAACTTTTCTTTATTAGCGCCCAGGTTTGGCAGTGACCTCAATGTTTCATGCTTTCCACTCCATTGCTTCTTGTTGATGTGATAAAGCACAGTCGAGAGCGTGGCCTTTTCCACAACTATCTCTGACATCCAATACGGTATGAATTACAGGCCCTAACATATATCAAGGAGCCGGCATAGTATAAGGAAAGATAGATCTTTGACAGGACTGCTGAATATGTGAGTATTTGTTTATATTTTTGCTAATTAAATTGGAGTTGCACAATGTTTGTGTTACTTTAAAGCAGTGTTTCCCAAACCTGTCCTCAGGACTCTTTAACGGGCCAGGTTTTACAGATAACCTTGGGGAAATGCAGATTGAAACCTGCAATCAATGAGCAGCAAATCATAACACCTGTGATGTGCTTCAGATATCTTAAAAATCTGGCGATGGGTCCTGAGGACAGGTTTGGGAAACACTGCTCTAAATGAGGTCTTTTTTTTCCACTATTTAACATACGCCACACTTGGCTTTGAATCACTATTGCAGGTGATTAAACAAACTACAAATCAAATCCTAGCTCAAATTAGAGCACTTACTACACATAGTGATTCTGACTATCCAGGAAACATAATCTAATAAACAAAAGAAGTGTTACTGCTCTCAGCAGTCTGATTAAAACACTTCTGTTCAGGCTTCAGCAGCCTGAGAATTTACCTGTTGCAACATGTGTGCAAGAGGATAGAGGCCCTGCAGGATTCTGGGTCCTAAATACCTTCCCTCAGTTACTCTCCCAGACATTCTGTTACCCAACCCATGCGCTCTGCCACAATATGTACAGTATATAGGATTGATACATGTACAGGTTATCCTTGGCTTCAGTACCCCATTAACATCATATTATCATAGATCATATAAATTAATCTTATCTTGCTCAAATAAATTGTAAGCTGCTACCCACCTCAGTCCAAATTTAGTCTGCCCAGCTGTGGACATCTTAGCCCGACGCTCCTACTCATTTGTGACTGACTCTGCTCAGTGACATGATGAAGGCCCTGCCATTATTTCCAACATATTGAAAGTGACAGCCTGGCAACTAAGGGCAGGAGAGCCACCAACACCCCTAATTTCAAGCTCTCACCTGTCACTTCTGTTGCTGGCATCGTAGTTCTGCCCCTTTTGACCGTTATTTGCATTATTAGCTGGGGAAGCATCTGTAATAGGAATTAACACATAAGCTATACATTTTCGAGCTGTTTTACAAGCACAATCTATAGGTAAGGTTCAAAGTCCTATCAAAAGAGCGAACGTGAAATTATCCACGACAGACTGACTTTTAGCTTTCGAATCCTGACTTTTACCCTTCCGTATCACAATACCACTCTTAACAGGGTAATTCAAAGAGAATTGAAAAGTCACCGAACGTTCGGTGACTTTTCGTTCTCTTCAATTCGGTTCCTTTTGTCGATCCCATTTCGGTGACCCTGCGGTGTATTCAGCAAGCACCACAGGGTCCCCGAATTGCAGGGAAAGGCTGCCGCAAACCCGACGAAAACTAACCACAAAACCCGGCGAATGCACACCGAAAACCCGCAAAAACAACTGGATTAACCTGCCGAAAACCACGGAAAAACCCGAGCAGGAGCCGATCACCCGCAGCGAAGCCACCAGAAAAAGCCAACACCGCAGAAGAGGGCAGTGAATAAATTAGCAAAACCGTTTGCATGTTTGAAAAGTGAAACGCTGTTTGCAAAGAAACTACTGAGCGAAAATGTCTGAAATTTGCATATGAGGTCCAGGGAATGATAATAAAAAGGGCGGTTACAGAAAAATAAGTAAACCTAAAAAAAAAAAATAGGACTTTTTTTAAAAAAAAAAAAAAAATCCAGAAAAATGCTTAAAATGTCCTAAAAAAATCTATAAATAAAGAGACTCTTTACTGCAGAATTTTATAATGAACGGTTTATTAGATATTGAATTAAAACTGAAATATTTTTAACATTGAAGCCTATGGGATTCGCCTGAATAAATCCGCCGCATGAAACCACCGAATGGCAGGGAATTTCGGGAACCTTTCACTGCTGGTTTGTGCTCTCTGAATAGACGAAGCAGTGCTTTTTCATGGGGATTTCACTGCCCTCGAACAGGCACCAAACAGGCACCGTATGTGCAGGCAATTCGCCAGGATTTGGCGTATTGCCTGCTCTCTGAATAGCCGAATGGCCAAGAAAGATAACCGAACGCTGAAAATCAGCGTTCGGTTACCTTTCTCAAGCAATTCGGATCTCTTTGAATTACCCTGTAAATTAATTTTTTTTTATTAATATCTTTAATTTATAGATTAAGCGTCCAAGAAAATCCAGTGAACAACGAACAGCTTAATACAGTCCAAGTATTTTGTCTTGCGGAGAGCAGCATGCTGTTCAGTGGACACACATAGCCTTTGAGTTATTACAAATTGGTTCAATGTAATTGAATTGAATTGGATGCAATTCAAGGGATGCTTTATGCTCCTTCCCTGTAGAACCATTGTAATTCACTGCACTGACCATGCAATTGAATGTAACATAAGCATTTAATCTGCTGCAGAAAGAGTTAACCCTGTCTGGAAAAAAAATCTTATAAAAAGAATTAACATTTGTTTTTAGGCATATTAAGTTGGGGCTGTCTCTGGTTACAAGCATTAAGGAAATATACATCAGTGTGACTGATCCTGTGGGACCTACAATAAATAATCTGCCTTTTAAAGCATCTGTTTCCTCACAGAGAGCAGATCCCGCTGATATGTTGGTAATTAATAATAACACAGATTCTTTAATGACACATAAAAACAAGTCAAACCCAAGAGCTCTTGAGCTTTAGCCAGCTTCAGTATGACAAGGAGGTGGACAATAAGGATTTTTGATGTATTCGTTATGTGATACTATGGGAGGTAATGCCTGTATCACTCTTTCAACCCCTCTGAAAATGGACTTAGTAATATTTTTAAAGATTTTTTTTATCCTTGTCATGTTGCTCTATAAAGTAAGGTTGATATTGCATATATATATATATATATACTCCAAACTATATTTCCTGTGATTCTCAGCCCTACTATATTCCATGCTGGACACTTCCACAGAAAAGCATAGCTTCTCTGCTCAATCTGTCTCATCTTCTGCCTTGTGAATTGCATCTCTGTACCGTCTCGCACAATAAATACATGCTCATATCTCTATATCTGTTGTTCTTGTTCCAAGGCCTCAGGAATCTGATCAGACTTTCGCAGATTACCACAGCATTTCACAGATTTCTCCCATTTAACACGCCAGTGTCACAAACATAATGCGATGTAACACTCACCTTTTAGGAGGAGGTTGACTTGTCAATGCAAATGCCATTGCATTATAATGTGAATGAACGATTATAAAGACTTCATTGCCCTATCCGTAGCTTGGTTTATAATGGAGCCTTTTATCATATAACTACAGGCATCAAGGCATGGGAATGTGTACAATTATTTCTCCATTATATACTACCCAGCATCATTTAGCTGGCAGTCTCGTCAAATAAGGTTCTTTCCTCATCCAAGGTTCTTCTTATTGATCTGGTCTCTACTGGCCTTCCCTGTCGATTCCCTCAAACTGGGTTCTTCATAGATCACGTTTAATAACTCATGGACAAATCAATGTAGGTTATTTACCACAGCATGCCCTGCTAATCATTGACCCCTAAGCTGCAGGTCTTCAAGAAGGGACATCTTACCTAATAAGTTGGATGAGAGCAACACTAAGTATATAATCAATGAACTGATCTATTAGCTGTAGGCTATCAAAGTCCTTCATCTTGTTCTACCATTGACCTTCCAATAACTTATGACTTCTCTGAAGGTTTTTCCCGACATACTCTTCTCTTTGTCCTTTTAGTCGCTAGTCATCCCAGAATATTCAACCAGCATATATCTGTTTAGTGATATTACACCTTCTTCCTTATCTTTATCATCAATGTTTTTTAATACACTTTGATCAATATATCGGTGCCCGGAATCATAAATAACATTATAAAATAAAACTAACAGGGTTATTCAGAGAGATCTGAAAAGTCACTACATGTTCGGTGACTTTTCGTTCCCTGCACTGCGGGGCAAGATGGCGAATTGACTAGCAGACGAACGGGGTGGGAAAGTTCACTTGAAAGTTTGAAATTTGAAACACTGTTTGCAGAAAAACTGCTGAATGAAAATGTCTGGAATTTACACATAAGATCCAATGAATGATAATAAAAAGGGCTGTTACAGAAAAAAGAGGAAAATTATTTGGACAAAAAATGCCTAAAAGATCCTAAAAAAATCTAAAAATGAAGAGACTTTTTACTGCGGAATAAAATGATAAACGGTTTATTAGATATTGATTTAAAACTGGAATATTTTTAACATTGAAGCCTATGGGATTCGCCTGAATAAATCGGTCGAATGAAAACCACCGAACAGCAGGGTACTTCACTGACAGTCCTCTGCTGTTCGGTGTTCTCTGAATAGACGAAGCCTTGCTTCTTTATGGGGGATTTCACTGCCGTCGAAAAGGCACCGTACGACACGTGCAGACAATTTGCCAAAATTTGGCTCTCTGAATAGCCGAATGGCCCCGAAATGGCAACGTAGACTAAATTTCAGTGTCCGGTTACATTTCGGGGCCAGATCGGCTCTCTCTGAATAACCCTGTAAGTAAAAGTTGAATAATTAAGTGAAGAAGAATCAGGTTGCATTGTATTTTTCCATACATTTTCTAAATGCCATACTTGCATAAAATTTGGTGGTCCTAGTGTACTTGTTGCTGTTTAGTATTATGGATGCAGTTCTATTGCAGTGCATACACAGTGACACACCATCTATGTATGGTTTAGCACCTAGTTGTAAACCTACTTTTTCTCATTTTATCTGGATCTGTTAATCGAAGTCTGTATAACTGTGTGCTTTAGATGTTTGCTGGCTTTTACTTGCAAACAGGGGCGTACCTAGAACATTTGGCACCCGGGGCGGATCCTATATTTGGCACCCCCCCCCCCAACTTTAAAATGTAATTTTTTAAAAAAAAAAAAATATTACACATACTTTTTTAATGTTTTCAAAAATATTTTTAGTTATAGCATTCTGGCAGGAGATGACGTATACATATAATAATGATATATTATGAATCTGCCGATGGTGAATCATGTGTCCTCTGTGCTGTGCAATAAGAGATGAGTGTAGATTTTTTTTGAATAATTGTTGTTTTTAAGTGATTTTGCAAACTCACAACATATCCATCCTCCTGCTATGAACGAAAGTACACATGCGGCTGGTTTTGTTGATGGGAGTTGTGTGTGTGTTGGGGTGGCTTGTTTTGTGTGATAGGAGTTGTGTGTTGGTGGCTGGGTTGTGTGTTGGTGGCTTGTGTTGTGTGATAGGGTTGTGGGTTGGCTGGTTTTGTGTGATGGAGTTCTATGGTGGCTGGTTTTGTGTGATGGGAGTTGTGTGTAGGTGACTGGTTTTGTGTGATGGGAGTTGCGTGGGTGGCTGGTTTTGTGTAATGGGAGTAAAGTTTGTGTGGGTGGCTGGTTTTGTGTGATGGAGTTGTGTGTGTGGGTGGCTAGTTTTGTGTGATGGGAGTTGTGTGTGTGGGTGGCTGGTTTTGTGTAATGGGAGTTGTGATTGTGTGGGTGGCTGGTTTTGTGTAATGGGAGTTGTGTTTGTGTGGGTGGCTGGTTTTGTGTGATGGAGTTCTCTGTGTGGGTGGCTGGTTTTGTGGATTGGAGTTGCTGAGCAGAGAATGCGTGTGTGCTTTGCAGGTATACGATGTTGTTATGGTATTTTTTCTTTACTTTTCCAGTTTAAGACTCCCTCTTCCCTGTCACTGTTTACCCTGGGCTGCCTATTCACTGGTGATGCAGTGAATGCAGCCTGGCCTCCTCTATGCAGGACCTCACTAAGAGCCAGGCAGCTCATTGACAAATTTCTGATCACTGCAGTGCTGGTTAAGGAAAGGCCCATTTTAAACAGCAGTAAGCAGACAGGGCTTCATATTCTGCTGATATCCCCCCCCTTTACCTGCCGTTTACTGTCATCTTTTCTCTCTGCACACAAATCACATCCCCCTCCCCTCTCCTGGAGCTGCTGCGGGGCAGGGGAGGAGCTATGGAGGGAGGAGAGGGGGATTTTTATTTTATTCTATTTTATTCCTAATGCAAACATCCTGCTCCACTGCTCATTGTTTGAGAACACAGCTCAAAGCTGACACACAGTGGCACCTCCTAGTACCCCCTAATGACACCCCAATAATCACTGGTACCTGGGGCAACCCGCCCCACCGCCACTCCCCTAAGTACACCACTGCTCTGTGACATGGTCACACACAAATTTTGGCGAACTGCCAGCAAGTACGGTGCTGTTCGAAGGCAGTGCAAATCCCCATAGAGAAGTAATGGTTAATCTATTCAGAGAACACCAAACAGCAGAGAAATGTCAGTGAAATACCCCATAAAAATACCCCTTAGGTTTCAATGTTAAAAATATTCTCATTTTTATGCAATATCTAATAAACCATTTATTATTTTAATGTGCAGTAAAAAGTCTTTATTTATTGATTTTTTTTCTTAGTACCTTTTATTCATTTTTCAGAATTTTTTCCCCCTTTTTTTCTTAATAGCGGTTTCTCTTTTTTCTGTAACAGAACTTTTTATTATCAATCATAGGATCTATATGTAAATTACAGACATTTTCGTTCTGTGTTTTTTTTTTTAAAACAGCAGGCCACGGGTTTGCGGTGCCGGCATTAGGCACTTTGGGGACCCTGCACTTTTTTTTTTAAGTTTACTTATTTTTTTCTGTAACAGCCCTCTTTATTATCATTCCCTGGACCTCATATGTAAATTTCAGACATTTTCGCTGAGTAGTTTCTTTGCAAACAGTGTTTCACTTTTCAAACATTCATGCAAACTGTTTTCCTAATTTATTCACTTCACTCTGTCTGCGGTCTCGGCTTTTTCCGGCGGCTTCGCTGCGGGTGATCGGCTCCTGCTCGGGTTTTTCCGTGGTTTTCGGCAGGTTAATCCAGATGTTTTTGAAGGTTTTCGGCGTGCATTCGCTGGGTTTTGCGGTTCGTTTTCGTCGGGTTTGCGGTAGCTTTTCCCTGCAATTCGGGGACCCTGTGGTGCTTGCTGAATACACCGCAGGTTCACAGAAATGGGATCGTCAAAATGAACTTAATTGAAGAGAACGAAAAGTCACCGAACGTGCGGTGACTTTTCGAATCTCTTTGAATTACCCTGATAGTATATGTGGGGCAAGGTTTTGGAGGTTCTACTGCACCTTGAAGTCCATAACTATTGTGGCCCACCCTGCATTTGCTCATTGTGCCTTATGTCCGGGCCTGTGCATATACCATAGATGTAAAGTGATAAGGATGTAAAATGTATTATTTCACCATGTTATGGTGTACAAGAATATCAACTGCCTCTATTGCAATTTTACTCATATTTATTTTTTCCCCCTCAAACTTATTACATGTACATTACACACGTTCTGAGTATGAAGCTAGATTCCTATCCTGGTGTAAACTTAGCCAAAGCTCTGGTAAACATACAAATGCCACAGTATTTAACCCTTTTGCACCACTATGCCATCCCCTCGGCAAGTGGGACTCATCACAGCACACTGTATTGGCGTCTATGGGTCACGTCAGGCTCACCCACCAGCTGGCACTCGGCAAGTGTAATTCACTGCCGCGGATCGGTCTGTACTAAGGCTGTTCCCCCTGCAGCCTATGACGCGCATCAGCTGTGTAGGCAAGCTGGAGGAGTGACCCACCATAGCAGCCAGATAGCAGGGCATACTAGTACACCCTCCCGCCGGGCACAACTCGTCTGGCAATAAGGGGTTAATGCTCTGGTAATTTTGCCCAAGTAGTGGTTGAGTTTACACCCATCTCAGAATGGCTTCTGGGTATCGGGGGCGGTTTACATGAGGACAAAGTAATCGTGCAAATGTTAATATCGATACCGATCCTAGTATTGGTATTGGTGCATCCCTAGGTATGCTATTTTCCATGTGTTTGTTAATAACATTGTGCATTTTTACTAGAGGAAAGCATTTTTCTTTATTCTTTTCCCTCTTTTTTCAATTATTTGCTTCAGTGCATTAATTCTCTCTGAGACTTATGCCAGGTTTCTTTCTTATTTTTTTCCGTCCCTCTCTGTCGCGTTCTTTACATTTAGACTATTAAGAGCAGAAAGTAATTTTCATTATGCCTTTCGGCTACAGTTATATTACCAAAAGAGAATTGAAAATCACTAGAGAAAATTGTATCGTTTTATTTACATAACACGTTTTCAATTTGGTGATATTATCAACCACCTCCATATTTCTTTTTAATTTGATAAATAATTTAAAATTGACATAAATTTTTCAATTTTATTGATGAAAACCACTGGCTATTCTGATGTACTTATACCTGAAGTTGCAGAAAGAATGAAATGTATTATAGTGAATATTTAGTCATTTTATTGACTGAATATTTTCTCTTAAAAAAGCCATCACTATTTTTTATTGAAATTAAGAGTTTGCCTCCTATTATAATCTCTTTATGCATTATTTTATTCTCTAAACCTATTGGGAAATCCCACTTATCGGTGCCTTTCTGGGCATTTCCCTAGCTGTGTGCGGTTACAACCATCTTTATAGTCAACTTTTTCATTTTGCAGGACTAATAAGGCACAAAACTGTGCCGCGACACTCCAGCAATTCTTAAGGATATATTTTATGATTTAAGAGCGTAGTATTAGGATGTTAAGATTCTGTTTTAAGCTATAGTTTCATAATGTATCTCACCTTGTGTCACTATTCCATTATATGCTCTTTTTGCCACTCTCCTGTTAGTCACACATCTCATTCTGCCACAGCACACCAAATTACTGTGACACACCTGAGAAGTTTTTACTGCACACACAGGTTAAAAATCAGTGCTCTGCGGGATGTACCACCATTAACACTTTCACTACCGTGATCATGTTTACACGATCAGCAGCAGTGGCAGACACAGCAGTCAGAGGTCATGTAGCTATATTATTATTATTAGTATGACTGCTAATTTAGTTTGCATTTGGGCCCCAGAACATGCCCCTACAATTTTAGCACCTGAGGCATGATGTCCTAGGAGCTAACACTTTTTAAAACCAGCTGGAAAATGCGTCTGACAGCACCCCAGGTGATCCTGCACAGAGACCTGAACTGCAGTAACTCCATTTGCCCACCAGATGGCACCATCTGCTTGCCAAATAGGTCATTACAATAAGCCATACATTGCGAACATTTGTAAATATTTCTTGCTGTATAATTAATTAAAATGATTTTCCAAAAAACACTGGTACCTGACAGTGTTTTTTTTTTAATCACTTGGTATTGAAGGGGTTTTGTCCTCATTGTGCCCCAGAGCGTCTTATCATAGCGAAGGGCATACAGGTAACGGAGAACTACTGCATGTTCACAAATCCTGACATCAAGTGCACCTGTCTCATATCTCAAGTTGAGATGAGACGTTCAGAGTCAATTTCATCCTGTGACGATATTTGAGTTTGTAAACACACACTGGCTCTCAATTACCTGCTTTGTCCAGTTAAATATTGAGAATCCTGGGAATTATTCAAAGCCATACTGCATCCTACTTGACCCTTTATATGCCAGATTCACAATTTTTGGCTCACATTTTTTTACTCTACAAGGTGTTGTGGAACATGTCAGCCAACAGAAGTGGTATGAAGGTGTATTGGTTGTAAACATGGTGTTGATGCAGTAGATTGCAGTACTGATGTTTTTTGGGAGGTCTGCAAGGAAATCAAAAATTTCAGATTTTCTGGCATCTTACGGCCATTAAAGAGGGACTTGAACATGTGATAGAAATGGAGAGGAGGATAGCAAAAATCTAAGCCAGTGTCAAACTCCAACTCCATTATTTCCAATTGTTTTGCACTGGAGCCAGTGTTGTCTAATATAACAAAGACATGGATATACTGCACAGATGTCAATCGCCTGGAGGCTATGTAAGCCACTAGATTGGTTCAATGGTGAAACCATTGCAGACTGATGTTGAGAAGACTGCCCCTGTTATAGCGACATGGTTATTAGAAGAATGCTATGTTCATCTCCTGCAGGAAGCAAATGAAGAAGATTACTGTTTGAAGCATATTTAGGTAATTAAATATAATCATTTTTTTCTGTTTTAACTGCTTTAACTGCTTTAACTCGTGTTTTTGGATTGTTTCAGTCTTTCTCTCTCCCTCTACTCACTTTTTTCCTCTCTTTCTCGTTCACCCTCTCTCTCCTCCCTCCCTCTCTGTCCATTTCTCTCTCTTCTCCGCTCTCTCTGTCCCATTTATCCCCCTATCTTTCCCTCTCAATGACGATCACTTGTGTTCTATAGCTCTTTATTTTTCTATACCTCTCTTTTTATGTGCCATTCTCTCCCTTTTTCCCTTGCTTTATTTTCTTTCTCACTCTCCTCTCTCCTTCTAGTTCTTTTTCACTCCCTCTCTTGAGTTTTTCAGGTAAACGATATCTTTGATAATCACCTCCAGCAATAGATATACCATTCCATTATTTATTTCCTAAGTTTCTTAAGACTAAGCACTGCTGACTTATATCTTGGCTGGGAGCCACCAAATTGTGTATTGGCCCCACGTTTCGGTACACATAAAACACGTTTATTTTTCATTAAGTTCTCCTTTTCAAATCACCATTGTTTCATTTCCTTTTTGCTGAAAGCTTTACTCACGAGCAACATGTCATAGACAAAAGTGGGGGCTGTCTTTTGTCAGATTGCAGCTTCTCTGATACGGTTATCTGCTGGAAATGCCTGGAGTTTCCTTTATGCCTGGACCTCTTCAGTGTCCTAACAGACGTTTGGCATAGACCGACCGCTTCATGGCAGTATGGATTGCAAGTTATGGTGACCACATTAAAGATGGACATGCACTCACCTCTGATATTCAAATGCCAGTTTATGCATTTATCTTATACAAATCCCACAGAATCTGCTTGCGCTTTATAAATAACGAGTTATAGGAATGAGTCTACATAAATCAGCACAGTGTTTTAAACTGGCACAATACACTAAGGCTAGAGTCAGACGAACGCAGTCTGAGCGCAATCTGCGTGCTTGCATAACGGACAGACGTACTGACGGAAGATACTGTAGACACAACACGATCTGTTTTTTTTGACGGACGTAGAACATAAAGGGAACTATGGGAAATAAAATTAATATGAAAAAAAAAATTTTGAAAAGGATATGAAAAGCCATTTTGTGCGTCAAGGTGCTGGACGTCGTAAATGCGCTGCGTCTGACATCTCATCACTCATACAGAATGCTACACGGACGTGGCGCACTCTGGGCGTCCGTCTAGCGGTTTTACGTTCTTGCCTAACTTGCGTCCGTTTGACACGTGCGTTGTGTTTGCGCAGTTCGGTGTGCACGTACTTCATGTGTGGGTCTCTATTGCTCATGATTCTATGCTACGACGGACGTTAAACTGTGCGGCAACACAGACGTGATCACTGCATTCGTCTGACACGGGCCTAAAATGTAACTTACATGTGTGTCCCTGTATGTGTCATGGCTCCCTTTCTCTCTGCACTCCTTTTCCAGTGACGTAAATCTGGCAATTAAAATCGGTAAGTACAAACTTATTTCATTACCGTCTGTAGGCACAGAAATCTGGAGCGCGCCACCCTTGGAAAAAAAAAAAAGGTGGCAAAACTACAGGAAAAACTTTTTTAATATTTGTTTTGAGGAAAACGAAAACATAATTAACATTTTTTTTTTAATAAAAGCATAAAATGAAAAAAAGACGTTCTTTTGATGCTGCTTTCTTTTTTTTTAAATTGAAAACTTTTAAACATGTAAACAGAAAACATATTCAGCAGTAGGTGGTCACACAACGCCACAGTAAGTCATCAATGGAGTCTCAAATGGAAAATACAACAAGAGTCTGCTGCGAGGAGTATCTCAGATAAAACAAAAAGGGGGAAGGGGGTGACGGGTAAGGCCGGGGGCACACTAGACGTTTGCCGTCAGATTGCCGTCAGCACTAACGCGCGTTAAAAAAAACCAGCGTCGCACTCGACGCTCGTCCACCCCCCTTGCGTGATCTTCCATAGGAGGATAGCGGAGCCCCGTCGACGTGAATCCTAGCGGATCGCCAGTGATGATGCGTTTGGATTCACGTCGACGGGGCTCCGCTATCCTCCTATGGAAGATCACACAAGGGGGGGTGGACGAGCGTCGAGTGCGACGCTCTTTTTTTTTAACGCGCGTTAGTGCTGACGGCAATCTGATGGCAAACGTCTAGTGTGCCCCCGGCCTTAGTCATCAAAGGTGCCTCAAAAGAAAAGTACATCAGAAGTCTGCTGCGAGAAAAAATCTAAAAAAAAAAAAAGGTGGGTGAGGGGGCTGTCCGGGCGATGTACAAAAAGAGGTAGGGGAGGACTGCCAGTGGACGTCAGAAAAAAAAAACAAAACAAAGGGCAGGGGAAAGAGGTGAGGGATGGGTGGGGGATTGCACGAGTAAGGGGGGACATTCCCGGCTCGCCCCGACAACCCGAAGGATAGTCGGGGGCCATGGAAGGGGTCCCAAGGCCGGGAGACCTTGGGCCAAAAGCACGGCCAGAGCCATGGTTGCTGCGCTGGTGGCTCACCCAGGGCAACCCAGTATTCCACACACCACAAAAAAAAAAGGGGGGAATGGGGGGAAGGGAGTCCCGACGTCCCTACAGGTGTACATAAAACAAAGACCCCAGAGACCTCAAGGGAAGGTCCTCGACAATAGGTATCGCCCGGACAAAAAGAAAAAGGGGACAAACATCAACAACACTGCATATCTCTTTAAATGGGGAGGGGGGATCACTGCTCAGGTAAAGCCGGCAAGGTAAAATAGGGAAGGCAGGGGTCATCTCAACATGGGTAGAAGGAATGCCAGTTCCATAGTGGGGTCACCAAAACAGTCAGCAAGGGACATCCGATCGGCGGAAGCCCCCTCAGCCGGTTACACAGCAGCGGGGGCAGCCATCTCAGCCAGAGTCAATATGTGACACAGAGCCTATAGTCCCCACGAGAACAGACCGAGGGAGAAGGGTCTGCCATCTAGAAAGCTTCTCAATCGCACCTCCAGTTCCAGGCACCGCACCACAGCCCAGAACCAATCTCCGCCGCACCCCAGGAAACAGCTAGGCAGATGACAGCAGCGCACAAGGGGGATCCACCCCGAAGTCTGCAGGAGCAGCCAGGAGTCTGCAATCCATTCGTAAATTCTCAGCTAGGGGCCGACAGACAGCGGGTAAGTAGATCTTCCGTGACAAAGGGATCGCTTGCAGAGAAGAGGCTGGCCTCTTGGGTACCTCAAGCAGGTCGTCACTGTCAGCCCTCAGGAGATCACGACCAGGGACACCACCTCCAGTACTCCACCTCTCCTCGCCCAACTCATCCGAGCCAGCGACCGAGCCGGGCAGGGGATCCACCGGCGCAGCACCGAACGGAGCGGCCGCCTCCCGGCATGCCCGCAACGCATTCACGAGGCGCCGTACGTCTGCCCGCGTAATCGGCTGATCCTCTTCCTCAGACAGCCATCAATCTAAGTCCGCCATCTCGGCCCTGCTTCTCCCAAAGGGAGGCTGGATCATCATCCTGCCGCAGGAAAGGATCCAAAAATGGCTGCCCGAGGTAGGCCGCAATCTCAGGCCTGAGGCTGGAAAATGCCCCAAAGCGAGCTAAAGGGCCGCGGTAACGTCCAAATGCAGGGCAGCAGGTCACCCAACGTATTCCCCTCCACGCCAGTCACTGCAGCCGACGGTAGGTCGCGATAAGCAGCAGGTAGCACTGCAAGTCATCAGGAGCTCAGCAAAGTGCGACCATCTCCGCCGGCAGTCAGCTCCGCCCCCCGATGCTGCTTTCTTTTTGACAATTTTTCAATATTTTTCAAACCTTTGTGTCAGATATTGTCTATATACAGTATATTATTTTTTTCCCCCATTTTTTCATAAACATTTTAGCTATAGTGAACACACAAAAAAGTCTACATGACTTTGAGCGTTTTAAGCTTTTGCAATATGCGAGTCCGTTCTAAGGATGTGCAATGATGCAGAGTGGCAGCTCATAATGGATTTTAATAATTTCCAAAGTGTTTACGTGCTACATTAGAAGATCTCTAAAAATCACAGGGCATTAAGAGGAGGTGATGAGACTGTCATGATATTAATCACAAGTGTCTGTCTGCAGGATTAAACTCCTGAAAATATTCAACAAATGAAGCCCAGTTGGTTTCGCCAGGAGATCTGCAGTTCATTGCCTCTACTGTTATTCTAATTCAGTATTATCCTTATACCTTCACTGCCAGGCCTTTCATCCGGAACACCCTTCAAACATTAAATTTTTTATTTTCATCAATTTCTTTGGAAATACCACATTGAATCTGCTTTTCATTGGATGTAGCTCCCTATGAACGTAGTTTCTCATGCAAAGAGAAAACCTTCAAAATTAATACCTGTCATCTCTCTTGGATTTCCAGGCAGAGTCACATACTCAGCCTATGTGTATCATCAGTCAATGGGTTCATTATTAGCATCTTTTTATTCAGTGTTAATAGAATGCGCAATTTCTGGAAACACTGCGGTTGGTTTATAGAACAGCATTCTGAAAATCGAAGCCTTTGACATTAATATTAATGACAGTTGTAATGAATGAAACACCCCAGTATTATCTCCTTGTGATCGCTATTCTTTTATTATTTATTAGTCTTCTATTTATTTGTTGTTTTGTCTTGTTTTTTAATTTGGAAAAAGTCACCATGCATGAATGTGCATCTGCAATTTTTCAAGCTATTATTCTGTTCGATTCCAACACTAACAGGTCTATTCAAAGAAAGGTGAAACTCAGGAGAATGACTGGAGAAGTGAAAATTCTAGGTCAAAATAGCCAAACAAGAAAAATTCTCCCATTTATCTCACTTTCCAAATCGGCTATTTGGTCTAGATTGTTCTGTTCTCCTGCCAATTCTCTTGGTTTTCACCTTTCTTTGAATAGACTTGTATATTGTGATTTATTCTTTGATAGCATGGCGTCCAGCAATCTTAACAACAAGCTGTTTTACATAAAACCAGTGCCAAGAACCAGTGGATTTATGGTAAACAACTTTCCTTTGCAGATAGTGAAAAATGAATTTAATACTTCCTCTTACACATTCCTATACTCTGATCACACTGACTCACACACCAATACATCAAACAGTGGTTTGTGCTTATTGCTAAAGGCAGCCTAACATGATACAGTTATATACCCGCCGGTGTCACACTCTTATACAGCAAACTGTGCTAATTAATGCAATCGTTAACCCGCTTCCTGGATGCTTACTATCTGATCAATGCTAAGCTTCACAATCAGTCAGTATTAAATGGATCAATTTAATAATGAGCATCGAGTACAAGACTATTCTAGACGGTAGGGGGCTAGTTTCTAAGTCTTGTAAAATGACTTGCTGTCTCTGATCAGCTGATATCCTACTGTTCATCAACATCATTAGTTTTGTCATTCATGTCTAAAAGACACACCTGATAGGGCTTCATAATTAAAACCTGAAACAAACACATACAGTATAAAATTCCTCATTAGTTGCACATTTTCTCTATGAATGGCTACACAACTGCATGGACTATAATCAAGGCCGGCTCTAGTGTTTGCGGGGCCAGGTGCAAGCCACAAGGTAAAATGCAGGCCGCTTTTTTCATAGGAATGAAAGTGACTGAATGTGAGGGAAATGGGGCTGAGTAGCATGTGTGTCATAGAGATTGATGAAGGTGCGTGGCTGGAGTGAACTAGGAGTGGTTTTGTGGTTGGCTGTGTGATGTAGGAGTGAGTGCATTAACAGGAGGGGTTATTCACTAAGCGGCAAACTTGCCACCAAATTGCACCGAACGGCGAATTTCCATGTACAGTGCAATTTCGTGGCAGTTTGTGGCAAACTGTCAATTTGCCAAATACTGACCAATGTCAATGGTGCCAAAGCAGGGACAGAGGCAGGATGTGAGAAGAGCGTCATCGGCACTGGAGAGGGAATCCAGATGATGCTCCTCTCACATCCATAGACTGCAGCCCCGCACGGCCGATTTGAGCGTGAGGACGGGTGCACGAACCTTTCGCACTCACGAAAAGCCGGCCATGACTATAATACAGTAGTACAGGCCTCAAAATTTCTACTCGCCTACTAGCATTTGGCGAGTGGAAATTACATGAGGGCGAGTGGGAATGCAGATGCAGGCAGGGCAGGATAGGGGTTAGGTGGGGCAACTAGTGGTGAGTAATTCTTAAGGCCTGGCTAGTAGCTTGGGACTTGAAATTTTGAGCCCTGCAGTAGTATATAACCACTAACCTTCCAGTTAGTATATCCTTGATAAATCTAGGATCATGCAGATCTAAAGATGTTCACCAACGCACTAAGGCCGGGGCAAATGAGCGCACTCTGAGTGGAAGGAACGTCCGTGAGAGTGGATGTTCCATCCAATCGACGCCCGCCTGCCCCTCCTCAGCGCTGCAAAGCGCAATCCTCCTATGGAGGATTGTGCTTTGCAGCCCCGTCGACGTGCATCCTAGCGCATCGACAGGGAGGATCTCTAGGCGCACGCATGCTACATGCGTGTGACCGGCCCCGTCGCAGCATCACATGGCTGCACCAGGCGCGGTAAGTGCGGGCGCACTAGGTGCGCTCGTGTGCTCCCTGCCTAAGGGCTCTATTCCATAGTGAACGCTAACTGTAGCATTCCGGTGAGTAAGCGTTAACGTCAGGATAAGTGACTTTAACGCATGCCCCCCATATTACTTTCCTAACGCTAAACCCGGTAAAAATCCATTAGTGTGTAGCGCTCACTCCCGGAGGAGCCGCTGAATTTGAACCTCGGGTCAGTCTCCCCGCACTAGGGAATAAATATACTCCAGCACCGTTGTGGATTTTATAAATTATATAGTTTACTGAATAAACGGGCATATAATGAGTAACACGGTATACGTATATATATTTACAGTACTTCGTAATGCGGGAAACGCGCAGCGAAAAGAAATACAATACTTCGTAATGCGAGAAACGTGCAGCGGAAAAGGAATACAATATTTTTAACCCCCTTAGTGGTTGGAGTGTGAGTCCCGTACAGGTTATGTCCCAAGGAATGTATGTGTATGTGTGTATTGGTACCCGGGTACAATATTCAACTGGCCAGTGAATTATTTATGAGGTATCTTCGACTAGTCACGTTGGGGCCCTGTGGGTTTTGAACAAACTGCAGCGTGCTTTAGTATTTTACAGCGGCCTGGAAGGCCTCTCACCCATCCGCCAGATACACTGTGCTCCGCTCGACCCAGGACGTCTCTCTGCTCGATATTGACTGGGATTCTCTGTGTCACCGGATCCGCTGTCTTGCTTGTCTGTATCTGCCAGAAGATGTCCAGCTCACCGCCTGCACTCCCTGTTAGATCGTCTGCGGTTCTCCTAACTCGGGGTCCTTCAGCTTACTCTGTATCAGCGTGGGTTACTAGCGGTGGATCACTGGGTCTTCGTGTAATAAGAAGGGAAAAACCCGATCTCCAGCTCTGCTAGGCCGCACCTGCGCTCTGGCCTGGTCGTGATCACTCTCTGTTACACTTGCGTCTTGCTCCTCTCACTCCTCTGCGCGCTCTGCCAGCTCTTTCCACGAGGCTGCGGATATCAGTGTCTCTCTCCCACCCACTTCCTGTTCCCGCCCGCAAAGCATGCTGGAAAATGTAGTCCCATTGTTCAGTGTCTTACATCGCGCTTGTCTCCCTCCGGTGGCCAAAAACAAGTACTACAACGACAGGGGATTTAAAACCAGCGCTACAAGGGCATCGGTGAATGTGCGAGCTTACTGTACTTTGCGCACCCTATATTTAACATTGGATACGCAATCAGTAATTATCGTTAGAATTAGTAAGGTATTACAATGTCCTAGCGCTAATTACCACATTGATGGGCTAACAGATTTTTAACTTCAACTAAAAGTTGGTGCTAAATGCTTTAGCACCACCTAAAACACCCCCAATAAATTCGATACTTGTCTCTCATCCTGCGGCGTGAACAGTGATCCAATCCGCTGCTTCTTGCCATCGGGAGCAGAGTGAGTTTGGGGACAAATAGTCCACAGTTTCCCTTGGAGATCACTCCACGGCACTGCACAATCTCACGAGAGCAAAATTGTGCATTGCTCGCGGCCTGGCAGCACAACACTTCATACAGTCCTATGGACTTGCGGAGGTGGTATTCGTGGGGGCACAGAAGCGTTACCACGAGTATCGCATATGATAGTGCTTCATTCCAGGACAAGTTGCTGAAGTAGCACCATCCCCGGAATCTCACGCGAAAATGGGAATGCTACGGGGAAACCTACAGGCGCAGATTTCCCCTGTTAGTGCCCCCAAATTAGAGTGAGCAATGTAATCTGGCCCTAAATCTTTCTTGCTTTCACCCTGTGTCTGTCTCTTAATCTTTATCATTTCCTTATATTTGTCTTTTCTTGCCCCTTGTGTCTTTTTTATGAAATTCTATTCCTTGTAATAGCAAAGCCATATGGCGGTGTCGCTCTGCTGTTATAAAGCGAATATAATGAAAGTCACTGCAAATCAATCAAACTGACAGGATGGAGATGATGTCAATGACTGTGTCATCATAGAACAATATGAGTTTACCCCCAAAAATAACTCTTAATAGTACGCTTTTTTCTTTTTATGCAGCTCATTATTATGTCTGTTGAATGGTAAATGTGTATATTTTAGCAAAAACATGTGGTATATATTACACTACTGGTTACAAATGTAAAAAGAACAAACAAGTAATTCTAGTTGGGTGGGCATAGTAAAACAAACAATCCCACCTCATACAGGGATGTTTAGCATCGCTTATTGTATATCTGCCAGGGTTTCAGGCAGCCATCTTGGCAATGAAATACATTTAAATTCTGGCTTTTACAGATAAAAAGCAAGGTTTCTGGTAGCAGGTGACATCAACAGCAATCAGAATCTGGGATTTTTCATGGAGTTTTCTATTTTACAGGAATTAGTCAAGTGAAAAAATATGATTAAGCAAGCCCAAAATGCCCATAAAAAAGAAAGAACTCCCTAGAAAGCGTTTTTTTTATTTGTACAAAAAAAAAAGGTGCTGAACGGGCATTTAGGTTGAAATGCACAATGTTAAAAGCCTGTCTGATGGTCTGTGGAGCAATTGTAACACTGCTGATTCTGTAAGCAGGGTGTTCATTGCGGTACACATGAAGGAAGAGCAAACTAAGGCATTGTGGATATTAATGTGTCTTTAGATGATTTAAGATTGTCGAGCCAAGATGTTGGCTGTCCTTCACAGAGCAGAGCAAGAGCCTCTATACACTGCAATCTTCCACTAAGTGGCTAATCATCATTTCATGAATCGTTTGTCATAAATCTCCCAGAAACTCCACATCTTTGCTGTCTAATAAATACAACGATGCAACTACATGCAGTCCATTATAAGACTCTTTTTTCCAATTTGCTGATATTTCGCTCAAGTCATCTATTTTCCAATCAGCCTGTTAAAATACGGGAAAAAATATTATTCTTTGCTTATGCTGATAGATATTATGATATTAATGATAGCTGCTAATGTGATTCAGTATGGTTTCCGCATATTATCTGTGATTTATCTTCCTGAGACAGAGATTTCCATCATTTACTTTCTTTGCTCCTGTCACTCTCGCATTTTGGAATTGTAGGAGTTTCTGTTTGGATACTATCACAAAGAGTCCATAAAGCCTACTTCCTCTTCTTCATTACAAAAAAAACCATTTTGTTTCTTTTTAAAATGCGATTTTTTTTTTTGATTTTTTTAAAAAAAATCTGTACCAGACCTTTTTATTATTTAGACACATTAGTGCGCTCCTCTCCGCAAGGCTCGATCCTCCTATGGAGGATCACGCTTTGCAGCCCCGTAGAATGCGCGTCGTAGCACTTCGATGGGGAGGCTTTCAGAACGTCCGCAGCACGCCAGTTGTAGCTCGCACAATTTGTGCGTGCGCGACAGTGTGTGGCCGCCCCCTTCGATTAGTCACAATGCTGCGACGTACGTCGGGAGGCACGTCAGTACGGATGCACATAGTGCACTCGTCTGACCCCGGCCTAAGATAAGAACGTGATGATGAAAACATTTGTATTGAGTTGAAGCAAATTGGAGAGATCACCGATTTAGGGCCATATTACATAGTTGGTGCTAACTTAACCAGAGCTGTTGTAAACTTCCCAGAGCCATTATAACCTATGGAGGTTTTAAGTTTACAACAGCTCTGGTTAAGTTTGCACCAACATTGTAATAGCGCCCTTAATGTTTAAATGGCAGGCTCGTTTGGCTGATTTTTATCGTCCATCGGAATATTGTTTTTAAATCATATTCTGGTAGTGTTGTCATATGGAAACACCAGTTGGTGTTCTATTCTATATAATACAACCCCGTTTTGTGCTTTGCCACTTCTACATACCCTGCTGATCCACATGAGATGCGTGGAGATTAGCATTTTGCCCTGGTAATTGGATAGGAATTGTGGAATGTGAAATATTTCTACATGTCATTGCTCTTCATGTTCTTCTGCTTTCTGTATAGATTAATGGCTGGTGTGCAGAGCCGGTGTGTTTCTTGTTAGGAGCTTGGCTTGATCCAATTTAAGCATCTGTAGACTAGCACGGTCTCACACTGGAGGAGAAACAAAATACGTAATAACTTATTTATATCTGTCTGTATGTCAATTTATCCATTCAGTTGCCTTTTGGTCTACATACCGGTCTGTCTCTTATTATTCTGTTTGTCTATCCATTATTCATTTTTTCTATCTATCTGTCAGTGACACAGAAAATGCGAGCTATACTCAAAAGCAATATTTCAAACAGAAAAATTGTGCACATGGATCCAGTGCGGCCAATCACAACAGCATGGTGAATAAAGGGTACCAGCCACTCCACTTTGATGGGGGACTTTTATCGTTTCGTCAGCACTGCGACCTTCCTTTTTTGTTCGCTATCTCTGTTAGTCTAGCTTTCAATCTAACGTTATGTTTATCACTTTATTATTTTTTGGGTTTGATCGATTACGTCTTTCTGTCTATATGTATCTGTGAGTCTAGCATTATGTCTATTATTGGCCCTATTTATTATTTTTTCGGTTTGTGTCTCTATCTTTCCTCCTTCTGTCCAAACTATACTGGATTATTCTAGTTGTTAGTGTTTTGTTTTAGGGATTTTTGTGTGTGTTGTACAGACTCGGGCAGTAAGTTTTATTTATTTGGTGCACAAGGTATGGTACTTTGTGACTCACCCTGAGGTATGCAGTTAGATAAGCAACATTTCTTCTCCTGTAGTGGAAATTGGATTTATGGCTCTGTAGCGATAGATGTTGCTCCCAGCCAGACAAATTAAAATCCTGGTTCTGTTGAATCTGCCTGACTTTTTTGTGCTTGCTATGGAATGAATGAATTCCCCCCTAACCCCGTCTAAATGGTGTTGAAATAGGCCTAGCTTAAAATGTTAATCTATACCCAAATTCTGTCACTATTGCTTTTAGAGGATCACATCCCAAGAAATTCAGAATATTAATCACTGGAACAACCCAACCCATATATCTTAAGTGCTACACATCACTTGCAATGGGTCAAATGTGGTGACACATTTCATAAAGGGTACAGATTAGGACTGACACATCACCTTTAAAAGGAGTATGGAGAGCTGGTTTACCATGCCCAGTAAAGGCCAGCTCCCACAACACAGTCCAAGAGTAAAAACACAGATACTCAGTCTTCCAAAAATGGCAGGTGTATCGGAAAATAAAGGCAACATTTCGACTCTATAGTAGCCTTTCTCATAGAGTTGAAACTTTGCCACGTTTCATAAAAGGATCTTTTCCAGGTTTGGCCCTGAACTGTTAATTCTTCCTCATCCATCAAATTGTAGAACTCTTGGAAGTCGAAATGCAAATATTACAGAATTTTTTTGTATAAGTTTGAAAAATTCAGCAGTCCACCTTCTTGTGGCTACGTAGACAGCAGTTTAGTAATTCTAGGGCCTGATTCTGTAAGCATAACAGCTGGAGCCATTAATGTTTATGAGAGCAGACGTAATCCGGCCGCGCCACAAACTTCCCAGCACAGCTGGGAGGATGGGTTATTGTAAATGATCGCTTCCTATATTTTGTATAAGAAGCATTAATTTGGCTGGAGAATAACGTGTGATCAAGTTGGCAGGTACATAAACAGGAGCATAAATAAAATTTACCAGTTGGAAGACTATGGTGTTAAAGGATTTTATTACTTAACATAAAAAATAGTGTAAAATACTCTTCGTTACCGCAGGTTCCATGGCGCAGAAACTGGAGCATACCACCGCCGTCTCTTGCCATAAGCAGAAGGTACCTGGGATCAAATAGTTTCCAGTGTTCTTATGGAAATCCTGCTCAACCCAACTTATGCAAATCTCCATAAATCTCCTTTGAGTCTACGGACTCCAGAACATGATACCAGCAGCAGCGTGCGCTACCGCTGCTGGCATTGATTAGTGGCTCCCTTCTATTATGAGTCAAATCGCTAATATAGCCGGGAGCACAGAGCCGCTAGGGGTTAATGGCTCACAGTGACTTTTCTCTTTAGCCTTGTCCTGTTAACGGCTGAGCTGGAATAGAGACCCTATTTTTTTTTTCCTATTTAACCCCTTCACTACCAAGTGATTTTCCCAAAAAGAATGACAGAAACCAGTGTTATTTTTGTAAAATCAATTTTATTTAATTTTAAAGTAGAAAATATTTGAGGTTATACTGTGTTACTGTAAATAACCTATTTTTGGCCAGTAGATGGCGCCATCCATTGCCAAATTGAGTTAGAGGTTTGAGCAGCTGGTCTATTTTCTTCTATTTCTCCCTGCATCGCCTGCTGAAAGACCGATATTTCAGAGCTTTGAGCAGCTGATTTTACAGTTTTAGCTCTTTGGGCATTACGCCCACAGGCATAAAACTTTGGGGGCATCTTCTACAGCCCAAAAGCAAACAAATTTCATTTGCTTTTGGGCTGCAGATCAGCAGATTGAGATATCCCGATATCGGGGCACCAGATGGTGCCTTTGAACCAGAGATATCTCTATCGGTAGCGAAGGAGATTAATTAATAATTCATGTGTCTCTTTTTTTGGGGTCTTTTTTGTAAAAATGCAAAAATGAATATTATATTTTAAAATCTTAAAAGAAGAAATTATAATCTTGTTTTTATGTTGCCATGGCAATCTGCATCCTATCTCATATTGTGTTTTGTTTAGTGCAGGGAGAATACTGTTAACGATATTATTTTATTCATTTGTTGTGAAGGTTACCTTATGTTTATCAAGCTATACTGTCAGGGTTATTCAAAGAGATCCAAATTGCTGGCGAAAGGTAACCGAACACTGAAATTCAGCGTTCGGTTACCTTTCCTGGCCATTCGACTATTCAGAGAGCAGGCACTTCGCCAAATGTTGGCGAATTGCCTGCACATACGGTGCCTGTTTGAGGGCAGTGAAATCCCCATAGAGAAGCAATGCTTCGTCTATTCAGAGAACAAAAACCAGCAGGGAAAAGTTGCCGAAATGCCCTGCCATTCGGTGGTTTCATTTGACAGGTTTATTCAGGAGAATCCCATAGGCTTCAATGTTAAAAATATTCCCGTTTTAATTCAATATCTAATAACCATTGATTATAATATTCTGCAGTAAAAAGTCTCTTTATTTTTAGATTTTCAGGATCTTTTAGTCATTTTTCGGGATTTTTTTGCAAACATTTTTGTTCATTTTTTTTTTTAAATCGTTTTTTCTTTTTTCTGTAACAGCCCTTTTTATTATCATTCAATGGATCTTATATGTAAATTTCAGACATTTTCATTCTGTAGTTTCTTTGCAAACAGCGTTTTACTTTTCAAACATTCAAGCGTACTGTTTTTTTTTTCACTCCATTCGTCTGTGGTGTCGACTCTTTCCGGCAGCTGCTCTGCGCTGTGATCGGCTCCTGCTCGGGTTCCTCCGGCGTGTTCGGCGGGGTTAATCCAGATGTTTTTGCCGGTTTCGGTCTGCATTCGCCTGGATTTTGCGGTGAGTGTTGGGCAGGTTTGCGGCGACTTTTCCCTGCATTACGACGGCCCTGTGGTGTTTGCTGAATACACTGCTGGGTCGCCGAAATGAGATCGCCAAATCGTACCGAATTGAAGAGAATGAAAAGTCACCGAACGTGCAGTGACTTTTCGATTATCTTTAACCCTGTGTGTTTACTTAGATCATTTCCTGTAACGTAATAATGCATCCCTTTTCTTACCAGGTTTGTTGTGTACTGTTTGTGTTTTATATATGGCTTGAAGGTGAATTAAGTGAGAATATCTGGCATTGAGCGTGCCTGAACGTTGATATGTGGAAACCTCTTTTTTTTAACATCACTTGCTTTGAGTAGACCATAAAATATCAAGCTAATTCAGCATCATTTTAGACCCTGGTAACGTGTAACCTGCTTTTGTAACACTTTCTAAAGTATAATACTTTTTTCAGTTTGTTTGTGCTAATATATAAATCTCCCTGGTCTCATACATCTCTCCTAGGGATGGTAATAAGTGGTGGCGGTTATAAACGCACGAGTTAGCTGTGGCTGTGAGATTTCTGGTTATAAAGAAGTACATTTAGGTGTAATCTGATTTGGCGTGACGGTGACCCCCTCATTTATTTAGCCATTATTCTTTCAGTACTCCTGTGATTATTAGGTTTTTAGACGTGCGTTGGCCAGACAGACGTGGGTGAACAAGGGTTAAACACAGCATGAAAATTAAGCTTTTTTTTCTTTTCTTTTCTTTCTTTCTTTTCCATGCCCTGTGCTGTTTTCATTTTAAAGGGGAGACAGGAGGGAGGGAAGGGTGGGCATAATGTTCTGCTACTTTCCTCCAAGGCACAGCATTTTAGCAGGGAGTGAGGCCTCAGGAAGTGGGAGTGTTCCTCACCCTGTACGCTAGCATGGGGGTTGTTGAAAAAGGAGAATGTTGAATGAACGAAAGAGGGGGGAAAAAATAAAAAAATAAACAACAGCTCACGATAGAGAAGTCAAGCTGGAATACTGTCAGAACAGAGGAAAAGGGGATGGAAAGCAACAGCACCTCTGTCCCAGACAAAGTAAAACGTAGAAAAGGAGAGCATGCTGTCGTAGGAGGCTTATCAATACTTTAAGCACATCATTGCATCCCTATGGACAAGACCTAGATTTTGGCCTTTTCTAATCTATGTCAATACAGACCCAGGATAAAGTACGCTTTGATGAAAAAGCATCTCACGCATACCTGGCTTTTGTTCACCGTTTTAATTTTTTACTCTTTTTTTTTTTTCTTACTTTTTTTGTCACTTGTGGACGTTTTAATTGTATTCGGAATGGCCTGTGATAAAAATGAGATATTTTTTTTTATACTTCTGCAACCACCCCAAATATGGAGGATGATTTTTCTTGGGCGGTGTGTGTGATGCTTATGGACTCAAGACCAAACGCTGAGTTCAAGGCTCAGAAGAATTGGAATAACGAGGAGAAAAGAATAAAGAAATAAAAAGAGTGACAGAATATTTAGGTTCGCCTTCATAAACCTTAACCTATACAAGCATCATGGAACCTGGATAACTGAATGGAAACGGCTGTGGACCAAGACAACATGCCATGTATCATGGTGATGCACGTGGTGGAGAGTAGAACTAAGATGTTCATACTATAGGATGGCGTGACACCGGTGGAGTGCAGAGAAAAGTAGACATGAACGTAGGTCTCAAGCTTTGACTTGCAATAAATCTGTGTCTTGATGATTTTGGAAACTTGCTGAAGGAATTGCCAAGAAGATGTAGTCTACACGGATTGTGTCTTACAATGATCGGGGTGAACTTCACCTTACAGGAGCTTCTGGTCGAATTTGAGAAGGTATCTCGCATGAGTTGTGTACATTCATAGAAAGACTGGCTTTTTGAAGGAACGTACACCAGTTTTTCTACTGCGTATCTATCAAATTTCTAGAGTTATGTGATCTGCATGTATTGAGGAGTGTGAGGTTAATAGGACATGTTCAGTTATTGTTATATTTCTGCTTTGACACTCTAACTCACAGGACACTAAAGCATCATATTCCCAGTTCTGCATTAATATGCTTTTGGCTTGCTTACACTTAGAATTGGATGGTTTTATGTTTTCTTCTTTGGCTTCTGTATCCCTTGTGAAATGTGTACTCATAGCTCATGATACTTACATCAGAGACGTCATTGTATAATTTACTAGGAGCTTCCTTGAGTTACTCTTGTATAGGTTTTTTTTTTTTAATGACTAAAACTGAGCCATCCTTGTTGAAGCTGATAGTCGGTGACATCTCTTGGTAAGAATTCTTCTGTGACTTCATCACACGTAGCCAAGTCTCGTTTAATTTTCCTGGCCCTTTTTTACCATAGCTTTTTCTATATTTTCGCTTGAATATTATACTAGATTGGATTGCGATGCTGTATTAAACAGCTGAAGTGTCTTCTGTGGAACGTTAGGAAGTGTATGGTCGTAAAAGAAAGGCTATGCATTTGAATAGTTAAGCTCTATGGGAAAAGAGATTGAAAAACAAACTTTTGAAGAGTTCATAGCGCCATGATAGTGAATACAAGTCTTTTATTATTACTGTATCAATGTTTGTATTCATGCAGCTCACCACTGTGGATTATACACTTACATGGTAATTGGGTACCACTGTAAGGCTAGGGTCAGACGAACGCATTTTTCACGTCTACCGTCAAAAAGTGCGTTGATGCGTCCGAGCGCATTTTTTCACGGAAGATGCGATAGCGGTCATACGTTGCACAATGTCGGCTGTATTTTTTGACGGAGCTATAAAAAACAAGTGGACGTGATGTTGGCCGGACATGTGCAGCGTCTGACGTCTCCTAATCACGCACACACGGCACTATGCCGACGCAGCACACTCTGTACGTTAGTTCTAGCGGTTCCACGTTCTCGAAAAAATGCATTCGTTTGCCGCTTGCGTTGCGCGGCCGAACTTTCGTGCGGCTGTACTTCGTATATAGGCCGTCATTGGACGTCATTTGCTGTTACTACGGCCGTAATAAAATGCGGCTCAACGCACGTTTGCACTGCGTTCGTCTGACCCCAGCCTTAGATGGTATGTGTTCCATTTACTGGCATGCCTTTGTTTAGTCCTTCCAAGGAAAATGTTTACCTTCCTTTTAAAATGAATAGCTAATTAATACCAATGCAGCAACATAAAAAGGTACTTTTTTGTAATTTAGGAGTGCTAGTGATATAACTTCACTTTTGTGGAAAAAATAGAGCATGATAGTGGTCATAGCATAATCAATTATCCCTCTAGACCAGGGATGTCTGAACTCCGGCCCCCCAGATGTTCCTGAACTTCAACTCCCAGAAATCTCTAACTGCATTAGATGGATGGAGAAGCATGGGAGTTGTAGTTCATGGACATTTAGGGGGCCGGAGTTTGGACATCCCTGCTCTAGAGTAGACTGTAAGCTGCTATGAGCAGGGCCCTCTACACCTATTGTTTCTATCCTATGTCCATTTATCTGTATCTCGTTCCATTTGGTTATTGTAAAGCGCTAAGGAATTTGTTGGCGCTATATAAACGATGATAATAATTTATAAAGCGCTAACATATTCCACAACGCTGTACAATGAGTATGATAAAACAGAAGAAATTAACAAATACGTTTGACACATGGACATGATGGGGGGATAGGATTCTGCTGAAGAGCTTACAATCGAAGAAGAACGGGGTGACCCAGAGGTGAGAATAATTTGAAGAGAAATAATGGGATTCAATGGGTGGGTTTCTGTACAATAGTTTGCTTTTAGAGACTTTATGAAATGATAAAGGCACGGGGAGAGTTGAATGTTCAGAGGGAGGGAGTTCCATAAGTAGTGTACATCTTGGGAAAGGTCCTGCCAGCGAGAGAGGTGATGCGGGTATGAAAAGAGGATAATAACAGATCTTCAGTAAGGACATTGTTGCGCAACGCTTGTATTTCTTTATTGTATTTTATTTTGTGGATTCTTGTCCAGGTTTACTCCTTTCTTTCCACACATTACACTTTGAGAGCTCAGTAATAGCCTTATGTTGCAAAGAGGTGACCACAAAGTTGTAATTTTTAATGTTCTAGCAGATTTACCAGTAGATCTTAGTAGAAAAACTCAGATTAAAACATAGAACTGTGTTGTTCATCATACAATATGTGACAAAATGTTTGGATTTTTAATAGTTTTATTTTTTCTGCGTTCTATATGATCACCTTGACATAGGAACGGTCTGCTTTTGGCATTCTTGGCATAGACCATCAGGTCTATTCAAAGAAAGGTGAAACTCAGGAGAATGACCGGAAAAGTGAAAATTCTCGGTCAAAAAAGCCAAACCCGAAAAAATCTCTCATTTATCTCACTTTCCAAATCTGCTGTTTGGTCTAGATTGTTCTCTTCTCCTGCCAATTCTCCTGATTTTCACCTTTTTTTGAATAGACCTGCATCACACAGAGATGAATAATTCACCTACTTATTCCCCCGTCTCTGCCCAAAGGCTGATAGAGAATTATGGGACATATAGTAAATGTTTCATGTGGCTATGACCAGAATTGACTCTTTAACCTGACCAACGGTATAAATAGAAAGGAAAGTGGTGTGATGTTTAGTACAAATGGGAGATGGCCACATTCTGACACATTTAAAGCAGTTTATAACATGTGGAGTATGAATCATTTACTTTGCCTCCCTCGAGATGCTTAAAAATCCATGTTTCAGACCCGAGTATGTAATTGCTGCCATTAGCCTTGGAAGGCCAGGTCATGTACCAGATTTTAAATTGTTCCCCTCCTGGTGCCTCAGCCCTTTGTCTGAACGCGCGGACGTGAGTAATGTTACACTCCCTATTACAAACACATCCAATTTATTTCATATATACTAAACATCAGACCATGCAGCTTTTCCAGTACTCTAGAACCACTCTAATTCGTATAGAGTCTTTGGTTGGTGGAAATATTTCGAAATTGGAATAACTATACTAAAGGTAAAAATAGACTTAAAATTAAGCATGATGTAACTCCTCAGATGATCAGAGTTGATTTTGGACTTGATTTAGAAGTAACATTTCTTATTCCTACCTGAGACTGTTTTGTTAAAACAATCCTACATGCAAAACACTTACAGGTCTATTCAAAGAATGGTGAAACTCATGAGAATGACTGGAGAAGTGAAAATTCTAGGTCAAAATTCTCCTGGTTTTCACCTCTCTCTGAATACCCTGTTAATAATTATGCTCAAGAGTTTAAAAGAAATCATAAAATCGGTGGTACCAAAAATACAGCACTGTGACCTCACTAATGACATCCTGGGCATTGACTTGAAGCTACTTGAAGTCTGTGAGTGCAGAGATGTTTGATTGGAGTATAATAAAGTTAGGATATTATAGGAGTTATTCAGAGAACACTGCAAATTCACCGAAATTCTGGTACTCCCCTTTTCTGAGTACTTCTGTGAGTTCAATTCGCCAACCCTGCAGTGAATTCAGCATTCACCTCAAGGCCCCCGAAGTGCGGCGAAGGGATCCGCTGAACACAGCTGCTGATCTGCCGAACGCAGCTGACAATCCGTCGAACAGACTGCCGATCACAGCCGCAAACTGCCGAATGCAGCCGTAAACCGCCAAACGCTGCCGAACGGACTGCCAAAAAAAAAGTCAGCCACCAAACTGGAGTATAATTTTTAGAAGGCGTTTAAAACAATAAAAATGCTTGAAAATAATACAAAAAGTCCTATAAAAAAAGTATAAAAATGTCTTACGGGATAAAAAAACGCTATTTAAAAATAAGCGGAATAAAAAATGTCAACTAAAATACAGAAAAATGCCTAAAATGAAAAGAATAAATGGTTGAATAATTTTTTTGTACATTGAAACCTATGGGATTTGCCTCCCATACAACGCACAACCCACATGCACATTGTTGTGTTAAAGAATTTATTTATTCACACAATTTTCAAAATAATAATTTTACCGAGTTAATAAAATCCACTCAGGCCCCCAGCGAATTGGGGAATCCATAGTGCCCCCTCCAGACTTACAAACTGCCACTGCTCTGCTGCGCTAGCCGTCACACATTCATGGCAGCTACGCAGGGCCGGTGCTAGACTATTTTGCGCCCCAGGCAAGACCAGCTGCTTGCGCCCCCCGGAATAAAATTGTTAACTATTGAAATGCGTGGGGGGGTCACTCTCACTCTGCGTGCGAGGGGGTGGAACACTCTGTGCATGGAGACACACTCACACAAGGGGGGGCGACACTCGCTGTGCACGAGGACCCACACGGTTGTTCGGTGCCCATCTTACCTCTCCGCTGGTCGGGCCTGGGATCGGTCTGTACCTCTTTCTTTCCTCTGCCTCTTCCTTTCTTTCCTCTGCCTCTTCCTTTCTTTCCTCTGCACTCTGTGCCTCTTTCTTTCCTCTGCGTCTTCCTTTCTTTCCTCTGCACTCTGTGCCTCTTTCTTTCCTCTTTCTTTCATCTACCTCTAACTTTCTTTCATTTGCCTCTTCCTTTTGACCTTTCCTTTTATCTGCCGCTTTTTTCTTTCTACTGCGCCTCATTCTTTCCTTCACCTCTGCCACCCAAACGTCATCTGGTAGCACCTGCGCGTCACCATAAGATGCCCACCTTCTGCGCCAATTGCGGGGTCGGCTTTGCGAGCCGTCACTGCCAGCAACATGAACCGCACAATGAGGAACGGGTACAAGAATGGAACATCGGTTGGAGCCGGCTGCACCCCTAGGTGGCAGTGCGCTCTAGGCGATTGCCTAGTGGAGCACCGGCCTTGCTGCTACGGCCGTGGCACTGTTGGTCCTTGTGACACACGTGGGAAACTGCCGATCACCTTTCAGGTTTAAAAGATACTGTACATTACTGACACACCTGTACACACCGCACAATACAGAGCTCCACAGCAATAAAACTCACAGCAATGTGCGCTGTGTGTGAGCGTATCACAGAGCTCTACAGCAATAAAACTCACAGTAAATGCTGGGGTGTATGAGCAGGCACAGAATCCACATCAATTTAACTCACGGCATCCGCTAGTGTGTATGAGCAGGCACACAATCCACAGCAATATATCTCACAGTAATGTGTGGTGTGTATGAGCATATCACAGAGAGCCACAATATAACTCATAGTAAACACTGGGGCATATGAGCATATCACAGAGCTCCACAGCAATATAACTCACAGTAAACGCTGGGTTATATGAGCTGGCACATAATCCACAGCAACATAACCCATAGTAAACACTGGTGTGTATGAGCAGGCAGAGGATCCACAGCATTGTAACTCACAGTAAACATTGGGAGGTGTATGAGCAGGCACAGGATGCACAGCATTATTACTCACAGTAAACATTGGGGTGCTGCTGCTGGGCTTGGCTGGCTGGCTGCAATGCACGTGTGCTTGCCTTCCTCTTCTTCCGCTGCGTGCTTTGCAGAGTGCACCACGTGATGAAGGGAGTGGTGCCAGGGTGCTTTTGAAGAATGTGGGAGGCAGGCGGTGAGTGTCTGAGTGAGTGACTGCGACTGCGCTGATGCACACTGCAGCCACTCAGCCTCAGTGAGGGGGACAGCAATCAGTGTGTGCTGTTGAACCGGGCCCCTACTAACCTGCGGGACCTCGGGCAGTGCCCAAGTGCCCGATGGGTCAGTCTGACCCTGATTTTGTCAATATTTCAGTGCAGTTCAGCGGTCTCTGAATAAATTACCATTTCTTCTCTATAGGGATTTAACTGCTGCCGAAGGTCACTATATTTTTCTGGCAATTCACCAATATATATGGTGAATCGGCCAACTTTTTGAATGGCTGAGAAATTACGCCATACGGGGAAATTCACTATTCGGTGGCCATTTCGGTGCTCTGAATATTTACATTGTTATCAATCCATTGCAATTTTTTTTTATTTTTGGGGGATTATATAATTTTTTGTATTTTACTTTTGTTGATTGAAAGAAAAATGTAATTTTACTTTTATGTTCGTAAGAACATTTTTTTTTTTTTTTACTGTAATAAGACATTTCAGCAAGACATTTCTTGACTAGCGGTCAATGAATTGGCCTTCCCACCCACATAGCTGACCACAACGAAATATTAAGAGCATTGCCGTGGAAACGCACGATTACATACAGTGGTTTCTTTCTTACAGTTCTTTCTGAGCTCTGAGCGTACGCTCGTAGCTGAATCTCCAAGCTATCTTGCTTTAGGCTAAGCTGCCAGATCTTCTTTCATGTCTGGTAAAACATCTGCTCTTTCGTTCTTGTTTTTGGACACACTTATCCTCCCTGTAAGGAGCATCTCAAGTGCTCTTGCTGCGACCTTAATGAGGAATCCAGATGTTCACGATTGAAAATAAATATCCCTTGAGAAGCCGTTTGCTGTGACAATCCCACTTTATGCCAAGCATTATGGGTTAATGTGCTGATTGTTTTTCATTGTATCAGAACGGCGTCTCGTAAACAATGCTGCAATTCAGGGTTCCAAGTCCTCTTTTTATGAAATAAGATCAATATTGCTGAGCTAATGCGTCTCTGGACAAATCCTGGTGTTTGCCAGAATGAATTTAGGAAAGGTCACAAAGCAACCCTTGCTTTGAACAGCAGGAATTGGGAAGGTCACTTGACGTTTTACTTGGATGGATCTATATGCTCAAATTGTAAGCATTCAGTCTCTCAGTGGGTTCCTATTAAGAGTTCTATGAATACAAGATGACCCAATGCTAGATTGATTGGAGGCAGTCACTGCTAATCTATAGTTCTCTGGTTCTTGTGAGCACTTGGTTCAGTGACTTTCAGCCAACCAATAGGCTGTTGATTGCTAACCTTATCGGCTGGGTGGAGTAGAGGTAACATCACTGCTCTGCGTATAACCGTGGAGACTGTGGAGACACAGGTTTGGCAAGAGCACCTCTCCAGTAAGTGTCCTTGGACAAGACACCTAACGGTACATACTCGCCTCCCAGGACATACTTAAACTAGAGAAAGAGAAATATCAATGTATCTTTCCTGGCAAAATACTTTCTCAAAAGCACTCCTCTCTTTTCAGATGTAATGTGATTCGCAATGCTCGCTCAATCTTAATGGTTGACATAGCCTCATGGGGTTTTTCCTTTTAGAACATCTAGGGCAGACCTCAGCAACCTTGGACCCCCAGATGTTTTGGAACTTCATATCCTACAATGCCTAATGTGCTCAAAGAGTGTCTGAGCATTATGGGAAATGTAATTTTAACACATCTGGAGGGGGGGATTGAGGTTACTGATCCTTGATCTAGAGGAACTATGGTTTTACACTGGCATGTGTTACCAGCTGCAGCTCAAATGCCAATGGCAGCACTCAATTACCGTCGGGCACCACTTCTCTCAGCTAGGGATGTGCATGTCGGGTTTCGGAATTTCGGTATTTTCACGAAATTTCCCGATTCGTGCATTCAGATTCGGCCGATTTTCCGAACATTTTCGGATCCGAAAACGGCAAATACGAACAAATTTCCGAACCGAAACGAAAACTTTTCGGAATTTTCGAATGGACTAGAAATGTGTAAAATCGAAAATCATTTTCGTTCCATTCGTGATTTCGGCTCCATTCCTGATTTCGGTTCCATTTCAGTAATTTCGGACAACGTATTTTTCGGTTATATCGCTGATTCTGTAATTTTGTATCATTCCCATCTCAATGTATCCTTCCTGGAAAACCAGAGAAATCTCAATGTATCCTTCTTGTAAAACCAGAGAAATCTCAATGTATCCTTCCTGGAAGACCAGAGAAACCTCAATGGCAGAATTATCGTATCGACAGAATTATCGTATCGGATCCGAAAAACCATTCGTTTACGTCAAAACGAATAGACACTTTGAAACGAGGAGAACAGACGTTCCGAAAAACACAATTTCCGAAATCACGAAAAAAAAAGTCGATATGAAAAACGAACCGAAAACGAACCGAGCCGAAACGGAAATCGGCTGAAACGAGCCGAAATGAAAATTTACAAAATCTGAACGAACCGAACCGAAAAAAAATCGGTGCGCAAGTCTACTCTCAGTTGCCCATTTTATTTTGCCTCTTCTGCTTACGTAATCTTAAAAGGAGAGAGCTAAATTCCTCTTGTTTCATAAAGGGGCTAAAATTGGTGATGTGTTGGGAGAGCATTCGCTCTACAACTCTACCGGGTGCAAACCATATTAATTGCTCAATCAATGATGAATCAGAGTGCTTTGACATGTCCCAGATGTTGCAGCCCACTGAGAAATGTCTTGGTATTCCGGTAGACCAGTCCTGGGTAGAGATGTGCAATTCATTTAGTTTCAAATCCAAATTCGTACAAAATTCACCATTTTCGTATTTCGGGAGCATTTCTGAAAAATAAATATCGACCATCTGAAAATTTCGGATCGCTCCGAAATTTTGCCGTGATTTGGATCGATTCAGTGATTCGGATCAGTTGTTTTTTTTGGGTTTTTTTATGAGTTATTTAGTTTTTTATTGCTTATTTCAGAATGGGAAGTAGATTACTACCAATAGAATGTAAGTTTCGTTACTTAATTATTCTTTTAGGATTTTTTAGGCATTTTTTGGGGTGAAATTTTAGGTTTCCTAACTTTTTTTTTAAAGAAACGAGGCTTTTTAAGGCTAGGGTCAGACGAAAGCCGTTTTAACGTGCGTTTAGACGCACGAAATCACGGCCGTGCTAGCAGCAAATGACGTCCAATGCCGGGGAACACACGAAGTACGGCCGCACGACAGTTCATCCGCGCAACGCAAGTGGCAAACGAACGCATTTTTTCTAGAACGTCAAACTGCTAGTACGGACGTACAGAGTGCGCTGCGTCCGCTAGAGGCGTGTGTGCGTTATTGGGAGACGTCAGACGCTGCTAATGTCCGGCCAACATAACGTCCAGACACAAAAAGTGTTTTATTGATGATCCGTACAAAATCACAGACGAAAAGGCGCATCGTATGACCGCTATCGCGTATTCCGTGAAAAAATGCGTTCATTCGTTCGAATGCACTTTTTCACAGACAACGCGAAAAATGCGTTAGTCTGACCCTAGCCTAACCCATAGCTTTCAATGCAGCATATGAATCCACACACTGCTGGGAAGCGCCTCTGCGGTATAATTAATGCAGCATATGAACTCACACACTGCTAGGAAGCGCCTCTCTGCAGTATAATTAATGCAGCATATGAATCCACACACTGCTGGGAAGCTCCTCTCTGCGGTATAATTAGTGCAGCATAAGAATCCACACACTGCTGGGAGGCGCCTCTCTGCAGTATAATTAATCCAGCATATGAATCCACACACTGCTGGGAAGCGCCTCTCTGCGGTATAATTAGTGCAGCATAAGAATCCACACACTGCTGGGAAGCGCCTCTGCGGTATAATTAATGCAGCATATGAACTCACACACTGCTGGGAAGCGCCTCTCTGCAGTATAATTAATGCAGCATATGAATCCACACACTGCTGGGAGGCGCCTCTCTGCAGTATAATTAATCCAGCATATGAATCCACACACTGCTGGGAAGCGCCTCTCTGCGGTATAATTAGTGCAGCATAAGAATCCACACACTGCTGGGAGGCGCCTCTCTGCAGTATAATTAATCCAGCATATGAATCCACACACTGCTGGGAAGTGCCTCTCTGCGGTATAATTAATGCAGCATATGAATCCACACACTGCTGGGAAGCGCCTCTCTGCGGTATAATTAGTGCAGCATAAGAATCCACACACTGCTGGGAAGCGCCTCTGCGGTATAATTAATGCAGCATATGAACTCACACACTGCTGGGAAGCGCCTCTCTGCAGTATAATTAATGCAGCATATGAATCCACACACTGCTGGGAGGCGCCTCTCTGCAGTATAATTAATCCAGCATATGAATCCACACACTGCTGGGAAGCGCCTCTCCGCGGTATAATTAGTGCAGCATAAGAATCCACACACTGCTGGGAGGCACCTCTCTGCAGTATAATTAATCCAGCATATGAATCCACACACTGCTGGGAGGCACCTCTCTGCAGTATAATTAATCCAGCATATGAATCCACACACTGCTGGGAAGCGCCTCTCTGCGTATAATTAGTGCAGCATAAGAATCCAACACTGCTGGGAAGCGCCTCTGCGGTATAATTAATGCAGCATATGAACTCACACACTGCTGGGAGCGCCTCTCTGCAGTATAATTAATGCAGCATATGAATCCACACACTGCTGGGAGGCGCCTCTCTGCAGTATAATTAATCCAGCATATGAATCCACACACTGCTGGGAAGCGCCTCTCTGCGGTATAATTAGTGCAGCAAATGAATCCACACTCTGCTGGGAAGTGCCTCTCTGCAGTATAATTAATCCAGCATATGAATCCACACACTGCTGGGAAGCGCCTCTCTGCGGTATAATTAGTGCAGCAAATGAATCCACACACTGCTGCGAGGCGCCTCTCTGCGGTATAATTAATCCAGCATATGAATCCACACACTGCTGGGAAGCTCCTCTCTGCGGTATAATTAGTGCAGCATAAGAATCCACACACTGCTGGGAGGCACCTCTCTGCAGTATAATTAATCCAGCATATGAATCCACACACTGCTGGGAGGCACCTCTCTGCAGTATAATTAATCCAGCATATGAATCCACACACTGCTGGGAAGCGCCTCTCTGCGGTATAATTAGTGCAGCAAATTAATCCACACTCTGCTGGGAAGTGCCTCTCTGCAGTATAATTAATCCAGCATATGAATCCACACACTGCTGGGAAGCGCCTCTCTGCAGTATAATTAGTGCAGCATATGAATCCACACACTGCTGGGAAGCGCCTCTCTGCGGTATAATTAATGCAGCATATGAATCCACACACTGCTGGGAGGCGCCTCTCTGCGGTATAATTAATGCAGCATATGAATCCACACACTGCTGGGAGGCGCCTCTCTGCGGTATAATTAATGCAGCATATGAATCCACACACTGCTGGGAAGCGCCTCTCTGCAGTATAATTAGTGCAGCATATGAATCCACACACTGCTGGGAGGCGCCTCTCTGCTGTATAATTAGTGCAGCATAAGAATCCACACACTGCTGGGAAGTGCCTCTCTGCAGTATAATTAGTGCAGCATATGAATCCACACACTGCTGGGAAGCGCCTCTCTGCGGTATAATTAATGCAGCATATGAATCCACACACTGCTGGGAAGCGCCTCTCTGCAGTATAATTAGTGCAGCATATGAATCCACACACTGCTGGGAGGCGCCTCTTTGCGGTATATTAGTGCAGCATAAGAATCCACACACTGCTGGAAGTGCCTCTCTGCAGTATAATTAATGCAGCATATGAATCCACACACTGCTGGGAAGCTCCTCTCTGCAGTATAATTAATGCAGCATATGAATCCACACACTGCTGGGAGGCGCCTCTCTGCGGTATAATTAGTGCAGCATATGAATCCACACACTGCTGGGAAGCGCCTCTCTGCGGTATAATTAATGCAGCATTGAATCCACACACTGCTGGGAGGCGCCTCTCTGCGGTATAATTAATGCAGCATATGAATCCACACACTGCTGGGAAGCGCCTCTCTGCGGTATAATTAGTGCAGCATATGAATCCACACACTGCTGGGAAGCGCCTCTCTGCAGTATAATTAATGCGGCATATGAATCCGCAGTTTTGGAAAGAGCTAGGGCCCCCTGAACATTTAATGGACTGTCACTCTCTTGATGGCATCCCTGTGTCTGTTGGATCATCATTTGTTTACTGTGTACAGGATCTGCAGACTATGGATAAAATTGATTTGTTTCCCCAGCATTACTCATACTCTGTACGTTCAGCAGAAAACCAGATGAAGCACTCTAGACTGTAGAAATCTGATTAACATCTCTTTCCCCCCTTTCTTTATTTCTTCTTTCATTTAAGAGCTGCTTTAATTCCAACAACAACATAATAGCTTTTCATAAGTCAATGGGTGTCAACTTTGGATAGAGACATTGCAAATCATGTAATAAAATGCAATTGTCATAGCCTCTAAAGTAATTGAAAAACCCAAATTATCCCTCTATGTGCCTTCGCGTGTAAAGGTTTTATAGTCTTATTTTTTTTCCTCCTGAGAATGACATAAAACATTTCAAGGTATTGCACATCTCTGTGGGTATACTGTACGTCCTATGGCCAAAAGCACTATAGGGCAATGAAGCTCTATTAAATTCTAATTTGTAACCAATTCACATAATTGGTACAATAGAAATTTTCCCACTGTGACACAGTTGCTTTTTACGGTAAAAGCTATTTTGTAGAAGATTCGAATCTATGTATTTATTTCTAAAAGATGGCATTCTTTTCTACAAATTTCACTTGTGGCTCCACTGTTACATCAGGTTACTGGAAATTAATGGTTCCTATACTTTGTTTAGGAAGGGTTAGTTATTATTATCCTTTATTTATATAGCGCCACAAATTCCGCAGCGCTTTACAAGAGCCGTGTACAATGGGTTGATACATTAGAATACCACACATGGATGACCCTCGCTCTCTAAATCCAATACTCCCACACCTGCATCCCTACCACATGGTGGTCTCCAATTGACACACACCCATAGACCAAGTGACAAAAAAGGCGGCGGCGTGGGGTTCTTACTCTCTTCTTACTGCTTCTTTCAGCCCATTCCTCCATGCCCATCTCTTACTTTCCCTACTTTCAAGGGCCATACTATCCACTTGTTTAAACCTCTAGCTGCTCGTATTGCTGTTATCTACAGACCCCCTGGCCAACCTCTTCTCTTCCTCGACCATTTCTCCTCTTGGTTCCCACACTTCATGTCCTCTGACGTTCTATCCCTCATTCTTGGTGATTTTAACATCCCTGTTGACTCAAGACTTAGCTCAGCGGCCTCGTGATTTCTCTCCATTACATCTTTGGCCTCACTCATTCATCCAACTCCCCCACGCACACAGCTGGCAATACTCTGGATCTCATCTTGTACTACTCGTGCCCTACACCTCTCACACTCTCTGACCATCATCTCCTGACTTGTGACCTCAGTTCTCCCTACGTTCCTCCATCTGAACCCAAACTTTATAAGACTCGAAGAAATCTCCAGTCTCTTGATCCACAGCAATTCTCTTCAGATATATCTGTACCACTCTCGTCTGTCCTATCTCTCTCCTTTCCTAATGAAGCCAACAGCGGCTACAACTCTACTCTTTCCTCCACCCTTGACAAGCTAGCACCGTCAAAACCCTGGTCAATGAGGCAACAAAACCTGCAACCCTGGCACAGCATATTGTCCTTGCATCTCCAAAGATGTTTTAGAACTGCTGAGAAAAACCCGCTTCCACTCAGACTTTCTTTACTATAAATTTATGCTCCAGTCCTACAGCTTTGCCCTCTTTCTAGCCAAGCAGTCATATTGTACGGCCCTCATACATTCTCACTCCCGAAACCCAAAACGCCTGTTCGGGGCATTCAACTCTCTTCTCTGTCCTGCTGTGACTGTTCCTCACACCGACCTCACTGCCGAAGACCTAGCACGCTTTATCACAGCAAAAATAGAACAGATAATGGCATTGTAGATATTTCAGTTATTATCACCAATGCAGGAAGATGTTATTCGTGTCTATCCTCACACGTTTAACTTGTTCCCTTCTGCGATTGAACAAGAAGTCTTCAAATTATTAGGATCCTCTCATCCCAATACCTGCCCCCTCGACCCCGTCCTCTCACATCTTACAAAAACACTTTCAGCTTCACTTGTGCCATCCTGCCATCCTTGACCCACACCTTTGATCTATCCTTACCTATACCTATAAACCTCTGGGGTCTATCCCGGATGCTAAAAGCGTCCGTGCACAAAGCCACCCCGTCAAAAAGCTAAACGCGCATTGACGGGGCTGCAAAGCGCGATCCTCCATAGCGGGATCAAGCCTTGCAGCGCTGAGCACACAAACTACGCTCAGCGAGGTGGCCAGATGGGCGTAGAGTGGAAGGAGCTTCCACTCTCATGGATGTTCCTTCCGCTCTCAAAGGCGTTTGTCTGACCCCGGCCTAAATGTTTGATTCCGGATTTTTTTTTTTTAATTCTGTAACTAGAAACATAGAAACATAGGTTCTTATCTGCCTACATTTTTCTTTCGGCCCATCTAGTCTGCCCAATTACATGGATACTTTACCTGGATTTATCTTTTGTTTAGGATAGCCTTATGCCTATTCCATGCCTGATTAAATTCAATTACTGTTTTGGCCTCTACCACTTCTATTGGAAGACTGTTCCATGTATCCACCACCCTCTCAGTAAAATAATGCTTCCTGATCTTACTTTTAAACCTTTGCCCCTCTAATCTAAGACTATGTACTCTTGTTTTGCTATTTTGTTTCCTTTTAAATATACTCCCTTCCTCTACCTTGTGGATTCCCTTTACGTATTTAAATGTTTCTATCATATCTCCTCTGTCTCGTCTTTTTTCCAAGCTGTACATGTTAAGATCATTAAGCCTTTCCTGGTAACTTTTCTCCTTCAAGCCGTACACCATTTTAGTAGCCCTCTCTGAACTCTCTGTAAGATGTCTATATCCTTCTGGAGATACGGTCTCCAGTACTGCACACAGTACTCCAAGTGAGGTCTCACCAGTGCTCTGTACAGTGGCATGAGCACTTCCCTTTTCCTACTGCTAATACCTCTCCCTACACAACCAAGCATTCTGCTAGCATTTCCTGCTGCTCTATTACATTGACTACTTACCCTTAGATCCTCTGAAATAATGACCCCTAAATCCCTTTCCTCAGATGTTGAGGTTAGGACTGTATCAAATATTCTATATTCAGCCCTTGGGTTTTTACGTCCCAGGTGCATTATCTTGCACTTATCCACATTAAAACTCAATTGCCACAACTCCGACCATTTTTTTAGTTTACCTAAATTATTTGTCATTTGGCTGATCCCTCAGGAACGTCAACCCTGTTGCAAATCTTTGTGTCATCAGCAAAAAGACCTACTTTTCCATTAATACCTTCTGCAATATCACTAATAAAAATATTAAAGAGAATGGGTCCAAGTACTGACCCTGAGGTACCCCACTGGTAACAAGACCTTGCGCCGAATAAACTCCATTTACCACAACCCTCTGTTGCCTGTCACTCAGCCACTGCCTAATCCATTCAACAATATTGGAATCCAAGATCAAAGATTGCAATTTATTGATAAGCCTTCTATGCGGAACAGTATCAAAAGCCTTACTGAAATCTAAATAAGCAATGTCTACTGCACCACCTGTGTCACAAAATAGTGAAGAACAAAAAGATAGCATTCAATAATTATAAAAAAACTCAGCGTGAAGAAGATAGGCAAACCTATAAAATTAGGCAGAAAGCGGCAAAGCAATTTATAAGAGCTTCCAAAGCACACGCAGAAGAGAAAATAGCTCAGTCAGTAAAAGAGGGGGACAAAACATTTTTTAGATACATAAACGAGAAAAGAAAAGTAAAACAAGGATTAGTTAGATAAAAACAAAGGAAGGAAGGTATGTAGAAGAGGATAAAAGTCTCGCTGACTGCCTCAATGAATATTTTTGTTCAGTCTTTGCAGAAGAAAAGGAAGGAAAGGGACCTCAGATAGGAGGAAACCCTAACGAGACAATTACATATCAGTTTACAGAGGAGTAGGTTCTACAGCAGCTGTCTAAAGTAAAGACAAATAAGTCAATGGGGCCTGATGGGATCCACCCTAAATTATTAAAAGAGCTCAGTGATGTAATAGCAAAACCGTTAACAAGGATTGGTTAAATAAATCTGTTAACGGGAGTCGTCCCAGAAGACTGGAAATTAGCAAATGTTGTGCCCATTTACAAGAAGGGTAGTAGGGAGGAATCGGGGAACTATAGGCCAGTTAGTCTTACGTCAGTAGTGGGGAAATTAATGGAAACCATGTTAAAGGAAAGGATTGTTGAACATCTAAAAACACATAGATTACAGGATCAGAAACAACATGGGTTTACCTCAGGGAAATCATGCCAAACTAATCTTATTGATTTTTTTGATTGGGTAACTAACGCTTTTTAAAGTGACCTTTTTTTATTATTTACACAAATTTTAATGGATTTTTATTGGTTTAAACACCTTTTTAGAAGAATAGTAAAGTTCTGATTTTTTTCTCTGCAGTTCCGCATTCTTCGGCGGTGTTTTAATTTCCAACTCAGGATCGCTGAAATTTATTGTCATTACAGCATTGACAATATTTGCTGTTGTTTGTAAAAATTGTAAACTACAGTGGTTTGTGAATAATTCCCATAGTGTATGAGCATTCTTAAAAACAGGTATTTGAGAGAGCCAAACATTTTCTGAAGATGAACAGGTTTCCTTCATTCTGCATATTACTGAATGTAAACATGCTAAAATTTCAAATGCGCATGTTCATTTCCTTTTTTTTTCTTTTTTAGGGTTGTTTGCCGTTTTGTTGGCATGCTGTTTTATTCTGTTTGTGACAATTATAGTTACATTTTATTCAAATTGTTTGCAGCTTTTACCATACTTTTTGAATCTGAGAAAATATACTTAAAAGCATATCTATTACAAACTATTGCAAAGTGTCAGTGGAAAGAGAAATTACTTCTTTAAATAAGCAATAAAACAGAACAGCCATGTACAGTATGTAATGATTGGGATTTTATTACTCCATTTAAAATTAGATGTATATTTAAATAATACAATTGCATTCAAGTTAAACTGCCCTTTCCTTTATTCGGTTGACATCAGACCCTCTTTATTTCTTTTTGTGTGTTTGTTACTGATGTGCCCAGGCCAATGGATGGGATTATTTACTAAGCAGTGAGCTGACAATTAAAATTTCAATTTTTTTAGTAAATCTTGATATCTAGTACGAGGTTTCTCGAGGTGGTTGTTTTATTTTTAAAAGAATCCCCCTAGAACAGTATAATTGATTACTAAGTAACTTCAGAGCAGTGGCGACTCTAGGAACAATATATAAGGGGGGCACATAAGATACCACAGTCAAAACTGTGAGGGCACTAATAATTTTCACCACCAAATCATACCACTGAGAAAACCTAAATAAGTATAGACAGTATAAATAAGAGTCCAAAATCACAGAGTAATGTGGTGCAATGTTACCGTTTTGTTGTACTAACCTGATACCTAAATTCAATATTTTATAAGCCGCAGTTTGATGTTTTTTGCCGACGTCCGATAACTGCTCCAGCTACTCCAGTTTTTGCAAATTACAGTGGCCATTTGTTAAAAAGGGAATTCACCATATTTTTGGCGAAACAGATTTCCCATAAATGTGGCGGAAAGCAAAGGGTCTAAAGGTGAATAGACCCTTTAGATTCTAACTTCCATAATAACACCTGAAATGCCATAAACCCAGGGTAATACAATAAAAATAATAAACAGTGTGGCATGTAGCCTACCCATTAACTCATAAAATGCCATTAACCAAGGGAAAACATGAAATGTATACACTGTGAGGCATGTAGTATACCCATTAGCTTCTCAAATGCCATTAATTATTATTATTATTGTCATCATTTATATAACGTCAACAGTTTCCGCACTGCTTTACAGTAACCAAAGGGAACGAGATACAGATAAACGGACATATGATGGAAACAAGAGGTGTAGAGGGCCCTGCTCATAGGAGGCAACACATGAAATGTATACACTGTGAGGCATGTAGCCTACCCATTAACCCCTAAAATGCCATTAATCAAGGGAAAATGAAAGCAATATAGACTTTTCCCCCAGTCTTTTCCTGCTCCCGCCGGCCGGAGGAGGCAGTCAGAGCCGTGGTCCTTGCTGCGGGACAGAGGGTGAGTACGTGATTAATTTTATTATTTTTTAGCCTGGTGTTAATGGATTCTGCAGAAGCGGAATCTGTTAACACCGAGTCCTGGCTCTGGTTAACTTTTCGCTAACCAGAGCCAGACGTTAATCAGCGCTGGGACTTTGTAATCCAGTGCTGATTAACACTTTGCGCTCCCCCTGTTAAGCATAGGGAGCACAAAGTACAATAACCTCGAGCTGAAAAGCGCAGGCTACCAAACGCAAACGGGTTCCTTAACCCGTTTGCGTTTGGATTGTAATTTGCAGTGAACACCACAGCAAACGTTAACGCTCACGCAAGTGGGCGTTAACATTTGCGCGAAGATTGTAATTTGACCCACAGTGTTTGCAATGAAGCAGGGGGGAGCTGGATGCTGATCCCTGGTGGTGGGGCACATGGGGGGTAACCTAGGTGGGGCAATTGCGCCCCCTGTAGAGATACCTATGCCTCAGAGGCCAAAAACATTACACAGATGCTCCAGGGTAAGTATTATGACCCCCTGTTTTCTACTACAAAATTTTAGAGTGTAACAAAGCTCTACTCTCCTGTGCTTCGGCATGACTCTGCTCTTTTCTACTAGGAGACACTTGCTGCAGGAAGATGCATGGTGTCATGACCTGTCCCTTACGTCTGGAATGTGCAGAGGCATTGAGGGATTCACCTTGTTTAATCAAACTAACCCAATCTCTGAAATGCTGTCCAGTGCCTGCTGCATATGATGGTGGAGAAATCCACTTTAAAGGTCAGCAGCCAGGGGAGGACTGGGTGAGAGGAGGAGGATATATGGCACACTATGACCATTTAAATTCAAATAAGTGATTGTGGTGGTTACACTGTCCTTGTAATTCTTGTGCGTTTTTCTTTCCCTTTCATAGCTATTTATAGTTGAGCATTCCAGCTAGATGATTATAAGCTTTGATACAAGAATGTGGAGATTACTACACCAGTGTAGTGATTTACATTATGGCATACTATGTGTGTAACAAAAATGTGACACGGACAGTTCTGATATATTATTCACACTACTTAGTTATGAGTCCTTATCATATCAATTCCTTGATCCTAATCTAGGTTAAGCTTACCCTTGATGTCTGAACATTGTAGTTGTGGAACCAAGGGTTACCTTTTTTCTGCATTCATGGCATGCAATGAAAAAAGATCAAAAATAGAAAAATAACTTGTGTTTTCCAGTGGGCATGTTTGCGAGTGTGTATATGTATCAGTGTTTATTGTCCTGAGGAAAGCTTGCGGGGAGTAAGCTGAAACGTTGACCTTCTACAAATAATTGATTATCTTGCTTCAAAGACCCAGAGTGCCGCTATTTGTATACTGTATCAGTGTTTATGTATGTTTGATTCTGAGTGTGGACCTGAGTGTTCTTGCCTGTGCGTAGGTCACAGTAGGTGAGGGATTTGAGCTCAGGATGCAGTGACACGAGAAGCAAGGAGATCAGAATGATCATACAATGGGGTTTATCGTGAACCGGGTATAAACACAGGACTGAACACAGGCGGTACACAGGGCCGGAAAGGGGCTGGACACAGGCGGTAGACAGGGCAGGAAAGGGAACACTGCAAGATACAGAGAACATATACAAGACTTACTGGAAGGTAGACACAGGAAGGGGGCTGACCAGACACAAAAGTAAATAATGAAAAAGCTGGGGCAAAGGTCACTGGAGATCACGAGCAGGGTAAAGTGGAGGTATTGAATATAATAGCATGTGATGCGGGCCGGTGCTTCCAGTAGGCAAGCTAGGCAACCGCCTAGGGCGCACTGCAACCTAGGGGTGCAGACGGCCCCAACCTGGGTTCCATTATTGTACCCCTTCCTTATTGTTTGCTTGTGTAGCTGGCAGTGGCGGCTCGCAAAGCGAACCCTCACTAGCGGCGCAAAAGGTGGGCATCTTATGGTCATGCGCAGGTGCCACCAGATGACGTACGGGCGGCACTAGAGGCAGATGGAAGAAGAAAAGGCAAAGAAGAGAGAAAGAAAGGAACAAAAGAAAGAAAGGCACGAAAGAAAGTGCGAAAGAAAAAAGAGTCAAAGAGGCAGATGAAAGAAAAGGCAAAAGAAAGAGGCACAGAGGCAGATGAAAGAAAAGAAAGAGGCAGATGAAAGAAAAGAAAGAGGCAGATGAAAGAAAAAGCAAAAGAAAGAGGCACAGAGGCAGATGAAAGAAAAGAAAGAGGCAGATGAAAGAAAAGAAAGAGGCAGATGAAAGAAAAGAAAGAGGCAGATGAAAGAAAAGGCAAAAGAAAGAGGCACAGAAGAAAGAAAGCTAGAAAGAGGCACAGAAGAAAGAAAGCTAGAAAGAGGCACAGAAGAAAGAAAAGAGGCACAGAGGGCAGAGGAAAGAAAGAAAGCAGCAGATGGAAGAAAATGCAAAAGAATGAGGCACAGAAGAAAGAAGAAAGAAAGAGGGCAGAGGAAAAAAAGAGACAGATGAAAGAAAAGGCAAAAGAAATAAGCACAGAAGGAAGGAAGAAAGAAAGAGGCACAGAGGGCAGAGGAAAGAAAGATGCAGATTAAAGAAAAGGCGAAAGAAAGAGGCATAAACCGATCCCGGGTCTGACCAGCAGAGGGGTAAGATGGGTACCGAACGACCATGTGCAGCCCCCGTGCACAGTGTGTGTGTCGTTGTCCCCGCAGTGTGTGTGTGTGCCCCCATGCACAGTGTGTGCCCCCACTCACACAGTGTGTGTGTGTTTCCACCCGTATTTCGACAGTTGACAATTTTTTCTGGGGACGCAAGTACCTGGTCTTGCCTAGGGTGCAAGATAGTCTAGCACCGGCCCTGGATGCAGGGTCTGTAGTTGTAGCAGGGTCTTGTGACACTAGAAGTGGGAACACAGTGGCCTGGTTCACACCTGGGAGTTTTACAGCGCATTCCTAAGCGCTGTAAAACGCTCAAACACTGAAATCCCATTATTTCCTATGGGCATGGTTCACACCTCGACGTTTTAAAGCACGTAGGAACGCGCTGTGAACCGCCCTATACCCAAAGAAGTACAGGAGCTTCTTTGGGGCGTATTACAGCGCGTTTGTGGTCATAGACTTAAAAAAACGCGCATATGACACTCGTTTTTAGTTGTCAAAAACGCTCATAAAATGCCCAACAAAAAAACAAGTGTAAAACGCGCATATGAGATACGCTCAGGTGTGAACCCAGCCTAAGGGGATACTCCGTATGGAGGGTAGGTATAGAGACTTCAGGGAGCACCTTCCAAGGTGTGTACTCCAAAAGACGTGATGCAGTAGCCCAGAGGAAAAGGTGTATCTGTCTTATAAAGGGAGTCCATTAGCAGATGGTGATGAACATCTGGCTTTCTGCAACTGAACTGGGTGGAGGTAAGGAAGACGAGGGGTAGACTATGAAAACCTGGTCTGGAGTAGTGAGTAATGTAAAGTGCTGTCGAGAATCAGGTGGCGGCAGCAGCAGCACGGGCCTTCCTGCGGCGTCTCTACTGCCCGTGACATTGTATGTATCACTGCCCGTGTGTATGTGTTGGTTTGTGTGTACACATACTTCTCTGCTCTGTACTTTGCATCTTATCAAACTCTGTGCACCAAGTCAAAATCATGCTCTGCAATCTGCTTTGAACCAGCCTAATTACATATACAGAGATGAGAATCAGCAGATAAAAGGGAATGAAATATAAAAATTAAATGCTGCACTAAAACGTTCAATGTACGAGGCACTATTCCGTTCTCCGCGCTAAAATGGGGACGCTAACAGGGAAGTTTTTTCTGTAGCATCCCATTTTAGCATGATATTCCAGGGCAGGCGCCAGCTGAGCACCTTGCCCTGGAATGCAGTGCTAAGCGCTGGGATATTCACGGTAGCGCTTTTGCGCTACTGCAAGTATCACCTCCTGGAGTCCATAGAACTCTATGGAGGGTTGTGATTCCAGGCCTAGAGTCCTGCATGATCTCGCTCTCGTGAGATTGTTCAGCGCCACAGAGTGAGACTGGGAACTATTTGTTACATAAGCGGCAGATCGGGGCACCATTTGCGCAATGGAAAGATGTGAGTATCTAATTTACTGTGGGGGTTTTAACGGGTGCTAAATGATTTTGCAAATGAAGAGTTGCTAAAATTTTGGCTTGTTTGTCCCAACGATAATTAGCCCTAGCACTTTGTAATACCTTACCTTACGAAATGTTATTTAATGATTGTGCTCCCCATGATAAGTATAGGATGCGCAAAGTACAGTAAGCTCACGGAAGCAAGCGCAACAATCTATGCGCTAAGTGATTTCTTATGGGTTTAGCGTCAGAAAGGTAATATGGGAGGTATGGCGGTAATGCTTTCACATCTGAGATGCTAATGTTACCGTTCAGTAGGGAATAGTGTCCACAATGCTTAAGTAAAGCTTGTGGACTTATTTGGGACTGATTCACATCTGCTATCTCTGCTGCTGGTACAAGATGCTGAAGCTAAATTACAGTAGCTTTTGGCTTGTCAAAGCTGGATCCGAAAGAAGATATACAATATACAGTATATTTTTGCATAAGAAATCATTTGCATACTCAAATTTCCACGCATTTTGGACAGCAATGGGAACTGTTACTATTAAGACCTACTTCATTTAACCCCTTCAATACTAAGTGATTTTCAAAAAAAACTACCAGCAGAACCATATTGTTTTTCTAAATGGCTTTCCATTACCATCACAGTAAACACATACGGATGCTTCCCCCTCTGTATGACCATGTAGGTCAGCTGTATTTGACTAAAGGGCTTCCTCTGCTGGCCAAAAAGTGCTAACACAATTGCATTACAGCTTTTAGCTCCGTGTTCCTGTGAATGAAAAACGGACCTGCAAGCTTTCCAAACAATTTCGACACATCGGCTGTCATGTCCAATGTGTTGAAACGTTCGGGGCATGGCTGGAACCCATTTGCAAACGAAGTTTCACCTACATCAAACAAAATTCCTTATGATTGCTCCAGAATCTGACTAGGTCAATGATACCCGATCCAGGACACCTTCAGGAGAATGAAAAAATTATAACGTGTACATAGTTCTAGCTAACAATGCAATATGTCAAGACAAATGTCCCCTCACAGCTCACAGCACACAATAGGGCTCGACACTTTTTTGTGTGTTACATCAATTAGTCGGGAGGGAAGACGGAGACATGAACACACTTGCAAGTAGCATGACATCGTCAAAGCGTTCATGTTAGAAATTGACCCAGAGACTCCAATCAGCAGCTAATATCTAAGGGAATCTGTATATTGTGCTCTTTTTGGCACGTAAACTCCGATACATAATGCATCAAAATTAATTGACGCGATCTGCCTTTCATTAAACAAATATAAAAAAAAAATGCAAAGCCCCAGTGTATTCATACTTACTGCGCTTGGTCGCCTTTATAAAACGACTTTACACAATGCATTAAGTACTGCATGTTACACATCAGACAGCCTGTAAGGAAATTACACAGCATGCTGGCAAAAATGAAAGCCATGTAAACCAAAGCCTTCGCAGAGCACATTGTGAAGAAATATCTGTCACTGAACAAGGGGTAACTTTAATATGTTCGGAAAAGGCTTTTTACATCTACCCAAAGCAGGAAGCCGTTATTAGATTCTACAAACATGTCTTAGCCCATATAAATAAATTCTTATATAATAATGGCTCTTGCCAAGCATTGTAATTGACATGTGACACCAAATAATGTAATCTAAATTTATTGGGTTCAGGAGGGGTGGGGTCGCGCCTATTCCCCGATGGGGCGGCTTGAACCACCAAATGCATCCAGCCCAACAACATGTGTAAAACATAACAAAGAAAAAAATGTCATCTGCGCTAATTCCCATTATACCGTGTGAAACTAAACACAATTAGAGGTTTGGTTTCTTATCAATGGCCATTATAAGACTAGCTCGCCCGCCAAACATCAAGGCACCTCTATGAGGGCGAGTCCTGACCAAAATGAAACCACAGGCTGCTACATAGCAAACCATACCTGCTCATGCTGCTTGTCAAACATGAGGTAAACTGGTGAGCCATTATTTATGCTTCCCCAGAAACAAAATCCACTTTGGGATCAAAAACAAAGACACGGAGCGGAATCTTGCTGCAGCGATGACCTGGCTGGAAATACATTGAAACAAATAGTACAGGAGGGGTGGGGTCGCGCCTATTCCCCGATGGGGCGGCTGCAACCACCAAAAGCACAAATATTTGTGCTTATTTATTCTATAGGGCATTCTTGTTAAAAAATGTGAAATGGGAACCTGTTACTGCATTTTTCTGAGAAAATATACAATTTTAACCAAAAAAATGAAAAAAAAAGGAAATATTTCCCTTGTGTTTCGGAACATTTTTTTTTTTACGAATAAAACTATGTATAAACCACTGACCTTGCTCCCAGCATGGGAAATGAGAAGGGGAGTAATGGCAGTGGTATTGCTCATTTTATACTTGACAAATGGACAATGCCATCGCTTTGGAACTAAAAATAAATAAATAAAAATAAAATTGTTTTCTTTTCTTTTAGATTTTACATGGTCAGGTTTGGTATTAATGCAAAGGCCAGACTCTGCCCTGTCCAATGACACCTACCTTAACCTTGTGAGGTGTAAAGATTAGGGACGCAGGGGTCCAAAGTTCCCCCGCGGTGCTCTTCGATGCAGTGCGGCAGTTTAGGTTTTTGATGTACAGTGGCAAGAAAAAGTATGTGAACCCTTTGGGATTACGTGGAGTTTTGCATGAATTGGTCATAAAATGTGCTCTGATCTTCATCTAAATCACAACAATTTGAAAAACACAGTCTGCTTAAAATAATACAACACAAACATTATATGTTTTCATGTGTTTATTGAACATAACATGTAAACATTCACAGTGCAGGGTGGAAAAAGTATGTGAACCCCTAGCCTAATAACTTCTCCAAGAGCTAATTGGAGCCAGGAGTGAGCCAACCTTGAGTCCAATCAGTGTGCTATTATTGGATGTGTTGCTGAAAGCTGTCCTGCCCTTTAAAAACACACACCAGTTTTGGGTTTACTGGTTTCAAGAAGCACTGCCTGATGTGAACCATGCCTCGCAGAAAAGAGCTCTCAGAAGACCTACTATCAAGAATTGTTGACTTGCATGACGCTGTAAAGGGTTACAAAAGTATCTCCAAAAGCCTTGGTGTTCATGTGTCCATGGTAAGACAGACTGTCTACAAATGGAGAAAGTTCAGCACTGTTGCTACTCTCCCTAGGCGTGGTCGTCCTGTAAAGATGACTGCAAGAGCACAGTGCAGAATGCTTAATGAGGTAAAGAAGAATCCTAGAGTGTCAGCTAAAGACTTACAGAAATCTCTGGCACATGCGAAAATTTTTGTTGACACATCTACAATAAGGAAAACATTAAACAAGAATGGAGTACATGGGAGGACACCACAAAGGAAGCCATTGCTGTCCAAAAAGAATATTGCAGCACGTCTGAAATTTGCAAAAGAGCACCTGGATGTTCCACAGCACTACTGGCAAAATATTCTGTAGTGCTGCGAAAACAAATTGATTTGTTTGGAAAAAACACACAACACTATGTGTGGAGAAAAAAAGGCACAGCACACCTACATCAAAACCTTATCCCCACTGTAAAACATGGCGGAGGAAGCATCATGGTTTGGGGCTGCTTTGCTGCTTCAGGGCCTGGACAGATTGTTGTCATTGATGGAAAAATGAATTCCAGAGTTTATCAAGACATTTTGCAGGAAAACGTAAGACCATCTGTCCGCCAACTGAAGCTCCGCAGAGGATGGGTGATGCAACAGGACAATGACCCAAAGCATACAAGTAATTCAACAAAAGAATGGCTTAAACAAAACAAAATACACCTCCTGGAGTGGGCCAGTCAGAGTCCTGACCTCAACCTGATTGAAATGCTGTGGCATGACCTTAAGAGAGCGATTCACACCAGACATCCCAAGAATATTGCTACACTGAAACAGTTTTGTGAAGAGGAGTGGTCCAAAATTACTCCAGATCCTTGTGTAGGTCTGATCTGCAACTACAGGAAACGTTTGGTTGAGGTTATTGCTGCCAAAGGAGGGTCAACCAGTTATTAAGTCCAAAGGTTCACATACTTTTTCCACCCTGCACTGTGAATGTTTACATGTTCTGTTCAATAAAAACATATAATGTTTGTGTTGTATTATTTTAAGCAGACGGTGTTTTTCAAATTGTTGTGAGTTAGATGAAGATCAGAGCACATTTTATGACCAATTCATGCAAAACTCCACGTAATCCCAAAAGGGTTCACATACTTTTTCTTGCCACTGTAACAATTTGTAACAATGAATTGTACCATCACCCATCGCCTCCACACTTGTTGGTGACATGAGAAATGTGATGGTTAGTTAGTTCTGCATCATTGTTTACTTTATAATTGAAAAGTGAAAAATATTACTGTTAGAAAGAAAAAGTAAATATTTATTATTTTATTTGTTTTTACTTAGAACCTGGTCATGTTTGGTATAATTGGAAATGCTATGCTCTGGCCTTTCCAGTGATACCTCAGTTGACACTATAGCTGTTATGGAGTTGGAGATACAGGGGTCCAAATGCAGACATAGTTATCCTTTCTCTGGGCCTATTCTGAGGCATGGGCCTGGAGCTGCTGCTCCATCTGCCCTTATGTTAATCCGGCCCTGGACCTAATAATAATTGTGCCACTAGGACAATTATCATTAGTAGTAGTAGTAGTAGTAATGATAGCAGTACCTGTTTCAGAATACTTTTAGATTTTAATAACATGTCTGAGCATTTGCCTTAATATTAGATAAATGATATGTGTGCTCAAAATGATTGAGCTACCAAGTTGAAGCTATTTTCCTTATCTGGATTTTGCATTGTAATGCATTGAGAAGCACTTATTAGCATGTCAAAAGACACTTTTCACACCTTTTTAAAGCAGGAATAGTCAGGGTTATTCAAAGAGATCCGAATGGCTGGAGAAAGGTAACCGAATGCTGAAAATCAGCGTTCGGTTACCTTTCTTGGCCATTCGGCTATTCAGAGAGCAGGCAATACGCCAAATCCTGGCGAATTGCCTACACATACGGTGCCTGTTCGAGGGCAGTGAAATCCCCATAAAAAGCACTGCTCTGGCTATTCAGAGAACACAAACCAGCAGCGAAAGGTTCCCGAAATGCCCTGCCATTCGGTGGTTTAATTCGGCAGGTTTATGCAGGAGAATCCCATAGGCTTCAATGTTAAAAATATTCCCATTTTAATTCAATATCAAATAAACCGGTCATTTTAAAATTCTGCAGTAAAGAGTCTCTTTATTTATAGATTTTTTAGGATATTTTAAGCATTTTTCTGGATTTTTTTTTTTTAAAAGTCCTTTTTTTTTACTTATTTTTTCTGTAACAGCTCTTTTAATTATCATTCATTGGACCTCATATGTAAATTTCAGACATTTTCGCTCTGTAGTTTCTTTGTAAACAGCGTTTCACTTTTCAATCATTCAAGCAAACAGTTTTTCTAATTTATTCACTTCACTCGTCTACGGTGTCAGCTTTTTCCGGCGGCTTCGCTGCGTGTGATCGGCTCCTGCTCGGGTTTTTCCGGCTTCTTCGACAGGTTAATCCAGATGTTTTTGCGGGTTTTCGGCGTGCATTCGCCGGGTTTTCGGCAGCTTTTCGGCAGCTTTTCCCTGCACTTCGACAGCCCTGTGGTGCTTGCTGAATACACCGCAGGGTCGCCGAAATGGGAAAGCTGATTTGCACCGAATTGAAAAGAACGAAAAGTCACTGAACGTGCGGTGACTTTTCGATTCTCTTTGAATAACCCTGAGTGGGTCCCCTGTGGAAAAACAAAATCCTTTGTTTTATATTTCTCCAAGCACCCTGGAGAGACATAAAATCACCTACAAATAGTAGCCCCAGCCCTCACTGTAACAAAAAGTTCAACTAGATTACTGCTGCTTTACAGCTGCCAGTGAGAGGGCAGAACACAGGGAGAGCTTTGGGGTCACTCACTGCCGTTCAGCACAGGGATGAGTTTAAGGGGGTTATAATGAGTTAAAATCACTGTAAAGTACAGATACAAGGTGTTACTGTAATTTCCATATACAGGCATTATTTTTATTTTCTTTTGGTATTTTTTTGTGGAAGCTGCATTGCTAATAATCTCATTATGATCACTACAAATCCCCATAAGAAGGATCTTGATGATCTGACCAGTTTTATTATTTATCTTTATCACAGTTACTGTATATCTAACACAAAGATCTTATCTGCCTGTATGATAATAATACAGACCTCGTTTGAAATTGTGTGAAATAAGAGACACAATTTAGAGCTCAGACTCTTACATTTCAACAATATTTCTGTAACGGATAAATGAAAACATTAAAAATTATAAAAGCGCAAATAAACATTATGTTAATCTTTTAACTATCTTAGAATAAAAAATTTGGTGTGAAACTTCTATTTCACCCCATGTTTAATTGTTAACTTCATATCTCATGTTTCAATTAAATGTTATGATAAAAAAAGTCAAGACAAATCGCAAGATATCTCATATGAGAATCCATAATTTCCAACTTTATGGATTCCCGGTTATGACCTTAGCTTCTCGGGGGTCACTGTCCACATTTACATTGATTATTAGCAATTTATGAAGTTAGCTGTTAACTATTCTACTACCAATTATTACTTATTTACACACTGCGTAGAAATTATATATATATATATATTGAATATATAATACCTGCTTAATTATGATTTTATGTGTTTGTGTATGTTTTGTGATAATTAAACTGAAAGTGATTTATGTTTATGTAAAACTACCCTCTGAAATAACACCCGTTTTCCCACATTCAGTGCTTAAGGAACAGACCTATACTAGAATGCGCTTATTCCCATTATACCGTGTGAAACTAAACACAATTAGAGGTTTGGTTTCTTATTAATGGCCATTATAAGACTAAGCTCGCCCACCAGCGTCAATGGCCATTATAATGGCCATTAATAAGAAACCAAACCTCTAATTGTGTTTAGTTTCACACGGTATAATGGGAATAAGCGCAGATGACATCTTTTTCTTTGTTATGTTTCACACATGTTATTGGGCTGGATGCATTTGGTGGTTGCAGCCGCCCCATCGGGGAATAGGCGCGACCCTACCCTCCTGTACTATGTATGTTTTAATGTACTTCCAGCCAGGTCATCCCTGCAGCAAGATTCCGCTCCGTGTCTTTGTTTTTGATCTCAATGTGGATTTTGTTTCTGGGGGAGCCCACCAGTCTACCTCATGTCTGACAAGCAGCATGAGCAGGTATGGTTTGCTATACAGCAGCCTGTGGCTTCATTTTTGGATAGGACTCGCCCTCATTAGAGGTGCCTTGACGCTGGCGGGCGAGCTTAGTCTTATAATGGCCATTAATAAGAAACCAAAGCCTCTAACTGTGTTTTGTTTCACACGGTATAATGGGAATAAGCGCAGATGACATCTTTTTCTTTGTTATGTTTCACACATGTTGTTGGGCTGGATGCATTTGGTGGTTGCAGCCGCCCCATCGGGGAATAGGCGCGACCCCACCCCTCCTGTTCTATACTAGAATGCGTCTTTGAACTTGAATTCTACTAGGTGAATTCATCATTTTGAGATCTAGATCACTAGCCCACACCCCTGTGAATCTTCTGTTTGTATGTAGATGAAACTATCAACCTCAAAGCACATAATAAGCTCTCTCTGTTTAGATAACAAATAACCTTGCTAACTCGCTCCGCCCACTTTCACGGCTCTCCCGCCCTTTTCAAAAATGCAGGTTTGACTGGCTCACCCTGTATATTTGTTATCTAAACAGAGAGAGCTTATTATGTGCTTTGAGGTTGATAGTTTCATATAGGCAGAACACTCAGAAGTAGTATAATCTTTAATAGTCGATTAAAATGTTTTCCTGTATACTCATGTTTATGCATTGTATCCAATGAAAACAGCAGTAAAAATGCATGTGATAAATATATAGGGCTAGTGTAGGCGCGATAGTGATAAATTATTGATATTATGAGGATGATATAGTATGTACTAAACACGTGAATGAATAAATAGGTGAATGCTGCCCAGAGATACAATATAGGTACAAAAAAAACAGCAAAATCTTGACCAAGAGATAATGAAATAGAGTAAAAAGTATCTGACACGGCGCACAAGGTTGCTATACCAGTGAGTACACTTATATCACACATAAGTGCTACAATTATGAATCATTATAAAGAGCATGCAACAATGCAGAAAAAAGTGCAGATAATGATGATGAAATCACGTAACGAATAATGGTGTCTGAATCACAGAGTGATAACAAAGTTCATGGAAAAAAAAGGAATAAATAAATATCCAGTAGTACTTAAGGGGTACTGGAGGGTGATTCTCCTGTCTTCTCAGCATATTCCCTAGAGCCTGATATGTCCCGGTTCTGTGAAGCAGGTGCCTACAGCCAAATAGAGGGTTGCGCTCCCCTTCAGTATTGGTGCAGGGTACTTGAAATAAAACACATAATACAGAGAGACGGCAGTCCCATAGTAAAGTACAGGAAGGCCTTTAAATTTATTTATTTATAAAGTATTTTACCAGGAAGGATACATTGAGATTTCTCTTGTTTCCAAGTATGTCCTGTCACGTGCACTGTTAACGATTGCACTCATCAATTAGTTGTTCCTTATTCATACATCCTGAAGTGCCATGAATCCCCTCTTGCAGTGGATGCAGAGCCTTCTGCTGCTGGAGATGATGCACATAAGGATAGGAGCAATCTTTAATCATAACCCATTTTTTTCATATTTCCTCTCCTATCCTTATTCTCTTTTTCCTCGACCAGCCTTTTATCTCCATTTCTCCTTAGGCTGGGGTCAGACGAGCGTTTTTCAGAGAGGAAGGAACGTCTGTGAAAGTGGATGTTCCTTCCACTCTGCGCCCTTCTGGCCACCTCGCTGAGTGCAGTTAGTACACTTAGCGCTGCAAGGCTCGATCCTCCTATGGAGGATTGTGCTTTGCAGCCCTGTCGAACGCAGGTCGTAGCGTTTCGATGGGGAGGCTTTCAGCATGGCCACAGCACACAATTGGTATGTGGCTACAACGTGTGGTCGGCCCCGTCGAAGCGTCACAAAGCTGTGATGGATGCTGGGAGGCACGTCAGTACAGGCATACGTAGAACACTCGTCTGACCCTGGCCTTAACCGAATCCCTTCCCTTGTCCCATAATGGAGATCTGTTCCTCCCACAACCAAGAGATGACCCAGTTATAAGTCAGAAGAATAATAATGTCAGGAGGTTGTACTATAAAAAGTGAATGTCTGGATAATTGCAAATTATGAGGCTGAATCATCATTTTTTTAATTGTATCTCCAGATATCTTGCAAATTTGCACCAAATCTTTGCTTTGTGATTGACCTATAAATATATTGATGCAATATAGACTTTTGACACGTCATTCATCTTTCTCTGGGTACATCTTATTTTCGTTAAGTTAAGCCCTATTAATTGAGCTTAGATATTGGAGGATTCACCAAGGACTTTATCGCCTCCTTAACGCTAGCGATCACATAAATGAGCGTTACGCCCAGATCACCTCTCGATTGCTAACGGGTTAAACAATTTGTTAGCGCATCGTTATTAGTGCTTTTTAGCACTAACTTATTGTACTTTGCACTTCCTATGCATACAATGGGGACTGCAAACTGTAAGCAATCAGTAATTAGCGTTAGGATCACAAAGTCCTAATGCTAATTACAAACAGCTGTTGCCAACTAAAAAAGGTTAGTATCAGCTTAGGGCTGTAGCTGATTGCGCTCCTGCGAAATTAGTAAACAGCAGCTGTAAACCCTCCACAAAAAAATATCAAATACTCACCTCTAATCCCACTGTGAGAACGGTGGCCTGATCCGCCGCTTCTGGCCGCTGGCAGCTGAGTGAGACTGGGGTGAGAAAGTCCCCAGTCTCCCTCTGTGATCACTCCACCAACCTGCAGGATCTCGCGAGAAGAGAGATCTTGCTGGTCATGTGACCCAGTAGGAGAAGCCTCCATGGAGTTTTATGGACTCAATGGAGGGGATGCTCGGGGTGACGCTTTATATCCAATATTTATATTTCTTTTTTAAAATTCTTTATTTTTTAAATTGCACAGACAGATGTAGAAAACAAATATTCAAGAAGTGGCCTCACAGGGCCAAGACAGGTCATCCAAAAACACATAGGAGAAAATACAAAAAAAGACAAAGGTCAGCCGGGTAGGCAACAAGAAAAAAAAAAAAAAAAAACCAAAGAACAGTTCGGGCGTATCGCACAAATGAGCCGGTTGGAGTTGCAGGTGGGCTCAATATTTAGATTTCTATGCAATATATGGCTAGAGAATAATGGGAATTGTTCTAAATATCTGGGGGGTGGCTGGGCAACCCTAGTGTAAGGGTTTAGATTTCAGGTATTTTGATTTCTTCTTTATTCATACAATAATTGCGATCCTTAGGGTGTGTAAGGAAAAAATGCTGCTGAATGGTATATAGATGATGTCGGGTCTTTGCGATGTCGTTTCTGAATTTTTTAATTCAATGAATGAGCTTTTACATGTAGTCAGCCATTCTCTTATTCAAAGTTGTCACTACAATATGATGAAAAAAGGTGTTGAAGTCTAACCGGTGTTAGAAATGAATCAGTGCATGTGTTATTGAGCCCAAGGGAGAGATTCCCTATTCTTTCTAGTTGTGCTAATGATTATGTGTATGTTAATACTTGCTAATGGGTTTTTTAGTATCCAAAACGTCCATTAACAAGAAGCAGCATATCATAATTGCTCATTAGTGTATTTTTAACACCACCAATAAGGCCATTGAGTCTTACCATCTAGAAAATGTCACTCATTTATGCAACGGCTGCAAGGCCTCGTGGGAGATTTATTTTTTTCAATGTTTATTCATACCCTTAAATAATGTTTTAATTTCTTAAGAAAATTCTTTGAGGGGAAATGACATGTCAAAATGAATCTTTCAGTCCAACCTTTTAAATGTTGTCGCCAACAGCTTGAGTTTATTGACCAGTAGGGATTTGTGAATCCACCACATCTCAAAAGTTAGATGACTTTGCTGCCCTATCATTACTGCTCAAAAAGCTTCATTATTTTAAGAAATAAGTCAGAGAAGCTTCAAATGAGAAAACATTAAACCATTAGGGCCCTATTCCAAACCAGGTGTAAACTTCACCAGAGCTGTTGTAAACGACCCAAAGCAATTTAAGTCTATGGAGTTTTTAAGTGCACAACAGTTGAAGTTTATACCAGGGTTACAATACAGCCCTTGCTGTTTACTTAAAAGGGATATAAATGTCTGTAAACAGTGTAAGACCCATTCGTTTCAATATATCGTAGACTTTTCCAAATTCAGTATTAAGAATTTTTATAACGATGGCTTCCATTGTCTGTGGTTTTATAAGCCTGTGGCCTACAGTTGATTGGTTGAATCTCGTTTGGAACATCTGTCACTCATCTTCATTAGGGAAAATATCCAAAATGATCAAGTTTAAAAAAGAGAGTAATTGAAGGAAAGGAAAGGACTCAAACAAAGGGATAAGCTCAACAGTTATGCTGAGAAGGCTTTATATATGTGTGTTTAAACTCACATAATAAATGCAAAATAATTCAATTTTAAAATATTATATAAAATAATATAAAATATTTATTTTTAAAAAGTTTTTGCAAGCATAATTATCTGTTATTGTTTCTTGCCTTTCCTTACTACAATGTTCCTGGTTTTTGTATTTCAGGATATCCAAGCTGAGATAGATGCCCACAATGACATATTTAAGACTATTGATGGAAACCGGCAGAAAATGGTGAAGGCACTGGGGAACTCTGATGAAGCAGCACTACTTCAACATAGACTCGATGACATGAACCAACGATGGCACGATTTGAAGGCCAAATCAGCCAACATTAGGTCAGTATTTGAATTATTATTTAATTTTTGGGTAATATCGGTTTGTTTTTCACATCAGGAAGCCAAAGATGTGTTGCTGGGCACCAGGAGAATACCCCTACAACTGGGAGAATATCGTAGATATAGAGGTTTATAGAACACAAAAAATGATGTTTCCTGGCAATCAATATATATATACAGGGATTCGCTATATGCTTCCCCGTTACCACAGGAAACCATACAAAAATCAAGCAAACAGAGGGGGGCAGCGCTTCACATGCAGAGGTATAAATAACCGTATGAAAAGGTCAGTGCTTACATACAGATCATAGGATCTTCTCTTCAATACGGCAATACAGCGGTTTAGTCAATTCTAGAAATGCAATTTTCTTAGCAGAGTAACCTCAAAGAAAATACAATATTGTACTGTATTTGGACCTTTAATATTTATTGCATTTTTATTGGTTTAAACAGCTATTAGTATAATAAGAGACTTCCACTTTTGTTTTTTTTTACAGTTCGGTGGAATTCGCCAATGCCAATTCGGCGGTTATCGGTGCACTTTAGCAGTTTTCGTCGACGTCCGATAACTGCTGCAGTGACTCCAATTTTGGCAAAATACGGTGACCATTAACTAAATAGTGAATTCACTGTATTTTCAGCTAAATGAAATCGTCTAATTGCAGCGAAATGGGCCGTAATGAAAAGCACAGAGATTGCACGCAATTTCGGTGTTTCGTTAATAAACCCTTTAGTGATAACCTTATTCACACACCATTAGAAACAGAGTGAAAACATTAGAGTCTATTCACAAAGCAAAGTACTTTGCATTTTGGCCCATTTCGCCGCATTTCAGTGATTCCATTTCGCCGAAAATACTGCAAAAAAACACAAAAATTTAAGTCTCCTATTATCCTATTAGGCATTTAAACCAATAAAATTGTGTCTAAATATTAAAGGTCCTTTAAAAAAGAATCAAAAGGTCTGTTGCAGAATATAAAAAAGACCTTTTAAAAAATTTGAGAAACAAAACTAAAACTTTTGTCTAAAAAAAAATACAAAAGATACAAAAAGGTTTATAAAATTATAAAGAAATAAAAAGGCTTTTTGCTGAAAATGAAAAGAAAAAAATTGAAAAAGATATTACTTTTTACATTGAATCCTATGGGCTTCATGTGTTTCAACCTGTCGAACTGAAACACTGAAAAAAAGGCCATTTCTACCGGAAATTCGGTGCAGTGTGAATAGAAGACACGATAGTCTTCTCTGGGGCAATTTCGGTGCTGCCGAATTGCGGCGAACTGCGCCGTGTTTCACTGTCAATTTGCCTGAATTTGGTAAATTGCCAGCTTAGTGAATAGACGAACTGCCCCGAAATTGCACCGAATGGTGGAATTCACCATTTAGTGTAATTCAGTGGCAAGATCGGAGATTAGTGAATAAAGTCTATTGTGTTCTAGTGCTCAGGCAAAGGTAAGTAGGTATATTACATCACACTTGATCAGTGTTGCACTTCTACTTTTTTGTATGTGATTTTGTTACTTACATGTAATCACTGATCCATAACATACTCTTTATATCTGCTTGTTATCCTGATAAAACAAGTACAGCTCATCTTGCATTTGATCACCCTACCCACAATGTACTATGTTTAGCACTACATGAAGCAGCAAGGTGAAACCTGATGAATCCATCAGCCTCCATGGGCTCCGAAGTTATAGAGTAGGCGTACAGGCAAACTCGTACAGTAACTTCACTGTATTTTAAGAGTCTTCAGTATTAGGGGCATGCATTTTTTAAAATTAGTCTTACTGGTAATTACTAATTACTGGTTAACATTAGTGTAAGCACTTAAAAAGAGTGGTGACAAAACATATCCACAGATATCTGTCCATGGAAATCCTAACAGAGCTATGTGGATTTTATACCAGTAAACGGATGGTGTTCACTCGTGTTTGATTTACTTCATCAACTGGAAACCCGTAATTATTTCTTGTTACCGTAGATACTCGAGTATAGCACAACCCGAATATAACACGATGGATAGAGATTTATTATGGAAAAGAGAGAATACTCAAGACTCGAATATAACGCGAGGAGCAAAATTTTACTGTACCGGTAAACAATTAAGATCCTTCCAGGTTCTCTTAACACAGTCAAGCTACCCCTCAGGCCAGGGTGCTCTGCTCTAGAATGATTACAGTTGTTACTAAGTATGAAGCCGCCGGCCGCCCGTCTTCTTTACTAGCGATTAGATGGCCAGCGGAGGCGAGCGACGTGAATGATTGGCTTAAACCGAGCGTGCCCTCTGGCCATGATGGATCCCAAATCTCTTGAATCTGGGAGTTCCTGAAGTGTTTTCAAGCATCAGGGAGCCCTGTATTCACTTCAGCGAGACTACAGGAACTTCCGGGAGACTTGGGATCCGGAGCAAGGCAAGTTTTTTTTTATTTACACGCGATGCAGATGTCTCGAATATAACGCGACCCCTCCAATTTTAAGGTAAGTTTTTGTCACCAAAATCTAGCGGTATACTCGAGTATCTACAACATGTTTTTACGTTTTTCGTTGCTTAAATTTTATAGCTGACACAGTTGAGTTCTGAGCCACCTGCTATTCACTGAGCATTTACCGTGAGGTTTCCAAGCCACAAACAGTATTTCTGCACGCTAAAAGAGTCTGCATGCACGTTAACTCCAATTAGTGCCAACCTGTTTAATTATGCAGCAGTGTTAGTTGTACCCAACCAGTTAGAGATTTACTAGAAACCGAAAGTTGCCAGAGGGCTTTGGCCTGTGAAGTCATCTTGCATCCATGTGATGTAACCACAAACGGCAGCTACATTAATATTAGTGGCTAGATGTCTCCTTTAATTGGGGGTAGTTCTTTTAAGCGCACATTGTATGGCTAATATAAAACTGTTGATGCCTAATGTGATTTATTGCAAATAAAATATGTATGTCAAATTATGATTCTCATTCCACTCACACAGCCAATCTGAGTGTCTTACTGAAACAGTGACTATATGACTATACATTGCTTTAAAATGACTCCAGGGTATAAAGTGATGAAGTATGCTCACATAAATAATGAAAACTTCTATTTATTAGTGAAAAGCTTTTTTGATCAGACATCAAATCTGGTTAGATAATCATCCCCAGCTATGACATCCTACGTGCAAATCCCACATCGTCATAATGCAAACAAATTGAAAAGAAATATAGCAAAATACATTTGTGTTAGAGAAAAATATATTAAAGGGACACTAGCAACAAAAAATTATATTTTTTTGCTTATTTCATGTTGCTGATATCTTACATGTATTTTGTTTTTCCCATGTTTAAGAAAATATTTGACTCTATGGGCTCTATTACATTCTTCGCGCATACGTTTGCGCCCGCGCAAAAATGCATTAACGCGGGGGGCAAAACCCTTTGCGGAGAATGTCGTATTACAATGTCAGCGCAACAATCGCACGTATACGTCTACCGCCGGTGAACCTGCGTGAACACTGCGCTAGCTTACTGTACTTTGCGCATCCTATACTTAACATTGTGAGCACAAATGCGTTTGTGCACTGGTACGCGGATGGTATTACAATCTATGCGCAGTTTGTAACGCACAGCCTTTGCGAGCATAATTTTAGCAACTCCTAAAAGCTGGTGTTAATGGCAAATTCTATCAATCTGGCCGAAACCAAATACAGCAGCCCAAAAAAAAATACGCAGCAAAGTATAGTTACACATTCTACACATACCAAACCAATACATTTGAGAAGTTGTGTGTGCATTTTTTATTGATGTAGCATATATGCGCAGATTGACTTTGACAGGCGCAAAAACTTAACGTGAGACAATTGTGGTTCTTAATTCTGATTGGCTGAATCGCGTGAAAAAACAGTCCGCACACCGATTTCTGCGCAACGTTGCTGCGCGTGCGTTTATGTGCGTCCGTTTTATGCGCGCTATGTTTTGACGGATGAAAAAATGTGCGAGGATTGTAATACCAGCCACACGTTATGCGTGGGTTTTTGAGTGAAGAATGTAATAGAGCCCTACAGTTGTGTTCAAAATTATTCAACCCCCACTGAAATTGAGTGTTTTGGCCAGTTTGACATTGATTTTGATCATTCAGTCATCTTGCTTACAATTAAATCAAAGAGGCACGTGTAGGTCAGACAAATATAACATAACATTTATAATGAAATTACCACAAATGTCTTTTCTGTGCTCACATCATTATCAGTTTTATTCAACCCCCAAGTGACATTCAATCTTAGTACTTAGTACAACATCCTTTTACAGTTATAACAGCTTTTACACGTGAAGCATAGCTTGACACAAGTGTCTTGCAGCGATCTACGGGTATCTTCGCCCATTCGTCATGGGCAAAAGCCTCCAGTTCAGTCACATTCTTAGGCTTGCGCACTGCAACTGCTTTCTTTAAGTCCCACCAGAGGTTCTCAATCGGATTTAAGTCAGGTGACTGCGATGGCCACTCCAAAATGTTCCAGCCTTTACTCTGCAACCATGCTCTAGTGGACTTGGAGGTATGCTTGGGATCATTGTCCTGTTGAAAGGTCCAACGTCTCCCAAGCCTCAGGTTTGTGACGGACTGCATCACATTGTCATCCAATATCTCCTGGTACTGAAGAGAATTCATGGTACCTTGCACACGCTGAAGCTTCCCTGTACCTGCAGAAGCAAAACAGCCCCAAAGCATGATTGACCCCCCGCCATGCTTCACAGTAGGCAAGGTGTTCTTTTCTTCTTCCTCCTCCAAACATAGCTTTGATCCATGGGCCCAAACAGTTCTAATTTTGTTTCATCAGTCCACAGAACACTATCCCAAAACTTCTGTGGTTTGTCCACATGACTTTTGGCATACTGCAGTCGACTCTTCTTATTCTTTGGAGACAGCAAGGGGGTGCGCCTGGGAGTTCTGGCATGGAGGCCTTCATTACGCAGTGTGCGCCGTATTGTCTGAGCTGAAACTTCAGTACCCACATCTGACAAATCTTTTCTCAGTTCCTCAGCAGTCACACGGGGACTTTTCTCCACTCTACGCTTCAGGTAGCGTACAGCAGTCGAAGTCAGCATCTTCTTTCTGCCACGACCAGGTAGCATTTCAACAGTGCCCTTTGCCTTGAATTTGCGAATGATGCTTCCTATGGTCTCTCTTGGTATGTTTAACATCTTTGCAATCTTCTTATAGCCATTGCCCTTCCTGTGAAGAGTAATCACCTTTTCTCTTGTCTTCCTGGACCATTCTCTTGACTTCACCATGTTTGTAACCACACCAGTAAATGTCTAGAAGGAGCTGAGTATCACAGTCATTTTAAAGCTGCCTAATTGGTGCTTATTATGCTTTATTGCTGCTCCGTGACATCCACAGGTGTTTTCAATACCTGATTGAAAACACTTGAATGAACCTCTGTTCTTCAGAGTGGTGGTCTTTAAGGGGTTGAATAATTGTGTCAATGAAGAATTCACAAAAGAAACATTTACTACTGTATTACAAAACCAATTGATGTCATTTTAGTTGCATGTGGTTCTTTAAAAAGTCCTTGTAGGATTTCATTCTGAATACAATTACAAATGTACACTAAATTCCCTAAAACCCTTTACAGCATTGGGGGTTGAATAATTTTGAACACAACTGTATATGTGTCACTGTGCGCATCCATTTTTTGATATTTTGTGTTGTAAACTGCCCCACACAGTATTTTACAGCACTTGCTCCTCACCGAATGGCTTTGGGAATAAAATTGATTATATAAGACAGATCTTCAAAAAACTGACTTGTAAGGATTGCATGAATGTGGGAGGTATGCAAAGGACATCGTCAGGGAGTAGATTCAAGTGTTGAACATTCACTATTAGATCTTATTCAGCTAACATCTCTTCTCTTCGGTAACACAGACAATACCCTTTCAGAGAAGGGCTACTAAAATGGTGTACGGCTTGAAGGAGAAAAGTTACCAGGAAAGGCTTAATGATCTTAACATGTACAGCTTGGAAAAAAGACGAGACAGAGGAGATATGATAGAAACATTTAAATACGTAAAGGGAATCCACAAGGTAGAGGAAGGGAGTATATTTAAAAGGAAACGAAGTAGCAAAACAAGAGGACATAGTCTTAGATTAGAGGGGCAAAGGTTTAAAAGTAAGATCAGGAAGCATTATTTTACTGAGAGGGTGGTGGATACATGGAACAGTCTTCCAGTAGAAGTGGTAGAGGCCAAAACAGTAATTGAATTTAAGCAGGCATGGGATAGGCATAAGGCTATCCTAAACAAAAGATAAATCCAGGTAAAGTATCCATGTAATTGGGCAGACTAGATGGGCCGAAAGGTTCTTATCTGCCGACATTTTCTATGTTTCTAATACAATAGATCGCCTGCAGCTTTGTTTAAACATTCCCGCTGCCACGCCATTGCTACTTCACAATCTTATAACACAGCTGTAACGTGAGACTTGCCATTAGATTTTGGTAACTGTTGCAGCATGGGAAAAATCCACAAAATTGAAGCAGGAGATGAAAACCTAACTTTATTTTTCCTTTTTAAAAGCAGTTACAAACAACAGGGGGAAAAACCTGTAGCATGTGTTTTATAATGTGTTTTGGTTTGCCATGCACGAGTACTCTAGTTGCATCTTTTGTTAGTGGTAGTGTTCCTTTAAACCTATTCTGTGTGCATGAATGAAACACGAATGCTTAGGCTAATGTCAGGCGAAAGCAGTCTGAGCGCACTCTACGTGCATGCATAACGGACGGACGTACTGACAGAAGATACTGTAGACACCACACGGTCCGTTTTTTTGACTGACCTAGAACAAAAACGGGAAATATGGGAATCTAAATTAATTATAATTAAAATACAGGTACAGTCAGCCAGACCAAAAAAAACTCTGAGCGTCAACGTGAATGATGTTGCAAATGCGCTGCATCTGACATTGCAGCATAACGCACACAGGCCGCTACGCGGACGTGGCGCACTCTGCGCATCTGTCTTAACGGTTTTACGTTCTTGCCTAACTTGCGCCCATTTTCCACGTGCGTTGTGCGTGCGCACTTCGATGCGCACCTACTTCGTGTGTGGGTCTCTATTGATCATGATTCTATGCTACGACGGACGTTAGACTGTGCGGTGACACGGACGTGATCGCTGCGTTCGTCTGACAGGGGCCTTACTCTTGCATATGTATGTGTGTGAATGTAGGTATGTGGGTTGCTTCAACCAAATTCTGGTGTAGAACACCAACTGGGTGTTTTTGAATATGCAGGAAGTCATACGATTTGGCTGTAGTCAAACGAGTCACCGGCTCAAGGCCTATACAATGTTCTTTATTCATTCAGTGCCTAACCTTTACCTTGTTTTAACACCTTCTTACTCTTTAGAACTCACTTGGAGGCAAGTGCAGAAAGGTGGAATCGCTTGCTGAGGTCTCTAGAAGAACTTATCAACTGGCTTGATTCCAGAGACGAAGAGTGTAAAAAGCAGATGCCTGTAGGAGGAGATGTTCCTACAGTACAACAGCAGTATGACTTCTGTAAGGTAAGCCAATTGTTAGCATCTTTGGGAACTCTGCAAAGTTTCCATTGTTGTGGATCATGGCTTCCAGTCCAATGCACAATCAGGGAATTTTTCTTCAGCTCTGCCCTTTATCTATATACAGACGATGAAGATTTGTGTTGACAGAATTAAATATGATAAAGAGTACATAGAACCTGCTCTGAAAATTGTAGCGAATACCCCACTCCCCAGGTAACAAAATTCATGTTCCCTGTTTTCTGACTTAAGCAGAATGAATCGGAAGAGACATATGTCGAAGAAGTAATTAACTTAATTGATTTTTTCCTCCTCCCTTGGTGTATACAGATAGTTAACAGTTAATACAGTTTAGGGGTTTATACATAGAGAGCCGATCTGGTCACCAAACAGTGAATTTCCCCATACGGTGACATTTCGTGGCCATTCGGCTATTCAGAGAGCAAGCAGTTCGCCAAATTTTGGCGAACTGCCAACAAGTACGGTGCCTGTTCGAAGGCAGTGAAAACCCCAATCGAGAAGCAATGGTTAATCTATTCAGAGAACACCGAACAGCAGTGTAAAGTTTCCGAAATGCTCTGCTGTTCGGTGTTTTCATTCAGCAGGTTTATTCAGACGAATCCCATAAGCTTCAATGTTAAAAATATTCCCGTTTTAATTCAATATCTAATAAACCATTTATTATTTAATCTGCAGTAAAAAGTCTCTTTATTTATAGATTTTGTTTTAGGATCTGTTAGGCATTCATCTGGATTTTCCAGCAAATCTTTTTTCTTTTTTCTTTAAAGCGGTTTTTCTTTTTTCTGTAACAGACTTTTTATTATTATTCATTGGACCTCATATGTAAATTCCAGGCATTTTCTTTCAGTAGTTTTTTTTGCAAACAGCGTTTCAGTTTTGACACTTCCAATCGTATTGTTTTTTTTACCTGTCCGACAACTTGTTGGCTGCGTTTGGGGGGTTTGCGGTGGGTTTGCGGCAGATGTTCGGCGGGTTGGCAGCGGGCGACAGGTTTGCAGTGGGTCTGCGGGCGGGTTTGCGGCGGCGGCAGTCGGCAGCCGATTCCACCCTACGGTGAATACTGAATTCACCACAGGGTGGGGAAATTTGATTCCCCGATGTGCGGGGAACGACAGAGAAACATGTCGCCGACATTTCGGTGCTCTCTGAATAACCCCCTTTGTCTTTAAAATAGGACAATTCTCAAATATGATATTTGAAACTATGTCCTCACGCATTCTTTATTTTTTCTTCATGTAAAAAAATGGAGCCACTAATTTAACAACAATTTCCTTAAATTCTTTCTATTTGTTTGAACTTCTCCCTTTTGGTGAAAAGTGCAGCCATTTAATTTAGAGTCATCTGCTGGCATGATGTGCAATGTATATATTGATTTTCTGCCAGAGAGACAACTGATAAGCCTGAGGTTTGCATAATTAAAGGCGCCAGAAGGGGAAGGCACACCAAAAACCGGTAGAGCAAGTAAAACTCATTTCAATGAGTTACATCAATTTTTTTTCTTTTATCAAGACTTCTTTTCTGATTTTCGCTTGGCCATGCCAATTCTCATTATTTCATACACAAACGTCCAACAAAAGGATAAAAAAAAATTGTTAATTGGATTTTTGCTATATTTTATGAAGTGACCGGTTATGGCAGTAGTAGATACAATGCGTGTACTGAGACTCTATTTGCTTAATGGAACCTAACCTGATATCTTTGTGGATCAGCAAACCTCCATTTACAAAGAGGCTGTTGGATCTGCTGCTCCAGGACCCCTGCTAAACATGAGACCCATTATTGTTTTTTACCACCCCATTCCCAATTAAAAAAGTGAGAAGTCAGATGGATGGAGCAGAGGCAAGACATGGCGAGAGAGGTGTGGAAGATCAAAAATGGGGGGTGATGAGAGGAGTACAGCAGGAATGATAGCCGTAGAAATCCATCGAAAATCAGCTCCTGGCCCATGAAACCCTGTTTTTGCATTGGTTCTCCTTATAATTTTTCAGTCTGCTCAACTTAAGTATAAAACACGTAAGATGCAATCTTGTTTAATATAAGATTTGTAACTATATCATTTCTAATGCTGTAAAAATCAGATATTTCACAACCATGTTCTGGTGTTTTGGGTACATGTGTTAACTAATGATAAAGACTTATACATATACCAAATATCCTGGACAATTAGGCATTTTTATTGTTGTAAACCAGGTATACAGAGGTTACAAGTCTCGTACACTTGGGATAGGATTTAAATTGTAACCCTATGTAGATTTACTGCGATTTAGGATTTTCTCCTAGACACATATTTGCAGGTTTAGGTACTTCAGTTTCTCTTTTAAGCCATAGCTTGTTTGTGTCTTCATCTTCCTCATCTTCCTGCTGCTGTCACACTGGGAGGTAACTTGTGAAAGAGTTTATAAGGTAATGCTTCGAGTGAAGCAGTCGGAGATCCAGCTGCCAGTGGCAGATTGCTATAATCTCTATAAAGAAAATAATTGATTCTTGAGTAGATCCAGTAAAGTCTCATGTAAAACACAAATCATAACTGTGATCTCTGCAGCTGCTTTTTTCATCATTTCAACTCTTTTCATATCTCCTTCCTGCCTTAAAAGATATGCTGCTTGGTTGTTGGCTGAATAAATGGAGAGATACCTGCGCCTTACCCCTCAATTTTAATTTCCAGTAGATATAGATTTAAGCTTGTCTGGATGGAACTTTACTTGTTATACTTTGTGTTAAACATTGTCAAGCTTCTTGGAAATAACACGTTCAATGTTTGCTGCTGTTTCAAGGACAATAAAGCTGCTTTATAACTCTATACACTCAATCCTCCAGTGGTCCATAACTGTAACAGAAGTGTCATGAGTTGTATTGTACTTCTTGTTTTATGTACTGGGAAAGCTTTGGTTATTAAAAAACATGTGAATAGACAACAGATTTAAGAGACACTCACAACCTTTTCAGAGTAACAAAACACCCGGTTGTTCCCTCACTGAGGAGACCAGCCCTTGCTAGCAGGAGTACAGTAAAGTAAAATATAACTTTTATTGAATGAAAAATAAACAGCCTCAAAAAACATTTAAAAATACAATAGACAAAGACAAATAGCCAATATATTTCAGGCGGCTGAAGCGAGGGTTAGTTCACTTAAACAAACATGGCTATATAAGTTGCAGGTAATTACGGAAATCAAATTCGCCCAACACTTTGCTTAGCAAATTTCCAGCTAACTTATTATAATGAGCAACAGATCGTTAAGAGAGCCAATTCTTGCACTGTATCAAATCTATCCTTTGGCCCCCACATCGAAAAACTCTCATCTAAACTCTACCCCAAACTAGGTGCCCTGTACAGAAACAAATCCTGCCTGAGCCCCGCGGTAAGAAAGCAGATTGTGCAACAAATGCTTATGCCAGCCATTGAATACGAAGATGTAGTGTATGCAGATGCCCCTCAATCACACCTCCGGAAACATACTACATTGTATAACTCATTCTGCCGCTTTGTGCTACAATGTAACTACATGACCCACCATTGTGACATGTTAAAAGAGCTAAACTGGCCATCACTGGAATCTAGACGCTCCCTTCACCTTTCCAACCTGGAGTTTAAAAGCTTTTCTGGGATGCTACCACCCTACCTGAATAGGCTGATTGCCCCAGAAGTTCCCTCATCCTATAACCTCAGATCCAGGACCAGCACCTTACTTGCAATACTGCAATACAAAAAGAAAGTGGCTCGATCCTCATTTTCCTACAGAGCACCGTAATTATGGAATAACCTCCCAGACGCCATCAAATCTTCCCCCAGTCTAAAGTCCCTTAAGAGCTCCCTATTAACATACCTCAATACGAAAAGCACCTATAAACATGTAACATAGTGACTTAATTTCCTACATATTTATTTTCTGTTAATCTGTATATTTGGTTTTGTTTTTATTTTTTGCATTTTACTATTTTGTATTTCTGTAACCATTCAATGCTCTTGAACCCAGGACATACTTGAAAACAAGAGAAATCTCAATGTATCCTTCCTGGTAAAATCCTTTATAAATAAATAAAATAAAATAAATAAATTTGAATCACTCTTATTCCTTCTACCTGAGCTCACCACTTGCTCACCAAGCTGTCTGCTTCCTGTTTGCCACAATTAGATTGTACCTGGACCACTATACCCTTTGCTCACAGTAGCCCCCAACATATACACAGGGTTATTCAGAGGAAGGTGAAAACCAGGAGAACTGGCAGGAGAAGAGAACAATCTAGACCAAATAGCCGATTTGTAAAGTGAAATAAATGGGAGAAGTTTTCTGGTTTGGCTATTTTGACCTATAATTTTCACTTCTCCAGTCATTCTCTTGATTTTCCCCTTTCTTTGAATAGACCTGATAATCTTTTGCAATTCACTTGCAGCAGCTTCTACAACATAGTTCCGGTCTCCTGCTTTCGCCCTTGCCACGTGTTAAATTTCTAGTCTTGCCCTACGGCTAGCAATCAAACACACGTTTAAAATACAATGGCTGACACCGTTTTGCCAGTATCATGACCGGCTACGTCTATAATTATAGATTTGGCTCAGACGAAGCCAGTCATGATACCGCGAAACGCGTGTCAGCCATTGTATTTTAAACGTGTGTTTGATTGCTAGCCGTAGGGCGAGACTAGAAATTGTACAAGTGGCAAAGGCGAAAGGAGGAGACCGGAACTATGTTGTAGAAGCTGCTGCAAGTGGATTGCAAAAGATTATATATGTTATGGGCTCCTGTGAGCAAAGGGTACAGGGGTCCATGTACAAAATCTAATTGTGGCAAAAAGGAAGCAGACAACTTGGTGAGCAAATGGTGAGCTCAAGTAGAAGGAATACTAGTGATTCTAATGATACAGTGCAAGAATTGGCTCTCTTAACTACCTGTTGCTCATTGTAATAAGTAAGACGGAAACTCCTAAGCCAAGTGTTGGGCGAATTTGATTTCGTAATTACCTGCAACTTATATAGCCATGTTTATGTAAGTGAACTAACTGTCGCTTCAGCCGCCCGAAATATATTGGCTATTTGTCTTTGTTAATTGTATTTTTAAATGTTTTTTGAGGCTGTTTATTTTTCATTCAATAAACGTTATATTTTAATTTACTGTACTCCTGCTAGCAAGGGCTGGTCTCCTCAGTGAGGGGAGAACTGGGTGTGTTGTTGTTCAGAATTGTTTGAGGTTTAATCATAGTAGCAGGAAAACACAGCGGAAGAGTAGGATAATTACATCCACCTGGAGTGTTATATTCCAGGTAATAACTAACTTTTCAGGGTAACACAGCTTGCATTTTATATCAATAAAACAGATCCTTGGGCTGCCTTTCTTGAGAGCGTTTGCTACAGCGGGTGGTCTCTCTGCGTGCTGACGTCACTAGTGACTGATCTGATAACCGTCAGATGAGAAATTCTAAATCCCAGCTGCTGGTAATGCTGCGTTGGCTGGAGGAAACTCTTCCACTTCATCCAGAAATTACACCAGATTTGGGCAGCAGGGGAGGGAGAAGAAGGGGCACTCCTCTCATCCTGGCCACTTTAAAAGAATAAAGTGGTTAGAAAGAGTAGAATGTGCCTTTAAAGGTGTCCCATATTGTGGAATCTGGAGTCCTTCTTTCTATATAGCCGTGAGCAGAAGAGCCATCCTACAGGACAGCTGTCCACTCACTCTTCAGGTCTGATTGGAGGTTGATTCACTGTCTGATGTCACCGCTGAGTGACAATCACACCGTTCTGAGTTACAGCCCACTTACAGCTCCCATTACGCAGCAGAGGCATGCCAACAACTGATGCTGGAACTAGGTAAGGACAGCCAGCGATTATATTACCAGTGGATGGCATATTGCATTGATCTTTACAACCAATGAAATATCCACCCACTGATGGGAGAAAGTGAACAAGGCCAGTACGGGTTCACTTAAACAAGATTCAAGTGGCAAGACACAGAAAGCACTGAAATTCTTGGTGCAATGTTGAATACTTACCAGGTGTCGTTCTTGAAGACCCTATGCCCCCTTTATCAGTGGACACAGGGTCTTTGTCATGTATAACTGTACAATAGATCAGCGTTTCCTAAACCTGTCCTCGGGACCCTCAACCAGGCCAGATTTTGCAGATCACCTTGGGGAAATGCAGACTGAATACTGCAATCAATGAGCAGCAAATCATATCACCTGTGCTGTGCTTCAGATATCCTGGAAACCTGGTGAGACGGAGGTCCTGAGGACAGGTTTGGGAAACACTGCCATAAACCACCACAGTCCTGCACAACCATGTGACTCAAACACTGGGATTTTGCATTTCTGATAATATATGCTGCAATAATATCACTGGAACCTGTAGATTTATATGTTTTTCTGCAGAATAGCTTTGCGTTATATGTTCCGTTTGCCATCGTTTATTAAACAGAACAGTGCCTCTGAAGAAAATCAAGTGAAAGCAGCAGGCTTTGTATTGCATTAAGTACAGGCTTTTCCGCTGGCCGGCCTATGGATATAATCAGAGCTTGCAACGGCTGCTCTCACACAGACTCGTTTAAGCAAATTGTCTTTTATAAATGATAATCACCGCCTTGGACTTTTGCATAATTAGCTATTTTTTCCCTTATATTTCGAGACACACGATTTAACAATCACAGCTCTATTATCGTGGCATAAAGACTTCCAGTCTTGTTGATTTTTGTTTCAGCTTCTGAAGCCATAGTGCTAATAACAAAATGAAATGTTTAAGCAAATGGTTGTATTTTAAGAGTCAGAGGTATTGACTTATTTAACAGCAAAGGTATCTGGAAATGTTATACCCCCCCTCAGTGCAAATCAGCAGCATTGTATTATTCTTTTCTATGTATAGTTAAAAAGAGACCTGAACTTTATTTAAATTAAAGGTAGATTGTAATTACCTTTCTGTTTTGTTTTGTTTATATTTGTTTTAATCTGGAACCAAAATACATACCTGCCAGCCGGCCTATCTAATTAGAGCTTTTTCTCATTTTTTTTCTTACATTATGCCATCTATTATAGAATGTTCTGCTATCTTCAAAGAAGTGTTTATGGGACATCACCACAGATAAAATTATTTATAGATTTTATGACCAGGTTTTTTCTTTTCTCTTTAAAACTACTGGAATCCAATCTCTACATAAGACAGTTGAACTAATAATATAAAGCCTGTGTGTACTTAGACAGCTGCGATCCTGTGTGAGCTCACTTTCCCTTCCTTTTAGCGTCTGCAATTCATTTACTTTCCTAAAGAAAGTACATTTTTTTAATCAGATTTATTTTAAGTAGCTCCTAGTAGATTTTGGAACTTACTCACTGATGGTGAAAACCAGGGTTATTCAAAGCGCTGGCCCCAAAATTGCACTGAACAGTGAATTTCCCCATATGGTGCAATTTCGGGGCCATTTGGCTATTCAAAAACTGGCAATTTGCCAAATATTGGCGACATGTCGGTGAAATACGATTTTCTGTGTTAATCTGTATATTTGTGTTTTGATCTTAATATCTTGCATTTATTACTTTGTATTTGTATTGTATTTCTGTAACGACTGTAAAATTTCAATGCTCTTGAACCCAGGACATATTTGAAAACGAGAGAAATCTCAATGTATCCTTCCTGGTAAAATACTTTGCAAATAAATAAATAAATGCAGTGCCTGTTCGAGGGCAGTGAACTCCCCATAGAGAAACATTGGTTAATCTATTCACAGAACACCGAACAGCAATGAAATGTCAGTGAAATTACCTGATGTTCAGTGGTTTTATTCAGCAGATTTAATCAGGAGAATTCCATAAATTTCAATGTAAAAATTATTGAATATTGATTAAACTATTTATTATTTTAATCTGCAGCAAAAAGTCTTCGTTTATCTATTTTTTAGGATCTTTTAGCCATTTTTTGGGACTTTTTTAGTGATTTTTTTTTCCGATAATTTTTTTTCCTGTAACACACCTTTTTATTATTATTATTGATAGGACCTTTTATGTAATTTTCAGGCATTTTCGTGTAGTTTTTTCCAAACAGCTTTTAAAAGTTGCAGTGTTTTTTTTTTTTTTTTTACCCCTTGTGTATCTGTTATCTGTTTCTATTTGAATAGGTTGTAAATCCTATTATCTGTTTCGGTCTGTTTCGGTCCCCCAGTGGTTTCTAGGGGAAGTTTTGTGTATGTAAATGAGCCATGTGTGGCCGTATAAGTATATGTGTGTGTGTCCCTGATTAAAACCAGTTCTATTCTGACCCTACATGCAGTTACGACTCATGGTTTGGGTAGCCACTATATTCTGTTCGCTGTTCCACTCTAACCCAGATCTACAGCCTCGACTTATTTCTGGGGGACGTTAGCACGGCTCTCTATGTGTACCCATCTTTAAGCTGCGGCTAAGGACCGGGAGAAAGGCACGAGAGTCATGAAGAGAACACAGGGGCCCAGCAAAGAAGCGGCATTGGCAGATGTGACCCTGTCGGAGTACAGAGATCTGTTAGTCTGTGCCAATACCTTTAATCACATGGAAATATGAAAATGTTGCACTGTTATAGCAATTTGTCCACAAAGGCATTTTGTTTCAGTAAAGGTATTAAACCACTTTCCCATGAGATTTTTAGAGCTGGATTTCACATCTGTAAAGAGTATCAGTATCAAGCCTTATTATACATGGCCACCCATAAATTATAGATACCTTGCCTTGGCTCATTTTAAGAGGTGTGATTTAGAAAGGTATGCAGTTTAAACACCTAATTCATTCACTAGTTTATTTTTATTCCAAAGCCGAATACACCGACCAGAATCAAGTCGTAAAAATGTCAACTTGTCTAAATAGCCCAGTCATACCTATTCATATCTTACCAGTACCAGCTATGCCAATAGATATATTACACACTGAATACTTAATGGGAGATTTACTTACAGGGGGAGGTTAAAGAAAATAATCCCAACGGAGGGGATAGGAACATTCCAATGGTTCCATAGTGCAATGTCACCACTTTGCTCTTTTGCCATTGATAGTTTGCTAAATTGCAAAAGCAATGGTCTTAAATCAAATATAGTCAAGCTCAAGAAAGAGAATAACTACTTATTTTCTATAGACTTGACTTCATATGATTTCTTTTTCATTCATCTGTTTCAATTTGAGGATTATTCATTACCCACCAGTATACAGTTGCGGCTACAATGATAAACTTTGGCGAGGGTTTCATTAACGAAGCTTCTCCTGCTGCCGTTTGATTTTTCATTACGAGAAATGCTGATGTTTATAGTTGTTGCAGAGATGGCGATATTCACCATCGTTTGGGTGTGTCACTGGTTCTTTTGTGTTATACCATAGATCTGACTTTTGATCAGTGTTATCGATTATGACACAAAGTATGCAAGAAAACAGCATGTGTTGTCACCCAAAACATTTCAAAAATGCATATGCCGATGTGTATGTTGTATGTGATGTCAAGTATAGCCAAGCTTTATGTGTGGGATCTATACAATACTGGTCATCGGTCAATGATTTGCAATGACAGTCCCAGTTACACACTTCACCTGTCCCACAACTGTCTTGAGACACCATTTAACAAGAATGGAAAATGCAGGGTTTTGGAAAAAATACCTTTTTAAACAGGTGTACCAGCTGATAGCTTGGGATACGTGCACAGTGATAGGTACAGTGAATTTATTTAACAAAATACAGAAAGAGAAAAAAGTTAATAATAACAAGCAATATTAAACTAAATCCTGGACACGGCAAGAAAACCAGATACTCTGCTAAGGTGATTGATATGAATATGTAGAAAAAGTCCCACAGTTGTCATGATACGACCAGGCGAACACACCACATGGCTTGTACAGCCTAGTGTGTTCAGGATAACAGCCAAAGCACAAAAAGTTAGTTCCCACGGGAATAGGGCCCTCGTTTCCTCCTGTACTGGTTTATCAAAATGTTGGTCAGTCTCAGTGTATTGTAACCCTGTCTATATCGTGCCCATTGTTCAGCATTGTGGAATACGCTAGCGCTATATAAATAAAGTATAATAATAATAAAAGCTGGTGCTAACTTAACCAGAGCTGTTGCAAATGTACCAGAACCATTATAGTCTATGGAGTCGCTAAGTTTACAACAGTTCTGGTTACGTTAGCACCAGCTTTGTAATACTGTCCTAAAGTGGTCCGGATGAATAGAGTGTCCCTTTAATACATGACTTACAATAAACTGAAATATCACGAATCGACTAAGTATACTGTATAAGCTGACAACATGACAAATCCCTCTACGTACCCGATGAACATTTAACTATTAATCCTAGGCCTCATGGGTATGTGTACACATGGAATGTAAAATATTGTGAACTGTATATGAAATTAGCAATTTTTGTGTTATTAAGGCTCGACTTGATCGTTAGACATTTGTGATAGCTTCATTTGTATTTCATTTGTGCATTTTTGTTCCAGTAATATAAAGCTTGTCAGCAGCTCATAATGTTTCCACAGCTCAGGCAGAAGGAAATCAATGGTGTATCGTATTCTCATAATTAATACTTCATGTAAGGTGGCAGTTCGATCTTTCTTGCAAATCTTAACGTAGGAAATGTGTCTCGTTAAGTCACAGGGTTTTGACAGCTAATTAAGATGGACCTTTTTATTAAGGGACTCACCAGGACACCAAAAGTCCATCCTGTAAAATCCATTTGCACCTCCAACACCCCCGCCCTTCCCTCTTCCAAAATAAAGAAAGAGACAAAACTGCCCATTAGCACATATGTTCTTATGGAAACGTTCCTTTATTTGCGTAGATTTACAGAGGGCTGAAACATCTAATTAATAATGAAAATAGTTGTCAACTATTCTCATTATTGGTTGGTCGATTAATCAGTCCGTGTACAGCACATACTGTTTAGGGTCAGACGGAGTCAAACGATAGAACTTCAGACGCTACTTCAGAGCTGATTGGAGAAGACTATTGGATTTATTCAATAAGGGTGAAACTCAGGAGAATTGACTGGAGAAGTGAAAAATCCAGGTCAAAATAGCCAAACCTAAACCAAAATTAGGCATGACTAAGGCACTTTGCCGAAACATCGCTTGAGTCCAGTACCCCTGTGGCCGCTCCACAATAAATATTTTTATATGGTCAAACTCCTAGTGTGGTCCGCTGATTTTTGGTATAGTTTACAACAGTAGCAGAACTATAACACAGACCCTGGAGTACTGCCACTGAAAGTAGGAGCTGTACTGTTGGTGATTTTCTTTGGGGCTGGAGACCTGTGCCAACACCCCACCCTCCTTGCCTCGCGTTATCTGATCTGGCCCCTGCTGCATGCAATGTTTTACCCCATGTCTGCTTTCACCCCAAATGAATACTTCTTTGAGCCCTCAGATAGACATGGTGATGCCAGCACATAAAATGGGGTTAGAAGGGGGGCGCACTCCACCCAGCCTGACCACTTTAATAAGCTGAAGTGGTCAGGGTGCTTACTGTCCCTCGAAAATAATTTCATGAACAAACTGAGTTGCGCGAGTGACTAGAGGAGGGAGGGAGGATGTGAGTCTGGGCATGAGACCAAACAGAGTGTGAGCGAGAGCTTGGGGAAAATTCAGCACAAGCTGATATCCCTTACTGGCAGTCTTTTATCTGATTTATTCCAGCCCAGCCATTGAATTTGATGGCCGAATTGAGACCCACATACAGATCCTGTCAGCCAACATTGGCTCCTGGAGTCCATAGGACGAAGTGTGACTCTGCTGGGAGCTTCATGAGGTGCACAGGTGCAGTGGAAGAACAGTAGAAATCATTTATTTCCTTTCTTCTTCTGCATATGGCTTTTCACTGGTGGATCATGCTTGGGATTTTTGTTTGGGGGGGGGCGGTTATTTTTATTTTGTGTAAAGTGATTTTGCAAGCGAAATCACTTAACACAAGGATCTGAGTTAGGTTAGAATAGCTTGTTGTTCTCATTCTGACTTCAGATAAATGGCTCATTTGCAAAGCATAGAAGACGTTAAAGCACCTGCTAATTCCAAGCTGCAAGCTAAACTTGGAGCAAGGCCGAATTACCAACTCTGGGCTCTATTCCAACGTTGGTGTAAACTTAACCAGTGCTGTTGCAAATTTAACAGCTCCATAGAATAGAATAGAATAATGCTGGTACATTTACAAGAGCTCTGGTTAAGTTAACACCAACCTTGGAATAGGGCCCTCTGGCTGTTAAGTTAATGTCAAGGTTGGAGTAGGGCTCAAATTTGGGAGCAGGTTTGACCGCGCCAATATTATTAGGTGCATAAATCAAATCAATACACATGAATTGCGGGAGTCTAAAGATATGAAAAAAGGACAGGATGGGAAAAAAGGATCGTAAAACGGAAATATGACAGGACAGCCAGGGTTCCCCTCAAAGAGCAACCTCAGCGTCCCTCAGTATGCTTTGATGTTTTCATTTGATTTTCTTTCGTGATGAAAGCTGCTCTGTAAGGTATTCATGGTGCATCAATTGCATGCTATGATACATTGCCAGGGATATACTGCTAATGTATGGCTTTGAAAGAATAAACATTTTCCACAAGATGTCATATTCCAGGGGAAGCTGTGGATTCTGGGAAGTTGATGAAAATATGGGTATTTTGGAGGTGCAAATGGAATGTATATTCTTTTTAGATGACATTTTAGATACCTTGAATGGTAAACAAGGCCTTTGTTTAATTTTACAATATGCCTGTAACCTTGATTTCCCCACATCGATTATCCCTGCATTGTTATAGTTGACAACTGAAGAGAGAGGGATTTCAACCTTCAAGCAAACTCATACAGAACCTGGCTGGAAAGTCTGGACTCCAACACAAAACATTTCTATTTTTATTAGTATTGTCACTCTTTTCTAGCAGGTAGTAATCCCATTATTATAGAAAAATAATAAATTACTTCTAGTGCTGCGTCTGTGTATTATAGTGTAATACGTACATATGAGTCAATAATTGTAACATTATGTATGCATAACATTATTAAACTTTTTTATCTGGCCTCTCCTAGGCTGTACTGGAAAAGTAAAGACATCTCAATGTATTTCTCTCTGCTAAAACATTTTATTCATAAATAAATTATAGGATAGTGAAAGTATACCTCTCTGTTACTTGAATGGTCTTCAATAGATAAAGGGCTAAATTACATTCTTCACGCAAACGTTAACGAGCATTGACGTTTGCTGCGGTGTTTACCGCATATTACAATCCAAACGCAAACGGGTTAAGTAACCCGTTTGCGCTCCCCATGTTAAGCATAGGGTGCGCAAAGTACAGTAACCTCGCGCTGAGAAGCGCAAGGTAACGAACGCAAAGTGTCAATCAGCGCTGGATTACAAAGTCCCAGTGCTGATTAACGTCCAGCTGTGGTTAACAAAAAGTTAACCACAGCAAGGACTTGGTGTTAACGGATTCCGCTTCTGCAGAATCCGTTAACACCAGGCTAAAAAAATGTAAAAAAGCAGCCTATACTCACCCTCTGTCCCGCGGCGAGGACCGCGGCTCCAACCGCCTCCTCCGGCCGGCGGGAGCAGGTAAAGACTGGGGGAAAAAGTCCCCCCAGTCTCTCCCTGCATATCACTACGCCGATGAGATCTGGTTGGTCATGTGACCGGCAGGAGGGAACTCAATGGAGCTCGCGGCAGCGCTCAGCGCTGCCGCGAGCATCCCTGATTTTAACGAGCGGTAACAATGCAGGCAGCCTTTTTTGCGCCTGCATTGTAATTCAGCGTTAAAACGCGGGCACAAGGGGAAAAACTGCGGGTGCAGTTTTTCCTCCCTTGCGCCTGTTTTTTTTTTTTTAATTGACAATTTTTATTGTGCACAGATTAAAATACAATGAACAACCGTACAATATAGAGACATCATAGGTATAAGAAGACTCAATAAATGGGTTGTACAAAAGGGTTGTGTCGCGCACCATTTTTTCTTTTTTTTAATAGTCATATTATCCGACAATCCGCTCAATAAACAGAATATTTTCCAATAAAAGAAAAGCAAAAATAATAACTTTATTTATGACAGCAGAGCTAAGAAAACGTATTTAAACATACATTCAAACACAACAGTGGACCGCTCGGTCCGAAGGACATCAGAGATTCAAAGTATAGCATTGGATAAAATGTAAATAGGTTCAGTCTATGGCAAGATTTTAGAAGAGTCAAGAAGATATAAATGACGTAAAGGTCTTAAATCATAGTTCAGGTTGAAGAGGATTACGTACTGCTACCATTTCTGCCGAATAGCAAGCAGTGTATTGTATCGAAATCTTGATCAATGTACGCATGGAAGTGTCAAGTGTTGGGAAGTAACATTGCCAAGTTGTAAGAAATGTCTTAGCATATGTTTCTTTATTAATTAAAGTGTGAAGCCAATCCATTCGAAAAAAGATGATTCAATTTAGTTTGAAAAAGTAAGAGCGGGATTGTGTTAGAGTGATACCAGGTATGTAAAATCGTTTTGCAACCCACCACGGCAACCATGTGTAGCGCTGTGTTAAAATCTTGCTGCTGTCAGTACCTATTTTTGGCCACAAGATGGAGACAATCGCGATTAGAGACACTGGACATTGGGACTACATTTCCCGTCGTGCTTTGCAAAGAGACAGGAAGTGGGTGGGACCCAGCACACTTACATCCCGAACCTCGTGGAGAACGCGCCAGAGCGCGCCAGGGAACGAGAGAGAGCAGACGCAGTGCCAGACATCGCGAGAGGGCCTAGGCCAGAGCGCGAGTGAGACCTGCCAGTTTCTTTATCGGGTCATTCAGCACAAGTGAAGGAGACCTCCAAGTTCCAGAGATTGCTGCAGATCGAACAATCCGAAGACCTCGAGTGAGGAGTTACCGCGAGTTGATCGGATACGGAGAGCAGGCGGTGAGCTGGACAAGTCATGGACAAGCTACGGAAAGTCAGACAACGGATCCGGCCGCAAGTATCCCCAGTCAATATCGAGCGGAGAGACGTCCTGGGTCAGCGGAGCCTAAAGCAACCGGTGGATGGGTGAGAGGCCTCCAAGGCCGTTTGTAAATAAAGAACACGCTGCTGTTTTCTCTTTAAAGTCCACAGGGCCCCAACTTGACTAGTCGAAGACATTCCTTAAGTAAATTCACTGGCCAGTTGAACAGTACCCGGGTACCACACACACATACACACCTTTTACATTCCGGGACTTAACCTGTGCAGGACTCATTCTGTTACGAATCGGAACAGAGGTTAAAGATACGTTCCGAATAATATTTTTCTCTTTTCCGCTGCGCGTTTACCGTAATACGAAGAGATTGTATTTTTGGGTTTCGCTACGTGTCCCTTTTTCGAACTATCAGGCAATTGCATTTCTTTTCTGTTCGGTTGCAAATATTTTATTTTTTCCGAAATACGAAGCCTCGTGTTTCGTTTCTTTTCCGCTACGCGTTTTACCGCGATACGAAAATACTGTAATAATACCTGTGAATACCGTGTCTCAACGTCTGCTTACTATTTTAGTAAACTATTTAAATGATAAAAACTCACAATGGTGTTGGAGTATATTTATTCCCTAGTGCGGGGAGACTGACCCGTGGTTCATTTTCAGCGGCTCCTCCGGGAGTGAGCGCTACACATGGATAAAAAGCATTTGTGACGAATGTGTAGAGAGGTGGTGGGACCAAAAAAAAGAAATTCTGGAGTCAGTGGTAATGATTGTTTGGTTGTAGCAAGTATATATGTGCTTACTGATGTCCAGAATCGACGTGTAACTGGACATTTCCAAAAGCAATGATACAAATCCGCATGTTCATCTGGGCATTTTGCGCCTGCGTTTTAACACTAGGATTGTAATTTAGCCCAGTGTTTTTGTTGGTTTTTTTAATCAAAAATTACTTAAAATGTCCATTTGCATGGAACAAGAGCAAGCCTGAAGCTATTTATTTTATTATTATAAATGCATTACAGCGGTGAATATAAAGAGGTTATGTTACACAAAAACATTTAGTTTCAATAATAATGCAAATTATTACAGCTTCCCGCTAGGGTTTGACTGGCAATGCAGCAAATTGCTATAGGTTATCCTATAAAACAGCAGATGCCCTCGCGTGACACACAGTTTTCCCTCAGTCCTACTGATCACCTGGCAGCCTTTTCTGTCATCCAGTTGCTGGGTTTCATGCAGTGTGCGAGGTTGGCAGGCAATTTCCCAGTATGTGGCAATACAGAGGGAGGATAGACAGGTTTCAGGGCACAGAATACAAGGTTTATTGGAAAACACAAGGGCTGAAGCAAAACCAATATAGAACACAGAACTGAAATAAGGGAGGTGGCTGGGCAGGAAAGGGGAAAAAGGCTAGAGAGAGACAAGACGAGAAAGGAGCTGGAACACAAAAAAGGAGAGCTGGAAATGGGCAAGACAGGAAAAGGGCTGATAGAAAAATTAGGAAGGATACAGAGGATAGGGGGCTATAGAGTTAAACAGTAACAGGATTTGGGATAACTAAAGACACAGAGAGAAACAAGACATAAGGAGACTTACATGTACAGGAGTAGATGGACAATGGCAAGACAGTGGGGTTGGAGTACCAGGGGAGCTTGGAGGCAAGAAACTAAGAAAGGAACTAGCATAGAGTGTGGTCTGTATCCACAGGAATAGGTCATGGCAGGCGGCTAGCAGAGAGGGTGGTCTAATCCATAGAAATAGGTTGTAGCAGGGGACTGGCAGAGTGGTGTCGTTGATCCAAGACAAAGGTACTTTACACAGCAGTGACGTGCGGTGAGGTCAGTGGCTGGTGAGGCACTGGCTTGTATCAGAGCCAGATATACACAGGATATTGCCCCAGCTCTCATGGATATGCCCCCAGCACACATGGATACTGCCCCCAGCACACAAGGATAATGCGCCAGCTCACATGGATATGCCCCAGCAGCTCTCATGGATATTGCCCCAGCTCCTTTCATGGATATACTGCCCCAGCTCCTCTCATGGATTTTGCCCCAGCTCCTCTCATGGATATGCCCCAGCACATGGATTTCCCCCAGCAGCTCATGGATATGCCCCAGCTCATGGATATGCCCCAGCACATGGATTTTCCCCAGCAGCTCATGGATATGCCCCAGCTCATGGATATGCCCCAGCACATGGATTTGCCCCAGCAGCTCGTGGATATGCCCCAGCTCATGGATATGCCCCAGCAGCTCTCATGAATTTTGCCCCAGCTCCTTTCATGGATATACTGCCCCAGCTCCTCTCATGGATATGCCCCAGCTCCTCTCAAGAATTTTGCCCCAGCAGCTCATGGATATGCCCCAGCTCATGGATATGCCCCAGCAGCTCTCATGAATTTTGCCCCAGCTCCTCTCATGGATATGCCCCAGCAGCTCTCATGAATTTTGCCCCAGCTCCTCTCATGGATATACTGCCCCAGCTCCTCTCATGGATTTTGCCCCAGCTCCTCTCATTGATATTGCCCCAGCTCATGGATTTGCCCCAGCTCATGGATAATGGATATGCCCCTGCACATGGATTTGCCCCAGCAGCACATGGATATGCCCCAGCTCATGGATATGCCCCCGCACATGGATTTGCCCCAGCACATGGATATGCCCCAGCTCACGGATATGCCCCAGCAGCACATGGATATGCCCCAGCACATGGATTTGCCCCAGAAGCACATGGATATGTCCCAGCTCATGGATATGGCGCCCCAGCTCATGGATATGCCCCAGCTGAGTCACAGGGTTCCTGCAGGGGAGGGCTCCTTATTTACCTGAGACTCTGGAGCTCCTCACTGGCTGTGCTGTCCAAGTGGAGAGAGAAGAGGTCGGCTGCTTCCTTTCCCACGTGTCTCTGTGGTGCTGGCACGAGGTGATGTTACTGAGTGAGTAGGAGGAGCTGCTGGAGCTTGAGAGTGTGTGTGACTGTGACAACCCCCCCCTCTGTGCTGAGCGCATGTGTGTGTGTGTTTATCGCACACACATGCGCTCAGCACTTTCTGGAGGGGGTTTGTCACAGTCACACTGCTGTGATCTCCCTGCCCGCCCCCCACGATTGACGAGGACAGTCACATGACTGTCCTGCGTCAATCAAACCATGGGAGCTCTGCCTCCCATGGTGGGCTTTTTTAAAAAAAAAAAAAAAAATTGCTTGAGTCAATGGAGCTTTCCCATTGGCTCAAGCTTCATTTGCTGTCATTGCCTGGAGGCAATGACGAGCTTGCCTGCCACCAGCTTGAGCTCCGCAATTAGCGTAGCATTGGGCTGCGTAAATTGCGTAGCCTAGGCTGGCTCGGTGCTACCCCTGCTGTCTGTGTAGTGTATTACACACACACACACAGCAGCCAGGAAACTGTGAAAGTGAAAGCGCAGGAGAAAAAAAAAGCGGACAGAGAAGAAGCAAAGCACAGCGAGGGAGCGAGGAGAGGTGAGTATGAGTATAAATAACAATTTATTTACAGTTTAAATGTACATACACAACATCACATGTCATTACACACAATGAGCTCATTAATTTACTGGCATGGCCTCCCCTGCCACCCCTGAGTGCACGTCCCTGTTACACAGGTAATCCAAATATAACACGGGGCACAGTAAAATCCAGACAGACCAGGAACACTTAAAGACACGGGTGTGAAGCAGGGCAGGTAGACAGCAGGTATCCAGACAAGGCAAGGCAAGGTCACGGTGGGTATCAAGACAAGATCGCTGAATGTTGACAGACAGGTCCACACACACTCAGAAACTTCAAGATCACTGTATACTGGTTATTGGTAAGCAGGTCAAACACAAATGTGGGATTTCTATTCTGAAGCATGGTGTTCAGGGCGTCACTTCCTTATGTGCGGGCCTAATCATTTGGGATTGGGTGTACCTGAGGCTCCATGCGTAGTCAGAGCACCCAGGCTGTACTTTAGGGGCCTGGATGAGGCACAGGGCTCAGGATAAAACCTGCTCTGGAACATGTTATTAGCAGGACACGAAAGGGGCTTCCGTAGTTAGTCCAGATCCAATATGCAATAACTGGCTACCCAGTGGGCACTTGGGACTGAAGCATGACACTGGGAGGATTGAGAGGAAAAAGCACCATGAGCTCCAATTTAATCAGGGCTTTGTAAGCCCATATACTGTTACAAGAAATGTATGTGAACCCTTTTGGATTACGTGGAGTTTTGCATGAATTGGTCCTAAAATGTGCTCTGATCTTCATCTAAGTCACAACAATTTGAATAACACAGTCTGCTTAAAATAATACAACACAAACATTATATGTTTTCATGTGTTTATTGAACATAACATGTAAACATTCACAGTGTAGGGTGGAAAAAGTATGTGAATCCCTAGCCTAATGACTTCTCCAAGAGCTAATTGGAGCCAGGAGTGAGCCAACCTGGAGTCCAATCAGTGTGATATTATTGGATGTGTTGCTGAAAGCTGTCCTGCCCTTTAAAAACACACACCAGTTTTGGGTTTACTGTTTCAAGAAGCACTGCCTGATGTGAACCATGCCTCGCAGAAAAGAGCTTTCAGAAGACCTACGATCAAGAATTGTTGACTTGCATGAAGCTGGAAAGGGTTACAAAAGTATCTCCAAAAGCCTTGATGTTCATGTGTCCCAGGTAAGACAGACTGTCTACAAATGTAGAACGTTCAGCACTGTTGCTACTCTCCCTAGGCGTGATCGTCCTGTAAAGATGACTGCAAGAGTACAGCGCAGAATGCTTAATGAGGTAAGGAAGAATCCTAGAGTGTCAGCTAAAGACTTACAGAAATCTCTGGCACATGCTAACATTTTTGTTGACACATCTACAATAAGGAAAACATTAAACAAGAATGGAGTACATGGGAGGACACCACGGAGGAAGCCATTGCTGTCCAAAAATAATATTGCAGCACATTTGAAGTTTGCAAAAGAGCACCTGGATGTTCCACAGCACTACTGGCAAAAGATTCTGTGGACAGATGAAACCAAAATTGAGTTGTTTGAAAAAAACACACAACACTATGTGTGGAGAAAAAAAGGCACAGCACACCAACATCAAAACCTCATCCCCACTGTAAAACATGGCGGAGGGAGCATCATGGTTTGGGGCTGCTTTGCTGTCTCAGGGCCTGAACGGATTGTTGTCATTGATGGAAAAATGAATTCCAGAGTTTATCAAGACCTTTTGCAGGAAAACGTAAGACCATCTGTCCGCCTACTGAAGCTCCGCAGAGGATGGGTGATGCAACAGGACAATGACCCAAAGCATACAAGTAATTCAACAAAAGAATGGCTTCAACAAAACAAAATACACCTTCTGGAGTGGCCCAGTCAGAGTCCTGACCTCAACCCAATTGAAATGCTGTGGCGTGACCTTAAGAGAGCGATTCACACCAGACATCCCAAGAATATTGCTACACTGAAACAGTTTTGTGAAGAGGAGTGGTCCAAAATTACTCCAGATCGTTGTGCAGGTCTGATCTGCAACTACAGCAAACGTTTGGTTGAGGTTATTGCTGCCAAAGGAGGGTCAACCAGTGAAGTCCAAAGGTTCACATACTTTTTCCACCCTTCACTGTGAATGTTTATATGTTCTGTTCAATAAAAACATGAAAACATATAATGTTTGTGTTGTATTATTTTAAGCAGACTGTGTTTTCAATTTGTTGTGGCTTAGATGAAGATCAGAGCACATTTTATGACCAATTCATGCAAAACTCCACATTATCCCAAAGGGTTCACATACTTTGTCTTGCAACTGTACAAACTTTGATTCAGTGCTCATGTATGGGCAATTCAAATTGGGATTTTAGTTAGGCGTGCATGTGCACCGGGAGAGCAAGGTAGGCATAGGTGACGCGAATCGTGTCATGGCCATGTCTACTTGGTGGCCATGCCCCCACTCTCACAAACGTAGATGCCAGAAGTTGGCAGGTCTATAACAGCCATAAACACCATAATTTGTGTGGATTTGAATGAATGACAATATGCAGAATACTAGTGGCATCTTCTATGTGGCAGCAAACAACAAAAAAAAACATTCTCCGCTCTCTATCTCTACTCCAAAAATGTTTTATATGCCGTTTTTACATCACAGGTATAATAGATGAATTATAACATTCTGGCTAAAATGTACAGATTATTAATCCTGATCAGTCATCACTTCTCATATTTCCTGTTTTTTGGTCTCTAGAGTCGAGCCCATTTGTCATCCTTGTGCATTCCCACTACACACTCCAATTAACCTTTTAATTGTACGTCACATAACGTTAAGGCTTCGATTAACAGAGAACGAGGTAGAATGGAGGAAATCCATTTTTTTCTTATAGATTGGATGGTGTACATCCGAGTGTCAAATAGGATTGTGCATAAACAAAAGAAAAATCCAATTTAAAAAGCCTTTGTCTAATGCAAAATCTTAAATTTAAATGTGGCAGAGCCTGTTGATTTAAAATTACTTCCTCGTCGAACTCACAGAACGAAATTATCCATGAGAAGGAAGGTATTGTTTGCGATTTTTATTGGAAATTATTCAACCTTTTTCAAATAAACAAGTTATGTTTTCTGCTATGTTTCTTATTTTATTTATTTATTTCTCCATCACTCCTCTCTTAAATAATAGAACTGGAATAGTATTGTTCGCAAATGAGTCATATAGGCAGCAATAGTAGCTTGGCATGGGGGTTGGAAAGCTTTTTGAAATGTTGCCATGGCAAGTACTGAAAATGCTTATCTGTTTTGTTATCAAGAATAAACTACCGCAGCAAGGGAAATGGCATTTTCATAAAAAAATATGATAAGACGGACGAGTGTTACAAGATGAGCCGTTGAAAACTCCCACATTTTTATCGTGTTCCCATAACATTAAACATTCATCTACTTTCTGGCGAGATACGGTGCTTAGAGGTACTGTTCGTTTTTTTGTTATCATACAAAATCACTTAAGTGGTAATTTAAAGTGATGCTGTTAGGATGAAATGAGAGGGGTTAAACATTAACCACTCCTGACCCACTCTGCACCCCTCCACTGGTATTTATTTGCCCAGAAAGAAGATAAGTGAATGCTATGTGTCAGTTTCCACATATGGTGAATCCCTCACACTCAGAGGGCTGAATCAGTCCTTTGGGACCCCCACCCCAAGGAAGAAAGAGGACACTCTGGTCACTGTGACCTTGAGTATCCCTTAGTTAGGGTGTTTTGAGTTGAGGAGAACGTGTTTGCGTAGAGCAGGAAGCAGGTAATGATATGATTAGAGGAAATATGGGCTGCACATCACAGTAAACGACTAGAAAATACTCAGGTGACCTTTCTTCGTTTCATTTGCAAATCACTGGTATCTATGGTTGGTGCTCAATGCAAACATGTCTGTGAAGTGTTCTTCTGCCAGTCTACTTTGCTTTTGTCCTCTTCAGGATGTTTGTGCCACTGATTCCTTCAGTAGGTAAGGGGTTGATCCAGACACCAATCTCGGGAGTGTCAATCTATCAATTAAATTGATTATGCCCCCTATTTAATTTATTATTTCCCTATGATCCCATTTCATGTATTATGCCCCCCATTTTTTTAGTTAACCCCCATTTCATAGTATGCCCTCATTTTATTTTATATCTCCTTTTTATTTAGTATACCCTCATTTCATCTTATGCCCCATTTCATTTAGTATGCCCTCATTTTATTTTTCCTCTTATTTTTTTAGTATGTCCCCATTTTATTTTATGCCCTCATTTCATTTAGTATGCCCCCAGTGCATTACTCTTACTTTGGGCGTACCCTTCTTCACCAGTAGCTCCATAATTTTCATCTTGCAGCTCCTGCAATTTAGTACAAGGAGGCACATGTGCTGTTCCTGCATGGCAGGAACTGTGCAGCAGTTGAATCACACAGCTGCATTTGAAGGGGAACAGCTTTTTCGGCTGATACCTTTTGTAATTGCACTAGGCTTTAAGTGGCAGCTGTCACCTAAATGGCTGCCTTGCTTTGGGCACCCAAGGACAAATGGAAGTGAGGTGTGCAACTTCCTGGCCCTGCTGTGCAGGGAATGCACTTGCCCTTCTCCACGCCATTTTTGATCTGCCAATAACTGGGTTCACATTAGGTGTTTCTCATCTACATTTCCCATGATGCATTGCTTACCTAGTCATGAGACTGGCTCTATATTTTATGTAGTATATGTTACAAACCTTTTCAGTTTTAGAGTTACACATCATTCCCATCCACCCAACACCTATTGAATCTCTGACACAGAGCATAGTGTATGAAGAAAATTGCCTAGCATTGCAATTCCTATTTGGTATTCTGTTTCTAGCAGCCTGTCACATAGATAAATGCAAAGCCATCTATAACCACAACTCAAAAGAGTATCAACTGCACATGAGTTTATTTATTTTCTGCCTATAAAGGATTGTGCCATCGAGCCTGTGAATAAATGTGAAATTTTAAGCATACAGACGACACCTATGACATAAAATAAAGGCCTTAATACACCAGCTGACTGCTTTCTAAGATTGCTTTTCATAAACTTGACTTTTCCGTATGGATGCTTGTAGTGGTCCTATTGAACTTCATAATTCATGGAATTATTTGCTCTAAAACAGGTGGGGGAATGTAAGTATGAATTTGCTTTGTAAGATCCATTGCTCGCAACGATATAACCGAAGGTCCTGAGCACCTTCTGAATTGTATCTATGCAAGGATAAGGTTAACAGATTGGCCATATATTCGGTGGCACACAATACTTATCAATTGGTGCCACAGGAAGTGCTGTGCCCTCCAATATGTTCAATTTCCATTTTAGTCATACAAGTCCTTAATCACGGAATTCTACATACTGCATGGCAATGTAATGATATGGTAATATGTAATGGTATTATACGGACCTGGCAACCAAAAAATATAAAGAGAAGAGGGATGTGATGGATAACTAATATACCTGCATTGCATTACAAAAACGTGAGACTGCAGCTTGTATTCAGCCGAACAAAATGTCAGGGATATGAGCATACTGGTTATGGAAACCATGGGGCACAAGGGGCGTTTATAAAGCAAAGGAGTAATAAATTGAGGTGTTGTATTTACAGCGTATGGAGGTAATAAAATAATACATTTATTTGAAGAAGCATTTTATTGTGTAATTGTGTTCATTTGTTTCCCCGAAAAAAAGACCTACCCCGAAAATAAGGCCTAGTACTATTTTTGATAACTGCTAAAGTATAAGATCTACCTCGGAAGTAAGACCTAGTCGTGATCATTCCCAGGGCTGATGGTGGCATAAAGGGCAACTTGAAGAGAGGCGGGAGAGAATCAGTGATGCCAGAGGAAGCGAGGCAGCAGCAGAGGGAGCAGAGCCGCATAAACCATCTTTGCCCATTGTACAGCACTGCGGAATATGCTGGCGCTTTACAAATAAAGATTAATAATAATAAGCCGTTGCTTCCTCTAGCGCGGGCTCCTGTCACAGGTCGGAGTGATACCATATGTACAACGCCTGTGAGGAATCAATAGTGAAAGTGCGCTTCTCTCATTCTGGTCAGCGATTGGTTAACAAATTGCTCTTGAAAAGGTACGGCAACCCTGCTTGCTCTGATCACCCTATTTTTAACTTTGCCACTCACTCCTGTCTTGTAAGTCTTCTACTGATATTAAAAAAAAATAAGACCTAGTGGTTTTTTTGGGCGCCAAAAAAATATAAGACAATGGGTCCTATTACATTCTTCTCGCTAATGTTAGCACTCACCTGTGTGAGCGATAAAGTTGGCCCTAGTGTGGACGCACCATATTACAATCCAAACGCTAACGGGTTAAATAACCCATTAGCGATTGGTATCTTGTGCTTTTCAGCATGAGGTTACTGTACTTTGCGCTCCCTATACTTAACATGGGAAGCACAAACAGTTAATTAGCGTTAGTATTACAATAAACGAACACTAATTACCTTCCGGCTGCAGTTAACCTGACAGTTAACCATAGCCAGGACCTGGTGCTAACTGATTCCGCTGCTGCAGAATCCGGCAGTACCAGCATAAACCCCCCAAATTGATCACATTCTCACCTTCCATCCCACATCGAGGAACGCAGCTCCAACTGCCCCCTCTGTCCGCCAGGAGCACGGAGAGACTGGGGGGAAAAGTACCCCAGTCTCCCTCTGCGGATCACTACACCGACCTGCCGGATCTCGCGAGGCAAGATCCGGCAGGTCATGTGACCGACAGAGCAGAAACTCAATGGAGTCCTATTGACTTCATTGAGTGGATGCTCGCAGCAGCACTTGGCGCTTCTGCATGCATCCCAAAGTTCAGCGTCGGATTACGATGCAAGCTGCTTTTCTAGCGCCTGCATCGTAATATCATGCTAAAACAGGGACACAAAGGAGAATCCTGCAGACGCAGGTTTTTCTCCCTAGCGTTCCTGTTTTAGCGATAGGAAGTAATATGGCCCAGTATCTTTATTTTCGGGGAAACACGGTAATTTCCTGCACAAGTAAACACAACTGCCAAAATCTGTAGACCTGTGCATCCTAAATCATGTTGAAGTCTGCAAAAGTTCAAAAAAAAGCTTTGCTAACTTGTATTTTGTTGTTAGCAGCAGGTTAGTGTATCAAACAAAGAAACAAAAGAATATTACAAAGCATTTCAAACTTCTAAGCAGCCTTTTTGTATGTAATTCCTTCTAAGCCTATTTCATATCACAGCATAATAATAGGATTACATTTGAGAATTATGCTCCGCGCACTCAATACATCTTCTTAAAGTGACACTCCAGCCGGAGGAACATTCGAACGCAGCATTGTAGCATAAATTGGTAACTTTGTGCATTATATATTCCATGCACAGCTTAAAGCAATCACATTCAGCTCTTGTGTAGTATCGTTCTCCAGTTGTAACTTGAATTGTAAAGTAATGTTTGTTTCATGGCAGTGTTTACCATTTTAGCCTTTATGCCACCCTGGGGTATAGGAGTAGATGTAAAATTGGAGGTTATTAGTGTCAGGGTTATTGAAGATGATACAGATCAAAGGCAGACAAATCACATTGTGCCATAAGTCGGCTGTTTTGCTCTTTGTCATTCACTGGCCCGTAGGGGCTTATCCCATGCTTATATGGATACTGTTAAGCCACCTCTCCCGTCAGCCATTTGTCGCGCATAATCTTTCTAAAGGATTTTATTTAATTGTTAATGATAATACCATATGCTCAAAGACGAACAAATCTGGAGGTTTTGGCACAGCTCACATTTGTTTGACTGTGTATATCTAGCAGACTGGAACCAAATGCTTTCCATTTGGATTGTAGTATATTGAGATTCATTGTTACATGTGTATATTTATTAACAGACAGGTTCAATACACTTGACTGTGTAAATACAAAGAACATTGTGACTATTTACTCCACTATTTAATAATCAGTTCTATAATTCCCTTTGGCTATGAGTGTAAACCAATTCTAAAGACACACTCACACATATTTGTCAGTGGTGAAAACGAGTGGGATCAATTGAGAACAGGATTGCAGGAACGTGAATGGAGATAACATGCGTTTCACAAATGTTAAAGCTTTTCTATAACCTATTCAATCATAAAATTTATTTGGTATGGTTTAAAAACTAAACATATGTATGATTATCCTAATAATTCTCAAAAACCCAGCACAAATATATACAAATTAATATCAACTTTGAATGTCTATGGTGGGTTGAGTGTGAGATGACAACCGTTTATTAGGGTCAAAACTCTTGGTGAGTTCCTATAATTATGCTTTAAGACAATCCCTGACATATACTGTATATATTACATATAACGGAAGAGGTTTCCCCACAAATTCTGGAATGCTGTTGTGAGGAAACCTGTCAGGGTTATTCAAAGAGAATCGAAAAGTCACCGCACGTTCGGTGACTTTTCGTTCTCTTCAATTCGGTGCGATTCGGCGATCCCATTTTGGCGACCCTTCAGTATAGTCAGCAAACACCACAGGGCCGTCGTTCTTGGGAAAACCCGCCGCAAACCCGCCGAACACTCACCGCAAAACCTGGCGAAGGCACACCGAAACCTGCAAAAACATCTGGATTACCCCACCGAATACGTCGGAGAAACCCGAGCAGCCGCCGATCACAGCGCAGAGCAGCCGCCGGAAAAAGCAGACACCGCAGACGAATGGAGTGAATAAAAATTAAAACAGTATGCTTGAATGTTTCAAAAGTGAAACTCTGTTTGCAAAGAAATACAGAACGAAAATGCCTGGTATTTACGTATAAGATCCAATGAATGATAATAAAAAGGGCTGTATCTAAAATTAAAGAGACTTTATACTGCAGAATATTATTATCAACGGTTTATTAGATATTTAATTAAAACGGGAATATTTTTTAACCTTGAAGTCTATGGGAATCGCCTGAATAAATCTGTCAAATGAAACCACTGAACAGCAGGGCAATTCGGCAATTTTCCCTGCTGGTTTTTGTTCTCTGAATAGACGAAGCATTGCTTCTCTATGGGGATTTCACTGCCCTCGAACAGGCAACGAACAGGCACCGTATGTGCATAAAATTCACCAACATTTGGCGAACTGCCTGCTCTCTGGATAGCCAAATGGCCAGGAAAGGTAACCGAACGCTGAATGCCAGCATTCGGTTACCTTTCGTCAGCAATTCGGATCTTTTTGAATAACCCTGAATGTCTTGATCTTTCACTACCACATATGCTCCTTGCTTTTAGGTGCTGTTTTAGTGCATGATTACTAGTAAATGTGATGGTGTTTCAATGCTCTGGTTCAATCCCATTAATTTCACAAGGATCTGGAACATCCCAGGCAAGCTTGGTCTTCTCTGACATAATGACAGGGTTATGCTTATGCATCCTACATATTTTGTTCATGTAGGCCAGACCTGTTTTTGTGCCGTTTTATAGACCTATACTTGGTGCTAGCACTACAGGCTGAAATGGTTGTGTCTTTTGTAATATCACAACAAGTACCACAAAGTTTCACAAGTATATGGCGGATTTTCAGGTACTATTGGTGTTTGCGGAAAATCTCTGCTGCTGCTGCTACTTGTTTTACAAACGTTAAATCCAAAGGGTGCCAATAGAAGCTTCACAGTGCACCTTCTCCTGCCACGCGTTAGAGGTAACCGGTGTAATGCTAGCGTTTTTCAGAGTTGCAACACCGGCTATTTTCAACAAACACCAACGGTACCTGTGTAACTCCCTGTGTTTAGTTTGTGGGCAATCCACTTTTAAATAAATCTTCACTGTAGATTTCTCATTGTCAGCTCCGTGACATGCTTTACATGTTGTTTTGACTCTTGTCATTATAATTACCACAAACAGAAGCATTTATGTTGTCATGGAGCACTCATTCTCTGCTACATGATGACTAAATCGTATTGTCCTCAATTTTGAACAGTCCTCTGCACTAATCCATAAATAGTGACAAGCCAAAACTTAACTTTTATTCAAAACAAGCATGCTAAATGGAAAAAGATTATATACGTTTATTCTGCATTCAAATTAATCAAAACAAGTATAGACACACTATATAGTCAGTTATTTATATAGAACAATGACAAATAAAGTGCTGACTGACATAAATAGGGGTTAACCCTTACAGTATTGCTGTCTTCAAGTTTAAGCAGTCATCTGCACTAATTCATAAATATAAAAAGTAGTGATGCACCGAAATGAAAATTTCAGGCCGGTACCGAAACTGGAAATTCGGGATCAGCTCAGCCGAAAACCTAAACCAAAAATCAGTCAGGTTCGGCTGACTGATTTTTTAGCCGATTATATATATTTTTTATTTCCAGCCGTATTCCCCTTTTGGCCTATTATTTTGGTGGCCGAAATTTCGGTGCATCCATGGTAAAAAGCTAAAACTTGATCTTTTTTTTTTTTTTATAAAAGTTAAGAAAAATCCAAAAGCAGGAATAAAAACAGTGAACGTATTGTCTGCAAATTCCATTCACTACAATATTGTTACCCACCAGGATAGGCCTAACTAACCTATGGAGGATAAATATATACAGGAAGCAGGGAATGTTAATTTAAAATAGACTATGCTTGCACTCTTAATCACAAATTGAATCTAATCATAATCTTTCTATGGAAAGAGAATTAGACCTTCCAGTGTCTCAAGTATAGGACAGTGATAGAAAAGAGGCAAAAGGCTATTTGCTCTTTCTATAAACCACAACTCGACACTTTCTTGATTTACAGCACCTGATGAAGCCATATATTTTTGTGGGAAAATGCGATGAGCCTTATTCCCTTCCTACCGCTAAATGGGGACACGAACGGGAAAAAGCTGCGCATTTGTCAATGGTCTATATATATAACTGACTATATAGTGTGTCTATGCTTGTTTTGACTAAATCTTATGCAGCATTAATGTATATTTGTATCTTTTTTCATTTAGCGTCTCTATTGTTTTAACACTGCTTAATATTCATGCTGAAAATCCTAAAAACCACCCAGCAGACGTCAGGCTTTTGTACAATATGGAACCGTATACCACCGTAAGGTTTGCCGGGTTAGTTAACAGTCATGTCACCTGTTACTGATATAGGCATGATGAATACTAACTGGTTCCATTCTAAAAGCTGAATAGCTGAATAATATTAAATGGAAATGCGTGTGGAACTCATAAAACAGAAGATTTATCCAGTGAGACTAAAAAATCTACAAAATACACCATTCATTCACTCCCATTACATTCACAGTGTGCTTAGCTCAACCGTCAGCATACATTTGGCAGTGATCTCATATTGTAATGAGGCATTTCACATTAAATACAAAATACTAAAATCTCAAGGTTTGGAGCTGAAATGCAGAATGGAAAGTTGTGTAAACCTGGCATGGTCTACCAATGGTGGAGGTAAAGTCCAAGACAATTAATATTATTATTATTATATATACATATCATTTATATAGTACCAACAGTTTCAGCAGCACAGTACAATAACCAATGGGAATAAGACAAACACAGAAACAAGATGTGTAGCGAGTCCTGCTCAGATGTGTTTACTATCTAGAGCAGGGGTCGGCAACCCCCTGGCACGTGTGCCTGTCTCTGCAGTCACGTGTGAGCGACCTTGTGAAGGCTGTGATGCGGCCTACTGCCGAGATCTTGCGAGTTGGCCGCACAGCCTTCAGATCGGAAGAAGCCGGCAGCAGTGTTCAGGAGCTTGGAGGAACACGTGGGAGGAGGTCTGTCTGTCTGGGTAAGTATAATCCTGGGGTCTGTCTGGTTATATCAAATTCTGGGCTCTGCTGGGTATATCAAATTCTGGGCTCTGCTGGGTATATCAAATTCTGGGCTCTGCTGGGTATATCAAATTCTGGGCTCTGCTCGTTATATCAAATTCTGGGCTCTGCTGGTACATAAAATTCTAGGCTCTGCTGGTACATACAATTCTGGGCTCTGCTGGTATATAAAATTCTGTGAGTTTAACTTACTATTAGCAGTACAACTATGAGTATAAAAATTAAAATCTAACTAACACTATGGAATGCTGTTGTTCACTGGCACCCGGTTGTCTGATGGTTTAAAAAATGGCACTTGGTGTGTAAAAGGTTGCTGACCCCTGATCTAGAGGATTTGGGGTGGAGGAAGGTGTGAAGAGTTTGATCATCTGGGTCACTAGCACTAGTTTCAGAAATGGCGTGGGCATGTACGTAACATCTATTATGATATGGGGGTAGTTGAGGAGAGGGATAGGTCAGCATCAGTAGTATGATACTGTAATCTGAAGTCATAGGGTTTAAGGGATTTCTTGAAGGTCCGGAGATTAGTGGAGAGTCTGATAGGACGTAGGTCATTCCACAGAACCGGAGCTGGCCTCGAAGACCATGAATATTATAGAGCAGTCTCCCAGAGATAAAATACCTAATTTTATTTTCCTTTTTACATGCAAGTACTTCAAACGAAGTAAAAAAGCAGCAGCATGTGTTCTATAAAGTGGTTTTATTTGAAATGCACAAGTAATCTAGTTACAGCTTGTGTAAGTGGTAATGTCCCTTTAACATTGAAGTGTTTGCTTGGAGAATATCTAACCAAACTATCCTGAAAGAAATAAAAGTTGTCCTTTAAAATGGGTTAGTGGTGGCGTGTTTGGTTGGCTCCAGACATGGAATATGGTTTTGTACAAATCGTTTGAGTGCAAATATCAGGAGGAAGTATGCTAAGGAGATTGAATTAGGGGTTATGAGAAAAAAAGCATTCAGAGAGAGGGATATGAACCCTTTTAGGTTCTGAAGCAATGGTACCCTGCTGAATGTCCATTAGGACATACCTTCTCGGTTAAAAGCAGACATTAGGACATACCTTCCGGGTGAAAAGCAGACATAAAAAGTAAAGCATTAGGACATACCTTCTGGGTGAAAAGCAGACATGATGAAACATAATCTAAGCATGCGTGATGATGTCAGTGGGCGGAGGAAGGTACTAAGGCGTGGACTAACTTCCTGGAAGTTAGATCACCACGGGATTCACCCCTAGACCCCAGCATTCACACCGGACCACTGAGTCATCGGCCCACTGTGAATCTCCCAGTTCTCCTGATGGCCAGTGCATGCCTGATTCTAAAGCTTATGCAAATGAGTAGAGGGGGTTTCTCCTCAGCATTCCCGTTTTAGCGTGTTATTACGAGGCAGGCGTTAAACCAGCAGCCTGCATCGTAACGCTAAGCCTCAGAATGCTCGAGGCAGCGCTAAGTGCCACCGCGAGTATCGCCTCCATGGAGTCTCATTGAGGCTTCCACTGCCGGTCACATGACCTGCTGGATCTTGCCTCTCGCGTGATCTGGCAGGTCGGCAGAGTGATCGCAGAGGAAGACTGGGGGACTTTTTTCCCCCAGTCTCCCTCTCTTCCCGGCGGCAAGAAGTAGCAGATCAAGCCGCCATTCTCGCCGTGGGATGAAAGGTGAGTATGCGATTTTTGGGGTGTTTTTCAGCTGGTGCTGACTGATTCCGCAGAAATGGAATCAGTTAGCATCAGCTCCTAGCTGTGAGTAACTTTTCAGTTAACCACAGCGGGACGTAATTAGCGTTAGGACTTTGTAATCCTAACGCTAATTAACACTTTGCGCTCCCCATGTTAAGCATAGGGAGCGCAAAGCACAGTAAGCGCGCGCTGAAAAGCTCTGTTATATGCTTGATATGCCAAAATACTTTCATATTTTATTCTCATCTTAAACTTCCGAAAAGAAGAAAAGAAATGCTATACTACCACTTTCTTTTATAACATTACTTTGCTAATAGTGTGTGGATTCTATTTTTATTCTTAGTGAAAGAGAAATTCGGTTTGTGTTTGTTCTTTTTAACTTTTACAGTATCTCTGATCAAATAATCTTCATTATGTAATTTTTTGTTTGAAAATCCGTTCAGATTTCTTATGGCTTTGATCTTGAGGTTGCTGAGAACAATGAACACACATGTAGTAGTCAAGCTTTGTTCATTGTCTTACTCCTGTGGGTGTTTAACTTTTAATTCTCTTCTCATATAATATCCTATATCTTGATATAATGATGTATTTATGATTTAAAAATATGCGACATGCATGGTAAAGTCAGTCACAATATCTATATTCTGTTCCAATATGACTAGTTTTATTTTCCTTTTATATATTCTATAAGTAATACAATCTATTATGTGCTAAAAAAGAGAACTGCAAATATTAAAAGTATCCTCTTATTTGATGTTTTTGGTTGTAAATCCGAGCTACCTCCTTTGCAGCTATCTGTTGTGATCTCCGTCAGCTGATCAATTCCATCTTATTAGCCGGGCTGTACTCTGTGTACCCTGAATAACATCAGACTTTAAAAACGTTATAACCCATTAGAGATTTCATTTTTAATTTTCACTTACATTTGTCTTTGTTCAGTCATTCCATTGAACTTAATTAACAAAAGGTTCTGTGTATGTACACCACTTTAGTGCAGAATCCGCCGAACCTACACTCAGTCGACCAGGTCAAAATGAATACATATTAGGATGTCCGAACCTATGTATGAGAGATGCATTTCAGTGTTTGGGTTTTTACGCCTAGTAGCCCACGGTGAATTGGATTTGTCTTCACATGGCTATCTAGTTCAATGAGTGTAACAGTAATGGTATAACTTAATTAATAATTCAGGGCCACTTTTAGCACATAAACTGTTACTCAGCTCGTCTCAAAGTGCATTATTTGTAAAGTGGTTTGTTTTAGGTAGAACGTTCAGTATACTTCGACCATGGCTACGGCTAGAAATAGATTGTGACCTGATAATACATTAGGGATTATTCAGTAACCACTGTTCTTTTGGTAAATGAATGGCGGATTTAGTGCAGAGAGCTTCCGGGAACTTTTGATGGAACTACCACCATAGTTCTCCATACTTTCTACAGTTGCTCAGTGTAGGTATTTCTGACAAAGTTATGTAGTTTCATTTTCACAGTATTTTGTGATTTTAGTCGAAGTTGTTTATTTTAGTGATTTTAGTCGAAGTTGTCTAGCATTGTTTTAACGGCGTTTTAGTATTGTTTCCATCAGAGTTCACTAGTGATCAGCAGTCTAAAATCACCCATGTATATTCACTGGTGTTACAAACAATGGTAGAAGAATGCTGAATGGATAGCCACAGTCTTCAGAAGAGGAATGGTGGTACCATTTTTCAGTGTCTAGTACAGTGGCTCCCAACCGCGGTCCTCAAGTACCCCCAACGGACCAGGTTTTCCAGATATCTGAAGCACAGCACAGGTGATATGATTTGCTCCCAAGTGATTGCAGGATTCAGTCTTCATTTCCCCTAGGCAATCCTCAAAACCTGGCTTGTTAGGTGTACCTGAGGACCACGGTGGAGAACCACTGCTCTAGTATAATGCTCTTCTTTAATTAAAGACTGAACCCAGCATACCAAGCATTAATACCCATTTTTCTGTTCATGTGATTCCTCCAATTTTAATATATCCTTTTGTTAATATATCCTATTGTTTAAATCTATAATCATGGTAATGTTTCGAAAATCTGTAAAAAAAAAATCTAGATTGTAAGTTTCCATGGAAATAGGGTGCCCCACCCTGCTGAACTATGAGAAGGCCATTTAGTGGGTATTGCAGATCCAACTGTCATATTTTCAGATGAACTTGTAACACAATGCAGCACTTTATTTTATAGCTTATTGTAGTTTCTTGTAAGATAATTCCCTTTCCAGCGCATCAAACATTTATTGTGGTTATTCCTTTAGAGATATTGTTTGTATATGTGTATGAGGTGGTTCAGATCTGACATGCCAAACAAAAGATCTGATAATGCAAACATAATGGTTTATAGCTTTTATCATTGAATTTCTTTTCATTCCTATTCTATACCCCTAAAAACAGGATGAGTAGTCTGTAGGTGTTTTTAGTCAGCATATAGAACAGCCAAAGACTCCAGGGGAAATATAATTCAATGTGTGTTTGCCTGTGCAGGCATTATTATACAGGACTAGCTTATGAGACTCTGTCCATCTTCCACCAACCTTATTATTTCTCATTTTTTGCTATATCATGTTCTTTCGATATTTTATTAGGTCAACTCAAGTCATCTTAAACTCCTTTTTCTCTTTTCTTGTTCAAGGTTCTGAAACGTGAGATGAAGGACAAAGAGCAAACCATATTGGGCACCATTGAACAAGCACGTGTTTTCATTTCCGAGCAACCTATTGAAGGTCCAGAGGAGCCAAGAAGGAATTTACTCCCCAAAACAGGTTGGACAATTTTGTGATTTTTAGCAACTTTTTGATCACTTATGTTTTGGAGAAGAAAGGATTGATTTGAGGATGAGGTTTTTGTTATTTAAATGCTGTTTTGAAGATCCAAAGAAACAGCAAACCTGTTGCAAGATCTTTTGGGGTTTTTTTGGAGTCTCATTCCTCACGAGCAATAGGCTGGCCCCAGTTACGTTCCCACCAGACCTGATAAGGACAGGGGGTGCTCCACAAGGGACTATCCAGCAAGGCATAGATGTGGGTTACGGCTCCCGCTGTACTGGACAGTGTCAGGGGGCGCATGGGCAGGGGGGCTATTGACGTGGTTGCAGTTACAGAAAACGAAACAGTTCCCCTAGGGGTATATCGTGAGTTTCCTGAAAGTAACTCCAGTTTGGGAACCTGCCATGGTAGAAAAACCTTTGTCCCACCATCAAGAGGCCGCCTTATTGATCCCCACACCCGGTGGGAAGCTGGGGTTATCAAAGATCGGGGCAAGATCAGTTTTTAAACTATATTTTAAACTGTATTTACTCTTTGACTGTGACATCATACGGATTGTGACATGAGTTTGAATGAATTCGCTGTGGAATCTGAAAATTATATTTTTGACAATTTAGCAGACATGAGAAGTGCTGCAGCCCACCTTTATAGATAGGTTTCCATGCAAGTTTGGAGTGTTCAGTACCAGCAGTTCTGACATCCCTAATTTCATTTAGTTACAAACTCATTATATTGGGCAGATTGTGTTTGTTAGGACTTTTTCTAAACTGCAAACTTCTTACCATAAAACACGTAAAATCGTATTTTGTTTTCTAGCAGCACTATTTCCTTTCAGCAGAAAAACTGCATTTGAGCTGTGATTTTCCATGTGGTGATTGACTTGATTTAAATCCCACCTGAGCAGTAGCTGCCGTCACACAGGCTAGCAATGCGTCCCCTAATACAATTCAGTCTGGGTAAGCAGAACGTGAATTGTTCCATGAGTAGTTTGGGACAATGAAGAATGGCTTTTACAGGTAATCAATACCGTAGTATACATAAGCTTCAATACGTTAAGCCAGAGGAAAATAAATAGGTCAGGCACTGGCAGCTTATGGACAGCATTTCATAACAGATTTACATCCACTGCGGTGGAACTGAAGGAAGATTGCTTTCTCAAGTATCATTTGTAGTTGAAACAAAGTGTTGAGCTGGAAACATTGCTTACAATCAAGGAATTCAATGCCGCAATCTTTTAAAGGAACCTACATCGTTCTATAAATATTCCAGAGCCTCCATTGGAAAATAGCAGTAAAAAACCTAAATGCTTCAGCTGGTAATGAACAACTATTACAAGGAATATAAAAAACTTAATTCAAGGGAAAATTATATTTTGCTAAATAAATGCAAACAAATTAGCCATAATTATCATATTGACATTATTTTTACAGTTCTGACGATGTACGTCTTTCACTACAATTTTTTCATCGCTTAGTATATCATAATGTACCTTTGATATATTGGATACCTAATGCATTGGTGTTGAGTAAAATGAAACACAAGAACATATAAAATACTATACAATGTCAATGGTTCAAGTGATTATTTGAACCAATCTACCAAATCCGACTTGGTGGATTGGTTTTAATAATCCCTTGTGATCACAAAAATGCTGAACCATTGACACTGTGCAGTGTTTATTGCGTTACGAAGGTTTGTACTGAAAACCCTGCTATTATGGCTTTATTAAAACAGCAAAATAGTTGTTTTATATATAGCACGCAGCTCCCTGTGTGTTATACAGTTATCACTTCTTTGAATTGTTCTCGGAATAAGAAATAGACAAAATATGGACAATGTCCTTCACTCCCTCACGGCAACATTGCAGCACTTTATTGTGAATTTTGGCCATATTCTCCAAGTACTCTGTTCATGGGTATTTTACATGTACCTTGTGGCATTCCCATAAATGCCACTAGAATTTACTAAAATATCTGTGGGCATGAAGCCTTTCTAAATTTGCTTTTAATTTTTTTTTCATACTAACATTTTTACTGTCTTTTTTTTCCGTAAGTTGCTCTTTTTACTGTTAGACAAACTCAGAGCCCCATCAGAGCAGTAACAACCCATGATTTGATCAGGTGTCCAGTGGCTTTTGCCAATCCCTGTGTAGCCTGTCTAAATGCCACAGATGCGAGGGACTTTTCAGAACCGGTACACTGGTATTTCAAAAACCATTCTGGTGGGCTGCGGCTTACGTTGCCGTCAGAGCACTCTGACTCGCTGACTCATCAATTAGGGAGCAATTTGTACTTTGTGCATTAGGCAGAGCGCTCCCCACAGATCATCAGGGTATAGTTTTTATCCTGTTGCTGGACCACCAGGTATTTAGTCTAGTCCCTGTAAAATAAATTAAGCAGGAGAGGAGACAAAATGTGTCACTTGTAAAAGGATTACTGGAATGTTCACGTGTGGGAAGGGTGTCCCTGACCAGTGGTTTAGCAAGATGCCCCAATATTTCTGATGGCAGCCCTTTCCTAACTCCTACAGTAAACCTGTCTTCCTCTACCTTAACGCAATTCATTTATTACTGCTCCATTACTGCTTATCATCTGTTACCATTTACCATATGTTGTTGGCGATGTGTAATAATGCCACACAATCATTTACTTTGTTTGGCATGGCAGTGATCACGTTGTTGGATGATCATTCCCCTAACGTCCACGTCACAATTCTACAGCCTGTTAGTGTGGACCAGTGGTATCCTATTTATGTGTACCTGGGATGTATACTCGCATAGGCCATCCAGACCTGTGCTTTGGGTGGCAGATTGGAGGTTGCGGCAGCAGTTGTAAAACATGCTGAGTAAGACAAATGGTAGTTAGTGGGAGAAACATAGAAAATAATCTCATTCCTTTTTTCCTAATGTTCCTTCTTCTACAGGTCCAATATATTTGAGGAGTGAAGGTGTATAACAGAGCTGCAAAGCCATAAAATTCCCAGCAAAGAGTCTCTAAACTGTAATAAATCTTGCTCCAAATCATTTGGTGTAAAGAAGATGGTTTGCTTTACATCCACATTAAATTTTATTGTCTGAACCGGTCCCAATAGATCTTAATTTCACGTTGGCCACTTTTACTTAATACTGGGAGTATCTAGTGCTTAATTACCGCTGATGTGCAGATATCCTTAATGGGAAATCTGTTTTTCTTTTCCTCTTTACTAAAATGTCTGTGAATATCTTTCGTTCACAACTTTTTTAATCTGTCCATGAATTTCCTTATTATCGTGGTCTTCTGCTTCTGATCTAAGAAAAGTGTAAGGGACTTGATTAAAAAATTGTAAATAGAATTTATTGTATTACGTTATTTTCTAGGTTTGCAATGCATATTTTATTTACCATTTTATCGCATTCTCTGAAACTTGAGAAAGGAATAGTAGTCTCCAGTTATATTTTTGAAAGGTCTACCAAAAAAGCCTTTGCTTTATGCAGTCGTCCCAATGCTACCATTTTCGGGTAAATTACTTTTGGACAAATTAAAGCCATGGAGTTATTGATACAGCTCTGGGAACAGCTCTGTCTTTTAATTCTTTAGCTTTTTGTACTCCATTGCACTTAATTCCATTTATTTCTTTTTCCTCTTGTTTATTGCCTCCGTTCAGAGAGACACTGTACACCATTAAGATGCCTAGAGCAAAAATATAAAAATGTCAGTATATCTACATAAACCTGCATCGATCTTTGTTTATTAGACATTGTTTAAAACACAAATGTTAAAAAATTTCAGACATTCTATCATTAACAAGCAAAGCATGGTACTGTAGCCAAATATCTTGCAAGGTTTTCAGGTTATTATTTTCATATTTTATTTTATTTCTTTACAACTTTTTAAAAATCTTCCATATTACTTTTTGACAAATCTGGAGGAGAAGCACCCATTCTGTTCTCTCTGTTTTATGAATGTATCCGTAGGGGATTTTTCTTTGTAGACCCAAGGATTCATGCACATTATTTATTACAATAAACCAGTGGTTCCCAACCGTGGTCCTCAGGGCCCCCTAACAGGCCAGATTTTGCAGATCACCTTGGGGAAATGCAGACTGAATACTGCAATCACTGAGCAGCAAATCATATCACCTGTGCTGTGCTTCAGATATCTGGGAAACCTGACCTGTTAGGGGTACTTGAGGACCGCAGTTGGGAACCACTGCAATAAACAACAAAATTTGCATCATTCACAGCACCATTTTGGTAACATTTCATATTTTTAATTAAATATCTATTGGATTTTTGTTTTTGGGATACAGCAAGTACAGAGGAATGGAAAAGAGTTTTCACAACATAATGGCGCACAATATCCCATTATTCAATCCATGTATAAGAATGAGTGCCCCACAGTCCATTTACTGTCCAGCGTGTTAGGCAAAAACGTGAAAATAATAGCTAATAAGAACACCTACCATAACTGGAGAAGGTAGGCTCTTTTTAATTTGGAGATGAAATCCAGATACATGTTCCATAAAGTCCAAGAATCACATTTCAACTGTGTAGCCCCATTGATTCAAAACAAGGTTTAGGTCAGCACTAAGAATTGGCAGCATTAGTGGCCTGCCTTCTGATGAGTTTCCACTTAGGTCTCAGAAGGTTTCAGCTCAATGTTACCATTACAGAGTAGATGTTACCATATGTAAATGTAAATGTAAACTCAGTTTTTAGTTAAGAAAGATACCAACTTACTTCATCACAATACATCTTTTGGTTACGATATCAAGCTACAGGAAGTAAGTAGATGCTTGCAAGAATGATTGGCCGGTGTACAGCAATAGTGAGTGCAGATTTCAAATTAAATTATGAGCCATGAGTTGAAAACTCATTTAACCAGCAACTCCTCCACTGTATTAGTGTGTTTTTTGTGTCCATCTAGAAGCAAGCCCATTATTAGGATGTGGAAAATTGAAAAGTTGCACGTTGTGGGATCAGAAGAATTTATTGCCCCGGACCATGAATCCCATAATCCAGATCGTAAACTGGAAAGCTCCTTGTATTTGCCTCCTTGTTGTGGACCAAGACTTTATACATAAGGTTACAGAATTTAGGAGCCCAACATTCGTTCCCTGCAGAACATGTAGAATAGTTTGGTTTTGCGCATGATCAACATTGTTGCGTTTACTGTTATCCATGTGCTTAAAATGTTTTGTCTGCTAGAACCCATTTGTAATATGGTTTTATCCTTATCAGGAGTTGATCACAGCACTAGTCGTTTTTTAAAAAAAACTTGAAATTATAATTATTAATATTAGTCCTAAAGTTAAATTGCTGGCTTTGTGTTATAGCTAATAGCACATCATTTTTGAGTGAAAAGATAAGGATAATACTATAGCTTTGCTGCATTGAGCAGATGTTATGAATGTTTGCAGTGAAAATGTACAGAATTATATTGATTTGCTTTCCCCAGAATTTGTGTGTAACAATTTTACACAATCTGTCTGTGTTGACAAGGCCAGTTAAGCCAATCTTTCACATCAGTGAAAATTTAGTCATAGCCTGACACATGTCTCTTTGCAGGAATATGAAGAATAGTGCAGATAAATAGCCAGAATATAAGCTTCTATTAAACCAATATGGAAAAGAATGAGGTTATAAATGAAAGGCTGCTTATAAATGGATGCTTACAGCTGTGGTTAGATTTATGCAGACATATTGATCCACACATTCTTGTGTTATTTGAATAATATGTTTGGGAGAAATAGCTTGACCTCTTGATTGGTGTTTTTAACCCCTTACCACCGAGGACCTCCCTGGGGTAAGGTGTGCCGTATAGATGTGGGGCAGCGTCGTACTCCCATCCAGCTCAGAAACTATCCTTTGTCCCACCTCATGTACTGACAGGCCGAGTGCATCATTGGCTGCTGCAGGACCATGGCAGCAAATGACATACCCGGCGCATACAGGGTAGGTGGTGTGAAGACCTGTATAGGGAACCAACAGGGCATGCTATGCCGGCCTGTTGCATTTAGATCCACCACAAGGACAGCATAGCAGGTCCTGCGGTGGGAAAGTGTTAAATGCACCTGGATGTTGTTTTTTAGTTGCATTGTACTTCAATAGACCTCCGGAGTGTTAAAGCAAAGTAAAAGTGCACAAAAAGAACCCCCCAAACAGTTTTGAGCCTGATCATGCCTGCCCTTTGAGTGGGTCAAGCAGAGCACACATCCTGGGCCCTGGACTTTGGGAGGCCGCACACCACTGTTGACACCTTCCGTGTGACAAAAAGTGTCAGTGACCACCACCTCTCTATCTGTGGAGGGGTGTTTATCTGAGGGCAAGAGGGTTCAGGGATGGCTATCTGGGTGAAGTGAGAAGATCGGGGAAAGCCATGGGGTCATTGTGTGTATCTGTGGGTGAGAAAAAGTAGAGTATAAGGAGGTGTGGCATTGAAAGCAGGATGAGGGGCCCCCCCAAAAAAATGCTAGAAGTAGCCCTGGAAGCAATAACAGACAACAGTCTAAGTATATAAATGAAACCAGAGCATGTGTCTCGGGTGTAACAGGTTGAGTTAAAAATTATGCACAACGTTTAAGCCATTATGCTGTATGGCTCGAGCATTCTGCTTAGCGTCCTAGTTGTGATCTGGCTCCAGATGTTTTTTGGAATTACATGCCCATGGCGTTTAGCATGTCACGAGACTGCCTGATCATCATAGAGCTTGTATTTCTGAAGCAACTGATGCGCCATTGTTATCCATCACTGTTATGAAGTGTATGTCCATGTTGTTCTTCAAATACATATGAGATGATAAAACCAGAATAAAGTCATTTCTCGTGGTGCCAAGGACAATCGTCAAGAGCACGTGGCTAATGGCCGATGTATCAATGTTGATAATGTGCAAAACCAAACTATCCTACGTGTTCCGATTTCAAATGAATTGGAGTTAACCAACATAGAGGATGTAGGGCTACTAAATTCTTTAAACTTATGTATAAACGTTTGATGCAAGATAAAGGCCAAATACAAGGAGCTTTCCAGTTTACGATCTGGTTCTCCATGAGGGCTCTTCCGGGACGACTGTCAGGATCCCTGGCTGGAGCCATCCTGAAACCCCCCCTGGTGGTACACTTCTATGTACTGTTCCTGCCCTGTAACCAGCATTCACTATCAGCATCCAGCAATGCAACAGTTAACTCACAACCAACACACGTGACACACAAAATAAAGGGCTCTGCCCCACAATTAACATTGCTGGTTCATTACAGCTCTTGTGCTGAGAGAGTGAGGTGCTGCTAACTCGCTGCTCTGCTATACCCATCTGTTCCTGTTTATTATTTATGTTTCCTGCAACTCCACCATCATCCTTCTGAGATTCATCCGGTCAGTTTATTTCCACATCATCCTCCCTACCCCTTCCCGCCTGCTTATCAGTGCAGGACACTGCATCCTGGGCTCATACCCCTGCCATCCAGGTGCCACCCAGGTACCATCCCCACGTTCCTGACAGAATGAACCAGCCCAATACTAATGAGCCCGCAGTGCTGCACTTAATGGTGGAGCTACTGAAAACCACCTTCCAGGAGCTATTCAAGAACCTGGCTGATACCCTGATGCAAATGCTGCAAACGTTTCTGGGCACCTCAACTGTGCGCTCCTCCAAATAAACACCATGATCCCCTGTCTCCTGAAGAGCGTGTCAGGAGACAAAATAGTAATTTGTGCCTGTACTGCGGGGCAGGATCACACTGGATATCGAATTGCCCAGAAAAACACCCCAGATCAGCGTTTGTCAAACCAGCACCGGTTTCCAAACCAGCTGCAACTTCCAAGCACGCTCAGGTGCGTAGATCTCCGAAGCAGTCCCAGGCTTCCAGGCCTGCTACAGCCACTGTGTCTACACCTGCTTCTATGAGACCTGCCGTTCCTAAGCCGGTACCCCTACCCAGACCGGCCCCCAAGAGATTTCCTGAACCCAGACCTGCACCTCGAACAACTCATGCACCTACACCTGTCCCCAGACGAACTGTACCTGCTGTATCCAGGCATGTGACATCTCTGGAGGTCAGTTCAGAAGAGGAGTATGCGAACCCTGTAATGCCTATGGAGACTGATTACACTGTGCCCATAGAACCTGTCCTTCCCATGGATCTGGAGACCACCGTACCTGTGGAGACAGATCTACCAACCTCTATGGAGATCATGTCCATGCCAGTTTCTACTGTGACACAGATCCCCTTCAAACAGGTAATGAAGGCCAGGCTGAAGAAAGCCCAGAAGATTAAGAACTCCCTTATGGCGATCACAACTCCCATCACTCCCAGCCAGCACAATCCGCCGCTGTCTTCCTGTGTTTCTTCCCTGCCTGAATATGACCCAGAGGACATCGCTGTCTCTGAGGAGAGCCCACCGAGACAGACAGCCCGACGCTCAAGGGACCCCCAGGTCAACACCAGGGGTCTGACACCCCTATAAAGGCATGGCGAGGCTTCTGTTCTTCATCCAGCGATGGATCTGTATCAGAAAGGGATTGTGGCTGGGAAGAGCAAGAAGAAGAGGACGAGGGCATTAAGTCCTGGCTGTGCGACTATCCTTCCCTTAGTGATGGATCATGTTTAGAAGGGGAACCGGGAGAAATGGAGAAGATGCCTACTCTGATGCCTTCTTCCTATGTGGGCACCAGGTTCGAGGGTGACTCTACCTCCTATCTCTTGCCCTCTGTCGCCAACGCCAGACGTTCCAGGGACATTCCTGTTGCTCCAGATTCCTTACCTGAGGATCCAGCTCCTTATACGGTGCAGGGCATCTATGCTATACCCACCTTCGTGCCATCCGATTACGTGGGCACCCTCATTCCTGATGCATCACCTATGAGAAAAGAGCATAACCCCAGGATCCCTAAAGACTCTGATGTGGACTTTATTTTATCTCGTGATTGCTTTTCACCATTGCGACTGAAGACGATGAAGAGAGACTGCCATCTGGGTACATGGGCACTCTCCTTCCCGAGGTATCTGCTATCCACAAGAAGATCAAGACCAAGGCACGGCGGCGTCAGAGGAAGGCACGTGCCCAACCCTGTACTACCACTCCTGACCCTCGTTCTGCCCTCCAGTGGTGCTACGACTATTGAAACAGCACCCACTAGAGTGACCCGTGCCTGGTCATGGGCAGTCCTGCTGCCATCCAAGGTCACTCGGAGCGTGACCTGAAGGGGGAGGTACTGTCAGGATCCCTGGCTGGAGCCATCCTGAAACCCCCCTGGTGGTACACTTCTATGTACTGTTCCTGCCCTGTAACCAGCATTCACTATCAGCATCCAGCAATGCAACAGTTAACTCACAACCAACACACGTGACACACAAAATAAAGGGCTCTGCCCCACAATTAACATTGCTGGTTCATTACAGCTCTTGTGCTGAGAGAGTGAGGTGCTGCTAACTCGCTGCTCTGCTATACCCATCTGTTCCTGTTTATTATTTATGTTTCCTGCAACTCCACCATCATCCTTCTGAGAATCATCCGGTCAGTTTATTTCCACATCATCCTCCCTACCCCTTCCCGCCTGCTTATCAGTGCAGGACACTGCATCCTGGGCTCATACCCCTGCCATCCAGGTGCCACCCAGGTACCATCCCCACGTTCCTGACAACGACCTCCTCTTTAATTAATCATTGAGATGAATTTACAGGGAACACAAAGACCTAGCAATGGGACTGAGAAGAACTCCTCAAAGGCTTATTATCACGGTTAGCAATTTATTAAGATGTATTTTTCCTAGATTTAAATTATGCTATATTTGTTGATGCACTGTGAATATTATAAAACAGGAATGACTTTGATATAGGCATCATAACCCCTATGCTAATGCAACACATTTGTGTGATTAGTTCCCGATAAAGGGCAGTATTACAATGTTGGTGCTAACTTAGGCTAGGGTCAGACTAACGCAGTATCAACGTGCGTTTAGCAGCACTAAATCACGGCCGTGCTAGCAGCAAATGACGTCCAATGCCGGGCAGCATACGAAGAACGGCCGCACAAAAGTGCGGCTGCGCAACGCAAGTGGTAAACGAACGCATTTTTTCGAGAACGTCAAACCGCTAGTACGGACGTACAGAGTGCGCTGCGTCCGCTAGCGGCGTGTGTGCGTGATTTGGAGATGTCAGACGCTGCTAAATGTCCGGCCAACATAACGTCCAGACACAATAAGTGTTTTATTGATGATCCGTACAAAATCACGGACGAAAATGCGCATCGTATGACCGCTATCGCATTTTCCGTGAAAAAATTCGTCTATTTGTTCGAATGCACTTTTTCACGGACAACGCGAAAAATGCGTTAGTCTGACCCTAGCCTTAACCAGAGCTGTTGTAAACTTAAAACCTCCATAGGCTATAATGGCTCTGGTAAGTTTACAACAGCTCTGGTTAAGTTAGCACCAACTATGTAATATGGCCCAAAATGTTTATTTAAGAAAAGTTAACAGGATACTGGTATATACAGGAAGGCAGTTTAGGGAAAACGTACATAAAAAAAATAGAATAAGGTAGAAGGCCAGAACATTATTGCTCCCTACTGCAGCAGTCATTTTCTTCTCTTTAGAAGTAGCAATGTAAAAACTTTAAAAGCGTGTAAGGAGCCTTATTGTGTCTTCCAGGAGGTCAGAAAAAATCTAAATATAACTTCAAACAGTATGGCTTAAATCCATAGCATTTGTAGCAAACATTATTGTTTTTTTCCCAATCTTGGCATTAATTTTGCTTATTGTGTTGCATAATAGATCTGGGGGTGGATAATTCAGCATAGAGACCTCTATTTATTACAAAGAATTATGTACCATTCTTTTCTCCCTTTCGACCTTTTGCTTTTGCTTCAATATCTGTGGCGGGTTGGTGTGTGTATAAATATACATAAATACATTTTTTTTACGTTGTATTCAAATATTAAAGTGCAATGGTGGCAGGAAAAACAATTATATATTGCTGCTGTGAACTATGTATTCTACATGGAATATGGAAATGTAAGGGATATAGGGAAAGTCACCAAAGGAAGTAAGCAAATCCACTAAAATCAAATTTTTATCAATTTTTTTGCAGACTAAAAGAATCAATTATATTTATAATATGGAGGTGAGATTAGGAATTATTGAAAAAGTAATAGAGATCACAATGAATGATTAATCGCTTTAGAAAAAGCTGTGTCAACATGTTTATTGGAAATGTTTAGAAAGTGGGACTCGAGCTTTTTTCTGGTGAGACGTAAAAGGATTTGTTTGCACTCTTTGATTACTTGTCTAGAATGTTTACTCCAATTTCACATTATAAACAAATGATATGAAAAAATTATACACAACTAGCCATTAAGATGGGTACGTTTCTTGTGAGCGAGGAACAAGGACCTCTAAATGTCCAAAGAAAGGCTATATATAGAAGGGGTTATTCAGAGCAGCGGTGTAGCGTGGGTTGTCAGCCACCGGGGCAAGGCAAGAATTGTGCGTCCCCCAACCTATGGACACAGTAACACACCCGGATTCCCTTCTACCAGTAGCGTATTGACCCCCTTACCCCACAAGCACATGTATTGTATATTAACAAAATACTGATATAATAAAAAAATGAAGCACACATGCCCCCCATGCTACGCCACTGCTACCAGTCACCTCTCCCAGTGTACCCTGGCATAGTTCCACTCTCACACTATACCCGGTCACTCGCTCTCCCAGTACCCCCACTTTCTCCCAGTACCCCTAGTCACTCTTTCTCTCCAAATACCCCCAGTCACTCTTTCTCTCTCCAAGTAACCCCACTTTCTCCCAGTACTCTCAGTCACTCTCTCTCTCTCTCTCTCTCTCTCTCTCTCTCCAAACACCCCCAGTCATTCTCTCCCTGAACCTCCAGTGACCCTCTCCCCGTAACCCCAGTACCCCCTCACTGTGTGTTGGTCACACTGCTCTGGTGTCACACAGTGTCGCATACCCGCGTGGAGTTGCTGGTGGCCTGGGGGGAGCTGTCCAGGGGGCTTAGTGGAGACTGGATTTTAAATGTGCTGCAGGGCAGGTGCCTCCCTTCCTCCTTCTTGTTCAGCGGCTGCAGGGCTGCCAGTGACGGGGGGCTGGAACAGGGCTTCAAGGGGGGCTGACAAGCGTGGTACAGGGTGTTCCGTTTGATAATGCTGCGCCGCTTCACGTGACTCATGCCAACGTTAAGGAGGATTCAGGACAGGACCAGAGTTTTCTGTCCTGGTCCTCCCTTCCGTATGCTGAGTGCTAAGTCACCACCAGCGTCGCTAAACTGGCGGCTGCCCGTGCAAGAGCCTCCCATGGACACCAGTTTCCGTGAGCGGACACCTTGCTGATACCTGCTGTAAAAAAATATTAGTGGTTCAAATTTCTTTTGAAATTTTGCGCCCCCTAAGAAAATTGCGCCCGGGGTGACTGCCCCCGAGGCCCCCCCACGCTACGCCACTGATTCAGAGAGAGCCGATCTGGCCCTGAAATGTCACCGAACAGGGAATTTCCCCATACGGTGACATTTCGGGGCTGTTCAGAGAGCAGACAGTTCGCCAAATTTTGGGGAACAGCCAGCAAGTGCGGTGCCTGTTCCAAGGCAGTGAAATCTCCCATAGAGAAGCAATGGCTATTCTATTCAGAGAACACTGAACAGCAATGAAAAGTTGCCGAAATGCCCTGCTGTTCGTGGTTTCATACGGCAGGTTTATTCAGGCAAAACCCATAGGCTTCAATGTTAAAAATATTCCCATTTTAATTCAATATCTAATAAACCGTTTTATATTTTAATCTGCAGTAAAAATTCTCTTTATAGATTTTTTTTAGGATCTTTTAGGCATTTTTCAGGCAATTTTTTTCATTTTCTGTAACAGACCTTTTTATTATAATTCATTGGATCTTATATGGAAATTTCAGGCATTTATGTTCAGTAGTTTTTTTTGCAATCAGCGTTTCAATTTTGATACTTTTAAGTGTACTGTTTTTTTGTTTTTTTCTACCCAATTCGTCAGCTTGTCGGCTTTTTCCGGCAGCTGGTGTGCTCTGTGATTGGCGGCTCTTCGGCTTTTTCCGCCGTGTTCAGCGTGTTTTTTGCGGCAGGTTTTCCTTGCACTCCAGGTACCCTGCGAATAATGCTGAATCCACCGCAGGGTGGGGAACTTTGATTCCCTGACGTGCAGGGAAGTGCAGGGAAAGTGAGAGCACTGAAATTTTGGTGACATTTTGGTGCTCTCTGAATAACTGCCATAATCGATTTTAACTTGGAGTGCCCGGCACCGATCCTTAAATCATTCTGCTGCCTTTTTCAGTGTTGAGTGGTCATTAGTTACACCATTTAATTTTATATGTGATGCTTGATACAGTTACTGGTACTTATAAAGCACTAACACATTCCATAGTGCTGTACAATGGGTGAGACCGAATAACAACTATACATAGAAGTTAAACACACAGAAAAGTAGGAGAGAGGACCCTGCTTGAGACACACATTACTTTAGAGGGTTTTATCAACGCACTCCATAATCCCACCATTGACCCTTTTATTATCTATTTCCCACACAGCCCCCATGCATCCTATTACGTCTCACAGTTATTTGCCCTCACCTCAGCGTGTCATCCCACTCCTCTTTTCCTATTGTAGCGCTCACTCCCGGAGGAGCCGCTGAATTTAACCTCGGGTCAGTCTCCCCGCACTAAGGAATAAATATACACCAGCACTGTTGTGGATTTTATAAGTTATATAGTTTACTGGTCTCAAATAAACTGGCATATATAAAGCAAACACGGTATATATATATATTTACAGGAATTCGTAATGCGAGAAACGCGCAGCGGTAAAAAGGAAATTTTAACCCCTTCGTTGCTGGAGTGTAAGTCCCGTACAGGTTGTGTCCCAAGAAGGTGTGCGTGTATGTGTGTGTTGGTACCCGGGTACTAGATTCGACTGGCCAGTGAATGGATTCAGTGTATCTTCGACTAGTCACGTTGGGGCCCTGTAGATTTAAGCAAACTGCAGCGTGCTTTGTTACCTTTACTGTGGCCGGGAAGGCCTCTCACCCATCTGCCAAACAATCTGCTCCACTGCTCGACCAAGGACGTCTCCCCGCTCGATTTGGCTGGGACTCTGTGCCACCGGATCCGCTGTTCTTGCTTGTCCGTCTTTGCAACAAGATTTTCAGCTTACCGCCTGCACTCCCATTGGATCATCGCAGTCTCCTAACTCGGGGCCCAATCTGCAGCTCTGTGTCTGTGCAAACCTCTCCGCGGTGGATTACTAGGTATCTGGCAAGTCACTGAAACCGATCTCCAGCGTCCGCAAGGCAGCACCTGCTCTCCGGCCTGGTCACAATCGCTCCCTGTCTCACGTGCGTCTTGCTCTGTTCTCCCCTTGGCGCGCACTGCTCTCCTCCCCACGAGGCTGCGGATGTCTGTCCGTTCTCCCCACCCACTTCCTGTCTCTGCCCCAAAGCATGCTGGAAAACGTAGTCCCAATGTGTCCAGTATAGTTTACATTGCGCTTATCTCCCCCTGGTGGCCAAAAATGGGTAATTACAGCAACAGAACTAAAACAGCGCTACACTATCATGTGTCAAACATATTTGTTAATTTTGTATTTGTTTTGTCCTTCCCATTGTACATTACTGTGGAGCCTTATAAATAATTGTCATTATAATTACCTGTGTAAAAAGCTCGGATATCACTACTTTTATTTACTTTGCTATCACTGAGGGAGATTTGCAAATCTAACATAAATCCAGCTAACCAACCTCTGCCAAGCATAATTCTGGTAATGAACAGCTTTTTAGAGACTGGTTATATTCATACAGCAGCCTTTAGACATACAAAATATTTAAAGAAAACTAATAGGTTTTTTTCTCCAGTTTACAACTCCAGCAGAGCTATAACAAAAACCCTGGGATACTACCAGTGGGTATGGGCGCTGTACCGATTGTCTTTTATACTTACTTGAAGCTGGAATCCTGTGCCACTACCCCTACCTGGCTGCCTCCCCCTCTGTGGTCTGGAGCTGCCATTCTCTCTATTTGGTCTAGTCCCTTCCCAGAAAATCCCTTCCACACTCACGTCTGGTCTTTTGCAAAAACTCACTCCATCTCATATTTGGGCCAAATCCCTTGCTCAAACTCACTCCCTTCCATCTCCAGACCTTCCTCCCGCTCAGTTTTCTTCATGAAATTATTGTAAAGGGGCACTCTAATAAGTTAAAGTGGACAGGATGCGTAGGGTGCCCACCCTCCTTCTCTCACTGCCTTCGTGCTGACACCATCGTGTCTACCTGAGCGTTCGTTTGAGGAGAAAGCAGACATGGGCTTAAACTGCATACAAGGCATCAATCCATCTCTCCGACCAGGCGCTCGCGTACCTTGTGTGCGGAAAGTATGCACTTTGCATATGTACGTACAAATGTCATGTACACTACACAAATTGCTTACGAAAAAAAGGAGGGGAGGGAAATCAGGGGTTGGTTTTTTTTTTTTTTTTTAAAAAACCAACATAATATTCCTTTTAAGTAAAAACAAAAAGTATTTTTTTATCTGATGAATCGATTAATCGAAAAAAATAATAATAATATTGGCCAACTAATTGATTATGCAAATAATTGTTAGTTGCAGCCCTAAAAACTAAAACTGCATAGGAAAGGGGTACCCATACACCTCCTGTATTTAGTTAAATGTAATATTCTTATATTTCCCATAGAATTTTTTCCATTTATTCAAGAAAATGATTCCTTCAAAACCAAAAACACTTACTGATACGAGTACATAGCTCTAGATTCTTATTTATGTGTTGTGTGCCCATGCATATTTTATGCTTGTGTTGTTTTTCACAGAAATGAATTCTACTAAAATCTTATGCTGTTTTGTTCTCGTGTAATTTCTTTGGTGTTTTATTATATCATGTAAGATCCGTTAGTAAAGACCTGGAAAGTGAAAGTACGCAGCAGAGATTAAGGAATTAAGCTACATTTAATGGTATCCAGACGGTGCTCTGTTTTCTACAATTTAAGTAATCCCTTTATGTCTGACTTCAAACTCCTTTGTCTTCCTTTTCTACCAGAAACAAATTATTTTCTCGTACTTCCTCTAAATTTTAAATCTCCATTCAAGACGCATCTACCAGGGACTATTTTTGTCACAGACAACATTTCCTTCAAAACCTCACTATGAAAAGAACGGCTTTTCACAGGTTGTAACTGCGATGTGTGCAGTTTTTTTTCTCCTAGAAAATTTAAAATGTCATACTTTGTAATTTAAATCAAAATTAATTATTTATTAATCTTACTGGTAAAATAACTTGGTCAATGAAATCACCATCTGAACTACAAACCATTCAAACCACAAAGTTACAGGTTTCCAGGAGTCCATAATAATCAACTCATCTTTTCAACGTTTTACTGCCTTTAAATTCAATACCACTGAGTTGAATGATAATAACACTTATGTCTTTGGCCATGCCTGTCTCATAGGATTCAATATCCCAGTTGTTGGTAATTGCTATAAGAACATATCAGACAGATGGAGATACCTTCTTCTTTTCCAGACCAACTCCGCTATATTATAAGCTCTACACTCTTATCTCTGGTTTCTATATTTTAAATTTATTAATTTCCCCAATCTGTATTGTAACGTACTGTAAAATCTGTTGACACTATATAAATTATGATGAAGATTATAATAATAACTGTTTCTTACTATGTAACATAGCATAGCTAGCTTGAGTACCATCAGGCCTCTTGACTTGAATCATTGGTTTAATGGTCACAATCCTTGTGTGACTCCCCTCACAGGGGTTGAAAACTTACCAGAGCCATTATAGTCTATGGAGCTGTTAAGTTAACAACAGCTCTTGTTAAGTTAGCACCAACTTTGTAATACTGCCCGTAAAGTTTGTGTGATGCGCGGTTGAGTCTGCATGCTGAATTGTTGCTTTAAGACTCCTTGATTTTGAACAGAAAATTTGATACATGGTATTCTGAGTGATATTCATTTCTTTCCTATTTTTGCCCACCCATCAAGGTACACTTTCACTGCTTTTTCTAGTGCTTGTTACTAATTGGAATCTGAGTCACATCATGACATCAATGATATCCTTCTCACTTACAGTATCTGTGACAGCATATTGGCTTCCATATGCAAATTCCTTACAGCTAAGGTACTCTCTGTGTTGATAAATTCAGACAGCAGAGTTTGAGTACATTGGAGATAATACTGATATCTGGCAGGAAGCCTATTGCACTGTGAATTAATTATTCTTCTCTTATACACTGTGCACATGTTGATAAATTCAGACAGCAGGGTTTGAGTATACTAGCGGACGGATGCATGCAATGTTTTTTAGGTGGAAGGAGCAGGTTTTGGTTAGCGACCGAATGTGAGGAGAGTCTAGGAGGACACCGAGGCACCAGGCCTGTGAGGTGGCAGTAATAGTGGCACCATTCACCTGAAGGGAAATGGGTGCCGGAGTGTTAGCTTTAGAGGGAGGGTAGACAAGAAGTTCAGTTTTAGAGAGGTTAAGCTTTAGGAAGCGGGAAGTCATCCAGTCTGAGAAAGCCAAGAGGCAGACAGTAACACGGTCCAGCATTGGAGGAGTGCGATCAAGAGCGGAAAGGTATATTTGGGTGTCGTCGGCATAGAGATCATATTGAAGTCCATAGGAAGAGATGAGGTTGCCAAGAGAGGCGGTATAGATCGAGAAGAGTAGGGGATCCGGAACAGAGCCTTGAGGTACCCCTACTGAGAGAGGCGCCAGTGTAGGAGACACTGAAGTAGCGAACAGCGAGGTAGGACAAGAAACAGGAGAGCGCAGAGTCACATAGCCCAAGTTGATGCAGCATAAGGAGCAGGAGAGGGTGGTCAACAGTGTCAAATGCAGCGGAAAGGTCAAGAAGAATAAGGAGGGAGAAGTGACCTTTGGTTTTAGCAGCAACTAAATTATTAGCCTCCTTGGTCAGAGCAGTTTCAGTGTAGTGCTTGTAAAGCGCTGCAGAATATGTGGCGCTATATAAATAAAGGATAATAATAAATCTCTTTGATGTTGCCTACATTGGTTTAGCTTTCCTTTTGTCAGGTAGTAGAAAAGTTGACTGATGTTTCATAGGTTGATTACTTGTCTGCATTATAACACAACATTTTGTCTGTGGTCTTGGTTTTGTAAAGCTGAGTTCTACTTTTTTGCCTGCTCCATGAAAACAGCCCACTAGTTTAACTGCTACATCACAATCCGTCCCTTGGTGATAGAGATTTATTTCAAGCAACTCAGACCAATCTAACAATCTGGTTGACATAAAAACAAAGGAGTTTGTGCCAGCTGCATTCATCCAGAGGCAACAGGTCAGTTTAGCAGTGAGTTTATGATGAAAAGCTATTTTCAATCGAAAGTTGCCTTGTGGAAAGTTCTGTGTGAAGTCTTGGCCTATAGTTCGGTGCCATCGCTTGTAATTGCCTCTATAAGAAATCTGAAATAAATCATTAGTTTGCTCTGCTGTCACACTGACAAAACAGTTCTATGGAGACCTTATTACTCATGAAACAGAGCTTAGGTCACTGCCTTTCTAGCGTATTGTTTCGCACATCGGATCCTAATGAGGTATTTTAGCTTTTAGAACAATATTTGTGTTCATCAGCACGCTCATCTTTTGGAACGGATAAATTTTTTGATATTGAATTGAAATGATGTACATTTTATCTTTTTTGCTGCTGTTCCATTTCTACCAATATGCTGATTTAATTTTGACCATTTTTGCTAATCTCAGTTAAACGCTGTTTAAAGTCATTTTTTAATGTAGAACCCAAACAAATTATATAATGGGTTTTTGGCACACTCAGCAAATTCAATCTTTACTATGTGTATGTCATTTCATGTCAGAATGCTAAATCAAAAAATGTCAACAAACTGTACATTTCTATTAGGACTTCAATCATTTACAGAACATAAATTTGTTTTCCAACATTTTATCCAAATCTAACGTGTCAAGTAATACGTGCCTTTTGGTTTCATACCTTTTTGCGTCCAGTAGGTTATTTTATAGACCATGACAGCTCACTTATCTTTGACTATGTGGGGGAATAACATTTTTTACTCAATATAAAACAGGTCACCTATTGGATGTATTGTGAGAAGTTCAGAAAACGCTAAGTAATTCGGGCATGCTGACTATTGAACAAAACACTCCTATACAGCATTTCATGTTCCATTAAACCAGCCGCTTAGGGGGATAATGTGTAGCATTAGGGTTTATTGATCACTGAATTCTCTTTAAAATGCTTTATTTCTGATGGTTTCTACTTTGTATTCAATTAGAAATAACCCCTGAAGAAAAAGCACAGAAAATTGCAAGGACCATGCGCAAGCAGTCAGTGGAGGTCAAAGAGAAGTGGGAAAATCTGAATTCTCAAGCGGTCAGTTGGCAGATGCAAGTAGAAAAGTCCTTGGAGAAACTGAAAGAGCTTCAAAATTTGATGGATGAACTTGATGTGGACTTGATGGAGGCAGAGAAAGTGCGCAATAGTTGGAAACCGGTTGGAGACTTATTGATTGACTCTTTGAAAGAACACATTGGGAAGACAAGTGTAAGTGTCTTGGGTCTTCACAACTCAAGTAGGGATATGCATGACTGAGAAGAAGAGCAGAGTAATACTTTGTCTGGCCATTAAATTAATCGCATGAGGAGTTGACAAATTATTTGGTTTTCAGTAAGCAATGTTAATTTACTTAAATATTGAAATTTTTCCTATCAGCAGAGAAAGGCCGATTGGGTTTTGTTTGCTGAATTCCTGTCCAATTGTGGTTCACAGTGTCCTATTCAACCAAGACACTCTTTATACTGGTGCTAGCCATCAAGCCATGCATATTCTACATCAGTGAATCCCAACTCTGGTTCTCAAGTACCCTTAACAGGCCAGATTTTAAGGATTACTCTAGAGCAGTGGTTCCCAACCACCCCCAACAGGCCAGGTTTTAAGGATTACCTTGGAGAAAAGCAGGCTGAATAGTGCAATCACTGTGCAGCAAATCATATCACCTGTGCTGTGCTTGAGGAACAGGGTTGGGAAACACTGTTCTAGATGAATGTTTTTTCCAGATTTCTGAGCTGGTATTTGAATAATGGGCAATACACTATGCAAACTTAATTTATTTTTTACTTGTTAGTACCCTAACCTTCTTTAAGGGATATGTTAACCATGAGACAAAAACACCACGGGCCAAATTACGATCCTAGCGGTGAAACGGGAGCGCTAGGGAGGAAGAACTGCACTCGCAGTTTTCCCCCTAGCACGCCCGGTTTACCGCTAGATTACGATGCAGGCGCTATAAAAGTTGCCTGCATTGGTACCACGTGCTACGCCCCGAGAAACGCGCGGCAGCGCTGAGCGCCGCGGCGAGCATCCTCTCAATGGAGTCCAAGTAGGGACTCTATTGAGCCAGACGCCGGCGGTCACGTGACCTGACGAATCTCACCTCGCAAGATCCGGCCGGTCAGCGTAGTGATACGCAGGGGGAGACTGGGGGGACTTTCCCCCCAGTCTTTATCTGCTCCCGTCGGACTGAGGAGGCGGTCAGAGCTGCGGTCCTCACCGTGGGACAGGAGGGGAGTATACGATTAATTTTTAGTTTTTTTGGCTGGTGTTAACGGATTCTGCAGAAGCTGAATCCGTTAGCACCAAGTCCTGGCACTGATTAACATTTTGTTAACCACAGCCGGATGTTAATCAGCGTTAGGACTTTGTAATCCTTACGCCGATTAACACTTTGCGCTCCCCATCTTAAGTATAGGGAACCGCAAAGTACAGTAACCTCGCGCTGAAAAGCACAAGATACCAAACGCAAACGGGTTACTTAACCCGTTATTGTTTGGATTGTAATTTGCGGTAACTAGTTGGGCTAACGTTAACGCAGGTGAGCACTAACGTTAGCACCAAGTATGTAATTTGGCCCCACATAAATTAATTGTACTTCTTGATATATTTTAAATTCATATATGTGGATACAAAAATTTCCCAGGCAATCTCAAATTACAATTACTGTTTGAATGAAGTTTTTCATTTTCTCAGTAATGCATTATGATTTATATAAATGATAACTTATGATCAGACCTTAAAGGAAGAACAGAAAAAAATGCACAAGGGTCTATTCCCAAAGCACTGAAATTGTGTGCAAGTTTGGAGCTTTGTGTTTCGCTGCAATTTTCCGCATTTTAGTGATTCCATTTTGCCAAAAATTTAGTGAATTCACTATTTAGCGAATGGTAACCGTACTTTGCTGAAAATTGGACTCTCCGAAGCAGTTATCGGATATCAGTGAACACCGTCAAATTGCAGCGATAACTGCCAAATTGTGCCGAATTAGGATTGGCAAATTCCTCCAAACTGCTCAATAAAAAAGAGCTGCTCCTATTCTCCTAATAGGAATATAAATCAATGAAATGTGTCCAAATAATAAAAAAGGTTCTTTAAAAAATAATGAAAAGGTATGTTACAAAATAAAGAAAAAGGCTCTATTCCATAGATGGTGCTAATGTTGCGTCTTGATATGTAAGCGTTAACCTTAGGAGAAGTAAGTTTAACGTCTGGCGCTAGTTGACGCTACACTCGGGTGAAATCTGTTAGCATTTCGCACCTTCTGCAAGCTTATTTTACTTTGCGCTCCCCATGTTAAATATAGAAGATGCTATCTATTTTTAGCGTCTTGACAAATTAGGTATTAAAAAGTGCAGGTGCAATTTAACGCCGGGACACGAAAGCTAAAATTTTAACAAATCCTAAAAGCTGGTGCTAAATGATTCTGAAAATGCAAAATAATTGCACGCTCTAAAAAATCCCCCTAGAAATCCCATACTCACCTCTCATACTGTAGCGAAAAGGGTCGTCAGATCCACTACTTCTTCTCCCCAGGAGCAGCGTGAGACTGGGATTGGTCTCCCTCCACAATCACTCTGCAGCGCTGCCCGATCTCGCGGTGCGGAAGTGCAAGCCTCCATGGAATTCTATGGACTCCAGGAGCTGATACTCCTGGTGGTGTGGAAGTGCTACTGCGGGTATCGGGGAGGTTTGCGCTGCGTTTGTTGCATTGTATTTTGCTGTCATTTCACCAGTATTTGGAAAATTGACAGTTTAGTGAATAGACGATTTGGTCCAAAATTTAACCTAATGGTGAAATTCACTGTCCAGTGCAATTCTGGGCCAATTCGGAGGTTAGTGTATAATCTCTATAGTGTAATCCAATGAAACCACATATGGAGGAGAACATTTCTAAATGGTTCCGCTCACTTCAATCTAAGTCATGCCCAGGTTCATTATATCACACTTATGGACAAATTAGCTGGTCATTCTTCAGTGTGTTTTGGTATAATATTGGACGCCCGAACCCAGACGTCCTTGCTGCTATTTAGTGCAATTTGCGCCCCTACACTACTTGTTCAGGGTAGGAACTGCAAATTGCTCACTGCTACAGGGTTTGTGCACTTTACGTAGCACAGAGAGATGGATCTGAGCTACGCACGCATGCGGAGATATAACTCGGTAGTCTCCCAAAGGGTGACGTCGGCGAGCGCTCTGCGTGACGAGCAGCTGGGAAATTCAAAATCTTCTCAACAGTATGGGGCAGCAGGAAGAGGGGAACTATTCACATCCTGACCACTTTAAAACAATAAAGTGGTCAGAATGAATAGAGTGCCGCATAAGCTTTCACGTGGGTGTTAAACTCTGCTAAAATGTGGACACACATTAGTGAAGCACTTAAGGGCCAGCCCATTTATGGAGCCGGATGGTGTCATGGCTCCAGGCGACACTTTGCCAGGGGTGTCATCTTGCCGCCCTGTCAAAGGCCGTGGCATGGAGCACCTGGCCCTCGACCGGGCCGGAGCAGATCCCGACCGAGCCGGCGCCCGACGTGGATCTCGACCAACCTGACACGGACCTCTACTGGGCCAGCGCCCGACGCGGACCCTGTCCACGACTGTGTGTGGGTAAGTATGTGGATGTGTGTATGGATGTGTGACCAGCAGTAGGTTATGTGGGAGAGGCTGAACCCGATGGACGCATGTCTTTTTTCAGCCTATATAACTATGTAACTATGTAACTATGTAACTATGTGTGTGACTGTGTGGTGGGATATGTGGAGCTCTGTGATACACTCATACACACCACACATGGCTGTGAGTTTTATTGCTGTGGAGTTCTATGAGGCGCTCATACACACCGCACATTACTGTGAGGTTTATTGCAGTGGGGCTCGGTGATACCCTCATGCAAACTGCACATTATTGTGAGTTTTATTGCAGTGGGGCTGTGTGATACCCTCATGCAAACTGCACATTATTGTAAGTTTTATTGCTGTGGAGCTCTGTGATGCAATCATACAGTTTTCTTTTGGGGGGCAGCATTTCATTCTTGGATCCAGGCAGCACAGTGGCTTTGGCCGACCCTGTATGTCCATATATTTCACTTGCAAGGGCCACTGGGAAGGGAAAGCATTTCATAGACGATTGACAAATGCCTAGACGATGATTTTATTCAGTACAGAGAGATGCATTTTTTGCTCAGATCAAGTTGTAGCCTTGATATGAAAAGATAGATAATATTACCCAAGTGGCATGGAAAACCTAATCTGTTACAAGCTGCCGAGATGAGTGGAATAGGGATGGAGATTTGCTGTCTGTGTCATCTCAGGAAGCTCTTTCTTCCCGGGGAAGCCATTCATATTTCTTTTCGTATGTTAATGCATTTCTAGGAAATGACAGCTAGTATATGTTGAAGTACATTTTGTGAAACACTCCATCACCAAGGGATGATGGTACAATAAACATCAGGACTGGGAAACATCTGCTGTACCCTGATGGTGCTCAGCCAGCCAAGCAATATCCAGACTTATTTTCAATAGCAGCTTATCTTCATAGATACAGTTGGTATTATGTTGTGTACAACCTATTACATGTTTAATTAGACACACCTGGGAGCCATATTTCTGCACCACCAGATATAATTGCTTTAAACAGCTTTTAAGTGTAGTTGTATGCAGTGCACCATAATTCATATCTCTTTCATTTGATGTCCGGCAGCCTGAATGCTGGCAAATAAACATTCAAACATAATATCTTAAGAGTATATAATCTTGCAAATGTATAAAAATGTCCAAGAAAAGATTTTTAAAGTTTCACTTTTTGCAGCATGGTAAGATTTGATTATCACACTTCTTCTTTTCTCGCTGTCAGGCATTTGGAGAAGAAATCGCTCCCATCAGCTCAAAAGTGAAGACAGTGAATGATGCGGCCAGTCAGCTCTCTGCACTTGATATTCAGCTGTCTGCAAAGACATCTCGCCAGTTAGATGACCTCACCATCAGATGGAAGCTCCTACAGGTACTCTTCACTCAAACAGATGGCAATTTGACATGCTCCGTAAGTGGAGGAAGCAGATCTGCTCATCGCAGTCCCTGAGATACAGAATTAACTAATATGTGTCTGGGCTACCTTACCTACTCATCAGTTACGTAGCTCTCTAGGGTTTTGTTATAGAACTTGCTTAAAAAGCTTAACAAGGGATGGGAAAACAGCCTCACCTGTCTACATCATTTAAGGGGTTATTCACAAAATGCTGGTCGTTGCCTGTGTTGCAAATAATCTCAGTTATTTCAGACAAACGACAATATTTACCAAAACTAGAATCCAAAGAGGAACAGGAGAAGCTGTTCTTCTGGTCTTCTGTAAAGCTTCTTCTGTTGCGGTTTGGATTTCAGTTTTGTGAAATGCCCCCGTTTGTCAGTGCTGCAATCAGGGCATGATTATAATTACAATACAAAAAGAAAGTGGTTCGATCCTCATTTTCCTACAGAGCACCGTAATTATGGAATAACCTCCCAGACACCATCAAATCTTCATAACGAGGAAAAAAGGTGTCATCTGCGCTCGTTTCTATGTGTTCCATGTACAACAAAACTGAGGTTTTTGTTTGTTTCAATGGCCATTGCAACGTAAACTCACTCGCCACTTCACGGCACCTCTTTACAGAGTGAGTACCTAACAATTGTAACCAAAAGGCCGTTCTACTGAGCAGCTCCAAGCCCCTCCTGCTGCTTTTCAGCCAAGGAGAGGCAAAGATATGGTGGGTTTTATTTATACACGCACCAAACACTTCCCATTTGGGATTAAAAACAAAAATATGGAAAGAGGAACAGCTGCAGAACGACGGACTGGTGTTACAAGCATGATATACATAAATACAGAAAAAATGGCGTCGCGCCCATACTCACCAGAGCGGCAACAACTGCCAGGAGTAACAGCCCAGTTAATGTATAAAACATAACGAGGAAAAAAGGTGTCATCTGCGCTCGTTTCTATGTGTTCCATGTACAACAAAACTGAGGTTTTTGTTTGTTTCAATGGCCATTGCAACGTAAGCTCACTCGCCACTTCATGGAACCTCTTTACAAAGTGAGTACCTAACAATTGTAACCAAAAGGCCGTTCTACTGAGCAGCTCCAAGCCCCTCCTGCTGCTTTTCAGCCAAGGAGAGGCAAAGATATGGTGGGTTTTATTTATACACGCACCAAACACTTCCCATTTGGGATTAAAAACAAAAATATGGAAAGAGGAACAGCTGCAGAACGACGGACTGGTGTTACAAGCATGATATACATAAATACAGAAAAAATGGCGTCGCGCCCATACTCACCAGAGCGGCAACAACTGCCAGGAGTAACAGCCCAGTTAATGTATAAAACATAACGAGGAAAAAAGGTGTCATCTGCGCTCGTTTCTATGTGTTCCATGTACAACAAAACTGAGGTTTTTGTTTGTTTCAATGGCCATTGCAACGTAAGCTCACTCGCCACTTCATGGAACCTCTTTACAAAGTGAGTACCTAACAATTGTAACCAAAAGGCCACTCTACTGAGCAGCTCCAAGCCCCTCCTGCTGCTTTTCAGCCAAGGAGAGGCAAAGATATGGTGGGTTTTATTTATACACGCACCAAACACTTCCCATTTGGGATTAAAAACAAAAACATGGAAAGAGGAACAGCTGCAGAACGACGGACTGGTCAGTTTTGTTGTACATGGAACACCTAGAAACGAGCGCAGATGACACCATCAAATCTTCCCCTAGTCTAAAGTCACTTATTAAGAGCTCCCTATTAACATACCTCAATACAGAATGCACCTGTAAACATGTAACATAGTGAATATATTTCCTACATATTTATTTTCTGTGTTAATCTGTATATTTGCATTTTATTACTTTGTATTCCTGTACCTACTGTAAAAATGTAATGTTCTTGAACCCAGGACATACTTGAAAACGAGAGAAATCTCAATGTATCCTTCCTGGTAAAATACTTTGGGCCCTATTACAATCTTCGCGTTAAAAAGCTCGCGCAACGCGTGAATTTGTGCGCCAAGCGTTAAACGTTAATGCGCATAAATCAACGCTGGAATTAAAATCCTCGCGCATTTTTTCATCCGACGAGCAATAATGCACGTAAAACGGACACGCACAAATATGCGCGCAGCAATGTTGCGCGCAGAAATCAGTGTGCGAACTGTTTTTTTCACGCGATTCAGCCAATCAGAATTAAGAACCACAATATCTCACGTTAAGTTTTTGCGCCTGCCAAAGTCAATCTGAGTATATATGCTACAGCAATAATAAATGCACACACAACTTCTCCATTTTATTGATTTGGTATGTGTAGAATGTGTAACTATATTTTGTAGCATTTTTTTTTGGCCTGGTATATTTGGTTTCGGCCAGGTCGGTCAGATTTATTTTTTTTTGTTTTTTTTTTATTCAAAATTTTTATTTTGAAATATGTCATCGTACAAGTAAACATATAATGAGGACCTCGCAGGGCCGCTCAGACATCAAAGAAAAGAACTATTTATCCAGGAAGCACTGCGATGGAAAATCAAGAAAAAGGGTCCGCTGAAAAAAAACATCCTAAATAGTGCTTGTGTGGGGGAAGGGGGAAACAGAGGGAGAATAATAAGAGACATATATACCATACTCATTGAAGAGGCCATCAAAAACAATGCCGTAAATAACTAAGAAGTGTCCTCAAAATCATCCCCGATTGGGGGGTCTCATCAGAAACTGAAAAGCGAGAATGTCTTCAGAAGTCATCTGCAAAAACTCACGAAAGGCATAGGCTATAAAACAAAAATGCAACACGACAAATAAACGACTGCATGAAAGTACTGCTGTGGTAAGCGACCAAAAAGGGGGAGGGGGGGTTAAGAGGGAAAAGACTGGCATAGGCCAAAATTGTGCCTGCCCTGGCAGGTTCCCGTGTGGCTGTGAAACCATGGGGGGGGGACCAGGGGGATAATGGCACCAGGCCCGGGCGGTTGGGGGGCCAAGCTGGGCACCAGGCCACTGTAGCACCTCCAAGATATCCCGGATATGCCAGGGAGAGAAAAAAAAAAAAAAAAAAACAGGGAGGGGGGGGGTATAGACATCAAAGCGAAGGACTCATCTGGGAGAAATACCCCGGTGTCAGCATGAGGGGGGTGGGGAGAAAAAAGGGGAGAGGGAAAAAAAAAAAAAAACACATATATACATTTATATCGAAGGGGGAAACCTCATGTCAAAAATAAAAGAGAGTCCCGCATTAGGTTTAAGGGGGTGAGTCACTTCAGCCCGCATCCAAGAACTGGATCGGGACTACTGCAGGCAGCGTCCCACAGAGCCATCCAGGTTGATCAGCCGCACTAGGTATACGGCCAGAGGTGAGCTCGGTCAGGCAGTGAGGGGCCCGCCAAATGCCAGTGGACAGCATCCAGGAGCGCAGCGTCTCAGGTAACACAGGTGGTACGGGGGGGACACACGGCAGCCGCCCCATCTAGCTGCGCGACCTCCACATCCGGCATCTGCCCGACACCACCGAACAAATCTAGCGTCGCTCCGGGAGGCGGAGAGTCCATCAGCCGCTCAGCACGCAGATCGCCATCAGCACGATGGGTCACCCCGACTCCAGGCTCCAGACACTCTTCCACCTGGTTGGAGGGTAGAGCCTCCACTGAATCACCTATCCCGTCGTCTTCGTCCTCAGTCGCGGAAACAGACAGATCCCTGTCAGGTAGGGCTCCCCCTGTCCCTTTCTCGGCTGGTACCTCCCGTTCCCGGTTGATCCGCAGTGCTGCCATCATATGGCGCCAGGCACCCCTCGAGATCGGTTCCTCTTCGTCACCCGTCATCTGAGCCAGGCAAGTCTCGAGCATGTCAAACATGGCCGCCAGACCTCCAGCAGAGGGAGGTTGTACCAGTTTCTCCCATCCCGTACCCTCAACCGTCAAAGAAACAACAGGCGCAACCGGAGGATGTGGGCCCTCCATCCCCCGACACGCGACAGACGGTTGCCCGGCAGAGGGAGTCACTGGGAGAAGCAGGAGAGACATGTGGCGATGCCGAGGTGTAGGCCCCAAGATGGCCGACGGCAGATCACTCTCTCCAGGAAACAAGAGGGATAATGTCAGCTGTGCTCCGGGTGGGGGGCTAAAACAGGTCCCGGAGCGTACCCCGCAGTGGCCAGCCGCACAGGGACTCCTTAACAGGACAATTTGGGGGAAAAACCGGGCAGAATTCCCCAATTTCAGCAAAGTCGAACGGAGCTCCCCTGAAGCACGTCTTTTCCCTGTTGCAGTCGGCCACGCCCCCCCAGGTCGGTCAGATTTACCATTAACACCAGCTTTTAGGAGTTGCTAAAATTATGCGCGCAACGGCTATGCGTTAATTCCTGCGCATAGATTGTAATACCATCCGCGTACCAGCGTTCATTCGCGTTTGCGCTCACAATGTTAAGTATAGGAGGCACGCAGTACAGTACGCTCGTGCAGCGTTCGCGCAGGTTCACCCGCAGTAGACGAATACGTGCGTTTGTTACGCGGACATTGTAATACGACGTTCAGCGCAAAGGGTTTTACCCCTCGCGTTAATGCGTTTTTGCGCCGGCACAAATGTTTGCGTGAAGGTTGTAATAGGGCCATTTATAAATAAATAAATCTAATTAGGCAAAGTAGACATGTGCCTACAGGTGCCTACCACAGGGGGCACCTTGCTCTGTAATTTTTTTTTTTTTTACAGTTTGTAATCATTTAGATCCCTGTATCTCTGGAACATTACATGCTAGAGGGACATTTCCCAGGCCAGAATACAGCCTTTCCAATGATACCAAATATGACTAGGTTTATTAAAAAAAATGACAAAATAATTTTATTTATTTTTTTAAACCGCTTCTTTTGTTCACTTTTTAGTTATAGAGAACAATGAAGCTGTACTAACTCACATTCTCATTTCCCACACCAACAGCAAATTTTTATTTTTAAAGTTCAGATATCCTATTGAAAAATTGCCAAAAATAAAGCAGCATCAAAAAATGATGTGGTAAACAAGTAAAATCTTGAAAAAGAGTGTTGGTCGCAGCCAAATTCTGATGCCCACAATTTAGGATGCTCTAAGCCAAAATGGAGCATCATTTTCCATATCTAGAGTTAGAAATTAGGGTTAGGTTTAGGTTACTATTTGTGCTTGTTTAAGGGTGGGGTCAGACGATGTGATTGCGCCTAAAAGTACGTCCGTGATAGCATGACAGAAAGCCCATTGGAGCCCGACACACGAAGTACGTCCACACTGAACTGCGGACGCACAACGGCCGCGGCCCACGGACGCAAGGCAGGCAAGAACGTACATCCCCTAGAACGGCCGCACAAAGTGCGGTGCGTCCGCAACGTCTGCATAGCTTTGTGTGTGAGTGATGGAATGTGGTCAGACAGACTGCATTTATACGTCCAGCATTTTTCACGGACCAAATGGTTTTGCTTTTTAATTTATCTTTCCTCCTACATCCGTCAAAAAATAAACGTCAGTGAAAAAAACGGACTGTGTGACCACTACTGTGTCTTCCGTACTGACATACGTCCGTGTGCAAGGACGTACAGTCCGTAGAAATCACGCTCGTCTGACCCTAGCCTTAGGGTTAGGGTTAACCCTAGCCCTAACATTCTGCTTAATTTTTGCTTGATTTTAAGGTAACAGATTCTGCCCATTCTTCTGATGTGAGTGCAGCGAGAAACAGATTTTCAGCTTTTTAAAATGTTAATTAGTTTTTGTTTCTCCTAAAACAGAAATTAAAACCGTTTTCCCCTAGGTTATGCATTTTTTTTGTTGGGGGGGGTAGGGGTGCTCCAGATTTCTGTGCCTACAGGCTCAAGCGATGTAAATCCAGCCCTGGCTGCAATTCTGGCTATTTTCACCAATATTTAGGATATCGGTGCTTTGTGGATAACCTACTGTTTATAAAATGTCTTCTACAGCACTTTACAACATGACACATTAGATACTGAGTGACACACTATATCCACACTATATATGACAGACGATAAATAAAGGGTGCTAAACAGAGAAAAGAATGTTGTGCACGGAGTATTGTATATATAAAAATCTCTACCTTGTTGTGAGACTTTACAGGTGTTTGTAACATGTCAGCTTTATTGTAATAAAAATAGCAGCAATGTAACACATACACATAACGTTTTATACATTATTGCTTTTTTTTACAATAAAGCATGAATTGACACCTTAGAAAACTGTGGTCCAGTACAAAGTTTCTGTTTATTGGACTTTTACCCATGCGGGGCTGGACTGGTACAAAAAAAATCAGCCCTGGACTTTATCCAGACTGGCCCACTTTAATTATGCAAACACACATAAATAGTATAGAATCCATAAGTATTGCACAAACAACATCAATCTTTATACCCCCAAGGTTGCTCTCATCCCCTCTAATCAATATTTATCCACCACAGGTCACTCTCACCCCCCAATCAATCTTTTCCCCCACAGGTCACTCTCATTCCCCCCAATCAATCATTATCCCCCCCCCAGGTCACGCTCATTCCCCCCAATCAATATTTATCCCCCCCAGGTCGCTCTCATTCCACCCAATCAATCTTTACCCCCCCCAGATCGCTCTCATCCTCCCCAGTCAATATTTATCACCCCCAAGTCACCCTTGTTCCTCCCAATCAATATCCCCCAAGTCGCTCTCCCCCCCATCAATATTTATCCCCCCAGGTTGCTCTCATTCCCCCCAATCAATATTTATCCCCCCAGGTTGCTCTCATTCCCCCCAATCAATATTTAATCCGCCCCAGGTCGCTCTCATCCCCCCCAATCAATATTTATCCCCCCCGGTCCCTCTCGTCCCCCGTGGCCAGGCCACCACTCTTTATCTCTGAGTCTGGTGATGATCCCTCCTGCAACAAAACCCAATATAACTGAGTATACTCACCAACACCTCAGCACTCAGCTGCCTGCTCCTCTGTCCACTTGACCACATCCGTCGTTGGCCTCCTCTGCAGTGTGCATGTGACGGGGTCGGTGTCCACGTCATGTGGCGTGAGTCTTGCGAGTCACGCTGGTGGGGGTGGCGCCACAGTCCTTGGGCTGTGGATCATGTGCAGTCAAGCTCCGGATTCGGACTCAGAGTCTGATACCAGAGCTGTTGATTAAGAGACCGGCGGAAGCCCACTGAGCCATCGACTGTGGCTGTGACTGGTGGCATAACCTGACCTTTGCTAAACAAAAGCCATCTAGTATGGCATGGCACTGGCAAGGTAGGTTCTGTGTTATTACAGACCCTAGATGCAAAAAAGTGAGAAGTTGCGGACTTCATTTGCATGTCCTACCCAGAGTTCTTTGCTGCATATGGGGAATGTAGCGCATGAGCTCTCTAATCAGTTCTCTGAATTGCTGGGATGTGTAAATGGTTTCTACAACTATAAACTTTAATATATATATTGTGAGTGTGTGTGTTATTCATCAGGCATTGTGGTTTTATTGAAATAACTGTTTTTAAACTATAGCCCCTATACTGATGCAGCCATTACTGGCGACTCGCTAGTAACAAAATGTGCGCGCGCCATCAACCGTTATTGGTTCGCTATTAACATCACTGTTTTGACTGAGCTGCTGTATCAGCAGCTTTGTTATAATAGTTTGGAGCTGCTGATCGATCCTGGCCACGGCACCATGTACTATCACTAGTATTGGCTTCTAGAGTCCATAAAACTCCATGGAGACATGCACCAACCTATATCTCTGTAGGACTGAGGGAAGACCATGGGAACCATTTTTCCATATGTTCTGCTGCATAACGACAGTGGAGGTGACGGATCGCGCTACTCTCTTCACCATTGGACCCAAGGTGAACTTGAAATTTTTTCAGCTATTTATTTTTTAAGTGTTAGGTGATTTTGCAAAAGCAAAATCAGTTAACAAAGTCTTCAAGCCGGTATTTATTTCTGAATAATGCCTTGATCCGCTAATAGTGAGAAACAAAGGAATAAGTCATTAGTGTTATGTTGAGCTGTTGTTAGCCCTTCCTATACAATGTATAGAAGCCATTAATGTACAGTAAGCTGCCGTAACCGACAAGGCTCAGTTGGAATAGTGACTCAAGACATTTATAGTTCTGATGCAGATGGAAACACTGGCTTAAACGCAGATGGAATAGGACCCTAGGGTGGCTATATTCATGGTTGTCGGCTGTAAATCTGAGAGACCATCATGGTACAAGTAGTTTTCAGGTATCATTGTAAGCAGTTTCTGTGTTGCGTCCGTCCATGCAGATACAAGCTTGGCTCTCACACCACCATTCAATGAGGCATTCAGAGGTTGACTTTGTATGAGCTAAATTGGGTTTGTGAACATTGAATTCCTATTAGAAATAAACTGAGAGCATTTTTATAATTTTTTGTTTGTTTAATTCCCATCGTTTGCAATTTTACATATGTATCTGTTGTTTCCTGGCACTCTGCTGATACATATATTGCATGCAATTTGTAAGTCGTCTAGTAACTCCATAAATCATGCTGCTGATATTGAGAGCTGTGAAAGTTGGCACAAAGAAATCAGTTTTATTGCCGCCCTTGCAAAATGTTGATTAAAACGAATCCAGTTTTCTGCGGGTCAACAGCGTGTCCCCAAGGAGATGCTGACTATGCAAAGGACAAGGGCTAAAGAATACACTCTGCTGTCTTTCCAAAAACCAAATTCATTGAGAGACACTGCAAAACTTCTGCAAAATGCTACATGTAGTCGTCTTCAAAAAATATTCATTTTTTTCGCAAAAAAGTATAATAGCTAAAAGTATGTTTATGATTGTATACTTGTGTAAAGTGTACTCCTCTCTGAGCAGGGCTCTCTACACACCTTGTTTCAGGTTCCTAGTGATGAACCGAACACCGCCGTGTTCGTTTCGCATTCGAACTCGAACAATTTCAAAAGTTCGAGTTCGAACACGAACCGAACTCAATGCAAGTCAATGGGACTCTAAAGTTCGATTTTTAGAGTGCCCTCCAAGAGGGCATATATGCAAGATATTTGGCCTGGATAGTGCCCTGGGGGACAGGAAACAAGGACAAAGGTTTAAAAAAAAACCTTTTTTACAGGAACAGTGAGTTTTCCATGAAATAAAGGTTAAGAATAAAAACGAAAAATTCCTTCAAATATCGTGCCTAGGGGTCCCCATAACCTGCCCGTGAAGTGGCGGATTTGTAGGATGTATAGAAACATTTAAAAGCAAAAAAATGACGTTTCAAATTACAGTAAATGGTTTTCCTTTAATCTATTCATAAACAACTGCTTGGGGTCGGCAGCCTGTATGAAAAGAGGAGACGTTTTAGGACACGCAGAACAAGTTTAGTAATTTTTTTGGGTTAAATTATGGTGAAATTTATGCAGGCTTTGGATGAAAGTAACAATAGGTGCTTTAAAATTGGGCCTTTAGTGTCGGCAACAGTGCCGTCACACCGTAACCCATCTGTGGTATTGTGGAAGAGTGCAGGGTTGAACCCTGCAGTCAAATATTAAAATGATATGAATCTGGTACAGGCGTTAGTGCACCCAAATATTTTGCCTTTGGTGGCAGCAAGTGCCTTCACACCATAACCCCTCTGAGGTATTGTGGAAGAGTGCAGTGGAGGAGGTTTTGGTAATGCAGAAGAGATCCCCGATCTATTCAGTTACATCAGCAGCTATAACAAAACCGGGTCAGCAATGTTTAGGCACTTGTACTGTGCTACTGTATATGGTGAGAATCGGCGCACACCAGTAGCAACAGGAAGCAAACAGAACAGGCAGGGAATACACAGAGAGGATAGTCAAATGGCAGGCAAAGTCGGCAACAGATCGGGTCCTCAGAACAAGCAGGGTCAATAACAAGTATACAAACTGATTCGGTAAACTAGCGATGCGGGAATAAAGGCTGAGACACACTGAGCATGTAGCGACGCACAGCGTAGCGTGGCGTAGCGAAGTGAAGAGAAGCAAACATTTTGCAGGCTTGACTTCACTCCGCTCCGCCTCGCAGCGTGTCTACACTGCATTACGTTTGCTTCTCACCGCACTGGACAGGAATCCACTAACTAAATTAAAATGTACATACAAAACCGTTTTATTTTCACAAAGCACATGTTATATAGGCAAAAAAAAAGTTTCTACTCAATAAAATACATCAAAAATTGCTGTTAATTTAATAGGAATAGTATAAAAATATAAAAGAAAGGTAACCCCTGATCATATATGATATAGGGACACGGAGCGCTGTGTATAGAGTAGGGATGCATTGATACCACCAGGGCCGGCGCTAGTGTAAGGTGGCACAGGCGGCCGGCCGCCTTACTGTCCTGGCTTGCTGTCAGAGTGAGGGGCGGAAAAATTCTGTTTTTAAAATACCGGAAGCGGAGCTATGAATGATCTTCAGACATCAACCAGGGGCCCAGCCACACACTCTCAAACCGATGCAGTGCGCCTGCCTCAGTCCCACATTCTAAACATGAGCAGGCACACTGCATAATTTGGCCATATGCTCCTCAAGGGGATCATTGGGAGGCCCCGGCAGGCTGCCCTCTACAGTGCCTGATTAGAGGGCCGTGTCTGCCTGATGTTTTAATAACAAGAATGTTTTATCCCATAGGCTTCAATGTTAAAAATATTCCCGTTTTAATTCAATATCTAATAAACCGTTCCTTATAATATTCTGCAGTAAAGAGTCTCTTTATATCTAGATTTTTTAATATTTTTTAAGCATTTCTTATACTTTTTTCAATTTATTTTTTTTTGAACTTTTGGCGAACGTCCCCAAAAGTTTGAAGTTTGCGAACTTTCGAACGGCCAATGTTCGAATCGAACTCCGAACCGATCGAACTGAACAGCTCATCCTTATTCCTAGGTTTTCACTCTACACACCTTGTTTCAGGAGGTTAATTAGGATCAGGAGCGTAAAAGACTTCTATCTCTTTCAGCTGCCATCTCTTATCTCAGTTAGCCTTTAGAACATTATCCTCCAGTCGCCTTATCTAAACATATTTATATTAATTTTTAAGCTCACCATCCTATCTCTTTCAGCTGCCATCTTTTATCACAGTTAGGGCCATATTACATAGTTAGTGCTAACTTAACCAGAGCTGTTGTAAACTTACCAGAGCCTATATAGCCTATGGAGGTGTTACGTTTACAACAGCTCTGGTTAAGTTAGCACCAACATTGTAATACTGCCCTTAGCCTTTAGAACATTACCCTCCTGTCGCCTTATCTAATTATATATATTCATTTTTTTCACAAAAAAGTATAGTAGCCAAAAGTATATTTATGATTGTATACTTGTGTAAAGTGTACGCCTCTCTGAGCAGAGCCCTCTACACACCTTGTTTCAGGTTCCTCCGTTTTCACTTTGTTAGTTGGTTTCCCCATTCGTTATTGTAAAGTGCTGTAGAAACTCTTGGCGCTACATAAATGATAATAGCTAGATCAGTCTGGAATTAGGTCTATGAAGGTGAGTTGCCCTGCATTGCTGGGGCAGTGCCCCCCAGGCTGAATGCTCAATTAACATACTCTGACATGGGCACACGTTTATATTTTTGGCTGGAATATGCTTTGTGTATGTATACAGCAGGGACGTGCGTTGGTGAGTCACTGGCATGTAAAGGACATGTGCTCTTCCATGTGAAACAGACCACTTCTTACAAAATGTGTGTAATACAGAGAGCTGTTGGATATAATGCTTCCTACAAAATGTGTGTAATACAGAGAGCTGATGGATATAATGCTTCCTGCAAAGTGTGTGTTATACAGAGAGCTGTTGGATATAATGGTTCCTACAAAGTGTGTGTTATACAGAGAGCTGCAGGATTGTTAGTCTATCACACTCACTGTGTAGGAAGCATTATATGCAGCAGCTCTCTGTATAACACACAATTTGTAGGAAGCATTATATCCAGCAGCTCTCTGTATAACACTCAATTTGTAGGAAGTGGTCTGCTTCACATAGAAGAGCACATGTCCTTTATATGACAGTGCCTCACCAGCGACTAACCTCACTGCACATATGTGGTATACAGTAAGTTGTAAATAGACATGGGAGAAGACTGCTCAGATTGTGGTCCAGACCTCTGTTGCTCCCAAGCATTCTATGGTGTTAAATAGAATGGACAAAAGCAACTTGTCCCTTCAGTAATGTCTTTTTATTAAAGGGCCATTACCACCAAAAAAGGAAATGCGTTTATTGTGTTTATTTTATTTTTGCTTTGTTTTTCTCTTGTTTGTTTAGTTAAGGAAATATTTTACACTATATGTGTCACTGGGTGCATCCATTGTGTGATCTTTTGTGTCATAAACTGCCCCCCCGTATCTTTACCTCACTTGCTCCTCACTGTGTGGCAATGGCCATAGAATGGAGTCTACTGGTCTATCACTGACTCAAATCATTGTATTGTGTGGGATGTGTTCAAAGTACATCACCAGGGGGTTGATTAGAATTATTTTAAGCTCCCTGTCCTATCTCATTCAGCTGCCATCTCTTATCTCAGGCCCGTGTCAGACGAGCACACTTTTTGTGTGCGTCTGACCGCACTGTTTGCTGTCCGTTGTAGCTTTTCAAAGGAGTCAATAGAGAACAACACACAAAGCACATGCGCACTTTTTCACGCGCGCGCAACACATGTTGCAACGGACGCCAAAATGGCATCAACGTGAAAAAGCTACACGGACGTAGAGAAACAACTGCATACAGGTTTGATACAATGTAACCACAGTCTCATCAGTTAAAAAGTAGTCAGTTCGTTACTGTGCGTAGTCAGTGCGCTCGTCTGACTCCAGCCTCAGTTAGCTTTTAAAACATTACTCTCTTGTCGCCTTATCTAAACATTCCCTCCTCCACCTCATTAACTGTTAAATAGTGTAGATTAACTAAAGAAGAGCCTCAAAGAAAAGCTTTTGGTGAATGTTGCATCATGGGAAAAATACACACAATGGAAACAAGATCAAAATCTTACTTTATTTTTCCTTTTTAAATGCAATTACATCAAACAAAGAAAATAAGTAGCATCATGTGTTTCATAAGGAGGTCTTATTTGTAATCTAGTTACAGTTTATGTAAGTGGCAGTGTCCCTTTAAGTGATTGACAGTTCTTTCTCTTTCACCCCTAAGGCTGGTGTCAGACAAGCGCATTTTGTACGGACTGTGCGCCCTTGCTGTACGGACGCACTTTCTGACGGAAGACACAGTAGTGGCCACAATCCGTTTTTTAAACTGACGTTATTTTTGACGGATGGAGCAGGGAAAATAAATTAAATATGAAAGACATTTTGTCCGTCAAAAATGCTGGCCGCACAAATGCAGTCCGTCTGACCTCGTTCATCACTCACACACAAAGCTATGCGGACGTTGTGGACACAGTGCACTCCGCACGTCCGTTCTAGCTGTTTTACGTTCTTGCCTAACTTGCGTCCGTTTACCGCATGCGTTGTGCGCCCGCAGTTTTGTGCGGACGCACTTCGTGTGGGGGGCTCCATTGGCGATTATACTATGCTGTGACGGATGTTATTATGTGCGCAAAAACGGACGTTCACACTGCGCTCGTCTGACACCAGCCTAATAGCAGTTGCAGGGAAAATTTACGCAGCAGTGAGTAATGTGTAACATTTTATGCACAATTATATTCAATGCAGACAATGATATTGAAGAGAACTTGAAGGAACACTAAGGCAAAGCCATTTCAACTGTTAAACAAGCCCTGTTCAAAAACATTGCAGTCAAGGATTGAGACGGAGATGACAGTGATGGCATAGCACAGGAGGTGTCAGGGTTTCCCATAAGTATTGCACTTCTCTGAATAAAGGACAGAAATACACTTTCATACTTTATAAAGAGCAACATTGCAGGATTTGTTTGAATACTATTTTTGCTTCTCCACTTCTATGTGATTTTTCTCTTCCTCATTGGCTGCCTGACGGTGTCACCATGGCATGGCATTGATGTCTCATGCCCAACTTGAACTCCTATAACGTCTGTCATGTGCTTGCTAGATATTTGTATGCAAAGCCAGTGCAAGCGTTGCTAAACCACCATTTGTACGGAGTGGGCTGGGGGAATATCAAGCTAGGCACTGACCTTGTTCGCTGCTGTAACTGCTGTTTTCTCAGCGGAGCTCAAAGGTAGTAAATAATTTTTATAGTTGCATTCTTTCCAATTTCATACTTGTAGTCCTGCCATAACATGACATTTGGAAGTAGCATTTATGTTGGTTTCATATTTTGTTTCTACTGCCTTCTTTCATGTCACGCAGTGCAGTCAGTGCATTTACGTGACTGACATCTCTTTGGCGTACCACAAAACCATCAGCAGTTGAGCTACTGGGAACAGTATATGATTAAAGGTTAATATCTGTAGAGTTGTTTTCCTCTTCTTAATCCTGTAGAAGACCTTTGAGAAGAAAGGTGCCATTCTGTATTGTTTTCTGTTCCATCACACTTTTATCACAGACGATAAGAATGCCAATAATTGGATGCAGTAGCATTGTACATTTGTTATTGTTCTTCAGATAGGATACATACAGCCTTTCTTTATTATCACTGTGGGGTTATCAGGTACTGACAGTGTTTGTCTAAGTTTCAACCCTGAAAAACTCTGGCATTTCATAAGATCTAATAAGCAGGGAAAGCTGTACTGTGAATTCTTTCCTGTTACTCTTTAGGCTGGTGTCAGACTGACGTGCCTCCCGGCGTCTGTCGCAGCGTTGTGATGCTGCGACGGGGCCGGCCACATGCTCCATAGGAGGATCGAGCCTTGCAGCGCTGAGCACACTACCTGTGCTCAGCAAGTTGGCCAGTCGGGCGTCAGAGTGGAAGGAGTGTCCACTCTCACGGATGTTGCTTCTGCTCGTAAAAACGCTCGTCTTATCCCGGCCTAAGATGTAACTTATATGAAATGCTGTTGTTTTGTTTTGGGGATTTTTTTGGGGTGGCAAGTGAATTTTACCTGGGTTTGTAACTTCAACAAACATCACAGTACCTGAATAACTCCCTCAGGGATCTCGAACTCTATCCCCCACAGATGTTGATTTCCCAGAATTCATTGAAAGTAATAGATGGACAGAGAGAAAGGGGGGTGTGAGGACAGAGATTGGACAGAGGTTCAGAGGTATAGTTCAGAAATATCTGGGGGGGCATAATTTGAGACCCTTGATTTAAATAATGTATGGGGTAGATAAAGGGACACTCTAATCCAAAATGTTTTTTTTTTTCTTCAAGCCAATATAGGGCTAAATTACATTCCTAACGCTAAAACGGGGGCGCTAGGGAGGAAAAACTGCACCTGCAGTTTTCCCCCTAGCGCCCCCGTTTTAATGTGGAATAAAAAAGAAAAGCTGCCTGCGCAAGGCGCAGTTCCTGGGTGCAAAGCCCCAGGATGAGCACGGCGGCGCTGAGCGCCGCTGCGCGCACCCTCTCAGTGGAGTCCATAGGACTCCATTGAGTCAGACGCCAGTGGTCACATGACCTGACAGATCTCGACTAGCGAGATCTGGCCGGTCGGGGTAGTGATACGCAGGGGGAGACTGAGGAACTTTTTCCCCCAGTCTCCCCCTGCTCCTGCCGGACGGAGGAGGCAGATGGAGCGGTGGTCCTCGCTGCGGGACAGGAGGGGAGTATCTGATCACTTTTTTTATATTTTTAGATGGTGTTAACGGATTCTGCAGAAGCGGAATCCGTTAACACCAAGTCCTGACTGTGGTTAACTTTCAGTTAATTGCGGCCGGACGTTAATCAACGCTAGTAGATTGTAATACTAACGCTGATTAACACTTTGCGCTCCCCATGTTAGTATAGAGAGCGCAAAGTACAGTAACTTCGCGCTGAAAAGCGCAAGGTACCAAACACAAACGGGTTACTTAACCCGTTAGCGTTTGGATTGTAATATGTGGTAGCCACCGCGGCTATCGTTAATGCCCACGCAAGTGAGCGTTAACGTTAGCACTTAGATTGTAATGTGGCCCATAATGTATAACATATAATGCAAATGTGGGGCCTTGTTTTAGAGAATTATTCTAAAAATCTTTAAAACAGTTTGCCAAATAATGAAATATGTTTCCTTTATAATTATTATAGCTTGAATTGTAAGTTTCTCACTGCCACCTTCTCTCTGTGTAACCCAATGCCAATCAAATTCCACCACCTCAGCTCTGACAACCCAGTGGCATAAATTCTCAGCATTAGCTGTACGTAAATGGGGATCACAGCAGAGTCTGCAGTGTCCAGACAGCCCCTGCAGTGTCCAGACAGCCCCTGCAGTATCCAGACAGCCCCTGCAGTATCCAGACAGCCCCTGCAGTATCCAGACAGCCCCTGCAGTGTCCAGACAGCCCCTGCAGTATCCAGACAGCCCCTGCAGTATCCAGACAGCCCCTGACTATGTAGGATTAACTCCTTGTAGGCAAACTATTTCCATTTCCATTTCTATGGTCATCATACCAGGCTCAATTTATTGGGTCTCATTTTATAATCCACTAAAATCCCCTCTCAAACTGGAAAAGAATTGTATTCCATTGCTGAACCGCTAGGATGATCCAACCACTGTGATACCTCCCTGAATTCCTGACCATGTCCAATCACCTCATTCCATTCCTTCCACCAGTGGACCCTGACACCATGAATAAGAACCTTTATAAAATTGTTATATAAATATAAAGATGCGTAAATACGGAAAATCCAAATCAAAGAAGTATTTTTCTTTATTATTTTTGTAAGAGAATATCTGGCTTCAAGGAATTATTGCACAAACAGAACAGGAATTTAAGGTTCAAGAACATTTTCCGGTGGTAGATTCTGTTTTTCCGTGTTACAGGATGTCAGTTACATTTCATGCAAGATTAAAGACTAGGGGGCGTGGCCTGGACGCGAAGCAAGATGGCCGCTTAGTTCTGCAGCTCTGCACCCGGGCGCACCAAATAAGCACTACGAATGTCCGCAAGACGTCCCACGGGACAAAAAAAACGAGCCGCTGCCTCAGTGACCCTCCCGCACGCACCAGCGCTGACCGGGAGCTCCCCGATGCGCCACTATCTCCGCGGATCACAGGCTGCTTCCTCACAAGGCCGCAAAACCAAGATGGCGGCGGCCGGGGACCGCATGGTAGAATCGGAGGACGATCTGCAGGACAGCCGGACTTCCTCTCTGAGCGACATACCAACGGCGGAGGTAAGGGAGACCCTGCGCCACCTTCCCACTAAGAGAGACCTGGAATCTTTATTCTCACGCTTTGAGGCGAAATTTGATGCAAAATTCGCTGAACTAGGGGCTGATGTGCGACAGCTGGGAGGCAGAGTGCAGGATTTAGAAGAGGACAGAGACGCTTCCATGGCTCACCTAGACAGACTTCAGGCCCAAATAAATGAACAGTCTCGATATGTTACTGACCTACGCCGCTCAGTAGACGACTTAGATAATAGAGGGCGCCGCAACAATGTCCGTATTAGAGGCGTCCCTGAACCGGAGGACACAGAAGATATACCCCTCACTCTACGAACTCTATTTAATGCGCTCCTCGAACGCCCGCCTGATACGCCGATACTGCTTGATAGAGCACATAGGGCGCTGCGCCCACGGGGAGCCCCGTCAGCACCCCCAAGAGATATCATCTGCCGCATACATCATTTCCCGCTCAAGGAAGAGATCATGCAAGCGGCCAGAAAGAAACGATCAATCACACATGATGGACACGCGATTGAAGTCTACCAAGATCTTTCCAGATTCACTCTGCAAGCTCGGAGACACCTTAAACCGATCACGGATGTCCTCAGAGATCGAGACATTAGATACAGGTGGGGCTACCCTTTTGCTCTTACTGTACGGAGGGATAATCAGCTCATGACTATAATGGAACCTGGAGATGTGCCTGAGTTTATTCGCGCTCTGGACCTACCGCAGGTGGAGGTCGCAAATTGGCATGGAGGAGATTTACTGGATTTCCCCCCTCCCAAGCCCCAACGGCAAAAATGGCAAGCAGTCCGTAAACAGAAGAACCGCCACCCCCTCAGGGATGAGGCAACAGACCCAGGACTCCACCCGTCCTTTGGCCCGGCGAGGCAGGACTCCTGAGAAGTTCTCCCCCTCTTTCTGGTTTCCTACTCCCCCTTCCACTGTATTGGCTACAACGACCGGCAGGTCCATTACGACACCTACATTCCAAGGACGGAGGCCCAAAGCCCTTGGGAGTGTCCACATGGCTCTACATCTCTTGTTCTCCTGTTTTTCGTTTTTTTTCAGTTTTGTGCTTTTTTTTCTGCTATAAGATATTAGATGACGGGACGTGTCCTGTGGTTATGTCCTTCTGTCAAGGACGACACTCGATGGTTAAGCATATTTTACATTTGCCCGGGTGCGGCAGAATTAGGAGGCTGTTACACTACTTTAATTGTAGTGCTGTATTTCGTTTATTTTACACCCACTAAGGTTTTCATGTTGCGTATTTTGTTTGTGTTTTACACCACCCCCCTTGCGGTGTTTGAATTTCACCAGTATGCCTGGAACGGCTGTTCCACACTCTCATCTTGCTGGATTGACCCCATATGGGTCTGTACCCTACGCGGGTACCCACACCGATCTTCACTATGTGTTCTGCACTGTATGGTGCGGTTTATGATTTTTTTATTGTCTGTATTTTGGTCTTTATTACTGTATGTCTATTTGGGTCAATGCAACATGTACGACTTGTCCGTGCCGGAACCGCTTGCGATAAGCCAGCGCAGGGGAGTGCATTCTCTCCAACACTGTAAATTTTTTAGGGACACTTTTTTAGATTATGGCTAAAATACGACTTATATCCCTGAATGTCAGGGGACTGAACCACCCGGCTAAGCGGCGGATCGCTATGGCTGATCTCCGTAAGCAAAAGTGCGATTTTGCCTTCTTGCAAGAAACTCATTTTCGGCTAGACAGTGCTCCAACTTTGCGCTCAGCTTACTTTACCCAGGGCTTCTATAGTAACTTTGAGGCGTCAAAATCTAGAGGGGTGGCTATTCTGGTAGCTTCACATATCCCTTTTACATGCATCTCCCAGATGACAGACCCACAGGGCCGTTTCATCTTTATTAAGGGGCATATCGGAGCTAGACTGGTCACGCTGGCAAATCTATACCTTCCCAACACTCATCAATGCACTGCGCTCAGAAAAATTTTGAACAAACTCGCTAAGTTTGCTGAAGGCCCTCTATTTTGTGGAGGAGATTTTAATATCTCCCCGGACTCCCCGAAGGAAGCTGCTTCTTCCCCGGGAGCGTCACAGCCATCTAAACGGAGGAGATTCCACCAACTGTTACAGACGTTTCAATTAGTAGATTGTTGGAGAGCAATGCACCCCGCTGGGCGCGATTACACATTTTACTCGCACGCTGCCCGAGTTTACTCCCGTCTGGACCTTTTTCTCATGTCTCATCATACCCTTCATTTAATTCGCACTGTGTCCATAGGGAGTATCACTTGGTCAGACCACGCCCCAGTGTTGATGGACCTCGAAGTCCCTGACCTACCCCCTAGACAATACCAATGGCGTCTTAATGAATCTCTTCTGAAAGACGTGGTCCACCGGGAGTATCTCACGGAGGCCATTACTCACTACTTTGACGAGAATGATAATGGGGAAGTCACAGATCCCTTACTGTGGGAAGCACATAAGAGTGTACTTCGGGGTCAGCTGATACAGCTGGGGGCCCGATGTAAAAGGGATAGGGGAGACAAGATCCAATCTTTGCTTGCGGATATACAAACTTTTGAGACCCTCCACAAGACCACTCCATCCGCTGAACATTATTCCGCCCTGTCCTCCCTCCGATCAGAACTGAGGGAACTGCTCCATCACCATGCATGTAGGTCGCTCCTCCTTACTAAACGCTCTTATTACCTTCATGGTAATAAATGTGGCAAACTATTGGCGAGAGCCCTACGCCAGAAGTATCAGTCTACCTACATCCCCAAACTTAGACGCTCCGACGGCTCCGTCACGCATCTCAATGACGAAATTATAGCTGAGTTCCATACCTACTATCATTCCCTATATAATCTTAGGGACTCACCCCCTCCAGTTAAGCTTATGGCGGATTACCTGGCTAAAGCCTTGGATGTTACTATCTCCCCAGACCAAGCTGAGGCACTGGATGTCCCCTTCACATCTGAGGAATTGGCGGAGGCGCTTAAAGCTACCCCGACAGGGAAAAGTCCGGGTCCTGATGGCTTTTCTATTGGGTACTATCGGACCTTCCTGAAGTCATTGGGCCCCTACCTTCTCCGCTCCTTTAACGCGATTGACGAAGAGACTAGTTTCCCCGCTGAAGCTCTCCGAGCAACAATCTCGCTTATACCGAAACCTGGTAAAGACCTTTTATCATGCTCTAACTACCGCCCCATCTCTCTAATAAATAACGACATAAAGCTTATGGCAAAAATGCTGGCCCGGAGACTTAACCCTATACTCCCCTCTCTAATCCATCCCGACCAAGTGGGATTCGTACCTCTTAGAGGTGCTCGGGATAACACTCTGAGAGCCATAAACCTTCTTCATATATCTCGGGTCAGCTTTACCCCTATGCTCTTTCTCTCGGTCGACGCCGAAAAGGCGTTCGACCGAGTAGATTGGTCATTCTTAATAGCGGTTCTAGCAAAACTAGGTTTGGGGCCTCGCTGGCTGGCCTGGGTTTCGGCACTCTACAGTAACCCTACGGCCCTCCTTCGCGTAAACGGCTCACTCTCCAGCCCCTTGTCGGTCCGGAACGGGACGCGTCAGGGATGTCCACTCTCCCCGATACTGTTTATTATTACACTGGAACCTTTCTTACAGAGGTTACGGGACAATGAATGTATTCGAGGATACAATGGCCCCTTACACGAGTATAAAGTTTCTGCCTTTGCGGACGATGTGCTACTGACGATCATAGATCCCTTACAATCTCTCCCCGCGTTTTTGCGGGAAGTCCATTTATATGCCGCGGTTTCTAATTTTAAGATTAACACTACTAAATGCGAGGCAATTGGAGTGGACATCCCTGACGCCACTCGTTTGCAGATCAGATCACTCTTCCCCTTCTCGTGGCAATCAGAAGCTATCACATACTTGGGCCTCCGACTCCCCTCTGACCTTACTTTATTATACACTCTTAACTATGAACCTCTCTTACACAAAGTACGGAGCGACCTGCAGGCATGGGATAAGCCCCACTTTTCTTGGTTTGGAAGGATTAATATAATAAAGATGTCCATACTACCTAAGTTCCTCTACTTATTCCAGACTCTCCCTATCCATGTTACCCCTTCATTTTTCAACACACTACGCAGCTTATTTGGAAAGTTTATATGGGCTGACAAACGACCCAGGTTGGCCTTTCGCTTACTGACCCGCCCTAAACACCGGGGAGGATTGAGTACACCCCACATGGAATATTACTATGTGGCCGCACTGCTCCTTCGCCTATCAGACTGGTCCATGTCCCCTCCCCATAAGCTGTGGGTCCCCCTTGAACAAAAATTCCTCCAAGTCCCCATTGCCTCAGCACCTTGGCAAACGGTCTCACACACCACTATCTGCCCGACGCCGCACCCAACGATATCCCCGACTCTGAGGTTATGGCGCCGCTATCGTCACAGACTGGATCTCTCCCCACTCCCCTCCCCCCTTACCCCCATAACCAGCAACCCTGACTTCCTACCCGGCCGCCAACCCTCATTCCTTGACATTGACTATGATGGCCCTTATCTAACGATTCAGACGTGCACTGTTGAGGGCACGCTTCTACCCTTAGAGCAATTGGTGCCACAGCGGAACCGTCCCCAATGGAGGCATATCGCTATCTCCAACTCAAACACTTCTGGTCCAGCCTGACTGCACACCAACCGTACAGATCTACTCTGTCCCCCTTTGAAAACCTCTGCACTCAAGACCCCCCACCACCTCACCTCCTTTCATTAATATATGCCCTCCTGATGGCTGCGGAATACCCAGACCTACCCTCCTACACTACTAAGTGGGAAATCGAGACGCCCCCTCCCTTGACCGAACGAGCTTGGTTGGATATCTTTCATATCACTTTCCATTCGTCCAGAGACCTGAAAGTACAAGAAATGAATTATAAATTGCTATCACGATGGTACCTCACACCTAACAGATTAGCGTTGATGCACCCGGGTGTGTCCCCGGATTGTTGGAGATGTGGGCTGGCGAAAGGAACGTTCATTCATATTTGGTGGTCCTGCCCGTTTATAGTACCCTACTGGGAGGTGGTGTTCACCTATGTTACCGAAATCACCTCTATGGAAATCCCCTTCACCCCGCAAGCAGCTCTCCTACATGTGGTCCCCCTATCCCCGAATAGATATATTAAGTCTCTAATGATCCACTTGTTTAACTCAGCAAAATCCCTGATTCCCAGACACTGGAGATCGGAATCACCACCAACAATCTTTGAATGGATAGATCGGGTCTCCAGCGTTAGGGAAATGGAGGAACTCCACCTCTCACTGGAAAACAAATATGATATTTACTTTAAAACGTGGTACTGGTGGTCTGACTTTGTTATGAAACACCGTAAGGATAACCCGGAGGCCATAGCCAGGTCCCATGAAAGGCGAGCCATATCCCCCGTATTCCCCTCAGAGAACGAGCTGGTAGACTGAGACAGTATTTTGGAGCCGGCAGACGAACGAGACTCTCCCATGTGATCATAGGGATCACAAGACCCAACCTTGTGTATTTGTATTTGTTTTTGTTTTGTATTGTATTATTGTCCTTATGGTTTTCGGTTTTTTCTTTTGTTTTCTCCTTCCTTGTTTTTCTTTCCATAAGAATACCTTGCATTAGATGGTATAAGCTTATTTTATCGGTACTTATCTGTATCTCACTTATCATTCTGTAATTGAACTGATAATGCCTTGATTATATGCAATCTTTTATTTCAATAAAAAAGATATTATACAAAAAAAGATTAAAGACTAACAGGGTTATCCAAAGAGATCCGAATTGCTTGAGAAAGGTAACCGAATGCTGAAAATCAGCGTTCGGTTACCTTTCCTGGCCATTCGGCTATCCAGAGAGCAGGCAATTCGCCAAATCCTGGCGAATTGCCTGCACATACGGTGCCTGTTCGGTGCCTGTTCGAGGGCAGTGAAATCCCCATGAAAAAGCACTGCTTCGTCTATTCAGAGAACACAAACCAGCAGTGAAAGGTTCCCCTAATGCCCTGCCATTCGGTGGTTTAATTCGGCAAATTTATTCAGGAGAATTCCATAGGCTTCAATGTTAAAAATATTCCCGTTTTAATTCAATATCTAATAAACCGTTCATTATAAAATTCTGCAGCAAAAAGTCTCTTTATTTATAGATTTTTTAGGATACTTTAAGCATTTTTCTGAATTATTATTTTTTTTTTTTTAAAAGTCCGATTTTTTTTTTAAAATTTTTTTTAAGTTTACTTATTTTTTCTGTAACAGCCCTTTTTATTATCATTCCCTGGACCTCCTGTGTAAATTTCAGACATTTTCGCTCAGTAGTTTCTTTGCAAACAGCATTTCATTTTCATAGATTCATACAAATGGTTTTGCTAATTTATTCACTGCCTCGCCTGCGTCTCAGCTGCTTCGGCTCTGTGTGATTCGGCTCCTGTTCGGCTGCTTCCATGCGTGTGATCGGCTCCTGCTCGGGTTTTTCGAAGCTTAATCCAGATGTTTTTGCTTGTTTTCGGCGTGCATTCAGTGGGTTTTGCGGTTAGTTTTCGTCAGGTTTGCGGCAGCCTTTCCTTGCAATTCGGGGACCCTGTGGTGTTTGCTAAATACACCGCAGGGTCACCGAAATGGGATCGGCAAAAGGAACCGAATTGAAGAGAACGAAAAGTCACCGAACGTGCGGTGACTTTTCGAATCTCTTTGGATAACCCTGTAAGTTACGAAATATGTAAAAGTAGCATTAAAATTTAAAGAATATTCTAAAGCTGTTTAGTCTCCTGTGGTATATACTGTATTTATATATATATTTATCATGGGGACTAAAGTGTCTCTAATTTGGTATTAGTATCTTATCCTTCACAAAGATATTGGATTGAAAATAAAATATGAGATTATTTGGTATCCCTTATCTTGTTGTTAACAATTATCTCTTCTTTATGATATTTTGTTTGATACAATTTGAATTTCCCAAATCATATCTTGTGTGTTTCTCCTAAAATCCTTTTTGGCCCCTCTTGACATCTGTGACTTGTGTTAGCCGCATAAAAATAAATCAATGTACCTTGAGTCTTAGGGCTTGTCGTGGGCTCCTACGTAGACATAAAAATGTCGAACTCTGCAAAAACCATTGGAACTATATAAACGAAGATAGTAATAAAATTAATATAAACCTATCACTTAGAAATACACCATTTCATAACTCCAGAGGTGTTCGGTAATGTGGTGACTTAAGGGGGACATGATTTATTAAAATCATTTATCTTTAATATTTTCTGATGCTGATGTCTTTCATGTGGATTGGTTTTCTCTTGTATGTTTAGTTAAGATAATGCTTTACTCTATCGGGTCTTTTTCACTAATGGTGAAACGCAGGAGAAGTGAATATTCCAGGGCAAAATAGCCAAACCGGAGAAATTCTCCTAGTTATCTCACTTTCCAAAACGGCTATTTGATCTAGCGTGCTCTCTTCTCCTGCCAATTCTCCTGACTTTCACCTTTTAGTGAATAGACCTGTATATGTGTCACTGGGTGCATCCACTGTGATTTGTTTTGTGTATTAAAGATACCATGGGGGGGGTCAGGGATTTACAGCACTTTCTCATCATTGTGAGGCTTACAGCACACTAAGCGCGAAGCGACGTGCTGCACCACTTACATCGAGACGCGCTCAGCGTGGAAAGGTTTTTCCCCCTCCCTCGCTCAGGCCGTGTCACGATGCGGCGCTGAGCGAAGGGAGCTGGAAAAATCCAGCTTCCCCTCGGCGGAATGACGCGCCGAGGGGAGGGGCAGGACCTGCAACACACGGCGCTTGCGCCGAGTCCTGTAGGTCCCTCCCACCAGCGGTGCTCCATCCGCCCTTCCCTCCTGTATCAATATGTGTGGAACCAGGAAGGAGAGTGTTTGTAACCAGGGGGAAGGATATATGTGTTACACTGCAGCTCAGCAGGATATAGGGGAGGAGTCACATGGACATGGACTAGTTAGCAGAACTGTAGATTAGAACCTGTTATAAGATGATCTCTTAATAAATATATAAAACCCTGCAGCTGGAGTCAGAGACAATATTTACAGAATCAGTCTCATTTATACATGGTGGCAGCGGATCTAATTTGAAAACTACTCCAAAAGCAGATATGGAAGGTTTAAAAGCACCCAGTCTCCTGGATTTTCAGGCAAGAAATCTGTCTCAGGCATGGAAGAGATGGAAAGAAGAAATGCTTCTATACACAGACCTGGTCCTGGTTGATAAACCAGAAGAGATGAAGGTAAAGCTGTTCCTGTACTTGATTGGGGATAAAGGCAGAGAGGTTAAAGACACCCTTCTCCCAGGAGTGGCAGCTCCTCACTGACTGTCCTAATGAAAGCATTTGATGATTATTGTGAGCCAAAACAAAATGAGACTGTGGAAAGATATAATTTTTTTTCACGGAGTCAGAGGGAAGAAGAAGGCATAGACGCATATGTCACAGAGCTGCGTACACTGGCAGCCACCTGCAATTTTGGTAATATCAGAGACTCTTTAATAAGGGACAGAATTATATGTGGCACAAGAGATTCTAACCTCAGGGAACGTTTACTGAGAGAAGTGGACTTAACACTTGATAAATGTCTACAAATCGGCAGAGCTGCTGAACTGTCTACAGAGAGGGTGAAGCTCCTGGAGAGGTCCAGCACCGGTGCAGTGTCAGTCCATGGAATGGAAACAAGCTACACTCTTAGGAAGAGTCCGAGCAGAATGGCAGAGACGCCACATAAGATAATACAGTGCATATATTGTGGTAAGCGTCACGAGAAACTGAAAGAGAAATGCCCAGCATTTGGAAAGCAATGTAAGGGGTGCGGTAAGGCCAATCATTTCATTAACCAGTGCCGTGCCAGTCTGCACCAACAAAGGAAGCCGGCAGTACAAGCTGTATATAAGGAAACAGCGGATTCAGAGGAATACGAAGACATTCTGGGTCTGACTTTGGAACCAGCTTTTCAGATTTGTGCACTGAAGAAATCTACGAGCAAATTTTCATCAGCTTTGTTTGCTACCATGCTCATCGACCAGCAAGCTGTGAGATTCCAAATGGATTGTGGGGCGGACTGCAATGTCCTACCAGCAAGGATGGTGAAAGACCAATCTAAAATTCTACCCTGTGATAAGATACTAAGGATGTACAATAAGAGTACACTGACACCAGTAGGGATATGTAAGCTCAAAATAAGGAACCCATGCAATCAAAAGTTATATCAGGCTGAATTTGTTGTCATTGACTCAGAGCTGTGTCATCCTATACTAGGAAGTAGAGCTATCCAAGCCATGGATCTGATCTCGGTGCAGCACCAAAATATCCTAACTGTGGAACAAGACAGCAAACAGTCAGATAGCGCTATGTGGGGCTGGTCAACCATCAACAAGGAGTATGCTGATATTTTTCAAGGAGTGGGCTGTCTAGAGGGAAAATTGAAATTGGAAGTGGATGCTCTTGTACAGCCTGTTAGACTTCCAAAACGAAAAGTTCCTGTATCATTACTCAAACCCCTTCAAGAGGAGCTCGCCAGTTTAGAAAAACAGGGGATTATCACCCCTGTAGAGAGAAGCACAGACTGGATTAGTAGTATGGTGATAGTGAAGAAACCATCAGGGAAGTTAAGGATTTGCATTGACCCTAAGCCTCTAAATAAAGCTTTGAAAAGGAGCCACTATCCTTTGCCTACACTTGATGACATACTTCCTGATCTAGCAAGGGCAAGAATTTTTTCAGTGTGTGATGTAAAGAGTGGATTTTGGCATATCGAATTAGAGGAAGACTCCAGCTACTTAACCACTTTTTCTACTCCTTTTGGCCGATACCGGTGGGTTAGGATGCCTATGGGTATTAGTCCTGCCCCAGAGGTTTTTCAGAGAAAACTAAATCATGCACTGGAAGGGCTACCAGGTATCAGGGTTATTGCAGATGATATCCTGATTGTAGGAGAAGGAGAAACTGATGTGGAAGCCATTAAAGATCACGATCAGAAGCTGAGGAAGTTACTAGATCGTTGCAGAGAACGACAGCTCAAACTAAATCCAGAGAAATTCCAGTTAAGAAAAACTGAAGTACCTTATATTGGTCACTTATTGTCAGCCCAGGGACTTCAAGCAGACCCCAGCAAAGTAAAAGCCATTACTGAAATGCCCAGACCCACAGACGTTAAAGGAGTACAGAGATTTTTGGGGATGGTGAACTATCTTTCAAGGTTTTGTGAGAACATATCAGATGCAGGTGAACCTCTGCGCCAACTAACCCAGAAGGATGCAGTGTGGGAGTGGACTGAAGTGCAGGAAGGGGCATTTCAGCAGATCAAATCAAAAATCAGTTGTGCGCCAGTACTCAAGTATTATAACCCAGAAGAACCATTGGAACTACAATGCGATGCGTCAGAGAGAGGTCTGGGAGCAGCACTGATGCAGAGTAAGCAACCGTTAGCTTTTGCAAGCAGAGCATTGACGGAGACAGAGCAAGGTTATGCCCAGATTGAGAAGGAGTTGTTAGCAGTCCTCTTTGGCATGGAAAAATTTCATCAATTCACATTTGGACAAACAGTAGCTGTACAGTCCGACCATAAGCCCCTTGAAAGCATTATGAAGAAACCTTTACTTAAAGCACCCCGACGTCTTCAGCGTATGATGTTACGTCTTCAAATGTACGATGCATGTATCAGATACTGCCCAGGAAAGTCTCTGGCAGTGGCAGACACATTGAGTAGGGCTTATCTGGACGAGGGTTCCGTGGAGGGCTCAGTGGAGCACCAGATTGAAACGGTAAACATGCTCCAATATCTACCCATCTCAAACAGGAGACTTGACGCTATACAAAAAAGCACTGATAAAGACAAGACTTTACAAGCAGTGAAGCACATTGTTTTGAGGGGATGGCCTCATGCAAAGGAACTGGTACCTCTAGAGGCTTCACCATTTTACCACATACGTGATGAACTGAGTGTACAGGATGGTGTACTATTCAAAGGCGAGCGAGTTGTTATACCATCTGAACTTCGATCTGATATTATGTCTCGGATCCATTCTTCACATTTCGGCGTGGAAGGATGTCTACGTAGAGCCAGGGAATCCGTTTACTGGCCAGGAATGAATGTGACATATGCCGGTCATTTGATACTAAACAACAAAAGGAGACCTTGATGCCTCATGAGATCCCAACTAGACCATGGGAAAAGATCGGTACTGATTTGTTCACATTCCACGGACACGAGTATTTAATAACGGTGGACTATGACTCTAACTTCTGGGAGATAGACCAGATTCAGGATCCAAGATCAACAACAGTGATAAGAAAATTGAAGGCTCATTTTGCCAGATATGGAATCCCAGACACTGTATGTTCAGATAATGGACCCCAGTTTATTTCGATGGAGTTTAAAGAATTCAGTATGAATTGGGACTTTGACCACATTACCTCATCACCAGGATACCCCCAAAGCAATGGGAAGGTAGAGTCGGCAGTAAAAACGGCCAAGAGACTCCTGCAAAAGGCTGTGTCCTCTGGTAATGATCCCTACCTAGCATTATTGGATCATCGCAACACACCAACGCAAGGTCTGGAGTGCAGTCCTGCTCAAAGACTGATGGGTCGAAGGACCAAATCGTTACTTCCAATGAGAGGAAGTCTGTTAATGAAGGATCACGGGATGAATGACAGGCACCAAATTCTATGCACAAAACAACGTGCATTGCAAGCCGCTCAATATAATAGGGGAGCCAAAGACCTGCGGCCTCTAAATGTTGGCGAACAGGTGTGGGTACAACCACCAATTAACCAGGGAAAAGAGTGGCGGAAAGCTTGCCTAAGAGCCCCTGCTGGAATCAGGTCCTATGAAGTTGTAACAGAGTCAGGACAAGTTCTGAGAAGAAATAGGAGGCACCTGAGAGGCACTGGACGATACAGGCCTCAAATAAGGACCCAAAGTAGCAATCAAGAGGAATATAACACGGACGAGACAAACCAGCCATCAATAGCAAATACCCCAGAAGAAGATCAGGAAGAACCACACTGTGAAATATCAGACACAGAAAGACTGGGGGATGACACCAATGTTCTACGAGAACAACCACAAGGATACAGAAACACCCAGACTAGAAGCGGGAGATCCATCCTAAAACCAGCATATCTAAATGATTATGTGGACTAACATGTGACCCACTACAAGAATCCGTTTCACGATCCATCTACCTCCTAGACTTGAGCTAAAGGAAACAACTTCCATTTTCCCAAAAAGGGAAAGATGTATCAATATGTGTGGAACCAGGAAGGAGAGTGTTTGTAACCAGGGGGAAGGATATATGTGTTACACTGCAGCTCAGCAGGATATAGGGGAGGAGTCACATGGACATGGACTAGTTAGCAGAACTGTAGATTAGAACCTGTTATAAGATGATCTCTTAATAAATATATAAAACCCTGCAGCTGGAGTCAGAGACAATATTTACAGAATCAGTCTCATTTATACACCTCCGTCTTCTCCAACGGACCGAGGAACACGGAGGAGAGGAGAACCACCCCGCTGCCGGACCTGGGGCCAGATGCCAATGGGACCCCCCTCCATAATGTAAATCTCTTGCCTGCCCTTACCTTCCCCAGTACATTTGCAGAGCGTACAAAAAAAACACTGCCTGAGACCACGCGCAGCCCATATGCCCCCCTCTACCTGGCTGTATGTGTCTAATCATAAATATATACAGCCAGGTAGAGGGGGGGGGACATATGGGCTGCGCGGGGTCTCAGGCAGTGGGGGGTTTTGTACCCTCTGCAAATGTATTGGGGAAGGCAAGGGCAGGCAAGCTATATATTATATTAAACACGCACACATTGGGGGGGGGTGGCATGTGGACAGCCTCAACTAAATGTTCCCCCATCCCTCCAGAAGAAACCTTGACAGAGCAGTGATTGGGGAAAAAAGGCGGCACTTCTCTCACATCCTTCCCAGTATGTATATATAATATATATATTATATATAGTTATAATTACACACTGGTCAGGATGTGAGAAGTGCCCCCTTTTTTTCCACTCCCTGCCCTGTCAAATTCAACATTTCTTCTGGAGGGATGGGGAGGGGGCATTTAGTTGGGGCTGTCCACATGCCACCCCCCCCCAATGTGTGTGTGTGTATATATGGTCTGGTCTGAGGTCTGTGTGGAATAATATATATATATATATATATTATATATATATATATATTATATATACACACACACAATATACAGTATATATATTATTCCACACAGACCTCAGACCAGACCAATATATACACACACACACATTGGGGGGGGGGTGGTGGCATGTGGACAGCCCCAACTAAATCCCCCCCCCCATCCCTCCAGAAGAAATGTGGAACTTGACAGGGCAGGGAGTGGAAAAAAAGGGGGCACTTCTCACATCCTGACCAGTGTGTAATTATAACTATATATAATATATATATATATATATATATATACACAATATACAGTGTATATATATATATTATTCCACACAGACCTCAGACCAGACCATATATACACACACATTAGTGGGTATATATATGTATGTGGTCTGCGTGTTAAAATATATGTATGTATATGTCTGTGTGTGGTATCAATGCATCCCTACTCTATACATAGCGTTCCCTGTGTCTCCCTATAATATATATGATTAGGGTTCCTTTTTTTTATACTATTCCTATTAAATTGGCAGTAATTTAGATGTATTTTATTCAGTAGTAACTTTTTTTACTATATGACATGCGCTCTGTGAAAATAAGTAGGTTTTGGTGCGTATATTTTAATTTAGTTAGTGGATTCCTGTCCAGTGTGGAGAATCAAACGTAATGCAGTGTAGAGGGGCTGCGAGGCGGAGCGGCGTGAAGTCAAGCCTGCAAAATGTTTGCTTCGCTACGCTTTGCGTCGCTACACGCTCAGTGTGCCTCAGGCTTTAGCCATAAAAAGATGTCTATGGGTCAAGCAGCCAACTCACAAGATTGCATTGTGTAGGATGTATCCAAAGGACATCTCTAGGGGGAGATTAAAACATTTTAACCTCTCTGATTTATCTCCTTCAGCTGCCATCTCTTATCTCAGGTAGCAGACAGAACACAATAGCCCCCTGCAACCTTCTCTAAACATTCACTCCTCTACTTCACTGACTGTTAAATACTGTATAAGATAAACTACAGCAGTATAGTAAACCTTTTGCACAGATTTTGATAGATGTCAGATCATAAAAAAAAAACACAAAATGGAGACAGAAGATAAAAACCTTACTTTATTCTTCCTTTTTACATTAAATGACTTCAAAGAAAACAAACAGCTGCATGTGTTTTAGAAAGTGTTTTTGTTAGTGATGTACAAGTAATCTAGTTACAACATATGTTTGTGCTAGTGTCTCTTTGAAGTCATGTTCTGTTCCTTACATTGGAACTATAATTATATTTGTTTTACAGGCTGCTGTTGAAGAACGGCTAAAACAACTTCAAGAAGCACACCGTGATTTTGGACCTGCCTCTCAACACTTTCTGTCAAGTAAGTAGAACCTATTTTGTCTATTTTTTTCAGAGATCTGTTGCGTTGCGAGACAAGAGCAAGTTTCAAAGTAAAAGGAAATACAAACTTAATTGTAAGGGAGCGCTAGAGTGGTTCTAGTAGAAATTCGTTCACAAATGGCGTCACAATTCCTTGGTTGTCAATGTATATATGTACAATCACTATAAGAGACAAACAACTAATTGCGCAGTATTGCTACACACATTGATCGATGTATATACAGATAGAAGGGTCACTCACAAAAAAAGAGCCGCTAGGCTCTTAGTATTTGCCTTTAAGCCTCTATGGGGGGCTTCTCCCATCAATCGAGATGTTGCTTGGTATAATCAGATAGCTGGTCAACTTAAACCTCGGTTGAAAATACAGACAGACAACACATGGCACAATACCAATTGGAGACAGATGGCAGTATGAAGTATATCAATCTACTCACGAATTCATGAGCCTCCCAATAAGTGGCTCAGTACTTAGGCTTTGGACCACTTAAGGATGGTCCCACCTTGTCCACGAAACTCCCGCTGAATAGATGCAATCAATTGTCCAGGGGATTAGTAAAAAGGGATTTATTACAAATAAAAGCAAGTATAAACAAATAGGAACAAATAAGGCAACCGAAACGCGCTTTTCTTGCTTAAACTGCAAGCTTCATCAGTCGGATAGCCTCCAGTGTATAGCATGTCCTTATTTATGTTGGTGGTGTGCCAATCGGAGCCGTGGTGTTCGCGTGCGTGTCACCCGCCGATCTGTGTTCCAATCGTTCGTGGATGACGGTTGATGACGCATTTCCCCTTCCGCTTTTCCAGGGCAATCGGAGTTCCTCCATCATGTTCGATTTGCGCATGCATCAGTCCGCGCCCGGCAACAAAGGAAGACATGCACATGACAACAAACCATATAACAACCCACAGGGTCCCATTGCATATCAATAGATGTAATTATATGATTTAAAGGATCATTGACCTGCAATAGAGAACGCTATTAGACTTCAAGCTCGAAATATGGTGGATAATACAATCGCTTTTTTCATGCTAACAAGCTTGACCTCCAATTATCAATCGGTGCACTCTCAATTACTATTTTGTGGTTCACTTGAAAATACAAAAACGAATAAAAATGAATAAAAAATGAATAAAAATAGTAAAAAATTAATAAAAAAATTAATAATTTTTTTTCAAAAAGCCTTACAGTATAAAAAATATATAAATTAAAAAATAGAAAATAGAGATCTTATCTTAAAAAATGTCAGACCTTTAAAATCTGCATTCAAACCATTAGGGGCTAAAGTGTCAAGATTATTATTATTATTATTATTCTTTATTTATAAAGCGCCAGCATATTCCGCAGCGCTGTACAATAAGCACAGTATAGACAGGGTTACAATACATTGAACAACATTTGACAAACAGTACAGGAGGAGATGAGGGCCCTATTCCCGTAGGAACTCACAATCTGGGAGGGTTGGGGTTGGAAACAGGAGGAGAGGACTGTAAGGTGAGAGTGATTGATGGTTGTGTCAGTGAGTTGGGTGGTAGGCTTCCCTAAATAGGAACGTTTTAAGGGAGCGTTTGAAGGAAGAGAAGTTAGGGGAAAGTCTGACAGTACGAGGGAGAGCGTTCCAGAGAGTGGGGCCTGCAGTGTGAAGTCCTGCAGTCTATCATGGGAAGCGGTGATGCGGGGAGAAGCTAGGCGCAGGTCACTGTTTGACCTTAGGGAGCGGGCTGGGGTGTATTTGGTGATTAGTGAGGACAGGTAGTGGGGCGCTGAGTTAGTGAGAGCTTTGTAGGTAAGGATAAGGATTTTGAACTTAATTCTGCAGTGGATGGGGAGCCAGTGAAGGGACTCGCAGAGGGGAGCGGCAGAGACAGAGCGGTGGGTGAGGTGAATTAGCCTGGCGGAGGCGTTCAGGATGGATTGTAGGGGGGAGAGGCGGGACAGAGGGAGGCCAGATAAGAGATTATTGCAATAGTCGAGTCAAGATGATATATACACCGCATCTCATAACGAGTTTTGAGGTCTGCCATTTTTTAAGATAAGATCTCTATTTTCTATTTTTTAATTTATATATTTTTTATACTGTAAGGCTTTTTGAAAGAAAAATGATAAATTTTTTACTATTTTTATTAATTTTTTATTCATTTTTATTCGTTTGATTGATTATTGGAGGTCCAATTTGATTGATAATTGGAGGTCAAGCTTGTTAGCATGAAAAAATCGATTGTATTATCCACCATATTTCGAGCTTGAAGTCTAATAGCGTTCTCTATTGCAGGTCAATGATCCTTTAAATCATATAATTACATCTATTGATATGCAATGGGACCCTGTGGGTTGTTATATGGTTTGTTGTCATGTGCATGTCTTCCTTTGTTGCCGGGCGCGGACTGACGCATGCGCAAATCGAACATGATGGAGGAACTCCGATTGCCCTGGAAAAAACGGAAGGGGAAATGCGTCATCAACCGTCCTCCGCGAACAATTGGAACACAGATCGGCGGGTGACACGCACGCAGACACCACAGCTCCGATTGGCACACCACCAACATAAATAAGGACATGCTATACACTGGAGGCTATCCGACTGATGAAGCTTGCAGTTTAAGCAAGAAAAGCGCGTTTCGGTTGCCTTATTTGTTCCTATTTGTTTATACTTTCTTTTATTTGTAATAAATCCCTTTTTACTAATCCCCTGGACAATTGATTGCATCTATTCAGCGGGAGTTTCGTGGACAAGGTGGGACCATCCTTAAGTGGTCCAAAGCCCAAGTACTGAGCCACTTATTGGGAGGCTCATGAATTCGTGAGTAGATTGATATACTTCATACTGCCATCTGTCTCCAATTGGTATTGTGCCATGTGTTGCCTTTCTGTATTTTCAACCGAGGTTTAAGTTGACCAGCTATCTGATTATACCAAGCAACATCTCGATTGATGGGAGAAGCCCCCCATAGAGGCTTAAAGGCAAATACTAAGAGCCTAGCGGCTCTTTTTTTGTGAGTGACCCTTCTATCTGTATATACATCGATCAATGTGTGTAGCAATACTGCGCAATTAGTTGTTTGTCTCTTATAGTGATTGTACATATATACATTGACAACCAAGGAATTGTGACGCCATTTGTGAACGAATTTCTACTAGATCCACTCTAGCGCTCTCTTACAATTAAGTTTGTATTTCCTTTTATTTGTGGTTGAAGGACACACCTGTGGTGAGCTGCATGCCTGTATAATTGCTTGCTGTATAATTAAAACTATAACGCCTAAACACTTCTAACTCCGCAAGGTGTTAATACCTATATAAGTTTCAAAGTAAAGCTGTGATTTATTTATAGATCATACAGCTCTTGACCTTAAAGGGACACTTTAGGGTTAATTGTTAAAACCCTGACGTCACCTCATGTTTCAACCCACAAGTGTCCATCAATACCTATGCCTTAATCCAGCGTTGCGCTCCTTTGGTGTTGCTCTGAGCTGGAAGCCACTGTCACTTCCTGTAACAGCAGCTTGGAGAAGCAGGCAGTGGGTGATACTCTCGTTTGAGTGTCCCACCAATCCAATGGCTCTTGCAGCAAGGACATTGAGCGCCATTGGCTAGTCAGGAATATACAGACTGTACATTCTTGACTGAATCCCTGAATGCTGATGAGATTTGTATGAGTGGCAGCTTTCTGTGAGGGTGAATGCCCCACTTTGATGTCTGAATGGGGGACAACAATAATCCTCTATTATAAGGCAGACATTTCCAGTGTTTTATTAACTTTAAATGCATTCTATTGTGTAGTGGATGGCGGTTATGTGTTCAAATATTGTGTAGTATCATTCTATCATAGCATTAAATTGGTCGGTGTAAAATGATGTTATTATTTATAGTAACTGTTTTGTGTTTGTAATGCTTTCCATTTCGAAGCATCTGAAAAGTGTAATTCTAACTTGTATTTACTTTCTAAAATGGTTTATGTCACTTATGGTGTCGCTGATAGCTGGTCCATATTATTCTAGACTGGACATTTTCCACTTTTCCTTCTTAAATAGAGCTGCTGTGTCTACTGAAGTGTAACGGGATTTCTTTTTTCTGCTTCAGCATCAGCAGAAATTTGTTAGAAATTAGTGACAAAAACCCTAAAAAACATCACATGTGACATCTCTCGAGTATCAGCTCCGTGACAATGCCTGCAATAGAGGGACATCTAGTCAGTGTGTTTTACTGTTTTATAAATTAATTCAATTGATTTTTTGTTTAGGTTATACAATCCATTGAGTAACGTGATATGAATTCTTGCTGGAATTTGCGTTACAGTGTTTTATCAAATGTTTGTATCCAGATTGAACTTATTTGTCCTGCAGAGCAGCTCTAATTAACATCTTTCTTTTACCTTCACAGCTTCAGTACAGCTTCCTTGGCAGAGATCTGTGTCCCTAAACAAAGTGCCCTACTACATCAAGTAAGTATCATCATGTAGTACCGCATCGCTATCCTCGAGATGGTCTCTTTGAACTTTGAGTGGTATTTGAATATGTAAAGGATTGTTATGTTTGTTATGTAAATCAAGGTTACTATGACAAACGATTAGTCATGTAAAATGGAGAATCTAATGTGTGGAGCAGTGCGTGTACCTTATTAATGAAGCATGAGAAAAGAGTAGTTATAGATGTGCAAACGTCTCAAACTTATAAATAGACACGGTCTCTTTAAATTTAAAAGCCACTACATTCAAGACTGGAAACCATCTGCCAACAAAGGCTTTGGAAAGAGGTAAGAGCAGTATGTGAGCATGTTGAATCCATGCATGTGTGTGTGTGCGCACACTATGCATCACTACTAATATACAAACCTAAGATCAGAAAATGTTGAAGATGAATGTTGTGTGTGAGACATAAAGTGAAAAAGGTAATCTTGGTAGTGAAGGAGTTAAATAAGATAGATCTATAAAGAAGGATAGATGCATCTGATATATAGATAGATATATATGAAAGGGAGCCACGAAGACCTAATGGACACATCAGGAATATACCTATAGAGTACCGATGTTGGGCACTATTCTCTAGTGTTCGCTAAAACGGGGGCCCTAATGGGGAAAATCTGTTCCTGCAAGTTTCTCTGTAGCATTACCATTTTACTGCAATATTCCAGGGCAGGTGCTGTCTCAGCACCTCGCCCCGGAATGCAACGCTAACCGCTATATACTTGCGGTAGCGTTTCCACGCCACCGTGAGTATTACCTCTTGGAGTCCATAGGACTCCATAGAGGTTTGCTCTTCCGGGCCGTGAGCCGTGCAAGATCTCGCTCTTTCAAGACCGCGTAACACCAGGGAGTGACTGCAGAAGGAGACTGGGAACTGTTTGTTTCCACTCTCCTCCCGGCGACAAGAAGCTACTTTTAAGAGCAGCTAAAATTTTGGCTTGTGTTAATTAGCGCTAGGACTTTGTAATAACCTACTTATCGTAACACTAATTAATGATTGCGCTCCCCCATGTTACGTATAGGATGTGCAAAGTACATTAAGCTTGCGGAAGCTAGAGCAAAAACCCATGTGCTAAGTGATTTCATACAGGTTTAGCAGGAGGAAGGTAATATGGAGGGGCATGCGTTAAAGTCACTTATCCTATCTATAACGCTTACAAATCCGAACACTGACATTAGCGTTCACCAGGGAATAGTGCCCGTTATAGTTTGTTTGTCCATACAGCACAATACATTTGGATTAAATTTGTATGAAAAATTCCAGCAAGCCATGTTATTCGTATGAAGATAGGTTTATTTCATCACTATCAGTATATGACTTTCTATGTAACGTCATATACTGATGGTGATGGAATAAACTTATCTTCATAAGAAGACCACGATTTGCTGGAATTCTTTCATACTAATTTATTGATTTGAGGCCTGGGAGTGAGGACCTCCTCGAGCCGTGGACTTACTAGACTATGTGAGTACATATTGCTTATATATATATTAGGCTTACACGTACGCAACATGGGATTCAAAACGTAGTGGTTGTAACAGGCATGTTCTACTTGTGTCTATACTTGCTGATTAATGAAGTTATTACTTTCTAATTGCCTACTGTACAAGCGTGACTTTTAACAGAGTTGGATTTTTTTGTTTTTACAAATACATAGAATTAGTTTTTATTGATTTATTTTAAATGTTTGCTTCAGAATGTGTTTTTCAATAGTGTGTAGTGTGATTAATCCCTTTCTTTGACATGTTGCATTGTTTTCTCTGATTGTGCTTTCCTGTGCATGGTAGTTACTCCTAATGCAGAGTTAATTGTCCTGCTTAAAATAAAGCATCTAATCACACTGTTAAGCGGTCAGAGAGGTTACTGGTGCAGCTTTTATCTGTGTCTATTTCAAGGTTATTGACAGTTCCACGCTGTAAGCGTAGCTGTCTGGAGTCTAGCTTGACCTTGTTAATGGCAATGTTATTATTTGATAGGAATCTGTGCCATATACTATATGTGTTCTGGAAATAACATGTGCAGGTTTGGGGAAGAGCAGAATCCCTTTCTATTCTCTGGTTTTATTATTCTTTTATTTTGATAATGGAACTGATGGGTAAAAAAAATTGATATTTTCTATAAGCAATACTGTGCACAATATTACTGAAGTTCTGCTCAGCCCAAAATATAGACCATTACTGAAATATCATGCCCCTTCTACTATGTCTAACCTAATCTGGTCTTTTGGCCATTTCTGTATTGTCTACTGTGGTCTAGGCTAGTGGTTCCCAAACCTGTCCTCAATTACACCTAACAGGCCAGGTTTTCCAGATATCTGAAGCACAGCACAGGTGATATGATTTGCTGCTCAGTGATTGCAGGATTATGTCTGCATTTCCCCAAGGTAATTCCTAATCTCTGGGCTGTTATAGGGATCTGAGGGCAGGTTTTAGAAACAAACACTGGTCTAGGCCTTCTGAAATGCCTTTTTTTGTCTAATCTGGTTTAGTTTTCCTAACCAACTGAAACAGCCATCTACCTTGGTCAAGTCCTCCTGTAATGCCTGGCATTCCTCAGTCTCCTTCAGTCTTTCACATCTGAGATTTCTCTATTTGTCATCCTTCTCTAGTCATTCTAAGTGTAGTAATTCTACCATATATGCTTTGTCTACCTTGGATTAGTCATTCTTCCATGTCTGCTTTATTTTCCTCATTCTAGCATATATGAAATTTCCTTTTTGTCTTCCTTTTGTCTTGTTTGCTATGTATTCCTTCCACCATGTCTAGCTTTTCTTCCTTGGTGTACAGTAGTTTGCCATGCCATGTTTCATCTTTGTCAATTTAGCACAAGTGACATTTTTCCTTCCTTGTCTAGTTATACTGCCATGTCTGCTTTCTCTTCGCTGCTCTTCTGTCTTGTCTATCTGCCATGTCTACTTTTTCTCTTTTGGTATAGTTTATCTTGTCTGCTGCATCTTTGTTTAATATATCTGCCATATCTGCTTCATCCTCTTTGGTCTAGTCTTTCTGTCATGTTTGTTTCATTTTTTTGTGTAATCTTTCTGCCATGTTTGTTTGCTCTTTGTTTAGTCTGTCCACCATGCTAGCTTTGTCTTTATTGAACTGGCCCTTCTGCCATGTCTGGTCTCTCTTTTTCAAACCTCTAAACCAAAGCCTGCTTTGGTTTATTGTGACGGCCATATCTGTTTTGACTTCCTTGATACAATCCACATGACATGTCTACTTTGTATTCCATGGTCTAGTCTGTCTGCCATGTTTACTTTGGCTAGCTATAACACATTTAAGGTAGACTGAGGAAAGCAAGATAATTTGCTTGCAATGTGTAAGAATGCGACAAGTCAAATTATTTTCTACACGAATAAGGAATCTGACAGTTTGGGGCTGAACCAGTGTTTGTTCCAGAGCTTGAACATCTGTGTTTCCTAGCAGCCATAAACGATCCATTAGACATCATGAGCCTCGTGTACAACATTTCCATTTAAGGACCCCCCCCCCAAGAGGCACAATAGCTATGCACTGGAGTGATACATGTGTTCCCAAAAACGTTACATGAGCCTTTCTGAGTATTGTAGATTTTTATATTTAAAAACCCATAAAGCTGCTTATTTGGCAACAAAACATGTTCCTTTCATTATTTCGTTTAATGATTTAAAAAAAAATTATGACAAAAAAGAGTAATATTTAATCTTATGAAGAAAGTCTAGGCACAGTTCCTATAGAGGACATTTCAACCATTAAATTTCACGCCATGAAGTGAGTGGAAGAGCAGGGAAGTGGCTATCTTGCACAAATTCCTTCTCTTTCTGCTAAGAGATGAGCCTAAACTAATCAGTGTTTGTCCACTAGACATAATGGAAGAAAGCAATATAGATCTTGCAATACCGTTCTAATTTTTAGTTTTTACTAGGGCAGGGCTAGGCAGCTTTAGTGTCTTGAGCAAGAGGCACAGCCAAAGGTGGACTAGAAGTTGAGTTGCGGAGAGAGATCGAGCACCATGCATTACTTTTGGACCTTTTTATCCCCCTCAAGCCCAATACAAAATACGTTGGCCTTACATTGGTCAGCTGTGGAGAAACGTATCAGCTTGTGGGTCATCTGGCCTTTACCTGGTTTTTCGATTGACTAGTTTGAGCTTGGCTTATTCCATAAATATCTTCACGTTTTGAGCATAAAAGAGACGGTATCCTCATACTATAGAAAGCAAAATCTGAACTTCTTCCAGAAGCTCACATAGTTCTGTCTGATCATGTTAACATGCATTATTGATGCAAAAAGCTAAACACTGCAGGTGGGAAGGAAGGATCTTATGAAACAAAATAATTTTTTAATAAAATGAATACTTAATTATCTGTAACGTAACCAACATACTGTGCCTAACCTGTAGAAATTCCTTCGCATTCCTTTAACTGCACAGGTTAATTTGAATACGGTGAATATTGTTTGTCCTTTTCTATCTGTCATAGTGTTGTGTTTGAATGAATGACGATTTAAAATTAACATGACCTGTTGACAGAAATGCATTTTGTAGTTGTCATCTTCTCTACAAAATTCTTTATGCCAGTCTGTGGTTGGAAAAATTAGCTATGAGCTTGTGGCTGACAGTGAAAGTTGCTGATATAATGTCGTTTTTAGATGAAGCAATTCAATAGAAGAATTACTTTTTTGGCACTCATTACCAGTCTACCGCTGTATAACTAATATAAAATGACATTAGTACATTGTATTCTTTTTGTATTAATTCCAGCACTATTCTGTTCTTAGTTCCCATTAGATAGCAGAAGACATTTTTCACAATCGGACCACTACAAAATATTGCCAAGCTTTCCTTAATTTCTTGTATTTTCTTTTATGTTGGCACATGTCATTTGATTCCTCTACTGGGCAAATCTCTCTAAATATTTGTCTTCATCACAAAGTCGATACAGCATGGGAGTGTGTCTTTGTCTGTTTGATGTCATTAATTCTTCAGCTGCCACACATGTTTGAATGGGATAGAGCAAGGACAAACCCCAATACAATAATGAATCAGATATACCGAGTTAGGCTCCTATTCCAGTTCACCTAGTGATGAAAAGCTCCATATCTGGCTCCCAAACATTCACTTATTGAGATTCAGCTGCTGTGGTAGTGGTTGGACTCATAATTGTTCTGGCTCACACAGCAATCCAGCCATTGATGCTGCTGGTATTCCCTCCAGCACAAGATTGTGCTTTACAGCATAAGAACACTAGAGAACAATTTGGTCTCTCCTTATACAGTCATGGCCGAAATTGTTGGCACCCCAGAAATTTTTCCAGAAAATCAAGTATTTCTCACACAAAAGTATTGCAGTAACACATGTTTTGCTATACACATGCTTATTCCCTTTGTGTGTATTGGAACAAAACAAAAAAAGGGAGGAAAAAAAGCAAATGGGACATAATGTCACACAAAACTCCAAAAATGGGCTGGACAAAGTTCTTGGTACCCTTTCAAAATTGTGGATAAATAAGATTGTTTCAAGCATGTGATGCTCCTGTAAACTCACCTGGGGCATGTAACAGGTGTAGGCAATATAAAAATCACACCTGAAAGCAGATAAAAAGGAGAGAAGTTCACTTAGTCTTTGCATTGTGTGTCTGTGTGTGCCACACTAAGCATGGACAACAGAAAGCGGAGAAGAGAACTGTCTGAGGACTTGAGAACCAAAATTGTGGAAAAATATCAACAATGTCAAGGTTACAAGTCCATCTGTAGAGATATAGATTTGCCTTTGTCCACAGTGTGCAACCTTATCAAGACGTTTGCAACCCATGGCACTGTAGCTAATCTCTCTGGGCGTGGACAGAAGAGAAAAATTGATGAAAGGTTGCAACACAGGATAGTCCGCATGGTAGATAAGCAGCCCCAAACAAGTTCCAAAGAAATTCAAGCTGTCCTGTAGGCTCAGGGAGCATCAGTGTCAGCGAGAACTATCCGTCGACATTTAAATGAAATGAAACGCTATAGCAGGAAATCCAGGAGGACCCCACTGCTGACACAGAGACATAAAAAAGCAAGACTACAGTTTGGCAAAATGTACTTGAGTAAGCCAAAATCCTTCAGGGAAAACGTCTTGTGGACAGATGAGACCAAGATAGAGCTTTTTGGTAAAGCACATCATTCTACTGTTTACCGAAAACGGAATGAGGCCTACAAACAAAAGAACACAGTACCTACAGTGAAATATGTGGAGGTTCAATGATGTTTTGGGGTTGTTCTGCTGCCTCTGGCACTGGGTGCCTTGAATGTGTGCAAGGCATCATGAAATCTGAGGACTACCAAAGGATTTTGGGTCGCACTGTAGAGCCCAGTGTCAGAAAGCTGGGTTTGCATCCGAGATCTTGGGTCTTCCAGCAGGACAATGACGCCAAACATACTTCAAAAGCACCCAGAAATGGATGGCAACAAAGCGCTGGAGAGTTCTGAAGTGGCCAGCAATGAGTCCAGATCTAAATCCCATTGAACACCTGTGGAGAGATCTTAAAATTGCTGTTGGGAAAAGGCACCCTTCCAATAAGAGAGACCTGGAGCAGTTTGCAAAGGAAGAGTGGTCCAAAATTCTGGGTGAGAGGTGTAAGAAGCTTATTGATGGTTATAGGAAGCGACTGATTTCAGTTATTTTTTCCAAAGGGTGTGCAACCAAATATTAAGTTAAGGGTGCCAAGAATTTTGTCCAGCCCATTTGTGGAGTTTTGTGTGACATTATGTCCAATTTGCTTTTTTTCCTCCCTCTTTTTGTTTTGTTCCAATACACACAAAGGGAATAAACGTGTATAGCAAAACATGTGTTACTGCAATACTTTTCTGTGAGAAATACTTGATTTTATGGAAAAATTTCTGGGGTGCCAACAATTTCGGCCATGACTGTATTTATGGCATATTGATATAGAGGATTGTGTCTGCTGTCCACCATCAGACAAGAGGTAAATATTACATTTACTTCTTGTTTATTTAAAAAAAAATATTATTTCAGTTTCAAAATCGTGTAACACCAGCTCTTAGGAGCTTGCATTTTCTTCTCCACGCATGTGAGTACCAAATAACTAGGAATCGTTAGATAGTAACAGACTCCTAGTACCTACTTGTTTCCTATAGAAAGTGTAGAAAGCGGAAATGATCCATTAGCTACTTCGCAAATAAAGCCAAAACAGGAGTTAAAGCTCAATGTGGAATAGAAGCAGTGATGCTGAAAACTGTGGGTGGAGCTCTTAGCAACTGATCCGGAAACAAACCTTCTGTTTCTTCCAAAAGCAACCCAACTGTTTATTATTATTTTAAAGATCTGCAAAATATGACATGAATCAAGTCCAAAATCAATTAACATATTAAAATAAACCCCTCTCATCCCAATCCCCAAATCCCAAACGTACCCCCAACCCCTTGGTGAAGAGGACGGCACAATCATTTGCTTTCAATCTACAAAGCAAAAGACTAGGACCAGTAGTTCCCAATTTCCTACTGCGGCTCCTGCCTAGCTCTCTACAAGGTCATGCTTCGCTCAATGAAGTGTCTGTTTTCAGCTTCCAATCAGTACGACTCGAGTTGCTAATACAGCACTTGGGTTGGAATAGGCTTGCTAACATGAAGACAGTAAAGTATATCAGCCAGAGGTTTTTCCTTTACTGTCTCACTGTTACCGTTATTCCAATGTGGAAATAAGACCACCAATTTCCTACCTAGGCATGCAGTGAAGTACTCTTTCCTACACTAGCCTTATGGTAGTCCTTCTTGGAGTTTTCCACTTCCATAATATATTTCTGCCTTACAGATACACAAACGTGCACTGTCTATTGATGTTGTGTTTTTATCGCCACTTCTATTATTCACTTATTTTGCAAGTGACATTAGGCAAAAAGGTAAAACTAAGGGGGTTATTCAGAGGAATTCGAAATGTTGCCGCAGGTTCGGTGTCCTTCGATTCTAATTCGCTGACCCTGTGGTATATTCAGCATGTACCACAGTGTCCCCGTAGTGCAGGGAGAACTCACCGCAAACCTGCCAAACACTCACCGCAAACCAGCCGAACACTCACAGAAAGCCCCCAGAAACCGCCGGAAAAATCTGAGGAGCCGCTGATCACAGCGCAGAGCAGTCGCCAGAAAAAGCCGACTAGCAGACGAATGGGGTAATAATAAAAAAAAAAGCAGTACGCTTAAAAGTTTCAAAATTGAAACGGTGTTTGCAAAAAAACTACTGAACACAAATGCCTGGAATTTACACATAAGGTCCTATGAATGAAAATAAAGAGGTCTGTTACAGAAAGAAGGTAAAACGATTTTAAAAAAAAAAACGAAAAAAGGTTTGCCAAAAAATCCCGAGAAATGCCTAAAAGATTCTAAAAATTTTATAAAGAGACTTTTTACTGCCGAATAAAATAAACGGTTTATTAGATATTGGATTAAAACGGGAATATTTTTTACATTGAAGCCTATTATATTCGCCTGAATAAACCTGTTGAATGAAACCACCGAACAGCAGGGCATTTTAGCAACTTTTCCCTGCTGTTCGGTGTTCTCTGAATAGCCGAAGCATTGCTTCTCTATGGGGGATTTCACTGCCCTCGAACAGGCACCGTACGTGCTTGCAATTTGCCAAAATTTGACGAACTGCCTGCCCTCTGAATAGCCGAATAGCCCCGACATGTCCGGTTACATTTCGGGGCCAGATCGGCTCTCTGAATAACCCTGTAAAGATTTTTTGTATTGCAAAAGCATGGGGAAGCAATGTATTAGGCACGGTTAATATTTTCTCTCCTATGTTTCATTCATATCATGAAACTAAATTATTTCATTATACAATAACTATAAAATGCCAGAATAACCGGTAATTTAGTTGGCATGACCTCTTAAGATGGAGCATAATGTACCTTATTCATGTTATATTTAATTCACTAAACTTGGAGTTATATTAAAGGCCAATATTGCTTGGTCAAAAGAAGTAACTGAATTCAAATACATTTTTCTTTCTGCTAATTTGACCTAAATTTGCAGTTACTTTATTGAGAGGAATGCTAGACTGTTTGTGAGTCTTTAATAATACGCATTTCAGGGTATCTTTTTTGATCTTAAATTCGTTATTTTAAAGTATTTTGTATGTCTTTAAAGGATCAGGAGGGAAAAAACTTGCAAAGAGAAGTCCGATAATATTTAGAATGCAGAATCTTACATGAAAGCTCTTCATACCGTTTTACATATTTTCCAATTCTATGGTCGAGAAAGCTGAATTGCATAACATTTCTGCTCTTGATTAAAGAGGAGTGTGGCACTTTGAACTAACACTTGAAACCAAGCGTATAGAGGCTTGTTATGTGTGAAGGTTTCTTTGCCAACAAGTGCTAAGAAAGCCAATCCAAGGGAAGAGAGAGAAAGAAAAATTGTTGATGCTGACTTAACAATAATAGTTACAAGATAAGGGTTATGGACAAGTTTCTTTGTTATTCAGTCTATCAAGTATTATAGTCTTAACATGCAATGGGTAAAATAGTTCTAGTTTTACATTGTGCTAAAGAGCAATTCTTTGGAAGTGACAAGTTTTCATTTTCTCAATAAGCAATTAGAGACTAGCACCAAAAATTGTCACACGCTTTGAATCTCATATTTCCACTCAGAGGGTTTTAGTTAGGCCCCAGGAAACAACCCCACCATAGTTGCACAGAAAAAAGGATGGAACGAAAATCAGACCCAGCAGAGACCAATAGCCATTGTAGCCAAATTTCTGAATAACGCAGGAGCATATCTTTAACAGGGAAATAGAGTTATTCCACCGCGTGGAGCTCTTCCATTTTAGAAAGCCACAGATGCAATGGAGGACCCACTCTTGTCCCTCTGAGCAAAAAATAACATCCACTACCGTAAGCAATGTCTTTTAGAAAGAGGAGTTAAGGAAGGATGATAGGTCCCTACCTAAGGAGGTCAACTTTATGTAGGGTTTCAGGTGAGTGTATGCACAATTACAATTCCTCAAAGGTCTCCTCTCGATGCTTCAAGATGGAGACCTCCCACTACGCATCTATGTGCTTCCCAAAACGTCAGTGGGGCAATGTCAGGGGTCGTATTCTCTTTGATATAATGTGCCAGGGTTTGCTCACACTCAGAAGTCTCAGGGTTTGAGAGCAGATAATCATTAAGCCTCCAGGCTGGGAACGTAGGGTGGAAAAAAGGGGAGGTCAGGCGCATAATGACAGGGGCATGGTCGGAGTGAAAATCCTGGAGATAATTATGAGTCAATTTTTTTTATCTATTCTGGAGTGGAAAAAAGGTGTTATTCCTATCCTCTGAATGGGTCGCCTGCCAACAGTCTTACCAGTCTGTGGGCACGAAGCAACGAAGTAATAGAGTTGCGAACATGGGGAGGGATGACGGACCGTCTGGTGGAAGAGTTGGTGGTCCAGAGATGCATTAAATTCCCTGCCCAAAACTAAACAACCGTCTCAGAAATTAGCAAGGAGGGACATGAATTTCTCAAAAAAATTGTGTTGGGTTTTGTTAGGTGAAAACAGGTTCGCAAAAGTATATGTTCGGTCTAAAATGTCCCCCTTTTCGATAACATAACGACCCTTCACATCAAACATTGTAGCCATTGTTGTGAATGGGACAGATTTTGAAATAGTATTGTTGTTTATATGGATTTGGCTTGCCATTGCTACTGAAATACCCCAATGTGAAATAGGAGTTAGTTAGTTTAGGAGCATTAACCATTAAAAACCATGGCCACTATTCTATACTTATATTGCTTGACAACTCCGCTGCTATTGACACTGTTGACCACCCCTTCCTTCTACAGATTCTCAACTCAGTCTCTGTGACACTGCTCTCTCTTGGATTGACTCCTAACTGTCTTGCAGGACCTTCTTTGTGTGATTTGCTGGCAACTCCTCCTCTTCAATGCATTTATCAGTTGGTGTACCTCAATGCTCTGTTCTGGGCCCTGTGCTTTTATCAATCTACACCTCCTCCCTGGGTAAAATCATCAACAGGTTTGGCTTTAGTTACCACCGCTATGCAGATGATACTCAGATCTACCTCTCCACTCCGATCTCTGTCACTCTGTCCTTTCTAAAGTCAGCCACTCTTTATCTGGCATTTAATTTTCTCCTGGATGGCCTCTCACCACCTAAAGATTAACATGCTGAAGACTGAGCTCCTACTACCCCCCCTCTAATGCTTCTCCACCTCCAGACTTCTCTTTCACTGCCGATGGCATCGCTATCTACCCATCAAACCAGATTTTCTGTCTCGGAGTCACACTTGACTCCTCTCTGTCACGATTATGTAATATTTCTAAAGTTCAGCCATTTCTTACCATTGACAGCACCAAGCAACTCATCCATGCCCTTGTAAATTCCTGATTTGACTACTGTAAGAACCTTCAAGCTGGCCTCTCTCTCTCTCTCGCCTCTCCTCCATACAGTTCATCCTAAATGCCTCTGCCAGGCTTATTCACCTCATCCGCTGCACTGTCTCTGCTGCTACTCTCTGCGAGTCCCTTCACTGGCTCCCCATCCAACACAGAATTAAATTCAAAATTCTCACCCTAACCAGAAAGCCCTTACTATCTCTGTTCCCCACTACCTGGCCTCAATAATCATGAAATACACCCCAGCCCGCTCCCTAAGGTCAAACAGTGACCTGCACCTAGCTTCTTCCCGTATCACCCCTTCCCATGCTAGACTGCAGGACTTCTCACTGGCATGCCCACATCCTCTGGAATGCACGCCCTCATGCTGTCTGACTTTCCCCTAATTTCCCTTAAGACAATGCTATTCAGGGAAGCCTACTACCCAACTCACCTACACTTCCCCATCCAGTCCATCACCCTCACCTTGCAGTCTTTCCCTCCTGTTTCTCACCCTCCAAACTCTCTAGATTGTAAATGCCCATGGGAATAAGGACCTTGTTTCCTTCTGTGATGGTTTGTCAAATTTTGTTCAGTCTCAATGTATTTTAGCATTGTCTATATTGTACCCATTATTGAGCACTGCGGAATATGTTGGCGCTATATAAATAAATAATAATACTGCGTAAAGGGTGTGTTCTGCTCACACACATGTGGTTACACATTTTAAAAGTGTACTTCATATATATTTTCTTGTGGAATGCAAAATGCATCATGGTGTATGACTTTTTTGCTGTGATGTCCAATATGTAATTCCGAAAGCTTTGTTTTCTGTCAGGTTAGCTGTTTTATTACAATGTTCTCTGTCGCTATTTCTCAACAGAATGGAGAGAAAACTCAGAATTGGTGTAATGACTCGTGGAATTTCATTTTCTTTGCTAGAAGTTAGTTGCATAATTTCATTTCCAGGATCTTGCTTTACGCATTGAATGTACTATTTTGTTTGTAGCCCATGGACAGGAACTTAGCAGTATTATTGATATACAAAATGGCAGGACTGTGGGTTTTCACTGCTATAAGGATATGTCTATTTTACTTGCGTATATTAATATACGCAAACCCTCCAGGGACCAGGGACGTGCGATGAGGTCAGTAGCTGGTGAGGCACTGGCTAGTATCAGAGCCAGATATACACAGATATTAACTGACTTTCTGCGGTCTGTGTTTACCTGCAAATTATCTTTTACTCATTTTCTGTACCCACACATATTATATACCTTTTTTCCCCGCCATTAAATTGGCTTCCTAAAGATACCATTATTTTAATCATATCACATACTTTACTAATAAAGGGGGAGCAGGGGGAGCTGCCTGTGACTGACATACTCTGTATCTGCCACTAGAGGAAGCAGAGGAAACTGCCTGTGCGCCTGCCTGTCAATGAGAGGCCAGCCCCTATGCAGGCATTTTTTTGAATGGTTTGGACCAATGGTACTTTCCCATTGGTCCAAGCTATTCCATTGCTTTGTCAGTGCCTCTCTGACTCTCTGACAAGCAGTGTTCAGGAAGTAATTTAGTTTACTATTTAAACAAACGCGGTGCAGACTTCTTGAGCAGCTTATGCAATTAGCGTAGCAGGGAAGTTAACGTTATGCAAATTGCGTAGGCTGTGAAAAAGAATGCGCGCAGAGGCAGAGGATGGAGCTGACGGCGGCGAGTGCAGAGCCGGTGAGTTTGTTTCTTTTCTTTTTTTAATGATTAATGGCAGGTGAGGTTCTGCTTCACCTGCCTACCCTAACGGCACGGCACGTCCCTGCCTGGGACATATGAGTCCATATGTGTGCATAATGTGTGAATAAATTTGAATATTGTCAAAGGATAGTACCACACATTATGTAAGTCTACAGTATAATCATTATAACATATCATCACTTCTCTTTATTTTTTTCCCATTCCAAGAAACATTATAGCACATTTCTTATCCTTTTTACTATTTGTTTTTCTAGGAAGGGAGTGAGCTATCTAACCTTTACAATTAATTATATGAACTTTTGTTATTCTTTTGTTTTCGAATGTCGCCGTATAGCTTTCTTAAGGGGTTATTCACAAAGCACCAAATTTCATCGAAATTTCTGTGCTATACACTTGCATTTTGTGTGCTTTACATGGTGCATTTTGTCAAAAATACGGAGAATTCATGGTTCACCTTAGACTCCTGAGAAACTTGGCGGATGTGGTGGAAGAGCATCGAAGACCAGCAAAGAGCTGCGAACTGGCCTTGGCCTAATCCACCGAACTGTAAAAAAGAAAACAGGACTCTCCTATTCTCCTAATAGGTGTTTAAACCAATACAAATGCATTAAAATGTGTCTAAATAATAAAATAGGTCCTATAAAAATACGAAAAAGGTCTATTACACAATAAAAGAAAGATGCCTTTTAAAAAAATTGGGAAACAAAAATTTGGTCTAAAAAAACAACAAAAAAGTTTTCTAAAAATATAATAAAATAAAAAAGGCACACGTACTAGTGTGCCACGCTTGCCCGCTGCCTCGGTGGGCCCCTCCTCCGGCCTGCCTAGCCACTGATGTGCGAAGCGCATCATTGGCTGGAGGGGGGCGTCCGGAGTTCATGCTGTCCCGTAGCAGCCAACTTCATGCTGCTGGGCGGGGCCATGGAGACCCATTGAAATCAACGGGGCATACTAGCTGTCACGGACCGCGTTGGTATCGCGGCCCGCGCTGGATCTAGGGGGCGCCTGGCAGCGGCTTCCTCGCTGCTCGCTGGCCAGGCGCCGAGTGATAACGCAGCCGGCTGCGCTCACGTGGGGCGCCAGGGGGCGGGGACTGGCGTGATGACGCGGACCCGCCGAGTTTAAGACCCGGCTTCACTATTCACCGGTGCCCTGACGTGGTAGTTACTTCCCGCAGAGCTCTTGTATATTTGGCAAACGACTATTCTGTGTATGACCCTTGGCATTGGCAAACGACCACTCTGTGTATGACCCTTGGCATTGGCAAACGACCACTCTGTGTATGACCCTTGGCATTGGCAAACGACCACTCTGTGTATGACCCTTGGCATTGGCAAACGACCACTCTGTGTATGACCCTTGGCATTGGCAAACGACCACTCTGTGTATGACCCTTGGCATTGGCAAACGAATTATTCTGTGTGTGACCCCTGGCATTGGCAAACGAACCATTCTGTGCGTAACCCCTGGTATTGGCATTAACTCTTCTTATTCTGGTATTGAGGTCAGTCTGTGTGGCACCCTAAGCACACATCAGACTACCTCTTGTCTGGTTAGGATCTTGGGAAGAGCTAAATTATTCTAGATCTTGTGTATCGTTCTAGTGTCATTCTTGTGGATACACTATCCTGTCATATTCTGTGTCTGTCTAGTCGTGCCGACCAACCTAAGGATCGGAAGGGTAGAGAGTGTCCTGCGTATAGGGACCACTAGTCAGATAGCTGAGGGATCCGTGACAATATCTGGTATTCTCTCTTGTATGTGATCTGTGCTGCCATTCTAGTAATCTGTCTAGTAGAGCCGACCACTCAAGGATCGGAAGGTTAGAGAGTGACCTGCGTATAGGGACCACTACTCTAGTATCAGGGGGATCCGTGACATTACGTCAGGGCCAATGGATCCCGCAGACCTCTCTAATCAGTTGACACGTATTGCAGCCAGACAAGAAGAGCAGGACCATAGGATGGACCAGATTGCTCTTGCCCTGCAAACCCTGTTAAACCGATCCAGTTCTGGAGCTGCAAGCCCTCCAGACCCAGTAGTGCCTAGGATCAGTCCGGCCTCTCCCGAGGGATGTAGGCTCAGTATGAAAGCACCCGTACGCTATGATGGAACACCAAACTTATGCCGGGGCTTTCTGACCCAACTGGAAATTTTGTTCGAGAACAACCCAGGATCATGTATGTCAGATAAAGCTAAGGTGGGCTATCTAATTAGTCATTTAACGGAGAAGGCTTTATTGTGGGCTACTCCCTTGTGGGAGAACAGGAAACCCATCATATACGATTATGAGGGTTTTACTTCAGAGCTTAAACGCACCTTTGACCCCTCTAGAAGGGCTACTAATGCGGGGAGGTCATTATTTCACATTAAACAAGGTAATAGGAGGGTCGCTGAATACGCAATAGAATTTAAAACCTTGACTTCAGAGGTTCTCTGGCCGAACGATGTCCTAACCTTGGCCTTTACTGAAGGTCTGAACGACGCGTTTATGTTCGAGTTGGCTCCTCTAAAATTGCCAGAGACTCTTGATCACTTAATCGACTTCTGTATAGCTATGGATGATCAAATTAGGGAAAGGAGACACCCCAGGGATAGACCTAGAAGGCTCTTGCCTCCTTTACCCTTATCATCCAGAACTACCGTTGCTTCCGGTAACCAGGAAAACGTTAAATCAGATCTACCTGTTGTTGAGCCTATGCAGATAGGAAAGACTGGTATATCGGAAGCAGAGAGAGCTCACAGAAGGGAGAAGGGACTCTGCTTCTATTGCGCCGGGGCAGACCACTTCCGCCTTCAATGTCCTCAGAGACCTAGGGGGAGCAGGGGTGAGAGTGGCCGAGCAAGCCAGAGACCAGCCAATACCCAGGTTATAGGGTCTCTTTATGCCTCTTTCGTAAACGACGAAAAAAAAAAGTCCAGGATCCTGGTACCAATATCATTGACCTGGGACAAGGTTCACATTAAGACTGAGGCCTTCTTAGATTCTGGGGCCTCAGGCAATTTTATGGATAAACAGTTTGCTGCTAAATGTCTCATACCTCTGGTCCTCAAGGACAGACCTCTTATGGTGGAGGCTATAGATGGAAACCCTCTATCCTGCCCACATATCACCCACGACACTGTTTCTGTATGCATGAAAACAGGAGTATTGCACCATGAAAACATATGTTTCCAAATCATTGAGTCCCCTTCTTGTCCTGTCGTGCTTGGGTTTCCGTGGTTGGCAGAACACAACCCGGTTATTGATTGGGTCCAAAGAGACATAAAATACTGGAGTCCTCGTTGTCAATCGCACTGTCTGGGGAGGGTCAACGTAATCGCTAGCCTCAACGTTGCCACAGCCCCTCCTTTGTCTACAGAGGTTCCTGAACAATATTTGGGATTTAAAGAGGTCTTCTCTAAGTCCAGGACTGAGGTCCTACCACCGCACCGCCCGTACGACTGTGCTATAAATTTACTCCCTGGTACTATGCCTCCTAGGGGACATGTATACCCCTTGTCCCAAAAAGAAAATGACGTTATGGAGGAGTACATAAGGGAGAACCTGGAGCGAGGTTTCATCAGACGGTCCTCTTCTCCAGCAGGGGCAGGTTTCTTTTTTGTATCGAAAAAAGAGGGAGACCTGCGGCCTTGTATAGATTATAGAGGTTTGAACAGGATAACCATAAGGAACGCCTATCCCATACCACTTATCACAGAACTGTTCGATCGCCTAAAGGGGGCCAATATTTATACCAAACTTGATTTACGCGGGGCTTACAACCTCGTAAGGGTTAAAGAGGGACACGAATGGAAAACGGCTTTTAATACAAGAAGTGGGCATTATGAGTACCTGGTGATGCCTTTTGGCTTATGCAATGCGCCGGCTGTTTTTCAAGACCTCATAAATGATACCTTACGAGAATTCCTGCAAGTATTTGTCATAGTATATCTGGATGACATCCTGATATACTCGCCTGATATCGTAACCCATCATGTCCACGTGAAAAAAGTACTGAAAAAATTGTTGGAGGCTGGATTGTATTGTAAATTAGAGAAATGTTTATTTGACATAAGGACAGTACATTTCCTTGGCTACATAATAACACCTGAGGGGTTCCAGATGGATCCTAAGAAACTTACAGCAATCCTAGACTGGCCTCTACCCCAAGGACTTAAAGCCATCCAAAGGTTTCTAGGATTCACAAATTATTATAGGAGGTTCATTAAAGATTTTTCGGTTTTGGTTTCTCCCCTCACGGCCATGACTAGGAAAGGGGTGGGTAATCAGAAATGGACACCCCAAGCCAGTCAAGCCTTTGAAGCACTCAAACAAGCGTTTACTACGGCCCCGGTACTCAGACATCCGGATCCGGCTCTGCCATTCCAAGTGGAAGTTGACGCCTCCGAGATAGGTCTTGGTGCAGTCTTGTCCCAGAGGGAAGCACCCGACAAACCCTTGCATCCATGCGGCTTCTATTCCCGAAAACTCTCCCCGGCAGAGAGGAACTATGACATAGGAAACAGAGAGTTGTTAGCAGTCATATCAGCCTTGGCAGAATGGAGATACCTACTGGAAGGGTCTAGTGACCCCATCCTTATCATAACCGATCATAAAAATCTCACATACATTGGAGATGCTAAACGGTTAAATTCCCGACAAGCAAGATGGTCGTTGTTTCTTTCAAGCTTTAATTACGTACTGACCTATCGACCTGGGTCCAGAAACGTTAAAGCAGATGCTTTATCTAGACAGCATGAGTCCTACGAATTTAACGTCCAAGATCAGCATCCCATTGTACCCCAAGAAAGGATTATAGCCTCTACCACGATTAATGTCTCGTCTCCCTTGTTGCAAAGGTTACAAACCGTGCAGGGCACGGCTCCTGAAGGGAAACCTCCCGCGAAACTCTTTGTACCTGAATGTGAAAGAGAAGAAATATTAAACCTTTATCATGATAATAAAACGTCCGGGCATATGGGAATCACCAAAACGGTGTCCAGCATCAATAAAATCTTTTGGTGGCCCACGTTGCGCCGAGATGTTAAAGATTACATAGCCGTGTGCGAGGTTTGCACAAGACATAAAAATCCCAAAACAGCACCCATTGGTTTGCTCCAACCTCTGCCAATCCCAGAACGACCATGGTCGCACTTAGCTATGGACTTCATAGTGGAGTTACCCGATTCTAGAGGGAACACAGTTATACTTACGATCATCGATCGGTTCTCCAAGATGGGTCACTATGTTCCTCTTCGTAAACTACCGTCGGCAGCCGAACTGGTGCCCATATTCATTAACCACGTGGTCCGCATACATGGTATTCCTCTTGGGATTGTCTCCGATAGGGGCACCCAATTTGTCTCCAGGTTTTGGAAAGGGTTTTGTAAGAATGTGGGGATAGACTTGTCTTTCTCTTCGGCCTATCACCCCCAGACCAACGGAGCAGCAGAACGTGCAAATCAGAATGTAGAAAAGTATCTCAGGTGCTTTATCTCAGAACAGCAAGATAACTGGTCAGACCTGCTACCATGGGCTGAGTATGCTTTGAACAGCGCGGTGAGCGAATCCACAGGACATTCCCCTTTCTTCACCGTTTATGGTTTCGATCCTCCTATGTTACCGACTACGTTTTCGGATACCACGATACCTGCTTTGGATGACCATTTGGCGTCCTTGAAGGACACTTGGGGGAAAGTCAAGGAGGCACTCAAGAAAAGTAGTGCCATCCAGAAAATCAAGGCTGACAGACACAGGAGGCAGGCACCCGTATATCAGGTTGGGGACAGGGTATGGCTTTCCTCGCGGAATATTAAGCTCCTAGTGCCTTCCATGAAGTTGGCACCTAGATTCATAGGCCCTTACAAGGTTTTACGACGACTCAACCCCGTCTCCTATGCTTTGGCATTGCCTCCCCATATCCGGATACACAACGTGTTCCACGTGAGCCTCTTAAAACCTCTCTTGTGTAATCGGTACACCAGGGCCCGTATCCCACCTCCTCCTATCTCAGTGGAGGGTGAGGAGGAGTTTGAAGTCCAGGCCATTTTGGATGCCAGGGTATCAAGGGGCACTTTGCAGTATCTGGTCGACTGGGTGGGCTACGGGCCGGAGGATCGTTCTTGGCTCCCGGCTGCTGAGGTCCATGCGCCTCGGTTGGTGAAGGCCTTCTACGTGGCCCATCCTCGTGCTCCTGGGGGTCGTCCAGTGGCCGCCCGTGGAGGGGGGGTTCTGTCACGGACCGCGTTGGTATCGCGGCCCGCGCTGGATCTAGGGGGCGCCTGGCAGCGGCTTCCTCGCTGCTCGCTGGCCAGGCGCCGAGTGATAACGCAGCCGGCTGCGCTCACGTGGGGCGCCAGGGGGCGGGGACTGGCGTGATGACGCGGACCCGCCGAGTTTAAGACCCAGCTTCACTATTCACCGGTGCCCTGACGTGGTAGTTACTTCCCGCAGAGCTCTTGTATATTTGGCAAACGACTATTCTGTGTATGACCCTTGGCATTGGCAAACGACCACTCTGTGTATGACCCTTGGCATTGGCAAACGACCACTCTGTGTATGACCCTTGGCATTGGCAAACGACCACTCTGTGTATGACCCTTGGCATTGGCAAACGACCACTCTGTGTATGACCCTTGGCATTGGCAAACGACCACTCTGTGTATGACCCTTGGCATTGGCAAACGAATTATTCTGTGTGTGACCCCTGGCATTGGCAAACGAACCATTCTGTGCGTAACCCCTGGTATTGGCATTAACTCTTCTTATTCTGGTATTGAGGTCAGTCTGTGTGGCACCCTAAGCACACATCAGACTACCTCTTGTCTGGTTAGGATCTTGGGAAGAGCTAAATTATTCTAGATCTTGTGTATCGTTCTAGTGTCATTCTTGTGGATACACTATCCTGTCATATTCTGTGTCTGTCTAGTCGTGCCGACCAACCTAAGGATCGGAAGGGTAGAGAGTGTCCTGCGTATAGGGACCACTAGTCAGATAGCTGAGGGATCCGTGACAATATCTGGTATTCTCTCTTGTATGTGATCTGTGCTGCCATTCTAGTAATCTGTCTAGTAGAGCCGACCACTCAAGGATCGGAAGGTTAGAGAGTGACCTGCGTATAGGGACCACTACTCTAGTATCAGGGGGATCCGTGACACTAGCACTCCCGCGGCTTCAAGGCCCCCCTGCTGCAGGGATGGCATAGTACGCCCTACTGCGGGACAGGGTTAAACCTGTCAAACTAACACCTAAAATCTGGTAATTTCACCGATCCTTCGGTGTAGTTCATTTTTCAAAGGTATCACTACGTACTGCTATACTCGTGATTTTGGAATCTGGACTAACGCGGCCTATATCATCTAATATACTGTATATATGTATATGCTTTAGTTTTTTTATGGTATAATACAATTGCTCTTTCAGCATATCCTAGCCCTGGGGTATATATATTGTAAATATACTTACCATTTTGTAATCCTGTGGAGAGATAAAATGCAGAACGTTCTGTGTATCATGTGCAGAAACATTGATATCTGTACATGTGTTGAAGATCTACAGGTGGGGCACTAAGAGATTTCAAAGCAATAGCCAAGTCATAGATTCCAAAGTAAATTGCAGAAGCACAACTACACCTGATCTATGTATAATTAGATGTCCAGAGGATGTATCCTTTATGTATGTATATTTTGTATTCCTAGATATTGTTTATAAACAGATTTCTCTCCAGTTGCGGAGGTTTATTTAAATGTGTTCTACTGGATTTTTCTGTAGCCTGCAGTGCTACGATACACATGGACAAAGTGGGTACCAAATACATAAATCTGAATTAACATGACCGTGTGTTTGATGGAAACAAATATTACATTATTGCTTCTAGACATAAACTGTGTATCTCTGTGAGAAGATTATTTTTCAGGTCATCTGGCCTCTAAACCTAACAATGTCCATGTGCATTGTGTAACTCTGTAACTTCTAAGCATTGCATAACAGCAAAGTAAAATGTTTTATTTGTTTTCTGCTTTATTCCCCTGAATATTGATTAGAATTATGATGGAAGTATATCATTGTCTTATACTGCTTTATTGATGCATACCCTGTTGTGCTCTAGATAGGAACATTAAAGGATAAAAATAGAAATAAAACCAGGAGGCCTCGGGTCTTAAATCCTAATGTTCTGTGTATTTCAGAGGGGAACTGCAAAAGAATGAAAACTTATTTTATTGACACATTGGAAAGAGACTTTCAGCTGTTGGCTTTGTTAGTTTTGTTCATGTACGAATGTCGGACTGTATCTCTCGCTATGTATTTTTCTATATCTGTCTTTTTTCTCTCTCCAGTGAGTCATTTGCTTTCTGTCTATTCAAAGCCAATTTAAAACATCCTTTGAGACACAGATCTTTCTGTTTCAGTTTTTCCTTAAAGGTGGTAGATTGCTTATCTTGCAATTATTAGGTGGGTTTATCGTTTCTTCCATGACTTATCTTTTCCACCTTGCCTACGCTCTGTTTGTATGTGGTTAATGTGAGAGTACTTTTCCAGTGCAATGGGGAATAATTGTGGCCTTATTGGGGAAATAGATCAGAGAAATAAGGTTGTAAGAGGAGGGTGTTATGCCATTGTAGTGAAAGTTGCAAACCCTGTCTTGCAGGCATCCACAGGAGCACTGGAAGAGGGATTGCCAGTCGCTTGCTCCACCACTTTCCAACTTTTGAAAACCCTGTCTTTATTCAATTCCATAGCGTTATGGGCTAGTTCCTGGGTAGCTATTTGGGACAGCAGGTCCTGAATGTTGGGCCTCTTCGTTTAAGGCCAAAATTATCTCCAGACAGCATAACATCATGATGGGGGCTCTCCACCGGGCCCTTGGAACACAGTGCTCTATGCACGCATTCAAACTCAATAGGCATCTCAGTGGGGCTTCTAGGAGTGAATTGAACATGACAGTCAGAGCGGTCTTAAGGTGAGCATGCGTTTCCTCTGTTTCTGGGAAGCTGGCAGTTGGAGATTGTTCCGACGTCCACTGTTATCTAGATCCATAACATGCAGCACCATAACATTCATTTGTGTAGCTTGTAGATCAATAGCCGCCATAATTACAACCTGGGCCAAACAAGCTAAATCGCATTCCACTTCCATCGTGGAGACTTTAACATGGAGGCCCTGCATATCGGAGCATAGGGGTTGCAGCTCAGACATTATGGAGGTTTTGAGATCCGGGTTTGCAGCTTGCAGCTCCGTTTTCATGGGTAAAGCTCTTAACATGGCTGTCCAGCCTGAGTTGCCCTCTGGGTAGTCTGCCGGTGGGGAGAGGGAGGGTGACGCGGCCTCCTCTGATGACACAGTGGAAGGTGTCGTGTGCAATGAGGCCTGGCCTAGCTCCATCCTCTCTGCGGCCTCTGCCAGCACCAAGACGAAATACAGGTGCAGGGAGAATATGCGTTGCACTGGTAGCCTTCCTGAATCTTACGGTAGCTGGAGAGTTTATGAGCCTTCCCCATCCTCGAAGCAAGTGTGCCAGGGGATGGCCATGAGACGCCACAGAGTTTCCTGTTCAAGTGGCCATCTTGACCTGCACCCAAACCATGCCCTTGAGCGAGCCATCTTATACTTGTTTTTACTATTGTAATAAATGTGTTTACGCTATGGTTTTCTATTAATATTTAGTCTGTATCGCCATTCACCAGCTAATTTAGCTTGGGTCACGGGAGTTGCATATATAATTTGAGGTGCTATTGGTGTGTCTTTGGTGCTCATATATTTTGTTTGGGTCCTGTCATGGTTTTTCTACCCCTTGATTATTCTAACCCCTTGATTATTCTGTGTTTTGATCTCCTGGTTTTTGACTCCTGACTTGTTTCTTGACTGCGATCCTAACCTGTTGATCCCTTGGCCTTGGCTTGTCTAAGTATCTGATTTTGTCTTGCTAACCTCTGCTTGTTTACTTGCTTATGTGTATCTCTTCTGTCCCAGATATAGGTTTGTTTTCTTGGACATTTTTGTTGTCATATTGTTACCTGGCCATCTAAGGGCCAGCACAACACAGGTTATCTGTATCTTGTGTCAGTACTGCTATCTGTGAGTTAGGTCAGTTACTCATTGTTATGCTTTCTCATGATAAACAATGTAAAAAATATGTAAATATCTAAAAAATATTTGTAGTGCCTCCATGTGAGCCCATTGGGGTTAAAGAAATTACATGAAGGTGTGAATTTGAGAGCCTTTGTTAACTCTTCTATCAAGATGTTGCTTTCCAGAGATTCTGCCTCATCTGAAGACAACCTCACTGATAGTGATCCTTGGTTTGCTGGTCATGTAGGGGTGAAGGTGCATGGGAATAGGTTTTTTTGAGTTACTCATAGTATGTGTTGACTGTATTTCTAATTTGTTGTGTACTGTTTCTTCGCTAACCATCCCCTTTTTTGGGTGAAGCAACATTTTCTTTGAAAGTGAAATCTAGTTGTTTCTTAAATCCTATCCATGTAAGTGCAGCTGTCAATGAAATACATGATTTGGGGGTCATGATACGGAGTACAGTTGCACCATTAAATAGCTTTAGCCAAATACCCACCAATCTTTTGTATTGAAAGTATACTAGTCCTATCTACACTGTGCTTATCGTCACGGTATGCCACTCTTTTGGTTTTGAAATATAACATGTATGTGTCGTTTAATTTGGATGATGGAGTAATCACTTTCATTTTATGTTGTTAGCAAAAATTATATGTTGCTACCTAACAGTACTAATAAATATGTATTACCTCATTAACGCGTTGCTTGTTGATTTGTGCTGAAATTTGCAGAATGGATTACTCTGGTATGATGATGAACATAACAAACAAATAATCAAGCTTTACTGCTCTCCTGTTTACGTGAGATGCAAACCAAGCGATACTGCACAGTGTCACATCCATTATTTAGCTGAGTTAATGATCTCAGACGGCAAGACAAATATGGATGTTTTGCTACATCCCGTGACTCAGTCGGTTCTGATGTATTCTGCTTTTACAGCTATATTTATTAAGAATAAACTACGTTGCTTCTGAAAGTGCGTAATTGGCACAATCAGCATGGTCATTCTCTGTGTCCGTATGGTTATTTGCAGTGTTCATACTAAGCGTCTGCTCAGAAATTATGATCACAGGAAAGTACTATTTCCAAACTGGTCAGCCCTTGTGGACACACACGTTTATTGACTTAAAGGGATATGCATGTCTAAAAAAAGTTTTTTTATTTTACCTTTAAACACTTTTATACCTATAGACAAACTAGAATAAATCAATAAAAGTTTTAAAAATTTGTAAAAAATATTTATTTTCTTGCTTTAAACTCTGACAATTCATCTTCTCTGGCAACGCCCCTCAGGGGTGTTTCTTCGGCTCATACTTCCTGAATATTCCCCGCCTCCTCCCTGCCCACTACCCTACACCTACTATTGTACCCATCAAAGCTTCACATGAACTACATTTTTGCGCCATCTTGCGCACAGCCCCCATGCACCCCACTACTTCACATACTCAGCTATTACCCTCACCTAATATGTTACCCCTCTCCTCTTAGATTGTAAGTTTTTGAGCAGGGTCCTCTCTCCTACTGTTCTGTGCATTTAACTTGTATGGACATTTGTTATTCTGTCTCACCCATTGTACAGCGCACTGGAACTTGTTAGTGCTTTATAAATACCTGTGATTGTGTGAACTAACAAGCTGTGCACTTTCAGGACCTCAGACTGGGGAAACCAAGGAACTGAATAATAGCATCCCTGCAACTGTAAAAGCAAAACTCACTCACTTGCTGACTCGCTCACACACACACACGCTCTCTCACACACAGACTCACCCACTGAGACACTCGCTTGCGCTCTTTCAAGATTTACATACTCACTGTCGCACTCAAAGTCCCTCACACAGTCACTCCCTCTCACTGTTTCTTGTGCGGTCTCTTATGCGCGCTCTCTCTCACTGTACCTTTTCTTGTGCTTTCTCTGCTTTGTCTTGCTGTCTTTCTCTATTTACCATTTCTTTCTGTGTCTCTGTGCTTTTCTTTGTTGTCCCGCTCTCTGCTGTCTCTTTTTCTCCCTGTGTGTAAGGATTTCTTTCCTTCCCTGTCTCTGCAGTAGCTGGGGGTGAAAGGTCAGCCCGCAGTGCAGGAGGGAGGAGGAGCAACTCAGGCGTACATGCTCAGTGCGTTTTTTTAGCTATCACTAGGTATAGGTATGCAAGGAGAAAGGTAGTGCGTTACAAAATAAAGATCGCTATAAAAGTCCTCAGAGATAGTCTTCCCAATATCTCGATAAAAATAAGGCAATAAAAACACACAGGGGACAGCGCTCTTTTTTACACCTCAAAGTTCTCAGTTCTACCACTTTGAGGTGTAAAAAAGAGCGCCGTCCCGTGTGTGTGTGTGTTTTTTTAATCCCTAGGTACAGGCACTGATTGGTTAGCTCAAACGTGGAAAAACGTGGGTGTGGAAAACTCCAAGAAAGAAAAGCAGGTAAATATGAAAACATATCATATTTACTTGCTTTTTATGCCTTCTGAATGCCACTACTGACTCATTAGAAAGGCATTGCATTTTTTTAAAAGCACACTAGCAAAGCATGCATGTCCCTTTAATGGAAGTCAGATAAGAGAGCTATCCCTTGTCTAGCATTTGTACTACAGGTATATTGGATTGTCATAATATAGCAGCACCATCAGTCACTCCAACTGCACAGGTAGGGTCACTCTTCCTCTAAATCAGACAGATCTATGGATTCCATCTCAGTCTTTCTACTTTTGCGACTAGCAGGTAAATTAGGTCATCTGATTAGCTCATCCCTGTCAATATTCCACAGTGGCATTCTTCACCATTGATTCCATCATTGGGAAAGCATTAGTTTAATGGAAGCATTACTCCATACAGATTTTAATTATGATTTTAAAAGTTTAAAGACTCACTAGTATCTCCCATCTCTAAGTATGACTGCTTTATCCTTCTTTTAACTGACGACACAGTACTTATCATTTTGTAGAAACCCAAAAATATCTCCTACCAGACTCCAGTAATGTTATCAGACACATTTCATGAAATGTTAGCAGTGTATGAAGTAACAAATAGGTAATTAACAGAGTAACATACAGAAATTTAAATGTATTTATAACTCTATTTTGTACTCTAGATTCACATTTACAGAAATGTCCCTACGTCTGACCTGATTAACAATTAGAGAAAGCTAGTCTAGGAATCCTAGTGATGAATGATTTTACATAATTACACACTGTGGTCTCAAGTTAATTGTGCGCGCTTGCCAAAATCAGATTTTTTTTTACCACTATTAGGCCATTGTTCAATTCGGGATAGTTAATTAAAGGCATACCAGGATCTCGCTTCCCGTTAACATTTCTGCTTAATTATCGGCAATCGTCGCACCCTATGTCACTAATATTCCAATAGACTAGAGACTGTGATGTCAAGTTATAACGTCTTGGCTAATCATAAATGGTCCAAGTCTAGCAATTATTAAAGCATTTAGAACTGGCAATGAAGTCTAGCTCTCTTATTTCTTTTTCTTTTCATTTGAAAAGCACTACTTAACCAAAGTAACACTGTAAGAAATATATATTTTTGCTAATTACTGTACTTAGTGTGCTGCCAGTTTGGCCTACATTTTGTAAGTTGCTTGCATTCTTATTTTTCATGGTATGATTACACTCCGTTCCATCCAGAGACACATTCCTATGTTTCTCTAATTCGATTTGTTCCCTCCATATGAGGGTAATTACAGAAAAAATTAAAACCTTTTGGCTGCATTACGTATTTTATGTGATGAAATCTACTAGAAGGGTTAATTGAATCACTAAGCTATAATTAAGGTAATTTGTGTTCAGTGATTTCATGTGTAAGCTGCTCTCAGGCATTAATGCACTTCACACTTTTGATTCATGCTCCACAATGCCACTGGCTTTATCCCTTCCTAGTATTTGATTCCCCAACTTCGTAATAACCTTCTTACACCACACCTCATCCATCACGCTCTGAGTGCTGATCAATAGATTTTAACAAGTCTTTTGTAGTTATAGAGATGTCATATCGAAGGTTACTCTCTGAAAGAACAGAAACGGAGAATGTATATTAGCCTGACTGATCTCCCTGCCATTTATGGGTTTCTGGCTCACTTCCTGTTTTCTGAAGTGGCTGTTGCCAAATGATGTTCATTTGTCTAAGACCTCCAGGTATATTTATGGTGGGGTTTAATGCAGCCTACCTACATCGTCTACTTCAGTGCATTATTTGTGTCAAAATACTTTTTAATCCATACAAGAAACCAGGGGTGGGCTGACAACCGTTGGGGCCCACGGGTAATAAAAGATCACGGGGGGCCCTCATTGTGCCAGCCCAAAAGCAAGTCATCCAAACATCAAGCAATGCCCATATGTACATTGTTGTATTACAGAATTAATTTCTCTAGACTAAAGTTGGCTCCTGATACTATTTTCCCATCATTTTTATGTGCAGTGGTGTGGAACCCTGCAGAAAGGTAAGCTTAGTTGGGCACTCATGGGGCCCCCTCCTAGGGCAGGGCCGTTGTGCACTCATGGGGCCCCTTCCTAGGCCAGGGCCCTTGGGCATTGAACTATTGCTCTAATGGTCAGTCCATCTCTGCAAGGAACTGTAAAACATCTTATGCCATAGGAAGGCATCTATCATGAGTATGTTCTTTTGAACAATGTCCATACCTCTTACTCATGACCTAAACACGTGCCATCTACTTGCTTGCTATGACCCTGTGTTAACTCTTGTTTCTGTCATGCACTAATATGTGATTTGTGTAGGGCCTTAACTGGCAAGTAAAGCTCAGGTGTCTGGATCACGGAGATCTCCAAAGACTCTTCTTTAGGCATAACCTGCTAAAAGTTCTAAAGTAAAAACAGATGTACATTAAGAACATGGTTGTTTTAATATGTTAGATTAATTTAGGTACCATTAAAAAAAAATGACAAGTATGCCTTTGGGACACCCTTTAAACGATGGTATTCATGTAGCTAGTTACTTAATATTGCTTGAATTTAAACACCATCTAAAATATTTTTTCCCCAATATGATGTCTTTTTAATATGGTAGATATATTTAAAAATTCATGAAATTGCAACGTCCTTTTTTCCTATGTTTAGTTTTTTGTGACTTCGTTTAGTTTAATTAGATTAATTAAAATTTAATTAACTGTGATGCGAAAGGCTACTTGTATTCAACATGGAGGTGCTTTAGTCTATACAATTAATAACTATACGTTTAATGCAGAGTATTATAGTGGTGAATTTTAAAGGTCAGCTGTTATTTTTTTAACACCGTCTATGTTCACATTATTATTATTATTATTATTCACATTTGAACATTCATAGCTAATTACACTAATTAAACATATTCAATTAAGGTGTGTGTATATATATATATATATATATGAGTGTATATATAATTTTATTTGAGCGAAACTGGATTTATTAGCTTTGTCGCACTGGCAGTCTTTGAATGACCTATAATATGGAAAACTTTAAATGAATGGAAATATCACTGCTGAATAATTTAAATTTCTAGTTAAAAGAAGATGTTTTCTTGTTCAAGGTAATATTCATTATTCATGTTTAGAGTTCTATTTATTTTAAGAAGTCCCTCATAAACTTGTTATGTTCCTCTCCCAACATTTATTCACTCTCTCGAATTCCTTATCTCTAGTTTATGAATATGCTAACTTTGACAATTAAAAAAAATAAAGAGGAGACAATTTACAAAGGGATTTTTGCATGTTCGCAATTGTTGTGCAAACACCATGAACAGCAAATTTACTATTTTCACAGTACATACAGTTGTGTTCAAAATTATTCAACCCCCACTGAAATTGAGTGTTTTACAGTTATAACAGCTTTTAAACGTGAAGCATAGCTTGACACAAGTGTCTTGCAGCGATCTACGGGTATCTTCGCCCATTCGTCATGGGCAAAAGCCTCCAGTTCAGTCACATTCTTAGGCTTGCGCACTGCAACTGCTTTCTTTAAGTCCCACCAGAGGTTCTCAATCGGATTTAAGTCAGGTGACTGCGATGGCCACTCCAAAATGTTCCAGCCTTTAATCTGCAACCATGCTCTAGTGGACTTGGAGGTATGCTTGGGATCATTGTCCTGTTGAAAGGTCCAACATCTCCCAAGCCTCAGGTTTGTGACGGACTGCATCACATTGTCATCCAATATCTCCTGGTACTGCAGAGAATTCATGGTACCTTGCACACGCTGAAGCTTCCCTGTACCTGCAGAAGCAAAACAGCCCCAAAGCATGATTGACCCCCCGCCATGCTTCACAGTAGGCAAGGTGTTCTTTTCTTCAAAGGCCTTGTTCTTCCTCCTCCAAACATAGCGTTGATCCATGGGCCCAAACCGTTCTAATTTTGTTTCATCAGTCCACAGAACACTATCCCAAAACTTCTGTGGTTTGTCCACATGACTTTTGGCATACTGCAGTCGACTCTTCTTATTCTTTGGAGACAGCAAGGGGTGTGCCTGGGAGTTCTGGCATGGAGGCCTTCATTACGCAGTGTGCGCCGTATTGTCTGAGCTGAAACTTCAGTACCCACATCTGACAAATCTTTTCTCAGTTCCTCAGCAGTCACACGGGGACTTTTCTCCACTCTACGCTTCAGGTAGCGCACAGCAGTCGAAGTCAGCATCTTCTTTCTGCCACGACCAGGTAGCGTTTCAACAGTGCCCTTTGCCTTGAATTTGCGAATGATGCTTCCTATGGTCTCTCTTGGTATGTTTAACATCTTTGCAATCTTCTTATAGCCATTGCCCTTCCTGTGAAGAGTAATCACCTCTTCTCTTGTCTTCCTGGACCATTCTCTTGACTTCACCATGTTTGTAACCACACCAGTAAATGTCTAGAAGGAGCTGAGTATCACAGTCATTTTAAAGCTGCCTAATTGGTGCTTATTATGCTTTATTGCTGCTCCGTGACATCCACAGGTGTTTTCAATACCTGATTGAAAACACTTGAATGAACCTCTGTTCTTCAGAGTGGTAGTCTTTAAGGGGTTGAATAATCGTGTCAATGAAGAATTCACAAAAGAAACATTTACTACTGTATTACAAAACCAATTGATGTCATTTTAGTTGCATATGGTTCCTTAAAAAGTCCTTGTAGGATTTCATTCTGAATACAATTACAAATGTACACTAAATTCCCTAAAACCCTTTACAGCATTGGGGGTTGAATAATTTTGAACACAACTGTAGTAAGTTCAGTGGCTTCTTGTTCCATGTATCACTGTGATTTAGCCACAATATTATTTCAGAGCTCATTATTATTAATTGTGCCTTTTAGATTACAGTATTTATTATTCATGCGCAATAGCCCATTCTTTCTATATTCAATCAAAAAAATATATTTTCTTAATTACTTCTAATTGGACTGAAATGATAATCCGTGCTCTTTTGAGCTAGTCCCCTTGTATTGGAACCATTACTAGCAGGGCTGGCATCTCCTATAGGTACCACAGGCCTCTGCCTTAGTGCGCCTGTGCAGCAGAGGGCGCAAAAATCACAATCCCTGCTTACTGGTCAGAGAATTGGATTTTTAAATCTTCTTGCCTGTCAGCAATGTGTCTCTGCAGTGCGAGAACAGCTCTGATGCAGAGGAAAAGCCCACCCCCTCCAGGAGATGGCCAGAGGCAGAGAGAATATTGGGAGTAGCCCACCAAGTGTCAAGGCTGCCCCCTGCTTCCCTCGACTCTGAGTCTGGGAGAGCCAATGGGAACCTCCTCACACAGTACCACCAGCAAATGCCTGCAGCTATTTGGAGTGGAACCAGGCACAGGAGCAGTTGCCCTGGCACCCTTGCCATCCTGGCAGACAGTACCTGGGGAGAGCCTTTAGAGCACTCTGCCAGCCGCCCCTGCCCCTCAGATACCGGCCAGAAAGCCAGCGCTGGCTTCCGGTATCGGTTAAGGTATCAGGGGCATCTGCACAATACCAAGTACTCATGCAGGACCTGGTATCGGCACCGATACTAGTATCCGTATCGGTGCATCCCTAGATGAGACTAGTGGCAGGACACTTGGGCAGTGATGGAGGGAGCTCAGATAAGCCAGCGGCTCAGGCCAAATCCAGGGGTGGAATACATAGTCATGAGAGGTGCTGGCAGGAATTTTAAATGGCAGGAGCACCAACTTGGGCCTTTCTGAACCACGTAAGAAGCATCCAAAAAATAGAGACCTAAATGGAGGGCATGCAGTGCTAATGCTAGCATGAGGGTACATACCCTGTGCACACCTAACTCTATCACATTATTTCAGGTATCAAAAGTTCAATGTATTATAGGGTTAAGTAAAGTATAATTATACTGAAAAGCAGCATACCATTACCATTCAGTCTGAATAGGCAACTCATAGGTGAAATATTTTTATCTATCAGGGGTGTCTCCCTGTGTCACGGTCTGGTGTGTGGGCTGAGGGTATGAGTCCAGGTTGTGGTGATACAATGCAAAATAGATGGTTACTGGGTATAAACTGGGGTTTATTAGCAAAACTGCAGGGAGTGACAGACTATACAGTATATACGTATACAGGGCTCAGGTAAACAGAGTATATGGCAACCAAGTAAGAACAAAGTTACAGATGTAGTTACAAGTATTTATAAAGCACCAACAAGTAGAAACACAGACCAGGATAGGGGAAATAGAGGCAAGATCTGGGTAGAGGAGTAAGGCAAGGATGGGCACAGGGGAGCGAGGCAAGGATGGGCACAGAGAAGCAAGGCAACATTAAGGTTGGCAGGAACAGGACTTGGCTGAGACATGGTAACAGGCTGATGCAGGATTTGGCTGAGACACAGGAACAGGATGGTATAAAGCAGCAAGGGGATCCGCTACCTGGATGTAGCAGCAATCTTGCATGGGTAAGGGTCTAGTATCAGCAGCTGGCTCACAAGAGACACACAAGGACATGTTCCATAGCACACCATAACTGGGTCAATGTTGGAGCAAGGCAGTCTGAGATCTCCACCCTTATGTTCATAGGGTTCATTATTGAAAGCACCTGTGGTCTAGCAACCTGGACCGGATTACTCGGGTAGCAGGATGGAGGCAGGTCAGTGAAGCCAGTGGCCCAGGACAAATCCAGGGGTGGAATACACAATCACGAAAGGTGCTTGCAGGAGTACAAGTGGCAGCAGCACCAGCTTGGGCCTTTTTGCGGCAGCGCCGACATATGCCGTGACATCATGAACTGTTAAAACCACGCATGAGTATGGCCAAATTACTGTTTGATAAATAGCAAAGCATGCAAGACTCAAAGGACCCTGTTCTACACTTGTAAAATGGAGATGGAAAGCATTAAAATCTGCACCTGTGGAATTTTCTTACTATCTCTATTTTACTGTACATAAAATACTTGTTGGCGCCTAGCCCTGTTCCCTGTCTCACTCTATTGCCAGCGAGAGAAAACGGCAGATTGCACTGTTTTTTTCAGTGGGCGATGAGAGGTGAGTATGGGATTGTTGGGGGGTTAGACCAGTGTATTATGTAATTTTACAAATTCAGAATCACTTAACGACCGCTTTGAGGAGACGGGTTTTCTAATTGAAATACCATCTGAGTGAAAGCACAAGTTACATTGGAATAGCTTACACTTCCATGCAGAAGTTGAAATTAAAGTCTCCTATACACAGTATTGGGGATTTTAATTCACAGTAACCACTTGCATGGATTTGCACCACTCAAGCCACAAGCCCACTTTCAGTAAGAGTGGAATAGCAATGCCTATCGAGAACTAAAGGAGACATTGGGTGCTATTCCCCAGCTTGCGTTAAAATGGGGACGCTAACGGGGAAAATCTGCTCTTCCAGGTTGACAAGTATGCCTTTGGGACACCCTTTAAACGATGGTATTCATGTAGCTAGTTACTTAATATTGCTGGAATTTAAACACCATCTAAAATATTTTTCCCCCAATATGATGTCTTTTTAATATGGTAGATATATTTAAAAATTCATGAAATTGCAACGTCCTTTTTTCCTATGTTTAGTTTTTTGTGACTTCGTTTAGTTTAATTAGATTGCATGGATTTGCACCACTCAAGCCAGCTTGCGTTAAAATGGGGACGCTAACGGGGAAAATCTGCTCTTCCAGGTTTCCCTGTAGCGTCCCCATTTTACCACAATATTCCGGGGCAGCGCTGTCTCAGTATCTCCTCCTGGAACACAGCACTGACCACTGGGATTACTCGTGGTAGCGCTTCCTCACCACCAACAGTATCACTTCCTGGAGTCCATAGGACTCCAAGGAGGGTTGCGCTTCTAGGCCGCGAGCCCTGAAGCCGCTGAGTGATCACGGAGGGAGACTGGGAACTATTTGTTCCCAGTCTCACTTTGCTCCTGGTGACTAGGGATGAGCCGAACACGCCCGAGTTCGGTTCGTATACGAACCCGAACTTTCCAAATGTTCGAATCCGAACCTGAACCCGAACTCGAACTCAATACAAGTCAATGGGGCTGAAAATTCGGTTTTTAGAGTGCCCTCCAAGAGGACATATATGCTAGATATTTGCCATAAAAGGTGTATGGGGGTCCGGGTAGTGCCTTGGGGGACAGGAAACAAGGACAAAAAGTTTTAAAAAAAAACGTTTTTAAAGGGACAGTGAGTTTTCCATGAAATAAGGGTTAAAAATAAAAAATTCCTTCAAATATCGTGCCTAGGAGGTCCCCATAACCTGCCCATGAAGTGGTGGATTTCTAGGATGTATAGAAACACTTAAAAACAAAAAAATGACATTTCAAATGACGGTAAATGCTTTTCCTTTAATCTATCCATAAACAACTGCTTGGGGCGGCATTCTGTATGAAAAGAGGAGACATTTTCGGACACGCAGAAAAAGTTTAGTGATTTTTTTGGCTAAATTATTGTGAAACTTATACAGGCTTTGGATGAAAGTAACAATAGGTGCTTTAAGGTTGGGGTCAGACTAGCGCACTTTTAACGTGCGTTTAGGCGCACGTAATCTTGGCCGCACTAGCAGCAAATGACACGCAATGACGGCCAATATACGAAGTACGGCCGCACGAAAGTCCGGCCGCGCAATGCAAGTGGAAAATGAACGCATTTTTTCGAGAACGCTGAACCGCTAGTACTGACGTACAGAGTGCGCTGCCTGCGCATAGCGGTGTGTGTGCATGATTAGGAGACGTCAGACGCTGCTTATGTCCGGCCAACATAACGTCCAGACACTCAAAGTTTCAAGGTTTGGATCCGTAAAAAATCACGCACAAAAATGCGCATCATATGACCGTTTAAGCGCTTTCCGTGAAAAAACACCTCAATGCGTTCGGACGCACCTTTTGACGTTCGCTGCGAAAAATGTGTTCGTTTGACCCTAGCCTAAAATTGGGCCCTTAGCGTCAGCAACAGTGCCGTCACACAGTCTCACCCCTCTGAGGATATGAATCTGATACAGGCGTCAGTGGCAGTGCAGCCAAATATTGTGCCTTTGGTGCCAGGCCAGCAAGTGCCATCATACAGTAACCCCTCTGTGGTATTGTGGAAGAGTGCAGAGGTGGACCATGCGGTCATGGCCAGTGCTAGACTATTTTGCACCCTAGGCAAGACCAGCTACTTGCACCCCCCAAAAAAAAAAACAACACAACATGAAACTACTAAATTTCTTTTTACTTAAGAATAAAGTTTGAAAAGCACCAATAGTAAAGGTAAAATAAATATAAATAAACTGTATTAAACCATTTTAAATTAACTCTATTAAACAAATTAAAATTAACTGTATTGAACAAATATAAATTAATGAAAAAAAAAAGAGTTGTCACGTAAGTTTCAATTTCAGACACATCAAAATTTCACTTTGCGTGCCTTATCCTTTGCAAATTTTCATCATGCGTATATATATATATATATTGCCCAGGCCAGCTCACATCATGCGTATATATATTGCCCAGGCCAATCCCCTGGTGGAGATAGGGGGTTCATTTGAACCCCGATATCTCCAGGCATCTAGTGGGTCATGGAGGGTGTCAATCGAAAGGCCTGAGCATGGCCTTTCGAATGATACCCAACATGACCAGGTATAAAGTAAAACAAAGAAAAAAGAAAATAAAAACATGTATTTTTTTTTGTGTGTTATTTTTATTAATGCAGCAATATTGTTCACATTGCAATTATAATGTGAACGATGATGCACTAATGATTTTTTTCTATGGGGTTAGTTTGCTATAAATCACGTAATTCCACCCACAAAATGTAACAAGTCCCCATTTCAAATTTTTGTACAAGCACACCACATAGAAAACATAACCGCAAACACTCATGTGCTAAAATGTGAAAAAAACAACACTTTACACACTGCAGATGATTAAAAATTTAATTTTTATTGCATTTTTTTCATAATATACAGCCAGGACAGGACGTATACATATAAAAATGATATATTATGAATCTGCGGAGTCTGCCGGAAAGAACGATATCTAACATGTCGGTCATTTAACAAAATGTGGCTTCAAAATCGCGTTTAAACATGATGAGCGAAAGCGGTAAAAATGAGCTGAGCACACAGCGGTGAAATACAGCATATTAGAAGTTTTAGGAGGGAAATTAACACTTCTCAAATCTCAATCAGAAGCAGACACCACCCCACCCCCTCAGTATAGTCTACAATGTATCAAATTGATTAGACCAGACTAAAAACACCTGTTATGCCGTTTGAAAAACATAGGTCATTTAGAGTTGAGAATCTTTGCACGTACACATTAGTTTTTAATTCAATATCTAATAAACTGTTGCTTATAATATTCTGCAGTAAAAAGTCTCATTATTTCTAGATTTTTTTTGTATTTTTTTAAACATTTTCTATACTTTTTTCAAAATTTCTTTTTTTTTTGCGAACTCGAACCGAACACACCCAAAAAGTTCGAATTCGCGAACTTTCGAACGACCAAAGTTCGAACCGAACAGCTCATCCCTACCGGTGACAAGTTGTGGATCGGGCCAGTGTCTCACCGCAGGATGATAGATGAGTATCGGATTTATTCTGGGGAGGTTTAGGGTGTGCTAAATGATTTTGCAAATGCTGAATCGTTTAGCACCAGATTTTAGGAGTAGCTAAATTATTGCCTTGCGTGTTCCAACGGTAATTGGTACTAGCACTTTGTCATACCTTACTTATCTTAACGCTAATTAATGATTGCACTCCCCTTGTTAAGTACAGTAAGCTCGTGGAAGCTAGCCCTACTACCGATGCGCTAAGTGATTTCATATGGGTTTAGCGTCAGGAAGGTTATATGGAGGGCATGCATTGGTCACTTATCCTAGCGATAACGCTTACACATCAGACCGCTAACGTTAGCGCTCACCAGGGCATAGTGTCCATTATGAATAACGTTTCCTGTAGTTATCGACAACTTTGGAATAGGGCCCAAAATCTGTTTGCTATAATGTGTATATATGTGGATTATCACCTCTTGCCTACACTGCTTAATGATTAAAGCCTTTCCTATAACATTAATGACTTCAACTTACCTATGGTATTTAACCACTTCACTGCTGAGGACGCGCTCAGCGCGTCCTCAGCAGTCCCGCTGGTATGCGGAGGACGCGCTGAGCGCGTCCTCCCATCGGGGTCAGCGTTCGGCCGGGTTCCGGCCGATCGCTGGCCCCTCCGGTGCGGGCTGACATCCTGGATGTCAGCCCGGCATCCGGACCAGCAGCCGCCAGAATTAGGTGTCATCGCGGGGGCGCGATGACACCTAATTCAGGCGCCCCCCCGCATGTGCGGAGGAGGCGCCTGAAAGGGAGGGGGGGAGGTCCTTCAGACCTCTCTCCCTCCCGATCGGCGGCGCACAGGGGGTTAACCCAGGCATCATTTGGAAGGGCACAGCCTGCCCTTCCAAATGATGCCTGGCATTAACCCCTGGGGAGCTGGATCGCGAATCGGCGCTGAAAAGCGCCGGTTCGCGATCCTTTCCCGGAGCTGGCCGACATCTTGGATGTCGGCCAAGCCTCCGGGAACTCCCCCAGAGGACTGGCGTCATCGTGCGTAGCACGATGACGCCAGTCCTAGACTTAACCCCTAACTGCCACCAACTGTGGAGATAAGGAGTTCCAATGAACTCCCTATCTCCCGATCCGTGGCAGCTAGGGGTTAAATTTTGGTATCGTTGGATCGGCCAGAGCATGGCCGTTCCAACGATACCAAACATGAAAGTGAAAAATTTTGTAAAAAAAAAAAAAAATGAAAAATAAAAATTAAAAAAAAAAAAAATAAAAAAAAAATAAACACTTTTTTTTTATTTTTTTGGTTTGTTAATGCAGCAATATTGTTCCCATTTCAATTATAATGTGAACAATGATGCTGCACTAACGATTTTTGTATGCGGTGCGTTTGTTAAAAATAGTGTCATTTTCCCCAAAAAAAAATGTAACGAGACCCCATCTCTAATTTTTTTAACAAGCGCACCCCATACAAAATATAACCGCAATTGCTCGCATGTTAAAATGTGGAAAAAAACACTTTACACATTGTAAATTATTGAAAATACATATTTTATTGCATTTTTTGTTATAATATACAGACATGACATAACGTATACATATAATAATGACATATTATGAATCTACTGAGTCTGACGGAAAGAACGATATATAATATGTCTGGGTCATATACTAAAATAAGCCTTCAAAACACGTTTAAACATGATGCGCAAAACAGGTAAAAATGACCTCAGCATAGGGGCGGGAAAAGCCTCAGCAGCGAAAGGGTTAAATGAAGTTTAAAGACCATGACTTTTTGTAATAATCTAGAAATACATAGCTCATTTAGACACAATTTTGCCACAGGAGCTCCTCACCAACACTAAATATCATTCAGAATATCAAGTATGCCCAGAAGATTACATAAGCACAAACTAAGTGATTTGCCTTCAGTAGGAAACCATTTTCAAGAATTAATGGAGGCATCTGCAGTAATTCCTCCTTGCCAGTCTGAGGATAGATGTGGAAATCACAAATGAGACTTCTATGAACATCAATACCATGCATTTTCATTAGGGCCAGACCTCTCAAAGTCATTAAATTGATAGACGTCTTTACTGCATTGATGTTATGAGACAAATATATTCACAAACATCAAAGGCAAACCAGCAAAGTGTAGAATTGCTATCAGTACATCAAAAGATACAGTTTTTTTTTTAAACTTTGTCTTTATTGAGTGTGTTATGTAGGATTATTTGTTATTTTGTTATACTTTGTTCTCATAACACACTCAGTACTTCAAAAGCTAAAAGTGTGTGTACATAATGTACATGTATATATATATATATATATATTATTTACGTAGTTTGGATAAGCCGTGGTAGTCCAGATGCAACAAGTCCCTCTGCAAACTGTGCATATATGTGACAGCAGCACAGCCGCACAATAATGCCACATACAATATCAAGGGCTCGTATTCCTGCACGTTTGCCAATATGGTGTACATCAGGAATCTTAACCTCCGGCCCCCCAGGATGTTTATTGCCTACAATTCCCAGATTCTTAATAGCCAGAGAATCATAGGAGCTGTAGTTCAGAAACATCTGGGAGGCAGAGTTTGAGATCCCTGGTGTACATGATCCAGTGCACAGGGTGTAAAAAGGGCTGCTATATTGGTGAAACTGGCCTTAATCTAAATCTCAGGATGAACCTGCACAGACACTCCTTCAAGAACCATCTGGAAAATAAATATTGTACCCCAGTGGGACATCACTTTAATCTGACCACTCCATCCACAACCTCAGGATTAAAGTCTTCAAAAGAAATTTTAAAGACTCTCATGAATGCAGGACTTTCGAAATAAAAAAATCACAATAGACTCTGGGGCTATTATTCCCTGGTGAACGTTAACAGTAGTGTTCGAATTGCAGGATAAGTGTCTTTAACGTATTCCCCCATATTACCTTCCTGACGCTAAACCCACAAAAAAAATCTCTTGGTGCATTGGTGATTGCGCAAGCTTGCTGTACTTTGCACATCCTATACTTAACATGGGGAGCGGAATCATTAATTAGCATTTCGATAAGTATCGTATTTTAAAGTGCTAGCGCTAATTACTGCAGTGACACAAAAAGCTAAATTTTAGCTACTCCTAAAATCTGGTGCTAAATGATTATGCTTTTGCAAAATCATTTAGCACCCCCCTAACCCCCCCAATAAATCTGATACTCACCTCTCATCCTGTGCGAGAATGGAGATCCACTGCTTCTTGTCCCCGCGAGCAGTGTGAGAATGGGAACACGGTTCGCTGCCCAGAAGTCCTTTGGAAGCCAGGCGGTGATACCCACAGTGGTGTGGAACTGCTATCGCGAGTATCACTGCAGTTAGTGCTGTGATACGGGAAAAGATGTTGAAACAGCAACTGCCCCGGAATATCACGATGAAATGGGGATGCTATAGGGTAAACCTGTAGATGTAGGTATTCCCGGTCAGCGTCCCCATTTTAGCACAAATCGCGGAATAGGGTCCTGGCTTTTTAACTCACTACCATAATGTCATGTAACATTCAACATTGTATCTGGTTTATGTGTTGCTTTTTTTCCTTTGGTTTTGTTTTTTGGAAGTTTTCTCATTGAGGTCTTCCTCTTCTGGCACATCATTAGATGCACATCATTATGCTGTTTTGTGGGCCTATGATCTCACCTCTGTTTGTTTAAAAATGAAGCACTGCTACATGAAAAATAATGCAGCTGGAACTCAGCATTTCAGTAAAAGAAAAACCGATCTCTAATCTGTTGAAACATATTCAGCACCATGATTGACATGTCCAAGGTGCTGAAGATTTGGGGGCACATTCTGGAGCCCATTTGTAAACATATTTAATTTGCAGTAAACGAAATTTCCTTGCATTACTTCAGAATATGACAAGATCGAGTTAACTTGATGTTGGGCTCCTGCATGAGCTTTTGAATATCAAATATACACGACCATGGTTGTGAAGGGGTTAGTTGCGGTCTTAGCTACGTGTAAGGTCTTGCATTATCCAGGTCTGTTGATTTGTGATTTATTTAAGGAAATATGACTGTGCCTCATAGAAGTTACAACCTTCTAGATACAGACAGACATAAAAATGTATCTTATCATAAATACAAGTTTATTCCTTTACTTGCTCTCGATCGAATCGTGATTTGAACTGTAGGATGTTTGCTTTGTTCATCACAGTCTGCACAATTTGTTAGTACTTGGGGTTTGCGACCATAACTTTCTTTGTGACACAAGTCTAATTCATAGATATATTCCAAGGATGCAAGGAGAATATTTGAGATTACACTATATAACAGTGGTTCCCAACGGCGGTCCTCAAGTACCCCCAACAGGTCAGGTTTTCCAGATATCTGAAGCACAGCACAGCTGATATGATTTGCTGCTCAGTGATTGCAGGATTCAGTCTGCATTTCCTCAAGGTGATCCTTAAAACCTGATCTGTTGGGGGTACTTGAGGACCATGGTTGGGAACCACTGCTCTATAGCCACAAATTCGAATGTGGGAATTAGCAATTGGTTTTTATTGTATATTTTTTCTTTGGAGCTCTAGTTACAGAATCGTCCTATATACTTTATGTGGAGCTTTTACATTGCCTAAAAATGTTAACACAGTATACTTCTTTTGTAAGAAATATTAATTTGGATTTGAGAATTTTTGACATTCTATACATCCCCTGTGTTTGTGTTAGATAATTCTGATTATTTTAGTTATTTATTTTGTAGCAGGGTACTAATTTTTGATCAGTAACAAAACGAACAGTATGTTGTCAGTCTTGTTCATGAGAATACAAATTGCGATTCAGATTATTCTGTTATAAACTCCATTGTCGTTATTATTTTTTTGACAGTTCTGTTGTAAATAGTTATTTTTGTCTTCCTTTTTTCTAGTCATGATACGCAAACAACGTGTTGGGATCACCCAAAAATGACAGAACTCTTCCAGTCCTTAGGTAAGCGAGTCATTATGTCTACTTTCACAAGAGTTACAGTGCCTCAAGATGTCAAGAGACAACCCAAGCTGCCTTTTTATAGCATTTACCACTTTTTTTTCACTCCAAAGTACTCCTCTAGCTACTATTTACTGCACTTAAACAGGGCCGGATTAACACAGGGGCTAGTAGAGCTGCAGCTCCAGGTCCATGCCCCATGATAGGCCTAGAGAAAGCATAACTATCATGTATATTCAAAGAAAGGTGAAACTCAGGAGAATGACTGGAGAAGTGAAAATTCTAGGTCAAAATAGCCAAAGCAAAAAAATTCTTTGATTTATCTCACTTTCCAAATCGGCTATTTGGTCTAGATTAGGGCTCAAACAACTAATGGATTAATTGACAACTAATCAATAATGAGAATAGTTGACAACTATTTTCATTATCGATTAATCGGCTGTCGATTAATCGATTTGTAAACAGCACACACTGTTTAGACTGTGTTAAAAGTTGTAACCTAGGATTCTACTTGGTCCTGTGCCACCACCTCAACCTGCCTGTCACCCCCTCTTTGGTTTGGAGTTGCCATTCTCTCCCTTTGGTATGCTCACTTCCCACAAACTCCCTCCCACACTCAGGTCCGGTCTTTTGCCCAAACCCACTCTCTCTCACGCTCCGGTCTAGTCCTATGCCCAAACTCCCTTCCTTCCACCTCCAGACCATCCTCTCACTCATGTTGTTCATGAAATTATTGTAAAGGGACACTCTAATAAGCTAAAGTGGTCATGCTGCTTGGAGTGCCCCCTTCTCACCCTGATTTCACGCTGACATCCTCATGCCTGAGCGCTTGACGCAGGCATGGGCTTAAGATGCGAACGCAGCAGCATCACTGTGACCAGGTGCTTGTGTACCTTATGTGGGAAAAATATGCAATTTGCGTATGTTTTTCTTTTAACTGATGAATCGATTAATCGAAAAATTAATCGGCCAACTAATCGATTATGAAAATAATCGTTAGTTGCAGCCCTAGTCTAGATTGTTGTCTTCTCCTGCCAATTCTCCTGGTTTTCACCTTTCTTTGAATAACCCTGGATCTCTGCACTAATGGTCCTTTAAGGCCCTGTATCTCTGATCAGATTTATTTAAAAATAACAAAATAATGTAACAATAAATAAATATATAAAATTAAGCATGTGTTTTTTTTTTCTAATGCAGCACTATTGTTCACTTTTCAATTATAAAGTGCACATTGAACTGCACTTACCATCTCATTTTCCATGTCACCAACAATGTGGAGGCCGCTCGCACACCTTGGGTATCATTACCTTCTTCACGCTAAAACGGGGACGCAAAGGAGAAAAACCTGTGCCTGCAGGTTCTGGCTGGTGCTGATAGATTCTGCAGCAGCGGAATCTGTTGGCACCAGGTCCTGGCTGTGGTCAACTTTTGTGTAACCACAGCTGGACGGTAATTTGCGTTGGTATATTGTAATACTAGCGCTAATTAACACTTTGCGCTCCCCGTGTTAAGCATAGGGAGCGCAAAATACAGTAACCTCGCGCTGAAAAGTGCAAGATTCCAATCGCTAATGGGTTTTTTAACCCGTTAGTGTTTGGATTGTATTATGGGTGACCCGCGTAGGGCCACCAGGGCTAATGTTAACGCTCACTCAGGTGATTGCTAGCGATAGGAATGTAATGGTGTCCCTAGTGTGCGAAAGTATGCAAGCTACGCAATTTGCGTATGTACATATCAAAGTTACGTACAGTACACAAATTGCAAGAGGGGGGAAAAATTAGGAAGGGGTTGATATTTACATACTGTTCCTTTAAGTTTAGCCTTTCAAATGTCCTGGAGAGTTCTATAGGTGGTTTAAATTTTGTAAGACGCTGATATGTGCATGTTTATGTCCAGTGTAAGTGCATTTTTCTGACAGTTTTTTTAATTTTTGTATTTTCTGCACTATTGTATAGTTTGTTTTTCAGGTTGATCTATTCCATATCTATATTTTTTAGTACTTTAAGTTAACAAAAACATTTTATTTTTTTATCCGTTGTATCGATTAATCAAAAAATTAATCGACCAGCTACTCAATTTATAAAAATAATCCTTAGTTGCAGCCCTAAATTGTATATAAGAAGTGAAGTGTTTACAATCTCTATTGTAGAGAGAAGAACATGGACAGATGATAATTATAATGAAATCAGACAGAAGAGAATAATACACTTATGCATACATGACCAAACAAATGTTCGGCATAACATTTACACAGCACATTTCTCACTAGAAATAATGGATACTGCTATTAAGAATTTTAGGTATTAAATAAACCTGTCATGGGAAGGTCACTTTTACATAAAATGATTGGACTATTAATTCTTCATATACATTGCCCTAGCCAAGACAGTTTGAACTGGGTGCCCAAAGACCAATGAGGTGGCGACAACGGACTATGGAACTGAAGTGAATCAGCTCTAAGAGTCTCATTAAGTCAATTTAATATAGTTTTGATCTGTGTGATGGGATACATTCATGCCTTAATGAGGTATTGCTGCAAAAGTGGAACCTTGGGATGTCAGGTTCACAGTAAACAACTGATATAATTGGTATTTTTAAGAAATTTATTTATGGATAATGAAGGATTATTTAGCAAATCAGATGTGCCTGGAGTGGACTAGAGAAAATGCAATCTTTAGGTTGAAACAGCCAAGTTGAAAAATGTTTCCAGTTCGAATGTGATGTCTACAAATAACCCAGCGGAAACTGCTTGGTATGGATCAATCTTGATATCATTTCAGGGGTTTTGGGACCTTCAAAATGACAATCAGGGTTATTCAGAGAGCGGTGAAAACCAGCAGAATTTGCAGGAGAAGAGAACAATATAGACCAAACAGCCGATTTGGAAAGTGAGATAAATGGGCAAATTTTCTGGTTTGGCTTCTTTGACCTAGAATTTTCACTTCTCCAGTCAATCTCCTGGTTTTCACCTCTCTCTGAATAACCCTGAATGTGTTTTTGTTATTTCTGAGAATGGCTTGGTAACAAGACCTCTTCTGTTAGTTAAGAATTCGTCAAACTACTGCTATCTCTGTTTTGGCTTACACAGCCATGTCACATATTTTGCAGCGCTTTACAAGATCAGTGTACAAGGGGTTGATATATTAGAATACCACACATGGATGATGATCTGATTCGTCCTCACTATAAAAGGAATGATACTTCTGCTGTATGGCATAATAAATTTGCGATTTACACCGATAGTAGCAGAACATACAACAGATATCCTGTCATTATATATTAATCTGTCAAATTCTTTTTCAGGTGACTTAAATAATGTAAGATTCTCTGCCTATCGCACTGCCATGAAAATAAGACGTCTGCAGAAAACTTTATGCTGTAAGTATGGTAACTCTGCATGGAGTGTTTCCTGTTGTTTGTTTTTTTGTTGTTACACACACTCTACTCTTTAAGACAGAATGCATTGGAAACAACAAATAAACTGTTTACACTAGCCTTTCTATACATGGCAATGCACCATGCTGTTGCCACTATACAAATAGAATGAGAAACTACTGCATGTTTATTATTCAGGTTGGACTCCTGCAAAGTATAACCTCTATTATAATACATGTGGAATACAAACAAGGCTTATGACGGTACTTTAATCATATTCATTCGTCTTTTTACATGCTGTAATTGGTATTGAGTTTGTTGGATCCACAAGGAGAGCAACAATTAGCTTCATGTCATATTCTTAGTGTTTCTCATGGAAAAGCTGGCAGTGAACTGGAAAAAAAGTTACTGCTTCTTCTAGTAAACAAAGAGTCTAGTAAGAAAGTGTATTTACTTCTCATGTATATAGATGAGCATTGCTAATGATTTCCAAATTCTGCTTGGGTATAGATGTGCACTTAAATGGCACTGTGTTAATGCCTGAGACTACACTGACTCAAAGAAGAGTCCGTTCCTTCCACATACTAATAGAGTATCCCCCAAGTGAAATCACCTACTCTGAGTGATGTTTATTGTTCAAAATCTCAGATTCTATTTTCTTGTTTTACACTTTTTAACCCCATAGTGACCAGGCGGTTTTACCATTGTCAGTCAGAAAGTACTCATTGCTATTTTTACATTTCTGCACATTCTGTGTTGAGCTCTAATTTTCCTCTTACGTTTTTATGAAACTGACACATATTATATACCGTTTTTCTTGCCATTAAATGGACTTTCTAAAGATACCATTATGTGTATCATATCATATAATTTACTATAAAAAAATTATGAAATATGATGAAAAAATGGAAGAAACACAATTTTTCGAACTTTGACCCCCAAAATCTACAACCGCCAAAAAAGGACCCCTGCTAAATAGTTTCTAATTTTGTCCTGAGTTTAGACCTACCCAATGTTTACATTGTTTTTGATTTTTAACCCCTGCTGAACCATTTCACCACTTTGTGCTAAGCTCATTTTGACCGTTTTGTGGTCATCATGTTTAAACGCGATTTAAAGTCCTGTTTTATTATAGGACCCACTTTTTATTTATTTTACACCAAACCTGGTCGTGTTTGGTGTCATTGGAAAGGTCATGCTCTTGCCCCGATATATCCACTTGACGGCGTTAGCGCTAGGTTAAGTGACTCTAACGCATGCCCTTCATATTACATCCCGAACGCTAATGGGTTAAAAAATCTGTTAGTGCATCAGTAATTGCGTTTTCTACCACGTGCTTACTGTACTTTCCCATCGCAAATCAATCTGCAATCCTGCACAATCTTTCGAGACCGAGATTGTGCAGGTCACGTGGCCTGGCAGCAAAAGCCTTTGTGGACTCTGCGAGTATCCAGAAGGGTAGCGCTGCATTCCAGGTCAAGGTGCTGAATCTGCACCTTCCTGGAACATGGTATTAAAAAGGGGAAGCTGCGGGGAAACCTGCAGGTGCAGGTTTTCTCCGTTAGCGTCCCCGTTTTAGCGAACACCAGGGAATAATGACCTAAATCTTATCTGGAGTTTGGGGAGAGATACTTTGAAATATACAACACTCCCTCAGGTTCTGGCTGTGAAGGATGAAAGCTGCTGTGGATCTGCTTGATTAGAGAGAAGAGACAGATGCTCTGTAACAGTTTCTGATCTGGTCTTCAAGCCGGAGACCAGTCAGCCCCAGGTGCTGTTACATGATGTAAAAGCAAAGTGGCAAAATAATAGCATATTATTTTTCATCCCTTTCAGCTACAAAAATGATAAAATGGATAAAAGTTTTGTTAATTTGTCAATATTTCAACACAAAATGCTAGACAGGAGATACGGCAATGTTAACATTCATTTTACAAGTTGGACAATGCCAGGCTAGTTGGGAGCTGTGGTTCAGAGCTTGAAGTGATTGCACAAGTTGCCTACCTCTGCTCTAATTTCAAAACAGGATTCCTAGAAGTATCTGAAGCCAGTATTAGAGCAGAATTATTAAATTAACTCATTTATTTAAAGAGTCAGCAGATTCAGACGTGTCGCGCATTGGGGAAATACAATTTTTTCTGACATATTAAAAGAGACAGATGGCATTCAGTTAGTTGACTTCAATGTTGAAACAGCAACATTTCTTGGCAAAAAGCACAGTTTTTGCACTCACATGAATACACAACACGGTGTATAGACCAGGTTCATAGGAACCGTTCTCCTGTGCTTTTATTATTAAAGGTATATTCGGTTTGTTAAGCAAAACCATCCTAGACACTGCTATATAATACTTAGCAATTAATGATGCTCGGTGTCATCGTAAGAAGTAGCATCAACGTTAAATTTGAATCAGTTTGATTAGTCACAATTTAAGTAGAAGGATTAAAAAGAAAAATAATGTCCCTGCACCTGTCATCCATGCAAACTGCACCCAATTTATTTGCTTTAGTATATGATATTTTTCATATGAATTGAAATTTATTTATTTATTTGCAAAGTATTTTACCAGGAAGGATACATCGAGATTTCTCTTGTTTTCAAGTATGTCCTGGGTTGTTGTGTTAATCAGATGTTTGAGTTTATTTTTAATGTCTTTGCGCAAAAGTCAACACAAATCAGAATAAAACGAATAAACCCCTTTCGGAGTTGCATTTGAAGAAGTCATCTTCAAATGATTGCTCTAGGCAGGCGAATTACATCATCAAATGCCCCTTTTCAAGCTGAAAACTTCATTACGAATCAATATACAGGAGGATTGTGTCATCTCCTGAGAATTAACTGGATATTTAGAAAAGCAGCAATCTGATTTCATGTTATGAAAGATTATAATTCCATTTAAAAACAATAAAGCAGAACGATTTTCAATAGAAAAACAGGTTATAAATGTCATAAATGCAGATATACAATATTAAGTTTAATGTTGGAGTCTGTGCTTTCCACCTGTGATATCATTTACCATCCTACTTAAAAAGAAACACATTTACGGAAAACACAAAGATGTAACAAGAAGGGAAAGGTGTAATGTATTCATCACAGGGTCCAATTCTTAGAATATGAACCATAAACACGTTTTAGCTCAAGTTTATGACACAAAATGTAACTATGTTGAAAATGATAATTTTTTTGTAAGCTGATTTGTATTGAATGCAAAGGAGCCGTTTCACAAGACCATAGGTATATTTATATGTATATAAGGCCATAGAACGACCGTCGCATTTTCATTTTTATTACTAGCATAGAAGCAGAAAAGGAAAAGAAGGGGATCCCAGCCCCCAGAGGAGAAAAAATAACAAAAAGGAACAAGTTTCATTGCAGTACAAAGTAGCCTGTACCAGATTAATCGTAATGGATAACATCAAAGCCCCTCACCCCATGCAAAAAGATAATCCTTCTCCTGACTCAAGTTACCTATCCCACACTTTGTGATAAAATTAAACAATTAATTTTTTTTCCCATTTATATAGCATTTGGGTCTCCTGTCACCCTGAAATTAGCCACCTAATATAACATTTCTGAATTTGGTTTTTAATGTACTTCAGCTGGTTGGAGAGCGAAGTAGAATGTATGTTGTATTTCTTGCACTGACAGCATGTGCCTGGTCTTTATGAGCTCATGTTCCAATTATTATTGAGGCTGTTCACTTTGATCCTTGCAATTCCCAATAAAATAACAGCCATTTATTCCCTGTCCTGTCACTCCCCCCCCTTTAATTTCTAAGCATACATATAGATGTCTCATTTCTCCTGCTTCATCCATCTAGATTAATTTTGTATTAGTTATCAATTAGTTTGTGGAAACATACCTACTCTAAGCATCTGTTTCTTCACTAATTTCATAAATTGTAGGAGCTGTTTATTCAGTGTAACAAGTAATGTAGCTTGGACTCCCAAGTGATAATGTCGATTACAACCCACTTTGACTCAGTGGAGGGTTTGACAATATATCTGGCCATATGGTACAATTAAATCCTCAAATCTTTCCCTTTTCAACTAGGCTACATTAAATAGCTTCTATATTGCCTATTTTGTTTTTTATAGTCCACATGTTGCAATTAATTACCTTCACTAACGTTATTGAGTTAACGTGATCTTTAAAGGCACTATCAGGTGCATGAAGTCAAGTTAATCCGTTTGCAGATGGGCTTCAAATTATGTCCCTAAAGTTCCGGTATCTTGACATAACAGTCCATATACGGGAACTGTTTGAAATCAGAGACTCACAGCAGTTCCAACTGCTATTCTACAAATGACCAGCAGATGGAACATGCTACCTGTCAAATAATGCACACACCCTCAAAATGCAATGTAGTGATATTACAGTGCATTTAGAATCCGTAGTGGAGTGTGTATACGTGTAGGTGTGTCTGTGTTGGTGATAGGGTTAAGAGGTAATGTAGAGTGTTTTTTCATAAAACCATTGGTCCTGCTAGTGAGTTTCCTTAAATTTTCTTGGTAGTGAAGGGGTTACTTCTATGCACCCAAGTGCATTAAGTTTTATATATTGAATACAGTAATTGCCTGGCAGAGAGACAAAGCCTTATTTAAAGAATCTGGCAAGCAGTAGAAACCACTTATTTTATTCCGGATATGTCCACAAAGGTCCTGTGTGATAAGTGACTGAATTTGCAGTCTGGCACTTTCCTTGCTTTCATGGCCTTATGGTGGGCTTTCCTCCAAATGCATAGTTTACCAGCCTTTACTTTATTTCGATAAAGAATGCCAAGCCACATTTTCTTTCAAATATTAATCCTCATTTAGGGAATGACCTTTATTATTTTTGCTAGAAAAGCTCATATTATCTGTAGACATGTCCAGGAGATGTCTCTTTAACAGTGTTCATCTTCATGATATTAATTAGCAATTAATAATTAAAAATCTGAACTTCAGATTTTTAGTATAGGATATTATCAGGATAGTATTGCTAAAATCAATACAACTTGTAAAGGATTTGTCTCTCTTTATACATGTTACATCAAGAAGCCAGGCATTTTACCAGGAGGGATACATTGAGATTTCTCTCTTTTTCAAGTATGTCCTGGGTGGCGAGTATGTACCGTTAGGTGTCTTGCCCAAAGACACTTACTTACTTACTTACTGGAGAGGTGCTCTTGCCGGGATCGAGCCTGTATCTCCATGGTCTCCACAGTCACAGAGCAGTGATGTTACCTCTACTCCACCCAGCCGGGGCAAATTTGTTGTGAAATGGGACTTATGTCCTATGCTGTCATCTGGTATATATTTATCATAGATACTTTAGTGAGATCATGCACACTGTGATGGGAATAATAGATCTTAATTAAAGAATTAAAAAACAGATACATTGTAAAACCATAAAATACAAATACAATCAATGCTCTCACATTGGATTCATTGGATTGGCTGGACACCTGCTTGAGCATTCTGCTTCTCATCAGTTACATGACATGTGCAACAGGAAATTTTAACTCTAGAGTGTCCCTTTAAACTTCTAAAACACTAGAATGTCACTTTAATGCCATTCACTCTGTTCACAGTATAACAAAATATTGCATTACCTGCTGTTGTTTTGGTAAGTTTTTATTTTTTTGTTTACAAGTTCTATGAGAAAACACCTACACTTTATGGGTCACAGAATACAAATAGAACCGTAAACATTACCCGTGGGTAAAGCTAGCAAGGTAGGCGGAGAACATCAAGTTTATAATCAGCGACAGGATTGAATGTTTCAGAATTTGTTAGTCACAAGCGTTTATGTACATAAAATGGCCTCAGAACATTCACAGCGCCATAATTAGCTGCTTTGAAAAAACAACCAATCACAGTTCATCCAAAAGCAATAATGACTCCCGTGAGATGTGCTATTATTCTAATGTTCTTTTTCTGTTCATATAGACTCATCGGCCACTTTATTAGGTTACCTGTTCAATTGCTGTTAACAAAAATTTCTAATTAGCCAATCACATGGCAGCAACTCAATGCATTTAGGCATCTAGACGTAGTGAAGACGACTTTCTGAAGTTCAAACCGAGCACCAGAACGGGGAGGAAAGGGGATTTACGTGACTTTGAACCTGGCATGGTTGTTGGTGCCAGACGGGTTGGTCTGAGTATTTCAAAAACTGCTGATCTACTGGGATTTTCATGCACATCCATCTCTAGGGTTCACAGAGAATGGTCCGAAAAAGAGAAAATATCCATTGATTGGCAGTTGTGCTTTGTTGATGTCGGAGGAGAATGAGCAGACTGGTTTGAGATTATAGAAATGCAAGAGTAACTCAAATAACCACTCGTTACAACCACAAGTATGCAGAATACCATCTCTGAACGCAGAACATGTCCAACCTTGAAGCAGATGGGCTACAGCAGCAGACACACTGGGTGCCACTCTTGTCAGACAAGAAACTGACGCTACAATTCGCACAGGCTCTCCATATTCGGACAATGGAAGATTGGAAAAACATTGCCTAATCTGAGGAGTCTCGATGTCAGCTGTGACAGTCAGATGGTAGGGTCAGAATTTGGTGTAAACACCATGAAAGCATGGATCCATCCTGCCTTGTATCAACAGTTCAGGCTGGTGGTGGTAATAATGGTGTGGGGGCATTTTCTTGGCACACTTTGGGCCCCTTAATACCAATTGAGCATTGCTTAAACGCCACATCCTACCTGAGTATTGTTGCTGACCATGTCCATCCCTTTATGACTAAAATGTACCAATCTTCTGATGGCTACTTCCAGCAGGATAATGCACCATGCCACAAAGGTCAAATCATCTCAACCTGGGGTCTTGAACATGACAACGAGTTCGCTGTACTCCAATAGTCTCCACAGTCACCAGATCTCAATCCAATAGAGCACCTTTGGGATGTGGTGGAACAGGAGATTCGCATCATGGATGTGCAGCCGACAAATCTGCAGCAACTGCGTGATGCTATCATGTCAATATAGAGCAAAATCTCTAAGGAATGTTTCCAACACCTTGTTGAATCTATGCTACGAATAATTACGGCAGTTCTGAAGGCAAAAGGGGGTCCAACTCAGTACTAGCATGGTGTACCTAATAAAGTGGCTGGTGAGTGTGTATATAGAGAAATGAATTCTTGGGTACTAAGACATTAGTGTATTCTTTCTTTATTCATTCATTCAGACGTTATTATTTTGTTTACATTGGACTAACTTAGACCAGTGACCTGTATTTTCAGCCCACTTTGTGGGAACGCTAAAGCCTTTAAAGCACTAAATGCTGTTTTCCTTGTTTTATGTCTTATTTAGTGGATCTCTTTAATGTTGTGTTTCCCTTTTGAGATTTAAATATGCCTTTTCATGTCTTGGCAGCTCAGTAATCTTCTGAACAGTTAGGTTGTTGTGGGTGTTAAGATAGGGCTGTGTAGGCACCCTCTAGCTTTAATTGATACTGATCAAACAGAACTACAGTCATACCCCCTGCTTGTTTCTTTTTTCAAATACATGTGGGATCTCCGTAGAAAAGCACATTTTAAACCTTCAAGATCCTGTGATTCTGTTCCAAATCACCAGTTTATTTGGCTGTTTTATGATTTTTTTAATTAAATTAGGTTAGTCCCAACTGGGTTGAAACACTGATTTCTTTATAGCATGGGTTATTTGCATTTTATAAACCACTTCCTGCTGAGAAATTCCTGAAATTGATGTTTAAAACCAGCAAAATAATGAGAATTGTTCTTAACACTGAAGTGGGAAAATGGCTCAGCAGCGAAGGAGTTATTCTTTGCATTACTTTGCTAGTCTGTTAAATACAGATTCATGTAAATGAGACATTTTTCTACTTCTGCCTTGCATACTACTGAAATCAAACTTCATTGAATTCTGGAAGGATTGGGAATCTTAGTGCTGCTGGCTCAGCCTCTTGTGGCCTATTAAACTGGTTTTACAAAGGTCTGATATTTACTACTGTCTTATCCAATTCATTTTGCTGTCAAGGAAGGCAAGTTTAGTTCACCTTTGGTCTTTCCCAGTAATCAGGAGGATGGCTTATAAGTCTTAGTCACAGTTTCTGGTCAGTCAGACATTGTAAATCGAGGTCTGTAGGTTATTAGCATTCTGCTCTTTGTAGATCTGCAGTGATGCAGAAATCCGATACAAATATTATCTCAAGCTTTAACCAAATTCTGCTCTTAACTTCTACATCTTCAGGACCATGTCCTCAGACCATGTCCTCAGACGCTGAAGTCAAGCTCCTCCCGACGTAAATGACATCGCGCAATGCGTGATGATGTAATTTCCAGGCGACCCCCCCGGCCTAGCTCCTGTGGGGGCCGCCATCTTGGATGGCGGCTCCACCCCCGGGTCCCTCCTCACTGCCTGACGTCCTCACGCATAGCGTGATGATGTCAGATAGCCGGGGAACCACTAGCTGCCCGGAATCCCCTGGTGGAGATAGGGGGTTCATTTGAGGGTTCACAGAGATGCTGTGAGGTTGTGTATAGAGATGCTGTGAGGTTGTGTATAGAGATGCTGTGAGGTTGTGTATAGAGATGCTGATGGGGTTCTGTATAGAGATGCTGTGTGGCTGTGTATAGAGATGCTGTGTATAGAGATGCTGATGTGGTTGTGTATAGAGATGCTGTGAGGTTGTGTATAGAGATGCTGATGAGGCTGTGTATAAAGATGCCTTGCGGCGCCGAAGTGCAGCCTAGCTCCGGTGGGGGCCGCCATCTAGGATGGCGGCTCCACCCCCGGGGCCCCCCTCACTGCCTGACGTCCTCACGCATAGCGTGATGACATCAGATAGCCGGGGACCCACTAGCTGCACAGAATCCCCTGGTTGAGATAGGGGGTTCATTTGAACCCTGATATCTCCAGGCAGCTAGGGGGTCATGGAGGGTGTCAATCGAAAGGCCTGAGCATGGCCTTTTGAATGATACCCAACATGACCAGGTATAAAGTAAAAAAAAAATGTATTTTTTTGTGTGTTATTTTTATTAATGCAGCAATATTGTTCACATTTCAATTATAATGTGAACAATGATGCTGCACTAATGATTTTTTTCAATGGGGTGTGTTTGCTATAAATCACGTAATTCCCCCCACTAAATGTAACAAGTCCCCATTTCTAATTTTTGTACAAGCGCACCCCATAGAAAACTTAACCGCAAACGCTCATGTGCTAAATTGTAAAAAAAAACACTTTACACACTGCAGATGATTAAAAATTCTATTTTTATTGCATTTTTTGTCATAATATACAGCCAGGACATGACGTATACATATAAAAATGATATATTATGAATCTGCAGAGTCTGCCGGAAAGAACGATATCTAATATGTCTGGGTTATTTAATAAAATGTGGCTTCAAATCGCGTTTAAACTTGATGAGCGAAAGCGGTAAAAATGAGCTGAGCACACAGCAGTGAAATGCAGCATATTAGAAGAAGATTTAGTAGAGAAATTAACACTTCTCAGAAGCAGACACCACACCCTCAGTATAGTCTACATACATGCAATGTATCAAATTCATTAGACCAGACTAAAAACACCTGTTGTTTACGTTTGAGAACACAGGTCATTTAGAGGTGAGAATCTTTGCACGTACACATTAGTTTTTAATTCAATATCTAATAAACCGTTGCTTATGATATTCTGCAGTAAAGAGTCTCTTTATTTCTAGATTTTTTTGTATTTTTTTATACGTTTTTCAAAAAAAAATTTGCGAACTCGACCCGAACACGCCAAAAAGTTCGAAGTTTGCGAACGGCCAAAGTTCGAATCGAACTCCGAACTGATCGAACCGAACAGCTCATCCCTAATGAGGAACTTGGAAAGCAGATACTTGGAACCAGGATACACTTGATGCAGGGGAGTAGGCTTAGGTAGTTAGCTGGGGATGCAGGGGAAACGCAGGTCTCGGTAATACACCGACTAGACTGTGCAAGCTAATGGGCAATAATGCTGAAGCACTGGCTGATGGGAGGTGTAGCCATTCTATAAAAGCTGTTCAATGCTTAATTGGTCACCTGTGTGTGCAAGCTGAGACGGAAAAAACCAGGGCTGATGTACTGAGGTTTGAGTCTCAAGTACCAAGCTACACTAAAGCCTGGGCTGGAATATGCTAGCCAGGAACGATGCTGCCGTCTCAGGTGCGGCCATGGGTGAGTCCATGGTTTGGTTCATGGCACATGTATGTCGAATATAGTTTCCAAATGTTTCCAAAATAGCAATACCATTTATTCTTAATTTAAAACAATACTTCCATGGATATTAACTATTACAACCCTGAATGTTCTAAATTTTTTAATGCACTTCCTATTTTTAAATGTGAATTTTTTTTATATATATACTTTGCATTAATATATTCATCCTACACAATGAAATTGGCTACCTGACAGTGCACAGTGCTGCTTCTGTAACCGCTCACAATGGAGACATGAGGACCTGTTCTATCTGATATCTGCACCAGCACCCCCTAGATACTGCATACACCTAAGGAGTTGTTCACTAACCTCTGAATTCGCTCCGGATTGCACGGGACTCGGAATTTCCCCGTACGGTGCAATTTTGGGACAGTTTGTCTATTCACTAAACTTTCAATTCGCCAAATACAGGCGATCTTCGGTGGCAGCAAAATTGTCCCATAGAGAAGTAATGGTTATTCACAGAATGCTTAACTGCACCGAAGTGTGAGTGGAAATGCCATGATTTTCGGTGGTTCAGTTCGACGGGTTTAAACAGGGGAATTCCATAGAATTCAATGTAATAAAATATTTTTTTTCTAGAAAGTTTATTCTTTTCATTTTCAGCAAAACTTATTTTTAGTTATTTTTTAAAACATCTTTTTGTATTTTTGTAGACAAAATTTTTGATTCCCAATTTTTTTTTTAACACCTTTTTTTTTCTTCAAATTCTGTAACTGACCGTTTTATTATTTTTTTAAAGAACCTTTTTTTATTAGACACATTATAAACATTTTTATTGGTTTAAACACCTATTAAGAGCGTAGAGTTATTTTTTTCCTGCAGTTTGGCGGTCTTTGGCAGCCAGTTCGGCGATGTTTGGCGCTCCATCTTCGGTGCACTATGGTGAATAGTGAATTCACTGAAGGGTCGTGATAAACAAAAAAATCCCTGAAGCGCAGTGTAGTGCACCAAAGTGCAAAGAACTGAAAGTTTGGTGCTTTTTGAATGACCGATCTAGTCTTTGGTACCCATTCCTCCAAGGGTGCACATATCATGGGTTGAAAACCAGGCTGCTAGAATACCTGCACCGAACACCAATTATTTTCTGTACCTCCTATACTTTATTAATCTGAGCATCCAGTCCTAATAACTGCCTTAAAACCTAATCCTGTGCCTGATTGATTACAAACTTGTTTCTCCTGACCTGACCATTGGCTCTGCATTGCCTTTTATGCGTCTCATTCTCCACATTTACACTGTGACAAAAGTCCTAGTGGACACTAAAAACCAGCTCAATTGTTGTATGTTGTAGAAGTGGACCATGGATAAATCATCTCTGCACCAACTAAGTCCTTGTTGAGTTTTAAGTGTAAACATGTACAAAACAGCATTCCTTAGATATGTAGTAACTATCTCAATGCTATTACGTATATGCCAATTTGGCACTATTAAACCTTTTACCTATGGCTACAGTCTTCCGAAACAGCAATATTAGACCTCTCAATGAGATAGAATTTATTCTGTAGTAGAAAGTGTAAACCCAGAAATATTTCTTGCAAGGGTCAGGAAAACCGTTAAAGTTTCTTATACATTTTTAAAGTAAGTAAACATCCTGTTCCCAATTTGTGCCAAACCCTCAGTACGGTTTTTTTCACCTCTTCTTCCCTTTGCATTTCTCAGTGGACGCATAGTGATTTATGGCTTTCGCCTGAACAGTCAAATCCCATTACCATAACAGAGTGACATTTGTAATTTTAATTCAGTACAGACACAAAGCCAAATCAGCCTGCCTGGTTGATAGAGTCCCAACCACACATGCGTGTGAATAAAGTGTGTACTAGAAAAATGCTTTCATTCTCTGCTAAAACCTTAGTTTGGGTTGGAGTCTTGTCATTTTGAATGAGCTCGTGTTGTCTATTTCTGCTTTCAGGATTTTAGATTTCTTGCATTTAGCCCGCAGCACCAAGTTAGAAAGTCTCCTTGGCTGCATTGATAAACCTTATTTTCAGGTTCTGAGGACAAAATGATTTGTTTATGAAAGCGGTATTATTTTTGGATGCATTGTCTACACAACCTGATGGCCGTTATAATTTACATTTTTAGGGACATAAGATAGACCTAACTATTGAAAACATCTATTTGTGATTTTGCATTGAAATACAAAGATAAATGAAAATGTATCCCCTTGGCTGGGGATGATGGTTGGGGGCGTCCTAGTGTTTCCTCGCAACATGCGGAGGACATCCCTCACGTCATTATTTAACTGCTGCCTCGGGGGAGATCGCTGCTGGTCTGGTGGAGATCCTGCGGTGGTCTGACTTCAGAAATGGACCCACAGGGGGGCATAAAATTCCCTATAGAGGAGATAGGGGGGTCCAAGGGACATCACCGTAAGGAACTGCAGTAGACCGAGCATGGCTCTTTTAATGATACCAAACATATCTAGGTTATTTGTAAAAAATATATATTTTTTCATAATGCAGCACTATTGTTCACTTTTCAACTATAAAATGAGCAATGATGCTGCACTAACTCATCTTCTCATTTCCCACAATGCCAGTAAGTGTGCAGTTGATGGCACAATGTATTAGGCTAGGGACAGATGAGCGCATTTTCTGCTTCCACCGTCAAAATGTACGTCGATGCGTGCGCACGCATTTTTTCACGGAATACGCTTAAGTGGTCAGACGACCACAGTCGCACAGTCGCAGGTACTCACCAACGCAATTCTAGGGAAATCCGGCTGTTTGAACGTTATGTAGGCCGCACACTAGCAGCGTCTGACGTCTCCTAATCACGCACACACGCTGCCATGCGGCCGCAGCGCACTCTGTACGTCTGTAGCAGCGGTTTCACGTTCTGAGAAAAATGCGTTCATTTGCCGGTTGCGTGGTGTCGGCGCACTTTTGTACGCACGTACTGCGTATATTGGCCGTCATTGGCCGTTATGTGCTGCTACTGCCGCCGTGATTTAGTGCGCCTGCACGCGCGTTCCGACTGCCCCACTCTGACCCTAGCCTTAGTATGCATTGTTTCATTGAAAACCTAAAACAACGCACTGCAGTGAGGCGTGCCAGGGGAGTCCTACGGACTCTATGGAGGGGATGCTCATGATGGCGCTTTAGCATTGCCCTGAGCATCCTGGAGCCTGCGGCCACTATGGGGCAGGCTGCTAGATTCAGCACCTGCCCCATAATCTACCAGTAAGGCTAGGGTCAGACTGAGGCAGTGCGAACGCGCGTTCTGGCGCACTTAATCACGGCCGTGCTAGCAGCAGATGCCGGGCAATGACGGCCAATATACGAAGTACGGTCGCACAAAAGTCCGGCCGTGCAACGCAAGTGGAAAATGAACGCATTTTTTTGAGAACGTTAAACCACTAGTACTGACGTACAGAGTGCGCTGCGTCCGCTAGCGGCGAGTGTGCGTGAATTGGAGACATCAGACGCTGCTAATGTCCGGCCAACATAACGTCCAGATGCAAGAAGTGTTTTATTGATGATCCGTACAAAATCACGGATGAAACTGCGCATAGTATGACCGCTATCGCGTATTCCGTGAAAAAATACGTCCATTCTTCGAACGCACATTTTCACGGACAACGTGAAAAATGCGTTAGTCTGACCCTAGCCTAAAATGGGGGCGATAAGGGGAGAGACCAATGTGGGGCATTTTACTAATTATTACACCGCTGTCCCATCACTCTGGCTTAGCTTTTATCTGTGGAATACCCATTAGGATAACTCCTTGAACTGTGATGTACTGCACACATTAGAAACCAATAAATCTTTTGTATAAAGCAAAACAATCATTCTGTATTGGGTAGAGGTGTGCATGGCTAAAATATTTGTGTTTGTTACGCTTCCAAATTTTGTTTAATATTGATTTTTTTCGTCTGAAATTTCATTTCGTGTTTTGGAACGATTCAAATTAACTGAGCACCACCGGCAATGGACAGCGAAATACGTTGCATTTCGCCGCACTTTGGTGCACTTCAGCGATCTGTATATAGAGGAATCATTCAATGTTCTCTATGGGACAATTTTGCTGCCTCCGAATTGTGCCAAACTGCATCATATTTTCCTGTCAGTTGGCCTGTGGTGCTGAATTTATTGGATGTCAGTGGAGTGTTCCTTTAATTTATTGTCATTCTCGTCACCTTGATTGAAGTCCATGGTCCTCAGTTTCAGCCCGGGAAACTGGGTCTTCAATAGAAGAGTCAAAGGGTAAAACCAGGCTGGGAAAAAAACAGAAATCCAAGGAAATAAACCCAAGGCAGGATGGCTGTAACCGCTCCTCACCTTGATTGAATTTAGTTTGCATTTACTTTGTGGCTAATTATTGTGATTTGCAATGCAGACTTTTTTTATTTTTTGCGTGTGTCGGTCAAGTGTTTTATTTTGGGTTGATCGCAGGATTTGGGAACAAGGTCATTTCGTTATATAACAAACTGATCTGAAGCAATTCATTATATGTGGATTCTTTTTTTTTTTTTTCGGAGAGACACTGAACACACACACATCCAAAAATCCAGAGACTCTGAATATTCATCCAGAGATCCTGAGACTCTGAACATACACCCAGAGACCCTGAAATTCTGAACATCCACCCTGAGATTTTGAACATTCGCCTTGAGACCCTGACAGGTTTCACTAGTGTGCATTATCACCCCATGGTCTCAATGAAGGTTATCCATTTGCCCCTTTTATTTAATAATCTCTCGACATTAATAATGTTTGATATTCTTTTCATAATTTCTCAGTATACTCTATTTGTTTATTCTATATATATATTATTTAGCTGATTCACTATTACTATTTTTCCATTCATTTTCGCTTTATTACATTTTCTTTATTTTCTGTCAGTCTTTCTTGCTATAATGGATAAACATGGTGGTTTCCTTTTAGAATCCATTTAAAAATACTAGTCCTCACATATAAAGTTCTCCATAATTGCGCCCCTGCCTACATCTCCTCCTCCCTTATTAGCAGGTATACCCCTTCCCGGCCACTTTGCTCTGCCAATGATCTGATACTATCAGTTCCTCATACCCCCAACTCGCACTTTCAGGACTTCTCCCGAGCTGCCCCCTTTCTATTGAACTCCCTCACCCGCAACATTAGACTCACCCCATCTCTCCAGTCTTTCAAGATGTCTCTGAAAACTCAGGCTTCTCTAAAGTAGTATCGGCTCACTCCTTGATCCCTCACTGTACATCTCTTGCACCATCTTCCCAATCAGCCCACATGCGCCCCGCTACTACACATACTCCAGGTACTCTCACCTACTGTGTCACCCCTCTCCTCTTAAAATGTAAGCTCTCGAGCAGGGCCCCTCTCTCCTACTGTTCCATGTGTGTTTTGTGTGTATAAATTTGTTATTCCGTCTCTCCCATTGTACAGCGCTAAGGAATCTGTCGGTGTTTTATAAATGCTTGTAACTGTAACTGATATATGTGTGGGTATGGATTATTGTATTGCCCGCTATGGTAATGAGCATCATTATGAGCCCCTTCAATAGTCAGACCGGTGCTTTCGTGCCTGCACGGTCAGTCATTTTGACCGGGTTGTATCCATGCATGTGTGTATCTGCATCATTGTCTAGGCGCCCGTCGCGATGACGTGTTTTACGTCAGTTCCGTCTGTGGTTAGTATCCTCTGTACTTTCTGTGTGTCAGTCACACGTGGGGAATAGATTTACGTTGCGTTCTATGGTGGGAGCCGAGATTTCCTATTGAAGGCTCTTTCCCCTCCTTCTTTTGCTAACTAGTAAGGCTCATAGATTGGATACGCTTGATTATACCAGGTGTGTACTTCAACCCCCGTTCCCACTCCTTATGGTATATATATGTCAGACTGCTGGTTTGGTACTCAGCTCTAGACTAAGCCCTAGCGCGGAAACGTGGGTTGATGGTTGTGGTTTTTTTAACAGTCACTACTGTTTTATTTACGCTGTATCCCGGCTTACTATTATGGTCATTTTGTGATCCTTATTATTTTCTCTCCCTTGTCCTCTACCTTTGATCTGTTTGCATGTTCTATTCTGGTAGGCAGCACGAACTGCCGAGGTATTAGCCAGTATTGATACTTATATATCCACATTAATTTGTTGCTACCTCTCTTTATTACCTTTGTTCCGTTCAGTTTAAGATTCCTGGGATGTGAGGTTTAGGTTTGAGATTATCAAGTCCTTGTGTAGACCTTTTACTGGGAGGAACTTTGTATTATTCTGCACTTTTTGGCCTGTGTTTTGTGTGTCAGTGTTTGGTTATTTCTAATAAAATTTAGACTATTTGTAGTTTATGTGCTTTCTCCTATTTTTGATGTGCTTTTGTGGTTTCGGTATATATTCTGGGTTATGCCCATGTGGAGAATAATTTGATATTGCCCTTGTATTTCTATTTTCTGTTATATTCAAATAATAAACTAACCCTAATAGTGACCCTAACCCTAAAATTGGTTCTGAATTGTGATGGTAGGCATCAAATTCAGAAGCGTCCTAAATTGAGCTTTTTTTTCTCCATTTCAGCAACTTAATTACCTCTTGGTTTTTATACGCGTCCACTAGGTGGCGACTTTTACCACAGGATGCCAACCATATGCCAACAAAAAAACACAGAGTAAATGCTCTTACTGATTGACTCAGCTCAAATTTAAGAGGGTTAATAACCCTTTTTATATTTTTTCTGAAAATCCTTTTAGATAAGTATTGAGAAAGGAAGTTATAAGTTGTGTTAAGCAAACTGTGGGGGGCAAAAGTGTCAAAAATAGCTGAATTTAAAGAATGTTTGCCAGCTTGTTACCACTTACTAGTTTATTAACCCTAAAGTATATGTGCTCTGTGTAGTTTGTTTTCTTCCACTTATTGTATAGTGATAAACTTATGTGTTACATGTTCCTATGGACATTATCAGTATTTCAGATAAATGTGATCTTAAACCACACAGTCCTGCCATTGCTAATTCAGTGTGTGTTTAACTCTTTTTCTTCTAGTGGATCTTCTGGAGTTAGGTAACACACACAATGTGTTCAAACAGCATGTATTGAATCAGAACAATCAACTGTTGTCTGTTCCTGAAATTATCAGCATCCTTACTACTGTCTATGATGGGCTGGAGCAGAAAAACAAGGAAATGGTGAACGTTCCTCTATGCGTAGACATGTGCCTCAACTGGCTGCTAAATGTTTATGACACGTAAGTAAATTCCCCTAATTTATTTACCTCATTTTAATCGCTTTTACTTCAAGCACTTACAATCTGCTGGATTGTCTTCTCTCCAAATACAGAGAAAAGTAAACACTTAAACGTGATTGCTCCTAATGTGTTTGAAGTTTTTTTTTTTTTTTAATGAATGAAACAATTTTATTTGCAAAAGATTGTAATGAGCCAAGTAGAAATTAAGACAGCGAAATTCAATTCTTCTGTTTAAATATGAACTGTACATGGAGATCCAGTAACAAGGAATTATCAAGCGCGCAATAAAAAATTAACTGCAAACCTCAAGTATTAGTCAACAATTTCTACAGCTAGTCAATTAATCACAAGTGAATTGTGTCAAAATCCGTGACTAAAAATAAATGGTACACAAGACAATTTTGGATAAATTAATAAGATAATGGACAGTTTTGCCTAGTACTAGTGAATGCTAACATTGGGGCTCAGATGTGTAACTATTACCTCCAGGATAAGTTGCCTACTATATTGCTTTACTGACGCTAACCCGTGAGAAATCACCTGGCGCATTGGTTTTGCACTAGCTTCAGCGAGCTTACTGTACCTTGTGCATCATATAATTAACATGGGGAAAGCAGTCTTTAGCGTATAATATATATATTTATATATATATATATTATATCTTCTTGCTGGCCTCCCTTTTCCCGCCTCCACCCCCCCACAATCCATTCTGAATGCCTCTGCCAGGCTCATCCGCCTCACCCTCCACTCTCTGCCGCTCCTTTCAACGGGTCCCTTCAATGGCTCCCAATCCATTGCAGAATTAAATTCAAAATCCTTACCCTAACCTACAAAGCTCTCACTAACTCAGCTCCCCATTACCTGTCCTCACTAATCACCAAATACACCCCAGCCCGCTCCCTAAGGTCAAACAGTGACCTGCCCCTAGCTTCTTCCCACATCACCTCTTCCCATGATAGACTGCAGGATTTCTCACACGCAGCCCCCATCCTCTGGAACGCTCTCCCTCGTACTGTCAGACTTTCCCCTAGTTTCCCTTCCTTCAAACGCACCCTTAAGACATTCCTATTTAGGGAAGTCTAGCGCCCGACCCACTGACGCAACCAGTCCATCAGGATCATCAGTCCATCACTCTCACCTTGCAAACCATCACTCTCACCAGTCCATCACTCTCACCTTGCAGACCATCACTCTCACCAGTCCATCACTCTCACCTTGCAGTCTTCTCCTTCTGTTTCCATCTCAACCGTTCTAGATTGTGAGTTCCCACGTGAATAGGGCTTTCGTTTCCTCCTGTACTGGTTTGTCAAATATATTGTAACCCTGTCTATATTGTGCCCATTGTACAGTGCTGCGGAATATGCTGGTGCTTTATAAATAAAGAATAATAATATAAACAAATAGTTCTGAGTCTCCTTTTTTAGGAGAGTGTGACGTCTCTGCTCAGAGCTGACGCATGCTTGATAAAGGCTCTAGCTCTAAGCCAAAACGTTGCACTCTCCATAATAAAATCAGCTCTCCAAATCGAGAGTGGTGTGATCGGCTACGCTGTACTTTCTATTGAATCACCGCGATAAAGCAGAGCGCACGTGATATGGGCTGCCAGTTAAATTCTGCGATTTAGGACTCTACCAGCATTCCCAAATGCAGGAAATAACACATCCGATGTTATTTCTAAATCAGGTATTTGTTTAAAAACTGATAGATTTAACATATTTTTAAATTACAAAAAATTCTACTTTTTTAGACTTCTTCAAATACGATATAATGTTATATTTTAGAGCAACTAAACGTATAAGACGTTAGAATTATTTATTGAAATCGCCTATTGCTAATTTCAATATTTTTATTCATTTGGAATCAAAGTATTTTTAAACAGCATGATTGCAACAAGATGTCTGTAAGAGGCAGAAGAATTAATGAATTGTATTCTTCGCGAGACATGCTGTATTACCCACTCTTTGCCTCTTACCATGTAATATACTGTCCCGCTGCGTGCGATGGTGTTGCATAAATCACAGTATTAAAGACCTGCTGAGATAACTTGGCACTAAAATATCAATGGATTAAAGACATGCTGAGATATCACAGTCCTCATAGTCAGCTTCTCATTTTTAGCCTTACATCTGATTGGAATGAATATGCATTAAAAATTTAGATTTTTTTTTTGTTGCTGTCTTTTAAAATTTAGGATTTATTATTGAATAGAAAGCTTGGTATACTGTATTTTTTATTTGACTTCTCTTGTTACTTTAGAACACAGATTCTTGTAATTTATTTTTTATTAAAGTTCAAAGACATGGGGTAAATAACAGTATGACCACTGATGAATAATAAACAAATTAGAACAGAACAGAAAAGGGGTTATTCGCAGAGAGTCAAACTTGGCCCGAAATTGAATATCCCTGTACGATCCAATTTCATGGCCATTTGGCTATTAAAGTAGGCAGTTGGCCAAATTTTGGCAAATTGCCAGAAAAATACGGTGCTGTTGGACGTCAGTGAAATTCCCCATAGAGAAGCAATGGTTAATCTATTTAGAGAACACCGAACAGCAGTGAAATGCCCTGATGTTCGTTGGTTTCATTCGGCAGGTTTATTTAGGCAAATCCCATAGGTTTCAATGTTAAAAATATTCCCGTTTTTTCCAATATCTGTTAAACTATTTATTATTTTAATCTGCAGCAAAAAGTCTTTTATTTATTTTTATTTTTTCAGGATGTTTTAGGCATTTTTCGGGATTTTTTTCGACAATTTTTTTTTCCGATTATTATTTTTTTAATAGCTTTTTTTTATATTCTTTAACCGACCTTTTTCTTATTATTCATAGGACATTATATGTTAATTCCAGACATTATCATCCAGTAGTTTTTTTGCAGTAATTTTATTTCAAATTTGACACTTTCAATCATTCTTTTTTTTTTTTTTTTTACCCCGTTCGTTGGCTTGTTGTTTTTTTTCCGATGGCTGGTCTGCGCTGTGTTCGTGTCTTTTTTCTAGCTGTTTTGCAGTGAAACGTCGTCATTTTCAGGTTTTTTTTGGCTGTTTTGTGGCGGATCGTCTGCTTTTTTAGGATGCTATCGGCTTTTTGCGGCGGTTTTTAGGTTTGAATGGGCAGTTTTGCAGCGGTTTTTCAGATGCAGTAGGCGGCTTTTCCATGCACTTCGGGGATCCTGCTGTGAATGCTGAATACACCGCAGGGTCTGGGAATTAGATTTCCCGAAGTACGGGGAACGAAAGAGCAACGAAATTCCAGTGGAATTTTGGTGCTCTGTTAATAACCCTGAAAAAGAAACAACCGAACCTAATGCTGCAGTTAAAAAATATAGAAATGGCCAAATATCCCAGTTCTTTTCACTGAAATAATCTTGAATGTTGGCATATTCAGTTGGAGAACATCCCCATTGATAAAACCAGTTATCTAGAAGTATGTTATAGATTTCATCATTTCACTATTCATGATCAATAGATGCTAATGCCACCATTCTCATTGTAGGGGCCGGACAGGTAAAATCCGTGTTCTTTCTCTGAAGATTGGCCTGATGTCTCTGTCAAAGGGGCTGCTTGAAGAAAAATACAGATGTAAGTACAAAACTTTTATTTTTTCTTTCATTCGTGGTAATTTGGAATGTATGCATCAAGTTTTTTTTAACATAAGGAAAGATTTTAATCCTGGATTAAAATGCAGATTGTAACACCATATTAGCCAACAACATTCAATAAGGCAGTACTTTTCGATTGTACACAAGACAGATATATGGATGGTGAGCAAGGCAGTGTGCTTTTTTGCCTATTTTATGACTTGCTTTTGCTTTGTAGAAGGAACGCAGGAAATTGCCATGTTTACAAACCACTCGCATATAATCCTTGGCAGGGTTCATTGACTTTAAAGGCTATTCAACTTAATTAATACCCAATAGATAAGCTTAACAATTCCCTCATCTGAGTTATTAGAATGTTAATACTGTCATCCTAAAATACACTTTTGTTTTACTAGGGTTGACAGTCAGTCTGTTTCTCCTAATATGTGTAGTATCCATTTCACAGGGTCTTCCTGTCCTCAAAGACTTTCTTTCTTCTATTAAACAGTGGTTTGGAAGCCACAATCTCTTCATGTGTACTTCATTAACCCCCTTTACTACCAAGAACAAGTGTAATCAGTCTTCAAAAGTACCTGCATGTGCCCCTACACCGAGTATCAAATTCTTCTGCAAATGGGCACCAGAACACATCAGACATGACAGCCCTTGTTTTGAAATGTTTGAAAAGCTTTGAGTTCTGTTTTTTCATTTAAGGAAACACAGAGCCCAAGCTGTAATATATATGTAGTAGCACGTTATTGAACAGCAGAAGGACTCTGTATTGAAATATACAATACAGACGCTTACGTATTTGTGACTGGTTGGGTAATAGACAGTGGGCCACATTACAATCTTGGTGCTAATGTTAACGCTCACCTGCGTGAGCATTAACGATAGCCGCGGTGGCTACCGCATATTACAATCCAAACGCTAATGGGTTAAGTAACCCGCTTGCATTTGGTACCTTGCGCTTTTCAGCGCGAGGTTACTGTACTTTGCGCACCCCATGTTAAGTATAGGGAGCACAAAGTGTTAATCAGCGTTAGTATTATAAACAATCTACTAGCGCTGATTAACATCTGGCTGTGGTTAGCAAAAAGTTAACCACAGCCAGGACTTGGTGTTAACGGATACCGCTTCTGCAGAAGCCGTTAAAATCATCCAAAAAAAAAGTGATCGTATACTCACCTCCTGTCCCGCGGCGAGGACCGTGGCTCCAACCGCCTCTTCTGTCCGGCGGGAGCAGGGAAAGACTGGGGGAAAAAGTTCCTCAGTCTCCCCCTGCATATCACTACGCCGACCGGCCAGATCTCGCGAGGCGAGATCCGGCAGGTCATGTGACCGCCGGCGTTTGCCTCAATGGAGTCCTATGGACTCCATCGAGTGGATGCTCGCAGCAACGCTCAGCGCTGCCACAAGCATCCTGAGGCTTTGCGCCCGGTAACAATGCAGGTAGCTTTTTTAGCGCCTACATTGTAATTCCACGTTAAAACGAGGGTGCTAGGGGGAAAACTGCGGCTGCAGTTCTTCCTCCCTAGCGCCCCCGTTTTAGCGTGGAGAATGTAATTTAGCAAAGTGGGTTTCCCTAAATCCGCAGTCTCCTGCCAATTGTTTTATGGAAAACAACTAGGCAGTGAAAGGCTTAATGCATGACTAAGATTGTGAGCTTGAGAAATACATTGTAGTAGACCCAAAGTAACCATTTTAATCATTTTCTATGTAATCCGACAGATGGAAAACTACTAACATGTGTGTAACCTATGTATTTGATGTTTGGAGTGGGAAGGGTTCAGACATGGGACTTGATTTAAATAGATCAGCAGATATTTAGAAAAAAATATCGGCTACTTGTGAAGAATTTTTTTTTTAAAAATATCAGCTGTTTCCGTAGAAAAAAATGAATCTAGAACCAATATTCAAAAAACGCCACTGGTGGGAAAAAACCTGTTCAATCACAGGGCAGAAAAAGCTTATATTTGGCCAGCAGCATTTATATTTGTGGCTTTAAGGCTGGGGTCAGACCAGCGCACTTTTAACGTGCGTTCTGGCGCACATAATTACGGCCGCACTAGCAGCAGATGACGGGCAATGACGGCCAATATACGATGTACGGCCGCACAAAAGTCCAGCCGTGCAACGCAAGTGGAATTTGAACGCATTTTTTTGAGAACGCTGAACCGCTAGTACTGACGTACTGAGTGCGCGGCTGCGGCATAGCGGCGTGTTTGCGTGATTAGGAGATGTCAGACGCTGCTAATGTCCAGCCTACATAACGTCCAGATGCAAAAAGAGTTTTATTGACAATCCGTACAAAATCACGACCGACAATGCGCGTCGTCTGACCGTTTTTGCGCATTCCGTCAAAAAATACGTCAATGCGTTCGGACGCACTTTTTCACGTTCACGTGGAAAAATGCTTTCGTCTGACCCTAGCCTTACCCCTTAAGGACCACTACTGATTTACAAAGTACATCGTGGGGAAAATTCCCCTTAAGGACCAAGGACGTACTATGTACGTCATGGTCCTTTAACCCCCCTCCCTCCCTATACTTACCTCTCTGGCTGGGCTCCCGTGGCGGTCTGGCAAGCTTGAAGCCTGCCCCACCTATTTATGGGGCCCAGCCAACACGATGAAGTCATCACCGTTCGTGATGTCATTGCCAGGCAGTGTTACCTGCAGTGGAGAATGGGAAAGAGTAGGGGGGCTCCTTTGGATCCCTCTCCCTCCCAAACGGCTAAAAAAAGCAAAGTACCGCTGGCGAGGGCAGAGTCTGCTTTTTTCAGCTGTGTCTTTCTTTAACTCCTTAGGTGCTGGATCGCCTTTCCAATGTTACCAAACGTGACTACGTTTGGTGTAAAAATAAATTTTTAACAAAAATTTATAATAATAAAAAATTAATTTAAAAAAGTAGGTTGTTTTAAACCAAATTTTTGTCTGAGGGGTATAATAAAATAGGACTTCAATTGGCATTTAAACATGATGAGTTTAAAACGGTCAAAATGAGCTCAGCGCACAGAGGTGAAATGGCTCAGCAGTGAAGGGTTTAAAAAGCAAAAACAAGTAAAAATTGAGTATTTGTAATCTCATGACAAAATTTCAAAACTATTTAGCCAGGGCCTTTTTTGGCGGATTTTGTGGATTCAATTTTTTAAAACTGTGTTTTTTCCATTTTTTCATTATGTTTCATATTTTTTTATAGTAAATTATACGATATGATGGAAATAATGGTATCTTTAGAAAGTCCACTTAATGGCGAGAAAATTGGTATATAATATGTGTAGGTTGCATAAACGAGTAAGAGGAAAATTTGACCTAAACACAAACAGTGCAGAAACGTAAAAACAGCAGCGGGCATGTTCGGACTGACAATCGTAAAACCGCCTGATCACTATGGGGTTAAACATGACTATTGGCAATAACTGATGTTTAACAAGATATTTCAGTCTCATTCCTTCTATTTCCCTGCCTGAACATCCATTTATCAACACCTTTCAGCACTTGCAAATTTTTTAGGAATCTGCACTCCAATAAGTTTGAATTGAATCAGTATAGCTGATATTTCCATTGAAAAGTATAGCCTCGAGAGCCAATATTCGATCCAATATTTTATCGGGAATTGAAGTGCCAGTAAACCCGCATTTGTATCTAACAAACCGAAAAGAGGCTGAAACGGTCACAATTTTTGGCCACTAGGGTGAATTAAATCTACCACATGGTTAGGAGACTTAAAAAACTGTATTTGGTAGGGATGTGCACCGATTCTTTTTTTCGGTTCGGATCGTTCGGATTTTGAAAATTGACGATTTTCTTTTCGGCTCGTTTCATTTCGGCTCGTTTTTCGTATCGACTTTTTTTCCGTGATATCGGAAATTTTCGTGTTTTTTGGAACGTCTGTTCTCCTCGTTTCAAAGTGTCTCTTCCTGTTGAGTGAAAGTTAAGTTACTAATGGTTTTTCGGATCCGATATTTCTGTCAATACGATAATTCTGTCGATACGGTAAGTCTGCCGATTCGATCGTTTTTTTTATTAAATAAAGATCCTTTTTTTCTTATATGCATTGCACAACTTTATTTAATCATATTAAAATGGTATGAAAGGAACAAAAATGAACAAAACGATTTAAAAACCCAAAACCGACCCAAGTGGTCTGACTTTAAAAATAAAAACCAGAATAAAAGGTTTTAAAAACGGAAAAAAAGCTGAACAAAATTATCAGAAACGGAAAAAAAAAAAACTGAAAAAATAAAATGATTTAAAACGAAAAAAAAATTAAAAAGGAATGCAGCATATGAATCCGCACACTGCTGGGAACAAGCGCCTCTCTGCGCGGTATAATTAATGCAGCATATGAATAAGCAAACTGCGGGGAAGCGCCTCTCTGCGCGGTATAATTAATGCAGCATATGAATACACACACTTTTGGGAACAAGCGCCTCTCTGCGCGGTATAATTAATGCAGCATATGAATCCACACAATGCAGGGAAGCGCCTCTCTGCGTGGTATAATTAATGCAGAATATGAATCCACACAATGCGGGAAAGCGCCTCTCTGCGGTATAATTAATGTATACGTCTGTGTTATATGTATATGTATCCTGTCTGTATATTATAACTGAAAATGCAATAAAATTAGAATTTCAAATAATTTACAATGTGTAACGTGTTTTTTTTTCACATTTTAACATGCAAGCGTTAACGGTTATATTTTCTATGAGTTGCGCTTGTTAAAAAAATTAGAGATGGGGACTTGTTACATAAATTTTTTTGGGGGAAAATTACACAATTTTTAACAAACGCAACCCATACAAAAATCGTTAGTGCAGCATCATTGTTCACATTATAATTGAATGGGAACAATATTGCCGCATTAGCAAAACAAAACAAAAAAAAACACCTTTTTTTTTTAAATTTATTTATTTTTTAATATTTTATTTAATTTTTAATTTTTAATTTTTTTAATAAACATTTAACATGGTCATGTTTGGTATGGTTGGAAAGACCATGCTCTGGCCGATCCAACAATACCAAACATTAACCCCTAGGTGCCACGGATCGGGAGATAGGGGTATCATTGGAACCCCCTATCTCCACCATTGGTGGCAACTAGGGGGTTAACTCCAGAATTTACTCTATCCAAAGTCCCGATGTGAAACATTGGGACTTTGGATAGATTTCGACTATTTTATTTTTTTAACTTTCGGATAGTCGAAATCTATCCAAAGTCCTGATGTTTAGGCAGTCTGATTTTCTAACGGTCAGGATCAAGACGCTGGACAGCAACAGTGCTATCCATCGTGCTGATGGTTAGAAAATAGTAATGCATATATGATTAACGGACTTACTCTATCCAAAGTTCCGATGTGAAACATCAGGACTTTGGATAGATTTCGACTATCCGAAAGTTAAAAAAATAAAATAGTCGAAATCTATCCCAAGTCGCAATGTTTCACATCGGGACTTTGGATAGAGTAAATTCTGGAGTTAACCCCCTAGTTGCCACCAATGGTGGAGATAGGGGGTTCCAATGAACCCCCTATCTCCCGATCCATGGCACCTAGAGGTTAATGTTTGGTATTGTTGGATCAGCCAGAGCATGGCCTTTCCAACCATACCAAACATGACCATGTTAAAAGTTTATTAAAAAAATTAAATACAAAAATAATAAAAAATTTATTTTTATTTTGCTAATGCAGCAATATTGTTCCCATTCAATTATAATGTGAACAATGATGCTGCAATAACGATTTTTGTATGGGTTGCGTTTGTTAAAAATTGTGTAATTTTCCCTCAAGAAAATGTATGTAACAAGTCCCCATCTCTAATTTTTTTTAACAAGCGCAACTCATAGAAAATATAACCGTAAACGCTTGCATGTTAAAATGTGAAAAAAAAAACACGTTACACATTGTAAATTATTTAAAATTCTAATTTTATTGCATTTTCAGTTATAATATACAGACAGGATACATATACATATAACACAGCTGTATACATTAATTATACCGCAGAGAGGCGCTTTCCCGCATTGTGTGGATTCAGATGCTGCATTAATTATACCTCGCAGAGAGGCGCAGTGTGCGTATTCATATGCTGCATTAATTATACTGCGCAGAGAGGCGCTTGTTCCCCGCATTGTGCGTATTCATATGCTGTATTAATTATACCGCGCAGAGAGGTGCTTGTTCCCCGCAGTGTGCGTATTCATATGCTGCATTAATTATACCGCGCAGAGAGGCGCTTGTTCCCCGCATTGTGCGTATTCATATGCTGCATTAATTATACCGCGCAGAGAGGCGCTTGTTCCTCGCAGTGTGCGGATTCATATGCTGCATTAATTATATCGCGCAGAGAGGCGCTTGTTCCCCGCAGTGTGCGGATTCATATGCTGCTTTAATTATACTGCGCAGAGAAGCGCTTGTTCCCCACAGTGTGCGTATTCATATGCTGCATTAATTATACCGCGCAGAGAGGCGCTTGTTACCCACAGTGTGCGTATTCATATGCTGCATTAATTATACTGCGCAGAGAGGCGCTTGTTCCCAGCAGTCAGCGGATTCATATGCTGCATTAATTATACTGCACAGAGAGGCGCTTGTTCCCAGCAGTCAGCGGATTCATATGCTGCATTCATTTTTTTTTTTCGTTTTAAATTATTTTATTTTTTCTGGTTTTTTTTTTTTCATTTCTGATAATATTGTTCAGCTTTTTTTCCGTTTTAAAACTTTTTATTCTGTTTTTTATTTTTAAAGTCAGACTACTTGGGTCATTTTGTTTTTTTTTAAAACCTTTTTGTTCCTTTCATACCATTTTAATATGATTAAATAAAGTTGTGCAATGCATATTCATAAAAAAGAAAAGGATTTTTATTTAGTAAAAAACGATCGAATCTGCAGAATTATCGTATCGACAGAATTATCTTATCGACAGAATTATCGTATCGACAGAAATATCGGATCATTGGAAATGATACAAAATTACAGAATCAGCGATATAACCAAAGAATACGATTTGAATACTGAAATGGAACCGGAATCACGAACGGAACTGAAATCACGATTGGAACGAAAATGAATTTCGATTTTACACATTTCAAGTCCATACGAAAATTCCAAAAACTTTTCGTATCGGCTCAGAAATCTTTTCGGATCTGCTGTTTTCGGATCCGATCCGATTTGGAAAATCGGCTGAATCCGAAGCCACGAATCGGGACAATTCGTGAAAAATCCGAAATCACGAAAAACACGAAACGCACATCCCTAGTATTTGAACATCTATACTTACTAAAAGTGCTTTGGTTATTGAAATATAGGTCCACTGATAAAAATATTCACCCCCCCCAAGTGGATTTTTGGAAAATGGTAAAACACGCATTTTTTTTATTTTTGAATATCGGTTTTTGAGATCTAGGTATCCTGTTTAAACTATTCACCCTCTTTACCACCCCTTAGTTGTGGAATTTCCAAAAATCCTTCCATAGTGGGTGCCTACGTCATAAAAACAATGTACCTTCAAAATTTCACGTTCCTAGGTTAAATGGTCTGAGTTGGGTGTTGATGAGTCAGTCATCTATATATAAAATTACAGGCTCAAGACAAGACTAATCATGGACTTTAGAATCAAATTCAAAGTATAGAAGGGGTTTATTTACAGTATGCAGTCGCAATAGCAGAACCGCAAGGGCGTGACTAGCAGGGAAGCCATTATTATTTACCGTTGGGGCCGTGATGGCTTACGTGAAAACCAAAGCGTCTGTCATGGAATATAACCCATTATGTTTGTATTCTGTATTTTTTGGAAGCTGCATTAATATAACCTTACTTTCATCATTAGAAATACCAGTATACAGGATATCTAAACATTTTTATTATTGCATTTATAGTATTTGACTCAAAGGCCATTTCTGCCAGTATGATGATAATACAGCCCTGTTTATTTATTTGCAAAGTATTTTACCAGGATACATACATTGAGATTTCTCTTATTTTAAAGTATGTCTTGGTATGTTTGAAATTGTGAAGGCAACACCATCTAAAGTTTAGAAACTTTCATTCTTGCAATATTTCTATAAAGGTAAATGAACAATTAAAATGAAATTCCATAATTGAAAAATTAGAAAGTTGAAATTTTTACCTTTTTTTACTGCACAGATAAGTTTTTATGCACAATTGCTATTTTACCACACAACTAAGTGTTAACAATGCGTACTATGTTTCAAATAAATGCTGCAATACATTTCTTTCTACCCAACGTGCTTGGCAGTGAAAGCTTTGAGCTCTGAGACGCAGTTCTCTGAATTGCTCTGATGTGTAAATGACTTCTGCAATAATAAACTTTATTATTTGCTGTGTGGAGGCTTTTAATCTCACTTTTTTGCCCTCCATCACAACCTAAATGAGTACTCATTTGCCTTAGGGCTAAAGCATCAAACTGCAACTGGTCACGGTCCATCTCCTGCTGATGAGGGCATTATAAGCCCGAAACAGCTGTACAGGAGTGGCTGTGACTTGTTGCATAAACCTAACCTTTGCTTTAAAAAAAGCCATCTAGTATGGCATGGCACTGGCAAGAGGGTTCTATGTTGAAATAGACCCAGGATGCAAAAAATTTGAGAAATTGCAAACATCATTTGCATGTCTTACCCAGAGTTCCTTGCTGCATATGGGGAATGTAGCACATGACCTCTGTGAAGCTGTTCTCTGAATTGCTGAGATGTGTAAATGACTTCTGCAATAATAAACTTTATCATTTGTAGTGAAAGGGTTAAATATACTGTTTCCCAGCAATTTCCTCTGACTCCAAAATAAAGATATCCTTAATAAAATCCATAGCCATGATATAGGTGCGCTAAAATGGGATCATTTAAAAAAAAAAAGCTGTGTTTTTTAGTTCAACCCAAGGCAATCCAGTGCATTGACGGATGATGGCAAAACATTCCCTCAGCTGTCTTTTATTCTGTACACATTGCAAAGCAGACAGCTCGCTCCTTAACTAACTAATTAAAACGAATTTTACTACAGCATGCATAGAACAAAATTACACAAATCCACCAGGAATAATGTTTCATGCTAATTTCCAAGATGAACATTAAAGAATCCAGATTTATCAGTATTTAGGACTATTCACTCACTATCACATACACATTACAAAATGATAAACCGTATGCATTGCTGCAGAGAAGAAACCTTTTTACGTTCCCTTTTATTGCTCTTTTTATGATCATTATACCCATACTAATGCAAACAAGGTGTTCTTCAGAAACTCAACTAATTAGAATTTCTGAGGCCCATGGTAGTCTGTATTCAGAAAGCCATGTCTGACAGACATGCAATATACAGTATATAGTGCAATGGTTTGCTGATTGTCTTTCCATGGAATTACCACTGACATAATTCTTTTATATATTTTCCAACAGTTTGTAGAACAAAAATATCAAATTCAGTTTCTGCATCTTTCATAGTTGTTCCAAGCACTGATAAACCCTACGATTTACTACATCAATTGTGATATTGACTGGTCCATAGACATGAGCTTCCTGTATGTCATTAGGGATGAGCCTTCGGTTCAGATCTGTTCGGAGTTTGAATCGAACATCGGCTGTTCGAAAGTTCGAGTACTTCGAACTTTTTTGGGACGGTCGCCAAAAGTTCGAAATTTTTTAAGTATAAAAAATGCTTAAAAAATACTACAAAATCTAGAAATAAAGAGACTCTTTACTTCAGAATATTATAAGCAACGGTTTATTAAATATTGAGTTAAAACAGGAATATTTTTAACATTGAAGCCTATGGGATAAAACATTCTTGTTACTAAAACATCAGGCAGACACGGCCCTCTAATCAGGCACTGTAGAGGGCAGCCTGCTGGGGCCTCCCAAGGATCCCCTTGAGGAGCATGCAGCCGCCGGATGACAGAGCTGCGACTGTGCGGGCTAGCCGCCTGGTGCATGTGGCAGAGACAGGCGGCGCAGGGAGGGAGCCACTGCACCTGCGGCCACGGCAGACCCCTCCCCCCCGCAACCAGGATCCAGGGAGCCCCCACTGACCACCAGGCTAAGGTAAGGTGACACATTTCTAAAAAAAAAAAAATCCGAAGACATTTTTAAATGTCCCCAGGAACATAAAATAAAACTTTTTCTTTCTTTCTCTACCTTGATGAATGTATTTAATTATATATATTAGATACATTCAGACAGGTAGAGGGGGTGGCATGTGGGCTGCGCGGGGTCTCAGGCAGGGGTTTGTTTTTTTTGTGTGTATATCTTTAGCAAATTTATAGGGGAAGGTAAGGGCAGGTATGAGATAGATATATATATATATATATATATTACACGAGAGGGGCAGCACTTATATATATAAATATATATATATATATTTGATATATATCTATATTCTTATAAATATATATATATCCAGACTTGTATTTTACACACATTTTGGCAACTAATTGCCCCCCACCCCCATTTGGCTGATCCCTCCAGAAGAAATGTTGAACCCGATAGAGCAGAGGATAATATATATATTCTCTGCTCTGTTGGGTTCAACATTTCTTCTGGAGGGATCAGCCAAATGTTGCGGTGCATTTAGTTGAGATTGTCCACATGCCACCCCCCCATGTGCGTATGTGTATATATGGTCTGAGGTCTGTGGGTGGGTGTATATATATCTGCGTGTTGATATATACGTGTATATATAGGTCTGCGTGTTGATATATACGTATATGTCTATGTGTGGTATCAATGCATCCCTACTCTATACAAAGCGCTCCGTGTCCCTATAATATATATGATCAGCGGTTACCTTTTTTTATATTTTTATACTATTCCTATTAAATTAACAGTAATTTTTTATGTATTTTATTGAGTAGAAACTTTTTTTGCCTATATAACATGTGCTTTGTTAAAATAAAACGGTTTTGTGTGTACATTTTAATTTAGTTAGTGGATTCCTGTCCAGTGCGGTGAGAAGCAAACGTAATGCAGTGTAGACACGCTGCGAGGTGGAGCGGAGTGAAGTCAAGCCTGCAAAATGTTTGCTTCTCTTCGCTTCGCTATGCTGTGCATCGCTACACGCTCAGTGTGTCTCAGCCTTTATTCCCGCATCGCTAGCTTACTGAATCAGTTTGTATACTTGTTACTGACCCTGCTTGTTCTGAGGACCCGATCTGTTGCCGACTTTGCCTGCCATTTGACTATTCTCTAATATGTGTATTCCCTGCCTGTTCTGTTTGCTTCCTGTTGCTACTGGTGTATGCCGATTCTCAACATATACAGTAGTGCAGTACAAGTGCCTAAACATTGCTGACCCGGTTTTGTTATAGCTGCTGATGTAACTGAATAGATCAGGGATCTCTTCTGCATTACCAAAACCTCCACCACTGCACTCTTCCACAATACCTCAGAGGGGTTACGGTGTGAAGGCACTTGCTGCCACCAAAGGCAAAATATTTGGGAGCACTGACGCCTGTACCAAATTCATATCATTTTAATATTTGACCACAGGGTCCAACCCTGCACTCTTCCACAATACCACAGAGGGGTTACGGTGTGACTGCACTGTTGCCGACACTAAAGACCCAATTTTAAAGCACCTATTGTTACTTTCATCCAAAGCCCTGCATAAGTTTCACCATAATTTAGCCAAAAAAATCACTGAACTTGTTCTGCATGTCCTAAAACGTCTCCTCTTTTCATACAGGCTGCCACCCCAAGCAGTTGTTTATGAATAGATTAAAGGAAAACCATTTACCGTCATTTGAAATGTCATTTTTTTTTGTTTTTAAATGTTTCTATACATCCTACAAATCTGCCACTTCACGGGCAGGTTATGAGGACCTCCCAGGCACAATATTTGAAGGATTTTTTCATTTTTATTCTTTACCTTTATTTCATGGAAAACTCACTGTTCCTTTAAAAACTTTTTTTTTTTAACTTTTTGTCCTTGTTTCCTGTCCCCTAGGACACTACCCGGACCCCTATACACCTTTTATGGCAAATATCTAGCATATATGCCCTCTTGGAGGGCACTCTAAAAATCTAACGTTCGGGTCCCATTGACTTACATCGAGTTCGGATCGTGTTCGAGTTCGAACTCGAACTTTTGAAATTATTCGAGTTCGAAGTCGAACCGAACACGGGGGCGTTCGGCTCATCCCGATATGTCACCATTGCAACAAAACCTATTTTTATTTAGCAGAACGGAGCTGAAAACTAACACGATTTTCAAATGTGTCCTAAGCAAAATTATCTGCCAAGCCTTTACTGCAGTTATCTAAAACAAGCTGTACCAACGGTGATCTATATTTTCGATTTCCCAGTTCTGGTGCTGAAGAGCTGCTATGATCATCTCATCTCAGCCATTCTGATATACAGTTTTCCAATTGCTTCTCAAGGGTCCACATGATGTTTTATTGCAGTTCCTATAGCCTATATTTTATTAAAATATTTGGCAAGGGAATAATATCAATGACCAAAATGGGACTTCAGAGAACTGGAGCTTAGAGTTTCGTTGGAAGAAGCCCGATGACCTTTACTACACATAGAAGTCGTTCTGTAGAGTTGCCTTAAAGCATTTCTCTAAAACTTAAAGTTCTGCATTATACAGTACCAATAATTGTGTTACTCACGCCTTACATTTAGAAAATGGTCTTCCACTGGTACATGCGGGCCAGAGGAACTTCAATAAAAGAAGGGTTTAATCATCTGACGTCTTGGTGGTATTTAAATTTTTTTTCAATATGACTAAAATATTCATCAATGACAACGAAGTAGAAATTGGATATTTTCTATGCATCTTGTTCAGAAATCATTCTTGAAACTCTGAATTTCATGAAAGCAGACCTGTCACCTCACAAAATGCTCTCATTAATCAGTAAAATAAGAAAGCGCTATGTATATGTTCTTAACATTTTATATGGGTCAGCAGTTCTGAAATATACCTGTCATGAAAACTGACCTTGTTCCTTTATAGAGAATAACATTTTCTCATTTTATCTGTACCATGTCGTGGACAATTGACCATTGAATATACAGTTGAGGGATATCCGAGGCTTGAGTTGAAGTGCATTTTAATGTATTATGCCTGTGGCCAAATCAAATCCTATAGTGGTATACCAGTTACGACTTTTGGTGCAGCTTATCTATTTGGATAGTACGTTTCTAGAGTATAGTATTTTTATATTGGAAAGAAATGTTATGCTATGATATGTTTTGTAACACGCCTGCTGTCTGGTTTTCGCAGATCTCTTTAAAGAAATTGCTGGGGCAGGAGATACTTGTGATCAGCGGCAGCTCGGGTTGTTGCTTCACGATGCAATTCAAATTCCACGTCAACTTGGAGAAGTGGCAGCCTTTGGTGGAAGCAACATTGAACCCAGCGTGCGCAGTTGTTTCCAATATGTAAGTGCATGTTCAATAGACTAATGGTCCACAAACCAAGATGACACTTCAAGACATCTCATGAATGTGCTTTGTCTGGCAACAGAAAATTGTTTGTTATACTCTGCAAAGAATTCAAACAACTCCCTCCCATTAGAAGGACATGAAGAGATCTTGTTTTTAGTCATTTCTGGTTTTCAGTAGGACAAGACAAAGCTATAGTTAGTAGACATGTGCACAGCACAAAATTTCGTTTTGAACTAATGGATTAGTCCTAAAATGCAATTTATTTAGTTGCTAAAGAAATTCGTTTTCAGTTCTTTAGTATGAAAACTAATTTCATTCATCCGAAAACTAGTGGATACAATTACTATTATAGTGGCTCCTCAGAGGGCTGAGATCGCTGCTTGTTACAGTATCTCTCACTCTCAGCACAATGTGGGCCATATTACATAGTTGGTGCTAACATAACCAGAGCTGTTGTAAACTCCCAGAGCCATTATAGTCTATGGAGGTTTTCAGTTTACAACAGCTCTGGTTAAGTTAGCACCAACATTGTAATACTGCCTCGTGTCGGCAAAGCTGTTACAGTAACTGACTGCTGCTCATCACAGCGCTCAGAGTTTCAGTAAAACTAGTAAATATAATTTTATATACAACAGGTTAGAACAATATTATTTTCTTGTTTTACTGAAACTATGAGCGCTGTTACAGTCAGTTACTGTAACAGCTGAGCCTGATACATTGTACTGAGAGATAATGTAACAAGCAGCAATCTCAGCGTCACAGCCACTTTAAAGGGCTTAAAGGGATTTAAGGGCTAAAAAAAGGCTCCTCTCTGTATAATGTTTAGAACATCCTCTTGCATTAATTAATACCCCTCTCTGTATAATGTATACAACATCCACCTGCATTAATTAATACCCCTCTCTGTATATATTAGTAAAATCCTCCTGAATTAATTAATGTCCCTCTCTGTATAGAACATCCTCCTCAATTTATACCTTTCTCTGTATAATGTATATAACATCCTCCTGCATTAATACCCCTCTCTGTTAAATGTATAGAACATCCTCCTGCAATTAATTAATGCCCCTCTCTGTATAGAACATCCTACTGCTTTGGCATGTGGAGGATGCAGAACTTCGGATGTTGCGATGTTGCGCTCTTCATTGCTGGTCTCCTTCACTCATCAATGTAATATCACAAAAAGGACTGAAACTAAAATGTAGTGCATTTTATTTTAGTTCTTTCGTTTTTGTACTGAAGCAGTTTCGTTTCTCTTGAGTCATACTAAAACTAAATTTTCCCAAAATTCGGACTAAATCGTTTTAGTACTAAAACGAATGCACATGTCTAATAGTTAGATGTTTGAGTTTATATTTGTATTTTGCAAGCCTAGACCGATGTAGCAGAAATAGACATTCAGCAGAGCAGGGATTTATTGGTTTGCATAATTATTACTAATGATTTATGACGTAACTATAATATATATATATATATATATCTAATATATATGCAGTATATATATAGCTACTATGCAAGCTCACTTACAGAATTCATGTATTTGAAGTGGAACTTATGTCATCATCGGCTCTACCATGGACTTCCTCCTCAATTATATATTTATGAACATCTGAAGAGCAGGGTACCATTTACAATTTATTCTGTTATGTTTTTAGTTTCATTTTACTACAATCCTCCCATTAACAGCAAATAGATGACTAAGGGCTAAATTACAATCTTCGCGCAAACGTTTGCACCAGCGCAAAAAAAACATTAACGCCAGGGGTAAAACCATTTACGCCGAATGCCATATTACATCGTCAGCGCAACAAACGCGCGTTATCATCTACCGTGGGTGAACCTGTGCGAACGCTGCGCGAGCTTACTGTACGTTGCGCATCCTATACTTAACATTGTGAGCGCAAATGCGTATGTGCGCTGGTACGCGGATGGTATTACAATCTATGCACAGTTTGTAACGCACAGCCTTTGCACCCATAATTTTAGCAACTCCTAAAAGCTGGTGTTAATGGCACATCTGAACAACCTGGCCGAACCCAAATACACCAGCCCATAAAAAATAATGCCGCAAAGTATAGTTACACATTCTACTCATACCAAAGCAATAAAATGGAGAAGTTGTGTGTGCATGTATTATTGCTGCAGCATATATGCTCAGATTGACTTTGGCAAGGGCAAAATCGTAATGTGAGATAATTGTGGTTCTTAATTCTGATTGGCTGAATCACGTGAAAAAAACAGTGCGCACACTGATTTCTGCACGTGACTGTACTGCGCGAGCATTTGTGCGCATCTGGTTTACGTGCGTTATTGATCGACGGATGAAGAAACGCAAGAAGATTGTAATTCCAGCGGTGATTTGCGTGCGTAAACGTTAACGCTTGGCGCACAAATTCACGCATTGCGCAAGCTTTTCTGCGCGAAGATTGTAATATAGCCCTAAGTATCTTTCCTTTATATGATAACTGTCAGAAGAAATGAAAGCATATGTAATAGCTACAATCCTCATATCTATAGTGGTTATAATGACTAATAAAGTGGCCCTGTCTGTAGTCCTGTAGAGTTATGCTACTTTAGTATATTAGGATGAGTGACAATAAAAACAGCATTTCTATTATGCACATTATAGTGTTAATGTCTATAGCATGGATTTAGATCTATATATTTTGAATGACTTAATCATTTCCTGCAGCTGGTTCTTTGCATCCGATAGATGTTTGTGTTGTCTTTTTCAAAAAGTATAGTTTTTATGCTGGTAAATAGGTTGACTGGCGCGAGCTCGTTGAGTATTGAAAGCAAACCGAGAAGCAGGTGGTAAGATAAATGAAGACGTCTTTAAATATGTCAGCTTTTGAAAGATGCGTCTGTTCACCTAGATTGCTACATTCACATTTCTATTCAGCCGCTCCGATTTATCTTTACCACCTTTCCACTGTGCGTTTTTAAAGCCATCTTTCTACAAGCTATTTTCTTCCATCTCAGCCAGGATATATCAACCTGCAACCTTCTAATGCCACATGGATGAATTCCTATTCTAAGTAATGGGAACTCTAGTCTATTGCATCTACAGCTTGAAGGCAGAAGGTGGCAAACCTAGTTAATTACTGTAGATACTCGAGTATACCGCTAGAGTTTGGTGACAAAAATTTACCTTAAAATTGGAGGGGTCGCGTTATATTCGAGACATCTGCATCGCGTGTAAAAAAATAATTTAAAAAATTGCCTTGCTCTGGATCCCAAGTCTCCCGGAAGTTCCGGTAGTCTCACTGAAGTGAATGCAGGCTCCCTGATGCTTGCAAACACTTCAGGAACTCCCGGATTCGGGAGAGGTGGGATCCATCATGACCAGAGGCAAGCTCGGTTTAAGCCAATCAATCACCTCGCTCGCCTCCACTGCCCATCTAATCGCTAGTAAAGAAGACAGATGGCCGGCAGCTTCATACTTAGTAACAACTGCAATCATTATACAGCAGAACCCCCTGGCCTGAGGGGGAGCCTGACTGTGTTGAGAGAAACTGGAAGGATTTTAATTGTTTACTGGTACAGTATACCTTTATAACTATGCTCCTTGCGTTATATTTGAGTCTTGAGTATTCTCTCATTTCCATAATAAATCTCTATCCATTGCGTTATATTCGGGTCGCGCTATACTGTATATATACGGTAGTACATTTTTGTGGTAGGTGTTGGGTACATAGTAAGTAATTAAAAAAGTCATAGTTTTACCTCAATTCTGTTATTACAGCTAGAAATGCTGTACTCATTAAATTACTAATAGGCCACAATTAATTTGTGAAGGCAATGTCTTTCTAGAGATTTTTTGCTAAACTATTGCGTTACTGTAAAGAGTGGTTATATTATACGCATTAATTGGCTTTAATTTTATTTTTGAAATCGCTTACAGTTATGGTCTTTGGAGCAGAAAATGGGTTTCTATCTGTGGTTCTTTTTTTTTTGTGGGTCCCCATTGGTATTAATAGGCACATAACATTCATCAGGCCTTGGGCAACTTTCTACATCCATAGGGTTAATGTAGCGTCACTACCTTCCCCTATGCAATGGAGACCCATTCTGTGTCGTGAAATTTGTAATTAAGGTGTTTTTCAAAACGTTTTACCGTGTTAATTATATCACACTTGACAAATGGGTCAGTGAGCTAATTTTCTAATTGAAGGATGATTTCAAGCTAACGTCATCGTCTTGCACATCGTTTGGGTCCCTGAAAAAAAAGGATTAAGAAGCACTGACTGAGAAAGCAACAGTAATCAGAGGCACAATTTATCAAAGTACAACTACAGGAATACACAGATAAACACACAGATATATAAGCAGACATTTTCTTACCTTTTTGATAATGTTGTTCCTAAACCATCTAGCTTGCATTATGTAATACTAGTTTGAGTATTATATTTATTAAATAATAGAAGTGTGGACTGTATAGCTTAAGGGTCAAGCAACTGCAGATATAGGCCTTTTGTCCTAAAAAAAATCCTTTTTTTTAACTTTTGCTGTAGACATTTTTATAAGAAATGCTTAAACATAGTGTGTGTCCTGTTATTTCATATGCAATAGCTCTCCGGGCTGGAGTATATCCATTATTTTTAATACATAATATAGCAATTGCATTAGGTCTTTTTAATGTAACCAATTAAAAAATATTTAGTAAATATGAACTACGCCCCTTTTCCGTAGCTTTTACAAGTGTTGAACTGTTGACCATCAGGCTGAGCCACTGCTAGTGATAGTAATACATTTTAGGCCGGCGTCAGACAAACGCAGTGATCACGTCCGTGTTGGCGCACAGTTTAATGTCCGTCGTAGCATAGAATCATGATCAATAGAGAACCGCACACAAAGTACATGCGCACCGAGCTGCGCACACACACAATGCACGTGGCAAACGGACGTAAGTTAGTCAACAACGTAAAACCGCTAGATGGATGTGCAGAGTGCGCCACATCCGCATAGCGTTCTGTGTGCGTGATGACACAAAGTCCGATGGAGCGAATTTGTGATGTCCAACACCTTGACGCACAAAATGGCTTTTCATATCATTTTCAGATTTTTATCATTTTTCATATTGATTTTTTAAAAAAAATGTTTACGTCCGTAAAAAAAAAACGCACCGTGTGGTGTCTACAGTATCTTCGTCAGTACGTCTGTCCGTTGTGAACGCACGCAGAGTGCTCTCAGATTGCATTCATCCGACATTAACCTTAGTGTGGACTGGATGTTTAGGTGCAGTAATTCTCGCAGATTATGTTACTTTAAAGATACTGGATTGTATTCCATCTAGCGTGTAAATTCCCATGGTAATAGGTCTTTCCATCTCTCCTATTATCGGTCATTAAATGACTGGTCTTTCAGATGTATTCTATCTACCTTCTTAAGTGTACCAATAATACCCTTATAAAAAGCTGCATAATGTGTTGGCGCTTTATAAATAAGGTACAATCATAATAATATTACAACAGGCAAGGAGGTCCCATTGTAAGGGAGCCTTTAAAAGATCATAAACTGTTATGGGGCTGAGGTTTGAACAGCCTTTCCCAAAATTATGCCTTATATATGTATGACTTGTGAATTTAGATCAAAATATCCAGTTATGACACAATGAGAACACTGGAAATATGGCCTCAAACAATGCAGTAGTAGACAACAAAGAAATGGCCTGAAGCCTGACCCTTGGCACCTTTAGGATAAACACAATTTAGGTTGTTTTAAAGGTAATCAGAATCCGACCTCTTTTAACTGCATTATCACCCAAGATTTGCACAACTTTTGGCAGCAGATCGAGTACAGCTAATGTTTAATTCATGGTGTTGCTTTTATATTGCTACTTTAGCTTGTAATTCATTTGTTTTGATGCTGTGGCTATTTTGCTTTCGAAGTGGCATTTCAGCTCCCAACGCCTCAGGATAAACATTTGTGTACGTAGATCAACTTTTGTCTTTCCCGTACCAGAGAATGCAGCAAGGAAGATGTGGCCATTTTGACTAGCCAGATTGACAGCAAAGCATCCATCACTCCGTTGGCCTCCCCAGGCATTACAGAGCATCCAGTGCTGCCAAATGAAATAAATCCAGCTTCTCGTTGATTGATGACTTCTTCCTACACCAAAAATAGTCTAAACTAGCACGACATCTAAATTACAAAAACATAGCCTTTAGATAACGACTGACATATTTTGTAATCTAAATATCAACACTGTAATAGGTACAAATGTAGCACCTCTAGGGAATGATAGACAACATGCAAATACAGGCACATCAATGAAAGTATTGATTGCCTTTAGTATCTCAATATACTTAGCAAGATTTGTTTATTTTGCATGTCTTCTGTTACAGGATATATGTGGATAAAGGATACATATATATATATCATAATATAGCCTACTGCAACAGCAGCGACATTGCTGACGAGATCCATTGCTATGGTGTATGGGACCACGATAACACCTATGCTGCATTCCTTTCAATTGCCTTTTAATTGCTAATTAATTAATTGTTAATTTTTAGCGAGGACCTGTTTTTGGAGTTAACACCAGGGTTGAGCAGTAGGTACAATTTTGCGATTAGTGTCCGTCTAGAAATTAGCGCAGGCACCAAGTGATCTGTTGGTTACAATAGCGCAAGAGCTCTCTAGCGCTCCCGATGTTAAGTTTAGGATGCGGCAAGTACAGAAAACTCTCACTACGAATCGCTAATTACCACGTGATAAATTATTTTTTTTCCCCCGTTTCTAGCGGGAGTCAAACGATCTGTTGGCCAGGCGCTAGAGTAATGTTACCTGGCGTTAACACAAAAACATGCTGACGCTAGGGTTAGCTCACACCAGGTGATAGGGCCCCTGGAGGGCTAACGTAGTCCCATGCGCTACGGTTAGTGAGACAGCACAAGTTCAATTATGGGGCCTCGCTTATGTTGCAAAAATTTAGAAATGATCCCAACATATTTTAATTAGCCTCATGCAGCTCCCTTCGTAGACAATATGAATGTATATGTGTATTTGTGTATAATGTCAAGAAAATGACATTCAGCTTAAATAATATCATATGAGCCTCCTTTCGGACTGAGGCCTTTGACAGCCAGTTATTTCACCTGATTAAAGGCAGCCTTTTGTGCCTCATTAATAAACTGAAATGTGTATGTGTGTACTCAATATGTAAATTGTCATATAAATAGGTCAGAATACACACATAGTGGAATATTTTAACACCTTTACCAGCATAACAAAATGTAGCCCTATTTAAACCAAATCACTGTATTTTCATATAATGTTGGTGTTTAACTGGCTCTGTTTTATACAGCTGTATCTATGCGTGTACTCAAACTTTCTTTATCTTTGTAATAGTATAAAAGAGGTCATATGTGCAAACGCATACTTAGAGACATCACTATGAATCTGCCATGTAAATTAGGTTTTCAGATAGATAAACCATCTATGTTCCACCAACATCAACATACATGACAGAATAAAACATATTATTTCCTGATATTAACAGTATTATTTCTGCATTTTTTGTCCAGATCTTATAAGAGGTTGACAAGTATCAATTTCATTGGTTGTCTTTTAGGAGCATGGGAACACCAGGGTATAAAAGGCATTTTTCCCATTTTATTTTTTAACTGATTGCATTGCATTTTGATGGCGTTATGAAGACTAGGCTGCCCATTTGATTCGTTTTGTGGTGTCCATTCTTGGCTTGCACTAGAGCTTTTATAATGGTTGTAAATCTCCATCTCATCATAATGTAATTTTGCTTGCAGGCTCAGAACAAGCCAGAGATCAGCGTAAAGCAATTTATCGAGTGGATGCGTTTGGAACCTCAGTCCATGGTTTGGTTGCCTGTGTTGCATCGAGTAGCGGCATCTGAAACTGCCAAGCATCAAGCCAAGTGTAATATCTGTAAGGAATGCCCAATTGTTGGATTCAGGTAGGAAAAACAGGTCTCTTAATAGCATGTGCATTTAACTGTGTCGATGTATGCACTGAACATTGTACGCATTAATCCAGTCAATGTAGCGTGGCAAATCCAAGGAGACATGGTAACTGCTGGTGAATCAACAGATATATTTAATTTAAAAAAAAAACACAACGTATTTAAATACGTATGTCTCAAAAATGTATAAATACATGATAATTCGTGTGCACTATATGAATTATCTGTATAGTGATAGACATGAATCCTTTATAAATCAACACAATAAATCATCTGTTCGTTTGGCAGGCAGTGTGCTTAAGGCTAGGGTCAGACTGAGGCAGTGCGAACGCGCGTTCTGGCGCACATAATCACGGCCGCACTAGCAGCAGATGACGGGCAATGACAGCCAATATACGAAGTACGGTCGCACAAAAGTCCGGCCGCGCAACGCAAGTGGAAAATGAACGCATTTTTTCGAGAACGTTAAACCGCTGGTACTGACGTACAGAGTGCGCTGCGTCCGCATAGCAGCGTGTGTGCGTGATTAGGAGATGTCAGACGCTGCTAGTGTGCGGCCAACATAACGTTCAAACAGCCGGATTTCCCTAGACTTCTTTTCACCCCATCGTCATGAAATACGTCCACAATTGCGCATCGTCTGACCACTTAAGCGTATTCCGTGAAAAAATGCGTGCGCACGCATCGACGTACATTTTGACGGTGGCCGCAGAAAATGCGCTCATCTGTCCCTAGCCTAAGATAAGATAATGCTTTGCCACTTTCTTATATTCTCCCAGTGCCCCTTTTTCCTCAAAGTGCCACATTGCCCACTATTTAATCACAAATATACCCAAAGAGGCATTATAAGGTGGTGGAAGAAGGGTAAAGTGATGTAAATGGATGCTTTATGTAGGTTTCCAGGAGCGAGACATACACACAAAAGGAAGACGAGCACAAACAGACACACACACACTACAGAGCTGAAAGTTGAACTGCTTGAGCAGTATGGTCATAGGGTGTATCATTATTACTCCTTTAGGTCCATCATGCATGAGCAGCTTTTAGTGCTGTGATTGCACTTCTTTCTGAGAGCATCTAGGTCAAGAAACGACTAAATATGAAAATATATTCTTGATTTGCGTAAGGATATACAAACCGGCAAAATATCAGTGAAATATAATAAATCCATACTAATGATGAGTGATTAACCTAAAGTGTAACTTAATAGGCTCATATTTGCTGTTTTTTTTTACATGAAAGCTTCCTGACACGTTACTAATACAGGTAATGTCTACAAATGTCCTCGTAATTACTGGGATCAGGGCTACAATTTCCAGACGCTTAAACAATTGCAGCATTTTCCAATGAATTAAGTACTTAAAACATAATTCATATACTATCATATTACAGGTAAAATCTCTGCAGATTCAATTTCAGAGTTTGATGCCAGAACAATGCAAGTTATGTCTAGTGGCCTTCATGATATCAAAAACATGCTAATTTGAGATACTAATGGAAATGCCCAATCACGCAATATTATTATTTATTTCTATATGATATTTATTGCAAAGTGTGGCAATATGGGAGCCAACCAGCTACACCTTTAGATATACATTTAGGGCACTATCACCTGCCTAAAGGTGAAGCTGTCGCAAATTTCCCCTTGGCATCCCTGCTGAATCCAGCAGCCTGCCCTGTAACAGCCGCTAGCCTCCAGGATGCTCGTGGCATCGCCAATGCGCTGTCACGAGCATTCCCTCCTGGAGTCCTTAGGACTTCATGTAGGCTTCTGCTGCCGGGCCACATGACCTGCAGTATCTCACCTCTCGCAAGATGCCGGAGTGATCATGGATGGAGACTGTGGACTTTTCCCCCCAGTCTCACTCTGCTCCCAGCAGCCAGAAGTAGCGGATCGCTTTTTTAGCGCCTGCATTGTAATCTAGCGCAGTTTTTCCTCCCTAGCGCCTGCGTTTTAGCGCTAGGAATGTAATTTGGCCCATGGCGTTTAAATAGATTTCTTAGAATATAACATTTTTTATTGATATGTTTTCTTCCCCACCCAATTCTGCAGAATTGATGCATTTAATCAGCAGTCTCAACAGTCATAGCAGTACAAGCAGATCAAATGTTATTTAAGGTGATGTGGTTTCTCAATTGGAAGTGTAAATTTATTTAGGTTTATTCATAATTAAGCAATACTCTCTAAATACAATGGAAAGGCAATGACATTGTTTCTCCTATGATTATGTCATGAAGATTGCAGTACTTGCTCTGTCCGGATAGCAGTAATTGGACTTTATGGAGACCGTATCTTGTATTATAAAGTATATTGGTACAGTTGTGCTCATAAGTTTACATACCCTGGCAGAATTTATAATTTCTTGTCCATTATTCAGTCAATATGAATGAGAATACAAAAACATTTCTTTCGCTCATGGTTAGTGTTTGGCTGAAGCCATTTATTATCAATCAAGTGTGTTTACTCTTTTTAAATCATAATGACAACAGAAACAACCCAAATAACCCTGATCAAAAGTTTACATACCCCAGTTCTTAATACCGTGTATTTAACCCTTTAACATCAATGACAGCTTGAAGTCTTTTGTGGTATTTGTGGATGAGGCTCTTTATCTTCTCAGATGGTAAATCTGCCCATTCTTCTTGGCAAAAAGCCTCCAGCTCCTGTAAATTCTTGGGCTGTCTTGCATGAACTGCCCGTTTGAGATATCCCCAGAGTGGCTCAATGATATTGAGGTCAGGAGACTGAGATGGCCACTCCAGAACCTTCACTTTATTCTGCTGTAGCCAATGACAGGTCGACTTGACCTTGTGTTTTGGATCATTGTCATGTTGGAATGTCCAAGTACGTCCCATGTGCAGCTGATGAATGCAAATTTTCCTCCAGTATTTTTTGTGACCAAAAAGTTCAATTTTGATCTCATCACTCCAAATCACTTTGTGCCAGAAGGTTTGAGGCTTGTCTTTGTGCTGTTTGGCGTATTGTAAGCGGGATACTTTGTGGAATTTGCGTAGTAATGGCTTTCTTCGGGCGACTCGACCATGAAGTCCATCTTTATTCAAGTGCCTCCTTATTGTGCATCTTGAAACAGCCACAGCACATGTTTTCAGAGAGTCCTGTATTTCACCTGAAGTTATTTGTGCGTTTTTCTTTGCATCCCAAACAATTTTCCTGGCAGTTATGGCTGAAATTTTAGTTGGTCTACCTGGCGGGGGTTTGGTTTCAACAGAACCCCTCATTTTCCACTTCTTAATTAGAGTTTGAACACTGCTGATCGGCATTCTCAATTCCTTGGATACCTTTCTATTTCCCTTTCCTATATTATACAATTCAACTACCTTTTCCCGCACATCCTTTGACAATTCTTTTGCTTTCCCCATGGCTCAGAATCCAGAAACATCAGTGCAGCACTGGATGAAAGATGCAAGGGTCTGTCAAGAGTCCAGAAACCCATTGACCTTTTATACACACACACTAATTACAAGGAAACAGATCAAAGGTGAGGATGGTTACCTTTAATAGCCATTCAAACCTGTTTGTGTCAACTTGTGTGCATGTTATGAGGCCAAAATCACCAGGGTATGTAAAATTTTGATCAGGGTTATTTGGGTTGTTTCTGTTGTCATTATGACTTAAAAAGAGTAAACACACTTGATTGATAATAAATGGCTTCAGCCAAACACTAACCATGAGTGAAAGATGTTTTTGTGTTATCATTCATATTCAGGGTAGAGTAGGCCAGGGTATGTAAACTTATGAGCACAACTGTATATACCGACATATTATTTCTACATACCCAACAGTACAATATGAGAATTAGCAAAGTTCCTTTGATTAAACCAGTGATCTAATTGGTAGTCAAGGGATACGATATAAAATGAGTCATTCATTTAGATTAGAATGTCAGAATCCACATAGGCGAATCAGATCAATTAGCTGGAATGAGCTCAAACATAGTAGGGTAGCCTAACAAGCAAATGAGTATTTACAAGGCTTTTTCCTTGAGAAATCAGATGATATATAATAATTACCATTAACTAGAGCATTCAACATGAAACAACATTCTTTATGTACAATTACCTCTTGATGTGTAAATTGTATAAATTACATACTATTATGCTTTGAGTGTTTAGGTTATTATTATTTTTATTTCTTTAACAGATACCGAAGCCTAAAACACTTTAACTATGATGTCTGTCAGAGCTGTTTCTTCTCTGGGAGGACTGCAAAAGGTCACAAATTGCACCACCCCATGGTGGAGTATTGCATACCTGTGAGTAGTATTATAATAAATGGATTAGTTAAAATGTTTGTCATTCTGCTTTGTTTTGCTTCTTATATTATGTCATAGACATAAAAAGGGAATATTTGATGCCCGCTTAGCACCGCCTACTTATTCTTATCTACAATTCCCACGTTGCCATACCAGATTTTATGGACGACATAACTTACAGCAGGGCTCAAAATTTCCACTCGCCTACTAGCATTTGGCGAGTGGAAATTAAGTGAGGGCGAGTAGAAATGCATGCGAAGGCAGCACAATAAATTATTTTGTGCTGCATATTCCGGCAATGCCACCGTGCAGCCCTTCCCCAGGCTGCACGGTGGCAGGGATCAGCTTTCTAACCTGACCCAGCTTGTCTCTGTCACTGGCAGGGAGGTGGAGAGGAGCTTCCCTGCCTCCTCGCTCTGTTCACATTGGGGTCTGATGACTGGATATGCATGTATCTGGGGTCTGATGACTGGGTATACATGTATCTGGGATCTGATGACTGGGTATTAATGTTATTTTGTAACTTTATTCTAAATAAAACCTTTAACAGTGTCATTTCAAAAAATAATTTAAGGGAGTGTGTTTAGGGGTGGAGTTAAGGGCTGGGTAGGGGTTAGGTGAAACAACTGGTGGCGAGTAACTCTTATGGCCTGGTTAGTAGCTTGGGACTTGAAATTTTGAGCCCTGCTTACAGTATAATGGAGTACTACATGATAGTTGTTGTATCTTATGAGCAATACCATTTGTACCAAAAACAAAAGCAATGGAGAGAAAGAAGAGGTAAGGGGAATCAAATCGAAAGTACAATATGAGTAAGTGATTGGAAGATAGAAATGGACATGAAATTGTTATAGGTTTTATCCCTATAAAGTAATCGAGAGATGAGGAATCAAATTAGATCCTGGACAGTAAAATGCTTCAAAAATGCTCTGACATCAGAAAAAGTCTATTCAACGTGATATTACACTTTAATAACTGTGACTTGATTACATTTAATCTGTTGATATGTTTTTTTAAAAGTAAACCATTTCAAGCTGTTTAGGCATGTTAGGCACAGCCTCATCAGAGATCAAAGAACCATTTTCTTTTTCCTACTCAGATGAGTTTTCTATCACAGCTGTGTGATAATCTCAAACCACAGCATTTGATCAGCTTCTGACATCACACACCCTCCGCAGACTTGATTTTTTTTTTTAAAAGCTTTCATGGAGAGTTTGTAAATTGTTATGCAAATCCAAGATGGCCGCCTCCACCCAGAAACATGAACAGATCTTCAAGGGGCTGTTTCTGCTAAACATACAATCAGGGTTATTCAGAGAGCGGTGAAAAGCAGGAGAATGACTGGAGAAATCAGCCAAAATCAGCCAGATTCAAAATAGCCAATTCAGAAAGTGAGATAAATGGGAGACTTTTTCTGGTTTGGCTATTTTAACCTAGAATTTTCAGTTCTCCAGTCATTCTCCTGCTTTTCACCCCTCTCTGAATAACCGTGTATGTGTCCGCCACCCTGTATCCAGAATTCCAAAATCCGGAAAATATTTCAGAGTCTTCCAGACATCATTTACCTTCCGATCACTCCTGATTGGTCCTCGTTCACTCCAGCATTTCTCTTTAGGCTTCAGTACCAGTGAGGGCTGTGATGAGACATGATTTGCAGCTACAGTGTGTGATATGCTGCACCAAGCAAGCAAAAACGTTGCAGGTGCACAGTATGTCCCTCACAAGTACTGCGCAGTATGTATTTTGCAGGTGTCGCTGCAGCAGGTGCTTCAGCTGGTGCAGCAGGTGCTTCACGACTCCATTGCTACATCCCCCCTTGCCCTTGTAATCCTGGTCGGATCCCGTGTATCAGGAAACTCCTAAGCTTTATATATAATGGGTGCTCAAGCTGTATAGCTATCACTCTGTTGTATTATTATTTTAATCCAATTTATGAATATAAATGCATAAAAATAATGTGTGCTGTGATACCTTTTTAATAATTCTGTATTTGTATAAGCACTAAAAGCGTACAAACCACAATTATTCAGTGGTAGACACATGCTTGCAAGAGACATAAAATCCTGAATGGTGGCTTCTAGTCAGGGCTCTGTTACAAACCAATTATTGTGGACTGTAATTCCAAACTCTCCCTCGTGTAGTGAGTGCAGAGGCTGATAACGTTAAAGTTTATTTGGCAGCACAAACCATATCCTTAATCCTGCATGTCTTCTTCTTTATTATTTAGTGAGTTATGACTATTTTTTTTCTCTCTCTGTTTCAAAATTGATTTTTTTTCCCGCTTAGCCTATGCATGTGCCATTCTTGAATAAGCCAGGATAAATGTCTGAGTCTAGCATGGGACAAAGTGCGATATGCCTTATTGCAGCATTTCTATATTTCACAGCTGCATACGAGAGCTGTTATTTTGAATTGATGCACAGTGATGCAATGATAACCACTGCTCTCGTGCTATCTCTCAAGAAACATATGTATGTTATCTTCTGGTCACACGGGGTATTTATGCTTAGATTTGGGGTTATTTATATATTACTGCAGGTTGAGATAGGAGGTGGTCTTCTGTTTGTTGTAAGTCTGTGTTCTCTCCCACGTATCATTATTCATTTTGAACATATTGATTTGTATAAGAGTCAGCTTCCAATGTAACTGAAAGAATAATACTGTTTTCATTAGTCTTACCTTGGTTTATGATGCACCGTGAAGCACGTACAATAAAGCATGACGGCAAGTGTAGGGCTGTATGCGGTGTATAGCATCAAAGCTAACAGCGAATACAGTTCTTTAAGAAAACGACTCAATACATACAGGGTTATTTAGAGAAAGGTGAAAACCAGGAGAACTGGCAGGAGAATAGAACAATCTAGACCAACAGGGTTATTCAGAGAGAGGTGAAAACCAGGAGAATGGCAGGAGATGAGAACATTCTAGACCAAATAGTCGATTTGGAAAGTGAGATAAATGGAAGAATTTTTCTGGTTTGGCTTTTTTGACCTATACTTTTCACTTCTCCAGTTATTCTCCTGACTTTCACTTTTCTCTGAATAACCCTGTATACCCGATTTAGAAAGTGAGATAAAAGGGCAAATTTTCTGGTTTTGCTATTTTGACCTAGAATTTTCATTTCACTTCTCCAGTCATTCTCCTGAGTTTCACCTTTCTTTGAGCATACCTGATAGTCATCTACTTGTAGACATGTTTAATAATTTTTCGCATTTGAGTGATATTTTTTTTTGAGAAAGGATTTTACCAGGAAGGATACATTGAGATTTCTCTTGTTTTCAAATATGTCCTGGGTGGCGAGTATGTAGTGTTAGGTGTCTTGCCCAAGGACACTTACTGGAGAGGTGCTTGTCGGGACCGAACCCATGTCTCCACAGGCTCTCTCCACGCAGAGCAGTGACATTACCTCTACTCCACCCAGCCGGTACGTGTGGTTAAATGACTTCTGAGGGGCTGCTGGGATACCGTAGACATGCAATAAAAAGCATCTCAACGTTACAAAATAGAATAGAAAGTGCAGCGATTAATCATTTTGGAACCAGAATATAAATGTGTGTGTGTGTGTGTGTGTGTATATTTTCTCAAACTCCTGCACTCAAAGGTTAACTGAATCCAATGCCGGTGCCCAGGTCAGTGGACATACATCACGTATATGAATGGACCGACACTCCTGGATCCTACAAAGAGATTGCTTTTATTGCACATGGAAGTTAACATTTTACATTTCAGTAATAAAACATAACTTTCTTCCGGACCTGAATACATTTTGGTCTCTGGCTTTATGTAGTAATATATTTCAAATATAAATTGGCAAATTAAAGGAGCAATGCTTGCCAAACATAAAATTGCTCCGGATAGAAAGTCCTTTGACAAAATGTGTTAAATAGTGATAATAAGCAAGTTTTCCCTCAGGATTCTTAATCCCATATGCAAACAGTTTAAACAGAACAAATTGTATAGGATTATTTATTAACCCTGAAACTGCGCATCTTCATACTCTCTTGAATATTTCAAGAAATCCATCAGGGAATGCAGGTAGATTGTGTATGAGGAGGTTATCTGGCTTGTGCCTCCAAATGTAAATGTAGGTAAAAATGCATGGGTTGTTTCTGATCTGGTTAGATCAATTAAACCAAGGGTCAGCAACTTTGGCTCTCCAATTGTTTTGAAACATTTTGAAACATTTCCAGTGAGGCTCAGCCATTCTAAACCCCTACATAACAAGAAAAAAAGGTTGCCATTTGCACTTATCCTTATTGCTCCATGATAAAGGAAACACAGAGGTTTTAGTTTACTTGAAAGGCCATTGAAGTGTTAAGCCCACCTGCCATATCACGGCATTTCTTTTAACCTCCCTGGCGGTGTTCCCGAGTGTGTCTCGGGGTTAAATTTCACCGCTGATAGCGGTAACCCTGAGCCACACTCGGGCTGTATACATTACCTCTCCCTGTGCTCCCTCGTTGATCTCTGCAGTCTCCTCCGGCGATCGCAGCTTTTACTTCCTGGATTCCTTCTCGCGAGGAGTAAACCAGGAAGTAATGAGGTCGCGGTCGCCGGAGGAGGCAGCTAGGGACATGCAGGGAGAGGTGATGTATCCACTATCCAGCGGCATCCCGAGTGTTGCTTGGGGTTACCGCTTCCAACATAGGAATTTAACCCCGAGCCACACTCGGGATGCCGCTGGGGGGGGAACCCAAACAATTGACAGTTTTCAGCAAAGAATTTTCTGGATAAATAGACTGCCAGGGAGGTTAAGGTGGGTCCTAACCTAATGTAACCAAAGATTGCTTACCAGCCAATGTGCTTCTTAGCCAAGAGACAAAAAATGGTGGATTTATATTTATACCCTCAAGACATATCCACTTTGGGATTGTATAAAGAAAACACATACAGGGGCAGCAGAAAAAATTACCTCGCTGGGAATGCAACAAAATTGGTTTCTGCTGTCTAGGTTTGGGGGGGTCCTTCATTCTTATTTGTATAGTGCAGTGGAAACTGTTGGCAGTATATATCATAAACTATAATAACAATAATATATGGATATTACAAGATTATTCATCGCCTATTGGACATCACTTTGACTTTTTTATGCATAGTTGTTTTTACTGTATCGTTGTAGGGAATTACAATGAAATGGGTGCGTACCTAGGGATAAGTTACTTTTAAACATGATTAGAAGGCTCTTAATTAAGATCTATTGTGTGAAAAATGAATTGCAATAAGTTCACGCGCTTCTTTTAATACTAACTTTAACTAAGCACACTGTCTTGCATTCCTTTCAGCGTACAAATAATTTAGTTCAACCATAAAATATTCATTTGGCAATAGGGAAAAGTCTTTTAACAATGCCGTCTGTACATATGACTTTCAGTTCAGCAATCCAAGTGAAAACTGCTGCATTTAGGATATTGCCAGTACCCCATGGCTCGTTGCCTTCTGATAAAGACTACTTAACAGACGGACTCTTCGAATTAGTCAGATTGTAACTGCTTATGCATACCAGAACCTGCAATGCTTTCTTCGCTAGTCCATGGTGTGATATGCTTGGGCTTTGTCACACATCCACCCTAAGGGCAGCCAGCCTGTGAATAAATCAGGATGTCAATCATTGTGACAGGTACACCTGTTAGAGCCATCTGTGCTCTTGGGGACATCCCGAGAGCCAACATCCTTTTGGAGTCATTAAAAAAGTAAGCACTGTGACAATTCTATTCACCAAAGCAAATATTAGACTGACATACATTTTACTTCTTACTCACAATAACCGGTTTATTGTATGCAGATGTTCAAAGTATGAAATAGTCAAAAGAAATATTCAGATTTAAGTGGTAACCCTTAAAATCTGTATTCTGAATCGTATGATAGCATGCGTTCCACACATTCTGCCCAAACAGTCAGTGGCATAAATGACCGGCCCTTCCATGGGTCCTTGTTCCTCCAACTCTCTAAAATAATCGACCCTGGCAATCCACTCAAACAGTCGGAGGAGCCAGCTGTTTCAAGTACTTCGGTATGAGCGCCCACCTAGCAGCATTAAGTAAGTGGCTAGCCAGAGACCTGGTATATCGGGTAACTGATAGTGGGACCACATGGAGAAGGGTGACCTGGGGGGAGAAGGGTAGGTCCAGAGAAGTAATATCTTTGATGTAAACCCAAGCTTCCTCCCAGTAGGATGCAATTATCAGACAATCCCACCATATATGCACAAAAGTGCCCCTTGCCTTCACGAATCTCCAAAACTCTGGGGAGACATCGGGATAGATAGCATGAAGGCGACATGCAGTTAGATACCACCGTGCCAATAGTTTATAATTAGTCTCTTGAATGCTGAGGGCCCGAGAAGAGCAGAATAATCTGAAATAACATAGACAATTCCTCTAAAGTTATTTGGGTTGGACGTTGACCATTTCAAAGTGGAAAGATGGTAATTCCTCTGATTGGGCTGCTATCAACATTGCGTAAATGATAGAAAGTAAATGCGGGGGTGGTAGGTCAGTAGTGCAGAGTTTTTCGAAAGGGGTCAGATCTGTAGGTAGGGGAGTAGGGTCTTTAAGGGTATGGCGGGAGATAAAATCCCGTAATTGCGAGTAGTTAAATGCTACCAAGGGTGTACGAGGGTGGTCGCCTAATAGGGCGTGGACTGATTGCAGACCTTCCGCACTCAGAAACGCCTTGAGTGGTACATAAGGGCTGTCAAACGTCAAGCCCATGAAAGAAGAGGTCCATCATGGGGGGGAAATCACTGCTCGTTATCGGGGTCAGCAAAGAGGGTAAAGGTGGCAAACCCCAACGGGTTCGGAACCTGCGCCATAGTCGAAGAGTCGGGTAGATCGTCAGATGGCGGTTAGGGCTCAAAGACTCGAATGGGAAAACTGCCCTTTTTAAGTGCCCTTATAATCTGTTTTTGCTCACTAGATGGTAATCCAAATGCAGATTCCTTGCTTAGGCGCCCATACGGGAATTAGCTATACCCTCCTGATGAGACCTAACAAAGCTGAAATGGTCATCCGGGGTTGCTGTATCTCTTGTGCAAAAGAGACTTCCTTGACATTTCACGTAGCTGCCCTTTTTGGGTGATAAGTCTGTTTTGCATATGGCAACTGCTTCTATGTGATATGCCATCAAGCTAAAAATCTTTGAGACTTGAGCGGGGACTCTTCCTACGGCAGGCCACGTATGCTGCTGCCCGTCCACAGTGCTTTCATAAACTTCTTTTTATTTTGTTTATAGGCAGCACATGTAACAGGAACATTCTGGTTCCAGTCAAGCTTTTTTTCAAGCTTCACACACTCTGCACACGTCGAGCATATATTTCAAATGTCACACACGTTGCGCATGTGACAAACACACAATGCACACGTCGAGCACATATTGCATATAATACACGCGTTACGCATGTGACCCACAGACAATGCACACGTCATTCACATGGTGCACACATATAGAGCCAACATACATTTTGTTCAAAATATTTGTGCATGTGTTATCAGAAGGAAGGAATGCATGCTAGGGCTGGTTGAGGGGAAAGTTGGTGGGTGTGCCCTGATCAGTGGTTTAGTGAAAAAGTCCCATGATTTTTGATCTCAGTCCTGATAACTATTAAATGCAGAAAGTATGTTAAATCCAGAGTCACCCTTAACATATACAGGGCTCTACACGTGAAAACGTTGTGGGGCCCCTGGCCATGCTGTAAATGCCACACCTCTTTATATTCCACCTTGTTTACACACAAATACACACACTGACCCCCTACACTGATCTTCACAAATAGACACCCCTCCCCCCAGATAGACACCCCAGGCCCCTCTTGTCCCCAGATAGACAACCCTCCTATCCACCCCACCCACACCCCTTCCCATGTCATTGCTCACTTGTTAGTGGGGGGTTCTCTTAGTCAGACAGTCCTGTAGACAGGTGGCGTTCCATGCTGGGCATTGGCTCTGTGCATTTACACAGCAGGTGTCGACAGTGCCATGGGGCCCCCAGGAGTGCAGGGCCCAGGGCATGCGCCCTGATCGCCCCACCTAAAGGGCAGACCTGATTACATCTATGAATACGTAAAAATGATCACATGGTCAATCAGTTATTATCCTCTGCCATAATCCAAGACATGTACCATGTCAGCTGACTGATTCTCTGCTTCTTCCGACAATTTAAAGCGAAAGTAAACTTCGATAACGTCAGGGACCTGTAACAGACATTTTGTACATCCATATGCAGTTACTGTCTTAATTAGTGAACGCTATTTAACAAAATCTCAGTTTCCTCCGAGGAATCTAGCGTTAGAAGGTCTATTGATTTCAATTCCCTTTAAATATTTACATGTGTTTGTGCCGATTTGCAGCTTTTAAGGCACAGCCAGTCGAGAACAAGTTATTTTTCTTGTTTTGCAGAAAGTGAGAGAAACTGTAATGGAATGGATATTGGATTTCTAGGTGGAAGTAATTCTGTCTATACATATGGAAGCGTTCTTAAATGTAACTTAGAACTTTCTGTTAAACATTTTGAGGATAAACACATTTCTTCTACTTTATAATTCTCTGAGGCAAAAACTTCAGAAGCAATCCTCGTCTCCCAGAGGATCGATTTGCCCGTGCTGTAATTACTCTTGATGTGTTGCTTTAGAAGGCTGCTGACCAATATTGTATTTCCCTAAAGACTCGTCGAGCGTGATAGGCAACACGTCAGAAATTATTAGCCTTAAACTGCAACTTATTCCCTTAAGGTGAATATAATGCTCCGTACATAATAACGCTTCCGTGCCAAAATGCCTCTTGAGATTCTTTTCGCGTAATAAATGGGAAAAAAGATGAAATAATGAACTAGTTTTCTATGTTTAAAGTAATCCGTATTATTTTAAATCTCCAAGTATATCTTGTTAAATTCTGATTCTTAAGCTTCTCGAAGTCCGATATTGTTTTTAAGCCATGAGAACTATTCCAAACATAACAAAAATCTGAATAATGGCTGTAAATGAATGTCAACATTTCTGATATCATGGTAATTCAAGAGATTACTGTAGCTTTAGTAGCTTTATATTAGGGACCTGCAAAGCTTCGAAATTCGATTCGAAAACGAATCGCTGGTCGTATTCGATTCGAATTCGACTTTGCAGGTCGATTCGAATTTTTTTCGAATCGCAGCGTGCCTCCCCGACGCTCAGCACGCGGCTGGGAACGGCACAACTGCTAGGCGCCGCCCCCTCCATGCTTCACAGAGGAGACTCTGAGGAGGCGACGACAGGAATGGTGGAAGGATTCTGCAGTGCGAAGAGGACCTGGAGTCTGGACGTGTTCGGAGGACAGAAGTTGGGATCGGATGGTGGTGAGTATATACCCGAGTGTCACGTTTATATTGTGCTTCTGTTGCAGGAAGCCATCACCAGAAGATGGCCACCAGGTGGGGGTGTGATCCAGGCCCAGACCCACGTGGGCGCTATGGGGCCCGCAGCCGAGTGGGGCCTGGTGGGGATGAGCAGGGGCGGACTGACCCGGGTTGAGGGGGGCCAGATTCCATGCAGGGGTGCCCAGTCTAGAATAGCTTAAGAGTCTGCGTTGAAGATAGAGGTGGCGGATGCGCACGTGTGCAAGTCACACAGTCTGGCCAGTCAGGTGGTACTGAGACACAGTACTACCTGACTGGCCAGACCACGTGACCTGCACGTATGCAGCCGCCACCTCTATCTTCAACGCTGACTCTCAATCTATTCCGGACTGGGTTATAGGGGGCAGCGAGTGAGTGCCTGTCGGGTTATAGGGGCCAGTGCCTGTCAGGTTAGAGGGGGCAATGAGAGTCTCAGGTTGGAGGGGGCAGTGTCTGTCAGGTTGGAGGGGGCAGTGAGTTACAGATGCAGGAGATGAGTGGCTGCTCCATCCTCTCTTCCTGCCCAAATGCTCTATCTCTCCTCCTCCTCCGGTAGATGCCCATTGCAGTTCCCGCACTCTCACTCAGCTCAGGCCATCCAGCACTGCAAGAGGTAAGTGTGTGTGTGTGTGTGTGTGTGTGTGCGTCAATATCCCGCAGAGCTTGCACTCTTTGTCCATCACTGACTCTGGTGGGGGGTGAGAAGGCTGTTGAAATTTATTTATAATCTGGGTGGGAGAAAATAAGAAAAGCACCGATTCGATTCGAGATTCGATTCGAATTCAAACCTTAACAGTGTTTTCGATTCGTGATTCGATTCGAGGGAAAATTTTTGATTCGCAGGGTCCTACTTTATATATAGAATTTCCACGTTCATTAAATGAAGCAAATAGCTGTTTATGTGGACCTCCTTGATATTTTAAGTTATTATAGTTATCACTTTTTGTTGGTGGTTCAGTATGATTATAAAACAATCAGGGTTATTCAAAGAGAATCGAAAAGACACCGCACGTTCGGTGACTTTTCGTTCTCTTCAATTCGGTGCAATTTGGCGATCCCATTTCGGCGACCCTGCAGTGTATTCAGCAAGCACCACAGGGCCGTCGTAGTGCAGGGAAAAGCCGCCGCAAACCCGCCAAACACTCACCGCAAAACCTGGCGAACGCACACCGAAACCCATAAAAACATCTGCATTAACCCCGCCGAACACGCCAGAGAATCCTGAGCAGCCGCCGATCGCAGAACAGCCGCCGGAAAAAGCCGACATCGCAGACGAATGGAGTGAATAAAAAAGAAAACCGTACGCTTGAATGTTTGAAAACTGAAAAGCTGTTTGCAAAGAAACTACTGAACGAAAATGTCTGAAATTTATATATAAGATCCAATGAATGATATTGGAAAGGGCTGTAGCAGAAAAAAGAAAAAACGATTTAAAAAAATAAACCGGAATTTTTTTTAAAAAAAATAATCCCTTAAAATGCCTAAAAGATCCTAAAAAAAAAATAAAGAGACTTTTTACGGCAGAATATTAAAATAAACGGTTTATTCGATATTGGTTTAAAACGGGAATATTTTTAACATTGAAGCCTATGGGATTCGCCTGAATAAACCTGTCGAATGAAACTACCGAACAGCAGGGCAATTCGGCAAATTTTCACTGCTGGTTTTTGTTCTCTGAATAGACAAAGCATTGCTTCTCTATGGGGATTTCACTGCCCTCGAACAGGCACCGTATGTGCAGGCAATTCGCCAACATTTGGCGAACTGCCTGCTCTCTGGATAGCCGAATGGCCAGGAACTGTAACCGTACGCTGAATTTCACAGTTCGGTTACCTTTCGGCCACAATTCGGATCTCTTTGAATAACCCTGAATGTTTTTTTCAATTCCTTTTTTTTCTCTCATTTCTTTCTGAACTGAGTGGAAATGAAGCTTGGTTCAGTAGCTCAATTTACAAGAATAGTGTGGAAGTTATTCACTAACCTCTGAAATTGGCCCCCGAAATGCACTGAACACTGAATAAGGGTTCAATTTGCTGTGATCCAGCTATGATTCATCGGCACTGAATTTGTCCCATTGGAAGCTAATGATTCATCTATTCATAGACCACCAAACTGCAGCAAAAATTTGTCGAAATGACCTGATTTTCAATATTTCAATTCAACAAGTTTAAACAGCTGAATTCCATAGGTTTCAATGTAATAAATGTAATATCTTTTAAACTTTTTTAAAGACAGTTTATTATTTTTATTTTTTGCCTAAAGAACCCGTTTATTTATAACAGGGTTATTCAGAGAGGTGAAAACCAGGAGAATGATTGGAGAAGTGAAATGTCTAGGTCAAAATAGCCAAACCAGAAAAATTCCCCTATTTATCTCACTTTCCAAATCGACTATTTTGACCTAGAATTTTCACTTCTCCAGTCATTCTCCTGGTTTTCACCTCTCTCTGAATAACCCTGTTAGTTTTGTATTTTTTAACCAGTTGAACGTGAAGGACAGCTGGGAGTGGCCTCCCGTTTCACTCCCGTGTGTGGAGGACGCTCCTTGCACCTCTTCGCGTTGCTCTGGTTCGGTGCATATCTGGCGCCGAACCAGAGCTTCAACCACAGCGGGCTGACATCCTGCATGTCAGCCCTCGCTGCGGGACTGGCCCCCCGGCTGCGGGGGCGATGAAGTTGTTTTCAGGCACACCCCCTTAACATGCTGAGAAAGTTCCTGAAGGGGAGGGGTCCTTTGGAACCCTCTATCACCCCATTGTTAAGGGATACAGAAATAAGAAAGGTATCGCTGGAAAGGTTAGAGTCTGACCTTTCCAGTGATACCCCTCTTAGCCCCTTACCTGCCAAAACTGCAATCCGGCACCAATTGGCACTGGATCACAATATTATTCCAATATTATTGCCCCTGCCTCTGGGGCAACCCCACATCCACTGTTGTAGCGCATGGGTGGGCGATGTCAGAAAAGGAATCCCGGTATTCCCTATGTTAGAGCTACAGGGATCCTTTGGACCATTTGAGGAACATTAATATAATGTGTATTTGAGTTGGGATAATAAGTGAAGTGAGCAAAATACAAGCTTCATGAGAATACTGGGAAAGGGCAACAGCACTAGTGGCCTGCCTTACAGTGGGTCCCCACTCAGGCGTCATAAGTTATTGCTCAATGGTACTATAACAGAGAAGACTAAACCATGTACTAATCAAACTGCTATCGTCCAGAAAGGGTGACCAGTATTGAATTTCCAAGGAATTCATCTCTGCACCTGAGATACAGCATCTCCCCATCATATTCTTGGCATCGTCAGGAGAGTATAGCTGACACTTCACTAGGCACTTTAAGCAAGTTGTCCTACTTAAAGTGAGCAAAAGCAAGGTTTATGACGGTACAGAGAACAGGCAAGACCACTAGTGGCCTGCCTTATGGTGAGTCCATGCCCCAGTCTCATAAGGTTTTAACTTAACTTTGTTTATACTCTGGATAATAACCTGCATTACCTGTCTTATCAGTGACATGATGTCATTTCAGAAATGGAACCTTTTTATTTGTGTGCTTAAGGTCCTAAGTATTCCATATGGCATTTAGGTTTACTATTTCACTAGTTTTTTTAGACAGGGTATTTATTTATTTTAAAAATATTTTACCAGGAAGGGTACAATGAGAATGAGACAATGCCAACAATGGGAAAGTGTCAAAGCAGATGACAAGATCTGTCACAAAACTTGGAAGACATTTCTGGGAACTGTCAGGTTCTGATACCTTATTTGATACTAATCTTTTTGTTAAAAACATACGTACTGGTGCCCCGTTAGATCTTTTTCACAGGTGGCTTTGCAAGGTCATACCGATGTGATAAACACCGCTCACTGTTTAAGGCCTTGCAACTAACTCAATTAATCTCCTCCCCCACTCGCATTAATATGAATAGTCCTAACCATACCCTGCTGGACTGGATTCTCTCTTCATGTCCTGATAGAATACAGGAGGCAGGCGTTCTCCCTAGTAGCTTCAGTGCCCACTGCCTTCTGTACTGTGTGCGCAAAATAAAGGCCACAAAATCTCCCCCAAAGATAATAATCATCAAGTCTCTCAAGAAATTTAATCTAGAATCCTTCCTAAATGATCTCAAACAGCTCCCATGGTACAGACTAAACCTAATCCCAGACCTGGACTGTGCAATTGAATACTTTCAATCTGAGCTCCTACAGGTCTGGAATTCCCGTGCCCCGCTGCGTAAGGTGCGAGTAAAAGGAGCCCATCTACCCTGGGTTACAGCTGATCTTCCACAAATGTACAAGTTTAGAGATTCGCTTTGGTCAAACTTCAAGAATACTGGTTCCATGAACGATCACCGTGAATACCGACAATGCCGGAATACATGCACAAAACAAACAAAAATGGCTAAATCCCAATACTTCAATGAAAATTTAAACCATAACATCTCAAACCATAGAAATTTTTGGAAAATCATAAGTAACATACAAGCACCCCCATCTACTCCCATCCAGCTGCTGTCAATGTAAACAACCAAACCCTGCAACACCCCCTAGACATTGCAAATGCCTTTAATAATTACTTTGTTGGATGCGCCACCACTCTGATTGCTAAACTAAAGAATGACACATCTACAAAAAGGCCAAATGCAGGTCCGGCCCCTCCAACCGTGCAGATACCCCATATCACAGATAAATTCAACTTTAGACCAGTGCCTGTCAGTGTAGTTATTAAACTTCTCCATAATCAAAAAATGAAATACCAGTCTGGACCTGATCAAATCCCAGCAATGCTGCTGAAAATCAGTGCGCCGGAAATTGCAAATCCTGTCGCAACTCTAATCAATGGATCACTGGCGACTGGATACATACCCTGACTCTGGAAGACTGCGAGAGTGGTACCTATCCATAAAAGTGGTGACAGTACTTTGATGTCCAACTACCGTCCGATATCATTGCTCCCTGTAATGTCAAAAGTTTTGGAAAAATGCGTGTACACGCAATTACATGATTTTTATCAATCTTCAAACTATTTAACCCCAGATCAATCTGGCTTTCGTCCAAATAACTCAACTACAACCGCCGTTTTAAAAGTTTGCAATGATACCCAAGCTGGCATGGAACAAGGAGACCTAACTGGAGCCATCTTCCTTAATTTTGCCAAGGCCTTTGACACAGTAGACCATGGCATCCTATTACAAAAACGTAAAAACTCTGGTATTAGCGATCACACGTTAACTTGGTTTCAATCGTATGTATCCAACTGATCGCAACATGTGTCCATTTCTGGCAGCTCCTCCCTCCCCCTCCCAGTCACATGCAGAGTACCCCAAGGCTCGATACTCGGCCCTCTGCTATTCACGATATTCATAAATGATCTGCCCAATATCTGCAAAGCCTCAACTGTACACATGTACGCAGATGACACTGTAATCTATACCAGCAAACCAAATCTCCCGCAGCTGGAGGCCATGCTGCAAGAACAATTCACAGAGGTAGAAACTAGGGATGAGCTGTTCGGGTTCGGACGGTTCGGAGTTCGACCCGAACTTTGGCAGTTCGAAAGTTCGCGAATTTCGAACTTTTTGGGCGTGTTCGGTTCGGGTTCGAAAAAAAAAAAGAAATTTTGAAAAAAGTATAGAAAATGTTTAAAAAAATACTAAAAAATCTAGAAATAAAGAGACTCTTTACTGCAGAATATTATAAGCAACGGTTTATTAGATATTGAATTAAAAACTAATGTGTACGTGGAAAGATTATCAACTCTAAATGACCTCTGTTCACAAACGGGCATAACACCAGGTGTTTTTAGTCTGGTAATCAATTTGATACATTGTACAATATACTGAGGGTGGGGTGGTGTCTGCTTCTGATTGAGATTTGAGAATTAATTTCCCTAAAACATCCTAATATGCTGCATTTAACTGGTGTTTGAAAAAAATCTAAAGCAATGTTATTTTTCACCTCGGGATTAAACATTCACAGGGTTATTCAGAGAGCGGTGAAAAGCAGGAGAATAACTGGAGAAATGAAAATTCTAGGTCAAAATAGCCAAACCAGAAAAATTCTCCCATTTATCTCCCTTTCCAAATCGGCTATTTGGTCTAGATTGTTCTCTTCTCTTGCCAGTTCTCCTGGCTTTCACCTCTCTCTCAGGGTTGTTCAGAGAAAGGTGAAAACAAGGAGAATGGCAGGAAAAGAGAACAATCTGGACCAAATAGCTGATTTGGAAAGTGAGATAAGGCTAGGGTCAGACTAATGAATTTTTCGCAGCGACCGTCAAAAAGTGCGTCCGAACGCATTGCCGTATTTTTTCACGGATTGCGCGAAAACGGTCATACGATGCGCATTTTTGTGCGTGATATTTTACGGATCCAAACCAGGAAACTTTGGGTGTCTGGACGTTATGTTGGCCGGACATTAGCAGGGTCTGACGTCTCCAAATCATGCACACACGCCGCTATTGGACGCAGCGCACTCTGTACGTCCGTACTAGCGGTTCTGCGTTCTCAAAAAAATGCGTTCATTTTCCACTTGCGTTGCGCAGCCGGACTTTCGTGCGACCGTACTTCGTATATTGGCCGTCATTGCCCGTCATTTGCTGCTAGTGTGGCCGTGATTAAGTGCGCCTAAACGCACGTTAAAAATTCGCTAGTCTGACCCTAGCCTAAATGGGAGAATTTTTCTGGTTGGGCTATTTTGACCTAGAATTTTCCATTCTCCAGTCATTCTCCTGCTCTTCACCGCTCTCTGAATAACCCTGACAGGGTTATTCAGAGAAAGGTGAAACTCAGGAGAATGACTGGAGAATGGAAAATTCTAGGTCAAAATAGCCAAACCAGAAAAATTCTCCCATTTATCTCACTTTCCAAATCGGCTTTTTGGTCTAGAAGTTTCCATTCTCCTGCTTTTCACCGCCAAAAAATCAGTAAACTTTTTCTGCGTGTCCGAAAATGTCTCCTCTTTTCAAACAGACTGCCGCCCCAAGCAGTTGTTTATGGATAGATTAAAGGAAAAGCATTTACCGTCATTTGAAATGTCATTTTTTGGTTTTTACATATTTCTATACATCCTAGAAATCCGCCACTTCACGGGCAGGTTATGGGGACCTCCTAGGCACGATATTTGAAGGAATTTTTCGTTTTTATTTTTAACCCTTATTTCATGGAAAACTCACTGTCCCTTTAAAAACGTTTTTTTTAAAACTTTTTGTCCTTGTTTCCTGTCCCCCAGGGCACTACCTGGACCCCCATACACCTTTTATGGCAAATATGTAGCATATATGCTCTCTTGGAGGGCACTCCAAAAAACCGAATTTTCAGCCCCATTGACTTGCATGGGGGTTTGGGTTCGGTCCCGAACAAATGGGAAGTTCGGGTTCGGGCTCGAACCGAACTCGGGGAGTGTTCGTCTCATCCCTAGTAGAAACGTGGATTGCAGATAACAAACTTTTCTTAAATACTGACAAAACTATAACGATGCTCTTTGGCACTGCACCTAAACTACATAAATTGCAAACACCCCATCTATGTGTCAGGACAGGATCAAATGGCACGCTGACCACAGTCACTTCTCTCAAATATCTAGGTATGTGGTTAGACCCAAATCTATCCTTTGGCTCCCACATTGAAAAACCTTCATCTAAACTTTACCCCAAACTAGCTGCCCTGTACAGAAACAAATCCTGCCTGAGCCCCGCTGTAAGAAAGCAGATTGTGCAACAAATGCTTATGCCGGCTATTGAATACGGAGATGTAGTGTATGCAGTTGCCCCGCAAACACACCTTCAGAAACTTACTACATTGTATAACTCATTCTGCCGCTTTGTGCTACAACGTAACTACATGACCCACCATTGTGACATGTTAAAAGAGCTAAACTGGCCGTCGCTGGAATCTAGACGCACTCTTCCCCTTTCCAACCTGGTGTTTAAGAGATTTTCAGGGAAGCTACCACTCTACCGGAATAGGCTGCTTCCCCCAGCAGTTCCCTCATCCTATAACCTCCAATCCAGGACCAGCACCTTACTTGCAATACCACAATACAAAAAGAAAGTGGCTCGATCCTCATTTTCCTTCAGAGCACCACAATTATGGAATAACCTCCCAGACGCCATCAAATCTTCCCCCAGTCTTAAGTCACTCGAGCTCCCTATTAACCCCTTAAGGACGCAGGGGTGGCGCCCTTAAGGGGTTGATTTCGCCGGCGAGGCATACAGGTACGCCTCGCCGACAGGTGCCGTCGCGCGGCACTGATTCTGAGCCCTCCCCGCAGCCGGCGTGCAGTGCACATTGATTTCAGGCCGTCCCACTGCAGCCAATGACGCGTGCCACGAGTCAGCGCGCGCAGGCTTCAGGGAGGGGCCGAGGCGGTCCCATTGAAGAGAGCGGGGCGTACATGTACACCCCCCGTGTCTTCAAAGCCCGCCCGCCGCCAGGACGTCATGGAACGTCCTGCGGCATTAACGGGTTAACATACCTCAATACGGAATGCACCTGTAAACATGTAACATAGTGACTATTTTACTTACACATTTATTTTCTGTGTTAATCTGTATATTTGTGTTGGGTTTTTAATATCTTGCATTTCTGTAACGACTGTAAAATTTCAATGTTCTGGAACCCAGGACATACTTGAAAACGAGAGAAATCTCAATGTATCCTTCCTGGTAAAATACTTTGCAAATAAATAAATAAATAAATATCCTTTCTTCACTTCTGAAAGCAGTAGGTGATCTCCACTCGTTTTACTGGTACAGAGCTTTAACAATGCTAACCAAACTTCAGATTTGATTCTGGTCAAGAGTATAAAAATGTGCAAACTTGTATTTATTTTATTAGGACATGTTATTGCACAGTAACCATATCTGAATATCTCAATTTATAAACGTACACATACTGGAATAAGAAGGGCTGATTTGGCCTCTCATCCACTAGGGAATGCTGGGTAAAAAATAAAAATAATAAACCGAGTAATGGTAATATCTGAATATCATCTGCTGATTTGAACGAGGACATGTACCAAAAAAGCAGCTAGACGCTTGGATAAAAAACATTATGTAAATCATTTTCTGAGTATTATGCAAAATTGATGGAAGCAAGAGCTGGGTTTATGGCTGTGCTTGTCAGTGGGAAACATATGCCGAAAAAGTAACTTGTTAAAATTAAGAAAAGTCTGGGAAGCTGATTTAAAGATGCCATGTGCTTCACATCCAACTCTTTGTGCTAATTTACCCTCTCCTCCTTCCCTAGCCATTATAAATTGCTTCAATTAGTGTCCAGCATTCTGTGCCATTTTGTCTTTAATAAATGCTTCCTTTCCACAAAGCATTGCTTTTTTTTTTTTCTGCTTGACATTGGCAGAGCTCGGCCTGTTAATGAAGCCAATGTTAGATGGCTCAGGTGTATTCTTTATGTGATGATTACCAGTCTGTCATTGTGAATGAGAGGAAATGCCAGATAATGAACCTTACCACTGATTATCCTACGTGGGAGTATATGTGCTCCTCGGCAGCTTGTTGGCCATGACGCTGCAAGTTATATCCTGTAAATGCCGCAGCAAGCAAATGGGTAATTTAGGGAATTTATCTTTGTTACACTATCCTTGCCATCACAAAATCTGTGCACATTATTGTGGGTTTTTTGTGGTTTTTGCTGGCTATTCATTTGTCATACTTTACTTCTCTATGTGGGTGCTATTCATTTGTCAAACTTAAGATCTATATATAGTTTGAAGTCTGATTGAATTCATTGTCCTTCCATACTAACAAAAATGACTAGTTTCCTACTGTGATTATGTCACACTTCCTTTCGCTTGTATAATTATGAGACTGTGCTGGACGCATGAATTTATAATCCAAAAACATCTAGGACACATATGCAGGTTACAAATGATTTACAAAAAAATTAAATAGCCATTGAAAGCGGTGTATCCCAAACCTGTCCTCGGGACCCTCTGCCTCGCCAGGTTTGCCAGATATCTGAAGCACAGCACAGGTGATATGATTTGCTGCTCAGTGATTGCAATATTCAGTCTGTTTTTCTCCAAGGTGATCTGCAAAATCTGGCCTGGTTGAGGGTCCCGAGGACATGTTTGGGAAACACGTATTTAAAGCAATACATTTTGAAATTTCTCTGGTTATAGTTATATTTTTATTACAGACTACATCAAATTGTACTAAGGTCCACTGTTATATACATATTTCCTTTTTTGTTCAATATCATTCAGTTTACTGCTGGCACATTCCCTTAAAAGTAAGACTTGTGTGAAAGAAATTTACCTTACGCTCCTTTTGCTAAAAAATGTGGAATAGAGAATTAAAATTTATAATATGGACACTTAATAAGAGCCTTTGTGGATTACAGTCCTTGGGCGGTATTACATAACTTAACCAGAGCTGTTGTAAATTTAAAACCTCCATAGGCTATAATGGCTCTGGTAAGTTTACAACAGCTCTGGTTAAGTTAGCACCAGCTTTATAATACTGCCCCTTATATTTTTTTTATCAAAATTGACAAATTATTAGAACTACAGTGGGACTTCTTAACATCACTTTGAAACAAACTGGAATATAAAAATAAATATATATCAGTGGGAAAAATCTTGGGCCCTATTTCATGGTTATTGTTAAATGGAGATGGTGAGAAAATATGCACCTGCGGATTTTCCTTACCGTCCCCGTTTTACCACAGCTAATCTGGGTAGGCGATTTGTTAGCACCTGGCCCTGGAATGAAGGACAAGGCTGTTCGATATCAGCGCCACCACAAGTGTTCGCTACTGGAGTCCATAGGATGGCCCGTCTTGCGAGATCACACAGAGCCATGGAGGAATCACGGAGGGAGTCTAAGAACTATTTATTCCCAGTCAAACTCTGCTGCTCCTTATGAGAGGAAGCGGTGGATCGCTACGCCGCGGGATGGCAGATGAGTTTCTAGATTTTCTCAGAGTTTCACAAGGCATTAACCTTCCTGGCGGTGTTCCCGAGTGTGTCTCTGTGTTAAATTTCACCCCAGAGAGCGGTAACCCCGAGACACACTCGGGCTGCATACATCACCGCTCCCTCGATGATCTCTGCAGTCTCTTCCGGCGATCGCAGCGTTTTACTTCCTGGATTCCTTCTCGTGAGGAGGAAACCAGGAAGTAATGAGGTCGCGGTCACCGGAGGAGGCAGCTGGGGACTTCGAGGGAGCACAGGGAGAGGTGATGTATCCAGCGGCATCCCGAGTGTTGCTCGGAGTTACCGCTTCCAACATAGGAATTTAGCCCCGAGCCACACTCGGGATGCCGCTAAGGGGGGGGGGAAATAAACTAAATTGACCGCTTTTAGACAGAGATTTTCAAAATAAATAGACCGCCAGGGAGGTTAAGTGATTTTGCACATGCAAAATCACTTAACGCCAGCTTTGAAGAGATTGTATTTCTCAGTGAAATACTGTCTCCCGGGTGGAAGCGCAAGCTACTTTGGAATAGTTTGTGCTTCCATTCGGAGGTGCAAATTAACGTCTCTTATACTAAATATAGGAGAAGTTATTTTACAGTAACCTCACGCTCACGCAGAGAATCCCAGCACTCCAGCGGCAATCCCAGTTTGCAGCAAGAGTGGCATAGAGTTTCCTGGTGATAAGATAACTACAGGAGATGTTTCGCGTAACGTCTCCTGGAGTTATCTTATCGTCAACCATGGGATAGCGCCCCCTGTTTATTAATCCCCTTATTGATGAATGGAACATTTACCATTCTTAGATGTCTACTTGATGTCCTAATTCTTCAGTATCTGTTATCAATATATTTGGAATTAAATGAAGTTGAACTGGCAAAAATCTGCTAACCATTACGTACAAATTATAAGTATTCTTTGATCGAAAGTATATTGACTCCATTTAAGCTTGAGTGAGCAGTTCTTATCTTTGATATCTACATTTTAATAGCAACGAGAAGTGGCTCGATATGGGGGAAAACTGCTTAATTTCTCATATATTCAGCTATATAAGGATATTTTTAGTATAATTGCATATTCTATATGTCTAAAGTTTAATTATAGTGAAATATTATTTCACTTTATAGTTACTATACATGGTGTGCATGGGTAAGGCTAGGGTCAGACTAACGCATTTTTCACGTTGTCCGTGAAAATGTGCGTTCGAAGAATGGACGTATTTTTTCACGGAATACGCAATAGCGGTCATACTATGCGCAGTTTCATCCGTGATTTTGTACGGATCATCAATAAAACACTTCTTGCATCTGGACGTTATGTTGGCCGGACATTAGCAGCGTCTGATGTCTCCAATTCACGCACACACGCCGCTAGCGGACGCAGCGCACTCTGTACGTCAGTACTAGTGGTTTAACGTTCTCGAAAAAATGCGTTCATTTTCCACTTGCGTTGCGCAGCCGGACTTTTGTGCGACCGTACTTCGTATATTGGCCGTCATTGCCCGGCATCTGCTGCTAGCACGGCCGTGATTAAGTGCGCCAGAACGCGCGTTCGCACTGCCTCAGTCTGACCCTAGCCTAAAACATTAAAAAAAATCTATGGGATTTTTCCATAAATGATATACAGTTGTGTTCATAATTATTCAACCCCCACTGAAATTGAGTGTTTTGGCCAGTTTGACATTGATTTTGATCATTCAGTCATCTTGCTTACAATTAAATCAAAGAGGCACGTGTAGGTCAGACAAATATAACATAACATTTATAATGAAATAACCACAAATGTCTTTTCTATGCTCACATCATTATCAGTTTTATTCAACCCCCAAGTGACATTCAATCTTAGTACTTAGTACAACATCCTTTTACAGTTATAACAGCTTTTAAACGTGAAGCATAGCTTGACACAAGTGTCTTGCAGCGATCTACGGGTATCTTCGCCCATTCGTCATGGGCAAAAGCCTCCAGTTCAGTCACATTCTTAGGCTTGCGCACTGCAACTGCTTTCTTTAAGTCCCACCAGAGGTTCTCAATCGGATTTAAGTCAGGTGACTGCGATGGCCACTCCAAAATGTTCCAGCCTTTAATCTGCAACCATGCTCTAGTGGACTTGGAGGTATGCTTGGGATCATTGTCCTGTTGAAAGGTCCAACGTCTCCCAAGCCTCAGGTTTGTGACGGACTGCATCACATTGTCATCCAATATCTCCTGGTACTGAAGAGAATTCATGGTACCTTGCACACGCTGAAGCTTCCCTGTACCTGCAGAAGCAAAACAGCCCCAAAGCATGATTGACCCCCCCGCCATGCTTCACAGTAGGCAAGGTGTTCTTTTCTTCATAGGCCTTGTTCTTCCTCCTCCAAGCATGGCGTTGATCCATGGGCCCAAACAGTTCTAATTTTGTTTCATCAGTCCACAGAACACTATCCCAAAACTTCTGTGGTTTGTCCACATGACTTTTGGCATACTGCAGTCGACTCTTCTTATTCTTTGGAGACAGCAAGGGGGTGCGCCTGGGAGTTCTGGCATGGAGGCCTTCATTACGCAGTGTGCGCCGTATTGTCTGAGCTGATACTTCAGTACCCGCATCTGACAAATCTTTTCTCAGTTCCTCAGCAGTCACACGGGGACTTTTCTCTACTCTACGCTTCAGGTAGCGCACAGCAGTCGAAGTCAGCATCTTCTTTCTGCCACGACCAGGTAGCGTTTCAACAGTGCCCTTTGCCTTGAATTTGCAAATGATGCTTCCTATGGTCTCTCTTGGTATGTTTAACATCTTTGCAATCTTCTTATAGCCATTGCCCTTCCTGTGAAGAGTAATCACCTCTTCTCTTGTCTTCCTGGACCATTCTCTTGACTTCACCATGTTTGTAACCACACCAGTAAATGTCTAGAAAGAGCTGAGTATCACAGTCATTTTAAAGCTGCCTAATTGGCGCTTATTATTCTTTATTGCTGCTCCGTGACATCCACAGGTGTTTTCAATACCTGATTGAAAACACTTGAATAAACCTCTGTTCTTCAGAGTGGTAGTCTTTAAGGGGTTGAATAATTGTGTCAATGAAGAATTCACAAAAGAAACATTTACTACTGTATTACAAAACCAATTGATGTCATTTTAGTTGCATATGGTTCTTTAAAAAGTCCTTGTAGGATTTCATTCTGAATACAATTACAAATGTACACTAAATTCCCTAAAACCCTTTACAGCATTGGGGGTTGAATAATTTTGAACACAACTGTATGTAGCAAACTTATACTAAGTTACTATTTGACCAGTTTTGTGATTTCAATTAATATTCTTTACTTAGCAACTTTTTATTATTGTAATTTAAATATATCTTGTGTACATCTAACTAGGGATGAGCCGAACACTCCCCGAGTTCGGTTCGAAGCCGAACCCGAACTTTCCAAATGTTCTGATCTGAACCCGAACTCGGACCCCATACAAGTCAATGGGGCTGAAAATTCGGTTTTTAGAGTGCCCTCCAAGAGGGCATATATGCTAGATATTTGCCATAAAAGGTGTATGGGGGTCCAGGTAGTGCCCTGGGGTACAGGAAACAAGGACAAAAAGTTTTAAAAAAAAATGTTTTTAAAGGGACAGTGAGTTTTCCATGAAATAAGGGTTAAAAATAAAAACGAAAAATTCCTTCAAATATCGTGCCTAGGAGGTCCCCATAACCTGGCCGTGAAGTGGCAGATTTCTAGGATGTATAGAAATATTTAAAAACCAAAAAATGACATTTCAAATGACGGTAAATGCTTTTCCAATCTATCCATAAACAACTGCTTGGGGCGGCAGTCTGTATGAAAAGAGGAGACATTTTCGGACACTCAGAAAAAGTTTACTGATTTTTTGGCGGTGAAAAGCAGGAGAATGACTGGAGAATGGAAAATTCTAGACCAAATAGCCGATTTGGAAAGTGAGATAAATGGGAGAATTTTTCTGGTTTGGCTATTTTGACCTAGAATTTTCCATTCTCCAGTCATTCTCCTGAGTTTCACCTTTCTCTGAATAACCCTGTCAGGGTTATTCAGAGAGCGGTGAAGAGCAGGAGAATGACTGGAGAATGGAAAATTCTAGATCAAAATAGCCAAACCAGAAAAATTCTCCCATTTAGGCTAGGGTCAGACTAGCGAATTTTTAACGTGCGTTTAGGCGCACTTAATCACGGCCGCACTAGCAGCAAATGACGGGCAATATACAAAGTACAGTCGCACGAAAGTCCGGCTGCGCAACGTAAGTGGAAAATGAACGCAGAACCGCTAGTACGGACGTACAGAGTGCGCTGCGTCCACTAGCGGCGTGTGTGCGTGATTTGGAGACGTCAGACCCTGCTCCTGTCCGGACAACATAACGTCCAGACACCCAAAGTTTCCTGGTTTGGATCCGTAAAAAATCACGCACAAAAATGCGCATCGTATGACCGTTTTCGCGCAATCGGTGAAAAAATACGGCAATGCGTTCAGACGCACTTTTTGACGGTCTCTGCGAAAAATGCGTTAGTCTGACCCTAGCCTTCTCTCACTTTCCAAATCGGCTATTTGGTCCAGATTGTTTTATTTTCCTGCCATTCTCCTGGTTTTCACCTTTCTCTGAACAACCCCGAGAGAGAGGTGAAAGCCAGGAGAACTGGCAGGAGAAGAGAACAATCTAGACCAAATAGCCAATTTGGAAAGTGAGTTAAATGGGAGGATTTTTCTGGTTTGGCTATTTTGACCTAGAATTTTCACTTCTCCTGCTTTTCACCGCTCTCTGAATAACCCTGTGAATGTTTAATCTCGAGGTGAAAAATAACATTGCTTTAGATTTTTTTCAAACACCAGTTAAATGCAGCATATTAGGATGTTTTAGGGAAATTAATTCTCAAATCTCAATCAGAAGCAGACACCACCCCACCCCCTCACTATATTGTACAATGTATCAAATTGATTACCAGACTAAAAACACCTGGTGTTATGCCCGTTTGTGAACAGAGGTCATTTAGAGTTGATAATCTTCCCACGTACACATTAGTTTTTAATTCAATATCTAATAAACCGTTGCTTATAATATTCTGCAGTAAAGAGTCTCTTTATTTCTAAGCATTTTCTATACTTTTTTCAAAATTTCTCTTTTTTTCCGAACTCGAACCGAACACGCCCAAAAAGTTCGAAATTCGCAAACTTTTGAACTGCCAAAGTTCGGGTCGAACTCCGAACCATCCGAACCCGAACAGCTCATCCCTGCATCTAACCACATCATGCTGCTCCTGCCAACTACTGGCATTCTTGCCTTCTTAACCACTTCACTGCCAAGTGATTTTCCATGTAAACCAGTGGTTTTTTTAAATTCATTTTATTTTTTTATTTTTTTTAAATATGTTTAAAAAGTTTATTGAAAATGTTTCATGTTATACAACATACAACATTTATAACAATAGTATGCAGAACAATCGCTGATAAAAGAAACCAGCAGCAATAGTAGGCATTGCAACATAGGCTATGTATGAAACCGTACGGAAATAACCTTGGTAACAGACATAACAATGCAGGAAATAGTCAAATCGACACTTTAGATACCAATGGTCATTTTTGGAGCGAGCACAGCCAGCATAGAACTCAAGATACAGTCTAAAAGTCAGAAATCATCAAACCTGGCTTTAACATCAGAAAGGTTTGGGCCTGTAGAATATTTCCAATGAGCCGTTAGGTGCATCGCTGCCACCATAGTTATGGAAAGCATCCATGTCTGAGATCTAGAAAACATTTGTGGGAATATATGTAACAGAAATATTCCGGAAGTCAAGTTTAGAGGCAAGCCTAAAATTTTGGCTGATTTTATCATGTACCTTACTCCAAAAAGTAGTAAGAGAGGGACGTAACCACCAAATATTAAATTAATTTTTAAATTACTTTTCATTGAATACACAGGCTGGGTGGAGTAGAGGTAACATCACTGCTCTGCGTGGAGAGAGACTGTGGAGACACAGGTTCGATCCCGGCACAAGCACCTCTCCAGTAAGTGTCCTTGGGCAAGACACTTAACGGTACATACTCGCCACCCAGGACATACTTGAAAACGAGAGAAATCTCAATGTATCCTTCCTGGTAAAATCCTTTCTCCAAAAAAATAAATTCTCAAAATACTTTGTAGCGCTCACTCCCGGAGGAGCCGCTGAAAATGAACCACGGGTCAGTCTCCCCGCACTAGGGAATAAATATACTCCAGCACCGTTGTGAATTTTATAAATTATATAGTTTACTGAAGTAAAAGGCATATAATAAGACACGGTGTTCGTAGATATATTTACAGTATTTCGTATCGCGGTAAACGCGCAGCGGGAAAAAGAAATGCGAGACTTCGTATTTCTGAAAAATACGCGACCGAACAGAAAAATACAATGCTTCGTAATTACGAGAAACGCGCAGCGGAAAACAAAATAAGATGCGAATCTTTGCTCCTCTTTCGGATACTAGGGAGTGAGTCCCGAACAGGTTAAGTCCCGAACTGTGAGTGTATGTGTGTGTTATGGTACCCGGGTACTATTCAACTGGCCAGTGAATCTTTTAAGCGATGTCTTCGACTAGTCAAGTTGGGGCCCTGTGGGTTTCAGAAATAAACAACCGCGTGCTTGCTTGAGCTTTTGTACAACCGGCCTTGGAGGCCTCTCACCCATCCGTTCGATCACCAAGGCTCCGCTGACCCAGGACGTCTCTCCGCTCCTTTCCTCGCTGGGATACCGGCTACTGGATAGGTGGTCAGGCTTTCTGTGCTCCGGCCCGGACTTGTCCAGCTACCGCCTGCTCTCCCATCCAATGGACTCGTGGTACTCCTCACTCGAGGTCCTCAGCTTGTCTGGATAACAACTTTGGTGATGTCTATCAATGAGTAAGGCTCCTTCTGGCAAGGCAGGATGACCCCACTCGAATCCTGATAGGCCACACTTGCGCTCCGGCCTAGTCACGGTTCCGCTCTGCAGCACTGCGTCCTCTCTCATGCACTCCCTGGCGCGCTCTGGCGCGCTCTCCACGAGGCTCAGGATGTACAGCGTCTGTGTCCCACCCACTTCCTGTCTGTTTGCAAAGCATGCCGGGAAACGTAGTCCCAATGTTCAGTGTCTTCTTATCGCGCTTGTCTCCCTCCGGTGGCCAAAAATAGGTACTGCCACAGTAAGAGTTTAAACACAGCGCTACAACTTCTAAAGTAGTTGCCCTATATGACAGGCCAGCATAGCCATCTGCTGGCCAAACATGACTACAGCAGCTGGGACTCCATGCTGAATCAGCTAGAGATATGTGGTTTAAACTCCAAGTCCCATATGTTCAAACGGTTTTAGAACTCGGCTGTCATGAATGAAGTACTAAAAATCCATTGCTCGAGAACTAGGCCAAATCGAGTATTCCTGATATTGCCGCACCAGCAGGTGCTTGCAAGATCAAGTATATTCAATCTTGTTAGGGAAAGGTAAATATAGCATAGTTGTTTATAGTTCTTGCTTTTTCAACTAAATAGCTTTCTCTCTTCCTCTGTCTCTCATGATACCAATACCCCCCCAACCGCCATCTCAACACGCTCCCTCAGTCTCCTTTCCCTCATCCTTCACTTTGCACACAAGACTGAAACCTTCCACCTTCTGTGATCCAGTAAAATAAGACATAAAGAGCTGTAGTCTACTCTAGGCTATACAAGAGTGCTGACAAATAAGCAGGGAATTTGAAAATAAAGTCATTGGTTAAATGATTCTTTTACCATATTGGCTTTATTAAGGCTTACTTTAATACTCAGTAGATTGAATCTTTAAATATAACAGAATCTGGCACAGTTTAGTTCAATGTAACTTCTCCCTTACAAATTTCTTTCCAAGTACTTATAGAAACTTTGAATTTGTTTCAGTGAAGGTCAAGAATAAAAATGCATGTGACACCGAACAATAGCCAAGGGATGGGATGCAGTGGACTGGAACTGGTGTCCTTGCTTTCCCCAAGTTTCTCTAACAGTCTGCCTGAGTGCATCCTGTAAAACTCATGCAATTTCCCACCAAGGAAAAGTGAAGTTGTGCATGACACAGTAAGATTGTGATCGCTGTTTGTGTTTCAGAAGCATGAAAAAAGAGGACCAATTAACCTCTGCAGCCTACACATCATGCACAGAATTCTCTTAGAAAACACTCTTGCTGCCTGGTTCTTGGCTTAATAAACACTCATAGGATTGCAGATGTGGTTCCAAACTCAGGATTTGTGAAATCTTCTAATCTATCTGTCAAGATGGGCTCCAATTATTCCTTCTGGCCACATGTACTGACCCTTAAAAGTTGCCAAAGGCATCTGTTTAGTGGATTCTGCCTGTTAATAATACACACCAGCCATGTTGTGCTTGTAAAATATTAAGTGGAATTCAGACTTTTTTTTAATCTTCAAGGAAAATATCCGTCCAAAAGTATAGCAGATTGAAAACAAGAAAATCAGACTAAAGGTTTTTCTTTGCTGGTAGGTATTTGTATACCTGGTAAGCCTGTCCTAAATAGTCAATCAGGATGCTCTCCAGAAGTGAAAGACAGCTACACATTGATTGGACTTTTTTCAATTATGTGTTGGCAAAAAAATCTAACATATATATTTGGAGTTATTCCCTATCAAAGGAGCCCAACCTCCTGGTCATGACAGGTATACTTTAAATGTACAGGAACAAACCAGCCAAGCAGAGCCGTAAACAAGAGTTTTGACTTGACTTTGATTAGCAGAGGTTGCAAAGGAATCATCCTCTTAATGCGTAATATGGTCTTTGCTGTTTTACAATATGTATATCACAGATAGATTTTCTGGGCTAACATGCCTACATCAGTGTCAATCATCATGTACTAATACGATCTATCACTTACTAGGAATGTTATAATAAAGTATTAAAGGAACACTCCTACACATCATGACCACTTTATGGGCAATATTACACACTTCTAACATTAGCCCTCAGCTGTGTGAGCATTAACGTTAAGTGGCCTTAGCGCGGGCCGCCCATATTACATTCTGAATGCTAGCAGGTTAAAAAAAACTGTTAGCGAATCGGAGATTGCGCTTTTCAGTGCGAGCTTGCTGTACTTTATGCTCCCTTTGCTTAACAGAGGAGCACAAAGTCCTAACGCTAACTATGCCCCTATGCAGTTAACTCAAACGTTAACCACAGCTTGGAGCTGGTGCTTACTGATTCATCAGCTACAACTCCCTCCAAAAATTAGATACTCGCCTCTCATTCTGCGGCGAGAACGGCGGCTCCATCTGCCTCTTCTCGCCGCCAGGGGCAGAGTGAGGCTTGGGAAAAACATCCCCAGTCTCGCTCTGCGCTCACTCGGCCGACCTGTAGGATCTTGCGGGAGTCGAGATCTTGTAGGTCATGTGACCCGGCAGTCAAAGTCTCAATGGAGTCCTATGGACTCCATGGAGGGGATGTTCGGGGTGACGAATTAGCACTGTTTTGAGTATCCTGAGGCTAAGCGCTGCATTACGGGGCAGGCTGCTAAATCAGCACCTGCCCTGTAATGTGGAGCTAAAACGAGGACGCTAAGGAGAAACCTGCAGGTGCAGGTGCTCCTGTTTTTGCTAAAAAGCTGGATGAAGTGAAGGTGTTTCCTCCACATCACCCAGCATCACCAGCAGCCCGGAAATTTGATTTTCCAGTCTGCCGGTTACCACTTGATTACTAGTGACATGGGGAGAAAAAGGATTGTGGCGACGTCCCTATATCTGCCAGCAGCCTCTGCCCAATTATTTAAGTGCGAAAAAGGGACACTCTACTTTTCAGTAGAGGGTTCCTTTAACCACTTGGCTGCTATGGAGCGCGGACCTCTCTCCCTCCCAATCGCCGGGGAGCAGGGAGTTAATACAGGCACTGCTTGGAAGGGCACAGCCTGCCCTTCCAAACGGTGGCTGTCATCAACCCCTGGGGAGCCGGATCACAAATCGGCGCTGAAAAGCGCCGGTTCGTGATCTTTCCCGGAGCTGGCCGGCATCTTGGATGTCGGCCAAACCTCCGGGAACTCCCCCTGAGGACTGGCGTCATCGTGCATAGCACGATGACGCCAGTCCTGGAGTTAACCCCTAGCTGCCACCAATGGTGGAGATAGGGGGTTCCAATGAACCCCCTATCTCCCGATCCGTGGCAGCTGGGGGTTAAAGTTTGGTACTGTTGGATCGGCCAGAGCATGGCCGTATCAACGATACCAAACATGACTATGAAAAAAGTTTAAAAAAATTAAAAAATTAAAAATAAAAATAAAACGATATTTTAAAAAACAATTGTAAAAAAAAAATTATTTTTTCTTTTTTTTGGTTTGTTAATGCAGCAATATTGTTCCCATTTCAATTATAATGTGAACAATGATGCTGCACTAACGATTTTTGTATGCGGTGCGTTTGTTAAAAATCGCGTAATTTTCCCCAAAAAAAAATGTAACGAGACCCCATCTCTAATTTTTTTAACAAGCGCACCCCATACAAAATATAACCGCAATTGCTCGCATGTTAAAATGTGAAAAAAAACACTTTACACATTGTAAATTATTGAAAATACATATTTTATTGCATTTTTTGTTATAATATACAGACATGACATAACGTATACATATAATAATGACATATTATGAATCTGCCGAGTCTGACGGAAAGAACGATATATAATATGTCTGGGTCATATACTAAAATAAGCCTTCAAAACACGTTTAAACAAGATGAGCGAAACAGGTAAAAATGAGCTCAGCACAGAGGCGGGAAATGCCTCAGCAGCAAAAGGGTTAATTGTGAAGGTCACTTTTTTTTTTTACTATAAACGGATATGTATGTTTGTTACATATTTTGTATGAGTTCACATGCCAAGTCAGTTTGCGAATTTTTGTTATGAGTGTCAACTTTTTGCCGTTTAATTTTATCTGTCTTGCTACTGTTACCCCCCCCCCCTTGCCTCATTAGTTTTTGTCTGTTGCCAGTGTTCATCTCAAGTATTCAATCTTTCAGGGTTTTTTCATGCACAAGTCAAACTTGTGCGTTGATTATTATGCTGATTAGCAGTATCCTCTCAATCTGGAGGCTCAGCTGCTGCCAAACTTTCATTATTTAGGATGTGGAGCATTCCAGGACTTTTTAATCTCTGAAGTCTTTATGGCTTGAATAGAACTAAACACAATAAGCCAAAGAAAGCGAATAGTTCCTTCTGTTTCTAAAACTAGCTTTAATTTTGGTCTTTAGACAACATCGGGAGAAGATGTGCGAGACTTCACCAAAGTGCTGAAAAACAAATTCCGCTCTAAGAAATACTTTGACAAGCATCCGAGACTAGGCTACTTACCTGTGCAAACCGTGCTAGAAGGCGATAACATGGAAACGTAAGTAGTCATAGGCGCCTAATACTGTTGTTGCATTTTTGTTATCTGTGATGTGTATTGCTTAATTATTTGCAATCTATTTTTATTTGAATGGGTTCCCTCCCTGATTAGTTAACTGATTTATTACCTGTATGGTAAAGATTTTGCATTCTGTAGGGTACCACTTTTCACACACTGACCATCAGGATATATATATTGGTATATCCAGAAAACCGTGGAGGATCTGACATCACTAAACATCCCACAAATATCTATAAACATATTTTTTTTACAAATTGGGAATTCTAAAAATAACCATATAATACTTATGAGATGGATTGTTCACTTTTGGTTCCTCTTGGTATGTGATCAGGGTGTATTCTTCCACAAGCCAACTAGGCTTGAGCTGCAGATTAGAGGGGTAGCATTTTTTCTGATGTCCTTTCTTTAAGAGGTGTTTAGAGCTTCATGAGTGTCTAAACAATTACAAAAGTTTGAAAAAATCTTTGATTGAAATGTATTATTTTGCTTTTGTTCGAAATTCTTTTCTTACATAACATGACATAAATAGCCACTATAGGTCATGAATATTTGCCTTGATTACATCTTTATGTTCATATCTATTTGATATCAGATAGGGGTCAGTAGACTTTGGGTTGTTTAGGACAGCAGCAAGCCTAAATACTTCCCTGTGTAATTCCTTGGATCTGATTGATAGGCTTCTGCGTTGTGTTATGGTACCAGCTTTAAATAGGGATGGACCCATTATCGGTTTTGCCGATTATCGTGGCCAATAATTACTGTTATCTGTAGCAGTCTTTTATTTACTGTTATTGCCGATAATTGGAAAAGTTGGCTCACTGAAGCCAGGACAAATACGAGCTCGCACAGAGCATTGCCAATCTGGGGCCGATTTAAGGCTTCTTCCACAGCAGCCTGACAACTTGGCTGGCAACTCTTGCCGTACAGTGTCCCCTGCTCACTGACGGTATTGCATATGAGTGTAATGACAACAGAAATTGAGCTTCTCTCCCATGTGGCAGTGAATTTCCTATACAAGAGCTGCAGGGGACTGTTGGGCCCCTGTATTTCTGGTACTTATTTTCTACAACAGGGTCAGCAGCCTTGTCCTTCCAGATCTTTTCGAACTACACTTCCCATGATTCTGTAAGAACCTAAAGAGTTGCTGAACATCATGGCAGATGTAGTTAGTTCCAAAACATCTGGAGGGCCAAGGTTGACGACCCCTTACATACAGGGTCGCATGATGGATTATTGCAAAAGCCAGAGTCTGGACACGGCCATATTGTAAAAATAAAAGCTTAATTAAACATATTTATTTTTAATTACTTTGAATAAATGAAGTGGACATGGTGCAATGTCTACAATGTTATTAAACACATTCAGCAAATTCATAATGTCGGATTTGTGTTATATTTTCACAACTTTATAAATTTTTAATTTACAGAATATAGGCACCAGCTACCAGCTATATGGCTGACGAGAATCGGTATCGGCCCTTAAAAAATGATATCAGTCTATCCCTACTTTAAAGTCATTTTCCCTGTAAACTAAATGGTCTTGAAAACTGGAACTGCAGTGAGTCCTTGTACTAAAACCATTATCATAAGCCAAACCTGTTTATGGGGCTTAGCTTGCCCCTTCAACAACAGAATATATAAATCTAATTAATTTCCTCTACAACCACTTCCAATTTTGCATATGGTCATTAAAGTTTAATTAAAAATCTTGCATAAATTGTGTCTCTTCCGTTGTCTTCTTTATCATCCCTGATGGTTTATTTATAGGTCCCTTACATAGTGGACAAAGCCCACAATTCTGGTGCTGCTGCTAGCAATATGACATTTTTTGCTCTTAAATCTCTTTTTTTGCACATTAAATTATTGCTAAAAAATGTTACCCGTGGCTTCTTCGCATTATGGAGAAGATTAGTATTGCAATTTTTGCTCTTCATAAGGCCTGGGGTCTGTGGGATGAGTCCAATTCTGTATTGTTATTTGACAGGCTGACTTGATCCCCTAAAAGGTGCTGGAAGACGAGGTTTTCCGCTCTTCTCCTGTATGTCTACTTTCTTGTACTCTTTTTTTGGGTGGGGGAGAGTGTTTCCTCTTATTGTAATCTTATTTTAAAACTGCGTTATCTCGTCCTATTATTTCTAATCCATACATGCCTTTGCACTTGTGGAAAATATTTAATTAAAGTTTATAAAAAAAGATTCAAAAGATAAATTGAAGAGCTTCACCAGTTTAACCCTTCATGCGACCGCTAAGATATTTTCTAATACGTTTTGTGTTTTCGTCCATAAACATGCATCAGTGTTAACGATTAGGTCATTTGTAATAATTCCATAATTGTCTGATTGTAGCACACTGCTTTATGGCTGTCACCTGTGTAACTTCCTGAATGCAGTTGTTGAACAAATAATAACTATTTATGCCATGGAATCTAATGGTTTTCCACACAAGCTCTGACTTAAGAATGAGCTGATTCAAACTGTTGATGACTTGGCCCATTTATTTATTTATTTGTTTACAAAGTATTTTCCCAGTAAGTATACATTGAGATTTCTCGTTTTCAAGTAAAAAGTGGAAGAAAAATTATAACCAACCCAGGTTTTGATTTGTATAAAATTGTACACGATATACAATATGTTTAAGTCACCCATTTCATCATTTCATGTATTTGACTGTTCAGGTTTAGAGGTTAATAATATTTTAAGCTTTTGTTATTAATAGCTATTTCATTATGACTTTTTTTTCTCCAAAGATGCCTATCCCTTTCTTTTGCTGTTGTACTCTCCTAGTAAAATATAATTCTTCTGACCTAACTTCAAGCTCCATTTAACCTTATGCAAGTCTTGGCACTTAAAATGTCTACTGGTATGAGGATTTATGACCTCTGTCCCCTGCAAGATCAAACTCTTAAAGCAGGCTCAGCTTGATGTGATAGTAAATAAATGCAAAGGCACTGCTGGTGCATTCTCTCGTAAATGGCTTAAAGGTTGCCAAGAAGCTTGTATTGGAGCTTATGCTATTTTCTCGGGGAGTTGTGGGACAGGTTTGGGTTTGTCTTTGGTGTTCCTGCTATCGCTTAAATGGTGATAACTATTTCTCTTTCTTGGATCCCTCCTTCTTCTCTTACAGTCCTATCACACTCATCAGTATGTGGCCAGACCAATTTGAGTAAGTATGCTGTCCATTATTATCTGACCTCCCATGATCCTACTCTTCCACATGGTTAAGCAGACATGCTCCTGCACACGCATACATTGATTTTTAAAGTAACTTATTTTAATTGGGAATATCTTGCTTTCCAGCTAAGCAATTTTCTTATAATGCTGCCTCTTATTTCTAGTCCTATGCAGTCGCCGGAACTTTTTGATGATGATACGCATTCCCGGATAGAACAGTATGCCAGCAGGTAAGCAACACTTACTTTTTCAGATGTAACCAAAAGAGACAATATAGCAGGGTTACTTGATCCACAATTAAAGATAAAAAGTTGTGTAAATTGGCTATAACACAGGGATGAATAAATACACCCGTCGGTGTGCATATTATTATTAACTAAGGAATAGGATTCTATACATTCTTGAAGCGGGCTTTGTTGTCTATATGTTTTGCATAGGTAATGCTTTTGCACTTTCTCTAGGCATAAGAACGCGGATCACTTGCTTTCAGGGCTGGATTTGCATCTCAGGAGCCTGTAGGCACAGAAATGTGGAGTGCCCCTCACCCCCCCCCCAAAAAAAACCATGCCAAAATGTTGTTTTGGGCACACTAAAAATAAACATTTAAAAAAAACTGAAAAATAGTTTCTCTCTTTGCTCAAATAAAAAAAGGGGCATAATATTTTACTTGAGTTAGTACAGTTCAATTGTTTGCTTTATATGTAGAAGCATACGTATATTTCCTCTGATGTAGAACAGAGAAAGAAAATACATTTTGCACATACCTTTTTTATTTTTAAACGTGACATTACATGGTCATGTTTGGTATTGTTGTAAAGACCAGACTCTGACCTTTCCAATGACACCTCAATTAACCTTGTGCAGTGTACAAATCAGAGATGCAGTTTCCAAAGTCCCCCAGTCTCTCCTCACTGCAGTGCCACGTTCTAGCTTGTCAATGAAACAATGCGCTGAATCCTCAGCTCCACACTTGCTGGCAGTGTGGGAAATGAGAAGGTGAGTTAGCGCAGCATCATTGTTCATTTTATAATTGTAAACTGAATAATAGTGCTGCGTTAGAAAAAAAAGAGACTAATATATTATTATTTTATTTTTACATAAATCTAACCTGGTTATATGTGATATCACTGGAAAGACCATAATCAGGCCTTTCCAATGATACCACATAAGTCCCTCTAGCCACATATACCACATATGTCCCTCATAGTGCTCCAGAGATACAGTGATCTAAATGATTGTTATTTTTTTTACAGAGCAAGGCGCCCCTTGTGGCAGGCACCTGTACGCACATGCTTACTCTGCCTAGTTATAAATCCGGCCCTGCTTGCTTTCCTTTAATATACCTGGCAAAATACACCAGGGAGTGATATCTAGTAATTTTGTGAGAGTTGGGTCTTCTATATGGTTTTTCTGTGTCTTTTGTCAGAGACATAAATACATCTAGCATGCTTACTCATTATCCACAATGCTACAGGTGTTGGCATAAAAAGACTATTCAACACAGTAAGGAGATCTTTCACACAACTAATCACCTGTAAATTCGGCTTCATTCGCCGTTCAAAGGTGGAAAATAAAAAGGAAACATTTCCACTTCTATTTTCGATAATTGTGCGTTGATCACAAGAAAACATTATCACATTCCCAGACCGTGAAGAGTAAAGAACTACTTTGAGACTAGAGATGGTGTCTGGTTACGATTGTCACCGAGACGTGTTTTCTAAAAAAAAGTGCAAAAGAAAGAAAAAGTTACAAGCTTGGAACTCATAAGTTCATCCAAAATTCTTTGATCTGAATATGATTGTATATTTTTTGAGTTGTTCCTTGCTGACAACATTGTCATCTCCAATTCCTTTTGAGTTGGAGAATTGAAAAGAAGATGGTGCAGACATTGCCACTGCATTACTGAGCATCAATCCCGTTCTTATTTACATATTTATTAAAAATATGTTTGTTTCTTTTATCACCGCACAACTCTTGAAGTTTTCTTCAAAGCTTAGCTCTGTTACGTCAAACTTAATTGGCATCCAGACAGTGCCTCAAAATGTACACTTTATTTTTCAAAAGGAAATTAGAGGTGCTGCTCAGCCAGAAGTTTATTCATGAAAAATGAGAACTATCAAAGCAATTTAGAACATGGTTAATTGCTCTTTTACTGTGTAATCTGCATTTATTCAATTAAATAGGCAGAAAATAATCTTTTTTTCTTACAGAATTCAAATCAAAAAACATAAGCTATACAGTAAATTTTCCACTTTCCGCAACAAACACATAATCATAGGTTTCGTTTCCGCTATTCTTTACATAATAAAAGAAAATTATTTTTGTGATTGTGGTTTGGCATGCCCTGTGGCTGGTTGCAGAGCTCTCTGCCCCCTTTCATGTCTTCAATTCCTGCAGTGGCCAAGAAAGGATGCTCTTGTTTTGCATCTGTTCTAGCGGAGCATCACTCCTTTTTGCTAACTGTATGATGTGCATCCTTTCTATGTTTTCTGGTTAGGACAGGACCCATGGGTTCTACCACTCTCATCCCCTGGCCAGTTGTGTCCTAGTCCATCCCTCTCATCTTCAAGTCAATGCGGTTCACCGTCAGGGTTTATAAGAACATCCCTTTGCCATTGCCCTGTTGTGCATTTCCCTTCAGCATGTCAGCATAGGTTTTACATGTATTGGTTTTTGCTTATGTTGTGGGGTGACTTTGCATCTGTGAAATCTCATAACACCTGTATTACTTTTCTTTTGGCTTCTAACATAATAAAAAGCAACAGGGAATTGCTTCTTATTCTCTGGCTTCAATTACATGTACACTTTCTATGCAAAGTATAGGATCAGTAACTGTACAATAACCTACTGTACTAGCTGACCTGAGTCTCAATGCGTATTAGCACTCAAAGTGGAATAGCAGCCAAGCCTCTTACATTAAGAGCTGTATGAGCTAACAGCTCACTCTCAAAAGTTAGAAGCGTCACTGAAATCAAGCCCCCCAAATCTTACTGAAATCCCAGAGTGGTGGGAGTTGTTTCATATGTTTTTGTGGGTCCGATACCTTTCCTTTTAAGGGTCTTACTCTATAAACAAGTAAGTATGAAGAGCTAGCAAGGGGATTGCAGATTTAATGTTAAGAATGGTTGAGATAGAAAACCAGCTAATATTGAGGGGTTTTCAGTTTGACTATATACAGTATGTCCAAAATGTTCAAAGCCCTTTGGCTTAACATGTTATGATTCAGTAAGGCCATAAATGTAAAACGTTTATCTAATGCAACTGAAAAGCCAGTCATCTTTTAGGCTGGGTCAGACGAGCGTAGTGTTCACGTCCGTGATTGCGCCTAAAAGTACGTCCGTGATAGCATGACAGAAAGCCCATCGGAGCCTGACACATGAAGTACGTCCGCACTGAACTGCGGACGCACAACGGCCGCGGCCCACGGACGCAAGGCAGGCAAGAGCGTACATCCCCTAGAACGGCCGCACAAAGTGCGCTGCGTCCGCAACGTCCGCATAGCTTTGTGTGTGAGTGATGGAACGTGGTCAGACAGACTGCATTTATACGTCCAGCATTTTTCACGGACAAAATGGTTTTGCTTTTTAATTTATTTTCCCTCCTACATCCGTCAAAATATACGTCAGTGAATAAACGGACTGTGTGGACACTACTGTGTCTTCCGTACTGACGTACATCCGTGTGCACGGACGTACAGTCCGTAGAAATCATGCTCGTCTGACCCTAGCCTTAGGCTGGGGTCAGACCAGCGCACTTTTAACGTGCGTTCTGGCGCACATAATTACGGCCGCACTAGCAGCAGATGACGGGCAATGACGGCCAATATACTATGTACGGCCGCACAAAAGTCTGGCCGTGCAACGCAAGTGGAATTTGAACGCATTTTTCTGAGAACGCTGAACCGCTAGTACTGACGTACTGAGTGCGCAGCTGCGGCATAGCGGCGTGTGTGCGTGATTAGGAGATGTAAGACACTGCTAATGTCCAGCCAACATAACGTCCAGACGCAAAAAGAGTTTTATTGACGCTCCGTACAAAATCACGCCCGAAAATGCGCGTCGTCTGACCGTTTTTGCGCATTCCGTGAAAAAATACGTCAATGCGTTCGGACGCACTTTTTCACATTCGCGGGGAAAAATGCTTTCGTCTGACCCTAGCCTTACCTGTATAAAACCTTGATTTGATGATATATCACAGAAAACAAAGACCAGTATAGATTTTAAAGACTGTTAATAATTAGTTTTGTATGGTTTTTCTATTCTACAAAGTACGTTTTGACACTTACAAATCAGTACTTATTGTCTGTAGGCCACGGCATTAAGTATTGTATGCAAAAGGCAAATCCTTTACCACCGCATTGTGCAGTTTTTTTTTAAATGGATCAATCAGAAAGTCGTAGGGTTCGAATGGTAAAGACCAACACGCGTGTATCAGATTAACCGTTTATTCCAAATTGATCAAAGCTGTCTTTCTGATCTTTTTTGAACGTTACATGTTTCAAATCTGTTATTTCTTCATGTAAATATGTTAATAAATTGTCTCTTGTAGGCTGGCTCAAATGGAGAGAGCCAATGGCTCTTTGTTCACTGACAGTAGCTCCGCCACTGGTAGCATGTAAGTAAATTTCATGATGTTACAGATTGTGTGCTTATTTCACACCATCCTGGGATATTTTGAATGAAATCATTAAGGGATGATGTAGACCTAGCATGACTGTATGATTGTGCTGAAATGCTGCTTCTATGCAATTTACTAACGAAAAATGCAAAATGCAAATTTGTCAAATTATACTTGTTTATTGCTTGATAATTGTTTAAAATTTTGCAGAGCAACATTTTCTACCATTTCAGGATAAGCATAATTACTGTAAAAATCATTAACCAACAAATAAAACACAATGAGACATATTTGCTCAGCAGCCCATAGAAATCTGTTTCAGCAGAAACATAGATCTCTCCTTTATGACACCACCCTACCGGTCCACACCGTGAAAGGTAGGGGAAAAGTGCCTGTTCCAATAGTTTTCCCTCCTCCTTGGAGAACTGTCGATGGAGGTTTGTGGCACATTATCATGTTAAAAACCTATTCCTTTATAGACGTGACCTTCTGAAAGCTAAAACCACATTGCAGCCAATTTGGATGTTTTAATGAAGGAAGCTAAGAGACCATTAGATGCATCCTTTTTTGTTTTAAACTGCTCTTTTGAGCAGCTGAGCCTTTTTAATCCACATGAAATGAAAGACGAGGAGTTCGTCTAATGTATTCTGCAGTTATTCTAAGTAACATCTCTGGTACTCAGTGAAAATGTGTCTTGTATGAACGAAATAAAACTGGTTCCTGCTGAATTTGCAGCTTTAGACCTTCTAGGAGTGTAGTTACTACCTTTGTTCTATTTCCCCAGTTTCATTAGGTGTGATAACTACTTTTATCTGCATCAGCACCCCGGGTTGCAAATTGGATTTTCACCAACTGTATCTCTGAAGCTACTATAAATGTTTTTGCCTGTACATGTGTTTACTGGATGCTCTGCTTCCTCTTACATCTGTCTATTAATTCCTTACAACTATCCCAGGATGGGTGTAAACGGTGTAAAAGACTCCCTGAATTCATTGTGCCATGGATGCGTATTACAGTGAAAAATCACATATGTTAAGATGAATCCCATGCCTTTAACAAAATAACATTTATTGAAAACAAAATGCCTGCTTTGGGCTCTATCACCTCCTTCAAGCTAATACTATCATCGGCGTTAGCTTAAAAAAAATCAAAATCGTTAGCACTCATTAATTTGCGATTCGTAGCGCAGGTTTACTGTACTTCGCGCTCCCTATAACTAACATCGGGAGCGCAATGTGCAAGCACAGATTAACTAGCGTTAGAATCATTTTGTCCGAACGCGAAGAGCTGGCGCTAGCTAAAGAAGTTAACACCAGCTCACCCCCCCCCAAAAAAAATACCTCTTATCTGGCGGCAAGAACAGCGACCTGATTCACTGCTTCTGGCCGCCGGGAGCAGAGGGAGACTGTGGGAAGAAAGTCCCCGTCTCCCTCCCTCTGCGATCACTCTGCCGATCAGCAGGATCTCGCGAGAGGCGAGATCCTGCCGGACATGTGACCCGGCAGCACGCTCCTCCATGGAGTCCTATGGACGCCATGGAGGGATGCTGGGGACGGTGCTGTAGCGCTGCCCCCAGCATCCGCGTGCCTAATGATCGCTAAGGGGCAGGCTGCTGGACTCGGTGCCTGCCCCGTGATCTGCTGGGGAAACCGGGATCTAAGGGGAAATTGGCGAACGCTAATTTTTCCCCTTAGCGTCCGGGTTTTAGCTCAGGGCAACGTGATAGTGCACTATGTGTGGGTTAATAAAGAGAATAGAGTGAAATACAGTACACTGGCTCGAAAGCAGAAATTAGTATTACACCTATCAATGATACAGTATATGTAGCACAATATGAGAATTATAGAAACATGGAATGGCAAAACATCACTTCAATCCCAACGCAATAATGTAATTTTACATCCATAGCCTTAGTATATTTTTAATACTCTTTTTTTAATTGGGCATTCTAGTTTATTCTAAATTAAATCTTTATGAACTTTATTTTATTATAGCAATTTCAACTATTCACATTTTCTGCCTACAGAGAGTTAATCATATTTTTTTGTGCAGCTTTAAGGGGTTTGTGACTCTTGTCTTGTGTGTTCAGTGTAGAGTGTGGGGATTTCTGTTGCTTTGTTCAATGTGGGAGAGGAATAAGGTGGGAGATTGCGATCTTCTCAGAGAATGTGTCAGGAATCATGCAGAATTTGCAGGGTATTCAACTAAAAAAAGGATTGTTTAGTAAGAAGATATGGTATGGTAGAAGATAACATATATTTAGAGTACATTTTAACACTACATGAATATTTTTTTTAATGCAGTGTCTATCAAATAAAAGAATACCATCCTTAGTGTCTGACTTTCACTGCTTAGCTTACATTTGTATCCAATGTTATTGATCTTTTCTATGACCAATGGCTGCTTTGGTATTATAGAGATGATGAACACGCCTTGATACAACAGTACTGTCACACGCTGGGAGGAGATCCATCCATATGCCAGCCACAGAGTCCCCTGCAGATACTCAAATCTGTAGAGAAAGACGAAAGGGGAGAGTTGGAGCGTGTCATCGCCAACCTGGAGGACGAGCAAAGGTATGCTTTTTGGAAAGATTACACATTACTAAGTTTTCTGTATATGCCTACTCTGATTTTCAAAATAAGATGGAGTGGAGCAAATGGTAAGGTATCCACTTCAATTTTGGGACTTTGTTCAGTGTCAAATCAATGTAGAGGCATGTTCTAGTTATTCAAACTAAAGAGACACTCCAGGCACTGCAGCCATTCAATACAAAATATGTACAGTATACTCACCAACAGCAGTTATCTAACATAGTTTTGCATAGTTTCTGTGATAATTAATACTACAGTTGTCAACCTGTTCACTTAACTGGGGAATAAAGTATGTATTTTTGAACTATATTACCATGTGTCTGTCTGCCTTCTTTTATATGCACAACTTAACAAAACTAAACATACTTGAAATTGTAAGTATGACCTAGACCCATAGAGATTATCTCTAGTAAACTATAACCTGTGTTTGATCCATTGCATGATCCTAGAGCTCAAATAAGATATAAGTATTCCCCTTAACATACTTTTGGAGTTTAGTTATACATCAGTAGGTTACACTATGAGGTATATTTTCATTTGTTTAGAGCAGGGTACAACACAGAATACTGAAGGATTTTAATTACATATGTCTCATATTATTCCTTATGACTCCTTATCTCATATGCAAGCCAAGTCCTAAAATAGTATAAAACCATACCAAGATTTCTGCCCCTCTCAAACAACCCATGATTCTAGTCTTGGGAAAATCTGTTCTCAGAGCTTCTTTAGTTCCAGCACTGCAATGGGAAGTATGAGAATGCAACTCTTGGGGCATTCTCACAGATTGTCATTCCCATGCATTTCCACTGTTCTCAGGTTCTGGATGTAACCTTAAATATTGTCAGTTTTCCAGGAAAAGAAAGACATTGGGCATTTATTATTGGTTGTTTTGTAACATTTTTATTGGCTTGCAGAGCACATGTAGCACATCAAAAAGGTTACACTTGAGCCAAACGTCACCACCACCCCCTCCCCAGTCTGCAGCTCAATTTGATCTGTAACTAAAAAAATACTTTTGTACTTGTTCCTATTATACTGTTTTTTTCTGTAAACTTTAAGTAGTTATCCTGGACACAAAGCTGAATTTTATGTTTACATCTATGTTATCTCAGGGAATATCCAAACACCTTGTTACTTTTAGAAAACAAATTGTATGACGGTGATGAATAATGTTGTTTCTTGCAACTAATTATGATCTGCTGCTTTGGAAATAATCAGTGACAAAGCAGAAAAGAATTGAAGCATCACATAAGATAATGTGTGTGTATGTATACACACACACACTCAATTATAGAATAGATTTTCCTTCTTGCTTGCCATGCATTCTTCCACGGATGTCATGTATATTGTGTCTGTCTTATGGGAAATCTGAGCTTATAACAAACAAAGCATCATCTACCGTAGCTATTTAAATGATTTACTCACATTTTGCTTCTACAATGAGTCAATCCCATTTCCTCTACAGCAGATTCACATATCATTGTGTCATTGCTAACCAGGGGTAACTGTAAAATAAATTGAATACTGGCTTTCCTTATGTTGCATTGTTGTATAAATAAATAAATTTGAATGTACAGTATTTTTTAAATTTTCCTGTATAAATAAATGCAAAGGTAGCCACTTGGGAAATGTTTCCACAATAGATGTATGGATTTTTCTTTGGAAATAAATTGTATATGCTTTTTTGTAGCATTCTGTGTACAATTGTTATAAAGCAAGGCCACTAAACAAGTAAATATTTGGAAAATACAAACAATATTGTTCTAAAACAGTTATAGTCACATTTCACCATCGGAAAAACAGTTTGCTGTTGTTGCATGTACTTTATTTTATAAAATTCATCGGAGATGTGTGCTTTTGGTTATATTGAATCATGTAATGCATGCAGTGTCACACAGCATAAAGTCTGCAAGGACTTCACAATTATGGATATCAGTGAATATCCACATGCATATCCATAATTTGAAGTTGATTCGTGTACCCTTGAATAATCTGAGTTTATGTAATTTCCGCAGGAACCTTAAAATTGAATATGAGCAGCTTCAAGCACAACATATGAAAAAGGGTCTCAGCCCTCCAAACTCTCCTCCTGACTCTGTGGTTTCCATGCAGCACTCGTCTGGGGACTCAGAACTTATTGCTGAAGCTAAGTTGCTCAGGCAGCATAAGGGGCGCTTAGAAGCCAGAATGCAAATTTTAGAAGACCACAACAAGCAATTGGAGTCTCAGCTTCATCGGTTACGTCAGTTGCTGGAGCAGGTATGTTACTTGGAAATGCGGGCTTATTCTCGTTAGAAAATCGACTAATGTAAATATAAAGCGCCGTAATAATTCTAAAGGTCAGTGCAGTCATCGTATTGGAGATTTCAGAGCGGAGTTCCAAGAAATAGCTGTTAGGATGACAGCTACTGTAATTATTGGAATCATTTTATCCATCTGCTTTTTTTTTTCGTTCACTCTTATAACAGATGTACGTGTTTTTTATCCATTTCATAGAATGGATACAGAAGATAGGCAACATTATCCATATTAGTATTCTGTTTTTATATTACAGGGCAGACATCATTCTCTTTCTTACGCAGTTCACACTGTTATCCAGGAGATCGCTTAACTCTTTCTAAAAAACACTTGAAATTTATTTGTTAAACACTAACCGTTCATGAAGGTTCTTCATATCATAACTACTATATTCAACGCTGAAGGCTACTGTGCTTGGAAGTCCATCAAAAACTCTTACTCTTGTAGACCGGCGGTTGTATTCACTGGGTTTCCCTTAACTTTGTTTGGCAACATTCCATTTAGGAATGACCCTCGTAGCCCAAAACGAAAGAGCTGTGGTAGACTTTTTGCTCCACTGATCCTATGGGAGAAAATTGGGTCTACTGTAACCTCAAAAGAAGTTATAGTTTGCTATTGAGTAAAAAGCACATGTAATATAGTCTGTTTGGATATTATTATGTTATCCATACTTGTAAGTGAATACCTCTCTGCATTTGTTTATTATCTACCCCTTGTACTTGCCATCTTTGAGTTATAAACAACACCGCTAGTTTCCACCAACAAAGACCATGAATGTAAGAGATGGCTTACATTCAGTTTTACATGGCCTTTTGTTGGAACAAGGGATTGTGACACAATTGCAAGGGAAAGCCAGGACATTTGCTAAAAGTGTTACTTACTGAAATATATATATATATCACCAGAGTATAGCAGTACATAGTGATACCTTTTTTATTAGACTAACGTTACATTTAAAAGACAAGCTTTCGAGAGTATAACCTCTCTTCCTCAGGTCTCGAAAGCTTGTCTTTTAAGTGTAATGTTAGTTCAATAAAAAAGGTGAATTTTCAATTGACAATCGTGGTTACAATTATCACAAATTTTCTAAAATTTAACTTTTATTAAGCCTGCATTTATAAAACAAAATCGATTTTAGAAAAGGAAAATCACCTGCTGGTGGTGTACACCCTTTAAAACACACACAATTCACCAGTTAGGGTATGGTTTTGCTAATTTATCTTGCTTAATTTTCATGGAATTCGCAATATTCTTCCAAAGATTAATCTCTATTTCTAAATAATTCAGAAGCCAACCTTCATGGGTTGGTGGATATAGGACAATGTGGAAAAAAGAAAAGTGTTGTCTATCTCGATTTCAGCAACATGGGAATGGAATGCAGAGAGCGCTCCCCCTCAACTTGTCATAAAAGATTAGCAAAGTCAAACAAACATCCCTAAATCTGTACGCTTCATTCCAGCGAAAGTACTTGCAATTTAGCAGATAGGGTATGGTTTTGCCAATCTTGCCTTGCTTAGTTTCATGGAGCTCGCAATATTCTCAAAAGGCTGATCTCTAATTCTAAATAAGTCAGAAGACAACTTTCATGGGTTGGGAGATATAGGACAGTAAGAGAGAAAAAAAGGCATCTACATTGATTTCACCAGCATAAAGGCACAAGAAAAGGGGGAGCTCCCCATCATCTTATTGTTATAATTTACAAGATTTTATCATGCAAGAAACCCTAAATCTGTATGCTTCATTCAAGCAAGAATACTCATACCAGTATAGATACTCGACGCGTTTCGCTACTTCCTCGTAGCGTCATCAGGACTTATGAGAGGTTCTATGTGTAAAGCAAGAATGGACATCCTTTAAAAACTCCTAGGTTTTTATACCTTTCCTGATTTCCTAAATCAAACACAGTTGTGTAGGTAATTGGCATTAAGGCCGCCCACTAGGTCTTCATTGGTGTATTTGTATGATTGACAGGTCTTTTTGCCAATATTATTGTTACATTTCAGTTTCTAACTCGGGACCTCCTTCCTCCCATCTGGAATGCTCTTTGATATAGCGAGTGAGGACCCCCATTGTTAGAATTTAAACTTTCCACCAAGAAGACTATATGTGTATTTGCATGTAAACACTCTCATTGTTGTCATTTGTGATCTTTAGATCAAGATTGGGGGGGGGGAGGGTGGTAGAGGGTGGGGTAAAAAAGGTGTCACTATACACTGCTATACTATGATTTTGGCACCTGGACTATCACGGCTTATCAAATCTATATATATATATGTATATTATAAAATAATACAGAAATGCACTATATTGTCTTATTATTATTATTATTATTGTCATCAGTTATATAGCTCCCACAGTTTCTGCAGTGCTTTACAATAACCAAAAGGAACGAGATACAGATAAATGGACATAGGATGGAAACAAGAAGTGTGGAGGGCTCTGATCATAGGAGCTTACAGTCTAGAGGGATTGGGGTTGAGGAGGAATAGGAGAATTTTACTAGACATCAGAATCATTAGTGCCAGTGGTTTGGGAATGGTGGGGCCATAGAAGCAGCTTCAATCCTGTGTGAGTAGGTGAGCAGAGGGATGAGTTGCATCAGTGGTGTGGTACGCTAATCTGAAGAAATGGGTTTTGAGGGATTTCATGAAGGCCCGAAGATCAGGGGAGAGTTTGATAGGGCGAGGCAAGTCATTCCACAGGACCGAAGCAACCCTTGAGACCTCTTGGAGGTGAGAGTTAGCAGTGCAGGTGTAGACAGATGAGTAACGGGGACTCGTAAGGAGGGGTTAAGATATTGAGCGATTTGAACGTGAGCGTCAGTATTTTAAACTGTATCCTGAAACGTACAGGAAAAACCCGACCTGCAGACGTGCGTGGTAAAAAACAAAAAACGTAAGCTAGAAAGTTTCAAAATTTAAACGCTGTTTGCAAAAAAAACTACTGAACAAAAATGCCTGGAATTTACATATAAGATCCTATAAATGATAATAAAAAGGTCTGTTAAGGAAAAATGAAAAACCGATTTAAAAAACAAAACCGAAAAAAATATTTTGCCGAAAAAATCCCGAAAAATGCCTAAAAGATCCTAAAAAAATCTAGAAATAAAGAGACTTTACAGCAGAATAAAATAATAAACGGTTTATTAGATATTGAATTAAAAGGGGAATATATTTAACATTGCAGCCTGAGGGATTCGACTGAATAAACCTGACGAATTAAACCACCAAACAGCAGGGCATTTTGGCAAATTTTCTCTGCTCTTTGGTGTCTCTGAATAGACAAACCATTGCTTCTCTATGGGAGATTTCACTGCCCTTGAACAGGCACCATACGTGCAGGCAATTCGCCAAAATTTGGCGAACTGCCTGCTCTCTGAATAGCCGAATGGCCCCTACATGCCCCCGTTCGCTGAAATTCAGTGTCCGGTCTTCGGCTCTCTGAATAACCCCCATAGAGAGATAGGTGGTATTGGGTTTTTCTTGGAGGGAGGAATACTGAGAATTTCAGTTTTGGCAAGATTGAGTTTAAGTATATGGGAAGACATCTAATTTGAGACGGCAGAGAGACAGTCAGTGACTCAATCCGATATGTACTATTCTCCATAATGAACGGTATGCTGAATGTCCTTTTAATTAGTTTAACTTTTTGTTGACATCATATACATCAAAATCAGTTGTTGTTAGAATGCGGCCATTGCCCTTTAAAGAGGTCAGCATTAAGAAAATAGTAATGTAATACTGCTGTGTAGCTCTGAAGCCTCTATAAATTGGCTGATTTATTTAGTTCTAAAGGAGGCATATCTTGTCTATTGCACATTAGTTTCTGGTGATTGATTCTGTAGTTACATTTTGTATTCCTTACCTTTCAGCCTGAATCAGACTCTCGGGTTAATGGAGTTTCTGTGTCCGTCTCGCCGCAGCCACCCGCCCCGCGATATTCAGCTGATCATGATTACTCCTCACAGTTTCTACAGACAAGTGAGTAGCAGGGCTTCAATTGGTACAACAGTTCCACGTAAACAGCTGGCACCAACAGAAATAGAGCATTAGGAAACTGACTATTTCACATAGTTTTCCTTGCCACTTTCAAGACTTGCCACTTTCAAGCAAATCTAAAGGGAAGAAGGCCCTTTGCTATTCCAATTTCTCAGCACTGTGTGTATTTGATCAAAGATGACATTTCAGAACAACAGATTGCCAATTTTGCATTGTTTCTTTTCTCGTTTAATTGAAAAAGAGACTTTGCACTGTTCCAAAATTTTGACAGCAAATTGTAGCCCCTATTACCAGTGAATGAATAGAGAGAGTCGATGTTTACCAAAACAAGAGGCAGCAAGGTAGAATGCTTTAATACCAGATTTTAGGCTTTACTCTAATGTGAGTAACGTGTTTCTCATACACTCCTAAAAACGATTTTTCTAAGTGCATTGTCAGCTGTCTGGTAAATTGAGCCACAGACTGCAGATATACTGGGTTATGTACAGAGATACTGCATGCAGAGGCTGCTGTATAATTAACAGCTGTAGATCTTATGACTTGTAACCAACGGCATGCTTAAAGTGACACTACCACATAAATGAAATGTTCTTATTCTGTTTACTTTATGTTGCTGATATCTTACATGTTCTTTGTTTTTCTCATGTCTTTAAGTTAAGAATATATTTTACTCTGTGTCACTGGTTGCGCCCATTTTCTGATATTCTGTGTTGTAACCCCCCCCCCCCACACACACACACACACACACACACACACACACACACACACACACACACACACACACACACACACCATCTTTACATCACTTACTCCTCACTGTGGGGCATTGGGCAGAGAACGGGCTCTGTGAGTCAGAAGTCTAGTAAATCGGCTGATTAAGATTGGATATGTGCGGAATTTGTGCAAAGGACATCACCAAGGGTTAGAAGTCTTTTAAGACCCCTGTCCTATCTCACTCAGCTGCCATCTCGTATCATGTGTAGCCTAGACAGCACAATAGACTCTATGCAGCATTATCTAAACATTCAGTCCTTCACACCTCATGGCCTCCTCAGTACTATTTAACCTATACCATAGCTGTTAAATAAAACTCATCATAAGATTTTGGTAAATGTTGCATCATGGGAATAAGCCACAAAATGGAATAAGGAGATAAACACCTAACTTTGTTCTTCCATTTTATTTTATAATTGCTTCAAACAAAGATAAAAAAAAATACAGCAGCATGTGTTTTATAATGTGGTTTTGTAATCCACAAGTAATCTAGTTACTGTTTATATTAGTGGTCGTGTTTCTTTAACAATCGTTCTTAAATTGTTGAAACTGCATCAGTCTTGCGTGAATCCCCACAGCTAATCTAAAGTGATTTATGCATCTTTATGGTTTGTTTTGATGGATGTCTATTGAGCGACCTATGTGTCGTGCACAGTATTTAAATTTTTATGATATATGTATAATGCATGCAAATTGCTCTCCTAGAAATACTATAGTAGAGTAGAGGGAATTGGAATTGGCATTGACATGTGTTCAATGTTAAAATTAATCCACTGACTTCTTCTAAAATATGTAGTAGTTTTCACTTTGATAATCTAGATAATGGGAGTTCAGGCATGTAATGTTGTGTTATAGGACTGATTAAGCATATTCCTCTTTCTGATGAACACCTGAATCCAAATGACATTACTAATAATGCTTTCACTACCTTTCCCCGCAGCTATACGAGGCTTATGCATAGCATATTCCACACAGTGATGCACAATCAAGCATCAAGATTGTATAGGAGAATATCACGGATACCATTCTGTGTCTTCAGATTTTCCACACTACAAAGTTTTATAGGGATTCAAAATATCAAGTATTGTCAGTGTCACTAGCACTCTCGCAGGAGACAAGCACTGCACTGATGGGATGTTGGTGCCATTTTCAACACGGAGTTACTATGCTGCCTTTATTTATAAATGTGTACTATGAAAGGTCTGAAGAATCTCTATCAGGGTTATTCAGAGAGCGGTGAAAACCAGGAGAATGATTGGAGAAGTGAAAATTTTAGGTCAAAATAGCCAAACCAGAAAAATTCTCTCATTTATCTCACTTTCCAAATCAGCGATTTGGTCTAGATTGTTCTCTTCTGCCAGTTCTGCCTGGTTTTCACCTTTCTCTGAATAACCCTGTATCTCATTTTGCTAGGTTCACTAGAGGGCTCCGTTAGCTCTAGAAATTAGTTATGAAATCTAATAGGGATCTGTCGGTCATAAACCTTTAAAATCACCACGTTTTGGGTTCCCTGAGGTCACATTTTGAAATATGCAACATTCGGGACTCCTGCTCCTGGTGATTTCAACTTTTAAGGCTGACCGATCTCCATGACATCTCACAGATCATTTCTAGATCTAGATCTAATGACTCTAGCCCATGCTTTAACATCCTTGATTCATTTCTCACAGAAGAAAAATCCATTGGTTTTAAAGTTGTAAAGTCTTTCCTTGGTGAATTTATCCACAGGTGACATGTTGTCCCCACTTCATAATACCAGCACAGACCTAACAGACATGATGGAACAAATAAACAGCACATTTCCACAAAGCAGCTGTAAGTCTTCCTAATCTTATACTAAATCAAAGATGTAATGTTTGTTTAATCACAGAAACAGATTTACGATATGTCTTCTTTCAGGATCAAAATATTTGCAAAAACACAATCATTTGGCAAAACAAGCTTGCTTGTAACATTTGGCAGTTTTCAATCGGTTACATTTGACAAGTCCATATACAGTACTCATATATTTGTAATATTGCTATGAAATGTCAAGGCTGTGCAGGAAAGGCAGACATGCTGTATAAATGACTTGTCGCTGCTTTCGATATCCACTATCCTTTTTAAAAGGTCTTTTGTTCTAAAGCATTATAAAAGAAATTGGGGTCAACACCTCTTAGTGATGTTTTACTGAAATCCCATTAGACGATTTGATTAGTTTTTAGTCAGAGGTTTCTTATTTATTAGTAGTCTTAACATTTATTTTATCATACGTATATAATAAAAAAGACTGTTAATATATTCCTATTTTTCTCTTGGCTGTTTTGGTGTAGGTCATGATCTCCCTACATTCTTCTTGCATAATGAACATTTCTAAGGAAGGCTGAGTACAGCATTGTGAGAGTGATGACTCTTGTCTGTCCCCTGTTAAAACTTGTACCTGGGGGGCGTGGCTGACCGCCAATGAGAGTGTACACGCGTGATGGAGCTCTCCCGCTGACTTGCGCCATAGGGCTGTATCCCTGCGTCCATCTGCTACTCTCGGACTCCCGATTGGGGGTATAACCCTCCTAGCGGTGTGAGGTCTGCTTGGCTTCCTGGGGGGGCTCCTCCGACCCGCACATCAACCCGCTGCCATTTGAGACACTCTCGCTGTCCTTGTTCCATGGCCTCCCATTCACGACCTTGCTGACGAGACGCCTACGAGCTGCGGGTCTCCGTTACAGATGGGGACCTGCAGATTCCCTGGTGCTCACCAGTAATGGGGTTCGTCATTTCGCCGCTTCTCCAGAGGAGGGATGGGCCCTCTTAACATCCATGGGGATGATCCAGACACCGGACTCCCCTGCTCCGGACTGATCGCCCCACTCGCTGTCACTGGACTCCGATTCTCACCACCTGGATGGGAGTCCCCCTTCAATAGACTCCCCCCCCCCCCCCTGTTTTACATTCCGGAAACCTTTACTGTGACCGTTTTCATCTTTTTGTTGTTTTTTGGGACTTGTTCTGGGGCCTGTTTTGCCCTCTATGTCAGTTCTTCCTTTGTTGATGGTGGCCACAATTTATCCCCCCTCCATCCGTTTTTTTTTTTTTTGGCAATTTCCGGGTGGTCTTGTGGCGGCTACCATGCTCTGGCCATCATGCTTGGCCCTCAGGCCCCCCGAGCATTTGTGACGATTGTCCTCCTTGGCCTCCTCAGGTCCTTAGGACTTATGGGCCAAGCCGGGAAAGTCACAGTTTGGGCTTGTGCCGCTCCCCTTTTTTTTTTCACCCTCGTGGTCACCATCTACTTAATTTGCCGACTACGTTGTCCCACTCACATACGTCGTTTCCTATTGTTGACCCTTATTGCATTCTGTTTTAGTTTCTCGGATTGTTTTGCTGTCTTACGCTGAGGCCCTACGAGGCCATTACTCAGTCAGACTGTTTGTGACTCTGTGTAATCATAAATAAAAATGGTTAAAAAAAAACTAAATGTGTACCTGCACCATTTAGGAGGCCCACATGAAAAATTAGTCTTTTGTATTCTAAATCAAAAAATGTTTAGTTTGTCCTGAATTTTCCTGAAAGGATAGACTTGGTAATTTGTTGTGCACCCTAATACAATGGAAAGTATGCACCAGTGGTCCCTAAATTGCGAATAAAAATCAGTGAGGGTTATGCTCACAAATCGGTTGACAATGATATTGTCTTGGGTTTTACCCGCAAATGGAATGTGATTGTTTACAGTTTTTATTAGACAACAAAACCTCCACTGCTTGAAAGTACTGAGATATGTGGAGTATGGGCTGAGGTGAAACTAGATCATAAGGGGAGTGTTGTATGACCACAGGTGCATTGGGGCGGTTTCACAAAGCAACAGCCTAATTAGCTCAGTGTTGGGACTGTCCAACAGATTGTTTTTTTATACTTCCCACTAGCCTGTACAGACATATTCTTGTCAACTTTATATGTACCAGTTGGGGTGATCCAATGATGCCCCAGGCAACTCCATGGCCCAATGTTTTTGCAGTCCACTGTTTTTGTACATCTTTTGCCCTGTTGCCTCTCCAAGTCTGAATGTACTTGTTATTTGCCCTCTTAAGTCACATAACCATTAAATTATATGCTGTTAACCATGAGCATTTATAAAATCCTTTGATTATTGCCGTGTTGACTAACAACCAGACATTCCCTTAACCTAATTGTTTGTTTCCAAGAATTTTTCACGTTACGGCACTTCTTTTTATGGTAGATGTGAGAAACGGTTATAACAAGATGATTTAATTCACGAAAGCTTCAAAAATAAGTCCAATGTCCCTTGCAGTCATGCACGGCTGAGACTAACAACTGTGTTCCTATACAGCAACATTTAGTCAAATGTTTACGCATAAAAGCTTGTGCATAATTATTTTGGGGTAATATAAATGATTATTTTTCTACAAACATAATTTAACTGAATTATTTATTATAAGAAAGACGTGCAGCTCACAACTTTATATTTTCACATCCGCATTTCCTAACAGGAATCCGATAAAGCAAATTTAATTTTAAAGTTCACCTGTTGTGGGCAAAACTACTTCTGTCCATTCGACAGGTCATGCCTTCCATTATATATGTTATCTTTTTATTACTGAACTGTAGAATTAGAAAAGGAGTTATTCTGTTTTAAAGATTCACCCACTCCCAGGCGGGTGCCATATTGCGAGATGTGGGTGGGGGGCTGCAAGCAGAGAGCGCCCTACAGGACTACTCCCTGCTCAATCATTGTGCTGTCTATTATATTATCTGCAGAAAAATAATGATCAATTATATATTATTCTGAATTCAATTCAGATATTCAATTGCAAAATTTGCATTTTATTTTGAAATGTTAATTTCATTCCTGCATCGGTTATCCTTTCCTTTCACATGACTTAAATGGAAACAAACTACAGTAATATTTAATATTTATTTCCTTTTCAAAATAAAACTAGTTTTAATTATTTAAAGATTATAGCGTTTCTTAAAACTTGTGATTAGGAAATATTTTCAAATAGCCAGTCACGAAGATCTCCATCACCACATTTTCCACCTTCTGAACTTTTGCTCTGCGATAGCAAACAATAAAAATGAAATGAAAGACATTTTTTTAAGATTAGCCTTAAATAAGCCATACGCACATGTGTCAAGTCTGACAGAAGATAAATAACAAGGGTCTGTTGATAAAATCACCTTCCACGACCACGATAATGAGGGTTTGTAGACTGCGATGGTCAGTAACCAGAAGACAGAATACAGATGATACCAATGTTTCTGCATGTGAATGTGTGTTATGTGTAGGTCTTGATGCGTTTTAGGGGTTTATTCACAGGGAAATAAATAGTGATGAATTTAAAACTTTTCTATTAGTGCAGTAAGCATAAGGAATAAGAAAGAAAGAGAAAATACAAATATTTTGCTCTTTCAGTTGCCTTTCCCACTTTCACTCCTTTTAAAATGTATGAGATATCACTTTACTTGCCTGTGGGCATTTATCCCTCTTTAATGTTTTTCCTCACAAAGCTTATAACTTTTTCATAGGATCCTCATATCACAAATCTGCACTGGAGCAAAACGAATTACACGGATATTCCAGCATATCAAATAATTGTTATCTTTAAACACATTGGCGAGCCGCACTTGGAATTCTCTGCTTACATACATTCACTCTGCAGACAGTTTGCCTCTTGAGAGACACTGAAATATAAGACTGTGTGGTTTATTTATTTATTTATAAAGTATTTTACCAGGAAGGATACATGATTCCTTGCATACAGATCTCATTTTATTTGGAAAATCAATGGTCCAATAGCTGGAGCGCTTTACTGAGCCTGACAGGTATCAAACATCATAATTCATTTTTGGATTATTTATTCCGACCATCCTGCTGTTGAGTATTATACACGTTCATGGATAAATACTAATACTCAAATTTAGAAGCATAGATACAGCTGGGATGTTTTACCAATACCTGTTGCCAGGCAACAAGTATTAAATGTTAGGTGTCATATTTGAATGTATCACATTGTTTAATCACAATATAATACCCAGCACAAATAAGGTTTCCCTTTATTACATGTCCAAAATAATAAGCGTGAAGGTAGACAGCAAATCATATAACCAAGATTCCGCAACCTTATTATTATCACTGTTTTGTTTCAAATCATTTTCTATGAGGTCCATTGCATCTTCTAATAATGGCTTCAATTGACTCAAGGCACTTGCTGCTATTATTACTCATTCCTTCATTTAACATTCATCTTATGTTCAGGTCTCTGTGTGCTCTGAATGGCTTGCAAATCAGGCTCATTTAATCAGTCAAAAGGTTACCCTATCTTGTAGAAACTGAACATGGTGATTAAGAGGATTGTCTCCTTCTGATTCAAAGCATGGATTGATTTTGTGGAAAGGTCATATTTATACATATAATACAATATATATAGTCAATCTCCAAACATTTCCTTAATGCCACTACAATATACCATTTGATTCTGTGTCGTTATGTGATATTTATATGCAGCGAAACTCTGTATTTTAAGGTCAACTTGGTTTTACCCCACAGTAATGAATTAAGCAAAATACTGTATAACATATTTTTAAACCTTCCACATTGTAAAATTTGGCCACGTTTCTCCGCAAAACCAAAATACTCTGTTGGAGTTGAGAAATCCTTATATGTGCATACACAATCAAACATGGTCCATCCTTCCGAAAAGATTAGCTTGTAGGTTGCATAGTCAACTTGGAAAACTCTTATGGACCACAATTTTAGGTCTCACTGGCATATAGTTTAGTGTTTTGTCTTGGACTATGGCTTTTATTAACCATACATTAATTATAATAGTCATTGAACTGCCAAGCTTCAGGTTTTAGTGGAATAAAGCTCTTCTATAGTATTTTTTTGTATTTGGTTCCATCTGTTGGACGTTCAGTTTTTGCAATTCTCTGTGGATAAGTATTGATGGAGGATAGAGCAGTCTCATAGAGGATAATGCAGCCGCCTCTATACTTCAGTGCACGCTTGCTGTGTTTCATATCACCTGCGTTGTTAGGGTTAGGTGATACTAATAATAACGAAAATGAAATAGATTTTATGTTGCTAGTTACAACTTGTTAGCAAAGAGGAAAATGTATTTACCAATTCAGGGCTCTATTCCATAGTTGGTGCTAACGATAGCACCTCGATATAGCGCCAGGATATCCTTCTGTATTCTATTCATAAAAGACAGAGGGCTATATTGCAAAGTTGGTGCTAACTTAACCAGAGCTGTTGTTAACTTACCAGAGTCATTATAGTCTATGGAGCTGTTAAGTTTACAACAGCTCTGGTTAAGTTAGCACCAACTTTGTAATATAGCCCAGATAGTTTGTAGTTTCCAGCCTGTTTGACTCATAATACTTTTTTCTTTTTAATATTTACAGCAAGTCATTCTGGAAGGCAGCAGGTATGTTTCATATTTCGTTTATCTACTAAAAATAAAACCTTTGTTAATTTTAATGTATAGGGATTTTTACTTTTCAATACTGTAGACAAATGTCAGGTATATATTGCGGCCTTTACAAATTAAAAGGAAAAAATAAAATTACTAGATGATATGTATTATCAATTACCTTAATGTGCTAAATATATTAATTTATTAAATATTATGTGGCTCTGCAATAGCAAATACAGTGGTCTGGTGTATATCTGTATGTACTTATGTACTGTGTATAAACATGTGTGTATTGTGTGTCTGTGATAGATAGATATATATATATATATATATCTATTTCATAAAGTATACAATGTAAGATATTTTGTTATTCTGTAACAGAATTGTAGGGATTGTCCCAAGTTATTTTAGAGACAGTCACAGATGTTTTATGTGTGTACCCTTAGTCGCACGACTAATGGTAATCTATTTCTGCCCAAACGCAAGGTAAGATATCTGAATAGTGGCTGTGATACGCGGTTTCAGCTCCGATAGATCAACAGGAAGGGAAGGGGTGAATACCTTGTCCTTTACGTACACCCACAAGAAAACGTCACAATGTGTTAAGTCAGGACTTCTGGGTGGCCGTTGGGTCAGTGGCATGTTGTAGTCCATGGCTTGTCCAATCCATCGGTGAGGAAGATGTTTAAAAAATTAATCTTGCACGTCACCTAACCAGTGCGGTGGGAACCATCCAATTGGAGAATAAAGTTGTCCTGCAACTGTGGCATTAACCAAAGAGGTAACATATCCAGATAAGAGCCTCCTGAGACAGTATCTTGAAAAAAGAAGAGACCGTACAATTTATTTTTGGACACCGCACAGAACACGTTTACCTTAGAGGAATCTAGCATGTGTTGCACTGTAAATCTGGGATTCTCTATTCCCCAAAAGCAGACATTGTGCTTGTTTACTTAACCACTACCGTGTAATGTAGCTTCATCAGTGATCGGCAAAATCTTCATTTTCAAAACGGTGTTGGATTTCGGCACAAAATTCAAAGTGCTTTGTCTTGTCAAGATCAGTGGGATTTTGCAACATCTGCACTTTGTATGGCATTTTCAGCTTCTTTCTCAAAATTCTGACAGTGGGCTGTTAAATCTACACTTCACAACTCCCCCTCCCGCATTGATTTTCCCGGGCTTCGTTGTATGGCGATGCAAACACTATCAACCACTTCTTCCAATACACGCGGTCGCCCAGGACTTTTAAGTTTGCACAAACAGTCCGTAGTTTCAAATTTGTTATGCCAGTCGTAGACAGATTTTCTGGTTGGAGGTACTTTTCTAAATCATGATCGAAAATGCCGTTGCACAACAGTTACAGATTCCAATTTGCTCAATTCAAGAGCACAAAACGACGTCTCCACTGCAGACGCTGCCATTTTGACTATAGCCTACATCCTCTCCCTCAGTAGAGGGACACAAACTTTGAATACATCTCCCTAACGGTTCGCAGTTGTGGTCCGTGTCTTCAACTGTTACTTTTTTAAAGCATCTGGAAACTGTATACTTCTTTATGAATGACCCTCTATATATACACACACCAGACCACCACTGTAGCAGCTTTAAGAATTCAAGAATGATGTGCATGCTGCAATAAAAATTCTTGTAATGTCAATCATTTATGAGTCACATCCAAGTAATGTAAATAAGCAATCAGATGAACCTCCCTTGAAAATGTTACAACACATTATATATTGGTTAGCATACATCGTACTACAATAGCATATTATAGGTTAGGAATCTACTATTTCTGGAATATTACCACTTAGAAATAATTGCATTTTCTCTGGAAATTACATTTCTACTTGATTTTGCCATTCAAATAAAAGTGAACAGTGACAATATAATCCTCAGGAAGCATTATTTTACTGAGAGGGTGGTGGATACATGGAACAGTCTTCCAGTAGTAGTGGTAGAGGCCAAAACAGTAATTGAATTTAAGCAAGCATGGGATAGGCATAAGGCTATCCTAAACAAAAGATAAATCCAGGTAAAGTATCCATGTAATTGGGCAGACTAGATGGGCCGAAAGGTTCTTATCTGCCGACATTTTTCTATGTTTCTATAATCAGCGCTGCGGAATATGCTGGTGCTATATAAATAAAGAATAATAATAATAATATGAGCCTGTTTTGGTTTATGCTGCTTGCATGTCAAGACGGATGCCGGACAAAATCCCTATAGCCTGGTTCCCTAATCCAGACGGCCAACTTCCAGACAGAATAAGTGCCGGACATACCAAGTTCCCTACGCGCCCAACTTCCAGACATCCATATTCCCAGCGGATAACCCTAATACTAACACCCTAACCCTAGGTTTAAGGGGGTTAGGGCTAGGTTTAGGGGCTTAGGGTTAGGGGGGTTAGGGTTAGGGCTAGGTTTGGGGGGGTTAGGGCTAGGTTTACTGGGGTTAGAGTTATGGCTAGGTTTAGGGGCTAGGGCTACGGTTTAGGGGGTTAGGGCTAGGTTTAGGGGGTTAGGGCTAGGTTTAGGGGGGTTAGGGAGTAGGGTTAGGTTTAGGGGGTTAGGGAGTAGGGTTAGTGTTAGCCGCTGGGATTTTGGATGTCTGGAAGTTGGCAGTCAGGGATTTGTCTGTGTAGGGAAGTTGGCCGTCAGGGAGTTGTCTGTGTAGGGAAGTTGGCAGTCGGGATTTTGGCATTAGGGAACCTGATTGTAGGGATTTCGACCCAAACCCGTCAAGACAGTGTTTCCCAGCCCTGTCTCTCAGTGAGCGCTAACAGGCCAGGTTTTCCAGATAGCTGAAGCACAGCACAGGTGATATGATTTGCTGCTCAGTGATTGCAGGATTCAGTCTGCATTTCCCCAAGGAGATCTGCAAAATCTGGCCCGTTACTTGAGAACCAGTGTTGAGAAACATTGTGTTTAAGGGGTATTGTGTTATAGTGATGTAACTTTGGCATGTGCTGTATTATTCATTCTTTCTGTTTATATTGCTTCACTCCACATAGGCAATGTGACAGTATCGTCTGCCGTTGGCACAACGTACATCTGAAGCGCAGCCGGTAACATATTCTGAGGTTGGGAGTTGCACAGAAACAGGAAACATCCTTCAATATCCAACTGTGTGTGTCTACTGAAGAAGTATCGCACTGAATACCCAAAGATGAAGATGTTTTGTTTTTACATACTGTCTCTTCTCTATTTTTCTTCCCTTTCTATGCAAATGTAAATTAAAAAAAATATATCTGTGGCGTGTTTGGATATAGGTATACATGTTATTTGTATAAATATATACATTATTAGTATGTAGGGAGGGGTTATTTCAGGCTGTGTTTAATAAATATACACACTAATTTAAAGTGCTTATGAGATTCAATGTGACATAGCACTTTCCTGGCATCTCTGTGACATCAGACGTGTTTAATGTCAGCCTCTTTGCATTGACATCACAGTTTCCAGAATGTTGACTGTCAGACCTATTATCACCACTAACGATATAAGCTAACCACTCTGAACATCACGGATTGTAACTGTAATCAAAGTGTTGTAGCTCTACTGTAATACTGAAACTTGTAAACCATATATAACACTAAAGCATCTTGCACTGCATTACATTTTACCTTATGTAATGTCCCTTCAAGCAGTAGATGGGGTATGGACAATTTAAACAAGCAGCTAGACGTTTATTATTTTGAAATACAAATCTAGATGTTTTCTCTGTGGAAACACATTGCAGTTAATTGTGGATTGAGGATATGTCATGGTATATGTGACCATTTGCTTGTTACGTGTGAATTTAAGATTATGGTATATCCACCATACAACCTACATAGGTGCCACATTATAAAATGTTATGTTCCATTACAATATATAAATGTGAGCAAGTCAAATGTTTTAGTTTCTTATATTGCAAATGGATGGATGCAGCTACCTACTAGAATGTATTACGGTCCAAACCAAACCCTTTTTTCCGATTTAATTGCCTGGGTACCGAAAGATCTTTTCCCATTGACCGTTAAGTAGAACAGCCAAGCAATGTGCTGGTTTCCAGTACTGCAAATTTTAAACTTTATATTTACTGTATCCTGCTAAATCATAAAAGCATAAGCGGATTTCCCTACTAGCTGCTGTCGGGCTGTATCCTAATCTTGTGTTTTCCAATGGTGCCATCTGTAGATTTTCGACTTTGTTGTCGAGACTGTTCATTGGAATTGATACAGAGGAATCTGAAATGCGCTCAAGCCTTCTCCTGTTCAGAATATTTTTTGGAACCATAAAAAAATTATTGCTACTTCTACAATGACATACTATACAATACATAGCTGTGACACCTGTTCACATCATTGCCACCTTTTTGGAAGTGATATAGCTGCATTCAATAAGTACTGCATTGTCTACGGCAAGTGCAACTCAGTCGTAATTGCTTTATTACACATGTTAGTGTTGGCTTGAGTAATTGTACATGGAAACATCTTTTAATACTCGTTTCACCACACAAATGGCCAACTCTGAAAAGTACAATTCGTGTCTTAAAGCGTTTGTAATCAAGTTGCAGTTGTCAGTGGTTTTATTAATAGAGCCCCTAATTTAATATGGCTTGTATCTCAAACATAAATACATTGTAATGGTTTTACTACATTTTGGAATCTGCACCACTCTTTGAAAATATTTTTAAAATTGTGGCTTAATTGTCATGACCAGCACCAAGGGTATTACATTTACCAGAAAAATGATGGCTGACAGTTACAGTGCATCGGAAATACTTCTGGTGCACCTGAGGTCATTTAGTTTTATAAATCACCTCTACCTATTACACTCGTTTTCATATTCTCCAGTTCTGCCTATCTATGACGAAAGAACAAGTCTATCATTGGTTTAATATTACAGACTACTTGCCTGAGGTTAAAAAGATCCATTACATTGTCACTTTTTTTTCCGTAAATTTTGAAAAGGGATTTTACAGGGTTATACTGCTGCATTTCTGGAAAACAAAAATTGAAAATGTCTGCAGAATATAATGCTATGTAACATGTATTTTTGTATTCATAGTGCCTATGATCTGATATGAGTATTAACAGTCAAATCTGTTAATATAAATATAATTGTGCCAGTATCAGCCTAGTCATCAATGAACATAAAACCAAAGTCATTGTATGGACTTTGCAGGACTTCATGGTATTTTTGCTACAAGAGAGGTTCCCCATCATTTCTTAATATAGCACCAACAGATCATTTCTTAAGAATATCGTTGTTTAAGGTTATGCCTTTTAGATACTTAATGAAATGTTTGGTCACTCTTGTACAGTTTAACATGAAAATCGCTATGTAATTTCATCTTACACCTTCACCTTGAATTGTGGATTTTAATAAAAAAATTAATCCTTGTTTTTATTTTTATTTTATTTTTTTCAATTAAAAAATGGGTATATTAATACTGCACTAATTAATTACAATATCTGATGAAATAAATGTCATAACAAATTCATTTGATCTTCTCCAATGCTCATTTTTAAAATCCATATTACGTTAATGCAAGAATTAAGGTGGGCTAATGTACACATACATATTCGTTCTAATTTTTAATGATATATCAATTTAATTTAAAATAAGTTGCTTAAATAAGCTATGGTTTTCCAAATTTAAGTTCACGCTAGCCCATTTGCCTTGTTATGTTAAAATAAATCTAGCGAACTACAATAAAAATAGACCTTACAATACCTTACATTATCTGTAGCACAATCTCTAATTTGGGGTATTTTTAGTTTTCAAAAATAAACAGAATGGTATAATATATCTTTTGAAAATGGCTGTCCAGAAGGGATAAGTAATTTACCCGAAGGTTGGGAAGAACTGTATATTTTTTAATTAATGAAATGATCGAAGTATACCTTGTAGTATAATTGTTTTCAGATAATAAGCAAAGAAATCTATAAATATATACTTTTACAAAAATGTAAAAGCCATGATCACTTCTACCTCAGAATGACCTGCCATTAGCAGTATGTAGCTCTGGTGATAGCTCATAACCATTCTGGAAAAGCTAAAGAATTATTGGGAGTTTCAGAAAGAATTGCAAATGTGCTTGTAGCAGGGGTAGAATTGTGGCTTTTTCCTGTTTTATTTCATACTTGCAGATTTTTTAATGCTACTTTCCTCCGTTTCTCTTGTTTTGCTCCTTGTGAAAGCTATATCTATAACTGATTCTTAAAAATAACTTCTGTGTGATGACAACTATTACAATACTGCACATTTGTGTATTTATATAGAAGTAAGGGTCTCCATACTCGACACCATGTGATAATGTGTTCTGATGTCCACAGTACAGCCTGCCAAGGTATCTTACTGAAATCCAGTATGTTGTATTCTTAAAATAAACTGCCTTTTTAACACATGACTGATTTGTTCATTGAAACACAAAACAAGGAAACGTATATTGTTTCATGGAACAATAGCATAAAAAGATTAGAAAAGGCTCAGGAGGTTCTGTATTACATCTGTTACATTGTTAGAATAACAATTTGACGAATTTTGCATTTATACCTAGAAAAACTAAAGTTTTTACTCAAATTACAAACAAATTTATTATCGAATAAGCAAGCTTTTTTACACACATTACAATAACACATGACACGCACATATATCATAACTATAGATAGGTATACAGTCTTTAAAAATGCAGTTGGTTTTTAAATATGTCTTATAAAGGCAAACCAAAGATTTCCTCTATAGTATGAAAAATCTCTGTTCAAATCTCCATGGATGGTCTAAAGCAGGCCTCAAAATTTCCACTCGCCTACTAGCATTTGGCGAGTGGAAATTGCATGAGGGCGAGTGGGATTGCAGATGCAGGCAGGGCAGGATAGGGGTTAGGTGGGGCAACTAGTGGCGAGTAATTCTTAAGGCCTGGCTAGCAGCTTGGGACTTGAAATTTTGAGCCCTGGTCTAAAGTACAGTCCTGTTAATATGCAATATACCCAAGCACCACCTAATATGTATGCCTGCTGTTATCCACTGATGTGTTCACGTCCCTTTGAGAGAAGCAAACTACTGCTCAAATTGTATTAACATGCTTTGATAATTGTGACTTGCAAGCACAAATGTAAGTATTTAAATGATTTTAATACACCAAACAGAGAAGATAACTCCTGACACAAATCCTTAGATAAAGAGTGTCAAACTCGTTTGTTATGGAGGGCTGAGTTGTCCATTGACATAAGAATGGGGGTCTGAATCCTTGTTTTTCCGAATGTTGAAAAGCAATCAGCAATACAGCAGACATCAACGCAGGGCCAAGGTGCAGAAAGGTCACTCCAGAAATGTGAATGACGTAGGTAACATCAAGAGGTACAGGTAAAAATGAAACCAGGGGGGGGGGAATATACAACATATAACACAGACTAGCATACGATGACAAAAAAAGGGGGGGCTCACCTTCACTAGCAGGGTAAGTGTCAACGGAAAACAAAAATAAGGGGGGTGAAAACCACAAATACATCCACAGTAATCACAAAAAAGATAGCGTCTTAGGTGCTCTCAGTCCCAGAGGGGCTTGCCATCAGTTGAGTCACAGAGATACAAAAATAAAAGGGAGAGAAAATAGGGGGGTGGGGGTCACAAAAGAGTCTCAAGAAACAGAGTCCGCCACAGGCAACAAACAAATGGTGGGGGGCCTCATCATGGAGGGGGTCATCAAAAATGGGAAACAAAGTGGGGAGCACTATGTACAGCGGAAAAAAAACAGCCTTGGTCCAGGAATTTTATTGCTGTCTCTCTTTCTTTCCCATGTGTCCCCTATGGCCCTCTTTCCCTCTCATTCATTCCCCCAGTTCAACTCATTCCGTGCCACATGTCACAGACAGCAGAGTTGTGTAAAAGTGATGAGTCAAAACCCCATCTTGGTTTCGCAGTCCTGCAGACAATTGCAGGCTCTGTGGATCATAAATTTGGTGGCCCTGTTTTAGGTGCTCCAGCAGCTTATTTTGTCTGTGTTACATAAAAGAATCAAGTATAGCACTTTATTTTGCAAGAAACCCCTTTTCATGAACATTACTTCCATAAAGTATGAATCCTAGAGTAGCTATATGTTTTATAAATGTTTATAACATATATAATACCAAAGGGTCAATCCAATGGAAATAATTATATACCCAAATTTGATAAAGTATGTAGTTTTAATTAGAGTGGCGTAAGGAATCACGTATTCTAACCTGGTCAAGAGCTAGTACACACTAACTGGTTCCACTCTTCTTTTCACACTGCCTTTACAGATAGAATCACATACATTATTGAAAGGCATGCTATTTTGCAGTATGATATCCCATTAATGCTGAAGATACCACAATAAGCTGTGGATAAAATAAATCCTTCAAACCTAGTCTTAAGATTCACATTTGGAAATTATTTTCAGAAATGCTTTATAGTGAATCTAAACGTGCCTTTTTGACATCTGAAATTTTAAAACACGGGTGGTCCTTCATCTCCTTCATTGCAGATCAGAAGTGGAAATAATCCATGGCTCACGATTTGGAAGATGATCTTTCTATATGCATTTTTAATTAGTACCAGGATAAACCAAGATATGCTTTAAGGTTACTAGAAAGTAAACTAAGTGTTCGTTATTATTCAACGTTCACAACGTTGTGCATGTCTTCAATCAGAGGTTTTAGATTTCTGATTAGAACTCTCCTTTATGGCATACTGGATCCTTGGAGTTTGAGATAAGAATGCTAAACTTAAATTTGGAAAATTATTAAGCTAGTGATTTTTTCTTTCTCAATGATTTGTCATCCAGATCCAATTCATCACTTCCTTCCGAGAATCATAATTCAGTTACTACAAATTAGTTATGGAACATCAGCCCTTTGCACTTGAAAAATGGGTAACTTCTAGCTACTCATTCTACTGGAATATTTTTTTTAGTACTTTTATAATAAATATTCTTAAAAGGTTACAAGTTAATGCAACCAACACTGGTCTCAAAGCCCCTAAGTGTTACGACCTGGGCTACTTTAGCATATGCTTGTTTCTCGTGCCACAGGTATTTGGTTTTTGATGCATGTGTTATCAAATGCATGCAGGCAATCACAGATACATGATTATTATACTTTGTATACACTCAGGGTTATTCCGAAAAAGGTGAGAACCAAGAGAACTGACAGGAGAAGAGAACAATCTAGACCAAATGGCCAATTTGTATAGTGAGATAAATGGGAGAATTTTTTCTGGTTTGGCTATTTTGACCTAGAATTTTCACTTCTCACTCATTCTCCTGAGTTTCACCTTTCTTTGAATAGACCCTGGCTGTCCACCCTCTTTATTAGGTGCATCTTAGCTGTATGCACAAATGGTTTGTTCCACTCTGCTGCATGCCATGTAGCCATCAGAACAACCTTCTGTAACGATTGGCGCCCACTTGGGCCATCGTGGTGGCTTGGAACAAGGGGTGTAGCCCTTTAGGCAGGTGAGCTGCTGACTTGATACAGGACAGATCAACTAAACAAATTCCAGGGCAAGACAGGAACCAGACTGAGACATAAGGGACAGGAGGGCCAGGAAGAAAACTAAAGGGATCCCTATGCTGAGAATGATTTCTATCTAAGAAATCCTCACAAAGAAATAACGGAGCAAGGGGGACAAGAAGAGCAAGAGTTAACAAGACATACAGAAATCCTATACTGAAGAGGTCCTTGTATGTGGCCTCTGAGTATGCTAAACTAAGACAAACAAGATACATGAAACATAGGAATGGTCAAAACTAGCAGAGGTTGGCAACTGAACTGGCATACAATAATACAGGGAACAGACAATAGAGAAATCCAGAGAACACGCTAAGGTCATACACATGTATATCAAGATGGTCAGTACAGGGAAATAGACTAAAGAATATCCAAAAACGAAAACCAAGAGTCAAAACCAGAAAATCCTAGACATGAAGCTTATCAGCAACGCGGGAAATAAGGAACCAGAATACAGGAACCAAGACCACCTAGAACTCCACAAATGGTCAATGATGCTCTGTGCTGCTGGGATATACAGTGGCAAGAAAAAGTATGTGAACCCTTTGTGATTACGTGGAGTTTTGCATGAATTGGTCATAAAATGTGCTCTGATCTTCATCTAAATCACAACAATTTGAAAAACACAGTCTGCTTAAAATAATACCACACAAACATTATAGGTTTTCATTAGTTTATTGAACAGAACATGTAAACATTCACAGTGCAGGGTGGAAAAAGTATGTAAACCTTTGGACTTAATAACTGGTTGACCCTCCTTTGGCAGCAATAACCTCAACCAAATGTTTCCTGTAGTTGCAGATCAGACCTGCACAACGATCTGGAGTAATTTTGGACCACTCCTCTTCACAAAACGGTTTCAGTGTAACAATATTCTTGGGATGTCTGGTGTGAATTGTTCTCTTAAGGTCATGCCACAGCATTTCAATCGGGTTGAGGTCAGGACTCTGACTGGGCCACTCCAGAAGGCGAATTTTGTTTTGTTGAAGCCATTCTTTTGTTGAATTACTTGCATGCTTTGGGTCATTGTCCTGTTGCATCACCCATCCTCTGTGGAGCTTCAGTTGACGGACAGATGGTCTTACGTTTTCCTGCAAAATGTCTTGATAAACTCTGGAATTCATTTTTCCCATCAATGACAACAATACGTCCAGGCCCTGAGGCAGCAAAGCAGCCACAAACCATGATGCTCCCTCCGCCATGTTTTACAGTGGGGATGAGGTTTTGATGTTGGTGTGCTGTGCCTTTTTTTCTCCACACATAGTGTTGTGTGTTTTTTCCAAACAACTCAATTTTGGTTTCATCTGTCCACAGAATATTTTGCCAGTAGTGCTGTGGAACATCCAGGTGCTCTTTTGCAAACTTCAAATGTGCTGCAATATTCTTTTTTGGACAGCAATGGCTTCCTCCGTGGTGTCCTCCCATGTACTCCATTCTTGTTTAATGTTTTACTTATTGTAGATGTGTCAACAAAAATGTTAGCATATGCCAGAGATTTCCGTAAGTCTTTAGTTGACACTCTAGGATTCTTCTTTACCTCATTAAGCATTTTGCGCTGTGCTCTTGCAGTCATCTTTACAGGACGACCACGCCTAGGGAGAGTAGCATCAGTGCTGAACTTTCTCCATTTGTAGACAGTCTGTCTTACCGTAGACACATTAACATCAAGGCTTTTGGAGATACTTTTGTAACCCTTTCCAGCTTCATGCAATTCAACAATTCTTGATCGTAGGTCTTCTGAGAGCTCTTTTCTGCGAGGCATGGTTCACATCAGGCAGTGCTTCTTGAAACCAGTAAACCCAAAACTGGTGTGTGTTTTTAAAGGGCAGAACAGCTTTCAGCAACACATCCAATAATATCACACTGATTGGACTCAAGGTTGGCTCACTCCTGGCTCCAATTAGCTCTTGGAGAAGTCATTAGACTAGGGGTTCACATACTTTTTCCACCCTCCACTGTGAATGTTTACATGTTATGTTCAATAAACACATGAAAACATATAATGTTTGTGTTGTATTATTTTAAGCAGACTGTTTTTCAAATTGTCGTGACTTCGATGAAGATCAGAGCACATTTTATGACCAATTCATGCAAAACTCCACGTAATCACAAAGGGTTCACATACTTTTTCTTGCCACTGTATACTGTATAGGGAGTGGGTCTGTGTGATTGGGCCATGTGACCCCAGACCAGGAGATCACAACAGAACCCCAGATCAGCCCCAGACAGCACAGCCAAACACACAACAGGGGAAAACAGGCATGAAAGCCTTTCACCACCAGGGGGCATGGCCAAAACCGGGGAAAATGTGACACCTTCCCGTTATCAGTTTACACAGCAAACCGCAGTGATAATGAGAAAGGGCAAAGATCTAACAGACTTTGGAAATGGCATGATTACAGGTGCAAGTCCTGCTGGACAAACCATTTCCAAGACAGCAGTTCTTCTGAACTTTTCTCGTACAACAATCGAGTATTTCAAGAATGGTACAAGGAACAAAAACGTCTAGTCTGCGGCACTCATGTTTAAGGAAATCGCTAGCTGATCAGAGGATGGCTAGACTTGTGCAAGCCAACAGACAGGCCACTGGTGCTCAAGTGTCGTTAGAATTCAACTTTTGGTGCCCAGAAAATCATCTTTATCGCACCACTAGATGCACCCTGTTGCGGATAGGGTACAACGACCACATCACGTATCGTTATTATTATTATAGAATAACAGGAGAGCATGCCTTCTGTGGGCACAGCAACACCAGCACAGGACCATCAAAGAATGGAAAAAAGTTGCTTGGTCTGATTAGTTTACGTTCTTGGTGCATCATGCTGATGGCAGACTCAGAATTTGGTGCCATCAACATGAATCAATATACCCATTGTGTCTGACAACAACTGTGCAAGCTAGTGGGGCCAGTAACATGGCGTGGGGAATATTTTCTTGGCGCACGTTGGGTCCATTGATTCCTCAGGATTTACGGCTGGATGCCAGAGCATACATGAACATCTTTGCTGACCAAGTGCATCCATTCATGTTGACAGTTTGTCCTCAGGCAGATGGTTACTTCTAGCAGAATAAAGCGCCACTGCACAAAGCCTGCATCACTATGGGATGGTTCCAGGAACATGTGAATGACTTTACTTTGCTGCTTAGCGCTGCCTGGGGCATCCTGAGGCATAGCGCTGTGTTATGGTGCAGGCTGCTGATTTAGCACTTCTCCGTAATATCCGGCTAAAACGGGGACACTAAGGAGAAACCTGCATGTGCAGGTTTTTCTCCTTAGCATTCCTGTTTTACCGCGAAGCTCATAATATGGCCCTAGGTGTTCTCCTGCTGCAGTCTTGTGCTGCTGCTTGTTCTTTTGAAATCTCATTGTCTGAAATTGGTTAAAAGAAAATGGGCAAGTCAATTGTGCAGTCTTAAAATAAAAAATTTAACACAGTAAATACGTTGAACAAACCTTTATTTCCTATACTATTCACATATACTTTTGATTTAAATGCATGTACATAAAATACTTTTAAGATAATTTTATATTATTTTCTAGAAAACATTGTTAATTTCCTGCTTCAAAAGCTGAGTGATGAAAGACTATTTTGTATTGCTTTAGGCCAGGTATGCTCAAGCGCATGCCATCGTCTACAATGTAATTTAAAGGTGCGTGGGTCATTGTATTCTTGTTTGATATACAGACTCTAAAAACTGCTATGGCATTTTGTTTTAAGGACGCTTGCTGTGAGAGTCAGAACCCTCCAGCATCATATAATAAAAAGCAACAGATAGAACCTACTTCTTACTATGGGAGTTTTTTTTTTTTATTATTCAATAGCTGATGTTGGCTGTTATTATTATACTTTATTTGTTCGAGAAAAGTTGCTGTGGAGAAGCAGAAACAGACTGATGGCCTCTCCAGTCTTTGCTCTTCCTGCTTTCTTTATAATCTTTTTTTATTCTATTCAAATGTATCCTCACTAGTTTGCTGACAAACAATGTGCTTTTCATATCTTCTTTAGTCTCACTCTTTCCCATTCACCCCCAGTAACCCAATTTATTTTCCTTACTGTAACTAGACATTCTAAAAGAGTTTCTCCAGAGATGCCTGGTTCCTGGTAAGTGCATGTGATTACCATAATGGCTTGCACTAAATGCATTTCAATGTTCTTGAACCCAGGACATACTTGAAAATGAGAGAAATCTTAATGTGTCCTTCCTGGTAAAATACTTTGGAAATAAATAAATAATAAATAAATAAATAGCAGCTGTACAGGAGTCAGTTTTGCTAAACCTATGACCTGATCTATAGTCAGTATCACTCAAGATAACCTATGGTTTAGAAAATAGAATGATTAAATAGAAATACACAATGCCCTCCTCTATATATTCGATGTGGATTCCTCTAGCACAATTTACTGATCTTGAAAGTGACCTGCAGATAACATTGTCATCAGTATGTGACTATGCTCATTAACTCATTCCACATGGAAGCAGTTCAACTGCTAAATAAATAAACATTGTGTACATATTAATACACAGGGCTGGTTTTCTTGAGCTTACTCTTTTAATACTGAACTGTACAAATAATATAGTTATTGTATTTGATGAAAAATCTGAAAAAAGTAAAAAATCTATGTGCTTAACTAATCTGCGGGTATTAAACGCTTCTTTATTGAATGTGCTAACAAGCTTCAATTTGTCGATTCTGATGCATTGCTTAGAGAAAAAGTGCCTTATCTTCAATATTAGGATCTAAACAGCTCTTCTTCCTACTATCATCTCAAAAACATAACAGGGGTAATTCAGAGACATTCCAAATGTCACCGCACGTTCGGTGACCTTTCGTTCCCTGCGGAGCGATTCGGCGATTTTAGTGCATCGACCCTACGGTGTATTCAGCGAGCACCGCAGGGCCCCCGTAGTGCAGGGAAAACCCGACACAAACCCAACGAACATTCGCCGAACACTCACTGAAAACCTGCAAAAACCACACCGAACACGCCGGAAAAACCTGAGGAGCTGCTGATTCACTTGAAAGTTTCAAAATTGAAACACTGTTTGCAAAAAAACTACTGAACGAAAATGTCTGGAATTTACATATAAGATCCAATGAATGATAATAAAAAGGTTTGCTATATATATAAGAAAATACAATTTAGAATTTTTTTGTAATAAATGATTTATTAGATATTGAATAAAATAGGGAATATTTTTAACATTGAAACCTATGGGATTCGCCTGAATAAACCTGCCAAATTAAACCACCGAACAGCAGGGCATTTCGGCAACTCTTCACTGCTGTTTGGTGTTCTCTGAATAGACGAAGCATTGCTTCTCTATGGGGGATTACACTGCCGTCGATCAGCACCATACTTGCAGGCAATTTGCCAAAATTTGGCAAACTGCCTGTTCTCGGAATGGCCACGAAATGGCACCATACGCTGAATTTCAGTGTCCAGTTACATTTCGGTGACATTTCGGATCTCTCTGAATAACCCCTAATGTGTCATTGTCATTTAAAACTTTAAGCTGCATATATAAATTTGCAAAAGGATTTCTAGAGATAAAATAACTAAGACCTTTCATATGGTGTGCATAATGACATTAACGGACTATATTTTACATTCGTCCTGTGTACTACCTTTTACATCTACATGAACCACATTCTAACATTTAAACAAAGCAGTGCATTGATTTTACAACTTACGTATTTAGGTATTTTACGAGAATGAAGCATCATTTAAGATACTGGGTAAAGGAACAGATTTGAAGGGTGTTAAGCTACAATGGTGAACTAAATGAATAAAAACAAATTTTCTCTCCATTTATTACCTGCAAGCTCTCTTTCTCCACCTTCCTGGTCACCTACCATGTGCCTTCTATAAATACTGTACGTGTGGATCTATAATAACATATAAAACGAGTGCTACTAATGGAAATATGAGTATATTCTGTAAGCTATCCTTTCACCAGGGAAAGTGATTATGGGGGTTATTCTCTCATTCCTCGCACTTCAAATTCCCCAACTCTGCAGTGAATTCAGCATTCAGTGCAGGGTCCCTGAGATGCAGGGAAAATCCGCTGCAAAACCGCTATTTAAAAAAAACAACCGCCCCCCCCCCTCGAAATTATAGGATCTGATAATTTCAGCAGGCCCCACCAGCTCATTGGATCTTATCAATTCTAGGAACCCGATAAATTATCAGATCGAATCCGATACAATAAGTCGCCGCAAATCCAGTGAACGTGTCCGGAAAAAGCCGACGATCCGCTTGAACAAAGTGCCGACCAGCTGCTAGAAAAAGCCAACAAGCCGACGAAGCCGACAAATGGGGTGAAAAACAATAAAATGATTGAAAGTGTCAAATTTGAAACGCTGTTTGCAAAAAATCTACTGGACTTGTACAGGGTTATTCAGAGCAGTGGCATAGTGTGGGTTGTCAGCGCCCAGGGCAAGGCAACAATTGTGCGCCCCCCCAAACCTGTGGACACGGTAACACACCCTGATTCCCTTCTACCAGTAGAGTATTGACCCCGTTACCCCACAAGCACATATTTTGTATATTAATAAAATACTGATATAATAAAAAAATGAAACACACATGCCCCCCACGCTACACCACTGCTACCAGTCACCCTGTCCCAGTATACCCTAGCATAGTTCCATAGTTCCACTGTCACACTCCAGTCACTCTCTCCCTCTCTCCAAGTACCCCCTAGTCACTCTCTCCCTCAAGTACCCCCTAGTCACTCTCTCTCCAAGTACCCCAGTCACTCTCTCCCAGTACCCCACTCTCTCCCAGTACCCCCAGTCACGCGCTCCTTCTCTCAGTACCCCCACTTTCTCCCAGTACCCCCAACCACTCTCTCCTCTCAGTACCCCCACTTTCTCCCAGTACCCCAGTCACTCTCTCTCTCTCCCAGTACCCCAGTCACTCTTTCTCTCTCCAAGTACACCCACTTTATTTATCTATTTTATTTATTTATTTATAAAAACCCCAGTCACTCTTTCTCTCTCCCAGTACCCCCAGTCAATCTCTCTCTCTCTCTCTATCCAAGCACCCAGTCACCTTCTCCTCATAACCCCAGTACCCCTGTCAAGGGGCTTAGTGGAGACCTTGATTTTAAATGTGCTACAGGTCAGGCGCTTCCCTCCATCCTGCCTGTTTAGCGGCTGCAAGGCTGCCAGCGGGGGGGCTGGCACAGGTCTTCAAGGGGGCTGACAAGCGTGGAAAATATTAGTGGTTTAAATTTCTTTTGAAATTTTGCGCCCGTAAGAAAATTGCGCCCGGGGCGACCGCCCCCGAGGCCCCCCCACGCTACGCCACTAATTCAGAGAGAGCCGATCTGGCCCCGAAATGTAACCGGACACTTAATTTCAGCGAACGGGGACATTTCGGGGCCATTCGGCTATTGAGCAGGCAATTTGCCAAATGTTGGTGAATTGCCTGCATGTACAGTGCCTGTTCGAGGGCAGTGAAATCCCCCATAGAGAAGCAATGCTTCGTCTGTTCAGAAAACCCCAAACAGCAGGGAAAAGTTGCCGAAATGCCCTGCTGTTCGGTGGTTTCATTCGGCATTATTATTCAGACGAATCCCAAAGGCTTCAATGTTAAAAATATTCACGTTTTAATTCAATATCTAATAAACCGTTTAATATTATATTTTGCAGAAAAATTTCTCTATATTCATAGCTTTTTTAGGATCTGTCAGGCTTTTTTTCGGATTAGTTTGCCAAAAACAATTTCAAAACAATTATTTTTTTTTTCACTGTAACTGCCCTTTTTAATATCCTTCATTGGATCTTATATGTAAATTCCAGGCATTTTCGTTCAGTAGTTTTTGCAAACAGCGTTTCAAATTTCAAACTTTCAAGCAAACTGTTCGTCTGTTTGTCGGCTTTTTCCAGCGGCTGCTCTGTGCTGTGATTGCCGGGTGCTCGGATTTTTCCGGCGTGCTCGGCTTGGTTTTTGCGGTGGTTTCTGCGGATTTCCGATGAGTGTTCGGCGAGTGTTCTGTGGGTTTGCGGCGAGTATTCCCTGCACTATGGGGGCCCTGCGGTGCTTGCTGAATACACCACAGGGTCAACGAACTAGGAATCGCTGAATCGCCCGGAAGTGCTGAGAACGAAAAGCACTAAAATGAGACCCTCATGTAACAGCGTAGGGGTTGTTTTACTATATGGCACAACCGTAAGACCCTATTAAAATATAAGCCTAAAATTAATTCAAAGACTAATTTAATGACCGATACGGTCCCGTTTATTTATGACTATAATAGTCAAACCTGGGAGGTTAATAAAGCCTTAAAGAAATGTTGGCCTATCCTATTGAGGGACCCTGTATTGAAAGATATTTTAGAGGTAAAAGCAAGGATTATTAATCGAGGGAGTAATAATATAAGACAAACAATAGTGAGAAGCCACAATAAAAAGAATGAAAGAAAAGAAAGAATTAAATGACATTCCTGGAGGCTTTTATAATTGCAGCACCTGCTTGGCATGCCGCAATCAGGGCCGGCGCTGCCGCTAGGCGAGTTAGGCGGCCGCCTAGAGCGCAGCGCTGCCTAGGGCGCCGCGCCGCCGAGCTCCACATGCAGGGCCAGCCTGTCCATGCAGCAGGCGGCATGAAGCACCCCTGCCCAGACAGTCAGCACGGCCCTGGAGCAGCTGCACGCTGCGAAACCTAGAAACGCCCCTGCCTCATTAAGCAGGCCTGCGCCTGCCCTCTACACCTCAGCGACCCGCCCCATACTCCCCCTCCACGCTGGCAGCGGGGTCGCCGTGGGTTGCGGCCGCCCCGGAGGCGCCTGCACAGCAGCGGCCAGACATCCTGCCTGGCACTGGGCCTAGGCGAGCACGGAGCCACGGGGCCTGGGACGGCACTGAGCGCAGCAGCTCCCACGCCACTCTCCCCCTTGACACCACCCGGACGGCTCATTGAGGCCCACGGGCCATCCCCGAAGCCTGGGGAGACCTCACCAGGCCCGAGGCCTGGGGAGACCACCAGGCCCGAGGCCTGGGGAGACCACCAGGCCCGAGGCCCGGGGAGACCACCAGGCCCGAGGCCCGGGGAGACCACCAGGCCCGAGGCCCGGGGAGACCACCAGGCCCGAAGCCCGGGGAGACCATCAGGCCCGAAGCCTCTGGACACCAACAGGCCCGAAGCCAGGCCTCAACCAGGGCTGTGAGGGTAAATTTATGTGTGCGTGTGGATTTGTGTGTGTAGATTTGTGTGTGTGTGTAGTGGATTTGTGTGTGTGTGTGGTGGATTTGTGTGTGTGTGTGGTGGATTTTGTGTGTGTGTGGATTTGTGTGTGTGTGGATTTGTGTGTGTGGATTTATGTGTGTGTGTGGATTTGTGTGTGTGTGGATTTGTGTGTGTGGATTTATGTGTGTGTGTGGATTTGTGTGTGTGTGGATGTATGTGTGCGAATTTGTGTGTGTGTGGGGATTTATGTGTGTGTGTGTGGATTTGTGTGTGTGTGTGGATTTGTGTGTGTGTGGATGTTTTTTTTTAATTTGTGTGCGTGTGTGTGGATTTGTGTGTGTGTGTGGATTTATGTGTGTGTGTGTGGATTTATGTGCGTGTGTGTGTGGATTTGTGTGTGTGGATGTATGTGTGTGAATTTGTGTGTGTGTGTGTGGATTTGTGTGTGTGTGGATTTGTGTGTGTGTGGATTTGTTTGTGTGTGTGTGGATTTGTGTGCGTGTGTGTGGATTTATGTGTGTGTGGATTTATGTGTGTGTGTGTGTGGATTTGTGTGTGTGTGGATGTATGTGTGTGAATTTGTGTGCGTGTGTGTGGATTTGTGTGTGTGTGGATTTGTGTGTGTGGATGTATGTGTGTGAATTTGTGTGCGTGTGTGTGGATTTGTGTGTGTGTGACATTGAGTGGGGGTATGTGGACCTTTGTTATACGATCATATGCACCACCCGTTACTGTGTGTTTCATTGCTGTGGAGCTCTATGGTACGTTCATACACACCGCACATTACTGAGTTTTATTGCTGTGGATTCTGTGATACGCTCATACACACTGCCTGTTACTGTGAGTTTTATTGCTGTGGATTCTGTGATATGCTCATACACACCACCTGTTACTGTGAGTTTTATTGCTGTAGAGCTCTGTGATACGTTCACACATGTCACGTGTTTTTTTTTTTGGGGGGGGCACAAGTAGCTGGTCTGGCCTAGGGCGCAAAATAGCCTAGCACCAGCCGTGATCGCAATGCGGGACAAAAAAGGGGTATACATCTCAGGTGGAGGATAACATCACTTATAAGATCAAACAAGTATTGTCCTGTCAATCAAAAAATGTAATTTACACAATGACTTGTCCATGCGGATTACGATATATCAGCAGAACTATCAGACCCCTGCATATACGAATTATGGAACACATCAGAAAGATTAAAAGAGGTTTTCAGGACCATACAGTTTCAGCCCATTTCAAAGAGGACCTTAACTGCTCACCAGAAGGCTTGAGATTTATTGCTTTAAAAAAGGTAGAGAGAGATTGGCGAGGTGGGAATTTTATTAAATATATTAATCAAGAAGAGATGCGAATGATTTTTAACTTTAAGACACTAATACCTAGAGGTCTAAATAAGGACTTTGAAGTATGCCATTTTCTTTGATGTCCTAAAAATGTAATGTTGCCTTAAGAAATGTAATGTTGCCTTATACTAACAGGGAACCACATAGATATATCCATGAATTTAAACAGCCTGTACCTCTGGTAGAATCTAAACACCAATTAGACCACAGAATATCTTTACAGATCCAATATCTGTTTTCTCTGTATTATAAATAGATGTGACACATTGTAAGTTATCCTTTTTTTCGTTTTTAATGTGATCTGTTATCTGAAGGGGGCATGTATGCTGCTCTCTGTTCGGGCATGAATCGGAGCCACGGTGGAACGCAAACGGAAGTCCGGGATCTCACCTGACCTTCGGATAAAGAAAGGAACTGTACACAAACGCCGCTACCTAGGAGACAGGATTGTCTGGGGGACCAGGTGACTAGATCAGGCGACCGAACCATGTGACCGAAAGAAGAGGTGACGTAGACTGAGTGGTTTACAACTACGGGTACGATTGGAGGAGGAAGATGCCAATCAAGAAGATGATCCCGGAAGACCGGAATAAATGCCATATGAATTGTATACACCATACACTGCCACTGATGAAGACATAACCGGCGAAACGCGTCTGGCCCCTTTGTTTTATCAATTACCTATGCGATACTTTTTAAATATTAAAGCCTTTTTTATTCAACTGGAAGAATTCCTGATCACTTCATTACCTATACCGAGATCTTGCTGAGTGGTACCGCTGGAGGGCTTTCCTGAGGAGTTGTGCCATATATTAAAACAACCCCTACGCTGTTACACGAGGGTCTCATTTTAGACAAAAATAGGGTGAGTAAGACCAACCCCGAATATATATCTGCTTTATATTGACGATATTATGCCATGGAGCCATTGTCTTTCTGCTTTATTTGAGGCTATATGTAACGGGAGGAGTAAAGGTTTGTGGGCAGACCTCAATAACAGCCCTACTGCGAACGAATACAGAGCTGGGAAGCTCTACAGAGCGTGAGTGTGCCCTCTACTGATTTCCTTTAACTGAATTACATATATACAAACTTTTTTTGCACTAATGTGTGTCTTTTGTTGTTTCCCTTGAGGTTGATATATTCATAAAGAAAGAATTTCTCTAAGAAAAACGGATTCTGGCCCGTTTCCACATTGGAAGCATTAGAAAGATTACGATAAGTACACACAAGGGTGTGTAACTGGGCGCTCGCTGCAATTTCCTTCTATTTCCATTAAGCTTTGGGGTGATTTGGGGAGCACCTCTCTCAGCTAGAGCGACAGTATATTACAATACCGTTCTCTTTAGGCATATAGTTGTCTGTGTAATTCTCTTAAGCGCCACAAATTCTTTTTTCGTTTTAAATATTTGGTTGTTATACAATGCATTTTTTTCTCAGAATTTTGATATCACTTTAGGGGTTATTCAATTAGCGCCGAACTTGCCACCAAGTTGCACCGAACAATGAATTTCTCTATACGGTGCAATTTCTGTCAGTTCAGCTGTTCAGAGAGCTGTCAAGTGAAATTGGCTCATAGAAAAGTAATGGTTAATCTATTCAAAGACTGCCGAACTACAGTGAAATGTTGGCAAAATGCCCAGATTTTAGTGATTCAGTTCGACGGGTTTAAACAGGCAAATCCCATAGGATTCAATGTAAAAATAAATTACCATTTTTATTATTTTTTTTATTCAACCGTTTATTCTTTTCAGTTTCAGCAAAAAGCTTATTTATTTATTTTTTTTAGGTATTTTTCTGGATTTTTTAGGTGAAAGTTTTAATTCCCATTGTTTGCAATGTTTTTTTTTTATTCAGTAACAGGCCTTTTTATTATTTTTATAGGACCTTTTTTATTATTTCCACACATTTTCATGCATTTTAATTCTTTTTTTCTACAGTTAGACGGTCAGTTTGGCGGTCTGAGGCTGGCTGATTGGCTGTCTTTAGTGGCGTTTGCCAGGCTGATTGGCTATCTTCAGTGGAGTTCAGCAGGCTGAAAGGCTGTCTTCAGTGGCGTTTGGCAGGCTGATTGGAGGTTGGCAGCGGCATACAGCGGTCATTTCGGTGGCGTTCAGTGGTCTTCAGTGATTCCTTGTTTGGTGCTCTTCGGGGATCATGCGGTGATTAGTAAATTCGCCGCAGGGTCGGCGAACTGAAATCGCAGAAGTGCACCGAATGAAAGAGCACTGAAATTTCAGAGAAATTAATGAGAAAGGTCTATGAATAAACCTTTAATTTAATTTGTATTGGTATTGTTAGATTGTGTAATCACTGGAGTGGCGGTAGTATAGCGGATTACTTACTTCAGAGAGAAACCAAATGGATATACTGTATGAGATGCAGACTCTTTACCACCAACGTTTAAACAGGGACTTAGATATTCCACCCTTTATTTAGTGGAAAAATTAACTGGGTACTCAATGATTGCTTTAATAAAAATAGAAATCAGGAAGGTGTCTCCAAAACACCCAAGCAGAGTCATCCACAAAAATTCAGCCAACAAACTCCAACACTCATTACTAAAAGAACCTACATTCAAACTTCACCCTTCATGCAACCCATCGCACACAGCCCTCCATGAATGTCTATCACTCACAATGCATTTTTTTTACACACTCACACAAACACCTCAAACAGAAGTTTGATTTATTTATCTATTTATAAAGGATTTTACCAGGAAGGATACATTGAGATTTCTCTCGTTTTCAAGTATGTCCTGGGTTCAAGAACATGGTTACAGAAATACAAAGTAGTAAAATGCAAGAAATTATCACAACACAAATATACAGATTGACAGAAAATAAATATGTAGGAAATATAGTCCCTATGTTACATGTTTACAGGTGCATTCCGTATTGAGGTATGTTAATAGGGAGCTCTTAAAGGAACACTCTAGGCTAAAAATCCCCCCCTTTTTTCTTACATTAAAAAATACCTATTCCCTACCTAGTTATTGTGTATATATATATTTTTTTAAAATGTAATACTTACCCTAAAAACCACTTCTTTCCAACGTTTTTTTTTTTTTATTTTAATACTCACCTCCCTCCTCTTCCGCTCCTGTCCTCCTAACTCTGTAACTTTTCTAATGGTTTACGTGAGAAGCGCGCATGCGCGCCTCTCACATAAGCCAGCCAATCAGCAGGCTTCTTCTTCTAATTGGATTAGTGTTACGCGCAGAGGATGCGCCCAACACTAATCTCAGCCGCAGACTATGCTGGCGGCTCGCTGCCGCCAGCTACTGCGGCGAGTTGGAGACGTCATCGTGCTGAAAGCGCGATGACGTCTCCTACTCGGCAATAGTCGGCAGAAGCGGGAAATATGAATCCCGCTCTGCTGACTGACAGCTGGGAGGGCAGAGTAAAGTTCTCTGCGTCTCTCAGCTGTTTTCAGCTTTTTCAGCCGATCGGCTGAGTGGAGGGAGGGGGGAAAGGCGAGGGCATACTCAGGGCATCATGAACACCTAAAAAAGGGGACTTTAGACTGGGGAAGATTTGATGGTGTCTGGGAGTTTATTCCATAATTGTGGTGCTCTGTAGGAAAATAAGGATTGAGACACTTTCTTTTTGTATTGTGGTATTGCAATTAAGGTGCCGGTCCTGGATCGGAGGTTATAGGATGAGGGAACTGCTGAGGGAAGCAGTCTATTCAGATAGGGTGGTAGCTTCCCAGAAAAGCTCTTAAACACCAGGTTGGAAAGGTGAAGTGTGCGTCTAGATTCCAGCGAAGGCCAGTTTAGTTCTTTTAACGTGTCACAATGGTGGGTCATGTAGTTACATTGTAGCACAAAGCGACAGAATGAGTTAAACAATGTAGTAAGTTTCTGGAGGTGCGTTTTGCGGGGCGGCTGCATACACTACATCTCCGTATTCAATGACTGGCATTGTTACGTTTTCCCTGGTTTTGGCTGTGCCCCCTGGTGGTGAAGGGCCTTCATGTCTGTTTTTCCCCTGTAGTGGGTTTTGGCCGTACTGTTTGGGGCTGTTGTGGGGCTCTGTGGTGATCTCCTGGTCTGGGGTCACATGGCCTAATCACACAGACCCACTCCCTATATATATCCCAGCAGCACAGAGCCTCATTGATGGTTTGTGGAGTTTCATGGTGGTTCTGTCTGGTTCGTGTTCCCTGTGTTGCTGCAAAGCATTCATGTCCAAGTATTTTCTGGTTCTGACCTCGGCTTTATTCCTGACTATCCCTTCTGCCCACTCCTGGTACTGTATATTCTGATCTGCTGCCAACCTCTGCCTGTATGACGATTCTTGTATGTTTTATGTACCTTGTCTGTCTTTAGTTTAGTATATTTTCAGAGGCCGCTTATAAGGACCTCTTTAGTATAGTCTGTCTGTTTTGTTTACTGTCCTGCAGCCTGCTCAATTCACGGATTGTCAGGTGTATCATTGTGTTTCTCTGACTGCCCTGCAGCCTACTCAATTAATGGATTGTCAGGTATATCATTGTGTTGCTGTCTGTTTTTGTTGACTGCCCTGCAGCCTACTCAATTCACAGATTTTCAGGCTTGTCTTTGTGTTTCTGAGCGTGTCCTAAGTGGTCTGTCGGTCTTGAAACCTTCGGAGCTTAGTGGCAATTCAGTTCTGTTTTTTGATGCTCCTTTGGTTTTGGAGCAATCAGTCTGTCCTTGTGTCCAGTCAGTAACTCACCTGCCTTAAGGGCTTCACTCCTTGGTCCTAACCACCACGATGGCCCAAACAAGGGCTAACCGTTACAGGCATAAGCATTTGTTGTACAATATGCTTTCTTACTGCGGGGCTCAGGTAGGATTTGTTTCTGTACAGGGCACCTAGTTTGGGGTAAATTTTAGATGAAAGTTTTTCAATGTGGGGGCCAAAGGATAGATTTGGGTCTAACCACATACCTAGATATTTTGAGAGAAGTGACTGTGGTCAGCGTGCCATTTGATTTTGTCCTGGCACATAGATGGGGTGTTTGCAATTTGTGTAGTTTAGGTGCACGGCCTCCAGCTGCGGGAGATTCGGTTTGCTGGTATAGATTACAGTGTCGTCTGCGTATATGTGTACAGTTGAGGCTTTGCAGACATTGGGCAGATCATTTATGAATATTGTGAATAGCAGGGGGCCGAGTATCGAGCCTTGGGGTACACCACACCTTATTTAAAAAAAAAAGGATATATATATATCACAGTGCATTTGTTACAGGAAAAATTATAGATAGAATAAATCACTAGTTACACAGTACACAGCAAGTAAAAGAAAGGGATTAAGCACAGAGCCTTACTTACACGTCAAATAAGCTAATTCTCGGCGACTCCTGGGGGGCTGGAGCTAGAAGCATGTACAGCATGGACAAATCCTCATGGCACAGAACACATGAACCCCCTGTGATCTGCATCAGCACATGGCCAGCTTCAGAATTTATACACTTCCTGGTCCTTCCAACCCACCCACAAATGGCCCAGCCTCCTGCACTACATATCCCAGAATTCCCCTATCCTGAGCACGCTCAGTATGCTTGTCATTAATCTTAATTACCTGGTCTATCAATCCTCTCCCAAAGATCACCTTCTGTGATCAGAGAATGTGATTACTTCTTTGATATGCGGTTGGGGTGCCGCTCTGGCTGTGTCTTCTCCCTGCCATGAGCAATTGCTCTCTCTGCCTGCTGGGTAGAAGTTCCTTTTGTCTCTCTCCTTTTCAATGACTGTCTGTCTCTGTCAGTGTTTCAGACTGTTTGTAAATGTCTGTGAACTGTGTTTCAGTTTTTGTCTTTCAAGCTCTCTGTCATAGTCTCTGTGACTATGTTTCTCTGTCTGTAAATCTTTGTGTGCTTCTGAGCCCTACCAGTCTCTGCAGTTGTAAGTCTCTATTCCTGTGTCTGTCAGTCTGTATGTATTTATCGATATATGCATGTTTCTGTTCTTGTGTGTCCCAGTGACTGTCAGGTTATGTCTCTGTAGATCGAAAGAAGAGTTGGACCGGACACTCACTCTCCTTTTTCAAACATGTTTATTAGATAACACAACTACGGCACATCAACCTTTGGCAAAAAGCCTTTTTAAGTATGTGAAACCCTAGGTTTTCAGAGCCTTAGCCCTCCTGATGTTTTGGAGATTCGCCAGTATTTGGCGAATTGACCGTTTAGTGAATGAATAAACTGCCATTAAATTGCACTGTACAGTGAAAATGACCATTTCGGTGCCCTTCGGTTGCAAGTTCAACGCTTAGTGAACAACCCCTTTAGAGTTTGCAGCAATGTTTTGTCTTTGATTCTCCCTTTAATGGGCCAAGTTGGATTAAAGCCCTATATGTTTGGTTAATTTTTCAGAGTGCTTACTCTTTTTACATTTTCTAATTACTAAACTTAACATAAATTCAAATTTGTAAATCCGGTTTACTACTGTCCTCAATTATTATTAGATGAATGATTACCCACTTTAAAAACTTATAAAAGGTTCTCAGAATATCCACACGCCCAGGAGGATTTCCTAAAACTGAAGTGTGGCTCCTTGTTCATGTTGAGACATTTATTTTCCCCTAACAGTAAAATAAACCTAACCCTAATTCTAACAGATTTTGCTGTAACCCTAGATGTGACACTCTCACATAATAGATTAAAAACATACAAATACGAAGAATGGATTGAGATTGTGATGGTATCCATCTGATGATAATGACCCTTAAAACATTGTGATGCGCTTCTATCAAGTGATAAAGACCTTGAGGTTTTGATTCCAGTATAAGAATGCCAATTTAAACCTCAGAGGAAACTATATATTTATTAATAACATAGATGAGTGCATAGTGAACATTAGTAATACTTTTACAATACCAATATAAGTGCAGGATGTCAGACCTTGCGCCATCGCAGGAAGGACCAAGCCGTTGCTACTCCGTTGTTAAAGTCCCTGGCAGCACTTTTCTTGCCATGCCCTGAATGTTCCAGCTCTCATGCTCCCTATCAGCAGTCTTGGACTTCCTATTTAAAGCAGACACACCCCTTCCTCTGGGCTTTTGCATTATTCAGCTTTCCAGCAACCCTACTAGCAAGAAGCCTGTTTCCCTGTCTCTTGTTCCTTTGCTCCCTGGGATCCTACGTCCAGACTCTAACCTTGCCTTGCACCTCTGGACCCCTATTCAAATTGCTCTTCTACCTCTTGACCCCTATTCAAATTGCTCTTGTACCTCTGGACTCCTATCCACAGTGCCCTTGCATCTCAGTCTCCTGTCTCCCAGTACCCTGCAACTCCGGTCTCCTGTCCTGTCTCAAGTGCCCTGCAACTCTGGTCTCCTTTTCAAAGTGCCCGCTACTCTGGTCTCCTGTCTCAAGTGCCCTGCAACTCTGGTCTCCTGTCTCAAGTGCCATGGAACTCCGGTCTCCTGTCTCAAGTGCCCTGCAACTCCAGTCTCCTGTCTCAAGTGCCCTGCAACTCCAATCTCCTGTCTCAAGTGCCCTGCAACTCCAGTCTCTTGTCTCAAGTGCCCTGAAACTCCTTTCTCCTGTTCGAAGTGCCCTGCAACGCTGGTCTCCTGTCTCAAGTGCCCTGCAACTCCGGTCTCCAACCCTGACGTGTCTCTGTAAGACTTCAGCCAGCTCTTTAGCTGTCCTGCCTGTCTCATGTCTCCCGTGAGTCTCCTACTGTGTTGCGCTCTGTGTTTCTCTGTGTCTTGTTCCTCCCTTCCTTTGTTTCTCCTTCCTTCCATACCCTTCTGTCAGCGTCATTACTGACTTGCCCCTCTCGGTAGTGCTTTCAGTCTCCTGTTTGTCCAATAAACACGGGTTCCTACCCGATCTACGTCTCCTGTGTGTAGCTGGATCCTTGGGATTGTACCCTCGTTAACTGCATCTGACACAGGGCCACAACATAGTACAGGATCATACTGAAGACACGGATAAAGGACAGAAATGCTGCTATATAGCAGAGGCAGTATATATGAGCTGAAAATTGATGGAAAAAGAGAAATATATAATGTTATATAAAAAATCTTGTGATTATTTTTAGAGGCCCCCAAACCCCTGAATTGTTACTGCTAGTCATTTCACTGTTTGTCCCTTCCTGTAAGATGACCCTGATCCTACATCATGAATTGAATATAAAGAACATAGCAGACATTCTACAGGGAGGTTACTCAAATAACCTTGGCACCCCACATATCTCAATCCATTACCATTAGATTTTTTTCTCAACTCTATACATAGATGTACTTAGAACAGATGATTCCTTCAACTTAGAAAATGCCTGGTTACATTACCCACTTGCCTAAACCAATCCTCCAGAACAACACAGCTAATTAAAAACTAGGCACCCATGCTGTGGACAATAAGATTTGTTATCTTTAAAAATTAAAATTGATCACGTATTATACTATAATCTGCACTAAATAACTTTAATTGTGAAAAAATGTGCACCGATACAGCATGTACTTAATGGATTTAAGGACCTAGCATTTATCTTGGTTTTTAGCCTGATTTTTTATTTAAACTGTTTAATTGAGGTTTATTGATTTTATGACAAAGGACCAGGAACAAGTACTGGAATATTGAAGAGTCATATATTATCTTTCTTACAAATGGTTCTTAGACTTTGGATTATAACAGTGATGCTGACATTCCATTATTTATGATTTTCTTTTTCTCCTTCAAAAGACCATTGCATTCTCTGGACTCCCTGTTTGTTTGTACATCAGTTATCTTCTTAAAGCTTTTTAAGTGTTCCATATTGTGAGTTACGGGTTATTTTTTATTATAAAAAAGCAGGGAACGAGTGTATAACATGCTTCTTATGCAATCTAAAACGACACTGCAGTAACATAGATAGCATACATAGAATATATATTAATATAGTTATTACACCAGGAGGGCAGCACTCAACCTTTATTAGGCAAAATGGGCAGGTATTTCTCAAGACAAAAAAATACAACAAACTAGGAAGAGAGCACACCAACTCATACATTCAAAGGTTTTAACAGCAGCTCATACATATAAAGATTTTAACAGATTTTAACCCTTTAAAGATTGTAAAATTCCCATAATTTAAAACATAGTTTAGGGTTAAAAATCTGCAAAAAATCTTTAATGGGTTAAATATTGTTAAAATGTTGAAAGAGTTAAGAGTTGTTAGAATCATAAAGGGGTTACAATCTGTTAAAATCCTTAAATGTTTGAGCTACTGTTAAACAGGGTTAGTCAAAGAGAATCAAAAAGTCACCGTACGTTCGGTGTGATTTTTCGTTTGCTTCAATTCTGCACGATTCGGCAATCCTATATCGGCGACCCTGTGGTATATTCAGCAAGCACCACAGGGTCCCCGGAGTGCAAGGAAAACCTGCCGCAAACCCGACTAACACTCACCGCCAACCCGCCGAACACTCACTGCAAAACCCGCCGAACACTCACTAAAACCCGCAAAACAGCTGGATTAACCCCCCCCCCGGAGAAACCCGAGCAGCCGTCGATCACAGCGCAGAACAGCCGCCGGAAAAAGTCGACACCGCATACGAATGGAGTGAAAAAAAAAACCAGTACGCTTGAATGTTTGAAAAGTGAAACGCTGTTTGCAAAGAAACTACAGAACGAAAATGTCTGAAATGTACACAGTGGTGTATTTTGGCCTAGGGCGGCACTTTCCAGGGGGCGGCGACCCGCACCGGGTGGCCCCACCCCTAAAAAAAAAAGTTTTTTTTTTTTTTTTTTACTTTTGCAAAGTATTTTAGGCTGGGGTCAGACCAGCGCACTTTTAACGTGCGTTCTGGCGCACATAATTACGGCCGCACTAGCAGCAGATGACGGGCAATGACGGCCAATATACGAAATACGGTCGCACGAAAGTCCGGCCACGCAACGCAAGTGGAAAACGAACGCATTTTTTCGAGAACGCCGAACCGCTAGTACTGACGTACTGAGTGCGCAGCTGCGGCATAGCGGCGTGTGTGCGTGATTAGGAGATGTCAGACGCTGCTAATGTCCAGCCTACATAACGTCCAGACGCAAAAAGAGTTTTATTGACGATCCGTACAAAATCACGCACAGAAATGCGCATCGTCTGACCGTTTTTGCGCATTCCGTGAAAAAATACGTCAATTCGTTCGGACGCACTTTTTTACGTTCGCGGGGAAAAATGCTTTCGTTTGACCCTAGCCTTACCAGGAACGATACATTGAGTTTTCACAAATTTTCAAGTATGTCCTGGGTAGGCAAGGCCTAGGCTTTCACTTTCCAGGGGACAGCAAAAAACCTCACCACTAAATGGGTTACTCACAGAGCACCGAAATGACGCCAACATTTTGGTGTTCTGCAGTTCCTTGCACTTCGGGAAATAACATTTCCCCACCCTGCAGTGAATTCACCATTCACCGCAGGGTCCCCAAAGTGCATGGAGTCGGCTGCTGAATGCTGTCACCGCAAACCCATGGCCTGCTGTTTTCAAAAGAACTACTGAACGAAAATGTCTGGAATTTACATATAAATTGATAATTGATAATAAAAAGTTCTGTTACAGAAAAAAGAAAACCTGCTATTAAAAAAGGGGGGGGGGGTTTGCCCAAAAAAATCAGAAAAATGACTAAAAGGTACTAAAAAAAAATATCAATAAAGACTTTTTACTGCAGATTAAAATAATAAATGGTTTATTAGATATTGCATAAACACGGGAATATTTTTAACATTGAAACCTATGGGGTTCGCCTGAATAAACCTGCTGATTGAAACCACCGAACATCAGGGCATTTCACTGCCATTTCTCTGCTGTTTGGTGTTCTCTGAATAGATTAACCATTACTTCTCTATGGGGATTTGCACTGCCTTCAAACAGCACCGTACTTGCTGGCAGTTTGCCAAACTTGTGTGTGAGCATATCACAGAGCAGTGGTGTACTTAGGGGAGTGGCGGGCCACCCCAGGTACCAGTGATTATTGGGGTGTCATTAGGGGGTACTAGGAGGTGCCACTGTCACTGTGTGTCAGCTTTGAGCTGTGTTCTCAAACAATGAGCAGCAGAGCAGGGCGTTTGCATACGGAATAAAATTGAAGCAAATAAAAATCCCCCTCTCCTCCCTCCATAGCTCCTCCCCTGCCCTGCAGCAGCTCTAGGAGAGGGGAGGGGGATGTGATTTGTGTGCAGAGAGAGAAGATGACAGTAAACGGCAGGTAAGGGGGGGTATCAGCAGAATATGAAGCCCTGTCTGCTTACTGCTGTTTAAAGTGGACCTTTCCTTAACCAGCACTGCAGTGATAGAAATTTGTCATTGAGCTGCCTGGCTCCTGGTGAGGCTGCGTGCGTGCAGGTCACGCGGTCCAGCCAGTCAGGTGGTACTGAGTCTCAGTACCACCTGACTGGCTGAACCACGTGACACGCACGCACGCAGCTGCCCACCCTTTCGTTAACACAAACTCTCACTCTATTCTGGACTGAACACCCACCGGGAAGGGAATCAAAGCCACGGTGCACCCTCTGGCAGTGGCACCCCACTGCTGACATGATGGCTCCACGCACAGGCACAGCTGTGATCCTCACGTGGCCTGGAGGGACCTCCTGCTGAGTCCGTACACAGTCCCTGCTGACTCTGCACACAGCCCTGCCGCGGACGGAGGCCGGTAAATATAGAATAAATAATTGCTGTGTACTCATATACACTCGGTTTGCTGGGAGTTTTATTGCAGTGGATTCTGATGCACTCATACACACCGCACATTGCATTCCTGGGAGTTTTATTGCTGTGGATTCTGATACGCTGACACACACCACACATTGCATTGCTGGAATTTTTATTGCTGTGGATTCTGATACGCTGACGCACACACGCACATTGCATTGCTGGGAGTTTTATTGCTGTGGATTCTGTGATACACACTGCATATTACTGTGAGTTTTATTGCCCTGGAGCTCTGGGATACGCTCATACAAACTGCACATTTCTGTGGGTTTTATTGCTGTGCAGCTCTGATATGCTCATACACAGTGCCCATTTCTGTGGGTTTTATTGCTGTGCAGCTCTGTGATATGCTCATATGCAGTGCAAGTTTCTGTGGGTTTTATTGTTCAACCAATTAGAGCGGCTGTGATCCAGTTTACTTGACATGTGTGGCTGTTCTTTGTAAAAATGCTTGAAATTAAACATTTCATAATTTTATTTATCTCAATAGATACATTTGAAATGGCATACAAAATATACAAGTAGGCACTTGGTATCCACTTTTAATATAAAGAGAGGAAAAGGCGGAGCTCTTAGAGGAAAAGGTGGAGCTTAAAGAGGAAGGGTGGGGATTAACCAGGAAGAGGTGTGCCCTTGACAGGAAGGGGTGCATCAAATTTAAATTGGGGGGGGGTGCACGAGTTTAGTCAGGCCTAGGACAGCACAAAACCTAAATACACCACTGAATGTACATATAAGATCCAATGAATGATAATAAAAAAGGCTGTTACAGAAAAAAGAAAAATCGATTTAAAGAAAAAGAAAAGGAAAAAAACGTTTTTGGAAAAAAATACTGAAAAATGCCTAAAAAATCCTAAAAAAATCTATAAATAAAGAGACCATTTACTGCAGAATATTATAATCAACGGTTTATTAGATATTGAATTAAAACGGGAATATTTTTAACATTGAAGCTTATGGGATTCGCCTGAATAAATCTTCTGCATGAAACCACCAAACTGCAGGGCAATTCGGCAACTTTTCACTGCTGGTTTTTGTTCTCTGAATAGACGAATCATTGCTTCTCTATGGGGATTTCACTGCCCTCAAACAGGCAACGAACAGGCACTGTATGTGCAGGCAATTCACCAGCATTTGGCGAACTGCCTGCTCTCTGAATAGCCAAATGGCCAGGAAAGGTAACCGTACGCTGAATTTCACTGTTTGGTTACCTTTCAGCCACAATTCGGATCTCTTTGAATAACCCTGAAAGTCTTTGAATAAGTGAGTTGGTGTGCTCTCTTCCTGAATAGATAGATAGATAGATAGACTTTGCCCACAAAGAAGTGTTGTCTTTTCACTTCGAAAAGGTGAGTTGCAGGCAAACACACAAATATATCTAATCAAATATTTTGTCAAACTATTGAGATTTATTACCTGCAGGGAACACTTGACAGTTTAAATGCTACATAAAATACAAAATACTATTAAAACCAACACACATAAGTGAAACTGAATCTGCTTTGATGTTTGCTTGAATTATTACAGTTGGTAATTTGCTGTGAAAGGAAAGTGAATAACACAGAATCTTAGCAAGGACACAATAGACTAAAGTCACTCAAGCGCCATGTTAATTTATTTTTTTTAAGACTTTATTTAAAGTAGTCAGGGAAATGGCTACGTACATTCAGGTATAACTCGTGCGAAGCGGAAACCCACCACTGACCCAATTTTATTTTATTTATCACAGTGAGTCCCTCTGAGTACCAAAAAGGTAGAGGGCAGTGAGAGGGCAAGAGAGAAAAAGAACAAAGGGAGACACAAGAAGGGTACACAGACAACACAAAGACACACTAAATAATACAACAAGGAACAAAAGACAAAGGCACTAAGGTGTTCAGGAGTAAAACAGACTACAGATCGCATATGGAAAATATGGCCAATCCCCTGAGAACAGTAGAGGGACAGCATGAGGCCCCTCCCTGAGCACACGGCTAAATCCCCTACACCCTGAAAGAGCCATGTTAAATTTAAAGTCATGATCATCGGAACAACTGCCAACTTCCTAAAACCCAATTGCTTGCCTTTCTTCCCTCCAAATCTATCCCTCCTCTGTTTGTATCCCTTAAATTAAATGGAAACAATTCACTCTGCTTCTCAGACTCAGTGCCTTGAAATGCTCTTTAACTCTGGTCTATCCTTCACCTCTGGTATACAGTCAAACACCAAACCTCGTCGATTTCAATTAAAACAAGTTGCATGAATCTGGTGTGCTCATCGCAATTTAGTAGTACTCATCCATGATTTTTTTTCCCATGTGCATAAAATACACATTTAGTAAGTGTATACATGTAAACTGTCCGTCATCATTCTCTCCAACTTGTAATAGATAATGAGCATCTGTCGAATTTTACACTGCCTCACTGTTTTATTTGGTATTCAATTTTAAAACCTCGTCCTCAAGTATGAAGATCTTCATTAGTACTCCCCTACCTAATATCGTCTTTGTTTTGCAAAAATGTTCTCTTTTAGCCCCATCAATATTCTCTTGAAGAGATTGTCAGCCTTTCTACTCATGCTGGCATCATATATTCTCCACTAAAAGGCTTCCCCTATGCACTCCCCTACTTATAGAACACAATGATTGCTCTATTCACCGATCCCAGCCCTACAGTCTTTCTAGACCTTAAAAACAAAAAAAGATCTGTCAGTAGATCTGCTATCAAGAATTGTTGTATTGTTTTAATCTGTAAAGGCTTACAAAGTTATCTTAAAGAGCTTAGATATTCATCTGTCCACTAACCGACAAATGGAGACAATGGAGACAATTTTGTACTGTGTCTATGCTCCCTACGAATGGCCATCAAGATAACTCAAAGGGCGCAATGCACAATTCTCAATAAGGTAAGAAAACTAACCCTAAATTGACAGCTAAAGCCTTGAAGAAATCAATGGAACTGGATAACATTTCTGTTCATGAGTCTACGATATGGAGAACATTGACAAGGTGTGTTTTTCATGACAGGACATCATGAAGAAAGAAAGATACTGTGAAAAAAAAAAACATTGCTACATGCCTGATGTCTGCCAACGTGACAAAGATTTTTTGTTGAAACTATGTGGTGCAGTAGCTGTGTTAGCTAATTAAACAGCATGAAATAGGAGGTTTATTGCTCAGTCCTGTCCTTCTTTTGTTCTGGGAAGTTTGACAAAGATCATCTTGACTCTCCTCAACACTGCAGAGAAAATGTCTTGTGGACTGATGAAACTAAGGTTGAGTTGCTGGGGAAAAACACGTAGCACTGTGTATGGAATAAAAATGGCACCGCGTAAGTAAAGTACGGTGGAGAGCATTTTGCTTTGGGGGCAGAATCAAGGGAAGATTTGCCCTCAATTTTATCAGGATATCCTGCAGTATAATAACAGGCTGCTCAACACCGCTGTTGTCCGATCCTGAAATACGTTGAAATCTATGGATCTAGGAGAGACCATGCAGTGCGGGAATGCCATATACGAGGTTCCCAGTGGAAGAACACTGGGAACTATTTGTTTAAATTTGTTGTATGATTCCAGTCTACTTTAATAAAAAAAGATCAAATTAGACATGAAACACAAACGATGCTAGAATATGCTCTTGAATATATTTAACAAACAGAGTGACATTTAACAATTGGGGTTATTCAGAGATATCCGAAATGTCATCGAAATGTAACTGGACACTGAAATTCAGCGTACGGGGACATTTCGGGGCTATTCGTCTATTCAGAGAGCAGGTAGTTTGCCAAATTTTGCGAATTGCCTGCACGTACGGTGCCTGTTCGAGGGCAGTGAAATCCCCCATAGAGAAGCAACGGTTAATCTATTCAGAGAACACCGAACACCAGTGAAAAGTTGCCGAAATGCCCAGTTCGGTGGTTACATTTGGCAGGTTTATTCAGGCGAATCCCATAGGCTTCAATGTTAAAAATATTCCCGTTTTAATCCAATATCTAATAAACCGTTCATTATTTTATTCTGCAGTAAAAAGTCTCTTTATTAGATATTTTAGGATCTTTTAGGCATTTTTTGGGATTTTTTGGCAAAGGTTTTTTTCCATTTTTTTAAAATCGTTTTTTCTTTTTTCTGTAACAGCCCTTTTTATTATCATTCATTGGATCTTATATGTAAATTCCAGACATTTTTGTTCAGTATCTTCTTTGCAAACAGAGTTTTCATTTTGAAACTTTCCAGCTTACCGTTCTTTTTATTTTTTCACCCCGTTCGTCAACCGTTTTGCGGTGGTTTCTGCGGGTTTTCGGTGAATGTTCAGTGAGTGGTCAGTGAGTGTTCGGTGAGTGTTCGGTGAGTATTTGGTGAGTTTGCGGCGGGTTTTCCCTGCACTCCCGAGACCCTGTGGTTGTACTTGAATACACCACAGGGTCTGCGAACTAGAATCATCAAATCGCACCGAAGTGCGGGGAACAAAAGGGCACCGAAATGTGCGGTGACATTTTGGATCTCTCTGAATAATCCCTATAGACTGGAGGCTTCTCATTATTGCAGTTAATGTTGGGTTTTTGTCACCGAATTTATAGATTGCTGTGTAATTCGTCTCTTCTGAATACCACTCTTTACAGAATTTAAAAAAAAATATTTCTGGTTTATTTGTGCCCCTTAATATTATTTTTTTATATTTGTTTCATTATGTGTGATGGCACATAAGGACAATTGCTGAATCCCATTCTCTTGCTGGAGGTATCTTAGCAGTGACTGTTTTGCTGCATAACCCAACATATTGTCACAATTCTGGCAAACCAAGCGGGTGAGGGTACAAGCCCAGGAATCTTAGACCCAGGAGAGGTAGAGGAGCAAGCTGAGAGAATGGTGAGCTGAGCATTAACACAGTGGGCAGCGGAGCAATCAAGGCAAGGTATCCTGAAGGGGCAACTCAAGAAGCTAAGTCCAGGGGCAAATCCTTAGGTCGGGGGCAGACAGAAAGCAAGCAAAGTCCAAAGGAGAAAGTCAAGGGTCTAGTAAACGAGAATCAGATAAGGAGTCAAGGGAGAGCAAGCTTTTTGCTTCTTTGCAGACAGGCAGGAGACTGAGCAATGCAGAAGCATTGTGGTCCAGGCATGGCTTCCTTTTCCTGCTTACTATGTAATAGCAATGGATGACACCTAAGGACTGGTCAGGTAGGGAAATTGCAGGAAAACTGCTGCCACCTCAAGTGCGGGCATGACTCTTTCTGCGATTCCTAAGGGGCTTCTGGCAGGGGTCGTGACACATATACAGTGGTGATATGACATGGATCTGAAATGAAATTTTAGGCCTGAATTCATCAAAACTGGAATGATGATCAAGCTGTGAGTTTCTTCTAGGACAGTGGTTGGTTAACCCTGTCCTCAAGTACCCCTAACAGGCCAGATTTTAAGGATTACCTTGGGGAAACACAGACTGAATACTGCAAACATTGAGCAGTAAATGATATCTGAGTTGTTCTTTGGATATCTAGGAAATCTGGCCTGTTAGGTTACTCAAGGACAGAATTGGGAACCACCGATCTAGGGAATCACTACTCCTAAAAACTTAATCACTAAGAACTGTGGTATAACAGAAGCAAGTTCCCAGCCAATATACGAAAGGGAACCAAGTGCGAGCTGCCGTGTGCACAATCCAAAGTGGAGTTACTGTCAATTTCGAAAAATAAATTAGGCTTGGACGGCTGTAACAAAGCCTGAAATTTTTATATTAATAAGGCATGGAAAAACCGTATCTGTCTCCGACACATTTGCAAGCAGAAACAGAAATTTAAATGTGCAGAAAAACATGCAAGTACACAGAAAAATAAGAGATATCACCATCTCCAAAGTGCTGATGATTGACCGCGAGGCCAGATCCATTGCAAGGCAAATGCATATCTGTGCAGATATTATTACTGGTCCTTCTTGAGGTTTTGCGAGTAAATCGTTCTTATGCAATGAAACAACATAATGAGAACAGTGTAAATGTATTAGGAACACATCCGTGCTTCTGAAAACTCTTCAATACATTCCCAACTACGGCCCCTATTACATTCTTCGCACAATTTCGTTCGCGCAGCGCAAATTTTTTTGCGCGCATCGCCCAGCGTTATTGCGCGAAAATTAATGGTGGTATTACAATCCGAACGCATTTTCTCATCCGTCAAAAAATAACATTTGTAAAAACTACGAGCAAAACGAAGAGTAATACACGTGCAGTAACGTAGCGCACGTGAATCAGTGTGCGGACTGTTTCACGGGATTCAGCCAATCAGAATTAAGAACCTTAATTGACATCAATTTACCTTAATTGACTCACTTAAGTTTTTGCGCCTGTCAAAGTAAATCTGAGTATATATGCTGCAGCAATAATAAAAACACGCACAAATTCACAATTTTATTGTTTGGGTATGTGTAGAATGTGTAACTATACTGTGCTGTATTTTTTTTTGTGCTGGTGTTTTTCGTTTCGGCCAGAACGTTCAAATTTGCAGTTACCACCAGCTTTTCAAAGGCGTTAAAATTATACGCGCAAACGTCGTTTGTAAAAAGATGCACATCGATTGTAATACCATCCGCATACCAGCGCACAAACGCATTTGCGCTCACAATGTTAAGTATAGGACGCGCATAGTTCATCACGCTCGCGCAGGTCCATCCACGTTAAATGATAACGCGCATCATTTGCGTGAACGTTGTAATACGACGTTCAGCGTAAAGGGATTTGCCCCTCGCGTTAATGCGTTTTTGTGCACTCACACTTTTTTGCGCTAAGAATGTAATAGGGCCCTACGTGTTTTGTGACAAATACAAACAAAACAACAAAACTCTGAAGTGTATAGAAGTTTGTTTTTTTCACCTGGCTATTATTTCAGCTGTTATTAGTTCCTTATAATAGACAATGCAGAAAAATGAATGCTTGACAGCTCAAGCAGAAATTGGAAAGAGCTGTGGATTTGTTTAATTTTTTTCTGTCTCTCTCTTTGTCTGTGCCTTTGTAATGTGCAATCCATCAGGCTAACAAGAACGGTAAACATTATAAGTTTACTGAGTGACAGTTCATTTTGTATGCAGCATGGTGATTTAGTTCTGCACCTGTAGGCCAAAGCAAAGAAGAAAAAATGATGTGACTGTTCTGTGTCTGAAGCTGATACATTATGAATATGTAGAATAATCACTAGTTTCATTTAGTAACAATATATGGCACATCAAATTAACTTCAATTAAAGGGACACTCTAACCACTATGTCCGTTTAATTCAATTTAAATGGTAATGGGTTGCTCAATGTGTCGACCTCCCCCCACTTCCCAGTGAGGGTCCCAGAAGGCAGATTGAGCCTGTGGGTTGTTCCTTCTGCCCTTGCAAGGTATCAATCTGTGATTTTGATCAGGAATGCACATACTATACAATCCTGACCAGCTAGTGACTAGTGTACAAAATGTATATAATAACCCTATACATTTTAATTTAAGAAAACAAGTGTATGTGAATGTAGAAGCGTATTTATATGTCATATGAAGCCCTTGTCTGAATGAAGCCTTGGTGGCCACCTATGTAGCCTAATTATAGTGCCAACTCTGGGTTCATATGAGCCTGTATGTATGTGTGTGAGTATGGATCTATACATATGATTATATGTGTATAAATGTACAAGTGTGTATGTACTAGTGTCAGTATGAGTGAGTGGTGCAGGGTATATGGAGAGGTGGGTGGCTTTAAAGCTCTGCTAGTTTTCTTGCTAAGGGCCACTTTTTACTTGTTGCTTGGAATAAGGTCCAATGTATATTCAAGAAATAGACATCACCCTTCATAATTAATCAAAATGTTAAAATATTATACTAGTAAATGTAAAAATTAGGAAAATAAAATTCAATACACAAAATATATGTTAATAAACAGTTCAGTAAAGTATGGAGTGCTGCACCCAGGGCAAGTACCCCGTTATTATCAAATAATCAAACTAAACCAAAATAGCCAAACCAAATATTTTTATTATTATTTTACTTAATTAAAAAAAGGGCTCTATTACATTCCTCACACAAACGTTAACGCTCACATGCGTGAGCATTAACGTTTTCTGCGGTATTTACCGCATATTACAATCCAAACGCAAACGGGTTAAAAAAAACATTTGCGTTTGGTACCTTGCACTCCTCTGTGCGAGGTTACTGTACTTTGTGCTCCCTATGCTTAACATGGGGAGCGCAAAGTGTTAATCAGCGCTGGATTACAAAGTCCCAGCGCTGATTAACGTCTGGCTCTGGTCAGCGAAAAGTTAATCAGAGCCAGAACTTGGTGTTACCGGATTCCGCTTCTGCAGAATCTGTTAACACTAGGCTTAAAAAATAAAAAAACAATCCTATACTCACCTCCTGTCCCACGGCAAGGACCGCGGTTCCAACCGCCTCCTCCGGCCGACGGGAGCAGGGAAAGACTGGGGAAAAGTCCCCCCAGTCTCTCCCTGCGTATCACTACGCCGACCGGCCGGATCTCGCGAGGCGTGACCGGCAGGGAGGAACTCAGTGGAGTCCTATGGACTCCAGCGAGTGGATGCTCGTGGCTGCGCTCAGCGCTGTCGCGTGCATCCCTGATTTTTACGCTCGGAAACAATGCAGGCAGCATTTTTTTGCGCCAGCATTGTAATCCAGCGTTAAAACGCGGGCGCAAGGGGGAAAACTGCGGGAGCAGTTTTTCCTCCCTTGCGCCTGCATTTTAACGCGAAGAGCGTAATAGGACCCTAACTCTTCGTTCACTTTTTTTAAGGATTTTATGAAAACTGAATCTATGAGCGCTCGTCTGTGTGCAGTGCCAATTTGGGTTATGGTAACGGATTCTAACTTGACCCTAGTGTCAGAAAATGCATGAAATAGAGTTTGTGTTTTGTTAGAAGACAGGAATTAAATATCCAAAAGGAGAAGTAAAAGGTTCTAAAAGGCCGAAAAAATGATATTGATTTTCTGATAACAGACAATCCTGACATTAGTTCACAGGTCAGTGAACTGATGAAGCATTTTCATGTAATGACTCAGAGCTTGTTGAGAGTTATGTCTTACATTGCACTGCATTCTGTTTTAAATGAATCTTTGGAAAGGTTTGAAGGATAAAAGAAATTAAAAATGAGGGGAAAACAAAGGCCAACTGAAGTATAGAGGAACTGTTGTTTAAGTACAAACATTGGGCCATATTACATTCTCTGCGCAAATCCGCTCGCGCAGCGCAATTTTTTTGCGTGCATTGTCCAGCGTTATCGCGCGATAATTAACATGATATTCGGATCCGATCGCATTTTCTCATCTGTCAAAAAATAACGTTAGTAAAAAAAACGCACAAAACGAAGTGTAATACACGCGCAGTACCGTTGCGCATGTAAATCAGTGCGCGAACTGTTTTTTTCACGGGATTCAGCCAATCAGAATTAAGAACCTTAATTGACATCAATTCACCTTACTTGACTCACTAACGTTTTTGCGCCTGTCAAAATAAATCTGAGTATACATGCTGCAGCAATAAAAAAATATGCACGAATTCACAATTCTTTGGTTTGGGTATGTGTAGAATGTGTAACTATACTGTGTTGTATTTTTTTTTTCGTGCTGGTGTATTTTGATTCGACCAGAACGTTCAGATTTGCAGTTACCACCAGCTTTTCAAAGACGTTAAAATTATGCACGCAAACGTCGTTCGTAGGAAGTTGCGCATCTATTGAAATACCATCCACTTAACATTGTGAGCGCAAATGCGTTAAGTATAGGACGCGCACAGTTCATCACGCTCGCGCAAGTCTATCCGCCTCAAACGATAACGTGCATTGTTTGCGCAAACGTTGAAATACGACGTTCTGCGCAAATGGTTTTGTCATCGTGCAAATGCGCATTTGCGTGCGCGCAAAACCGATGCGCGAGGAATGAAATAGGGCCCATTGTATTGTACAACAAGTATTTTTTCCATATGAAACTAATTTCCTTTGGCATCCATCAGCCATACGGGCTGAAAAAATTGGAATATGGGTGTAATCCAAGTGATTATGCGACATAAAGTATCTGTTCCATCTAGAAACCTTGGCTCTATAGCGGTTTTGGAACTACATTTACCATAAGGCTCAGCCAATCTAAAGAGTAGCTGGGCATTAGGGATGAGCATTCGGTTCGATTCGAACCTGAGTTCGAATCGAACATCGGCCGTTCGAGTGTTTGGCGATGCCGAACATTATGGGATGTTCGCGGTTTGTTCGACCGCGGACATTCCATAGTAAAAAATGTGTCCACAGGTCTCCTAAATGTACCGGTGGCTGTGGGTACATTTAGGGGACCTGAGGCTGCGGCCCCCGTATCTCACCTGTCCTGCAGCTGTCCTGGCCTCCTGTTCCCCGGTCCGTCAGCTCCTCCGATCTGTCTGGCCGCGGCTCCTCTCTGCCCCACATGAAGATGATGCATGGGGCAGAGCTTTAACCAAGCTTTGATTGGTTAAAGTCTTGCACCGACTTTAACCAATCAGAGCTTGGTTAAAGCTCATCTTCATGCTGAGCTCTGATTGGGCAAAGTCCTGCACCTGACCTGGACTTTGCCCAATCAGGGCTCAATATTGAATTAGAGCCCTGATTGGGCAAAGTCCAGGTCAGGTGCAGGACTTTGCCCAATCAGATCATTCTGCATGAAGACGTGGGCAGAGAGGAGCCGCGGCCAGATGGATCAGAGGAGCTGACGGACCGGGGAACAGGAGGCCAGGACAGCTGCAGGACAGGTGAGTTACGGGGGCTGGGGGTCGCAGCCACAGGTCTCCTAAATGTACCGGCAGCCGCTGGTACATTTAGGAGAACTGCGAACACATTTTGCGTGTTCGGCCCCCATAGGTTTACATTGTGTTCGAGTTAGTATTTGAACATTTCGGCTGTTCGGCTGTTCGGATACGAACCGAACACAGAGTGTTCGGCTCATCCCTACTGAGCATCATGGGAGATGTATTTCCAAAACATCTGTAGAGCCAAGGTTGCTGACCCCTGATCTAGACAAATAACAAGCTGTGGAAGCTGAGAATGCCAAAGATGTTCTTATTGTTGGACATAGGCAGCTACAGCCCTTTAGAGTGTAAGCTCATGGGATGTCTGCCTGAGCACTTGGTTAAAGTGCTGTATTACCTGGACAGTTATCCTACGACCATGGTTGTATTTCCTCTTGTATCATGTAAGTCTGCTGTTTGTGCTTCCCCATTGTAAAGCGCTACGGAATCTGTTGGTGCTGTATAAGTACTTGTAACTGTAACTTTGAATTTCTGTAACAACTGTAACAATTAAATGTTCTTGAACCCAGGACATACTTGAAAATGAGAGAAATATCAATGTATCCTTCCTGGTAAAATTCTTTATAAATAAATAAATAAGCATAGACTCAAAGCTACCAACAGTAAATTTTGTATTCTTTTTCTTTCATTTTTTACATTTCCCTGGGGAACTGAACCCTCGTTTAGAGCAGCAGTTCATAAACCTAAAGTCCCCATGAACAAAAGATCTGAACCAATGATATGATTATACGTACATTTGCAAATAAAGATGTTTATAAACAAACTTTTATTGGTTTTCCAGAACTGATCAAGAATCTCTAGGCAGACATGCACAAGTTCTTTCTGAAAGACTGCACACACACACATAGGGTTTATGCAACCATGGCAAACTTCAGTGATCTAGAGGGAAACTCAAACAGTGGCAGGTGAAGTTAAACTTCGTCTGCCATAGTTTGAACTCCCTCTAAGGATAGCTTACAATTAGGGATGTGCGTTTCGGGTTTCGGAATTTCGGAATTTTCCCGAAATTTCCCGATTTGTGTCTTCGGATTCGGCCGAATTTCCGAATCGGATCGGACCCGAAAACCGACAGATCCGAAAAGTTTTCCGAGCCGAAATGAAAAATTTTCGGATTTTTCGAATGGACTTGAAATGTGTCAAATCGAAATTTATTTTAGCTCTATTCATGATTTCGGTTCCATTCGTGATTTCAGTTCCATTTCGGTAATTCTGGACATCGTATATTTAACTATTATCGGTTATATAAAGATAATGCAGACTCCGTTTGACATTGTGCCTGTGATGGAATGCCTCCACTTTACTGTAAATTATAAAAACAATATATATTTGTATCTACTGGTTTCCGTTGTATGTATCTGTCCCGGTTATGATGTTATCAGGTGTAGTGGCACGGCCGCCATTCGGTTTTTTTATGTGTCTTGTTCGACAGGTCACAGTTATGTTCCCTTTTTATTTACTTGTTATTTTCTTGATGTTATTTAGTGATAACTTGTTTCCCCGTTATTTCTATGTTATGATTCTGTTGTTACAGATGCCATATGATGTGTCCAAACCCGTAAGAAATTGTGTTTCTCGTGTCCACTGCTACAAGCGTTGAGCCAGCCACCAGCCGAGATCCAACAACTGCCCACCAGACTTTGCCCCTGAGTGCTTCAGCTGCTGCCCATTCTAACCCGACACCTTTTGGGTGGTGTGCCCCTAAAAACTGGAGCCTGGCATGGGATGATTCCTGAGGGGGAGCTCCAACATTTGACCCCCCCCACTCTTTCCACAGGTATCACGGCCACTCCGAGGGAACTGATACCAGGGTACAGTACACCAACCACTGGACTTGTACAGCATGCTGCTCGGTCCCCCATGTATGGATCAGGGCACTTCTTGGTCAAAAGTAGTCGGGGGACCAGAGCTACTTGGCCATACCTGGGTTGTGTTGCCGCTCCATTATTCCCAAATAACTGGACAGTGAAGTTGGGACATCAGGCTGCCTGGAGCATATAACCGGTGCACCACCCTAATGTCACTCGGCTAAAGTGGCGTTGAGCTAGGGGCCCTGGCACATTCCACCAGACTGGGATTGGACTCGGGGCGATGGCGCGCATTGTGTAAGAGGCTGGGCTCGTGCTCGAGGCAGCAGCTGACATTGTATGCAGATCAGCCGGAGGCAGGAGCCCGTTGTATTCAGCTGAAACTGGGCTTGCACTCTGGGCAGTGTTGCCCAACGCTGGGATATCTGGAGGCGGACAGGGGCACAGTGTCACGTCCTGGGTCTCTGGTGCCCCCTCTGGCTTCTATGGATATTGCATCCAAGTTCTGGACCTTTTGGTTCACGTTCAAGCCTGGACCTCACCTGGACTCAATTGTTTAAATGGACTCTGTATATAAGCAGGCATCGCCCTAAGAAGGGCGCTGCCTCATTTTGGTATTCACTCTGATCCTAGCCTCCAGTTTATCCTTGTTCTCAGTCTGATCCATGTTCTCAGTTTGTTCTGTATTCCTAGTCTTGATTCAAGCCTCACTGTGATTCTAGCTTCATTCTGATCCTGATCCTGCTTCAGTGTACTCAGCTCATGCATTCATGTCCAGGTCTGTCTTGCTTAGGTGATGTTTGCATTTAATATATTCTTTCTTAGTTCTTCTGTCTATATTCAGGTTTATGTTCTTGGTTCATGTTCATGTCTGATATTCATGTTTTCTCTAGTTTAAATCCGGTTTATGTTCTTGCTTATGTTGCTCTAGTATTTAGCCCTCTCATGTTGTTGCTTTTTGATTAGCTATCTGTTTCATGCATTTCGTTCTGATCTGGTTCTATGTTTTGGTATTTGTATCTCAGTATTTTAGTTTATTTCTAGTGCTCAGGTCTTTAGTTTCATGTGTGTTTTTCTTGATCCTTGCTGTTTATATACTTTGCTGTTGTAAATAAATCCCTTGTTTTTGTTTATTCAGTCATGTCTGTTAACTGCTCAAGTAGCTCACACCCCTTCTGTGCCATGTCAGGTCAGGCCAACCGTCACATAATGAGGCAGCCAGTACATCGTGAACGAGCAGTAATTCTAGAGGTGCTGGAGATCCTGAGAGGGGCTAACAAGCTCATTACTCAGCACCTGGATATCCTGTATGCAAGTTTGCTGCAACCTCCTAGGGACGTCTTCCCAATGGAGCCTGTTCCAGTTCCAGTTAAAGATTCCAGAGGACCCCTGACCCTGGAGGAAAGGGTATGTAGGAAGACTCAGGGCTTATGCTTTTATTGCGGTTCTTTCCTGCATAAAAGAATGGACTGTCAATTGCGCCCCCAGAAGTTACCCTCCATGTTCCAGCCTTACCAGGCCCCTGAGTCCACTGCCCTGCACGTAGCAGGACGTCCAAAATCCACTGCCCAACAGGGAGAAACCAGGTGTAATGCCCAGCAGTGGGAAGTCAAGAGTGCTGCCCTGCAGCATGAACAATCTAAGGTGGCTGCTCAGCAGCACAAAGAATCTGAGTCTGCTGTTTGTCAGCTTCAAGTCCTGTCCATGTCTACTGTGCCTAAGCTAGCAGTTCCAGTCAAGAGTGCTGCCCTGCAGCACGAACAAATCAAGTCCACTGCCTCGCAGTGCGAGATCTGGTCCACCGTTAACCAGTTTGAGAGCCAGTCCACTGCACAGCAGTTCCAGAGACAGTGCCAAGCCGGGGTGACCGCTCCACAGTGCCAAGCCGGGGTGACCGCTCCACAGTGCCAAGCCGGGGTGACCGCTCCACAGTGCCAAGCCGGGGTGACCGTTCCACAGTGCCAAGCCGGGGTCACCGTTCCACAGTGCCAAGCCAAGGTCACCGCTCCACAGTGCCAAGCCAAGGTGGTTGCAAAGCACTGTGAGATCAAGATTGTTGCCGAGCTGGCTGTTGCCAAGCCAAGCTCACCCGAGCCGGTAGCTGCCAAGCCACGCTCACCCGAGCCGGTAGCTGCCAAGCCACGCTCACCCGAGCCGGTAGCTGCCAAGCCACGCTCACCCGAGCCGGTAGCTGCCAAGCCACGCTCACCCGAGCCGGTAGCTGCCAAGCCACGCTCACCCGAGCCGGTAGCTGCCAAGCCACGCTCACCCGAGCCGGTAGCTGCCAAGCCACGCTCACACCGAGCCGGTAGCTGCCAAGCCACGCTCACCCGAGCTGGCTGCTGCCGCCATGTCCGAGTCGCCGCAGAGCCGTGCTGGGGTCGCTGACCCGCAGATCCGTACCACTGGTGCCGTGTTCGTGTTGCCGCAGTGCAGAGAGGACACTGTTGCTGTCCATTCCGCGTCCTGTACCAGGGGGAGGAGACGCAAAAGGACTGGTGCCAGTGCCTTCCAACCTGGACCCAGCTTTGGCTCCCAAGAGGTCTGTACCTCAGGCCCGCAAGCCCGAGAGTCGAGTCCTGTCCCTGCTGGATGTTTCCGAGCCTCTAACGGTGCTATTATATGCCTTGAGGACCGAGAGGTGTATGAGAGGGCTCTACGTATCTACAAGACCCATTGACTTTTTTCTTGTCATTCTTCTTGTTGTCCTCTTTGGAGCATCCGGGGTCTGCTCGTAGAGGGGGGGATATGTCACTTCCTGGGTCTCTGGCGCCCCCTCTGGCTTCTATGGGTATTGCATCCAAGTTCTGGACCTTTTGGTTCACGTTCAAGCCTGGACCTCACCTGGACTCAATTGTTTAAATGGACTCTGTATATAAGCAGGCATCGCCCTAAGAAGGGCGCTGCCTCATTTTGGTATTCACTCTGATCCTAGCCTCCAGTTTATCTTTGTTCTCAGTCTGATCCATGTTCTCAGTTTGTTCTGTATTCCTAGTCTTGATTCAAGCCTCACTGTGATTCTAGCTTCATTCTGATCCTGATCCTGCTTCAGTGTACTCAGCTCATGCATTCATGTCCAGGTCTGTCTTGCTTAGGTGATGTTTGCATTTAATATATTCTTTCTTAGTTCTTCTGTCTATATTCAGGTCTATGTTCTTGGTTCATGTTCATGTCTGATATTCATGTTTTCTCTAGTTTAAATCCGGTTTATGTTCTTGCTTATGTTGCTCTAGTATTTAGCCCTCTCATGTTGTTGCTTTTTGATTAGCTATCTGTTTCATGCATTTCGTTCTGATCTGGTTCTATGTTTTGGTATTTGTATCTCAGTATTTTAGTTTATTTCTAGTGCTCAGGTCTTTAGTTTCATGTGTGTTTTTCTTGATCCTTGCTGTTCATATACTTTGCTGTTGTAAATAAATCCCTTGTTTTTGTTTATTCAGTCATGTCTGTTAACTGCTCAAGTAGCTCACACCCCTTCTGTGCCATGTCAGGTCAGGCCAACCGTCACACACAGAACATGATTCCATATAAATATACCCGTGTGTCACTAATTAAATATTCCAACTCGCTTTACCCCTACATTGCGTTTCGACTAGTGCTCAGGGGGACATTTTACACAGAGTTTAATCTATCACTTGAATTCTCCGGAACAAGGGAGACTTTTACAGCAGGATCTATTTTTATTATAAAAAAATAGTAGTTTACGTCAAAATGAATAGAGTTAGACACTTTGAAATGAGGAGAACAGACATTCCGAAAAAAAACGAAAATTTCCAAAATCACGAGAAGTCGATACAAAAAACGAGCAAAGTGACCCGAAAACATGAAAAATGGTCGATATTCCGAAAAAAAAATGTTCACGAAAAACGAGTCGAACCGAACCGAATCGAAACAGAAATCGGTCGAAACGAGCCGAATCGAAAATTTTAAACATCCGAACAAATCGAACTGAATCGAACCAAAAACAAAATCGGTGCACAAGCCTGCTTACAATGGTTGCAACAACGGTAAACACCCTTAGTAAAAAAACACCATATTTACTAATAATGCACACTCGACCATACATAGTGCTTCTGCAGGATAAAATATAAATATTGTCTTGCTATATAACTACTATAAAAGTATAAATACTTAAGGGGTTAATCATTAACCTGCATTGTTGTAATAAAATTCAGCAATTTCATGAGGGATAATCAAACAGTGGCTGGAGAATATCCGTTGATGGGAAACACTGAGGATTATTGGTGGTAGTGAATTACTCCTCTAATGATGAGAAACTTAAATGGTGTAGCTATGCTAATAATTTACTATTATTACTATTATCATTTATATTCAGAGATATACCCTAATATTAACGGAAGACAACGAAAGACTGACATATTTATTCATGCCCACTGGAATATAAAAAAGAGATGTGCATGGCTGAAATTTTTTTTGTTTAGTTTCTTTTTCGTTTTAAAATAATTAGATTTTCGGAATTTCGTTGCTAATTTCGTTTCGTTTAGTTTTGGATCGATTCAAAATTTCATATCGATTCGAATTGATATATCAAATGATCAATTCGATAGTTAACATATCAATTCGATAGCTGATATCAATTTGAATTTCGGATCACTAAATAAAACCCCAATTAATCAAATTTTGCTGTTAAAAGAAAAGCTAGGGTTAAATATTAAGCTGTGTCACAGATTTAGTATTTGAGTCAAGTTAAACAGTGAAACGAAATTAATTTGTTTCATAAAGTCGTTTGCTGACTATTACTTGTATTGTAAGTTAGGATCAATTCGATAGTTGATATCAAATTAAATTCGATAGTTGATATCAATTCGAATTTTCCACTATAGTTTTCAATGTTAAAAAAAATCCCCATTTTTATTAAATATTTCTTAAACCCTTTATAATTTTCAATTGGAGCAAACCAAAAAGCCATTTTTTTTTTATTGCTGAAGGCACACAGACTGTAAGAAAATAATTCAGCTGCATGCGTTCAGCAAAGAAAAACAGATCTCATTATTACATTTAAAATAAGTTAGGAAATCTAAATTTTCACCTAAAAAATCCAGAAAAATGCCAAAAATCCTAAAAAATAAATAAAAAATGGCTGTTTGTTGCAATTGAAAATTACTAAATGGGGATTTTTTTAACATTGAAAACTATGGTGGAAAAAAGCCTAGCATCTGTATTAATTAAAAAGTGACCTGTTTTTTTTTCCGTTTAAGACCTTTCGGTTCAGTTTTTTTACATTTTAGATAATTTTGTTCTTTTTTTTTGTTTCATGTCAGGTCATTTGGTTCCATTTTTTTACTGTCAGTTCATTTCGTTATGAAATTTATTTCGTTTTTGATTGTTTTGTTCTGTTTTTTTCAGCATTTCGTATCATTTGCATTCTGTTTTATTTCGTTTAGTTCCCATAACTAAATGATTTTCTTTGTGCTGAAACGATGATTCGGGATTTCGTAATTTCGGGCGGCCGATATTTTGTTTCGGAAATGCTTCCGAAAGAACCAAAATGGACAATTTCATACGAAATTCAATTCGGAACGAAATGAATTGCACATCCCTATAAAAAAGATTTTAAAACTGTCAGGGTTATTCAAAGAGCTCCGAATTGCTGGCGAAAGATGACCGAACGCTGAAATTCAGCGTTCGGTTTCCTTTCCTGGCCATTCGGCTAAATCAGAGAGTTGGCGAATTGCCTGCTCATACGGTTCCTGTTCGAGGGCAGTGAATCCCCAGAGAGAAGCAATGCTTCGTCATTCAAAGAACAAAAACCAGCATGAAAGGTTGCCGAAATGCCCTGCTGTTCGGTGGCTTCATTCGACAGGTTTATTCAGGCGAACCCCATAGGCTTCAATGTTAAAAATATTCCCATTTTAATGCAATATCTAATAAACCGTTTATTATAATATTCTGCAGTAAAAGTTTCTTTATTTTTATATTTTTTAGGATCTTTTAGGCATTTTTCGGGATTTATTTGCGAAAAGGTTTTTTCTGTTTTTTTTGTAAAATTGTTTTTTCTTTTTTCTGTAGCAGTCTTTTTATTATAATTCAGTGGACCTTATATGTAAATTTCAGACATTTTCGTTCAGTAGTTTCTTTGCAAACAGCGTTTCACTTTTCAAACATTCAAGCGTACTGGTTTTTTTTTTTCACTCCATTCGTCTGCGGTGTCGGGTTTTTCCGGCGGCTGCTCTGTGCTGTGATTGGCTCCTGCTCGGGTTTCTCCAGCGTGTTCGGCGTGGTTAATCCAGATGTTTTTGCAGGTTTTGGTGTGCATTAACCTGGGTTTTGTGGTGGGTGTTCGGCAGGTTTGCGGTGACTTTTCCCTGCACTACGATGGCCCTGTGGTGCTTGCTGAATACACCGCAGGGTCGGCGAAATGGGATCGCCAAATCGCACCAAGTTGAAGAGAACGAAAAGTCGCCGAACATGCGGTGACTTTTCTATTCTCTTTGAATTACCCCGTATGGTTTAATTGTATTGATAAAATGCTATGCTGAAACAAATGCAAAATAGAAAAAGTAAAGAAAGCAATGTATGTGTACATATAGATGCGTATACTGCTTTATTTATGTTTTTCAAAATAAATCTGTGTTTTATCTATGCATGCAAATGGTTATGCTGACTTGGCACAATGTGAGATTCTATTTAAATCATACAGAGCCCAAAACTGTCCATGTATTTTTTTTACTAGCTTGATACTATTTCATTGTACTGAAATCTATTGAAATACTTGTGCATAAATAGCTTCCAATGTTGTGCCCATGCAGATATAATATTAGCTGTCTTTATATTAGAAAAAACTAAACTGACTATAGACAGAGATCTTTATCTAAACTTGAAGTTTCCTTTCTAAATCTTTTTCTGTCTTACGGAAGCAAAAATCCCAAAGCATGTTTCACCATCTGGCTCATCAGAGCCTCTATATATATATACACATCTAGACTGTTTAAAAAAGAAAAATCTAAATTAAACACCTACATGTGGTTTGGCAAACCCAAATTTTTTTTTTGGAGCTGAGGGAAGTCATTCCTGAATTTAAATGTGAATAACTGCTTTGGTAGCAATCTAATGTAAGAGAAATACAAGAATTCAACCCACTTACACATAAGGGGTTATTCAGAGAGAGACGTTCTGGCCCTGAAATGTCACTGAACAGGGAATCTCCCCATACAGTGACATTTCGGGGCCATTCGGCTATTCACATTTTGACGAACTGCCAGCAAGTTCATAGGCAGTGAAATCCCCCATAGAGAAGCAATGGTTAATCTATTCAAAGAACACCGAACAGCAGTGAAAAGTTGCCGAAGTGCCCTGCTGTTCGTGGTTTTCATTCAGCGTTTATTCAGGCAAATCCCATAGGCTTCATTGTTAAATATAGTATATTTCCGGTTTCAATCAATATCTAATAAACCTTTTATTATTTTAATCTGCAGTAAAAAGTCTCTTAAATTATTGATTTTATTTTAGGATCTTTTAGGCATTTTTCAGGATATTTTTGGCAAAAAAAGTTTCGTTTTTTTAATCATTTTTTGTTCTGTAACAGACCGTTTTATTATCATTCATAGGACCTTATATGTTCGTTCAGTAGTTTTTTTGCAAACAGCATTTCAACTTTGACACTCTCAATTGTATTGTTTTTTTTTCCGTCCGGCGGCTTGTTGGCTGCGTTTCGCTGCCCTCCGGTGGTTTGTGGTGGGATTTGGCAGGTTTGCGGGAGATGTTCGGCGGGCGACGGATTTGCAACGGGTCTGTGGCAGATTTGCGGCAGGTTGGCGCCAGCATTTGGCAGCCGATTCTCTGTACAGTACTATGGGGACCCTGCGTTGAATGCTGAATTCACAGCAGGGTGGGGAAATTTGATTCCCCGAAGTGCTCTCTAAATAACCCCCATAATATTTCTTAATGAAGAGATCGCAACTTTGGATAAAAAGGTAACTTTCACCTTTAAATAAAATAAAAGTAGGGGAGTATTGCAAGTGTTTAAACTGAACCCTTTTCATTTATCGTATCTCTTTAAAGCAGGAAGTTTGCAGTGATATTCCTTATGTGTTCAACTGCCTTGGAAAACTGATAGCAAATTATTTCATTTATATACCCTGGTTCGAGTTCAGGTTTATACTTGTCACGTTTTGCCGCTCCAGCCCTGTCCCCCTGCCCTCTGTATTGATGTAGACCTGTTTTTTCCCATGTGTTCTTATGTTGCTTTTCCTGGGTAGCAGCCCAGGGGTTAATTGCTTCGTGTCTGTCTGTTCACCTGCTGATCATTGTCCTGATCCCCTCCCTATTGGACCCATATCCCATCGCTCTATCATTGTTCCAGTTTGCCTGCACCCAGCCTGATGTGTTCTGAGCTCCCTGCTGATCTTCTGGTCCTAGTCTTTATTTTCTTGTTCAGTTTATTTCTTTTGGTTTCCCCTGTCTGTCTGCTGTTTTCCCAGTTATTCTCGTGTTCCTGGTTTATGTTATATGTATGCTGATTACCTGGTTCTGACCCTTTTTGCTTGGCTGACTTATCTCCCGGTTCTGGATCCCTGGCTTCTGTATAAGGTACACATTCTGTTTTTTGACTCCTGGCTTTTCATGACATTTCTTGTGGATGCTCCTTGTCTGTACCGTTGATATTTACTCATGCACATTCCTGTATTCATCTGTATGTCCTTAGACTCTGCACGGCGCTGCTGTATTATTTTTATTTAGAGCAGATCCGGCTATTCTAAAGACCGGTCTTTCAGAGTAGGGCTGCTGTTTATCGTGCAGGGTCTCTGGCCTAGATTGTATACCAGTATTTTGCAGAGTTCTATTGTTTATCCTGTGCTGTGCGCTCCTGTTATTATTGCCAAGAGCGGTATCTCTGATTATAGGGGCTTTTATATGGGCTGTGTGGTCAGGCTTTTATATGATCCAGAGCCTGACCACACAGCTAGCCTGGTGTCGCCAGCGTTACAATACTGCAGCAAAGAGTGGCACTGGTTTGTGGTCCAACCATATGGTTAAATCTTCAGTGCTTTTATGTAACATGTATTCTGAATAAATTCCTTGACCTCTGCCTGTAATATAAAAATACATTTGAGGAACAAGTTTACTGCAATCATAGGAAACAATTTTTAGATTTTGAACATAACAGGTAGTAGACAGAAACAGAGCAGTTGGATATTTGAGTCATTTCATATACAATGCATATAAAGATTGGTGTACAGTCTCCAATTTATGATTTACATCATAAAGGTTTCCTCTTCGGTGACAGGAGGCAGATGTAGCTCAAAAGAAACATTTTGTAATTTTCGTCTCGTTGCTGTGCCCAGTCTTGGCATGGTGTATGTCCTTTGAAAACAAAGATTTTCATAGTGGGAAATGAGTAGGTTAGGAATCATTGTTCAAATTATAATTGAAAATTGAACAATAGTGCTGCATTATAATAAAAAAAATAAAAAATATTTATTATTTCACACTTAACCATGCTCTGACCTTTCCAAATACATCAATCATGACCCTCTCGCTGTCACCGATCGGGAGATAGGGGGATTATTTGGATTCCCGTATCTCCACCATTGGGACTTCCATAGTGATATCCCTAGGCAGTGTCGGGTATAGTATAATGGAAAATTAAAATGGATGCCTGTAGCCATCTTGTTTTAATGTAAAGTCTTTTCTTTCTCAATTTTCGCCTAGTTTTAGAAATGGACACAGATTTTTTTAACTAGTTCATGGCTAGGTGAACCATAAGAGTTATGTTTTTTTTATAAATGCTATTGACGATAAAATGTCTTTATTTGATATAATGCTGAGCTAAGTGCCAGACATGTCATATTTAAATTTATTGGTTTGTTTTAACAAGTCCTTGAATTAAAGATATTTTTATTTTTTGGGTATAGGAACATATTTAAAATCTCTATGCAAGTGTATAAATATATTCACAAAATATATTTTTATAATCAATATATTCTATATATTTACAGTAAGAATAGATGCTCCAATATATATATTTTGTAGAGTGTAGAACTATATAACGGTATAATTACTGAAAAATAGTATAAGCTATTTAAATATAGAAGTATTTTTACTGATCTAATTTTAAAGGAATTTAGCTGATAAAGAGTACTCAGTAAAAATCTTGAAGAATAGAAATAACAGAAATATTAAATCAAAAATGACAGGAGAGACCCAAAGTCTAGGATTGAATATAGGGTCTTTGTTAAAACAGATTGACCTCTGACCTGAGATAAAGGATATTAAAAATTATTTGTGAAATTATATTTGAAGAGCAACACTGCCCTCTTGAGGCATATTAAATATTATATTAGATAAAGTAATATTTAAATGAAGGGGTAGATTTTCAGTGACGTCAAATTTACTATAACTGGATCTGTATTGTTCGTTGAAGGCATTCAGATCATCCCACACACAATGCATTGAGGCAGATCATTCCAGGACAAGACACACAATGCATTCAGGACATTACATCTCACTTAATTAGGACCACACCTAAATTTTCCCTCTTGGGAATGCACAATTCTAACTCAAATGCATTGAATATCTGACATTGATAATTTTCACATATTCCAAAACAATACATGATATTCAAAGAATATTGCTGCTGTAACTACAGAAACATTGAATCCAGATCTCTTGGACAGGTAATGTATGAAAACAAAATTAAGTGATTAATGTAAGAAATATTTGTATATGAGTGTGTACTTTGCAATGAAATAGATTGAGATATCTCAAGTACTGTTAAATCCAGAGTCTTCAAAATATTTCTAAATCTTCAGATAGAGATATGAAGAAGAATCGGATATAAGGATTTTATCCTAAAGTATTTGTTGCAATAGTATATACATAAATATATATAGTGAATTTGGAAGTTACTGTGATTGAAATTAATAAGCAAGGAATTATATAACTACAATATAAAAAGCAGAAGATTAGAAGCTTAATTCTTGATATTAGGGGAGGATTCACTAAATACATTTTTATTACTTATCAGTCTAGAAATAGAATAAGTGATCTTAACATTTTTTGTTGATCCACATAGCATAGAGCGATACATATATCTCTACAAGATCTAGGTTGTTAAACATTGGTTTGCTGGGAAATACATGTTAATTGTTTTCGTTAAGCAGAAATGTTTATTAACCATTTGTGTATAGTTACTAACTGATAAAGTAAATGATATAATCATATATGCAGTTACTAACAGGAGATACATATATTGGGAAGCTAGTAATCTATGTGCTGATGGATGGATGTGGTTGTTTATAAATCTTTGTTTATGATATGAGATTTGAAACTTTTTGGTATACGTAATAAATATATATGTTTTTATCCGGTTATTGATTATTATATTTTTCAAAGCAAAACACATACAATTAAAAGAATTTAGGAGAATTTCTAGGAAATATAAACGATTGATATTTATATCTCGTATAAGTTTCTTAATTTAATATATCTCGACAGCAGCTGGGGGTTAATTCCCTTACTGATGTCATTGCACCCATGCAGGATGACATCAGTGGGCTGGGTAGGCCCCGGATTCTTGGCTGACATCCCAGATGTCAGCCACCTCCGGTCAAAGTCCACCGATTGGTGTCAGTTCGCTGTACTTTCACCTAAGGGGTTAAGAGAGGCATCGCTGGAAAAGACTGTTACCTTTCAAGTGATGCATCTCTTTATTCTCTGCATCTTAGCGATGGGGAGAGAGAAGGTTCCAAAAGACTCCCCCCTTCATGCACTCTCCCAGCTCTGCCGGGGGTCTCCTGAAACTGACGTCATCGAGTGCCGGCGAGATGTCAGTACGCCAGGGTGGGTCATATGGGACAGTCTGACTTCAAGGAAATCAGTTCACCTTGGGACTCGACCCCGAGTGGATGGGGTCTCCCTTTTCCCTCTGGAGACCCCATGACGTTTGGGGAACGTCCTTCGCATTCAACATGCGATCCCCAGGATGTTCCCCACAAGTCATCCGCAGCGAAGGGGTTAAAATAAGTACTAAGTACTGGCAATGTTATGATATGATATTTTACTTTTCTTTTTAATATATGTGCAATATTGTCAAAATATTTTTTTGTGCCCAGTGATTATATGGTGGTGATTGTAGGTTGAGGTGAAACAAACTAATTAAAAAAATATAGGGGTCTGAATACTATTTAAATGCCGTTTATATGGGGGTGGAGGTCTACATTTAATAATATATTATTAATGCGTAACTTAGTAAACATATAAGGTTGGTTTCCAACACGAACTTGATTTAATTATATTTGCCAACTTTTCGGAAAAAATATCGGCTGCTTTTGGACAGTATTTTCAAAATATGGACTGATTTAATTCAAAAAAGCTAGAGCTGATAAAAATGCCGCTGGTGTGAAAAAAAGTGGGTCGTAAAATGCTTATTTTTGACCAGCCATCATACAAATATGTGCCGATAAACACGTCGCTTGGCAGAATTAGATGATTTTAAAAAAGGTTTCAATCTAATTATCAACAATTTTCAGCATTTGACATACCAATAAATTGAATCGAGATGTTAAAGCCAATATTTCCATTTAAAAGTATAGGGTGTCCATAAAGTCCCTTTACTTTCAAAAATGTATTACAAAGGCAAATGAAAAGACAGATAAGTGAAAACTGTTTCAAAATGAGATATATATTTAAGGTTTTTTTGCCTCATTTAATACACCTCTATTTGGGCACCATTAGTTGCATGAAGCACATCAAAACGGTACTCGATTTCTTGCCATGCTTGCGGCAGCATACCCTCATCAGTGGTGGCAATGGCATCAGTGATCCTCTGCTTTAGGTTAGTGATGTCTCGTACCTTTGTTCCATACACAATATCTTTAACATAACCCCATAGAAAGAAGTCAAGGGGAGTGATATCTGGTGAACGAGGTGGCCAGGGAATTGGGCCACCCCTACTAATCCACCGGTCTGTAAATGTTTCATTTAGGAACCTACAAACATGCAGTCCCCAATGTGGTGGTGCACCATCTTGCTGGAAAATGATGGTTGGTGACCAGTGGATTGGAAGGGGTGGCCCAATTCCCTGGCCACCTCGTTCACCAAATATCACTCCCCTCGACTTCTTTCTATGGGATTATGATAAAGATATTGTGTATGGAACAAAGGTACGGGACATCACTAATCTAAAGCAGAGGATCACTGATGCCATTGCCACCATTGATGAGGATATGCTACAGCAAACATGGCAAAAAAAATCGAGTACCGTCTTGATGTGCTTCGTGCAACTAATGGTGCCCATATAGAGATGCATTAAAAGAGGTAAAAAAACCTTAATATACACGTCTCATTTTGTAATAATTTTCACATATCTGTCTTTTCATTTACCTTTGTAATACATTTTTGAAATTGGAAAGAGACTTTATGGACACCCTGTATAGCTGTGTGATCCAAATTTAACAGGATATGAAAAGCCTATTAGCCGTTTTATACCCCCCCCCCGATTGAAAAATGGCATAATAATGCCAAAGGGTGCAGATTTTGACTATCGGGATGAGTTTAATCGAGGCCTAAGTTAGTACCAGGGAGCCGGTAAGGGAAAAATCTGTACGAGTTGGTCTTCCATACCGACTCCTTGGTACTGCTCTCAAGCAGGGTCCTCTCTCCTACTGTTCTGGGTGTCTATCTTGTATGTATATTTGTTATTCTGTCTCACCTATTGTACAGCACTACGGAACTTGTAAGTGCTTTATACATACTTGTAACTGTAACTGTACCAACACTATTCTGTATAAGTGGCTCAAGTCACGCTAATCAGGAGCCACCTGCAGATAGTGGACAATATTTGTTCGTAGTCTTCCGATGCTCACAGCAAGTGGATGTGGGGGATCATACTGTCCTTTGCATCACAGACCTCAGCTAAGAAAGGTTTTGTTTTTGCTGGGGTTAAATTGTGCTGTTAAGTGATTTTGCAAAAGTGAAACCAGATATCACTAGGGTCTGGAAGCAGTTTTCATGTTTGATCATTCTGAACTAGTTCGTTCTCCTCTAGGGAGCCACAAATTAATGGTTTCTATACAAAAGTCCAGAAGCCATTAATTTACAGTAAGCAGATGCAACCATCGAGCCATAAGCTAAGCTTCCAGCTTGGTTGGAATAACTACAGTATCCTTTAAACAAACGTCTCCAGCCTTTAGCTTAAAGGCTACATCGGAATCAAGTATACATCGTAATATGTACAAATAAATCAATGTAAAAAAACATTGGGAAACTGTCAGTTTGAAGAAAGAGTATTTCAGTAATAATACTTACATATCGTATCCACATACTATTATAGATATGATTATGGACTAGAACTCCACTAAACTGAAAAATGTATCATCCTATACTAAGACTGGAATTCTAGTTATAAGAAATATTAATCTTCTTAGATGCTGGTTGATTGATGCTGGTTGTCTCAAGTTCCGATCCCAATCTTCCATTGTTGTCCATGTCACTGTTCCAGATAAATGAGCTGACTATATATGAACAACTTAATGCATTTAATAACAGTATGTGGCAAACCAGGACTTATATTACATTGACCTGGGTGATGTGTGACTAATGTTAGACTCAGTGGGAATCTTGTAGTGTAGTCTTTGCAATACATATCATTTATCAAAATGTTTAACCTGTGACCGTTATAAATACAAATACTTTTCTCTGGGCACTTTAGTTATAGGGGAATAATTCACAAAGACTCAAAGTACTATAATAAATACAGAATAATGCAGTCAAGAATGGTAAACATATATTTAAAGGGATATACATGGTGATTCATATAGACGCAAATCCGAAGTTTTAGCTATAGATCGTAAATGAGTGAATGGAAATTAAGGAGAATTTTAGGAAATGTACCATCTCTTATATTGAAACATCCCATCCCAGCACATACTGGAAGAGGACTGCTAGGTGGCAGCACAACCACAAGTATATCACTCCCATGAAACAAAATGGCTTACTTTTAAAAAGCAAAGGTTTCTTTCCCACAACATAATGCAAAATGCTACATGTCGTCTGGGTCAATGGAGATAATCCAGAGTTTTGCCTTGTTTGTTTTTTTAATGTTTATTGTGATGTTTTAAGATAATTAGAACGATAGCAAATGAGGGTTAACAGTGAATTGATGACGTTGCAGTACACAAATATACAGAAAACAAGGTACGGACTAGTACAATAAATTATACAGAGTTTTATGGGGCACGTATCATTTCCAAGAATCTGTGGCCATCCTGTCTCCGATCTTACCAGTCCAGTTTTCTTTTTATGGAGCAATCTAAGGGAACGAGTGCACCATAACAAGCCCTGCATGTCTAATGCCTTAGCAGATAACATTACGAAAGAGATTCAAAACTTTGATGATGCAATGTTGATTCAAGTTAGCACCAGGTTGACATGTGTCTTAAGGGTAAAAACAACAGCCACTTCTTGCACTTAATGAGATGGGATAGAAACATAGAAACATAGAAAATGTTGGCAGATAAGAACCTTTCGGCCCATCTAGTCTGCCCAATTACATGGATACTTTACCTGGATTTATCTTTTGTTTAGGATAGCCATATGCCTATCCCATGTCTGCTTAAATTAAATTACTGTTTTGGCCTCTACCACTTCAACTGGAAGACTGTTCCATGTATCCACCACCCTCTCAGTAAAATAATGCTTCCTAATGTTACTTTTAAACCTTTGCCCCTCTAATCTAAGACTATGTCCTCTTGTTTTGCTACTTTGTTTCCTTTAAATATACTCCCTTCCTCTACCTTGTGGATTCCCTTTACGTATTTAAATGTTTCTATCATATCTCCTCTGTCTCGTCTTTTTTCCAAGCTGTACATGTTAAGATCATTAAGCCTTTCCTGGTAACTTTTCTCCTTCAAGCCGTACACCATTTTAGTAGCCCTTCTCTGAACTCTCTCTATATCCTTCTGGAGATACGGTCTCCAGTACTGCACACAGTACTCCAAGTGAGGTCTCACCAGTGCTAGACATAAGAAGTACCTTTCCTGCAGTGCATTAATTTAATTTCATTCCTTTATTATCTATAACAGAAACTTTAGGTTCAGGTCTATATGAGTCACCCTGCTTGTAAAGTTCAGCCTACTTATGACCAAACACGTATGAAGTATGTAGTATACATTTTTTAGAAAAATCCACAAGTCAAATGTTTGCTGGTTCCCTGAAGTTTGTAGTTTTTGCCTTAATCTGTAGAAGATGTCATAATTTTAGGACTTTTTGTTTGAGAATGCAAAAAGGTAATCACAACTGACGTATATCCTGACAGATGCTTGGGATGTTGCTTATGCATACTAAGACAAGTGGCAAGAAGAGGACTATGTCAAAGTCAAAACTGATGGCTGTTGATAATGGCTGCCTTGAGTTGACTTACTAAGTATTTATGTTGATATTGAATTATTTATAAATACAATGTTCATGATATCAGACACTCTTCATAGTTAATTTTTTTTTAAATTAAGCAATCACAAAAGTACACCATGTACAGCGATGGATGCTACTGCATATACCACCTCGCTGAATTGGTTAAGAATACCATAAGTTTATTTCCTTTTTTGAACAAGGAGCAAAGAGTTAATTAGCGTTAGGATTACAAAGTCCTAACGCTAAGTAAAACCCGCTGTGGCTAACTGAAAAATTAACCACAGATTCTGCAGAATCAGTTATCACCAGCTGCAAATTCACCCAAAAAATCACATACCTCTCATCCCGAATGGCGGCTCGATCCGTCTCTTCTGGCCGCAGGGAGCAGAGTGAGACTGGTGGAAAAAGTCACCAGTCTCCCTCCGTGAATCACTCCGCTGTCCTGCAGGCTCTTGAGAGAGGCGAGATCTACAGGTCTACTTGTGACCAGCAGTCCAAGCCTCAATGGAGTCGTATGGATTCCATCGAGGGGATGCTCGCAGCAGTGCTTGGCGCTGCCTTGAGTATCCTGAGGCTTAGCACCGCATTACAGAACAGGCTGCTGGATTAGCGCCTACCCCATAATATGGAGCTAAACCGTTGACCCTAAGGAGAAATCTGCAGGTGCAGGTTTTCCTCCTTAGTGTCCCCGTTTTAGCGGGCAGAATGTGATAGTGCAGTATAATGGCTCTGGTAAGTTTTCAACAGCCCAGTCCGTTATCATCAACTTTGGAATATAGAACAAAATATGTTTATAATGATTTTTTTTACTGATTAGAAAATGTGATACAGCTACTACAGAGACCAGTTAAATGTTTGAAGGCTTCTTTTATTGTTTCCATTTCAGGAAGAGTTTCCAAATGAAAATAACAGTACAAATCAAATCCTACTTCTTCAATTGGTGTTTAACTGAACAATAGGTTTTCTCTCACTGACAATACTGGGCAGCTAAGCTGTTTACAAAACAAAACCATCAACAGAAAAAATAAAAAAGCATTTACTTTTCTCAGCATTCAGGATCATACTACCGTAGATACTTGAGTATAGCGTGACCCGAATATAACGCGATGGATAGAGAATTATTGTGGAAATGAGAGAATACTCAAGACTCGAATATAACACGAGGAGCAAAATTATAGAAGTATACTGTACCGGTAAACAATTAAAATTCTTTGCTTCTCTTAACGCCATCAGGATACCCCTCAGGCCAGGGTGCTCTGCTCTCGAATGATTGTAGTTGTTACTTAGTATGAAGCCCCGTCTTCTTTACTTGTGATAAGATGGCCGGCAGAGCGAGGTGACCAACGTAGTGAATCATTCACCGATAGCCAGTACGCCGGGAGGTGTCGTTTTCTCACCTCTGGCTCCAGCAGGCAGGCTCAAAGACCGCCTAGTGGAGCAAGGGTGCATGCTCAATTTTAAGGCGATCTTGAATGATTGACTTAGGCTGGGGTCAGACGAGCGTAGTGTTCACGTCCGTGATTGCGCCTAAAAGTACGTCCGTGATAGCATGACAGAAAGCCCATCGGAGCCCGACACACGAAGTACGACCGCAGTGAACTGCGGATGCACAACGGCCGCGGCCCACGGACGCAAGGCAGGCAAGAACGTACATCCCCTAGAACGCCCGCTTTTTGTGCACTGCGTCCGCAACGTCTGCATAGCTTTGTGTGTGAGTGATGGAACGTGGTCAGACAGACTGCATTTATACGTCCAGCATTTTTCACCCACAAAATGGTTTTGCTTTTTAATTTATTTTTCCTCCTACATCCGTCAAAAAATAAACGTCAGTGAAAAAAACGGACTGTGTGACCACTACTGTGTCTTCCGTACTGACGTACGTCCGTGTGCAAGGACGTACAGTCCGTAGAAATCACGCTCGTCTGACCCTAGCCTTAATCCAAGAGTGCCCTCTGACTGTGATGGATCCCACCTCTCCCGAATCTGGGAGTTCCTGAAGTGTTTGCGGGCGTCAGGGAGCCCACATTCAATTTAGGGCAACTACCGGAACTTCTGGGAGGCTTGGGTTCTCTGAGCAATCAAGGGTTTTTTTTACGCGCGAAGCAGATGTCTCGAATATAATCCATCCAACTTTAAGGTAAATTTTTGTCACCAAAATCTAGCGGTTTACTCGAGTATCTACTGTACTCCTCTGCTGTTTCCAGTAAAACATTGCCTTCCCAGGGAGGACAACAGCACATTATAAAGGTTGGGCAGTCATCATCAGCAGGCAGCTGGGAATTAATCCTATACAGCAGGAAAAAGTGGTTTTCCATCCGCCTGCTGATGAACTGACGATCTGTCACTCTGCCCCAAATTACCCTCTCATACAAGAAAAAAAAAGAAAAATTATTTTTAGGAACAGAACAAAATTCATTAAGATTGGGGCTTGTGAGCAGTTTAAGTCAGGATGCGTGAAGTTGCAGTGTTTTTACATTTCTTTCGATTTTTATAAATGTTTCCGTATTTTTTGTGTCATAACAATAATTTTAGCAATACATTGCTTCCGCAGTGAGGTCATGGTTTGTTTGCAACATGCTTTTTCATTTTAATCCCAACTTTTCACTGTTTCAGACCCACCAACAATCCTGTCTATTTTTGACTTGTACTGTAATAAAAAGAATAAAACACCTAAATAATTCTAAAAATAATATAAAGCTATATGATGCCCTTTTTCATCCCAGCATGTTTCTGTGATGTTTATAACATGTTGTCTGCAATTTGTTGGATTGGCTATCCCACTTGGGTGAGTGAGTATCGAAGCCAATCTATGTTTACAGCATCAATGTTTTGCTTCTTTCCTCTTGTATGATGTTACAGCTAGCAACATCTTTCGCATTTTATCTTTAATTTGTGCAAATGTCTAGTTTTAATTTTATGGTGTCTAAATATAAAATAATGTGATTTTACTGCAAGGAAGATTCCGCTAATCATTTTAGGTTTGTCTTGCCGAAAATAAAAATGTTTCACCACTAGAGATTTTCATTAAAACAATTTCATAATTGAATTTCATCAGAAATTTATTGGTGTAAGCATACACTGCTACCACAGAAAGACTCCCTAGCTAACATCATTTTATTATCATTTCTTAGATAAACATGAATATTCAGTTTTGCTTTACTGCAGTAAGAACATAAGTAGATAAATTAGCTTGAGCACAAATACTTACATTAATCAGACTGACGTTCCATCTGTCTTGCAATATTTAATACAGTTTGTATGGTGGTTCAGTAATGCAATGCTAGCACAGTCATTCTAACATATGGATGAAATGTGACAAGTGCCAATGAGAGGGTTATTCTATGAATAGAGAACAATTTATTTTTCCTGAGGGCTTCGGTTATAAATAGATTTCAAGGAGCCCCCAAGGTCCTGATACACTTGTGAAGAATAAAAAGTAGCATATATGTTTTCTCCTATCCTATCTTTAACACTCCAATCTATATTTCAACCATACTACCTATCAAATGTCTTTTTTAATAAGCAGTGTGAAGAAAAAAAATGAAATAGTAAACAATGTACCATACCTGTTGGCGAACTGCCTCCTTTCTGAATAGCCGAATGTCACGAAAGTGCACCGTACGGGGAAATTCACTGTTCGGTGCAATTTTGGGGCCAGATCGGATCTCTCTGAATAACCCTGATAGTCCTCTAAATGGAGATGTTTATTTCTGATCAGTAAGCTTCTATACCTGACGAAGGGAGGATCACTCTCGAAAGCTTGTACTTTAAATGTAACGTTAGTCCAATAAAAAAGGTATCACTACAGACTGCTATACTCGTGATTTAGGCATCTGGACTAACACGGCCTACCTAATCTATATATATATATATATATATATATATATATATATGTATATATATTTTACACAAGGAGGGTAACACTCAACCTTTACTAAGCACAGAGTGTGGGTGCTTCTCAAGACAATTTAACCCCTTAGTGACCGGGCAGTTTTACACAAATCCGTCCTTTAGTGACAGCTGCTGTTTTTACATTTCTGCGCTGTTAGGGTTTAGGTCAAATTTTCCTCTTACTCGTTTATTCAACCTACACATATTATACACCCTTTTTCCCGCAATTAAATGGACTTTCTAGAAATACCATTATTTCCATCATATCGAATAATTTACTATAAACAAAATATGAAATATGATGAAAAAAATGGTAAAAACACACTTTTTCGTAATTTAATCCCCAAAAGCTACAACCACCAATAAAGACCCCGGCTAAATAGTTTCAAAATTTTATCCCGAGAATAGAAATACCCAATTTTTACATGTTTTTGCCTTTTAACCCTTTCACTGCTGAGCCAGTTCACCTATGTGCGCTGCGATCATTCTGACTATTTTGTGCTAATTATTTTGAGATGACAGCCTTGGTCCTATTTAATTAAACACCCCCAGACAAAAAAAATTAAAAACATTTTTTTAAACCAAACCTGGTCAGTCATGTTTGGTATCATTGGAAAGGCCATGATCAGGCCTTTCAAATGATGTCAAATGTGACCATCTAGCTGCCATGGATCGGGAGACAAAGGGATCCTTAGGATCCCCTTATCTCTACATGGCAGCTAGATGGTTAACTGGCCCACTGACATCCTCACACATATGGTGAGGTTGTCAGTGGGTGGGGGGGACCTGGAGGCTAGGCTCACATCCAAGATGTCAGCCCCCCTCCAGGTTCGAATCGCGTTTTGGCGCCAATTCACGCTAAAACGCGATCCAGCTGTGAAATGGTTAATGCTATACACCGCTGAAAAGGGGAGACTCTCCCCTTTTCAGCGGTGCAAAAAGCATCTCCCTAGCTTTAATGGTTGGGGAGATAGAGGGCTCCGAAGGAGCCCCCCCTCCCCTCCATTGATTTGCATGGGGACGCCTGCTGATGACGTCACCACACAGCGTGGCGACGTCATCAGCCTCACCTGCCCATGTAAATCACATGGGCAGGCTTCCTCCCTGCCAGATCGCCGAAGGATCCAGCGAGGGAGGTAAGTATCGGGCGGGAGGGTGGTTAGGCGCCGCTGAAGTACCCTGTACGTAAGCGGGTCTAAGGGAGACCTGTGGACAGGACGTACAGGGTACGTCAGGGGTCCTTAAGGGGTTAATACAACAAACAGGAAGAGAGCACACCATTAACACATTCAAAAACGTCAACAGCATTCCATTGTGGAAATTTAGTTCACAGTATATGGCTATAAATTGCTTAAGCCTGTCAACAAACGCCAATGTATGGCAGGCTTAAGCAATTTATGGCCATATATTGTGAGCTAAATTTCCACCATTTTCAACAGAGCTAAGGGATAAAACATTGTAGAAAGTCTTGAATGGGTTAAGAACTGTAATCCTGAAAGGGGTAAGAGTTGATGGCAGCTTCAAAGGGTTAAAATTTGGTAAAATCTTTAATGTTTAAATGTATGGGCTGCTGTTGAGGTCTTTGAATGTGTTAATGGAGTGCTCTCTTCCTGGTTTGTTTTATATATATCTATATATATACAGTGTATATATATATATATTATATATATATATAGCTTTTTTTCTAGGAAAACAGGTGGGGGTACTCAACATGAAGCGTCATAAAACTTCAGACAGTGAGCAGCCAATAAAAAAATGGGCTACACGCGCATGAACTAATAAACAGAGGGCGTACACCAGCGTGCAGTCAATATATAGAGCCAAGGCCAGGCCATGACATTGTGTTGCCTGGGTGCAAAGATGAAATGCAGTCAGAGCTGGCCCCGCCCCTGACACACAGTGGGATCCACCACAACACATGCAGACAGCAGCATGATAAATTATTTTGTGCTGCTGTGCTGTGTGCGTAATCCAGCAGGATGTGGCGGCAGTGTTCTTCTAAGGCCTGGCCGCTAACTGGAGAATCTAAGATGGCATCAGAGAGGGCGCGCCAGAGACGTCTGCCGCCCATGCCATATTCCATAACTAAATACATTTACGTTACGCTGCTGTCATGCAAGTGGTCCCCTATCAACAGGATGCTATCCCATAATCACACGAACGGCTGGTCGCCTTGTGATGACATTACCAGTTGCGCATGCAATCCCAGAAGTATTCGATGCATATCGGCGGCAGGCTGCTGAAATTAGTTTCACATTTCACAATTCCACAAGGGGTCCTGGTCTACTACAAATACAGGTACCACAGGAAAGGAGTCTTGATCTAGGTTCTGATGTCTGGGTATACATGTATCTGTGGTCTGGGTATTCACGTATCTGGGTCTGATGTCTACATGTATCTGGGGTCTGATGTCGTCTTTTTTTTAATTCTTTATTTATAAGTATATTACACAGACAGCAAATATATAACAAAAGAAATGGCCACGCATGACCAGCATGAGACATCTATAAGAACAGAAATAATATACAGAGCCAGTCACCACATCCAGTATACTAAAGGCAGGCAAACAAGGAAAGCAGGACCAGCAGAAGACATTCATATGAACAGAGATCACGATGCACAGGGTTAGCCATCACATCCAAAATACAACAGTAAAGAAAAAGAATCTGAACAGATGCAGGACTGGCAGTGTCAGCCATTAATCAGGGAAGGGGCGTATAAGGACACAAAATGCCAGAGGGGGGGAGAAAAATTTGAGGACTGCCCGTGAAGTCGTGGAATTCCCGGCTCACTCCAAGTGCCGAGCGGCGAATCAGAGGCCGTGGAAAAGGCCACATGCTGGGAGACTCAAGGCCAAGAGGAGTGGGCAGAGGCATGGAAGCCACCCCAAGGGCTTACCTGGGTCAACCCATGTCGCCACACACAAAAAAGGGGGGCCGTGACACCCGGAACCCCAACAGGTCGACATATAGCCAGTCCCATCAAGTCAACAAAATTTACAAACGGTAAATACATTACAATCAGGGAGGGAGGGAAGGACGACGTTTGATGGTTACATCCACAGCAACCGCCAAGACATCTAGAGGAGCATCCATTGACGTAGCAGCCACCTTCCTTAAGCAGATGACCGCAATGAAAGTTGGAGGCAATTCAGGGAGGCCCCCAGAGTGTAAGAATCGAGCCTGTTAGTGTAGGCTAGTAAAACGTACATAGGAACCGCTTCAGGGATCCCCTCGATCTGCACATTTCATCTGCGGTGACAGGCTTCCACTGTCTCCACAGCCCCAGAAAGTAAATCCAACTGAGCCTGCAGGCACTTCACTTGCGTCGCAAGTTGGGTGTGTGCCACCTATGCAGCCTCCACCTGTGCCTCAACTACTGTCATCCAACCACAGCAGCATCAACGTTGGTGCACACGGCATCAAAATGTGATCATCACAGTGTGCACATCTCTGACAGCATGCAACGAATGTCTCGCTTTGTGGATGGTAGGAGACTCTTGCCATCTTCACCCTCGGACAGGGCCGAACTGTGCACAGACATGACACAGGGTCCAGAAGCCCACCCTGTAATGCATCGCTAAGCCCCTCCTCTGGTCCGAATAGCAGCTGATGTGCCACGTGCGTCATTGGCTGCAGGGGACGGTCTGAACCACCTCGCAGTAGCCAACAGTGCGCAGCATGCGCCGACTGTGGGGACGATGTCAAGGAGGCCCATTGAAGTCAATGGGGTGTACTAGTACGACCAGCAGCCTCAAGGCCCACCCGCTGCAGGGACGGCATAGTATGCCCTGCAGTGGGAAAGGAATAAGGACTCACTCATTAATCATAACCACATGCTTGGAATAGCATCCCAAGTCTTTAAGGGAACAGGTACAGGGCATGCCTTCACTTTGAAGTTTGTGAAGTTTAGGGGGATGGTGAAACCCTGGGATCAGAGAATTAGATACAATAAGATTGTCAGCTTGATCTTTATTAAGAATTCCTTCGTCTAGTGCCAGGTTCACCAAAACTCTCTAGCCGCACTGTACTTAAAGGTTGAATTGTTACACAACAGAAATATGTATTTGAGTCTTCCAGTTATCACTGAACCTCAATGCTTTTTTTGAAAACTTATTATTTAAGTAATTAAAATGTTGGAGCTATCCGTGTGAAGTATTTTTAAACTGATGATTTGAATTTGATTGGTGGGTAATTCCTGCATATGGGGTTCTGCATCTTTCTGGGATTTTGTAAACAGATTTAAAAGTAACATTCCATTCCTGGTATGTACGTATTTCATATTTTTCTTTTTTCTCTTGTTTTTTGATACTCTATAACAGAGCAAACAATTTCACATACATATACACTGACCGGCCACTTTATTAGGTACTCCTGTTCAATTACATGTTAACACAAATTGCTAATCAGCCAATCACATGGCAGCAACTTAATGCATTTAGGCATCTAGACGTCGTGCAGATGACTTGCTGAAGTTCAAACCGAGCATCAGAATGGGGAATGGGGCATGGTTAAATGGTGCCAGACAGGCTAGGCTGAGTATTTCAAAAACTGCTGCTGTACTGGGATTTTCACACACAACCATCTCTAGGGTTTAGAGAGAATGGTCCAAAAAAAGAGAAAATATCTAGTGAGTGGCAGTTGTGTGGATGAAAATGCCTTGTTGATGTCAGAGGAGAATTGACAGACTGGTTTGAGATGATAGAAAGGCAACAGTAACTCAAATAACCACTCGTTACAACCAAGGCATGCAGAATACCTTCTCTGAATGCACAACACGTCACACCTTGAAGCAGATGGGCTACAACTGCAAATCACAGATCAGGACCTTAATACCAAGGCTACCCACAACACAGTTACGTGCGGTGAGGTCAGTGGCTGGTGAGGCACTGGCTAGTATCAGAGCCAGATATACACAGGGTTACGCAGTCGCAATTTACGCATTTTCTTATCGTTATATAGGAGAATAGAGTTTCACTATTTATAAAGTAAAGTTTGCATTTTAGTTCTAAGAGCATGCACTTACAATACTGACTAATAGAGGGCGCTATTACACCTTTTACTTTATAGTAAAGTTCGCATATTGTTTTTTTAGTTCTAAGACCATGCACTTACAATACTGACTAATAGAGGGCGCTATTACACCTTTTACTTTAAAGTAAAGTTCGCATATTGTTTTTTTAGTTCTAAGACCATGCACTTACAATGCTGACTAATAGAGGGTGCTATTACACACATGTGGACTGCTGAGCTCTGCCTGCCTGCCCCCACAACTGACGAGGACAGTCACATGACTGTCCTGTGTCAATCAATCCATTGGGAGCTCTGCCTCCCAGTCCCATGGGGGGCGTTTTTCTTTAAAAAAAGAATTGCTTGAGACCAATGGAGCTTTCCCATTGGCTCCAGCTTTCAAGTGCTCTCAGTGCCTCTGGAGGCACTGAAGAGCGTAGAACCAGGAAGTCAGCTTGAGCTACGCAATTAGCGTAGCGTTCAGCTGCGCAAATTGCGTAGGCTATGCTTGCACAGTGCTGCCCCTGCTGTCTGTGTAGTGAATCACACACACACAGCGGCCGGCAAACTGAAAGTACGGGGGACAAAAAGCAGAGGACAGAGAAGCACAGCGAGGGAGCATAGAGAGGTGAGTATGAAAACTTTTTTCAATGAATAACATTATATTTACAGATTAAGTATACATACATGTCATTACAGCACAATGAGCACATTAATTTACTAGAATGGCAGGGGAGGCCCTGCCACCCCTGACTGCACGTCCCTGCCACAATGTTACATAAGAAGACCATAGCAAACAAGTATAAATAAATAATAAATTTACAGCAAAACCTTGTCAGTACTCTGGCCACTACATACATATTTGGAATAAGGAAAACGTATAAAAACTAAATCATAAGTACTGACAAGGTTTTGCTGTAAATTTATTATTTATTTATACTTGTTTGCTATGGTCTTCTTATGTAATGTTGTGGGTAGCCTTGGTATTAAGGTCCCGATCTATGATTTTCAGTTTCAGAGCGCATGCGCCCGGGATGGTTTGCGCATGCGCTTTGTTCTGCTATGATGTGGAGGGTCCGGGCGCCAGTTTCTGACGCGGGTCCCTCTGACGTCATCAACAGCGGCGACTGAACTTTGCGATGCACCTGTACAGAGTTCCGTGGTTTACATCATTGCCAATCAAGGTGATTAATATTCCTGTATATATATGTGTTATGGTTCTTTATATTTTATACCCTTGATAAAGGCTAGATAGCCGAAACGTTGGGTATCTGGTCTCTGCTGCGTTGCCCCACTGAGCAGGTTTTCCTTACTTGTACATCCTTTTCTCTCTTTATGCTTTCTTCTGGTGTCTTTTATTTATGTTGTGACATGGTACTGTAACTGTCCAGGCAGTTATTATATTTACTTGTACTGGTTTTGTTTTGATTTTTCTGTTAAGAGGTGCATAGTACTGTTTTGCTAAGTTATATGTGCCTGTGACATGTTACATTATGTATCTATGTGTGAATATTGTCGGAATGTATTACCTTTTCTAGATTGGGTTTAAATAAATTTACATCTTTTATCATACGGTGTGCTTTCCACTTTAGTTTTTAACCCTGTTCTGTTGTCATTCTTTTTGGAATGTTAATTTCTTATCAATTAATGTTGCATACTGTACATTTTATATGTGTAGACAAAAAGAAAACCAAAAACAACAGCATTACAGAAACCAGAGCCATTAAAATCATCATAAACTTAACTTTTTAAGTAATGCTTGACAAAAGAACATTTACGTGCACATTTTTTCAACATGGTATTCATTTGATAATTTGGTGAATTACTTGGTAAGCATTTTGCAGAAGCAGCTTTGTTATGAAATGGAAAAGATTTTGATTTTGGGAGTATTATTGATACAAGCGGTTACTGGAACTCTGCATTATGTCTGTTATGCAGAACCAATACAATGTATTAATGATCTAGCTAATTAGAGAGCAACACTGTTGAATATAATGTATTTTTCCAAGACATAGCATATTGCTTTATTCCAGTCACATTCAAACAAATTTTACTGTAAATGATGTTTCGGCCCTAGGAGAGTGGGCTGGAATTCTAATGCTTTGTATTTTCTGTGATCTCTCTATGTCACTGACAATTTTGGATGAAAAACTAGCCCATGTCTCATGCACATTCACTGTTCTCCCTATAGATGAAGAGATGAAAAGTGAGTTGTAGAAACCAATTTTAAATCTATCTGGAGTCTTTGATGAATTATCCTCAAAGATATTCTATGACAAATGCCCCTTCACAGACATTTGTAAGTTCAATCTATCTACGTCAGTGGTGGGACAATGTGGTAGGTGACACGAGTTCAAGAATAATTCCAACCTCTATCATTCCGAAAGGACAACAGTGATTTTTGTAAAGGTGTTTTACAAATACCACTGTGTTAATGAAGCTTTGTGCTCCACATTAGTGTCAAATAATGCCTACCGCGCAACTCCTTATTGTATTGTTGCCATATTGTATGAAAATTCATTGGGATTTTACAAAAAAATGGGTTAGAGAGGTTGAGCTTTAGGAAGCAGGAAGTTATCCATTTGGAGACAGCTGATAGGCAGGCACCGTCTAAAGTAGGAGGTGAGAGATCGGGACGGAAAGGCAGGTTTGGATGTCATCTCAGCATAGAGATGATATTGGAATCCATGGGAAGAGATGAAATGGCCAAGACAAGCGATATAGATTGAGAACAGAATGGGACCCAAAAAGAAGACATAGTAGAACAGGCTAAGTTTATTAATCACTTGGCTACGGAAGACTGTGGGGTAAGTAGACTGTGGATTCCCCGCAGCATCTTGTTACATATTTTTCCTGTTTCCAACTAGGGATGAGCTGTTCGGTTCGATCAGTTCGGAGTTCGATTCGAACATTGGCAGTTTGAAAGTTCGTGAACTTCGAACTTTTTGGAGTCTTCGGTTCGAGTTCGAAAAAAAAAGAAATTTTGAAAAAAGTATAAAAAATGCTTAAAAAATACAAAAAAATCTAGAAATAAAGAGACTCTTTACTACAGAATATTATAAGCAACGGTTTATTACAGAAAGGAAATGTATTCTAAGGCGCTGTGCGGTGTTGAGATTATGGTGTTTTAATGGTGCGGGTGTGCTGCCGATTTAGGGGTGGTAGCAGAGCCTTGTTGCTGCTACAGGTTGATTGGGAGGAAAGTGTGGGGTACCCCTTAGTCAGGCGCTACTCGCTAGTCGTGTCTGTTAAAGTAGCGGTGTAATCGCTCTTAAGAAATTTCAACAATATAATGAGGTATAGCAATGCTAATTTAACAGCTTTGTGTACCATAAAAAATTAAAACCGAGTATAGAAAAAAGTGTAAATATTCATATTAAGAACATACACCCTCTGGCTTCGGGGGTGATGAATCTCAGTCTCTAAGGCTAGGGCAGAGTGGGGCAGTCGGAACGCGCGTGCAGACGCACTAAATAAGCGCAGTAGCAGCACATAACGGCCAATGACGGCCAATATACGCAGACGTGCGTACGAAAGTGCGCCGACACCACGCAACCAGCAAATGAACGCTTTTATCAGAACGTGAAACCGCTGCTACTGACGTACAAAGTGCGCTGCGGCCGCATAGCAGCGTGTGTGCGTGATTAGGAGATCAGACGCTGCTAGTGTGCGGCCAACATAACGTTCAAACAGCCGGATTTCCCTAGACTTCTTTTCACCCCATCGTCATGAAATACGTCCAGAATGCGCATCGTCTGACCACTTAAGCGTATTCCGTGAAAAAATGCGTGCGCACGCATCGACGTACATTTTGACGGTGGCCGCAGAAAATGCGCTCATCTGTCCCTAGCCTTTAAAAGCACAATAAATCAGTCTTTGTGTTGCATAAAAAGAGAAATAATTAAAAAATAATTAAATAATAATAATTTTCCTCTTAATGATTGAGTGTGTCCTTTTGGTCTTGACTGCTTCCGCTCCTCTCGTCCCTTCAAAATTCCTCCAAGAAAGAAAGAGGGGATTAAGGATACGTCCGTGTCTGTCAGATAAACCAGAGAGTAAGGATTGGTACACTTACGCTAGTGCGGTGATGGATGCTGCTCTGTCTGTTGCACTCTGCCCAGAAATCCTCTTTGTATCTGCTCCTTCGTGCCTTGTCTTTTGAATTTCCTCATCCAGGATACTGCAGAAGGCTTCCCTTTATACGGTGCTTTCTGGTTGCTGGCGATGTTAAAAGATGGCAACTGGATGCAGCAGGAGGTTGGCTTGTGCAAAAATTTATTAAGACAGCTCACATCAAATAATAACGCAATCAAAGATAAAAGAAAAATAAAAATATTTTTAAAAAGTTAGAAAGTAAAAAAACCCATAAGTCCATAGGAGGTAAAAAAAGTCTTTAAAAGTAGGCATAGGGGTCTCCAAGACGCGTTTCGCCGGCTCCCTGGCCAGCTTCATCAATTGGATGCTTCCTATGCTTCAGTGCAGCCAAACAAAACATTTCCCGCCAAAAAGAACGGGCAAAACATTTCCCGCCGAAAAAACAGTTTAAAAACGCTGCACTGAAGCATAGGAAGCATCCAATTGATGAAGCTGGCCAGGGAGCCGGCGAAACGCGTCTTGGAGACCCCTATGCCCACTTTTAAATACTTTTTTTACCTCCTATGGACTTATGGTTTTTTTTACTTTCTAACTTTTTAAAAATATTTTTATTTTTCTTTTATCTTTGATTGCGTTATTATTTGATGTGAGCTGTCTTAATAAATTTTTGCACAAGCCAACCTCCTGCTGCATCCAGTTGCCATCTTTAAACATCGCCAGCAACCAGAAAGCACCGTATAAAGGGAAGCCTTCTGCAGTATCCTGGATGAGGAAATTCAAAAGACAAGGCACGAAGGAGCAGATACAAAGAGGATTTCTGGGCAGAGCGCAACAGACAGAGCAGCATCCATCACCGCACTAGCGTAAGTGTACCAATCCTTACTCTCTGGTTTATCTGACAGACACGGACGTATCCTTAATCCCCTCTTTCTTTCTTGGAGGAATTTTGAAGGGACGAGAGGAGCGGAAGCAGTCAAGACCAAAAGGACACACTCAATCATTAAGAGGAAAATTATTATTATTTAATTATTTTTTAATTATTTCTCTTTTTATGCAACACAAAGACTGATTTATTGTGCTTTTTAGAGACTGAGATTCATCACCCCCGAAGCCAGAGGGTGTATGTTCTTAATATGAATATTTACACTTTTTTCTATACTCGGTTTTAATTTTTTACGGTTTATTACATATTGAATTAAACCGGGAATATTTTTAACATTGAAGCCTATGGGATAAAACATTCTTGTTACTAAAACATCAGGCAGACACGGCACTCTAATCAGGCACTGTAGAGGGCAGCCTGCAGGGGCCTCCCAAGGATCCCCTTGAGGAGCATTGAGGAGCAAGGAGCATGCGACCGCCGGATGACAGAGCTGCGACTGTGCGGGCTAGCTGCCCGGGTGCATGTGGCAGAGACAGGCAGTGCAGGGAGGGAGCTACTGCACCTGCGGCCACGGCAGACCCCCCAGCCCCCACCCGGATCCAGGGAGCCCCCACTGACCACCAGGCTAAGGTAAGGCGACACATTTCTAAAAAAAATAAAATCCGAGGACATTTTTAAATGTCTCCGGGAACATAAAATAAAACCTTTTTTTTCTTTCTCTACCTGGCTGAATGTATTTAATTATATATATTAGATACATTCAACCAGGTAGAGGGGGTGGCATGTGGGCTGCGCGGGGTCTCAGGCGGTGGTTTGTTTTTTTGTGTGTATATTTTTAGCAAATTTATAGGGGAAGGTAAGGACAGGTATGATATACAGTATATATATATACGTATATATATATAGATAAGATATATATCTATATTCTTATAAATATATTTATCCAGACTTGTATTACACACACATTTTGGCAACTAATTGCCCCCCCCCCGTTCGTAATTCGACAATTTTCATTTCGGATCGTTTCGGCCGATTTAAGTTTCAGTTCGTTTCGTTTCGGCTCATTTTTCGTATCGACTTTTTTTCGTGATTTTGGACATTTTCGTGTGTTCGGTGTGGGAAATGTTTTGCCCATAGACTTCAATGATAAAAATATTCCCATTTTAATCAAATATCTAATAAACCGTTTATTATTATATTCTGTAGTAAAGAGTCTCTTTATTTCTAGATTTCTTAAACCTCACAGTAATGTGCGCCGTGTATTATGAGCATTCAGTATTATATGGGAGTACTGCTTTATGAGTAAGAGTAGTTAAAAAAATAAAAATAAATGTAAAACTCGGGGGGTGACACCATGAGTTACCGCACCGGGTGACACCAACCCTAGTGACGCCACTGATGGTGTGAAGGCACTTGCTGCCACCAAAGGCAAAATATTTGGGTGCACTGCCACTGACGCCTGTACCAGATTCATATCATTTTAATATTGGACCGCAGGATCCAACCCTGCACGCTTCCACAACAAAACCACAGAGGGGTTACGGTGTGACGGCACTGTTGCCGACACTAAAGGCCCAATTTTAAAGCACCTATTGTTACTTTCATCCAAAGCCTGCATACGTTTCACCATAATTTAGCCAAAAAAATCACTAAACTTGTTCTGCATGTCCTAAAATGTCTTTTCATACAGGCTGCCGCCCCAAGCAGTTGTTTATGAATAGATTGGAGGAAAACCATTTACCATCATTTGAAATGTGATTATTTTGTTTTTAAATGTTTCTATACATCCTACAAACCCGCCACTTCACGGGCAGGTTATGGGGACCTCCTAGGCACGATATTTGAAGGAATTTTTCGTTTTTATTTTTAACCCTTATTTCATGGAAAACTCACTGTTCCTTTAAAAATGATTTTTTAAAACTTTTTGTCCTTTTTTCCTGTCCCCCAGGGCACTACTAAGACCCCCATACACCTTTTATGGCAAATATCTTGCATATATGCCCTCTTGGAGGGCACTCTAAAAATCGAACTTTTGAGTCCCATTGACTTGCATTGAGTTCGGTTTGTGTTCGCGTTCGAACTCGAACTTTTGAAATTGTTTGAGTTCGAATGCGAACCGAACACGGTGGTGTTCGGCTCATCCCTATTTCCAACACACGAATTTCAAGAATTTCAGGAAATGACTGTGCACTTACTGCCTAATATAGCCCAGCTCTTGACAGGTATCATTGTAACCATATAATCAATATTATACACTTCACCAGTGGTTCTAACGTAGTGGCTGAGCTGTGTATGAATATGTAGAGAGAGACGAGAGACGTAGGACGCACGCTGGGGCTGTTAGGGTTTGAAACCAGGCCGGAGTGGGGAAGTTGCTACAGTCGTGTTGAAGATCGTGCTGTTCCCTGAGCATTGAGAGTACAGAGCGAGCAGTGAGAGAGAACAGTCGCAGGTGACACTTCTGGGATCCTGGCAGAGTTGGAGCGCAGAGAGACGGCGGCATCCATTGCTGCAGTGATCGGAGAGAGAGTGTGCATCGGCTGGCTGTGTACTACGCTTAACAGTTCTTGACAAAGTGCTGTTTGGGAGAAGAGGGACATCGTGTGAGGAGAGGCTGCAAACTGGAGAGGAGTGCTGGCGGCCTATGTGTTCGTGTTCTGGCTGAGGAGAACCAGATCAGGAGTGCAGGCATCGAGTTCCAAGTGGCAGCGATGACAGATCCTCTCGAGAGAGATCCCGTTCTTCAGCGTTCATCGGTCCAGGACAAGCGGTTACACCGGATGGGTGAGAAGGCTTCGGCCTGGTGAAAACGCAGAACATTGCGCACTTGTTCATTGTTCTTTAAGGGCCCCAACGGTGACTAGTCGAAGATTGTTTTTGTTTCATTCACTGGCCAGTTGAACACAGTACCTGGGTACCCTATACAACACACATATATATTTTTGAGCTATTTTCACGGGACTTACACTCTAGAACTGAGGGGGTTAACCGGTTTCTTTTACCGCCGCGTGTTTTTCCCACGTTCCGAATTCTTGTTACTCAAATACCGTATATGCGTATTATATGCTGCTTTATTGAGATCAGTAAAGAACATAATATAGAAAAATCCACAACAGGGCTGGTGTATAGTTATTTCCTAGTGCGGTGAGACTATCCCAAGGTTTTGTCACGGTGGCCCATGTCTGGGGAAATGTTGCACCTTCGCCCAATGTCCATGGAAATGTTGCACCTTCACCTCATGTCCAGGGAAATGTTGCACTTTCGCCCCATGTCTGGGGAAATGTTGCACCTTCGCCCCATGTCCGGGGAAATGTTGCGGCCGTCACAGCAGCTGATATCCAGAAAGCCTTATTCCAGGGTACTGTGTACTACAGGACAGGGAATGGTGCTGCCCGCGAATCAGATGCAACATGCAGGAAGGACAACCAATTGCAGCACATGACCAGCTATCCTATAGCAGACCAGGGCCTCTCCTCTGAGCACCAATAGGTAGTGCTGTGGCTCTATTTAAAGGGCTTCCTTTCTCTTAGCAAGTTGCCCTAGCATGGTTCCTGTTACTCCTAGTGCCTTGTTGTTATTTCTTGATTCCTATTCTGACTGATTTCCTGGTTTATACGATCCCGGCTTGTCTCGACTTCCCTGTATTCTGGCGCCCTGATTTCTGGCATAATATAACGGACCTCTATTTCCTTAACCTCTGCCTATGTGTGTTTTGTTGGTTTGCCCTGCTTAACCCTGCCATTATTAAGGACCGGCTAGCTAGAGCATTGTGGGTTACTTTATTCCGCAGGTTGTTTTTCTTTGCACTCCACCACTTTATTTGTGTTCATCATTCTCAGTATTACTGACCATAACCCGGCCATTTCTAAGGACCGGTTGGTCAGGGTCTGTTGGCTTACAGTCTGGGGTTACCCGATCCTGACAGGTTTTTTCAGCGGCTCCTCCGGGGGTGAGCGCTACACATGTATTCGGTACTCTCTATCTCCCGCTGTGATTCCCCCTGCTAATTCCTACCCCACATTTTGAGACTCTCTGGATTTTTCCTGAGGACACTCCGTTATCTTTTGTTATGCTTGTCCCCGACAAAGGATTTAACTCACTTGCCATGATTTCTGCTGATACCTCTACCCCCCCTCCCCTTAATTTTTTCTCTTCTCCTTCTGGCATATACTGGTTCTCGGGGACTGCCACTGTGGCCTGGTGTCCGGCTTGGCCCCCGTGTATCCGGGCCTGGTGCCATTAGTTTCCCTTGGTCTCCCACGGTCCTTTTGGACTCACGGGAATACGCTAGGGATGGCACAATTTTGACCTTTTGCCCCTACCCCATGTTTTGTTTTTTTCTCCCCCCTATAATAGTGAATGTCTTTAGTTGACTTTTCTTTGATTTATTATTATGCCTTCATCTGCCTTTTCTTTCTTCATGTTATTTACATGCAGTGCTGTCTTTGATGCCTACTTATTTTATTCTATGTTCTTTTCTTCACAATGACTTGTTGTGGCCCTGCAAGGCCATTTTATTTTGCTATGTCTTGCTAACTTTCTTTCCAAATAAAAATTGTTAATAAAAAAAAAAAGGAGCAACCAAAAAAAAGGAAAACAAGCTTTCTGCTATCCGAAGCCGGACAGTAATTAGCATTAGGACTTTGTAATCCTAACACTAATTAACACTTTGCCATCCCCATGTTAAGTATAGGGAGTGCAAAGTACAGTAACCTCGCGCAGAACAGCGCAAGATACCTATCGCTAACAGGTATTTTCACCCATTAGCGTTTTTATTGTAATTTGGGTGGCCCATGCTAGGGCCACCAGGGCTGACGTTAACATTTACGCAGGTGAGCACTAACGTTAGCACCAAGAATGTAATGTGGCCCACAAGATTTTCAGGTTAATAAGGAAATAGTGCTACGGGCTTAATGCAGATAGTGTGTGTGTAACAGTGTGTGTGTAACTCACAGTGATGCAATATCATTGTTTTTAAAATGGGCATATTTTCATGTTAAACCACATTCTGGAACACCCCTGAGATTCTACTAGACATGTGCATAGCACAAAATTTCGTTTTGAACTAATGGATTAGTCCTAAAATGCAATTTATTTAGTTACTAAAGAAATTCGTTTTCAGTTCTTTAGTATGAAAACTAATTTCATTCATCCGAAAACCAATGGATACAATTACTATTGTAGTGGCTCCTCAGAGGGCTGAGATCGCTGCTTGTTACAGTATCTCTCTCTCAGCACAATGTGGGCCATATTACATAGTTGGTGCTAACTTAACCAGAGCTGTTGTAAACTTCCCAGAGCCATTAGAGCCTATGGAGGTTTTCAGTTTACAACAGCTCTGGTTAAGTTAGCACCAACATTGTAATACTGCCCCATGTCAGGCAAAGCTGTTACAATTACTGACTGTTCGCTGCTCATCACAGCGCTCAGAGTTTCAGTAAAACTAGTAAATAATATTTTTATATATAAGAGGTTAGAACAATATTATTTCCTTGTTTTACTGAAACTCTGAGTGCTGTTACAGTCAGTTACTGTAACAACTGAGCCTGATACATTGTACTGAGAGATAATGTAACAAGCAGCCGATCTCAGCGCTCACAGCCACAGGATTTAAAGGGCTGAAAAAAAGGATCCTCTCTGTATAATGTTTAGAACATCCTCCTACATTAATACCCCTGTCTGTATAATGTATACAACATCCACCTGCATTAATTAATACCCCTCTCTGTATAATATATAGAAAATCCTCCTGAATTAATTAATGTCCCTCTCTGTATAGAACATCCTCTTCAATTTATACCTTTCTCTGTATAATGTATATAACATCCTCCTGCATTAATACCCCTCTCTGTATAATGTATAGAACATCCTCCTGCATTAATTAATGCCCCTATCTGTATAGAACATCCTACTGCATTGGCATGTGGAGGGTGCAGAACTTCGGATGTTGCACTCTTCATTGCTGGTCTCCTTCACTCATCAATGTAATATCACAAAAAGGACTGAAACTAAAATGTAGTGCATTTTATTTTAGTTTCTTTCGTTTTTTGTACTGAGCAGTTTCGTTTCTCTTGAGTCATACTAAAACTAAATTATCCCAAAATTCGGACTAAATCGTTTTAGTACTAAAACGAATGCACATGTCTAGATTCTACATCTAACCTATTTTTGAGCACCGAAGTAGTAGGTAACTGTTCAAAGTCTCCTTACACCTGCTCGAAAAAGATTAGGTAGACATTGACAAAGTCAAGTTCGGTTAGCTTTGAGTGTAGGCCAGGATAATGCATGCAGGAATTCAGGTTTGAATTGGATTTTTCGAAAATCCCTGAGAGTTCAAGATTAATTCTTTGAGCTGAGTCTCTGAAACTGTTCTACAATTGGGTAAATAAACAAAATATCTCAAGCTAACAGCGTTTTCAGTTAATTTAAGTTTTGTTTATTCAGCTCGAGTGATTTTCAACCATTTCTTTTATTCTTAGTTAGTAAATTACCTTAACCACACATAAGGAAGCTTGTATTTATGGTGTGTACTTAAAAGGTGATCACTTTTCTAGCTAGGAGAGTATCAACAGTAAAATTAACTAGATACAATTTGCAGTTTTTCTAAAGTGTGTGTAAACTGTTTGCATACGAATGTAGATTATATAAGGATTTAGTATCTAAACTAAATGACCTGCTATAATTTCTACAAAATAAGTTCTAGCGTTGGTACTTAATACACGAAGCGACGACAAGTTGAAATTGAAAAAAAACAGTATCATTTAAAGATCAAGTTTGCACACAGTTTTCTCTTTAGTTGGGTAAGTTTGTTTTCTATTATAAAAGACAGAGGCATTAAAATCTGCCTGCTAAAGCGGGGACTCTAAGGCTAGGGTCAGACTGAGGCAGTGCGAACGCGCGTACAGGCGCACTTAATCACGGCCGTAGTAGCAGCAAGTGCCAGGCAATGACGGCCAATATACGAAGTACGGTCGCACAAAAGTCCGGCTGCGCAACGCAAGTGGAAAACGAACGCATTTTGTCGACAATGTAAAACCTCTAGTACGGTTGTACAGAGTGCGCTGCGTCCGCTAGAGGCGTGTGTGCGTGAATTGGAGACGTCAGACGCTGCTAATGTCCGGCCAACATAACGTCCAGATGCACAAAGTGTTTTATTGATGATCCGTACAAAATCACGGATGCAAATGCGCATCGTATGACCGCTATCGCGTACTCCGTGAACAAATGCGTCCATTCGTTCGAACGCACTTTTTCACAGACAACGCGAAAATGCGTTCGTCTGACCCTAGCCTTAGGAGGAAAACCTGTACCTGTAGGTTTCCCCTTAGCATCCCCATTTTAGCTCCATAGTAAGGGGCAGGCGCTGTTTCAGCAGCCTGCCCCATAACACAGCACTAAACGAGAGGATACTCGAAGCAGTGCTAACACACCGCCCCGAGCATCCCCTCCTCCATAGGGCTCCATTAAGCTTTGACTGCTGGTTCACATGACCTGCAGGATCTCGCCTCTCGTGAGATCCTGCAGGTCCGTGGCGTGATGCACGGAGGGAGACTGGGGACTTTTTTCTTCAGTCTCACTCTGCTCCCGGCGGCCAGAAGCGGTGGATCAAGCTGCCGTTCTCGCTGCAGGATGTGAGGTGAGTATCTGATTATTTTATTTTTTTCAGCTGGTGCTGACTGATTTCGCAGAAGCGGAATCAGTTAGCAGCAGCTCCTAGCTGTGGGTAACTCTTCAGTTAGCCGCAGCAAGGCGTAATCAGCGATAACACTTTGCAATCCTAATGCTAATTAACTCTTTGCGCTCCCATGTTAAGCACAGGGAGCGCAGAGTACAGTAAGCTGACACAAATGAGCGCAATCTCCAATGCGCTAATGGGTTTTTTAACCTGTTAGCATTCAGTTTTTAATATGGGCGGCCTGCGCTAGGGCCACTTAACTTAGTATTAACGCTCACATATCTGAGCACCTACTGAATTGGATGAAACAACATCTATAAGAAGAAAACCCCATACTTTTATTGCTCATGCGCATTACTTCCAATTTTGTGCTTAACCATCAGATATAAAATTAACCAAGGTTGGCATAACTGTTTTTGGAGATCTATGTAACCCCAAATGAGGAGTTCAAAGTTCAGTCCTAAACTGGCTTTATGTTATCTGTTTTATCCGATTTTTTTCATCAAATCCTCAAACCAAGATGTATAAATAGATGTGGATAATGCATCCTATGGATTTCCACAAAATTTACAGTTAACTGAAAACCCTTTAATGTGCTCTTGAGTAGTCCAGTAAAATAGTGTTGCAGGTACAGGATAGTCCTGGAAAAAATATTTCCAGATAACTGTGTACATGGCAGTGAACCAGGAATAGACACTTCATATGTCCCTGACCTGAAGAGGGGCACAACACTGTCAAATCCTGTGATGCTTTTGTAGCGCTCACTCCCGGAGGAGCCGCTGAAAATGAACCACGGGTCAATCTCCCCGCACTAGGGAATAAATATACTCCAGCACCGTTGTGGATTTTATAAATTATATAGTTTACTAAAGTAAAAGGCATATAATGAGACACGGTGTTCGTAGATATATTTACAGTATTTCGTATCGCGGTAAACGCGCAGCGGAAAAAGAAATACGAGGTTTCGTATTTCGGGAAAATGCGCAGCCGAACAGAAAAAAATACAATGCTTCGTAATTTCGAGAAACGTGTAGCGGAAAGAGAATACAATATTTCGTAATTCGAGAAACGCGCAGCGGAAAAACAAAATAAGATGCGAATCTTTGCCCCTTTTTCGGATACAAGGGAGTAGGGCTGTGCAATTAATTGCAATCGCAATCGAATCGCGATTTCCGACCCTGCAACTTCTAAATCGCATAAGGCTGCAATTTTCGGCTCCCTGTTAACTTCCGGCGGCATGGTGCTTTGGGCGCTCGCAGGGGGAACCACGTGACGAGCCGTGTTCTCGCGGCTCGTCACATGGTTCCCCCAGGCGAGCGCCCAAGCTCCATGCCGCCGGAAGTTAACAGGGAGCTGAACACGTGGCGCACAGAGGTGAGCTGGGGCAGTATTTCCATGTGCTGGGGCAGTATTTCCATGTGCTGGGGCAGTATTTCCATGTGCTGGGGCAGTGTTTCCATGTGCTGGGGCAGTGTTTCCATGTGCTGGGGCAGTATATCCATGTGCTGGGGCAGTATATCCATGTGCTGGGGCAGTATATCCATGTGCTGGGGCAGTATTTCCATGTGCTGGGGCAGTATTTCCATGTGCTGGGGCAGTATATCCATGTGCTGGGGCAGTATATCCATGTTCTGAGGCAGTATATCCATGTTCTGAATACATTTAGAATGTATATAGCATGTTTGAAAAAGCAAAAACAATTGGCTAAATCGCAAATAAAATCGCAATCGCAATATTCTTTCAAGAAATCGCAATATGATTATTTTTTAAATATTGCACAGCCCTACTAGGGAGTGAGTCCCGAACAGGTTAAGTCCCGAACTGTGAGTGTATGTGTGTGTTATGGTACCCGGGTACTATTCAACTGGCCAGTGAATCTCTTAAACGATGTCTTCGACTAGTCAAGTTGGGGCCCTGTGGATGTTTAGAAATAAACAGCAGCGTGCTTTCTTGACTTTATAAACCGGCCTTGGAGGCCTCTCACCCATCCACTCGATCACCAAGGTTCCTCTGTCCCAGGACGTCCCTCCGCTCGGTGCCTTGCTGGGATACTGGCTACTGGATCCGTTGTCTGGCTCTCTCTGCTCCGACAGTGGCTGGTCCAGCTACCGCCTGCTCTCCCATCCAATGGACCTGCGGTACTCCTTACTCGAGGGTCCTCCGCTTCCTTGACAGCAGCTTGGGTAATGTCTGTGGATCACTGGGTCTCCTTCTTGGGCGGCTGGATAACCCCACTTGGAATCCTGATAGGCCGCACTTGTGCTCCGGCCTAGTCACGGTTCCGCTCTGCAGCACTGTGTCCTCTCTCATGCACTCCCTGGCGCGCTCTGCCAGCTATCTCCACGAGGCTCAGGATGTACAGCGTCTGTCTCCCACCCACTTCCTGTCTCTGTTTGCAAAGCATGCCGGGAAACGTAGTCCCAATGTTCAGTGTCTCTTATCGCGCTTGTCTCCCTCCGGTGGCCAAAAATAGGTACTGCCACAGTAAGGGTTTAAACACAGCGCTACACTCTCCCCCTCCTAGAACTCTTGGGTCTCTCCAAGGAGGTACAACAGTTACATTACATTTCAACACAGTTTAGATAACATATACAGGTTCGGCAGCAAACATACAGTGGGTTAGATACACTTCAAGTTGACTCATGTTTTGTGCTACCTCAGCTAACATAGCAGACACTTCGAGCAACCTTTGCACTGTGGTAATGGCCTCTTAAGTGCTATGTCCTGGTGAGTCGTAGGTGAGCGTTTTGGTTCTGGCTCAATCAGTTCCTCTTCAGGTGGAAGTACTATAGGTGCTGGCTCAGTCCTTCTCTCTACCACTGGAGCAGACATTTCTTCGGAGTATGATCCCTCCAGTGAAGGCATAGAACTATAATCATAAGACTCAGCTTCAGGAGCTACAGGGATTCCAACAGTATCAGGAACTTCTAACTGAAATTCAAGAGCTTCAGGGATTTCCATAGTCTCAGGGACTTCTAACTGAAATTCAGGAGCTTCAGGTCTCAAATTACTTTCCCACCGTTCATGAGCTGAGATAGCCTCTTCAGGCTCCGGTGAGCTCATCCAGTCCAGACAAAACTCTCTTCTTCACTGTCCCTTTCGCTCTCTTCGACAACCCGGGTCTGCTGAGACCGAGTAACAGGAGGCAAACGTGGAGCAGGTGGATTTGGCAGAGAAAGTTCGTCCCCAACTGGTATCCTCACAGCCTCTCTCAAAGGTAACAAATGATTCCGGTGCCAGTTCTTAAGAGGCCCAGCCTTTCCATCCAGCCGGATTTGATACACCGGCAGACCAGGCAGTTGCTTGCTGTAATGCAGGGTTTGGATCCCCTGTGAAGTGTGTGTATGGAACCCAATGGCAAGCTATGGATAAGGAAATCAGGAGGCGATGGAGAGTAAAGTAATCTTTTAGTGAACCATAAATAGTAGTTGAAGTCCAGAAAATAATACAGTCAATAAGGTTGGAGTGGAATTCGTAACAAAGTCCCAGGAAGAACAACGGATAATAACGAGGATGGTGGCGTGGTCGATGGTACAATCCGGGTCGAAGAGTGTAGAAGGCGGCGTAGTAGGTGGCACAATCCGGGTCGAAGGGTTGAAGAAGGTGGCGTAGTCGTTGGCACAATTCGGGTCGAAGGGTTGAAGAAGGCAGCGTAGTCGGTGGCACAATCTGGGTCGAAGGTTGAAGAAGGCAGCGTAGTCGGTGGCACAATCCGGGTCGAAGGGTTGAAGAAGATGGCGTAGTCGTTGGCACAATCCGGGTCGAAGGGTTGAAGAAGGTGGCGTAGTCGTTGGCACAATCCGGGTCGAAGGGTCAGAAGATACGTGATCAAGGAATACGAGGAACTCTAGGAAAACTGAGGCGGAAGGCACAGTAGAACCTGGATAATGTGCTGGGAAGGAAGGCGGATTTAAATAGGGTTCATGGGATCATGAGAATATCTCTCACCTGGTTCTCGTAGGTGGAGTTGAGGTACCTGGATCTTTGATAGGTCAATGGGAGGCATTCGAGGATCTCCAGAGCAGGTGTCCCGCAGTACCCTTAATCGGCCAGCCGAGGGCGCCAGAGTACCTGATTTTACAGTACATAGGAGGGTCTGTTCTCGCGCGTGCGCGCATTCCTTTACAGGGCTTGGATCCAGCCGGCGGCGTGGGGCGTCTCCTGGCTCTTCCTCTCCATCCTGCGGACCCGGAACTCGGAGCAACGCGCCACGAGGGACCTCGGGTGAGTAGGGAACCTCTCCCAGCATGGCGGTGTGGGCCGGGGGAAGGCCGCGGAGCGGGGCATGACACTTGCAGACAATGTAGACTTGAGAACTCCATCTATCCGCCAACTTGTGCCTCGCAGCAGCACCCAAGTTCTTCAACAAAACCCTATCACCGGGTTGTAGATCTTGTATCCGAACTTTCAAGTCATAATTCTTTTTGTTCTTTTACTCCCTGTTTCCTGAGGTCAAACGGGCCTGTTCAAACGCAGAAGCCAGGTTCTTCCGAAGTCTATCCACGTAGTTTCTATGGGAAGCTACCGACGTCTGGTCTAGAGATAACCCAAACGCCAAATCAACCGGCAGTCAGGCTTCTCTTCCGAACATAAGACGGTACGGTGAGTATCCAGTCGCATCACTCTCCGTACTGTTATATGCATGCACCAGAGTAGCTATGTGACGACTCCAACTCTGCTTCTCTATGTTTGACAAAGTCCCCAGCATATTCAGCAGCGTGCGATTAAACCGTTCAGGCTGAGCATCCCCTTGAGGGTGATATGGTGTAGTTCGAGTCTTTTGGATTCCCAACAGTTCCAACAATTGCCCAAAAAGTCGGCTTTCAAAGTCTCTACCCTGATCAGAGTGTATTCTCCTTGGCAGGCCGTAGTGAACAAAGAACTTTTCCATCAGAACCTTGGCTACTGTTGGAGCGCGTTGATCTTTCGTAGAAAAAGCTTGGGCGTAACGCGTGAAATGATCAGTCACTATTAGAATATTCCCTTGCCACTAGCATCCGGCTCTAAGCACAGGAAGTCAATGCACACCAAATCCATGGGTCCCTGACTCTGCAGATGGCTCATTGGAGCGGTTCGGGTCGGTAGAGTCTTCCTCTGAATACACCTCAGACAGGAATGGCAGTAACTTTCCACTTCAGCTCTCATGCAAGGCCAATAGAATCTGTCTCGCACCAGCTTAAATGTTCTTTCAGCACCCAAATGTCCATGCTCATCATGTAGCGATCGCAGCACACTCTCTCTATGCTTAGTGGGAAGGAATAACTGTTGAGTCTCTTCAGCATTGGTTGAGGGGCCCCTTCGGCAGACCACCCCATCCAACATCTTCAACCGTTCCCACTCTTTGTAGACCAATCTGGCTCCATCCGGGGAATTGGTCAGCAGAATTTCCCGCTGGTTCGCAGTTAGGGCCTTTATGGTCAATGCAATTAAAGGGTCTCTGGCCTGATCCGCTTTCAGGTCCTGTTTTGAAAAGGTGGGTAGACTTTCATCCCTCAATTGTGTAGGGTTGCAGTAGAACTCAGGAACAGCCGCAGCCATGACTCCTATGGCCTCCGCTTCAATCCCTCCCTTGACCCGGCGCTCTGCTCCTTGACACAAAGCTTGCACCCAGTCTGGAGTTAACTGAGTCCATTCTGCAGTGTAGGGTCTTCTCTATAAAGCATCAGCATCTCGATTATTCACCCCAGGGCGATACTTCAGGCTGAACCGAAACCCTGACAGAGCGGCCAACCACCAATGTCCCGTTGCGTCCAGTTTCGCAGTAGTAAGAACGTAGGTAAGAGGATTGTTATCCGTTTTTATCACAAACTCGGCTCCATACAGATAGTCCTTTAACTTGTCCACCACTGCCCACTTTAAGGCTAGGAACTCCAGCTTGTGGGTAGGATAGTTCTTTTCTGAAGGCGTAAGGCTCCGACTCACGTACGCTACAGGCCTCAGCAATCCACCATACTCCTGATACAGGACTCCTCCTAGCCCTTCTCTGCTGGCATCCACATGTAACTCATACGGCTTGTGAGGGTCCGCGTAGGCCAAGACAGGAGCTTGAGTTAGACTCTCTTTTAGCTTCAAGAAAGCACCTTCACACAGACTAGTCCATTCGCCCTGTATGGACTCTCGAGCTTTCCTTGGTCCTGGAGCTGACGGGTTTCGGTCAGAGGCCTTGCAGCCTTCTTCGGTGTTTTCCTTCTGTAGGAGCTTGTTCAGTGGTTGAGCTATTTTTGCGAATCCTGCTACAAATCTTCGATAATATGAACAGAACCCCAAGAAAGATCTAAGTTCAGTGACGTTTCTGGGTCTGGGCCAAGAAGCTACGGCCTCCAACTTCCGAGGATCTGTCGAAACACCTTCTTCTGAGACCACATGTCCCAGATACGTAACAGACGGTAGACAGAATTGGCATTTCTCCAGAGACAGTTTCAATCCCTCTTCATGGAGCCTCTTCAAGACCTTCTCCAAACGTTGCTCATGCTCTTCCAGAGTCTTCCCAAACACAATTATGTCATCCAGGTACACTAATACTTCGATCAGATTCATGTCCCCGACTGTCTTCTCCATCAGCAGTTGGAACGTGGCCGGAGCCCCCGTAAGGCCTTGAGGCATTCTGTTGAATTCAAAGAACCCCAGTGGACAGATGAACGCAGTTTTCTCTTTGTCTTCGGGATCAGGGCCGGTGCAAGCTTTTTTGCCTAGTCAGGCGAAGGTCTGTTTTGGTGCCCCCCCCCGTCATGTCAAGCCAATCAGGATAGAGATGCATAATAATCTCTATCGTGAGTGTTCGGTGTCGTCACGCAGAGATTAAAGTATGCTTAAAGTTGGTCTTGCAAGGACAACCTTTAGCAGCGTTGTGAGTCACTGATTGGGGGGACAGCCACCAGTGCTGTCTTTATGGACTTATATAAACACTGTCTTTCTTCTGGAAAGGCAGTAGTTACATTTGTCAGACTGTAGGAACAACATATTTGGGTATATATTTGCGGCCCCCAGCTCATGTATGGGTATATATTTGCGGCCCCCAGCTGCTCATATGGGTATATTTGCGGCCCCCTGCTCATGTATGGGTATATATTTGCGGCCCCCAGCTCATGTATGGGTATATTTGCGGCCCCCAGCTGCTCATATGGGTATTATTTATGGTATAAATTTTCCCCCAGCGAGTCTCTTACCTCTCTGCTCAGCTGACTGTGTCTGATTGACTGTGACAGTGTGCACAGCACTGCTCACTGCTGCCTGCTGACTTCTGCTGCCTCACCTTGGCACTGCAGGCCCCCCCGTCGCCCGCTGGCGTTCTAGTTCTACTCAGTCCACACTCTCAGGCAGTCAGGGAAGGAGTGAGACGAGAGACCAGACCACCAGGGACAATCAGGGACCAGACCAGGTAGTAGGTTTTTTAGTAGCAACAATTTTTTAGGCTTAGCTTAAGCTAGGCACCGCCACCGTCGCTCTCTGCGTCCCCCTCGTGTGACACGTGACGTCACGTCTCGAGGCGACTGGTGCGAGCGGCCGCTGGCGCTGGCCAGGCATGTGATGCACACGTGCACACGCACCTTCCCGCTCGCCTGTGATTGGATTCGGGAAGCAAGGCCAGGCAGGGAACCACGTGGTGCTTGTTGTCCCCTCCCTCTCATTGCCCCCTTCCAATCCCAGGCAGGGGCGGATCCAGAGACTAGTCTCAGGAGGGGCACTTACAGAAAATAAGGTGTTTTAGCAGAGAGCCCGACTCACGAGAATTTACAGAGGGCCCGGCTCACAGGAGCTTACAATCTAGAGGAGCAGAGGGCCCGGCTCACAGGAGCTTACAATCTAGAGGAGCAGAGGGTCCGGCTCACAGGAGTTTACAATCTAGAGGAGCAGAGGGTCCGGCTCACAGGAGCTTACAATCTAGAGGAGCAGAGGGCACCCAGGAGCTTACAATCTAGAGGAGCAGAGGGCACCCAGGAGCTTACAATCTAGAGGAGCAGAGGACACCCAGGAGCTTACAATCTAGAGGAGCAGAGGGCACCCCGGATTTTACAATCTAGAGGAGCAGAGAGCCCCCAGCTCACACATGAATTTGCCCCCAGCTCAAGGATTTGCCCAGCTCATGGATTTGCCCCAGGTCATGGATTTGCCCAGCTCATGGATTTGCCCCCAGGTCATGGATTTGCCCAGCACATGGATTTGCCCCCAGCTCATGGATTTGCCCCCAGGTCATGGATTTGCCCAGCACATGGATTTGCCCAGCTCATGGATTTGCCCCAGGTCATGGATTTGCCCAGCTCATGTATTTGCCCAGCTCATGTATTTGCCCCCAGGTCATGGATTTGCCCAGCACATGGATTTGCCCCCAGCTCATGGATTTGCCCCCAGGTCATGGATTTGCCCAGCTCATGGATTTGCCCCCAGGTCATGGATTTGCCCAGCTCATGGATTTGCCCCCAGGTCATGGATTTGCCCCCAGGTCATGGATTTGCCCCCAGGTCATGGATTTGCCCAGCTCATGTATTTGCCCAGCTCATGTATTTGCCCCCAGGTCATGGATTTGCCCAGCACATGGATTTGCCCCCAAGCTCATGGATTTGCCCAGCACATGGATTTGCCCCCAAGCTCATGGATTTGCCCCCAGGTCATGGATTTGCCCAGCTCATGGATTTGCCCAGCTCATGTATTTGCCCCCAGGTCATGGATTTGCCCAGCACATGGATTTGCCCAGCTCATGGATTTGCCCCCAGGTCATGGATTTGCCCAGCTCATGGATTTGCCCCCAGGTCATGGATTTGCCCCCAGGTCATGGATTTGCCCAGCTCATGGATTTGCCCCCAGGTCATGGATTTGCCCCCAGGTCATGGATTTGCCCCCAGGTCATGGATTTGCCCCAGGTCATGGATTTGCCCAGCTCATGGATTTGCCCAGCTCATGTATTTGCCCCCAGGTCATGGATTTGCCCAGCACATGGATTTGCCCCCAAGCTCATGGATTTGCCCCCAAGCTCATGGATTTGCCCCAGGTCATGGATTTGCCCAGCTCATGGATTTGCCCCCAGGTCATGGATTTGCCCCCAGGTCATGGATTTGCCCCCAGCTCTCACCTGGATTGTTGCCCCAGCTCCGGCAGGGGGTTGAGGGACCCAGATGCCGGGCAGCGCGGGAGCGCCTGCCCGATCTTGAACAGTCCGTCCTGTGAAGTGGATGCGGCTGTGTGCGTGCGCAGCCGGTCACGCGGTCCGGCCAGTCAGGTGGTACAGAGACTCAGTACCACCTGATTAGCCGGACCACGTGACCGGCTGCGCACGCACACAGCCGCATCCACTACACAGGACGGACTGTTCAAGACCGGGCAGGCGCTCTCGCGCTGCCCGGCATCTGGGTCCCTCAACCCCCGGGCCAAATCTCGGGGGTCGGTTACACCCCGGGCCGGCGCCCCTCACACTGGCAGGACGCCAGACAGTAAGGCGGCCGCCTGTGCCGCCTTACGTTAGCGCCGGCCCTGTTCGGGATGCATTGGTATCTGGTGATACCCGCTTCGCAGGTCTAGTACACTAAACCATTTTGCTCCAGACAAACACTGTAAGGCATCTTCTATCCGAGGAGTAGCATATTGGTCTGGGATGGTTCTCCGGTTCAACGTGCGGTAGTCTATGCATAGGCGGACAGAACCATTCTTCTTCCGAACCATCACTATTGGAGATGCGTATGGACTCCTGGACTCTTGAATCACCTTGGTTCTTTGCAATTCATTCAGCTGTTCCCGCAGATCATCCAAGTCTCCCAGCGGAACTCGCCTTGACCTTTCACGAAACGGCTTGTCTTCTTGTAATCGACTGCGGTGTTCAGTACTTTTAGCTAGGCCTACGTCGAACTCATCTTTCGAGAACAATTCTCTCCACTTTAGAACTTGAGACTGAAGACGTTTCTTCCACTCGGATGAAATGGGAGCGTCCTTGGGGTAGAATCTTTCATCTGGAATCTCTTTATCCACTCCCCCTCCTAAATCAGTGGAGAGGGGCGTAGCGGACTCTACTTGCCCGATAGGCATTCGTGCTTTAAGGACTACTGGAGAATCAGACACATTGCACACGCTGACTGAGACTCTTCCTCGTGTTCTTTTCAGAGCTTTAGTGGAGTTTATTTCAGGGATTACTTCGACTCCGGCTTCACTCCCATGATTAAAGTCGGTTTCCAGCACCACGTAGGGACCTGGTTGCGACCCGTTCAACTTGACTGAAACCCGGAAACTCGCTACTTCTCCTGCTTGCAGAACCTTCTCTGTTCCTTCTAATCTCCATAGGCGCCCCACTTCGGCAGGTGCCTTCTGTTCTTCGACCATCCTCTGATAGACTGGACGTAACATTGGGTGTACTCCTTGAGTATAACCTTCTTCCAATACGATAGGTGTCAGGAGACGCCGCACCAAATCAGTATTCGTCCCCACTATCATGGAACTTCTGTTTGCACCTGGGGGTCGAGGACACACAATGGCCAATGCATCACAACCTCCGGACTGTCCGATGACTTCGGATCCGATCTCCAATTTCACCTGTAGATACCCGTCATAAGGGAGTTTCTCAGTTCCGATACCCCAGATTTCCAGGTCCTTCAATTTCTGTAGAGGAATGTGCTTCAAATGTTTCTCATAGAAGTCTCGGTAGATCAATGTCACTTGAGCCCCTGAATCCAACAGGGCTTTAGTGTAGACTCCCTCCACTTGGATTGGCACAATAGGAGAAGGACCTATCAGTTGGTCAGGAAACTTGGTGGCGGTATCCGGACACTTAGACCCAGTTTGCTGTACCCTGGCCTTTTTCTTGGCCCGTGTAGGTTTTGGGTGTGCATTGCTTCCCCATGACGTAGGTCCGGACTCTAAGGGAGTGACTCTTTCAGTCCTGGCAGGCTCAGCAGTTGACCGGACTTTGGGCCCGCTCGCCCTCTTAGTCCTGGCTTGATTTTTGGAGCAGGGTTCAACCTTCGGGCACCTAGGTTGCTCCTTCACTGGTACCCTCTGGCGTTTCCCGCCGGTGAGGTAGATAACAGTCCTTCTAAGGCTTTTAACAACTCATCAACTTTATTCCTCTCAGGCTTTCGGTCTTTGCATTGTGCGCGGAAGTGGCCCATTTCTCCACAACCGAAACATCTCTTCTTAGAGAGTGGAGACGCAGTCGCCTGTTGTGATTCAGTTAAAGGACCTTGGCTAGACGCCACAGCAACTCCGGTTGTCTGCATGCCTGTAAGGAACTTCTGCATCTCTGCCTGCATCTCTGCCACCTTCATCAACACTCGGCACAGTTCCGCGTGCGCCTGTTGCAATTCAGCTTGAGCTTCCTGTACTTTCTTAACAGTTTTGTACAACTCACGACGTTCAGAGAGGTGTAATTCTTTGGCAGCCCTCTCTGTGGATTTAAAAGCGATCAGGTGCTCTTGCTCGTCCACGTCGGATCCGTAAGTATCCAGCGAGTCGCTTTCAGGCTGCAGACCGTCGTTATGCCTTACAGGTTGTGCGTAAGCTCTTTCCCCTCGCCTGAAGGATTTTTCCTCCAGCAAAGCCTCCTCCTCTCTCACAGCTCGGATCAGTTCCAGGTACTTCAGTTCTTGATTACCTGCTCTGCTTCTCAGCTGCAGCATCACTGGATCTAGAGGTTGAGAGCCCCTCAGGATCTGTTTTATTCGGATCTTATCCACTTCGGCCGGCTCGGCCCCTTTCTTGAGGAGTATCTGCTGCAGAATCTTATCTAGGCGCCTCATGTATTCGGTCATTCTCTCACCTTTCCGCTGATAGGTGTGTTCATACTGATATACAAGCTCTGCGGCCTTTTCTGTTCGCCCAAAAACTTCCTCCAAAACATTTAAATAATCTAAAGCAGTACAGTCTTTTCTACTCAGTTTTAGGTTTCTCACCGCTTCTGACGCAGGTCCCTTTAAACTCTCGGTGATCCTTTGCTTTTTCTGAGCTTCAGGGACGTCCCACTCATCCAGAGCCTGCATCGCCTGTTCCACCCATTCCTCAAAGGTTTCTTCTCCCGCCGGAGTTGATACGTTTCCTGTAAAATTTCTCAACCGTCGATAACCGAAGTTAGTGTGCGGAGGGCTTGTTCTCTGACACTTAGCCAGCAAATCTCCAATAGCCACTATGAATTCAGGCCCGATCATGGCCAACGGACTGGGTGCGGGAACACTTGCGGATTCGCCACGTAGCGCACTTGGCTGAATCAGTTGGACTTCCACCTCATCGGTCAGCTTCATGCTCGCGCCCTGAAAACACACTGGAACATCCTTTCTCCATTCAAAAAGAACATACGTGTGAGAGGTATCTGTGTTCTTTTTAATGTCCAGGATTAACCCCCGATGATCTGGTGTCAGCGCGGCCACGGCCTGGCGAATCTGATCTTCGGCCCAAGTGTCTGCGGGAATATCCATGACTATACAACATTCTAGCTGACTACTGTGCTCCTCACACCATTCGGCAACAGTGTCTGGATCCATATTTAACCCTTTAGATGCGGTTTTTCCAGAGACTGGATCCCGGAAACGAGCCCCCACGTGTAGCGCTCACTCCCGGAGGAGCCGCTGAAAATGAACCACGGGTCAGTCTCCCCGCACTAGGGAATAAATATACTCCAGCACCGTTGTGGATTTTATAAATTATATAGTTTACTAAAGTAAAAGGCATATAATGAGACACGGTGTTCGTAGATATATTTACAGTATTTCGTATCGCGGTAAACGCGCAGCGGAAAAAGAAATACGAGGCTTTGTATTTCGGGAAAATGCGCAGCCGAACAGAAAAAAATACAATGCTTCGTAATTTCAAGAAACGCGTAGCGGAAAGAGAATACAATATTTCGTAATTCGCCTAACGCGCAGCGGAAAAACAAAATAAGATGCGAATCTTTGCCCCTTTTTTTTCGGATACTAGGGAGTGAGTCCCGAACAGGTTAAGTCCCGAACTGTGAGTGTATGTGTGTGTTATGGTACCCGGGTACTATTCAACTGGCCAGTGAATCTCTTAAGCGATGTCTTCGACTAGTCAAGTTGGGGCCCTGTGGGTTTTTAGAAATAAACAGCAGCGTGCCTTCTTGACTTTATAAACCGGCCTTGGAGGCCTCTCACCCATCCACTCGATCACCAAGGTTCCTCTGTCCCAGGACGTCCCTCCGCTCGGTGCCTTGCTGGGATACTGGCTACTGGATCCGTTGTCTGGTTCTCTCTGCTCCGACAGTGGCTGGTCCAGCTACCGCCTGCTCTCCCATCCAATGGACCTGCGGTACTCCTTACTCGAGGGTCCTCCGCTTCCTTGACAGCAGCTTGGGTAATGTCTGTGGATCACTGGGTCTCCTTCTTGCGCGGCTGGATAACCCCACTTGGAATCCTGATAGGCCGCACTTGCGCTCCGGCCTAGTCACGGTTCCGCTCTGCAGCACTGTGTCCTCTCTCATGCACTCCCTGGCGCACTCTGCCAGCTATCTCCACGAGGCTCAGGATGTACAGCGTCTGTCTCCCACCCACTTCCTGTCTCTGTTTGCAAAGCATGCCGGGAAACGTAGTCCCAATGTTCAGTGTCTCTTATCGCGCTTGTCTCCCTCCGGCAGCCAAAAATAGGTACTGCCACAGTAAGGGTTTAAACACAGCGCTACACTTTATTTGATTTTACGGCACTAGTAGTGAAACTCTGTTATTGGGCTGCCTTGGGACATGCACATAGAAAAGGAAGCATCAAAAGGATAAGATAATATTTTGTCTAAAATGATTATAAAATAGAGCCTAACTTTAGTTAGCTTAACCCTAACCCTAAATTTCACCCTACCTCTAAAAGTAACCCTAACCCCAAAACAAGTACAAATAGTAACCTAAATTACAAACCCTAAAATTAACCTTAACCCTAAAAATCAATAGCGTCCAAAAATGTTCGAATTCAGGACCAATATAAATGAGTCCTCCCAAAGAGTTTTCCATCTCCCCCCAAAAAACGATCCCAAAAATGGCGCAAGGTATCAATTTTGGAAGCGTCAGAATTGAATGTTTTTTTATTGCGTTGTTTTCTTTTGTGACCAGTAGGTGGCTTAATTTACATAGGAAACAAAGCATGGCCATACATGCAGGAGATGAACAGGGGATGAGGTACTATACACATAAGGAGAAAAGGAAAAAGACACTTGAAAGGAGTAAGACAGTTACAGTTATAAGTACTTATACAGTGCCAACAGATTCCATAGCGCTTTACAAAGGGGAAACACAGACATGTGACATAATAAATAGTAAAACATAAGGAACAGACGTCCCTGCCCATAGGATAGTTGTCCTGCTAATATAGTACTTTATACAAAGGCTCTGCCAGACATCCCATGAGCTTACAATCTATGGAACTAAGGTAAGTGAAACAAAAGGTATCGGGGAAGTGTGGAGATAATTACTAGAGTATAGCAGACACTGCATGATGATATACCAAGAGCTTGGGCATGAAAGGTTAAACCGAGAGAGAAGTGAAGCAGCTGAAAAAAGAAGCCTATATAATTTGTGTAGGGGCTGGGTGGGGGTGGTTTGGGCGGGCAGGCGGGACAGCAGAGGAGTGGATGGAGGTGAATGGTGGCTGTGGGTAAGAAACAGCGTTTAGAGCTATGGCTAATACGCTCAAAGAATTCACAACAGGGAGGAGCAGAACAGACTGAGAAACAGAACAGAATAAAATCCAAAATGGAGGGAAAGAAAAAAAAATTACAAAAACTAGCAAGCAAGATAAAATAAATTCAGAGATAACAATGGAGCGGTAACAATGTGGCAGAAATTGTGTTGATTGAAGAATACCTTGCTTGCAGAGGGAAAGATTGCGGTGAGTTGTTGCTTACAGAGAGTGGATGGAGGTGAATGGTGGCTTGTTTGCATCAGAGAGAAAGATTGCAGTGAGTTGTTGCTTTCAAGTAGTGGATGGAGGTGAATGGTGGCTTGCTTGCATCGGAGGGAAATATTGCGGTGAGTTGTTGCTTTCAGGGACAAAACAAGACTGGGAGAGACATTAAGAAGGGAAAGATAGGCAGTGTCAGCATGGAGACATCCAAAGAGCAAGGGGATGGAATTGAGAGATGTGGATAATGAAGAGGAACAAAAAGGTGAAGGAGATGGTGGAGAGAGAAATTAGAGCAGGTTTGCCAGGTCCACCATGCTTCCTTGACACATATCTATTGTATATGGGCAAAATCTTTCATGTGCTGCCAAATAATAATTAACACATGTGCTATATAACATGGTGGAACTGATAATTATTTACAAAATTGGTTTGTAAATATGCAAATCCAGACACTGTACACACAGTAATTGAATGTATGGACAACACATGAAACGTGATGTCTAAATTGCTAAATAGTGCAGAACTCACAAACACACAAAAACACACACAATTGTTACACACATACCCTTGCTTTCATCCACAAACCTTTATTTCTTAAGACCATATTTATGCACAATTATCAATTTACATTCACACATACATTCATTATACAGAAACACAGTACGCAATGTGTGGGTAAGGGGCTTCTACACGAAGACAAGTGACGATCAGGGTTATTCAAAGAGAATCGAAAAGTCACCGCACGTTCGGTGACTTTTCGTTCTCTTCAATTTGATGCAGTTTGGCAATCCCATTTCGGCGACCCTGCGGTGTATTCAGCGAGCACCACAGGGCCATCGTAGTGCAGGGAAAAGCCGGCACAAACCCGCTGAACACTCACCGCAAAACCCAGCGAAGGCACAGCGAAACCCGCACAAACATCTGGATTAACCCCGCCGAACACGCCGGAGAAACCCGAGCAGCCGCCGATCACAGCACAGAGCAGCCGCCAGAAAAACCCAACACCGCAGACGAATGGAATGAAAAAAAACCAAAACAGTACGCTTGAATGTTTGAAAAGTGAAACGCTGTTTGAAAAGAAACTACTGAATGAAAATGTCTGAAATTTACATATAAGATCCAATGAATGATAATTAAAAAGGCTGTTACAGAAAAAAGAAAAAATGTTTTAAAAAAAACAGCAAATTCTTTTTGCCAAAAACCACGAAAAATTTGTAAAAGATCCTAAAAAATCTATAAATAAAGAGACTTTATACTGCAGAATATTATAATCAATGGTTTATTACATATTGTATTAAAACGGGAATATTTTTAACATTGAAGCCTATGGGATTCGCCTGAATAAACCTGTCGAATGAAACCACCGAACAGCAGGGCAATACGGCAACTTTTCACTGCTGGTTTTTGTTCTCTGAATAGCCGAAGCATTGCTTCACTATGGGGATTTCACTGCTCTCGAACGGGTACCGTATGAGCAGGCAATTTGCCAACATTTGGCGAACTGCCTGCTCTCCCGATAACCGAATGGCCAGGAAAGGTAACCGAACGCTGAATTTCAGCGTTCGGTTATCTTTCGCCAGCAATTCGGATCTCTTTGAATAACCCTGTGTATTAAAATGTGGCAACAGGGGGTAATATTCATTCTCAGATAATTGTTTGAGAAATTATCATGCATATCAAGGAATAAAAGCATTTGTGGTGAGAGCCGTCTACAGTTTAGAAGCATGGCACATTTTCAAAAAGTTTATTTCAGCTTCTATTATCTTCTTTGTTTCCTTTTATAATGTAAATTATTTTTCATATTTTTTCTGAATACTGTTTTGGAACTAACAAAAATGACTCCTGTGGAATTTTCAGACAAACCTATTGTAGTACAATATGCAAGACCTTCCAAAGCTTTTGTATGGGTCCCAGTAAATGTGTGGCCTTGTAGCCCCAAACTACAATTTAACTGGTGAACCACAAGAAGTGGAGGAGTGCACACAACTGTTTTGATATGTAGGCGCATCAAGGAAGTCTTTCCTCACTTGTAGGTTATAGCTCTGTCCTATCGGACCACAAAGAAAGCATTATCGATCTTCATTCAAACCTGTAGCTTTGATTTTCCCACATGTGGTCATAATGATAGAAACATATATAGGTCACAATGATAGAAATGGAAAATGAAGAGAAAGAAAACTTTTTTCTCAGTGATAAAAAATATTTTGACAGAGAAAAGGTTTCAAATTTATTATGATTAATTTTTGATGAGTAGCATTGATGATAATTATTGAATGCACTATATAGCTATGTTTATGAATAAAACATGTTGTGCTAGCCAAGTGCTAACAGTATCTGCCTTACAGTGCTCCTTCCCTATGAAAGGGACCAATTTGATCCAAAATATTTTTCATTGTGGAAACAATCACAAGGGCAAACTATTTTAATATAACACGTTGAAAGAACTATGGCTTTGGTAAATTGCTTCTTTAAGTTCCATAAATCAAACAAGAAGCCTTATCTACCAAATATGCATGACTTCTCTCTATAACCCTTTTATACTGAAAATGAATTTCATCCTTTCTTCTAAAAAAAATATGGTACACCTCATCTTATTATAGGATTCTCAGACATAGTTTAATTATACCAATTTTTGCTTTCTACCACAATTTAAAAGCTTTGATCCATAACGATATTTAAGACAAATTGTGAATCTTTTATTTCCCAAGGCGGCATTTTTAAGTTCATCTTCCTCTTACTTGAATGTTGAAATTTAGTTTTAAGGTTGTAAACTGAAGCACAGAGTCTCTCATGGAATAAATACTGAAATGCTAGTTTGCTCAGCTCACCAACTGAAAACTCTCTGGGCATTAGACAAGGTTACCAATAACCCAACGACTGCTCATGTTTAAAAAACAACATGTTTTCAACTAGTCCAACTGATAATATTTTATCCTCATTGCTGTTTGCATTAGTGTGGTGCATGAAACAGCAGCTTAGAGTACCAGCCTGTGTCGAAAATTTATGTCAAATTACTTATAACTATTTTTTATTTTCCGCTTGACAAAACCAATATTATATTACAAGCTCATAAAATTGGAATTCCATAAGACCGCACATTCTTATGTTAATTTAGCATGTACAAAAATATGTACTGTATCTAAAACTTGCTTAATGGTATGCAGCCCATAACATTAAATGAATTTTCTTGAAACATGAAACAATGGTATGGCCATACTTTGCTGTCTGTGCAGAAAGCAAAGCAGGCCCACAGCCACTCAGACCACCAGGTTTGAACCTGCTCATCCTCTGGGTGATCTTTGCTGTGGGCCTATTTTCAGGAAGGGACCTGGAGCAGCCGCTCCATCCACTCCTATGTTAATCCGGCTTTGCCAATAGCCCTCCATCACACATACCCACCGTACTAATGCAAAGCCCATCACCCAAAACTTAAACCTATCACCCATAGATTGTCAAGTCACTAACAGGGTTATTCAAAGAGAGCCGATCTGGCCCCGAAATGTGACCAGACACTGAATTTCAGCAAACGGGGACATTTCGGGGCCAGTCGGCTATTCAGAGAGCAGGCAATTCGCCAATTTTGGCGAATTGCCTGCACGTACGATGCCTGTTCGAGGGCAGTGAATTCCCCAATAGAGAAGCAATGGTTCATCTATTCAGAGAACACCGAACAGCAGAGGAAAGTCAGTGAAGTGCCCTGCCGTTCGGTGGGTTCATTCAGCAGGTTTATTCAGGCGAATCCTATAGGCTTCAATGTTAAAAATATTCCAGTTTGAATTCAATATCTAATAAACCTTTATCATTTTATTCTGCAGTAAAAAGTCTCTTTATTTTCATATTTCTTTTAGGATCTTTTAGGCATTTTTGGGATTTTTTGTCAAAACATCTTTTTTTCCGTTTTTTTCACCGAACATGCGGTGACTTTTCAGATCTCTTTGAATAACTCTGTATACCTTTTGTGGAAAGGGCTTCGCCACAGATTTATTAAAACATTGTATATTATCATAACAAATGAGAGCCTGGCCTGCAGAGATTTCCATACATAATGTAACATTTCTCATAAACATTGACAAGTTATAGTGAACCGCCATCTGACAAGTGCATGGCCCTCCTAGAGGGCAGTTACGATTATTTCCAGAGTTCGGTTCCTGGCAAATTTCTGATCACAAACCATCTCTCCAAGGCACTCTTTACAGAGTTGAAACTTTGTTTGAGTGCTGGTCCTGGCTTTCTAACCCTCGACCACAGCTGAGCAAATCCTAAATCGATAAAGAACAGTCAAGCAGAACAAGAAAAAGGGGGAGGGATGTGGGAAATAACTTATCAATGTTTTCCAGCAAGAAGAGGTAGCAGTCATGCCCCCTTACCTTATACACCCACAACTATGTAACTATTTTCCCTAACTGTGTCAATTAAAAATCCCTGTTATAGGCAGGACCACCCTTTAATTTGGTGGATATTCTAGGAATCATGAACTATTAACACCAAATTCCAGGTACGATGGGTTTTCTATTTTGAAATTTTGACAAACTACTAAGTAAATCACTTGTCTCCATACAACACCACACTATACACTAGGAAGACTGCATATCACTTCAAAATTTCGCAGTGAATCCTTTGCATTTGCTGCTTTCATATTCAGCGAAAATTCATTCGGATCTGCATTTTTTAGCCCATTTAAAAATAAATCTATGCTTGCTTCTGTTATATGCAAACCTACTTTCTTGTTAGTTTTCCAATTTTTTGACTGCATCATTATTTCAATCCTTATTCTGTACTCTAACGTTTTTTGCCCTGATATGACTTTCTTTTAATCTGCTATCTATTCTTTCTTTTCCTTTGACTTGCTCCGAGAGGCACACCAATACTTGATCTTTGCCTTTTCTTTCTATTAAGCCTTTAGATAATATGTAAATGAATAATAGAGCTACATTTCTGTTTTCCTCCGAATGCATCTAACACATCACTCTCCATATTTAAGGAAAATAAGTCAGCAACTTCTAAGTTACATTTTATTTTGTTGTCAAGGTGAGGACTTGGACCAGAGAAATAATGAGAATTCTTGAATAATAATTTGTAAGGTGAATGCATTTGTTGAATATTAGTAACATCATATGTAATATGGCTTCTTCTGGCTTATGCCGCAAAGCAGCAATTATTTAATATGTATAATCTCACATTCCCGTTAATTTTTAGTTGCTTTGCTTTTGTACAGGCTCAAGCATGGTCAGGGTTGAAAACTGCCAAGGTTGTGCAGGGGGGGGGGTGCTGGCCATAGGTGGCTTCAGAGCAGAGTCATGGGTCAGCTGGAAGGCATGCTGTGTATAAAGTTAGATAACCATATCCTCTGCTTTGATCCAGGCTCTCCAGAATGTTTCTGACTATCTGGAGCAAAGATATAGATATCTGTTGTCCTGCAGCATCAACCCTGCAATGAGCCATCCTGGAAGTTACTTTATTTCCCCAATTGCTCGCGATCCATGGTGCTGATCTTGCATATGACAGCAGAGTTGACCCATTGGCCATACTCATTGTAAACTATGGGTTTTTGTCCGTTTTGGCATATGACCAGTCTGGGCCTGGGTACCGTTTGGTATGGAAATATAGAGGTATAAACTCAAAGGATTTAAAGGTAATAAATTATATAAGCAAGATGGAAAATATTAAAACATTGATTGATTGCATAGGCTCAAACCTCTTAACAAGGCATTTCATTATTTTGCATCTTCAGTTGTCTACACCCAGTATCGCCTTTGGGTTTCAAGAAAAGTCCTGCCATATACAGTATCCTATGAGTATTTTACAATAAATTACAAATAAAAGTGGCAGAGAAAAAAACACCATATTATTATATGTTATTAGATACTGAACTTGAAAAACTTTTAATTGAAAAGTGATCCCAGATGGGAGAGCAATCAGTCTTTTATTATTCATGTGGAGTTAACAACTGGAGTTGCATCCACACTATCAGCCAGGATGGCCAGATCAGGACCCCAAATCCCTGTCTTGCTTCCTAATGGTATCTCCTCTCTCCACAGGTATGGGACTCTACTCCACATCATCCCCAGATACCCCCTCACTCTTATCTACTACATTGTTTTGTGGTATGGGATTTGTATGGAGTGGTCTTTAATCTGTAGAATTTATACCTTAATTTCCTCTTTGCCTTTTGGCGATGTTCTGTCTTTTGCCATACAAGCTAATTAGCAATTGTGAATCTGCTGCTACTCTAGACTGCTCGACACCAGGTGTGTGGATTTAAATTCACTGATTGCTAGCAGCCAGTGCTTACTTAAACACTAGGATCAGGTTCTCCAGGGCCTTGGCTCTTGGCCTGGACCAAATTGGGCTGGTTCAAAATGGTGTTAACAACTGGAGTTAGAAACTGTGGGAGGAACTGCAAGGTCCACATGCTAAATCTCTCTGGTAATTTCACTGCTCCATTATGCTCTCTTTCTCTTCTACTCTTTACTTCTGCCATTTTCCTGAAATGGGACACAAGCCCCTGTACCATCAGCCCCTCCACTATCTACATCTCTCCCTCCCTTCTCTGTTCTCACATGATGGCCTCCAATGCGCTCCTTTGTTTCCTCAGAAACCAGTCTCCCTCTAAGTCTCTGGCTTACAATCATCCCCACTCACACAAATCCCATTCCCACCTTCTCTTTCTCACTCTCTTGCTGTTACATAATTCTGGTGATGGAATAAAATAAATTGCTTGATTTAATATTTTGGTCTACTGGAATTTTTATTGATATTGCTGCTTTTGGGTTGTGGAGCAAGGACCCTCTTCCTATTATTAACCACAGATGTAGGTTCACAGCAATAGATTCCAAATGCAAGTGCTACACTTAGAATCAATTACAGACCTTTTACCTGCTTAATCGATGAAGAAATAATGAAGGAGTAGCCCACACCTGGCCATGAAACAGCTTTTGATTCAATTGTCCAATTACTTTTGGTCCCTTGAAAAAGAGGGGGATGGCTACTCTTAACCCTTTCACTACCGAGATTGAGATATTTTAGGCTTCAAAAGGCACCATCTGTTGCCCCGATATAGAGATATCTTGATCTGCTGTACTGCAGCCCAGAGGCAAATGAAAATAATTTGCTGCAAATGAAATTTGTTTGCTTTTAGGCGGCAGAAGCTGCCCCCAGAGTTTTAGCCCTGTGGGCATAATGCAAAAGAGCTAAACCTGTAAAATCAGCTAACTGGATGTCCTAACATCAGACATTCAGCAAGCAGATACATTTGCTGCAGGGGACCACGGGCTGCAACTGTAACTCAATTTGGCGGTAAAAGGCAACATGTACTGGTCAAATACGTTAGTACATTAAAAGATTCATTGGGAGTATTTCTAAGTGTCTTACAGTATAATTAATTAAAAATGATTTTTCAAAAAACCACTGGTTCCTGACAATTGTTTTTTGGAAAATCACTTGGTACTAAAGGGGTTATGAGCTGTAATTCCTTAACCCTTCTTTCAATTCAGTTGTACATACCCTCAAATTAAACCTGAGAGTGTGCATTTTCAGCCCATACCCATTATATAACTATTGCTTGAATATGTTATGGTAAATACCTGAAAAAAACTAAAATTGTGCCTGTTTCCAAATATATATGGACCTAACTGTATATATGTTGTGACAGTGTGATTAGGGGCAGGGTGGTGGAACACAGGTTTATTTTGTATTTGTTCATTTTCTATTCATATTATACCCTGCAATGACTGCACAATAAAGCAGAAACAGAAGCACTGATATTTGTGTCCACTGTCCAGTGGCTACATCCAGGGCCGTAGGAAGGGCGAAGCGAGTGAGGCGCCTGCCTCGGGCACAGCTGTGAAGCGCCCAGCCCGAAATGATTGCCGGCAGCCGCTTGCTTCCTGCTTGAACGGCCGCTGACAGGAAGTGCAAGCGGCTGCACTTCCTGTCAGCGGCCATTCAAGCAGGAAGCAAGCGTCCGCCGGCAAGGAGAGGTGAGCTGGGGCAATATCCATGAGACCTGGGGGCAATATCCATGAGACCTGGGGGGCAATATCCATGAGACCTGGGGGGCAATATCCATGAGACCTGGGGGCACTATCCATGAGACCTGGGGGGCATTATCCATAAACTGGGGCAATATCCATGAGAGCTGGGGCATATCCATAAACTGGGGGGCATTGTCCATGAGACCTGGGGTCATATCATGAGACCTGGGGGACATATCAATGAGACCTTGGGGGGCATATCCATAAGCTGGGGCAATATCCATGAGAGCTGGGGGGCAATATCTATGAGAGCTGGGGGGCAATATCTATGAGAGCTGGGGGCAATATCTATGAGAACTGGGGGGCAATATCTATGAGAGCTGGGGGCATATCCTTGAGAGCTGGGGGGCATATCCATGAGAGCTGGGGACATAATCCATGAGAGCTGGGGGGCATATCCATAAGCTGGGGGGCATATCCATGAGACCTGGGGGGCATATCCATGAGCTGGGGCAATATCCATGAGAGCTGGGGGCAATATCCATGAGAGCTGGGGGCAATATCCATGAGAGGGAGCTGGGGGCATATCCATAGAGCTGGGGCGCAATATCCATGAGAGCTGGGGGGCATATCCATAGAGCTGGGGGGCATATCCATGAGCTGGGGGGCAATATCCATGAGCTGGGGGGCAATATCCATGAGAGCTGGGGGGCATATCCATGAGAGCTGGGGGGCAAATCCATGAGAGCTGGGGGCAATATCCATGAGAGCTGGGGGCATATCCATGGAGCTGGGGGCATATCCATGAGCTGGGCGGCATATCCATGAGAACTGGGGGGCATATCCATAAACTGGGGGCATTATCCATGAGACCTGTGGGCAATATCCATGAGACCTGGAGGACATATCCATGAGAGCTGGGGGCAATATCTATGAGAGTTGGGAGGCACATCCATGAGAGCTGGGGGGCAATATCTATGAGAGCTGGGGGGCAATATCTATGAGAGTTGGGGGGCATATCCATGAGAGCTGGGGGCATATCCATAAGCTGGGGCAATATTCATGAGAGCTGGGGCATATCCATGAGAGCTGGGTCATATCCATAAAATGGGGGGCATATCCATGAGACCTGGAGGACATATCCATGAGACCTTGGGGGGCATATCCATGAGACCTGGGGGGGCAATATCTATGAGAGCTGGGGGCAATATCTATGAGAGTTGGGGGGGCACATCCATGAGAGCTGGGGGCAATATCTATGAGAGCTGGGGGGCAATATCTATGAGAGTTGGGGGCATATCCATGAGAGCTGGGGCATATCCATGAGAGCTGGGGGCAATATCCATGAGAGCTGGGGGCATATCCATAGAGCTGGGGGGAATATCCATAAACTGGGGGGCATATCCATGAGACCTGGGGCATTATCCATGAGAGCTGGGGGCAATATCCATGAGAGCTGGGGGCAATCCATGAGCTGGGGGCATATCCATGTGAACTGGGGCAATATATACCCATATGAGCTGGGGTCAATAATATCCATGTGAACTGGGGAAAATAGTCTGGGGGCTCAGTGCTGTGTATATTATTCTGGGGTGGTGTATATTATGCTATATGTTCTTTTGCTATACGTGCATGTATTCTGTGTGTACTGTATTTGTACATGTACTAAGTGTGCACTATATATGTAGGGTACAAAGGGTGGTCCGATCCACTGCTTCTGGTTGCGGGGAGCATCCAGGGGCTTAGCACTGCGCCACTGGTCGGGGACTCTGATTTTTAAAATGATGTGGGGGGGGGCACAATTTTCTGTTTTGCCTCGGGTGCAAAAGGAGCTAGCTACGGCTCTGGCTACATCACAATATATATATATATATATATATATAATATATATATATATACTGTATATATATATATATAAACACACATCCCATGTAAATGTACACATCATATTGACATATATACGCTCAACGTGATATTAAATTATATTAATATAGTATAATTATTACTATACTTATAATATTTACCTTCCTTCTGGATTCCTGCAGATGGATGTTGCAGGTGAATTATTATAGTAATTCTATAGCATTAGTTTAAATTATATACAGGTATATAATATGTCACTCTATGTCCTTTCCACGGCTAAAGAAGATATTGATATATGACAACTAGGGATGAGCCGAACACCCCCAGAGTTCGGTTCGAGCCCGATCCCGAACTCCCATGCAAGTCAATGGGGCTGAAAATTCGTTTTTTTTAGAGTGCCCTCCAAGAGGGCATATATGCTACATATTTGCCATAAAAGGTGTATGGGGGTCCGGGTAGTGCCCTGGGGGACAGGAAACAAGGATAAAAAGTTTTAAAAAAAACGTTTTTAAAGGGATAGTGCGTTTTCCATGAAATAAGGGTTAAAAATAAAAACGAAAAATTCCTTCAAATATCGTGCCTAGGTGGTCCCCATAACCTGCCCGTGAAGTGGCGGATTTCTAGGATGTATAGAAACACTTAAAAACAAATAAATGACATTTCATATGACGGTAAAAGCTTTTCCTTTAATCTATCCATAAACAACAGCTTGGGGCGGCAGCCTGTATGAAAAGACATTTTAGGATGCGCAGAAAAAGTTTAGTGTTTTTTTGGGCTAAATTATTGTGAAACTTATGCAGGTTTTGGATGAAAGTAACAATAGGTGCTTTAAAATTGGGCTTTTAGCATCGGCAACAGTGCCGTCACACCGTAACCCCTCTGAGGATATGAATCTGATACAGGCGTCAATGTACAGTGCACCCAGATATTGTGCCTTTAATGGCAGGCCAGCAAGTATCATCATACAGTAACCCCTCTGTAGTATTGTGGAAGAGTGCAGGGGTGGACCATGCGGTCCTATATTAAAAAGATATGAATCTGGTAATGGGCGTCAGTGCACCAGATATTGTGCCTTTGGTGCCAGGCCATCAAGTATCATCATACAGTAACCCTCTGTGGTATTGTGGAAGAGTGCAGGTTGGACCATGTGGTCCTATATTGAAAAATATGCATTCTGGTTAAGGCGTCAGTGCACCCAGATATTGTGCCTTTGGTGCCAGGCCAGCAAGTATCATCATACAGTAACCCCTCTGTAGTATTGTGGAAGAGTGCAGGGGTGGGCCATGCGGTCCTATATTAAAAAGATATGAATCTGGTAATGGGCGTCAGTGCACCCAGATATTGTGCCTTTAATGGCAGGCCAGCAAGTATCATCATACAGTAACCCCTCTGTAGTATTGTGGAAGAGTGCAGGGGTGGACCATGCGGTCCTATATTAAACAGATATGAATCTTGTAATGGGCGTCAGTGCACCCAGATATTGTGCCTTTGGTGCCAGGCCATCAAGTATCATCATACAGTGACCCCTCTGTGGTATTGTGGAAGAGTGCAGGGTTGGACCCTGCTTTTCAAAAAATTAAAATGATATAAATCTGGCACAGGCGTCAGTGCAGCCAAATATTGTGCCTTTCATGGCAGCAAGTGCATTCACACCGTAACCCTTTTGTGGTATTGTGGAAGAGTTCAGTGCTGGAGGTTTTGTGCATGCAGAAGACATACCCGATCTATTCCGTTACTTCGGCATCAGGGGATTGATAACTGCTGATCTAGGACTGATTCATTTTTATAAATGTCAGCCGGTCTACAGAGTCGGTGGACAGACGCACTCTTTTGTCTGTGACAAAACCTCCAGCGGCACTGAACGTCCTTTCGGAAAGCACGCTAGATGAAGGGTAACCTAGTAGCTGCATAGCATATTGGCTAAGTTCTGGCCAGTGATCCAATCTCAACACCCAGTAAGCCAGTGGATCATCTGCTGGAAAGGTATCCAGGTCTGCCCTTGCCCCTAGGTAGTCCTGCACCATATGGTGAAGACGCTGGCAATGGGTGCCTACATTTGACGTCCCTGGGCGTCGAGGACTAAAAAAATTTAAAAATGCATCAGTCAAGCGGCCCTGGCCTTCACCGCTATTCCTCTGATCACCTGCAGCCTCAGAAGCACGTGTGTCAGCAGTAGCACTTGGTAATCTAACAGTGCCTGGAAAGGTGTTACACAAGTTTCGCTTTAGAGCGTCCTCAAGTTTTGTCATCCTGTGCACCCTCTGTGCGGGCAGGATTAGCTCTGCAACTTTCCCATTGTATCGTGGATCAAGAAGGGTTGCCAACCAGTAATGATCCCTCTCCTTGATAGCACGAATCCTGGGGTCCTTTAGCAGGCTTTGCATCATTAGGGAGCCCATGCAGCGTAGGTTGGAGGTGGCATTAGCTGCCGAGTCTTCCTGGTCAATGAGGATGACCATATCGTGCATTTCCTCCTCCCAGCCACGCACAAGCCCTTCTGTTTCTGGGCACACAAAACCCTGCCTTGAGGAATCCCCACCTTCAATGCCCCCACTACTTAAATAGTCCTCATCCTCCTCCTGTCTGATCTGAGTAGGACCCGCTGGAATGCTGTCTGCAGAAAGACTGGGGCCTTGAGAGCTAGGGAAGGCCTCCTCTTCCTCCCGCTGCTCTGCCTCTAGAGCCACATCTATAATTCCCCGCAGAGTGTGCTCCAGCAGGAACACTAAAGGAATTGTGTCACTGATGCATGCACTGTCCCTGCTCACCATCCTCATTGCCTCCTCAAATGGTGACAGTACAGTGCATGCATCCTTGATCATCAGCCACTGCGGGGGGGGGAAAAAAACAAGTTGACCTGAACCTGTCCTTGTGCCATACTCACACAGGTACTCGTTGATGGCCCTCTGCTGCTTGTGCAGACGCTGCAGCATTGCTAATGTCGAGTTCCACCTGGTGGGCATGTCACAGATCAGACGGTTTGTGGGAAGGTGGAATTCTCTTTGAATTTTCTGCCAGGCGAACGCTTGCTGGGAATGACCGTCTGAAGTGGCTGCAGACTTTTCTGGCCTGGATGAGAAGCTCTGGCAGCCCTGGGTACTTGGTTAGGAAACGCTGTACCACCAGATTTAGGACGTGTGCTAGGCATGGTACATGCGTCAATTTACCCTTGCATAGGGCGGAGAGAAGGTTGCTGCCATTATCGCAGACGATCATTCCCAGCTCAAGCTGGCGTGGTGTTAACCATCTCTGCACCTGCCCCTGCAGAGCTGACAAAATTTCTGACCCGGTGTGGCTCTTGTCCCCTAAACAAACCAGCTCAAGCACAGTATGGAATCTTTTTGCTTGAGCCATTGCGTAGACCCTGTCAGGCGTGGGTTTAACTGCCACTTCGCCAGAGACAGAGGAGGAGGAGGAGGAGGAGGAGGAGGAAGAGGTGGTGGTGGTGGAGCAGACAGACCTCATACAAGCAGCTTTCTGGAGGTGTGGTGGATGAACAAGCTCCAGCACAGAGCCCCGTCTTGGATCCCTCCCAGCTGCAATCAGAGTTACCCAGTGTGCCGTGAAGGAAATGTAGCGACCCTGTCCATGATTGCTGGACCACGTGTCTAAAGTGACATGCACCTTGCTGCTGACTGCCTTTCCCAATGACTGGATAACATTGTCTTCCACGTGCTGGTATAGTGCTGGAATGGCCTTGCGTGAAAAGTAATGGCGTTTTGGAACCTGCCACAGTGGTACAGTGCATTCAGCAAATTCACGGAAGGGAGCAGAGTCCACCAGCTGGAAAGGCAGCAGCTGCAATGCGAGTAATTTTGCTAAGCTGGCATTTAGACGCTGTGCTTGGGGATGGTTGGGACTATATTTTTTCTTTCGCTGCAGCAGCTGCGGCAATGTAATCTGACTGCGTAAATCTTCAGCTACTGGGATGATGTCACATTGTGAGGAAGGACCTGGTACATCCATTACTGTAGCATCATCCCTGTCAGTGGAGGTTGTAGGCAATTGCATGGCAGGACATACAGTGTGGGTAGATACAGATGAAGAGGAGGAGGACCTACGCAAAGTTTTGCCCCAACGGGATGTGTGGCACTGGTTCATATGTCGCCTCAAGCACGTGGTACCGAAGTGACCGGTGTTTATCCCACGCTTCAGCCTCCTCTGACATAGATTACAAATAGCAATGCTGGGGTCTGATGCACAGTTCTTAAAGAACTCCCAGACAGCAGATTTCCTGCATGTGTTCTTTGAGACAACAGCGCTCTGCACCGGAGCAGCTCTGACATGTGATGCCTTGGACTGGCTAGTGCTACGGTTGGTCACAGAGGATGTTGTGCCTCGTGTTTGCTGTGCCTCCTCCTCCCCCTCCTCCTCACTTGATTCCTCAGTTCGATCTGGCACCCAGGTGGAGTCAGTGACCTCATCATCATCAATGTCATCTTCACCCCCTATCTCCTCATCACTGGAGCCAACTTGGCAGTATTCTGCAGCTGCTGGGGCAACATGAGTGCCAGTTATTTGTGTGTCATCACTGGCACCTCCTTCCTCTAGGTTGATTATACTCCCTTGCTCAACCTCAGAGCTTGAATCAGAGCACTGTACTTGCTGCGCATCCTCAAGCAGCATGTCACTCTCATTGTAGTCAAACAATTCAGCTGACTCCTCCGTGTGTAATAGCGAGGCTACGGCAGGAGTAGCTGTGGACATGGAGGCTGCATTAGATGCTTTGGCAGCTGAGGTGGACTGTAAAGCACTAGAAGCCTGGCTGGCAGAGGACTCGGAGGACTCGGATGGCCTGGTTAGCCAATCCACCAAGTCCTCTGTATGTTGCTGCTGCTTAAGACGGGCAGCACCAGTTAGAAAGGACAAACGTGCCCCTGCAGAGGATGCACCATGTCCACCACGACCAGAGACACAGCCTCCCGACACAGGGGCTGCTTGCCCTCTTATCTGTGTCTGGGAGCGTCTGCCTGTCCTTTTTGTTCTTTCAGACATGGTGAGTGATATATAGATTAATATATACAGAACTCTGATTCATCTTTGGTATAAAGATTTAAATAACTCTGGTATAACTCAGTGAGACACACGGATAGCTGGCAGCCAGTGACAAGAGACAGATCACCTTAATTCACAAATGTTTTAAATAAATTAGTGAGCCCCAAAATACAGCGTGGTACTTTTTGTATGACGAGACACAGATCACCTTAATTCCCAAGTGTTTTAAAGAAATTAGTGAGCCCCAAAATACAGCGTGGTACTTTTTGTATTACGAGACACAGATCACCTTAATTCCCAAGTGTTTTAAAGAAATTAGTGAGCCCCAAAATACAGCGTGGTACTTTTTGTATGACGAGACACAGATCACCTTAATTCCCAAGTGTTTTAAAGAAATTAGTGAGCCCCAAAATACAGCGTGGTACTCTTTGTATGACGAGACACAGATCACCTTAATTCCCAAGTGTTTTAAAGAAATTAGTGAGCCCCAAAAAAAATTGCTGGCTGTGTGACGAGACACAGAAGATCACCTTAATTCACAAGTGTTTTAAAGAAATTAGTGAGCCCCAAAAAGACAGTGACAAGACACACATCACCTAAATTCCCTGATATTTGGTATAAATGAGACCCAAAAAGACTTGCTGGCACAGTGTGACAAGACCCAGAAAATCACCTCAATACACAAATGTTTTAAATAAAGTTGTAAACCCCAAAAAAACTTGCTGGCACAGTGACAAGACACACATCACCTAAATTCAATGATATTTAGAAACATAGAAACACAGAAACATAGAAAAATGTCGGCAGATAAGAACCTTTCGGCCCATCTAGTCTGCCCAATTACATGGATACTTTACCTGCATTTATCTTTTGTTTAGGATAGCCTTATGCCTATCCCATGCTTGCTTAAATTCAATTACTGTTTTGGCCTCTACCACTTCAACTGGAAGACTGTTCCATGTATCCACCACCCTCTCAGTAAAATAATGCTTTCTGATGTTACTTTTAAACCTTTGCCCCTCTAATCTAAGACTATGTCCTCTTGTTTTGCTACTTTGTTTCCGTTTAAATATACTCCCTTCCTCTACCTTGTGTATTCCCTTTACGTATTTAAATGTTTCTATCATATCTCCTCTGTCTCGTCTTTTTTCCAAGCTGTACATGTTAAGATCATTAAGCCTTTCCTGGTAACTTTTCTCCTTTAAGCCGTACACCATTTTAGTAGCCCTTCTCTGAACTCTCTCTAAGATGTCTATATCCTTCTGGAGATACGGACTCCAGTACTGCACACAGTACTCCAAGTGAGGTCTCACCAGTGCTCTGTACAGTGGCATGAGCACTTCCCTTTTCCTACTGCTAATACCTCTCCCTACACAACCAAGCATTCTGCTAGCATTTCCTGCTGCTCTATTACATTGACTACTTACCCTTAGATCCTCTGAAATAATAACCCCTAAATCCCTTTCCTCAGATGTTGAGGTTAGGACTGTATCAAATATTCTATATTCAGCCCTTGGGTTTTTATGTCCCAGGTGCATTATCTTGCACTTATCCACGTTAAAACTCAACTGCCACAGCTCTGACCATTTTTTTAGTTTACCTAAATCATCTGTCATTTGGCTGATCCTTCCAGGAACGTCAACCCTGTTGCAAATCTTTGTGTCATAAGCAAAAGACATACTTTTCCATTAATACCTTCTGCAATATCAGTAATAAAAATATTAAATAGAATGGGTCCAAGTACTGACCCCTGAGGTACCCCACTGGTAACAAGACCTTGCGCCGAATAAACTCCATTTACCACAACCCTCTGTTGCCTGTCACTCAGCCACTGCCTAATCCATTCAACAATATTGGAATCCAAGCTCAAAGATTGCAATTTATTGATAAGCCTTCTATGCGGAACAGTATCAAAAGCCTTACTGAAATCTAAATAAGCAATGTCTACTGCACCACCTGTGTCTATTATTTTTGTTACCCAATCAAAAAAATCAATAAGATTAGTTTGGCATGATCTCCCTGAGGTAAACCCATGTTGTTTCTGATCCTGTAATCTATGTGTTTTTAGATGTTCAACAATCCTTTCCTTTAACATGGTTTCCATTAATTTCCCCACTACTGATGTAAGACTAACTGGTCTTTAGTTCCCAGATTCCTCCCTACTATCCTTCTTGTGAATGGGCACAACATTTGCTAATTTCCAGTCTTCTGGGACGACTCCCGTTAGCAAGGATTGGTTAAATAAATCTGTTAACGGTTTTGCTATTACATCACTGAGCTCTTTTAATAATTTAGAGTGGATCCCATCAGGCCCCATTGACTTATTTGTCTTTACTTTAGACAGCTGCTGTAGAACCTCCTCCTCTGTAAACTGATATGTAATGTGTCTCGTTAGTGTTTCCTCCTAACTGAGGTCCCTTTCCTTCCTTTTCTTCTGCAAAGACTGAACAAAAATATTCATTGAGGCAGTCAGCGAGACTTTTATCCTCTTCTACATACCTTCCTTCCTTTGTTTTTAATCTAACTAATCCTTGTTTTACTTTTCTTTTCTCGTTTATGTATCTAAAAAATGTTTTGTCCCCCTTTTTACTGACTGAGCTATTTTCTCTTCTGCGTGTGCTTTGGAAGCTCTTATAAATTGCTTTGCCTCTTTCTGCCTAATCTTATAGGTTTGCCTATCTTCTTCACTCTGAGTTGTTTATAATTATTGAATGCTGTCTTTTTGTTCTTCACTATTTTGGCCACTTCTGCAGAGTACCACAGTGGTTTCTTCCCTTTTGTTTTTGCTAACAAGTCGAATGCAATTGCCTGTGGCCTTCAATAATGCTTCCTTTAAATAATCCATTTCTCCTGGACTCCCTTTAAACTCCTCCAGTCTGATAATGACTCCTTCACACAAAATCTCATTTTAGAAAAATCTGTTTTTTTAAAGTCTAAAACTTTTGTTTTTGTGTGGTGCGGCTCCATCCCTGTTCTTATATTAAACCATACTGACTGGTGATCACTAGATCCCAAATTTTCACCTACAACAACGTCCGATACCAAACCTCCATTTGTGAGTATTAAATCCAATATGGCCTCTTTACGGGTCGGCTCCTCAACTACTTGTGTTAGAGATAATCCTAGTAGGGAGTTTAGAATATTTGTACTCCTGGTGCACCCAGCTGTTTTGGTTTTCCAGTTCACATCAGGAAGATTAAAGTCCCCCATGATAATAACTTCCCCCTTCATTGCCATTTTGGCTATTTCCTCAAGCAGCAGATTATCTAGCTCTTCTACTTGTCCTGGGGGTCTATAGATCACACCTACACGAGCTACTGTATGATTGCCAAATGTTAGCGTAACCCAAACTGAATCTATGTTCACCTCGCTCACTTTTATTTGGTTCGTTTTTATGTTGTTTTTCACATACAGGGCCACTCCTCCTCCTTTCCTACCTTCTCTGTCTTTTCTATACAAAGAGTACCCCGTTTTTGTTATGTCCCAGTTATTTTTCTCACTGAACCATGTCTCAGTAACCGCAACTAAATCTACTTTTTCAGCTGCCATCATTGCCTCCAGTTCATTGATTTTATTGACTAAACTGTGAGCATTTATAGACACGACTCTGAGCTTGTCATTTTTTTCCCCGCATGTTGCTTGCACCCTCCGATTTAGTTTTGGGGACAATCAGGCAGATTGTTTTTTACCCTTTTGTCCCCCTCTCTACCTTAAATATTTCTTTGCGAAACCTTTGAACTTCTCACTGAGAACCTATGTTCCCCTATGAGTAAGATGCAAACCATCTTTTTTATACAGTTCCTTTCTGCTCCAATTAGAGCTATCATGGGACACAAAGCCAAATCCTTGCTCTCGACACCATTCCCGAAGCCACAAATTAAATTCCCTATTGCACATCTGGACGCAATCTGCTGTATTTCACCTCCAAGAACACAAAAATCTTCCTTAATCTCAGAAACCTCATTGCTAGCCAAGTCATTTGTCCCTAGATGGACTAGAACATCCACTTCCCCTTGCTGCTTTGCTTGTTTGACAATATTGAGAATACGTCTCTTGTCTCTACGAGCAGTAGCCCCAGGAAGACATCTCACCAAACCACTACTCTCCAGCTCAACACCTCTTATGATAGAATCACCCAGCAACAATTGCCTTCTATCATGTCCCACCTTTTCCTTATTGTTCTTGGTTGCAGTCCTGCATACCTTAGGCATAGGGGATGGTGGTTCCTCAACTATGGTGTCTGAGCCTATTTCTGTCTCACCACTACACTCTGAAAGTGCCTCAAAAGAATTAAGAAGAGCCACAGACTGTGGGACATGCCTTCTATCCACAACTCTAAGTCTACCAGATCCAACAGTAGTCAATCTGCCGCTCCTAGGAGGCCTCTGTGGCAGTGGCTTTGTAACAGTCATAGCCATAGCCTGAGTTTGTCTAACAGATAATTTACAAATCTCAGACTTCAAACAGGCAATTTCCTGCTGCAATAAAGAGAGCTGCCTACATATCAGGCACACTCCAAACCTCCAAAAATTGGATCTAAAAACAAATGCATGACAGCTCTTACACTGGACCAAGCCTGCCATTATAAAATAATGGATTTAAACCAACAAATCTTACCTTTTTGTAGGTTTTATACCTCCTGTCAAACCTCAGACTACCTCCAGAGTATCTCCTGGTATAAATGAGACCCAAAAAGACTTGCTGGCACAGTGACAAGACCCAGAAAATCACCTCAATTCACAAATGTTTTAAATAAAGTTGTAAACCCCAAATAAACTTGCTGGCACAGTGACAAGACACACATCACCTAAATTCAATGATATTTGGTATAAATGAGACCCAAAAAGACTTGCTGGCACAGTGTGACAAGACCCAGAAAATCACCTCAATTCACAAATGTTTTAAATAAAGTTGTAAACCCCAAAAAACTTGCTGGCACAATAACAAGATGCACATCAGCTAAATTCCCTGATATTTGGTTGAAATGAGACCCCCCCAGACCCCCCCAGTAGCGTGGCAGACCGGCAGTAACAACATACACAACTATCTGCTTTGAAATCTCCTCTGAAATGCATGCAGAATCGGCGCGTTGAAACCTTGTATAGTGTGCTGCGGGACTTAGCTCTGTGAGCCCATGATTGGGCAAAATTTGCCCAATCAGGACTCTGAGCGGTGATTGGCATAGTGTTCAACCAGTCTTGCACCAGACCTGTGGTCAGGTGCAAGGCTGTAGCTAATTACGAGCTTCAGGCAGTGGGAAAATGCATTGTGGTCCATTGTGGTCGAACATGCGGCGAACACCCGGAAATGTTCGGGGTTCGCGATCCGCCCGAACAGGCTAAGTTCGGGTTGAACCCCGAACCGTCCGAACCTGAACAGCTCATCCCTAATGACAACGTGTAGTTGTTTGACTTTTGTGCTGTGTTAGAGGTACTAAATAAATAAAATAATACAATCGGAGCTAAAATAGTAGTGTTGTAAAGAAGAAACCCAAAGGTAATGATGGTACAGCACAATGTTGTACTTTCTTACAATGTTGTACTTTGATAATATATCACACAGTCCGCCCAACTAGTGGCCGTATCGTCAGGTGTTATAGTTTGTGACTTTTGTGCTACCAAAGAGTGATCTGAAAAGAGTGGACAGTCCAAACGTTCACAATATAACCTTACAAATGCTAAACACAGAAAAAAATCCGTTAGCACATCAGTGATTGTGCTAGCTTGTGCAAGCTTTCTGTACTTTGCGCTCCCTATACTTAACATGGAGACCGCAATCAGTAATTAGCGTTAGGACTTTGTAATACCTTATCCTTGTAATATACTTATCCTAACACTAATTACCACACGATGGATTAAATGGATTTTTAACGTCACCCAGAAGCTGGTACTGATTCCACTTCTGCAGAATCATTAAGCTAACCCCCTGTGACAAAACATGCAGTCACTGCGCAACTTGGAGGGGACTGTGCGCTTGCCTCCTGCCTACAGACTATGGCCCAGCAGTTAAACAGGAGATTTTGGGGCTGTTTGCCATCTCCTGCAACCATCAGACGCACGGCACACAGTGCTAAGTATATCCACGATTGCCGGTTCCTCTGAACCAGGTGAAGGTGACTTTTATAGCCCTGCACCTGGAACTATTATGAGCTACTTTTTCATATTAGCCCGGCTGGGTTAAATGTATAATTCCGTTCCAGACAATGACTGTTTCCCTCTGTCAAAATATGTGTTTAAATGGCTGGTGACAGAATTTGGCTGCTCAGAACAAAATGGAGTTTCTGCAATGTAATAAGGTTTGTGTAAACTGGATTATGCAAGAATACTGCCTCACTATCTATTGTCTGTCTGTGTCACTGTTATCTGTGTATAGTTGAATAGGTTGTAATCTGCTATCACCCATTGTCTTAATTCATTAAGAAATGTTAAGTAGCGTTTACTGTGATTGTCTACCTAATGTAATTCGATTTCTCATTCCAAGAAGTCAATGTTTGTGCAATTATAGTGTATCAGTGTGATTAGGTCACCTAGAAAAGGTTGTGATTTTTTTTTATATGTAAATGACTCCTGTTTGACCACATACATACCTGTTCTTCTTCCCAATAAAAGTAGTTATATTCTGACCAAACTTGAAGTCACGGCTCATGTTTTGAATAGCAGCTATCTTCTGCTCGCTGTGCCAGCGAAAGGCTCCAGGTCTACAACTTTGGCTTATTTCTGGGGGTGCAAGCCAGGCTCTCTGCGTGTACCCGTCTTTAAGATGCGGCTAAGGAACGGGAGAAAGACACGGGAGGCAAGAGGGGAAATCAGGTGTCCAGCGAGGAAGCGGCCTTTGACAGATGTGACCCTGTCAGGGCACAGAGATCTGTTACACACACCTCCAATAAATCCCATACTCACCTCTCATCCTGCGGCAAGAATGGTGGCCTGGATTGCTGCTTCTGGCCGCTGGGAGCAGAGTGAGACTGAGGACAATTTTTTTTTTTTAAATGCATGTGAAAACCTTGTTGGCCTTGGCAACTGTTGTTCGACATTGGGCATTGATGCTTAGTTTGAAGTCTATGATTATTCCCAAATCCTTCTCCTGCCTTGATTTCCCTAACTCCATACCATTAAGAGTATAAGTTGCTTGTGTGTTGTTCACTCCAAAGTGCAAAACTCTAGTTCCCAAATCAATCTAAATCCCTTTGCAGCAAAGTAATATTCTGCTCACATTGTATTACCTTTCCTAGTTTTGTGTCATCTGCAAACACTGACACGTAACTTTAGATGCCTATTTCAAGAGCATTAATAAATTAGATTAAATAGAAATAGTCCTATAACAGACACCTTAAGGACACCACTTCCACTGGTGTCTATCTTTAAAATTGATAATTTATGACCACTCCCCGTACTTTTTCTTTTATCCAGTTTTCTATCCAAGAACACGAGTTTTCATCTAGACCAATTTTTCCTAATTTGAATAGTAACCACTTGTGTGGAACTGTATTGAAGGCTTTGGCAAAATCTAAGTAAATCACATCCACTGTGACCCCCTGATCTATACTTCTACTTACTTCTTCATAGAATACAATTAGGTTAGTCTGACACGATCTGTGTTTCATAAAACCATGCTGATTTCTGCTAATTATATTATACCTCCCAATAAATTCCTGAATATTATCTCTTATTAACCCCTCAAATACTTCCCCAGCCACAGATATTAAGCTCATGTAAAGCACGCGGGCCAGCGTTCCCCTCCGGCGCGCCGCGATACTCACCTACAGTGGCGTAGCGTGGGGGGGGCAGGGGGGGCCGTGGCCCCGGGCGCAGTTTTATTAGGGGCGCCCCCTAAAACTTGTGGCCCGACTGACCCGCCGGGCCAAGGGCCCGCGGGTTGAGGGGACCCAGCTCCCGGGCAGCGGGAGTGCCTGCCGGCTGCCCGGTCCTGAACAGTGAGTCGAGTCCGTCCTGTTGATTGAAGGGGAGGCGGCTGCATACAGGCGCAGGTCACGTGGTCCGTCTAATCAGGTGGTACTGAGTCTCTGTACCACCTGACTGGCCGGACCGCGTGACCTGCGCACGCAAGCAGCCGCCTCCACTTCATTCAACAGGACGGACTCGACTCACTGTTCAGGACCGGGCAGCCGGCAGGCACTCCCGCTGCCCGGGAGCTGGGGCAATATCCAGGTGAGAGCTGGGGCATATCCAGGTGAGAGCTGGGGCATATCCAGGTGAGAGCTGGGGCATATCCATGAGATGGGGCAAATCCATGAGCTGGGGCATATCCATGTGCTGGGGCAAATCCATGAGCTGGGGGGCAAATCCATGAGCTGGGGCAAATCCATGAGCTGGGGGCATATCCATGTGCTGGGGGGCAAATCCATGAGCTGGGGGGCAAATCCATGTGCTGGGGGGCAAATCCATGAGCTGGGGCAAATCCATGTGCTGGGGGGCAAATCCATGAGCTGGGGGGCAAATCCATGTGCTGGGGGGCAAATCCATGAGCTGGGGCATATCCATGTGCTGGGGCAAATCCATGAGCTGGGGGGCAAATCCATGAGCTGGGGGGCAAATCCATGAGCTGGGGCAAATCCATGTGCTGGGGGGCAAATCCATGAGCTGGGGGGCAAATCCATGAGCTGGGGGGCAAATCCATGAGCTGGGGCATATCCATGTGCTGGGGCAAATCCATGTGCTGGGGGCAAATCCATGAGCTGGGGGCAAATCCATGAGCTGGGGCAAATCCATGTGCTGGGGCAAATCCATGAGCTGGGGCATATCCATGAGCTGGGGCATATCCATGAGCTGGGGCAAATCCATGTGCTGGGGGGCAAATCCATGAGCTGGGGCATATCCATGTGCTGGGGGGCAAATCCATGAGCTGGGGGCAAATCCATGAGCTGGGGCATATCCATGAGCTGGGGGGCAAATCCATGAGCTGGGGGGCAAATCCATGAGCTGGGGCAAATCCATGAGCTGGGGCATATCCATGTGCTGGGGCAAATCCATGAGGTGCTGGGGCAAATCCGTGAGCTGGGGCAAATGTGTGAGCTGGGGCAAATGTGTGAGCTGGGGCAAATCCATGAGCTGGGGCAAATCCATGAGCTGGGGCATATCCATGTGCTGGGGCATATCCATGAGCTGGGGCATATCCATGTGCTGGGGCAAATCCATGAGGTGCTTGAACAAATCCGTGAGCTGGGGCAAATCCATGAGCTGGACAAAAAAAAGAAAAACCCACTGCGGCGCCGCTGCGGGGAGAAAAAAGACAAGAGTTTCAGCACCAAGGACAGCCCCCCAAAAACTCGCCAGGCTGCAGGGGGGGATTAACCCCCCTGTCCCTGGTGCTGAATAGGCTCCAGCACCAGGGACAGCAACGCTGAATGCAGCCGGCTAAGAAGAAAAAAAAAAGACGCAAGAATAAAAAAAGACTCGTCTTTTTTTTTCTTTAAAGAAGAAAAATCAGAACCTAAAATTTCATCTAAAAAAATCCAGAACAATACCTAAAATTTTTTGAAAAATTCAATAAATAAAAAAGCTTTTTCCTGCGGATTAAAAAACTAAACGGTTGAATAAAAAAAGATTGAAAACTTTAATATTTTTTCCATTGAATCCTATGTGCTTCATGCACAGCTGTTTTCCTATACAATGTATCATTATCATGTTTCCCTGCTGCGGCACAGCCGTTTACCTATACAATGCATCTTCTTCATATTTCCCTGCCGTGGCACAGCAGATTAACTACACAATGCATCATTTCATGTTTCTCTGCCGAGGCACGGCGGTTATACTATACAATGCATCTCTTTCATGTTTCTCTGCCGAGGCACGGCCTTTATACTATACAATGCATCTTATTCACGTTTCCCTGCCGTGGCTCAGCGGTTTAACTATACAATGCATCTTTTTCATGTAAACTTATATCAGATCGTCCCGACATCGTCTGATAAAATCAATTAAAATTGAAAGGATTGCACATCTGTTGTAAATGTGTAAAATCGTCTGAAGTTGTGTGATGGTGGTCAGATGCAGTGGAAGACGGCTGATTCACCTGTATGTTCTTGGATTGGTCGGACGACTTCAGACGATATCGGATGATCGCACCATCACAGGAATACGGTGCCATTGGCTGATATTTGTGTAGAATGACACACTCACGTGGACGGGAGCCTTCCTGGTATCGGCTCGCTTACTGTGCCTCTGGGTCCACAGAGGTGACCCCCCCTGCTTTTTAAGATGTTTCCTCTCCTGCTCCCTGCGGTAGGTTCCCTGTTCCAAATCTGGTTCTGTCCCGGGGCTGCTGATGCTGCGTGATACCTGGGATGTAAAGACCTCTTTCGGCCACCGATTCTTACCATGGCCACCAGGAAGCAAAAAAGTAACTAAAAAAGGGGTTTTATTTATGCAATAAAAACAATTAGTAGGGTAATATAATAAAATAAAAATCAAATAAAAGCAGAGTAGGGTTTTCCAAAATGTGTTTCGCCAGTAGTATGCTGGTTTTATCAGTTGGGTGACCCTAGTGCATATGTGTGCTCGTTTTATAGTCGTTACAGTTGCCTAGAGGTCGGATTTGATTGGTCCAATTCGTTTCGGAATAATGCAGCCATATACATTCTATTTTTGTTTTTTGATTGTTCTAAAGATTAAAAAAATAACAAGGGTTTTTGTTGAAAATGAAAAGAATAAATGGCCTTTTAACACATTGCTGCCGCGGAATGTTCTATGCCATCCTCGCAGCAGGAGGACTTTGAAGACGCAGGACATACATGTATGCCCCGCTTTCTTCAAGGGGCTGCCTCAGGCCCCTCCCTGCAGCTGGTGCACACCACTGGGAACTCAGGTTGTCCCCCTGCAGCCAATGACGTGTGCCATGCGTCGGCTGCCTGGGCAGCGGTTCGCGAGGCACCTGTCAGCAATGCATATCTGTATGCCTTCCCGGCGTTAACTCACCTCGTCGGGCAACACCTGCCTGTCCTTAAGGGGTTAAAAAAAATAAGTGATAATATTTTTTTCCATTGAATCCGATGGGAGTTTCTTTTTTAAACCTGTCGAATTAAGTCACCGAAAATCAGGGAATTTCACTGACATTTCGGTGCAGTTCGACGTTCATGCTGGGGGGCAAATCCATGAGCTGGGGCAAATCCATGTGCTGGGGCAAATCCATGTGCTGGGGGGCAAATCCATGAGCTGGGGCATATCCATGTGCTGGGGCAAATCCATGTGCTGGGGGGCAAATCCATGAGCTGGGGCATATCCATGTGCTGGGGCAAATGTGTGAGCTGGGGCAAATGTGTGAGCTGGGGCAAATCCATGAGGTGCTGGGGCAAATCCGTGAGCTGGGGCAAATCCGTGAGCTGGGGCAAATGTGTGAGCTGGGGCAAATCCGTGAACTGGGGCAAATCCATGAGCTGGGGCATATCCATGTGCTGGGGCATATCCATGTGCTGGGGCAAATCCATGAGGTGCTAGGGCAAATCCGTGAGCTGGGGCATATCCATGTGCTGGGGCAAATCCATGAGGTGCTGGGGCAAATCCGTGAGCTGGGGCATATCCATGTGCTGGGGCAAATCCATGAGGTGCTGGGGCAAATCCATGAGGTGCTGGGGCAAATCCATGAGGTGCTGGGGAAAATCCGTGTGCTGGGGCAAATGTGTGAGCTGGGTCAAATCCGTGAGCTGGGGCATATCCATGTGCTGGGGCAAATCCATGAGGTGCTGGGGCAAATGTGTGAGCTGGGGCAAATCCATGTGTGAGCTGGGGCAAATCCATGTGTGAGCTGGGGCAATATCCATGTGTGAGCTGGGGCAATATCCATGTGAGAGCTGGGGCAATATCGATAACGTGTCCACAGGTTGGGGGGGGCGCACAATTCTTGGCTGGCCCCGGGCGCTGACAACCCACGCTACGCCACTGCTCACCTATCCTGAAGGTCCGGTCGCTGGGCAGTGATGCGATCACGTGGCCGCCGGGCGCATCTGTGACGTGGCCTCCAGCCGAGAGGCAGCGTCACAGGAGCGCCCAGTGGCCGCGGGAACGCATCACTGCCCAGCGACCGGACCTTCAGGATAGGTGAGTATCACGGCGCGCCGGAGGGGAACGCTGGCCGCGTGCTTTTCATGTATGCGGCCAGCTTCCCCAGCCCCGCGGATACCGGCAAGCCGGCCCAGCGCCGGCTTCCGGTATCAGCGGGATGTATCGGGCCATTTGCACGAGTGACAAGTACTCGTGCAAACGGCAATATCGGCCCCGATACCGATACTAGTATCGGTATCGGTGCATCCCTAGTTACTGCACATATGCCAATTTAGGAAACATGCTCCTTTATTTTAATTGTAATAGCTTAATTTAACTCCTAATGACAGCCCCAAATTATGTACACTTTAGTTTGAGTGACTCCTTCCCAACACTGTAACAACTGACCATAAGATGGTGCTATAATTTTAACATGTATCAATAGTTATGTTCTCGCTGTCCAGTTTCAGCATATTCTTTCAGGGTTTTAGAGGTCGTGCTCCTTCTCGAGCATGTAGAATATGTTTGATTTTTCCTCTGAGGCTATACAGTGGTTTGATCGGTGCCCATGCATCTGGAACAATACTCGTTATGCCTATTGATTGTATAACAGATGAAAAATTCTTGAGAGGGAAATGAACTTAAATGTATTTTTGAAGTACATGTCAGGGGCATTTCTTTTTCCTGTGTACTACATGGAATATTGTGTCAGAGCAAAACTTTTCCTCAGTTCAGCTGCAAAACCCCTAGTAGAAACCATCAATCGTATTGCTATTACATTACTGACAGGAACCTATTTAGACAGCCAGGTGATTCACAAAAGAGCTTTTTTTCTGTTAGCCGCAAACCTATATTTGACCTTTTCAATTACTGAGGAAAAAAATCATGTACATTCTTTCTGGTGCAAAAATAGAAAGATAGGTTTTGCTTTTGCTACCTGACATTGACATATTTGTAATATTAAATAACTAAAACATACATTTTTCTCCATAAAAAATGCTTTATAAAATCTAAAGTTCAGTTTATTAGCCTTCTTGAAATTGGTCACAATACAGATTGGATTACAGAATACGGATTTCAAAAATTGATATTAATTGCGTAAAGGCACATCTTTTCTAATTACATTAATGATATAAGTATACATTAAAAATACATTTAGTGCTTAGACAAAATGAATATAAAATGCTGGTTTTGGCCTTCTGGATGAAACACAATTTGCCAGTAAGGAACTAATCAGTAGGGTTCACTCACCCATAAAAAAAATAGGTTCCCTCTACAAACACGCCCGCATCGGAATTGAATCCTAGCCACTAGGTGTAATACACCTAAACATAAAAGCACCAGAAGGAAGGAACCATAAAGGTTTCCCTTCACCTGAGTGAATGAGGAGATTCTGTATAAATAGAGCCAGGGGTCAAGTCCTGGGAAAAAAAGTGAGGGAACTCACCCATGAATTCCACAACCCCCATTACCTTAAGAAAATATATATATATCACGAGTATAGCAGTGCGTGGTGATACCATTGTTATTGGGTTAACTTTACATTTAAAAGACAAGGCACAGATCCCCCAGAATAATATACACAGCACTGTGCCCCCAGAATAATATACACAGAACTGGACCCCCAGAATAACATACACAGCACTGAGCCCCCAGAATAATATACGCAGCGCTGAGCCCCCAGAATAATATACACAGCGCTGAACCCCCAGAATAACATACCCAGCACTGAGCCCCCAGAATAATATACACAACACTGAACCCCCAGAATAATATACACAGCACTGAGCCCCCAGAATAATATACACAGCGCTGAACCCCCAGAATAATATACACAGCGCTGAACCCCCAGAATAACATACCCAGCACTGAGCCCCCAGAATAATATACACAACACTGAACCCCCAGAATAATATACACAGCACTGAGCCCCCAGAATAATATACACAGCGCTGAACCCCCAGAATAATATACACAGCGCTGAAACCCCAGAATAACATACCCAGCACTGAGCCCCCAGAATAATATACACAGCGCTGAACCCCCAGAATAACATACACAGCACTGAGCCCCCAGAATAACATACACAGCACTGAGCCTCCAGGATAATATACACAGCACTGAGCCCCAAGAATAACATAATAACATGCACAGCACTGAGCCCCCATAATAATATACACAGCACTGACCCCCAAGAATAATATGCACAGCACTGGTTATATGGATATATTTTCCCCAGTTCACATGGATATAATTGCCCCCAGTTCACATGGATATAATTGCCCCCAGCTCATATGGATATATATTGCCCCAGCTCTCATGGATAATGCCCCCCCAGCTCTCATGGATAATGCCCCAGGTCTCATGGATATGCCCCCAGGTCTCATGGATATGCCCCCAGGTCTCATGGATAATGCCTCCAGCTCTCATGGATACTGCCCCCAGCTCTCATGGATAATGCCCCCAGCTCTCATGGATAATGCCCCAGCTCTCATGGATAATGCCCCCAGCTCTCATGGATATGCCCCAGCTCTCATGGATACTGCCCCCAGGTCTCATGGATATTGCCCCCAGGTCTCATGGATATGCCCCAGGTCTCATGGATATTGCCCCCAGGTCTCATGGATACTGCCCCAGGTCTCATGGATATTGCTCCCAGGTCTCATGGATATTGCCCCCAGCTCTCATGGATATTGCCCCCAGGTCTCATGGGTATTGCCGCCAGGTTTCATGGATATTGCCCCCAGGTTTCATGGATATTGCCCCCAGGTCTCATGGATATTGCCCCCAGGTTTCATGGATACTGCCCCCAGCTCTCATGGATAATGCCCCCAGGTCTCATGGATATGCCCCCAGCTCTCATGGATAATGCCCCCAGGTCTCATGGATACTGCCCCCAGGTCTTATGGATATTGCCCCCAGGTCTTATGGATATTGCCCCCAGGTCTCATGGATATGCCCCAGGTCTCATGGATAGTACCCCCAGGTCTCATGGATACTGCCCCCAGGTCTCATGGATACTGCCCCTAGCCCAGCTCACCTTTGCTGCTCCTCTGCTGCTCCTGCCGCACATTGCCGGCGGCCGCGTGCTTCCTGCTTCAGCAGCCGCTAACAGGAAGTGCAGCCGCTCGCCTGAGATCTATGAAACAGCCAGGCGAGCGGCTCCACTTCCGGTCACCGGCCGTTCTAATAGGAAGCACGCGGCCGCCGGCAATGTGCGGCGGCCGCCTGCTAAAGCGTTCGGGCTCGGGCCACAGCGGGAACGCTGCGTTCCCGCAGCGTTCCCGCTGTGGGAGAAGTGCGGGAACGCCGTTCCCGCGCGTTCCCGCTCGACTCGAGCCCTGAGATAGAGCCCTGACAACTAAATGCACACAAATAGAAATAAATCCATACAACACAAACCAATACTTTATTATTGAAATAAACCCAAAAATAAGTATAAAAAATAGATATAACCACATTTTGTAAACACTATCTATATTGCAGCAGTATAGCGGAATAGGGCTGTTGACTCCCAATTCTTACCTCTGAAACACCCCAGCATGTCATGCACATATTTGTCTTACCTCTGAAACAACCCAGCACGCCAGACACATCTCCATCTTACCTCTAATGCACCCTAGCAAGGTATTCTTCTATCAACATAACTGTTGGCACACTGTCTCTGCTCTAATAATGATATTACTTTTTTTTCAGGTTTGCATCTATTCAGGGCTGGGCTGGGACAAAAAAAAAATTAAGCCTTGGACTTCATCCAGACCGGCCCACTCCAGTTATGCAAACACGCAGGACAAGATCAAGATCTCTATGGCCTGGAGCTAAAGATTTTGTGTTTAGTGAATACCACCACCCATATAACAGCCCCGTGTTTAATAAATGACCCCCCTGAATGCCTGCATGCCTTTCTTCCTGCCTGAGTCTCCTGGCGGACCCCTCACAGCTCCCTTTTAGGCCTATCCCCGAATTACGAATGTCTGAGCCCCACTCACCATAAGCGTAGACTCCTCACAGCAGATCCTCCCACAGCCCTATGGTGTGGAAAGTGGGAGGTCACATCCACCTCCTCGCTGGTCTCAAATTCTACCCTCGTCATGCCTTCCTCCCTCAACAGCCCCTTACAGCTGGTCTGGGTGGTCAACCCGCCAGGGCCCGCAGCTGCCGCCATCTTCCTGTGCATGGTGGGAGACAAGGATGGAATGCAGAGACCGAGAGGGACCCAGCACGTTGAGGCCATTTACTACCTGACAGCCACTGCACTCGCTCACAAGATCTTGTGCGCCAGTCACGTTGTGATGTCAGACACCTGCAACTTCCAAAAGGAGCCCCAGATGGCCAGCTGGCCCAGGTGAGAGAAGGGTGACCAGCCCAGACGAGCCCCGGGTGACCGTTCGGCCTTTGCGAGCCCCAGACTGCTGGCAGACCCTGGCGGCTGCCTGGCCTAGATGAGCCCCAGGCTGCCAGAATGGCCCAAGCAGCCGCTCGGCCTACACAAGCCCCAGGCTACCGGCAGGCCCAGGCAACTACCCGGTCTATGCGTCGCACAGGAAGGTGGCCAGTCACACCGGCCCATTGATCCATTGGCCAACCAGGAACTTTCCAGTAGTCCCGATGGCTAGTACATGCTTGCATCTATTATATCTTGGCTGATATTTTTTTGTTTTTTTCACTTTCCCTCCTTTTTAATTTAATACTACAATGACTTTCAGTCTTTTCTGGCTCTTCTCTGGTGTAAATTCTTTGCGTGCATTGTCCCTCTCTCTAAACTCTATGGCCACTATTCCCTAGTTAATGCTAACGTTAGCGTCTGGATGTGTAAGCGTTATCTCAAGGATAAGTGAGTTTAACCTGTGCCCCCATATTACATTCTTGATGCTAAACCTGTAAGAAATCACTTAGCACACTGTTTTTTGCGTTATCTTCTGCAAGCTTATTGTGCTTTGCACATCCTATTCTTAACATGGGAAGTTCAATCTTTAATTAGCATTTCGCTAAATAAGGTATCACAAAGTGCTAGCGCTAATTACCGCAGGGACATGCAAACAAAGTCCTAAAAGCTGGTTCTAAATGATTCTGCAAATGCAAAATCATTTAGCACCCTCTAAACGCCTCCCAAAAAATCTGATACTCATCTCTTAACCTGCAACTAGAACAGTGGTTCGATCCGCTGACACTTGTCGCTGGAAGCAGAATGAGACTGGGAATAGACCCCTCCACGGCGCTTCGCGATCTCACAAGAGAGAGATCCCGTACGGCTCAGGCCCCGGAAACACAACCCTTCGTGGAGTCATATGGATTTCAGGAGGTGATACCTGTGGTGTTGCAGAAGTGCTATTGTGAGTATCCCAGCGGTTAACCCTGTGTTCCGAGATATGCTGCTGAGCTAGCGCCAGGATACCATGTTAACATGGGACGCTACGGGGAAATCTGCAGGCATAGATTTTCCTCGTTAGGGTCCACATGTTAGTGTTAAGTAAGAAATATGACCCTCCATGTTTCTTCAAAGAGAAATAGAAAAAAACAAAAACATGCTGATGGCTCCTGATGAAACTGCATGTTTATGCAGTGAAACATGCATTGAGCACTTTGATTTCATTATGGGCTAACCTTAGGGTGTATTTTTGATTTCCAAGTTCTTTATTCATCCACCTCCCTTTAGTGCTTTGTCTTAATATTCTGCACGGTATAGTAGGCACTGGAATACCAGCATATAGCAGATGTTAGGACAGTCCATCTTTTCCTTTACTGCCCCGCCCACTTTTTATTGTTTGGGCAGGCTGAAATTGGCATCATACATTATTCATATGCTATATGGGGAGCAAATAGCCCTATCCCACTACACTGACGGATTAGGGACAGTGTTTACATAGTGTGGTTATATCTCTTTACACTCCAATTTCAATTCTTTATCCTTCCTTACTTTACAGGTTTATTTGTATTTATTTTCAATAATAAAGTAATAGTTATGTGTACTTGTTTATTTCTTTTTATATGTGCACTCCGTTGTCAGGGGTCTATTATTACAGTAGACCCCCCCTAGCCCCAGGGGAAGGGGTACCTTTATGATTGTTACCATCTTGTGCTTTTCTCTTTCTGTTGCATGAATTATGAATCAAATAATGCCCATAATTAATTATCTTATCTTGGTCCCTCCTTTTCTTTCAACTATATTCATGCTATATACTTCTGAGTAGCCCTTTGGAATACCTGCAAGCAAAGGCTTTCTACTGATATCTATAATTAGTCCTATATATGCTGTAATCCCTTCTAACAGCATTTATGGGATGTCTTAAATTAACTAGTCAATGCATGCCTAAGGTCTTCATGCCCATCATCACTGAGTAATGAGATCAGATTCCCTTTAGAGCAAGAACATTTTTTTATTGCAGGTCAAGTTAATTTTCCCCCTGCCATTATTGTAAAAATAGACATGGTCTTAGCCAGAGCTACCCAGGGGTCACCCATTCATCATCTTTATGACAATATAGGTGTTGCATAATTAGACTGGTGTGAAGAGTTTCGATAATTGGAACCTATTTGTCATTTATTTAGACAATCTTTTCTGCAGTGGAATAGCTTTTATTACTACTAAAGGGTTTTTTCAAAGAGCGCCAAACTTGCCACCAAAGGGCACCGAATGGTGAATTTCACAGTATGGTGAGATTTCATGGCAGTTTGTCTATTTAGAAAGCTGTCGATTTGCCAAATACTGGCGAATTGACAGTGTAATATGGTGCAGTTCGACGCCGATCGCCGCAATTTGGCGATCTTTGGCAGCGGTGAAATTGTTCTGTAGAGGAGTAATGGTTAATATATTCAGATTCTAGAGACCGCCAAATTGCACGAAAGTGTCAGTGATCTTGTTTCTGTACAGGGCACCTAGTTTGGGGTAAAAGATTAAAAGAGAGTTTTTCAATGCGAGGGCCAAAGCATATATTTGGGTCTAACCACATACCTAGATAATTGAGAGAACTGAATGGTCAGCGTGCCATTTTATTTTGTCCTGACATTTATATGGGAAGTTTGTAATTTATGTAGTTTAGGTGCTGTTCCAAAGAGCATTGTGACAGTATTTAGAAAATGTTTGTTATCTGTGATCCACTTTTCTACATCTGTGAATTGTTCCTGCACAACTGCCTCCAGCTGCGGGAGATTTGGTTTGCTGGTTTAGATTACATTGTATTACTATTCCTAGTGTCATCTACAAACGCTGAGACATGACTCTCGATGCCTGTTTTCAATATCATTTATAAATAGATTAAATAGAAGCGGTCCTATAAAAGACCCCTGAGGGGCAGCACTTACTACTGATGTCCATCTTGAAAATTTACTGTTTATGACCACTCTCTATTCTCCTTTATCCAGTGTTCTATCCAAGAACCTGGATTTTTATCTAGACCAATCTTTCATAATTTCAATAATAACCTCTTGTGTGGAACTGTATCAAAGGCTTTGGTAAAATACAAGTAAGCCACATCCATTGTGACCCCCCCCCCTGAGCTATACTTCTACTAGAGGGGTTATTCGAAGAAAGCCGAATTGGCCATGAAATTACACCAAATTGTGACTTTTACCATAAGGCGCAATTTCGTAGCGATTTGGCTATTCAAAAAGCTAGTGTAGCGCTGTAGTTAAAAAGACTGTTCTGCTGCATTTATTTGAAATGGCCACCAGAGGGAGACAGAGACCATGGTAAGCATGCTGGACCAACACAGAAGATATTGGGACTACGTTTCCTGGCATGCTTTGCAAACGGACACAGGAAGTGGGTGGGACACAGACGCTGTACATCCTGAGCCTCGTGGAGATAGCTGTCAGAGCGCGCCAGGGAGTGCATGAGAGAGGATGCAGTGTTGCAGAGTGGAACAGTGACTAGGCTGGAGCACAGGTGCGGCCTACCAGGATTCCAAGAGGGGTTACCCAGCCTTGTAAGAAGGAGACCCAGTGATCCACAGGCATTCCCCAAGCTGCTGTCAAGGAAGCGGAGGACCCCTGAGTTAGGAGTACCGCAGGTCCATTGGATGGGAGAGCAGGCGGTAGCTGGACAAGCCACGGTCGGAGCAAAGAGAACCCGACAACAGATCCAGTAGCCAGTATCCTAGCAAGGCATCGAGCGGAGGGACATCCTGGGTCAGCGGAACCTTGGTGATCCAGCGGATGGGTGAGAGGCCTCCAAGGCCGGTTTTACAAAGTCAAGAAAGTGCGCTGTTGTTTATTTCTGAAACCCACAGGGCCCCAACTTGACTAGTCGAAGACATCGTTTAAAAGATTCACTGGCCAGTTGAATAGTACCCGGGTACCACAACACACACATACACTCACAGTTCGGGACTTAACCTGTTCAGGACTCACTCCCTAGTATCTAAAGAAGGGGAAAAGATTTGCATCTTATTTTGTTTTCCGCTGCGTGTTTCCCGAATTACGAAGCATTGTATTTTTCTGTTTGGTCGCGCATTTTTCAGAAATACGAAGTCTCGCATTTCTTTTTCCGCTGCGCGTTTACCGCGATACGAAATACTGTAAATATATCTACGAACACCGTGTCTCATTATATGCCTTTTACTTTAGTAAACAATATAATTTATAAAATCCACAACGGTGCTGGAGTATATTTATTCCCTAGTGCGGGGAGACTGACCCGTGGTTCATTTTCAGCGGCTCCTCCAGGAGTGAGCGCTACACGTGGGGGCTCGTCCGGGATCTCAGTCTCTGGAAAAACCGCATTTAAAGGGTTAAATATGGACCCAGATGAAGCAGCAGAGTGGTGTAAAGCACAGGGTGGCCAGTTAGAGTTGAGTGTAGTAATGGATATTCCTCTAGACACCTGGGCAGAAGAGCAGATCCGCTTGGCCGTGGCAGCGTTGGCACCTGACCAGCGGGGGTTTCTAGCGGACATCAAAGTGAACCCAGAGAATTCTCACACGTATGTTCTTTTTGAGTGGAGAAAGGGTGTTCCTGTGTGTTTTCAGGGCGTGGGTATACAGCTAACCGACGACGTGGAAGTTCGTCTGATCCAGCCAAGTAAGCCACGTGGTGATTCAGCGAACATTCCTGCATCCAGCCCGCTGGCCATGATCGGGCCGGAGTTCATTGCTGCTATTGGAGACCTAGTGGTTAAGTGTCAGAGGGCTCACCCTTCTTACATCAGCTTCGGATATCGGAAGTTGGAAAAATTTTCAGGAAACTTGCCAACTCCGGCGGGAGAAGAAACCTTCGAAGAATGGCTAGAACAAGCGATGCAGGCTCTGGATGAGTGGGACGTCTCTGAAGCGCAGAAGAAGCAAAGGATTACTGAGAGCTTAAAGGGACCTGCGTCAGAGGCTGTCAGGAATTTGTTGCTGAGTAAGAGAGACTGTACTACTCTAGATTACCTGAACATATTACAGGAAGTCTTCGGGCGAACGGAAAAGGCTGCTGAGCTAATGTACCAATATGAGCATACTTACCAGAAAAGGGGTGAGAAGATGACAGAATACATGAGGCGCCTGGATAAGATACTGTACCAAGTACTGTTGAAGAAAGGAACAGACCCCACTACAGTAGATCAGGTTAGAATGCGTCAGATATTGAAGGGTGCCTTACCTTTAGATCCTGTGATGTTGCAGCTGAGGACTCGAGAAGGTAATAAAGAGTTAAATTACCTAGAACTGATTTGAGTTGTTCGGGAGGAAGAAGCCCTTCTGGAAGAGAAGCTTGGAAGAAGGGGAGAAAAGGTCTATGCGCAACCCATAGAGTATAACGAGTGTTCATCAGATGAAGAAGATCTGGAAGAGACATATGAGCCGGAGATAACTCCAAAGTCATCAAACCAGGTGTATGGTGAGATACAAAAGACTCTCGCGAGCGTACAAGAAGCCCAAGTCAAGATGGAACAGACACACATGGACCTATGCCGGGCAATCTTGAAAGTAGTAGAAGTGCAGACTGAAATACAGAAGTCTCTCTCAGATATACGAACAGCAGCGGTTGCTGTGGCCTCCGACAGAGGATTTTCAAATGAGCCACAGGAAGAAAGTGCGCCCTCATCCTTGTGGGGAAGATGTTTCGCCTGTAGAGAATTCGGTCATTTCAAGGCTCAGTGCCCAGAAAGGAGACAGGGAGGGTCTATATATGTGCCTGCTAGACCTAGGAGATCCTCGCCCTGGAGGTCTGGTCCTACGTCGCTGGAAGACAATGTACGCCCGCAGTCACCACGTGTGAGGACAAGGGTTAGAGTACAACAGACTGGGTCTACCTCTCCTGCTACTACGAAAAAGTTCCCTGACAAGTTGATAGGTCCTTCGCCCATCATCCCGGTTCAAGTGGAAGGAGTCTATACTAAGGCTCTTCTAGATTCGGGTGCTCAAGTAACGCTGATTTACCAAGACTTCTATCAGAAATATTTGAAGCATATACCCCTGAAGAAATTGAAGGATCTCGAAATCTGGGGTATGGGAATGGAGAAGTTTCCCTACGATGGATATATACAGGTGAAGCTAGAATTCAGTTCGGAAATTACTGGACAACCGGGAGTATGTGACACGTTGGCAATTGTGTGTCCTCGTCCCTCGGGAGCTAATCGAAGTTCTATGATAGTGGGGATGAACGCTGATGTGTTGAGACACCTCTTAACCCCACTGGTCACGGAGGAGAGTCCTGCTCCTAAGAAGGCACACTCGATGTCACGACGGGCCTGTCCACGGAGGGTCAAAGAACAGAGAGCCACTACAGAAGTAAGAAGGCTGAGGAGAACGGAAGGGACAGAGAAGGTCCTACGTTCAGGAGAGACTGTACAAGTACCGATTGGAGACAAATTCTCTGTGCCTGGTCTGCCTATATCTCGTCCGACTTCTATTACTCGGTCTCGGCTGTTACGTCCCGTCGGAGAGAGTGAAGAAGACAGTGAAGAGGAAGGCTGGAGTCTGAGCTGGGTGTGGACACCTGAGTCTCAGGGCGTCAAGCCAGTCTCTGACTGGAGTGGGAGTGCTTTAGAACCTGATATTTCTGAAGTGATGACTCAAGCACCGGAAGTTTCTGAAGTTTTAGAGGAAATATCCATAGATTACAGTTCTATGCCTTCACTGGAGGGCTCATATTCTGAGGAAATGTTTGCTCCGATTGTTGATGAGAGAATTGAGCCTGTAGAGTCAGCTCTCCCGACTGAAGAGGTTCCTGAAAAATTTGAACCTAAACGGCCAATACGACCCCCTCAGAGACTCACGTATGATTCACCAGGACAATGCACAGAGGAAGCTGTAACAACTGTGCGGAGGTTTCCTGGAGTGTCGGCCCTACTTACAGAGGTGTCTAGGGGTTTGGGTGAGATTGAGGATATCTGCTGCCTGTTTTCAACCCTGACTATATAGGCTAAAGTTAGAAATGTAATGCAACTGTTGTTATGTTATGTTGTGTTATGTATGACCGTTACATGCACCCGTTACACGCCCTTGGGAGGACCCAAGAGTTTAGGGGGGGTGAGTGTAGTGCTGTGGTTAAAAAGACTGTTCTGCTGCATTTATTTGAAATGGCCACCAGAGGGAGACAGAGACCATGGTAAGCATGCTGGACCAACACAGAAGATATTGGGACTACGTTTCCTGGCATGCTTTGCAAACGGACATAGGAAGTGGGTGGGACACAGACGCTGTACATCCTGAGCCTCGTGGAGATAGCTGTCAGAGCGCGCCAGGGAGTGCATGAGAGAGGATGCAGTGTTGCAGAGTGGAACAGTGACTAGGCCGGAGCGCAGGTGCGGCCTACCAGGATTCCAAGAGGGGTTACCCAGCCTTGTAAGAAGGAGACCCAGTGATCCACAGGCATTCCCCAAGCTGCTGTCAAGGAAGCGGAGGACCCCTGAGTTAGGAGTACCGCAGGTCCATTGGATGGAGAGCAGGCGGTAGCTGGACAAGCCACGGTCGGAGCAAAGAGAACCCGACAACAGATCCAGTAGCCAGTATCCTAGCAAGGCATCGAGCGGAGGGACATCCTGGGTCAGCGGAACCTTGGTGATCCAGCGGATGGGTGAGAGGCCTCCAAGGCCGGTTTTACAAAGTCAAGAAAGTGCGCTGTTGTTTATTTCTGAAACCCACAGGGCCCCAACTTGACTAGTCGAAGACATCGTTTAAAAGATTCACTGGCCAGTTGAATAGTACCCGGGTACCACAACACTCACATACACTCACAGTTCGGAACTTAACCTGTTCGGGACTCACTCAGGGCCGGATTAACATAGGGGCAGATGGAGCAGCAGCTCCAGGCCCATGCCCCAGAATAGGCCCAGAGAAAAAATAAAAATGTCTGCATTGATTGACATTTGGACCCCATTATCTACAATACCATAGCAGCTACAGGGTCATGTGAAGTATCAATATAAAGGCCAGAGCATGGCCTTTCCAATGATCCCAAACATGACCAGGTTTTATGTAACAATAAAAAATAAATAATAAATATTTCTTTATTTTTTCTTTCTAACACAGCAATGCTTTCCACTTTTCAATTACAAAGTGAACAATGATGCTGCACTAATTCACCATCTCAAGTGTGGAGGTGATGGCACGATCCGTTATTACAAATTGTTACACCAAAACCTAAAATGCTGCACTGCAGCAAAGTGTACTGGGGGGGGACTTTGAACCCTACGTCACTAATCTTTACACCTCACAAGGCGAATGGAGGTGTCATTGGACAGGTCAGCGTCTGCCCTTTGCATGAATACCAAACATGATCATGTAAAATCTAAAAGAAAGTAAACCAAAAAAACTTTTTATGTACTTATTTTCAGTTCCAATGCAATGGCATCGTCTATTTGTCACAAATAAAATTAGCAATACCACTGCCATTACTCACCTTCTCCTTTCCCACGCTGGGAGCAAGATCAGTGTTTTATACAGTCATATTATTCATAAAACACCTTCCTCCAAAACACAAGAGAAATATTTCATTTTTTTGGTTAAAATTGTATATTTTCTCAGAAAAATGCAGTAACAGGATCCCATTTAAATTTTTTTTAACAAGAATGCCCTATAGAATATATAACCACAAAGGTTTGGATGATAAAATATGAAAAAATTATTTTCCACGCTGTAAATGATTGAAATCTGAATGTAAATTTCCTCACACAGTATCTGCCTGGTTAGATATACCCGTATCTGCACTATTAAATTACCTAAAATATGCTTTCATTTTACTAAATTCCAAAACAGCCACCAAAATATTCAGCTCCAGGCCCATAGAGATCTTAATCCAGCCCTGGACTCACTCCCTAGTATCTAAAGAAGGGGAAAAGATTTGCATCTTATTTTGTTTTCCGCTGCGTGTTTCCCGAATTACGAAGCATTGTATTTTTCTGTTCGGTCGGGCATTTTTCAGAAATACGAAGTCTTGCATTTCTTTTTCCGCTGCGCGTTTACCGCGATACGAAATACTGTAAATATATCTACGAACACCGTGTCTCATTATATGCCTTTTACTTTAGTAAACAATATAATTTATAAAATCCACAACGGTGCTGGAGTATATTTATTCCCTAGTGCGGGGAGACTGACCCGTGGTTCATTTTCAGCGGCTCCTCCGGGAGTGAGCGCTACACTAGCAATTCGTCATATACTGGTGAACTGTCAGCGACATACGGTGCAATTCAGCGGCAGTGAAATTCCCCATAGAGAAGTAATGGTTAATCTATTCAGAGAATGCCGAACAGCCCCGAAAAGTCGGCGAATTGCCTAGCTTTTTGGTGTTTTGTTCAACAGGTTTAAATAGGCAAATCCCATAGATTTCAATGAAAAAAATTCCCCGTTTTTATAAAAAATTTCTTTAACCATTTATTCTGTCTATTTGCAGCAAAAAATATTTTTATTAATATATTTTTTTAGAAGCTTTTAGACATTTTTCGGGATATTTTTCGGCAAAACTTTTGATTCCAATGTTTTTCAAATGCCGTTTTTTTTAAATTTCTGTAACAGACCTTTTTATTGTTATGCATAGGATCTTATATATTATTTCCATGTGTTTTCATGAATTAGTTTTATTTTAAACGTCTTTTAAAAATTGATTGGCTTTCCTTTTACCTCTGTTCGGCGGCTGGTCGGCTTTTTTCAGCTGCTGATTGGAGGCTTTTGGCGGAATTCAGTGGTTTATCGTAGGCTTTCGGTGGATCCATTCAGCATAATTTGGGGACCCTGCAGGAATGCTGGATACACTGCAGGGTAAACGAATTGAGCTTGCCGAAGAGCGCCAAATGAAAGAGCCAAAATTTCGGTTAAGTTTTGGTGCTCTTTGAATTCTTCTTCATAGAATGCAATTAGGTTACTCTGCCATGATCTGTGTTTCATAAATCCATGTTGATTTCTGCTATCTTCATTATTAATTCCTGAATATTATCATTTAATAACACCTCAAATACTTTCCCAGCCACCTGTTGCTATCCATCTTGCGTAAAGTACATCATAGTTGTAATACTCCCCTGTTCTATATTAATCTGGAAAGTGCAAGAAAGCTATTTTCTATTAAAACTAAAATGAAGACCCCTATCTATTTTACTTATGTATTAAAATATATATATATATATATATATATATATATATATATAAAAAGGTGACTAATAAAATGTTTAAAAACAGAGATATACAATTCACCCATCTAAGCCATTAATAATAATGGGATGGTTCCCAAAAAGCCATAAAAAGATTAACTTAGGGGGTTATTCAGAGAGATCCGAAATGTCGCCGAAATGTAATGGACATTGAAATTCAGCGTACGGTGACATTTCGGGGCCAGCCGTCTATTCAGAGAGCAGTCAGTTCGCCAAATTGCCTGCAAGTACGGTGCCTGTTCGAGGGCAGTGAAATCCCCATAGAGACGCAAAGGTTAATTTGAACAGCAGTGAAAAGTTGCCCGAAATGCCCTGCTGATCGGTGGTTTCATTCAAAATTTTTATTCAGAAGAATCCCATAGGCTTCAATGTTAAAAATATTCCCGTTTTAGTACAATATCTAATAAACCGTTTATTATTTTATTCTGCAGTAAAAAGTCTTTATTTATTGTTTTTTTTAGGATCTTTTAGGCAAACTTTTTTTTTTTTTTTAATTGTTTCTTTATTCTGTAACAAACCTTTTTATTATCATTTATTGTACTTTATATGTAAATTCCAGACATTTTCCTTCAGTAGTATTTTGCAAACATGGTTTCAATTTTGAAACTTTCAAGTGTACTGTTTTTTTTTCACCCTGTTCATTCGCGAGTCGCCTTTTTCCGGCGGCTGGTCTATGCTGTGATCAGTGGCTCGTCATGTTTTTCCGGCATCTTCGGCATGGTCTTTGGTGAGTGTTCGGTGTATGTTCGTCGGGTTTGCGGCGGGTTTTCCCTGCACTACAGGGGGCCCTGCGACGCTTGCTGAATACACCACAGGGTTGGTGACCTAGAATCGCCCCGAAGTGCGGGGAACAAAAGGGCACCGAACGTGCAGCGGCGTCATTTTGAATCTCTCTGAATAACTCTGTTAGTTGGGTACATATTTACTTCCCATAGTAGTCCCAGTCAGTTGCAAATAAAAAGCCTCACCAAACCAAAAATTATAATTTTTAGTATACTATTAAGGTTAAAAAAGGAGGCAGAAGGAAATGGAGGGGCTAAACAGTAACCAATCCTGACCCCCTTACGCACTTCCCCTATTGGATATGTCTAGTTCACAAAAGTCTGCAATCCCTGAAACCTGAGTTGAGGGATTCCAGAACTGAGGTTCCACGCAGGACTAAGCCCCTACAGTTGAATGGATGAATTAGACCTTCGAACCCCGCTCAGAGTGGGGAGAGGGAGTAGGGTGCTCACAGCATTGTGACCACACAGATAAGGTTGCGTGGTAACACTGTATAGAGTATCCAAGAGTATTCTCTTCCTTAAGAAAATATTCAACCTCTTCATTTGCTTTCTGGTGGGACATATTTGTGTAATGTGATGTGACATCATATGTCACATGACATTAATGATTTTCCTACGTAATAGTTTGCAACAAATTAAAATTATCAGCTGTAATTAACATATGAGCAGGTCTTCATTACCACTAGATGTAGGATGCCATTAAGATATTTTGATGGGCTAGATGATAGGATGCTTATTCAGGAGACTATTGGACTCCCAGAGAAGTCTACTAGGGATTTATGGATCCTTTGGTAAGCTATAAAACGTTGTGGTTCTGGGGTGGTTTATGCTTAAGTCATACTCCTCTTTATTTAGGATCCCTAAGGAGCTATCAATATTCAAGCTCTCCATCATTTATCTCCTCATATTTGACAATTATCTTGTTCAAGCTTCCTATATGTACCCTGTTCCTTTAATTATCTCTCAAATTCCTTAACATAAAACTCAGTGGGCTCTATTACCTCCTTCATGCTAACACTAGCGTCAGCACTAGCTTAAAGGAGGTCATAACACTGTGCCCACATCGCCTTCTGCTGCTGCAGAATCCATTACCTGCAGCTCAAAACCCCCCAAAAATCACATACTCACCTCTCATTCCCCACCCAGGGATTCATCAGTGTTCCCTGTGCATCTCTGGAGGAGGTGTGGATCTTGTGCTGAGGCTCCTTTCCACTGTGGATACATACCAGGAGGGCGAATTGAATGTTTGGAGCCCTTTATCGGATGAAAAGACGATCCTAGAAACTGACAAAGTTCGAGGGAGTGGTCCTATATATATATATATATTCGTGTGAAGATTTCTTCTCCACTGGTGACTTTTCCTTTGAGGTATTTTTTTTTTTTCTCTTTTCAATAAGACTTTTGTAGTAAATAATAGACTGTGCAGTTAAAAAGCAGAAAGATTTTTTGTCGCAATCTCTTTTTGGTTGAAAAGATATAACTTTTCGTGGGAGCGCTGTCCTTATTCTTGTGTTTGTATATTTATCTTTGCTTGTTAGTTGGACAGACTAACTTTATAGGATTCTAGCAGCTCCCTTTTGTATACATATACCCTATCCTTCTCTTAGCGCCACAGTAGTCCTACATTGTGTTTACTCTCACCTCTCATTCCGCGGCGAGAACGGCGGCCTGATCCACCGCTTCTGGCTGCCGGGAGCAGAGGGGGACTGGTGGAAAAAAGTGTCCTGTCTCCCTCTGCAATCACTCCAACGACCAGCAGGATCTGACGAGAGGCAAGGTCCTGCTGGTCATGTGACCCAGCAGCACGATCCTCCATGGAGTCCTATGGATGCTCAGGGGACGCGATAGTGCCCAGTATGTTTACTTTACCACTTAATTCTTATTATTTTTCATCTACTTCTATCCTACTTTCTCATCAGGTAGGAACCTTATAGTCCTTATAGTTAAATATGCTCATTTTATACGTGTCCCTGACCTTTAGGTCATCCAAATCCTGAAGGACTGCTTCCTCATATTGCAACTAAAAGGCCTGTCTTATGAATACTGGGGTTAAAACTTAATTTATTTTTCAATGAGGAATGCTTATATTCTGACTCCAAAGTCACTTCTAAACTTTGAGGAACATTCAAAAAGTATTTCTTCAATGTCAAAGGTCTAAAGAAAAATCTTTGGACATGAATATACACATTACATTTATTTAATTTGCTTGAACGGGTGACTTCCAAACCCTTGTATAAAACCTTGATCTCATTATCCTCAAGCACTAGATACATTAAAAATGCTCATTGGTTCCACTTTTTCCTTCTACTGGGTTTTCAATAGACTGTAATTTTTTTATGTTTCCGAAATATTTTTATTGTATGATGATTGCTCTTATCTGCATTTAATCACTGTGCAGCATCCTCATTTGGCTATATACGGAATCGTAATAATAAAAAGGTCTGTTACAGAATAAAAAAAAACACCACTTAAAAAAATTGGGAAACAAAAATTGTCAAAAAACACAAAAAGACGGGCAATTTTTTTTGCTGAAAATGAAAAGAATAAATGGTCTTTAAAAAAATTAGTTAAAAATGATATTATGTTTTTACATTGAATCCTATGGGATTTGCCTGTTTAAACATGTTGAACGGAATCACCGAAAATCAGGGCATTTCACTGACACTTCGTTGCAGTTTGGCGTTCTCTGAATAGAAGACACAATAGTCTTCTATGCTCAGTCTATGGGACAACTTCGGTGCTGCTGAAGAGTGCTGAACTGCGGCGAATTGCACTGTATTTCATTGCCAATTTGCCAGCACTTGGTGATATGACAGCTTAGTGAATAGATGAATCACCATGAAGTTCACCATAAGGTGGCAACTGGAGGTTAGTGAATATCCCTAATGTATTTTATTTATTCATAACTCACATCTTGGCCCATATTCCAGCTCAGCTGGAAATAGAGCCACAAAAGGGTAATTGTGGTACGAGATGTTAACCCATTGCAGCTCCCTATTAGCAGTGTTCTATCAATTGATCAAACCCGTAACTGAACGAGACCCAAGTCACTGCCAGTGCACGTACATCTCTACCACTGGCTGTTCACCGTGAAAACAATACACATGCCCATCATGCCACAGAATGGACAAGTATCGTCACCTTGACATGTCAGTGGTGATGTGTCAGTGTGACGCGTTTTACGCATGTGCATTATGTGGCTGAGGCGTGGCGCAGATACGCATTGTGTGTTTTCTTTGTCTGAAAAAGGTGTGTATATGATATATATATATATATATATATATATATACACAAGCATATACATTTTTTTTCCAGGTGGTTCAGGTAGTGGAAATCTTGATGAGTTCCCTCACTTTTTTCTCAGGACTTGATACCTGAACAAGCTTATCCTTAATTCTGCATCCGAGAATCATCGTTACAAACGCCTCAGCAGCATGAAACCTAAACATTACACTTACCTGCCGGAGACACCTAAATAAATTCCCCAATTCTCAATTCGGCTTTTTTCCAAGCCTTTCGAATGCTAGTATTGAAGTCAAAATATTGAATACATGATTTGTATATGTAATAGGTGGCACATTGCCAGAGGCAAATGTGTTTGATAGCGAAATCACAGACGGTATTCAGTGTATGATTTTCTACCATTAAACAAATGACTTTGATTTGCATTTGAAGTTGTATATTTGCAAAGCAAAGCTCTGCAATGCTTAAGGGATTATTACGTGTAAATATTAGTAATAACATTTACTCTCGTGTTTTACATAAAAGCACACTTTGCAGGACCTAAAGGGATTTCATAGCTGAGAGACAAAGAATATGCTTTAAATATTTTGAATATTGGTTCAGTTTTATTCTGTTGCAAGCATTTCGAGTTGCATGTTAAGTGATATATTGATTTTTCTGAGTACAATCCATCTGAGTCTGCTAGAAAGATTAAAGGAACACTTAATGCACCATAAGTTATTGGCACTGTCCTCACTCCCAACACACAGTTGTTTTAACATGTGTTGTATCTCTCACTACAGGGCTCTAAATTGCCTCAAAATGCAACATCAGCACAAGAACTGTGCACTGGGAGCATTATGAGATGGGTTTCCATGGCTAAGCAGCTGTTGGAGCTGTACACAAGCTGAGAACATCAAGATAAGCAAAGCCAAGTGTCAGCAAGATCATTGTATAGCACAATTTTAGACCTTTTTCTCAATACTACTATAGAAAATGTGCAGAGCCAATTAAAAAATAAACACTTCTAAATATCTGCCTGCTATGAACCTGTAGGTGATCCCCCACAAACTCAGACCTTTGAAGAAGAATGTCAAAATAAGGTTCACGCCATACTATGGCATTAAGATACAAAAAAACTAAAAAAGTAGGGGCTCTATTACATTCCTCGCGCATCGGTTTTGCCTGCACGCAAATACACATTTGTGCGAGGACAAAACCATTTGCGCAGAACGTCGTATTACGACATTAGTGCAAACGATGCGCATTAACGACCAACACAAGTGACCCTGCGCGAACCCAGCGTGAGCGCAAGTTCGTGCGCGCATCCCATACTTAACATTGTGAGCGCCAATGTGTTAGTGCGCTAGTACGCGGATGGTATTCCAATCTTCGAGCAACGAAAGTTTGCGCGCATTTTCGTAACATCTTTGAAAAGCAGGTGGTAACTGTAAATGTGATCGTTCTGGGCTAAACGAAATACACCAGCATGAAAAAAAAAATACAGCACAGTACAGTTACATATTCTACACATACCCAAACATTAAAATTTCTAAATTGTGTCGTTGTAAATTTTTTCTTTTTTTGGCTGGTGGTTGTTAATTTTTTTTTCCTTTTTTTTTTAGTTTGTAAATATTTTATTGGAAATGGGTGATTGATGTTGGCTGATTCCCGTGACAAATCCCGTGACAAAACAGTCTGCCCACCGATTCCTGCACGCAACGTTCATTTCATGCGCTGCGGAATATGCTGGCGCTGCAGAATATGCTGGCGCTTTATAAATAAATAATAATAATAATTTGCGAACGGCTTTGCGCACGAAAAATCTTGAAGGAAGAAAAAATGCGCTCTGATCGTAATACCACGTTAATTTTCGCGCGATAAAATTTTTTTTTCGTGCGCAAAAATAATTGCGCTGCGTGAGCGCAATTGCGCAGAGAATGTAATAGGGTCCAAGGTTTTTACAATAGACATTGCTATTCCGCTAAATATAACAAAAGAGATAACTTGGAATATTTTTTCAAAATATTGGACCTATCAATTTAGTGAAAATGCTCTCTTCTTCTGATACAGCTCTACGGTAAACTGTAGATTTCTTGCTAAAGCTCATTACTGTATGGTAGACCAAAAATGGAAAGTTTAAGGCTAGGGTCAGACTGAGGCAGTGCGAACGCGCGTTCTGGCGCACTTAATTACGGCCGCACTAGCAGCAGATGCCGGGCAATGACGGCCAATATACGATGTACGGTCGCACAAAAGTCCAGCTGCGCAACGCAAGTGGAAAATGAACGCATTTTTTCGAGAACGTTAAACCACTAGTACTGACGTACAGAGTGCGCTGCGTCCGCTAGCGGCGTGTGTGTGTGATTAGGAGACGTCAGACGCTGCTAATGTCCGGCCAACATAACGTCCAGATGCAAAAAGGGTTTTATTGATGATCCGTACAAAATCACGGATGAAACTGCGCATAGTATGACCGCTATTGCGTATTCCATGAAAAAATACGTCCATTCTTCGAACGCACATTTTCACGGACAACGTGAAAAATGCGTTAGTCTGACCCTAGCCTTAATTACAACACCAGATGGCTGTGACAAAACACCTCAAACAAATACTCCCCAAAATATAAAGATTGACCAGCATTAGATGAATTGTATGCCCTTGTATGTTGTATGGCCTCCCTATTTTTTCTACTTTCTTATTCCATCTTTGTGAAGACGGTCTCAGAAGTAGTGTTATGTGCAGACATTTTTCCCATTTTGTTTCTTTGAGAGTTTGTCTAGAAACGAAAAATAAAAAGACAAGGCACTTTATACTAATTATTATGAATGAACCTTCTAAATTGTAAGGTGAAAGGGATTAAAGGAAAACTTAAGGAATACTTTGAGGGATTTCTATGAAAAACCATGTTACGTGGCTTTCTTCATGTGGTGCATTTAAGGAAACACATGTTCCCATTCCATTTTGTATTGTAAAGGTCATAAAAAACCACAAATTTGAGGTGATGTGATCTGGAAGTTGGATTATTGCATGATCATTTTGCTTTGATATTACACTTTATTTGTAGTGGTTTATTCACTTTACTTGGTGTTGTCTCTGATAATTGCTCCCTTCGAACTAGGGAATGGGGAATTTATGAGATGAACCCTGAAAGAGAAAAAGAGAGCTATCCTAAAGACATAATTGGTCTCCCAGATGAAAATGGTAACCTTAATGACATAATGATATGAAAATACTTGTATTGTTTTACATGATCCAGTTCTCTTTGAATAAGAGTGAATACATATAACAATATTTTAACATTATGTAAAGTTCCTTTACTTTTGATGCACTCATCCTTTGGTTCTTTTCAAAAAACGTTCGAAAAACGTTAAAACATACGAACCTCAATGGCAAAAACCCACAAACAATTTAGTACTTCAATCCACTCTGTACAAAATCACTTAATTTTCCTGATCCCTTTCTTCCAAATCGATATATTTTTGTCATGGAAAATAAAATTTAGTAAGATGTACTTACACCAGTGTTAATTTTGATAACAAATTTTGATTTACAGGGTTATTCAGAATGTTGCCAACATTTCGGTGCCCTTTCGTTCCCTGCACTTCGGAGTGATTCTGCGATTCTAGTTTGCCGACTCTGTAGTGTAATCAAGTACAACCGCAGGGTTCCCAAAGCACAGGGAATACCCGCTGCAAACCCGACGAACACTCACCGAAAATCTCTAGAAACCGAAAATGCAGATAACACGCCAAACACGCCGGAAAAAGCCAAAGAGCTGCCGATCAAAGCACAGATCAGCCACCGGAAAAAGCCGACAAGCTGACAAACAGGGTAAAAAAAAAAAAAAAAACAGTACACTTGAAAGTTTCAAAATTGAAACGCTGTTTGCAAAAAAACTACTGAACAAAAATGTCTGGAATTTACATATAAGGTCCTATGAATTATAATTAGAAGGTCTGTTACAGAAAAAATAAAATATGCTTTAAAAAAGCCAAAAAGCAGAAAAATAAAATTTGCCGAAAAAATCCCCAAAAATGGCTAAAAGATCCTAAAAAAATCTATAAATAAAGAGACTTTTTACTGCAGAATAAAATGATAAACAGTTTATTGAATTAAAATGGGAATATTTTTAGCATTGAAGCCTATGGGATTTGCCTGAATAAACCTGTTCGAATTAAACCACCGAACAGCAGGGAATTCTTGGCAAATTTTCACTGCTGTTCGGTGCTCTCTGAATAAATAAACCATTGCTTCTCTATAGGGGATTTCACTACTGTCGAACAGCACCGTAGGTGCAGGCAATTTGCCAAAATTTAGCGAACTGCCTGCTCTCTGAACAGCTAAATTGCCCCGAAATGTCGCCGTATGCTGAATTTCTGTGTCCGGTTGCCTTTCAGTGACATTTTGGACCTCTCTGAATAACCCCTATAGTTTTAGTCTTACTTTTTTGAATAAAATAGCATTTAATTTTAGTCAAATTTTAGTCATCTAATTTTAGTCTAGTGTTAGTCGACTAAAATCTACTGTTTCTCCGCGTTTTCTACGCGTTTCTCCAGTCACAATGCTGGCTTCATCAGCTGACTCCACCCAGTACCCTTGCGGATATAAAGACATTATGGACTTTTGAACATTTAAAGGCAATGTCATTTATATTTGTCTTTTAATAACCCAGCAGCGACGGGCACACAACATCATAATTAGAATACACCTTAGTATACAGATAGGAATATAGTAAGCTATCACCATTTATCCTGTCTTCATTTTGTCTGCGTGGACACACAATCCGCCCAGACGGACACTGATACATGCTGACATATCTCCATTCTGTACCATTTATCTGTACCACTTATCCGCAAAGGCATAATCTCCCAGACAGACCCTGGTGTATGTGATATATACAACCAACCCGATTCAATTTTAGCGAGCAGCGCCAGATAAAGTCACTCCATTGAACATATAAATAATATTTAGTTGACTAAATCTAGACTAAAATTTTTAGTCGACAAAATTAACACAATTACACAAACTGTAATAAAGCATATCTAAATTAAGGAAGACCATCATAAGATGTTTATAAATGTGGTTACACGATTGCTTGTGAAAAAGTGTGTTTGCTACAGTTACATAGTTACATAGGCTGAAAAAAGACATGCGTCCATCGGGTTCAGCCTCTCACACAACACCTACTGCTGTTCACCAGAATACTTTAGATATTAAAAAAGTAAATATTGAATTAAAAGCAAAAACTGTCTCTTGTATATCTGCTTCCATAGAGACTCAAAGGGTTCTATTACATTCTTCGTGCAAAAATGTGCGCGTGCGCAAAAACGCATTAACGCAAGGGGAAAAACCCTTTGCGCTGACTGTCAAATTACGACGTTTGCGCACAAAATGAGCGTTAACGTCTAACACAAGTTACCCTGCGTGAGCGAAAGTTCGTTCGCGCATCCCATACTTAACATTGTGAGCGCAAATGCGTTTGTGCGCTGGCACGCGGCTGGTATTACAATCGATGCACAACTTTTTACGAACGACGTTTGCGCACATAATTTTAACGTCTTTGAAAAGCTGGTGGTAACTGCAAATCTGAATGTTCTGGCCGAAACGAAATACACCAGCACGAAAAAAAATAATACAGCACAGTAAAGTTACACATTCTACACATACCCAAACAATAAAATTGACTGGTTGTGCGTGTTTTTTTTATTGCTGCAGCATATATACTCAGATTGATTTTGGCAGGTGCAAAAACTGAACGGGAGACAATTGTGGTTCTTAATTCTGATTGGCTGAATCGCGTGAAAAAACAGTCTGCCCACCGATTCCTGCGCACAGCGTTAATTTGCGCTCGTTTTTGCGCATCTTTTTTACACGCAATATTTTTTGATGGATGAAAAAATGCACTCAGATCATAATACTTGCGTTAATTTACACGCGTTAACGTTTAACGCTGCGCGCAAAAGAAATTGCGCTGCGCATACGAATTTAAGCGGAGAATGTAATAGAGCCCAAAGACTTTCCAGTACCTACATAGAGTCCAAAAATCTGCTTATGTTCAGATACATGATCTTAAATTTTATATACTTCTGTGCTAAGGGCTTAATTTCTCAGTGTACTCACTTACATAATAAAGCTTCATAATTATATCTTCCATGACACATGGTGATGTCATCAGCTGAGATGTATAGATGATCTCTGCCTCAGGTTAAAAGCAAACAAAATCTGAATAATCTGTTACAACAACTATTACACTTTCCATTTTTAAATCTAAGGCTAGGGTCAGAGTGGGGCAGTCGGAACGCGCGTGCAGGCGCACTAAATCACGGCGGCAGTAGCAGCACATAACGGCCAATGACGGCCAATATACGCAGTACGTGCGTACGAAAGTGCGCCGACACCACGCAACCAGCAAATGAACGCATTTTTCTCAGAACGTGAAACCGCTGCTACTGACGTACAGAGTGCGCTGCGGCCGCATGGCAGCGTGTGTGCGTGATTAGGAGACGTCAGACGCTGCTAGTGTGCGGCCTACATAACGTTCAAACAGCCGGATTTCCCTAGACTTCTTTTTACCCCACCGTCATGAAATACGTCCAGAATTGCGCATCGTCTGACCACTTAAGCGTATTCCGTGAAAAAATGCGTGCGCACGCATCGACGTACATTTTGACGGTGGCCGCAGAAAATGCGCTCATCTGTCCCTAGCCTAAGATATATACTCCATTGTTCATGGACTTGATTGCACTTCCAACCAACTTTGGCTTCTAGGAACCATAGCAAACTACATATTTTCTCAAGACAGGTTTGGGTAAACAATTTTCCAGATAGTGTTAGCATATATTTATTGCTTTTACCTCTCAGAATAAAATCATATTGTCTTAAAGTAAACAAACAATTTGTAGTCTCTGCTACTGTGCAAAGATTATTTTTTTGTATTCTTGGATTTTAATATATTTTCTTGAAATATTTCTTTAGTGATTTCATTGAGGAAAAAAGGTTAAATATGCACATATGAGGTGATCAACTTAAAATGAAAGAGGATAATGCAATAACGTTTGTTTGATGAAAGTGATTGGCAACATGCATGATTACATATACCTGCTGCTTAATCAGATGTTTGCCCCATAAATATCTATTTAATGTAGATACAGTAAGTCTGTATTTCTAAGGAGTTAAATGTAGGGATTTTACAAAGCTAGTAACAGGAAGTCTAAAGTTTGCAATATTAAAAGGGACACTCTACTAATTGTACCCAATTTATTGACTGGTCACAGTCCCTTGAGCTCCCTGCTCCCTCTCCCCACTCTGAAGGGAGTTCAGAGGGCTGAATCAGCCCTTCAAATGCACGGGGTTGGACCTGCCCAGAACACAATGCTGAGCTCAAGTTCCGGGGCTCCAGATGTTTTGGAAAAATGGCCCACATTGGCTCTCAATGCCTTTTAGCATTGAGAGCTACTGGATTGACTGGAGCACCCAGCCCTCCTGCAGTCACATGACATGCTGCAGCGCTCGCACACAATTATATAAAGCTTGCTAATAGTAACCAGTTGTGAAACTCTCATCCGACAGCATTCTTTAGCCCAGTGGTTCCCAAGCTTTTTGGGGCTGCCGACCCCCTTGGCTTCCAGTCCACATCCCTAGTGACCCCATACAGACATACACCTTATTTTTGGTAATATGTGCACTGTAAATTAAAAACAAGAATCTAATGTAACACACTTGTACCCTCCCCCTTTTTTCTTAATGCTCCTGTGGATCTTTCTAGTGCCCCCAAGTGGGGTGGTGCTGCCCACTTTGAGAATGACTGCTCTAGTCTAATCAATGCCTGTACGGTGTCGGTGACTGCCACCGTGCACAGTTAAGTTGCAGTTTAGGCAAACCTCATGTGATAAGATATTGCATTGAACCTTATGAGCATAAATCGCCTACTGATGACCGGTTCGGACGCAGGGAGACAATAAATACTCAAAAAATACGCAAACACATAACTGTGGAATAATATATATATTTATTATATATAGGCCACAGCTAAAAACTCCACACAATAACCCACCACCATGACATAACCATTCCCATAACAAAATGAAAACAATAACCCTGTGCTGAAAGAGGACTCCCCACAACCACCACACACCTCCAAACCAACCAATCAACCAATCACCGAAAAACTTCCCAACCCCCAACCATCTGACCAAAGTTATCCTAACTAAAAAGGAACCCCTAGCCAGCACTGCATACAAGCCCACGCCACGAGCTCCTCACATAAACCCCTTATGGGAGAGCTCCCCCACCAAGAAAAAACAGGGCTTGTTCAATCCCCTCCTTGAGTCCCAGGATGAACAGATCCTTGCCCACATCCGTCAGGTGAACGCCATCCGCCATAAAATAACACTCCGCATCCTCCTCTTCAAAGGGTAGATGTCGCACCACCACACCATCCATCCGCCTCACAAACCTTCCCATGCAGCGATTCAGCCTGATCCGGCAAAGCCGCACCGCCTCCTCATTCTCAGCTTGCTCCCACACCATCCTTGGCATCACCTCGGACCAAACCACTAAACCATCCAAATCGTTCCCTCCCATGTGAACCACCAGCACATGTGGAACTTCACCGTGCCTAAGGGCACCCAAAACCGTCGGCTTAAACTCCTCCCATAGGAGTCCACGGATTCCAAACCACTGTACCCGTGTTGCCGACCCAAGCAGACCCATCTGTACTCCAGATGATCGCACCAACGCCCTTCTTCTCGCCCAAAAAATCAGCGAGTCTCCAATGATCCACACAACTCTTGAAGGATCTGCAAAAACAAAAACAAATTACCAACATCTCCACCACACAAAATACTTTAAAAGAAAAAACTCCCCACCAAACCACCACACAACCCACCAAATAAACCATGAGCATATTACCTGTAAAGAAAAACATAACATAAACAAACACCATACTCCTCGCCTCCAAATACTCCAAACCCCCACACTCCTCCCCAAACAACCAACAAATTTACAAAGATAAAATAGAATAAATATATATAATCCGTATAAAAGGTATAATTCATATTCCATGTATAAGTTTGATATTTTTCATATTTCAAAATTTCTCTTTTTCTTTTTTTAAATTGAAAAAACATAACATGACAGATCATACAGCAAACTGTTCTCCACATTACCTCCCAGCCTTAATAAGTGTTTTCAAAATTCATAACACCAAACCAGGACGAACGTAAGACTGAAAAGCCCATGAGTTCCATCTTCCCAATTCTTGAATTTCCGTTGCCGACAAACCCAACCTTGAAGCTTCTGTTGCTGCCCCAATACGAAAAGAGTGAGAACCAAATTCCTTCGGATTTCTCCCTAAACTCAACAAACCCTTCTTAAAAATGGAAACAAACTGATACCTCGATAAAGCCGACCCGTCCCGTAACATAAAAAGGCCACACCAGACTCCACCCGTACCTCCAAAAATTCTTTAACGTTCTTCACTGGACAAACCACACAGTTATCCACACTGAATAAACCAACTCTACCCCCCCTACCCAACTGATCAGTCTTGGAGTTAGCAACCCAAATAACCAGTTCATTAACTCCCAACCAAACCGCATCAGCTCCCAAACCACCACCACCTCTCCTAGAATTACACACCAGCTCGCCCACTAGAAATGCCCCAAAAAACCCCAAACAAAAAGCCGCCCTCATAAGCAGAACCTCATAAGGTGAAGAACAAAAATTCCCAACAAAAACCCATAGACCCTCCAATAATTGTCTCGAAACTGGACGCCCGAGCAGTCCACCCTGCACTTCCCCTTCACATAACCCCGAACTGCACATCTGATAACAAAATCCTTAGTGACATCTCTTTTCCCTGATACCTGAAAAAGGAAAGCCAAGGCAGCTAAAGACTGTCAAACCACTCCAGGAGATGCACTTGACTCAAATAACCGAATGAGGTATGCCCTGAGCAGACTTTCCTCATCCAACCCACCCACTGAAACGTACCTGAACAGTTCAGCCAATGCTTCCCAATCCCTCCATACTCGCGAGTAGGCCTTCCAAGAGGACTCAGACAAAGAACCTCTCACCCATCTTCCAAAAATTCCAAGCCTAGCTGCCAAAGGTCCTCCGGACAAGGGGTGCCCACCTCCTCCGCCAACGGAGCCAGGGAACAAAACTTGTCCCACTGAAAACAAGACAAAGCATCCTCCACTGAGTTAAGATGACCCGGAACATGCCTCGCCCTGCATAAAACATTAAACTTAAGACACATCAACGCAAACCTTTTCAGCAATCTGATGACTGGCAATGATGAAGCCGACAAAGAATTAACCGCCGACACCACCGCCATGTTGTCAGAACAGAACAGAATCCTTCTCCCCTCCAGAGCACCTCCCCACAGCTCCAAGGCCACCACTAATCGAAACAACTCCAAAAATGACAAATTCCGCACCAAGGAAGATGCCAACCAACTATCAGGCCAACGAGAAGCACACCAACATCCCCCAAAATATACCCCAAAACCAACACCTCCCGAGGCGTCCGTGAAAAATTCCAGTTCCTTCGCCAAAACCTCTTTCGAAGGGAATATGGCCACCCCATTTAACAAAACCAAAAAGGATCTCCACACTTCCAAATCTTCCGTCATTGCACCAGATATTTTAACAAAGTGATGACCTTCCCGAATACCCCGTGTCTCCAAAGCCAATCCACGTAAAAAGACTCTTCCAGAATGACCCTGCATGCAAAATTCAAATGACCAATCAGCGATTGTAGCTCTCTCAACTGTAATTTCTTAACCGACAGGGCCCCTTCTACTTGCCTCAAAGCTTCCACCACTTTTTTCACAGGTAAACGACACTCACCCTTTACTGAATCAATCTCAATTCCCAAGAAAGTGATAACTGATGCTGGACCTTCAATTTTATCAGAAGCCAAAGGAACAGCAAATCGGTGTGCCACCCACTGAAAAGACCGAAGAATGTGCAGACACTCTCCTGTCCCTTCCCTTCCCACGCACAAAAAATCATCCAGATAATGAGTCAGTTTATCCGACCCTGCCACTTCACGGCCCACCCATTCCAAAAATGTACTGAAACACTCAAAAAAGGAACAGGAAATGGAACAACCCATAGGCAAACATAGATCCACATAAAATTCGCCTTCAAACCAAAATCCCAGAAGATGATGACACGAAGGATGAATAGGTAATAGCCGGAAAGCCAACTCACTATCCACCTTAACCATCAAAGCCCCCTTTCCTGCATCACGGACCAAACTGACCGCAGAATCAAATGACACGTACGATAACGAGGCCAACTCCTCACCAATATCATCATTCACCGATCCCCCCTGTGGAAAGGATAAATGATGAATCAAACGAAACTCTCCTGCCTTCCGCTTCAGCACAACCCCCAAAGGGGATATCCTCAAATCCCGCACCGGAGGAGACAAGAATGGACCTGCCATCCTACCAGCCCCAATCTCCTTAAACACCTTCTGCCGAACTACCTCCGGATACACTCTAGCCGACTTCAAATTTCTTAACTTGCCACCCCCTGGCCTTACCACAAAAGGAATCCAAAAACCAACACCAAAACCGTCTCGTAAAAACTCTGCATCTCTGTCTTCCGTAAAGCCTTAGCCACGGTAACATCACGTTGAGTTTCACTGGGGAAGCTCCCCTCTCCAGACCCTCCAAAAGGCAGACCTCCTTGTCTTGCCCTCTTAAAATATCTGGACAATGAATGCGATCCTCCACAATTTGAACATTCGTGCTTGTACCTGCACCCCGCACCAAATTTGCACTGATCCTCGTTAAACTGCCAGCACGATCCCTTTTTAACACCTGCCGGTGGGGAACTGACCCCTCCCCCACTGGCTCCCCCTGGAAAGGGCAACGCCTTTTGTGCCCCATCAAACGCAACCACAGCCTAATGTCCATTTGATCCCACCCCATGCCTGGGTGAGCCGCCAAACGTTGCATAAACTGCTCATCGTATTTCCACCACACCCAACCACCATAAATCCGATAAGCCTCCCAAATTCCATCCACATAACAAAAAAGACCCGAACAGTGCTGTGGACTCTTCTCCCCAACCACACTTGCCAAAATACAAAAAGCCCGGAGCCAATTCTTGAATGTCTTGGGAATCCTCCGAAACCTCTTTTTCCTTTCCTCCTCTTCCTTTAAACCGTCCTTAGACGAATCATCTTTTACCCCAGCCACTTCATCCAACAGAAGCAGGGAAAAAGGTTCCACATACATCTTTCACCCCGCCATATGCCTTCTTTAACCTCCTGTTTCAAATGAAACCCCAAAGGCCCAGAAAATGACACGTAAGCACATCCGCCACATCCGCCACCCATGCAAACTCACAGAGTGAACCCACATCGCCACTCTGCCCTCTTGAAGCCATAACTTCACCCCCAAGAGCTTCACCAGCTCTCACAACTGGCCCACCTGCACCCTTCCATGCTTGAGCCAAATCCACACCCTGGTTCACACCCCTTGGTGAAACCGACCAAGCCTCAAAGGCCCCCTGTAAAAAAGACATGAAAGAACTCACATCACCACCATTTCCGTTACCTGTTGTCACACGAGGTCCACCCGAACTTCCTGGAACCTCCTGTGCCACAGTTTTCGAACCTCCTGCACCAACTCCACCAACTCCAGCAGCCTGGAAACCACCAACCAGCTGTGGACTCCTCTCCCGAACCATTGGAACTGTGGACGAAAAAACATTTGTGCGATGAGCCCCAGAACCCGCAATACCAAAATTATTAACTCGCTCCCTCACACCAACAACCGGAGCCCCATCATCTCCACCAACTGAACACCAATTTACTTTGAGCTCCTGAGTGAGCTCATGCCGCACACCACAACCTGTGCCACACCACCGTCCACATCCTTATCCACCAACTGTCTTACCGCCGAAACATCAGTCCCTGAGACAGCCCTTGCTCCTCCTCTGGGACCCCTGGCGTACCACCGAACTCTTCTTCTCCCCGAGGAACTCCTCGACCTCCGCACTCCTTCTCTCCTGGTAGAGCTCACCACACCACCCCTCCGACCAGAAGGATCCTTAGCCCCCGATACCGGCCTCGAGCTTCTACCTTCCCCACGTCTGGAAGCGCTCACGCCAGCCTCATTCCCAACTGCGTCACCACCAGCCAACATCCGCTGAACCAACCGTCCACAGCCTCTCACAGCCTCCAATCTCAACCTCTCGGCCACCAATACACCACTGGATTCGCCTCCCGGACTGAACCACTCTGGAGGCCTCGAAATCCTGGCAGGCCGAGATCCCCCTTCCAATTCTGCCGCCAACACCTCCGACAGGCTTCTACTGGCCCACACCACGATGCCTAGCCGCCTCCCGCACTTCCTCCAATTGCGACTCCAGTTCACCGCCTTCCGCCATTCACCAAAACAATTTTTTAAGGCAAAAAAAAACAAAAAACACCGCTCTCTGACGCAGCACAGATTTTAACCGCTCTACCTCAGGAGAAAAAGGCGCGCAGAGCCTCTCCACATGTGCCTTAAGTAACCTCCTGGTGACTCCTCCCACACCTCTCCCGCTCAATCTCCTCACGCGCTGCAAAACCTTCTAGAAAAATCCTCCCTGCGTCCTGGCATCAGAGGCAACTCAAGGGCCCTACGCCTTAGGTGCTTCAGGCCTTCATTAGATGAAAAAGACTGGAATCAGTCATAATTACCACAGCTTTACCACCTGCAAGTGTAACAATATAAACAGGACAAAAAACAAAATATATGAGGAACTGGTATAATTTCTGATTATCGATTGTATTATGTGATATACAAATGTGGAAAAAAAATTATGGGTCATATTACATACTTGGTGCTAACTTAACCAGAGCAGTTGTAAACTTAAAACCATATTACATAGTTGGTGCTAACTTAACCAGAGCTGTTGTAAACTTAAAACCTCCATAGGCTATAATGGCTCTGGGAAGTTAGCACTAACTATGTAATATGGTTTTAAGTTTACAACTGCTCTGGTTAAGTTAGCACCAACTATGGAATATGGCCCTTTATCTTTAAGAGAAACTACCGTATTTTTCGCTCCATAAGATGCACTTTTCTCCCCCCAAAAAGTGGGGGGAAAAGTGGGTGCGTCTTATGGAGCGAATGCCCCATGATATGCCTCAGCTCACCTGTCGCCGCCGTGTTAGGCTCCCTCTGAGCGTGCGTCTGGCGGCAGGAAGCTTGGGCACTCGCCTGGGGGAGCCACGTGACCACGATCTCGCGAGATCGCGGTCACGTGGCTCCCCCAGGCGAGTGCCCAAGCTTCCTGCCGACCGGACGCACGCTCAGAGGGAGCCTAACGCGGCGGCGACAGGTGAGCTGAGGCATATCCATGAGCTGCTGGGGCACATCCATGAGCTGCTGGGGCACATCCATGAGCGAGCTGGGGCACATCCATGAGCGAGCTGGGGCAAATCCATGAGCGAGCTGGGGCATATCCATGTGCTGGGGCATTACCCATGTGCTGGGGCAATATCCATAAGTTGTGGGGCAAATCCATGTGCTGGGGCATATCCATGAGCTGGGGCATATCCATGAGCTGGGGGGCATATCCATAAGTTGGGGGGCAAATCCATGTGCTGGGGCAAATCCATGTGCTGGGGCATATCCATGTGCTGGGGCATATCCATGAGCTGGGGGACAGTATCCATGAGCTGGGGACAGTATCCATGAGCTGGGGGGCAGTATCTATGAACTGGGGGCAGTATCCATGAGCTGGGGGACAGTATCCATGAGCTGGGGGCAGTATCCATGAGCTGGGGGACAGTATCCATGAGCTGGGGACAGTATCCATGAGCTGGGGGGCAGTATCCATGAGCTGGGGGCAGTATCCATGAGCTGGGGGGCAGTATCCATGAGCTGGGGACAGTATCCATGAGCTGGGGGGCAGTATCCATGAACTGGGGGCAGTATCCATGAGCTGGGGGACAGTATCCATGAGCTGGGGGACAGTATCCATGAGCTGGGGGGCAGTATCCATGAGCTGGGGGCAGTATCCATGAGCTGGGGCAGTATATCCATGAGAGGAGCTGGGGCAATATCCATTATTACACTATTTGATTTCAGAATATTTATTTTCCTGTTTTCCTCCCCTAAAAACTAGGTGCGTCTTATGGTCAGGTGCGTCTTATGGAGCGAAAAATACGGTATATGGATAAAGTCTTGCTTTCTCACTATCTGACCTTTTTGGTTTGCATGTGTCAGATTTGGCTGGACTGCACCTCATGTGTCTATTCATGAAAAGTTGAGCTGTATCAAAATCAGATGCGATTGTGCTGTTTATTCTATTCATAACATGGTAATTTGGCTAATTACCCTGTTTATTGCGTCTGGGGTGGCTGTTAAATTGCAATGACAGAGCGAGGACAGAAACCCATATAGTTCTAGTTTACTTAATAAGCATTTCCAGTGTGGAAATGCTATTCTGCATACATTTAAGCATAAAATAAAGAAACAAATCTAGTGATACTCTGCCTCTGCCTATGTGCATGTCTGGGGTTTACTGTCAGATTCATATTTATTGGGTTTAACACTTTAAGGACCAAGGATCTTTAAATTCAATGCATTTATGATGGAACAGTTACATCATTGGTCCTTAAGGGGGTAAGTAAGACTCACATTTATGGTATGTACAGTAAGATGCATATTTGCGGATTTACAGTAAGGCTCACATTTATGGAATTTACTGTGCAACTTGTATTTATGGTATTTACAGCAAGACTCTACTGTTACCTTTGTTTGACTGGCAGACTTGTCCGGCCTGTCGATATGCAATTGTTTATCTGCCAAATCCATAAATAATAAATGTTTAAAATGTGCAATGAGCAATCTTCATATAGTAAGAGCTGCACCATTACATAAAACAAAGCTACAAGCATCGAAGAAGCACCTTTTGGGCACTTTCTGGAGGCCCAGAATCAAACGAAATTTGTTTGCAATAAACAAATTTAATTTGCAATTACAAAGCATAGCCCCAGATACTGTTAACATGATCTCAAGCTGCTGAGTCTGCTACCGATGACAGTGTATACACGGTCAGCGGTAGTGTATGGGTTAACCAAATTTAGCTGAGCGGAAATATCCAAACATGCAGGTCTATTCACTTAAGGGGAAACTCAGGAGAATGACTGGAGAAGTGAAAATTCTAGGTCAAAATAGCCAAACCAGAGCAATTTTCCTATTTATCTCACTTTCCAAATCGGCTATTTGGTCTAGATTGTTCACTTCTCCTGCCAGTTCTCCTGAGTTTCACCTTTTAGTGAATAGACTTGAAGGACATTTACATTCAGAGCTTAGTAAACAGACCTTTCTGTAAACCATTTCAGCATATTCAGATTGACTCAGGCTCCCTCACTGGAGGAAATCTAATAAGAATACACCGTACTGATCTATTTTACATTTACAGTGTAAGATGAAGTATCACTATTAAGTCATCTGTTTTAAATGTACTGATAGTCTTATTAGCAAAGTTTTGCATTGTAATGCATAGCGAGCCCTCTAGCACTCAGATGATTAATCCAAACTAAAGGAATTGATCATAGTGATATTCATTTGCATTCATTTATAGAAAGAGTAAGTACCGCTCAGTACTAGCCATGGATATTTTTTGTTGAAAATGCACATTTTCAATTGAAGATTTCAGTGGGAAAAAAAAGAGTAGTTCATTGAATTAAACAGACATCTGGCTACTCATTTATTTTTTGAATTCTGATTACAAGAGGTCATGTATTGTAAAAATGTCAGCAGTTCTTGCGCAGAAGCTAAATGATTCTTGTTCTTAGCAGAACATATCCGCTTGATTAATGTTGGACTGTGTTCAACAATATCAAGCAATTGCATATGGTGTCAGATAGTTTTGTTTGATAAATGTGGCTCATTCAATGTATTCTAGAATAAATTGAATGCTTTATATGTAAAGAAAAAATATACTGTATGTCTAATATGTACACTGGGATTTAGCCTGCCCCTAGTAAAAGTGGTAGTGATGATTGGAAGCTAATGTGAGCAGGGTTCTCGTTTCCTATCGTTCTCTTTATGTCGAACTTGTTTGATGATTTTATGTTTGTTTTGTCCTACCCATTGCACATCACTGTGGACATTGTTGACGTTTTATACGTAATTGTAATTAATGGGGCTAACCTTGGTGAACCAGTTTTTGGCAAGTACAAGCCGGTTAGGTGTAGGCAGGGGAGGCAGAGCCTCACCTATCACAAAACCTAAATGGTGCTTGTTACAGCATGAGACTGGAGAAAGGAAGACCTAAAATGTAATAGAGGGAGGGGGAAGGGCATCAAAATAATTTTTACCTCTGTGCCCAAAAATTGTTGCACTAGCCATGTTCACAGACTTTGCCATCCCAGCTATTGACCTCACTGCATTTCCTGGTACACATAGCCCTTTTATTTGTAAACAAAACTATACAATCAAATCCCATCATTTTATTATTTTTTATACAATATTAACCTTTTCGCTGCTGAGCCATTTCACACCTGTGTGCTGAGCTAATTTTTACCGGTTTCGCGCATCATGTTTAAACGTGTTTTCAAGCCATATTTTATTATATGACCCAGACATATTATATATCGTTCTTTCCAGCAGACTTGGCAGATTCATAATATATCAATATTATATGTATATGTCATGACCTATCTGAATATTATAACAAAAAATGCAATAAAATTTTAATTTTCAATAATTTACAATGTGTAAAGTGGTTTTTTTTCACATGCGAGCGTTCGCGGTTATATTTTTTATGAGTTGCGCTTGTTAAAAAAATTAGAAATAGGGCCTCGTTACATTTATTTTGGGGGAAATGACGCTATTTTTAACAAACGTACCCCATACAAAAATCGTTAGTGCAGCATCATTATTCACATTATAAATTAAATGGGAACACTATTGCTGCATTAACAAAACCCAAAAAACTGTTTATTTTTTGATTATTTATTTTTTTAATAGTTTATTGTTTTCATTTTTCATTTTTATTTTTTTTAAAACATAAAACATTAACCCCTAGCTGCCACGGATCGGGAGATAGGGGGTCCAATGAACCATCTATCTCCACCATTGGTGGCAGCTAGGGGTTAACTCCAAAACTGACATCATCGCGCTATGCACGATGACGCCAGTCATCAGGGGGAGTTCCCGGAAGCTTGGCCAACATCCAAGATGTCGGCCAGCTCCGGGAGAGGATCACGATCCGGCGCTTTTTGGCGCAGAATCGTGATCCGGCCCCCAAGGGGTTAAAGCCAGCCACAGTTTGGAAGGGCAGGCTGTGCCCTTCCAAACGGTGCCTGCCTTTAGCTGCTGCCCCCGGCCGATCGGGAGGGAGGTGCAAAGGACCTCCCCTCCCTCCCTTTCAGGCACCTTCCCCGCACTCGCAGGGGGGGTGCCTGCAATAGATGTCATCGCGCTAGCGCAATGACATCTATTGTCCCCGCCGTGTCCCGGAGTGCTGGGCTGACATCAAGATGTCAGCCCGCACCAGATGGCGCAGCAATCGGCCGGAATCCCGGCTGATTGCTGCCTCCTGTGCTAGGACGCGCTCAGCGCGTCCATAGCACAGGAGAACCACTTGGCTGGACGCGCTGAGAGCGTCCTTAGCAGCCAAGTGGTTAAAAAGTAATTTCTGGAAAGGAACAGCAAAGATTCTATAATGTAAAAAATAAAAAATCGAAGGAGAATTTTTTTATTTTAGTACATCTTTACCATTTTGTGGACACGTTTAACAGAACAATGATTTGCTAATTTGAGACTCCATTTTGTTTTTATTCTGTCTTCTAATTTGGCACATGCTCATTCAATAGCTTGCTATATTTTATCAGTACACTACTAGGTAAATGTCTTCTTTGATAATGGGAAGTAAAGAAAATATTTGTATATTGATTCTTCTGTATTATTCAAATGAAAGCAAAACATTGCATTGTATTGTATTAAACTGGCAGGGAATCATTTTGCTGGCCCCAGAGGAGGCGTGAGAGATTAGTTGGATGGGATGACGGTGTGACTGAAAAAGAGAAATACTATCACCATAGAATACATAAATGTAGGGTTGATGTCATAATGGTGAAGACAGCTTTATAGAGTATATAGATGAAGGTGTGAGAGCTGGATGAGAAAGAATAATTGCAATGTTGCTGGGCTGAAAAGGCATTTAATAAAGAATATACATGATACACTCACACAGCACTGGTTGGTTGAATCATCATGGAGTTGTTGCAGAAAGAGACTGGCAAAAGTGGAACAAAAACAAGAGGAATAAGTAAAAAACAAAAAGATGTTTGTTTACTAATTACAATGTTACATTAAACACAAAGCAAAATGATTTGGTTTATTTTTTATTCCAGTCTGCGTAAAATTATTTGAAAGTGGTAAATATGGCTGAAATCTTGACATCAGAGCATTTATGTAAAGAAGCAGGGGTGCCCTGGAGCAATGAAGCACTAGCATGTATGCAAGGCATTGTGTCACGAGCTCGGTGTGTGGGGAGCGAGGTTATGAGCCCAAGGAGTAGTGATACAATAGATGGATGAAGTATAATGGTTTATGGGTTAAATTAAAATAAATAGCAGATCAGTATGGCTGAAGGTTCAAGGTAATTGAGAGGAATAGTACAGGAAAGGGGGCTGATATAGAAGGAACATCGTATGGAGGAGAGCTAGGGATACAAAGGAAGAAAATACAGAGACCACCAAGGGCAATACAATAGGAACTTACAGGAGGCACAAGCCGCAAACAGGCAGGACAGGAAAGGAGTTGGCTGAATGCAGGCAGAAATACTGAAGACATAATAGGAGACAGTGGAATACGTAGCTGTAGGATAGGGGAATACAGCAGGTAACCTGGAGCACACGACAGAAGGCTTGCAGGGCTGTAGCACACGAAAGGCAGGCTGCAGGGATGTAGGATCTGAATGCGCTAGGCAGGGCTGAAGGATCTGGATGTTGAGGGCAGGGCTGAAGGGTCTGGATGTTGAGGGCAGGGCTGAAGGGTCTGGATGTTGAGGGCAGGGCTGAAGGGTCTGGATGTTGAGGGCAGGGCTGAAGGGTCTGGATGTTGAGGGCAGGGCTGAAGGGTCTGGATGCTGAACACAGGGCTGGATCACGGCTTGGGACCTAAGGCTGGAGAAGCTTGGCTTGAAGACCTGGTTTGTAAGGGAATAGCTTCAGGATGGAGCTATACATTGGAGTAGTGCAGTGCAATGCTGAAGCATAGAGGATGGGGTGTGTCTCCCCTAAATAGAGCAATACACAGCTCATTGGAGAGAGCAGGAAAGCCAGAATGTTGCAGAGCCTTACATGAAAGATGCTGCAAAGGGGATCAAGGTGTAGCAGCATCAATTTGGGCCTCCTTGCAGCAGCGACACTGTGAACCATGACACATTGACACAAGCGTCAACATTCAAGAGAATGCCAGATTCCTTATTTTTACTCTCCCTACTTGATCAAATGAGTGGATATTTTCTGATAAATATTTGTAATTCACAGTAGGTTGTGCATGAAAACTTTGTTTCTGCTTGTTTCTATAACAAAACGGTACTGTGCTTACATAAGTAAGCCATTTCAGATACCCTGCCCAGTAATAGTGACATCGAGAATAATTATTTTCTTTAATTAAATGCTAAAACAGCACTGAAAACCTTGCAGCTTCATCACTCAAACACTGCTGTTCTGCTGCTGTTCTTCTGCAGCGATTTCCACAGACATGTCCTAGTAATTGGGAGCAGGGAGCTTCTTTTTAGCACAGACTATCTTTGTATAGTCTTTATTAATCAGGGATGATATATTGTATGCCATAGGAAGATGGCTGGGGTCTCAAGTTACATCATCATCAGCTCCACTGAGCCTTGGGTCCTGTGACATCCTCAAGTGGCATCTTAAGTGGACGCGCAGAGTTGATTCCTGGCGTTTTATCCAAGATCCCCTACGCCATCACGATCCCTAAGTCCTGTGTCTCCTCTCTCCACAGGTAGGACATTATCACCCATTATTCACAGACACCCACATCTCAACTGATCTCCTGCATACTTTTGCTGGTAGGACCCCCAGTATTCGCAGGCACCCACATTATAACGTTTCCTTGGTTTTTTTCTGTTTATTTATTTTTGTTTTTCTCCACCATGTGCTTTGCTAATTAGCATGTGAATCTCCTGCCCTATTGACACAGCCCATCTAGCTTCAGGTGTTTGCATTTAGGCAGTTAAAAAGTAAACAGTCCGCCCTTTATAACATTTAAGACCAGCTCCACTGAGCCTTGGGTCCTGTGACATCCTCAAGTGGCATCTTAAGTGGACGCGCAGAGTTGATTCCTGGCGTTTTATCCAAGATCCCCTACGCCATCACGATCCCTAAGTCCTGTGTCTCCTCTCTCCACAGGTAGGACATTATCACCCATTATTCACAGACACCCACATCTCAACTGATCTCCTGCATACTTTTGCTGGTAGGACCCCCAGTATTCGCAGGCACCCACATTATAACGTTTCCTTGGTTTTTTTCTGTTTATTTATTTTTGTTTTTCTCCACCATGTGCTTTGCTAATTAGCATGTGAATCTCCTGCCCTATTGACACAGCCCATCTAGCTTCAGGTGTTTGCATTTAGGCAGTTAAAAAGTAAACAGTCCGCCCTTTATAACATTTAAGACCAGCTCCACTGAGCCTTGGGTCCTGTGACATCCTCAAGTGGCATCTTAAGTGGACGCGCAGAGTTGATTCCTGGCGTTTTATCCAAGATCCCCTACGCCATCACGATCCCTAAGTCCTGTGTCTCCTCTCTCCACAGGTAGGACATTATCACCCATTATTCACAGACACCCACATCTCAACTGATCTCCTGCATACTTTTGCTGGTAGGACCCCCAGTATTCGCAGGCACCCACATTATAACGTTTCCTTGGTTTTTTTCTGTTTATTTATTTTTGTTTTTCTCCACCATGTGCTTTGCTAATTAGCATGTGAATCTCCTGCCCTATTGACACAGCCCATCTAGCTTCAGGTGTTTGCATTTAGGCAGTTAAAAAGTAAACAGTCCGCCCTTTATAACATTTAAGACCAGCTCCACTGAGCCTTGGGTCCTGTGACATCCTCAAGTGGCATCTTAAGTGGACGCGCAGAGTTGATTCCTGGCGTTTTATCCAAGATCCCCTACGCCATCACGATCCCTAAGTCCTGTGTCTCCTCTCTCCACAGGTAGGACATTATCACCCATTATTCACAGACACCCACATCTCAACTGATCTCCTGCATACTTTTGCTGGTAGGACCCCCAGTATTCGCAGGCACCCACATTATAACGTTTCCTTGGTTTTTTTCTGTTTATTTATTTTTGTTTTTCTCCACCATGTGCTTTGCTAATTAGCATGTGAATCTCCTGCCCTATTGACACAGCCCATCTAGCTTCAGGTGTTTGCATTTAGGCAGTTAAAAAGTAAACAGTCCGCCCTTTATAACATTTAAGACCAGCTCCACTGAGCCTTGGGTCCTGTGACATCCTCAAGTGGCATCTTAAGTGGACGCGCAGAGTTGATTCCTGGCGTTTTATCCAAGATCCCCTACGCCATCACGATCCCTAAGTCCTGTGTCTCCTCTCTCCACAGGTAGGACATTATCACCCATTATTCACAGACACCCACATCTCAACTGATCTCCTGCATACTTTTGCTGGTAGGACCCCCAGTATTCGCAGGCACCCACATTATAACGTTTCCTTGGTTTTTTTCTGTTTATTTATTTTTGTTTTTCTCCACCATGTGCTTTGCTAATTAGCATGTGAATCTCCTGCCCTATTGACACAGCCCATCTAGCTTCAGGTGTTTGCATTTAGGCAGTTAAAAAGTAAACAGTCCGCCCTTTATAACATTTAAGACCAGCTCCACTGAGCCTTGGGTCCTGTGACATCCTCAAGTGGCATCTTAAGTGGACGCGCAGAGTTGATTCCTGGCGTTTTATCCAAGATCCCCTACGCCATCACGATCCCTAAGTCCTGTGTCTCCTCTCTCCACAGGTAGGACATTATCACCCATTATTCACAGACACCCACATCTCAACTGATCTCCTGCATACTTTTGCTGGTAGGACCCCCAGTATTCGCAGGCACCCACATTATAACGTTTCCTTGGTTTTTTTCTGTTTATTTATTTTTGTTTTTCTCCACCATGTGCTTTGCTAATTAGCATGTGAATCTCCTGCCCTATTGACACAGCCCATCTAGCTTCAGGTGTTTGCATTTAGGCAGTTAAAAAGTAAACAGTCCGCCCTTTATAACATTTAAGACCAGCTCCACTGAGCCTTGGGTCCTGTGACATCCTCAAGTGGCATCTTAAGTGGACGCGCAGAGTTGATTCCTGGCGTTTTATCCAAGATCCCCTACGCCATCACGATCCCTAAGTCCTGTGTCTCCTCTCTCCACAGGTAGGACATTATCACCCATTATTCACAGACACCCACATCTCAACTGATCTCCTGCATACTTTTGCTGGTAGGACCCCAGTATTCGCAGGCACCCACATTATAACGTTTCCTTGGTTTTTTTCTGTTTATTTATTTTTGTTTTTCTCCACCATGTGCTTTGCTAATTAGCATGTGAATCTCCTGCCCTATTGACACAGCCCATCTAGCTTCAGGTGTTTGCATTTAGGCAGTTAAAAAGTAAACAGTCCACCCTTTATAACATTTAAGACCAGCTCCACTGAGCCTTGGGTCCTGTGACATCCTCAAGTGGCATCTTAAGTGGACGCGCAGAGTTGATTCCTGGCGTTTTATCCAAGATCCCCTACGCCATCACGATCCCTAAGTCCTGTGTCTCCTCTCTCCACAGGTAGGACATTATCACCCATTATTCACAGACACCCACATCTCAACTGATCTCCTGCATACTTTTGCTGGTAGGACCCCCAGTATTCGCAGGCACCCACATTATAACGTTTCCTTGGTTTTTTTCTGTTTATTTATTTTTGTTTTTCTCCACCATGTGCTTTGCTAATTAGCATGTGAATCTCCTGCCCTATTGACACAGCCCATCTAGCTTCAGGTGTTTGCATTTAGGCAGTTAAAAAGTAAACAGTCCGCCCTTTATAACATTTAAGACCAGCTCCACTGAGCCTGGGTCCTGTGACATCCTCAAGTGGCATCTTAAGTGGACGCGCAGAGTTGATTCCTGGCGTTGCGGGACTGGAGGAAGGAACTGCAAGGCCCACTTTTACTCTGGGTAAACGCACGTCTATATCATGCTTTCTCTCACGCTTCTGCTCTTTACTTCTACCTTTCTCCTTAAATGGAACTCCTGCCCCTCTACCACCGACCCCTACACTATCTGCATCTCTCCCTCCCTCCTCTCGTCCCACATGATGGCCTCACATGAGCTCCTTTGTTTCCTCAGAACATGGTCTCCCTCTAACTCTCGTGCTGCCAATCACTCCCACTCCCACAAATCCCATTCCCACCTTCTCTTTCTCACCTTCCTGCTGTTACTCTATTCAGGTGACATATCCCCTAACCCTGGCCCACAACACATCCAATACTTCCATCTCATCCTATCTCCATCGCACATAAATCACCTCCCTGCAAGCCCAGCAACCTCATTCCCATAATCCCTCAGCGCCTGTCCTCTTTCTCCTGCGCCCTCTGGAACGCTCGCTCTGTGTGCAACAAACTCACAGCAATCCATGACCTCTTCCTTTCAAACTCCTTCAACCTCCTAGCTTTAACTGAAACCTGGCTAACTCCCTCTGACACGGCCTCCGTTGCTGCTCTCTCACATGGCGGTCTACACTTGAGCCATACCCCAGACCGGGTGAGAGAAATGGTGGCGGGGTCGGAATCCTGCTCTCTCCCTCCTGCACCTACCAGCATCTCCCTCCACCTCCATCCCTCTCCTTCTCCTCCTTCGAGACACACTGCATCCGCCTGTTCTCTCCTCTGGCTCTCAGGGTGGCAGTCATCTACCGCCCACCTGGACCAACCTCCCAGTTCTTTGACCACTTTGCTACCTGGCTTTCTCACTTCCTGTCTTCTAATCTTCCATGCCTAATTCTCGGCGACTTCAACATTCCCATTGACGATCCTTCCGCCCCTGCTGCCTCCAAACTTCTTTCACTCACATCCTCCCTTGGACTCACACAATCCTCCCTCCTCCCTACCCACCGCGATGGTCACGCTATTGACCTTGTCTTCTCCAACCTCTGCTCCATTTCTGAGTTCAACTGTCGCCCTTTCCCCATCTCTGACCACCACCTTCTCTCTTTCAACCTATCTGGACTTCCTAAACACCCTGCTCCCCCACCCCGCACACACACTCGCAGAAATCTACATGCTGTGGACCCCCATCAATTCTCCAACCTACTTCACCACCTCCCTCATACCTCATCCTTCACCTGCCCTGATGCTGCCACTAATCACTACAACACTACTCTTATCTCTGCTCTAGACACTCTTGCTCCTCTTCGACTCTGTAAGGCCCCACGCCGCCAGCTTCAGCCCTGGCACACCCTCCAGACACGCTACCTGCAAAGATGCTCCCGCACTGCAGAGCGTGCCTGGAGGAAATCCCGCTCTGAAGCTGATTTTGTTCACTTCAAGTTTATTCTCCGGTCATACACCTCTGCCCTCCACTTGGCCAAACAATCCTTCTTCTCATCTCTTATATCTACGCTGTCCTCCAACCCTAAACGGCTCTGGTCCACCTTCAACACCCTCCTCTACCCACCTGCACCTCCCCCACAGCTGCCTTCAGCGCTCAAGACCTGGCAGACTACTTCCTCAGTAAAACTCTAAATATCAGACGCAACATCCCAACACAAGATAGTTATCTGCCACCTCCACTCCCACAGGTCCCCTGTGCCACCCTCTGCCGCTTCCTCCCAGCCACTGAGGAGGAAGTCAATTCCTTATTGTCCTCCTCACATCTCACCACATGCCCGCTCGACCCCATTCCCTCGCATCTAATTCCTCCCCTCTCCTCCTCCCTCACCCCTGCTCTCACACACATCTTCAACCTCTCTCTCTCCACTGGCTCCTTTCCATCCGCCTTCAAACACGCGCTAGTTACCCCTTTACTAAAGAAACCATCCCTAGATCCCAACTCTCCATCCAACTACCGCCCTGTATCCCTGCTTCCCTTCACATCAAAGCTCTTAGAAAAACTAGTCTTCAACCGCCTCTCCCTCTTCCTGTCCTCCAATTCCCTACTTGACCCCCTGCAATCTGGCTTCCGTCCCCTACACTCAACTGAAACTGCCCTCACCAAAGTCACCAACGACCTCCTAACTGCTAAAAAACACGGCCACTATTCTATTCTCATCCTGCTTGACCTCTCGGCTGCTTTTGACACTGTTGACCACCCCTCCTTCTACAGACCCTCAACTCTCTGGGTCTCGGTGACACTGCACTCGCTTGGGTCGAATCCTATTTATCCAACAGGTCCTTCTGTGTGTCCTTTGCTGGTAACTCCTCCTCCTCATTGCCTCTATCTGTTGGTGTACCTCAAGGCTCTGTCCTTGGTCCTCTGCTCTTTTCCATCTACACCTCCTCCCTGGGCAAAATCATCAACAGCTTTGGCTTCAATTACCACCTCTACGCTGATGACACTCAGATCTACCTCTCTACCCTGATCTCTCTCCCCCTGTCCTTTCAAAAGTCAGTGACTGTTTATCTGGCATCTCCTCCTGGATGGCCTCCCACCACCTAAAGATCAACATGTCGAAGACTGAACTCCTACTTATTCCTCCCTCCAATGCCTCCCCACCTCCTGACTTCTCTATCACGGTGGAGGGTATCACCATCTCCCCATCAAACCAAGTTCGCTGTCTTGGAGTTACACTTGACTCTGCTCTTTCCTTCATCCCCCACATCAAGTCTCTTTCCTCCTCCTGCCGATACCAACTGCGTAATATTTCCAGAATTCGGCCATTTCTTACCGCTGTCGCCACAAAACAACTCATACACGCCCTGGTAATCTCCCGACTCGACTATTGCAATAATCTCTTATCTGGCCTCCCTCTGTCCCGCCTCTCCCCCCTACAATCCATCCTGAACGCCTCCGCCAGACTAATTCACCTCACCCGCCGCTCTGTCTCTGCCGCTCCCCTCTGCGAGTCCCTTCACTGGCTCCCCATCCACTGCAGAATTAAGTTCAAAATCCTTATCCTTACCTACAAAACCCTCACTAACTCAGCTCCCCACTACCTGTCCTCACTAATCACCAAATACACCCCAGCCCGCTCCCTAAGGTCAAACAGTGACCTGCGCCTAGCTTCTCCCCGCATCACCTCTTCCCATGATAGACTGCAGGATTTCTCACGCGCAGCCCCACCTCTCTGGAACGCTCTCCCTCGTACTGTCAGACTTTCCCCTAACTTCTCTTCCTTCAAACGCTCCTTAAAACGTTCCTATTTAGGGAAGCCTACCACCCAACTCACTGACGCAATCATCAATCACTCTCACCTTACAGTCCTCTCCTCCTGTTTCCAACCCCAACCCTCCCAGATTGTGAGTTCCTACGGGAATAGGGCCCTCATCTCCTCCTGTACTGTTTGTCAAATGTTGTTCAATGTATTGTAACCCTGTCTATACTGTGCTTATTGTACAGCGCTGCGGAATATGCTGGCGCTTTATAAATAAAGAATAATAATAATAATAATAATCGTAACATAAAATAATCAACAAGATTACTGCTTTGCTACCATTTCAAAAATAAATATGAACAATAATGGGCATAAATTTTAACTATGAATATACATATTAGAGTTTAGATTTGTAATAAAGAATACACATACACAAGAATACATGTTTTTTTTTTCCTTAGCACCTAAAATGAAGATGTTATGCTGCGAATGTCTAAGCTAGTTTCATGTGTAGTTTATCAGGGTAATTCAAAGAGATTCGAAAAGTCACCGCACGTTCGGTGACTTTTCGTTCTCTTCAATTCGGTTCCTTTTGCCGATCCCATTTCGGTGACCCTGCGGTGTATTCAGCAAGCACCACAGGGTCCCCGAATTGCAGGGAAAAGCTGCCGCAAACCTGCCGAAAACTAACCGCAAAACCAGGCGAATACACGCCGAAACCTGCAAAAACATCTGGATTAACCTGCCGAAAACCATGGAAAAACCAGTGCAGGAGCCGATCGCAAACAGCGAGGCTGCCGATAAAAGCCGAGACCGCAGAAGAGGCAGTGAATAAATTAGGAAAACATCCGTCATAATGCAAACCCGCCGCAAACCCACCGAAAAGTCACCGCAAAACCCGGCGAAGGCACACCGAAGCCCGCAAAAACATCTGGATTAACCCCACCGAAAACGTTGGAAAAACCCGAGCAGGAGCCGATCACACGCAGCGCAGCCGCCTGAAAAACCCGACACCGCAGACGAATGGAGTAAAAAAAAAAAACAGTTTGCTTGAGTGTTTGAAAAGTGAAACGCTGTTTGCAAAGAAACTACTGAGAGAAAATGTCTGAGATTTGCATATGAGGCCCAGGGAATGATAATAAAAAGGGCTGTAACAGAAAAAATAAGTAAACTTAAAAAAAATAAAAAAATAGGACTTTTAAAAAAAAATAATCCAGAAAAATGCTTAGAATATCCTAACAAATCTATAAATAAAGAGACTCTTTACTGCAGAATTTTATAATGAACGGTTTATTAGATATTGAATTAAAACGGGAATATTTTTAACATTGAAGCCTATGGGATTCTCCTGAATAAATCTGCCGAATTAAACCACCGAATGGCAGGGCATTTCGGCAACCTTTCTCAGCTGTTTTGTGTTCTCTGAATAGCCGAAGCAGTGCTTCTCTATGGGGATTTCACTGCCCTCGAACAGGCACCGAATGTGCAAGCAATTCGCCAGGATTTGGTGTATTACCTGCTCTCTGAATAGCCGAATGGCCAAGAAAGGTAACCGAACGCTGATTTTCAGCGTTCGGTTACCTTTCTCCAGTCATTCGGATCTCTTTGAATAGCCCTGTATATCTTCATTGCAAACTGGATGTGAATTGTATTCTGAATACTTTGTTAATGTCATACATTTTAAAAAAACACGGTGGGCTTGCATTGTATTCTATTATGTATCTACTCTGTTTATTTTAAAATTCTGTCACTGTTGCCTTCAAGAGGTTATGTTTAGAGGAGAATAAATAGACTTCATTTTGCCCAAGGTTAACTTTACTAATATCTATAAATATATGTATATTGAAAATATATTATATTTATTTATAAAAAGATAACAGTCCATAGGAACTTATGGCAATGTATAAACTAGAGCACTGGTTCCCAATTGCAGTCTTCGGGGCCCCCTAACCGGCCAGGTTTTCCAGATATGTGAAGCCCAGCACAGGTGATATGATTTGCTGCTCAGTGATTGCAGGATTCAGTCTGCATTTCCCCAAGGTGATCTGCAAAATCTGGCCTGTTAGGGGGCCCTGAGGACCACGGTTGGGAACCACTGAACTAGAGATTCACTGTAGTTGTCAACTGATATTATATTTTTCATGCAGTCCTTCCTTACCAAACACTCATATAATATGAGACTCGGTAATGCTTCATAGTGGAATTTTTAAATTGTTGATCTTAGATATAAAATTTTATATTTTTTTCCTGTCATTTCACCATGTGAGACCATGGGCTCACTACTATTTTGCCTAATTGTATGTCTCTCCTGTAAAATCGATATCTGTAATTTACGTTATTAATTATCAGCATTAACAGCTAAATAAAAAGTGGAACAAACCTAGCAACAGATTCCCGTCAAACAGCTCAGGAAACCCTGCTTCCCAGTTGTCAGTATGATCATTCATTCTCTTGGGAGCAGTGTCCACGACTTTGGGTTTTTCTAGTTAAAGCACCCTGACATATCTCTGTACTGCCACAATCTGACCAGTTAGTCTAAACTGCACAACATCAAAAATGCATTATTAGGTGAATATTCTGGAGAAGGCCAAGCATATCCTGCAATCATGTTTAGGCTCATTGCACTCGGATTGAATGAAGATGACATAATGGATTCAGAGATCAGCCATCAGCTCCATGAAAAACACGACACGTGTAAGTATGTGAAACCATTACTCTATATCATCTTGTCACATTACCTTAAACAACCAAATGTATAAACCCATGTTTTAAGTTTAAAATCCCGGATTTCAAGTGTATATACTGTATGTTCCTTTCTTAGGAGTCCTGTCCTCCTGTGTGAATGATTATTTGATGTTTCTCCACATCTTGGAGCCTAACATGCAACATAGAGCCCCATGATGAGTACCACATACTTGACCCCTTCACCACCAAGTGATTTTCCAAAAAACACTGTTAGGAAATAGGAACCATAGCTTTTTTGGAAAATATTTTAAATTAATTATACAGTAAGAAATATTTGGGAATATTCCCAGTGAAATTATTACTGTATTTCTCTTTCCTCAAACATATACTCTTCCATAATACAGAAACAAGTTGGATGACAGCTTAACCCCTTCACTGCGGAGGACGTGTGGGGAACGTCCTAATTGACATCCGCTATATGCGGGGACGTTCCCCACACGTCCTCCGCTTGTGGGACCCCCCACAGAGATACTCACCTCTCTGTCCAGGGTCCCACGGCGTTCTGGCTTCAGCGTACTCTGACGCTGAAGTTAAGTGCCTCCCGACATCAATGACATCATTGCGCTATGCGCAATGACGTCATTTCCAGGCGACCCCCCGGCAATGCCGGGAGATTGCCTGAAAGGGAGGGGGATCCGATCGAATCCCTCTCCCTCCCGATCGGGAAGGAGCAGCGCCACAAGCCAGGCACCACTTAAAAGGAGAGTCTCCCCTTTTAAGCGGTGCCTGGCTTTAGCTCCTCAGACACCGGGTCGCGATTCGGCACCTTGCGGCGCTGAATCGCGACCTAGCTCCGGTGAAGGCCGCCATCTTGGATGGCGGCTCCACCTCCAGGTCCCCCTCGCTGCCAGACATCATCACACATAGCGTGATGACATCAGATAGCCGGGAGACCCCTAGCTGCCCGTGGATTTCCCAAGGAAATCCACTGTTGGAGATAGGTGGTACTTTTGAAGATAGGGGGTTCCTTCCGTGGGAGCTAGAGGGTCATGGAGGGTATCAATTGAAAGGTCTGGCCTTTCGAATGATACCCAACATAACCATGTTCAAAGTAAAAACAAATTATAAAAAAATAAAAAATATATAATAAATAAAAGTTAAACAAAATAAAAAAACATGTTTTTTTGTGTGTTATTTTTATTAATGCAGCAATATTGTTCACATTTCAAATATAATGTGAACAATGATGCTACACTAATGATTTTTTTCTATGGGGTGCATTTGCTAAAAATCACGTATTCTCCCCCCCAAAAAAATGTAATGAGTCGCCATTTCAAATTTTTGTACAAGCGCACCCCATAGAAAATATAAACGCAAACGCTCATGTGATGAAATGTGAAAAAAATATCTAATTCGATTGCATTTTTTGTTATAATATATAGGCAGGACATGACGTATACATATAAAAATGCTATATTATGAATCTGCTGAGTCTACGGAAAAAAATAATATTTATTTCTGGGTCATATAATAAAATGTGGCTTCTAAACGTGTTTAAACATGATAAGCAAAAGCGGGGAAAATGAGCTCAGCACACAGGCATGAAATGGCTCAGCAGGGAAGGGGGCTACTACCACCAAAAAATGAAATGTCCTTATTTTGTTTATTTTATGTTGCTGATATTTTACATGTGCTTTGTATTTTACTTGTATGTTTAGTTAAGAAAATATGTTACTCTCTATGTGTCACTGAGTACATCCATTTCGTAATCTTCTGTGTTGTAAACTGCCCTCCCACAGTTTCTTTCCATGACTTGCTCCTCACTTGTATTGTGTGGGATGTATTCAAAGGACAGCACAATAGGGTAGATAAGAAGTATTTTAAGCTCCCTGTTTTATCTCATTCAGCTATTATCCCTTATCTGGAGTATACATACAGAAATTTATGGAGTAGCCCGATTCACAATACACCCACTGCTGCCTTATCTAAACGTACCCTCCTCCACCTCATTAACTGCTAAATACTATGTAAGATAAAGCACAGCACAAAGTAAAACTTACCATTAGATTTTGGTAAATGTTGCATCATGGGAAAAATGCACCAATTGAAATCAGGAGATATAAACCTAAATTTTATTTTTCCTTTTTACAATCAATTACTTCAAAAAAAGAAAAAAACACAGTAGCATGCACTATTAAATTCTTCGCGCAAACGTTTGCGCCGGTGCAAAAACGCATTAACGTGAGGGGTAAAACCCTTTGCGCTGAACGTCGTATTACAATGTCAGCGCAACAAATGCGCGTATACGTCTACCACGGGTGAACCTGCGCGAACCCTGCGCGAGTGTACTGTACTGCGCGTGTCCTATACTTAACATTGTGAGCGCAAATGCCTTTGTGCGCTGGTACGTGGATGGTATTACAATCTATGCACAGGAATTAATGCACAGGAATTAACGCATAGCCTTTGCATGCATAATTTTAGCAACTCCTAAAAGCTGGTGTTAATGGCAAATCTGAACGTCCTGGCTGAACCCAAATACACCAGCCCAAAAAAAAAAATGCTGCAAAGTATAGTCACACATTCTACTCATACCAAACCAATAAAATGGAGAAGCTGTGTGTGCATTTATTATTGCTGCAGCCTATATGCTCAGATTGACTTTGACAGGCGCAAAAACTTAACGTGAGATAATTGTGGTTCTTAATTCTCATTGGCTGAATTGCGTGAAAAAAAGTCCGCACACTGATTTCTGCGCGCACGTTACTGCGCGCACGTTTGTGCGCGTCGTTTTACGCGTTATTGCTCGACGGATGAAAAAATGGACGAGGATTGTAATTCCAGCGCTGATTTACACGCGTTAACGTTTAACGCTGGTGCACAAATTCATGCGTTGCGCGAGCGTTTTAACGCGACGATTGTAATAGGGCCTTATGTGTTTTATAAGGTGGTTTTGTTTGTATTGCACAAGTAATCTAGTTACAGCTTATGTAAGTGGTAGTGTCTCTTTAAACAAAAGGGAATATCATTATGAGCTTTATACTTACCTGTCAATATATAGGTTTCTTCACTATTGTTAAAGTTTAGCATATATTTTTGTTTACTTGTTTATATATGGAAATCATTTTTTTGTGCTAGTAAATATATGAAGATTTTAAATGATAAGAACACTTACAGGTCTATTCAATACATCTTTTAATTTCCAAATCCGCTATTTGGTTTTGATTGGTCTCTTCTCCTGCCAGTTCTCCTGAGTTTCACCTTCAGTGAATAGATTTGTAATTGTATTTGAATTATTAAGAGCTTTTTGTAAAGAGCACTACACTTAAAAGTATATTTGATGAGGCCAATTAAATGTAATTGTAGCGCTGTGGTTAAATCCTTGTTGTGGCAGTACCTATTTTTGGCCACCGGAGGGAGACAAGCGAAATGTGAGACACTGAATATTACGTTGGGACTACATTTCCCGGCATGCTTTGGGAACGGACACAGGAAGGGGGCGGAGCAGGGAGAGTTACATCCTGAGCATCGTGGAGAGAGCCGGGAGAGCACGCCAGGGAGTGAGAGAGACGAGACACATTGCTGCAGAGAGTAACAGTGCCCAGGCCGGAGCGCAGGTGCGGCCTAACAGGGACACAGATCGGGTTATCAGTATTCCCGAAGAAGACCCAGTGATCCACCAGATTACCCAAGCGGCTAGAGAGGAAGCGGAGGACCCCGAGTGAGGAGTACCGCAGAACGATCGGACCGGTAGAGCAGGCGGTAAGCTGGACAAGTCGAGGCCGGTGAAGAAAGCCAGACAGCGGATCCAGAAGCAAGTAACCCCAGTCAATATCGAGCGGAGAGACGTCCTGGGTCAGCGGAGCCTCAAGTATCTGGCGGATGGGTGAGAGGCCTTCCAGGCCGTTGTAAAACTCAAGTAAAGCACGCTGCTGTTTGTTTCCAAAACCCACAGGGCCGCAACTTGACTAGTCGAAGACATCTCTTAAGCAATTCACTGGCCAGTTGAATAGTACCCGGGTACCGCAACACACACACACACACTTACATTCCGGGACTTAACCTGTGCAGGACTCCCTCCCAATCACAAGAAGGGGTTAAAGATACGTTTTTCATTATTCTTTTCCGCTGCGCGTTTTTCCGAATTACGAAGCATTGTATTTTTTTTCCGCTGTGTGTTTTTCCGAATTACGAAGCATTGTATTTCTTTTCCGCTGCGCGTTTCTCGAATTACGAAACCTCGTATTTCTTTTCCGCTGCGCGTTTACCGCATTACGAAGTACTGTAGATATATATACGAAAACCGTGTCATTCATTATATGCCATTTATTCAAGTAAACTATATAATTTATAAAATCCACAACGGTGCTGGAGTATATTTATTCCCTAGTGCGGGGAGACTGACCCGAGGTTCAATTTCAGCGGCTCCTCCGGGAGTGAGCGCTACATAATAAAAGAAGAAAATCATACTATATTGATTGTGCTGCAAGAAGATTTCAGAACAAAACAAGACATACGAGAGAGAGCCCTGCTACATCCAAATGTGGCTCCCCCTCGCACTGCCCTGACAAATGCAACCGCCAGATCCCTTCAAAAAGAACCTCCACCAGAACAAACAAAAGGAAAATGAGGAAGGCCATATAAAGGAAGCACACCGATTATAATATTGTCAGGTTACAGTTACAAGTTTTTATAAAGCACTAAGAGGTTCCGTAGCGCTGTACAATAGGTAAGACAGAAAACAGCTATACATACAAGTTAGATACACAGAACAGTAGGAGAGCGGACATTGCTTGAGAGCTTACAATCTAAGAGCCCCTTTGGTTTTTCTAATTGTTATATTTACTTCCGTAAGAAGCTTTCTCTTTTATTCTTATATAAATAAATATTGTACAGTTTAGAAGTGAATTTAAGGACAATAATGTGCAATACCAAAACCAAGCAAAAAGTGATAACAAACATAAATAATGTCATGCCAGCAGTCTGGTGACCATGGGACATGCTGTGGGTTTCTTGTTTTTCACGATCCAGGCTGGATCTTATTTATTTATTTGCAAAGTATTTTACCAGGAAGGATACATTGAGATTTCTCTCGTTTTCAAGTATGTCCTGGGTTCAAGAACATTGAAGTTTTTCAGTTGTCACAGAAATACAAAGTAATACATACAAGATATTAAGAACAAAAAACAAATATACAGATTAACACAGAAAATAAATATGTAAGTAATATAGTTACTATGTTACATGTTTGCAGGTGCATTCTGTACCGAGATATGTTAGTAAGGAGCTCTTAAATTACTTAAGACTGGGGGAAGATTTGATGGTGTCTGTAAGGTGATTCCATAACTGCGGTGCTCTGTAGGAAAATGAGGATCGAGCCACTTTCTTTTTGTATTGTGGTATTGCAAGTAAGGTGGTGGTCCTGGATCGGAGCTTATAGGATGAGGGAACTGCTAGGGGAAGCAGCCTATTCAGGTAGGGTGGTAGCTTCCCAGAAAATCTCTTAAACACCAGGGGCTATATTACAAAGTTGGTGCTAACTTAACGACAGCTGTTGTTAACTTCACAGCTCTATAGGCTATAATTGCTCTGGTAAGTTTACAACAGCTCTGGTTAAGTTAGCACCAACTTTGTAATATAGCCCCAGATTGGAAAGGTAAGGATGCGTCTAGATTCCAGCGACAGCTAGTTTAGCTCTTTTAACATGTCACAGTGGTGGGTCATGTAGTTACATTGTAGCACAAAGCGGCAGAATGAGTTCTACAATGTAGTAATTTTCTGGAGGTGTGTTTGCGGGGCAGCTGCATAAACTACATCTCCGTATTCAATAGCCGGCATAAGCATATGTTGTACAATCTGCTTTCTTACCGCGGGGATCAGGCAGGATTTGTTTCTGTACAGGGCACCTAGTTTGGGGTAAAGTTTAGATGAGAGTTTTTCAATGTGGGGGCCAAAGGATAGATTTGGGTCTAACCACATACCTAAATATTTGAGAGAAGTGACTGTGGTCAGCGTGCCATTTGATTTTGTCCTGACATGTAGATGGGGATTTTGCAGTTTATGTAGTTTAGGTGCTGTTCCAAAGAGCATTGTTACAGTTTTGTCAGTATTTAGAAAAAGTTTGTTATCTGTGATCCACGTTTCTACCTCTGTGAATTGTTCTTGCAGCACGGCCTCCAGCTGCGGGAGATTTGGTTTGCTGGTATAGATTACGGTGTCATCTGCGTACATGTGTACAGTTGAGGCTTTGCAGACATTGGGCAGATCATTTATGAATATTGTGAATAGCAGGGGGCCGAGTATCGAGACTTGGGGTACACTGCATGTGACTTGAAGGGGAGGGAGGAGCTGCCAGAAATGGACACATGTTGAAATTGGTTGGATACATATGATTTAAACCAAGTTACCGTGCATTCACCAATACCCTCAACCTCCAGTTTAGGACTCCTCGACAGCTCACCTTGTGCCCTATTACATTCTTCGAGCACAATTTTGCGTGTGCGCAAAAACGCATTAATGCGAGAGGCAAAACCCTTTGCGCTGAACGTCGTTTTACAACGTTCGCGCAAAAAATGCTCGTTAGCGTTTAACGTGGATGGATTTGCACGAGCGTGATGAACTGTGCACGTCCTATACTTAACATTGTGCACGCAAATGCGTTTGTGCGCTGGTACGCGCATGGTATTACAATCTTCGCGCAAAATTATCCGGACAACGTTTACGCGCATATTTCTAACGTCTTTGAAAAGCTGGTGGTAACGGCAAAATGTAACAACCTGACCATACCAAACTGCGGATTCACAATGGAGAACGTCGATGCGCACGTTTTTTGACGGACTTGCATATAAAAATGACGGTCTGCGTATAAAAATGACGGTCTGCGTATAGAAATGACGGTCTGCGTATAGAAATGATGGTCTGCATATAGAAATGACGGTCTGCGTATAAAAATAACAGTCTTGCGTATAAAAATGACGGTCTGCGTATAAAAATGACGGACCTGCGTAAAAAAATGATGGTCTTGCGTAAGAAAATGATGGACCTCCGTAAAAAAAATGCCGGACTCGTGGCAAAAATTACATTGCAGTCACTGATTTCTGCGCGCAAACGGACTTTGCATGCATTTTTGCGCGTATTTTTGCGCATCAGTTTTACGCAAGAAAAAAAAAGGGCTTTGCGAACGAAAATGCGCAAAGAATGTAATAGGGCCCCTTATCTCCTATCTCCTGATCTACTGAGCACTGACCCACTCCTTATTTAAGTGAGGTACTTCATCTAGAACTGAGTCTCGTTTTGGGGTTAAGGCTAGGGTCAGACTAACGCATTTTTCACGTTGTCCGTGAAATGTGCGTTCGAAGAATGGCGTATTTTTTTCACGGAATCGCAATAGCGTTGTATCTATGCGCAGTTATCCGTGATTTTGTACGGATCATCAAAAAACTTCTTGCATCTGGACGTTATGTTGGCCGGACATTAGCAGCGTCTGATGTCTCCAATTCACGCACACACGCCGCTAGCGACGCAGCGCACTCTGTACGTCGTACTAGTGGTTTAACGTTCTCGAAAAATGCGTTCATTTTCCACTTGCGTTGCGAGCCGGACTTTTGTGCGACCGGTACTTCGTATATTGGCCGTCATTGCCTGGCTCTGCTGCTAGTGCGGCCGTGATTAAGTGCGCCAGACGCGCGTTCGCACTGCCTCAGTCTGACCCTGCCTAATACTGTTCCTATGATCTAGCCTGCAGTGTATCCAGCACTCCTAGCCTGCAGTGTTCCTTGAGATCTAGCCTGCAGTGTCCAGCAATCCTAACCAGTGTTCCTGCCCTGCTATCCACAGCATTCCAGTTCCAGAATCTTCAGCCATGTGGTCTCTGCCTTCCAGAACCTTCAGCCATGATGTGTTCTCTGCCTTCCAGAGCCTTCAGCCTTGTACCCCGCAAATCTTCTGTGCTTCAAGCCCTGCAACCTGCCTTCAGTAATCCAGTCTTCCAACCTTTGTGAGTTCTGCCTTGTACAGCATTGTTCATCATTGTCTGTCCAGCCTTCTTCATGTGATACCCAGCAGCAGTATAATAAACGTTCAACCTTGCCAAAGACTGTTTTTGAGTATCTTTACCTGAAGGGTCTGCCATGTCACTTCTTGAGGTCCCACCATGGCTGCCAACCTAACAAATAATGATACACAGAAAACCATATAAAGAAAGCACCACACACTGCAAGAAAATGGGAGATTTACAGTCACTTGAGAAAATCGCAAAACCATTAACAGTCCCTTTTTTGTGTTTTTTTCTCAAGAGCAACATGTAATTATTTTATTAAATTTTCTATGCACCATGCCCAAGTAATCCTGTTGATACACACGTTTTCATGATTATATTACATTTAGTAAATGGGAAATAAACTATTCGTACTAGTTTCAGTGGTGTATTTAGGTTTTGTGCTGTCCTAGGCCTGACTAAACTCGTGCACCCCCCAATTTAAATTTGAGGCACCCCTTCCTGTCAAGGGCACACCTCTTCCTGGTTAATCCCCAACCTTCATCTTAAAGCTCCACCTTTTCCTCTTAGAGCTCCGCCTTTTCCTCTCTTTATATTAAAAGTGGATACCAAGTGCCTACTTGTATATTGTGTATACCATTTCAAATGTATCTATTGAGATAAAGAAAATTATGAAATATTTAAATTCAAGCATTTTTACAAAGAACAACCACGCATGTCAAGTATACTGGATCACAGCCGCTCTAATTGGTTGAACAATAAAATCCACAGAAACGTGCACTGCATATGAGAGTATCACAGAGCTGCACAGCAATAAAACCCACAGAAATGTGCACTGTGTATGAGCATATCACAGAACTGCACAACAATAAAACTCACAGTAATGTGCAGTGTGTATGAGCGTATCCCAGAGCTCCAGGGCAATAAAACTCACAGTAATATGCAGTGTGTATCACAGAATCCACAGCAATAAAACTCCAGCAATGCAATGTGCGGTGTGTATGAGTGCATCAGAATTCACAGCAATAAAACTCACAGCAATGCAATGTGTGGTGTGTGTCAGTGTATCAGAATCCACAGCAATAAAACTCCCAGCAATGCAATGTGCGGTGTGTATGAGTGCATCAGAATCCACTGCAATAAAACTCCCAGCAAACCGAGTGTATATGAGCACACAGCAATTATGCTGTGGAGCCATCTTGTCAGCAGTGGGGTGACATTGCCAGAGGGTGCACTGTAGCTTTGATACCCTTCCCGGTGGGTGTTCAGTCCAGAATAGAGTCTGTGTTAACAAAATGGCGGGCAGCTGCGCCCGTGCGTTTCACGTGGTTCAGCCAGTCATGTGGTACTGAGACTCAGAGAAATGTCAGTGAAATGCCCTGATGTTCGGTGGTTTCAATCAGCAGGTTTATTCAGGCGAACCCCATAGGTTTCAATGTTAAAAATATTCCCGTTTTTATGCAATATCTAATAAATCATTTATTATTTTAATCTGCAGTAAAAAGTCTTTATTTATTTATTTTTTAGTACCTTTTAGTCATTTTTCTGATTTTTTTGGGCAAAATTTCCCCCCTTTCTTTTCAATAACGTTTTTTCTTTTTTCTGTAACAGAACTTTTTATTATCAATCATAGAATCTTATATGTAAATTCCAGACATTTTCGTTCAGTAGTTCTTTTGAAAACAGCAGGCCACGGGTTTGCAGTGGTAGCATTCAGCGGCCGATTCCATGCACTTTGGGGACCCTGCGATGAATGGTGAATTCACTGCAGGGTGGAAATTTTATTCTCCTAAGTGCAGGGAACTACAGAACACCAAAAAGTTGGCGTCATTTCAGTGCTCTGTGAGTAACCCATTTAGTGGTGAGGTTTTTTGCTGCCCCCTGGAAAGTGAAAGCCTAGGCCTTGCCTACCCAGGAGATACTTGAAAATTAGTGAAATCTCAATGTATCCTTCCTGGTAAAATACTTTGCAAAAGTAAAAAAAAAAATTTTATTTTTTTTTAGGGGTGGGGCCACCCAGTGCGGGCCAGCGCCCCCTGCAAAGTGCCGCCCTAGGCCTGGGCCTAGTCGGCCTAGGGCAAAATACACCACTGACTAGTTTACTGGTTCCATTTAATAGGAACTCCAATCCAATGTAGATTTATACTGCTGTTTAAATTACATCTTCATTAGTTAACTGTATTTTCAAATTTGCTTAATTCTAGTTCACAATTTGACATAAATGTATGAATTCTATCCAAATCCTTCAGACAAGCAAGCAGCCATCTGGATAGATATTGCACAGCAAAGTTGTTGACATTGAAACCGGTCAATCATGGCCAGCTAAATAGCTGGGCTGACCATATGGACATATCTTTCAGATTCATTTTTTTCATGTAAAACCTCTGCTCCATTAAATAATTTGATTCCTATTGAAATCCCAAGATGTTTGGAAGAAGAATAACAGGCTTAATGGGGACATGTTTTGGAATTTGGAAGTATGCATATTCTGCACCTGGTTTTTACTATGGCATCTGATAATCCTGCCAACCAGCTGGATAATTTGTTTGGCAACGATTGTAAAAATTGTACAGTTCTGAATTTTTCCTTTGATGTAATTATTTTAGGTGCTTTTCGTAACAATATAATATATTTATGTGTGTGTTTACTGAAACGCACTGTTAAAGTATTTTTATGGTAGCTTTGAATTTCTTTTTTTTAAATTACATTTTATCTTTTACATTAATGAGACAAACTGGAATTATTGATAGAAAACAAAAATGAATTTATTAATCTAGGGTAGTATAGTTGACAACTTTTGTCGTAGGTAAAATAAGATTACGATTTACACTATGCATTTCAACTAGACGAAAGAGAGCATTTCTTGTCAAGTGATCTGTAAGCAAGTCTGTTAAAATTAAATTTTGTAGCAAGTGTAGATATAGTAGACCCAGCTGGAAAAAGACACCAACTCTGGGTGTGAAGAATCATTTTGAAGGAAACTTTTTTGTTGGATATAAAATCCATAAAGAAACTACTTGCTGAAATTTTCCATTGCCCAATGTATGTCATCCATGTAAAAGAGTTTATCAAAGGTTGTGAAACAACAATAACAAAATTAAGAAATTAAGTCCAGCATTAATCATGTCCCTGTATTTTGAATTGGATTCTAAAGGAAACAAAGTCAGTGTAGAGATTGACAAAGGGGCGAGGTGTGAAAGGTGCGAGAGTTGAGGTAGATGAGCCTGAATCAGGCATTCATAACAGACTGCAGAGGGAGATTCTGGGATCTCTTAAGGCCAGAGAGAAGGAGGTTACAGTAATCAAGGCGTGAGATAATAAGAGCTCAGATGAACATTTTAACAGAGTCCTGATTTAGAGAGGGATGGCCACGTGCAATGTTTTTTTAGGTGGAAGTAGCAGGATTTGGTTAGCGGCTGAATGTGAGGAGATCTGAAAGAGAGATCTAAGAGGACACCGAGGCAATGGGCCTGTGAGGTGGAAGTAATAGTGGCTGTAACGCTCGGTGTAGTGGGGCAAGGGTACGAGCCCAAGGGTGCAGTAATACACGCAGGGAAGCCAAGTTAGGGAAAACCAACAGGGGTTTATTGTATATGTTACGGTTAAAGCCCGAAGTGTGGTTAATCTTAAAATTACCTGGGTAATCCTGACATTACCCAAAACCACTGGGTAAAGCTGCAAAATAATGAAAAATTTGGACTTTCCCCGGGTTATTTTAGGACTAATCAACCGCCCATGGCTAACAGTCTGGAAGAGCATAGGTGGCAGCTAGGGGTTAACTCCTGAACTGACGTGATTGCGCTATGCCGATGATGCCAGTAGGCAGGGGGAGATCTCGAAAGCTTGGCTGACATCCAAGATGTTGGCCAGCTTCAGGAGGGGACCGTGATCCAGCGCCTGTTGGTGCTGAATCGCGATCCAACCCCTAAGGGGTTAAAGGCAGCCAGCGCTTTGAAGGGCAGGCTGTGCCCTTCCAAGCGGTGCCTGCCTTTTTGCAGTGCCCCAAGCCAATCGGGAGGGAGAGAGGTACAAACGACCTCCTCCCTCCCCTTCAGGCACCTTCCCCGCACTGGCGGGAGGGTGCCTGGAATAGACATTATCGCGCCCAGCGCAATGACACTGTCCTGCCCACCGGGGCCCCGGAGGCTGGGCTGACATCCAAGATGCAAGATGTCAGACCGCACCGGGGGGCCGCAGCGATCGGATGGAATTACGGTCGATCGCTGCTGCAAAGGGAGGACACGCTGAGCCAAGCCAACCAATTATGGAATAACCTCCCAGACACCATCAAATCTTCCCCCAGTCTTAAGTCACTCAAAAGCTCCTTACTAACATACCTCAATACAGAATGCACCTGTAAACATGTAACCTAGTGACTATATTTCCTACATATTTATTTTCGGTTAATCTGTATATTTGTGTTTTTTTTTTTTAATATCTTGCATTGTATTACTTTGTATTTCTGTAACTGTAACACTTCAATGTTCTTGAACCCAGGACATACTTGAAACCGAGAGAAATCTCAATGTATCCTTCCTGGTAAAATCCTTTATAAATAAATAAATAAATAAATATGCGGCAGGATGCGCTGAGCGCATTCTCTGCATAGAAGGGGTTAATATGGGGGGCATGCATTAAAGTCACTTATTCTAAGGGGTTGTACAAAGAGAGACGAATTGGCCCCAAATTGCACCGAACAGTGAATTTTCCCATACGGTGCAATTTCTGAGCCATTCGACTATTCAAAAACCAGGCAGTTCGCCAAGCTGTTTGTGAAATTGAGTGAAATTACAATTTTTTGAGAGTATTACTTTTATTTTTTGTGGAGAAGGGGTTGATTGGTTACATTACACTTTGAGAAGTTAATAATCCATAGTGGGCAACAGGGGTTCCCCCCGAAGTTAATAACCCCTTAAGCACATGGGGTTTTAGATGGGGAGCGGGTGGGCTGCATTGTAGCCTACCTGCTCTCCGTAATAAGCCTTGAACTGATACCTTTAGGTTGCCAGCAACCCAACGAGCAGCAGGCTTTGGCTGCTCAAACGCCCGTAGCTAGATTTACGATTGTAAAGGCTGCACATTGTGATCCAGCCTTTAGTGACAAACGGCAGGACAGGCTTGCATTGCATTGCGCGCCCCTATCAATGCTTTAGTACATCCACACTATGTCTTTGCCTGGTACACCAAATGGCCAATTTGATTTGATGAGCTATAACTTGTTTTGCTCTTTGTAATACGCAATTATGTAAGTGAATGGGATGTTTTTGTAACCACAGTTAACCATCATATATGCACTGGAATGATCATTTACACTTAATTATAATATTGTTTTAAATAGCTAATGACATTTTATGTTTAATATCACCTCGCAATATATTGGTTATTAAAAAAATCACACAGTAGTCATTAAAAAGATGACCACTACATCAATAGGGACATGTATGACATTGCATGTTAAATATATACAAGGTTATTCAGAGAGCATCAAATATCAAAGACCTTTCGGTGCTCTCTGAATAACCCTGTTTGAATTCAGCATTCACCGAAGGATCCCCGAAATGCAGGGAACAAGCCGCTGAACGCATTAGAAAAGTCACTGCAAAACCGCAGAATCGATCAAGAAAACCACCACAGAATCGCTGAATCAATTTGAAAAACCCACCAAATGCATCTAATGAAATGGCACAAAACCGCCGAATCGATCCTAAAAAAGTTGACGACCTGATAGAGTGCCAACCAGCCGGGCAGAAAAAGCCGACAAGTCAACGAGCGGGTAAAAAAATAAATATTGCATCTTTTAAAAGTTGTTTGCAAAAAAATACTGCACGACAATGCCTGAAAATAACATATAAGGTCCAATGAATAAAAATAAAAAGGTCTGTTACAGAAAAAAATATGCCAGTTTTAAAAAACTGGATTAAAAAATTTGACGAAAAAATCCTGAAAAATGTCTACAAAATGCTAATAAAATCGATAGACTTTTTGCCGTAAGTAAAAAGAATAAGCAGTTGAATAAATATTTAATAAAAATGGCTAATATTTTTTACATGGGATTCGCCTGATTAAACTTGTTGAATGAAACGACCGAAAATCAGGGCATTTCACTGACATTTCGGTGCTGTTCAATGTTCGCCGAATAGATTTGGCCATTTCTTACCGCTGACACCACAAATCAACTCATCCACACTCTTGTAATCTCCTGACTTGACTATTGTAATAATCTTCTATTTGGCCTCCCTCTCTTCCGCCTCGCCCCCCTACAATCCATTCTGAATGCCTCTGCCAGGCTCCTCCACTTCAACCGCCGCTCTGTCTCTGCTGCTCCTCTCTGCGAGTCCCTTCATTATCTCCCCATTCACTGCAGAATTAAATTCAAAATCCTTACCCTGACCTTCAAAGTTCTCACAAACTCAGTTCCCCACTACCTGTCCTCACTAATCACCAAATACACGCCAGACAGCTCTCTAAGGTCAAACAGTGACCTGTGCCTAGCTTCTCCCTGTATCACCTCTTCCCATGATAGACTGCAGGATTTCTCACGCACAGTCCCCATTCTCTGGAACGCTCTCCCTCATACTGTCAGACTTTCCCATAGTTTCCCTTCCTTCAAACGCTCCCTTAAGACATTCCTATTTAGGGAAGCCTGCGACCCGACTTGCTGATACACCTCACTGCCCCAACCAGTCTATCACTCTCACCTTGCAGTCCTCTTCTCCTGTTTCCATCCCCAACATTTCTAGATTGTGAGTTCCCACGGGAATAGGGCCCTCGTTTCCTCCTGTACTGGTATATCAAAATGTTGTTTAGTCTCAATGTATTGTAACCCTGTCTATATTGTGCCCATTGTTCAGTGCTGCGGAATATGCTGGCGTTATATAAATAAAGTATAATAATAATAATTAACCATTATGTCTCTATGGGGAGTTCACTGCCTTTCAAGATCATCGTATTTCACTGGCAATCTGCCAGTATTTGGTGAACTTCCAGCTTTTTGAATAGCAGAATGCCTACGCAATTGCAGGTACAGAGAAATGTTTCTGTGGAAATTTTTGTCAATTCAGCCAGTAGAGTGTTTGTGAGGTAAGGCATTGATGTTGGCCAAAAAATTAAAAAAAAATTCTCTTAGCTGAGAAGCAGCAAGAGGATATGCAATTGCTGGTAAACAATTTTTGGTTACATTAGGTCAAAGAGGTGTGGTGACATGGCAGGTGGACTTAACACTTTAATTGCCATTCGAGTAAACTAAACCTCTGAGTTGTTTCTTTATATCCTTGTGCCTCCCTTATACTGACTCAGTAATGCTATCATAATAGTGGTCTGACTTACAGCTGTTCCGAGCAAAAGAAAACCAGAAGTAGTGCCACACAACACCACTGATATTATCTCCATAAGACTTCAAAAAAAGTTTGCAAGGACAGTTTTTCACATTTTATACCTTTTTACAGTGCAAGGAGAGCAGAGAACTGTCTTGTTTCCTTCTCACCAGAGGTGTGTTTTTTTATTGTAATGTTTAACTTTTTTCACAGTGTTTTGCAGTTTTTGAACTTTCTCTGCCACAGACTTAAACAATGAACAAATACTTATTGATATAAATTTTATTTGGATGTAATCTATTTTTATCTACCTTTTATGACTCATATCTTGCAATGAAGAAGTTAGTCTATGTAGTAGCGAAATGCGTAGGCAATGGGCTCCATTGATTTTATGTATCTTTAAATATTTTTATACCGTAGTCCATTTTGGATTCTGTGCATGTCTTATTTGTTTCTTATTTATTTATCTGTGCATGTCCTATTTGTTTCTTTTTTATTGATCTGTTCATGTCTTATTTTTTTCTTTTTTATTGATAAGTAAGTGTACATCATATTTATTGTCCTTGGTTGAAAATAAGAGAATGGGCAATGAAATCGGGCTCCCTGTTGTTCATATTCAACTACAGTCATATGGCTTGAAACATCTCTTAAATGGTGTAAAAAGTTTTCCTTTTCATTTTACTGCTGTCTGACCTTCCCCATTACCTGGCATCACAGTGTTTCTTTTGTATCTCCATCCAGTATAAAATGGGTTATTTTCTCCAGAACTACAATAAAACAACCCAATGAATACTTTTTCTAGCAGCTAAATGAAAGCTGGGTAATGTGCACTCGCAATGCCACACTGTCACAAATGATGGACTGCAGTCATTTCTTAAACACAAAACAATAAAGACTGGAAAATGAAAGTATTCAATAACAATATAATCAGTTACACCACCTGTAACAATGAAGTGATGCTTCGGTAAACAAACGTGATACTTATCATTATACAGAATACCATGACCATTAATAACGTGAATAATTCAAGTACTATAGATTCATCATGACAGCCTGCACTGTGATATTTCAGACAAGAAGCTTGTTTTAAATTGCTGTGTTAAATTAGCTCTGCATTTAGAAGTGGATAGCTCCGCTATCATTATTTTTCTAATTTGGAAAGCTACAGGTATAGTGGATGGGAGATGCTGATAATCGTTATCTACACTGATTTACGTTTTAATTCTTAAACGCAAGGGGGTAGCCCTGAGTCTTCTTCTTTCCCACAGATGTTAAAAAATGGCACATTGAGAGATTTCTCATTTCTTTAAACAACAGGGTGGAATATGATTGAAATGAGATCTCTAAAGAACATAATCTAACAAAAATAATGCAACCGTCAACTGGGGATTTGAAGAACAAATGATGTGCAAGTATTTTTGTTTTTCAATAATGACCCTGGGGCCATCTTTAAGGATTAGATCACTTCCCACAAGGTTCTTATGTCAGTAACTAAGATGCCTTTCCAACACTTATCTTGTTTTAGAGAGGCCAAACTAACTCCTCTGAAGAAAGTTATACTACCTAGAGGTAAGTTACATTATCTAGTAGCTACCAGCTAGGATTCTCCAACAGATGTTTAATAAGATACTTTACAGTATATATGTATGAAAATAGTATATCTGCATATTTATTTACTTTTTTTTCATTTAAAAGGATTTTCCAGCTATCAAATGTATGGAAGCATTTGGAGCTCCATTTGAAAATTCCGTTTCTTAATATCCTAAGAGGACACAGAAATGTGCATACACATGAAATTTATAATGTCATTCTCTAGCCACCTTAGTTTACTGTTGCTGCAGCGACGATAACATTGAGAAATCTTTAGAGGGAAATTCAGGCAGTGGCAGGAGAATAATTCATTTATGATTTTTTTCCTGCGGCTGTTTGAATTTACTTTTTGGGAAATACTTAATGGTCACTCTTTTTTGCAACAATGGTAAGCTTAGGTCTTCAGTGAATAGCCACCTTAGGCAAAAAAGAAAATGTAGGGACATCGGTACTGGAGATATAATACAATATGAACCTTTATTAACTACCTATTGGCATACTTAGACACACCACATAACTCATAACACTATAAAAATGTAACATAAAGGGTTGCTGTCGAGAAGCTGATAGATTTTACTAAATAGTATAGTGTACTCGCAAATAAATATTCGGGTTGTCTTTAATATATGGCTAATAAATCAAGGTGGACCTCACTCACTCTGGATATAACAAGGTATGTGATAATAACCACACTTAAACTTGTATACACTTAATAGCCAAATCCCAAAAGGGCACAAATGATGCACATCAAGAGAGTTCTCTTGATAAAGCTGCGTTATTCTAGCAGCGAAATGCATCGAGTTGATAGTTTTTAAACTGATTATGTTTTGATTTGGTCCGTTTGTCTGTTTCACTCCTAGAGGTTGTCTTTGCCCCTAACAATGAGGGCGTGCTAGGGTCATTTCGCTTTATGTTCTCTTTGTGACCATCTTTCCTCCTGGATTTGGGTTATACCCAATTGATGTGCATCATTTGTGCTATCAGGGATTGGGATTTGGCTGTCAGGTGTATACAAGTTTAGACATGGTTATTATCCCATACCCTGTTATATCCAGAGTGAGCAAGGTCCACCTTGATTTATGAAGGCCTGAAGCACCTAAGGCGTAGGGCCCTTAAGTTGCCTCTGATGCCAGGACGCAGGGAGGATTTTTCTAGATGGGTTTTAGCATGTGTGGAGGTTTGAGCGGGAGAGGTGTGGGAGGAGTCACCAGGAGGGTACTTAAGGCGCGTGTGGAGAGGCTCTGCGCGCCTTCTTATCCTGAGGTAGAGCTGGGAAAATCTTGAGCTGCATCAGAGAGCGGTGTTTTCGGCTTTTTGCCTTAAAAATTGTCTTTGAGTACGGCGGAAGGTGGTGAGCTGGAGTCACTGTTGGAGGAAGTGCGGGAGGCGGCTCGGCATCGTGGTGTGGAGTGGGCGAGAAGAAGCTTGTCGGAGGTGCTGGCGGTGGAGTCGGAAGTGGGATCTCAGCCTGTCAGGATTTCTAGGCCTCCGGAGCGGTTCAGTCCGGGAGGAGAATCCAGCGGTGGATCAGCGTCTGAGAGGTTGAGGTTGGAGGCAGTGAGAGGCCGAGGACGGTTGGTCCGGCGGATGTTGGCTGGAGGTGACGCAGTTGGGACTGAGGCTGGCATGAGCGTTTCCAGAAATGTGGAAGGTAGGAGCTCGAGGCCGGTATTGGGGGCTAAGGATCCTTCTGGTCGGAGGGGTGGTGTGGTGAGCGCTACCAGGAGAGAAGGAGTGCGGAGGTCGAGGAGTTCCTCGGGTAGAAGAAGAGTTCGGTGGTCCGCCAAGGGTCCCAGAGGTGGAGTGATGGCTGTCTCTGGGACGGATGTTTCGGTGGTAAGGCAGTTGGTGGATGGGGGTGTGGACGGTGGTGTGGCACAAGGCGATGGTATGCGGGATAAGGTCACTCAGGAGCTCAAAGTAAATTGGTGTTCAGATGGTGGAGGTGAAGTGGCTCCGGATTTTGGTGTGGTGGAGCGAGATAATGATTATGGTACTTCGGGTTCTGAGGCTCATAGCACAAATGGTTTTTTTTCGACCACAGTTCCGATGGTTCGGGGGCGGAGTCCGCAGCCGGTTGGTGGTTTCAAGGCTGGTGGAGTTGGTGGAGTTGGAGTGAGGGGTTCGGAGAGTGTGGCACAGGAGGTTCCAGGAGGTTCGGGTGGACCTCGTGTAGCGACAGGTAATGGAAGTGGATGTGATATGAGTTCTTTCATGTCTTTTTTACAGGGGGCTTTTGAAGCTTGGTCGGTTTCAAAAGGGGGTGTGAGCCAGGAAGTTGATTTGGCTCAAGCATGGAAGGGTGCAGGTGGGCCAGTTGGGAGAGTTGGTGGAGCTCTTGGTGGTGAAGCTCTGGCTTCCATAGGACCGAGTGGTGTGTCGGGTTCCCTCGGTGAGTCTGCAGGTGTGGCGGATGTGGCCAGGAGGAATGCTTACGTGTCATTTTCTGGTCCTTTGGGGTTTCATTTGAAACAAGAGGTTAAAGAAGGTATCTGGCGGGGTGAGTATGTGGAGCTTTTTTCCCTGCTTCCTTTGGATGAGGTGGCAGGGGTTAAGGATGATTTGTCTAAGGAAGATTTAAAGGACGAAGAGGAAAGGAAAAAGAGGTATCGGAGGATTCCTAAGTCGTTTGGGAATTGGCTCCAGGCTTTTTGTATTTTGGCAAGTGTGGTTGGGGAGAAGAACCCACAACACTGTTCGGCTTTTTTTTGTTATGTGGATGGGATTTGGGAGGCTTATCGGATTTATGGTGGTTGGGCATGGTGGAAATACGATGAGCAGTTTAGGCAACGTTTGGCAGCTCACCCAGGCATGGGGTGGGATCAGATGGACATTACGCTGTGGTTGAATCTGATGGGGGCTCAGAAGGCTTTGCCCTTTCCAGGGGATGCCGGTGGGGGAGGGGTCAGTTCTCCACTGGCAGGTGTTAAAAAGGGATCTTGCTGGCAGTTTAACGAGGGTCAGTGCAAGTTTGGTAATGGGTGCAGGTTCAAGCACGAATGTTCAAATTGTGGAGGATTGCATTCATTGTCCAGATGTTTTAAGAGGGCAAGACAAGGAGGTCTGCCTTTTGGAGGGTCTGGAGAGGGGAGCTTCCCCAGTGAAACTCGATCTGATGTTACAGTCGCTAAGGCTTTACGGAAGACGTAGGGATGCAGAGTTTCTGCAGGACAGTTTTGGTGATGATTTTCGGTTTCCTTTTGTGGTAAGGCCAGGGGGTGGCAAGTTAAGAAATTTAAAGTCGGCTAGAGTTTATACGAAGATAGTTCGGGAGAAGGTGTTTAAGGAGTTCGGGGCTGGTAGGATGGCAGGTCCATTCTTGTCTCCGCCGGTGCGGGATTTGAGGATATCCCCTTTGGGGGTGGTGCTTAAATGGAAGGCGGGGGAGTTTCGCTTGATTCATCATTTATCCTATCCGTGGGGAGGATCGGTGAATGATGATATTGGTGAGGAGTTGGCCTCGTTATCGTACGTGTCATTTGATTCTGCGGTCAGTTTGGTCCGTGATGCAGGACAGGGGGCTTTGATGGTTAAGGTGGATAGTGAGTTGGCTTTCCGGCTCTTACCTATTCATCCTTCGTGTCATCATCTTCTGGGATTTTGGTTTGAAGGTGAATTTTATGTGGATCAATGTTTGCCTATGGGTTGTTCCATTTCCTGTTCCTTTTTTGAGTGTTTTAGTACATTTTTGGAATGGGTGGGTCGTGAAGTGGCAGGGTCGGCTAATTTGACACATTATTTGGATGATTTTCTGTGAATGGGTAGGGAAGGGACAGGAGAGTGTTTGCACATTCTTCGGTCTTTTCAGTGGGTGGCACACCATTTTGGTGTTCCTTTGGCTTTTGATAAAACAGAAGGTCCGGCGTCAGTCATCACTTTCTTGGGGATTGAGATTGATTCAGTTAAGGGTGAGTGTCGTCTACCTGTGGGGAAAGTGGTGAAAGCTTTGAGGCAAGTGGATGGGGCCCTGTCAGTTAGGAAATTGCAGTTGAGAGAGCTGCAATCGCTGATTGGTCGCTTGAATTTTGCGTGCAGGGTCATTCCGGTTGGAAGAGTCTTTTCGCGAGGATTGGCTTTAGCGACACGGGGTATTCGGGAAGGTCATCGTTTTGTTAGAATATCTGGTGCCATGAAGGAAGATTTGGAGGTGTGGAGATCCATTTTGGTTTTGTTTAATGGGGTGGCCATATTCCCTTCGAAAGAAGTTTTGGCAAGGGAACTGGAATTTTTCAAGGACGCCTCGGGAGGTGTTGGTTTTGAGGTATACTTTGGGGGGCGTTGGTGTGCTTCTCGTTGGCCTGATCGTTGGTTAGCATTTACATTGGTGCGGAATTTGCCATTTTTGGAGTTGTTTCCATTAGCGGTGGCCTTGGAGCTGTGGGGAAGTGCTTTGGAGGGGAGAAGGATTCTGTTCCGTTCTGACAACATGGCGGTGGTGGCGGTGGTGTCGGCGGTTAATTCTTTGTCGGCTTCATCATTGCTGTCATGTCTCGGCCTTGCCCCCTGGTGATGAAGGGTCTTCATGTTTGTTTTTCCCCTATGGTGTGTCTGGCTGTGCTGTTTAGTGCTGATCTGGGGCTCTGTTGTGATCTCCTGGTCTGGGGTCACATGGCCCAATCACACAGACCCACTCCCTATATATTCCCAGCAGCACAGAGCCTCATTGACTGTTTGTGGAGTTTGATGGTGGTTCTGTCTGGTTCGTGTTTCCTGAGTTGCTGCAAAGCATTCCTGTTCAAGTGTTTTCTGGTTCTGACCTCGGCTTTATTTTTGACTATCCCTTCTACTTCCCCCTGGTACCGTATATTTCTGATCTGTTGCCAACCTCTGCCTGATTGACGATTCTTGTATGTTTCATGTTTTATGTACCTTGTCTGTCTTAGTTTAGTATATTATTCAGAGGCCGCTTATAAGGACCTCTTTTAGTATAGTCTGTTTTGTTTACTGTCCTTCAGCCTACTCACTTCACGGATTGTCAAGTGTATCTTTGTGTTTCTCCGACTGCCCTGCAGCCTGCTCAATTCACGGATTGGCAGGCGTATCATTGTGTTTCTGAGTGTCCTAAGTTGTCTGTCGGTCTTGAAGCCTTCGGAGCTTAGTGGCAATTCTGTTGTTTTTTGGTGCTCCTTGGTTTTGGAGAAATCCGTCTGTCCTTGTGTCCAGTCAGTTACTCACCTGCCTTAAGGGCTTCATCTCTTGTTCCAAGCCACCACGATGGCCCAAGCAGGGGCTAACCGTTACAATTGCCAGTCATCAGATTGCTGAAGAGGTTTGCGTTGCTTTGTCTTAAATTTAATGTTTTATGCAGGGCACGTCATGTTCCGGGTCACCTTAACTCAGTGGCGGATGCTTTGTCTCGTTTACAGTGGGACAGGTTTCATTCCCTGGTTCCGTTGGCGGAGGAGGTGGGCACCCCTTGTCCGGACGGCCGTTGGCAGCTAGGCTCGGAATTTTTGGAAGATGGGTGAGAGGTTCTTTGTCTGAGTCCTCTTGGAAGGCCTACTCGCGAGTTTGGAGGGATTGGGATGCATTGGCTGTATGGTTCAGGTACGTTTCGGTGGGTGGATTGGATGAGGAGAGTTTGCTTAGGGCATACCTCATTCGGTTATTCGAGTAAGGGGCATCTCCTGGGGTGGTACGGCAGTCATTGGCCGCATTGGCTTTCCTTTTCCAGGTATCGGGGAAAAGAGATGTCACCAAGGATTTTGTTATCAGGTGTGCAGTTCGGGGTTATATGAGGGGGAGGAACAGGGTAGGTGCTCGGCGTCCAGTTTCAAAACAGTTATTGGAGGGTCTATGGGAATTTGTCAGAAATTTTTGTTCTTCACCTTATGAGGTTCTGCTTATGAGGGCGGCTTTTGTTTGGGCTTTTTTGGGACATTTCGAGTGGGTGAGCTGGTGTGCAATTCTAGGAGAGGAGGTGGTGGTTTGGGAGCTGATGCGGTTTGGTTGGGTGTTGAGGAAATTGTTATTTGGGTTTATAACTCCAAGACTGATCAGTTGGGTTTATCCAGTGTGGATAACTGCGTGGTTTGTCCAGTGAAGAACGTTAAGGAATTTTTGGAGGTACGGGTGGAGTCTGGAGTGGCCTTTTTATGTCACGCGGACGGGTCGGCTTTATCGAGGTATCAGTTTGTTTCCATTTTTAAGAAGGGTTTGTTGGTTCTCACTCCTTTCGTATTGGGGCAGCAACGGAAGCTTCAAGGTTGAGTTTGTCGGCAGTGGAAATTCAAGAATTGGGAAGATGGAACTCGAGGGCTTTTCAGTCCTACGTGCGTCCAGGTTTGGTATTATGAATTTTGGAAACACTTGTTAATGCTGGGAGGTAATGTGGAGAACAGTTTGCTGTATGATCTGTTCTGTTATGTTTTTCATTTATAAAAAACAATAAAAAATGATGATATCAAATTTATACATGGAATATGAATTTATACCTTTTATATGGAATATATATATTTATTCTATTTTATCTTTTTATATTTGTTTGGTGTTTGGGGAGGAGTGTGGGGGTTGGAGGATTTGGAGGAGAGGAGTATGGTCATTGTTTATGTTATATTTTCTTTGCAGGTATGGACATCGTTTATTTGATGGGGTGTGTGGTGGTTTGGCGGGGAGTTTTTCTTTTTTCTTTTTAAAGTATTTTGTGTGGTGGAGATGTTGGTAATTTTTTTTTTTTTTTTACAGATCCTGCGAGAGTTGTATGGATCGTTGGAGACTCGTTGTTTTTTTGGGCGAGGAGAAGGGCGTCGGTGCGAACATCTGGAGTACAGATGGGTTTGCATGGGTCGGCAACACGGGTACGGTGGTTCGGAATCCGTGGACTCCTATGGGAGGAGTTTTAAGCCAACGGTTTTGGGTGCCCATAGGCACAGTGAAGTTCCCTATATGCTGGTGGTACACATGGGAGGGAACGATTTGGGTGTGGTCCCTCTTGGTGTGCTGCTGGAGCAGATGCAGGAGGATCTTCGGCAGTTGAGGGAGTGGTCACCATGGACAGTGGTGGTGTGGTCCGAGGTGTTGCCAAGTATGGTGTGAGGAGGCGGAGCAGCTTTGCCGGATCAAGGTGAATCGCTGTATGGGAAGGTTTGCGAGGCGGATGGATGGTGTGGTGGTGCGGCATCTACCCTTTGAGGAGGATGCGGCGTGTTATTTGATGGAAGATGGCGTTCACCTGAATGATGTGGGCAAGGATCTGTTCATCCTGGGACGCAAGGAGGGGATTGAACAAGCCCTGTTTTTTCTTGGTGGGGGAGCTCTCCCATAAGGGGGTTATGTGAGGAGCTCTTGGCGGGGGCTTGTAGGCAGTGCTGGCTAGGGGTTCCTTTTATTTAGGATAATTTTGGTCAGACGGTTGGGAGTTGGGAAGTTTTGGTGGTTGGTTGGTTTGGAGGTGTGTGGTGGTTGTGTGGAGTCCTCTTTCAGCACTGGGTTATTTTATTATTTTTGTTATGGGAATTTTTATGTCATGGTGGTGGGTTTATTGTGTGGGGTTTTTAGCTGTGGCCTATATATAATATATATATTATTCCACAGTTATGTGTCATGTATTTTTGAGTATTTATTTTCTCCCTGCGTACGACTCGGTCATCAGTAGGCGACTTATTAGGCATATATTTCTGACGACCCGAATATTTATTTGCGAGTGCACTATACTATTTAGTCAAATCTATTAGTTTATTGACAGCAACCTTCTTGTTACATTTTTATGGTTTTATGAGTTGTATGTTGTGTCTAAATATGCCAATAGGCAGTTAATAAAGGTTCATATTGTATTTTATCTCCAATACCGATGTCCCTACATTTTCTTTTTTGTCTGTGTTAGCCTATGAGGGTTATCCCCTCTTGTTCTGGGACATCGTTTTTTTATTTTTTTATTTATCCCCTTTTTTCATATACAATAACCACCTTAGTATTGTTTTTGGTTATAATAATCAGCTACTGATTTGAAGTTGAAGAAACATCCATTAGTTGTAGTCAGGTAATGTCTTTTACCATGAATTTTAAAAATGCATTAATGTTCCCAGGTGCCTCTAATATCCATTAATCTAATCTCTTTAGGAGAATCAATAGAATGCACATGAAATGAGTTTTGAAGGTTGCATGTTTTATTGTACGCTTGCAGATTTAAGAAAATTAGGTTTAAAAATACATAGCTGAATGTTTATTTTCATTGTTTCATTTGCATTGTGAGCAGACCTGTGACTGTCATTAATTTGTTCCTATCCATTAATTTCCTTTTGGCCAGATGCCCTTTAAAAGGTTAGACATAAATTTTTTTCTCTGTTTATGTAGATCTTTTCAGGCACTCAAAAGAAGTATATTATGCTGATTCTGAAATGACTTGCATAAAATCATTGAACGTAACATACTGTATCTTTCCCATAACAAAGAGTTCTATTTCATTTTTTAAATACTGTGGGGCCCAGTATTCCATACTGCGCGCTAAGGACCCGCTATCACCCCCTTAATGCTAGCGTTCCCAAAAGTGAGCGTTAGCGCTAGGGTTAATTGAGGTGATAGTGTTACGGCCAGATCACCTCCCAGGTTAAAAAAATCCGTTAGCACATCAGTATTAGTTCTTTTTAGCACAAGTGTACTGTATTTTATCTCCCTATACTTAACACGGGGAGCGCAAAATGTAAGCAAGGAGTAATTAGCGATAGGATCACATAGTTCTAACACTAATCACTAACCGCTGTGGTTAGCTGAAAAGTTACCCACAGCTCTATGCTGTAGCTAACTGATTCCACTTCTGCGGAATCAGTTAGCAGCAGCTAGAATCCTCCAAAAAAAATGAGATACTCACCTCTCATCCCACGGCAAGAATGGCGGCCCAATCCACTGCTTGTGGCTGCTGGGAGCAGAGTGAGACGGGGGGAAAAAGTCTCTCATCTCCCTTCGTGAATCACTCTGCGGACCTGCAGGATCTTGTGAGAGGTGAGATCCTGCAGGTCATGTGTAGGGATGAGCCGAACACCCCCGTATTCGGTACGCATTCAAACTCGAACAATTTCAAAAGTTCGAGTTCGGACGCGAACACGATCCGAACTCAATGCAAGTCAATGGAACCCGGACGTTTGATTTTTAGAGTGCTCTCCGAGAGGGCATATATGCTAGATATTTGCCATAAAAGGTGTATGGGGGTCTGGGTAGTGCCCTGGGGGACAGGAAACAAGGACAAAAAGTAAAAAATAAAACGTTTTTAAAGGGACAGTGAGTTTTCCATGCAATAAAGGTTAAGAATAAAAACGAAAAATTCCTTCAAATATCGTGCCTAAGAGGTCCCCACAACCTGACCGTGAAGTGGCGGGTTTGTAGGATGTATAGAAACATTTAAAAACAAAAAAAATGAAATTTCAAATGACGGTAAATGGTTTTCCTTTAATCTATTCATAAACAACTGCTTGGGACGGCAGCCTGTATGAAAAGAGGAGACATTTTAGGACACACAGAACAAGTTTAGTGATTTATTTGGCTAAATTATGGTGAAACTTATGCAGGCTTTGGATGAAAGTAACAATAGGTGCTTTAAAATTGGGCCTTTAGCGTCGGCAACAGTGCCGTCACACAGTAACCCCTCTGTGGTATGTCGGATATAATCTCTGCACGTGAATACAACACGTTATATATATTGGACTTATCAGCCAAGCCTCCAATATGTCTATATTGGACTTACTGGACCTACCTCGGCAGTTGCCTCCAATATATCAGGGATTATTATGTCATAAGAAACTTATACGAGACACAAATATCAATCGTTTATATTTCCTATAAATTCTCCTGAATTCTTTTAATTGTCTGTGTTTTGCTTTGAAAAATACAATAATCAATAATCGGATAAAAATATATATATATTTATTACGTATACAAAAAAGTTTCAAATCTCATATCATAAACAAAAATTTATAAACCACAATCCATCAGCATATAAAAACTAGCTTCACAATATATGTATCTCCGGTTAGTAACTGCATATATGATTAATATCATTTACCTTATCAGTTAGTAACTAATACACAAATGGTTAATAAACATTTCTGCTTAATACAACATGCATTTCCCAGCAAACAATGTTTAACCAGCCAGCTCTTATAGATATATATATATATATATCTCTATGCTACATGGATCAACAAAAGATGAGCTAATTTAATGATAAGTAATAAAAACTTATTTAGTGAATCCTCCCCTAATCTCGAGAATCAAATTTCTAATCTTTTGCTTTTTATTTTGTAGTTATATAATTCCTTGCTTATTAATTTTAATCACAGTAATTTCCAAATTCAATATATATTGGTATCAATCTTACAACATTTCTTTTAGGAATAAATCCTTATATCCTCTTCTTCATATTTCTATCTGCAGAATAGAAAATACTTAGAATTTGGATCTAACCCAAGTATCTGAGAAATCTCAGTCTACGTTGCAAGAATATCTACAAATATATAATTACGTTAATTCTTTTTTTTTTCATACATTACCTGTCCAATTTGGATGTTGATAAGTCTTGGAATTTTCTATGTGATGCTTTGTTTTGGAATATGTGAAGATTATCGATATCAGATAATCAATGCATGTGAGTTAGAGATTTGGTGAGCGTCAGAAATTTGGTGAGAATCTTGATTGCCTCATGTCTTGGGATCTGCCTGCATCGTGGTGTGAGCCTGAGTGTTGGAATCTCTGACTCTCAGAGTGTCATGTGTACTGGACGTCTGAATGCATTGCGATGTGAGTCTCTGAATGCTGGAATCTCCGACTGACTTGCAACTAACATTGCCGCTTATTATAGCCAATTTGACGTCACTGGCAATATTATTAATATCAAGTATAATATTTACTATCCTCTAGAGGGCAGTATTGCACTTCTTAATTAATTCCACCATTTCTTTTTAATATTCTTATCTCGGGTCAAAAGTTCAATCTACACAAAGACCTTCTCTTCTCCCAACTAGACACTGTCTCTGTCATACTTAATTTATATCCCTACTCCCTTTTGAAATTACTTACTATCAGCTAAATTCTTTTCTGGTTAACTCAACAGAATCTATTCTTTAGTAAGTTTTATTATTTACCAATTATATACATTCTACAATATTTATTGGCGTATATATTTCCTACTGTAAATATAATAAAATATACCTTGAGTATAAACATATATTTTGTAAATATAAATCTATATTAGAGATATTAACTCTTATTCCTATACCCAAAAGACAAAATATCTTTTGTTTTAAAAACTTAAGACAGACCAATAAATTAAATTATGACACGTCTTATCACTTAACCCTAGCCTTATGACACACAAACATTCTAGGTTCCTTCATGTCTGGCACTTCTTAAAAAAAATATAAAAGACTTCACCCAGGAATAAACTCTGTAAAAAAAAATCTCGTTCATTTCTAAACCTAGAGAAAATTTTAACTGTCTTTAAAAACAAAATGGCTACAGACATCCATTTTAAAATTCCTTTGTGTAATATACCTGACAGGTATTGTGGAAGAGTGCAGGGTTGGACCCTGCGGTCAAATATTAAAATGATATGAATCTGGTACAGGCGTCAGTGCACCCAAGTATTTTGCCTTTGGTGGCAGCAAGTGCCTTCACCCCCTTCAACCCCTCTGTGGTATTGTGGAAGAGTATGTCACGTCCTGGGTCTCTGGCGCCCCCTCTGGCTTCAATGGACATTGCTTTTAGTTCTGGACATTTGGTTCACGTCCAAGCCTGGACCTCACCTGGACTGATTGTTCTCATTTAGTATGTGCTATATTGTAGCAGGAGTCAGACAGGTTCACTTTCAGAACGGCGCCGGACCAGACACAAGCAAGGATTGTCCAAACACGAGTCTCTTCAGGACAGGCAAGAGTTTATTGTGTCGTCACACAAGTGCTCACACAGGATTGAATCGCTTAGAGTGAGCCCCGATTACACAGAGACATGAGGTTTTATGCCCCAAATACATAATTAGGTACATCCCCATTAGCCCACCTCCCTATGACACTCTATTCCACCCCACGTGGGTTAATACCTCCCATCATTAATTCGAACACAAAAAACATTCCACATATAACTATAAATTGATACACTTCTCGTTAGTTTGACAGTCTGTGATTTGTTTGTGCTGTCTTTCTCCGGGGAGTGCCTCCCTCCCTATCGGCTATATTTATTCAGATGGCCTGGGGCCCGGTCTTCTATACTCCTTCGTCTTTCCACGGGCCCAACGACCTTGGAATATCTACTTCTCCATGCCAGAAACAGCAAAGATCTTTCATAAGGCTTTAATTGCTTTTCTGCTAATCTAAACGCATTCCTAAATTTCTACGTATACCTCATTCTAGTCTCAGCTACAAACCTGTCTAGTTATATACAAGTGAACCAATATTCTGAACAAGATGGCCGCCTGTGTACAATGGCGGCCGTCTTCCAGCCTATTTCCACTTCAATATAAGCAGGCATCGCCCTAAGAAGGGCGCTGCCTCATTCTGATGTTTCAGTCTCCTTTGTTCCAAGCCTTGATCTCCTTGATCCTTATTCACATACCTTGCAGTTCTGGTAGGGATCTGTTACTCAGGTTCTCCTGTATGTGTTCAAGTTACCCTTTACTACTTTACTTTCAGGTTTTGGGTTTACTCCTCCGCCAGTTCTGTGTTTACATCTGTTTATAATCTCCCAGGTCCTTGGTTATTCATTCTGTTTTGTTCATATGGTTCCTCTTTTGTATTTATGTTTGCATTTCATGTTTATTCTCTAGGTTTAAACAGGTTTATGTTTTCACTCATGTTACTCTAGTGTTTAGTTCTCTTATGTCTTTCTGCCTATAGTTTCCCAGGTCCTTGGTTGTTCATCTGTTTATTTATTTAGTTCAGGTCTATGGTTTTATTCTAGTACTCAGGTTTTTTGTTTCATTGTGGTGTTCTGGTCCCTTGCTGTATATAGTACTGTTGTAAATAAATCCCTTGTTTTGTTTATACTTCTATGGGTCATGTCTGTTAACTGCTCAAGTAGCTCACACCCCTTCTGTGCCATGTCAGGTCAGGCCCATCGTCACAGAGTGCAGTGGTGGACCCTGGGGTCCAATATTAAATTGATATGAATCTGGTATAGGCATCAGTTGCAGTGCACCCAAATATTTTACCTTTGGTGGCAGCAAGTGCTTTCACACCGTAACCCCTCTGTGGTATTGTGGAAGAGTGCAGTGGTGGATCCTGCGGTCCAATATTAAAATGATATGAATCTGGAATAGGCGTCAGTGGCAGTGCACACAAATATTGTGCCAAGACAGATTCAAATTTGTGGAACTGTGGTATAACTCACTGATACACACTGTCCCTGATAGCCTGGCAGTGCCAAGACAGATTCAAATTCCCAGAAATCTCCTACAACTCACTGAAACACACTGTCCCTGATAGCCTGGCAGTGCCAACACAGATTCTAATTCCCAGAAATCTCCTACAACGTCACTGATACACCCTGACAGAAAAATCTCCTCTCCTCTCTGATTCACTCCTGCAAACACACACGCTGGGGCTGCAGGCAGGGAAGCTTTATATAGTGTGCTGCGGGACCTAGCTCTGTGAGCCCATGATTGGGCAAAATTTGCCCAATCAGGACTCTGAGCAGTGATTGGCATAGTCTTGCACCTGTCTTGCACCTGACCTGTGGTCCTGTGGTCAGGTGCAAGGCTGTAGCCAATTACAAGCTTCAGGCCAGTGGAAAAGTGCATTGTGGTCCATTGTGGTGCATTGTGTGCGAACATGCGGCAAACACGCGGAAATGTTCGGACAGCCGAACGGGCGATGTTCGAATCGAACTCCGAACGGATCCGAACCGAACGCTCATCCCTAGTCAGGTGAACCAGCAGCAGAAGCCTCCATGAAGTCCTATGGACTCCAGAAGGGGATGATCATAGCGGTGCATAAACGCTGCAGCGAGTGTTCTAGAAGCTAGCGGCTGATACGGGGCAGGCTGCTGGATTCAGCGCCTGCCTTGTAATCTACTTGCAAATGGGGACGATGAGGGAAAATTTGCGACCTCAAATTGTGCCCCTTAGCATTCCCCTTTTAGCTACAGGCACATGATAGTGCCCTAAAACGGGGACGCTAAGGTGGAAAAGCATGCTTGCAGGTTTCCCCTTAGTATCCCCGTTTTAACTCCATATTACAGGGATACTTGAGGCAGCATTAACGTGCAACCCCGAGTATCCCTCCTGGAGTTCATAGGACTCCATGGAGGGTTGTGTTGCTGGGTCACGTGTCCAGCAGGATCTCGCCTGGCAGTTACAGCACTATTCTCCGTTTGAGGTCCTACTTACAGGGTTATTCAGAGAGTGTTGAACTGGCGGTGAACTTTTTGAACGGTGAATTTCCCCGTATGGTGCTATTTTGGAGCCATTCGGCTATTCAAAACCTGGTTATTCTCCAATATGGCAATCTAATCTCTTTAGGAGAATCAATACAATGCACATGAAATGAGTTTTGAAGGTTGCATGTTTTATTGTACACTTACAGATTTATGAAAATTAGGTTTAAAAAGTTTTCTAATTTCAACGAAGGTACTGACAGGTAAGAGGTTAAGAGGGGCATTGCTGGGAAGGTCAGATAGCAATGCCTCACTTATTTTCCTATCCCTTACCGATGGAGAGATTGAGGGGCCCAAGTGAACCACTCTCCCTGATATCTGTGCGCCAGGTGGGGTCCCACGGGAAGGTCTTACTTGAAGGAAATCAGACTGCTGCAGGATTCCATCCCAAGCGGTCGGGATCTACCTCTTGGCTGCGGAGGCCCCATGACATACGGGGGACATCCTCCACACATTGTCCACAACCAGGGGTTAAATGCCTTTTAGAAGAATAGCAAAGTTCTGTTTGTTTTTGTTTTCTGCAGTTCGGCAGTGGTCGGCGGCAGGTTCGGCAATGTGATTGGCGGTCTTCAGCGGTTTTCGGCGGTGTTCAACAGTCTGTTTGGCGGTCTTTGGTGGTGGTCTGCGGCGGTCTTACCCCAGCTTCACGTTCTGTGCGCTTCAGGGACTCTGCTGTGTATAGTGAATTTCGATGCTTTCTGAATAACCCCTTGAATGAATAACTGTATTTGAATTGTTACAGATGGAATCATTTGGCATGTAACTGTAGAATATACTTGAATTATAATAATGATTTTGGATTGGATTTGGATTTGGATGTACTCAAATTCATTGCTCATTTAGATTAATTAGAAATAATTGTTTTACAAATATTCTAGTGGAATTTTTGCGTTCATAGAACTGTCTCTTGAACGTTCTTTTTTTTTACGTTAATTACATTTTATTTAAAGTTAAGGAACAACCAGTCCCCTCTGCTTTTATTATAAAGCCATTCTTACTGCAATAAAATGCATTCCTTTTCTGAATACATGATTGTGATCTTGAAATATATTTTATATCTACAAACAATCAGTGTAATGGATGCATAAAATACCAATTACTGCAAACAGAACTATAAGGCAACAATTTTGCTTTCACCTAAAGGAATGTAGGTTTATTCAATCACTTGATATTAAATACATACTACAACTTAAGTAATGCACTTGTATATTATGTACCTGTTTATGTGCAGCTTGTTCCAATCCAGCTTATAGAGAACACAATACATAATTTCTCACAAGGGATATTTTCCCCTACGTGAATAATGAAAAAAGTTGAGTCATAGAAATTCTATTGGAAACTATTCTTAGTTCATATATTGTATTTTTCTTTTTTTACATTACTTTTTATGTGACCAAGATGGTTTGGATAATTGTGCAATGTGAGACTATCAGGGTTATTCAGAGAGAGGTGAAAAACAGGAGAATGACTGGAGAAGTGAAAAATCTAGGTCAAAATAGCCGATTTGGAAAGTGAGATAAATAGAAGAAAGTTTTGTGGTTTGGCTATTTTGTCCTAGATTTTTCACTTCTCCAGTCATTCTTCTGGTTATCACCTCTCTCTGAATAACCCTGTATGCATCAAATATAATTTCCTACCTGCTGTGAGGAAAGATTATACAAATTAAAACCTGAATGTTGGCGAAATTAAGAGTTTGCATTTTTTCTCTATACACATGCATGAACATATAAAAATAACTACAAGGTCTTTTAAGGACTAGAGGAAATTGAATATGCTTAATAGAATCACGTATCGGGGGCGGAGCTGACTGCCAACAGGGAAGATCGCATATTGCTGAAATCCATGAGGTTTGCCTCTTTTTTTGCTGACCTTCCGACCTACCTTCGGCTGTAGTGCTCGGCGGGGAGAGGAATGTGCTGGGGGACCTGTTGTCCTGTGCCCGGTCCCTTCCGTGCCCCCTCGGAGCAGTTTGGAGCACTTTCTTGTTCCCGGCCTATTTTTGCAACCTAATCTGGGTGGCCATTTTTGAGGCCACTTTGCGGTGCTCTTTGGATTTACATCCATCTTTGCGGTAGGGCTGCGATGGAATGCCTCGACAAGTGTCTGGCTTGGCTGATGGAGGAAGAGGAGCGGCTACTCATGCGTGGGGATATCCGACGTCTTGTAGCTGAGATTTGTCTCTGCTGAGAAACGGCTTCTCCGGCTGGGAATGTGAATGCGGGCCCCCTGCATGAGTGTGGTATGCTTACATACTCGTCTGAGCGAGGAGAAGAAATATGGAGACCGGGGAGTGGCATCCCTGAAGCCGCGCTACATAGGACCGGCTGCGGTGACACGGCTGGGGTGCTCAGGGCAGCCTCCCTACCCTTGCGGGAGATTCATGTGACGACGGTGTCCTGCCTACCTGTTTGGTGCTGCCGAAATCAAGGCGTCTTGCTCCCCACTTTGATTCGTTGCCTCTACCCAGTCTGATCTTGCCCCTAGTTGCTGAACATGGAGGGGTCGTGTGTCCTATCTTCTCCCTGGACACTTGCTGAACTAGATGACCCTGCTTTTGGATTCCTGGCTGATGACACCATCCCCACGAGGCTGTTTTCCCATTCCCCAGAAGTGTTTACCCCCCAATGACATTCCCTGCTGACGCCCCCTTGGGCCCTTTCCCCCATCCCTCCCTTTTGGTCCCCCAGATGTTCTTTTTGTGGACTTTAATTATTTTTTTTCTTCTCTCATCCTTTTCTTTCTTTGCATGCCGGATTGTGATACGGGCCCCCCTTTTTTTCCTTCTTTGACGTTTTGGGGCTCCCTTGAGGTGTGCCATTATGGCGGCCACCATGGCTCTGTCCACCATATCTGGCCCTCGAGTGCCCTGGCCTTGTGACCTGCACTCTTCTTTGGTCTCCCCTTGTCCCTCGGACCCCCGGGAGTGTGCCAGGAAGGTCACATATTGGGCCTTTGCCATCTTTTTCCCCCTTTTTGATTTGTTCTGTTTTGGGTCCCAGAGTACTTTTGGTTGTGTGATTTCCCTTCTTCCCTTTTTTTTTTCCCCTACCCTTTTTCTTGTTATGTTTCTATCTTTATGATGTCTCTCTCTATTTGCAATCCTTTTGTTCTTGTTTTGTGTTCTTTGAGATTAAGCCCTGTGTGGCCGCTACTGTTTTATATGTTTCCTGCTGAGGTCCTGCATGATTGCTGGCTCTGAAGTATATTTCTGTTGGCCCTGTGTGGCCAATCATTTCTTGATTTCTGCTTGCTAATCTTACAAATAAAAATTTTGAATATGAAAAAAAATATAGAATCACGTATCAAATCCGGCACATTAGTATATGTGCAAAGATGATTGTTCACTAATCCATCTAGCACTCAATCATGTAAAAATTAACAACACGCTGGAGCTGGAAGCCAAGCTGGAAATCAAGTCCACATCACACGTATTTTGTGCATCGTGATTAACAAAAATATAAGAAGCTGTAAGACAAAGATTTAGCATTTAGGGCTACTGTTTCATAGGTTTGGTTTAGTGGATAGATTATTATAAACATTGGCTGCGTAGTGAGATGTAACAAAAATAGCAGAAAAGTAATGGATTGCAACGAAACTAACACAGAAAGTGTCAGTCATTCCTCAAACCAACATGCGGGTAACTCAAATTTAATACAAACACAAAATAGGTTGAACGGCTGACTTGAGTCTAAGGAGGGAAAAGTGGCAAAAACAACAAAAAGAGAGGGAAGCCTGTGCAGAGACTGCACAGACACTGCACCACACGTGAAAAACCACCTCTGGTCTAAAAATAAGTGTAACACCCAGTATCCCAGTTTAATGGTTTAAACTGGTGGCTTTGCTGTTTGGGGTTAATCCAGTAGGAAAAGGACTACCTAAAGCTAAAGAAAATAAGCAGGCCTCCGAGGGTCCGTGGGTATAGCGAAGATAGACTGCCTAGCGTGTGCCAATTGAGTGCCTAGCGAGTGCCTAGACAGTGAGTGCTCTCTAAACAGCTGGCCAAAAGACATCAAAGTCACATAGGTTGTAAATTAAAAATAAACTGATATATATATATCACTCTACGTTTTTGTTTGTAGATTCAGCGTCATCAGAAGTAAGGGCAGTGCAACATAGCGTCTGTGTGATTAAAGGAGCAAACAGGAATTAATATCCTTACTCTTTCTATAGTAAATGAGTAGTGGTAGCCATGTGCAGCTGCCAGACAAAAGTAGTCCAGCAGCTGTAGTGCCTCCTAACTGGAGGTTGGCTGTAGGTGTCACGACCACTACGCATGAAAAACGCCGGGTTAAGCTGCTCACTATCTGTCTATCCTAGACCCAGATAATGACTGCGTGGACCACAATCCACGCGTGCACTTATCTAACCGTCCCGGCCACACTTTCTCTCACAACAGGCACGTAGAGCGTGATGAAGTGATCCCCGGGAGTGTAACGCAGTACTAGTCTTCTCTTGAATCGGGTAGTGACTACGTCTCCCACAATCCCTGGGCCCACTTTCCTATTCTATTAGTGATGCTTCCACCTGTCCTCATGGACACTACGCACATCGCAGCGAGAGATGCAGGGCTAAGCAACCCCACTGTCTGTCTATCCTAGACCAGACAGTGACTGCATAGACAACAATCCTCGCTTGTTTACCCATCCGTCCCCAGCGACCGAAACTCACAATTTCATAGCTATTTGAGCTTAAAACAACAAGCAATACTCCGGTCTCTTCAGTTAGCATGGATCGAATATCAGGCAGAAACAGAATGTAATAAGGAATATTTATTATGATATAGAAAAAAAACTATATATTGCAGTGCATTTGTTACAGGAAAAATGTATATAATCAATCAATAATTACACAGTACACAGCAAATAAAAGAAAGGGATTAAAACACAGAGCCTTACTTACACATTACTTACACATCAAATAAGCTAATTCTCGGTGACTCCTGGGGGGGCTGGAGCTAGAAGCATGTACAGCATGGACAGATCCTCATGGCACAGGACACATGAACCCCCTGTGATCAGCAGCAAGCACATAGCAAGCTTCAGAATTTATACGCTTCCTGGTCCTTCTAAAACCCACCCACAAATGGGCCAGCCTCCTGCACTACATATCCCAGCAGGCCGAGTTCTGGGCATGCTCCGTGCATTGCGTCGTTAATTTTTAATTGCCCAAAGGCTTCCATCTTTGCCCCAGACCCCCCTTAGGGATCAAAGGATGTGCTTCCTTCTTTGAAGAAAGGACCTACATCTTGGTGCCGGCTGGCTCCCAAGGTGCGACTAATAGGCTACACGACATGTCAGTTCACAAAAGACATTCCATTTTACAACCACGTGTTATATCCCCCCCAGGGGAGAAAGCTAACCATTTTAAACACATTTTAGCACTTACTCCAGACAGCTGTGGACACTGAGACACGTTCCCGAAATGGTCAGACACAAATATGAATATGACTCTATATGGAGGAGATATGTATAAACAGGCACATATACACAGGCAGACCCTTATATAGATAGAAATACAGATCTAATCTGCCCCATCTCCCATCTCTAATCTGCTACAGGAGGGAACTCATAGAATAGACATAAGTGTGTGACATCAGTATAGAGAATTAACCCCCACTTCAACACATCAATAAAGTGTGCAAATGACCAATCAAAGTGTCATCCTTATACATCTTTCAAAAGGGTCCCATTCTCCAAACTGTTCTCTCACAAACATAATTAATCCAAAGGTACATTGGCAATACATTGGCAATACATTGACAAATAGGGTCAGGTCTACTCAATGGTTCTAACATCAAAGGCATTGGAATGAGGCTATTATAAAAGGGTTGTGAAGGTAAAACCTTCATTAAAGCCTCGTGGATAAAGTGTCTTTTGCCTAGTACCCAGTACCACCTATACGCTAATGACACTTAAATATACCTTTACTCCTCTGATCTCTTTCCTTCTCTACTGGTTACTGTTACTGAATGTCCTTGAAAGTCTCTAAATGAGTCTCTAAAAGTCTTCTCGCTTCCTTAAACTCAATCTTGCCAAAACTGAAATTCTCATCATTCCTCCCTCCAAGAAGAACCCCATGCCAAATATCTCTCTACGAGTAAATGGACCACTCATTATCCCGTCACTTAAAGCTCGCTGTCTTGGTGTCACTTTCGATTCTGACCTAACATTTTCTCGCCACATCCAGACAGTGACCAAATTCTGTTATCAGCTAAAAAACATTGCCCATGTCCACCCTTTCTGTCGCTAGATAACATGAAGGTGCTGGTTCAGGCGCTTATTATATCACGGCTTTACTACTGTAACTCACTCCTTATTGGCCTCTCCAATGCCCGCATAGCCTCATTGAATCTAATGAATACAGCTGCCAGGCTTCTTTTTCTCACCTGACGCTCCTCACATACCTCCCCCTTTGTCGGTCCCTCCATTGGTTTCCTGTACACTTCCAGATGCAGTTTAAAATACTGATCTAACTCTAATACTAACTCCTTACATGACCTCAGTCTGTCTTCTGTGTACACTTGCACTACCAATGGTTTTCTCCAAGACTTCTCAATGGTGGCTCCGGGGCTGTGTGCAGAAACTGTTGGTGCCATATAAATGATGATAATAATATAGATCCGGAATGCCTCATGTTGCTGTGAGCATTTGTCAAGATCACCACCCATATCACAGAGGGTGACCTGTTCAATGCACATTAATCGAAATGCATCAGCCTTGTTCTCAAAAGCACAGCTGAAGTACTTTGTAGAATGTTGCTCAGACACCTGGTCCAGCAGGGGTTAAAAATTGAAGCTTCTTCTTCATAGCAGGGTTTACTCCAGGAAAAGGAGACTCCCTCACCTCCACCACCTAACACGGTACAGCTTTTTTGTTAGACAGACACACATACACACAGATTACCATAATACTTATTTTCTGAACATGATATTAAAAAAGTTTTCTATGAAATTAAAAGGACTTTGCATTTTACCTCGCACTTGGCCCCGCGACCAGTAGCTCCAGCCTTGCTTGCTTCACAATGCACATCCACTCCATTGCATCCAGAAAAAACAATATCATAATAGGTATCTGCCCAAAGTGTTGAATTATTAACAAACAAGATAGTTCATGTAGTTCTGCGAGAACATACTTGAAGGGACATTTAAAGCACAGTAAAAACCTCAGCTTGTTTTTGTGGTTGTTGTGCAAACATCCTGTCTCTGCAGTCTTAGGGTACTATTACAATTGTAACGCTAAAGTTATCACTCACCTATGTGATCGTTAATGTTAGGTTACGTGACCCTAGCGTGGGCTGCCCATATTACAATTCAGACGCTAGAGGGTTAGGAAACCTGTTACCGCATCGGAGATAGGGCATTCTAGCGCAAGCTTACTGTACTTTGCACTCCCTATACTTAACATGGGGAGCGCAAAAAGTAATTACCGTTAGGATAACAAAGTCCTAATGCTTTTAACACCCCGCTGCGGTTACTGAAAAGTTAACCACAGCTAGAAGCTGGTGCTGATTCCACTTTTGCGATATCAGTCGGCACCAGCTTAAAACCCTCCCAAAAATCAAATACTCACCTCTCATTCCGCGGCGAGAATGGCAGCTCAATCCATCTCTTCTGGCCGCAGGGAGCTGCGTGAGAATGGGGAAAAAAGTCCCCAATCTCCCTCCACGATCACTCCGTGGATCTGCAGGATCTTGCGAGAGGCGAGATCCTGCTAGTCAGCTGACACTTCAACACAAGCCTTCATGGAATCCTATGGACTGCATGGAGGGGATACAATGGGCAGCGCGTTAGTATCTGGGACCATAGGCCTGCATTACGGGGCAGGCTGCTGAATTATCGCCTGGCCTGTAATATGGAGCTAAAACGGGGATGCTAAGGGGTAACCTGCAGGTGCAGGTTTTCCACCTTAGCATACTGGTTTTAGCGGGCTGTATGTAATAATGCCCTAAAGGGGTTATTCAGAATGAGTCGATCTGGCCCCGAAATGTAACCGGACACTGAAATTCAGCATACGGTGACATTTCGGGGCCATTCGACAATTCAGAGAACAGGCAGTTCGCCAAATTTTGGCGAATTGCCTGCACGTACTTTGCTGGTCGATGGCAGAGAAATCCCCCATAGAGAAGCAATGGTTAATCTATTCATAGAACAAAGAACAGCAGTGAAAAGTTGCTGAAGTGCCCTGCTGTTCGGTGGTTTCATTCGGCAGGTTTATTCAGGTGAATCCCATAGGCTTCGATGTTAAAAATATTCCTGTTTTTATACAATATCTAATAAACCGTTTATTATTTTTTTCTGCAGTAAAAAGTCTATTTATTTATCAATTTTTTTTAGGATCTTTTAGGCATTTTCGGGATTTTTTCTGCAAAAAATGTTTTCCTTTTTCTTTTTTTTTTAGAGAAACATAGAAACATAGAAAATGTCGGCAGATAAGAACCTTTGTCCCATCTATTCTGCCCAATTACATGAATACTTTACCTGGATTTATCTTTTATTTAGGATAGCCTTATGCCTATCCCATGCCTGCTTAAATTCAATTACTGTTTTGGCCTCTACCACTTCTACTGGAAGGCTGTTCCATGTATCCACCATCCTCTCAGTAAAATAATGCTTCCTGATGTTACTTTTAAACCTTTGCCCCTCTAATCTAAGACTATGTCCTCTTGTTTTGCTATTTTGTTTCCTTTTAAATGAAACAAGAGCATTACATTAAGGGGATATGAAAGTGGAAATCTGCAGAAACATGAGGAAACAGCAGCGCAGAGGCCTTTGCACTGCGGGACTGGAATTTCTTTCCCTTTATGCTTTTACGTGTGTTCCTATCGATCAATACACCTACCATCACTGGCATAAATTAATTTATTTTGCTTTTATTCACGTTTATTAAATGTTCTGCACTATTGCATCTCTCTTTGTCTAGAGTGTAATTCAATGTGAAGATCTGAAGGAGTAATTAGGACCCTATGTAATTCCATCTGGGAGACTGCTTTCATATGATGACAATCAAGCAATGCTTTATTACGCAATGATGAATATGTAAGTTTAATGTCCTGTGTGTGAAAGTAGTTTTTGAAGTGTGAAGAGAACACTTTTAGACTGAATTCTTAATTTTTCACCCTTTCATCTTCTCAAGCTCTTCCGCGAAAAATGCCCATGTCGGTGATTATGATAATATGAGTACCGTAGATACTCGAGTATAATGCGACCCGAATATAACGCAATGGATAGAGATTTACTATGGAAATGAGAGAATATTCAAGACTCGAATATAACGCGAGGAACAAAATTATACTGTACCCGTAAACAATTAAGATCCTTCCAGGTTCTCTTAACACAGTCAGGCTCCCCCTCAGGCCAGGGTGCTCTGCTCTAGAATGATTGCAGTTGTTACTAAGTATGAAGCCGCCGGCCACCCGTCTTCTTTATTAGTGAATAGATGGCCGGCGGAGGCGAGCGAGGTGAACGATTGGCTTAAACTGAGCGTGCCCTCTGGCTGTGATGGATCCCACCTCTCCCGGATCTTCCTGTAGTGTTTGCAAGCATCAGGAGACTACCGGAACTTCTGGGAGACTTGGGATCCAGAGCAGGGCAATTTTTTTTTTTTACACGCAATGCAGATGTCTCGAATATAACGTGACCCCTCCAATTTTATGGTAGATTTTTGTCACCAAAATCTAGCGGTATACTCGAGTATCTACAGTATTCTCTTCCATTATGGAGAAGAAAGACATGTTTATGAGATAACTAAGAACTGGCAACAGCACTAGTGACCTGCCCTTTGGAGTGTACCCACTCAGGTCTCATAAAGTTTTAGCTTGATATTTTCATTGCAAAAAAGACTATACCATATGCAAATCAATCAATAGGTTTAGCCAGATCTGGAATGCCAAGTAAGTCTCCTCTGCGTGTCCAATACAGCAACCCCCAATGATCTGTTGGGTTCAGGCCCCATTAGGAGAGTATAGCTGATACCTCTCTAGGCACCGTGGACAAGGGGTCCTTGCCTCTATTATCCCCTAAGCTCATGAAGAAGAAAAATATGTTTGTTACATTCTCTTCCTTTATGTTTGAACACTGATGAATGAAAACAATGATTATGTGGTCTATATGAATAAAATGAATTGGGACATTATATTGTTGAAATGAATAACACAAGTATAACAGTTTCCCGCATGTGTTTTTTATTGTGTGGTGGTATTTAGGGACACTGCTAGTGGTTTGCAGCTTTTTTGCACAATTTATTCACACTCAGTGCTCCATTTTCACATTTGCTTTATATCTCCTGGCTCATATTCCACAAGGGTATGTTGATATTATGTTACAGGAACCTGCAGGCACTTTCATTAGTTCAATCCCTCTCATATGTATTTGATAGAGTTTCAGAAAATGTATATCCTCTTATGCCAAGCACATCCCATTCCACCATGTTCTGGAAGCATCCGCTAGGCAACAGCCCAGCCATGAAAATAGCACAGCCACGAGAATAGCACTCCCATGTAACAAAATGGCTTACTTTTTAGAACTGATACAATGTTGCTATCAGCAAGACAACACAACAAGCCACCCAACACCTGAGTCATTGGTGTCAATCCAGAGGTTTTGCTTGACTTATGGGTAAGCCTGTAATATTTAGAAGTGGGTTGTTAACCGTCACAGCTTCACTTGCAGAATGTTGCTGCTGCACTTCTATTCCAAGGCAAGCCACAACTCCTGTTATGACACAGCTTATGAGACTGCTTAATGTATATTTACGCTTTCAATACTTTGTAGGACACACAACTTTAGTGGGAGTCAGTTTCAAATTTACAGAGTTTATATAACATTAACAAATATAAGGCATAATAAATAATGATACATGGCAAAGTGATGTCCCTGTCCCTAGGATAATCTTTATTTCCGTATGGAATACTCATCTCTGTAATGGCACCATCGAGCTAAAACCTTGCAAGACCTGAGCAGGAATCCACCATAGAGCAGGCCACTAGTGCTGATGCTCGTTCTCAGTACCCTCACAAACCTTGTTTTTATTCACCAAAGGATAATTTTGCTACTTTGCACTTTATACATGTGCTCAGTCAAACATCGCGTAAGATTACAACCAAAGGGCCAAAGGTATGTGAAAAAAATTATGCAGAGGAAAAGTGGAGCTGTTGGCCAGAAAGAATAGCCTTTAAATAACATGCAATTCCCATCTGCTCTTCTTTTGCTTGTGAGCTTAATATAAACAGTTACTAGCTACTAAAATGCCTGGTGTTAATGTACAGTATTAAAAAAAAAAGTTAATTTAAAACTCACCTCTATCCCCATGGTGAAGATATGCTTCTTCTTCCTGCAATGCATTGTCACGTCTTCGGCGCCTGGGGGGCCTGGGCACCCGGCGGCATTGCTGGCTGGCTGGGTGCCAGGTCTTCCGGCTGGCGGATTGACGTCTCAGGGGGCGAGGCCTGGTGTGGTCACACGGAGACGCCGGTTTCAAATGCAGGGCGCGAGTATCAGCTCATCGCCCTTACGTGTAGTTATTCCCGCATCGCCTGCTCAACGTGTGTAGTCTCAGTCTGTTTAGTTGCCAAAATATCTGCTTGTACGAGGACCCTGAGTGTGTATTGAACCCGGACTGTTATTGACTATTCTCTCACTCTTGCCCTTTGTGTTTGTTTGTCATACTCTACTTATGCTACATGGTTATACTGATTATTGCTGCATGGTCTCCGGTTGTGGTTCTGCCCTGCAGCTTGCAGAATCTATCGACCTTTCCTCTCAATTGTCTGGTAGTCTTCCTATGCACAAAGTATATCGCAAGGTCTCTGTTTATGGGTCTGTTCTGCAGGTTGCTAAGTCGATCAAACCCGCATGGCAACTGTCTGATTCGAAGCAAATATGTATTGCATTTTGTATAACCTCACATTGCAGGCCTGCCCTGCAACTTGCGGAATTATCTGTACGTGCTTTATACGTTGTTGAGCATAAGCATAAGAGAGTCCCCTCTGGTGCCAACACAGAGCATAACATTGACTACGATTATTCTGAACCTAGTTCTGTTTCTGTCTCGCTAAACTGTCCTGACCTGTGTTTAGTTAACTGGTTTTCACTCTGCAGACATTTGATCTCGAAATCACTTGCTGTTGAGCGGTATCTAGGTTTATACCTCACCTCCCTGGCTAGGAGTGTTGGGTGTGGCAATGGTGACTGTTATCAAGTCAAGTACCAGGTGAAACTGTCCATAAGGATCCGAACAATGCTGTTCCCAGGGGAGCGCCATAGCGCCCATAACATGCATAGAAGATCCTGCACTCAGTTCTTGTGTGTCATTCCACCATTAATTGCAATACCAAGATTTTGTGTGGTTCTTGAGCAAATTTTCAAGGAGTCCAATGAACATCACAGAAACTAGATCAGTGCTTACAAACCTGGACATGCCAAATGTTGCTGTTACGCTTGCTGTCACACTCACCCTCGACAACCGTGGTGTAGATCGCCACAAGATGAGAGATGAATATCTGTTTTTTGGTATTTTTTTCAGCTGGTCACTTCTGTGGAATCCGTTAGCACCAGGTCCTAGCTGTGGTTAACTTTTGAGTTAACCACAGCAGGACGTTAATTAGCTTTAGGACTTTGTAATCCTAAAGCTTATTAACTCTCCCCATGTTAAGCATAGGGAGCGCGAAGTACAGAAAGCTTGAACAGAAAATCGCAAGATCCGAATTGCTAGGGCCACCAAAGCTAACGTTAACGTTAGCTGGAACAATGTGATATGGCCCAATAAATGTAATATTGAGAATAGCGTTCAAAACAATAATAATGGCATTATGAACTTTTGCTAGTGAATGATAAAAATATGTTCTTGCTAAAGTATAGCTTGACAATAGTGGTATGGAGCGGAAACAAATCTGATAATAACGCTACATAGAAAACCTTTGAAATTGGCTTTATTTCGTTTATTATAATAGTTTGTCTTGGCTATTGTAAACTATTTTAATTGCTGTGTTTTTCATATGCAAATAGAAGTTAACCTTCAGACAATTTTCTAATGTGTTCTTTATCACACCACTATAATGCTAAGCAAAATAGTTTTTAAAAACCATTAACTGTATCAGTTTTAATCTGTATCATACAATTACTAAATGGTACTTTGGTGAGTATTTAACAAAACTTCAGAAAATGTAACATAACAATTATAATGTACTGGCCTTATAGAAATTAAAGCTCGTAAGGGCCAGATTTAATGTTCTTATCCCTCTGTAATGATATTAATAGAATAATAATACAAAGCCAAACCAGAAAAATTAAATGTGCAGCAGCTGTTTCTAATGTTTGTTCTAATTTCTTTAATCACTATTTTTATAGTAGTAGTCAATGCTCAAGAGTTAGACTTATCGTCTGTGAGAAAGAGAGAACGAGTCATGCACTCACACTCCATGTAGCAAGATGCCACGTGGCTTCTTTAGCCAAATGTATAATATAAAAAAAGAGGAGACTCCAGTCTTCAGAATTGGTAGTAATATCTGGGAGAACTGTTGTTTGAATAAAGTACAGCAAATTTCACTTCAAACAATGGTGTTCATGTTGTTCCAAACTATTCTCCACTATTTTACATACTCAACATAAAATAGACTGAATATTTTACTACACCAACTTTTTTTAGTCACCATTACAAAAGGTTACAACCCATGCAAAGGTTGCAGAACCCATTTGCCAACAAACTGAGGAAGCTGAGCCTGTGAATCAGCGAAACGCGTCCATTCGGCGCTATGGAACGAAGGCGATGTTTTTATTATTATAGGGCTTGACAAATTTGCTTTGAATCTAGGAACCAGCTACAAAAGTTAGAAGCCAACCTTTCGCCTTTATCAAGGTATACCTTGATAAAGGTGAATCCTCGCCAAAATGTTGGGAACCTTGTCTCTGCATCTGGGAGTTGATTTGTACTGACCCAAATTATGATTTTAGCAGCTTCTATTTATTTATCACTTTGTTACCTGGTGTTTTTTTTTTTGGTATTTTTTGTGCATGTGGTCTTGTGGCTACTTTTTTTGAGCCTAGACATGTAGACTGTTGCTTCTAATATCACTTTTGCCGCTCTGATTATATAATATAATATATATACATATAAAATTTTATTTGTGTTAAAATCTGTACCTTGCGACATTGTGATATTGTTTTATTTACTTATTTTCTTTGCTCTGTTGTCATTGGACACCCTATTTACCCACTGCAGACACAGACACACACCTTATATATAATACATTCACCAGGGCTGGATATATTTACATTAAATGTAGGAGACAGGAAGAAAACATTGAAGCCAACTAGGGGCTCTATTACATTCCTTGTGCAAAAAAGTTTGCGCAGCGCAATTTATTTTGCGCAGCGTTGAACGTTAACGCGCGTAAATTAACGCTGGTATTAAAATCCCAGCACATTTTTTCATCCGTCCGAAAATATCACGCAAAAAAAATACGAGCAAAAATGCGCACAAATTAACGCTGCATGCAGAAATCGGTGGGCAGACTGTTTTTTCACGCGATTTAGCCAATCAGAATTAAGAACCACAATTGTCTCCCGTTCAGTTTTTGCGCCTGTCAAAATCAATCTGAGTATATATGCTGCAGCAATAATAAAAACATGCAAAACCTCTCAATTTTATTGTTTGGGTATGTGTAGAATGTGTAACTATACTGTGCTGTATTTTTTTATTTGGGCTGGTGTATTTGGGTTCGTCCAGGACATTCAGATTTGCCATTACCACCAGCTTTTAAAAGACGTTAAAATTATGCGCACAAATGTTGTTTGTAAAAATTTGTGCATTGATTGTAATACCAGCGTACGAACGCATTTGCGCTCACAAAGTTAAGTATGGGCTGCGTGTACGAACTTGCGCTCGCGCAGGGTCACTCGCATTAGACGTTAATGCGCATCGTTGGCACGAACGTCGTAATACGATGTTCAGCACGAAGGGTTTTTCCCCTCGCGTTAATGCATTTTTGCGCACGCGCAAAATTGTGCGCGAAGAGTATAATAGTGCCCTAGATGTTTTTAGATGCCAAAGACTGCTTTTAGATTGGTGTAAAATAAACAAATATATACAAAGATGCTCTGCGTATATCAGCCAAGCTGCGTGAATACCTAATGGGGTAGGTTTGTCTAAGTAGATAGATAGTACCTAGGAGGAATAGAAGGAAAACGGGCCTTCAACAGTCCGTGGTTATAGGACAGAGAGAGGAAATAGCTGGCTACTGTAACGGTAGGCCCCCTATAGGGTGATGGGGAGCCCCCAGACTGTGTGGAGTGAAGCTTTAGGGCAGGTATATGGTTTTGTTTGCAGACTTCAGCAATCCCTTGCAACACTTAAGAAACACGATGAATTCTACATACTGCAGGACAGGACCTAATACTTGAAAAATGTGAATCCTAAAGTGCAAGATAGAACTTGATACTTGAATGTACAATAAATGCAACACACTGCAAATCTCCACACTCCCAACCAGGGAGTTCAGACAAAGCCCTGGAACTCACTCATACCATATGGCTTCCTGGGCAAATGCCTGTAGAGTGAAAACACCTGAACTTGAAAACATGAATGCAAAACAGAACTTGATACGTGAATGCAGCACAATACAAATCCTCTCACTCCCAGCCAGGGAGTTAAGACAAAGCCCTGGAAATCACTCACACCATATGGCTTCGTGGCCAAATGCCTGTAAAGTGAAATTACATGAACTTGAAAACATGAATGCACTGCAATGCAAAACAGAACTTGATACGTGAATGCAGCACACTACAAATCCTCTCACTCCCAGCCGGGGAGTTCAGACAAAGCCCTGGGAATCACTCACACCATATGGCTTCGTGGCCAAATGCTTGTAAGTGAGTTCCAGGGCTTTGCCTGAACTCCCTGGTTGGGAGTGTGGAGATTTGCAGTGTGTTGCATTTATTGTACATTCATGTATCAAGTTCTGTCTTGCACTTTAGGATTCACATTTTTCAAGTATTAGGTCCTGTCCTGCAGTATGTAGAATTCATCGTGTTTCTTAAGTGTTGCAAGGGATTGCTGAAGTCTGCAAACAAAACCATATACCTGCCCTAAAGGCTTCACTCCAGACAGTCTGGGGGCTCCCCATCACCCTATAGGAGGCCTACCATTACATTATCCTGATCCAAGGATCAAATGTCTGGTTAGCCCTATATATAGGGCCAAGCAGACCAATCAGCCCAGTGTGAATGGTCTGCAGAACCTGAACAAGAAAACATGAAAACATGAATCCCTGCTACAACCAGCAGGGGGCAGGACCAAGATGTGACAGCTACCTATCACATCTATAACATAATTGCTAGCAACAGCAGCCTTGGAAGCCTAGAGTGTAAATGGTGTAAGGATATCTGGGAGCGCTCCCAAATGTGTACATCAGAGATGAACTCCAACTGGACAGGCTGGGATTAGAAAAAGGCAAACAGAGCAAAAAAATTTAGTCTTTAAAAAAAATAAAGTCTTTATCTTCTGAGCTGCATGTTACTCTGTCTAAGCTCCTGATGATGCCAGGTGGGCGAAACGCGTAGAACTATGAGTGCTTTCTTTTAAAATTTCTTTGCTCTGTTTGCCTTTCCTAATCACAGCCTGCACAGCCAGCCCAGTTGGAGTTCATCTCTGATGTACACATTTGGGAGCTCTTCCAGATATTACAAAAGTAGAAAAGGTTCAGATGATTAGTGGAAAACCACTGTCAAAGAACCTTTAAAAGGGTTGGGGTTAATAAATAATGATAGTTTTATTATTGGACAATGCCAAACAAACAACATATAAATAGTTATAAAACAAGACATGATTTCACATGAGTGATATACACGAACAGTGGTATTATCATTATGGACTGAAGTAATATCGGCATGATTGGTAAATACAGATGTAAATTGATAGTTGATCAAGAACCCAATATGATACTTACTCCGTGTGATCGATAGTGCTACCTCACCAGTAGAACATCAAAGACTGAATTAGATCCAAAAGTGATTGTTAATCTCTGGTAGTTATATTGAATGAATGATAAAACTAGTTGGTATTAGAAACACTTTTAGATATATAGTGGCCTGCATCCTCGGGACAATTCTAAGTGAATATGCTGTAAAGGATTACAATAAGGTATCCGCTATCCCAACTGATAGACAATCTATAATGCTAAATTTGGTTTATGCTGATGTGTGAAAAGCCACACATCAGATAGAGGAGTTTAATTTTACATTAGCAGGTAACTAGATTGTATCTCAAGAAAAGACATTTATTTGCACTATAAACACTTGATGGTAATTGTATGAATACAAGCAGTGCTAATAAAAGGGCAGGCAATTTGTTTACCCCTAATCTTAACAACAACCTCTAGTGTTTAATAAATTCGAGATATTAGGGTTACAATAATAGTAAATTGGCCACCAATCAATAAGGTGAGGCAAAACAGATAAATATCTGCAATAAACAGAGCAAAAAACTTTAGTCTTTAAAAAAAATAAAGTCTTTATCTTCTGAGCTGCATGTTACTTTGTCTAAGCTCCTGATGATGCCAGGTGGGCGAAACGCGTAGAACTATGAGTGCTTTCTTTTAAAATTTCATTGCTCTGTTTGCCTTTCCTAATCACAGCCTGCCCAGTTGGAATTCATCTCTGATGTACACATTTGGGAGCTCTCCCAGATATCCTTACACCATTTATTTACCACTCTAGGCTTCCAGGGCTGCTTTTGCTAGCAATTATGTTATAGATGTAATAGGTAGCCAGCTATTTCCTCTCTCTGTCCTATTGCCACGGACCCTTGAAGGCCCGTTTTCCTTCTATACCTCCTAGGTACTATCTATCTACTTAGACAAACCTACCCCATTAGGTATTCACGCAGCTTGGCTGGATAAACACAGAGCATCTTTGTATATATTGTTTGTCATGTTTGTGTTTTTTTTACTCTTGATACTTAGTAAAAGTTATGTTTTAACTTCTCACAAATTTCCCAGTGTCCTAGGACATTTTTGCCATTTTCTCTCAGGGTTACCCCCTATCAAGGCCACTGGGCCTATCATGCTATACTGATCTCTTTCTTGGTATTTCTCTGCTTAAAATTACTGAACACTTTTAGGAGATACAATGTCACTCATTTTACTTAATTATATATGTTAATCCCTGCTAACCACCCACATTAAGGAGCGATCTATGGTGCATGTGTAAACAGGTTATATACATGGGTTAATCAGGGATACATGTTGATTACTGCAAAACGCCCATATCAAGGAGCGATTTCTGGTGCATGTGTTGACCACTGCTAAATGCCACACTAAGGAACGATTCTTGGGATATTTGAGAGCAGGATGTGTTTGTATATATTAACCACTTGGCTGCTATGGACGCACTCAGCACGTCCAGCCAAGTGGTTCTCCTGTGCTATGGATGCGCTGAGCGCGTCTATGCACAGGAGGCAGCAATCCGCCGGATTCCGGCAGATTTCTGCGCCCCCCCGGTGCGGGCTGACATCTTGGATGTCAGCCCAGCACTCGGGACCCCGGCGGAGCAATTAGATGTCATCGCGGCAGCGCGAAGACATCTAATTCAGGCGCCCCCCCCGCATGTGCAGAGAAGGCGCCTGAAAGGGAGGGGGGAGGTCCTTTGGACCTCTCTCCTCCGATCGCCGGGGGGCAGGGAGTTAATCCAGGCACCGTTTGGAAGGGCACAGCCTGCCCTTCCAAACGGTGGCTGTCATTAACCCCTGGAGAGCCAGATCACGAATCGGCGCTGAAAAGCGCCTGTTCGTGATCCTTTCCCGGAGCTGGCCGAAATCTTGGATGTCAGCCAAGCCTCCGGGAACTCCTCCTGAGGACTGGCGTCATCGTGCATTGCACAATGACGCCAGTCCTGGAGTTAACCCCTAGCTGCCACCAATGGTGGAGATAGGGGGTTCCAATGAACCCCCTATCTCCCGATCCGTGGCAGCTAGGGGTTAATGTTTGGTACTGTTGGATCGGCCAGAGCATGGCCCTTCCAATGATACCAAAGAGGACTACGAAAAAGTTTTTTAAAAAAAATAAAAATTAAAAATAAAAATAAAAAAATATTAAAAAAAAATGTTTCTTTTTTTTGCTTTGTTAATGCAGCAATATTGTTCCATTTCAATTATAATGTGAACAATGATGCTGCAATAACGATTTTTGTATGCGGTGCGTTTGTTAAAAATCGCATAATTTTCCCCAAAACAAAAATGTAACGAGACCCCATTTCTAATTTTTTTAACAAGCGCACCCCATACAAAATATAACCGCAATTGCTCGCATGTAAAATGTGAAAAAAAACACTTTACACGTTGTAAATTATTGAAAATTCATATTTTATTGCATTTTTTTTATAATATACAGACAGGACATGACATATACATATAATAATGACATATTATGAATCTGCCGAGTCTGACGGAAAGAACGATATATAATATGTCTGGGTCATAATACTAAAATAAGCCTTCAAAACACGTTTAAACAAGATGGTTGATGAAACAGGTAAAAATGAGCTCAGCACAGAGGCGTGAAACGCCTCAGCAGCAAAAGGGTTAATGATATCAAGGAATCATATTGATTGTTGCTAAACGCACACATTAAAGAGCGGTCTATGGTATAATTGTTAACAGTACATATATTTAGAATTCGTGTGACCCCCATGCTAACTGCCCATACCAAGGAGTGATTTGTGATGCACTTATGATCAGGAGGAGGCTAAATACAGTCAGGTTCAGAAATATTGGGTCATCGACATAATTCTAACATCTTTGGCTCTATACACCACCACAATGGAGTTAGAATGAAACAAATACAATGTGCTTTATCTGCGGACTGTCAGCTTTAATTTGAGGGTATGTACATCCAACTCAGGTGAATGGTGTAGGACTTACAGCAGTTTTCAGATGTGCCCCCACTTGTTAAGGGACCAAAGGTAATGGGACAATTGGCTTCTCAGCTGTTCCATGGCCAGGTGTGTGATATTCCCTCATTACCCCAATTACAATGTGCAGATAAAAGGCCCAGAGTTCATTTCAAGTGTGCTATTTGCATTTGGAATCTGTTGCTGTCAACGCTCAAGATGAGATCCAAAGAGCTGTCACTATCAGTGAAGCAAGCCATCATTAGGCTGAAGAAACAAAACAAGGTAATCAGAGAGATAGCAAGAACATTAGGCGTGGCAAAAACAACTGTTTGGAACATTCTCAAAAAGAAGGAATGCACCGGTGAGCTCAGCAACACCAAAAGACCCGGGAGACCACGGAAAACAACTGTGGTTGATGACCAAAGAATTCTTTCCCTGGTTCCCTTCACAACAGTTGGCCAGATCAAGAACACTCTTGATCTGCTACCTCACCTGCTACCTCACCAGTAGAACATCAAAGACTGAATTAGATCCAAAAGTGATTGTTAATCTCTGGTAGTTATATTGAATGAATGATAAAACTAGTTGGTATTAGAAACACTTTTAGATATATAGTGGCCTGCATCCTCGGGACAATTCTAAGTGAATATGCTGTAAAGGATTACAATAAGGTATCCGCTATCCCAACTGATAGACAATCTATAATGCTAAATTTGGTTTATGCTGATGTGTGAAAAGCCACACATCAGATAGAGGAGTTTAATTTTACATTAGCAGGTAACTAGATTGTATCTCAAGAAAAGACATTTATTTGCACTATAAACACTTGATGGTAATTGTATGAATACAAGCAGTGCTAATAAAAGGGCAGGCAATTTGTTTACCCCTAATCTTAACAACAACCTCTAGTGTTTAATAAATTCGAGATATTAGGGTTACAATAATAGTAAATTGGCCACCAATCAATAAGGTGAGGCAAAACAGATAAATATCTGCAATAAACAGAGCAAAAAAATTTAGTCTTTAAAAAAAATAAAGTCTTTATCTTCTGAGCTGCATGTTACTTTGTCTAAGCTCCTGATGATGCCAGGTGGGCGAAACGCGTAGAACTATGAGTGCTTTCTTTTAAAATTTCATTGCTCTGTTTGCCTTTCCTAATCACAGCCTGCACAGCCAGCCCAGTTGGAATTCATCTCTGATGTACACATTTGGGAGCTCTCCCAGATATCCTTACACCATTTATTTACCACTCTAGGCTTCCAGGGCTGCTTTTGCTAGCAATTATGTTATAGATGTAATAGGTAGCCAGCTATTTCCTCTCTCTGTCCTATTGCCACGGACCCTTGAAGGCCCGTTTTCCTTCTATACCTCCTAGGTACTATCTATCTACTTAGACAAACCTACCCCATTAGGTATTCACGCAGCTTGGCTGGATAAACACAGAGCATCTTTGTATATATTTGTTTGTCATGTTTGTGTTTTTTTTACTCTTGATACTTAGTAAAAGTTATGTTTTAACTTCTCACAAATTTCCCAGTGTCCTAGGACATTTTTGCCATTTTCTCTCAGGGTTACCCCCTATCAAGGCCACTGGGCCTATCATGCTATACTGATCTCTTTCTTGGGTATTTCTCTGCTTAAAATTACTGAACACTTTTAGGAGATACAATGTCACTCATTTTACTTAATTATATATGTTAATCCCTGCTAACCACCCACATTAAGGAGCGATCTATGGTGCATGTGTAAACAGGTTATATACATGGGTTAATCAGGGATACATGTTGATTACTGCAAAACGCCCATATCAAGGAGCGATTTCTGGTGCATGTGTTGACCACTGCTAAATGCCACACTAAGGAACGATTCTTGGGATATTTGAGAGCAGGATGTGTTTGTATATATTAACCACTTGGCTGCTATGGACGCACTCAGCACGTCCAGCCAAGTGGTTCTCCTGTGCTATGGATGCGCTGAGCGCGTCTATGCACAGGAGGCAGCAATCCGCCGGATTCCGGCAGATTTCTGCGCCCCCCCGGTGCGGGCTGACATCTTGGATGTCAGCCCAGCACTCGGGACCCCGGCGGAGCAATTAGATGTCATCGCGGCAGCGCGAAGACATCTAATTCAGGCGCCCCCCCCCGCATGTGCAGAGAAGGCGCCTGAAAGGGAGGGGGGAGGTCCTTTGGACCTCTCTCCCTCCCGATCGCCGGGGGGCAGGGAGTTAATCCAGGCACCGTTTGGAAGGGCACAGCCTGCCCTTCCAAACGGTGGCTGTCATTAACCCCTGGAGAGCCAGATCACGAATCGGCGCTGAAAAGCGCCTGTTCGTGATCCTTTCCCGGAGCTGGCCGAAATCTTGGATGTCAGCCAAGCCTCCGGGAACTCCTCCTGAGGACTGGCGTCATCGTGCATTGCACAATGACGCCAGTCCTGGAGTTAACCCCTAGCTGCCACCAATGGTGGAGATAGGGGGTTCCAATGAACCCCCTATCTCCCGATCCGTGGCAGCTAGGGGTTAATGTTTGGTACTGTTGGATCGGCCAGAGCATGGCCCTTCCAATGATACCAAAGAGGACTACGAAAAAGTTTTTTTAAAAAAAATAAAAATTAAAAATAAAAATAAAAAAATATTTAAAAAAAAATGTTTCTTTTTTTTGCTTTGTTAATGCAGCAATATTGTTCCCATTTCAATTATAATGTGAACAATGATGCTGCAATAACGATTTTTGTATGCGGTGCGTTTGTTAAAAATCGCATAATTTTCCCCAAAACAAAAATGTAACGAGACCCCATTTCTAATTTTTTTAACAAGCGCACCCCATACAAAATATAACCGCAATTGCTCGCATGTTAAAATGTGAAAAAAAACACTTTACACGTTGTAAATTATTGAAAATTCATATTTTATTGCATTTTTTGTTATAATATACAGACAGGACATGACATATACATATAATAATGACATATTATGAATCTGCCGAGTCTGACGGAAAGAACGATATATAATATGTCTGGGTCATATACTAAAATAAGCCTTCAAAACACGTTTAAACAAGATGGTTGATGAAACAGGTAAAAATGAGCTCAGCACAGAGGCGTGAAACGCCTCAGCAGCAAAAGGGTTAATGATATCAAGGAATCATATTGATTGTTGCTAAACGCACACATTAAAGAGCGGTCTATGGTATAATTGTTAACAGTACATATATTTAGAATTCGTGTGACCCCCATGCTAACTGCCCATACCAAGGAGTGATTTGTGATGCACTTATGATCAGGAGGAGGCTAAATACAGTCAGGTTCAGAAATATTGGGTCATCGACATAATTCTAACATCTTTGGCTCTATACACCACCACAATGGAGTTAGAATGAAACAAATACAATGTGCTTTATCTGCGGACTGTCAGCTTTAATTTGAGGGTATGTACATCCAACTCAGGTGAATGGTGTAGGACTTACAGCAGTTTTCAGATGTGCCCCCACTTGTTAAGGGACCAAAGGTAATGGGACAATTGGCTTCTCAGCTGTTCCATGGCCAGGTGTGTGATATTCCCTCATTACCCCAATTACAATGTGCAGATAAAAGGCCCAGAGTTCATTTCAAGTGTGCTATTTGCATTTGGAATCTGTTGCTGTCAACGCTCAAGATGAGATCCAAAGAGCTGTCACTATCAGTGAAGCAAGCCATCATTAGGCTGAAGAAACAAAACAAGGTAATCAGAGAGATAGCAAGAACATTAGGCGTGGCAAAAACAACTGTTTGGAACATTCTCAAAAAGAAGGAATGCACCGGTGAGCTCAGCAACACCAAAAGACCCGGGAGACCACGGAAAACAACTGTGGTTGATGACCAAAGAATTCTTTCCCTGGTTCCCTTCACAACAGTTGGCCAGATCAAGAACACTCTCCAGGAGGTAGGTGTATGTGTGTCAAAGTCAACAATCAAGAGAAAGGTTCACCACAAGATGTAAACCATTGGTGAGCCTCAAAAACAGGAAGGCCAGATTAGAGTTTGCCAAACAACACCTAAGAAAGCCTTCTCAGTTCTGGAACAAGATCCTATGGACAGATGAGACCAAGGTCAACTTGTACCAGACTGATGGGAAGAGAAGAGTATGGAGAAGGAAAGGAACTGCTCATGATCCTAAGCATACCACCTCATCAGTGAAGCATGGTGGTGGTAGTGTCATGGCATGGGCATGTATGGCTGCCAATGGAACTGGTTCTCTTGTATTTATTGATGATGTGACTGCTGACAAAAGCAGCAGGAAGAATTGTGAAGTGTTTTGGGCAATATTATCTGCTCACATTCAGCCAAGTGCTGCAGAACTCATTGGGCGGTGCTTCACAGTGCAGATGGACAATGACCCAAAGCATACTGCAAAAGCAACCAAAGAGTTTTTGAAGGAACAGAAGTGGAATGTTATGCAATGGCCAAGTCAATCACCTGACCTGAATCCCATTGAGCATGCATTTCACTTGCTGAAGACAACACTGAAGGGAACATGCCCCAAGAACAAGCAGGAACTGAAGACCGTTGTAGTAGAGGCCTGGCAGAGCATCACCAGGGATGAAACCCAGCGTCTGGTGATGTCTATGCGTTCCAGACTTCAGGCCATGATTGACTGCAAAGGATTTGCAACCAAGTATTAAGAAGGGAAAGTTTGATTTATGATTATTATTCTGTCCCATTACCTTTGGTCCCTTAACAAGTGGGAGGCACATCTGCAAACTGCTGTAAGTCCTACACCGTTCACCTGAGTTGGATGTACATACCCTCAAATTAAAGCTGACAGTCTGCAGTTAACGCACATTGTGTTTGTTTCATTTCAACTCCATTGTGGTGGTGTATAGAGCCAAAGATGTTAGAATTATGTCGATGTCCCAATATTTATGGACCTGACTGTATGTATATATTCAGTTGTGATTTAGATGAGAACTGGATTGACAATATTTGCAACTGCTGCAATGAATATATTATACACTGCGGTTTTATTTGGCTGCCCATTTGAAGAAGTGATACATTTTGTTGCGCACAAGGGTAAAAGTGTATCCCATCTCTGTCACTCGTTAGGGATACAACATATTTTATTCCCATTTTCTTCATTTTTTTTCATTCTTCCTATGCTGATCACTCACCTAAAAGCAGTGATATTTTTTTGTGTGCTTAACAGTTGGGACTCAATCTTCTACTGGGGATCTACGTGCTATGTTATATTATAAACTTGCTAGTTAAGCAGCATGAGGATATGTGGTTACTTATAGAGCAGCTCTTAGTTTCATTAGGTAGGACCCACCTGACCCAGAGGTGCCGTGACGTTGCGGGTGGACTCAGGGCCGTCTTTAATATTGACTGGACCCTGGGCAACCATTTTCTTGGGCCCCCCCATAGGAATTTTACTCTCCATCCCATCCTTAAAAAAAAAAAACACACAGATTACATTTTATGAAACAAGCCTATTTATTTGTTTTATAATTTTTTTTTACAATTACACATCCTAAATACACACTGTGAGAAAAACACAATATCTCTGTGTGTACACATCATGCACAATATATATATATATATATATATATATGTACTATTGTGTATATACATCCTTTGTGCACGTACACATCCAATGTACACATTCTATATACTGTACATGTACACGTAATATATACATCATATACAGACTTGCATCATATACACATTTCCACATTATATATATACACTTACGCATAATATACACTTGATATTTACATCACACACATTTCCACACCATATATACACACATAATCTACACATCACACACATCATATGTGCACAATTTACACTAACACATTATATATACATAAACTACACACAGACACACACATATATATACATAATCTACACATCACACACACACACACACACATATACATAATCTACACATCACACACACATATACATAATCTACACATCACACACACATATATATATACAAATTAATATGTGACATAGACAAGCTGGAGGGGTGGGGGAACAGAGGGTCTTGTAAGCAGAGCCCTGCTTCTTACTTCATGCTGCTGTAGTCTCTCAGACAGGCTGGCCTGGCAGGGCAGAGCACTGACTATTTCCTGAATCCAGGATCTTCTTGCGGGGGAACTGCATGTTGAAGAGAAGGGGGAGGAGCCAAACGCAGCTCCCAAGATGCATCCCTCTCTCGTGCGGCCTCACCTCCTCGCTGTGGTCACTTGTCACCATCACCACGGAGGGGAGGCAGCCTGTGACACCACGATTTTTGCGGGCTCAAGAGCAGCTGCTTTGGGCCCCATAACACTGACTGGGCCCAGGGCAGCTGCCCCTTTTCCCCTGCGCTAAAGACGGCCCTGGGTGGACTTACACTTCAATGGCCATTCAAGTAAAACAAAACTTTTGATTTTGTTTAGTATTGCATGGAGCTACAGTGGTAAGTGCAAATGACAACCTTTTTTATTGTTATGTTTTATACATGAAGTGGGCTGGGTACTTTTGGTCTACGCAGCCACCCTGATAGGGAATAGGTGTGAAACCGTTTTTTCTACATGTATGTATATTTTGTTGTATTCCTAGCCAGGTCATTACTGCTGCTGCCTCTCTGTGTTTTCTTTTAATCCCAAAGTGGAATTGTTCTTGTGAGGGTATAACTATAGACCCATCAGTTTGCCTCTTAGCTGATAAGTAGCATGAGGATATGTGGTTGCTTAGAAAGCAGCTCAGCTCTTGGTTTCATTAGGTAGGACCCACCTGACCCAGAGGTACAGTGCCGTGGCGGGTGGGCTTGCACTTCAATGGCCATTCAAGTAACCCAAAACCTTTGATTGTGTTTTGTCTCATGTGGAGCTACAGTGGTAAGCACAAATGAAAACCTTTTTTCCTGTTATGTTTAGAGATGGGAAGGCCTGGAAAAAACAGAAAAATTGGGAAAATTTTATTTTTTTCCCTTTTTTTTCCCAAAGCCATTTTTTGTTTTTTTTCTGGAAAAATTTAAAAAAAAACAAAAGTGCGTGATGTGTTCTTTTACACTGATATATAATATGTCTAATATAGATTTAATATCATAACATTAAGACCTTAATGAAAGACTTCTGAGGCTTTATGTTAAGTCTTAAATCATTACAATTTCTCTGAGCTGAAGACGAGCAAATCCTGGAATACAATTCAAGTAACACGTCTCAATGCAATACTCAGACAACAAAAATATACATTTCAGCCTCTAGGCGGCGCTGCAGGGAAAAGGCTTCAGTTTAGCTTGATTGGGAGCTCCATCTTGTACCTCCTACAGTGATTCTCGGGATACAGTTGATGATAGTTTCTGTCTTCTCAGGCCTTAATTGACAGTTAAGAGGTTAAATTTGTCCCTATTTGATCCCTATTAATGTTCTCTTCAGTACAGTCTGGGATTCTGCAAATCATATCCCTCCTGCAACATGGTGGCAAGGTCTCTGCACAACACAACCTTCTGCTGCTGCGTGTGAGAGAATCTGCTCTATGTTTGCTAATATTCAAACCAAATCAAGAAACAAACTAACCCGTGAAAGGGGAGAAAAGCTTGTTTCTGTCACGGTTCCCAGATCCCACCACGCAGTACTTAACACCCCACACTCCACACTCCACAGAGCCCAGAAGCTACCAACAGAGTAGCAGTGAAAGATCTCTAACTGTCTGGTCCTTAGAATTGGCCAGGTAAACTAGCTAGACAGAAAGGGTTAACAACACGGGGAGTAGTCAGCCGAGCCAGAATCAGGAATACAGAGTTCAGAATGGTCAAATGGAATAGCCGGGTCGATATCAGAGCAGTGGCGTAGTACAAGAAAATGATCTAGGGCAACAGAAGGCAGAATAGTCAGAAACAAGCAGAGGTCAATAACGGGTTAATTCAATATAGCAGTCAGGTACAAGGAGCTCAGGTATGGATAACCACAATCTGGCAACTGCTGAGAATACACTGAGGGTTTTTAAAGACCTTCACCAGGCCACGCCCCCCACTCAAGCCGCGCCTCATGCAACCACCTCCCTGCCTGTCTCCATTTAAACCGGGCATTGGTCAGCGAGCAGCATCAGACATGCTGCCCTCAAGCACACAGGTAGGGCTGGAAGCTCCCAACGTTACAGTACCCCCCTCTCCACGGGAGGCCACCGGACGACCAACAGGACGAGCGGCAGGACGACCACCAGGGCAATCGGGGTGTGAGGCATGGAACGCCCTGACCAACCTAGAGGCAGACATGTCGGAAGCTGGAATCCAGGACCGGCCTTCTGGACCATAACCCACCCAATCGACCAAGTACTGCAGAGCACCCCTGCACAGCCTAGAATCCAAAACCCTCCTAACCTCATACTCAGATTCACCATCAACCTGAATAGGTGGAGGAGGAGGAACGACCCGCGTGTACCTGTTACACAACAATGGCTTCAGTAGGGAGGTGTGGAAGACGTTGTGCATGCGAAGATGTTTAGGAAGGGCAAGAGCATAAGCCACAGGATTAACGCGGCGAATGATCCTATATGGACCTATAAACCGAGGTGCCATTTTCATAGAAGGCACCCGCAACTTCACGTTCCTAGTGGACAACCAAACTCTATCCCCCACGTTATAGGAGGGAGCTTGTAACCTATGCCTGTCAGCCTTGCGTTTCTGGACAGCAACATTGCGCTCCATATTTTCTCGAATCTGTCTCCAAATCTCTTGCAGTTGAGTTAGATGGTCATCGAGAGCCGGGATGACCTATTCAGTAAACTGAAGCGGTAGAGCCGGAGGGAAAAAACCATAGATGGCAGAAAAAGGAGAGTGGCCAGTGGTCTCGTTAACGGCGTTATTACGTGCATACTCAGCCCAGGGCAACAACTTCGACCAATTGTCTTGTTGTTGTGTGGTAAAGCAACGTATGTACTGCTCGAGACCCTGATTTGCCCTCTCTGCTGCCCCATTGGTTTGTGGATGATATGCTGAAGAGAAGGCCAATCGCACCCCCATCTCTGCACAGAAAACCCTCCAGAAACGAGAGACGAACTGGGCTCCTCTGTCAGAGACTATTTCAGACGGAACCCCATGTATTCGTACAATCTCTCTAGCAAATACAACTGCCAGTTCTTTGGCTGTAGGAAGCTTAGGTAGAGGGACAAAATGAGCCATTTTGGAGAAGAGGTCTACAACTGTCAGAACCACAGTATGACCCTTGGACTTCGGCAAGTCCACAATAAAATCCATAGATAGATGAGACCAAGGCCTCTTAGGCATGGGTAAAGGCTGCAATAGACCGACAGGCAAGGATTTACTGGTTTTGCTTCTGGCACAGACTTGACAAGCCAAAACAAACAGACGTACGTCCTGTCGCATAGTGGGCCACCAGAACTGTCTGGAGATACTGGTAAGAGTCTTAGTAATACCAGGATGACCTGCTGGTTTAGAATCATGAAACATTATGAGTAATTCTTGTCTTTCCCTTTCAGGTACAAACAACATATCTGGAGGCTTGTCAGGTGGAGCCCCTACTTGAACTGCCTGGAGGCGTTCCAGGAAAGGCGAGGAGACAGTCAAGACTGTGGAAGCCACAATACATTCAGGAAGAACTATAGGATTGTGGTCTTGTGTATTAGATTCATACGGGTCATATTGACGAGATAAGGCATCAGCCTTTACATTGTGGTCACCTGGTCTGTAAGTCAATACAAAATTAAACCGAGACAGTAGCAATGACCACCTGGCCTGTCTCGCGTTTAAACGTTTAGCATCCCCGATGTACGTAAGGTTCTTATGATCAGTAATTATCAATAAAGGGTCAAGAGTACCTTCCAACAAATGTCTCCACTCTGATAGGGCAGACACAATAGCAAGCAATTCTCTGTTACCGATATCATAATTGCGTTCTGCTGGTGATAATTTTCTTGAAAAGAACCCACAAGGATGTAGAGGTTTTCCTGGAGACTCTCTTTGAGACAGGACAGCCCCAATGCCTATCTCGGAAGCATCAACCTCAAGAACAAACGGAATCCTGGGATCAGGATGCCGTAACACGGGAGCGGAAGTGAAAGCTTGTTTGAGGGCTTCGAATGCTTGTTTGGATTGAGAAGACCAGATCTGGTTCTTCAGACCTTTACGTGTCATATTAATGATAGGGGAGGCTACAGTGGAATAATTCTTGATAAATCTCCTATAATAGTTGGAAAACCTCAGAAACCTCTGTATGGCCTTGAGACCTTGAGGGAGAGGCCATTCTGAGATGGCCGTGAGTTTAGAAGGATCCATCTCAAAACCTTCTGGAGTGATAATATACCCAAGGAATTTCACAGTAGTAATGTCGAATAAACACTTCTCTAGTTTGCAATAAAGACCATTGTCCAGTAGTTTTGCTAATACCTGTCTGACATGTGCATGGTGGGTTTTCAGATCGGGAGAGTAAATCAATATATCGTCTAGGTATACTATAACAAAGGTTTGTAAGAAATCTCTGAGCACATCATTAATAAAATCCTGGAATACCGCTGGAGCATTACAAAGACCGAAAGGCATGACCAAGTATTCATAATGCCCACTCCTGGTGTTAAATGCTGTTCTCCACTCATGCCCCTCTTTTATACGTATCAGGTTGTAAGCTCCTCTTAAATCAAGTTTTGTGTATACTGCTGACCCCCTTAACCTGTCGAACAGTTCTGATATGAGAGGGATAGGGTACACATTCTTAATGGTGATCTTGTTATGCCCCCTATAATCGATACACGGGCGTAAATCTCCCTCTTTTTTAGACACAAAAAAGAACCCAGCCCCTGCTGGAGAAGAGGAACGTCGGATAAAACCTCTCTCCAAATTCTCCTTTATGTACTCTTCCATAATTTGGTTCTCCTTTATGGAAAGAGGATATACTTTGCCTCGAGGAGGCATGGTACCAGGATGAATATCTATGGCACAATCATATGGTCTATGTGGAGGCAGTTTCTCTGCCTCTCTTTTATCAAATACAGCCCTGAGGTCGGCATATTGGTCAGGAACCTCTGTAGACAATGGAGGAGCTGTGGGTGTGTTCAGGGCACCGACATGCTGAATGGGTATTAAACAAGTCCCAAAACAAGCAGGACTCCAAGACAGTATCTCTCCCTTAGCCCAATCAATAACAGGATTATGTTCCACCAACCAAGGGAAACCAAGTACAACAGGATTGGAAGGTGAATGGATAACTTGAAATATGATTTCTTCTGTATGCAAGAGACCAGTGGTAAGAACCACTGTAACCGTATCGTGAGTAATCCTAGGGCAGGATAACGGTCTGCCGTCTATGGCTTTGACGGCTAAGGGTGTCTCTCTTACAACCAGAGGTAGAGAAATGGAAGAAGCGTAGTTAACATCGATAAAGTTGCCAGCAGCCCCAGAATCCAAAAAAGCAGTAGTATGTGTGGTCTTGGTCTCCCAAGCCAAGGATACTGGTAACATAAGCTTAGTGTCTTTGACAGGAGACATGCACGTCACACCCAAGGCCTGTCTCCTCAGCTGCCTTAGGTGCGGTAGTTTTCCGGCTTATCATGCATCTTAGGACGAGTAGGACATTGAAATCGTACATGTCTCCCCAAACGACAATACAGGCACAATCCCTTACGAAAACGCCTTGTTCTCTCTTCCTCTGTAAGCCTAGTACGGCCTAGTTGCATAGGCTCAGAGGGAGGAGATAACTCTCTTGGTGGTGCCTGAAAGACAGGGGCCAACCTAGGTAACGGTCTCTTGGGCTTCTCTCTTGGAGTCCTTCTGTCCCTTATCTGATTATCCAGATCTATACAATAATCAATGAGTTCACACAATACCTCAGGTAGTTTACGTGGAGCCAATTCATGCATCAATGACTCTGATAACCCCTCCATAAAAGCCAGAACCAGTGTCTCATTTGTCCAGTTCACATCAGAGATCAAGGTTTTAAATTCTATGGCATAATCAGAAACAGTCCTGTTCCCTTGACGTATGCGGAACAAGGATTTGCCAGCTACCGTGGCCTTTCTGGTAGGATTAAATGTATGTTGTAACTCGGCTATGAATTCTTTATAATCCCGTATGATAGGCTTCTCTGCCTCCCATAACGGAGTCGCCCATGTCAATGCTCTGCCAGACAGATGATTAATAATGAACCCCACTTTGGCAATGTCAGAAAAACATCTGTGGATTTAATTTAAAATGAATATCCACATGGACCAAAAATCCCCGGCACTCTGAGGGAGTACCGTCAAACCTCATAGGAGCGGTCATGTGTACCTGGGATGTCTGAACGACAGGAGACACAGGTATATCAAGCGGGGGTGCAACCCCAGCTGGTTCCAGGTGAGCCGTACGAGTCAGGATAGTTTGTAAGGCAATAGCAAACTGATCCATCCTATGATCCTGCTCATCCTGTCTGGATACAAACTTAGCCAAGTGCTGTGTTAAGTCTGCGGGATCCAGATCCAGTGGCCAGATCGTAATGTCACGGTTCCCAGATCCCACCACGCAGTACTTAACACCCCACACTCCACAGAGCCCAGAAGCTACCAACAGAGTAGCCGTGAAAGATCTCTAACTGTCTGGTCCTTAGAATTGGCCAGGTAAACTAGCTAGACAGAAAGGGTTAACAACACGGGGAGTAGTCAGCCGAGCCAGAATCAGGAATACAGAGTTCAGAATGGTCAAATGGAATAGTCGGGTCGATATCAGAGCAGTGGCGTAGTACAAGAAAATGGTCTAGGGCAACAGAAGGCAGAATAGTCAGAAACAAGCAGAGGTCAATAACGTGTTAATTCAATATAGCAGTCAGGTACAAGGAGCTCAGGTATGGATAACCACGATCTGGCAACTGCTGAGAATACACTGAGGGTTTTTAAAGACCTTCACCAGGCCACGCCCCCCACTCAAGCCGCGCCTCATGCAACCACCTCCCTGCCTGTCTCCATTTAAACCGGGCATTGGTCAGCGAGCAGCATCAGACATGCTGCCCTCAAGCACACAGGTAGGGCTGGAAACTCCCAACATTACAGTTTCAATCTGTGCAAACCTTACGGTTTTAGAAGTCAATGAGAAAAATTACCAGTATGGAGAGGAAGAAGAAACAGAAAATGATAGATCGGAAAATGAAATTAAATTGCATGTATTGTATATGTTGTGTGTTTTTTTTCCATTTCTCTAATTTTTAAAGCACAACACGAAAGTTAAACCTTAACATGGAGCTTAAAATATTGATGTATCCATATCTTACAGACACAAATAATGCAGTTACTTCCTTTTGCTATTGGCGCTAAGGGGCAAATTTGATATAGAAATATATATATTTCTATGTTTTTTATGTTAATCGTTTTTTGCTTTTATTGTTGCTCTTTAGGAAACAGAGGGGTGGTTACTTGTTCTCATAGTTGTTACTTCTTCTCATACTATCATATTGTTTTTCCATTTGAAAGAAAAGATAAAATTATAAAAAGCAAATTCAAGTTACTAAATAAACTGTACTTTTATTTCAAGTGAAACAAAATTAATTTGTAATTAAAATTTTAATTTGTAAACCTACTCCATGCTGCATATGTTACATTTTTCGAAAAGTTCCAATTTTTCCGGGAAAAAATGTTTTTTTATTCCATGGCTTCAAAATTTCCGGAAATTTTACATCTCTAGTTATGTTTCAAAACAAGAGGAAGCTGACTTTTATCTATGGAATTTTTGTTGAAATTTTTTTATTGCATTTATTTGAAACATGGTATGTGAAGTTTAAATATAGGGTAACATAGACGTTTTGCACAGAAATTGTTATTCTGAGATAGTTAAAAAATTTAAATAATGTTAATTTGCTCATTTTAAATTTTTCATGTGTAACCCCCTGGATTACAGTAATTCTACTACCCTGCAGTTCTTATATAGTAACCAGCAGATGGTGACCTTCTATTTACTCTAAAGATTCAAGACTGTGTGGCTCTCTATGGTTTTTGGTGGAGGCTGGGCTGCAAGAGAGGAAGGAAGGAGGGAACTGGAAGAAGATGGTGGCTGATATTTGTGGGTATTGTATTCAGTGCTGAAGCATACTGCATAAAGGCTTCCAGCAGACTCTGTATCCAGATCAAAGCACAGAACTGTTTCTGGCAGTAATTGTTCTGCAGAGTGAAGTAATCCCAGTGGAACAGCTTCTCCCCTTCTCAGACAAACCTGATTACAGACTGTGGAGTTGTAAGCTAAAACCTGTTTTTTACAACAGGGCACTCTGACACTGTTTACACAAGCAGAAGTCTATGATTTCTCTGATCCCTGGAACATCACAGCATATTACAAACAAGGTGGAATACAATCATCCTGGGCCCCAACTACAGTATGTGCACCTACCTATGGTACCCAACAGTCATTAGGAGGAAGACTAGGGTGGGCCGCAGTATTGTTTGTGGGTGGGTAAACTCATACTGACTCTTGCATTCTTTACTTATTCCACTGCATTATGTTTATTTAGACCGTTACATTTATTTTTGCATAGAGTTTTGCTGTGCAATACAAAGTTCTATAAAAGACAGCTCTGTGTTAATTTTATTGCTCGTTTAAATATGTTCCTAACTGGATCCCACATCCATAGCCTAGATGTCCAGTTGGATGGAGGCACTGCCGCAGTCATGTACCCCAACTCCCAGGTAGCGGAGGCTCAGGATCAGCTTGCAGAGCGCCTGAAGGTAACTGAGGTAAAGAACCCCAGGGATATTTGTGGGTCTATGCAAAAACCTGTTACACATGTATTTGTTTATCCTTTACAGAATTGTTATTGAAATGTAAGATTCCGAGCTCCAGATGCTGTCCTTTATCTTACACAATTTCAAAATGGGTCTGCATTGTTATCATACAGGCAGAAAAGACCTTTGTGTTAGATACAGTAACTGTGATAAAGATAAATAATACAAATGGTGAAATCTCCTGCTTATGGGGATTTGTAGTGATCATAGCAATGCAACTTCCAAAAAATACCAACGGAATATAAAAATAGCATCTGTATGTAACATAATGCCTGTGTATGAAATTATAGTAACACCGTGTATCTGTATTGTACAGGGATTTTCAGTCATTATGACCCCCTGAATCTTATCACTGTACAGCAGTGAGTGACCCCACAGCTCTTCCCATGTTCTGCACTCTCACTGGCAGGTGTAAAGCAGCAGTAATCTATTTGAACTATTTATTACAGTGAGGTTTAGGGTTGATAATTGCAATTGGTTTTACATCTCTCCAGGGTGCACGGAGAGACATAAAACAAAGGATTTCGTTCCTCCACAGGGGACACACTAATCTTGCTTTAAAAATGTGGGGAAATGGTCTTTTGATATGCTAGTGAGTGCATCTCAATGCATTACAATGCAGAATTGAGTTAAATCAACTTTGGGTGTGAAGGGGTTAAGAGTGTATATTAAAAATTCAGAACAATTTTAGCAAGAATATGCTAAGTTCTCAGAATTCAGTTTTGTAATATAATTTTATAGTACTGCGAATAATAAGTTCAGTTCAACCGTTCTGGTATAGTCGTCTAACTTTTTGTATAAATGTCCCTCACCAATGTATTTAAATGAAATAAAGTCCAATATTGCTGTACATGGTTATGAAAACACATAAAAAAGCAATGTTCATTCACTGAACACCAGCAAGCAGAGTACAGGGCAGATAAGACACTGTGAATAGATAGTTCGATGTTCCCGTTTTATAAAGCATTCATGAAGGATTGCATAGTTTCAACAACACTGCACATCTTTCAGGCAAAACACTGAATGATAGAGAGGTGGATTCATTAAATATAATGCCAACCATTGAGCAGTGTGGAAATAATACATTTATCTAGCCAAGTCCAGACAACAATTCATGGTTCTGGGCTACTACAGTGTGCTTGTAACATTTAAAAATGCTTCCAATCTACAAAATATTATAAAAGGATGAATCATTCAGCTGTCTTCGTTTCTTTCTTATACGGAAGAACGTTCACACAATTTAAAGATAAAATGCCCTTGAAAATGTTCATTATTCATAAACACATGACATTACATTACCACTATCTTGTTAATGTTGCACTTAGTAATGCCCATAAGGATGGAAGGTCATGTAAAATTTAATGGTTCAAGAATAGTCTGAATGTAGCAGCCGATGTTATGCCTTTAGAACAAATCCCATTTTCTTTATTCTTTTATTAAGCCTACAACCTGTGAGACCTTTAAATACATTGCAAATGTTCAAATCAGTTAAAATGTGTAATGCAAACATCATTTAATTAGTAATAAGTGCAGCTGATTTGTGCTTATTGTACTGTAGGGTCTGTTTTCTTATCCTTTTCACTACCAAACACTTTTTGAAAGTTTTTTGAAAGATGGAATGTGTCGCTAACACTTTGTAGGGTAACAGCAATATTGCATAACTATTGTGTTTCTGCAATTGGGTAAAGATTAAAATAGTTTACATTTGCTAATTTTTTATGTGTTTATTTCTCCCTTGCAGAAATATTGGTGGAATTAAAGATTTTATTAGATGGTGACCCTCATCTTGCAAAATTGCAAAGGGGTTCTCATTTATTAACACACTAGCAGAAATGGCCTTTTTTGTTAAATACAGTAAATGTGGTAAAGTTAGGTCATAAAAATGGTCAAATAAAGCCTGCATATGGAAATTGCAGTAGCACCTTGGATCTGCAATGTCCAGGGTTTTTTGGCAACTGTAACTCCCTAGATCGTATGCACAGTAGTGAGTGATCCCAGAGCTATCCCTGTATCCTGTCCTCTTTCCTGCTGTTGTAATGCAGCAGTAAAGTTTGTTGTAGTTTTGCATAATGCATAGTGAGGGACGAAGGTGATCGCTAAAATCTGTTTTGACAGTAATATAGGCTGACTAGAGTGAAATCTCACAGATAATGCTGTTTATCCCAAGGGACAACATATCTTTAATCATCACTAATCATTATAAATCACTGCTGTGTGCAACTATGATGTACTTCGCTGTTGCAATAATGGTTAGTGAATAACCTCTTCAGAAATAATGAGACGACCATCTAGAAGCTCAGACATTTTCCAGGCTTCAAGCTTCTTGGAAAGCATTTCTGCATGCATGTGCCCCTTCCACCTTTCTGTGGGCACTATCTCCTGGTGTGAGCTAACCCTAGCGTCAGCATGTTTTCACGTTAGCGCCAGGTAAGTTCAGTCTAGAGCCGGACCAACAGATCGTTTACCTCCTCTTACAAACTGCGAAAACCACTTAGCGCATGGTAATTAACGATTTGTAGCGCAAGCTTACTGTACTTACCGCGTCCTATACTTAACATGGGCAGTGCTACAGAGCACTTTCGCTATTCTAACCAACAGATTTTTCCGCGAACGCTAATCGCAAAAATTTACCTACTGCTCAACCCTGGTGTTAACTGATGGAAAAGGGAAACAAAAACGTCAAAAGTCCTTGCCCAAAATTAGGGATGTGCACCAATTTTTTTTTTCGGTTCGGTGCGGGTCGTTCGGATTTTTTAAATTTTAATTTTGGCTCGTTTCAGACGATTTTTTTTCGGCTCGTGTTTCGTATCGACTTTTTTTCCGTGATTTCGGCAATTTTCGCGTTATCGGATCAGCTCGTTTTTTGTATCGACTTTTTTTTCGTGATATCGGAAATTTTCGTGTTTTTCAGAACGTCTGTTCTTCTCGTTTCAAAGTGTCTATTCCTTTTGAGTGAAAGTTACTAATGGTTTTTCGGATCCGATATTTCTGTCGATACAATAATTCTGTCGATATGGTAATTCTGCCGATGTTATCATTTTTTTTATTACACAAAGATCCTTTTTTTCTTATGAATATGCATTGCACAACTTTATTTAATCATATTAAAATGGTATGAAAGGAACAAAAATGAACAAAACTATTTAAAAAACCCAAAACCGACCCAAGTGGTCTGACTTTAAAAATTAAAAACCAGAATAAAAGGTTTTAAAACGGAAAAAAAGATGAACAAAATTATCAGAAACGAAAAAAAAAAACCAGAAAAAATAAAATGATTTAAAACGAAAACAAAAAATTAATGCAGCATATGAATCCGCACACTGCTGGGAACAAGCACCTCTCTGCGCGGTATAATTAATGCAGCATATGAATACACACACTGCGGGGAACAAGCGCCTCTCTGCGCGGTATAATTAATGCAGCACATGAATACGCACACTGCTGGGAACAAGCGCCTCTCTGCGCGGCATAATTAATGCAGCACATGAATACGCACACTGCGGGGAACAAGCGCCTCTGCGCAGTATAATTAATGCAGCATATCAATACGCACACTGCGGGGAACAAGCGCTTCTCTGCGTGGAATAATTAATGCAGCTTATGAATACGCACACTGCGGGGAACAAGCACCTCTCTGCGCGGTATAATTAATGCAGCATATGAATACGCACACTGCAGGGAAGCGCCTCTCTGCGCGGTATAATTAATGCAGCATATGAATATGCACACTACGGGGAACAAGCGCCTCTCTACGCAGTATAATTGATGCAGTATATGAACACGCACACTACGGGGAAGCGCCTCTCTGCGCAGTATAATTAAAACAGCATATGAATACGCACACTGCAGGGAAGCGCCTCTCTGAGCAGTATAATTAATACAACATATGACTACGCACACTACGGGGAACAAGCGCCTCTCTGCGCGGTATAATTGATGCAGCATATGAACACACACTGCGGGAAAGCGCCTCTCTGCGCGGTATAATTAATGTATACGTCTGTTATATGTATATGTATCCTGTCTGTATATTATAACTTAAAATGCAATAAAATTTGAATTTTCAATAATTTACAATGTGTAAAGTGTTTTTTTTTTACATTTTAACATGCGAGCGTTTACGGTTATATTTTGTATGAGTTGCGCTTGTTAAAAAAATTAGAGATGGTGGACTTGTTACATAAATTTTTTTGGGGGAAAATTACACAATTTTTAACAAACGCAAACCATCCAAAAATCGTTAGTGCAGCATCATTGTTCACATTATAATTGAATAGGAAAAATATTGCTGCATTAGCAAAACAAAACAAAAGAAAACACCTTTTTTTAAATTTATTTATTTTTTTAATATATGTATTTAATTTTTTATTTTTAATTTTTTAATTAACTTTTAACATGGTCATGTTTGGTATGGTTGGAAAGGTCATGCTCTGGCTGATCCAACAATACCAAACATTAACCCCTAGGTGCCACGGATCGGGAGATAGGGTGTTCATTGGAACCCCTATCTCCACCATTGGTGGCAACTAGGGGGTTAACTCCAGAATTTACTCTATCCGAGGTCCCGATGTGAAACATCGGGACTTTGGATAGATTTCGACTATTTTATTTTTTTAACTTTCGGATTGTCAAAATCTATCCAAAGTCCCGATGTTTCACATCGGAACTTTGGATTGGATAGAGTAAGTCCGTGTGGCCGTTAATCATATATACATAACTATTTTCTAATGATCACTATGCTGGATAGCACTGTTGCTGTCCAGCGTCCTGATTCTGACCGTTAGAAAATCTGACTGCCTATATGTTTAACGAATGAAAGACTTACTCTAATCGGATAGAGTAAATCTTCCGTTTAACAATTAGGCAGTCAGATTTTCTAACGGTCAGGATCAGGACCCTGGATAGCAACAGTGCTATCAAGCGTGCTGATGGTTAGAAAATCGTAATGTATATATGATTAACGGCCACACGGACTTACTCTATCCAAAGTTCTGATGTGAAACATCGGAACTTTGGATAGATCTCGACTATATGAAGGATAAAAAACATAAAATAGTCGAAATCTATCCAAAGTCCCGATGTTTCACATCGGAATTTTGGATAGAGTAAGTCCGTACGGCCGTTAATCATATATACATTACTATTTTCTAACGATCAGCACGCTGGACAGCACTGTTGCTGTCCAGCGTCCTGATCCTGACCGTTAGAAAATCTGACTGCCTATGGGCCCTATTACAATCCTCGCGCAGCGCATTTGCGTGCGCGCAAATGAGCTTTTGCGCGAGGACAAAACCATTTGCGCATAACGTCATATTACGACGCTGGCGCAAATGATGCGCGTTATCGTCTACCGCGATTGACCCTGCGCGAACCCAGCGCGAGCGCAAGTTCCTGCGCGCATCCTATACTTAACATTGTGAATGCATATATGTTCGAGCGGATGGTATTACGATCTTCGCGCAACGTCGTACGAACGACGTTTGCACGAAGTTAGTATCGTAACGTCTATGAAAACCTGGTGTTAACTTACAATATGATCGTTCTGGCCGAAACGAAATTAACCTGCACAAAATAAAAAATACAGCACAGTACAGTTACACATTCTACACATACCCAAACAATAAAAATAATAAATTGTTTAATTTTTTATTTTTGTTGCAGCACATATACGCAGATCGACTTTGACAGGCGCAACAACCAAAACCTAGAAAATGGTGGTTCTTAATTCTGATTGGCTGAATTCGGTGAAAAAACAGTCTGCCCACCGATTCCTGCACGCAATGTTCATTTGCGCCCGGCTTTGCGCGTCGGATTTGCACACGACAAAACTTCAAGCCTGAAAAAATGCGCTCGGATCGTAATACCTGGTTAATTTTCGCGCGATAACGCATTTTGCGGTGCGCAAAAAAATTCCGGCGCTGCGCTAGCGCATTTGTGCGAAGAATGTAATAGGGCCCTATATGTTTAACGCCAAATTTACTCTATCTGATAGAGTAAGTCTTTCGTTCGTTAAACATATAGGCAGTCAGATTTTCTAATGGTCAGGATCAGGACGCTGGGCAGCAACAGTGCTATCCAGCGTGCTGATCGTTAGAAAATAGTAATGTATATATGATTAACGGCCGCACGGACTTACTCTATCCTGTTATGGACAAGAATATGTATCTGCTTTAATAATATTCAAAGGCTTAGAAAAATGCTCATTTAAGTAGTTAATATGTCTTTAAGAGCTGAATTAATAAAACTGTCTTTTCAGAGAGAATCAAAATGTATCGTTTCAACAGAATAGCTAACCGCAAGTCATGAGGCTTCCTATTTCAGGTACCAGGAACAGGGCACGGAACATCCGGTGTCCTGAAACACGCTGTATCTGAAACAGGACTTCGCCCATACACCCATGATGGTGAAAAATGACTGACGTTTGTCAACGACGCAAAATGAATTGACATTTGGAAACAGCTGATATTTGACTTTCGGTTCTATGATCTAATCCATAATGTGTTTGCAATTTTACTGCTGATGTTAAATAAAATATTAGTTAACGCCCCTGCTTCCGCACCAACTGGCATAAAAGCATGTATCTTTCAATAAAGAAAAGAGAAGTCACCCGACTTTGTCCAAGAAAGACTACATCGACAACTATCCAGCGAGTGTGTGTTGTTTCTTTCAGTGCGCACTTGAATTGATTGGCTTCTCCACCATTTGGCAGCAGCAGGCATTCGATCAAGAGACTGTTTAAGTCTGATCCATAACAATTGGCACCAGAACGTGGGACATCTGAGTTGCTCTGCCAGGTGCCAGCAAAAAAAGACTTCCACAGATGGAGACTGTGATCAGAGCGGAGCCTGATCACCTTCGTGCCTCACAGCTAAGATACCTTTGTTATCTGCCTGTGACATGTTCTGGTCTGCGGTCCCCGTCCCGGGAATCCATGCGTGGCACTTGGCGGACACCAAAAGTGGGCTTTTATTTAACTTTGCTCAGATGTCCGTTTACTGACCCACGAATCGCATGCCTGTTGTCTGATTGTCTGTACGTCTGTTCACGGTTCATTGTATTGACGGCATAGTTCCTGATAGGAATTGTGGTTTAGTTGGTGATCAGAGAGATTGTCGGGGTCTAGAACAGGGGATGCAGGCTAGACATCTCTGGTAGACGGACACGATATATCTCTGATAGAGGTGTAGTTGGATTGACAGTCAGAAGGGGTAGTGTGAGCAGCAGTAACAGGTGATGCAGGATAGACATCCCTGGTAGCAGCCCACATTATATATGTATATCTACAGGTAATGCAGGCTAGACATACCTGGTGGCAAGATATATATAGACTATATTTGGAATTAGAATATAGGGGAGGATGAGACGCTTTACTGTCGGGGTCTAGAACAGGGGGTGCAGGCTAGACATCCCTGGTAGCAAGACACGATAGGTACAGGTCTATCCTCACTTCTGACTATTGATAAACTACATGAATTGATTGACAGTCAAAAGGGGTAGTGTGAGCGGCAGTAACAGGTGATGCAGGCTAGACATCCCTGGTAGCAGCCCACATTATATATGTATATCTACAGGTAATGCAGGCTAGACATACCTGGTGGCAAGATATATATAGACTATATTTGGAATTGTAATATAGGGGAGGACGAGACGCTTTACTGTCGGGTCTAGCAGTATCAGGTGATGCAGGCTAGACACACCTGGTAGCAAGACACGATAGGTACAGGTCTATCCTCACTTCTAACTATTGATAAACAACGTGAATTGTTTAAATTGATCAGGAAAAGAGCTAACAATCAGGAATGGGTAATAAACAGAGTAACCATGCTGGTTGGATGACTCCACGCAAGTTGGTTGAGGAAAGAGCAGGAAAACGGAATGTGATGAAACTGAAACTTCTCGGTAGGATCCGCGGCTTAGATAGTCCCAGACTACAAACAGAGGGATGGAAAAATTTATTGAAGAATAAAAAAGGAATGTTGATAGACAATGGATTATGGAATGTAGCAGAAGCATGGTATAGAGTTGCAAAGAAGATTGAGAAGGAGGGGTGGATAGAAACAGAGGAAAATAGGAAGGGAAAGACTAATTATTACTATTACCTCACCCCAAAATCCAAACCCCCTTCTTACGGTGAAATATCAAAAAAGAAAATAATAAACCCAACCCCAAAGACAACTGCCCAAAAACAGCCGACAGGTCTCTACCCTGTCTTACGTATCGATGGGTCGTACTACACCCCTTGTCCTGTCGTACCCTCATCAACAGCCACGAGCCAGGTACGACCATATCCTCTATTATGCCTCACCTAGACACCAACCTGGACGCCACCCTACAGACGTTAGATGCGACCGGTAATTTAGGTCAATCATCCCGTACATCAGCCTGTACTCGATCCACGACCTTTCCACCCCAGAACCAAGATCTCACGACGTTCCCACCCCACCAAAACGACCCCATCTACCCTTCCCACCAAAACGCCCAGGAAATACCCCCTATACCCAAGAATAATGTCACCTGGACACAGCAGCCCACTCTCAGTATAACAGCGGTTACCGTGGAAGGGGAGCCTGGTGGGGAGGGGGGCATCCACCAAGAACCTGTTTTAATTGAGGAGAATTCAGCCATTTCAAACGGGATTGTAAAGCACCCTGCAGGCGACCCCACCACCAAAGGGCGGATGCAGCTAATGGCCCTTAGCAGGACACTGCCATTGTATCTGATAATTTCCCACCACCCCCCCACCTCTGCGCTAGGAAACTGGCAACCCTGTGTCAGGCCCCCCACAAGCTCCCCACGCATGTTCCAGGACGGAACATATATTGCCATTGAGCTGACAATCTACAAGGTGCCCAGCAGGAATTCCTGCTTTGTGGATTTCCGCTCATGGCGGGGGACTGTCCGTCCGGGAATGACTGGGACGCACTGGGTCACGGTAACCTCGTTTCTGGCGCAAGCCAAATAGGTTTGGTTAAACTGAGATGTCAGCATGGGGTTAATTGAAATGCTGTTCAGTGTGTGTGTGTGATTTCCCCTGCGTTGCAGTGTGATCTTCCCTTGCGTTGCAGTCGTAATGCAAGGAGTATTGTATTGTATGTATTGTAGAAATGTGAAATATAGGCAATTGCAGTATGCAGAATTACTGTTATTTTTGAAGAAAGAATGTATGTTTTGTGTGCGCAGCGCTGCAAAGCCCGTTATTGCTTTTATTGCGAGGAAAGTGAGCACAAGATAAAAAAAAGGAACTAAGTTTGTAAAGAAAAAAAGGGGAAGCAAGATTTGGATTTAGGTTGAAACTGAAAAGGTTTTTAAATACCACTTATTGTGGTTTATAGAATATAATAGTATGAAAGCTGTATCTGGAATCGCAGGTTGTTCTTGTTAAGGAAAAATGTGTATTTTGTATAGGATTTAATAAATATTTGTGTCTGTAGTTTGGAAGACACACCTTTTGTTGCACTGTCTTCAGTCAGAGTCAAGTTTCCTCCGGGGCGGAGGAAGGGGATTGATAAGTCATGGGGTAATTCGGAGAAAAAAGGAGTAGAAATATTGGGAGTGGGCTGAGAGCTCCATACTGTGGTGGTGGTGGTTGCGTATTCCGCATAGTATAACAGGGGTTTTTGGTGGGCTTCGGGCCCGGGTAATTGTATAGGCAGATGTGTTGCTAGAAGCTGAATACGTAACGGTGGATAGATAGGATACTTGTGAAAGCTGCAACTGTTTTGATCTGGTTTTAATTTATAGTATTGTATGCCTGAGAGTGAGGGTGAACGTGCAAAGCTATTCAAGACACGCAGAACATGATCATCCAAAGGATGCGGATGATAATTTATAAGTCAATATGAGAAGAAGATACGAAAGTGTATGGAGAGACATTATGAAAGGAAAATGGCATGTAGACAAATGAATGAAGTAATAGTGCGGAGTTTTGAAAAAGTTTTAAAGATTGTTGTTTGGAAGAAGAATGTGAGACATGATGGTATAGGCTGAGGCCAAAAGAGTTAGGAAAGCCTATCCTAGATATGGCAACTACAGGTTGCTTCCCAGTAGAGAGCATTACGAAGGACATGTAGGTGATTAATAGTATGAGTGCAGAATATGATGTGAATAAAAGCACAAGACAATCAGCCTTCTGCAGTATCTGACTAAACAAGGCTACAAAGCTTCCGAAGGCAAATTACAGTGGTGCCTCCAGACTGTGGTTTTCCTCGACCACTGTATTTCACAAGGCATCAGACACCTAACTGAGTTCAGAGTACATACTATATCATCCGTTCCCCTGCCCCAGCGAAGAAGCTGTTACAGGCTTTCCTAGGTCTCATTATAACCTGTAGATCATGGATCCCTGATGCCTCAGCCCTCATGCAACCATTGTAGAAAGTAACAAGTCCGACCCCTTTTCTCTCCCTGCAGACGCTGTGACCAACTTTCACAAACTAAAACATGCTGTCTCAGAGAAAAAAAAAAACCTTTCAAGCTATTTGTATCTGAGGAAAGTGGCCATGCCACTGGCATCTTTACCCAGCAGCACGGTGGACGGATGTCCCGTTCCCTTCTGCTCCCTTAACAGATAACGTCACCCTCGTCCGGTGCTGGTGCCTTCACCTGGCTGCTCTCCTTCATTTTCCTGAGGGGTGGTGGCAATGCTGATAGTCACGAGGCCCATATGACCTCTGGTACCATACCCCTCTGCCCGCACGATTGCCTCAAAGCCATGTTCCCAGAAACAGCACACCTGCCCTCTGTGTGCGATACTCCTCTCACAGCCCCCCGACCTGACACTGTATGTGGATGGCTCCCGCTTCACGGACGAGTTTGGTATATATCATACTGGTTGCGCTGTCACAAATAAATTTTCACTCCTGTACACTTCCCCCCTCGCCCCCACCCTTTCTGCCCGAAAAAAGTAAAACTGCACTCACACAAGCAGCCTGTTTCCTTTATTTACACAGAGCCCAGATACGCATATAGGGTCACTCATGATTTTGGTCTGATTTATGAAAGTAAAAGCACATAGCAAGCTTAATACCCCAGAAGCCAGAGGAAAACACCTAAAGGCACAGACACAGGAAAAGGAACTCGAGCAGCCAGTTCCATCGTTAGTACAGATTAGAGTTACAAATAACACAGTTGCAGGGCTCTGCATCAAACAGTGAAAAGGGAGAATGGGAGAAAAGGGGGCCACATGCATACACGGACTCCTCTGCATGAGAAATAAGGTGTGCCTACCTAAGGCTCTCTATCCAGCTGTGGTACAATGGGCACATGGTCACTCACACCTCTCAAAAACATTGATGAATGCCCTCATCGGTCTACACAATCTGTCGCCCTTTGAAATACTGTTCAGCACGGCCCCCAGACTAGGGTACTATGTTCCCCAGCAATTGCAATTACAATCTGACAGTCTGGTAAAATACGTCACCAGTGTTTCAAAAACATTAACTGATATCTATGGTCAGGTGTTCTTTTCCATTCCAGATCCCGAAAGTACCAACGACACGCATCAATTGGTCCTAGGAGACTGGGTACTAGTTAAGAAATTCCTTCGGAAAACTCCACTTGAGCCCAGATACGACGGCCCTTTCCAGGTCCTCCTCACAACAGCAACTTCAGTGAAGCTGGAAGGAAAGAGCATCTGGATCCACGCTTCCCACTGTAAAAAGACCTGTGCACTGGAGACAGACCAGAAAGCAACCCAGCCATGATCGTGTATATCCTTCTCATTTGGGGAGTGGGAATTAAGGGGCAAAATGTTGATATCATAATGGAACAGGTAGCTGTTGCCATGGTGCGAGAGGTCGTGGGGGAACGGGTGGGCATTGACATAATTCCACAGGTTACCATGGGACATCAGATTGCTACCGCCCGGGAAAACAAACTAACCACTTTCTGGTACAATTCCACTAACACTCGCGTAGCAATTTATACCTTTAACTATTGTGATGTAAACCCCTGTCCAGGCCCCCGCTTGCAGTGTATCCGGAGAAATGGGATCCCACACAACTACGATATATTTATGTGCGTTACCAATGACTATTGGGGACAGGAGTGTGGTAGTTGGGGATCAGTGGGATGGAATACTGGGGTTTCCTGGGGACACAAACCACAAAGCGCCCTAGACAAGAAAGATAAAAACGGTAAATCACTTCTTACTCGCATGACACTGAAAATGGCCCAAACACATGCCCCAACCAAGATTTGCAGAAGTCTGTTGATGACGAGGTATTTAAGCCTAGAATAGGGGCAACGGCACTGAAACTAATCCTAACCCTAGAAAATCCTGGACCCGGGGATGCAGGGACCTACATTCTGGGTATGTGGGAAAAAGGGGGGTCAGAGAATCCTCGGAGCCTGGGAAAATTCCGCCTGCGAGACATGTACCTTGCCCCGGACTGGGTCCCTCCACATCAACAGTCCAACCCCCTTAAGCGCCATATAATCTCTTCCAATGGTATAGTAGCCATCGCTAATCCCACGTTCGAGGATACTATGGCCATTGAAACAGGATACTCAGATATGAATGTTTGGTTAGAATGGATGAAATATAGCGCTCAGTCCCACAACAGAACCAATTGCTATGTGTGTGGCAGTGCTAGGCCTCATCTAGGTACGGTACCTCTTAATATCCCCGAGGATATCGAGGAATGTTTTCTCAGTTTGTTTACCAACAACACTCTAAATCACGATGCTTATAAAGAATGGAAGTCCAAATACCCCCTCCAGACACAAAACACCAGACTCTCAGAGAGTATCACTATCTACCCCGGGAACTACACCTGTTACTCCTCTTGGGGGACCGGTGGCCGGGTGGTTGGGAACTTCACAGAAGGTTATTGTGCGCGGTACAGCGCTGTAGAGAAGGAGAAAGTGCAAAACCAGGTGATATCCCTGGGAGATGTCTATTGGATCTGTGGTGACCTGCGAGTCCGCTCCCCCTTGGTAGGTGCATGGGACGGTGAGTGTGCTCTGGCTAAAGCCATCATGCCCCTCCACATCCTGCCCTTTGATGATGATCTGCCAATAGCCCACACCCCCGGACTCACTAGACAAAGGAGACAGGCGAAACCCATACCTGGCAGTTTCGACCCACACATCTACATCGATGTCATAGGAGTCCCAAGGGGGGTGCCTGATGAGTTCAAAGCTAGAGACCAGGTAAAGGCGGGATTCGAATCTTTAATCCCCATTATAACCATCAATAAAAATGTTGATTGGATTAATTACATCTATTACAATCAGCAGAGGTTTGTAAACTATACCCGAGATGCCCTCCAGGGTTTGGCCGACCAGCTAGGCCCGACCTCTGCAATGACCTTCCAGAACCACATGGCCCTCGATATGCTAATGGCAGAGAGGGGTGGGGTCTGTAAGATGATGAAATGTACAGGTGGCTCCTGTTGCACCTTTATCCCGGATAACACATCGAAACATCGGGACTTTGGATAGATTTTGACTATCCGAAAGTTAAAAAAATAAAATAGTCGAAATTTATCCAAAGTCCCGATGTTTCACATCTGGACCTCGGATAGAGTAAATTCTGGAGTTAACCCCCTAGTTACCACCTATGGTGGAGATAGGGGTTCCAATGAACCCCCTATCTCCCGATCCGTGGCACCTAGGGGTTAATGTTTGGTATTGTTGGATCGGCCAGAGCATGGCCTTTCCAACCATGTTAAAAGTTATTTTAAAAAAATTAATAAAAAAATATTAAAAAATAAATAAATTAAAAAAAAAGGTGTTTGTTTTTTTTGTTTTGCTAATGCAGCAATATTGTTCCCATTCGATTATAATGTGAACAATGATGCTGCACTAACGATTTTTGAATGGGTTGCATTTGTTAAAAATTGTGTGATTTTCCACCAACCGAATGTATGTAACAAGTCCCCCATCTCAAATTTTTTTAACAATCGCAACTCATAGAAAATATAACCATAAACGCTCGCATGTTAAAATGTAAAAAAAAAAACACTTTACACCTTGTAAATTATTGAAAATTCAAATTTTATTGCATTTTAAGTTATAATATACAGACAGGATACATATACATATAACACAGACGTATACATTAATTATACCGCAGAGAGGCGCTTCCCCGCAGTGTACGTATTCATATGCTGCATTAATTATACCGCGCAGAGAGGCGCTTGTTCCTCGCAATGTGCGTATTCTTATGCTGCATTAATTATACCGCGCAGAGAGGCGGTTCCCTGCAGTGTGCGGATTCATATGCTGCATTTTTTTTTTTCCTTTTAAATCTTTTTTTTTTTTTCGTTTCTGATAATTTTGTTCAGCTTTTTTTCCGTTTTAAAACCTTTTGTTCTGTTATTTTCTTTAAAGCCAGACCACTTGGGTCAGTATTTTATTTTTGCGTTTTTTAAATCGTTTTGTTCATTTTTGTTCCTTTCATACCATTTTAATATGATTAAATAAAGTTGTGCAGTGCATATTCATAAGAAAAAAAGGATCTTTATTTAATAAAAAAAGATAGAATCGGCAGAATTACGTATCGACAGGATTATCGTATCGACAGAATTATTGTATTGACAGAAATATCTAATCATTGGAAATGATACGGAATTACGGAATCAGCAATGGATCCAAAAAATACGAAATGACCGAAATGGAACTGAAATCACGAATGGAACGAAAATGACTTGCGATATTACACATTTCACGCCCAAACGAAAACACGAAAAACTTTTCGTTACGGAACGAAAATCTTTTCATATCGGACGCTTTCGGATCCGATCTGATTCGGAAATTCGGCCAAATCTGAAGCCACGAATCGGACCGATTCGTGAAAAATACGAATCGGTCCGAATCGAAACGCACATCCCTACCCATAATTAACAGGCAATTGAACGAAATGCAACACAGGCGTTCTCTTTGCTTGATGGATGTAGTTCACGTGTAAAAGATGCATGTATGGTTAAGGCTAGGGACAGATGAGCGCATTTTCTGCGGCCACTGTCAAAATGTACGTCGATGCGTGCGCACGCATTTTTTCACGGAATACGCTTAAGTGGTCAGACGACCACAGTCGCACAGTCGCAGGTACTCACCAACGCAATTCTAGGGAAATCCGGCTGTTTGAACGTTATGTAGGCCGCACACTAGCAGCGTCTGACGTCTCCTAATCACGTACACACGCTGCCATGCGGCCGCAGCGCACTCTGTACGTCTGTAGCAGCGGTTTCACGTTCTGAGAAAAATGCGTTCATTTGCCGGTTGCGTGGTGTCGGCGCACTTTTGTACGCACGTACTGCGTATATTGGCCGTCATTGGCCGTTATGTGCTGCTACTGCCGCCGTGATTTAGTGCGCCTGCACGCGCATTCCGACTGCCCCACTCTGACCCTAGCCTTAACCGGCATCCTTTACGCAAATGTGAGAAGATGCATTGTATAGGAAAACCTGCCGTGTACGAAGCCCAAAGGATTCAATGTAAAAAAATATTATCCTTTTTATTCTTTATTTATTCAACCGTCTATTTTTTTAATCCGCAGCAAAAAGCCTTTTTATTTATTGATTTTTTTAGAACTTGTTACTTATTTTTCTGGATTTTTCAGGCGACATTTGGGGTTCCAATTTTTTTTTTTTTTAAACAACAGAGGCTTTTTGCACTGGAACACTTTTTATTTCTAATCATACAATGCACCTTCTCATTCTCACGCCTCCTGACGCATTAGCACTGGTTTCCAGCCCCGGTCCTAGCGTTTCCTATTGTGCGCAAGTGAATCTTGTACATTGACCACCGCGTACAAAATGATCTGTTGGTGGTGTCACGACACGAAAAAAAATAACGACTACCTACATGGTAGTGACGTGTGGATGGAGAGCATACAAGAGGTTACAGCTCCAAGCCTCTGGACTTACTAACTCTACCCACTCTTAGGGCCCCAAGTTATGCCAGCCTAACCCCCTTAAACTGTACACACCCTTACGAATATATACGCTGCCACCACGAAAGTTATAGGGCACTTTCAAAACCCCACTAACTGTATACCACCCCAATCCAGGAGCCCAACCATATACAGCTAATATCTCTACCAAATGCTAAATACTACAGTAATGATAAACCAAGCTATTCTATTCGTGAAGCATGAATTATCTAGAGCAGAGACAGTACTGGGTTTTAAAGTTTTAATGGAAAAAATAAAAATACAAACTTTACACAGTGCCGATATCACAAAACAAGACATAAAAAATATATGAAAACGTGCAATTACAGTTCTTGAAATAAAATGGGACTTACATAGAAAACCTAACTTGATTAGGCAACTTCCATGGGAATTCCAGATTTCAATTTTGAATTCTTTGGATGTTGTAACCCACTCCAAGTCTTTGCCGAAATACACTGAGTTTTAGATGAGCATCTATACAAAACAGCTAGCCCCTCACCCTCCTCCCCAACCCACTTAGTTCCCTGATCAAGTTTCCATTCAGCCCCAGAGAGCAGATCAGATAAGAGGGTTGTAAATACAGAGGTCTTGCCTTGGAACCTTTTTTGCCAAGACAGGAGAAATAAAACCCACCAATTCTGCTTTTAAAATCTGACACACTGCACCAAAAATGATGCCTGTTTGTGACAGGTGGGTTGTCAGGAATTACCTTTTAGCGTCCCGCGCTAGATTTTTCATGTAGCGTTGTCGTTTTAGCTCACACCAGCTGATAGAGCCCCATAAGTGGTGATTTCAAAGATCTGTACATACCATTTTGTAATATGCAGATATACTGCACTATATGCTTTTTTCTTTGTGTACTTTTTATAATATCATTATAAGATTTTGAGGACCCATATACGAAAGGAACTCAGGTTTTTATAGGTATGTTTGTATTATTTTTATTTACAATTGCACTAAAACTGATAAGCATAGTGTGTCGTTCACTATTAGACCTACTGCTGGCCTAGTAGCTGTGTTCTCCCTGAAGACAACCAAATGATCATGCGGATGACCCAACTCATTGCGCGTGGGACACCCAAAATTGAATTACAGGGAATTGTTGGTTGTTGCCCTCGCATGGTGCCGAATCCCTGCCGATGGGTGACTATGATATGAAGTGTAGAATCTGCTTGGCTTAGATCGTAAAAAAATTATTATAAACAATTATGGGTTAATCACTTACAAGAATGAGTTTCACTTCTCCCCCAGACTCTGACAACTGAAACTTAAAATACATAAGAAAGCACAGTATTTTTCAGTCTAGCTCTTTTTCACAAGCGGTTACAGATACAAGTATTTATAAAGTGCCAACAAGTTCTGTAGCACTGTACAATGGGCTGGACTTAACAACAGCTTTACAAACAAGCTAGACACACAGAGAACAGTAGGAGAAAACAGAAGGATCAAAATTATTTTGATAGTCCATTTGCTTTCTGTATGAAGTATTTGGCAAAAAATATCATCGGATTCTTTTCCTTTTTTATGCTGTAGAATACAGTTAATGTAGCTAATACAAAAACTGCTTTGCTGGGATTTATCACACTTAACAATATATGTAAAAGACCCTGCACTTAGCAGAACTAAACTATGCAATATGGTTGTAGCCTCATTACTGTCACATAATAGTTTCTTTTGGAGTAAAAAAATGTGAAAACGATTCTTGATGTTCTAGTAATAAAATAAGATTAAGTGATAAAATATGCAAAATCTCACTAAGATACCTTTATTAAGAACTCTACCAGTACATGGGAGGAGGGAGATCAGTGTCATTAAGAATACATGCCACACTAAATTAAAAGGGTTATTCAGAGAGAGCTGATCTGGCCCCGAAATGTCACCAAACAAGGAATTTCCCTGTACGGTGACATTTCGTGACCATTTGGCTATTCAGAAAGCAGGCAGTTCACCAAATTTGAACTGGCTGGGTGGAGTAGAGGTAACCTCACTGCTCTGCGTGGAGAGAGCCTGTGGAGTCATGGGTTCAATCCCGATGAGCACCTTTCCAGTAAGTGTCCTTGAGCAAGACACCCAACGGTAAATCTCGCTAGGGATGAGCCGAACACCCATGTGTTTGGTTCGCTTTCGAACTCGAACAATTTCAAAAGTTTGAGTTTGAACTCGAACACAAACCGAACTCGATGTAAGTCAAAGGGACCCGAAAGTTTGATTTTTAGAGTGCCCTCCAAGAGGGCATATATGCTAGATATTTGCCATAAAAGGTGTATGGGGGTCCGGGTAGTGCCCTGGGGGACAGGAAACAAGGACAAAAAGTTTTTAAAAAAACATTTTTAAAGGAACAGTGAGTTTTCCATGAAATAAAGTGATTTTTTGGCTAAATAATGGTGAAACTTATGCAGGCTTTGGATGAAAGTAACAATAGGTGCTTTAAAATTGGTCTTTATTGTCGGCAACAGTGCCGTCACACTGTAACCCCTCTGTGGTATTGTGGAAGAGTGCAGTGGTGGACACTGTGGTCCAATATTAAAATCATATTAATCTGGTATAGGCGTCAGTGGCAGTGCACCCAAATATTGTGCCTTTGGTGGCAGCAAGTGCCTTCACACTGTAACCCCTCTGTGGTATTGTGGAAGAGTGCGGTGCCGGACCCTGCGGTCCAATATTAAAATGATATGAATCTGGTACAGGCATCAGTGGCAGTGCACCCAAATATTTTACCATTGGTGGCAGCAAGTACCTTCACACCGTAACCCCTCTGTGGTATTGTGGAAGAGTGCAGCGGTGGACCCTGCGGTCCAATATTAAAATGATAAGAATCTGGTATAGGCGTCAGTAGCAATACACCCAAATATTTGGCCTTTGGTGCCAGCTAGTGCCTTCACAACGTAACCCCTCTGAGGTATTGTGGAAGAGTGCAGGGGTGGAGGTTTTGGTAATGCAGAAGAGATCCCCGATCTATTCAGTTACGTCAGCATCAGGGGATTGATAGCTGCTGATCCAGGACTGATTAATTTTTATAAATGTCTACAGAGTCGGTGGACAGACGCACTCTTTTATCTGTGACAAAACCTCCAGCGGCACTTAACGTCCTTTCAGAAAGCACGCTGGATGAAGGGCAACCTAGTAGCTGCATAGCATATTGGCTAAATTCTGGCCAGTGATCCAATCTCAACACCCAGTAAGCCAGTGGATCATCTGCTGTAGAGGTATCCAGGTCTGCCCTTGCCCCTAGGTAGTCCTGCACCATATGGTGAAGACGCTGGCAATGGATGCCTACATTTGACGTCCCTGGGCGCCATGGAATAAAAAAAATTAAAAAGGCATCAGTCAAGCGGCCCCGGCCTTCACCGCTCTTCCTCTGATCATCCGCAGCCTCAGAATCACCTGTGTCATCACTTGGTAACCTACCAGTGCCTGGAAATGTGTTACACAAGTGTCGCTTTAGAGCGTACTCAAGTTGTTTCATCCTGTCCTCCCTCTGTCTGGGTAGCATGAGCTTTGCAACTTTACCCTTGTATCGTGGATCAAGAAGGCTTGCCAACCAGTAATGATCCTTCTCCTTGATAGCATGAATCCTGGGGTCCTTTAGCAGGCTTTGCAGGATAAGGGAGCCCATGCAGCATAGGTTGGAGGTGGCATTAGCTTCCGAGTCTTCCTGGTCAATGAGGATGACCCCCATCGTGTACTTCCTCCTCCCAGCCATGTACTAGTCCTTGGGTTTCTGGGCACACAAAACCCTCCCTTGAGGAATCCCCACCTTCAATGCCCCCACTACTTAAATATTCCTCCTCATCCTCCTCCTGTCTGATGTGAGGACCCGCAGGAATGCTGTCTGCGTAAAGACTGGGGCCTTGAGAGCTAGGGAAGGCCTCCTCTTCCTCCTGCTGTTCTGCCTCTAGTGCCACATCTATAATTCCCCGCAGAGTGTGCTCCAGCAGGAACACTAAAGGAATTGTTTCACTGATGCATGCACTGTCCCTGCTCACCATCCTCGTTGCCTCTTCAAATGGTGACAATACAGTGCATGCATCCTTGATCATCAGTCACTGAGGGGGGGGGAAACAAGTTGACCTGAACCTGTCCTTGTGCCATACTCACACAGGTACCTATTGATGGCCCTCTGCTGCTTGTGTAGATGCTGCAGCATTGCTAATGTCGAGTTCTGCCTGGTGGGCATGTCACAGATCAGACGGTTTGTGGGAAGGTGGAATTCTCTTTGAATTTCTGCCAGGCGAACACTTGCTCGGAATGACCGTCTGAAGTGGCTGCAGACTTTTCTGGGCTGGCTGAGAAGCTCTGCCAGCCCTGGGTACCTGGTTAGGAAACGCTGTACCACCAGATTTAGGACGTGTGCTAGGCATGGTACATGCGTCAACTTACCCTGGCGTATGGCGGTGAGAAGGTTGCTGCCATTATCACAGATGACCATTCCCAGCTGAAGCTGGCGCGGTGTTAACCATCTCTGCTCCTGCCCCTGCACAGCTGGCAGAATTTCTGGCCCGGTGTGGCTCCTGTCCCCTAAACAAACCAGCTCAAGCACAGTATGGCATCTTTTTGCTTGAGCCATTGCGTAGCTCCTGCCACGCGTCCGTTTAACTGCCACTTTGCCAGAGACAGAGAAGAAGGAGGAGGAAGAGGTGGTGGTGGAGCAGACAGACCTCATACAAGTAGCTTTCTGGAGGCGTGGTGGATGAACAAGCTCCAGCACAGAGCCTGTCCTGGATCCCTCCCAGCTGCAAGCAGAGTTAACCAGTGTGCTGTGAAGGAAATGTAACGGCCCTGTCCATGCTTGCTGGACCACGTGTCTAAAGTCATGTGCACCTTGCTACTGACTGCCTTTCCCAATGACTCCATAACATTGTCTTCCACTAGCTGGTATAGTGCTGGAATGGCCTTCCGTGAAAAGAAATGGCATTTTGGAACCTGCCACTGTGGTACAGCACATTCAGCAAATTCACAGAAGGAAGCAGAGTCAACCAGCTGGAAAGGTAGCAGCTGTAATGCAAGTAATTTTGCTAAGCTGGCATTTAGACGCTGTGCTTGGGAATGGTTGGGACTATATTTTTTCTTACGCTGCAGCAGCTGGGGCAACGTAATCTGACTGCGTAAATCTTCAGCTGATGGGATGCTGTCACATTCAGAGGAAGGACGTGGTACACCCATTACTTTAGCATCATCCCTGTCAGTGGAGGTTGTAGGCAATGACATGGCAGCACTTATAGTGGGGGTAGAGACAGATGAGGAGGAGGAGGACCTATGCAAAGTGTTGTGCCAACGGGATGCGTGGCAGGTGGTCATATGTCTCCTCAAGCACGTGGTACCCAAGTGTGGGATGTCTTTCCCACGCTTGATCCTCATCTGACATAGATTACAAATAGCAATGGTGCGGTCTGCTGCACATTTCTTAAAGGACTCCCAGACAGCAGACTTCCTGTACATGTGCTTTGAGACAACAGTGCTCTGCACCTGAGCAGCCGTGACTTCTGATGCCTTGGACTGGCTATGGTTGGTCATAGAGGACGTTGTGCCACGTGTTTGTTGTGCCTCCTCCTCCTTCCTTGACTACTCTGTTCGATCAGGCACCCAGGTGGAGTCAGTGATCACATCATCATTGTCATCACCCCCTATCTCCTCTTCACTGGAGCCAACTTGAACGTATGCTGCAGCTGCTGGGGCAACATGAGTGCCAGTTATTTGTGTGTCACTGGCACCCCCTTCCTCTAAGTTGATTATACTCCCCTCCCTACTGTGAAGACTTCTAAGTGCAAGCCTTCCAAGTGAGGCACTTTGAAACAAAAATCAAAACCACTCACCAGAATATCTCAAAGTGCCTCACTTGGAATGCTTGCACTTAGAAGGCTTCACAAGCTCTATTAGACAAGCTAATATCAGCAATCTTTATATAGTCACCTAAGAACACCTCCCCCAGCAAGGCGTGGACAAGCTAAACCTCTTAGCAAATAGCACCCAATTGATTCCAATTCTGTGCTAATCAGTAAGAAAAATGAGTCACCAGCCTAACCTAATTTACTCACCAGACCTAACATAAAACTTTAAGATGAATAGAAAAGATATGTTTGAGATATTCTGGTGAGTGATTTTGATTTTTGATTCAAACAGATCTTTTCTATTCATCTTAAGGTTTTAAGTTAGGTCTGGTGAGTAAATTAGGTTAGGCTGGTGACTAATTTTTCTTACTGATTAGCACAGAATTGGAATCAATTGGGTGCTATTTGCTAAGAGGTTAAGCAGCCTTGCTGGGGGAGGTGTTCTTAAGTGACTATATAAAGATTGCTGATATTAGCTTGTCTATTAGAGCTTGTGAAGACTTCTAAGTGCAAGCATTCCAAGTGAGGCACTTTGAGATATTCTGGTGAGTGGTTTTGATTTTTGTTTCAAACAGATCTTTTCTATTCCTCTTAAGGTTTTAAGTTAGGTCTGGTGAGTAAATTAGGTTAGGCTGGTGACTCATTTTTCTTACTGATTAGCACAGAATTGGAATCAATTGGGTGCTATTTGCTAAGAGGTTAAGCTTGTCCACGCCTTGCTGGGGGAGGTGTTCTTAGGTGACTGTATAAAGATTGCTGATATTAGCTTGTCTAATAGAGCTTGTGAAGCCTTCTAAGTGCAAGCCTTCCAAGTGAGGCACTTTGAGATATTCTGGTGAGTGGTTTTGATTTTTGTTTCAAACAGATCTTTTCTATTCCTCTTAAGGTTTTAAATTAGGTCTGGTGAGTAAATTAGGTTACGCTGGTGACTCATTTTTCTTACTGATTAGCACAGAATTGGAATCAATTGGGTGCTATTTGCTAAGAGGTTAAGTTGTCCACGCCTTGCTGGGGGAGGTGTTCTTAGGTGACTGTATAAAGATTGCTGATATTAGCTTGTCTAATAGAGCTTGTGAAGCCTTCTAAGTGCAAGCCTTCCAAGTGAGGCACTTTGAGATATTCTGGTGAGTGGTTTTGATTTTTGTTTCAAACAGATCTTTTCTATTCCTCTTAAGGTTTTAAGTTAGGTCTGGTGAGTAAATTAGGTTAGGCTGGTGACTCATTTTTCTTACTGATTAGCACAGAATTGGAATCAATTGGGTGCTATTTGCTAAGAGGTTAAGCTTGTCCATTCCTTGCTGGGGGAGGTGTACTTAGGTGACTATATAAAGATTGCTGATATTAGCTTGTCTAAGTGCAAGCCTTCCAAGTGAGGCACTTTGAGATATTCTGGTGAGTGGTTTTGATTTTTGTTTCAAACAGATCTTTTCTATTCCTCTTAAGGTTTTAAGTTAGGTCTGGTGAGTAAATTAGGTTAGGCTGGTGACTCATTTTTCTTACTGATTAGCACAGAATTGGAATCAATTGGGTGCTATTTGCTAAGAGGTTAAGCTTGTCCACGCCTTGCTGGGGGAGGTGTTCTTAGGTGACTGTATAAAGATTGCTGATATTAGCTTGTCTAATAGAGCTTGTGAAGCCTTCTAAGTGCAAGCCTTCCAAGTGAGGCACTTTGAGATATTCTGGAGATACTCTGGAGGTAGTCTGAGGTTAGACAGGAGGTAGAAAACCTACAAAAAGGTAAGATTTGCTGGTTTTAAATCCATTCTTTCATTTTATAATGGCAGGCTTGGTCCAGTGTAAGACCTGTCATGCATTTGTTTTTAGATCCAATTTTTGGAGGTTTGGAGTGTGCCTGATATGTAGGCAGTTCTCTTTATTGCAGCAGGAAATTGCCTGTTCGAAGTCTGAGATTTGTAAATTATCTGTTAGACAAACTCAGGCTATGACTGTTACAAAGCCACTGCCACAGAGGCCTCCTAGGAGCGGCAGATGGACTACTGTAGGATCTGGTAGACTTAGAGTTGTGGATAGAAGGGATGTCCCACAGTCTGTGGCTCTTCTTAATTCTTTTGAGGCATTTCAGAGTGTAGTGGTAAGACGAAAGTAGGCTCAGACACCATAGTTGAGGAACCACCATCCCCTATGCCTAACGAATGCAAGACTGCAACCAAGGACAAAAAGGAAAAGGTGGGACTTGATAGAAGGCAATTGTTGCTGGGTGATTCTATCATAAGAGGTGTTGAGCTGGAGAGTAGTGGTTTGGTGAGATGTCTTCCTGGGGCTACTGCTCGTAGAGACAGGAGACGTATTCTCAATATTGTCAAACAAGCAAAGCAGGAAGGGGAAGTGGACGTTCTAGTCCATCTATGGACAAATGACTTGGCTAGCAATGAGGTTTCTGAGATTAAGGAAGATTTTTGTGTTCTTGGAGGTGAAATACAGCAGATTGCATCCACTGTGTCATTCTCTGAAGTTCTGCCTGTGCATAACATTCAGGATAGGCAGATGCGCACTAGGGAATTAAATTTGTGGCTTTGGGAATGGTGTCGGGAGCAAGGATTTGGCTTTGTGTCCCATGATAGCTCTAATTGGAGCAGAAAGGAACTGTATAAAAAAGATGGTTTGCATTTTACTCATAGGGGAACATATGTTCTCAGTGAGAAGTTCAAAGGTTTCACAAAGGAATATTTAAACTAGGAGGGGGACAAAAGGGTAAAAAACAATCTGCCTGATTGTCCCCCAAAACTAAATCTGAGGGTGCAAACAACATGCGGGGTAAAAAATGACAAGCTCAGAGTCGTGTCTATAAATGCTCACAGTTTAGTCAATAAAATCAATGAACTGGAGGCAATGATGGCAGCTGAAAAAGTAGATTTAGTGGCGGTTGCTGAGACATGGTTCAGTGAGAAAAATAACTGGGACATAACAATACAGGGGTACTCTTTATATAGAAAAGACAGAGAAGGTAGGAAAGGAGGAGTGGCCCTGTATGTGAAAAACAACATAAAAACGAACCAAATAAAAGGGAGCGAGGTGAACATAGTCAGTTTGGGTTACGCTAACATTTGGCAATCATACAGTAGCTCGTGTAGGTGTGATCTATAGACCCCCTGGACAAGTAGAGGAGCTAGATAATCTGCTGTTTGAGGAAATAGCCAAAATGGCAATGAAGGGGGAAGTTATTATCATGGGGGACTTTAATCTTCCTGATGTGAACTGGAAAACCAAAATAGCTGGGTGCACCAGGACTACAAATATTCTAAACTCCCTACTGGGATTATCTCTAACACAAGTAGATGAGGAGCCGACCCGTAAAGAGGCCATATTGGATTTAATACTCACAAATGGAGGTTTGGTATCAGATGTTGTTGTAGGTGAAAATTTGGGATCTAGTGATCACCAGTCAGTGTGGTTTAATATAAGAACAGGGATGGAGCCGCACCACACAAAAACAAAAAAGTTTTAGACTTTAAAAAACAGATTTTTCTAAAATGAGATTTTGTGTGAATGAGTCATTATCAGACTGGAGGAGTTTAAAGGGAGTCCAGGAGAAATGGGATTATTTAAAGGAGGCATTATTGAAGGCCACAGCCAATGGCATTCGGCTTGTTAGCAAAAACAAAAAAAGGAAGAAACCACTGTGGTACTCTGCAGAAGTGGCCAAAATAGTGAAGAACAAAAAGATAGCATTCAATAATTATAAAAAAACTCAGAGTGAAGAAGATAGGCAAACCTATAAGATTAGGCAGAAAGAGGCAAAGCAATTTATAAGAGCTTCAAAGCACACGCAGAAGAGAAAATAGCTCAGTCAGTAAAAAAGGGGGACAAAACATTTTTTAGATACATAAACGAGAAAAGAAAAGTAAAACAAGGATTAGTTAGATTAAAAACAAAGGAAGGTATGTAGAAGAGGATAAAAGTTTCGCTGACTGCCTCAATGAATATTTTTATCAGTCTTTGCAGTAGAAAAGGAAGGAAAGGGACCTCAGGAGGAAACACTAAAGAGACATTTACATATGAGTTTACAGAGGAGTAGGTTCTACAGCAGCTGTCTAAAGTAAAGACAAATAAGTCAATGGGGCCTGATGGGATCCACCCTAAATTATTAAAAGAGCTCAGTGGTGTAATAGCAAAACCGTTAACAGATTTATTTAACCAATCCTTGTTAACGGGAGTCGTCCCAGAAGACTGGAAATTAGCAAATGTTGTGCCCATTTACAAGAAGGGTAGTAGGGAGGAATCGGGGAACTATAGGCCAGTTAGTTTTATGTCAGTAGTGGGGAAATTAATGGAAACCATGTTAAAGGAAAGGATTGTTGAACATCTAAAAACACATAGATTACAGGATCAGAAACAACATGGGATTACCTCAGGGAGATCATGCCAAACTAATTTTATTGATTTTTTTTGATTGGGTAACAAAAATAATAGACAAAGGTGGTGCAGTAGACATTGCTTATTTAGATTTCAGTAAGGCTTTTGATACTGTTCCGCATAGAAGGCTTATCAATAAATTGCAATCTTTGAGCTTGGATTCCATATTGTTGAATGGATTAGGCAGTGGCTGAGTGACAGGCAACAGAGGGTTGTGGTAAATGGAGTTTATTCGGCGCAAGATCTTGTTACCAGTGGGGTTCCTCAGGGGTCAGTACTTGGACCCATTCTCTTTAATATTTTTATTAGTGATATTGCAGAAGGTATTAATGGTAAAGTAGGTCTTTTTGCTGATGACACAAAGATTTGCAACAGGGTTGACATTCCTGGAGGGATCAGCCAAATGACAAATGATTTAGGTAAACTAAAAAAATGGTCGGAGTTGTGGCAATTGAGTTTTAATGTGGATAAGTGCAAGATAATGCACCTGGGACGTAAAAACCCAAGGGCTGAATATAGAATATTTGATACAGTCCTAACCTCAACATCTGAGGAAAGGGATTTAGGGGTTATTATTTCAGAGGATCTAAGGGTTAAGTAGTTAATGTAATAGAGCAGCAGGAAATGCTAGCAGAATGCTTGGTTGTGTAGGGAGAGGTATTAGCAGTAGGAAAAGGGAAGTGCTCATGCCACTGTACAGAGCACTGGTGAGACCTCACTTGGAGTACTGTGTGCAGTACTGGAGACCGTATCTCCAGAAGGATATAGACATCTTAGAGAGAGTTCAGAGAAGGGCTACTAAAATGGTGTACGGCTTGAAGGAGAAAAGTTACCAGGAAAGGCTTAATGATCTTAACATGTACAGCTTGGAAAAAAGACGAGACAGAGGAGATATGATAGAAACATTTAAATACGTAAAGGGAATCCACAAGGTAGAGGAAGGGAGTATATTTAAAAGGAAACAAAGTAGCAAAACAAGAGGACATAGTCTTAGATTAGAGGGGCAAAGGATTAAAAGTAACATCAGGAAGCATTATTTTACTGAGAGGGTGGTGGATACATGGAACAGCCTTCCAGTTGAAGTGGTAGAGGCCAAAACAGTAATTGAATTTAAGCAAGCATGGGATAGGCATAAGGCTATCCTAAACAAAAGATAAATCCAGGTAAAGTATCCATGTAATTGGGCAGACTAGATGGGCTGAAAGGTTCTTATCTGCCGACATTTTCTATGTTTCTATGTTTCCTCAACCTCAGAGATTGAATCAGAGCACTGTAGTTGCTGCGCATCCTCAAGCAGCATGTCACTGTCATTGTAGTCAAACAATTCAGCTGACTCTGTGTATGTTGGTGAGGCTACGGCAGGAGTAGCTGTGGACATGGAATCTGCATTAGATGCTTTTGGCAGCTGAGGTGGACTGTAAACCACTACAAGCCTGGCTGGCAGAGGACTCAGAGGATGAGGATGGCCTGGTTAGCCAATCCACCAAATCCTCTGTATGTTGCTGCTGCTTAAGACGGCCAGCACCAGTTAGAAAGGACAAGCGTGCCCCTGCAGAGGATGCACCACGTCCACGACGACCAGAGGCACAGCCTCCCGACACAGAGGCTGCATGCCCTCTTATCTGTGTCTGGGAGAGTCTGCCTGTCCTTTTTGGTCTTTCTGACATGGTGAGTGATATATAGATTAAAGATATACAGAACTCTGATTCAACTCTGTTATAAAAATTGGAGATATGCAGAACTCTGATTCAACTGTGTTATCTAGATTAAAGATTTCCAGAACTCTGGTATAACTCAGTGAGACACCCTGATAGCTGGCAGCCAGTGACAAGACACAGATTAAAATTTGCAGAAATCTGCTACAAGTCTTTGAGACCCCCTGATAGGACCCTTTGATAGCTGGCAACAGTGACAAGACACAGATTACAATTCCCAGATATCTGCTACAAATCTGTGAGACCCCCTGATGGGTGGCAGTGACAAGACACAAATTACAATTCCCAGAAACCTCCTATAAATCAGTGAGACCCCCTGATGAGTGCCAGTGACAAGACACAGATTACAATTCCCCGATATCTGCTACAAGTCTGTGAGACTCCCCGATAGGACCCCCTGATAGCTGGCAACAGTGACAAGACACAGATTACAATTCGAAGATATCTGCTACGAGTCTGTGAGACCCCCTGATGGGTGGCAGTGACAAGACACAAATTACAATTCCCAGAAACCTCCTATAAATCAGTGAGACCCCCTGATGGGTGGCAGTGAAAAGACACAGATTACAATTCCCAGATATCTGCTACAAATCTGTGAGACCCCCTGATGGGTGGCAGTGACAAGTCACAAATTACAATTCCCAGAAACCTCCTATTAATCAGTGAGACCCCCGGATGGGTGGCAGTGACAAGACACAGATTACAATTCCCAGATATCTGCTAAAAGTCTGTGAGACCCCCTGATCGGTGGCAGTGATGACACAGATTAAAGTTCCCAGAAACCACCTATAAATCAGTGAGGCCCCCTGATGGGTGGCAGTGACAAGACACAGATTTAAGTTCACCGAAATCTGATACAAGTCTGTGAGACCCCCTGATACGACCCGCTGATACGACCCCCTGGCAACAGTGACAAATCACAGATTACAATTCCCAGATACACTATATTGCCAAAAGTATTCGCTCACCTATCCATATGCGAGTCAAGGCAGGTGAGCGAATACGTTTGACAATATAGTGTATCTGCTAGAAGTGAGACCCCCCCCAATAGCTGCTGGCACTGACAAGACACAGTTTACAACAATTCCCAGATATCTTCTAGAAGTGAGACCCCCCCAATAGCTGCTGGCACTGAGAAGACATAGATTACAACAATTCCCAGATATCTGCTAGAAGTGAGAACCCCCAATAGCTGCTGGCACTGACAAGACACAGATTACAACAATTCCCAGATATCTGCTAGAAGAGAGACCCCCCGTATAGGTGCTAGCACTGTGAGAAGACACACTAACAGAACAATCTCCTCTCAAAAACCACGTGTTGGGGCTGCGAGGGACGCCTTATATAGTGTGCTGCGGGACTTAGCTCTGTGAGTCCATGATTGGGCAAAATATGCCCAATCAGGACTCTGAGCCGTGATTGGCATAGTCTTGCACCTGTCTTGAACCTGACCTGTGGTCAGGTGCAAGGCTGCAGCCAATTACAAGCTTCAGGCCAGCGGAAAAGTGCATTGTGGTCCATTGTGCTGCATTGTGGGCGAACATGCGGCGAACACACAGAAATGTTCGGAGTTTGACGAGCAGCCGAACGGGCGATGTTTGAATCGAACACCGAACAGATCGAACCGAACAGCTCATCCCTAATACTCGCCACCCAGGACATATTTGAAAACAAGAGAAATCTCAATGTATCCTTGCTGGTAAAATCCTTTCTCAAAAAAAAAAGTAGGGTGCCTGTTCGAAGGCAGTGAAATCCCCCATAGAGAAGCAATGGTTAACCTATTCAGAGAACACCGAACAGCAGTGAGTGAATAGTAGCCAAAGTGCCCTGCTGTTGAATGTTTTCATTTGGCAGGTTTAATCAGGTGAATCCCATAGGCTTCAATGTTAAAAATATTCCCGTTTTAATGCAATATCTAGTAATAAACAGTGTATTATTTTATTCTGCAGTAAAAATTGTCTTTAGCTATTGATTTTTTTAGGATATTTTAGGCATTTTTCTGGATTTTTTTAGCACATTTTTTTCCCCATTTTCTTTTAATAGTGGATTTTCTTTTTTCCGTAACAGACCTTTTTATTATCATTCATAGGACCTTATATGTAAATTCCAGATGTTTTCGTTCTGTAGTTTTTTTGCAAACAGCATTTCAATTTTGACACTTTCAATCAAAGTGGGTTTTTTTACCCTGTTCGTCAGTTTGTCGGCTTTTTCCAGCGGCTGGTCTGTGCTGTGTTCGGCAGCTGATTGGCTTTTCTGACATGTTCGGTGTGTTTTTTGAGGCGGTTTCAGTGGGTTTGTGGCGGGTTTTCCCTGCACTCTGGGGACCCTGCACTGAATGCTGAATTTACCGCAGGGTGGGGAACTTTGATTCGCAGAAGTGGGAACATTTCGGTCACCCCCTAAGTAATGTTGCTATGGCCCCTATATGTTCTGCTACTGATTTCTATATGTTAGATTTATGCAGTGATTTATAAATAGACGTACATTTTTAGGTCAAATCCACAGAAAAGCAACAAGAAAATCTAGTAATAATTTAGTATACAGTTTATTTATTGATAGGATGGTTATAAATATGTAAATGCATGCAATTTGTAGTCTAAAGAAAATATATGTGGATCGACTTCACAGAAGCATATGACATTGACAGATAGATCCTGTTATGAGATTGCAACATTTAAGAATAAACCCAAGCATGCTGTTAAAGGTTGAATGCTGGAGGTCCTTTGAAAAAAAAAAGGTGGTTGTTAACCCCTTAATGGCGCTGTGTTACCAAAATTCCTGTACATCACTGTATGTCATGTACAGATGGTTTATATTCTATAAAAGTGATTGCATGCAATTTGAAAGGTTTGCTTTGACTTCACTATGTCTGATTTACTGTAAATTGAATTGGGAATTTGTTTTATATTTTCCATCAGTGAAGGAAGAAAATCGTCTGTCAGGTGCTGCTGTGAACTGTCTGACATTTAGGGGTTTTTAATATTATTATTGTGCTTGGAAAAAGATACCCATAGTTGCTGTGTTATAGAATGCATGAAATATGTTACCTTAATAAACATTTGGAAATTTTAGCCACAACAAAATATATTTTTTGCCAAACATTTATCAATGTACATTCAGTTATATAGCAATTAGGTTTTTCACTGCCAAGTGCATTTATTGATAAAAAAAATATTAGCATAACATGTATTGAAACATACCAAATGAAGAATGTTACCTGTGCTATAAATATCTAATCACGTTGCTAAACAAAAACTCAATTATTTTTTTTATTTACTTAGAACAACCATATAAAGGGTAAGCACACTAGGCAACATCAAGGAAGGTCTGATTTTAAGTTCATACTTTGTCCCATTAGCTTTGATTTCTTTGAACCCAAATTTAAAAGCTCACAAATATCTGTTCAAATTAAACCCAAAAATTTGGTATTTTTGCTGTCATTCGGGATGTTGGATTTAAAGTGCATTTTATGTTTTTCTTTGTGCATTATATAAAGTATTGCTAAAAAATAACAGTGATTGCATCTGCCCAAGAGAAGTTGAAGTCTCTTATTCCTTATATGTATTTGAACATGGGATGCGCAGAAACTACTTGAAAGCAGGATACAAATCAATTTTATATACGTACAGAAAAGGCGGTGTCGCGCCTATTCCCTACCAGGGCAGCTGCAACAACCAGAAGGAACCAACCCAGTTCATGTATAAAACATAACAAGAAAAAAAGGTGTCATCTGCGCTCATTTCTATAACTCCATGTGAAACAAAACACAATCAGAGGTTTTGGTTTACTTGATCGGCTATTAAAGTTTAAGCTCACCTGCCCCGTCACGGCATCTCTGGCAAGGCAAGTCCTACCTAATGAAACCAAAAGCCACTCCTCTGAGCAACCACGCACTCTCCTGTTGCTTTTCAGCTAAGAGACAAAATGGTGGGTTTTATTTATACCCTCACCAAATACTTCCACTTCATAAAACATTTTCCTGAGCATAACTGGTAAGTAAAAGATATCTTACAGCGGGAAAAATCACTTTGAATCTCTCCAGTCAGTATCACAGGGAGCATAGCATATTAGGCTCATCGTAATCCTTAATTGGTCCTTTATCAATAATTCTTAAACATGCCCCTATAGTGGATTGATTAGTGATTATTCTTGAGTACTACATTTGTGTGAACATTATACTCAGATTGAAACTCTCATCAGGTTCAGGCAGCCCTATGCTGATTACAGAGGATACAAGTCAATCAAACCTCCTTCAATATCAAGCTTGTCCTTATCTAGAGCTGTCGGATTCCACTCTCAAGCTTCAAAAGGCATTAATATGAGCATTACTCAGATTGTTACTCTCATCATGTTTAGGAAGCCCCTTACTGATTTAAGAGTATACAAATCAAGCAAACCTCCTCAATATCAAACGTAACCCTTATCCAGAGCTATGTGATTGCTCTCCCGAGCTTCAGAGGCATTTAAATGAACATTATACTCCAATTAGAACTTCCATCAGATTTAGGCAACCATATACTGATTCAGGAATATAAAGACCCATCACATATCCTCCATAGTCAAGTTTAATCATTATCCTAAGTTACAAGATTGCTCTTGTAGGCGGACAAAAACAGGTTCACTTTCATTAACGGCGCCGGACCAGACACAAGCAAGGATTGTCCAAACACGAGTCTCTTCAGGAAAGGCAAGAGTTTATTGTGTCATCACACAAGTGCTCACACAGGATTGAATCGCAAAGAGTGAGCCCCCCTTACACAGTGACATGAGGTTTTATGCCCCAAATACATAATTAGGTACATCCCCATTAGCCCACCTCCCTATGACACTTTATTCCACCCCACGTGGGTTAATACCTCCCATCATTAACTCGAACACAAAGAACATTCCACATATAACTATAAATTGATACACTTCTCGTTAGTTTGACAGTCTGTGATTTGTTGTGCTGTCTTTCTCAGAGCAGTGCCTCCCTCCCTTGCGCCTACACTCACTTGTTACAGATGGCACCTGGCCTAATCTCTATACTCCTTTGCCTTTCTACGGGCCCCAACGACCTTGAGTCGCTTTTCTCCTCCGTGCCAGGAACAGACAGAGATCTTTCATAAAGCTTTAATTGCTTTTCTGCTAATCTAAACGCATTCCTAAGTTTCTACGTATACCTCATTCTAGTCTCAGCTACAAACCTGTCTAGTTATATACAAGTGAACCAATATTCTGAACAAGATGGCCGCCTGTGTACAATGGCGGCCGTCTTCCAGCCTATTTCCACTTCACTCTCTCAAACCTCAGAGGTATCAAACCACAGCCAAAAGAAAATATACAATAATGACCAAAACCAACCCCACTCGACACGTTCCGCACTACAATGCGGCTTCCTCAAGAGCTGAGGTCACTATTGTATATTTTCTTTTGGCTGTGGTTTGATACATCTGAGGTTTGATAGAGCAATCTTATAGCCCTGGATAATGATTAAACCCAACTATGGAGGATATGTGATGGGTCTGTATATTCCTGAATTAGTATATGAGAGAGAGTATATGATACATAAATAAAGAGTTCCCAAGAAGACAATAAGCATAACTTGATATTTTTTGCACCATACATCACATTAAAAGCTTTAGCATTATCAAGAATTTTTTTTTTGCTGTAAGCTAATCTTATTTTAACCCCACCCCAACTGCTTATTTCAAAGCAAGTTTTCAGTTTGAGTTGTTGTGTATACTTAAACTGTTTTCCAACAAGAAAGAACAAATAGTATAGGCAATTAATACTGGCTTCTGCTTTATATCTTACATCTTTTTTACAGACCAAGATTTAATATTAAGTAAGATCAATGGAAATGTATTTTCCTTCATTCCTATTTAAAGGAAGTCCTTTTATCAACTGGAATAAATATTCTTCCACCTAATAACAATGCATTTCACGCAATAACATTATTTGCCTCAGAGGTACTACATTAATTTTCTTGATTTTTTTCTTTAATATTCTTTGAATGTTATTAGTTGCGTTTGCTTATCATCCATCTTTTTCTTCTGAGATAGAACACGTTCTGTTCTGCATTACTAACCCCTCTATTTATTTATTCTTACCATTAATACTACATCTGTGTTTCAGGCTTTTTTTATTATTGATGTCCCTGGAGTTTATAATTTTCTATATACTGGGAAACTATAAATAGCTTTCACGGCGTCTCTTTCCCTGTTCCATTTACTAGCTGTTTACCTTAGCCTTTAATTATTGTGTTTTTCTAAACTTTTGAAAACATCAAAGTCAAACGAAGAAGCCAGCATAAAAATTATTTTAAAAGTGACGCTTTACAGTCTTCGGATAAAATGATCAAAGGGGAGTTCAAGCACGAGAAATTTATTTAGGTAATTGTAGATGAAAAAATAAAATAAATAAAAGGTTTTTTTCTATTAGATTTTCTGTGATCCATATTTTTTACCTGTATGACTGCTCCACTAAAAAGAAAACTTTAGACTTAAGAGAGGTAATTATCGTTAACTAGTATTAAAGACTGTGGAGTGATAAATGAAAATAAAGCCTACTCTGAGTAAAAAAAGACTGGGGTTGACATATTGAAGATCAATGTTTAGGAATTATTTATGCTTTAAGGAATAAACAATACATTTGTATTGTGGCCTTAACCCCTTAGTGACAAGACTGTTTTACCATTGTCTGTCTGAACGTGCACAGTCTTTATTTCTGCAGTGGTTGTATTTAGCTCTAATTTTCCTCTTACTCATTTACTGTATCCACACATGTTATATACTGTTTTTCTCGCCATTAAAAGGGCTTTCAAAAGATACAATTGTTTTTCTCATATCTTATAATTTACTATAACTATAATTATGAAACATGATAAAAAAAATGGAAGACCCCCCACTTTTTCTAAATTTGACCCCCAAAATCTCTTACGCATCTACAACCACCAAAAAAGACCCTTGCTAAATAGTTTCTACATTTTGGCTTGAGTTCAGAAAGACCCAGGGCACTATCACCCGGTGTGAGCAGCAAGTTTTCACGTTAGCACCAGTTAAATTCAGTCCAGAGCCTGACCAACAGATCGTTTGCCTCTCAATACAAACAGAGAAAACCACTTAACGAGCAGTAATTTGCAATTCGTATCGTGAGTTTACTGTACTTACCACATCCTATACTTGACATGGGGAGTGCTAGAGATCACTTGCGCTATTGCGCTATTGTAGCCAACAGATCGTTTGGTCCCAGTGCTAATTTCTAATTGCAAAAATTTACCTACTGCTCAACCCTCAACTGATGGAAAGGAGCAAAAAAGGAAGAAGAAAACCCCAAAAAAGGTCCTTGCACCAAATTAACAGGCAATTAAAAGGAATGCAGCACAGGTGTTCTCTTGGCCCCATACACCATAGCAATGGATCTGGTCAGCAATGTCGCTGCTGTTGCAGTAGGCTCTATTATAAATGTATCCTTTATTGACATGTATCCTAAATCTAATATATTGGCTAATTGTAAACATTTTATGCTGGGGGTTATTCATAGTATGTAAGCAGTTAAGTATTAGGGTTAGGACTAGTGATGAGCCGAACACCCCCGAGTTTGGTTCGCATTCGAACTCGAACTTTTCAAAAGTTTGAGTTCGAACTCTAACACGAACCGAACTCAATGCAAGTCAATGGGTCTCGAAAGTTGAATTTTAGAGTGCCCTCCAAGAGGGCATATATGCTAGATATTTGCCATAAAAGGTGTATGGGGGTCCGGGTAGTGCCCTGGGGGAAAGGAAGCAAGGACAAAATGTAAAAAAAAAATTTTTTTAAAGGAACAGTGAGTTCTCCATGAAAAAAAGGTTAAGAATAAAAACGAAAAATTCCTTCAAATATCGTGCCTAGGAGGTCCCCATAACCTGCCTGTGAAGTGGCGGATTTGTAGGATGTATAGAAACATTTAAAAACAATGTCCGGGTCCGGGTAGTGTACTGGGGGACAGGAAACAAGGACAAAAAGTTTTAAAAAAATAAGTTTTTAGCCCCTTCACTGCTGACGACGTGTGGGACACTTCCTCAGTTACTCCCGCTGTATGCTGAGGAGGACGTGTACCGCACATCATCAGCTTTGCGGGACCCCCGGCAGAGCTACTCACCTTTCTGTCCGGGGTCCCGCGGCGTTCTGACTTCAGCGTCCTCAGACACTTATTAATGCAGAAATATTATTCACATTATACACATTATAATGTGAACAATGATGCTGCACTAATGATTTTTTTCGATGGTGTGTGTTTGCTAAAAATCACATAATTCCCCCCAAAAAATTTAATAAGTCCCCATTTCTAATTTTTTTACAAGCGCACCCCATAGAAAATATAACCGCAAATGTTCATGTGATAAAAGGTGAAAAAAAACACTTTACACGCTGCAGATGATTAAAAATTCAAGTTTTATTGCATTTTTTGTTATAATATACAGGCAGAACATGACGTATACATATAAAAATTATATATTATGAATCTGCCGAGTCTGCCGGAAAGAACGATATATAATATGTCTGGGTCGTATAATAAAATGTGGCTTCAAGTCGCGTTTAAACATGATGAGCGAAAGCGGTAAATATTAGTTCAGCACATAGCGGTGAAATGCCTCAGCAGTGAAAGGGTTAAAGGAACAGTGAGTTTTCCATAAAATAAGGGTTAAAAATAAAAACAAAAAATTCCTTCAAATATCGTGCCCGTGAAGTGGCGGATTTGTAGGATGTATGGAAACCTCGCCATCACAGACCCACACACGACACCTGGCACTCCCAGTCTGCATACAATGTATCAAATTCATGAGACCGGACTAATTAGAAGCACATGTTATTTTCAAACACTAATTAAACACCTGTTGTTTACACTGTTTGAGACCACAGGTCATTTAGAGGTGAGAATCTTTGCACCTAGCCATTTAGACATTAGTTTTTAATTCAATATCTAATAAACCATTGCTTATAATATTCTGCAGTAAAGAGTCTCTTTATTTCTATTTTTAAGCATTTTTTATACTTTTTTCAATTTTTTTTTTCCTAACTCGAACCGAACACGCCAAAAAGTTCAAAGTTCGCAAACTTGCGAACGGCCAAAGTTTGAATCGAACTGATCAAACCGAACAGCTCATCCCTAGTGTATATATATATCTGCGTGTATATAGGTCTGCGTGTTGATATATATACGTATATGTCTGTGTGTGGTATCAATGCATCCCAACTCTATAGACGGCGCTCCGTGTCCCTATAATATATATGATCAGGGGTTACCTTTTTTTATATTTTTATACTATTCCTATTAAATTAACAGTAATTTTTGATGTATTTTATTCAGTAGAAACTTTTTTTGCCTATATAACATGTGCTTTGTGAAAATAAAACGGTTTTGTGTGTACATTTTAATTTAGTTAGTGGATTCCTGTCCAGTGCGGTGAGAAGCAAATGTAATGTAGTGTAGACAAGCTGCGAGGCGGAGCAGAGTGAAGTCAAGCCTGCCAAATGTTTGCTTCTCTTCGCTTCGCTGTGCGACGCTACACGCTCAGTGTGTCTCAGCCTTTATTCCCGCATCGCTAGCTTACCGAATCAGTTTGTATACTTGTTACTGACCCTGCTTGTTCTGAGGACCCTGATCTGTTGCCGACTTTGACTGCCATTTGACTATTCTCTCTGTGTATTCCCTGCCTGTTCTGTTTGCTTCCTGTTGCTACTGGTGTGCGCCAATTCTCACCATATACAGTAGCACAGTACAAGTGCCTAAACATTGCTGATCCGGTTTTGTTATAGCTGCTGATGTAACTGAATAGATCGGGGATCTCTTCTGCATTTTTTTTTTTGTGAAAGGATTTTACCAGGAAGGATACATTGAGATTTCTCTCGTTTTCAAGTATGTCCTGGGTGGCGAGTATGTACCGTTAGGTGTCTTGCCAAGGACACTTACTGGAGAGGTTGCTCGCTGGGATCGAACCCATGACTCCACAGGCTCTCTCCATGCAGAGCGGTGACATTACCTCTACTCCACCCAGCATTACCAAAACCTCCACCACTGCACTCTTCCACAATACCACAGAGGGGTTACTTACGGTGTAAAGGCACTTAACACTGGGGAAAAGACAAAAAAAAGTATTTTACCAGGAAGGACAGATTGAGATTTCTCTAGTTTTCAAGTATGTCCTGGGTGGCGAGTATGTACTGTTAGGTGTCTTGCCCAAGGAAACTTACCGGAGAGGTGCACTTGCTGTGATTCGAACCTGTGTCTCCACGGTCTCCACAGTTACAGTGCAGTGACGATAGCTCTACTCCACCCAGTCGGTCTTGCCCTGAAACATGTATTACAGTTGTGTTCAAAATTATTCATCCCCCACTGAAATTGAGTGTTTTGGCCAGTTTGACATTGATTTTGATCATTCAGTCATCTTGCTTACAATTAAATCAAAGAGGCACGTGTAGGTCAGACAAATATAACATAACATTTATAATGAAATAACCACAAATGTCTTTTCTGTGCTCACATCATTATCAGTTTTATTCAACCCCCAAGTGACATTCAATCTTAGTACTTAGTACAACATCCTTTTACAGTTATAACAGCTTTTAAACGTGAAGCATAGCTTGACACAAGTGTCTTGCAGCGATCTACGGTTATCTTCGCCCATTCGTCATGGACAAAAGCCTCCAGTTCAGTCACATTCTTAGGCTTGCGCACTGCAACTGCTTTCTTTAAGTCCCACCAGAGGTTCTCAATCAGATTTAAGTCAGGTGACTGCGATGGCCACTCCAAAATGTTCCAGCCTTTAATCTGCAACCATGCTCTAGTGGACTTGGAGGTATGCTTGGGATCATTGTCCTGTTGAAAGGTCCAACGTCTCCCAAGCCTCAGGTTTGTGACGGACTGCATCACATTGTCTTCCAATATCTCCTGGTACTGAAGAGAATTCATGGTACCTTGCACACGCTGAAGCTTCCCTGTACCTGCAGAAGCAAAACAGCCCCAAAGCATGATTGACCCCCCGCCATGCTTCACAGTAGGCAAGGTGTTCTTTTCTTCATAGGCCTTGTTCTTCCTCCTCCAAACATAGCGTTGATCCATGGGCCCAAACAGTTCTAATTTTGTTTCATCAGTCCACAGAACACTATCCCAAAACTTCTGTGGTTTGTCCACATGACTTTTGGCATACTGCAGTCGACTCTTCTTATTCTTTGGAGACAGCAAGGGGGTGCGCCTGGGAGTTCTGGCATGGAGGCCTTCATTACGCAGTAGGCGCCGTATTGTCTGAGCTGAAACCTCAGTACCCACATCTGACAAATCTTTTCTCAGTTCCTCAGCAGTCACCCAGGGACTTTTCTCCACTCTACGCTTCAGGTAGCGCACAGCAGTCGAAGTCAACATCTTCTTTCTGCCACGACCAGGTAGCGTTTCAACAGTGCCCTTTGCCTTGAATTTGCGAATGATGCTTCCTATGGTCTCTCTTGGTATGTTTAACATCTTTGCAATCTTCTTATAGCCATTGCCCTTCCTGTGAAGAGTAATCACCTCTTCTCTTGTCTTCCTGGACCATTCTCTTGACTTCACCATGTTTGTAACCACACCAGTAAATGTCTAGAAGGAGCTGAGTATCACGGTCATTTTAAAGCTGCCTAATTGGTGCTTATTATGCTTTATTGCTGCTCCGTGACATCCACAGGTGTTTTCAATACCTGATTGAAAACACTTGAATGAACCTCTGTTCTTCAGAGTGGTAGTCTTTAAGGGGTTGAATAATAGTGTCAATGAAGAATTCACAAAAGAAACATTTACTACTGTATTACAAAAACCAATTGATGTCATTTTAGTTGCATATGGTTCTTTAAAAAGTCCTTGTAGGATTTCATTCTGAATACAATTACAAATGTACACTAAATTCCCTAAAACCCTTTACAGCATTGGGGGTTGAATAATTTTGAACACAACTGTATTTATATGCTGCAGCAGGGAAATTATTGTCGCTCACCTGGTCTTTCTTTTGGATATATTAAATGCATTGTAATGATTCTACATTCTGTTGGGTGGCATTTATCATCCAATGCCCATCAGTCTTAATTAATATATGTGCGCATATAAACATGGATAATACGGTCACCTTGGAGGACTTTAATAATGCAGGGTTGTGAGGGCTCTTCGTTGGATGTGTTCATACTTATACAAGCTTGTGAGGGTAGAGGATAGGTATGGCCAGGTACTCTGCCCTGGAAAAAACTCTTCTATCCTTTACACAACGCTGGGTCTTAGCATTTCCTTAGTGTGCGCTAATGAATCTTGTATACTGACAACCACAAACAAGGCGATCTGTTGGTGGGTTGTCAGGTGCTACATTTTAGCAGTTCGCACTAGATTTTTCACATAGCGTTGGCGTTTTAGCTCACACCAGGTGATAGTGCTCCCAATGTTTACATGTCTTTTGCTTTTATTGAATATTATATAACAATAAGTGCAATTGGCTCATTTTGACCGTTTAGTGCTCATCATGTTTAAACGTAATTTGAAGTCCTGTTTTATTGTATGACCCAGACAAATCATATATTCTTTTTTTCGGCAGACTCATAACACTGGGGAACAGCATTTTTTTTTAGTTAGATCTGACACTTGTTTTTGACTAACTGTTGGCATCTGAATACAAAAATGACCCCAGTTTTTTTCTATCATGTAAATTTTTTGAGGTACAGGATACCCTCTCTTTGTCTCAAAAAACATACAAAATGTGCACACAATGGAAAATAATGAAAAAATTACCTGAATGTCAAATTCAAATTTAACTTAAAAGTCCAATCGGGTGCAACTAGTCATGTTAGGTAGCATTTAAGATACAAATTTACACTTATAGCTTTTTCTGGAGTGTTCAATCTGTGGACAATCTTGCCTGATGCTCCAACAATAGTCAGCCATCATATGTTCATCCCATCTACGCTGATACCGTTCCTCTATGACCTTCAAATCTTGGTGAAATCGAACAGTCACTGGAATGATCTGTGGGCTCGCGCCAAACCAAAGGTATATCAAATGGCAACTTATCACATGTTCCCTTCGTCCACATACGTAAACTCTTGACTCACTACTTGCACATCTTGTGAAGGGGCTCAAGACTTTTCTTGATCACCAAGTTTTACTTTGAAATATGCAACATAGGCTTGCCTGACAAATGCACTGATGTTCACCCTTTGACTGGGAACGGTGAAACTGCCACAGATATAACAAAAGGAATCAGGGCTGTTTTGGCACACGACGAGAAATAGCAGAGGCCGACATGATCTGAAGGAAAGGAAAGAAGTATGCAAATAAAAAAATGAATTCTGTTTACTCCTTATATACAGATTTTTGGAAAACAGTTACAGTTTCAAATATTTATAAAGTGCCAATAAATTCCTTTGCGCTGTGCAATGGGAGAGTAACAAATATACATACACGTTCACTAAATACAGTTATACAAACCCTCTCACCACACTGTCTCACGTGTAACTGAAATGCAGAGATAAGTAACATCTGGTCGCCAAGGTCGCCCCCCACCCCTCCCCACTCGAGAGAGGTCCACTCTCGGCCAATAATAGAGCACTCGTGCTCCCGAACATCCGGGTGGGAATAATCGCATGCAGATAATCTGTACAGAAAAAATCTGACGTGATAGAAGAAAACTAACCACAGTTTTGCAATCAGCGTCCCTAATTTAGTCTGAAACAGCTGAAATATCGAACTCAACTGAAAATATGTTCCAAATTGTTCCCCAGTGTAATATATCATTATTACATGTATATGTCATGTCCGGTCAGAATGCTATAACAAAAATTTTTAAAAATAAAATAAAATAAAAATAATAAAAAAATAATAAAAATAAAAAATAAAGTAAAATTTTTAAAAAAAGATTATATTTTTATTGTTTATTCTTAATTTATTGTTTGTTTGTTTTTTTACTCCATCTCCCAGAAACCCATGGCGAGAGGAGAGGAAGTGGGCGTGCTGGCGCCAGGAAAGACATCAGGAGCCTCGTGCATAGCATGGGCAGAGCGAGAAGAGCAGCGAGACGAGTGAGACGTATGCGGGACACTGTCCGGGATCACAACTAGGCCGGAGCGTGGACAGTAGCATATCCAGTGCTGGAGATCGGGGACGGAGTGTGCATCATCGCATACCACATTCTGCTGAGCAGTTCAGATGACAAGCATGTTCCAGAAGGACCTCGAGTAAGGAGGCCGCGGATCAAATGGGAGTGCAGGCAGTGGATCGGTTCCGGTGCGGAGAGTCGGCATCGGGAGAGCGGATTCGTTGGTCGAGTCATCGGTTCTGGACACATTGTTCGCCGGATGGGTGAGCGGCCTCAAGGCCTACGATTCAGAGAAAGTGCGCACTTGCTTGATTGCTTCAATTTACAGGGCCCCAACGTTGACTTGTCGAAGATATTTTTGTTCATTCACTGGGCAGTTGAATCTAGTACCCGGGTACCCTAAGACACCAATTCATGAGAGGGACTTAAAACTCACGAACTGAGGGGTATTAACCGTTTCTTTTTCCGCTTTGCGCATTACGTCGCGTTGCGCATTACGTCAGTTATCCCAGCTCAATTGCTTTATGGTTCAAAGTATATGTGTATTCAATGCCACTTTATTGCTTCAGTAAAGTATATAATTTAGAAAATCCACAACAGTGTGCTGGTGTATAGTAATTCTTAGTGCGGTGAGACTATCCTGGGTTACTAAGCTGGAAAGGGTTACAAAAGTATCTCCAAAAGCCTTGATGTTCATGTGTCCACGGTAAGACAGACTGTCTACAAATGGAGAAAGTTCAGCACTGTTGCTACTCTCCCTAGGCGTGGTCGTCCTGTAAATATGACTGCAAGAGCACAGCGCAGAATGCTTAATGAGGTAAAGAAGAATCCTAGAGTGTCAGCTAAAGACTTACAGAAATCTCTGGCACATGCTAACATTTTTGTTGACACATCTACAATAAGGAAAACATTAAACAAGAATGGAGTACATGGGAGGACACCACGGAGGAAGCCATTGCTGTCCAAAAAGAATATTGCAGCACGTTTGAAGTTTGCAAAAGAGCACCTGGATGTTCCACAGCACTACTGGCAAAATATTCTGTGGACAGATGAAACCAAAATTGAGTTGTTTGGAAAAAACACACAACACTATGTGTGGAGAAAAAAAGGCACAGCACACCAACATCCCCAACATCCCCACTGTAAAACATGGCGCAGGGAGCATCATGGTTTGAGGCTGCTTTGCTGCCTCAGGGCCTGGACGGATTGTTGTCATTGATGGAAAAATGAATTCCAGAGTTTATCAAGACATTTTGCAGGAAAACGTAAGACCATCTGTCTGCCAACTGAAGCTCCACAGAGGATGGGTGATGCAACAGGACAATGACCCAAAGCATACAAGTAATTCAACAAAAGAATGGCTTCAACAAAACAAAAGACGCCTTCTGGAGTGGCCCAGTCCTGACCTCAACCCGATTGAAATGCTGTGGCATGACCTTAAGAGAGCGATTCACACCAGACATCCCAAGAATATTGCTACACTGAAACAGTTTTGTGAAGAGGAGTGGTCCAAAATTACTCCAGATCGTTGTGCAGGTCTGATCTGCAACTACAGGAAACGTTTGGTTGAGGTTATTGCTGCCAAAGGAGGGTCAACCAGTTATTAAGTCCAAAGGTTCACATACTTTTTCCACCTTGCACTGTGAATGTTTACATGTTCTGTTCAATAAAAACATGAAAGCATATAATGTTTGTGTTGTATTATTTTATTCCCCTTAAGGACGGGAGTAATTTTACAACTTCGGCGCTGTTTCGGAAGTAGAAGTTTGCTGAGCTCATTTTGACCATTTTTAAGTCACGTATTATTATACGACCCAGACATATTATATATCGTTCTTTCCGTCAGACTCGGCAGATTAATAATATATCATTATTAAATGTATATGTCATGCCCTGCCAAAATGCTATAACAAAAAATGTAAAAAAATGTGAATTTTCAATAAAATTTCAATCTTCCACAGTGTGTAAAGTGTTTTTTTTTTAATTTTATTATCCGAGGCTCTGCGGTCATATTCTATTGGGTAGATTTGTTAAAAAAATTAGGACGGGGAACCCATTTTTTTTTTGGGGAGAAATTGCGTGATTTTAGCTAAACCCCCCCAAAAAAAAAATCATTAGTGAAGCATCATTGTTCACATTATAATTGAAATGTGAACAATAGTGCTGCATTAAAAAAACAAATTTTTTTTTTATTATTATATTTATTATTTTTTTATTATTTAATTTATTATTTTTTTATTATTTTTATTTTACTTTTTTAACACTTTTATTTTACATATAACATGGTCATGTTTGATATCATTGGAAAGGCCATGCTCTGGCCTTTCCAGCAATATCAACCATGACCCCCTAGCTGCCACCGATCAGGAGATAAAGGGGTTCAAAGAACCCCCCTATCTCCTGCAAGGGATTTCCATAGGAAATCCTTTGCAGCTAGGGGGTTCCCGGTTAACTGACATCATCGCGCATGGCGCGATGAGTCAGTTGACCGGGGGGTGACCCAGAGGTGGGGGCTGCCATCCAAGATGGCGGCCCCCACCGGAAACAGGCCGCGATCGGGCACAAATTAGTGCCCGGTCGCGACCTGGCAACTAAGGGGTTAACCCCCCATACATCGCTGGAAAGGTCAGGCTGTGACCCTTCCAGCGATGCTGGCCACAGCCGCCGGGGACCAAGCGATCGGGAGATAGAGGGATCCAAAGGATCCCTCCCCTCCCCTCCAGGCGCTTCCCCTGCTCCGGCGGGGGGGGACGCCTGAAACTGACGTCATCGCGCCACCGGCGCGATGACGTCACAACGCCGGAGGAGGGATCACACTGATCTGACTCCGCGGGAGTCAGAACAGCGTGGGAAGCGACCGGAGAAGGTGAGTATCTCCCGGGGGGGCTCTAAACGCCGAGGACGTACATTTACGTCCTGCGGCGGCAAAGCCCGCCTAATGCAGGGCGTAAATGTACGTCCTGCGGCGTTAAGGGGTTAAGCAGACTGTGTTTTTCAAATTGTTGTGACTTAGATGAAGATCAGAGCACATTTTATGACCAATTCATGCAAAACTCCACGGAATCCCAAATTGTTCAAATACTTTTTCTTGCCACTATAATATATATATATATATATAGCAGTCGATCACCCTTGCACTCCTCATCCAAAAGGTCCCAAGCCTGGTGCCCACTAGGCAAAGTACAGCGTGCAAAAACAGCGGCACTCAAGGTCTTCGTATTGGAAAGTTTAATGTAGAAAAATCAACGTTTCAGTCCGCTGTCCGCGGACTTTCATCAGGATACAAAAAATATCATACCCGGACATATATATAGCAAATAAATTAAATTGAACTCACCACTTAAGTGTATCCACCCTCCCTGAGCCGCACCGACGCCGTCTCAACCACGTGGCTTTAGAATTAACAACATACCCACGTTGGGACGTTTGAAACCAACAGTATGTCGAAAATGGGTGTCAGTTTTGAATAAATGTTCCTTTGACTTAATCTTGATTGCTATAGAAGACGTTACGACAGAACTGGTGGAAATTCGTAGACAACTTGTTGAATTACAAACACGTGAATCCATACTTTTAACCTCTCAAGATGCTAAGACCACGCTGCTTCGTTTAGAAGAGGAAGTTCTTAAATATAAGAACGAGTTAGTAGCTTATAAAAGGTCGAAGATGGACAGAGTTGATCGGGATTATCGAGAACATCGAGTTTACCGGTGGCTGAGTGGTGAAAACACAAGGAGGAATGTCTTTAACAGACGGAGACGTATACGCCGGCCTAATATTCCCACTGTCGATACAACCTCGGCTGAATCAGGTTCTGAGGTAGAACAGATACAGATGAATGGTGATCCTTTTTTTAGGGGCCAGTTCGGGCACCCTGGAGAATATCTCAGATCGGCGTCCAGACCTAGGAGTGGTCTCACACGTTGTGGGCAGGGGGGTAAAAAACACTGGTCCTCGAGGACGTCCACCCAAACAACGGAGATAACGGCGGTCTTCAATCACTCCGACAGACCCCTACACCTATTGAGACCTCGCTTCTGGAAAAAGGACTTTCTTTTGCTCCCACATCTTTTCCTAATTCTCTTGAATTGGAAGTCGATTTACATAGATTTGGTCGTAACTTACGCCTTAAAGAATTTTTTGGAACATCTGGTACTTCTGATCTAGTGTATAAACACAATCGATTTAAATCAAAGAGTTTTTTTGACCCACCGAATAACCATGCCTCCATCAAAACGTTCTTGAGGAAGACTCACGATGACATTAAATCTGTAATATCTCAGAAGAAAAATTCCACATGAATATTAATACTGTAGAACGGAAAGCAATCAAATCTCTGGCACAGGATAAAACCATCGCTATAAGACCGGCAGATAAGGGTGGGGCGGTGGTTATCATGAACTATATAGATTATAGGAATGAAATTATGGGTCAATTACAAGATACACAAACATATCGCGTACTACAGGGAGGCACGGTGGCAATCAAAAATAAGATTGAGTCCATCCTTCTGAGAGGACTGAGTATGCTGTGCATTACGCAGGATCTGTATGACTATCTTTTACCCACTAATCCGAGAACACCTATATTGTATACACTGCCTAAAATTCACAAAAATGTTGCGCACCCCCCTGGTCGCCCTATTGTATCCGTTTGTGGTGGGTTGCTGGAACCTCTGTCTAAATGGCTGGACTTTCTCTTCAAGGAGTCGGTGATGAGTTTGGACACTTGTCTGAGGGACACTCCACAATTGATTGCTGATTTACAGCGCATTGTCCTTCCGGACACCGAGGTGGTATTCATGACTTGTGATGTGAAGAGTCTATATACTGTCATACCCACTGACCTCGGATTGAAGCCATGCAGCAGGTTTTGACACAATCTACAGTCTATTATGGACCGCCGGTAGAATTTGTTTTAGAATTATTGGAGCTGGTGTTGACATGTAATTATTTCCGTTTTGAATGCTTGTGGTACCAACAGGTGACTGGGACCTCCATGGGGCGGCGGTCGCCCTGATGTATGCCAATGCATTCATGCATTGGTTTGAACAACAGGAGATTATTGCTAAATTTGGGGCCAAAATATTGTATTACAAAAAATTCATTGACGATGTATTTGTCATCTTGGATGATACGGTACAAGGAGCGAAATTAATGGTTGACCAAATAAATCACTTGGATTTCCCTGTAAAAATCACAGCCGAAATAAGTCCACAGTCAGTTGATTTTTTGGATTTACGTATTTTTCGCAACCATGCAAACATTGAGTACACATTATTTCGCAAATCTACTGACCGCAATACAGTGCTCCATATGAGCAGCTCGCACCCTATCCTCCTTAAACGGTCATTACCCTATACACAGTTTTTAAGGGTGTTGAGGAACAATTCCAATCAGGAACAGGCACAGATACAGATTCAGGAGATTTGGGCAAGTTTTTTAGACAGAGGTTATCAGACCAATATCTTAAGGGAAGCCCTTGCTTGGTGCGATCGAGACTTAGTGGGTAAGGTTGTTAAAGATTCGACGTTTGTCTTTTCCACTTCATATACACCTGGGTCGAATGAGATTAACCATATTCTAAAACAGAACTGGGGCATACTGGAGAGTGATGACACCCTCCCTGGAGCTTTTCAGAGACCACCCCTATTTAGCCACCGGAGGCCTCGTAATCTACAGACCCTATACATTCGTATTCTAATGAGGCTATTACTCAACATCCAGGCTGCTTTAGGTGCTTGGGTTGTGTGACTTGCAGTCACATGATTTCGGGTTCTTCATTCAGCCACCCCCACACCAGTAAAAAGTATCGCATTAAACAACGCATTACCTGTACGACAGATCATGTGCTTTACAAAATCTCCTGCCCCTGTAGACTACATTATATTGGTAAGACCGACACCAGTTTGAGAGGGCGGATTAGGGGTCATCGGTTCTCTATCCGATTAGCCTATAGAGATGGCACCAGTGATAAACCGGTTGCCAGGCACTTTCTAGAGAAGGGTCATCAGTTACCAGCCATGAAATTTATGGCCATTGACCATGTACCATGTCCTAGGAGGGGTGGGGACTGGAGTTGTTTATTGTTACGCAGGGAAACATACTGAATAAGGGAGTTGGGTACAATTTATCCTAAGGGGTTAAATGAGAGGTTGTCTTATCAACCTTTTCTTTAATACAAATGTTGCAGGTTATTGGGGGGCTTTTGTTTTTGAATACAAGTGTTGCCATTAGTGAGCATAATAGGAAGACTTGGACTCCTACATTTTAGGCTAGGGTCAGACGAAAGCATTTTTCCCTGCGAATGTGAAAAAGTGCGTCCGAACGCATTGACGTATTTTTTCACGGAATGCGCAAAAACGGTCAGACGACGCGCATTTTCGGGCGTGATTTTGTACGGATCGTCAATAAAACTCTTTTTGTGTCTGGACGTTATGTAGGCTGGACATTAGCAGTGTCTGACATCTCCTAATCATGCAAACACGCCGCTATGCCGCAGCTGCGCACTCAGTACGTCAGTACTAGCGGTTCAGCGTTCTCAGAAAAATGCGTTCAAATTCCACTTGCGTTGCACGGCCGGACTTTTGTGCGGCCGTACATCGTATATTGGCCGTCATTGCCCGTCATCTGCTGCTAGTGCGGTCGTAATTATGTGCGCCAGAACGCACGTTAAAAGTGCGCTGGTCTGACCCCAGCGTAAGTGGTTGGGCTAGATTGGCAGATTGCCTTTGAAGTATTTTTTATGTTAACAGTGGATAGGGATGGAACTGGATATCATTCTAACCACTGCGTCTATATTCTACATGTTGGTTTGCGTAGATCATTGGTCCATAATTGGGATTGGTTGTTTAAGTAGCTTACTATAGATGCATATGGGTATATTGTGATTCCATTGGATTCGTTGAGACATCTGCTTATACCTTGCAATATCAACTAATTTCTTCTATATCTTGTAATAGCAATCAATATTTTGCTTCTCGCTCTTTTTAATAGGACCCTGTGTGGTTAGGTCTATATAGCCATTAGAGCACCTTTATTTAACATCCATGGGTATATAGTCTCATAACGTTTCCCCGTATGGGGGTGACGGAACTCCTTGGCAGGTATCATATGGCCGCAAGTAACACAGCCCAAACACCTCCTACAGCCCCAGTTCTGGAATCGCTCTGATCCTTGTCCATAACTTTGGACAGGGTCTGTTTGGACCAACAGGTCCTTTAAATTACAATTCTTGCGATAGCAGAACATGGGTTTCTGTTTAAACTGCATTGGTAGGGACTGGTCCTTTTCCAGTACCTGACTTAGGTGTATATGATAAGTGCTGATTAATAGCGCTGATGTTTAAGTACAACCAGTGCCCGCTGTTTTTGGGGATTGTTTTCCAGTTTTATGCCTGAGGGCAGCAGGTGGTGGTATTTTTTGTTTTAAGTGTTTTTAGCCACCACCTCCGGTGGCAGAGAGGTGTAGACAACCGGCGTTGTAACCATTGCGCTCTGTACACACGCTGGCGTTGCCTGGGTAACTGATGTGACGTCAGAGGGAGGCACTGGGCGCCGGGAGTCGGCGCATGCGCAGTGGCACAGGGGACACGCCGAGATTGTGATGCACCGGGTGGTGAGTGATTGGGAACCTTGTTTGGGTATTGATTACAGGGTCTATTTAAATGATGTATGTCATTGTGTGTCTATGTATGTCCTGAGGAAGGCTCATTAGTGTGAGCCGAAACGTTGACTTTTTTATGGATGGAATAAAGGAAAACTTTCTGAAAATCCCTGGAGTGCTGGCTTTCCTGCTGTTCTGTGTCTGTTGAGGCCATAGCTGAGCACTGGGTGTTGAAATCGAATGGTGAACCGTGAGTGCATAACCTTTTTGACTATATATATATATATATATATATATATAGGCACTTGTATAGATACAAGCCACCAGCCAGGGTACAGCAATTTCAGGCGCTGCTCTATAATGCAGTCTAACTTGCATAATAAATGTATAAGCCATGAGATAATTATGGCATATATAGCTAATACATTACATAGTAAAATACTGGAATAGTTAATAAATGCATATACGAGTATATTGATAACTCCTGATATTTTATATATTTTATATCTCATTAAAATTTTCCTTGAACATCAAGGTTAACATATAATTGGCAGTCTTGAATAATAAGGATCATTAACTACCACAAAGCATATATCCAGTCCCAATTATAAGGCAAGATATCCTGCTTTGCTCTGTGATTTTCATTGCTTTTGTAAATTAATTTTAAATGAGCGGCGCAACTGAAGCTGTAATATTGCACAAAGCAGAAATGGCTAACCTTGGAGCCCCCAGATATTTGTGGAACACATATACAATTCTCATGCTACGATGTAACCCCTTCACTACTGTGATCGCCTAGACAAATTGCTATCAAGGTTTAATGGTATGGCAACCTTGGAGAATGGCGATGCATAGAGAGAAAGAAAACGGAAAACAGGGGGCAGCCTCCAGACGAAACACACAGGGGTAACCCAAAACAATGATGAATATTTATTTGCAAGTCCCGTAGAGTTTAGGTTCTGTATCGGTCTAGTCGTACAATCATGAAATCCCCCCCCCCCGTTACTGAGGCATCATAAGAGGAGTATAGTGGAGCACAATAGTGATAGTAATGCTGTACAGATACTATAGTAGCAGTTGGAAACAGGCCTTCGTGGGTGTGTGGGTATAGTAAAGAGTGAAAAAGGAAATAATTTAGAAGTAAAGGCTACTTTGTATTCAAATGTTGCTTATATCACATCTCTACATGAACACGTAGTAGAAAACATTGCACTTGTATCACTGCCTGTGAGCGCTCAATAGACTTAAAAAGTGCCAGATCTAACCGTGCCTTGCACTATGCCTCGGGGGGAGCTGATTGACAGGAAATCAGTTAAGTTGCATAGCTCTAGCTCTACGCATTTCGTTGCATGCCAGCGACATCAGGAGCATTAGGTTAGCAGCAAGCTATATAGCAAGAAAATTTGAGCGATTACTATCCCTGTCTAGGGCACTATTCATTACTTAACGCTAACTGTAGCGTTGGGTTAGCAAGCGCCAGTATAAGTGACTTTTAACTCATGTCATCCACATTACCTTCCTACCATTGATACCAAGCATGACCAGGTTTTCTTATAACAATAAAAATAAAATAATAAATATTTCTTTATTTTTTCTTTCTAACACAGCAATATTTTTCACTTTACAAATTAAGTGAACAATGATTCTGCACTAACTCACCATCTCATTTCTCATGTCACTAACAAATGTGGAGGTGATGGCACAATCCGTTATTACAAACTGCTACATCAAAAACCTAAATGCCACACTGCAGCAAAGAGCTCTGGGGGGGGGTGGACTTTTGAACCCTTTATCACTAATCTTTACACCTCACAAGGTCAAGTGAGGTGTCAATGGACGGGTCGGAGTCTAAACGTGACCATGTAAAATCTAAAAGAAAAGAAAACAAAAAACCTTTTATTATTTATATATTTTTAGTTCCAAAGCGATGGCATTGTCCATTTGTCACGTATAAGATGAGCAATACCACTGCCATTACTCACCTTCTCATTTCCCACACTGGGAGCAAGTTCGGTATTTTATGCATGGTCATATTATTCATAAAGCACCATCCTCCAAAACACAAGGGAAATATTGAATTTTTTTAATTTTTTGGTTAAAATAGTATATTTTCTCAGAAAAATGTAGTAACAGGTTCCCATTTCAAATTTTTAACAAGAATTCTCTATAGAATATGCAAGAATTGATATTCTTACAAATATATAACCACAAAGGTTTGTATGATAAAATTTGAAAAAAATAATTTTACACATTGAAATCTGAATGGGGATCTCCTCACACAGTAACTGCCTGGTTAGATATACAGTACCCTTATATGCACTATTAAGTAACCTAAAATATGTTTTCATTTCACTAAACTGCAAAAAAAAGCTCACTGAAATCTTCAGCTCCAGGCCCATAGAGAACTTAATCTGGCCCTGCAAAGGGTAGATCTTTGTTCCGGGGCAAGGTACTGAAGTAGCGCCTGCTCTGTAATCTACGGGAAAAAATGGGGACGCTATGGGGAAACCTGCAGGCGCTACGCTTATAACAAACATGTAAGCACATTTTCAATTGTCACCATTTGTCATAGTGTGATGTTTTGTGTGTATGCAAAGGCGTGCGCAGCCTATTGCATTAGGGTGTGCACCCAAAAGCTCAAACATTATATACTGTTTTTTTATATATATATATATAAATATATATATATATATATACACACATAGGCATCTCTACAGGGGGGCAAGGGGGCAATTGCCCCCAGCCTAGGTTATTCCTTGCCCCCATATGCCCCCCCCACCAGAAATCAGCATCCAGCTTCCCATACTTATTCGAACCGCTGTATCTCCGTCCCTGTGCATCGTATATGGACAACCTAGATGTCATTGGAAAGGGCAGAGTCTGGCCTTTCCAATGATATCCCAGTGGACCATATTCAGTGTGAAGTAAAAGTCAAAGAACATTAAATATAAACGTGCACGTAAACCTAAACATTTTCACAGAGTTGAAATGGCTCAGCAGTGAAGTGGTTAATGTTCAGACTATACATTACATTGTGTATTACGTTAGTTTTTGCTTTGGTTTAGTTGTATATTAAGGGTTAATGGGTAAGCTCCATCCCTCACAGTACGCATTTTATTTTTTCCATGATTAATGGCATTTTAGGGGTTAATGGGTAAGCTGCATGCCTCATAGTGTATTCATTTCATGTTTTCCCTTGATTAATGGAATTTTAGGGGTTAATGGGTAAGCTGCATGCCTCATATTGTATTCATTTCATGTTTTCCCTTGATTAATGGAATTTTAGGGGTTAATGGGTAGGCTAAATGCCACATTGTTTATTGTTTTTATTGTATTTCCCTGGGTTTATTGCATTTTAGGGGTTATTAAGGAAGTTAAACATGGTTATTCAAAGAGATCCGAATTGTGGCCGAAAGGTAACCGAATAGTGAAATTCAGCGCACGGTTACCTTTCCTGGCCATTAGGCTATTCAGAGAACAGGCAGTTCATCTTGGCGAATTGCCTGCACATACGGTGGCTGTTCGGTGCCTGTTCGAGGGCAGTGAAACCCCCATAGAGAAGCAATGATTCTTCTATTCAGAGAACAAAAACCAGCAGTGAAAAGTTGCCAAATTGCCCTGGTGTTCGATGGTTTAATTCGACAGGTTTATTCAGGAGAATCCCATAGGCTGCAATGTTAAAAATATTCCTGTTTTAATTCAATATCTAATAAATTGTTTATTATTTTATTCTGCAGTAAAAAGTCTCTTTATTTTTAGATTTTTTTAAGATCTTTTAGGCATTTTTTGGCGAATTTTTTTTTTCCATTTTTTATTTAAATTGTTTTTCTTTTTTCTGTACCAGCCTCTTTTTATTATCATTCATTGGATCTTATATGTAAATTTCAGACATTTTCGTTCTGTAGTTTCTTTGCAAACAGCGTTTCACTTTTCAAACATTCAAGCGTACTGTTTTGTTTACTTTTCACTCCATTCACCTGCGGTGTCGGCTTTTTCCGGTGGCTGCTCTGCACGCTGATCGGCTCCTGCTCGGGTTTCTCCGGTGTGTTCGGCGGGGTTCAATCCAGATGTTTTTGCGGGTTTCGGTGTGCGTTCGCCGGGGTTTGCGGTGAGTGTTCGTCGGGTTTGCAGCGGCTTTTCACTGCACTATGATGGCCCTGTGGTGTTTGCTGTATACACCACAGGGTCGACGAAATGGGATCGCCAAATCACACTGAATTGAAGAGAACATAAAGTCACCGAACGTGCGGTGACTTTTCGATTTTCTTTGAATAACTCTGATAATCTAAATGGTCTATTTATCTTTAGATCCTTTGCTTTTCGGCACATTTCGGGGAATTCGTTTCACCGAAAATATGGTGAATTCCCTATTTAGTGAATGGTCACTGTAATTTGCTAAAATTGGAGTCGCTGACATTCAGCGAAAACTGCCGAATAGCAGCAAATAAAATATTGAATTGAAGTATCAGGTTAGTACAATGAAAAAGGTATCATTGCACAAAATTACTCTGGGATTTTGGAATCTTATTTATATATACTTATTTACAGTGGCAAGAAAAAGTATGTGAACCCTTTGGGATTACGTGGAGTTTTGCATGAATTGGTCATAAAATGTGCTCTGATCTTCATCTAAGTCACAACAATTTGAAAAACACAGTCTGCTTAAAATAATACAACACAAACATTATATGTTTTCATGTGTTTATTGAACAGGACATGTAAACATTCACAGTGTAGGATGGAAAAAGTGTGTGAACCTTTGGACTTAATAACTGGTTGACCCTCCTTTGGCAGCAATAACCTCAACCAAACGTTTCCTGTAGTTGCAGATCAGACCTGCACAACGATCTGGAGTAATTTTGGACCACTCCTCTTCACAAAACGGTTTCAGTGTAGCAATATTCTTGGGATGTCTGGTGTGAATCGCTCTCTCAAGGTCATGCCACAGCATTTCAATCGGGTTGAGGTCAGGACTCTGACTGGGCCACTCCAGAAGGCGTATTTTGTTTTGTTGAAGCCATTCTTTTGTTTAATTACTTGTATGCTTTCGGTCATTGTCCTGTTGCATCACCCATCCTCTGCGGAGCTTCAGTTGGCGGACAGATGGTCTTACGTTTTCCTGCAAAATGTCTTGATAAACTCTGGAATTCATTTTTCCATCAATGACAGCAATCCGTCCAGGCCCTGAGGCAGCAAAGCAGCCCCAAACTATGATGCTCCCTCCGCCATGTTTTACAGTGGGGACGAGGTTTTGATGTTGGTGTGCTGTGCCTTTTTTTCTCCACACGTCCAGGGTTATCCAAAGAGATTCGAAAAGTCACCGCACGTTCGGTGACTTTTCGTTCTCTTCAATTCGGTTCCTTTTGCCGATTGCATTTCGGTGACCCTGCGGTGTATTCAGCAAGCACCACAGGTCCCGAATTGCAGGGAAAAGCTGCCGCAAGCCTGACGAAAACTCACCGAATGCACGCTGAAAACAAGCAAAACATCTGGATTAACCTTCGAACATGAGCCGAACAGAGCCGAAAAGGAGCCGAATCACACAGAGCCGAAGCAGCTGTGACGTAGAGGAGGCAGTGAATAAATTAGCAAAACCATTTGTATGAATCTGGGAAAATGAAACGCTGTTTGCAAAGAAACTACTGAGCGAAAATGTCTGAAATTTTCACAGGAGGTCCAGGGAATGACAATAAAGAGGGCTGTTACAAAAAAAATAAGCAAACTGAAAAAAAAAAAAAAAAAAATCGGACTTTTAATTTTTTTTTTAAAAATTCAGAAAAATGCTTAAAGTATTTTAAAAAATCTATAAATAAAGAGACTCTTTACTGCAGAATATTATAATGAACGGTTTATTAGATATTGAATTAAAATGGGAATATTTTTAACATTGAAGTCTATGGGATTCTCCTGAATAAATTTGCCGAATTAAACCACCGAATGGCAGGGCATTTCGGGAACCTTTCACTGCTGGTTTGTGTTCTCTGAATAGCCGAAGCAGTGCTTTTTTATGGGGATTTCACTGCCCTCGAACAGGGATCGAACAGGCACCGTATGTGCAGGCAATTCGCCAGGATTTGGCGAATTGCCTGCTCTCTGGATAGCCGAATGGCCAGGAAAGGTAACCGAACACAGATTTTTCAGCGTTCGGTACCTTTCTCAAGCAATTCGGATCTCTTTGGATAACCCTGGTCGTGTTGTGTGTTTTTTCCAAACAACTCAATTTTGGTTTCATCTGTCCACAGAATATTTTGCCAGTAGTGCTGTGGAACATCCAAGTGCTCTTTTGCAAACTTCAAACGAGCTGCAATATTCTTTTAGGACAGCAATGGCTTCCTCCGTGATGTCCTCCCATGTACTCCATTCTTGTTTAATGTTTTCCTTATTGTAGATGTGTCAACAAAAATGTTAGCATGTGCGAGATTTCTGTAAGTCTTTAGCTGAGACTCTAGGATTCTTCTTTACCTCATTAAGCATTCTGCGCTGTGCTCTTGCAGTCATCTTTACAGGACGACCACGCCTAGGGAGAGTAGGAACAGTGCTGATCTTTCTCCATTTGTAGACAGTCTGTCTTACCATGGACACATGAACATCAAGGCTTTTGGAGATACTTTTGTAACCCTTTCCAGCTTCATGCAAGTCAACAATTCTTGATCGTAGGTCTTCTGAGAGCTCTTTTGTGCGAGGCATGGTTCACATCAGGCAGTGCTTCTTGAAACCAGTAAACCCAAAACTGGTGTGTGTTTTTAAAGGGCAGGACAGCTTTCAGCAACACATCCAATAATATCACACTGATTGGACTCAAGGTTGGCTCACTCCTGGCTCCAATTAGCTCTTGGAGAAGTCATTAGGCTAGGGGTTCACATACTTTTCCACCCTGCACTGTGAATGTTTACATGTTATGTTCAATAAACACATGAAAACATATAATGTTGTGTTGTATTATTTTAAGCAGACTGTGTTTTTCAAATTGTTGTGACTTAGATTAAGATTAGAGCACATTTTATGACCAATTCATGCAAAACGCCACATAATCCCAAAGGGTTCACATACTTTTTCTTGCCACTGTAGGGCACTATAACCTGGTGTGAGCTAACCCTAGCGTCGGCATGGTTTTGCGTTAGCGCCAGGTTAATTGAGTCTAGCAAACCAAAAACAAAAATAGAGCACCTATGCATCCACAATGGTGCTCACAAAAGTAAAGGATCTACTGTATGTCCCCAGTGTATACACAATTGTGCACCTTTACTAACAGCTGGGTGGAGTAGAGGTAACATCACTGCTCTCCTCGTGGAGAGAGCCTGTAGAGACATGAGTTTGATTCCAGCAAGAGCACCTCTCCAGGAAATGTCCTTGGGCAAGACACCTAACGGTACAGACTTGAAAACTAGAGAAATCTCAATGTATCCTTCCTGGCAAAATACTTTCTCAAGAAAAAAAAAAGTAGTCGACAAAAACTACATAAATATTGTATAATGAGTAGTCAGAGTACCTGGTTCATATCTTTATGGCAGGGGGAACAATGCCACACCTATGGGGTGTATGAATTTGACGAGTTCAAACCAGCATCATGGGTATGTTTGTCCCATAACAGTTGCAATGCGTTTGCCTAAGGGAATGGGTTAAAAGGCACTACCATCCCATATCAGCCATCCAGGGATAAATTAAATGTTTTGAGAGGATAAGCAATCAGTTGCTACTATATTCCTTGCAGAAACCTCTGCCCAGTATTACTAATCCTCAATATCCCTGCAATGACAGAGTGCCGAAATGTGGGCAACATTTCAGTGCTCTGTGAATAACCCCTTATATCTCATTTGTTGCTCAGCCACTAAGTAACCCCTTCACTGCTGAGGCATTTCACCGCTGTGTGCTGAACTCATTTTTACTGCTTTTGCTCATCATGTTTAAACGCGATTTGAAGCCACATTTTATTATATGACCGACATATTATATATCGTTCTTTCCGGCAGATTCATAATATATAATTTTTATATGTATACGTCATGTCCTGCCTGTAAATTATAACAAAAAATGCAATAAAATTTGAATTTTTAATCATCTACAGCGTGTAAAGTGTTTTTTTTCACATTTTATCACATGAGCGTTTGCGGTTATATTTTCTATGGGGTGCGCTTGTACAAAAATTAGAAATAGGGACTCGTTACATTTTTTGGGGGGGGGAATTACGTGATTTGTAGCAAAAGCGCCCCATAGAAAAAAATCATTAGTGCAGCATCATTGTTCACATTATAATTGAAATGTGAACAATATTGCTGCATTAATAAAAACAACACACACAAAAACATGTTTTTTTTTTTTTGTTTTTTTTAATTATTTATTTTTTATATATATATTTTTTTACTTTGAACCTGGTCATGTTTGGTATCATTCGAAAGGCCATGCTCGGGCTTTTCGAATGACACCCTCCATGACCCCCTAGCTGACGGTTCTGGAGATATCGGGGTTCAAAGGATCCCCGTATCTCCACCAGGGGATTTCCTTGGGAAATCCCCAGGCAGCTAGGGGTTCCCCAGCTATCTGACATCATCACGCTATGCGCGATACGTCAGGAGGCGAGGGGAAACCAGAGGTGGAGCCGCCTTCAAGATGGCGGCCCCCACTGGAGCTAGATCGCGACTGGCGCCCAACGGCGCTGGATCGCGATTTGGTACGTAAGGGGTTAAAAAAGGCACCGCTTTAAAGGGCCAACACTGCCCTTCAAAACGGTGCCTTTTTTCCTGTAAACCCTCCCGATCGGGAGGGAGAGGGATCCAAAAGGACCCCCCTCCCTTTCAGGTGATCTCCTGGCATTGCCGGGGGGTTAGTCCGGAAATGACATCATTGCGCATGGCGCAATGACATCAGACGTCGGGGGCCAGCCTATATTCAGCGTCTGGCTTCCCTGAAGCCAGAACGCCACAGGACCCTGGACAGAGAGGCGAGTATCTCCGCCGGGGCTCCAGGTTGTGGATGACGTGTGGGAAACGTCCTTCGCATATAGCGGGAGTCAATGAGATGTTCCCCACACGTCATCCTCAGCGAAGGGGTTAAGGTGAAGGCAGGACTGAATACAGTTTTGTTTTTGCTACAGGTATCTCTCACCCGGAAATCAAGGCGATAAATAGCTCCTGCTTGAGAGAGAGAGGGATGGGAATATTGAGACACAGACAGAAACACTGAGAGACACAGACAGGATGGTGCTACTCCTGAAGTGGCAGTGTCTGAAGTAGGTGCAGGATGCTAAACCAAAGGTCAGTTTAAATTAGGGATGTGCAATTTGTTTCGTTCCAAATTGAATTTCGTCCAAAATTTACTATTTTCGTTCTTTCAGGAGCATTTCCGAAACTAAATATCGACCGCCCGAAATTACAAACTTTCCTGAATCAAAGTTTCAACATAAACAAAATCATTTCGTTATGGGACCTAATCAAAATAAAACGGAACACAAATGATATGAAATGCTAAAAAACTGAACAAAACGATCAAAAACCTAAATCAATTTCGTAACTAAATGAACTGAAATGAAAAAAAGTAACCAAAATGATCTGACATGAACAAAAAGGAACAAAATCAACTAAAAAATCAACTAAAACTAAAAAAAACTGGTCACTTTTTAATCAGTGCAGATGCTGTCTGTGCCCCTATATAATATGTATAACAGGTCACTTTCTAATTAATGGAGATGCTGTGCCCCTATATAATATGTATTACAGGTCACTTTATAATTAATGCAGATGCTGTGCCCCTATATAATATGTATTACAGGTCACTTTATAATTAATGCAGATGCTGTGCATCTATACAATATGTACTAAATTTTGCCCGCAGCTTCCCTCATGTGAATTTTATGATTTGTTACAATTGGTGGATTTTTGGAAATTGGTAAAATAAGTGTTTTTTTGTTTTTCATGAAGAATCAAAATACCAATTTTCAAGTCTGTAACACCTTCTGTTTTTGAGATATAAGTATCCTGTTTAAAAGTATTCACCCCCTTTTTCACCCCCCACTTTGATCTTTGGAAAATGGTAGAACACGTGTTTGTTTATTGTTCAAGAAGGTTGTAAATCACAATTTTCACGCCTGGTTTTTGAAATATAGGTATACTGATCCATGTATTCACAACCCTTTTTCTCCCTCACCCCTTAACTGCATTTTTGGAAGATGGTAAAGCACATGTTTGGGTTTTTTCACGAAGATTGTAAATACCAATTTTCACATCTGTAACATCTTCTGTTTTTGAGATATAGGCATCCTGTTTAAAAGTATTCACCCCCCCCCCTTTTCACCCCCCACTTGGGATTTTTGGAAAATGTTAAACCACATTTTTTTAATTTTTCTAGAAGATTGTAAAAACAAAATTTCACACCTGCAACATCTTTGTTTTTTGAAATATAGGTATACTGATAAAAGTATTCACACCCCTCCCCCCCGCCGCTTTAACTGGATTATCTGAAAATGGTAAAATACCATTGTTTGTTTTCACAAAAATTGTAAATACCAAATTTCACACCTGCAACATCTTTGGTTTTTGAAATATAGGTATACTGATAAAGGTATTCACACCCCTTTCCCATGACCCCCCCCTTAATTGGATTTTTGGAAAATGGTAAAACACATGTTTGTTTGTTTTCTTGAAGAATGTAAATACCAAATTTCATACCTGTAACATCATTGGTTTTTGAAATATAGGTATTCTGATAAAAGTATTCACACCCCTTTATCCCCCCCCCCACCTCTTACCTGAATTTTCAGAAAATAATGAAACACTTGTTTGTTTTTCACAATGGTTGTAAATACCAAATTTCACACCTGTAACATCATTGGTTTTTGAAATTTAGGTATACCAATAAAAGTATTCAACCCCTCTTTTTGCCCCCGCACTGGATTTTTGGAAATGGTAAAATATGTGTTTTTTTTTAATTTTCAAGACGAATCTAACTTCTCCCGTCTGTAACATATCCTGTTTTTGAGATACAGGTATCCTGTTTAAAAATATTCACCCCCCACTTGGGATTTTTTGAAAATGGTAAAACATGTGTTTTTTTTATTTTTCAAGAAGATTGTAAAAAACAAATTTCACACCCGTAACATCTTTAGTTTTTGAAATATAGGTATACTAATAAAAGTACTCACATACCTTTCCCAGACCCCCCCCCTCTTAATTGTTTTTTTGGAAAATGGTGAAACACGTTTGATTTTTTTTTACGAAGATTGTAAATACCAAATTTTACATCTGTAACATCTTTGGTTTCTGAAATATAGGTATACTGATAAAAGTATTCAACCTCCCCTTTTTGCCCCCCCCCACTGGATTTTTGGAAAATGGTAAAATACATGTTTTTTTATTTCTCAAGCGAATCTAAATGCCAATTTTCATGTCTGTAACATCTCCCGTTTTTGAGATATAGGTATCCTGGTTAAAAGTATTCAACACCCCCCCCCCTTTTTTTCATCTCCACTTAGGATTTTTGGAAAAGGGTAAAAACTTTTTTTTTTTTCAAGAAGATTGCAAATACCAAATTTCACAACTGTATTTTTTGGAAAATGTTAAACCACATGTTTGGTTTTTTGCATGAAGATTGTTAATATCAAGTTTCACACCTGTAACAGACCGGTGTCCTTTTATTATGATTTTATAATTGTCTTTTAATAAAATACTGTTAAGAGAAAGTCCCTGCATGCACCGTGGGTTTTCTTGGATTTGACCAACAACAAATCCATATGCGCTTCACCTCGAGCTTGGATAAGCTCCAACAAAAGTGAGTTTAAAATCGCTAAATGACCTATCCTTAAATTGTGTCACGGTTCCCGGATCCCACCACGCAGTACTTAACACCCAACACTCCACAAAACCCAGAAGCTACCAACAGTGTAGCTGTGAATGATCCCTATCTGTCTGGTCCTTAGAATTGGCCAGGAAAACTAGCTAGACAGAAAAGGGTTAACAATACAGAGAGGAGTCAGCCGAGCCAGAATCAGGAATACAGAGTTCAGAATGGTCAAATGGAATAGCCGGGTCAGTATCAGAGCAGTAGCGTAGTACAAGCAAATAGTCTAGGGCAACAGAAGGCAGAATGGTCAGAACACAAGCAGAGGTCAGTAACAGGTTAAATCAATATAGCAGTCAGGTACAAGGAGCTCAGGTATGGATAACCACGATCTGGCAACTTCTGAAACTATACTGAGGGTTTTTAAAGACCTTCACCAGGCCATGCCCCCACTCAAGCCACACCTCAAGCAATCACCTCCCTGCCTGTCTCCATTTAAACCGGGCAGTGGTCAGCAAGCAGCATCAGACTTGCTGTCCTCAAGCACACAGGTAGGGCTGGAAGCCCCCATCGTTACAGTACCCCCCCTCTCCACGAGCAGACGCCGGATGCTCAAAAGAGGACAACAAGAAAAATAACAAGAAAAAAGTCAATGGGTCTTGTAGGCACGTAGAGCCCTCGCGTACACCAGTCACCAAAGTCCCCTGAGGTCCCAATCAGAGTCGTCATCCTCCTCAAGACGCCCCCGTCTATGAGGGTGGGAGCCAAAACTGGGTCCAGGTTTGAAGACACTGGCACCAGTCCTTTTGCGTCTCCTACCCCTGGTACAGGACGCGGAATGGACAGCAGTGTCCTCTCTGCACTGCGGCAACACAAACACGGCCCCAGTGGTACGGATCTGCGGGTCAGTGACCCCGGCACGGCTCTGCTGCGACTTGACTGGAACCACTGGGCTCGAAGACACCGGGACAGCTGGGCTCGGTGGGGCAGCGCCCTTGGTGTGGACCGGTTGGGTAGCACCCTTGGCCAGGACAGGAGGGGCAGCGCCTTTAGCACGACTCTGTGGTGACTCGGACATGGCGGCAACAGCCACCGACTCGGGTGAGCGTGGCTTGGCAACAGCCACCGGCTCGGGTGAGCGTGGCTTGGCAACAGCCACCGGCTCGGGTGAGCGTGGCTTGGCAACAGCCACCGGCTCGGGTGAGCGTGGCTTGGCAACAGCCACCGGCTCGGGTGAGCGTGGCTTGGCAACAGCCACCGGCTCGGGTGAGCGTGGCTTGGCAACAGCCACCGGCTCGGGTGAGCGTGGCTTGGCAACAGCCACCGGCTCGGGTGAGCGTGGCTTGGCAACAGCCACCGGCTCGGGTGAGCGTGGCTTGGCAACAGCCACCGGCTCGGGTGAGCGTGGCTTGGCAACAGCCACCGGCTCGGGTGAGCGTGGCTTGGCAGCTACCGGCTCGGGTGAGCGTGGCTTGGCAGCTACCGGCTCGGGTGAGCGTGGCTTGGCAGCTACCGGCTCGGGTGAGCGTGGCTTGGCAGCTACCGGCTCGGGTGAGCGTGGCTTGGCAGCTACCGGCTCGGGTGAGCGTGGCTGGGCAGCTACCGGCTCGGGTGAGCGTGGCTGGGCAGCTACCGGCTCGGTGAGCGTGGCTGGGCAGCTACCGGCTCGGGTGAGCGTGGCTGGGCAGCTACCGGCTCAGGTGAGCGTGGCTGGGCAGCTACCGGCTCGGGTGAGCGTGGCTGGGCAGCTACCGGCTCGGGTGAGCGTGGCTGGGCAGCTACCGGCTCGGGTGAGTGTGGCTGGGCAGCTACCGGCTCGGGTGAGCGTGGCTTGGCAGCTACCGGCTCGGGTGAGCGTGGCTTGGCAGCTACCGGCTCTGCAACAATCTTGATCTCACAGTGCTTTGCAACCACCTTGGCTTGGCACTGTGGAGCGGTGACCCCGGCTTGGCACTGTCTCTTGAACTGCTGTGCAGTGGACTGGCTCTCAAACTGGCTAGCGGTGGACCAGATCTCGCACTGCGAGGCAGTGGACTTGATTTGTTCGTGCTGCAGGGCAGCACTCTTGACTGGAACTGCTAGCTTAGGCACAGTAGACATGGACAGGACTTCAAGCTGACAAACAGCAGACTCAGATTCTTTGTGCTGCTGAGCAGCCACCTTAGATTGTTCATGCTGCAGGGCAGCACTCTTGACTTCCCACTGCTGGGCATTACACCTGGTCTCTCCCTGTTGGGCAGTGGATTTTGGACATCCTGCGACGTGCAGGGCAGTGGACTCTGGGGCCTGGTAAGGCTGGAACATGGAGGGTAACTTCTGGGGGCGCAATTGACAGTCCATTCTTTTATGCAGGAAAGAACCGCAATAAAAGCATAAGCCCTGAGTCTTCCTCCATACCCTTTCCTCCAGGGTCAGGGGTCCTCTGGAACCTTTAACTGGAACTGGAACAGGCTCCTTTGGGAAGACGTCCCTAGGAGGTTGCAGCAAACTTGCATACAGGATATCCAGGTGCTGAGTAATGAGCTTGTTAGCCCCTCTCAGGATCTCCAGCACCTCTAGAATTACTGCTCACTCACTACGTACTGGCTGCCTCATTATGTGTACCTGGGATGTCTGAACGACAGGGGGCACAGGTATAGCAGGCAGGGGTGCAACCCCAACTGGTTCCAGGTGTGCAGTACGATTCAGGATAGTTTGTAAGGCAATGGCAAACTGATCCATCCTATGATCCTGCTCATCCTGTCTGGATACAAAGGTAGCCAAGTGCTGTGTTAAATCTGCGGGATCCATATTGGCCAGATCGTAATGTCACGGTTCCCGGATCCCACCACGCAGTACTTAACACCCAACACTCCACAAAACCCAGAAGCTACCAACAGTGTCGCTGTGAATGATCCCTATCGGTCTGGTCTTTAGAATTGGCCAGGAAAACTAGCTAGACAGAAAAGGGTTAACAATACAGAGAGGAGTCAGCCGAGCCAGAATCAGGAATACAGAGTTCAGAATGGTCAAATGGAATAGCCGGGTCAGTATCAGAGCAGTAGCGTAGTACAAGCAAATAGTCTAGGGCAACAGAAGGCAGAATGGTCAGAACACAAGCAGAGGTCAGTAACAGGTTAAATCAATATAGCAGTCAGGTACAAGGAGCTCAGGTATGGATAACCACGATCTGGCAACTTCTGAAACTATACTGAGGGTTTTTAAAGACCTTCACCAGGCCATGCCCCCCACTCAAGCCACACCTCAAGCAATCACCTCCCTGCCTGTCTCCATTTAAACCGGGCAGTGGTCAGCGAGCAGCATCAGACTTGCTGTCCTCAAGCACACAGGTAGGGCTGGAAGCCCCCATCGTTACAAATTGTGTAACACACGAGGAAAACTTTTTTGTCTTCCTTCTTCCTTATACATATTGTCGCAATGAGAGATCTATGCGAGTAAGGTGTGGGTTACCTGAGAAGACTCCTGAAACATATACCCAGATGGAATTCTTTACTTATTCTGTAATTAAGGCTATTTTTAAACTATTTACAAATTCTTTGAAAATTTCCTTTATTATGCAGCACAATACTAATAAAGTAAATTTATGACATTTCTGAGAGCTTTACATGTTGTATACATAACCATGATCTTGGTTATATTGGTTTTCACAAGTTTTTAAAAAAATCATAGTCAGCAAATGACATTCTTTTGTCTCATGGTTAAAAGAGATAAAAAAATATATCCTTCAAAGGTTTTCTGTATATAATACTATTTTAGGTTAAATAATTTAGCTGGATGTAAAGTAGTCAGTGGCCCAGTTTCTGGCCACTTGCAAAATCACTTAACGAGAGCCGGTGTTTGTTCCTAAATAATTCAATTAAACGGCTCCCATACAAAGTATAAGGACTATTAATTTACAGTAACATGTTGCAATGCCCTAACTGGAATACCAGTTTGAGCCATTATGTATAGCACCTCCAGCCATGAGCCTAACAGGATGCTTGGAATAAGGACCCTTGTGTTCTTCAATGAGAAGCAATATTTGATGGGTTTTTTGTGAGACTTACACCCCTTTCCCTCTGTTATACCTGTTTGTTCCGTCTCCCATCTACTCTGTTCCATTTTTTTATCGATTCTTTTCCACGTTTTCTCTTTCCTATACTCCATTTCCTGGCTTCTGCCATTCCTGGTTTTCCCCCTTGCCTGGCTGTGTCTGATTGCACACCTGTGCAGACAACTATATATTCTGGCCTCCCCCTTTTCTCCATGCTCTCTCATTTTGTTTGTTCTTCCCTTCCTTACTATTGAGTTTCTGTGAGCTCCCTCCTGTCAGTCTGATATAGTCCAGTCTGAAATTACATTCTGTCTTGTAATTCCTTTTAGTTCTGTCTGATAGTTCTGTTTTTTGTTTTATATTCTCTGCTGTTAGTTTTTGTTTATTGCTGTTCTATCTGCTGTGCAGTTTACATCTTGCCTGAGGCTACATTGTTCCTGATTTGACCACCTTCATACCAGTCTTTGTCATTGCTGCTGGTTCCAGAACGACTGCATAATCCACTATCCATGGTGCCTGGATACTCACCTGTGGCTGCCAGCTACACAGCTTCTCTCTACACTGACCTTCAATCAAGGTACTATTGCCGAAGGCTTCTGCTTCTCACTCAACTGAATCCTGACTGAGTGCAGCCCGTGACTACATTTCCGACAATCCACATTGCAATAGACTTTACCTGTATCTCTATTATTGGAATCTTCTGTTGTGTTTCTGCTTACTGTGTATTGTGCATTGTATGTCTTCAATACACCTATTATTATTTTGCTTACAACTACGTCTCCTGAGTCTGCTTTGCCTGATCACCCCCAGCGTTTGGGTAATAAAAAAATAAACCAATAGGTCCCACCATGGCTCCTTCCTGGCATGGGCCTAATATTTTTTTGTTTCAGTTCAAACTTCAAACACAAAGTGCCAAAGTACAGATTCAATAACAATAGTTTTCATATTATTGTATTCTAACCTCATTCAAATTCTAGCCACAATGACATAACAAACCCACATCCATTTCTTATACTTCTCTAGCGGCAATTTCGCTATCATAAAATTAGGCTCAAGCGAAACAATGCATCCATTTTATTCCTACTTTTAACTTCTTTACCTACCGTATGTTACTTAATGTTATGTCAGGGTTAGTTTTTTATGAAATCATTTTAAATCCTCTAGGACTACTATCTTTGTTGTGCTTTCCTAACCTTTATTTTAGGTAATTTTCTAGCAATAGAAACTTGTTGGTCTACTATCTCTTTATCATAACATCATGTGTCTATACGAGTCAACCTTTTCATTTTACAGCAGACTAATAAGGAGCAGCAAATTGTCATGGCACACCCACAGTTTTATAAGGATATATTTTATCTTTTAAAAAATGCAATTCATCTTCCATTTAAAGTCTGAGCCATTACTCAATTTGTGCTATTACTCCTGTTTGTGCCATAACTCCGTTACACTCACATTGTAACTGTCCTGTTACACATTTCATTCTGCCACTGTGCTGCAAATTCCTGTGGCGCAACCTAGGTTCATTTCCAGCACATCAGTGTGCCATGGGACAATTATTGAAAATGAATGGTCTACATGATCGTTGTCACATGTGTTCATTTTTAATGAGATTACCTCATTTCTATTGGGATGTTTTTGAGCTTACCTATGAGTGCCTATCAGTTTTGACCTACCACAATACAACTGCTATTGTAAAAGTTGGTGTCACTAGAACCAGTAGGATAAAACCCTAACACACAGAAAGTAAGTATCAGCCTATCTTATGGTCCTTATTGTGGCCGTAATATACTATTATCTACCCATAGGTGATATAGCGGAAAACAGAGTCTGACAAGCCAAAGTCATACACATGAGGTCAATAATACAAACCAATTCCACAGAGATACAGAAATCTGCAAAGTCAAATAACAAGCCAGGAATTGGTACACCGGTAAGCAGAAAACAACAAGGAACACACTCATGAGTGTGAATTAATAACGACAAGGCACTGAGAGAATGACGCCCACAATATATATAGCCAAAGACTAAATCTGATTGAGCCGCGTCATTTTCGTGTGCCAAAACATCTGTGATTGGCGCACCAAGTCATACGTCTGATGCATGAAGGGGAGCTATAAAGTCTTACGCCAACGCGCATCCAGCATTATTAATGCTGCCAGAAGGGAGCACCGCAGGAATATGACGCCACAGAGCGCTGGAATGACACAAGGACATGCAAGGAGCAACAGAGGATTAGGGATGTCGAGCCTGATAAGCGACAGTTGGCATTTAGTATATAAGTCATTGCATGAAATTGTGTACAGTAACAGTAATATTGTTGAAATGTCTCTAGTAAATGGTAGTGTGCGTGCTAGCTGTGCACACACAGATTGCCCTTTTATAGTTCTCTATAAGTCGTATAGGATGGCATGACATCCAGCTGTTTCCCATTCAAAAAGTCAAGAAGGAAGAAAAATAGCAAAAATGTTAGCTTAAACTTTTTTTCTAACAAGAGGTGTATGGGGTGTACCGATGATTACTTTTTTCTGTTGGTGTGGTGATAGGACAGAGTTTCATTTTAGTGTAGCTTTATGAACCATACTTTGCTTGTAATTCACAATGAAAATGAACTATTGAATGTGTTAGTTTGGGGGAAGTGGTTTATACAATTTTTACAATGTGAACAACTTTTGTGAAAGTCATCAGTCACTAAAATCATCAACTTTGCATGAAAAATCAATTTTACGAGCAGAAGCTGTCAATCAGCAAACAAATATAAAGCATGCAATATCCGAGTCTACAGCAAAAAATACACTCCATCCATTTGTTCTCAATGTATTGCTGAGTACATAAAAAAAGTTCACAATTTGTTGAGCTTTTCTTATTAAAATGAGTTTGCTATTTATGCAAAGGTCAATTTAATAAGTAGTGATTTCGAAGGGGCATTGATTTAAATATTCTCTTGACTATAACAAAAGTCATGAAACATAACCCCAGGTAAAATAAAACAAAATATACAATCAATATCTGTAACCTAGTTAATTTAATTTTAATTGCAAAACACACTCAGCAGCGGTTAAAAATAACATTTATAATTAATCTAAAGCTCCAGGATTAATGGCTTCCATAATGCGTATATCTCAAGACACTGCAGATCTTTAATGACAAGGTGGATAAAAAACAATACTCGTGATATTATATTACAATAATGTTTTGATCCCTGAGTTAAAATACGCTGCAATTACTTCTTATTCTACAATGTTAGATCCAAGTTTTATTATGATGCTAAACACGTGATCCATCTATACTTAAGAGGCACACATCACTTAATTATGTCAATAAGCCTGTGCATGCATGGACAACAATGCCCATGTGCATGTGTCATCAATTGAAGCAACCAAAGGTCTTACTTTTACAGCAGTAGAAACATTAACTAGTAAATGAAATTCATAAAAAGTAGCTTTGCTGATTCATAATTTCTGTCTGACATGCCAAACGCATTTATGCACTGTTTAATGAATATTCATCAATAAAGCACCATTGTAACTGTGGAGAAAATTACATTTTCCCTCATATGGTGATAAGTCTGGTCTCCATACTGTTGTAATAGCAAAACAGTAAATATGCAAAAAGACTTCAGTGCCGTTTCTACAGCAGTTTTGTTTTATAAAGATGAGTAAGCTTTTATAATAATAACACATAAATCCATTTAATGATATTGATAGTGCTGATTCATTTTATAAAAATAACTGAACTTGTTTTATGTTAAATAAGGAGCTATATGCTTTATCCATTGGGCAGCATTACATCCCTTATAAAAAGAAAGTATTTTGAATAGTACTTAATTGAGTCTCTTGCTTTTCTAATGCATGTCCACTGCCCAGCTAAGGCCCACTTAATATCACAGAGGTCTTTAAACATTTTTGTGTTTCTTGTAGATGCCCATCTTTTATCTTAGCATTGGTGTAGAAGATATATATTTGGTCACACAATGTGCTTTTTCACATAACCTTATTCTCTCTTCACAGCACACACTCAGACTGCACTGCTTCTTACCCTCTGAGCCCCTAAACCAGCATCAAGGTCTCCAGGATCCATCATGACTAGAGATGAGCCGAACACCCCCGTGTTCGGTTCGCATTCGAACTCGAACAATTTAAAAAGTTCGAGTTCGAACCCGAACACGAACCAATCTCAATGCAAGTCAATGGGACTCGAAATTTAGAATTTTAGAGTGCCCTTCAAGAGGGCATATATGCAAGATATTTGCCATAAAAGGTGTATGGGTGTCCGGGTAGTGCCCTGGGGGACAGGAAACAAGGACAAAAAGTTTAAAAAAATAAGTTTTTAAAGGACCAGTGATTTTTCCATGAAATAAAGGTTAAAAATAAAAATGAAAAATTCCTTCAAATATCGTGCCTAGGAGGTCCCCATAACCTGCCCGTGAACACTGATGTATCTTGGCCTAGGCCGACAAGGCCTATGCCTAGGGCGGCAGTTTCCATGAGGCGGCAAAAAAAGCCACCCTCCACATGAAAAAAGTCACCCTGTAACTGATAGAGGGAAGCGCTGGGTTACCATAGAGATGGGTCTGCGCTGGTGGGCAGAGCCTCGCTCGTTTTACCAGCCGATGCTGAATAGCACACACACCTCGGGCTGAAGGAGAGCAGTTGCAGGGGGGGCTGGTATGAGGGACCACAGACCAAATATGGAGTGACTGGGTGCTGTATTGCGGGACTCGATGCGGGAGACAGGCGCAGACCATGCTTCCTCCCAAGTGGGCTGTCACGTGTACTCTCTCCGTGATGCTGGGAGGAAGTGGTCATTCACATCACTTCCTCCTAACGCTCCAGCAGCACGATGCACCTGCAGCTGCGGTGGATCTCAGGTCCCAGCTCCTAGGTTCACCGAAGGTGAATTGAAATGACTGGTGAGTGGGGGGAGTGAAATAAAATGACTAGGGTATGAAATAAAATGAGCGGTGAGGGGGATGTGTGAGATAAAATGACTGGGGGTGAAATAAAATGACTGCTGAGGGGATGTTAAATAAAATAACTGCTGAGGGGTGTGTGAAATAAAATGACTGCTGAGGAGGTGTGTGAAATAAAATGACTGAGGGTTTTGTGAAATAAAATGACTGCTGAGGGGGTGTGTGAAATAAAATGACTGAGGGTTGTGTGAAATAAAATGACTGCTGAGGGGGTGTGAAATAAAATGACTGCTGAGGGGGTGTGTGAAATAAAATGACTGAGGGGTGTGTGAAATAAAATGACTGGTGAGGGGTGTGAAATAAAATGACTGAGGGGTGTGTGAAATAAAATGACTGAGGGTGTGTGTGAAATAAAATGACTGGTGAGGGGTGTGTGAAATAAAATGACTGAGTGGGGGTGTATGTGGTGAGTGGGGGTGTGTGAAATGAGTGGTGAGTGGGGGCGTGTGAAATGAAAAGAGTGGGGGCGAGAGAAATGAAAAATGTGGGGTGAATTTAACACGAGAAAAGTGGGGTGACATGGAAAGAGTGGGAAATGAAAAGGAAGGGGGTGAAATGGACTGAAGAGGGAGGTGGGGAGATGGACATGATAAAGAGAGGAGGACATGAAAAAGGAGAGACTCATTGCCTTTACCATTAGAGGTCTATAGCTGTGTATTCTGTGTACGTTCAAACGTTCATGCCTTTACCGTGAGAGTTCTACTGCTGTGTTGCTCTGATATGCTTAACCAGTGCACATTACTGAGTTCTATTGCTGTGGTGCTCTGTGATACCCTCATACACAGTGCACATTTCTGTGAGTTTCAATGCTGTGCAGCTCTGTGATACGCTCATACATAATGCACATTTGTGGGTTTTATTGCTGTGCAGCTCTGTGATATGCTCAAACACAGTGCGCATTTCTGTGGGTTTTATTGTTAAACCAATTAGAGCAACTGTGATCCAGTATACTTGACATGCATGTCTGATCTTTGTAAAAATGGTTGAATTTAAACATTTCATAAATTTTATTTATCTCAATAGATACATTTGAAATGGTATACAAGTAGGAACTTGGTATCCACTTTTAATATACAGAAAGGAAGAGGCGGAGCTCAAAGAAAAGTTGGAGCCTAAAGAGGAAGGGCGGAGTTTAACCAGGAAGAGGTGTGACCATGACTAGAAAGGGCATGTCAAATTTAAATTAGGGGGTGCACGAGTTTAGTCAGGCCTAGGGCAGCACAAAACCTAAATACACCACTTCCCGTGAAGTGGCGGATTTGTAGGATGTATAGAAACACTTAAAAACAAAAAAATGACATTTCAAATGACGGCAAATGGTTTTCCTTTAATCAATTCATAAACAACTGCTTGGGGCGGCAGCCTGTATGAAAAGAAGAGACATTTTAGGACACGTAGAACAAGTTTAGTGATTTTTTGGCTAAATTATGGTGAAATTTATGCAGGCTTTGGATGAAAGTAACAATAGGTGCTTCAAAATTGGGTCTTTAGTGTCGGCAACAGTGCCGTCACACCGTAACCCCTCTGTGGTATTGTGGAAGAGTGCAGGGTTGGACCCTGCGGTCCAATATTAAAATGATATGAATCTGGTATAGGTGTCAATGGCAGTGCACCCAAATATTGTGTCTTTGGTGGCAGCAAGTGCACCGTAAGTAACCCCTCTGTGGTATTGTGGAAGAGTGCAGTGGTGGAGGTTTTGGGAATGCAGAAGAGATCCACGATCTATTCAGTTACGTCAGCATCAGGGGATAGATAGCTGCTGATCCAGGACTGATTAATTTTTATAAACGTCAGCCGGTCTACAGAGTTGGTGGACAGACGCACTCTTTTGTCTGTGACAAAACCTTCGCGGCACTAAACGTCCGTTCAGAAAGCACGCTGGATGAAGGGCAGCCTAGTAGCTGCATAGCATATTGGCTAAGTTCTGGCCAGTGATCCAATCTGAACACCCAGTAAGCCAGTGGATCATCTGCTGTAAAGGTATCCAGGTCTGCCCTTGCCCCTAGGTAGTCCTGCACCATATGGTGAAGACGCTGGCAATGGGTGCCTACATTTGACGTCCCTAGGCGTCGCGGACTAAAAAAAATTAAAAAGGCATCAGTCAAGCGGCCCTGGCCTTCACTGCTCTTCCTCTGATCATCCGCACCCTCAGAAGCACCTGTGTCATCACTTGGTAACCTACCAGTGCCTGAAAAGGTGTTACACAAGTGTCGCTTTAGAGCGTACTCAAGTTGTTTCATCCGGTCCTCCCTCTGTGCGGGCAGGATGAGCTCTGCAACTTTACCCTTGTATCATGGATCAAGAAGGCTTGCCAACCAGTAATGATCCCTCTCCTTGATAGCACGAATCCTGGGGTCCTTTAGCAGGCTTTTCAGGATAAGGGAGCCCATGCAGCCTAGGTTGGAGGTGGCATTAGCTTCCGAGTCTTCCTGGTCAATGAGGATGACCCCAACGTGCACTTCCTCCTCCCAGCCACGTACTAGTCCTTGGGTTTCTGGGCACACAAAACCCTCCCTTGAGGAATCCCCAAATTCAATGCCCCCACTACTTAAATATTCCTCCTCCTACACATCCTCCTTGTGTCTGATCTGAGGACCCGCAGGAATGCTGTCTGCGTAAAGACTGGGGCCTTGAAAGTTAGGGAAGGCCTCCTCTTCCTCCCGCTGCTCTGCCTCTAGAGACACATCTATAATTCCCCACAGAGTGCGCTCCAGCAGGAAAACTAAAGGAATTGTGTCACTGATGCATGCACTGTCCCTGCTCACCATCCTCGTTGCCTCCTCAAATGGTGACAGTACAGTGCATGCATCCTTGATCATCAGCCACTGCGGAGGAGAAAAAAATCCAAGGTGACCTGAACCTGTCCTTGTGCAATACTCACACAGATACTCATTGATGGCCCTCTGCTGCTTGTGCAGACGCTGCAGCATTGCTAATGTCGAGTTCCACCTGGTGGGCATGTCACAGATCAGACGGTTTGTGGGAAGGTAGAATTCTCTTTGAATTTCTGCAAGGCGAATACTTGCTGGGAATGACCGTCTGAAGTGGCTGCAGACTTTTCTGGCCTGGCTGAGAAGCTCTGCCAGCCCTGGGTACCTGGTTAGGAAACACTGTACCACCATATTTAGGACGTGTGTGTGGCATGGTACATGTGTCAACTTACCCTGGCATAGGGCGGAGAGAAGGTTGCTGCCATTATCACAGACGACGATTCTGTGGCGTGGTGTTAACCATCTCTGCACCTGCCCCTGTAGAGCTGACAGAATTTCTGACCCGGTGTGGCTCCTGTCCCCTAAACAAACCAGCTCAAGCACAGTATGGCATCTTTTTGCTTGAGCTATTGCGTAGCCCCTGCCACGCGTCGGTTTAACTGCCACTTCGCCAGAGACAGAGAAGGAGGAGGAGGAAGAGGTGGTGGAGCAGACAGACCTCATACAAGCAGCTTTCTGGAGGCGTGGTGGATGAACAAGCTCCAGCACAGAGCCCCATCTTGGATCCCTCCCAGCTGCAATCAGAGTTACCCAGTGTGCCGTGAAGGAAATGTAACGGCCCTGTCCATGCATGCTGGACCACGTGTCTAAAGTCATGTGCACCTTGCTGCTGACTGCCTTTCCCAATGACTCCATAACATTGTCTTCCATGTGCTGGTATAGTGCTGGAATGGCCTTCCTTGAAAAGAAATGGTGTTTTGGAACCTGCCACTGTGGTACAGCACATTCAGCAAATTCACGGAAGGAAGCAGCGTCCACCAGCTGGAAAAGCAGCAGCTGTAATGCGAGTAATTTTGCTAAACTGGCATTTAGACGCTGTGCTTGGGGATGTTTGGGACTATATTTTTTCTTACGCTGCAGCAGCTGGGGCAACGTAATCTGACTGCATAAATCTTCAGCTGATGGGATGCTGTCACATTCTGAGGAAGGACCTGGTATACCCATTACTGTAGCATCATCCCTGACAGTGGAGGTTGTAGGCAATGGTCTGGCAGGACATATAGTGGGGGTAGAGACAGATGAGGAGGACCTATGCAAAGTGTTGTGCCAACGGGATGCATTGCAGGTGGTCATATGTCGCCTCAAGCACGTGGTACCCAAGCGTGGGATGTCTTTCCCACGCTTGATCCTCATCTGACATAGGTTACAAATAGCATCGGTGCGGTCTGCTGCACATTTCTTAAAGAACTCCCAGACAGCAGACTTCCTGTACATGTCCTTTGAGACAACAGCTCTCTGCACCTGAGCAGCTGTGACTTCTGATTCCTTGGACTGGCTATGGTTGGTTATAGAGGACGTTTTCGCCTCGTGTTTGTTGTGCCTTCTCCTCCTCCTCACATGACTCCTCTGTTCTATCAGGCACCCAGGTGGAGTCAGTGACCTCATCATCTTCATCACCCCCTATCTCCTCGTCACTGGAGCCAATTTGGCAGTATGCTGCAGCTGCTTGGGCAACATTTATTTGTGTGTCACTGGCACCCCCTTCCTCTAGGTTGATTATAATCCCTTCCTCAACCTCAGAGTTTGAATCAGAGCACTGTAGTTGCTGCGCATCCTCAAGCAGCATGTCACTGTCGTTGTAGTCAAACAATTCAGCTGACTCCTCCGTGTGTGATAATGAGACTACGGCAGGAGTAGCTGTGGACATGGAGGCTCAATTAGATGTTTTGGCAGCTGAGATGGACTGTAAACCACTACAAGCCTGGCTGGCATAGGACTCGGAGGATGAGGATTGCCTGGTTAGCCAATCCTGCAAATCCTCTGTATGTTGCTGCTGCTTAAGACGGCCAGCACCAGTTAGAAAGGACAAGCGTGCCCCTACAGAGGATGCACCACGTCCACGATGACCAGAGGCACAGCCTCCCGACACAGAGGCTGCTTGCCCTCTTATCTGTGTCTGGGTGCATCTGCCTGTCCTTTTTGGTCTTTCTGACATGGTGAGTGATATATAGATTAAAGATATACAGAACTCTGATTCAACTCTGTTATAAAAATTGGAGATATGCAGAACTCTGATTCAACTGTGTTATCTAGATTAAAGATTTCCAGAACTCTGGTATAACTCAGTGAGACACCCTGATAGCTGGCAGCCAGTGACAAGACACAGATTAAAATTCACAGAAACCACCTAAAAATCAGTGAGACCCCCTGATGGGTGGCAGTGACAAGACACAGGTAATAATTCCCAGATATCTGCTACAAGTCTGTGAGATGGGTGGCAGTGACAAGATGCAAATTACAATTCCCAGGAACCTCCTATAAATCAGTGAGACCCCCTGATGGGTGGCAGTGACAAGACACAAATTACAATTCCCAAGAACCTCCTATAATTCAGTCAGACCCCCAGATGGATGGCAGTGACAAGACACAGATTACAATTCCCAGGAACCTCCTATAAATCAGTGAGACCCCCTGATGGGTGGCAGTGACAAGACACAGATTACAATTCCCAGGAACCTCCTATAAATCAGTGAGACCCCCTGATGGGTGACAGTGACAAGACACAGATTACAATTCCCAGAAATCTTCTAGAAGTGAGACCCCCCCCCCACAATAGCTTCTGGCAGTGAGAACACACAGATTACAACAATTCCCAGAAATCTTGTAGAAGTGAGACCCCCACAATAGCTGGTGGCAGTGAGAACACACACTAACAGAACAATCTCCTCTCAAAAACCACGTGCTGGGGGCTGTGTGAAGCCTTATACAGTGTGCTGCGGGATTTAGCTCTGTGAGCCGTGATTGGCATAGTCTTGCACCTGTCTTGAATTTTCCATTTCCAGTCATTCTCCTTCTTTTCACCGCTCTCTGAATAACCCTGATAGTGTCAACAACTGTAACACCCCAGATGTTGAGGAACTAAATTTCCCATGAGACTTCAGAAATGATATCACTACTTATGATAACTCTCTCACACTAACACCATAACCTGTCCCGACCGTGCAACATCCAACTAAAATAATACTCTCTCTTCTGCTCTAGACTCTCTTGCTCCAAAACAACTGCACAAAATTGCACATCGCCTGTTTCAACCCCGGCACTCGAAGCAGATGTGCTACTTGCAGAGATTCTCCCGCATTGCTGAAAGTGCCTGGAAGAAATCTCACTCTGAAACTTACTTCATCAACTATAAGTTCCTTCTCTGCTCATACACAACTGCCCTACACCTCGCCAAACAAACTTACTTTTCCTGTCTTATATCTTCATTTGTTCCAACCGTAAAAGACCATTCTCAACCTTTATCTCGCTCCTCTACCCGCCTGCGCCACCTCCCCATCCAACCTCAGCACTCAAGATCTCGCTATTTCATAAAGAAAACACTCACAATTCGTAACACTAGCCCAGCACAAGCTTATAGTATTCCTTCTTCCCCGTCAACCTCAACTCAACTCTCAGCCTCTTTGCCCCTACTACAGAGGGTGAAGTCCATTCTCTACTGTCTTCCTCATGCCCCACAACATGCCCATTAGACCCTATCCCCTGACACCTATTATCTTTTCTGTCCTCTTCGATCACTCTTACTCTCTTACTCTTACTCACATTTTCAACTGATCTTTCTCTTCTGGCTCAATCCCCTCTCCTTTCGCGCATGCCACTGTGACAAACCCCTTTTCGGGGTCCCCTCTATTCCTTGTACTATGATGTCCCTAAAAGGTGGTTGTGACGGAAGCCCCTCCACCATTTAAGGGACTTTCCTTTACCAGGTCCTGTCAGGGTGGCACCAGGCGTGAGCCTAGGTGGGACCCAAAGTACAGTATATGTTTCCCAAGTGCTGGGGTTGAATGAGTTAACACAGACACTGGATACAAATGCAGATATAAACGTATATTGATGCTGTGGCAGATGATGAATACACAGAGGTACACAGGTAAAGTTGAAACATTCAGTCTCTGGTAACAGCAATGGTAAATGTAGTACCACAGTGATCTTGGGCAACCTCTCCAGGCCTTGCAGAAAGTGGTTCACAGTGATGAACTGGTACAGCTGAATATAGACTCAGTCTCAGGAAACAGCAGACAATGTACCTGGGACCACAGCAGTAGTTAAATGCAGAGGCTAGATATCCAGGAGATATAGTGCAGGATCAACATAGAAACATAGAAAAATGTCGGCAGATAAGACCCTTCGGCCCATCTAGTCTGCCCAATTACATGGATACTTTACCTGGATTTATCTTTTGTTTAGGATAGCCTTATGCCTATCCCATGCTTGCTTAAATTCAATTACTGTTTTGGCCTCTACCACTTCTACTGGAAGACTGTTCCATGTATCCACCACCCTCTCAGTAAAATAATGCTTCCTGATGTTACTTTTAAACCTTTGCCCCTCTAATCTAAGACTATGTCCTCTTGTTTTGCTATTTTGTTTCCTTTTAAATATACTCCCTTCCTCTACCTTGTGGATTCCCTTTACGTATTTAAATGTTTCTATCATATCTCCTCTGTCTCGTCTTTTTTCCAAGCTGTACATGTTAAGATCATTAAGCCTTTCCTGGTAACTTTTCTCCTTCAAGCCGTACACCATTTTAGTAGCCCTTCTCTGAACTCTCTCTAAGATGTCTATATCCTTCTGGAGATACGGTCTCCAGTACTGCACACAGTACTCCAAGGGAGGTCTCACCAGTGCTCTGTACAGTGGCATGAGCACTTCCCTTTTCCTACTGCTAATTCCTCTCCCTACCCAACCAAGCATTCTGCTAGCATTTCCTGCTGCTCTATTACATTGACTACTTACACTTAGATCCTCTGAAATAATGACCCCTAAATCCCTTTCCTCAGATGTTGAGGTTAGGACTGTATCAAATATTCTATATTCAGCCCTTGGGTTTTTACGTCCCAGGTGCATTATCTTGCACTTATCCACATTAAAACTCAATTGCCACAACTCTGACCATTTTTTTAGTTTACCTAAATCATTTGTCATTTGGCTGATCCCTCCAGGAACGTCAACCCTGTTGCAAATCTTTGTGTCATCAGCAAAAAGACATACTTTTCCATTAATACCTTCTGCAATATCACTAATAAAAATATTAAAGAGAATGGGTCCAAGTACTGACCCCTGAGGTACCCCACTGGTAACAAGACCTTGCACCGAATAAACTCCATTTACCACGACCCTCTGTTGTCTGTCACTCAGCCACTGCCTAATCCATTCAACAATATTGGAATCGAAGTTCAAAGATTGCAATTTATTGATAAGCCTTCTATGCGGAACAGTATCAAAAGCCTTACTGAAATCTAAATAAGCAATGTCTACTGCACCACCTGTGTCTATTATTTTTGTTACCCATTCAAAAAAATCAATAAGATTAGTTTGGCATGATCTCCCTGAGGTAAACCCATGTTGTTTCTGATCCTGTAATCTATGTGTTTTTAGATGTTCAACAATCCTTTCCTTTAACATGGTTTCCATTAATTTCCCCACTACTGACGTAAGACTAACTGGCCTATAGTTCTTGCCTAACAGCAAGCAAAACTGGAACAAAGATACAAATAATATCCAGGAGCTCTGGAGGAGGACCCTCTCTATAGCACAGCAGGTAGAACAATGCCAGAACGTGGATGAAAGGGCGTGTCCTGGTTTTAAGCAAAGCACACAGGCTTTTAGAACAGGAGTTAACCCTTAGGTGGATACAGACAGGAAGAAATGGAAAGCCAGACTGACCACAGCAAGTTCCCAGGCCTGAGGCATAACAGGTCCTACACTGGTTGGCACAGACCTTCCCAGCATTGCCCACACTGAATACAGACCCCAGGGCTGGCCCAAGCCACTGTGCTGCCTGGAGCGATGGATGAAATGCTGCCCCCACCCAAAAAACAAAACCAAACACGTGACATGTATCAGTGTATCACAGAGCTCCACAGCATTAAAACTCACAGTAATGTGCAGTGTGTATGAGCGTATCACAGAGTTCCACATGTCCTTCATATATACAGCTCCTTTTGTTTTAACACAGCTCCTTTTATTTTAACACAGTTCCTTTTAACACAGCTCCTTTTGTTTTTAACACAGCCAACCCCCCTCTTCATTTTCATACATACTCACCACCTGTATATGTCTCGGGCAGCAGATACCATAGACTTCAGCATCGCGTGCAAAATGGAGACCTGTCCTCCCACTCCCCCCCACCCCACTTCCATTTGCAGTCTCTCAGTCAATGGGCAGTGGCTGGTCCTCCTCTCCGACTCCTTTCAACACGAGTCCAGTCCACCCACGACTCAGATCCGGTCGGTCAGGGGTCTCAGGCAGCTGCTCACACACTTTGTTGTCTGTCACAGACAGTGACCTCCTCACTCGCGCTCGTCCTCACCACGTCCTGTCTGTCCTCTCGACTCCGACCTCACCCACGGCCTAACCACAACAGCGTGTGTGCGTGCGCTGCCCGTCCTGGGAGGAGGAAGTGTGACGTCGTTTCTCTCTTCTCCGCTTCCTCGGCCACGCCGCCGCCCGCACACCAATGGACGCATGCATGCCTAGCATGCGTGTGGGCGGGTGCGGCCAGCGGCGGCGCCAGCGCACAGTAGCAACGCGCCGGCCGCCTGCCACACCACATAAGTTGCTGCTGTTGCCGCCGCCGCGCTGCCGCACTGACTGAAAAATAGTGCACACCGGGAATTTGGGGAGAATAAACCAAATAGAAGATGGTGGCTGGGAGCAAAATTTCCGGCCTTTCAAATCTGCCGCCTGGAGCAAGCGCTCTGCGCTGCTCCATCGTCGGGCCAGCCCTGACAGACCCTGTGACCTTCAGGGAAGTATGGATATTGGCCTCGTGCCCACAGGCTAGGGCAGATCAGGGGAAGACAATTGGGCATTGCCACACTTTGTGTTATAGTTTTATTGTATATGCTGTTTCCTGTTAAGATCTTTTTTGTTTAGAGATGTCTATTGTGCTGCCGATTTGATAGTCTCTCATGGGTCTGGCTAACCTGATTAGTGTTAAGTGTGTTCCTGTGGGAGTATGTTAGTGAGATGGCCCAAAGTCAGATTGTCTGAGCACATTTTCCCCCAAGTAATTAAATTGATATGTTAAAATGTGTTACCTGCAGATTGTTCATGTGTTTGTTCTAACTGTTTATCTGAGGTATCTGATCTGATAGAGAATGGCCTCAATCTCTAATCTATTGTTCTCCTGTCCTCAGTGTCCTGGACTGTGCCTTTAATCTTCACTTCTAATTTCTTATCAGGGAGTGACCTTGGGTCACATTTATTGTCCAATGTAGTAAGAGTTATATGTTAATGAAGTGAGCCGCCTTTCGGTAAATGGTAAAACACGTTTTTTTTCCCAAAGACATATCTAAATCCCAATTTACACCTCTGTAACATCTTTGGTTTTTGAGATATAAGTATCCTATGTAAAATATTCACCCCTCCCTTTTTTCACTCCCCTTAACTGGATTTTCGGTAAGTGGTAAAACATGTGTTATTTTTATTTTTCACAAAGATTGTAAATACCAATTTTCATGAGTGTAACATATTTGGTGTTTGAAATATAGGTATACTGATAAAAGTATACACACCTCTTTTTCACCCACCTTAACTTGACTTTCGGTAAATGGTAAAACACATGTTTTTTTATTTTTCACGAAACTTGTAAATATCAATTTTTACGCCTGTAACATCTTCTGTTTTTGAGATATAGGTATCCTGTTTAAAATATTCACCCCCCATTTTCACTCCCTTTTAGGTGGAATTTCCAAAAATCCTTCCGTAGTGGGTGCCTATGTCATAAAAACAATGTACCTTCAAAATTACACGTTCCTAGGTTAAAAGGTTTGAGCTGGGCGTTGATGAATCAGTCAGGACTTTTCCTTTTATATATATAGATTCCCCATATTAAAGGAGTTGAGGCCATAAATAGGTGTCTAGAAGAAGATGGGTCATCACCTTTTGACCAAATCAAATTCATAACTGACAATATTGTATACATATTTGGTCAGCGCAAATTCAATTGCCTTCAGAGTTCGGATGTCTCTCGGAAATAAACAATCCACATATGGGTATATACTGTATAAAAAAGCAAAAATAAACATATAATGGTGCAGTATATCAAATCTCAGCAATGAGTTAAATAACATATGTTTGTTCCACTCACAAATCTAGAGCCCTAGCAATGGCTCGGAGTGGATCATCGCATCTGTGAAATTTCTATAACCACTTCAAGGTATCCCACATGGAATGGCAGCAGCAGTATGATGTAGGAGAGAGAAGATGAAAAAAACTCCTTGTGTAGATCCAGATATTAAATGGATATAGGATCTTTTGACAATTTCGAACTTACCCTTGGTGGAGCCTCCAAAGCTCTAGGGTAGACGTATATGGATTTTTTAGGTCTGGCAAATCCAAAACAGCCACCATAGGAACTGGGAATTGATCTCTTTTAAAAAATTTATTTAAAACATAATAAAAGTGTAAATAAAATACAATCAAGTATCCAGGATGCGTTTCGCCGCTACTGGATACTGGATACTTGATTGTACTTTATTTACACTTTTTTTTGCTTTTTTTATATATATCCATATGTGGATTGTATATTTCCGAGAGACATCCGAACTCTGAAGGCAATTGAATTTGCACTGACCAGATATGTATACAATATTGTCTTTCTTTGGTTAAGGGGAAACCACTATCAGTCTGGTCTAGCATTGGGGTACTGGTGGTGGTACATATTGTGGGCGCTTACCATTTCCTTTAATGCCTTTTCTCAGATATAGTAAATTCATAACTGATTCTATTTTATTTATACCGCAGCATAATTATTTTGGTAGATATACTCCAATTCTTTCTTTGCATATATGTTATTGGTCGCTTGAAGGAGGAAGTGTTTTAGGAGTATTCAGATATTCTTCACATGGGAGTGCATGTTTTTATATTTTAATAATGCTATATTATCCCAATGGATTTCTCACACCCCTCAATCCTTTCACAAGGTATAGGATCCACATTAAGACCCCTGTCTTCCAAGTGTCCAACTTATATATCCTGTCATGGAGCTGATGTAACGCTCCATGCTTCAAACCCCAAGAGACTTTATGTTCATTTATATCGTGCGATTTTAGATATATTTTACATCGTTTGGTTTTAGTTTAAATTAGTTTAGTGTAAAATGGCATAGCTTTGGTTTTAAATATACTTATATTCCTGTAGGTAAATGTGTTTCTGTATAGCCAGTAAACAAGCTTTACTGCTGTGTAATTTATGCAACAGGGCTTTTCCCTTTATCAGTGTTTGTCTTTAATCTGATGTGTTAGAACAATGGATTATACAAATGTTGTGTGAGCTGAAGGCTAAAACAAGGAAAGAATGTTTATTGTAAATAACTGACATAATGTAATTAGTATATTGGTAGGACGAGGTGCGTCATTTTATGCAAATTATGACTGTTGGACTTCAGCATAAATGGTGGCGTTTTGCTCATTAAAAAGTCAGAGAACTCTCAGAGTGAGACAGAGAGAGAATCCTGTTGGAACATACAGCCGCGTCTGGTGTTTCATTCAGCGATGCTACACTACACTATCACCCTCAGAAGGTACTGAGCGGCCTTCTGGAAATTCCTAACGGCTCCAGGGCAGAGGAACAGAAGCAGGCAGGTCAAGCTGCTCGAGGCACTGAGGACAGCGCTCCCAGTAGCCGGGCTGACCGCAACGAAGGGGTGTCTGGAGAGTCAGGACAGGCGGAAGAGAACGGTTCCATCACATTGGTGGCAAGCGGTGTGGATAGAGGCTCTCTAACACCAATACACCCCGAGATGACAAACTATACAGCCTGCAAGCAGGACACCCTGAAGGACCTGCTGGAAAGCCATGGAAGGAACGAATATTGAAGAAAGGGTCAAAGGCACAAGTTTGGTGCAACCAGGAGCGAGATGGAAACGCTCAAGGCGGTAAAAAGACGCCTCAAGCAATATGGTCCAAACCCTAGCCTGGACCTGTTCCAGAGCGTTTGGAATGAGGTCTGTTTATTGCAGAAAGGGGAAGCTGTGCAGGACCAGGAAGATTTTAACCCTCTGCATGTGGAATACAGTAAATACAAGGTCCCAGGCTGGATGGAGCCAGGGGACATTTGTGGCCAGGAGGAGAACTGGCTGGCAACTACACCACACACCCAGAGGGTGTCTACAGACTTGGATTGGCAGAGACCAGGGATTTTGGAAGCATCGGCTTCTGCCAACGCCGAGACCCAAACAAAATATGCCTCTGCACCAACCGTGACCGTCAACCCACCCTCAAGTAAGTCTAAAAAGAAGCGGAGGGGTGGACGGGTGAAAGAAATGGAGGTGGAGCTGGACAGCGAATGCAAATGTTGTGACCCGCTTAGAAGAGAGGTAGAGACCTTGAAAGGGCAACTAGACTTTGCAACCCAGAGCGAGAAAGAGACTGGCCTGCAATTGCACCGGCTACAGGATGAGCTGCGAGATGTCACGGTGAAGAGAAATGGTCGCTGCATGGAAGTATGAGAACAGTCAATCAGTATACGAAAATTGTCATCCCAGCTGCAGGTCTGTGAGGACTGTAACATCGACCTACACACGGAGCTCAGTGGTGCTCAGGCGCAGATAGCGGAGCTGGAGCGCAGCTCCCGTGTAGTGATTGAGCAGCTGGAGGACGAACGGCGAACCAGAGCGGCTCTACAGACAGAAATTACCACATTTAAAACTCGTCTGGAGCGTTGTGAGCAGGAGTTGGAGCAGACACAGCTCTCCCGGGATACTTTTCAGGCACGGGCCTATGAGCAGCAAGAGGAAATACAGCTGCTCCAGAACCAACTCCAGCTGTGCCAACACCAGCTACTGGAAGCAGACGCAGCTCGGAAGGAGAGCCTCGCTCAAACTAAGGCAGGCGAGATGGAGGTGAGCCGTCTGACACACCAACTAGGTGTATTGGAGCAGGAGCACCAGGGCACTGTTAGCCACCTGCAGGCTGAGCTCGCAGGGACATGAGCACAGTGCCAACAGCTCCAAGATGAGTTGTCCCTGGCACAAGCTGCCAGAACCCATGTGCCCACCTCGGAGGAGAGCAGCACAACAGGGAGTCAAGTCATTGCCCCTGTTATATTTTGCATAGAGGAGCAATTGTACCCAGTGTTGCTGGAGGTGGATGCTGTGCTGGCATCAGAGTGTGCTTTGTCCCCAACGAAGATGGAGACCACCCAGCACTCCACCCCTGTGACCCAAGGTGCTACAAGAGAGGGGACCACTTCTTACCTGCCTAGAAGACCAGCAGAATCGGTGAGTGACTACCCTGAGAGACTACCAAATTCCTGGTCCCAGGGAGAGTTGCGCCCTTTTGGGATTGCGGGGATTGCCGTGGGCTGGGCCCCTGCTAAATGTTCGGGAGGGGGGCATCACCCGAAGGAGAGACTGGGGACTGGGACTGCTGACTGTGTCTTGGTCCTGGGTCTGCAGAGGTGCCCTGGAGACAGAAATATGTTGGGGGGAATTCCAGTGTGCCCGCTAGCAAACGTTTTGTGTCTGTGGACTGTGGTGGCCTGTTGCCTGGCAGACACTACTGCGGTGAGTCCTTGGGAGCACTGGACAAGAGGGTTGGCTTGCCTCTTGCCAAGGGACTATGGACCAACAGCCTTCCAGCGACCGTCAGACCCCGCTGACTTTGCTTATGTGCCTGCAACCAAGGAACTTTGAAGATGGCACGGAGAGGGACAAGGTGAGAGGTCTCGTCAGTGGCAAGCGATCCATTGGGATCTAAGCTTGCCCTGCCATTCTGGAAGGGGGGACATATGTCATGGAGCTGATGTAACGCTCCATGCTTCAAACCCCAAGAGACTTTATGTTCATTTATATTGTGTGATTTTAGATATATTTTACATCGTTTGGTTTTAGTTTAAATTAGTTTAGTGTAAAATGGCATAGCTTTGGTTTTAAATATACTTATATTCCTGTAGGTAAATGTGTTTCTGTATAGCCAGTAAACAAGCTTTACTGCTGTGTAATTTATGCAACAGGGTTTTTCCCTTTATCAGTGTTTGTCGTTAATCTGATGTGTTAGAACAATGGATTATACAACTATTGTGTGAGCTGAAGGCTAAAGAATGTAAAGAATGTTTATTGTAAATAACTGACATAATGTAATTAGTATATTGGTAGCACGAGGTGCGTCATTTTATGCAAATTATGACTGTTAGACTTCAGCATAAATGGTGGCGTTTTGTTCATTAAAAAGTCAGAGAACTCTCAGACTGAGACAGAGAGAGAATCCTGTTGGAACATACAGCCGCGTCTGGTGTTTCATTCAGCGACGCTACACTACACTATCACCCTCAGAAGGTACCGAGCGGCCTTCTGGAAATTCCTAACAGCTCCAGGGCAGAGGAACAGAAGCAGGCAGGTCAAGCTGCTCGAGGCACTGAGGACAGTGCTCCCAGTAGCCGGGCTGACCGCAACGAAGGGGTGTCTGGAGAGTCAGGACAGGTAGAAGAGAACGGTTCCGTCACATTCACTATGTCTCCCTTCTAGCCAGAGCTTTCAAACTATACCCTTCCCTCAAATTCGTTTTGACCAGTCTATACCCATACATCTGAAATTACTCAAACTAAAATGAGAACAATTATCACAATGGCCCAGGATACTATGATAAAGTTTTCTCCATCTCTTATTCCCTAAACGCTCTAGTATCCTGGACCTAAATTCTCGAGTGGTCTGACAAACATATTGGGCCACACACAAAGGCTCTAAAAAAGGTAAATCACTCCTTTACTTGCACAATTTATAAACTGTTTAATATATAATTCCCTACCAGTAAAATTACTTTTAAAATGAAAGGGGTTATTCAAAAAGATCCGAAAAGTCACCGCACGTTCGCTGACCTTTTGTTCCCCGCACTTCGGGGCGATTCAGCGATTCTAGTTTGCTGACCCTGCGGTGTATTCAGCAAGCGCCACAGGGCCCCCCGTAGTGCAGGGACAACCCGCCGCAAACCCGAAGAACACCCGCAGAAACTGCCGCAAAAAATCCTGTCAAACACGCCGGAAAAACCCATGAGCCGCCGATCCCAGCGCAGAGCAGCTGCCGGAAAAAACGGAGAAGCAGACAAACGTGGTAAGAAAAAAACAAAAAACAGTAAGCTTGACAGTTTCAAAACTGAAACGCTGTTTGCAAAAAAACTACTGAACGAAAATGTCTGGAATTTACCTATAAGATCCTATGATTGATAATTAAAAGGTCTGTTAAAGAAAAAAGTAAATAAGATTTTTAAAAAAATTATCAAAACCAAATGTAGCCGATTTGGTGAACTGCCTGCTCTCTGAATAGCCGAATGACCCCGAAATGTGCGCTGAATTTCAGTGTCCGGTTACATTTTGGATCTCTCTGAATAACCCCTTAAGTCTTTTTAACCTGATGGACAAGTGCCTTACATTTTCCACACTTGTGGAAACCTACTGGTTTATCCAATTTAAAAATCTTTTTCTTACCAGCTTCCTCACCCAATGGTAATAAACTAGGGGCCAAAATATTCTTAAAATTCTGATTGTTCCTAAAGATAACTGCTAGTGATTTAGGAATATTTTTTATTAAAACTTCCTTCGTTAGTATGTCTTCCTTATACCCACTATGTGCACATCTCTCCATAATTTGTTTAGTTTGTCTGTTTTATTTAAACTTGGGCCTGAAAAACATCTTCTTCTTAATAATTCCACATTAGGCTAATAATCTGACTCTTTCGGATGTTCTTTAACCAGTTAATTGCATGCAAACTGAGCATATTGGCTGTGATGGCTTCTGTTTCCTTAAAAACAAGTCTTAAGGGGTTATTCAGAGAGCACCGAAATGTCGCTGACATTTTGGTGCTCTCTCATTCCCCGCACTTCAGGGAATCAAATTCCCCTACACTGTGGTGAATTCAGCATTCAATGCAGCGTCCGCGAAGTGCAGGGAAAAGAGGCCTAATGGATCCAAAAAAATTGCTGAAAATCTGCCGATAACCCCGCATATACGATCTGAAATATCAGAGCAATCTGAAATGCTGCAGAAAACCTGCTAAATGTGCCTGGCAATCCCCCAGCAAACACGACGAACACGTCCGAAAACAGCGCCGACCAGCCTCTAGAAAAAGCCAACAAACAGGGTATAAAAAAACAAAAACGAATAGAAACGCAAACAAACTACTGAATAAAAATGTCTGGAATTAACATCTAAGGTCCTATGAATAATAAAATGGTCTGTTACAGAAAAAAAACACTAAAAAATATCTATTTTGTTGCGGAAAATTGCATAAAGAGATCTTTAAAAAAAAACTTTTTGCTGCAAATTAAAAGAATAAACGTTTTAATACATATTGGATAAAAACGAGAATATGTTTAACATTGAAACCTATGGCATTCGCCTGATTAAACCTGCCGAATAAAAGCAACGACCAGCAGGGCATTTCACTGACATTTCACTGCTGTTCAGTGTTCTCTGAATAGATTAACCATTGCTTCTCTATGGGGACTTTCACTTCTGCCTAACAGCACTGCATTTCGCTGGCAATTCGCCCAAATTTAGTGAATTGCCTGCTTTTTGAAAAGCCAAATGGCCACGAAATAGCACTGTATGAGGAAATTCACCGTTCGATGCAATTTTGGGGCTAGTTCAGATCTCTCTCTCTAACCCCTATAGTCGCAATTTTCCCTTCTTTAATGTAAACCGTTAAATTAAAATAATGGGTCACTTCTCCCATTTTAAACCTTCAGATAATTTAAAACTCATTTTGTATCAAGTGCTGCACTCCCTCAGTGCTTCTCCAGAAGTGACATCCTGCCGGCTCCCTGCAAGCTGCAGCATGTCATGTGACAGTAATGCTAAAAAAAAAAAAATCACTGTAACTGAGTATCTATGTTTTAGTATATCTTCTAGTGTTGTAATTTATTAACCCTTTCGCTGCGGAGGACGCGTTCAGCGCGTCCACCCGCAGGTAACGTTCCTTGCGGTGGACGCACTGAGCGCGTCCTCCCTTCCGGCCGATCGCTGGCCCCCCCGCCCCTTGATGTCAGCCCAGCACCCGGAACCGCCGCCGGCCTAATTAGGTGTCATCGCGGCGGCGCGATGACACCTAATTCAGGCGCCCCCCGCATGTGCAGAGGAGGCGCCTGAAAGGGAGGGGGGGAGGTCCTTCGGACCTCTCTCCCTCCCGATCGCCGGCATTGCGGGGGTTAATCCAGGCACCATTTGGAAGGGCACAGCCTGCCCTTCCTAACGGTACCTGGAATTAACCCCATGGGGGCTGGATCACGAATCGGCGCTGAAAAGCGCCGGTTCGTGATCCTTTCCCGGAGCTGGCCAACATCTTGGATGTCGGCCAAGCTTCCGGGAATGCCCCTGAGGCCTGGCGTCATCGTGCATAGCACGATGACCCCAGTCCTGGAGTTAACCCCTAACTGCCACCAATGGTGGAGATGGGGGGTTCCAATGAACCCCCTATCTCCCAATCCGTGGCAGTTAGGGGTTAATGTTTGATATTGTTGGATCGGCCAGAGCATGGCCGTTCCAACAATACAAAACTTGACTATGAAAAAGTTTTTAAAAATAATTAAAAATAAAAATAAAAAAATATTTAAAAAAAATAATTATAAAAAAAATAAACAAGTTTTTTTTTCTTTTTTTTGGTTCGTTAATGCAGCAATATTGTTCCCATTTCAATTATAATGTGAACAATGATGCTGCACTAACGATTTTTGTATGCGGTGCGTTTGTTAAAAATCGTGTAATTTTCCCCAAAAAAAAATGTAACGAGACCCCATCTCTAATTTTTTTAACAAGCGCACCCCATACAAAATATAACCGCAATTGCTCGCATGTTAAAATGTGGAAAAAAAACACTTTACACATTGTAAATTATTGAAAATTCATATTTTATTGCATTTTTTGTTATAATATACAGACAGGTCATGACGTATACATATAAGAATGACATATTATGAATCTGCCGAGTCTGACAGAAAGAACGATATATAATATGTCTGGGTCATATACTAAAATAAGCCTTCAAAACACGTTTAAACATGATGAGCAAAATCGGTAAAAATGACCTCAGCACAGAGGCGGGAAATGCCTCAGCAGCGAAAGGGTTAAAAATACAAATACAATTTTATAATGGATGACACAATCCAATAAAATAGTCTTCTAATAGTATATACATTATTTTATCAATGGTAATGATAATTTGTGTCACAATCAGTTTATTTTCTGTGTGCTAACCGTCCTGCTTTTCTACTGCATCTTTTGAATATAACCCAATTAGGTTTCTTAATTACCCAAGCAATTACACAATGTTTGAAGTAATTACATTGATGGATTGCTCAAAAATGTAGTACTTCATTTATAATATACATTTTTAATGAGAACTTTCCAAGACTATCAGTTTCCAAGATATGAATCAATGCTTACACTGCTGAAACAGTTACAAGAGCAGAGAATGAGATGACTGCAGTGATATTGATGATTAGATATACACTTCAGCAAAGGAAGAGAAATATTACAGTACGTCTAAAACAAAGCAAAAGTCCTAAACGTAATATTAGAACTTACAATGTAATTTAATTCAAATATTTGTCTCTAGTACAAATAAATTGATAATCTTTGTAGCACAAATACTAGCTATAGATTATTATTATCATCATCATTTATATAGCGCCAACAGTTTCCACAGTGCTTTACAATAAGATATAGATACAGTATGATAATTTGCAGACTTGCGCACAGATGTTTTTTTCGTTTCGTTTCAGATTTTATTTTTCGTTTTGGATCATTTCGTTCCGTTTTTCTGTTTTTGTTTTGGGTCGTTTGATATTTTACAGTGATTTGTTAATTCATTTAGATTCGTTAATTCGGACGGATGATTTTTGTTTTCGGGTCCATTCGCTTTTACTACTGTTAATTTCGAATTTCGGGTTGATTCATTGAATACTATCAGGGTTATTCAAAGAGAGCCGATCTGGCCCCAAAATGTATCCGGACACTGAAATTCAGCGTACGGCTACATTTCCTGGCCATTCGGCTATTCAGAGAGCAGGCAGTTCGCCAAATGTTGGCAAATTGCCTGCATGTATGGTGCCTGTTCGAGGGCAGTGAATTCCCCCATAGAGAAGCAATGCTTTGTCTATTCAGAGAACACAAAAGAGCAGGGAAAAGTTGCCGAAATGCCCTGCTATTCAGTGGTTCCATTCGGCAGGTTTATTCAGGTGAATCCAATGAGCTTCAATGTTAAAAATGTTCCCGTTTTAATTTAATATCTAATAAACTGTTTATTATTATATTCTGCAGTAAAAAGTCTCTTTATTTTTAGATTTTTTTTAGGATCTTTTTGGCAAACTTTTTTCTCGTTTTTTTTTACACATCGACTTTTCTTTTCCTGCAACAGACCTTTTTACTATCATTCATTGGATCTTATATGTAAATTCCAGACATTTTCGTTTAGTAGTTTTTTGCAAACAGCATTCAAATTTTCAAACTTTCAAGCGTACTGTTTTTTTTTTCACCTCGTTCATCATCGTGTTGTCTTTTTCTGGTGGCTGCTCTGCGCTGTGATCGGTGGCTAGTCGGTTTTCTCTAGCCTGTTCAGCGTGGTTAATCCAGCTGTTTCTGCAGTTTTCGGTGAGTGTTCGGTGTGATTACGGAGAGTTTTCCCTGCACTACGGGTGGCCCTGTGGTGCTTGCTGAATACACCATAGGGTCGGCGAACTAGGATCGCTAAATCACCCCGAAGTGTGGAGAACGAAAAGTCACCGTACGAGCGTCGACTTTTCGAATCTCTTTGGATAACCCTGTATGTTTCAGCACCATAGATAGGGCTCTGGTGCTATCTATGGTGCCAAAACACAGTATTCATTGCCGAAAACACAGCCGGACTGAAAGAAAACAATACAGCTGCGTTCAGCAAAGAAAAAAAGCCTTGGTTCTTTAAAATAAATTAGAAAACATAAAATTAAACCAAAAAAATCCCGAAAAATGCCTAAAAAATAAATAAACTTTTTGCTGCAAGGGAAAAAAATAAACGGTTGAATAAATATTTTATAAAAACTTGGAATATTTTTTACATTGAAATTTATGGGATTATTTTATACGGCTGGTATTTTATTGTAGTACCGCCTGTATTTTGTTTTGTACGGCTGGTATTTATATTAAATGCCTAATAAATCTTAAAAAATAAGTAAATAAAAAGACTCTTTGCTGCAAATGAAAAGAATAAACGTAAACGGTTGAAGAAATATTTAATAAAAACTTGGATTATTTTCCAATGAAATCTATAGGATTTGCCTGATTAGATCTGTTGAATGAACCACTGAAAATCAGTGTTAGAATCTAGGGTTAGAAATTAGGGTTAGGCAAAAAACCCAGGCTGAAGCGCTCGCCAAACATACTGGGGAAAAAATTCTTCTTGACCCCAGAATGGTGGTCAGATTTCTCCTTGGATCAAGCTGCTTTTACCCACATATTAAATATTATAACCCTAAATATTATGTTTTGCAAGAAATGTTCACTATATAGACAAGCCCGTTTGTATATCGCTTACATTATGATGAGTATGTGGAGGCATAACAAGCATTGTACTCATAAAGATTAATAATATTATAACTGTCAGTGAAGGAGTAAACATTTGACAAATCATCATGACATGTACAGTGCATAATATTAATTTAATAATATCCAGTGTTTATATTATTTTTGAACCTAACATGTGAACTGTGATATAGCCACTACAGAGACCTTTTGAGCTTTTGCAGCTTTTGCTTTTTGATCCCAGCAACCGTCTGGAGACCAGAATGTCCAAATTAAATAAAGTATAAACCAAATTCTTCTCCAACTGGTGTCTAACTAAACAGTAGGTTCTCTTAATACCAATACAACATTGTTAAAGTCACCACCCACTATTCTGCAGGACGCCTTATGAAGATGAAGAAGAGGGAGGAGTGCTTTGTAAAAGTTAAGATTCATTATGTTTGATGCTTATATATCGAGCAGCTGAAGTGGCTCATAATTAATAGTGAGATTCAAGAGAGTAAAGTGACCCTCAGGATCGTTTATCTCCTCCTTAATGGAATAGGAAAGTTCGATATTTTGTCACTCAGGTGACTATTTCAGCTGCTGCAAACTTTCTCATTCTCTCTGAGCTTTATTGCGCCCTCAGGATCCTGGGAAGTACTGTAGTCACACACGCTAGTTGTATGAAAGACACAAAGGGGGTTATTCAGAGAGATCCGAAATGTGGCCGATATGTAACTGGACACTGAATTTCAGCGAACAGGGACATTTCGGGGCCATTCGGCTATTCAGAGAAGTCCATGCGCCTCGTTTGGTTAGCCGATTTCATGTGGCCCATCCTTCTGCGCCTGGGGGTCATCCTGAGGCTGACCATAGAGGGGGGTTCTGTGACATCTTCAGCCCCTGCAGTGCTTCCTGGGGGGGGTCAGGGCGCCCGGCGGCATTGCTGGCTGGCCGGGTGTCAGGAGTTAGAGCTGGCCGATCGGCGTCTGAGGGGGCGGGGCTTGGTGTGGTGACGCGGAGCCGCCCGCCTTAAATGCAGAGCGCGAGGATCTGCTCGTCGCCCTGACGTGGAGTTATTCCCGCATCGCCAGCTGATCTCAGTTTACTGTCTCAGTGCAATCCATCGCGCAAGTGCGCACTTTCGATTTGTGACGGGGAGGAGGTGTGGGGAGAGGGCTATCTTTATGTACCCGTGCCAGTATTCGGTTTGGGGGCACATGCATGTGGGTGCCTCATTTTGGGGCTCGTGTGCGGCCCCCAACGAGGTGATAGTGTTTTTGTTCGGACCTCCGGATCCCTTCTGAGCCGTGAGTTCATTGCGCGTGCGCGTGCTTTCGATTCACGGCGGAAGGGAAGTACGAAGAAAAAAAGGGGAAATTTTTCGTTTCGTTTTTTAAAAGGATTTTCGTTTTGTTTCGTTTTCTAATAAAATAACGTTCGTTCTGTACAAAAATTCAGATACATTGTCTATTGAGGGACACACTCGTATTGATCATGTGAACAATACCCTCAGTGGAGATATTTGTGTTTTTGTATGTCATTTCCTCTTTTCAAATACTGAATTTGGATTGGGTAGAAGAAAAAGAAAGTCTCTTTCCTATTGGATATGCCAATTTTCCCGCCAAAAAGTGGAGGGGGATTGGCTAAGGGTAAATGAATATGGCTATTTAAACCAGTGTATGATTCATGTCAGACAGCAGCAAGCTGAGGAAGCCTTTTGATACATTATCTATCTTGGCGAAACGCTTTATGTTTTTGTTTTTATTTGTTATTAAATATTTTATTCATTTAAAAACAATTTTAATGTTTTCATTTACCCTATACTCTTTGGAGTTTTTTATGGGCCCCTTCGAGTGGACTCTTTGGATTCAGTAACCTCTGGATAATCGGGATATCTACCCTCGCCAGGAGAACCAATCCTTTTTAAGAGGGGCACTTGGGTGGCCAGTGAACGACCCTAAAAACGACTGACCCAGAACCAGGAGGGTTCCACTTCATGTGAGTGAGATCTATTTATCTATCCTTGCCACTAAGTGATATATGGGTCGCACTATGAGGTCTCCTTTTCTCTTCATTTGAGGGATACTCTGAAGAGGATTACGAAAAGTTTTGAAATCCATCATATTCAAGAAGGACATTGTTATCACTACACTACCCCTGTTTTGTATTCATATGTTGATGGTTGAGTAACAAGGACCATTTAAGTGTTTCAGCGATTTTCCATATATATCCGATCAGCGCTACATTTTGATTGTTTTCAGTGTATATTGCCTAGTTGCCTATTCTGTTTAAATGAGGACCCTGCTTGTGATTGACCTGGACTGCCTGCTTGACGATTCTTACTCTAATCCCATATATGTGTGTATGTTGAACTTTGTATACACAGAGTGTATGTTCAGATCATACCGCATGGTCTCTGATTGTGGGTCTGTCCTGCAGGTAGCTGTGTCCATCAACCTCTCATGTTACCTGTCTGGTACTAAGTCTATGTACAGATCATATCGCATAGTTTCAGATTGTGGTTCTGCCCTGCAGGTTGCTGAATCCATCTACCCCTCGTGTTGCCGGTCTGTTACTAAGTCATTAGACACATCATACCGCATTGTTACTGATTGTGGGTCTGCCCTGCAGTTTGCTGAATTCATTGTACATTCCTCCAACGTTACTGAGAACAAGTATGTGGGAGACCTCTCTGTTGTCAACCCTGCCTGTATGATTACCCTCTCTGGTGCCAACTCGGAACATACATTTGACCAGGTTTTTTGTTAAACCAAGTTATGTTTATATCTTACTAAGCTACCTCTGTCTGTGTATAGTTAACTTGCCTTCACTCAGCAGACACTTGGTCACAAAATCATTTGCTGCTGAATGGTATCTAGTATGCTATATCACCTCCCTGGCTGGGAGTGCTAGGTGTGGCAGTTCTAATTGCTATAAAGTCAAGTCTCTGAGAAATCTGTCCATTAAGATCCAAACCACGCTGAACTGGGGTGAGCGCCATTGCGAATATGGCACAATGGTTCGTCTATTCAGAGAACACCGAACAGCTGAGGAATGTCAGTGAAGTGCCCTGACGTTCGGTGGTTTAATTTGACAGGTTTATTCAGGCGAATCCCATAGGCTTCAATGTTAAAAATATTCCAGTTTTAATTCAATCTCTAATAAACCGTTTATCATTTTATTCTGCAGTAAAAAGTCTCTTTATTTTTAGAATTTTTTAGGATCTTTTAGGCATTTTTGGGGATTTTTTTGTTTAAAAAAAATTCAGTTTTTTTTTTGGAATCTTTTTTTCATTCTTCTGTAACAGACCTTTTTATTATAATTCATTGGATCTTAAATGTAAATTACAGACATTTTCGTAGTACTTTTTTCAAACAGCGTTTCAAATTTCAAACTTTCAAGCAAACAGTTTGTTCTTTTTTTCACCCTGCTCGTCTGCGTGTCGGCTTTGTCCGGCAGCTGCTCTGCGCTGTGATCGGTGGCTGCTCGGATTTTTCCGGCGTGTTCGGCTTGGTTTTTGCGGCGGTTTCTGCGGGTTTTTGGTGATTGTTCGGTGAGTGTTCTGCGGGTTTGCGGCGAGTATTCCCTGCACTACGGGGGCCCTGCGGTGCTTGCTGAATACACCGCAGGGTCAGCGAACTAAGAATCGCCCCGAAGTGCAGGGAACGAGAAGTCACCGAACGTGCGGTTAGTTTTCGGATCTCTCTGAATAACCCTGACAGACTCAATTTGCGGTTACTTCACAGTCCTTTAAAAGAGCAGTTTGTTTATTCCTGGTTATATATTTTTCAGAGAATAAGATGCAGACCAATCAAAATCAGTCTGAATTACATACTTATTTAGAAATGCTGAAATTTACGGTTTCAAACTTAACATACAATTCTCAAAAGACAATTTAACACATATAATAAAATATATTTTGTTTAAACTGCATGACCATTGAAGGAGTAACGTTCCAACCTTGGGACGTCTCCTTTCAATAGTCCCGGGAACAGGTAAATATTTATATCTATTCATAAGATATTCTTATCTTTAGACAGAAAAGTAAGAAATAAACACATATTTTTGCTATGAAAGATTTTGCAGAGTGAGGCAGGTATCTTTAACCCTTTCAGCATTTATGACTGATAATGGAAGTACCCCGTTTCTTCTGAGAGTAAGTGGACAATGTTTGAAAACCCACCCATGGCGTTTTGAGGACTTGTGTCGGGAAGATCCAGTGTGTCTCCTGGAGGAAAACAAATCGTGTGAGGTAATAAAGAACTTTTTTCCATTTTATGGGGGACATTAAGCCCCTCCTCCGCATGCCATAAAACAAGTTTATATTTAACGAGTGAAGAACGGGGCCCCAGTGATCTCAACCCAGGGCTTTGATGGGGGTTAGTTTCCCGCAATCGGGTGCGGGAGCCTTGCTGTCTAAGGCCTTCGGACCTCCGGGCCAGGATAGAGTGCGGCAAGTACGCAGGTCCCTCAAGCGGTGCGTAACCCAGCGCTGATTGTCTCGGAATTTGCCAACTATTATAGCTCCCTTTACAATCTCAAACTTGACTTGGCCATTCCACCACACTGCTCGGCAGAAATATCCACCTTCTTAGCAGAAGCGCATTTACCGACATTACTTCCCCATCAGCAAGCTGACTTGCCGGCCCCTTTCTCTGAGGAGGACGTCTATAAAGCGATCCGAGCTCTCCCGAAAAGTAAAGTGCCGGGCCCTGATGGATTATCTAACCTTTATTATCAAAGCTTCGCCTCACTTCTGGTCCCTACCCTGACTGCCTTATTTAATAACATCAAAACCACTGGCCAAGTTCCCCCAGAGATGCTCATGGCTACCGTAATCACACTCCCTAAACCGGGCAAGCCCCCCACTCATTGCGTGAATTTTCATCCCATCTCCCAACTAAATGTTGATATTAAACTTTATGCAAAATTACTGGCTTTGCGCGTCGCGCCCTTGCTCCCTAAATTGATTCACCCAGATCAGACAGGATTTGTGCAGGGGAGGCAAACATGTGACAATACACGTCGCTTGCTTGATATGATAGACCTAGCTAATCGTTCTGGGACCCCAGGGCTCCTATTGTCTTTAGATGCAGAAAAAGCGTTTGATCGCATGCACTGGGGTTTCAAGCGTCAAACGTTGGAGGCCTTTCAATTTCCCGCCTTGTTTATCCAAAGTGTTATGGCTCTGTATTCTACCCCCTTGGCAAAGGTGTTGAGTATGGGATTTTCATCCCCGACTTTTCCAATCACTAACGGCACTCGTCAAGGCTGCCCTTTATCTCCGCTAATTTTTGTCTTGGCTTTGGAACCATTGGCATCTCATATTAGATTGACTCCACTTATATCAGGTTTACCTACACCGGCAGGCGAGCAGAAGCTCGCTCTGTTCGCAGATGATATTCTCCTATACTTATCTACCCCAGAAACCTCCCTACCTCCTCTTCTAAATTTACTTGAAAAATATGGTCGGCTATCCTACTATAAAAATAATGTTGGTAAGACTCAGGCCCTCCCTTTGCATATTCCTGGTCCCTCGCTAGTTGTCCTTAAAACTCAATACTCCTTTGATTGGCATTCGGAATCTATCAAATACATAGGCATTTTCCTAACGAAAAATAGGAGCTCCATAGTTAAGCATAATTTTCTCCCTCTCCTGCAATCTATTGAAAGACAACTGCAATCGTGGCACACGGTGGAACTGTCCTGGTTAGGCCGCATGGCCTCCTTAAAAATGTCAATCCTTCCGCAAATCCTTTATTATTTTCACAATGTCCCGATTTTTCTCCCAGCACATATCCTCCTACGTATGCAGAAACTGCTGTTTGCCCATATCTGGAAACGCAAGCCCCCTAGAGTTTCGGCTACTATGATCACAACCCCCGAGAGAGATGGGTGGCCTTGGCTTCCCTGACCTGTTGAGATATTATAGAGCTTCCCTATTAGCCCAACTACTAGCTGCGCTGCACGCTTCAGAACCTCCCTTTTGGCTGCACCTGGAAAATGCTGTTATCACCCCCAATTCTGTTCATGACTTCATGTGGTATGACCCTCTCCCTAGAAGTAAACTGGAAGGGATACTTCCCTCCTCTTATCTCTCGGTCTTGACCTGGCGTCACTGGGGCAGACCGTTACTAAAACCATTTCTGCTGCTCAGTTTTGCACCTCTTAGCTTTTTAAGTAAATTGTCTCCTGACCTATGCCTTGCCTCTTGGATGCTTCAGGGAGTGACCCTTGTCCAAAACCTTCTCACTTCAACCTCTATTAAACCATTCCCAGACTTGGTTCAAGAATTTGGTATTCCCCTAACCGAACTCTTTACCTACCTTCGTATTAAACATATATTGTTAACTCACAGGGTCGGGGCGATTCCAGTCAAGGATACTACAGCTTTCCACAGACTATGCTTGGGTAAAAAAAGCCTAATGAAACCACTGTCTCTATGTTACCGAAGCTTAGTGTCTCCTCGTAAGGAACATAAATTGCCATATATGTAGAGATGGGAAAAGGACTTACATTTATCATTTTCGCGAGAGGACTGGTATTATGCCACGTCATCGATATACCGACTATCTAAAAGCACTGGCATGAGAGAAGCACATCTTAAGTTATTGTACCGCTGGTATCTTACTCCTGCACCATATCTCCAAGGGGACTGATGTATGCTGGCGTTGTTCAGCAGACAAAGGTTCTTTGCTTCATATTTTTTGGTCTTGCCCGAAAATCGGCCCTTACTGGGCTGACATTCGTTGCCTGATCAAATTATGTACCTCGTTAGATATTCCTCTCCAACCAGAAACTTACCTATTACATTTTATCCCCACTAACATTCAAATACCACCCAGAGGGCTGATATCTGCAATACTAGGGGTTGCCAAATTAGTGTTGGCTAGTCACTAGAGGTCTGCCTCTACCCCCTCACTCTCAGAAGTCCTGAACCGTTTAGATAGTATATGTAAATATGAGGAAATGTTCGCTTCGGCCCATAACACCCTTCCACCATATCGGGCTACCTGGGATGGTTGGGTATCCCACAGATCCTCCAAGAGAGTCTCTTAAAATCTCTTTAAGCCTTTCGAACCGTACTCTTTATTTTTTTGTTTTTTTTTTCCCTTCTTTTTCCTTTATGCTTACTTTATTACTGTATTTGCTATTTGCCGTTTACTATAGAATGTAAAATGTACTGTATAAAGTTGATGAACACCCACCTGCACTTATGTGACTTATATTGTTGAAAGGTCCTGCGTGGCCTCTGTTGTCATTACTAGATCTTTGTATTTAAACTTCTGATGGTACTTAATAAAAACTTTATATTGAAGAAAAAAAAAGAAAAGTACGCAGGTCCATGAGAAACAGGGTGTCACTGCTTGATGCAATCAAAACAACAGAGCTGAGTAAGGATAGATGCAGAGGGTGGGGAGAGAGGATGGTAGGGCTGACGATCTGCTGAGGTATGTTATAATGTGCACTTATTGATCCGTCCGCCTCCCTGAAGATCTTTTGTAATTTTTTTATACCCAATTTTTTAAGGCTGGCGTCAGACGAACGCAGTGATCACGTCCGTGTTGCCGCACAGTTTAACATCCGCCATAGCATAGAATCATGAGCAATAGAGACCCACACATGAAGTACCTGCGCACCGAACTGCACACGCACAACGTATGTGGCAAACGAACGCAAGTTAGGCAAGAACGTAAAACCGCTAGACGGACGCACAGAGTGTGCCACGTTCACGTAGCATTCTGTGTGAGTGATGAGATGTCAGACGCAGCGCATTTGCGACGTCCAGCACCTTGACGCACAAAATGGCTTTCCATATCCTTTTCAAATTTCCCATAGTTCCCTTTTTTTTCTACATCCGTCAAGAAAAACGGATCGTGTGGTGTCTACAGTATCTTCCATCAGTACGTCTGTCCGTTATGCAGGGTGCGCTCTGACTCCGTTCGGCTGACATTAGCCTAAAAGCTTTTTTTTTTTTTTAGGGAACTTTTTTATTATTCAGATACATTTTAACCACTTCTATGCGGAGGACGCGCTCAGCGCGTCCTCCGCATGGCTGCTGGTGTGCGGAGGACGCGCTGAGCGCGTCCTCCCTTTGGGGTCAGCGTTCGGCCGGGTTCCGGCCGATCGCTGGCCCCCCGGTGCGGGCTGACATCCTCGATGTCAGCCCAGCATCTGGAACCGCCGCCGGTGAAATTAGGTGTCATCGCGGCAGCGCGATGACACCTAATTCAGGCGCCCCCCCCGCATGTGCGGAGGAGGCGCCTGAAAGGGAGGGGGGAGGTCCTTCGGACCTCTCTCCCTCCCGATCGGCGGTGTTGCGGGGTTAACCCAGGCACCATTTGGAAGGGCACAGCCTGCCCTTCCAAATGGTGCCTGGCATTAACCCCTGGGGAGCTGGATCGCGAATCGGCGCTGAAAAGCGCCGGTTCGTGATCCTTTCCCGGAGCTGGCCGACATCTTGGATGTCGGCCAAGCCTCCGGGAACTCCTCCTGAGGACTGGCGTCATCGTGCATAGCACGATGACGCCAGTCCTAGAGTTAACCCCTAACTGCCACCAACGGTGGAGATAGGGAGTTCCAATGAACTCCCTATCTCCCGATCCGTGGCAGCTAGGGGTTAAAGGTTGGTATGGTTGGATCGGCCAGAGCATGGCCGTTTCAACAATACCAAACACTACTATGAAAAAAGTTTTTTAAAAAAAAAAAATTAAAAATAAAAATAAGAATATATTTTAAAAAAAATATAAAAAAAAATAAACATTTTTTTTTTCTTTTTTTTGGTTCGTTAATGCAGCAATATTGTTCCCGTTTCAATTATAATGTGAACAATGATGCTGCACTAACGATTTTTGTATGCGGTGCGTTTGTTAAAAATCGTGTAATTTTCCCCAAAAAAAAATGTAACGAGACCCCATCTCTAATTTTTTTAACAAGCGCACCCCATACAAAATATAACCGCAATTGCTTGCATGTTAAAATGTGAAAAAAAACACTTTACACGTTGTAAATTATTGAAAATACATATTTTATTGCATTTGTTGTTATAATATACAGACATGACATAACGTATACATATAATAATGACATATTATGAATCTACCGAGTCTGACGGAAAGAACGATATATAATATGTCTGGGTCATATACTAAAATAAGCCTTCAAAACACGTTTAAACATGATGAGCAAAACTGGTAAAAATGACCTCAGCACAGAGGTGTGAAAAGTCTCAGCAGCGAAAGGGTTAATGCATTTTTATTGGTTGAAACACCTATTATAAGAATACCAGAGTTCTGTGTTTTTTTTTCCTGCAGTTCAGATGTCTTCGCCGGTGTCCATCCTCAGCACACTTCAGTAACCCTGCAGTGAATAGTGAATTGGTGCGCCAAAATTTCAGTGCTTTTTGTACAACCCCTTAAGTGACTGAACCTGAATGAACCCCACTCTTGGAAGGCTGTGCAGGGACTTCTGATTGAAAGTCTTCAAAGTGAAGGGAATAACCTCCACTTTGAAGGTTGTCACAGCACTTGATGCATTGGAAAAATGGGGGGGGGGAGTGTTGCAGACGCCATCCAGAAGGCCAGCAAACAGATGTAAATACCCTGTAAAACCAGGAAAGAAAGAAAAGAGACAATATGGATGTTTTCTCTAACAGCAGCCTCATGGTTATCTTCATTACACGTGTATGGTTTTCAATTGCTTTTAAAACAATACAATTTTCATTCTAAATGACCAAGCAACATGTCTTAATTTCCACTATATATCTAACTTTTCATGTGAATCAGTCTCACAAACTTTACATCCTTATATATGCAATGTGCTATAGCGATTCCTTTTCCTTCTGCACATAAGGGGATGTCATACATGCCAAGACATATAACAATTTCTCTTATAGAAGGTATTAATGCACCGGAGATTATCTGCATAAAAAGTATGTTTAAATGTACATAACTGACTCTGCATCAGACAATCCTGCTATTACCTTTACACATGGACTTTACAGCGATATTAAAACAAATCACTTTTGTTTCTTAGACAAACTTAGCTTTTACAATCTGAATATTAATTAACTTAATCTAAATTTAACATTTTACCCCAATAAATACTGCATTACTACATTTATTAAAGAGTAACTGGAGCCTGCAACATCATAGTGATTACCTTAAGAATACCTTATTTACTCTCATCTGACTTCTTGCACAGTCAATACAGCTGTATATAACATATTTATTATGCATTTTAAATGTTATGGGAGTTATTTTTCACTTTAGGCTTACCTGTAAAACCAGGAAAGAAAGAAGAGAGACAATATGGATGCTTTCTCTAACAGCAGCCTCATGGTTATGAGGTGAAAGCATTGCCACACCCATAATCTCCCACAATCCTTCAGGATCATCAGACCCTGTGTTACACACTGTCACGTTCCCACGTTCCAAACCTGTCTTCCCGCCCTCTGTATTTGTATTTTGTGTTTTTTCCCTTGTGTTTCTGTTGCTGCCAATTCCTGGGTGGCCTCCCAGGTGTTAATTGGTGTTCTGTGTGCTGATCACCTGTTGACCCTTGCCTTGATTTCCCCTGCCTATATTAGAGCAATGTACCTGTAGTACATTGCTGGGTCATTTTGCTTTGCCCGGTCTCCTTGCATCCTGTATCCTGAGAGCTCCTTGCTGTGTTCCTGATATCCTCCGTTTGTTCATCCTTGTTCAGTTTTTGCCTCTGTTATTTCTGTTCCAGTTTATGTCAGTTCCTTCTGTGTATTTAGTTCTGTCATTTTCTGTATTTTGGTTTGCTGTTTATGTTCCATTCTGATTCCCCGGTTACTGATTTTTGGCTTGGCTGACTTCCCTTCTGGTTCCTATTCCTATATGCTGTATGACGTACTCTCTCTGGTTATGACCTTTGGCTTTCCTCTATATGACTACTCTATATAGTATATTCCTTGTCTGTACCGTTTCCAGGAAACCCTGTCATCTGTATACAACAAAAGACTCTGTACGGCTTCAAGGTAATACTTTCCTTTAGATTAGATCCGGCTATCCTAAAGACCGGCCTTTCAGTGCAGGGAATCTTTGGTATTGCCATACAGAGGTCTTTTGTTAACCCTGTGTTGCTTTCATCTGTCCTTGCCGTTTACAGTGCATCTCTGCCCATAGGGGCTTCTCTCAGGAACCTGGTCCTCACCTTGCTGCGAGTTATATTCTTAGGGATATATATACAGACTGACCACTTCCAAGGATCGGAGGGCAAGGATCGGGTGGTGCGTGCCTGGTGGTACTGCCACCGTAACATAATGACCCAGCCTTTACATAAGCCCGCAGAGATGTGTACTGTGTTGGAAACCTTATTGCATATGTTTGAGGAATTTGTGGTTCACCTCAAAGGGTTACTGAGCCTGTGTCTAGACTCTGGCAATCAGGTCTCATTTGAAAGCAGGGTTCGTGGTCCTCTTTCTCCTGATGAAAAGAACAGAAGACGTGAGTACAATCTCTGTTTCTATTGTGCCAGCTCGTTGCACTTTTTGTCTGGCTGTCCCCTCAAGCCGGTGCATCCTGGGGCTGGAGTGCCGGTGCACTTCAAGACTTGTGGTGGGTCTGTGCGCCCTGATACTGGCCGAGTGCCAACTGTGCCCATGTCCCACAGTAAGGCCGCTAAAGCCAGTCCACGCATGAGATCCACTGGCGCCAGTTACAGCTGGGAATCAGAGGGTGCCAGACCACGTAGGGGGTCTGACGGCGCCAGACCTAGCTGGGAATCGGATATTGCCAAACCACGTAGGGGATCTGATGGTACCAGACCCCACTTTGAGTTCAGACCTCCTGAGAAATCCAGGTCTGAGAAAGAGGCACTTGCGTCTATGAAGGATGAATCCTTTTTGGCCACAAGGCCAGAGGATGAAGTACCCATGGAGGTTATGTCGCTCATGGCATCCGATAATAAACCTCAGACTTATGTAGATACCTCTGATGGCTGTAGGGTTTTAAAGACACAACTGACTGGTTCTGAGCAGCGACTGACAGCCAAAAGACAGTCCCTACGTATTGTTACTGGTTGTATTACATGTAGAGCCGCAACCCCAGTGCCAATTGGCAGTATGCCAGTCCTGTTTCCGTCTGGCAATGAGAAGCCAGTCCGGTTTCCGTCTGGCAATGAGAAGCCAGTCCTGTCTCCGTCTGGCAATGAGAAGCCAGTCCTGTCTCCGTCTGGCAATGAGAAGCCAGTCCTGTCTCCGTCTGGCAATGAGAAGCCAGTCCTGTCTCCGTCTGGCAATGAGAAGCCAGTCCTGTCTCCGTCTGGCAATGAGAAGCCAGTCCTGTCTCCGTCTGGCAATGGGAAGTCAGTCCTGTCTCCGTCTGGCAATGGGAAGCCAGTCCTGTCTCCGTCTGGCAATGGGCAGCCAGTCCTGTCTCCGTCTGGCAATGGGCAGCCAGTCCTGTCTCCGTCTGGCAATGGGCAGCCAGTCCTGTCTCCGTCTGGCAATGGGCAGCCAGTCCTGTCTCCGTCTGGCAATGGGCAGCCAGTCCTGTCTCCGTCTGGCAATGGGCAAGCCAGTCCTGTCTCCGTCTGGCAATGCGCAGCCAGTCTGTCTCCGTCTGGCAATGCGGCAGCCAGTCTGTCTCCCCGTCTGGCAATGCGCAGCCAATGTTGCCTGATCCTGCACGATGCCAGTCAAATCCATGGCAAGCTGTGTGTCAGTGCAGAGCAGCCAAGCTGTGTGTCAGCGGTGCCAGTCCCGAGCTGTGTGCCAGTCCCAAGCTGTGTGTCAGCGGTGCCAGAAACCCAGTCAAGCTGTGTGTCAGCGGTGCCAGTCCCAAGCTGTGTGCCAGTATCAAGCTGTGTGTCAGCAGTGCCAGTCCCAAGCTGGGTGTCAGCAGTGCCAGTCCCAAGCTGGGTGTCAGCGGTTCCAGAAACCCAGTCAAGCTGTGTGTCAGCAGTGCCAGAGCTACATTGCAACACCACTGTACCCATGCCCCACAGAGAGTCCGAGGTTTCCAAATCTCAGGGTAAGGCACAGGTAGGCGAGCCTACTCCCACTGTTGCCGTGTCGGGTGGGGAGGTCACCAGTTCTAGATCTCGTTCAAGGAGAAGACGGGAAAAGGTGTCTAACCCTAGTCCCACTGATTCTATGTCCAGTCTAATTGATGCCAAGATCCCCCTACCCCGTCATGTCCCTGAGGGCTATGTGCAGTCACCCTTTGGACTGGTGTTCACGAAGGACCACTGGGTTGCCATTCAAAGGAACCCTCATAGACGGGGGCGTCTTGTGGAGGAGGATGACGACTCTGAGTGGGACCTCAAAGGACTTTGGTGACTGGTGTTCGTGATCTGGTTTCCTGATTCTGTCTGTCGTGTTTGTTGTTTTAGGTGCCCTGAGGTCACCTTTTTTGGAGGGGGCTACTGTCACGTTCCCACGTTCCAAACCTGTCTTCCCGCCCTCTGTATTTGTATTTTGTGTTTTTTCCCTTGTGTTTCTGTTGCTGCCAATTCCTGGGTGGCCTCCCAGGGGTTAATTGGTGTTCTGTGTGCTGCTCACCTGTTGACCCTTGCCTTGATTTCCCCTGCCTATATTAGAGCAATGTACCTATAGTACATTGCTGGGTCATTTTGCTTTGCCCGGTCTCCTTGCATCCTGTATCCTGAGAGCTCCTTGCTGTGTTCCTGATATCCTCCGTTTGTTCATCCTTGTTCAGTTTTTGCCTCTGTTATTTCTGTTCCAGTTTATGTCAGTTCCTTCTGTGTATTTAGTTCTGTCATTTTCTGTATTTTGGTTTGCTGTTTATGTTCCATTCTGATTCCCCGGTTACCGATTTTTGGCTTGGCTGACTTCCCTTCTGGTTCCTATTCCTATATGCTGTATGACGTACTCTCTCTGGTTATGACCTTTGGCTTTCCTCTATATGACTACTCTATATAGTATATTCCTTGTCTGTACCGTTTCCAGGAAACCCTGTCATCTGTATACAACAAAAGACTCTGTACGGCTTCAAGGTAATACTTTCCTTTAGATTAGATCCGGCTATCCTAAAGACCGGCCTTTCAGTGCAGGGAATCTTTGGTATTGCCGTACAGAGGTCTTTTGTTAACCCTGTGTTGCTTTCATCTGTCCTTGCCGTTTACAGTGCATCTCTGCCCATAGGGGCTTCTCTCAGGAACCTGGTCCTCACCTTGCTGCGAGTTATATTCTTAGGGATATATATACAGACTGACCACTTCCAAGGATCGGAGGGCAAGGATCGGGTGGTGCGTGCCTGGTGGTACTGCCACCGTAACACACAATTAGGCTGGTGTCAGACGAGCGCAGTTTGTACGGACTGTGCATCCGTGCAGTACGGACGCACTTTCTGACGGAAGACACAGTAGTGGCCACACAGTCCGTTGTTTTCACTGACGCTATTTTTGACTGATGTAGCAGGGAAAATAAATTAAACTGCAAAACCATTTTGTCCGTCAAAAATTCTGGATGCACAAATGCAGTCCGTCTGACCTCGTTCATCACTCACACACAAAGCTATGCGGATGTTGCAGACGTGGCGCACTCTGCACGTCCGTTCTAGCGGTTTTACGTTCTTGCCTAACCTGCGTCCGTTTGCTGCGTCCGTTGTGCTTCAGCACTTCTGTGCGGACGTACTTCGTGTGTGTGTGGGTCTCTATTGATCATAATTGTATGCTACCACGGACGTTAAAATGTGCGGCAACACGGACGTGATCAGTCCTCTGTTATAGGACCAATACTATTCAATTTATTTATAAATGACCTTGAGATAGGCATTGAAAGTCATGTATCAGTGTTTGCAGATGACACAAAGCTAGGAAAAGTAATACAATGTGAGCAGGATGTTACTTCGCTGCAGAGGGATTTAGATAGATTGGGGGACTGGGCACTTAAATGGCAGATGAAATTTAATCTAGATAAATGCAAAGTTATGCACTTTGGAGTGAAGAACACACAAGCAATTTATACCCTAAATGGTACGGAGTTAGGGAAATCCAAGCAGGAGAAGGATTTGGGAATAATCATAGACTTCAAACTAAGTAACAATGTGCAATGTCAAACAGCAGCCGCCAAGGCCAGCAAAGTACTGGCATGCATTAAAAGGGGAGTTCACTCACGGGATGAAAACATAATCTTGCCTCTGTATAAATCAATGGTCAGGCCGCACCTTGAATATGCCGTGCAATTTTGGGCACCTGTCTTAAAAAAAGATATTATATCGCTAGAAAAAGTGCAGAGACGGGCAACTAAATTAATAAGGGGGATGGAAGGGTTAAGTTACGAGGAAAGACTAACAAGCTTAAACCTGTTTAGTTTAGAGAAAAGGCGCCTTAGAGGGGATCTGATAACCTTATATAAATATATACGGGGCCATTATCAACCATTGTCTGATAACCTATTCATTAACAGGACTATACATAGGACAAGGGGTCATCCATTTAGACTGGAAGAAAGAAAATTTAGCTTAAAGCATAGGAAGGGTTATTTTACGGTGAGAACAATAAAGCTGTGGAATTCTCTGCCTGTTGAGGTGGTTGGGTCAGAGTCTGTACAGACTTTTAAAAAACGACTGGATGACTTTCTGCAGACACAGAATATTAAGGGTTATAATATTTAATATGTGGGTAAAAGCTTCTTGATCCAAGGAGAAATCTGACTGCCATTCTGGGGTCAAGAAGGAATTTTTTCCCAGTATGTTGCATATTTCAGACTGGGTTTTTTGCCTTCTTTTGGATCAACAGCAGTAGGTTATGTGGGAGAGGCTGAACCCGATGGACGCATGTCTTTTTTCAGCCTATATAACTATGTAACTATGTAGTGCGCTCGTATGACACGGGCCTAAGAGTCCCCTGTTTCTGCATCAGAGAACTGCTTCACAATAAGAGTCCCCTGTTTCTAGCTACATTCTCCTTGTAACTAATTACAAGCACCATATAAACCATATAGCAGATTTAAACACATCTTTTTCAATGTCACCATTAACCTATTCACTGCTGAGGCATTTCATCGCTGTGTGCTGAGCTAATTTTTACCGCTTTCACTCATCATGTTTAAACGCGATTTGAAGCAAAATTTTATTATACGACCCAGACATATTATATATTGTTCTTTCTGCAGACTCGGCAGATTCATAATATATAATTTTTATATGTATACGTCATGTCCTGCCTGTATATCATAACAAAAAATGGAATAAAATTACAATGTTTAATCATCTGCAGCGTGTAAATTGTTTTTTTTTTCACCTTTTATCACATGAACATTTGTGGTTATATTTTCTATGGGGTGCGCTTGTACAAAAAAAATTTGAAATGGGGACTTGTTACATTTTTGGGGGGAATTACGTGATTTTAGCAAAAGCACCCCATAGAAAAAATCATTAGTGCAGCATCATTGTTCACATTATAATTGAAATGTGAACAATATTGCTGCATTAATAAAAACAACACACAAAAAAACATGTTTTTTTATTTTTTATCTATTTATTTATTTTACTTTATACCTGGTCATGTTGGGTATCATTTGAAAGGCCATGCTCAGGCCTTTCGAATGACACCCTCTATGACCCCCTAGCTGCCACGGTTCAAAGGAACCCCCTATCTCCATCAGGGGATTTCCCGCGGGCAGCTAGGTGTTCCCTGGCTACCTGACGTCATCACGCTATGCGCGATGACGTCGGGCAGCGAGGGGGGACCCGGGGGTGGAGCCGCCATCCAAGATAGTGGCCCCCACTGGAGCTAGGCCACACTTCGGCGCCACAAGGCGCTGAAGTGCGACCCGGTGCCTAAGGGGTTAAAGCCAGGCACCGCTTTGTGGCACTGCTCCTTCCCGATCGGGAGGGAGACGGATCCGAACAGATCCACCTCCCTTCCAGGCGATCGCCGGCATTGCCGGGGGGTTTCGTCTGGAAATGAGGTCATCTCGCATGACGCGATGACGTCATTTACATCACGAGGAGCTTAACTTCAGCGTCTGAGGACGCTGAAGTCAGAGCGCCGCGGGACCCCGGACAGAGAGGTGAGTATCTCCGCCGGGGCTCCCGCAAAGCAGATGACGTGTGGGGCACATCCTCTGCATATAGCGGGCGTCATTGAGGACGTGTCCCACACGTCATCCGCAGCGTAAGGGTTAAACATGAAGATTACATACTTTATACAATTGTGCACATACATCCTATGTGTCACAGGAACATCATCTTGCTATGGCCATTTAAATTATCTTAAATGGTCATGGTGGCTTTTGTGTTTGTTTAAGACAATATATGGTGTGAAATGTAGCCCAAAATAAGGAATGAATTCATAAAATTCTCAGCCGTTATCGGTTACAAAAGTGCACATAATGTTCATTAGGCTGTTGACGGAAACCATAAATAATTTACTACATTACATTTGTCCCAGATTCTCCATGTATCTCTATGTGGGCAAGATGGGAGTCACCAGCGATGCAAGAAGAAAATCAAAAGGCACTATCAGGTCTATACACTAAAAGGGATTGTTCCGAAAGAGCCGAAATTGCACGTTTTTATTCGGCAGGATTAATCAGGCGAACCCCTTAGGTTTAAATGTTAAAAATATTCCCGTTTTTATCCAATATCTATTAAACCGTTTATTCTTTTAATTTGCAGCAAAAATTACCTATTTTTTTAGGATTTTTTAGGCATTTTCAGATTTTTTTTAACTCCATATTAGCTAGGCGATTTTACCAGTGTCTGTTCGAAAATACCCACTGCTGTTTTTACATTTCTGTGCTGTTTGTGTTTAGCTCTAATTTTCCTCTTACTCATTTAAAAAATTATGAAATATGATGAAAAACAAAACGGAAAGCACACTTTTTCGAACTTCTACAATCGCCAAAAAAGACCGACTAAATAGTTTCTAAATTTTGTCCTGAGTTTATAAATACCCAATATTTACATGTTTTAGCTTTTTAACCCATTCACTGCTGAGCTAACCCATTCACAATAAACTCTGTATGCTGAGCTCATTTTGATTGAATAACCCTGTATGAGCATAAAACAAAGAGCTCCGAATTGATGGCGAAAGGTAACCGAACTCTAAAAATCAGCGTTCGGTTACCTGTCCTGGCCATTCGGCTATTCAGAGAGCAGGCAATTCGCCAAATGTTAATCCAGATGTTTTTGCGGGTTCCGGTGTGCATTTGCCTGGGTTTTGCGGTGAGTGTTCCGCAGGTTTTCGGCGGCTTTTCCCTGCACTACGATGGCCCTGTGGTGCTTGCTGAATACACCGCAGGGTCGCCGAAATGAGATCGCCAAATCGTACCGAATTGAAGAGAACAAAAAGTCAACAAACATGCGGTGGCTTTTCGATTCTGTTTGAATAACCCTGATTGTGTTTATACTTGATTTGAAGTCCTATTTTATTATACCCCATTTCAGGGCTCTCTGAATAACCGCTTAAAAAGGTGAAACTAAGGAGAATTGGCAGGACAAGCAGGGTTATTCAGAGAGAGGGGAAAACCAGGAGAATGACTGGAGAAGTGAAAATTCTAGGTCAAAATAGCCAAACCAGAAAAATTCTCCCATTTATAATACTTGCCAAATCGGCTAGGTCTAGATTGTTCACTCTCCTGGAAATTTTCCTGCTTTTCACCTCTCTCTGAATAACCCTTAAGAGAAGAATCTAGACCAAATAACTGATTTGGAAAGTGAGATAAATGGGAGAATTTTTCTGGTTTGGCTATTTTGACCAAGAATTTTAATTTCTCCAAAAGTTCTCCAGAGTTTCACCATTCTCTGAATAAACCCGCTAGAATTTTAACTTCTCCTGCCAGTTCACCTTTAGTGAATAGACCGGTTTGTATCACAAGGCAGCAACATATTAGCGAATCACTAATGGCTGTAACTCCCACAAAAATTATGACTGCAGTCAGTGCCTGCAATAAACATTGTACCCGCAACTAGAAGCGAGAGTTGAGATTACAGTTCAAATGAGTTTATGGATAGAAACCACCGTTGGTTTGCTGTATGTTTAATTCACTTAAATGTTCTTGCAGACATTTAGTTTTGTCACTATAATATAGCGAACAAAAATAGGTCTATGAGAGCAATGTAATAGTAAAATAAAATTATCTTTATAAAAAAGCAGGATGATCGTAATTAACAATTGTTCAAAAATGAATTTATTTCCACATATACTGTATATAGGACTACATAGCCATATAAAACAACAACGTTTGTTTTATCATTATCTATATATCATTTTAATTAACTATTAGGACATCCAAACATTAGCATTTAAAGAAATTAAATATATTAAAATTTATTATCGTAAATTTGTTGGAACATTTTTGCAAACATTAATAAGAGATATCTCATGCACATATATTTGCAATTTATGTTTTTCCTGTTTCATCTTTCTTTTTTAAATGATTTAATTTCTCTAATCTCTAAATAGGCTTAAATGTGTTTTATAAATAAAATGCTTGATTTAGATACATAATGCCAGTTAAATATATGCATTTTAAATGATAAAAAATGTATGAAATTCATGCCCAGAATTAGGTTCAACTAAAATGTTTTCCAAATCCATAACTCATGATGTGGCACTTTTCATTAAGTGTGACTTGAAGATATGCTAATAGCTGTATATTCATCACTGTAAATAAGTCTGACTTCTCTTGTCCCATTTTTTTAAAATGTATTTAAGCAGGGAACCTTGTTAATGAACATCTGTTCTTTCTGTGGGGGGGGGGGTTACATTCTAAAGTCCACTAAAAGCTTATACATTTTTCTTTCTTTGCCATCTGTGCCAAGATTATGTGACAAATTGTTTCTAAGCAGTCATAACAACATTATTGTATATGCCAGATAATAGTCTTAAATATCTATCTTTCCTTCCCTGCACTTCAGGGAATCAAATTCCTTGACCCTGTGGTGATCTCAGCATACACCACAGGGTCCCCGAAGTGTGGGGAAAATCCACCGAACACATCAGAAAAACCACCGCATTGAATGAAAAAACGGCTGCAAAACCGCCAAAAAAGCCTGAACGCATCCGAAAAAAGCAGACGATATGCTAAACAGAGTGCTAAAAAACTAAAAAACTAAAAAAATGCTAAAAAAAAGCATCCAGGTGCTGGACGAACGCGGTAAAAAAAACCCCAAAAAAACCCCACCATTGCCACTTTTATAAGCTGTTTGCAAATAAATACTATACGAAAATGCCTGGAATTAATATATTGTCAGGGTGGCACCAGGTGGAAGCCAAGGTGGGACCCATTGTTATAATTATATCCCAAGCGCTGGGGAGAGCAGGTGAAAGAGGCACAGGACACTTATATGCTGGTAATAAGGCTCGGATCAGAGGAGAGCAGTGTTCACGTCCGTGTTGCCACACATTTTATCGTCCATGGTAGCATATAATTATGACCAATAGAGACCCACACACGAAGTACATCCGCACAGAAATGCGGACGCACAATGGATGCAGCAAACGGACGCAAGTTAGGCAAGAATGTAAAACCGCTAGGACGGATGTGCAGAGTGCGCACGTCCGCAACGTCCGCATAGCTTTGTGTGTGAGTAATGGAACGTAGTCAGACGGACTGCAATTTTGCCGTCCAGCATTTTTGACAGACAAAATGGTTTTTCATCTTAATTTTATTTCCCATCAACATCAGTCAAAAAAAACATCAGTCACAAAAATGGACCGTGTGGCCACTACCTTGTCGTCAGTCAGAAAGTACATCCGTTGTGCACGGTCGCACAGTCCGCACAGAATGCATTTGTCTGACCCTAGCCTTAAAGTATATTCTGGATACACAGCAGCAAATCTGGATACACAGTGGTAGTCTGGATACAGAGCATTAGCCTGGATACACGGATAAAGTCTCTAGGCACAAAGGATAGTGGGCTATATAGTGTCCACTGCAAGCAGGCCTCACTGAGCAGGAACCAGAAGCTCTTAGCAAAGATACCTTGATAGTAGTATTGATGGTGGATGAAGCTGTAACACTTGTAGCCACAGGTAAATACAGAAGCACAGAGGATGGTGGGTTATGTAGACAAACAAGGAGAGGCAGCTCACAGGTCCTCTACACATAATCAGGAAGGGAAAAAAATGAGAGAGCAAGGAGAGGAGGGTGTGACCACAATATATAGCTTAATTAGGATGATTGGGGGATGCAGCCAGCCAGGGGAAACTCTTGGACAGAGGCAGACAAGGACTGGGAAGGAGGAAAAGGTGGTCAGGACTAAAAGGTGCCAGGTGGAAATAACAGGTCTGCCAGCAAACTCCAGGGCTGGGGCATGACATATATAAGGTCTATGAATAATAATAAAAAGGTCTGTTACAGAAAAAAAAGGTATTTAAAAAAAATCTCACCAAAAAAATCCCAAAAAATGCCTTAACCCCTTAGGGACCTTGGACGTACCATGTACGTCATGGCCGCGGGTCTCTTTTAGACCCGCTGACGTACATGGTACGTCCTGCGGTCTTTTGAGCGCTGGAAGCGATCGGATCGCTTCCAGCAGCTCAAACGTCATTGCAGGCTGCCTGGGAGTCCAATGCAATGGCGGTTACAAGTGCTGGGGCACCTTGTGATCGCTCCCCGGGAGCGATCAACATCCGGTTTTACCGGAGAGGTGCCCGGCACTTCTAGAGAGCGCTGGAAGCGATCGGATCGCTTCCAGCTGCTCTGTGTATATTGCAGGGATGCCTCGACATCGAGGCATCCTTGCAATATGCTTACCTGCCGCCGGTCCATCCGTGATCGCTCCCCCTGAGCAATCACTTCCGGTAGCGGCAGGAAGTACTGAGAGCCACGAGGTATTGTGGCACTCAGTACATAATAGATCACATGAGTGATCAGGTGCTCTGCTGGGTGCCTCGAGGGATCAAGGCACCCAGCAGAGTAAAAAAAAGTGTAAAAAAAGAAAAAAAAAGTTAAATAAAAATAAATAAAAAGGTATAAAATAAAATAAACTGACAGCCAAGATGGCGCTGCCCTTCTAAGGGCAGGGTCATCTTGGGGCTGAGTGGGATGTTCCTAGCCTGCCTCATCAGAGAGGCAGGCTAGCAACATCCAATCAAAAGTTATAAAAAATCAAAATAAAATTTCTAATTTGTCAGGTCAGGTCAATATTTTGTAAATATTGGCTCTGACCTCTGTGATTCTCCCTCCCTCTCCTCACTTGTGTTTTGGTGAGCGAGAGAGAGAGATCAGATTTGACAGGTTAGAGAGTTTAGGTAGATTTAGTGAGATTAGAAAAATTGAGGCAGATTTAGAGAGATTTTAGGGAGATTTAGAAGAATTGAGGCAGGTTTAGAGTGATTTAGAGAGATTTAGGTGTTTATTTGTATTTTCTTGTGAAACCCAACAGTTCTTCTAAGAACCAATAATCCGCTTATATATATAATAATTATAAAATTTTATAATCTATTATATATAATGTCTGAGAGGGTGTACAGTGCCGAGGAGGCATATGCCATCCTGGCGTCAGAATCTGAGGCATCTGCGTCAGACTCAGACCCTGATTTTGACCCCGCTAACTGCTCAGAGACGTCGCTAGATACATTATCTACGCTGACTGATGTATCTAGTGATGTTTCTGATGCAGATCCTGGGTCACCACCTGCCAGCAGGAGACGCACAGCTCCAGCTGAGGAGTGGGTAGTGCCTCATCGCCAGAGGCCAGATATCCCTCCTTTCACGGCAAATCCTGGCATCAATATTGATGTTGCAGGATTTACCGCCACACAGCTTTTGCAGGTGTTTATGGGGGATGATTTGTTGGGCCACATTGTTGCCCAATCAAATCTGTATGCCCATCAGCATTGTGCTGCGAAGCCAGACTCCTACTTGGCAAGGCAGCAATGGACCCCGCTAGATGTGCCAGAATTTCTGAAATTCTGGGCACTTACTATGCTGATGGGCATCATAAAGAAGCCCTCAATTCGCTCCTACTGGAGCAGTAGCCCCATCTGCTCTACCCCCATTTACCCCCAATCAATGTCACGTAGAAGGTATGAAAACATTTTGCGTTTCATGCACTTCAGTGACAACAGCCTGTGCCCTCCTAGAGAGCATCCCAAGTTTGACAGGCTGTATAAAATCCGCCCCCTGATTACCCACTTCGCCGCCAGGTTTGCAGAGGCTTATACACCTGGAAGGAATATCTGCGTGGATGAATCCCTAATGAAATACAAGGGAAGGCTGGGATTCAAGCAGTATATTCCTTCCAAACGCTCCAGGTATGGAGTGAAGGTGTATAAGCTCTGTGACAGCGAGAGTGGGTATACTCAGGCCTTCCGGGTGTACGAGGGAAAGGATAGTAGCCTTGACCCTCCAGGTTGCCAGAACACATGGGAACCAGTGGCAAGATTGTGTGGGACCTACTTTTTCCCCTGATGAACAAAGGGTACCACTTGTATGTTGATAATTTTTATACGAGTGTCCCTTTGTTCAAGCTGCTGTATTGTTTTGATACAGCAGCATGCGGTACTGTTCGCAAGAACCACGTAGGTTTCCCAGCACAGCTTGTCCGCACCCGGTTAAAAAGGGGGGAGACCTCAGCTCTGCGCCAAAAGGAGCTGTTGGCGGTCAAGTACAGAGACAAGAAGGATATATACCTTCTATCCACCATCCACACTGAGAGGTCTGTGGAGGTCTCTGTACGTGGCAGAGCTGAGCGCATCAGGAAGCCAGTGTGCATCAAAGCCTATAACCGGCATATGGGTGGGGTTGATCTGGCAGATCAGCTGCTCCAGCCCTACCAGATTATGCGGAAGTCAAGGGCCTGGTACAAAAAGGTTGCAATTTACCTGATGCAAATTGCAACCCACAATGCCTTTTTGCTCTGCAAAAAGGCAAACCCCAGAGTGACGCTGTCCTTTTTACAGTTTCAGCTCCAGGTCATTTCGGGGTTTTTGTACCAGGATGCACCTGCTCCCCGGGCGGTGATGGGGGACAGAGTTGGGGCTACACATTTTATTTATAAAATCCCCCCTACTGAGGGCAAACAGAAACCACAAAAAAGATGCAGGGTGTGTTTCAAGAGGGGGCAGAGGAGAGACACCATCTTTTACTGCCCAGAATGCCCTGGACAACCCGGTCTTTGTCTTGGGGACTGTTTCAAGATATATCACACTGTGCGTGATCTGTGATTTTTTTTTTCCTTTCTATTTTTTCTCACACTCCAGTTAGTTAGTTCAGTTTATTTATTTTTTTCTTTTACTGCACCAGACTTTTACATTTTATTCGTACATTTTTATGTTCTACAATTGGTGCTGTATTTTGCCAAAATCTTTGCACACCTATGCATGGGGGGCATGGGTGTACTCAGGAGACCTTGCAGAAAACAACCTGGAGAGTTTTCATGCAGTAACAAACAACAGTGTCTCCTAAATCACAGTCCAAAACTACTGTGGGCGTAAAAATCTGAAAATTGAAAAATTACCGCCACACACCTTCTCAAATGTTTTGGGCTAAAACCGTTGCATCCATGGCATCAAAGCACTCCATATGCAATACCTTGGGGTGTCAACATAACAAATATAAACAATTTTCTGGCAATAATTCAAACTGGGGTATGCGGTAGACCCAAAACCAAAGATAGGCCTAGCTGAAGAAATAATCTCAATTTCAACTCCAATGACAAAGTCATAAAAATTGTATTTGAACCTTCCCAAATCCTGGCAAACCTATGCATGGGGGGCATGGGTGTACTCAGGAGACCTTGCAGAAAACAACCTGGAGAGTTTTCATGCAGTAACAAACAACAGTGTCTCCTAAATCACAGTCCAAAACTGATGTGGGTGTGAAAATGAAAAATGACCACCAAACAGTATCCAATTTGTTTGGAGCAAACGGTTGCATCCATGGCATAAAAACACTCCATTTACAATACGTTGGGGTGTTAGCTTACCAAATATATGCACGTTCATAAAATTGGGGTATGTAAAAAGGCCCTTAAAAAGAAGATAAGCAAAGAAGATACTGTATGTCAAATTAGAAAATTGACAAGCACATGTTAAAAGATTGGCGTAGCACCCCAAAAACAACAGAACAAATCTATATATGGGTGGTATCAATTTACTCAGAAGATGTTGCTGAACATATTTTGGGGTGTTTTTTGGCAGTAACCCATAACTGGATTTGACAATTCATGCCTAAAGTACAATGTGTGTGAAAAAATAACACAAAAAGTGACTACCTGAAAGTTTGACATAGAGCTAGTGCATGGAAAGTGTTAAAATACAACTCTTTGAAGCACCCTAGGGTGTGCCCTTTCTAAAAATATATGGTTTGATGGGGGTAAATTACTTTGGCCGGCTTCAAAAATGTCCCAAATAGGACATGGGTGCATGATGACGAAATGTGAAAATTCCAAGTTGGAAAACTGAAATGCGCACCCCCCAAATAAGGCCTATTAGCCCCCAAATAATCCGACATACCTATACATGGGTGGTATCAATTTACTCAGAAGATGTTGCTGAACATATTTTGGGGTGTTTTTTGGCAGTAACCCATAACTGGATTTGACAATTCATGCCTAAAGTACAATGTGTGTGAAAAAAATAACACAAAAAGTGACTACCTGAAAGTTTGAGATAGAGCTAGTGCATGGAAAGTGTTAAAATACAACTCTTTGAAGCACCCTAGGGTGTGCCCTTTCTAAAAATATATGGTTTGATGGGGTAAATTACTTTGGCCGGCTTCAAAAATGTCCCAAATAGGACATGGGTGCATGATGACGAAATGGGAAAATTCCAAGTTGGAAAACTGAAATGCGCACCCCCTAAATAAGGCCTATTAGCCCCCAAATAATCCAACATACCTATACATGGGTGGTATCAATTTACTCAGAAGATGTTGCTGAACATATTTTGGGGTGTTTTTTGGCAGTAACCCATAACTGGATTTGACAATTCATGCCTAAAGTACAATGTGTGTGAAAAAATAACACAAAAAGTGACTACCTGAAAGTTTGACATAGAGCTAGTGCATGGAAAGTGTTAAAATACAACTCTTTGAAGCACCCTAGGGTGTGCCCTTTCTAAAAATATATGGTTTGATGGGGGTAAATTACTTTGGCCGGCTTCAAAAATGTCCCAAATAGGACATGGGTGCATGATGACGAAATGTGAAAATTCCAAGTTGGAAAACTGAAATGTGCACCCCCCAAATAAGGCCTATTAGCCCCCAAATGACCCGACATACCTATACATGGGTGGTATCAATTTACTCAGAAGATGTTGCTGAACATATTTTGGGGTGCTTTTTGGCAGTAAACCTTAAAGTTCACAGTACATGTATTCTTAAATTGCGTTAAAAAAAAAAAAAAATCACCAAAACTTTTTTTTTTCTCAAACTTTGGCATAGATTTGTAGTAAAATGGTTTGCATGGAAAGAGTCAAAATACCCCAGGTTTAATACCTTGATTTGTGTACTTTAAAAAAATATGTATATGTGGAGGGTTATTCAGGAATTAGTGACAGATTTATTTTGATAAATTTAGAAACTACTAAGGAATTAAATTTTTTTGACGGTTGTTGATACATAAGAAATTTTGGGGGTCAAAGTTCGAAAAAGTGGTGTTTTTTCAATTTTTTTGTCATATTTCATAATGTTTTTTATAGTAAATTATATGAAATGATGAAAAAAATGGTATCTTTATAAAGTCCATTTAATGACAAGAACAACAGTGTAAAATATGTGTAGGTTGCATAAACGAGTAAGAGGAAAATTTGTCCTAAACACTAACAGCGCAGAAATGTAAAAACAGCAGCGGTCACTAAAGGACGGATTTGTGTAAAACCGCCCGGTCACTAAGGGGTTAAAAATCCTAAAAAATAAATAAAGTGACATTTTGCTGCAAATTAAAAGAATAAAAGGTTAATAGAGATTTAATAAAAACGGGAATATTTTTAACATTGAAACTTATGGGATTCGCCTGATTATACCTGCCGAATGAAACCACTAAACATCAGGGCATTTCACTGACATGTCCAGTGGCGGAAGTACCAGGGTCGCAGCGGTCGCAGTTGCGACCGGGCCCTGGCCTTCCGCCACTGGAGGGGGGCCCAGCGCCGCCACCAGATTCCGGCAAAAAGTGCCGGAATCTGTGACCGCGTGCTGGCCGTCCCTCTCCCTATACGAGCGGCCGCTGACATGCAGCTTGGCCGCTCACGTGGGAGAGAAACCACCTGACCAGCGCACGAGACCTCGCGCTGATCAGGTGGTTTCCGGTGAGCGGCCAAGCTGGATGTTTCCAGCGGCCGCTCGCCAAGGAAGGAGAAGACGCCGGAGAAGACGCCGGAGAAGACGCCGACAGAGCCTGCCCTGGGCCTGGGGCCCCCCCTGAGCAGGTAAGAGCTAGGCTGGGGGCAGTATATCCATGAGCTGGTGGGGCAGAGCTGGGGCAATATATCCATGAGCTGGGGGGGCAGAGCTGGGGCAGTATATCCATGAGCTGGGGGGGCAGAGCTGGGGCAGTATATCCATGAGCTGGGGGGGCAGAGCTTGGGCAGTATATCCATGAGCTGGTGGGGCAGAGCTGGGGCAATATATCCATGAGCTGGGGGTCAGAGCTGGGGCAATATATCCATGAGCTGGGGGTCAGAGCTGGGGCAGTATATCCATGAGCTGGGGGTCAGAGCTGGGGCAGTATATCCATGAGCTGGGGGTCAGAGCTGGGGCAATATATCCATGAGCTGGGGGTCAGAGCTGGGGCAGTATATCCATGAGCTGGGGGGCAGAGCTGGGGCAGTATATCCATGAGCTGGGGGGCAGAGCTGGGGCAGTATATCCATGAGCTGGGGGGCAGAGCTGGGGCAGTATATCCATGAGCTGGGGCAGTATATCCATGTGCTGGGGCAGTATATCCATGAGCTGGGGCAGCATATCCATGTGTTGGGGCAGTATATCCATGTGTTGGGGCAGTATTTCCATGAGCTGGGGGCAAATATATCCATGTGTGAGCTGGGGCAATATATCCATGTGTGGTCTTGGGGCAATATATGTCCATGTGAGCTGGGGGCAATACTATCTTTTTTATATTGCAGAAAAAAAAAAGGTAAAAATATGGATCTTTTTTGGGGGGGGTTGGGGGGTTGGGGGGGCCCTTCATGGATTCTTGCACCGGGGCCCTCAGGTTTCTAGTTACGCCACTGGACATGTCGGTGCTGTTTGGTGTTCTCTGAATAGATTTATCGTTGCTTCTCTATGTCTCTATGGCAGTGTTTCTCAAGTGGTGGGTCGTGACCTAAAAGTGGGTCGCGACCAGGGTCGGACTGGGTCGCGGGGCAAATGCCCCAGGCATCTCTAATGCCTGGGACCCGCTGATGCATCTTACCTGCGGCAGTGGGTCCCAGGTGGCGTGGCTACCTCTGAATGTTCCCAGGCGCCACCTGAGACTCACTGCATCAGGCAAGATACTCTGTAATGGCAAGGTGGGAAGGGGAAAGAATCTGTAATGGGAAGGTGTGGGGTGGGACTCAGTGACTGGTGGCACGCTCTGTACTCCCAAAATCAAGAGCCACTATGCACAATGCACATCTCAGTGAAGCAAAGTATATTTATATAGGCCAGCCTCCACTGGAGGCGTTTTTTGACTGGCTTGGACCAATGGTGCTTTCCCATTGGTCCAAGCTATTCCATTGCTCTTCAGTGTCTCTCTGAGGCACTGAAAAACGTAGGTTCAGGAAGTAGGCAGTGCCAGACGCGCGCTGCAGACTTCTCAATCTCTTGGCCAGCTTGAATTTATGCGATTAGCGTAGCGTTCAGCTACACAAATTGCATCGGCTCAGGGAGGGCAGGCTACTGTGAAGAAATAATGTGTGCAGCGGCAGAGACGGATGGCAGGGGAGCGCGGAGCAGATGAGTTTAAGTTTTTTAGAATATTTTATTATTTATTCAGTAGTAATTGAAATTAGAGTTGCTTTGTCTGCCATCACCCCAGACTTTGAGACACTTATTAAGAGCAAGAAGCACCCCAGTTTTCCCTGAAGTTCTAATTGATTTCATAGGTTTCACAGTTTATTTTTTGGGGTTTTTGCCTCAACAGCACTTTCGTTTTCACTAGTTCTAGGATTACTGCACTATCCTTTTTGGAAAGAATCCCTGTTTGTTTACAAAATTGTTTAAAAAGTGCATACATAGTAGAATATTGCGCACGTTGTTTTGTGAAATAAATTAGGTTTCAGAAATTCAATTAATTATTTTTGGGTCGCGACCTAATGACCAAGGACAATTGTGGGTCCTGAGGGTCCACAGGTTGGGAACCACTGCTCTATGGGATTTCCCATTTGTATTTTGCTGGCAAATCGCCAACATTTGTCTAACTGCTTCCTTTATGAGTAGTGAATGGCTTCACAATTGCACCGTACAAGGAAATTCACTATTTGGTGCAATCTCGGGGCCAGTTCAGCAGTCTTTGAATAACCATGTATGTGTTCAAAAGTTATAATTTTCAGCATGCAATAATAAGTGAAAATTCTAGGAGAAATTGATAGAGTTGACCAAAAAGCATAAAGCCACATAAGGCTATCATTTTGTCATTTTAGATGTAATTTGATGGGACATAGAATTTGAATCTGAAGGTAAACACATTTTTAAAATGAGTTTTTAGAAAATGTAATAATCTGAAGATACGCAGACCGTAGCGAGCATGGGATTGCACGCCTCATTTTTATCTCTTTTCTCATTGAGTTTATTCTGTTGATTTAGGCTAATGTCAGATGAACGCAGTCTGTGTGCACTCTGCGTGTGTACATAACGGACGTACGGACTGACGGAAGATACTGTAGACACCACACGGACACCACATGGACCGTTTTTTTTAACGGATGTAGAAAAAAAAGGGAAATATGGGAATAAAAATTAAAGGACAGGTACAGTCAGCCAGACCAAAAAACCTTCGGAGCATCAACATGATGGACGTCGCAAATTCACTGCGTCTGACGTCGCGTCATCATGCACACAGGCCTGCTACGTGGACGCAGTACACTCTGGGCGTCCGTCGTTGCGTTTTTACGCTAAATGGCATCCAGTGCCACCTGCGTGGTGCGTGTGCACTGCGGTGCGCACATACTTCATGTGTTGGTCTCTATTGATCACAAATCAATGCTATGACGGACATTAACCCTTTCGCTGCTGAGGCATTTCACGCCTCTGTGCTGGGCTCATTGTTACTGGTTTCGCTCATCATGTTTAACCGCATTTTGAAGCCTTATTTTAATATATGACCCAGACATATTATATATCGTTCTTTCCGGCAGACTCGGCAGATTCATAATATATCATTATTATATGTATACGTCATGTCCTGTCTGTATATTATAACAAAAAATGCAATAAAATTAGAATTTTCAATAATTTACAATGTGTGAAGTGTTTTTTTTTTCACATTTTAACATGCGAGCATTTGCGGTTATATTTTCTATGGGGTGCGCTTGTTAAAAAAATTAGAAATGGGGACTCGTTACATTTTGTTTTGGGGAAAATTTCGCGATTTTTAACAAACGCACCGCATACAAAAATCATTAGTGCAGCATCATTGTTCACATTATAATTGAAATGGGAACAATATTGCTGTATAAACAAAACAAACAAAAACTTTTTTTTTTATTAATATATTATTTTTGTTTATTATTATTTTTTTACTTTTACATGATCATGTTTGGTATCGTTGGAAAGGCCATGCTCTGGCCGATCCAGCAATATCAAACATTAACCCCTACATGCCACAGATCGGGAGATAGGGGGTTCATTGGAACCCCCTATCTCCACCATTGGTGGCAGTTAGGGGTTAACTCCAGGACTGGCGTCATCGTGCTATGCACGATGATGCCAGCCATCAGGAGGAATTCCCGGAAGCTTGGCCGACATCCAAGATGTCGGCCAGCTCTGGGAGAGGATCCGGCATCCAAGGGGTTAAAGGCAGGCACGGTTTGGAAGGGCAGGCTGTGCCCTTCCAAACCGTGCCTGCCTTCAGCTGCTGGAGCCCCACGATCGGGAGGGAGAGAGGTCCGAAGGAGCTCCACCCCTCCCTTTCAGGCACCTCCTCCGCACTCGCGGTGGGGGGCGCCTGAAATAGATGTCATCATGCCAGCGCGATGACATCTATTAGTCCCGCTGGGGTCCCCGAGTGCCGGGCTGATATCCAAGATGTCAGCCCACACCCGGGGGGGGCCAGCAATCAGCCGGAATCCCAGCTGATTGCTGCCTCCTGTGCATGGACGCGCTGAGCACGTCCATAGCACAGGGAAAGCACTAGGCAGGACGCAGCCAAGTGCTTAAACTGTGCGGCGACACGGACGTGATGACTGCGTTCGTCTGACGCTAGCCTTAGTAAGCAATTTCCGTGTAATAGAATATATTTGGGGTGCCTTTCTACATTGTTTAAATGCCTGTGTACTATATAGTTCTCTCATAAGTATTTTCAATTTTTGTTTTCATCCAATAGCAGATTCATGGCTTAGGCCTTTCAGTGCTTTGCGCGCAAAATCTTTCCACTGCCCAAATTGACTGTACCCATCAGTGATCAATTCTTCTCTTTATATAAAACTTCAATAAAATCTACACCAAACTCACATGCATAATTGTATCCAAATGTCTTGAATTAATCACACTTCTAAATCATACACATACATCACTATACTAAACAATGCAGAGTGAATTAATAAATGGTGACAGCTTATTATGGTGATATAAAATGTAATGCATGGCAGCAATTATTAATATTAGACTGCCGACCTACATAGTTTCTTTTATAACGTGGTCAGGAATGTTTATTCAAATAAGAAATTAATCCGAGATATAAACAATAATAAACTATCTCGCCAACAATTTCTCAGAAATGTATCAAACAAAAAAACACACAAAGTGGCTATTTTATCATGCCTTATGGCTATTATTGATGCCACAAATGCTGGTTTAGATAAATAAAGTAAAGTACATAAAGAATTTTAAACAATCTTTATTAAATGATTACATATAAACATATAAAGAATATGAATGATTTGTTCAGATTGGTTTCAAATGGGTCTCAATTTCCAAATGAATGAATCTCTTATAATCCCAGAAAATAATGGGTTTGGTGTCCGGAAGGATAAATAATACAGCTCCCTCTATCGGGTAATATGACAAAATTACTCATTCACGTACAGTTATACATGCCCAGATCCTTCAGTATTTAAAACAGGGACGGATACAATATGTAGAGTGATCAATTAGTACAGAGGTTGTAATGAGGTGCAACAATATGACAGAACCACCCTCTAAATAGTAGCACCAGCTTGTTATGCGGTCCGTCGTACATTCATACAAGTTCGCTAGAGTTATACATGCCTTATGTGTGTATCCTCATTTATAGGAGAACCACACTCTAAGGAACTTGTATGAATGTATGACGGACCGCATAACAAGCTGGTGCTACTATTTAGAGGGTGGTTCTGTCAAATTGTTGCACCTCATGCCAACCTCTGTACTAATTGAACACTCTATATATTATATCCATCCCGGTTTTAAATACTGAAGGATCTGGGCATTAGACATGTGCATTCGTTTTAGTACTAAAACGATTTAGTCCGAATTTTGGGATAATTTAGTTTTCGTATGACTCAAGAGATACGAAACTGCTCAGTCCAAAAAACAAAAGAAACTAAAGGAAAATGCATTACATTTTAGTTTCAGTCCTTTTTGTAATATTACATTGATGAGTGAAGGAGACCAGCAATGAAGAGCGCAACATCGCAAAGCTACAGAAAAAGCTTGTATGTGTAATCCTTCCCGACCCCACACGAAAATCTGACAGTGATAGAGCTCCAGAATACTCACTCGCAGCACAGACAGCCAGCACAGGAGAGGAAACCTTTACTTAAGATGATAAAAGCAGCTGGAGAAGGAAAACATTCAAATAAATCACACTTAAAGCTAATGAGAGAGGAGGGCTGGATAGTAAAAACCCCTTTATAACAAGCAGCGCTGGGAGAAGAGAGGGATTTATAAAACGTGTGTTATCTCCCCTCCCACTCTACATAATAGGGGCTTAGGTCTGATATATTTTATATTATCCAGGAACGCTATCCCCCTTTCCTCATCTATAATACACGTTTTGTATAAAGTCCCTCTCCTCTCCCAGTGCTGCTTGTTATAAAGGGGTTTTTACGTTTGATAAATTAGTATCCAGCTCTCACAGTTACTCTGTCCTTATGAACCTTCAGTGTGATTTATTTGAATGTTTTCCCTGGATTTAAAGTGCTTTATTAATTATAAAAATTAATTTGTGCCAGTCATCTCTTCTGTGAGCTTTCAGACCGATTTACATTAATATTTTCCCTCTCCCCTGCTTTTATAATCCTGTCTGTCTCCCCCACAGAGATACAAAGTTTAAGTAAAAGTTCCCTCTCCTGTGCTGGATAAGCATTGCATTCCGAAATTCTGCACCCTCCACATGCCAATGCAGTAGGATGTTCTATACAGAGAGGGGCATTAATTAATGCAGGAGGATGTTATATACATTATACAGAGAGGGGTATTAATTAATGCAGGAGGATGTTATATACATTATACAGAGAAAGGTATAAATTGAGGATGATGTTCTATACAGAGAGAGACATTAATTAATTCAGGAGGATATTCTATACATTATACAGAGAGGGGTATTAATTAATGCAGGAGGATGTTCTATACATTATACAGAGAGGGGTATTAATGCAAGTGGATGTTCTATACATTATACAGAGAGGGGTATTAATTAATGCAGGTGGATGTTCTATACATTATACAGAGAGAGGTATTAATTAATTCAGGAGGATATTCTATACATTATACAGAGAGGGGTATTAATTAATGCAGGAGGATGTTATCTACATTATACAGAGAGGGGTATTAATTAATGCAGGAGGATGTTATATACATTATACAGAGAAAGGTATAAATTGAGGATGATGTTCTATACAGAGAGAGACATTAATTAATTCAGGAGGATATTCTATACATTATACAGAGAGGGGTATTAATTAATGCAGGAGGATGTTCTATACATTATACAGAGAGGGGTATTAATGCAAGTGGATGTTCTATACATTATACAGAGAGGGGTATTAATTAATGCAGGTGGATGTTCTATACATTATACAGAGAGAGGTATTAATTAATTCAGGAGGATATTCTATACATTATACAGAGAGGGGTATTAATTAATGCAGGAGGATGTTATCTACATTATACAGAGAGGGGTATTAATTAATGCAGGAGGATGTTATCTACATTATACAGAGAGGGGTATTAATGCAAGTGGATGTTCTATACATTATACAGAGAGGGGTATTAATTAATGCAGGTGGATGTTCTATACATTATACAAAGAGATGTATTAATTAATGCAGGAAGATGTTATGTACATTATACAGAGAGGGGTATTAATTAATGCAGGAGGAGCATTTTCTTTTTGAGCCCTTTAAATCCAGTGGCTGTGAGTGCTGAGATCGGCTGCTTGTTAAATTATCTTTCAGTACAATGTATCAGGCTCAGCTGTTACAGTAACTGACTGCTTCTCATCACAGCGCTCAGAGTGGAAGGAAAACAAGGAAATAATATTGTTATAACCGCTTATATATAAAAATATTATTTACTAGTTTTACTGAAACTCTGAGCGCTGTGATGAGCAGCAGTCAGTTACTGTAACAGCTTTGCCTGACACATTGTGCTGAGAGTTAGAGATACTGTAACAAGCAGCGATCTCAGCCCTTTGAGGAGCCACTGCAATAGTAATTGTATCCACTGGTTTTCGGATGAATGAAATTAGTTTTCATACTAAAGAACTGAAAATGAATTTCTTTTAGCAACTAAATAAATTGCGTTTTAGGACTAATCCATTAGTTGAAAACTAAATTTTGTGTTGTGCACATGTCTACTGGGCATGTATAACTGTCCGTGAATGAGTAATTTTGTCATATTATCCGATAGAGGGAGCTGTATTATTTATCCTTCCGGACACCAAAGCCATTATTTTCTGAGGATTATAATAGACTTGTGCACCGATTTTTTTTTCGGTTCGATTCGGTTCGATTTTTCGGATTTTTAAACTTTTCGATTCGGCCCGTTTCGACCGATTTCGGTTTCGATTCGATTCGGTTCGGCACATTTTTCGGGTACATTTTTTTTTCGGAATTTCGACCATTTTTCGTATTTTCGTGTCACTGTGCTCGGTTTCTGTATCGACTTTTCGTAATTTCGGAAATTTTAGTTTTTCGGAATTGCACATTTTTCGGAATATCGACCATTTTTCGTATTTTTCGTGTCATTTTGCCCGTTTTTTGTATCGACTTTTCGTTTTTTCGAAAAATTTTCGTTTTCAGAAAATTTTCGTTTTTACAAAATTTTCGTTTTTCAGAGAATTTTCGTTTTTCGGAAAATTTTCGTTTTTCGGAAAATCTGTTCTCCTCGTTTGACACATTTCAAGTCCATTCGAAAAATCCGAAAATATTTCGTTTCGGCTCGGAAAACATTTCGGATCTGAAATTTTCGGATCTAAAATTTTTCGGAAATTCGGCCGCATCCGAAAACACGAATCGGGAAATTTCGTGAAAATTCCGAAATTCCGAAACCCGAAACGCACATCCCTAGATTATAAGAGATTCATTCATTTGGAAATTGAGACCCATTTGAAACCAATCAAACCAATCTGAACAAATCATTCATATTATTTTTATGTTTCTATGTAATCATTTAATAAAGATTGTTTAAAATTCTTTACGTACTTCACTTTATTTATCTAAACCAGCTTTTTTGGCATCAATAATAGCCATAAGGCATGATAAAATAGCCACTTTGTGTGTTTTTTTGTTTGATACTTCTCTAAATGAGGTTTAGTCCTGTGATGCTGGTTTGAAGCTCTGATTTTTGGACCTTAAGGGTCCAAGGTTTTTTCTATGAATTTCTCAGAAACGTCTCCTGAGTTTGTTTTCAATTGTACGCTCATTTAAAAATACAACCGCAACCAAACTAGGTAAAAATATATATTTATTACGTGTACAAAAATGACTTATTCTCACAACAAGAAATCAAAGATTAATAAAAACAACAACCATCAGCACATAGATTTCTAACTTTTAATTAGAACATGTTAGTAATTAAACACAAATGATTAGTACAACTTAATAAACATTTCTGGAAAGAAAGCATGCATTTCCCAGCAAACGGATATTCAAAACAAAGCTAGTATCCTGTATATATATATATATATATATATATATATATATATATACATATATGTATACACATATATATATATATATATATATATTTAGAATAATAAGTAAGAAAAACATATTTAGTGAATCCTCCCCTAATAACAAGAATTAAGCTTTTAATCTTATGCTTTTTAAGTTGTAGATTATAAAATCCCTGTTTAGTAATTCAATCACATTAGCTCTTCCATTTTCAATATATATGTACAGTTGTGTTCAAAATTATTTAACCCCCACTGAAATTGAGTGTTTTGGCCAGTTTGACATTGATTTTGATCATTCAGTCATCTTGCTTACAATTAAATCAAAGAGGCACATGTAGGTCAGACAAATATAACATAACATTTATAATGAAATAACCACAAATGTCTTTTCTGTGCTCACATCATTATCAGTTTTATTCAACCCCCAAGTGACATTCAATCTTAGTACTTAGTACAACATCCTTTTACAGTTATAACAGCTTTTAAACGTGAAGCATAGCTTGACACAAGTGTCTTGCAGCGATCTACGGGTATCTTTGCCCATTCATCATGGGCAAAAGCCTCCAGTTCAGTCACATTCTTAGGCTTGCGCACTGCAACTGCTTTCTTTAAGTCCCACCAGAGGTTCTCAATCGGATTTAAGTCAGCTGACTGCGATGGCCACTCCAAAATGTTCCAGCCTTTAATCTGCAACCATGCTCTAGTGGACTTGGAGGTATGCTTGGGATAATAGTCCTGTTGAAAGATCCAACGTCTCCCAAGCCTCAGGTTTGTGACGGACTGCATCACATTGTCATCCAATATCTCCTGATACTGAAGAGAATTCATGGTACCTTGTACACGCTGAAGCTTCCCTGTACCTGCAGAAGCAAAACAGCCCCAAAGCATGATTGACCCCCCACCATGCTTCACAGTAGGCAAGGTGTTCTTTTCTTCATAGGCCTTGTTCTTCCTCCTCCAAACATAGCGTTGATCTATGGGCCCAAACAGTTCTAATTTTGTTTCATCAGTCCACAGAACACTATCCCAAAACTTCTGTGGTTTGTCCACATGACTTTTGGCATACTGCAGTCGACTCTTCTTATTCTTTGGAGACAGCAAGGGGGTGCGCCTGGGAGTTCTGGCATGGAGGCCTTCATTACGCAGTGTGCGCCGTATTGTCTGAGCTGAAACTTCAGCACCCACATCTGACAAATCTTTTCTCAGTTCCTCAGCAGTCACACGGGGACTTTTCTCCACTCTACGCTTCAGGTAGCGCACAGCAGTCGAAGTCAGCATCTTCTTTCTGCCACGACAGGTAGCGGTCGACAGTGCCCTTTGCCTTGAATTTGCGAATGATGCTTCCTATGGTCTCTCTTGGTATGTTTAACATTTTTGCAATCTTCTTATAGCCATTGCCCTTCCTGTGAAGAGTAATCACCTCTTCTCTTGTCTTCCTGGACCATTCTCTTGACTTCACCATGTTTGTAACCACACCAGTAAATGTCTAGAAGGAGCTGAGTATCACAGTCATTTTAAAGCTGCCTAATTGGTGCTTATTATGCTTTATTGCTGCTCCGTGACATCCACAGTGTTTTCAATACCTGATTGAAAACACTTGAATGAACCTCTGTTCTTCAGAGTGGTAGTCTTTAAGGGGTTGAATAATTGTGTCAATGAAGAATTCACAAAAGAAACATTTACTACTGTATTACAAAACCAATTGATGTCATTTTAGTTGCATATGGTTCTTTAAAAAGTCCTTGTAGGATTTCATTCTGAATACAATTACAAATGTACACTAAATTCCCTAAAACCCTTTACAGCATTGGGGGTTGAATAATTTTGAACACAACTGTATACATTGCAACAAATAATTAGGATAAAATTAATATCCTTTTATCAGACTCTTATTATATTTCTATACTGCAGGTTAGAAATACATCAAAGGTCCGATCTATATCCATTGCAACATATGACACATATATATATATATATCTACATCAATTCAACTTAAATTGCTCTCATACTTCACCTGTTCAAAATCTAGATTCAATTTTCTCTGCGAAAATTCTTTGTAGTTAAAGTAGCAATGATTGAAGTGATATCAGTGGATGTAATGAGTTAAATGGAGAGTGAATGAGAATTTGTGAATAAGTCTTCTTCTGATGTTCATAAGAAAATTATAGAAAAGTTTCTAAGAGTGGTTATGACCATCTTAGTTTCTTTATCTCTTTGAGTCTCTCCTTGAGCATGACTCATCTCTACATGTTCTTGGTTCATGATATGAGTGAGTGAGGGGAAGAGTGAGTGCGTGAGAGGAAGAGAGAGTGAGTGAGTGAATGTCTCAATGCTCTCTGTGGTTAGACAGATATAGGGTGTTTGACATCACTTCTCACGTGACTGCTAATTAGCATATACAGTCATGGCCGAAATTGTTGGCACCCCAGACATTTTTCCAGAAAATCAAGTATTTCTCACAGAAAAGTATTGCAGTAAGACATGTTTTGCTATACACATGTTTATTCCCTTTGTGTGTATTGGAACGAACAAAACAAAAAAAGGGAGGAAAAAAAGCAAATTCCACATAATGTCACACAAAAGTCCAAAAATGGGCTGGACAAAATTATTCGCACCCTTAACTTAATATTTGGTTGCACACCCTTAGGAAAAAATAACTGAAATCAGTCGCTTCCTATAACCATCAATAAGCTTCTTACACCTCTCACCTGGAATTTTGGACCACTCTTTCTTTGCTAACTGCTCCAGGTCTCTCTTATTGGAAGGGCGCCTTTTCCCAACAGCAATTTTAAGATCTCTCCACAGGTGTTCAATGGGATTTAGATCTAGACTTCAGAACTCTCCAGCGCTTTGTTGTCATCCATTTCTGGGTGCTTTTTGACGTATGTTTGTGGTCATTGTCCTGCTGGAAGACCCAAGATCTCGGATGCAAACCCAGCTTTCTGACACTGGGCTCTACCGTGCGACCCAAAATCCTTTGGTAATCCTCAGATTTCATGATGCCTTGCACACATTCAAGGCACCCAGTGTCAGAGGAAGCAAAACAACCCCATAACATCATTGAACCTCCACCATATTTCACTGTACGTACTGTGTTCTTTTCTTTGTAGGCCTCATTCCATTTTCGGTAAACAGTAGAATGATGTGCTTTGCCAAAAAGCTCTATCTCGGTCTCATCTGTCCACTAGACATTTTCCCAGAAGGATTTTGGCTTACTCAAGTACATTTTGGCAAACTGTCGTCTTGCTTTTTTAGGTCTCTGTGTCAGCAGTGGGGTCCTCCTGGGTCTCCTGCCATAGCGTTTCATTTCATTTACATGTCGACGGATAGTTCGCGCTGACACTGATGCTCCCTGAGCCTGCAGGACAGCTTGAATTTCTTTGGAACTTGTTTGGGGGTGCTTATCCACCATCCGGACTATCCTGCGTTGCAACCTTTCATCAATTTTTCTCTTCCGTCCACCCACATAGAGATTAGCTACAGTGCCATGGGTTGCAAACTTCTTGATAATGTTGCGCACTGTGGACAAAGGAAAATCTAGATCTCTACAGATGGACTTGTAACCTTGAGATTGTTGATATTTTTCCACAATTTTGGTTCTCAAGTCCTCAGACAGTTCTCTTCATCTCTTTCTGTTGTCCATGCTTAGTGTGGCACACACAGACACACAATGCAAAGACTAAGTGAACTTCTCTCCTTTTTATCTGCTTTCAGGTGTGATTTTTATATTGCCCACACCTGTTATTTGCCCCAGGTGAGTTTACAGGAGCATCAAATTCTTGAAACAATCTTATTTATCCACAATTTTGAAAGGGGGCCAATAATTTTGTCCAGACCATTTTTGGAAGTTTGTGTGACATTATGTCCAATTTGCTTTTTTCCTCCCTTTTTTTGTTTTGTTCCAATACACACAAAGGGAATAAACATGTGTATAGCAAAACATGTGTTACTGCATTACTTTTCTGTGAGAAATACTTGATTTTCTGGAAAAATGTCTGGGGTGCCAACAATTTCAGCCATGACTGTACCTATATGTGCCTATATATTCAATGATACCTGCCAACTAATAATATAACACTAGAGAGCAATATTGATTTAAAAATGGAATTAAACTATTTTCCACTATTTATTCCTTATTTATTTGACATAGGTCATAAGTCACATCTTCCTTTATCTAGACCATGTACTCAAACAAAGAACATCTCACTTTCTCGTCAGACTTACGTCTGTACCTGTCAATTTCAAATTTATGATAACAGCCTCTACTCTTACTCCCCTATCAGTTAAAATATAAAATATTTCTACTTTTAAACTAAAGCTATTTCTAAATCTTTTACATATATTCCATCATAGTTACACACTATAAAATATTTAAGCATCTATTCTTTTGCTACTAATATAAATATTGGATACATAATATATATGAATTTATATACTTGTGCATAGATATATGTTTTAGAAACCTTAAAAAAATATATTTTACACAAAGACTTCTATATAAAGCAGACAACTATAAATTTGCCTTTGACATGTCTAGCACTTACAACTTCAACATATATCAAAATGGAAACAGACTATAGCGTCTTCATATCTAACACGATAATATTCATTTAAAAACACACACAAATTCTTTATTCCTCTAACCTCTATATGAACTCGTCTTTTCCCAAAGTAGGCGAAAGGTAATTAAAAAAAAACAAATGTGTTAGAAGAAATAATATGGATTAGAATGAATATACACAAAATGGCTACAGGCATCTGTTTTGTTTCCCTATGAAAATACCCGACAGTGTACATATAAAAAGATGTGTGAAGTATAAAAAATATGTGTAATCCTTAGAAAACAAAAGACGTGATCAATTATGTACATTAAAATGAAAAATCTTCACTGAAGATATTTATCAAGGCTTTCCTATAGATTTGGGTATCCCCATTAATGACCTCCCCCTTCAATAAGGTGCCTAATAATTCTCTCTCTTTCTCTTGAGTAGTCTCCTACATGAAAAAAGAAATCAGACTATACCGGCTCTCACAAGCAAAGCACTTTTAAAACATTGTGAACTACTAGACTGCCATTCCCACAATCTATAACAGGAACCAAGGTCATATCTGTTATAGTAGAATAAAGAATGATACAAGGCTACAATTATTGTTATGTGGCTTCTAGTATTGTAAAATGTTGCATTCATAATGGGTACATGTAAAAATGTGCTAAGCATGATGAACAAGTGCAATCCTTATCAGGGCCGGCCCGACCATGGTGCAGGGTGGAGCAGCCGCGCCAGGCGGCAAATTTGGTCAGACGGCATATTATGTCCGCCAGTGCCGCCGCAGCATTCTTTTTCTTTTTTAACTGCCGCACTGTTTTTTTATTTTATCTGCTCCGGCGGCATCACTTGTACGCTGGTGCAGAGCAGTGACCGTGCGCCGACCCACCCACACACGTGATGCGGCCACCCGAAGAGATGGATTAAGACGCGGCTGGCGCGTGGGTGGGCGGTTCCTCCTCAGGTTGCGGCCAGCAGTGAAGATCGCTGGAAGTCTCCTCCCGAGTCTCGCCAGCATCACTTTCAACCGGACTGGAGGAATCCCGGTAGGCCAGTTTTTTTTATTTTACCTAAAAAGCTTTTAAAACATTTTGTTTGGCGGCTCATCGGCAAGCCAGTAACATAGTGGGGGGGCACCACCCGCCATGCTGAGAGAGGGGGGTTGTAAGGCCGCCACGTGTCTCAGCGCAGATACCAGCAACCAGGCAGCCACTGGTGCCGCCTGCTCGCATGCGGGCCGGCAGTTGGCAGGCTGCCTGCAAGACATTCGTACCAGCTGGGGATGGCCAGGGGTGTGGTGAGCCCGTGTTATGTGTCCCTCAGTGTGTGTGCCCGTGTTATGTGTCTCTCAGTGTGTGTGTCCGTGTTATGTGTCCCTCAGTGTGTGTGTGCTTGTATTATGTGTCATTCAGTGTGTGTGTGCCCGTGTTATGTGTCCCTCAGTGTGTGTGTGCCCATGTTATGTGTTCTTTTTTCTGTAACAGACCTTTTTATTATCATTGATAGGACCTTATATGTTAATTCCAGACATTTTCAGTTAGTAGTTTTTTTGCAAGCAGCATTTCAATTTGACACTTTTAGACGTTCTTTTTTTTTATTTTTTATACTGCGTTCATCAGCTTGTCGTCTTTTCCCCGCGGCTGGTCTGCGCTGTGTTCAACGGCTCAGCTGCTTTTTCCGGACGTGTTCGTGTGATTTGTTTTGCAGCGGTTTGAGTGACCCAATACTTCGGATCGTATCGGATGCGTTTTTCGGCAGATTTTTGGGTCCGTTCCCTGCACTCCGGGGACCCTGGGGTGAATGCAGAATTCATCGCTGGGTGGGGAAATTTGATTCCTTGAAGTGCAGGGAATGGAAGAGCACCAAAATGTCATTTGTAATGACATTTCGGTGCTCTCTGAATAACCCACATGACAAAAAGGCAAAATATGTTAATGGCATTTGTATTAAGGCCTTGTTTTGTTATACAATAATTGGATAGTATCAATATATATATATATATATTGTGTCTGGGCTAGAGCTGGTCCACTGCCCCCTCTCAGCTCTGGCAGAGGCAGGAATGCAGGGAGCAACCCCCTCCACTCTATCTCTCCCCCCACCCAGAGCAGCTGACCCCCTCCTCACTTCCCAAGGTATGCGAGCGGTGGAGGGATGAGCCGAACATGTCCGAGTTCGGGTTCGTACCCGAACCTGAACATTCCAAATGTTCGAGTTCGAATCCGAATCCGAACCCGAACTCAATACAAGTCAATGGGGCTGAAAATTCGTTTTTTAGTGTGCCATCCAAGAGGGCATATATGCTAGATATTTGCCATAAAAGGTGTATGGGGGTCCGGGTAGTGCCCTGGGGGACAGGAAACAAGGACAAAAAGTTTTAAAAAAACGTTTTTAAAGGGACAGAGAGTTTTCCATGAAATAAGGGTTAAAAATAAAAACAAAAAATTCCTTCAAATATCGTGCCTAGGAAGTCCCCATAACCTGTCCGTGAAGTGGCGGATTTCTAGGATGTATAGAAACACTTGACAACAAAAAAAAATGAAGTTTCAAATGACGGTAAATGCTTTTTCTTTAATCTAACCATAAACAACTGCTTGGGGCGGCAGTCTGTATGAAAAGAGGAGACATTTTCGGACACGTAGAAAAAGTTTAGGGATCTTTTGGCTAATTTATTGTGAAACTTATGCAGGCTTTGGATGAAAGTAACAACAGGTGCTTTAGAATTGGGCCTTTAGCGTCGGCAACAGTGCCGTCACACCGTAACCCCTCTGAGGATATGAATCTGATACAGGCGTCAGTGGCAGTGCACCCAAATATTGTGCTTTTGGTGCCAGGCCTGCAAGTACTATCATACAAGTAAACACAACGTAGGACTATTGTGGCGCTAAGAGAAGGATAGGGTATATGTATACAAAAGGGAGCTGCTAGAATCCTATAAAGTTAGTCTGTCCAACTAACAAGCAAAGATAAATATACAAACACAAAAATAAGGACAGCGCTCCCACGAAAAGTAATATCTTTTCAACCAAAAAGAGATTGCGACAAAAAATCTTTCTGCTTTTTAACTGCACAGTCTAATATTTACTACAAAAGTCTTATTGAAAAGAGAAAAAAAATACCTCGAAGGAAAAGTCACCAGTAGAGAAGAAATCTTCACACGAATATATAGATGGGACCACTCCCTCGAACTTTGTCAGTTTCTAGGATCGTCTTTTCATCCAATAAAGGGCTCCAAACATTCAATTCGCCCTCCTGGTATGTATCCACAGTGGAAAGGAGCCTCAGCACAAGATCCACACCTCCTCCAGAGATGCACAGGGAACACTGATGAATCCCTGGGTGGGGTTAACCGTTGCTTTGCTGCAGGGATCTCTTCAGAAAATTCCTCAGAGAAAACAAAAGAACAATAGTGCAGCCAGTTTTTACAGGGACAGAGTATAAAACCTCTATATGGTAATAAACTTTCCCTGTTCAGAGCCTAGCCTGGCTCTGGGAAAACTCGCATAGGGTTGTAAGAAGTGGCACAGCCCTTAAAAAGCCATCTCAGTTTAGAGTCATCAATGTAGTCGGCAAGTGAAAATAATAAAACATTTATTCCAATAATATGAAATATCAGTGATAAAAAAGACAGGAACCAGACGCGTTTCGCGCTTTACAGCGCTTCTTCAGTGGTAAAACAGACAAACAAGGGTACATTTCAAAAAAGGGGTTCATTATATACTCAAAGACATTTAGTAAATGAGCCAGCAGCCCAAGTAACCCGCCCACTTCCAAATTGGAATACATACAATTAAACATATAAATGTGTTGATAAAAGTCAATAAACAAAGTACATATGCAAATCCAAAGCTTCTCCCTAGAATTTAACATCATCTGAACATAAAATTAAAAAAATAGTGGATATAGCTAATCCATTTTATCGTTGGTCATCCGGTGTATTTAAACAGATCTTTATTGAATGAGCCGGCAACCTAAAAGGCCCACCCTCTTCAAGTTTAAAATACACAAAACTGGCAGTATTAATATATAAAATTAATACACTACATATATAGATCGCTACTCTTCGATCACCTCTTAAGATCCTACCGCCATAAAGGCAGAGAAAATCCAAAAAAATAATAAAATCAGCCCTATAAACGAAAAAACAAGAAGAAAGTGCATCAAAATGAGGAAAATGTGAGGAAAAAAAAAGGAAATTACAAAATAAAATAAAAAATAAAAAATAAAAAATGCAAAACAGAAACAAATGTGCCTGCAAAAATGATTACTAATATAGGAAATCCTGAGGCAATAATGAAAGCTAAAACCAATGGGCAATAGAGAGCCCTAAAAAGAAAAAGAAAAAGTTTTTTAAAATAAAAAATACAAAATAAAAAAATGCAAAGCAGAAACAAATGTGCCTGCAAAAATGATTACTAATATAGGAAATCCTGAGGCAATAATGGAAGCTAAAACCAATGGGCAATAGAGAGCCCTAAAAAAAAGAGATGGGTAAATTATAAAAGTGTAGGTGAGGGTAGGTTATAAAAAATGGCAAAGTTCAAAGTCAGAGTTGAGACCCCTGGGAATCAGGGAATCGAACCTATAGATGAGTTTCATCTCTTCTTGGCCAATTTTGTCTATGAAGTCTTCTCCCCGCCAATCCTTTTGAACTTTTTTAAGAGCAAAAAAAGTGAGACCTGTAGGGTCTTTATTATGTTTCATTAAAAAAATGTGCCGATACAGAGTGTTTTTCGTATCCTTTCCGAATATTGCACACATGTTCCATGATCCGCACATACAGCTGGCGTGTGGTTCTGCCAACGTATAATAGATGACAGGGGCAAATAAGTCCATAAATAACATCCTTGGACAGGCAATCAATAACTTGTTGGATTTTAAAACTCTCTTTGCATTCAAACGTACTAAAATATTGCTTTTTCAGGTGCAAGTTTCTACAAGCAAGGCAGTAACCACATCTATGAAACCCTACTTTAAGATTGAAAGGATTCTGCAGAGTCTTCGTTTTTATACTTTGAACAATTTTTTGTTTAATATTCGAGGCCCCTCGATTAATGATTTGTGGCCGATCGGGCATAAAATCATCCAATGTCGGATCTTCCAATAAAATGTGCCAGTGTTTGCGGATACTTTTATTAATATTCGCGGATTGACTGTTAAAATTATATAAGAAGGGGACCTTAGATTGAAAATCATCGTTCTTAACTTTATATTGAATAAATTCGTTTCTATCTTTCTCTCAAGTCTGTATAACATGATCATCCAGAATGGCCCCATCAAAACCTTTTTCAATAAAACTCTGTTTCAAAGTTTGGGATTGAATGTCATACTGGGTAACATCGGTACAATTCCTACGAATTCTTACAAGTTGACTGTTAGGAACACTTTTTAGCCACGGCCTAGCGTGGCAACTCGAAAAACTGATAAAATTGTTGACATCCACCGATTTAAAATATGTTTTAGTTTTAACTCAATTTTCATCAATAAAAATATTTAAGTCTAAAAAATGTATTTCACTTTTATGGGAGTGGGTCTCTAAAACAATACCACTGTTATTTGAATTCAGACCATCAATAAAGTTCTTCAATATATCATCCCCTTCTTTCCAAATAAAAAATAGATCATCAATATATCTACGGTAGAGGACCAGGTGTTGCGCCCAACATGGCATCCAACTGAGTTCCCAGAAAGCCATGAAAAGATTTGCATAACTAGGCGCAAACCTGGTCCCATCGCCATACCTTTCCGTTGAAGATAAAACTGATCGTTAAAAGCAAAAAAAATATTATTGAGAATGAACTCTATACCTAGTAAGATAAATCTAATTTGCGATTCTTCGAACACGGAATTTTGTTCTAAATAAAAACGGACTGCTTCAATACCCTGATCATAAGGGATAATACTGTATAATGAACGAACGTCACAGGTGACTAAGATATACGATGGATCCCATACTATTGTCTCTAAAATTTGTAATAGATGGATGGTATCCTTAAGATACGAAGGGATCTTTTTGACCTTGCGGTCCTATATTGGAAAGATATGAATCTGGTAAAGGCGTCAGTGCACCCAGATATTGTGCCTTTGGTGCCAGACTGTCAGGCCAGCAAGTATCATCATACAGTAATCCCTCTGTAGTATTGTGGAAGAATGCAGGGGTGGACCATGTGGTCCTATATTAAAAAGATATGATTCTCGTCAAGGCGTCAGTGCACCCAGATATTGTGCCTTTGGTGCCAGACTGCCAGGCCAGCAAGTATCATCATACAGTAATCCCTCTGTAGTATTGTGGAAGAATGCAGGGGTGGACCATGTGGTCCTATATTAAAAAGATATGATTCTCGTCAAGGCGTCAGTGCACCCAGATATTGTGCCTTTGGTGCCAGACTGCCAGGCCAGCAAGTATCATCATACAGTAACCCCTCTGTAGTTTTGTGGAAGAAGGCAGGGGTGGACCATGTGGTCCTATATTAAAAAGATATGAATCTGGTAAAGGAGTCAGTGCACCCAGATATTGTGCTTTTGGGGGCCAGACTGCCGCAAGTACTATTATCATACAGTAACCCCTCTGTAGTATTGTGGAAGAGTGCAGGGTTAGACCCTGCTGTTCAAAAAATTAAAATGATATAAATCTGACACAGGCGTCAGTGCATCCAAATATTGTGCCTTTCATGGCAGCAAGTGCATTCACACCGTAACCCTTTTGTGGTATTGTGGAAGAGTTCAGTGCTGGAGGTTTTGTGCATGCAGAAAACATCCCCGATCTATTCCGTTACGTCAGCATCAGGGGATTGATAACTGCTGATCCAGGACTGATTCATTTTTATAAATGTCAGCCGGTCTACAGAGTCGGTGGACAGACGCACTCTTTTGTCTGTGACAAAAACTCCAGCGGCACTGAACGTCCTTTCAGAAAGCACGCTGGATGAAGGGCAACCTAGTAGCTGCATAGCATATTGGCTAAGTTCTGGCCAGTGATCAAATCTCAACACCCAGTAAGCCAGTGGATCATCTGCTGGAAAGGTATCAAGGTCTGTCCTTGCCCCTAGGTAGTCCTGCACCATATGGTGAAGACGCTGGCAATGGGTGCCTACATTTGACGTCCCTGGACGTCGTGGACTAAAAAAAATTAAAAAATGCATCAGTCAAGCGGCCCTGGCCTTCACCACTATTCCTCTGATCATCCGCAGCCTCAGAAGCGCTTTGTGTCATCACTTGGTAACCTACCAGTGCCTGGAAAGGTGTTACACAAGTGTCGCTTTAGAGCGTCCTCAAGTTTTTTCATCCTGTGCTCCCTCTGTGCGGGCAGGATGAGCTCTGCAACTTTACCCTTGTATCGTGGATCAAGAAGGGTTGCCAACCAGTAATGATCCCTCTCCTTGATAGCACGAATCCTGGGGTCCTTTAGCAGGCTTTGCATCATAAGGGAGCCCATGCAACGTAGGTTGGAGGTGGCATTAGCTTCCGAGTTGTCCTGGTCAATGAGGATGACTGTATCGTGCACTTCCTCCTCCCAGCCACGCACTAGCCCTTGTGTTTCTGGGCACACGAAACCCTCCCTTGAGGAATCCCCACCTTCAATGCTCCCACTACTTAAATATTCCTCCTCCTCCTCATCATCCTCCTCCTGTCTGATCTGAGTAGGACCCGCTGGAATGCTGTCTGCGGAAAGATTGGGGCCTTGAGAGCTAGGGAAGGCCTCCTCTTCCTCCCGCTGCTCTGCCTCTAGAGCCACATCTATAATTCCCTGCAGAGTGTGCTCCAGCAGGAACACTAAAGGAATTGTGTCACTGATGCATGCACTGTCCCTGCTCACCATCCTCGTTGCCTCCTTAAATGGTAACAGTACAGTGCATGCATCCTTGATCATCAGCCACTGCGGGGGGGGGGGAAACAAGATGACCTGAACCTGTCCTTGTGCCATACTCACACAGGTACTCGTTGATGGCCCTCTGCTGCTTGTGCAGACGCTGCAGCATTGCTAATGTCGAGTTCCACCTGGTGGGCATGTCACAGATCAGACGGTTTGTGGGAAGGGGGAATTCTCTTTGAATTTCTGCCAGGCGAACGCTTGCTGGGAATGACCGTCTGAAGTGGCTGCAGACTTTTCTGGCCTGGCTGAGAAGCTCTGGCAGCCCTGGGTACTTGGTTAGGAAACGCTGTACCACTAGATTTAGGACTTGTGCTAGGCATGGTACATGCGTCAATTTACCCTTGCGTAGGGCGGAGAGAAGGTTGCTGCCATTATCGCAGACGATCATTCCCAGCTGAAGCTGGCGTGGTGTTAACCATTTCTGCACCTGCCCCTGCAGAGCTGACAGAATTTCTGGCCCGGTGTGGCTCCTGTCCCCTAAACAAACCAGCTCAAGCACAGTATGGCATCTTTTTGCTTGAGCCATTGTGTAGCCCCTGCCACGCATCAGTTTAACTGCCACTTCGCCAGAGACAGAGAAGGAGGAGGAGGAGGAAGAGGTGGTGGAGCAGACAGAACTCATACAAGCAGCTTTCTGGAGGCGTGGTGGATGAATAAGCTCCAGCACAGATCCCCGTCTTGGATCCCTCCCAGCTGCAATCAGAGTTACCCAGTGTGCCGTGAAGGAAATGTAACGACCCTGTCCATGCTTGCTGGACCACGTGTCTAAAGTCACATGCACCTTGTTGCTGACTGCCTTTCCCAATGACTGGATAACATTGTCTTCCACGTGCTGGTATAGTGCTGGAATGGCCTTGCGTGAAAAGTAATGGCGTTTTGGAACCTGCCATTGTGGTACAGCACATTCAGCAAATTCACGGAAGGGAGCAGAGTCCACCAGCTGGAAAGGCAGCAGCTGCAATGCGAGTAATTTTGCTAAGCTGGCATTTAGACGCTGTGCTTGGGGATAGTTGGGACTACATTTTTTCTTACGCTGCAGCAGCTGCAGCAACGTAATCTGACTGCGTAAATCTTCAGCTGATGGGATGATGCCACATTGTGAGGAAGGAGCTGGTACATCCATTACTGTAGCATCATCACAGATGAGGAGGAGGAGGAGGACCTACGCAAAGTTTTGCGCCAACGGGATGTGTGGCAGGAGGTCATATGTCGCCTCAAGCACGTGGTGCCCAATTGTCCGGTGTCTTTCCCTCGCTTAAGCCTCATCTGACATAGATTACAAATAGCAACGGTGGGGTCTGCTGCACATTTCTTACAGAACTCCCAGCAGACTGCAGAGTTCCTGCGTGTGTGCTTTGAGACAACAGCGCTCTGCACCGGAGCAGCTCTGACATCTGATGCCTTCGACTGGCTAGTGCTACGGTTGGTCATAGAGGATGTTGTGCCTCGTGTTTGCTGTGCCTCCTCCTCCTCCCCCTCCTCCTCACTTGATTCCTCTGTTCGATCTGGCACCCAGGTGGAGTCAGTGACCTCATCATCAATGTCATCTTCACCCCCTATCTCCTCATCACTGGAGCCAACTTGGCAGTATGCTGCAGCTGCTGGGGCAACATAAGTGCCAGTTATTTGTGTGTAATCACTGGCACCCCCTTCCTCTAGGTTGATTATACTCCCTTCCTCAACCTCAGAGATTGAATCAGAGCACTGTACTTGCTGCGCATCCTCAAGCAGCATGTCACTGTCATTGTAGTCAAACAATTCAGCTGACTCCTCCGTGTGTGATAGCGAGGCTACGGCAGGAGTAGCTGTGGACATGGAGGCTGCATTAGATGTTTTGGCAGCTGAGGTGGACTGTAAAGCACTACAAGCCTGGCTGGCAGAGGACCCAGAGGATGAGGATGGCCTGGTTAGCCAATCCACCAAATCCTCAGTATGTTGCTGCTGCTTAAGATGGCCAGCACCAGTTAGAAAGGAAAAGCGTGCCCCTGCAGAGGATACACCACGTCCACCACGACCAGAGGCACAGACTCCCGACACAGGGCTGCTTGCCCTCTTATCTGTGTCTGGGAGCGTCTGCCTGTCCTTTTTGTTCTTTCAGACATAGTGAGTGATATATAGATTAAATATATACAGAACTCTGATTCAACTCTGGTATAAAGATTAAAAATTTACAGAACTCTGGTATAACTCAGTGAGACACCCTGATAGCTTGCAGCCAGTGACAAGACACAGATTACAATTCCCTCCTATAAATCAGTGAGACCCCCCTGATGGGTGGCAGTGAGAAGACACAAATTACAATTTGCATAAATCTGCTAGAAGTATGTGGGACCCCCTGATGGGTGGCAGTGAGAAGCCACAGATTACAAGTCTCAGAAACCTCCTATAAATCAGTGTGACCCCCCTGATGGGTGGCAGTGAGAAGCCACAGATTACAAATCTCAGAAACCTCCTATAAATCAGTGTGACCACTTGATGGGTGGCAGTGAAAAGCCACAGATTACAAATCTCAGAAACCTCCTATAAATCAGTGAGACCCCCTGATGGGTGGCAGCCAGTGAGAACACACGGATTATAACAATTCCCAAATATTTTGTAGAAATTAGTGACCCCCAAAATACTTGCTGGCAGTGACAAGATACAGATCACCTCAATTTCCAGATATTTTGTAAAAATTAGTGACCCCCAAAATACTTGCTGGCAGTGACAAGATACAGATCACCTCAATTTCCAGATATTTTGTAAAAATTAGTGACCCCCAAAATACTGCGTGGTACTGGCTGTGTGACAAGAGACAGATCACCTCAATTCCCAAATGTTTTGTAGAAATTTGTGAGACCCCCAAAATACTTGCTGGCACCAGTGACAAGACACAGATCACCTCAATTCCCAAATGTTTTGTAGAAATGAGACCCCCCCCCAGTAGCGTGGCAGACCGGCAGTAAGAACACACATCAATAATCTCCTATGAAATCTCCTCTCAAATGCATGCTGAAGCGGTGCGTGGAAACCTTATATAGTGTGCTGCGGGACTTAGCTCTGTGAGCCCATGATTGGGCAAAATTTGCCCAAACAGGACTCTGAGCCGTGATTGGCATACTATTGAACCTGTCTTGCACCAGACCTGTGTTCAGGTGCAAGGCTGTAGCCAATTACGATCTTCAGGCCAGTGGGAAAGTGCATTGTGGATCATTGTGATGCATTGTGGTCGAACATGCGCCGAACACCCGGAAATGTTCGGAGTTCGCGAGCAGACCGAACAGGCTAAGTTTGGTCCGAACTCCGAACCGAACAGCTCATCCCTAGTGGAGAGGCAAGGAGGGATTTTTATTTTCTTCCATCCACAGAGCGAAGTGATGGGAAACGGGAGCGGAGATGGCTGGGATGGAAGAGGGTGAAAAATTCTATTATTCATTATAATTACCATAAACCTTTTCCAAGTTTCTTCTTATATATCAAAACCAAAGTAAGAGCTGCGCTACGCCATGGCGGAGACCCCCAAAAAGAAGCAATCACAAAACTGTGTTGGTCTTTCTCAGAAGTCTGGCTTTCCTCGTTAAGCCAGATCTATTTATTAAAATACACAGAATTTATAGCCAATCAGTGTACAGATACATTACAACATCAAAGTTTAGACACTCAGTTAAAGTACTACCATATATGGTTCACGAGACCCTTTTCCCATCTTCCCGCTTCTGCGCACATTTTCCTGCACTGAACATAACAGGAAATCGGCCACAGCTCATATCCTATAGAAGGAAGAACGGTCTATTCAGTATAGACACTAACAAAAATGGAGGGGGGGAATTTCACAGCCCATTTATAAGAACCGGCTTTTTAAGACTAAATATTTATTATATTTACAGGGAATTTAAAATCTAACAATTCTTTCCTTTGATCACATATCACCTGTGATCATCTAAAAGATAAACCAAACTTAGACAATTAAACCTGGGCTACAGTGTCCTTGCCTAAGACCTTTAGATCATTCTAGATGCTCAGATGGGAAGAAAAAAATTCTGGTATTTACTCCTAAAATACCTCAATACCTTTTATAATGTACAAAAGGGATTCCCCAAGGAGGCCCTTTATGAGCATAAAATACACTTATCTATCTAGATTCACTCTTCCAGCGAACCACTTGGAGCGTAGGCAAAAATACCTAATCTAGACCTTAAATAACTATTTATTCCCATTTCCCAAAATATAATTCACCGAACAAGAAAAGTATAATAACTTGAAGGTAAAAGTTCATTTATCTAATAAATCAACATGAGTCAGATCTATATCTGTGTGTTTTCCTATGTTCAGCTTCACTCCACAAAACGCATATACACCTGCATTCATACACACATTCAAGAAATACATTCTCATTTTCACAAATTAAATCCTCTCACACTTATCTAGGGGATTAAATAAAAAAAATAATATTCCATAATCTAATACCATAGTCCACAGTGCGAGATCAGGGTGTGGTCTTTTTTTTTAACATCCCAGCTTGAGACGCATAATCATTGAATGTCATCAGAGCTCCCACCATAGGGACTCCTGAACAAGCTGTCTCTTTGCGCTGGTTGCTTATTACCTGTGACCTTTGACCTTGACACAAAATGTCCATGATTCGTTCCATATGCAGTCATTGTGACTGTCAGGTTTCTTGATGATGTGATATGGTTTTAGCAACAATAAAGAAAATAAAAAAGAAAAGAAAATATGGTATACCCCGCTAATCATATACATCCATTCATTCATTCATTGTCACTCTCAAATGCACGAAAACAATAAAAATGTTAATTTACACAAGAAGAGACACAGATAATAAATTTCAAAATGTCCCCGCGAAGCCTGTCGGCCTCACGCAATAAAAAAATTATACTACTTCTGACTCATTGTTAGAGAAAAATATATATATGCAACTTTGGCTCAAAAGGGAAATAGCCGAAGTGCATATTCCACCCTTTTATTAAATATATATATATATATATTTTTTTATTACTATCCTATTCAGTCTTGTTCGGTGTTGTGAAACAAACCTGGCGTTTATAAAACACACCAATCCTCAAATGAAATAAAAAAAATAAAAACAGCATTAATTTTATCGAATTAAAACTTTCCATTTACCACTATATATGTCATGAAACGTATTTATGCAAATGCATTAAATTAGAGTTCATTAATGTATTTAGGAACATATAATTTTAATTGGATGTGATCTTCAATAATCCTAAATGTGTCAGGGAATTTTGAACAATATTGATTGTAACTAAACAACAAAAATAACAAAATATAAAATAATAAAAGACACAAAATAATTATTAGACGACATCAGAATATAAAAATACATTATCTTCTTTCTTTGTCTTCTGTCTTATTGGTTGAAAATAACAGTTTTGTAAAACTGACATGTCTTAAGTTGTATTTCCAAATCAATGATCTTCTACAAATAGCATGATTTATTGATGAGTTGTCGATAATTAGATTGTTTTATTGCCTGGTGTCTGATAATTCCGTATTATCCGGTTGATGTAACATTGCAATGTGAAATGATAATGTGTTTGGGTAAATTTCCTTCAATTCCAACATCTTTATCAATATTGGTATCGTATAATCTTCCATCTAGCTTGAGCAAAGTTGGCATGCATGGGTAATTTTCACCTAAAGTAAAAACTTGGGAAAAAAATGTATTATTAACCTGTCAAAAACTTTAAAATTCATATGGTTAAAATACTTTTAAAATGGAGAAAAAAATGCAACACATTTTTGGACACAAAGAAAAGGAGTGGTCATGAGTGAGACAACACGGAGGAGAGGAGGGGTCATGAGTGAGACAACATGGAGGAGACTAGGAAAAGAATGTGAACTTCAATTCAAATAAAAAAAAAACACAAAAAAAATATCATGAACTGGGAAAGAAAGTATAGAAGGGCATGTTTAAAACTTGACGCGTTAATTAGCACAAAGTTCTCAGAGGAAACTCAGAGAAAAAGATTCTTAATAAACATCAATAATCTTTATTAAGGATATTGGTTAAAAACAAACATTCAAACGTGAGGTGTCTGTGCAGCTATTTTACAACCTGTTTTATTCCCTCCAAGAATATTCAATGGAGGCAAAGTTATACGCTATTGCACTTCACACCAAAAGACAAAAACATCAGACAGCAAAAAAAATAATACTAGACATCTGGCTACCACTGCAGAAAAAGAAAACAAATCAAACAATACTCAGATACCAAACTACAACCTTCCATCTCCCTTAGTCAACTAAAATAAAACCAAAAAAAACACCTTCTTTTATTTGAAATCTGCCTAAATTCCTTTGTACAGCGCTACTAAACCTGTAGGCGCTTTCCTTTAAACTTTCACTCAAATCCTTCAGCTTTATATCACTTCATCCTCTTAGATTCCAAACAACTAAACATGAACCTTCATATATATATTCCATTATACAAGTTACAAAACTGTAAATGATCTCAGTCAGCCATTTTGGCAAAACGTATAACCTATATTAAGGTGCGGTCAATCCCTTAGTGCTGGACTCAAACAAAGACCAGAGGAAAATAACCGACCACGCCTCTCTTGGGAAAATGTACAACTTTGAGCCCTTTACCTAGATACATCAATTTAGGCCAATTCCACAACAGTTACAGTTACAGTTTTATAAAGCACTAACAGCTCCAGAATTCAACTGCTACTACAGTCTTTCAAGGCATTAGACACATGTCATTTGTATATACTATTCAATTATCCCAAATAGATACTCACAGAACAACAAAAATAACTACATATTCCATTATCCAACTTGCACTGCTAAAAGACTACTAGCATTCAAAAGAGAAAAAAAAGTCCTTATACAAACACATAACATTATACATTACAAATAAAGATTTTTTTTTAATTAAATAAAAAAGAACAAAGAGAGAAAAAAATGAATGTATGAGAAAGAGAAAAAAAGTTAGCAGGCGCTTTTGAAAGTCATTGTAAAAGTAAAACCCTATTGTCTCCATTTCCTGTGCCATTTTTTTTTTTTTTTTTTTTTTTTTTTTTACACGAGGCAAGGCAGTAATGACACAAAACAAAGAAACCTGGTTTACGAAAAGCAGTCCCTATACATAAATTACATATAAAAAACATAATATCAAAACTACGAAATACAAAACAAAGATAAACACATACATTAATAGTTAGTAAAGACAAACATTTAAATAAACAGACGCAATCAATGGCCAGAAACAAAACAAAAACAAACATGCAATCTGAAAGAAAAAACAGTTAGCAAATCCTTTAGAATCAGCGCGCAAACACATGCAGCAAAAAAAATAAAGAAAAAAAATGGCAGCAGCGCGCAAGAAAATAAAAATAAAAAATTAAGAGGAAAAAAAACTGTCTCTCAATGGGAGATTAAATCAGTTGATATACAAGAAGAAAATCGAATCAGTTAAAATAAAATTCTCACAATTACAAGATATGGACGACCCAGAAACACCAGAATTGAAGTACAAGATAGACACAGAACGGAGACAAAACAACTAGAAACATCTCGTTTCTTTTTTTTATGAGTTCAATTTCCAGCAAATACAAATACTCAACACAGCGGGCGAGTTCAAACACACGTGAGGTCCTCAAACGATTTTCCTTTACTACAATACATAAAATGACAAAAACAAATCAAGACAAAGAGTCCAACCTTGCACCAAAAAAAAAAAAAAAAAAAAAATTAAAAAAAAAATCAACAAGCTCTGAACCATAGCTTTAACTTCAAGGAAACCAAGCCTGGAGGCAAGTTCGCAAAATCTGAACAAGCAAATGTAAGAATACATTCAAATGTAAAGATACACTTAAATATAAAAATACATCTGAATGGCAAATCCCACTTCAGACAACAACTGAAAAATTCTATTATTCATTATAATTACCATAAACCTTTTCCAAGTTTCTTCTTATATATCAAAACCAAAGTAAGAGCTGCGCTACGCCATGGCGGAGACCCCCAAAAAGAAGCAATCACAAAATTGTGTTGGTCTTTCTCAGAAGTCTGGCTTTCCTCGTTAAGCCAGATCTATTTATTAAAATACACAGAATTTATAGCCAATCCGTGTACAGATACATTACAACATCAAAGTTTAGACACTCAGTTAAAGTACTACCATATATGGTTCACGAGACCCTTTTCCCATCTTCCCGCTTCTGCGCACATTTTCCTGCACTGAACATAACAGGAAATCGGCCACAGCTCATATCCTATAGAAGGAAGAACGGTCTATTCAGTATAGACACTAACAAAAATGGAGGGGGGGGAATTTCACAGCCCATTTATAAGAACCGGCTTTTTAAGACTAAATATTTATTATATTTACAGGGAATTTAAAATCTAACAGAGGGTGCTGTGGGTTGGGTGGCAGAAGGGAGGTCTGGGTGGATCAGGGCAGAAACGTTGAGAATGACAAATATGGCGCAATGTCCATAGCAGAGCTCAATTGATCACCATCTGCACGCTGCTTTGGGGTGTGAGGAGAGGACTTCTCAGGGTTTGTTTTTCTCGCTCCTACGGACTGTTTGCTTATATATGCTGCAGCAATAAAAAAAATAAAAAAACGCCACTTCTCCATTTAATTGTTTGGGTATGCGTAGAATGTGTAACTATGCGTTGCTGCGTTTTTTCATGGGCTGGTGTATTTGTGCTCAGCCAGGACGTTCAGATTTGCCTTTAACACCAGGTTTTGAAAGACATTAAAATTATGCTGTGTGTTAAAATTTGCGCGAAGATTGTAATACCATGCGTGCGAACGCATTTGCGCTCACAATGTGTAAGGGAGCTGGTTCCGGGGTGGCAGGTTTGAGCCCAATGTGCAATGATGGGACGTAGAAAGACGTATATAAACAAAAAAAGGGGTTTATTAGGAGTAAAGCATAAAAGACAGTAAACAAATATGAATAAACAATTATGATGTAGCTGGGTATTAAATGATAGGAAGGGAAAACACTGTATCAGTAATAATCAGCAATAAGGATTAACTAAAAGGCAAGCTGAGAGAAAGGTAGACAAAAAGGAGCAATACTAAACTCAACTACTTACATATAAAGAAAAAGAAATTAGAGCAGGGTTAAACCAGATATGGAGAGCAAAATAGGAGAATGAAGGGTGAAGGAGATCTTTTCTATTTCCTATTTATTTTATAAAGAAGAGTCTGAGGCAGAGGGCCCTGGGTCTGCAGAGAGTCCTGGGTCTGCAGAGGGTCCTGGGTCTGCAGAGCAGCAGATTCTGAGGATTCTGCAGGATAGCAGGCTCTGGGAATTCTGCGGAATGCAGGATCAGAGGATTCTTGCTGCAGATGGGGGTCATACAGCAGAAGGGGATTTGCAACAGAAGGAGTCTTGTAGCAGAGAGGTCCTTGTAGCAGAGAGGTCCTTGTAGCAGAGAGGTCCTTGTAGCAGAGAGGTCCTTGTAGCAGAGAGGTCCTTGTAGCAGAGAGGTCCTTGTAGCAGAGAGGTCCTTGTAGCAGAGAGGTCCTTGTAGCAGAGAGGTCCTTGTAGCAGAGAGGTCCTGTAGCAGAGAGGTCCTTGTAGCAGAGGGTCCTTGTAGCAGAGAGGTCCTTGTAGCAGAGAGGTCCTTGTAGCAGAGAGGTCCTTGTAGCAGAGAGGTCCTGTAGCAGAGAGGTCCTTGTAGCAGAGAGGTCCTTGTAGCAGAGAGGTCCTTGTAGCAGAGAGGTCCTTGTAGCAGAGAGGTCCTGGTAACAGAGGTCCTGGTAGCAGAGGTCCTGGTAGCAGAGAGGTCCTGGTAGCAGAGAGGTCCTGGTAGCAGAGAGGTCCTGGTAGCAGAGAGGTCCTGGTAGCAGAGAGGTCCTGGTAGCAGAGAGGTCCTGGAAGCAGAGAGGTCCTGGAAGCAGAGAGGTCCTGGTAGCAGAGAGGTCCTGGAAGCAGAGAGGTCCTGGAAGCTGAGAGGTCCTGGAAGCTGAGAGGTCCTGGAAGCAGAGAGGTCCTGGAAGCAGAGAGGTCACTGTACATGGGGTTATACTGAAGACAGGATACAATAAAGGTCCAGGCAAGTAACTTGGAACTGGAGGCAGCTTCCTACTAGTGAGGATATCACTGGTTTAATGCAGAAGCATTTTGGGATAGGTGTCGTCCTCTTTTGTAGGGAAGAAATCAGCAGGCATTAGCAAGCACCTGGTTACTGGTTCAGCAAGGTTTTTCAGGAGATTCACTGTTAGTCTTATCACCACAAGGCACCTTGCCTTTAGCTCTCTGATGGTGCCGGCGGCTAGGGACATGACATAGCCCCCCGACAAAGGACGCACTCCGGGTGGATAAGATTGTTGCAGGCACTTCAGAATCTTCCGTAGTGGTAGGAATTCCAGAAGGGTCTTCAGAATCTGAAGAAATGGGAGAGGTGTTTGTATCCAGGGTTAGGGGTTTCATTGGCATGATCCTCCTGGTATTGATGGGAAGATCCACCTTAGCCATCCCGGGGTATTTCATGGAAATAACAGGTTTGCACGGTTCAGTCTCGGGGTTCTGTATAGACAAAGAGATGCAGGTATTAAGAAGCGGAGGTAAGACAGTATCTCGAGAGTTCCATAACAGGTTCTGTAAAGCAGCTATTAAAGACTGTTGTTTGCATACAGTCTGAGTTAGAGCACTAACTTGATCAGTGACTACTGCCATGGAGGATACAAGAACAGGTATGGGGTCAGTGGCACAGACTGTAGTATGGGTCATAATTTCATTAGTGGATCCCACGGCAACTGATGGAGTCTTGGTAGCTAAAACAGTCTTTGTATTAAACGACTCAGCAGGTAGATTTTTGGTATCAGACAGTACTGTCTTAGTAGCGGGTACATCAACCAGAGGCGGTTCAGCAGTAGGTGCCTTGGTAGTTGGCAAGTCAACTGGTGGTACTCGAACAGCAGGCACTTTGGCATGACTAGGAACTTCATCAGCGGGCGATGCAGCAACGAACACTTCGGCAGGAACCGAAGTCTCGGCGACGGGCTCTTTGGCGTGAAATGAAGCTCCTGCAGCGGGCACAGCAATTTGAACTGATGCATCCAGTTGACGTTGTTCTTTTGCCGTTAAGGCGTCAGGTTTCCCATGCTCATCCTCTTGGGTGGTTATTGAAGGAGCCGGGTCCGGGGTGCCAGTATTAGAGGCACAGGAAAGGGAGAACGGTTTGGGGGTTGGATAGGCAAGGTTGTAAACGTGGCACCACAGAACATTGGATAAGGTGCTCCAGCTTTAGGTTCTGCAGCTGAAGAGGGAATAGGTATAGGAGCATAGGAGCCCTGAACTGTACAAGAGGTGGGAGTAGCAGTCCCGGTAGTTCCAACCTCTTTGTAAGGGTCTTCACCGCTTAGGTCCCATTCTTCATCATCTGTAGGTAGTACATAATAGGAAGATATGCAATCTTTCTGTGGTTTACTATAGGGAGTGTTCGTAGTAGAAGCGGCGTCTCTCATACTCCAACCTGGGCCACCATGGGGATGACGGGCGACCTGTAATGATATCGCTGAAGAGTCAGTGTCCCAGCCCTCTGATCTAGGATCATATGCAGAATGATGGCTGGGGGTGATGGGATTAGTTGTTGCCATAATTAGCCTTTTTGACTGACGTACTGTATTTCTAGCTTCTAAAGCTTTTTCATACAGGTCCAAGTCATTTTTGCAGACCATAGTTCCATTTGAAGCAATAACACAGTATATATTCCTTAAGAGAACTGACCTGTTTTGAAGAAATTACTGGCTTCTGAGATTGCTGGCTGAGAGCAATAGTGCCGGTGGCAAATACAGGCGTTGTCTCCATAGGTTTATCAAAATCGTCGGGTACTGATAGTTCATAGTTTCAGAAGGTATAGGTGTGGGCGAAGGAATCCGTTGGCTGGTGGGCCTTGGTGGAGATTCAGGTATTGTAACAAGAGGCGGAGTTGCAGTAGCAGGTTCTCTGTAGTGCAGATTAGGCAATGGTGTAGGTTTAGACAATGGGGTGGGTTTCTTGGTTACTGATTTGGGCGTAGGATTTTTAGACGTAGGTGCAGGGGTCTTTTTCTGGGGTCTTATTGGGCAAAGCGGGATCCAGTGCCCCCTCGAACCACAGTAAATACAGACACCAGACGCTTGCCTCCTGGCACACTCTGCTGGAGTTAAAGGACCATGGTTTACCTTTATTATTAGGGTTTTCTTTTGCAGCAGGGTTCCATGGTCTTTGGAGCTGCAGATTCAGGAGCTGGATCAGGTGAGTCAGGAACTCATGAAGGGCCTTCTGAATTAACCCTGTGAGGGCTTGCATCATTGCGGGCTCAATTGGTACTGGCTGCTGCATTATGTAAGGGAGCTGGTTCCGGGGTGGCAGGTTTGAGCCCAATGTGCAATGATGGGACGTAGAAAGACGTATATAAACAAAAAGGGGTTTATTAGGAGTAAAGCATAAAAGACAGTAAACAAATATGAATAAACAATTATGATGTAGCTGGGTAATAAATGATAGGAAGGGAAAACACTGTATAAATAATAATCAGCAATAAGATTAACTAAAAGGCAAGCTGAGAGAGAGGTAGACAAAAAGGAGCAATACTAAACTAAACTACTTACATATAAAGAAAAGGAGTAGATAGAAATAGAAATTAGAGCAGGGTTAAACCAGATGTGGAGAGCAAAATAGGAGAATGAAGGGTGAAGGAGATCTTTAGAAAATAAATAGGAAATAGAAACAGAAGAGTCTCTGAGGCAGAGGGTCCTGGGTCTGCAGGGGGTCCTGGGTCTGCAGGGGGTCCTGGGTCTGCAGGGGGTCCTGGGTCTGCAGGGGGTCCTGGGTCTGTAGGGAGTCCTGGGTCTGCAGGGAGTCCTGGGTCTGTAGAGCAGCAGCAGATTCTGAGGATTCTGCAGGATGCAGGGTAGCAGGCTCTGGGGATTCTGCGGGATGCAGGATCAGAGGATTCTTGCAGCAGATGGGGGTCATACAGCAGAAGGGGATCTGCAGCAGAAGAGGTCTTGCAACAGAGAGGTCCTTGTAGCAGAGAGGTCCTCGTAGCAGAGAGGTCCTCGTAGCAGAGAGGTCCTCGTAGCAGAGAGGTCCTCGTAGCAGAGAGGTCCTCGTAGCAGAGAGGTCCTGGTAGCAGAGAGGTCCTGGTAGCAGAGAGGTCCTGGTAGCAGAGAGGTAACTGTACATGGGGTTATACTGAAGCCAGGATACAATAAAAGTCCAGGCAGGTAACTTGGAACTGGAGGCAGCTTCCTACTAGTGAGGAGATCACTGGTTTAATGCAGAAGCATTTTGGGATAGGTGTGGTCCTCTTTTGTAGGGAAGAAATCAGCAGGCATTAGCAAGCACCTGGTTACTGGTTCAGCAAGGTTTTTCAGGAGATTCACTGTTAGTCTTATCACTACAAGGCACCTTGCCTTTAGCTCTCTTATGGCGCCGGCGGCTAGGGACATGACACAATGTTAAGTATAGGACACGCACAGTTCATCACGCTCGCGCAGCTCCATCCACGTTAAACATTAACGCGCATCGTTTGCGCGAACGTCGTAATACGACGTTCTGCGCAAATGGTTTTGCAGTTGCGCAAATGCGCATTTGCACGCGCGGAGAATGTAATAGGGCCCCTTATGTTTCATTCCTCTGAGCCTTTTTCAAGGTGAAAAAGGTTCTTTTGAAAACCTTGAAAAGGGCTATGAGGAGCCGAAACTGATTTCTAATGGTTTTGGTTCTTTATATTTCTGAAGTTCACGAGTGCTCCCTAACGGATATATACTTATATGCATGTTGCAGGGCTTTAGCACAAAGGCATGAGACCTTTTTTTCCCCTCTAACCTGTGAAGACAGAGTTATTTCCTATTTGGTATATAAATACAGTATGTTATGTTTATTATTGCAGAAGCCATTTGCACATCACAGAAATTCAAAGAACTGCATCCCAGAGCTCCTGTGCTACAGTCCCCATATGCAGCAAGGAATTCTGGGTAGGACATGCAAATGACATCGTCTCACTTTTTTGCATCCTGGGTCTGTTTTTACACAGAACCCTTAACCCTTTCACTGCTGAGGACGTATGGTGAACGTCCTCATTGACTCCTAAGGAAAGATAGGGGTTCCTTTGAATGGCCTTTCCAATGATACCAAACATGACCATGTTTAAAGTAAAGAAAAAAATAAATTAAAATAATGATAAAAAAAAGGAAAAACATGTTTTTTTTTAAGACGTGAAATGGCTCAGCAGTGAAGGGGTTAAATCAATGCCATGCCATACTAGATGGTTTTTTTTTTAGCAGGGATAAGGTTTATGCAACTGTTCAAAGCCACTCCTAGGACAGCGCTGTTTCGGGTTAATGGCTTCTGCAATCATAAACATAATAAATTATAGCGGGGAGACTTTTTTATCTCACTTTTTGTCCTCCACCACAACCCTTGTAAGTGTATATATAAAGCGCTAGTGTAGGGGAGGCAACAAGGGTCTTATTAAAAAGCATATATTTATTGTAGCAGATTAAAAGATATATATTCTTTATTATTAACTAATCATACTTAAAATGTGTTGCTCTTGCAAATGCAATTTTAGTAAAATTGGGCTTAAAATACACACTGGCCTTAGGACTTCCTAGATACTTCTAACATTCAATAAAGGAATAAAATTATGTAGCTTTAAAGTTCCTTCTCCTAGGCAGCTCGGCAAGATACAGTAAATCCAACAATATTAGCTCTGTTGTAATTAAAATATATACTGTTGCATATAATTTAAGTATTTTTAAGACATAGAGCATATAAAATGGACTAATAATAGTTTGTTTGGAGACATTAACTTAGGACCTACAACCATATAATTTGACATCATCAATATTATAAATATAAAGTCATTGTACCTCTAATTACAGCCATATGCGTATGGACACTAAAGAAGAGTGCATTATCAGCAAGTCTCAATGAATAATGGAACCTGGTTTGAGCTTTACTGTTTCCAATTAAAATTCACAGCAAGCAAAGGCATCATGGTGTCCTGAGAGAAAATTCCTCATTTGAATTTAGAAATAAACGTTTGCAGTTTATTTCTTACAGATAATCTTATTCAAATCTTGAGCTTGGAATACATAAACCTGTTATTGTGAAATAATTTAGGGTCGTGGTACCATGTATGCCTTTATCAACACACGATCAAGTATGCTGAACCAATAATATACTCATGGGTGGATCTACCAGGGGTACAGAGAGTGCCACAACACCCAGGCCCTTGAGTCTGGAGGGCCCTCAATTGGCTGCCAGGGCCTTGACAACACCTTTTGGCCTTCGGGCCTATGCTAGGCCACCCGTCTGCCAAGGCCTCTGCTAGGCCACATGGCTGGTGTGGGCTCTCTTAGGTCACTCACCTGCCGGGGTCCTCGCAAGGCTGCCATGACTTCTGAAAGGCCGCACAGCTGCCAGCGTCCCAGGAGATGTAACAGTCAAGCTGCAAGAGATGTTAGAAGTCCGGCTGGAACCACAACTCAATCTTCATCCTATATACACTTAATACTTACTCTATCGAACACTACTATATGCCAATCCTCACCCTATATACACGGCCTTATCCTAGCTATTGTAGCGCTGTGATAGTTTGGCTTTATATAATGGACTGATGCTACCACTAGATGGGGACAGAGCCAGAGACATTGTGGACTATGTTGTGCCAAGAAACTCCATCTCCCAGAGACCTTTGCAAAAGGGAACAGGAAGTGGACGTGCAGCGCCAAGGGAGACATCCGAAGCCTCGTGCAAGACAGGGGCAGAGCGAGCAGAGCGACGAAAGGAGGACGACGCACGCAGGACACTGTCAGGGATCGCAACCAGGCCGGAGTGTGGACGCTGCCATATCCAGTGCTGGAGATCGGGGACGGAGATCATGCTGTCGCTTACTACCTTTCGCTGAACGATTGCAGGAGGACAACCAGGTTCCAGAAGGACCCTGAGTGAGGAGGCCGTGAGGATCGAATGGGAGTGCAGGCGGCGGATCAATTCCGGTAGCGGAGAACGGCAATCGGGAGAGCGGATTCGCTGGCACCGGGTTCCAGTCGCGGAGAGAGATCCTTGGTCGAGTCATCGGTTCTGGACACTTTGTTCGTCGGATGGGTGAGCGGCCTCAAGGCCTACGGTTCCGAAACAAAAGTGCGCACTTGGTTAATAGCTTCAATTCACAGGGCCCCAACGTTGACTAGTAGAAGATAACTTTGCTCATTCACTGGCCAGTTGAATATAGTACCCGGGTACCCTAAGACACCAACTTTGAGCCTTTTTGAGCGGGACTTAAACTCACGAACTGAGGGGGTTAACCTTTCTTTTCTTCCACTGCGTGTTTTTCCTGCGTTGCTCATTCCTGTTATTATCTTCAATGTACATGTGTATTATACTCCACTTTATTGATCCAGTAAAGTATATAACTTAGAAAATTCACAACAGTGCTGGTGTATAGTGATTCCTAGCGCGGTGAGAATATCCTGGGTTTATTCAGCGGCTCCTCCGGGGGTGAGCGCTACACTATACACTTACAAAATACAGTACACATCCTCATCCCATATACACTTTATACTCATCCTCTGATGAGAGTTGTGTTTGAGGTGTCTGTTTTTTATTAACCCTTTCGCTGCTGAGGCTTTTCACACCTCTGTGCTGAGGTCATTTTTACCTGTTTTGCTCATCATGTTTAAACGTGTTTTGAAGGCTTATTTTAGTATATGACCCAGACATATTATATATCGTTCTTTCCGTCAGACTCGGTAGATTCATAATATGACATTATTATATGTATACGTCATGACCTGTCTGTATATTATAACAAAAAATGCAATAAAATATGTATTTTCAATAATTTACAATGTGTAAAGTGTTTTTTTTTCACATTTTAACATGCGAACAATTGCGGTTATATTTTGTATGGGGTGCGCTTGTTAAAAAAATTAGAGATGGGGTCTCGTTACATTTTTTTTGGGGGAAAATTACACGATTTTTAACAAACGCACTGCATACAAAAATCGTTAGTGCAGCATCATTGTTCACATTATAATTGAAATGGGAACAATATTGCTGCATTAACGAACCAAAAAAAAGAAAAAAAAATGTTTATTTTTTTTTATAATTTTTTTTAAATATATTTTTAATTTTTATTTTTTTAAAAAAACTTTTTTCACAGTAGTGTTTGGTATCGTTGGAACGGCCATGCTCTGGCCGATCCAACCATACCAAACTTTAACACCTAGCTGCCACGGATCGGGAGATAGGGAGTTCCAATGAACTCCCTATCTCCACCATTGGTGGCAGTTAGGGGTTAACTCCAGGACTGACGTCATCGTGCTATGCACGATGACGCCAGTCCTCAGGGGGAGTTCCCGGAGGCTTGGCCGACATCCAAGATGTCGGCCAGCTCCGGGAAAGGATCACGAACCGGCGCTTTTCAGCGCTGATTCGTGATCCGGCTCCCCAGGGGTTAATGCCAGGTACCATTTGGAAGGGCAGGCTGTGCCCTTCCAAACGGTGCCTGGGTTAACCCCCGCAACGCCGCCGATCGGGAGGGAGAGAGGTCCGAAGGACCTCCCCCCCCTCCCTTTCAGGCGCCTCCTCCGCACATGCGGGGGGGCGCCTGAATTAGGTGTCATCGCGCCGCCGCAATGACACCTAATTTCACTGGGATTTCATTGAGGATGTCAGCCCGCACCGGGGGGGCCAGCGATCGGCCGGAACCCGGCCGAACGCTGACCCCAAAGGGAGGACGCGCTGAGCGCGTCCTCCGCACAGTAGGAGCCATGTGGAGGACGCGCTGAGCGCGTCCTCCGCATGGAAGTGGTTAATGGAGTTATGTATGTGTTGGAGGTGTCTGGTTTGTGGGATTGGAGTTCTGTGTGTGTTGGAGGTGTCTGGTAGGGATGGGCTGGCGGTTCGATGCGAACATGAGTTCGATTAGAACATTGCCTGTTTGGCGAACTTCGAACTGTTCAGGCCGTTCGCAAAAAGTTCGAAAAAAAAAGTGAATTTTTTTAAAAAATGCTTAAAAAAAATCCTAAAAAATCTAAAAACAAAGAGACTCTTTACTGCAGAATATTATAAGCAACGGTTTATTAGATATTGAATTAAAATGGAAATATTTTTAACATTGAAGCCTATGGGATAAAACAATCTTGCTGCTAAAACATCAGGCAGACGAGGCCCTCTAATCAGGCACTGTAGAGGGCAGCCCGCCGGGGCCTCCCAAGGATCCCTTGAGGAGCATGCGGCCGCCGCATGACAGAGCTGCGACTGTGCAGGCAGGCTGGCCGGGTGCATGTGGCAGAGAGGTGGCGCAGGGAGGGAGCCACTGCACCTGTGGCCACGGCAGACACCCCCCCCCCACAACCAGGATCCAGGGAGCCTCCACTGACTGACCACCAGGCTAAGGTAAGGCGACACATTTCTAAAAAAAATAAAATCTGAGGACATTTTTAAATGTCCCAAGGAACATAAAAAAAATACTTTTTTTTCTCTTTCTATTACTCACCCGATTCCTGGATCCACCAACAAGCGTAGCCTCCCGTCTCCCACGCTGTTAGGCTAGGGTCAGACTGAGGCAGTGCGAACGCACGTTCTGGCGCACTTACTCACGGCCGCACTAGCAGCAGATGCCGGGCAATGACGGCCAATATACGAAGTACGGTCGCACAAAAGTCCGGCTGCGCAACGCAAGTGGAAAATGAACGCATTTTTTCGAGAACGTTAAACCACTAGTACTGACGTACAGAGTGCGCTGCGTCCGCTAGAGGCGTGTGTGCGTGAATTGGAGACATCAGACGCTGCTAATGTCCGGCCAACATAACGTCCAGATGCAAGAAGTGTTTTATTGATGATCCGTACAAAATCACGGATGAAACTGCGCATCGTATGACCGCTATTGCGTATTCCGTGAAAAAATACGTCCATTCTTCGAACGCACATTTTCACGGACAACGTGAAAAATGCGTTAGTCTGACCCTAGCCTTAGACGCTGCATACACCGGCACGCTGTGTGCAGCTTCTCAGAAGATACGCTATTAGTGTAGAGGGAGCGATGCAAAATGTGCAGCCGGCTTCTCTGCTACACTAATAGCGTATCTTCTCAGAAGCTGCACACAGCGTGCCGGTTAAAGCTAGCGTCGGACTGTAGAGGTGCTGCACGGCAGTGTGAGGATTCATATGCTGCATTAATAATTATTCTTACAAATTTGGTTACTTAACCCGTTTGCGTTTGGATTGTAATATTGTGACATCCAGGGCCCGGGTGGCGATCGGGGGGCCCCCGGACGCATGGTGCCGCCAGCTGGCCAAATGCCAGTAGCTCCGGTGGCACCCGGCGCAGCTGTGAGTGATCAGGGGGCAGGGCACGGCGTGATGACATGGAGCCGCCGGGACCTTTAAATCAGGAGCGCGCGCTTACACCTCGCCTTGCCATGGAGTTTCATTCCCGCATCGCTAGCTTACCGAATCAGTTTGTATACTTGTTTTTTACTTACCCTTCTTGTTCTGAGGACCCGATTTGTTGCCGGCTTTGCCTGCCATTTGACTATTCTCTCTGTGTACTCCCTGCCTGTTCTGTTTGCCTCCTACTGGTGTGCGCCGATTCTCACCATATACAGTAGCGCAGTACAAGTCCTAAACGTTGCTGACCCGGTTTTGTTATAATGACTACTCTCGATCTGTGCCCCTGTCTGGTATATCTGCTGCATGTTACTGCTGGTGTGCTTCCATCCTGCCATATACTATAGCGCAGTACAAACATACAGTATATTGATCTCAGTCTTTGGTGTATATTGTTGGTGCTGTCTCCCTGGCCTGTGTGGCTGCTAGAGGTTAGGTTTAGTGGTCCCGAGTCCCGACCATCCTAAGGATCGGAGGGTTAGAGGTCTGTTACTAGGGATCCTACCAGGTCTGTACTGGGGAATCGTTACAAATATGCGGTGAACGCCGCAGCAAATGTTAATGCTCATTTTTTAAATGTTTCTATACATCCTACAAATCCGCCACTTTACGGGCAGGTTATGGGGACCTCCTAGACACGATATTTGAAGGAATTTTTGGTTTTTATTCTTAACCTTTATTTCATGGAAAAATCACTGTTCCTTTAAAAACGTATTTTTTAAAACTTTTTTTCCTTGTTTCCTGTCCCCCAGGGCACTACCCGGACCCCCATACACCTTTTATGGCAAATATCTTGCATATATGCCATCTTGCAGGGCACTCTAAAAATCGAACGTTCGAGTCCCATTGACTTACATTGAGTTTGGATCGTGTTCGCGTCCCAACGTGAACTTTTGAAATTGTTCGAGTTCGAATGCGAACCGAATACGAGGGTGTTCGGTTCATCCCTAGTGTCTGGTTTGGTGTATTGGAAGGCGATTGTGTTGGAGGTGGCTGGTTTTGGGAGTCTGCATCAATGTTCCCTCTAATTTTTGGGGGCCGTGAGCGCACCAGATTTTTCATGAGCAACAATATTTTCGTCATGAGCGCTTATTGACTATGGTAACCAATAGTTGGTTTTTTAAAAGTAGCGCAATTGATCGTACGTGTAAGTGAAAACTGTTCAAAGCTAAAACGAAGCAACCAGATGATTTGATAAAACTTATATCTGAATGAATGTATATTTATATTTTCTAACTCATGTGAGAAAAGAAAAGGAAAAACTTCCATCAATTAAGGTACATGAGACTTCTACAAATATCAGTCCTATCATTTATAAGAGTCTGATAACCTAGATTTACCTAGATTTGTTCACGTCTGTCACCACTGGGATTTTTCCCTGCTTTTTTAGACAGCTAAACCAGATTTCCCTGCTTTTTTAGACAGCTAAACCAGATTTCCCTGCTTTTTTAGACAGCTAAACCAGATTTCCCTGCTTTTTTAGACAGTTAAACCACTGGGATTTTTCCCTGCTTTTTTAGACAGCTAAACCAGATTTCCCTGCTTTTTTAGACAGCTAAACCAGAGATTTCCCTGCTTTTTTAGACAGTTAAACCACTGAGATTTTCCCCTGCTTTTTTAGACAGCTAAACCACTGAGATTTCCCTGCTTTTTTAGACAGCTAAACCAGATTTCCCTGCTTTTTTAGACAGCTAAACCAGAGATTTCCCTGCTTTTTTAGACAGTTAAACCACTGGGATTTTTCCCTGCTTTTTTAGACAGCTAAACCAGATTTCCCTGCTTTTTTAGACAGCTAAACCAGATTTCCCTGCTTTTTTAGACAGCTAAACCAGATTTCCCTGCTTTTTTAGACAGCTAAACCAGAGATTTCCCTGCTTTTTTAGACAGCTAAACCAGAGATTTCCCTGCTTTTTTAGACAGCTAAACCACTGGGATTTTTCCCTGCTTTTTTAGACAGTTAAACCACTGGATTTTTCCCTGCTTTTTTAGACAGCTAAACCAGATTTCCCTGCTTTTTTAGACAGCTAAACCACTGAGATTTTTCCCTGCTTTTTTAGACAGCTAAGCCAGATTTCCCTGCTTTTTTAGACAGCTAAACCACTGAGATTTTTCCCTGCTTTTTTAGACAGCTAAACCAGATTTCCCTGCTTTTTTAGACAGCTAAACCAGATTTCCCTGCTTTTTTAGACAGCTAAACCACTGAGATTTTTCCCTGCTTTTTTAGACAGCTAAACCAGATTTCCCTGCTTTTTTAGACAGCTAAACCAGATTTCCCTGCTTTTTTAGACAGCTAAACCAGAGATTTCCCTGCTTTTTTAGACAGTTAAACCACTGGGATTTTTCCCTGCTTTTTTAGACAGCTAAACCAGATTTCCCTGCTTTTTTAGACAGCTAAACCACTGAGATTTTTCCCTGCTTTTTTAGACAGCTAAGCCAGATTTCCCTGCTTTTTTAGACAGCTAAACCAGATTTCCCTGCTTTTTTAGACAGCTAAACCAGATTTCCCTGCTTTTTTAGACAGCTAAACCACTGAGATTTTTCCCTGCTTTTTTAGACAGCTAAACCAGATTTCCCTGCTTTTTTAGACAGCTAAACCAGATTTCCCTGCTTTTTTAGACAGCTAAACCAGATTTCCCTGCTTTTTTAGACAGCTAAACCACTGAGATTTTTCCCTGCTTTTTTAGACAGCTAAGCCAGATTTCCCTGCTTTTTTAGACAGCTAAACCACTGAGATTTTTCCCTGCTTTTTTAGACAGCTAAACCACTGAGATTTTTCCCTGCTTTTTTAGACAGCTAAACCAGATTTCCCTGCTTTTTTAGACAGGTAAACCAGATTTCCCTGCTTTTTTAGACAGCTAAACCAGATTTCCCTGCTTTTTTAGACAGCTAAACCACTGAGATTTTTCCCTGCTTTTTTAGACAGCTAAACCAGATTTCCCTGCTTTTTTAGACAGCTAAACCAGATTTCCCTGCTTTTTTAGACAGCTAAACCAGAGATTTCCCTGCTTTTTTAGACAGCTAAACCACTGAGATTTTCCCCTGCTTTTTTAGACAGCTAAACCATATTTCCCTGCTTTTTTAGACAGCTAAACCAGAGATTTCCCTGCTTTTTTAGACAGTTAAACCACTGGGATTTTTCCCTGCTTTTTTAGACAGCTAAACCAGATTTCCCTGCTTTTTTAGACAGCTAAACCAGATTTCCCTGCTTTTTTAGACAGCTAAACCAGATTTCCCTGCTTTTTTAGACAGCTAAACCACTGAGATTTTTCCCTGCTTTTTTAGACAGCTAAGCCAGATTTCCCTGCTTTTTTAGACAGCTAAACCAGAGATTTCCCTGCTTTTTTAGACAGCTAAACCACTGAGATTTTCCCCTGCTTTTTTAGACAGCTAAACCATATTTCCCTGCTTTTTTAGACAGCTAAACCAGAGATTTCCCTGCTTTTTTAGACAGTTAAACCACTGGGATTTTTCCCTGCTTTTTTAGACAGCTAAGCCAGAGATTTCCCTGCAGCGTTAGAGAAGCACAGCCGCGGTGAGATGCTGACAGCGCGGAAGAACGGGCGCGCGCAGAGTATTTATGCTCTGCCCCCTGTACGTGCGTTCCAGCGTGACGTCATCATCGCGCCGGAACGCAGGTACGTGTTCAGCTGCGCGACGAAGAGCTCCCCCCAGAACTTCGCCGTCGCGCAGCGCCTACAGCCTGTAAGTTACAGGCGCCGGACAGAGCGCTCTGTAACTTACAGCCTGAGCAGGATGTTCCGGCGCCCCCTTTCTACGCGGGTCGGCCACCCCTGGTATAGAGCCTCGCGGGTTGGCCACCCCTGCACTAATTTGTGCGCGCATAAATACACGTTGTGCGCGCTGTCATTGCATTCCGTGCGCGGGCGCGCACGTTAGAGGGAATCCATTGGATTTGCCCCAGCTCACAAATGGATTTGCCCCCAGCTCATGGATTTGCCCCAGCTCTCACATGGATTTGCCCCAACTCATGGATTTGCCCCCAACTCATGGATTTGCCCCCAACTCATGGATTTGCCCAGCTCATGGATTTGCCCCCCAACTCATGGATTTGCCCCAACTCATGGATTTGCCCAGCTCATGGATTTGCCCCCCAACTCATGGATTTGCCCCCAACTCATGGATATTGCCCCCAGCTCATGGATTTGCCCCCCAACTCATGGATTTGCCCCCCAACTCATGGATTTGCCCCCAACTCATGGATTTGCCCCCCAGCTCATGGATTTGCCCCCAACTCATGGATTTGCCCCCCAGCTCATGGATTTGCCCCCAACTCATGGATTTGCCCCCAACTCATGGATTTGCCCCCCAGCTCATGGATTTGCCCCCAACTCATGGATTTGCCCCCCAGCTCATGGATTTGCCCCAACTCATGGATTTGCCCAGCTCATGGATTTGCCCCCCAACTCATGGATTTGCCCCCAACTCATGGATTTGCCCCCCAGCTCTTGGATTTGCCCCCCAGCTCGTGGATATGCCCAGCTCGTGGATTTAACCCCCCAGCTCGTGGATTTGCCCCCAGCTCATGGATTTGCCCCCCAGCTCATGGATTTGCCCCCAACTCATGGATTTGCCCCCCAGCTCATGGATTTGCCCCCCAGCTCGTGGATTTGCCCCCCAGCTCGTGGATATGCCCAGCTCGTGGATTTAACCCCCCAGCTCGTGGATTTGCCCCCCAGCTCATGGATTTGGCCCCCAGCTCGTGGATTTGGCCCCCAGCTCATGGATTTGGCCCCCAGCTCATGGATTTGCCCCCCAGCTCGTGGATTTAACCCCCCAGCTCGTGGATTTGCCCCCAGCTCGTGGATTTGCCCCCCAGCTCGTGGATTTGCCCCCAGCTCGTGGATTTGCCCCCCAGCTCGTGGATTTGCCCCCCAGCTCATGGATTTGCCCCCCAGCTCGTGGATTTGGCCCCCAGCTCGTGGATTTGCCCCCCAGCTCGTGGATTTGGCCCCCAGCTCGTGGATTTGCCCCCCAGCTCGTGGATTTGCCCCCCAGCTCGTGGATTTAACCCCCCAGCTCGTGGATTTGGCCCCCAGCTCATACCTGGTTAGTTGCCCCAGCGGGGTTTGAGGGGACCCAGAGCCGGGCAGCGCGTGAGTGCCTGCCCGGTCCTGAAGAGTCCGTCCTGTTAAAGGGGATGGCTGCGTGGCGTGCGTGCGCAGGTCACGCGGTCCGGCCAGTCAGGTGGCCTGATTAGCCGGACCACGTGACCGGCTGCGCGCGCACGCACGCAGCCGCTTAGGACGGACTCTTCAGAACCGGGCAGGCACTCACGCGCTGCCCGGCTCTGGGTCCCCTCAAACCCCGCCGGTTGCCATGCGCGCATAACCACAAGTTGTGCGCGCTGGCACCGCGTTCCCTGCGCGCGCGCGCACGCGCGCACGTTGCAGGGAACACTGGACTCTGCATATGTTCTTGAGAGGTCAGGGGCAGGACTGGACTGGGACAAAAAAATGGCCCTGGACTTCATCCATGAGAGTGGCCCACTCAAATTATGCAAACATGCAGTGTCGCATTAGGATCTCTATGTGCAGGAGCAAACGATTTTGTTTGGATTTTTTGACATTTAATGTACGGTATATATTTTTTATATTGTGTACAATTTCAGTGCTTTGCGTTTCCCAGCATTTCATCGCTCTTCGGATGATTCCATTTCGCCAAAAATACAGCAAATTCAATATTTAGTGAAAATTCATTGTGGGTCGCTGAAAATGGAGGAGTCGCCAAAAAGTTTGCCCAAATTCATATTAATAGCCCCATCTATCGGTCCAATTCTTATTAATAGCCCCTCAATCTCCCCAATTCATATTAATATTAGAATTTCTAGGAAGTGTTCATTTAGAGAGAACTGGTCAACATTTAGAGGGAACCGGTCATCTTAAACTAAAAAGGAGCAGAGTCTTGAAAATGGAGCCACTGATTGTAAAGCTCTAATAAATATCAGTGAATTTTGAGGGCTTTTATTGTACCTTGGTTTAATTGTTAATTATATATTGCACCAATATTGGTTTTATTTCTTAATTATTTGAGTCCTCATCCCTTACCAAGTTTCCGTAGAATTACGGAAAAAAAATAGTATTCCTTTCTATTACAGGGTGCACTGGTACAATTGATAGCAATGTAAGGTATAATTCTAGTGCTATTATAGCATTACTATATTTGTCTTTGCACTGTAGTATAAAACAACAATATTTAATTTTGTACCTTAGTTTTGCATTCTATAGGACGTTAACCTGTAACACTGGCGTTCGCAGCCTATTGCTTTAGGATGTGCACCCATGGAACATTTATTAATTGAAACACAGATATAATGTATCTTTGGCGCCGCCCAGTGGTCGACTAGCAGCAGTACTCTTGGGCAAAATAGAGCAGAATTGCAGTGTGGAAGGGGGATAAAAAAAAAGTCCAACAGTGGATGGTCCCGTCTTTGCAGTGAGTCTATAGTGCCTCCTTGTCGACAGTTAATAAGATTTGTGGCAAAGTAATTAATAAGCAGGCGATATATATATATAATTAAGAAATTAAAAGGTAACCAGATTAATATTTAGCAAATCAGATCATTAAGTAATTGCAAATGATCAAGCAAACAGTATGGGGCAAGGATAGGTAGCCTTTCTTATACCTGCCGTTTCTCCAATGTCCCCTGCGGGTAAACCAACCACAAAATAGCAAAAATGTGTTAGATAAGTTTTCAGCAAAATGTACAAAATAGGAAAAGCTTATTAGCAGCGAGGGTGTAGTGCAAATAGCAAGTAAATAGTAACTAGAGAACTTTTCCAGCAATGACATCAATGGGTGGTTCAGTGAGCAGTGTTAAAGATACCAAATTTCTTTTTTTAAACATTATTGAAAACTTATGAAGATTTTTGCACAAAATGCACATTTTTCATTAGAAGTTACAGGCCTGTAATCAGAGATTCAGTCAGTTTTTATGTTATTCATCATGAACCAGATAAGGGACATTTAAAATGTCAATGCAGGAGGTGAAAGAGGCCTTATTCAATCAGTATTAGGGTGTGCCTGGACTCACAAGGCACAACACCTGTGCTCACCTATGACCTGTAAGTAGGTTCTTTTTCTGCTTAATTGTTAATCTAGAACTTTATGTAACAAATATGAGCTCCTTTTATCCTACAACACTATGGGTGTCAGGTCCAGCCTGGCTGGGTGGGTGAGGGTGCGAGCCCCGGTTGCAGGGACTCAAAGCAGGCAATATGTTTCAAATAAAAAGGGGTTTATTTGGATATAACAATACAGGGTGAGGGGTTTGATAGGAAAAGGGCTGCCTAACAAACAAAGGGAGAACAGGGAATAAACAGGAAGGGATTAAACTTTGTAAAATACAGGTTCAGAGGCAGACAGGGAGTAACTAAATACAGAATGTACAGGACTGGAGCAGGGCTGACAATGCATACAATAGGGAATATGAGAGAGGACACAAGAGGTTAATTTACAGACAGAGGGATATCACAGGAACAGGGCTGAGAGCGGAGATAACGGGTATTTGAATAAGTACGGTGAGCTGGGAGTCAGATAAACAATAAGCGAAGGATGAGAGTCTGTAATAAATGAAGGAGTCCTTGGATGAAGTGGGAGATAACAGGTGAAGCAGGGTTCCAAATGAAGTGGTGAGGGAATCTTGCGTGGTGCTAAAGGGATAATCCAGAATCGTAGTCAGATGGGGTCCAGAGATACAGAAGACGACAAATCCGGTAAGCGAGCAGGGAGTCCGGTACACAGTTGAGCAGAATGCTGGATAGAATCAGAACAGGCTCCTGGCTGCACAAGCTCCACTCAGGGAGTGTAAACTGATGCTGAAGCACCTAGGGAGATGCTGCCCAGGGAGTTTCAGGGCGCAGCAGCACTAGTTTTGCCTTTGCGGTGACGGCGAGGACCATGACAATGGGCAATATTACAATCTGAACACTAACGTTAGCACTCAGCTATGTGAGCGTTAATGTTAGGTTAAGTGACCCTAGCATGGGCTGCCCAAATTACAACCCAACCGTTAATGAATTCAAAAACCCATTAGCGCTTTGTAGATTGCGTTTTGTAGCGGGAGCTTACTGTACTTTGCGTTTCCTATGCTTGACATGGGGGGCGCAAAGAGTAATTTGCATTAGGATTGCAAAGTCCTAACACTAATCACTGCACCACTGTGGTTAACTGAAAAGTTAACCAAAGATAGAAGTTGGTACTAATTGATTCTGCTTCTGTGGAATCATTTAGCACCAGCTGTAAACCTCCCAAACAATCAGATACTCACCTCTCATCCCGCTGCAAGGACGGTGTCCTGATCCACAGCTTCTGACCGCCGGGAGCAGAGTGAGACTGGGGAAAATAAGTCCCCAGTTTCCATCTGCGATCACTCCGCGGACCTGCAGGATCTCGCAAGAGGCGAGATTCTGCAGGTCAACTGACCTGGCAGCACAAGTCTCCATGGACTCCATGGAGGGGAAACTCGGGGCGGCACGTTAGCACTGCATTACAGGACAGGCTGCTGAATCAGCACCTGCCCTGTAATATGGAGCTAAAATGAGGGTGTTAAGGGGAAACCTGCAGGGGCAGGTTTTCCACCTTAGTGTCCCAGTTTTAGGGTAGGATCAGACGAGCGCAGTGTTCACGTCCGTGTTGCCGCATATTTCAACGTCCGTTGTAGCATATAATTACGACCAATGGAGCCCCACACACGAAGTACGTCCGCACCGAACTGCGGACACATAACGGATGCGGCAAACGGATGCAGGTTAGGCAAGAACGTAAATCCGCTAGAACGGACCCACAAAGTGCGCTGCATCCGCAACGTCCGCATAGCTTTGTGTGTGAGTGATGGAACGAAGTCAGACGGACTGCATTTTTGACGTCCAGCATTTTGACAGACAAAAGGTTTTTCATTTTAATTTATTTTCCCTTCTACATCAGTCAAAAAAAACATCAGTCACAAAAACGGACTGTGTGGCCACTACCTTGTCGTCAGTCGGAAAGTACGTCTGTTGTGCACGGACGCACAGTCCGCACAGAATGCGCTCATCTGACCCTAGCCTAAGCTGGCTGTATGTAATACAGCCCTTATATTGAAGTTGCATAGCTTTGTTCTATAATGTTAAACAAAATATGCAATAGGATAGATAAAATAAATAGGCCTTTTCATATTTAGGGCACGGAGCTTTGGTTTATAATCTTGTTTACAAAACCGAGTGAAAACAAATGTAAATACACATTTTTCTATTCACCTCAAAGAAATAGGAAGCCTATTGTGATCTGCTAAGCTTTATTCCTACCCAAGAAATTATTGTGGTACTTAAATCTAATTATCAGTCTTCTGACAGCTATAATTGAAACATGGTTTCACATGCCCGTAATATGCTTATTATGGAAATAAAACATGTCATGTTAAATCTATGTTCCTTCTTCTGGAAGAGGCGCTTTCTTTGTTATAGGAGTGATTCATAAATTGAAATGAGCACTTTGGTAATTGAATATATTATTCAAGTTCATAAATGGGTCTTATTTTTCAAAAACTGTTATACTGAACTCATATCGACTTTTAATTATAGAATATTATATTGAAGTACTGATATGTCTGCTGTTTCTTGTAAGTGCTCCTGTGACCGAGTGTAAGCAAAGTAGGGTTGCACCGATACCGATACTAGTATCGGTATATGGGCCGATACTGGGTACTGCAGCAGTACTTGGTACTCATGCAGTACCCCCTGATATTTTTTGCGATACCGGAAGCCGGCATTGAGCCAGCTTGCCGGCATCCGAGGGGCTGCGGCGGCTGTCCGAATGCTCTATCGGCATTCGGACAGCCGCCCCTGGAGCCGCTCACTGCAATACTTACCTTCCTGGGCGCCGCCGGGAATGTCTCTGCGCATGCGCTCATTGGAAGGACCCCAGCCGCGACCACATGGGACCATGTGATCATGGCTGGGGTCCTTCCAACGAGCGCGCGCACAGAAACTTTCCCGGCATTGTTCAGGAAGGTAAGTATAAACAGAGTGAGAAGCTGTAGGGCCTGTCCGAATGCGGATAGAGCATTCGGACAGGCCCTGCAGCTGCTCTCCGCGATGATACTTACCTTCCTGGGCGACGCAGGGAAAGTTTCCCCGCGTGCGCTCGTTGGAAGGACCCCAGCCGTGATCACATGGTCCCACGTGGTCACGGCTGGGGTCCTTCCAACGAGCGCACGCGCGGAGACATTCCCGGCGGTGCCCAGGAAGGTAAGTATCGTCGCGGGGGGGATCCATGAGCTGGGGGGCATACCCATGTGTGAGCTGTGGGGGCATATCCATGAGCTGGGGGGCATACCCATGTGTGAGCTGTGGGGGCATATCCATGAGCTGGGGGGCATACCCATGTGTGAGCTGTGAGGGCATACCCATGTGTGAGCTGTGGGGGCATATCCATGAGCTGGGGGCATACCCATGTGTGAGCTGTGGGGGCATACCCATGTGTGAGCTGTGGGGGCATACCCATGTGTGAGCTGTGGGGGCATACCCATGTGTGAGCTGTGGGGGCATATCCATGAGCTGGGGGCATACCCATGTGTGAGCTGGGGGGCATATCCATGAGCTGGGGGGCATACCCATGTGTGAGCTGGGGGGGCATATCCATAAGCTGGGGGGCAATATCCATGTGTGAGCTGGGGCAAATCCATGTGTGAGCTGGGGCATATCCATGTGTGAGCTGGGGCAGTATCCATGTGTGAGCTGGGGCAAATCCATGTGTGAGCTGGGGCAAATCCATGTGTGAGCTGGGGCATATCCATGTGTGAGCTGGGGCATATCCATGTGTGAGCTGGGGCATATCCATGAGCTGGGGGGCATATCCATGTGTGAGCTGGGGCATATCCATAAACTGGGGCATATCCATGAGTGAGCTGGGGCAAATCCATGTGTGAGCTGGGGCAAATCCATGTGTGAGCTGGGGCAAATCCATGTGTGAGCTGGGGCAAATCCATGAGCTGGGGCAGTATGAATATATATATATATATTATATATATATATCTCGATGGGATATACATGTGAGTAGGCTTGTGCACCGAAAAAATTCCGAAACCCAAAACGCACATCCCTACATGTGAGCTGGGGGCATTTTTATATGGTCTGTTCTTATTGGAAAGCGTCACATGACATTAAAGAAAAGTATAGGTACTCGGTATCGGTGAGTACTTTTAAAAAGTATCGGTACTCGTACTCGGTCTTAAAAAAGTGGTATCGGTGCATCCCTAAAGCAAAGCATCTTCTTTTAAAATGCAGTATAATGATAACAAGCCTTTAAACTTTAGAATTTGTATCTGATCTAACCCATGTCCTCAGAAAATTCATAAGTTGTTCATTATGAAATAGTAATTCAGTTGTCCAAAGCAATATTTGAGAATTAAAATTCTTCGAACTATAAAACTTTATACAGACAACAGTCTCTCCCGGACCCTGTCGTCCAAAGGATGTTGAACATATTCCAACTTTGGGCTTTAGTTAGTAGGATTCTAAAGTAATTTAGGGATAAGGTGTGCGTGCGTATGCGTGTATTACTTTCAACGGTTGTGGTGGAGGACAAAAAGTGAGATAAAAAGCCTCCACGCTATAATGCAGTGTTTCCCAAACCTGTCCTAACATTGCCTCCACCTCGCCAGGTTTGCCAGATATCTGAAGCTCAGCAAAGGTGATAGGATTTGCTGCTCAGTGATTGCAGTATTCAGGCTGCATTTCCCCAAGGTGATCTGCAAAATCTGGCCTGTTAAGGCTAGGGTCAGACGAAAGCATTTTTCCCCGCGAACGTAAAAAGTGCGTCCGTATTTTTCGGAATATCGACCATTTTTCGTATTTTTCGTGTCGTTTTGCTCGTTTTTTGTATCGACTTTTCGTTTTTTCAGAAAATTTTCGTTTTTCAGAAAATTTTCGTTTTTAGAAAATTTTCGTTTTTCGTAAAATTTTCGTTTTTCGGAAAATTTTAGTTTTTTCGGAACATCTGTTCTCCTCGTTTGACACATTTCAAGTCCATTCGAAAAATCCGAAAATATTTCGTTTCGGCTCGGAAAACATTTCGGATCTGACATTTTCGGATCTAAAAATTTTAGGAAATTCGGCCGCATCCGAAAACACGAATCGGGAACTTTCGTGAAAATTCCGAAATTCCGAAACCCGAAACGCACATCCCTAGTTTTTACACAGAACCTTTAAATCAATGCCATGCCATACTATGGATTTCTTTTTTAGCAGACATCAGGTTTGTGCAACTGGTAAAAACAGACACAGGAAGCAAAGAAAGTGAGATAGAGGTCATTTGCATATCCTACCCAGAGTTCCTTGCTGCATATGGGTAATGCAGCACAGGTACTCTGGGATGCAGTTCTTTGAATTGCTGGGATGTGCAGATGGCTTCTGCAATAATAAACATAACTATTATAGCGTGGAGGCTTTTTATCTCACGTTTTGTCCTCCACCACAACTGTTGATAGTACTGATTTGCCCTACGGGTCCAAGCATAAACTGCAACTGGTCATGCCTAGCGCCTAGCTGATGAGGGTCCAATAAACCTGAAACAGCGCTATCCTAGGAGTGGCTTTGACCAGTTGCATAAACCTGATCTCTGCTTAAAAAAAAAAAGCCATAGTATGGCATGGCACTGATTTAAGGGTTCTGTGTAAAAACAGACACAGGATGCAATAAAAGTGAGACAGAGGTCATTTGCATATCCTACCCAGAGTTCCTTGTTGCATATGGGTAATGCAGCACAGGGGGATTTGGAAAGTGAGATAAGGCTAGGGTCAGACTAACGCATTTTTCGCAGCAACCGTCAAAAAGTGCGTCCGAACGCATTGCCGTATTCTTTCACGGAATGCGCGAAAACGGTCATACAATGCGCATTTTTGTGCGTGATTTTTTACGGATCCAAACCAGGAAACTTTGGGTGTCTGGACGTTATGTTGGCCGGACATGAGCAGGGTCTGACGTCTCCAAATCACGCACACACACTGCAAGTGGACGCAGTGCACTCTGTACGTCCGTACTAGCGGTTCTGCGTTCTCGAAAAAATGCGTTAATTTTCCACTTGCATTGCGCAGCCGGACTTTCGTGCGACCGTACTTCGTATATTGGCCGTCATTGCCCGTCATTTGCTGCTAGTGCGGCCGTGATTAAGTGCGGCTAAACGCACGTTAAAAATTCGCTAGTCTGACCCTAGCCTAAATGGGAGAATTTTTCTGGTTTGGCTATTTTGACCTAGAATTTTCCATTCTCCAGTCATTCTCCTGCTCTTCACCGCTCTCTGAATAACCCTGACAGGTGAAACAGGAGAATGACTGAAGAGAAAATTCTAGGTCAAAATAGCCAAAACCAGAAAAATTCTCCCATTTATCTCACTTTCCAAATCGGCTATTTGGTCTAGAATTTTCCATTCTCCAGTCATTCTCCTGCTTTTCACCGCCAAAAAATCTGTAAACTTTTTCTGCGTGTCCGAAAATGTCTCCTCTTTTCATATAGACTGCCGCCCCAAGCAGTTGTTTATGGATAGATTAAAGGAAAAGCATTTACCGTCATTTGAAATGTCATTTTTTGGTTTTTACATATTTCTATACATCCTAGAAATCCGCCACTTCACGGGCAAGTTATGGGGACCTCCTAGGCACGATATTTGAAGGAATTTTTCATTTTTATTTTTAACCCTTATTTCATGGAAAACTCACTGTCCCTTTAAAACATTTTTTTTACTTTTTGTCCTTGTTCCTGTCCCCCAGGGCACTACCCGGACCCCCATACACCTTTTATGGCAAATATCTAGCATATATGCCCTCTTGGAGGGCACTCTGAAAACCGAATTTTCAGCCCCATTGACTTGTATTGAGTTCGAGTTCAGGTTCAGGTTCAGATCCGAACATTTGGAAAGTTCGGGTTCGGGTCCGAACCGAACTTGGGGGGGGTGTTCGGCTCATCCCTAGTTAACAGTACAAGAAGAAAGACAGATAATATTCACTAATAATTTCCCAAGGAGGTCAGTGGTCCAGTTAAATAATTCAAAACCCAAACCCCAATCAGGGTCATGGACCTCATGTAGCCTTATTTTTTTATATAACCCATACGGTTATAAATCTGACTCAGGTCATTAGATAAAAAGTATATGTTCGCAACTCTGGACCAAAGACCAGCCAACGTGCTCCCCCCATCCAATTGACACCAAAATATAGTGCTATACACTCCTGTTCTTGTTTAGTGGTCATTAAAAAAAACATTTCCAGTAATATAAAAGCTCATCTAATAATTCTGAAAATATGGTCAAATCGAGATACATAAAAACAAACGAATAATTAAGTAAAACCTTCCCACAATGCCTTTATTTACACCTGATTTAATATTAAGGGTTTAGAAATTTTAAATGTAACATTAAATTAAAGCTATTTATTCATTATCATTGAGCTAGCCTTAGACATATTAATATACTTTTTTTATTTTTTTTAAATATAACAGTAAGGAGATTATTTTGACTACCTGCTTAATTCTTGATATGTATTCTGCAAGCATCACAGGAATGGCCACGGTCCAGTGATGAGAGATAGCTGCTTTGTCACCAGACCCAATGATCATACAGGAAACAGAAATCGAGTGAGAATAAAAGACCAGGACACAAGTGCTGTCTTGGGTGGTTCCTTTACTCTGGAGTAAATTTCATACATTCAGTAGTTTTATCAAAAATAGGAGCGTCACAAATTCATGAATTACAAACCAATACGTCAGCAATATCGGAACATGTTTTTTCTACTTTGGGCAGTACCTAGACTTACAAACATTTCCTGTCCTTGCCTAGTAGGCACGCCTAAATTGACGTCACAGCTATATCCTATTCTAGAAATAGGAATATTCCATAGGATGCATTAACAATTAAACATCTGTGTCCCTCCCTTCCTCTCGGCTGGTCAGCCTCTCTTAGTTTCTAGAGGAAATGGAGTTGAATAGAAAAATTTGCACTCCTTGATAAAAACAGGAAGCCAAGAGAAAGACCATACTCAGCATTACCTCATGAACACATTAGGCATTTACTGAGCAGTCAATCAGGCCCTATATATTTATATAGTTATCAAGTATTACTAGAGTAGAAATATGTATTAAGTGAATTAGCTACCATATTTCAATTTCCTTTCAATCCGTCTTTTGATCATGTATCACGTGATCACTAATTAAAAAAGAAAACTAAACTAAACTAGTGAACCTATTACAAGTGGGGTTACATTGTCATCATATTATACATATAAATCATCCTAATACGTAGAAATAAAAAAAGAAAAAGAGAGATTAGTAATTACTCATAAGAGGGGAACGTTGAAGAGGAATCAAAGTAAGTGGGGGTGGAAGTATAGGATAGGCTGGCATCATAGGTGAGTTAGAAACGCAACATTTCTCAAGGCACAGCATCAACAATTTGTAAAAAATGGCAATAAGAATAATCATAACGAGATACATTAAACCATGTAAAATAGTTGAACCTAGGCTACCAAAAATAGAACTAAAGCCAAAGGTCCAATCAAATCCATCTAAGGGACTTGATACTTTCCTGAGTTGGGTTTGAATTTCCTCAATATCATGTATATCTTGAGAAACTTCACCTGAAATGTCATCAATGTGAAAACAACAATGGGTCAAATTAAGAAGACCACATACACCACCCTCCTTCATTAACAAATAATCAAGGGCCATACGATTCTGAATTACTGCATCTCTAATCTGACGTTGCTCAGCAGAAAGAACTGTTAGCGCATGTGTAGTGTGATTAAACATGTCATCAACTAAGTCAACAAAAAGGTTCATTTTAGAATACAAACGAGCAACACCATATGAGGGTAGCAAGATTCCACCAAATCGCTCTGCCTCAGAGGTTTTGACAGATATGGAGGAGCGACGAGAGCGATGTACAGTGTTATGTAGGTCAATGCGCATACCAGACGGAACATAAGGGTGAATAGTATGAGATGGACCAATAAGACCCAAAACACATTCACCAACATAAGTTCTAGGTATTACCAAATATGCCCATTTACCACATAACCAGTAAAAAGGGGGGTTAAGGAAAAAGGTAGCATAAGCATCAATATAATATGTTGCAACCATTATCATACTAGAGTATGTGCCATCTTCCACTTGCAAGGTCCAATCTTTTGGACTGTTGGAATCATGTAATTTAAGTTTCCCAAAAGATGCTACATTCCACACAGTATTTTTAAACAAAACATGGGTAGCATTAATTTGGGATGCGTTAATACATCCAAACATGAAATCAGCAGAGTTGGCGTTGCCAACACTTACAGGGAAAGTTTTATCCATCCATTGCCATAAACTTACACATTTATCTGGTATACCTGGGTTAGAACAAAGGGGGGAGGACACTAACTTAGAATGCCAAGGGGTGCTGAACCAGGAAGAAGAACTATTACCGTAAAGAAAGGAAACACGAAAAGTGGCTTGTAGATTCATCTCAGAATTATTAGGGACATACATATGATCCATTATAACCTGGCAAGGAGGTTCCTTTCTGTTAGGTTCTGGTGAAGGCATTCTACCAGTAATGTTAAATCTCATTCGTATCACTGCAGTACCACAATGTTCTTGTAAGAGGGGAGCACGTATAAAAGTGGCACCTGGATTGTTAGTAGTTTTAGAGAAAGTAGGGAATGTAAACAAATCATCATCAAAAAGACTTAGATTCAAAGCAACTCCTTCATACGGTATACCATATTTAGAACTAGTCAGTTTGGCCATACATATCCAGCAGGACTTGTTGAAACCTGAAAGTTCATATATAGTCTGAGCAGCATATGCATAGTTATTAGGTCGATGCAAGTCTCTTTTCAAACGCATATTAAGAACTGGGGGACGAGCAAAGGAGATATTGTGGGGACCTACAATATCTTTCCAGAAACATCTGTGATAGTAACATGAACTACCCGTAAGTATGATGAAATAAATCATAATGATTAAAAGCGAACCAACAAAAATACAACAGTTCTTGGAAAAAGAGCAAAACATCTTGGTAGTAGTTCTAGCAATAGACACTGCAAGTGTAAAATCAGAGTTAATACAATATGTATTACTTTGTGAAAATGGAAAGTTCATCAAAAAATAAACAGTTCGTGTAAATGAGGAAAAAAGGTACTACTCTTCAGGTTGAATAGGACAGTTAATAGGCATAAAAAATAAATTGGGGGGAAAACGATTCTTCAGCTGGGAAACCAGCCAACAGGTTAGCAGGGGCTTACAACTGCTGTGGCCCACACTCCAGATTCATCAGTGGGATACGTCACAGGAGGAGGTCATCTAGAAGCAGGGGTCAGCGATTCCACGTCTGGGGTTGAGGTCACAGGTGGATCAGGAATGAAGTCATCAGGGATGAATGGCGCTTTCTTTATCCTTGATGCATGGATCCAGGAAGGTGATTCATCAGTCAGCACGGCGGTTCTGGTCACAGCAAGGACGGTAGTCGGCTCTCCATATGGTGGATCAATGGTTTTGTGACGATGCAGGGCCTTCACGAGCACTCGATCTCCTGGAACAAAACGGTGAGTAGGATCTGTGGAGAGAGGCGGAAAAGAGCAGGAGACCGTTCTATGGAAATCATGCAATGTTTTAAGCAATTGAGTATCATATGCTTCTCTAAATTCATCCAGATCACCTGGTAACATTACCAGGGGACCTTGCTTAGGAATCCATGGGGTAGGAAAGGGTCTTCCCATGAGAACTTCAAAGGGGGAGAGGCCAGTGACAGAATGGGTGGTCATTCTTATTTCTGCAAGAATGGCTGGAAGGTAATCCGGCCAGTTCTTGAAGGTACCCTCAGTAGCTTTTCTAAGTTTATTTTTGATATTTCTATTTTGCCGTTCCACGATTCCGGAACTTTCCGCATGGTATGGCTCAATGAAACTTCCATTGAATGGCCATTAATTTTACCAATTCCTGTGTGATCTTGGAGGTAAAGGCAGGACCATTATCTGAATCAATAGATATGGGGCATCCATATCTGGGTATTAATTCTTTACAAAGAATTTTGGCAACAGTTCTGGCATTTTCTCTTGCAGTAGGGAAGGCTTCAGGCCATCTAGAAAACTTGTCAACTATTACCAGAAGGTATTTCAGGTTACCTTTTGCAGTGGGCATGTGTGTAAAATCAATTTGGAGTTCCTGGAATGGACCATTAGCAGGCGGTAGGCGTTGAGTTTTAATTTTTGGGCCCTGTGTATTATTTCTGGCACATATAAGGCAACGAGAAAGTTGGGAATTAATCATAGCCTTAAGATTACAAACAGAAAAATGCTTAGCCATTTCGCTGTATGTCAGTTTGGGAGATCTGTGGCCAGGACCGTGAAAAGAAAAAATAAAGATTGGCGCTGCTGCAGCAGGTAAGCCCAATCTCCCTCCTTTCTCATAAATTCTAACATCAGGCGGAATTTCTTGAGACTTCACAAGGCTTTCTGAGGCCCAATGATAAACATCAGCTTCAGTAGCACCTGCCTGGAGTTCTTTAAGCATCCATTTCTGGGGCAGCAGAAAAGGAGAAAGGTAGCAGGTGACAATTGGAGGGTGAGGAACAAGAGAAATGGTAGGAGATGAAAGAGCAGCAGCTTTAGACTTAGTGTCAGCAAAGTGATTGCCACGAGAAACAAAAGAGTCAACAGGATCATGACCTTTGAATTTAACAACAGCAAGACGAGAAGGCAATAGAATAGCAGACAGGAGATCAGAAATCAGATCAGAATGAGAAATAGGACGTCCATCAGCCGTAGTAAAACCACGGCGATGCCATAGTGCACCAAAATCATGCACAACACCAAATTCATAACGAGAGTCAGTATAAATGGTGACAGGGAGATCTTTAAAAAGTTTACATGCAGCTGTTAAAGCAAAGAGTTCCGCAGCTTGCGAAGAATTTGAAGGAATGGAAGCAGATTCATGCACAATGTCAGGCAATTCAACCACAGCATAACCAGTCAGATACTGTGAATCAGAAGGACGAGAACAGGAGCCATCAACAAAGATATGACGAATATCAGGACCTTCTAGAGGAGTGTCAGAAAGATCAGATCTAGGAGAGGTCGTTAGTTGAATGAGCGGAAGACAATCATGTAATTCACGAGGCTCCTCTTGGTCTTCGCGTAGACGCAGGAGAGCGTTTAGAACAACAGAAGGACCAGAAGTGACAGAAGAGTATTTGACAGACAAATTAGAGGTAGAAGTTAGTACAGTTTCATAACCAGACAAACTATGGGAAGAAATGTGCTGGGTAGAAAGGTTACGAAGTACATGCAAGACATTGTGTTGTGTATGGAGAATCGTGTCAGTACCTAGGGTTAAGGACTGAGACAATTTGGCATTCCCTGAACAACAGGTGGCATGACTTTTGACAAAAATGCAGTTGGACGCAACGCCCCCCCGTGGACCTGTGCAAGAACAGCCGCCATTGTGCGCCCATCCTCCCTACAGTAGAGGTGGAAAGGCAGTTGGATGCAGAATGCCAGTAGCAAGGAAGCAGTGAATGAATTCCCGTATTCCTTCAACTTTAGCAGGTGACAGATTATATTGCTTGTGATAGACAGGAGTTGCAGATTTTTTTAATTTTGCCGAATATGGGGTGCAGGAGATAGAACCCACATCATATTCGTCAATTGCCCATACATCCGGATGTACACACAATTCGAGATCAGGTGCTGAAAGGAAAGCACAGTGAAGAGGAGAGAAGGAATGGGAGGAAGTGTTAGGTGGAGAGCAAAGAGTGGGGGCTGTTGGGGGATGAAATGTGCTGGGAGCAGCTTCAAGAGAAAAGAATGGAGAATCCACATGTAAAGATCCAGATGGCATGCAGATAATAGACACAGCAAGCAAAGAAAGCAAATCTCTGCCTAACAAATTAACAGGACAGGTAGGGAGAACATGAAAAGAATGAAACACAGAGGCAGGAGAAGAATTTGAAGAAATAGCAATGGGTGGGGTGACAAACGTTTCTGTTAGGACTCCATTAATCCCCAAAGATGGCATCTCAGCAGGTTTAATTGACCACAAACACCACTCTATTGTAAGTGTCGAATTTGTAGCACCCGTATCCACAAGGAATGGGGTTTTATGATCCTCCAAATTAAGGATCACTAGGGGCAAATGGTCAACTGTTTCTGAAACTGAACACATGAGATGGAGCATGCCTCTGGGCCACATCATGCATTTGATTGGTTTTGCCAATCAATCTTATGACGAGGTGGATCACAGGCATTGTTAGGAGAGGTAACAGCATTGCTTGTTGGAGATCGTGGCTGGGGGTTCATAGCAGTATTGCCAATGTTCCTGGGATTATGAGGGCATTCATTACGCCAGTGATTTGGATCACCACAAATGAAACAAGTACCTGGGGTACGTGTGGGGTGTTGAGGACGAAAATAAGTCCGTTTAGGGCGAGGACCATTATTACCTGGGGGACCTGAAGGACTGTTAAAAACAGCTAACATATATTTAGAATGCTGCAGGTCAAAGCAACCTGCAGAATCTTTAACAAGGAGCCTATTATTAAGATCAATAGGTACCACCGTTGGCCAGTTATCAATCACCTGTTTAGCAATTCTCTGGGTATCATCTCTGAGATTACCCATGAGAGTTTGAGTGTAGAGGAGACCCATATCTCTATCTAATGTCATGCCGGGATCCTCCTTCCAGTTCTTATGGAACCGGTGGATGAATTCGGTGACAGATTCTTTGGCATTTTGTTTGCATGCAATGGCTGCGACCATAGAACGTCGAGCTCCATAATTACGAGTCCATTCATCACAAACTTCTGTCCACATATCATCAATCTGGACCGATGTTTGTAAAGGAAAATTTTGGGGTGTAATAGGGGCACCTATTAGAGGAACATGGGGGGTTGAAGTGAGAGAACACGAGTCCAATCAAAACCAGTGTCATCAGCATATCCCATGACACCGTTAATGATCAACTTGTAATCTTCCTGAGTTAATTGCAATCCTCGTGTCGCCCGTTTAAGATATTGTGTTGTCGCAGTCGGGGAAATTCTGGGACTAGGAGAACCCTTAATTATAGAATTTAAGGTTCCTATATCAGGGGGCATAATAACGACATTATTTCCTGCAATTAAATAGGGCTTCTGATATCTAGCAGGGGGGTTGATCGTTTTGCCAGATTGGGTCCTAGTTATTATGTTCTGAAGTTGGGGTTCAAATTGGTCAATAAAAGATTGCATTTGGGGAGAGTATCCTACACGGTTCGGTTTGGAAGTGGATACAAATGAAGATGTACTGAAATTAGACATAGGGGTTTTATTTTGCCAATCATATGTGCTAGTTTCATCTTGTTCTGTGTCAGATTCTGTTTCAACATGGGTTATTCCTACGATAGGGCTTCGGGGGAAGGCAGAGGATTAGTAGTGGTTTCAATAGTTGTAATCACAGCTGCCAAAGTCTTAGGGTCAAGGCTAGGATAAAGGGAAAAGGGTTTGGGAGTAGGTTGTGAAAGGGCAGGAGGAGAGGAATTGTAAGGTGGGGGACTATCTATGGACCATGATACATCTTTAGGAGTTTTAGAAATGGGGTTATATGAAGAGGACAAGTGAATCCACACTTTACCACATTCCTTCATATATTTTCTATCCCAATTTGAGTCAGGTTGGAAATATGGGAAAGCTTTCTGGTCTACAAGACATAAGCCTTTTATCATCGACATATGATAGGAAGAGAAGCTTCCTGAATTTGGGAATGGATCAAAAGAATGCATGGCTGTAGTCCAGCCAGCGAGACAATCTATAAAGGGCGTGGGGAAATATTCGCCAGCAACACGTTGTATGTAATCGGCGGGCGTTTCAGCAGGGCCATTTTGGGGCATTAACTTCTTATTGAAGTGCTTATCTAATTTGCCCATTGTTTTTGGATCTATATGGGCAGATTTTTTGGCACCCATATCGTAAAAAAAAGGCGCGGTGGAGGGGGGACGGAGAAGGGCCAGCGCAATTAAAAGGGTGAGAGGGAAAGGGTCGCAAAAATGCGCAGTTTCCTCTATTCTCACTGAGCCAAATCACAAAACAGCAATCTCCATTCTATTTAAAATCTTTTTAACTACACTATCAGGGAGAACATGCACAAATAGGAAATAACAAGTAGTCAGGTAAATAGAGACCCAATTCTCGGGGCGGGAAACTTAAAGGTATTAATCTTTTAAAATATAATACTCTTTACAACACAATTCAAATGTGAGTCACTAACAGCGGGGACATCCAACAATTGATCAAGGAAACAAAGAGAAAGGATCACTATTCTTTACCCAGACGATTGTAAAAAATCCTATTTTTCATTCACCATCACTTAAACAATCAAATCATTCAAAAGAAACTCTTGCACTATCAAATCAAATAATGCGAGTTCGAAAATTTGAACAAGCAAGTTATCTATGATGAATATTAGGTTCAATAAATATTAATAAAATAAATATGTAACCCATACTCACCAAGACAAGTTGATTAGTTCAAATCCGCACTTCTGACACCAAATTGATATGTATTCTGCAAGCATCACAGGAATGGCCACGGTCCAGTGATGAGAGATAGCTGCTTTGTCACCATACTCAATGATCATACAGGAAACAGAACTCGAGTGAGAATAAAAGACCAGGACACAAGTGCTGTCTTGGGTGGTTCCTTTACTCTGGAGTAAATTTCATACATTCAGTAGTTTTATCAAAAATAGGAGCGTCACAAATTCATGAATTACAAACCAATACGTCAGCAATATAGGAACATGTTTTTTCTACTTTGGGCAGTACCTAGACTTACAAACATTTCCTGTCCTTGCCTAGTAGGCACACCTAAATTGACGTCACAGCTATATCCTATTCTATAAATAGGAATATTCCATAGGATGCATTAACAATTAAACATCTGTGTCCCTCCCTTCCTCTCGGCTGGTCAGCCTCTCTTAGTTTCTAGAGGAAATGGAGTTGAATAGAAAAATTTGCACTCCTTGATAAAAACAGGAAGCCAAGAGAAAGACCATACTCAGCATTACCTCATGAACATATTAGGCATTTACTGAGCAGTCAATCAGGCCCTATATATTTATATAGCTATCAAATATTACTAGAGTAGAAATATGTATTCAGTGAATTAGCTACCATATTTCAATTTCCTTTCAATTCTATGATGATTTATTAGATTATACTTAACACTGGATATGTCATAAAACTATTGGGGACATATATATACAAGGAGTTATTCAGAGAGCAGATCTGGCCCGCCCCTGAAATGTCACCGTGCCATTTCAGGCCCATTCGGCTATGCAGAGAGCAAACGCGGTGCTTGTTCGAAGGCAGTGAAATCCCCCATAGAAAAGCAATGGTTAATCTATTCAGAGAACACCAAACAGCAGTGAAAAGTTGCAAAGTGCCCTGCTGTTCGGTGCTTTCATTCGTCAGGTTTATTCAGGGGAACCCCATAGGCTTCAATGTTAAAAATATTCCTGATTTTATTCAATAACTAATAAACTGTTCATTATTCTAATCTGCAGCAGAAAGTCACTTCATTAATTTTTTTTTTAGGATCTTTTAGGCATTTTTCTGGATTTTCTCGGCAATTTGTTTTTCCCGTTTTTTCTTTTTTCTGTAACAGACTGTCATGACTCACGAGTGCCAAGGTCGAATATTTTCCCTCGGCCGCCGCGACTCGTTCGCCTTTGCCAGTTCCCGGATTCTTCCCTCAGCAAGCAGCTCTGAAACAATGTCAAATCTTAATATCTCCCCATAAAGTAGACGACAATGGTCATATTGGGTAAGCAGACTCTCTCTGACCATTTCACATGGCCTGCTTTTATTTGGTACAGAATCAGAACAGTTAACATCCCTGCCCCCCCAGACATCTCGGCACCGCCTTTCAGCCTGCTCTCCATCAGATCCTCTCAGCGTGCAAGCTCTTGAGCAGGATCCTCTCTCCTACTGTTCTATGTGTTTAACTTGTATGTATATTGGTTATTCTGTCTCTCCAATTGTACGGCGCTACGAAACTTGGTGGCGCCTTACAAATATCTGTAACTGCAGTCATACAGAGCAAGGGTCCTTGTTTGGGGGGATTCTAGGGGAGCAGCGGTAATCCAGGGGTAGCGTTTGATAGCTCGGGCCCCTATGGTGTCACAGTCCAAAAAGTGCCCAAATCCGGAGGCAGGGGCAAGGATGGCAACATGTAGCAGTTAGCTGATGCCGCATGGTCGCTGCTGCCTGAGCTCCTGTGGCCAAGAAAGGCTCAGCAACGTGTATTCCCGATGGAGCTCCCTCCAGAAAATCATCCCAACGGTAGCTCCCATGAGGGGACCCTAACCCCGAAAGAGCACCCTGCTGGAGCAAAGGGTTTTCAGGGCTCCGCAGTTTAAAGTTTCTGCAGATGGTTCCATTACAGTAAATGCTGTGCAGTCTTTGAATGGAATGGGTTGGCCCATCTAGCTTCTTGGATTGTGATTAGCTGGGGTTTCAAACCCAGCTCATGCTTTCAAACCTGGCTTCCGCTGGTGTCAATTAACACAGTGAGCATGAGGGACAAGCTAAAGGCAATTGGATTATGTTCTGCTTGGGGGGAAAGTCACAAAAACATCACTTTTAGCCTTAAAACTTAAACAAATAGCTGAAATGAGGGGAATAGCAGAAGAGCGAGGTTTTAGTACAGTCCACAGTCTCTGAGCAAGGGATTTTCGTGACATTGCTCCCCCTTCTGAAGAAGACAATCTGGAGTTGCCGAGACGGGTAATTCCAAGATTGGCTGGTGTCTCCATAGAAAAGGGTTGGGTATCCAGGCCGACTGCCCCACATCCTGGGGGTATGCATCTGGAACTCCCAGCCCCATCCACAATTCTACAATAAGCTTCCTCGGCCAATTGTGAAAGGGGATTAGTAGCAAATCATTGCTTGAAAAAGTGCCACCCACACCCTCTCGCTGGGGCTGAATCCACTGCCGGGGCGAAGTGCCCCCTGTACGCTCTCCCGGGGACACACTCTACAGCTGGGAAGCGGTACCAGCCGTCTCTGCTCCCAGAATCACAAACCGCTGCTGGGGAGTGGTATCGCCAGCACTTGCCTGCTGTCATTGTGGAACGAGGCCGACTGCCACCCCTCCCTGGAACTTGCTTGGTGGCCGGTGTAATGGTTTCTGTGACGTGCGTTACTTTGGACTCAAAGTACATGGGCCTTGGAATGTATTTGAGAGGTGTGAGCCTGATGTTTTATATTGTTTTCCTGCTCCTTCCTTTGTTAAAGTCACCCTGTATCTACAATTATAGATGCAGGGTGTTTGTGTTCTGTGCCCTATTCCCTGATGTCTGTGTTATATTAATATTCCCTTATGTATTTATTGTGAAGTCTCCTGTGATATAACTGTATATACGGTGTTCTTCTTTTCCTTTGCGAGTTTGGATTCCTTTGGCCATGCTTGCATCACCCTCCCCCCGTGGAAACAGTTGTAACCAGATTCCTACTCCCTAAACCATTGTTTTACTGCTGGGTGTGTTTCAATTGTTTCTGTAGCTTCCCTGCGTGTTTGCTTGAACCAGTTGCAAAATGTAAAATAAACTCAGTCTCCATTTTGGATTGAAACTGCAAGGATCTCCTGTGTGTTATTGCCTGCGTTCTGGACCAGAAGGGATACTTCTGCGGAATACTGAAAGGGGAGCATTCTGCACGTGGACAGAAATACCCACGTTACGGCTACCTAGCCCTAATTTCTAATCTAATCTGAATCTCTAACCCAGACTATGGAAAATGATGCTCCGTTTTGGCGTTGAGTAACCAAAATTCCCGGCATCAAAATACAACTGCTGCTCAGGGTCTATTTCAAGACGTGACTTTTTAGCGCTTAATTTTTTTATTTTGCTATCAAAACTTGCTTTGAACAAAAAGAGATGTGTGTGGTTGTGTTTTTTTATTTTACATAGTCATTTTTGATCTCATTAGAAAGGCCAGACTCTGGTCTTTCCAAAGACAGCTCACTTGACCTTGTGTAGTATAACAGAGATGTAAGGTTCCAAAGTCCCCCTGTCTCTCCTCACTGAAGTGCTGTGGTTGATGAAATAATGTTTTACCCCCATCACCTCCACACTTGCTGGCACTGTGGGAAATGAGAAAGTGAATTACTGCAGCATCATTGTTCACTGAAAATTGTATAGGGAACTGTGCTACGTTAAATAGAAACAAAATAAAATATTTTTTTAATATATTTTTATTTAAACCTGGTCATGTTTCACTTCATTGGAAATGCCATATTGTGCCCTTTCCAATGATACCTTATATGTCCTTTTAACCTGTAGGGCTCCAGAGACGCAGGGGTCTAAATGATTGCAAATTTTATATTCTTTTTAACTTGTTTTTCTTTTTACAGAGCAAGGTGGTCCCTAGTGGCAGGCGCCTGTAGGCACATGCCTACTCTGCCTAGTTATAAATCTGGCCCTGCACGCAACCCGCTACTTCATGTTCTCTATTTACGCTCACCTAGTGTGTCACCCCCTCTCCTTTTAGATTGAAAGCTCTCGAGCAGGGTCCTTGTGACGTTCCCCAGGACAGACCTGGTTGGATCCCTGGTGACAGACCTCTAAAACTCCGATCCTTAGGATGGTTGGGACCAATAACCCTATGCTTCTAGCAGCCACAAAGGCCAGGGAAATGGCACCATGCAATTGACACAACAGGATGAGGTATAAACTGTGTACTGCGATACAGTATATGGCAGGATAGAAAGCATATACATAAATAGGAGTACAGAAAGAGAATCATTGGTATAACAGACTGAGTCAGCAATGGATTTTGCACTGTGTACTGCGATACAGTATGTGGTAGGATCAAACGCACACCAGCAGCACCAGGAGGCAAACACAACAGGCAGGGGTTCAGAGATAGAATTGTCGTTATGGCAGGCAAAGTCGGCAACAGATTGGGGTCCTCGGAATACAGCAGGGTTAGTAACGAATAAACACAACAGAGAGCAAAGCAGCGATGCGGGAATGAAACTCCACGTCAAGGCAAGGTTCCCAGCGCACGTTCAAGCTTTAAAGGCCAGCGGCTCCGCGTCATCGCACCGTGCCCTGCCCCCTGATCAGCTGCGTCTACGCCAGGTGCCGCCGGAGCTCCTGTCACTCTGCCAGCCGGCGGCACCACGCGTCCGGGGTCCCCCTGGGAGCCAACCAGGACCCTGGATCTGACAGTTCTCTCTTCTACTGTGCTGTGTGTTTAATTTGTATGTATATTTGTTATTCTGTATCTCCCACGGCTATGGAACTTGTTAGCGCTTTCTACAAATTTGTAACTTTAACAAAACATGTGTGACCTAATCCTTTTTTACCTGCTATGTTGACATTTTTTAATGATAGAAGGTAGATCTACCTCTTTAAACCCTTTGCTGCGGTTGATTTGGACGTCACCAAATATCATGGGTTCTCCACAGCAAAGGGGGAGACCCCAGCACTCAGGACGGAGTCCCGCAGAGGTCTGACTTCCTTGAAGTTAGACCATCTCATTAGACCCCTCCCAGCACACTGAGGTCATTGCACTTCTCTCTCTCCCGATCACTAAGGGCCACAGAAATAACAGTGTGACCTTTCCAGAGATGCCTCTCTTAACCACTTAGGTGCCAGTCCCACAATCCGGTGCCAATTGGACTCTCCTGGTGGCTGACATCTTGGATGTCAGGCCAACCTGCGGGGCCTCCCCCTACTCACTGACATCATCACGCATGGGCACGATGTTGTCAGTAAGGGTATTCCCCTTTAGCTGCCCAGGGATTTCCCTATCTCCTGATCTTTGGCAGCTAGAGGGTCACACTTGAAGTCATTGTAAAGGCCAGTGCATGATACCAAACATGACCAGGTTATATATAAAAAATAAATAAATAAAATCAAATAAAAATGGGGGGCATGGCTGGCTGTGGAAGGGAGCAGACGTATTTCAGCTCAGCTCTGTTTGCTTTTGCCGACAACTGGGGTTTGCTGTCCAGATTCCTCAGTGATTTGCTCTTTCTTGGAGTCCCTTAGCAGCTGGCCATTGGGTGGTGTACTCCTGGGTCTGTTTGGTCCCCCTTCTGGAGCCGAGATGCGTGTATTGCCACTGTTTCCTGGCTGGAGCGTTTGTCCATCACCCATTTTGAAGCCTACTTCCCGGCTCCTGCTTGACTCTCCACTTGCTGCTCTTGCATAACCCTGTGGAGTCCTCGTATCTGGGTGATTGCTTGGCAGGGCCCCCAACTCCTGGCTACTGTGGTAGATGGTGCAGTGGAGGCAGTAGGAGGGAGGCCTGGCGACGAGATGTTCACCCCCACTGAGGAGAAGATGGCCACAATATTGGGCCTGGAGGACTGTATGTAGTTACTGGGGAAGGCAGATTCGAGGCTGTTTATGTGGGGAGCCTAGCGCCAGCTGATGGCCGTGCTGTGAGGCTCTGGGAGAGTGGATGCTACCCACGAGATTGAGTCTGTGGAGCCCTTACTTACCAGCTGTGCAGACGGTGATTTTGAGGCATAGGAAGATGAGGTGTTCTACGCTGTGCCTGGAGGTCCGTTTGCCACTCAGTTGCTGGTCCCTCTACTCTCAGGAGTGGCTCCTGGTCCATGCAGTGGGGACATGCTGGTCAAGGAGGAGCTTGCTGTTGGCATTGTGGTCGCTGAGAAGGCTGGCGTATGTCCCTCCGAAATGTCTGTCGGAGCTGCTGAGCCGTGGCATGCTGCCTCCCGGAGCGCTGCGGTGTTGCTCTCGGTCCCACGGTGCATATCGTGCTGCAGCTAAAGCTGCATGGGGGTGCCACATTCGACACACCCCTCGCAAGGTGGTTGAGCGCAGCGGGGATGCCCACCCTGCTCTGGCTGGATACGGTCTGATGTGGACTGCCTTTTTGTCCTTTTTGGTTCCTGACTGATTTTTACACACTGTAAATGATTGAAATCTGATTGGAAATTCACATTTTGTTACATTTTTTACTTCAAATTGCATTTAATCATGAGGACCACAAAACAGTTAGAATGAGCTCAGCAGACGAGGTGAAATGGCTCAGCAGTGAAGGGGTTAAGAAATGTTTTAAGCCATTCATCCCAAGTTCAGCCTCGCTGCGGGGCATCCATCTGATAGAGAAAGTGTCCGCTGCTTTACCTTAAACCTTAACCCCTTGACTACCAATCACTGTCTCATGCCAATTTCATAAAACTGCAGGAATTAAATCACAGATGTCAATTAAATCATGAGGTGCAATGTAAGAATTCTATTGAAGAGCAAAAAGGAGAGACAAAGAATACATAGCAAGTAGATTACGCATCATACTGCGGCACTTTTCAGCCAAACAAGTAAAGAAAGTATGCATCTAAATCACATACAAGGCACTTATGAATATGTAATTATTAGAGGTGTACAAAGCTAAAAAAAAATTGTTTCAGAATTCTTCAACTAACATTTCATAATTTGTATCAAATCGGATAAATACGGATCTATTAAAAATTTCAGTAAATGCTGCTTAGTTTTAGTTTAGGGTTAGATGGCGGTTAAAAGCTAGGGTTAATAATATGTATCATAAAACAGCAATGCATTACTTAACTTTTATATGGTCTTTCCCCTGAGAGTCCTGGAACGCTCATGAAAACAATATGGATATATATAATACAGAGGGCAGTCCTGACATAACAAAAATGGGGCGGAACAGTATTGTCCTGTAGAAGTAAAGAACCAAAAAAATGGATAAAACGCACAGTATGTATAACATAAAGTATGTAAGTAGGATATTACCTGGTATCAGGTTACATTCTGCTGGTATCGATGCATTGTGAGGAAATCTGATGTCCTATCTTGTCTACAGTGCACTCCTGAAAACAATTTCTATGTCTCAAATACAATTTTTTTTCACATGTGCTTCTTTACTGTTACTGTGTAATTATAACATGGATCATTTGAGGAATTTTAGGACTTGTCACGCTGTCAGACATTATCTGAAATAGTCTGACAACATTCAACCGCATGAATTTTAAATGACCATCTAAAAATTTGAAAAAGAATTCAGACACTTTGGTATTTCTTCTTTCTAAAAGTAGCTCAAGGAAGTATAGGGATACATGTGTTTTGAGAACTTAAGGGATGGAGTTTTCACCTTTACAAGACTTGTGTTGCAAAAACAAACAAGTGAGGCATCATTGATTAAAGAAGTGTCGGAGGCTTAATTACGACAGCTTGTAGCTAATTAATCAGACACACATTTTATTGTCTAAACAATGTTCTCTAATTATTATCACTGAAACCTATCACAGGAAGAGTTTGTTTAAAAAGACCACAAGACTTAATTCAATGTGACAACAAACATGGAAAGGCACAGATAAAATTCAGCAAAAGCCATTTAGTTAGTTTGGCTCTCCAACACTGGCTGATTTACAAGTCAAACAAAAATATCACCGCATGCAACACAGGTCATAAAATCCGACGGATTCATCTTGGTTAAAGAAGTGCAGCAAAAAAATATGACGTTTCGGTCCTATCGAACCTTAACATGTATAAACATACACACATAGGTATTGCCAATATATACATCAATCTAAAGCGCAACAAGCTGATAGGGGTAGGAATTATCCCTACGATAAATCAATTTTAACCCCTTATGTTATCACAGAAAAAAGCCCTATAGCACCAAACATGTGTAATGCATAAAGTACAATAATGCAAAAAGACAATAAAGATACACAAACACGTGAAAAAATCACTAATATAATAAATCTCAATTAAACTCCCTATTTAGGCCCCTAGACCACAATGTATCCAATTTATGGATCCACCATTTTTTGTTGCTGTTTTGAGGCTGGGCGGACCTCATCGCTGTAGCACCGGGTCTTTCCACTGGCTAATACGGGACTCTCCCTGATCAGCTATGCCACGCACCCATTGTTTGTGTACTCTAATGAATTACAAGTCAGTTATTAAGGCTGACTGATCTGATCTGTAACTGAATGCCAACAGCAGTTGCAACTTAACTTGGAAGAACTGCAGAGTTACTTACAATACAAATAGAGCCACTACAGATACAGTTACAAGTATTTATAAAGTGCTAACAAGTTCTGTAGCACTGTAGAATGGGAGAGACAGAATAACAAATATACATACATGTTACACACACACAACAGTAGGAGAGGGTTGACACACTAGGTGAGCATGAATAGCAGAGTGTGTGAGGTAATGGGGAACGTGTGGGCTGAATGGGAAGATGGTCCATGAAATGTACAGAGGGAGGTTATGGAGTGAGCTGATAGGCTTCTCTAAAGTAATGTGTTTTCAGAGACTTCTTGAAGGACTGGAGAGACGGGAGTATCTAATGTTGCAGGGCAGGGAGTACCATAGAAAGTCGGCAGCTCGGGAGAAGTCTTGAAGGTGACAGTTGGGGACAGTGGCGTCACTAGGGTTGGTGTCACCCGGTGTGGTAACTTATGTTGTCACCCCCCCCCCCGAGTTTTACGTATTTTTTTTAACTACTCTTACTCATAAATCAGTACTCCCATATAACACTGAATGCTCATGCACAGTGCACATTACTGTGAGGTTTATTGCTGTGGAGCTCTCTCATATGCTCACACACAAATTTTGGCGAACTGCCAACAAGTACAGTGCCTGTTCGAAGGCAGTGAAAGTGAAGGCACACATGGATATATATTGCCCCCAGCAGCTCTGGATATATTACTCCTAGCTCACATATGGATATATTGCCCCAGCTCACAATTATATATTGCCCCCAGCAGCTCACCCATGGATATATATTGCCCCCACCTGCTCACCCATGGATATATATTACCCCCAGCAGCTCACCCATGGATATATATTACCCCCAGCAGCTCACCCATGGATATATATTGCCCCCAGCAGCTCAAACATGGATATAAATTGCCCCAGCAGCTCAAAAATGGATATATATTGCCCCCAGTAGCTCACACATTGATATGTATTGCCCCAGTAGCTCACACATTGATATGTATTGCCCCAGCTCACACACGGATATATAGTGCCCCAGCTTACACATGGATATATATTGCCCCAGCTCACACATGGATGTATATTGCACAGCTCATACATGGATGTATATTGCCCAGCTCACACATGGATGTATATTGCCCAGCTCACACATTGATATATATATTGCCCAGCTCACACATGGATGTATAGTGCCCATCTCATATATGGAATTATAGTGCCCAGCTCACACATGGATATATATTGCCCAGCTCACACATGGATGTATAGTTCCCAGCTCACATATGGATTTATATTGCCCAGCTCACACATGGATTTATATTGCCCAGCTCACACATGGATGTATAGTGCCCAGCTCACATATGGATTTATAGTGCCCAGCTCACACATGGATGTATAGTGCCCATTTCACATATGGATTTTATTGGACAGCTCACACATGGATTTATATTTCCCAGCTCACACATGGATGTATAGTGCCCAGCTCACACATGTATATATTGCAATTTGCCCCAGCAGCTCACCCAATTCGTAACTCGAGTCGGGAGGCAGGGTGCGGCCGAAAGAAAAGGCGCTAGTGAGCTGTAGGGCGGGCCGCCGCTGATGACTCACACGGCAGGCAGAGACGTCAGCATCAGCCCGTCGGATGGCCGGCGCGCCGCTCCCTCTGGCGTGTGGTGTCAGAGGGGGTGGGTTCAGCCACCATGTGATGCCCTTAGGGTGACACCCACCCTTAGGGTGACACCGTCGACTTTGTTTTTGAACCGGCCGCTGGCCGCCGCAATGCAGGTTACTAACTTTGGTCCAAAGTTAGTAACCTGCAGTGTGGCCCCGGCGGCCGGTTCAAAAACAAAGTCGACGGTGTCACCCTAAGGGCGGGTGTCACCTGGTGCGGACCGCCCCCCCCCCCGCGCGACGCTAGTGGTTGGGGATGCAGGTACGAGGAACTAATAGCACTATGGTCAATGACCGGCTGGAATTGGTTCTTGATTTGCACAAATGCAATAACATATTAGGACAAAAATGAAAACTGCGGTGTGAATCTGCTGTTTATTCTGCTTCAGCCGCTTTGCTGCAGCTGAATTATATTCCTCTGGTGTATAAAGAAAATTGTATAAAAGTGATTTTAAATCCTATTCTTTTAGTATCAGGTACTGAAAAAAAAGGGAAGCTAATACAGGAATAGAAAATCTACACCAGCACCAAAGCAGTGTTTAACACCTTGGATGGGGACTGTCGGATATAATCTCTGCACGTGAATACAACACGTTTGTATATATTGGATTTATCAGCCAAGCCTCCAATATGTCTATATTGGACTTACTGGACCTACCTCGGCAGTCGCCTCCAATATATCAGGGATTATTATTTCATAAGAAACTTATACGAGACACAAATATCAATCGTCTATATCTCTTAGAAATTATCCTGAATTCTTTTAATTGTCTGTGTTTTGCTTTAAAAAATACAATAATCAATAATCGGATAAAAATATATATATATTTATTACGTATACAAAAGAATTTCAAATCTCATATCATAAACAAAAATTTATAAACCACAATCCAACAGCATATAAAAACTAGCTTCACAATACATGTATCTCCGGTTAGTAACTGCATATATGATTAATATCATTTACCTTATCAGTTAGTAACTAATACACAAATGGTTAATAAACATTTCTGCTTAATACAATATGCATTTCCCAGCAAACAATGTTTAACCAGCCAGCTCTTATAGATATATATATATCTCTGCTACATGGATCAACAAAAGATGAGCTAATTTAATAATAAGTAATAAAAACTTATTTAGTGAATCCTCCCCTAATCTCGAGAATTAAACTTCTAATCTTTTGCTTTTTATTTTATAGTTATATAATTCCTTGCTCATTAATTTTAATCACAGTAATTTCCAAATTCAATATATATATTGGTATCAATCTTGCAACATTTCTTTAGGAATAAATCCTTATATCCACTTCTTCATATTTCTATCTGCAGAATAGAATTACTTAGAATTTGGATTTTAACCGTATCCGAGAAGTCTCAGTCTACGTTGCAAAAATCTCTACAATTATATTTTTACATTAATTCCTTATTTCATACATTACCTGTCCAATTTGGATGTTGATGAGTCTGCCTTGGAATTTTCTATGTGATGCTTTGTTTTGGAATATGTGAAAATTATCGATATTAGATAATCAATGCATGTGAGTTAGAGATTTGGTGAGAATATTGATTGCCTCATGTCTTGGGATCTGAGTGCATCGTGGTGTGAGTCTGATGTGAGTCTCTGTCTGTTGGAATCTCTGACTGACTTACAAAAGAACCTTTGCCGCCTATTATACCCAATTTGACGTCATGGATAATCAATAATAATATGAATCATTATTTTTAGTATCCTCTAGAGGGCAGTATTGCACTTCTTATATTAATTCCAATTAATTCCATTATTTCTTTTTAATATCTTATCTTGGGTCAAAAGATCAGACTAACTTAACAAAGAACCTTGTCTTCTAACTAGACTGTCTCTAGACACAGTGTCTGTCATCTGATTTATATTCTCACTCCCTTTTGGTTGCTTAGATCAGCTAAATTCTTTCCTGGTTAACTCACAGAATCTATTCTTTAGTAATTTTATTATTTACCAATTATATACTTTCTACAATATTTTGGAGTATATATTTCATACTGTAATTATAATAAGATATACCTTGATTATAAACATATATTTTGTGAATATAATTTTATATTACAAAATATTTAACTCTTATTCCTATACCCAAAAGACAAAATCTCTTTTGTTTTAAAAATTTAAAACAGACCAATAAATTTACTTATGACATGTCTTAGCATTATCTCACATTCATTCTAGGTTCCTTCATGTCTGGGACTTCTTAACCCAGGAATGAACTTTGTAAAAAAAGATCTTGTTCATTTCTAAACCTAGAGAATATTTTGAAAGAAAAACGGTCTTTAAAACAAAATGGCTACAGGCATCCATTTTAAATCTCTCCTTTTCTGTGTAATATACCCGACAGTACATCGTTTGGGGGAACGTCATAGGGATTCTGCACTATATGCGGAGGAAGTTCCCCACAAGCTATCCGCTAAGAGGGAATATATAATCATAAAGACTCGGATGATAAAATGTGAAGAAAATTATTTTACGCGCTGTAGATCATTGGAAATTCCCATTTTTGTTTTACATTTGTTTGTTATAGCATTCTGGCAGGGCATGACGTATATACATATAAATGATATATTATGAATCTGCCGGGAAAAAAAGGATATATAAGTCGTCTGGGTCGAATAATAAAAGGTGACTTCAAATTGCATTTAAACATGATGAGCAAAAATGGTAAAAATGAGCTCAGCATACAGAGGGGAAAAGGCAAAGCAGTGAAGGGGTTAAATACTAGATTGATTGTCGTCTTCACCACCTCCACAATATGTATCCACCATACATAGAATATGTAAAACAATTTATGTAACGGTGAGGTGTGGTGCTGCATGTATATATACAAATTTGAGGGATAGATATTCAAAAAAAGATAAAATACAATTACCCTTTTGTATAAGGGTTGATGGTACGAATAACAAGATGTTTCTGTCATGGTCCTCACAGTCGCCGCAAAGGCAAAACTAGTGCTGCTGCGCACTGAAATTCCCTGGGCAGCACATGAAAGGTGCTGCCCTAGATTTAAAACAGACTTCTCAGCCAGCTCTGCACTAACAGGTGTACCTAATCAGCCAGCCTAACTGCTTCCATATAATGGAACCGCGCCCCTCCTTAAGGGCTTCAGCATCAGTTTTCACTCCCTGAGTGGAGCTTGTGCAGCCAGGAGCCTGTCCTGTTTAAACCCAGCATTCAGATTCAACGTATACCAGACCCCCTGCTTGCTCACCGGATTGCCGCCTTCTATATTCCTGGACCTATGGACTCCATTTGACCACCCTTCTGGATCATCCCTTTGATACCACGCAAGATTCCAACGCCGCTTTTCCTGGAACCCCGCTTTCATCTGTGACCCCCCTCTCCACTTCATCCAAGGACTCCTTCATACAGATCTTCTGCTTATTGTTTATCCAGCTGCCGGACTCCGTTTACTGGACTTATTCTACATTCCAGAAAACCCTGCTCTCAGCCCTGTTCCTGTGTTATCCCCCTGTCTGTAAATTAACCTCTTGTGTCCTCTCTCATATTTCCTATTGTATGCATTGTCAGCCCTGCTCCAGTCCTATTCATTCTGTATTTAGTTACTCCCTCCCAGCCTCTGAACCTGTATTTTACAAGGTTAATCCCTTCCTGTTTATTCCCAGTTCTCCCTTTGTTAGGCAGCCTTCTTCCTATCAAACCCCTCACCCTGTATTTGTTCTATATCAAATAAACCCCTCTTTTGGTTTAAACCTCCTGCTTACTTTGTCACTGAAACCTGGGCTCGCTCCTCACCCACCCAGCCTGGCTGGACCTGACGGTATGCTGAAGCCAAACTTCGAGCCCACAGTGACACAGGCTATAATGGAACAGTTTCAAAAATCCTTCCAAGAATTAATTGTGCACCTGGTGGAATTTCTTTCAAGTCTGCTGCAAAGAAAATGGGCCCCTTCTGCTAAAGTGTGCGTTCCTGAAGCAAGAAAAATGCAAAGACCCTTATCCACAGAGGAGCGTACCTGAAGAATAGTGGCAGACTTCTGTATCTACTGCGGAAATTCCGGCCATTGGCTCCCCATTTGCCCAGTGCGGCCCCCCCAAAAAATTTACTCCTGATGCGTCGATGCCAAAATCAACTTCGGCAAAAAGGTATGCTCCAAAAAAGTCCTCGATGCCTAAAACCACTCCGGCATTAAGGGTAGGGATGAGCGTTCAGTTCGGATCTGTTCCCAGTTCTCCCTTTGTTTGTTAGGCAGCCCTCTTCCTATCAAACCCCTCACCTTGTATTTGTTATATATCAAATAAACCCCTTTTTTGGTTTAAACCTCCTGCTTATTTTGTCCCTGCAACCTGGGCTCACACCCTCACCCACCCAGCCTGGCTGGACCTGACAGTTTCATATGTCTATAGGGAATAAACCAAATCACATAGCATAGTACTGTAATATACATAAATGCATTAAAATTCAAAAATACGCACACTCACAAAGCAAGAGCTTTTGTGCTTAACCAATCTTCAGCCTATGAGTTGTCAGCTGGCCATCCATTAGTCTCCTCACACGATAGCAAATTCTTCACCATATATCCTCAAAAGCAGATAATAGTATACACAGTGATTTCACCTAAAAGGTGGCCACATACTCACATTTGTTGAAGCCGATGTTAGGCGTATATTGAGAGCTCAGAAGTTGTTTGAGACTGGGCACAACTTCAAATAAAGCCGGCAAACGATGCAAAGGAGTAAATGCAGGTAAAAACATTTATTAAAGCATAAAAGAGCCACAACGCATTTCACCTAGAAATTTGTGTCTTCTTCAGTTAGCTGTTAAATCAAAATACAAATATCACCATATTTATACCCCCTCCAGTCTGTTTAAAAAATTTAATTGTTTTTTCGTGCATATTAACCTAATACTCGGGCGGTATTCCCGAGTGTGACTCGAGGTTAAATTTCGCTACCGCGAACGGTAACCCCGAGCCACACTCGGGCTGGATGCATACTCACCCCCTCCTGGCTCCCTCTCTGTCCCCCGCAGTGTGATCGCGTGAGCTGCTTCCTGGAAGGCTCCCTGCGAGTGCAGGGTGGGCGGGATCAGCAGAACACTTACAGGGTTATTCAGAGAGCGTGAAAAGCAGGAGAATGACTGGAGAATGTCTGGAGAATGAAAAATTCTAGGTCAAAATAGCCGATTTGGAAAGTGAGATGAAAGGGAGAATTTTTCTGGTTTGGCTATTTTGACCTAGAATTTTTCATTCTCCAGTCATTCTTCTGCTTTTCACCTCTCTGAATAACCCTGTTAGAAAAAAAATTATTTTACAGTTTAGACTTTGGATTATACAGTGTAATGTTTATGAACTACAGGATAAGAAATAGACCATACATCGTCTCACCCTTGTTTTCAGACAGATTTCAGTGTGTAGCGCTGTGTTTAAATCTTACTGTAGCAGTACCTATTTTTGGCCACCGGGGGGAGACAAGCGCGATCAGAGACACTGAACATGGGGACTACATTTCCCGGCGTGCTTTGCAAACAGAGAGGAAGTGGGTGGGACACAGACGCTGTACATCCTGAGCCTCGTGGAGAACGCGCCAGAGTGCGCCAGGGAGTGCATGGAAGAGGACGCAGTGCTGCTGAGCGGAATCGTGACCAGGCCGGAGCGCAAGTGTGGCCTATGAGGAATTGAGTGGGTTATCCTGCCTTGCCAGAAGGAGCCTTACCCACCGGCCATCACCACCAAGTGTATTCCAGACAAGCTGAGGACCCCGAGTAAGGAGTACCGCGAGTCCAACGGATGGGAGAGCAGGCGGTAGCTGGACAAGTCCGGGCTGAAACACAGAGAGCCTGAATATCGATCCAACAGCCGGTATCCCAGCGCGGAGCCAAGCGGAGAGACGTCCTGGGTCAGCGGAGCCTCGGTGATCAGCGGATGGGTGAGAGGCCTCCAAGGCCGTTTCCACAAAAGTTCCAGCACGCTGTTGTTTATTTCTGAAACCCACAGGGCCCCAACGTGACTAGTCGAAGACATCACTTAAAAGATTCACTGGCCAGTTGAATAGTACCCGGGTACCATAACACACACATACACTCACAATTCTGGACTTAACCTGTTCGGGACTCACTCCCTAGTATCTGAAAAAGGGGAAAAGATTTGCATCTTATTTTATTTGTCCGCTGCGCGTTTCTCGTAATTACGAAGCATTGTATATTTTTCTACTCGGTCGCGTTTTCCAGAAATACGAAGTCTCGCATTTCTTTTTCCCGCTGCGCGTTTACCGCAATACGAAATACTGTAAATATATCTACGAACACTGTGTCTTATTTTATGTCTTTTACTTCAGTAAACTATATAATTTATAAAATCCACAACGGTGCTGGAGTATATTTATTCCCTAGTGCGGGGAGACTGACCCGTGGTTCATTTTCAGCGGCTCCTCCGGGAGTGAGCGCTACACGTGGGGGCTCGTTTCCGGGATCCAGTCTCTGGAAAAACCGCATCTAAAGGGTTAAATATGGATCCAGACACTGTTGCCGAATGGTGTGAGGAGCACAGTAGTCAGTTAGAATGTTGTATAGTCATGGATATTCCCGCAGACACTTGGGCCGAAGATCAGATTTATCACCAGACACCAGACCATCGGGGGTTAATTCTGGACATTAAAAAGAACACAGATACCTCTCATACGTATGTTCTTTTTGAATGGAGAAAGGGTGTTCCAGTATGTTTTCAGGGCGCGAGCATGAAGCTGACCGATGAGGTGGAAGTCCAACTGATTCAGCCAAGTGCGCCACGTGGCGAATCCGCAAGTGTTCCCGCTCCCAGTCCATTGGCCATGATTCATAGTGGCTATTGGAGATTTGCTGGCTAAGTGTCAGAGAACAAGCCCTCCGCACACTAACTTCGATTATCGACGGTTGAGAAATTTTACAGGAAACGTACCAACTCCGGCGGGAGAAGAAACCTTTGAGGAATGGGTAGAACAGGCGATGCAGGCTCTGGATGAGTGGGACGTCCCTGAAGCCCAGAAAAAGCAAAGGATCACCGAGAGTTTAAAGGGACCTGCGTCAGAAGCGGTGAGAAACCTAAAACTGAGTAGAAAAGACTGTACTGCTTTAGATTATTTAAACGTTTTGGAGGAAGTTTTTGGGCGAACAGAAAAGGCCGCAGAGCTTGTATATCAGTACGAACACACCCATCAGCGGAAAGGTGAGAGAATGACCGAATACATGAGGCGCCTAGATAAGATTCTGCACCAGATACTCCTCAAGAAAGGGGCCGAGCCGGCCGAAGTGGATAAGATCCGAATAAAACAGATCCTGAGGGGCTCTCAACCTCTAGATCCGGTGATGCTGCAGCTGAGAAGCAGGGCAGGTAATCAGGAACTGAAGTATCTGGAACTGATCCGAGCTGTCAGAGAGGAGGAGGCTTTACTGGAGGAAAAATCCTTCAGGCGAGGGGAAAGGGCTTACGCACAACCTGTAAGGCATAACGACGGTCTGCAGCCTGAAAGCGATTCGCTGGATACTTACGGGTCCGACGTGGACGAGCAAGAGCACCTGACCGCTTTTAAATCCACAGAGAGGGCTGCCAAAGAATTACACTTCTCTGAACGTGGTGAGTTGCACAAAACTGTTAAGAAAGTACAGGAAGCTCAAGCTGAATTGCAGCAGGCGCACGCGGAACTGTGCCGAGTGTTGATGAAGGTGACAGAGATGCAGGCCGAGATGCAGAAGTTCCTCACAGGTATGCAGACAACCGGAGTTGCTGTGGCGTCTAGCCAAGGTCCTTTAACTGAATCACAACAGACGACTGTGTCTCCACTTTCTAAAAAGAGATGTTTTGGTTGTGGAGAAATGGGCCACTTCCGCGCACAATGCAAAGACCGAAAGCCTGAGAAGAATAGAGTTGATGAGTTGTTAAAAGCCTTGAAGGAACTGTTATCTACCTCACCGGCGGGAAACGCCATGGGGCGCCAGTGAAGGAGCAACCTAGGTGCCCGAAGATTGAACCCCGCTCCAAAAATCAAGCCAGGGCTAAGAGGGCGAGAGGGCCCAAAGTCTGGCCAACTGCTGAGCCTGCCAGGACTGAAAGAGTTACTCCTTTAGCATCCGGACCTACGTCATGGGGAAGCAATGCACACACCAAAACCTACACGGGCCAAGAAAAAGGCCAGGGTACAACAAACTGGGTCTAAATGTCCTGATACCGCACACCAAGTTTCCTGATCAACTGATAGGTCCTTCTCCTATTGTGCCAATCCAAGTGGAGGGAGTCTACACTAAAGCTCTGTTGGATTCGGGGGCTCAAGTGACACTGATCTACCGAGACTTCTATGAGAAACATTTGAAGCACATTCCTTTACAGAAATTGAAGGACCTGGAAATCTGGGGTATCGGAACTGAGAAACTCCCCTATGACGGGTATCTACAGGTGAAATTGGAGATCGGATCCGAAGTCATCGGACAGTCCGGAGGTTGTGATGCATTGGCCATTGTGTGTCCTCGACCCTCAGGTGCAAACAGAAGTTCCATGATAGTGGGGACGAATACTGATTTGGTGCGGCGTCTCCTGACACCTATTGTATTGGAAGAAGGTTCTACTCAAGGAGTGCACCCAATGTTACGTCCGGTCTATCAGAGGATGGTTGAAGAACAGAAGGCACCTGCCGAAGTGGGGCGCCTATGGAGATTGGAAGGAACGGAGAAGGTTCTGCAAGCAGGAGAAGTAGCAAGTTTCCGGGCTTCAGTCAAGTTGAATGGGTCGCAACCAGGTCCCTATGTGGTGCTGGAGACCGATCTTAATCATGGGAGTGAACCCGGAGTCGAAGTGATCCCTGAAATAATCTCCACTAAAGCTCTGAAAAGAACACGAGGAAGAGTCTCAGTCAGCGTGTGCAATGTGTCTGATTCTCCAGTAGTCCTTAAAGCACGAATGCCTATCGGGCAGGTAGAGTCCGCTACGCCCCTCTCCACCGATTTAGGAGGGGGAGTGGATAAAGAGATTCCAGATGAAAGATTCTACCCCTAAGACGCTCCCATTTCATCCGAGTGGAAGAAACGTCTTCAGTCTCAAGTTTTGAAGTGGAGAGAACTGTTCTCGAAAGATGAGTTCGACGTGGGCCTAGCTAAAAGTACCGAACACCGCATTCGATTACAAGAGGACAAGCCGTTTCGTGAAAGGTCAAGACGAGTTCCGCTGGGAGACTTAGATGATCTGCGAGAGCAGCTGAATGAAGTGCAAAGAACCAAGGTGATCCAAGAGTCCAGGAGTCCATACGCATCTCCAATAGTGATGGTCCGGAAGAAGAACAGTTCTGTCCGCCTATGCATAGACTACCACACATTGAACCGGAGAACCATCCCAGACCAATATGCTACTCCTCGGATAGAAGATGCCTTACAGTGTTTGTCTGGAGCAAAATGGTTTAGCGTGCTAGACCTGCGAAGTGGGTATCACCAGATACCAATGCATCCCGAAGACAAAGAGAAAACTGCGTTCATCTGTCCGCTGGGGTTCTTTGAATTCAACAGAATGCCTCAAGGCCTTACGGGGGCTCCAGCCACGTTCCAACGGCTGATGGAGAAGACAGTCGGGGACATGAATCTGATCGAAGTATTAGTGTACCTGGATGACATAATCGTGTTTGGGAAGACTCTGGAAGAGCATGAGCAACGTTTGGAGAAGGTCTTGAAGAGGCTCCACGAAGAGGGATTGAAACTGTCTCTGGAGAAATGCCAATTCTGTCTGCCGTCTGTTACGTATCTGGGACATGTGGTCTCAGCAGAAGGTGTTTCGACAGATCCTCGGAAGTTGGAGGCCGTAGCTTCTTGGCCCAGACCCAGAAACGTCACTGAACTTAGATCTTTCTTGGGGTTCTGCTCTTATTATCGAAGATTTGTTGGAGGATTCGCGAAGATAGCTCAACCACTGAACAAACTCCTACAGAAGGAAAACACCGAAGAAGGCTGCAAGGCCTCTGACCGAAACCCGTCAGCTCCAGGGCCAAGGAAAGCTCGAGAGTCCATACAGGGCAAATGGACTAGTCAGTGTGAAGGTGCTTTCCTGAAGCTAAAAGAGAGTCTAACTCAAGCTCCTGTCTTGGCCTATGCGGACCCTCACAAGCCGTATGAGTTACATGTGGATGCCAGCAGAGAAGGTCTAGGAGGAGTCCTGTATCAGGAGTATGGCGGATTGCTGAGGCCTGTAGCGTACGTAAGTCGGAGCCTTACGCCTTCTGAAAAGAACTATCCTACCCACAAGTTGGAGTTCCTAGCCTTGAAGTGGGCAGTGGTAGACAAGTTAAAAGACTATCTGTACGGAGCCGAGTTTGTGATAAAAACGGATAACTTTCCCCTTACCTATGTTCTTACTACTGCGAAACAGGACGCAACGGGACATCGGTGGTTGGCCGCTCTGTCAGGGTTCCGGTTCAGCCTGAAGTATCGCCCTGGGGTGAATAACCGAGATGCTGATGCTTTATCGAGAAGACCCTACACTACAGAATGGACTCAGTTAACTCCAGACGGGGTGCAAGCTTTGTGTCAAGGAGCAGAGCGCCGGGTCAAGGGAGGGATTGAAGCGGAGGCCAAAGGAGTTATGGCTGCGGCTGTTCCTGAGTTTTACTGTAACCCTACACAATTGAGGGATGAAAGTCTACCTACCTTTTCAAGACAAGACCTGAAGGCGGATCAGGCCAGAGACCCTTTGATTGCATTGACCATAAAGGCCCTAACTGCGAACCAGCGGGAAATTCTGCTGACCAATTCCCCGGATGGAGCCAGATTGGTCTACAAAGAGTGGGAACGGTTGAAGATGTTGGATGGGGTGGTCTACCGAAGGGCCCCTCAACAAGCGCTGAAGAGACTCAACAGCTATTCCTTCCCACTAAGCATAGAGAAAGTGTGCTGCGATCGTTACATGATGAGCATGGACATTTGGGTGCTGAAAGAACTTTTAAGCTGGTGCGAGACAGATTCTATTGGCCTTGTATGAGAGCTGAAGTGGAAAGTTACTGCCATTCCTGTCTGAGGTGTATTCAGAGGAAGACTCTACCAACCCGAACCGCTCCAATGAGCCATCTACAGAGTCAGGGACCCATGGATTTGGTGTGCATTGACTTCCTGTGCTTAGAGCCGGATGCTAGCGGGCAAGGGAATATTCTGATAGTGACTGATCATTTTACTCGTTACGCCCAAGCCTTTTCCACGAAAGATCAACGCGCCCCGACAGTAGCCAAGGTTCTGATGGAAAAGTTCTTTGTTCACTACGGCCTGCCGAGGAGAATACACTCTGATCAGGGTAGAGACTTTGAAAGCCGACTTGTTGGACAATTGTTGGAACTGTTGGGAATCCAAAAGACCCGAACTACACCATACCACCCTCAAGGTGATGCTCAGCCTGAAAGGTTTAATCGCACACTGCTGAATATGCTGGGAACTTTATCAAACATAGAGAAGCAGAGTTGGAGTCGTCACATAGCTACTCTGGTGCATGCATATAACAGTATGGAGAGTGATGCAACTGGATACTCACCGTACCGTCTTATGTTCGGAAGAGAAGCCCGACTGCCGGTTGATTTGGCGTTTGGGTTATCTTTAGATCAGACGTCGGTAGCTTCCCATAGAAACTACGTGGATAGACTTCGGAAGAACCTGGCTTCTGCGTTTGAACAGGCCCGTTTGACCTCAGGAAACAGGGAGCAAAGGAACAAAAGGAACTATGACTTGAAAGTTCGGATACAAGATCTACAACCCAGTGATAGGGTTTTGTTGAAGAACTTGGGTGCTGCTGCGAGGCACAAGTTGGCGGATAGATGGAGTTCTCAAGTTTACATTGTCTGCAAGCAACTGCCGGGTCTGCCGGTGTATCAAATCCGGCCGGATGGAAAGGCTGGGCCTCTTAAGAACTGGCACCGGAATCATTTGTTACCTTTGAGAGAGGCTGTGAGGATGCCAGTTGGGGACGAACTGCCTCCGCCAAATCCGCCTGCTCCACGTTTGCCTCCTGTTACTCGGTCTCAACAGACCCGGGTTGTCGAAGAGAGCGAAAGAGACAGTGAAGAAGAGAGTTATTGTCTGGACTGGATGCGCTCACCGGAGCCTGAGGAGGTTGTCGTTGTTCCTGAGCGGTGGGAGAGTAACTTGAGGCCTGAAGCTCCTGAGTTTCTGCTGGAAGTCCCTGAGACTGTTGAAATCCCTGAAGCTCTTGAATTTCAGTTGGGAGTCCCTGAGGCTGCTGGAGTCCCGGTAGCTCCGGAAGTTGAAGCTTATTCAGGTGATTATAGTTCTATGCCTTCACTGGAGGGATCATACTCTGAAGAAACGTCTGCTCCAGTGGAAGAGAGAAGGACTGAGCCGGCACCTATAGTACTTCCACCTGAAGAGGAACTGATTGAGCTTGAACCAAAGCGCTCTGTTCGACCGCCCCAACGACTCACCTACGACTCACCAGGACATAGCACTGAAGAGGCCATCACCACAGTACAGAGGTTGCCCGAAGTGTCTGCTATGTTAGCTGAGGTAGCACAAAACATGAGTCAGCTTGAAGAAGTGTATCTAACCCACTGTATGTTTGCTGCCAACCCTGTATATGTTATCTAATTGTATTGAAATGTAAATGTAACTGTTGTACCTCCTTGGAGAGACCCAAGAGTTCTAGGAGGGGGAGAGTGTAGCGCTGTGTTTAAATCTTACTGTGGCAGTACCTATTTTTGGCCACCGGGGGGAGACAAGCGCGATCAGAGACACTGAACATGGGGACTACATTTCCCGGCGTGCTTTGCAAACAGACAGGAAGTGGGTGGGACACAGACGCTGTACATCCTGAGCCTCGTGGAGAACGCGCCAGAGCGCGCCAGGGAGTGCATGGAAGAGGACGCAGTGCTGCTGAGCGGAATCGTGACCAGGCCGGAGCGCAAGTGTGGCCTATGAGGAATTGAGTGGGGTTATCCTGCCTTGCCAGAAGGAGCCTTACCCACCGGCCATCACCACCAAGTGTATTCCAGACAAGCTGAGGACCCCGAGTAAGGAGTACCGCGAGTCCAACGGATGGGAGAGCAGGCGGTAGCTGGACAAGTCCGGGCTGGAAACACAGAGAGCCTGAATATCGATCCAACAGCCGGTATCCCAGCGCGGAGCCAAGCGGAGAGACGTCCTGGGTCAGCGGAGCCTCGGTGATCAGCGGATGGGTGAGAGGCCTCCAAGGCCGTTTCCACAAAAGTTCCAGCACGCTGTTGTTTATTTCTGAAACCCACAGGGCCCCAACGTGACTAGTCGAAGACATCACTTAAAAGATTCACTGGCCAGTTGAATAGTACCTGGGTACCATAACACACACATACACTCACAATTCGGGACTTAACCTGTTCGGGACTCACTCCCTAGTATCTGAAAAAGGGGAAAAGATTCGCATCTTATTTTATTTTTCCGCTGCGCGTTTCTCGTAATTACGAAGCATTGTATATTTTTCTACTCGGTCGCGTTTTCCAGAAATACGAAGTCTCGCATTTCTTTTTCCCGCTGCGCGTTTACCGCAATACGAAATACTGTAAATATATCTACGAACACCGTGTCTTATTTTATGTCTTTTACTTCAGTAAACTATATAATTTATAAAATCCACAACGGTGCTGGAGTATATTTATTCCCTAGTGCGGGGAGACTGACCCGTGGTTCATTTTCAGCGGCTCCTCCGGGAGTGAGCGCTACAAGTGTTTTTTGTTGTATTTTATTGAATATCATTTATTTGCATTATTTTGGAAAATTATTTTTGGGATAATAAATTATTATTTCGTGTTTCAAAGTTTATCGGACTCAGTGTATTATTTATTTATTTATTTATAAAGGATTTTATCAGTAAGGACTCTTGATTGCACGGATTTCAGTGCGTGATTCCTAATTATTACAGGCTAACTATGTACAAAAACACGTTTCCTTTAAAAAAAATTGAGACGCTTTTAGACACGAAATTTTGAAAAAATTAGACCGCCAGGGAGGTTTAGACACTAAGACGAAACCATGCATACGCCGAATGACGGCTTTCGGCGATGACGTGGTTTTAAGGAAGACGCGGAAGTAAGACGCAAAATCAAGGTGAAATGCAAGATGCACCAGAATGCGAGACGAAAGGAACTCACACAACGATAACATGCACGTGAGAGCAATTTGATCTCTTTTTTGAGTATCTATCCCTTTAAATTCATTTGGATCCGTGTATATATGCAGGTGGCGCCACACCTCTGTGTAACATAAATTGTTTTAAAAGAGGAAGCTAGATGTGGTACCAGCATAACCTACTTAAAAAGGAAAAACAGCTTAGCAAAAATAAGCATATTTAACCTTTTACTTACCACAATTTTCCTTTTCTGGCTATATTTCATGGCAGCATTATCCCCAGGTAGCGCTTCCCTTCATTTCTAATAGGACAAGAAAAAAAAAATCCAATGTATAACTAACACTCTAACAACAAAATAATTTATTTCTGGAAAACGGAAGAAGGTAGTATCCAAGAAACCACTCAACTTGGAAAAAAAAATACACAAAAAATGATTCTGAATCTATTTTGCAAAGTAATTTCTTTAGCTGCTCATGGGCTTGAAACGAGAGAAGAACAAAACTACAATGAGCCCTACGATTGTAGCAAACTATCCCAATCCCTTTTAAACTGTAGTCATGAACAATCAAGTAATTGTAGGACTAGCTCTAGACCAGTGTTTCTTAACTCAAGTCCTCAAGATCCACTAACGGGCCAGATTTGTGAGATATCTGAAGCACAACACAGGTGATATGATTTGCTGCTCAGTGATTACAGGATTCGGTCTGCATTTCCCCAAGGTAATCTTTAAAACCTGGCCTGTTAGTGGGTCCGGAGGGCTGAAGTTGAGAAACACTGCTCTAGAAACCCCTCAAATCATCATCACCATCCTCTAGAAACCCCTCAGATCATCATCACCAACATCCTCTAGAAACCCCTCAGATCATCATCACCGACCTCTAGAACAGTGTTTCTCAACTCTGTTCCACAGGACCCACTGACAGGCTAGATTTTAAGTATCACTTAGGGGAAATGCACCCTGAATATTGCATTCCCTGACCAGCAAATTATATCACCTGTGGTGTCCTTTAGATATCTGGCAAACCTGGCCTGTTAGTGGGTCCTGAGGACTGGAGTTGAGAAACATTGTTCTAGAGCAGTGTTTCTCAACTCCGGTCCTCAGGACCCACTAATGGGCCAGGTTTGTGAGCTAGCTGAAGCACAACAAAGGTGATATGATTTGCTTCTCAGTGATTACAGGATTGTCTGCATTGTGTGTAATCCTTAAAACCTGGCCTGTTAGTGGGTCCTGAGCAGGGCCGGCCCAAGACATTGTACTGCCTGGAGCGAAGGATGAAATGCTGCCCCCCCCCAAAAAAACAAAAAACAAACACGAAGCGTGTATGAGCGTATCACAGTGCGCCACAGCAATAAAATTCAAACACTCATACACACCGTACATTAGAATTTTCTTGCTGTGGAGCTCTGTGATACAGTAATGTGAGGTGTATATAACTGAGCCCAGCGTCACATACCCAGCAGTGCCCAGCGTCACATACCCAGCGTCACATACCCAGCAGTGCCCAGCTTCACATGCCCAGCATCATACCCAGCACAGCCCAGCATCAAATACTCAGCAGTGCCCAGCTTCACATGCCCAGCAGAGCAAAGCGTCACATGCCCAGCAGTGCCCAGCATTACACATCCAGCAGTGCCCAGCTTCACATGCCCAGCAGTGCCCAGCATGACATATCCAGCAGTGCCCAGCTTCACATGCCCAGCAGTGCCCAGCATGACACACCCAGCAGTGCCCAGCTTCACATGCCCAGCAGTGCCCAGCTTCACATGCCCAGCAGTGCCCAGCATGACATATCCAGCAGTGCCCAGCTTCACTTGCCCAGCAGAGCCCAGCGTCACATTCCCAGCAGTGCCCAGTGTCACATACCCAGCATTGCCCAGTGTCACATACCCAGCATTGCCCAGCATCACATACCCAGCATTGCCCAGCATCACATACCCAGCAGTGCCAAGCGTCACATACCCAGTGTCACATACCCAGCATTGCCCAGCATCACATACCCAGCAGTGCCCACACATGGATATATTTGCCCCAGGCCAGCTCACGGATATATTTGCCCCCAGGCCAGCTCACGGATATATTTGCCCCCAGACCAGCTCATGGATATATTTGCCACAGGCCAGCTAGCTCATGGATATATTTGCCCCAGGCCAGCTAGCTCATGGATATATTTGCCCCCAGGCCAGCTAGCTCATGGATATATTTGCCCCCAGGCCAGCTAGCTCATGGATATATTTGCCCCAGGCCAGCTAGCTCATGGATATATTTGCCCCCAGGCCAGCTAGCTCATGGATATATTTGCCCCAGGCCAGCTAGCTCATGGATATATTTGCCCCCAGGCCAGCTAGCTCATGGATATATTTGCCCCCAGGCCAGCTAGCTCATGGATATATTTGCCCCAGGCCAGCTAGCTCATGGATATATTTGCCCCCAGGCCAGCTAGCTCATGGATATATTTGCCCCCAGGCCAGCTAGCTCATGGATATACAGTTGTGTTCAAAATTATTCAACCCCCAATGCTGTAAAGGGTTTTAGGGAATTTAGTGTACATTTGTAATTGTATTCAGAATGAAATCCTACAAGGACTTTTTAAAGAACCATTTGCAACTAAAATGACATCAATTGGTTTTGTAATACAGTAGTAAATGTTTCTTTTGTGAATTCTTCATTGACACAATTATTCAACCCCTTAAAGACTACCACTCTGAAGAACAGAGGTTCATTCAAGGGTTTTCAATCAGGTATTGAAAACACCTGTGGATGTCACGGAGCAGCAATAAAGCATAATAAGCACCAATTAGGCAGCTTTAAAATGACTGTGATACTCAGCTCCTAGACATTTACTGGTGTGGTTACAAACATGGTGAAGTCAAGAGAATGGTCCAGGAAGACAAGAGAAGAGGTGATTACTCTTCACCGGAAGGGCAATGGCTATAAGAAGATTGCAAAGATGTTAAACATACCAAGAGAGACCATAGGAAGCATCATTCGCAAATTCAAGGCAAAGGGCACTGTTGAAACGCTACCTGGACGTAGCAGAAAGAAGATGCTGACTTCGACTGCTGTGCGCTACCTGAAGTGTAGAGTGGAGAAAAGTCCCCGTGTGACTGCTGAGGAACTGAGAAAAGATTTGTCAGATGTGGGTACTGAAGTTTCAGCTCAGACAATACGGCGCACACTGCGTAATGAAGGCCTCCATGCCAGAACTCCCAGGCGCACCCCCTTGCTGTCTCCAAAGAATAAGAAGAGTCGACTGCAGTATGCCAAAAGTCATGTGGACAAACCACAGAAGTTTTGGGATAGTGCTCTGTGGACTGATGAAACAAAATTAGAACTGTTTGGGCCCATGGATCAACGCTATGTTGGGAGGAGGAAGAACAAGGCCTATGAAGAAAAGAACACCTTGCCTACTGTGAAGCATGGTGGGGGGTCAATCATGCTTTGAGGCTGTTTTGCTTCTGCAGGTACAGGGAAGCTTCAGCGTGTGCAAGGTACCATGAATTCTCTTCAGTACCAGGAGATATTGGATGACAATGTGATGTAGTCCGTCACAAACCTGAGGCTTGGGAAACGTTGGACCTTTCAACAGGACAATGATCCCAAGCATACCTCCAAGTCCACTAGAGCATGGTTGCAGATTAAAGGCTGGAACATTTTGGAGTGGCCATCGCACTCACCTGACTTAAATCCGATTGAGAACCTCTGGTGGGACTTAAAGAAAGCAGTTGCAGTGCGCAAGCCTAAGAATGTGACTGAACTGGAGGCTTTTGCCCATGACGAATGGGCGAAGATACCCGTAGATCGCTGCAAGACACTTGTGTCAAGCTACGCTTCACGTTTAAAAGCTGCTATAACTGTAAAAGGATGTTCTACTAAGATTGAATGTCACTTGGGGGTTGAATAAAACTGATAATGATGTGAGCACAGAAAAGACATTTGTGGTTATTTCATTATAAATGTTATGTTATATTTGTCTGACCTACACGTGCCTCTTTGATTTAATTGTAAGCAAGATGACTGAATGATCAAAATCAATGTCAAACTGGCCAAAACACTCAATTTCAGTGGGGGTTGAATAATTTTGAACACAACTGTATTTGCCCCCGGGCCAGCTCATGGATATATTTGCCACCAGGCCAGCTCACGGATATGATAAAACAAGGAGTGTGTATAAATAAATATACACTACACAGTGTGGGCGCCTATTTATAAGTGATAATTTAAAGTGCTGGGTGTGGTGCTAATAAATAGTCAAATGCTGCCTATAGTATGGTAAAAACACATAAAAAACAACCAAAATATGTGTCAGAATACAAGATAAAAAGCGGAAAGCCATACGGCGCATCTAGTGCAATTAATAGGTTAATAAATCAATGGATGTGTAAAATCCATAAAAAACAGTGTAAAATTCATTAAAAAATTCGTAAACCGTAACAGTAAAAATATTGTTAAAAAGTCAATGAAAGTGCATAGAGTAAAGTCCAGGTCAAATGTGCAAAAAGTGCTCAAGTATATAGTAATGGAATACTCAAAAAATTATGATGAAGAATAGTGTGCTGATCTTCTTATAAGTGCTGATGCTGAATCCTTTTATCCGTCAGTAATCCTCAAAAAAAGCACATCACAGAAAAAAATGATAGTGCAGACGGTCAGAATAGAATTAGCTCAAATTATAATCAAGATCTAAGCCACTCACATTCGTGGGAGCCCACAAGGTCCCGGCTCGAGGAGAAACAGCCTGCAGCCAAATATAGGGTGGCACTTCCCTTCTTTTCTGACTTTTTTATGGACATTTACTTCTATACCGACTGAGGAAGGCTTTTTTAAGCCGAAACGCGTCTCGGTAGACCTTGTCCTGGATTTTATTTATTTATCCATTAAATTTTGTTTATTTCCCAACATTTGCCACCTTTCTCCGACCCTTTTTTTCTCCTTGGAAATTTGGACCCACCACCGCTGAGGCAAAGAGGTTTGGGTTCCCACCCTAAGAGGACCCAGAGCTACATACATTGAGCCTGACATTACGAGGCTCCAAAATCGGTGAGTGTGTTTCACTTTTTCCTCTTCACATCTCCATACATACGCAGTATTACGCTATGGGAGTGCCGTCTCCCGATTCTCTCCATTTCATCTAGTCTCTAGTACGGACAGAAAGAAGGGAAGTGCCACCCTATATTTGGCTGCAGGCTGTTTCTCCTCGAGCCGGGACCTTGTGGGCTCCCACGAATGTGAGTGGTTTAGATCTTGATTATAATTTGAGCTAATTCTATTCTGACCGTCTGCACTATAATTTTTTTCTGTGATGTGCTTTTTTGAGGATTACTGACGGATAAAAGGATTCAGCATCAGCACTTATAAGAAGATCAGCACACTATTCTTCATCATCATTTTTTGAGTATTCCATTACTATATACTTGAGCACTTTTTGCACATTTGACCTGGACTTTACTCTATGCACTTTCATTGACTTTTTAACAATATTTTTACTGTTACGGTTTACGAATTTTTTAATGAATTTTACACTGTTTTTTATGGATTTTACACATCCATTGATTTATTAACCTATTAATTGCACTAGATGCGCCGTATAGCTTTCCGCTTTTTATCAGCTCACGGATATATTTGCCCCCAGGCCAGCTAGCTCATGGATATATTTGCCCCCAGGCCAGCTAGATCATGGATATATTTGCCCCCAGGCCAGCTCACGGATATATTTGCCCCCAGCCCCAGGCCAGCACACGGATATATTTGCCCCCAGCCCCAGGCTAGCTCATGGATATATTTGCCCCCAGCCCCAGGCCAGCACACGGATATATTTGCCCCCAGCCCCAGGCCAGCTCACGGATATATTTGCCCCCAGCCCCAGGCCAGCTCACGGATATATTTGCCCCCAGCCCCAGGCTTACCTCTGCTGGCCCCTCCGATGAGCAGATCCTGCTGCGGCCGCCGCGTTCCTACGTTCAACGAGCGGCAGCCTCGTGAGTATCTGCCGCTCGCCTCAGTCACCTGTGATCCACCCTCCAGCCTACCGCGATCTTGCGAGATCACGTGATCTCGATCGCGGCAGGCTGGAGGATGGATCTTAGGCGAGCGGCAGATACTCATGCGGCTGCCGCTCGTTGAAGGAACGAGCGCGGCGGCCGCTTGATCTGCCGCCGCGAACAAAAAAATAGTGCAGAGCGCAGCAGCGGCACCGGGGGCTGAAATTTGCCGCCCCCGAATTTCTGCCGCCTGGCGCCGCTGCTCCGCTCTGCACCATTGTCGGGCCGGCCCTGGTCCCGAGGGCTGGAGTTAAGAAACACTGCTCTAGACTATGGGATTTGGCTTCATCCAGAGTTACTGGGTCTTGTCAAAATGCTGGAAAGACAATCTGCAACAGAGCAAATTCACCGATATCCTCCAAAGGCTCAAAAAACACGTGCTATTTTTCTATCCATGCTATTGAAAGAAATGACTTAATCATGCCATGAATAGGCAGGAAAACCTTAATGTAAATGTATACAGTTTACCCTGCCCTTTAAATTTTCCTAATTTCATATTTGGGTTAGACAATGTTTAAGTTTGCAAAGAATTAGAGTAAGGGTTTGTAGGCTTTTGAGGACTGTTGGTGGCATTAGGATTTGAGGACACTGGTCTTCTAATGGGAAAGGACTATGCTACAAATTGGAAATGTGACCATACTGCACTTACTACAATGTGACAGTATTGAGTGATGTAAATAGCTGCCCACCCAATTGGAACACACAGGAAATTCTTAAAATGACACTGCAAGGCACACCGTGGGACATGGAAGCCATACTCTGAGGATGCCACCACGCCACATTGGATTCCAGCAGACATTAAGGACCTATGTAGGTTTTTTAATTATGTTTTTAAACATACACAGCATCAAATTGCAGTTTTTGCATATTATCAGGTAATGCTCATAGTACCAAAAATGTATATCTCTATCTATTTAAGAAATTGTATGTTTTACCCAGATTGAATCCTTGGTATTGTTCTTGCCTTCTCCGTTGATTCAAATTAAGTATTCTAATTCAAAGAGATTCGAAAAGTTACTGCACGTTCGGTGACTTTTCGTTCTCTTCAATTCGGTTCCTTTGCCGATCCCATTTCGGTGACCCTGCGGTGTATTCAGCAAGCACCACAGGGTCCCCGAATTGCAGGGAAAAGCTGCCGCAAACCTGACGAAAACTAACCGCAAAACCCGGCGATTGCACGCTGAAAACCCGCAAAAACATCTGGATTAACCCGCCGAAAACCATGGAAAAACCCGAGCAGGAGCCGATCGCAGCCGTCGGAAAAAGCTGAGACCGCAGAAGAGGCAGTGAATAAATTAGCAAAACAGTATGCATGAATGATTGAAAAGTGAAACGCTGTTTGCAAAGAAACTACTGAGCGAAAATGTCTGAAATTTACATATGAGGTCCAGGGAATGATAATAAAGAGGGCTGTTACAGAAAAAATAAGTAAACTTAAAAAAAAAATAGGACTTTTAAAATAATAAAAAAATCCAGAAAAATGCTTAAAATAAATCTATAAATAAAGAGACTTTTTACTGCTGAATTTTATGATGAACGGTTTATTAGATATTGAATTAAAACGAGAATATTTTTAACATTGAAGCCTATGGGATTCTCCTGAATAAACTTGCTGAATTAAACCACCCAATGGCAGGGCATTTCGGGAACCTTTCACTGCTGGTTTGTGTTCTCTGAATAGCCTTTTTCATGGGGTTTTCACTGCCCTCGAACAGGCACCGAACAGGCACCGAATGTGCAGGCAATTCGCCAGGATTTGGCGTATTACCTGCTCTCTGTATAGCCGAATGGCCAAGAAAGGTAACCGAACGCTGATTTTCAGCGTTCGGTTACCTTTCTCAAGCAATTCGGATCTCTTTGAATAACCCTGTATGTTTTTTTGTTATGATTGTTGTATAACAAGGTAGTTTGTGAAAGCACGGTCTACGGTTTTAAGCACAATTTGGAGGTGTACACTGAGAGAAACTGAACAGTATGTTCAGACAAGGAGTACCATAAAAATACTGTATGAGGCTCTAGAGGAACCTTACAAAACCTTATGAATTCATTTTAATTTTATTGGACAAACAAAAGAAACCATACATCTAAAAGCATAAACAATGTTAAAAATTGGGCGATATTGTAATAAACCTTATGGTTGTGGTATAGTGGAGTGCTGACAGCGCTTTACGATTGGACTAACTATATATATAGAAACCATAAGGTTGGATAACCCAAGTGTGGAAATTAGATAGTTGTAACCAAGATGTGGTAACAGGAGTATAAATATAATATTTAATTATGAATACTTCGCTGTGTCATATCACGGTTAGCCAATTGACAATGGAAAATACCCCAGCCTGATAAAAATCGATGGCCAGGAGGAAGCAAAGTCTTGCATAAATAGTTGACCCTTATTTGTCTGGAATAACATTTAAGCATTCTTCCAAATCTACTTCACTCAACTCTCTCTAGTTGTCCATTTAATCATGTAAATTGTAAATCAATGCTAGATACAGCATTCATTCTTCAGCCGTTGTATACCCATGTAGTTAGGCTGTTTTCTTCTTTAGGATTTGTATTTTTTCATAGCTTGTCAAGCCTACCAGGGTTAATTATAATACACTAACACCTACACAAAAAACAAAAACTAAAACTAGACGTTGACAAGGTAGGAATGCAGTCGGGCAGACAATTAAAATAATTGTATAGGGATCTGCAAGAATTTGGAATAGACAGAGATGCTAACTGGAAGATGAATTCATTAGATTATAAATAGATATATAGACTGTCAATGTAACAGATGAGATGTAGACAGTCAGCAGATATATTTCTTGACAGGTAGACAAGCAGGTTAGAATCAGACAAATCACAAACAAAAATAATCTACTTCTAATGATTGCTTGCTTGCAACAATATAGCACCATTCTTTTGAAGGAGCATCAAGAGTAGGATAACGAATGAGGCTAGGTCAGACGAACGCATTTTTCACGTCGTCCGTGAAAAATGTGTTCGAACGAATGGACATATTTCTTCACGGAATACGCGATAGCGGTCATACGATGCGCATTTTCGTCCGTGATTTTGTACGGATCATCAATTAAACCCTTTTTGCGTCTGGACGTTATGTTGGCCGGACATTAGCAGTGTCTGACGTCTCCTAATCACGCACACATGCCGCTGGCGGACGCAGCGCACTCTGTACGTCCGTACTAGCAGTATCACGTTCTCAAAAAAATGTGTTTGTTTGCCGCTTGCGTTGCGCGGCCGCACTCCGTATATTGCCCGTCATTGGCCGTCATTTGCTCCTACTACGGCCGTAATAAAGTGCGGCTGCACGCACGTTCGCACTGCGTTAGTCTGACCCTAACCTTAGGAGGAAGAATAGTAGAAGTGCTCCTTCAGAATTTTGTTGTCCACTTAGCACAGACCCAGCATATTTACAACCCATTGCCAGAACTGGACTTCACTTCAAGAAAACAAGGACCTATCGAACAATCCTCTAGACAAATCAAATTGTGACAAGGTCCATTTCTGTAGATAAAAATTATTTTATAATGGATTTAGATGATGGTTTACAGTCTGCTGGTCATTTGTTAATTGTTAGTGTTACTAAAAAAGGATCTCTAAAGGCATGTTCAAACTAAGATGATAGCCGAATAGTGTCAGGAATCTTCTGGATGTCCACATTTCTTTAATTTCATACTTTTTTTACTTGACAATTTTTAATGTGCATATATTGAGGACGTAATAATGACATTGGTTTTTCAATGAAAAAGGATCAGGAATTGCAAGAAACCTAAGGATGTCTGAGTTGATAGAATAAAAGATAAAATATCCAAGGCATATACCCACTTTTCATTTTTATATGGTAAATTATCAGTCAGTAACTTATGAATTATGAATATTGAATAATAGTAACATTATAATATTATTAAATTAAACAAGCTTTGTTTTGTTTACTTAATAATTATAAGATTATTATAAAGATACTATTATTCATAATACAATCATATATGAATAAAAGCGGCATTCTAAATACACTATATTGCCAAAAGTATTCGCTCACCTGCATTGATTCGCATATGAATTTAAGTGACATCCCATTCCTAATCCATAGGGTTCAATATGACATCGGTCTACCCTTTGCAGCTATAACAGCTTCAACTCTTCTGGGAAGGCTGTCCATAAGGTTTAGGAGTGTGTTTATGGGAATTTTTGACCATTCTTCCAGAAGCGCATTTGTGAGGTCACACACTGATGTTGGACGAGAAGGCCTTGCTGTCAGTCTCCTCTCTAATTCATCCCAAAGGTGTGCTTTCGGGTTGAGGTCAGGACTCTTTGCAGGCCAGTCAAGTTCATCCTCACCAGACTCTGTCATCCATGCCTTTATGGACCTTGCTTTGTGCACTGGTGCACAGTCATGTAGGAAGAGGAAGGGGCCAGCTCCAAACTGTTCCCACAAAGTTGGGAGCATGGAATTGTCCAAAATGTCTTGTATACTGAAGCATTCAGAGTTCCTTTCACTGGAACTAAGGGGCCAAGCCCAGCTCCTGAAAATCAACCCCACACCATAATCCCCCCTCCACCAAACTTTACACTTGGCACAATGCAGTCAGACAAGTACTGTTCTCCTGGCAACTGCCAAACCCAGACTCGTCCATCAGATTGCCAGATGGAAAACCGCGATTTGTCCCTCCAGAGAACGCGTCTCCACTGCTCTAGAGTCCAGTGGCGACGTGCTTTACAGCACTGCATCCGACGCTTTGCATTGCACTTGGTGATGTATGGCTTGGATGCAGCTGCTTGGCCATGGAAACCCATTCAATGAAGCTCTCTGCGCACTGTTCTTGAGCTAATCTGAAGGCCACATGAAGTTTGGAGGTCTGTAGCGATTGACTCTGCAGAAAGTTGGCGACCTCTTTGCACTATGCGCCTCAGCATCCGCTGACCCCGCTTCATCAGTTTATGTGGCCTCCCACTTCGTGGCTGAGTTGCTGTCATTCCCAAACACTTCCATGTTCTTATAATACAGCTGACAGTTGACTGGAATATTTAGGATCGAGGCAATTTCACGACTGGATTTTTTGCACAGGTGGCATCCTATCACAGTTCCACGCTGGAATTCCCATGAGCTCCTGAGAGCAACCCATTCTTTCACAAATGTTTGTAAAAACAGTCTGAATGCCTAGATGCTTGATTTTATACACCTGTGGCCATGGAAGTGATTGGAACACCAGATTCTGATTATTTGGATGGGTGAGTGAATACTTTTGGCAATATAGTTTATATAATATATGAGCCACAGGAAGAGGTTACAAAAAATATAGAAATGCCCTGCCAAGATTCAATCTCACGATCTCTGCTTTACTAACGAGGTGCTTTAAACCAATGTGCCACTGGGCTGATATGTGAGGAACGCAGGTTTGAGGGCTCATATCATATACCTGCATCCGGCCAGGGATAGCTGTGGGAGACTGCAGCGCTGCCTGAGGTAGGCGGACCCGAGCAGGAGAGTCTGTGTCTCTTCAGCATGCGCACAGATCAGGTAACTCGTTTAAAGCATGGGTACAATATAGCAGATCATCCCCACGTCCTAATAAATCGGGCCATGCTTTAAATATGTTTTTTCATCCAGACACCAGCAGGGCTCCGTAGTAATTTATGAAAGACAATTAAAACAAAAAAGGAAAGAAACAAAAGAATCAATACAACAGAGGATAACAGAGAAAAGGAAAAATAAACAAATTGCCCAGTTTCAGGCACAGGTTTTCCACCTTAGCGTTCCCATTTTAGGAGGCACTTTGTAATAGTGTTCAAATTCGGCCAATTAAAGAAAAAGGGAGTTTGTGCAATTTTGCGAGTTCCTCCGTTACAGTGTGTATGGTGGGGAATATTAATAGTATATAACAAATTAAGATCGCTCGAAATACGAGAGTATGTAGATTCATGACACACAATGTCAAATTATTTTGAATTAACTCCTATCTTGCCAAGATTGACTCTGCTCAATCTGCAAGGCACCTTCTGTTGCACTAAAGATCAAGAATAGTCTATATGATGTTCCACAGTAGCAGTGCAACGGAATTTTGTATATTGCAAATTAAATTCATTTGCATGTCAGCCTCAGAATATGTCCCTAAAGTCTTAGCACTTCAGGTGTCATACCCACAGTGCTAACACTGTTTAAAACAAGCTGGGATTGTGTCTGACTGGCACCTCCCTAGCTAATCTTGCATGGAGACCAGAGCTGCAGTAACTCATTTTGGACAGAAGATGGTTACATCTGCTTGCCAAATTGGTTATTACAGTAAGGAATACCTTGGGAGTGTCCCCGCATACTTTTATAGTAAGGAATAAAGTGGGAATATTACCACATATATCATACTGTATAATTCAGTAAAAAATGTTCCAAAAAACAAATAAACAACACTGCTTCCTGACATTATTTTTCTGGAAAATCCCTTGGTAGTGATGGGGTTAAATATGGTAAAATACTTTTAAAGTTTAAGCTTTCCTGACATTTATATTGTTCTACATTATTCACAATTCTTGGTATGATTATATGGATAACATATTTTTTTACTTGATACATCGACATAATTATAAAATTTCTACAAGGTAATGTTGTGCATCACACTAATTCGACTACTCTGAAGAAAATGTACCTCACATTTATCCTGTGTGGGAGTTCTAATATGATTTACTTTAGCACTTTATTTTATCGCTGTAAAGTAGTGGAATACTGACCCGACTGACTCTTGTATGAGTAATGCTGTCGTAGGAGGATTAGTTTGCCTTGATAGAAGCTATAGTCATTTATTAGTTATCCAAAAGGTATTGTTTCTAATCTTAAACTTCACTTCACTAAAATGTTTCAATATTCAGGTTTATTCACTAAAGGGGATATTCAGAGAGCACCGAATTGAACGGAATGGTGAATTTCCCAGTATGGTGCAATATAGCGGCCATTTGGCTATTCAAAAAGATGGCGATTCGCCAAATATTAGTGAATTGCCAGCGATAGTGAAGTAATGGTTAATCTATTTAGAGAACGCCGAACTGCACCGAAATGTTGTCGATATGCCCTAATTTTCGGTGGTTTCATTCGATAGATTTAAGCAGACGAATCCCATAGGTTTCAATGTAAACAAAATTCCCTGTTTTTTTAAAATATTTATTCAGAGTTTATTATTTTCATTGTCAGCCCCCTCCAGGTTTGAATCGCGATCCGGCAGCGAAATAGTTAATGCTGTACACTGCTGAAAAGAGCAACTTGCATCACTCTAGCTTAAACGGTTGGGGAGATAGAGGGCTCCAAAGTATTAAAAATTGTAATACTTTACTTACCGATGCCGAACACCGTCAATGGTCCTGTGTGTTTGCTGCACAGCATACACTGCATCCCTCATGCATCCCCAAGAAGCCATCTTTGCGATTTTATCACTCCCAGGTGAGAACAGCTGGGTTTTTTGTGCCACCACAGCAGCAACAAGTGCGTAGTTCTCATCTGTAGGGATGAGCCAAACACCCCCCCGAGTTCAGTTCGAGCCCGAACCCGAACTTCCCATTTGTTCGGGACCGAACCCGAACCCGAACTCCCATGCAAGTCAATGGGGCTGAAAATTTGGTTTTTTAGAGTGCCCTCCAAGAGGGCATATATGCTACATATTTGCCATAAAAGGTGTATGGGGGTCCGGGTAGTGCCCTGGGGGACAGGAAACAAGGACAAAAAGTTTTTAAAAAAAACGTTTTTAAAGGGATAGTGAGTTTTCCATGAAATAAGGGTTAAAAATAAAAACCAAAAATTCCTTCAAATATCGTGCCTAGGAGGTCCCCATAACCTGCCCGTGAAGTGGCGGATTTCTAGGATGTATAGAAACACTTAAAAACAAATAAATGACGTTTCATATGACGGTAAATGCTTTTCCTTTAATCTATCCATAAACAACTGCTTGGGGCGGCAGCCTGTATGAAAAGACATTTTAGGACGCGCAGAAAAAGTTTAGTGTTTTTCTGGGCTAAGTTATTGTAGAAACTTATGAAGGCTTTGGATGAAAGTAACAATAGGTGCTTTAAAATTGGGCTTTTAGGCTGGGGTCAGACGAGCGTAGTGTTCACGTCCGTGATTGCGCCTAAAAGTACGTCCGTGATAGCATGACGGAAAGCCCATCGGAGCCCGTTACACGAAGTACGTCCGCACTGAACTGCGGACGCACAACGGCCGCGGCCCATGGACGCAAGGCCGGCAAGAACGTACAACCCCTAGAACGGCCGCACAGAGTGCACTGCGGCCGGCTAGCGGCCTGTGTACGTGAGGTGGAGACGTCAGACCTGTTCTGTGGCCTACATCACGTCCAGACTCCAGAACATTCCTGGCGTGGCTGGAGTATATTCTAGGGGCTGGAGAGTGTATCCTGGACACTGGAGAGTGGACGCTGCAGGTGACATGGACATCGAGAGGCTGATCACCGAAGTGGGGGAGCACCCCGAATTGTGGGACACAGCCAGCCAACAATATAAAGACAAGATCAGCAAGGCGAACGCATGGGCTGATGTGACAAGAGCGGTGTACCCTGCATATGACACATAGTCTGAGCATGAACAGAAAGTGCAGAGTGAGTACATGATTATTATATTCATAATGAAATGCACATTATTAATGCAAACAAAATGTAAATGGCTAACAAATTCATGAACGTCACATGTCAAATGCTCCCCATCTGCCAGGGCACCTGTCCTGCTTCGCTAGTGAAATAGTTTGCCAGCGCATCACGATGCCTGTTGCTGTGTCGATTCACAGGCATAACATCATCATTAATAAATTCCTCCAAACCACAAACAGACAAGGAGTCATCAAAATTAAAACCATCCCGCGCACGAACAAAATTATGCATCACACAACAGCATTTCACTATATCTACACAAAAATCGACGTGCACATCTAGCGGCCTATGGAAAATCCTCCACTTGTTGCTCAGTATGCCAAAGGTACACTCGACATACCGTCTCGCACGCGACAGCCTATAATTGAACACCCGCTTTTTCACAGTCAGGTGTGTCCCAGAATATGGCCGCAGGAGATGTGTGGAAAGTCCGAAAGCCTCGTCCCCCACAAAGGCGTAGGGGACTCCCACATCTGTGCCAGGCAAAGATGCGGGTCTGGGGATGTGCAGTGTCCCACTTTCCATTGCATTCCACAGTGTGGAGTTCCTGAACAGTGTGGAGTCTGAATCTTTCCCGTATGAGCCCACATCCACACAGACAAAATTATAGTTGGCATCTGCCACTGCCAGTAGGCCAATGGAAAAATATTGTTTATAATTGTGATACAGTGAGCCACTCTGCAGTGGCTTTACTATGCGGACATGTTTGCCATCCACGGCTCCCAGGCAATTCGGAAAGTTTGCTCGCTCCAAAAACGTTGCAGCAATTTGTGCCCATGCCTCGTCTGTGGGTGTTGTCAAACATTCTTCCCTCATCGTGTCCCAAATTGTCTGGCACACCTTGCGGACGATCTCCCCAGCTGTAGATCTGCCAACGCGGAAATTATAATGCAGGTCCTGCAGACTGCATCCACTGGCAAGATACCTATCCAGAATGGAGAAATAAATGTGTGTTATGATCAGATTCCATGAGCCGCACCTAATATCATTCTTCTGTTTTGCAGCACATGAAGTAATAGCGAAATGGAGGACAGTCAGGGACAACTACACCAGGGTCCTCAAAAAAGATGCGGAAGCGGCACGCTCAGGATCAGCGGCGAGGAGGGGCAGCAGTTATATTTATGCTGAGCAGCTGTCATTCCTGCGACGGACCCTGGAACCAAGACCTATGGTGGGCAGCATGGATCTCCCATCCACATCCAGGGCACAGCAACACCTGCAGCCATGTGCTAGTGCCACCTGCTCAGAACAGACGGAAGAGGCCGGAGCAGACTCGCAGTTGGAGGAGGAGACCGCTGGCCAGGAGCTGCCTACTGCAAGGGCTGACACCACCAGGCCGGCACACAAAAGGAGAAGGGCACCGGGTGCTGAATTTGAGCACGCCATGGTGACATTCATGGATGCTCACCATCGACCACCAGCGCCACCACCACCACCGCCACCACCACCACCTCCACGCTGCAGGTTCTGGGATGACGATGACATGTCGTTCCATCATTCATGTCTCCCCATGTTGCACCAGATGAGCCTGGCTCAGAAGATGGAGTACCGACGAAGGACATTGGACACCATCCACAGCATCTTGAGTCAGCCTCCAGTACCGCCTGTGCCTCCCAGTGCACAATATGCTGGTGGTTATTACCGGCGGCCGGAGCCTCCACACCAACCCATGTCCCCTGGTGCCAGGTCACAACCACCCTATCAGGCTGCATACAACCAAGGTTACATGCCCGATCCCTATTATGAGGATGCTCCTCATTATGAGGATTTGTAGTTAGTTTCGTGCATTGTTGTTTGCCACATGTTTGTGGACTCTATATTTTATTTCTGATTTATGTTATGTTCAGCAACATATAGTGTGTTAATGTTATTTTGTTTAGTATTACCATTTCTTGTGGATAAAAGATTTATGTTGCTGTCACTGTTGTCTGTGTCATTCATTATTGAGTATGTGTGATATTATGTAATGTGTGTGGGTATGCTTGTGCAAATGGGCTGGTGGGCATATCACAACACACCGAAAATGGGTGCTCTGGACATCAAGCACATCTCTGCTGGCTGGCACCGAATATATGAATGCTGGTGTTTGCTGTTACTTACCGCAACGTGATGACCAGCATCTCCTCGCCTGGTATGGCGTCCCTCATGTTGGTGTCCCTCTTCATCAACGGCTCACGTACCTTCGACAACAGTTCGTCGAAGGAGGGGATGGACATCCGCAGGTAGTTGAAGAACTTCGTCGGGTCCCTCTCTCGCAGTGGCCTGTACAGCGTGACAAAGTGGCCATGCGTGCATCTGGCAGCGTTTATGGGATGAACCCATGATTGCCGTTTTCGCTTGTTCTTGAGGTACAGGTACCCCGTTGCAGCAAACACAAATACTTGGACTGCATCCATCTGTGGAAAACCCCACCTTCCCCAAAATGGCTCTTTATACCCCTTCCCTTGGTTTTTTCATCTGCAATTAATTTGGTTTCTCACATTTCACTTTTTATATTGATCCGTCACTGACGTGATCACGGACTGTGTGGCCACTACTGCGTCTTCCGTACTGACGTACGTCCGTGTGCACGGACGTACAGTCCGTAGAAATCACGCTCGTCTGACCCTAGCCTTCGCGTCGGCAACAGTGCCGTCACACCGTAACCCCTCTGAGGATATGAATCTGATACAGGCGTCAATGGCAGTGCACCCAGATATTGTGCCTTTAGTGCCAGGCATGTAAGTACTATCATACAGTAACCCCTCTGTGGTATTGTGGAAGAGTGCAGGGGTGGACCATGCGGTCCTATATTAAAAAGATATGAATCTGGTAATGGGCGTCAGTGCACCCAGATATTGTGCCTTTAATGGCAGACCAGCAAGTATCATCATACAGTAACCCCTCTGTAGTATTGTGGAAGAGTGCAGGGGTGGACCATGCGGTCCTATATTAAAAAGATATGAATCTGGTAATGGGCGTCAGTGAACCCAGATATTGTGCCTTTAATGGCAGGCCAGCAAGTATCATCATACAGTAACCCCTCTGTGGTATTGCGGAAGAGTGCAGGGTTGGACCCTGCTGTTCAAAAAATTAAAATGATATAAATCTGGCACAGGCGTCAGTGCAGCCAAATATTGTGCCTTTCATGGCATCAAGTGCATTCACACCGTAACCCTTTTGTGGTATTGTGGAAGAGTTCAGTGCTGGAGGTTTTTTGCATGCAGAAGACATACCCGATCTATTCCGTTACTTCGGCATCAGGGGAATGATAGCTGCTGATCCAGGACTGATTCATTTTTATAAATGTCAGCCGGTCTACAGAGTCGGTGGACAGACGCACTCTTTTGTCTGTCACAAAACCTCCAGCGGCACCGAACGTCCTTTCGGAAAGCACGCTAGATGAAGGGCAACCTAGTAGCTGCATAGCATATTGGCCAAGTTCTGGCCAGTGATCCAATCTCAACACCCAGTAAGCCAGTGGATCATCTGCTGGAAAAGTATCCAGGTCTGCCCTTGCCCCTAGGTAGTCCTGAACCATATGGTGAAGACGCTGGCAATGGGTGCCTACATTTGACGTCCCTGGGCGTCGAGGACTAAAAAAATTAAAAAATGCATCAGTCAAGCGGCCCTGGCCTTCACCGCTATTCCTCTGATCACCTGCAGCCTCAGAAGCACGTATGTCAGCACTTGGTAATCTAACAGTGCCTGGAAAGGTGTTACACAAGTTTCGCTTTAGAGCGTCCTCAAGTTCTTTCATCCTGTGCTCCCTCTGTGCGGGCAGGATAAGCTCTGCAACTTTCCCCTTGTATCGTGGATCAAGAAGAGTTGCCAACGACTAATGATCCCTCTCCTTGATAGCACAAATCCTGGGGTCCTTTAGCAGGCTTTGCATCATTAGGGAGCCCATGCAGCGTAGGTTGGAGGTGGCATTAGCTGCCGAGTCTTCCTGGTCAATGAGGATGACCGTATCGTGCACTTCCTCCTCCCAGCCACGCACAAGCCCTTCTGTTTCTGGGCACACAAAACCCTGCCTTGAGGAATCCCCACCTTCTATGCCCCCACTACTTAAATAGTCCTCCTCATCCTCCTCCTGTCTGATCTGAGTAGGACCCACTGGAATGCTTTCTGCGGAAAGACTGGGGCCTTGAGAGCTAGGGAAGGCCTCCTCTTCCTCCCGCTGCTCTGCCTCTAGAGCCACATCTATAATTCCCTGCAGAGTGTGCTCCAGCAGGAACACTAAAGGAATTGTGTCACTGATGCATGCACTGTTTCTGCTCACCATCTTCGTTGCCTCCTCAAATGGTGACAGTACAGTGCATGCATCCTTGATCATCAGCCACTGCTAGGGGAAAAAAAACAAGTTGACCTGAACCTGTCCTTGTGCCATACTCACACAGGTACTCGTTGATGGCCCTCTGCTGCTTGTGCAGACACTGCAGCATTGCTAATGTCGAGTTCCACCTGGTGGGCATGTCACAGATCAGACGATTTGTGGGAAGGTGTAATTCTCTTTGAATTTCTGCCAGGCGAACGCTTGCTGAGAATGACCGTCTGAAGTGGCTGCAGACTTTTCTGGCCTGGATGAGAAGCTCTGGCAGCCCTGGGTACTTGGTTAGGAAACGCTGTACCACCAGATTTAGGACGTGTGCTAGGCATGGTACATGCGTCAATTTACCCTTGCGTAGGGCGGAGAGAAGGTTGCTGCCATTATCGCAGACGATCATTCCCTGCTCAAGCTGGCACGGTGTTAACCATCTCTGCACCTGCCCCTGCAGAGCTGACAAAATTTCTGACCCGGTGTGGCTCCTGTCCCCTAAACAAGCCAGCTCAAGCACAGTATGGCATCTTTTTGCTTGAGCCATTGTGTACACCCTGTCAGGCGTGGGTTTAACTGCCACTTCACCAGAGACAGAGAAGGAGGAGGAGGAGGAAGAGGTGGTGGTGGTGGAGCAGACAGACCTCATACAAGCAGCTTTCTGGAAGTGTGGTGGATGAACAAGCTCCAGCACAGAGCCCCGTCTTGGATCCCTCCCAGCTGCAATCAGAGTTACCCAGTGTGCCATGAAGGAAATGTAACGACCCTGTCCATGCTTGCTGGACCACGTGTCTAAAGTGACATGCACCTTGCTGCTGACTGCCTTTCCCAATGACTGGATAACATTGTCTTCCATGTGCTGGTATAGTGCTGGAATGGCCTTGCGTGAAAAGTAATGGCGTTTTGGAACCTGCCACAGTGGTACAGCGCATTCAGCAAATTCACGGAAGGGAGCAGAGTCCACCAGCTGGAAAGGCAGCAGCTGCAATGCAAGTAATTTTGCTAAGCTGGCATTTAGACGCTGTGCTTGGGGATGTTTGGGACTATATTTTTTCTTTCGCTGCACTAGCTGCGGCAACGTAATCTGACTGCGTAAATCTTCAGCTACTGGGATGATGTCACATTCTGAGGAAGGACCTGCTGGTACATCCATTGCTGTAGCATCATCCCTGTCGGTGGAGGTTGTAGGCAATTGCATGGCAGGACATACAGTGTGGGTAGAGACAGATGAGGAGGAGGACCTATGCAAAGTTTTGCCCCAATGGGATGTGTGGCACTTGTTCATATGTCGCATCAAGCAAGTGGTACCCAAGTGTCCGGTGTTTATCCCACGCTTCAGCCTCCTCTGACATAGATTACAAATAGCAACGGTGGGGTCTGCTGCACAGTTCTTAAAGAACTCCCAGACAGCAGATTTCCTGCATGTGTTCTTTGAGACAACAGCGCTCTGCACCGGAGCAGCTCTGACATGTGATGCCTTGTAGACATGTGCATTCGTTTTAGTACTAAAACGATTTAGTCCGAATTTTGGGATAATTTAGTTTTAGTATGACTCAAGAGAAACGAAACTGCTCAGTACAAAAAAAGAAAGAAACTAAAATAAAATGCACTACATTTTAGTTTCAGTCCTTTATGTGATATTACATTGATGAGTGAAGGAGACCAGCAATGAAGAGCGCAACATCCGAAGTTCTGCACCCTCCACATGCCAATGCAGTAGGATGTTATATACAGAGAGGGGCATTAATTAATGCAGGAGGATGTTCTATACATTATACAGAGAGGGGTATTAATTAATGCAGGAGGATGTTCTAAACATTATACAGAGAGGAGCCTTTTTTTTTAGCCCTTTAAATCCAGTGGCTGTGAGCGCTGAGATCGGCTGCTTGTTACATTATCTCTCAGTACAATGTATCAGGCTCAGCTGTTACAGTAACTGAGTGCAACAGCTCTCAGAGTTTCAGTAAAACAAGGAAATAATATTGTTATAACCTCTTATATATAAAAATATTATTTACTGTTTTTACTGAAACTCTGAGCGCTGTGATGAGCAGCAGTCAGTTACTGTAACTTCTTTGCCTGACACGGGGCAGTATTACAATGTTGGTGCTAACTTAACCAGAGCTGTTGTAAACTGAAAACCTCCATAGGCTATAATGGCTCTGGGAAGTTTACAACAGCTCTGGTTAAGTTAGCACCAACTATGTAATATGGCCCACATTGTGCTGAGAGTGAGAGACACTGTAACAAGCAGCGATGTCAGCCCTCTGAGGAGCCACTACAATAGTAATTGTATCCACTGGTTTTCGGATGAATGAAATTAGTTTTCAAACTAAAGAACTGAAAACGAATTTCTTTAGCAACTAAATAAATTGCATTTTAGGACTAATCCATTAGTTCAAAACGAAATTTTGTGCTGTGCACATGTCTAATGCCTTGGACTGGCTAGTGCTACGGTTGGTCACAGAGGATGTTGTGCCTCGTGTTTGCTGTGCCTACTCCTCCCCCTCCTCCTCACTTGATTCCTCAGTTCGATCTGGCACCCAGGTGGAGTCAGTGACCTCATCATCAATGTCATCTTCACCCCCTATCTCCTCGTCACTGGAGCCAACTTGGCAGTATGCTGCAGCTGCTGGGGCAACATGAGTGCCAGTTATTTGTGTGTCATCACTGGCACCCCCTTCCTCTAGGTTGATTATACTCCCTTGCTCAACCTCAGAGATTGAATCAGAGCACTGTACTTGCTGCGCATCCTCAAGCAGCATGTCACTCTCATTGTAGTCAAACAATTCAGCTGACTCCTCCGTGTTTGATAGCGAGGCTACGGCAGGAATAGCTGTGGACATGGAGGCTGCATTAGATGCTTTGGCAGCTGAGGTGGACTGTAAAGCACTAGAAGCCTGGCTGGCAGAGGACTCGGAGGATGAGGATGGCCTGGTTAGCCAATCCACCAAGTCCTCTGTATGTTGCTGCTGCTTAAGACGGCCAGCACCAGTTAGAAAGGACAAACATGCCCCTGCAGAGGATGCACCACGTCCACCACGACCAGAGACACAGCCTCCCAACACAGGGGCTGCTTGCCCTCTTATCTGTGGCTGGGAGCGTCTGCCTGTCCTTTTTGTTCTTTCAGACATGGTGAGTGATATATAGATTAATATATACAGAACTCTGATTCAACTCTGGTATAAAGATTTAAATAACTCTGGTATAACTCAGTGAGACACACTGATAGCTGGCAGCCAGTGACAAGAGACAGATCACCTTAATTCACAAATGTTTTAAAGAAATTAGTGAGCCCCAAAATACAGCGTGGTACTTTTTGTATGACGAGACACAGATCACCTTAATTCCCAAGTGTTTTAAAGAAATTAGTGAGCCCCAAAAAAATTTGCTGGCTGTGTGACGAGACACAGAAGATCACCTTAATTCCCAAGTGTTTGAAAGAAATTAGTGAGCCCCAAAATACAGCGTGGTACTTTTTGTATGACGAGACACAGATCACCTTAATTCCCAAGTGTTTTAAAGAAATTAGTGAGCCCCAAAAAAAATTGCTGGCTGTGTTTCAACGAGACACAGAAGATCACCTTAATTCACAAGTGTTTTAAAGAAATTAGTGAGCGCCAAAAAGATTTGCTGGCACAGTGACAAGACCCAGAAAATCACCTCAATTCACAAATGTTTTAAATAAAGTTGTAAACCCCAAAAAAACTTGCTGGCACAGTGACAAGACACACATCACCTAAATTCCCTGATATTTGGTATAAATGAGACCCAAAAAGACTTGCTGGCACAGTGTGACAAGACCCAGAAAATCACCTCAATACACAAATGTTTTAAATAAAGTTGTAAACCCCAAAAAAACTTGCTGGCACAGTAACAAGACACCCATCACCTAAATTCCCTGATATTTGGTAGAAATGAGACCCCCCCAGACCCCCCCAGTAGCGTGGCAGACCGGCAGTAACAACACACACAACTATCTTCTTTGAAATCTCCTCTGAAATGCATGCAGAATCGGCGCGTTGAAACCTTATATAGTGTGCTGCGGGACTTAGCTCTGTGAGCCCAAGATTGGGCAAAATTTGCCCAATCAGGACTCTGAGCGCTGATTGGCATAGTGTTCAACCAGTCTTGCACCAGACCTGTGGTCAGGTGCAAGGCTGTAGCCAATTACAAGCTTCAGGCAGTGGGAAAATGCATTGTGGTCGAACATGCGGCGAACACCCGGAAATGTTCGGGGTTCGCGATCCACCCGAACATGCTAAGTTCGGGTCGAACTCCGAACCCGAACAGCTCATCCCTACTCATCTGTAGTGAACCAAGACCCTCTTTTTTTTTTTCAGGCCGCTGCACCACAGATGAGGACAGGGTAGAGGAGGAACTGCCCTCCCTTCTCCTCGCATCTCTCTCCCTCACACCCACTACAACACCATGCCTCTTATTCCTACCCCCTCCTGCTGCTCCTCACTTCCCCCCTCCTGCGCCTCTTACTCTTCCCCTCCCGCCTCTCACTCCCCCATGTCTCTCACTCCCCCTCACGCCTCCCACCCTCACGCCTCCCACTCCCACCACTGATCTGTCCACTCTCATTATCACTCCCTATCACAATTGACACAATCTCTCCCTCAGACATTCTCTAAAAACAAACACACACCAACACCAACACTGCATCAACAAAATCCAACACCACCAACCTCTGCTCACTCCTACACTCTCTGTCTCTTATCAAAATGTCACAAACATGGAGTCTCAGTGTTGGGATTATATAGTTTGCAACAGTGATGCATTGTGGGAAAACCTCTATGATTGGTTGACTTCACTGTCAGTCACTTTTTTCACTTGTTCCAGCGCTTTCTTTCTGCATCAATAATTTATTATTTAAAATTTTTAATTAGCTTTTCCCTAAATCCCCAGTCTAACAGTACGAGATATTGATATTTAATATGATTACATAAAGTTGTGCAATGTTTACAACTGTGATGTATTGTAGGAAAAGCTCTATGATTGGTTGGCTTCACTGTCAGTCACTTTTTTCACTTGTTTCCACTCTAGTGTTTTCAGCATTAATATAATATAATATATATTATAATTACCTTTTCCCTAAATCCCCAATCTAACAGTACACGATAATATGATTACATAAAGTTGTGCAATGCATGTTGTTCACTATTGAAAGGAAAAAATATACAAAGAGGCGCTGATACGGCTGTATGCACAAAAAGTAAAGGCCAGGCTACTATATCCCAAGGGATGTATTCCTGCACCACTCCCAATTAAACATAGAATAAACAAAAGAGTTAATTGGATAGTGCCCACTACCTTAACGGGTTCAACATAAGAACCTACTTGGGCAAATGGTCTGAACGTAGAGCACCAATATCCGAAACAAAGTGTACAATAGGGTATATATAAGCCCTCCTATATAGGGGTTATATATATATATATATATATATACACCCTATTGCACACTTTGTTTCGGATATTGGTGCTCTACGTTCAGGCCATTTGCACAATTAGGTTCTTATGTTGAACCCGTTAAGGTAGTGGGTGCTATCCAATTAACCCTTTTGTTTCTTCCATGTTGTTCACTGTTTAAGCAATTAAATAATCAAATCATCAGAATAAACGGATCTGATTTCATAAAAAAATGATACGTCCGAAGGAACGAATCGGCAGGATTACCGTATCAACCAAAATAGCGGATCATCCGAAATACCATACGTCTAGTCTAAACGAAGATTAAAGAGCAAGCATCCTTTTAAACGAAAGAACGAAGAGAACAGACGATCCGAAAGAACGAAATCCCCCCATAACACAAAAAACAAAAATCGATCCGAAATTACTTAACGAGCCGAAACAAAACGGTTCGAAATGAAAAAAAAAATCAAAAACGAAAAGAAACTAAAGGAAAGGGAAAAAAAAAACATGTGCACAACCCTAATAAAAATAAAGTTAAACAAATAAATAAAAATAAAAACAAAATAATTGCAGCACTGTTGATCACTTTTCATTTATAATGTGAACAATGATGCTGCACTAACGAAAAATTAAGTTTTTTTCACGTTTAGCTAAAATGTCTTTTCACCTCATATTTATAAAAGCTACAAAATGTAACGACTAGGTTAATAACGCATTTTCTTTTCACTATCAGGGTTATTCAAAATATCCACTGGAATTTCTGTGCTCTTTTGTTCCCTGCAATTCAGGGAATCAAATTCCCCGATCCTGCGGTGAACTCCGCATTCACCACAGGGTCTCCAAAGTGCAGGTAAAATCCATCAAACGTATCTGAAAATTTGCCGCACCAAACGGAAAAACCACCGCAAAACTGCTGAAAATAAAGCCGAACGCATCTGAAAAATGTCGACGATCCGTTGAACAGAGCTCAGACCAGCCACTGAAAAAAGCCAACAAGCTGACGAACGGGGTAAAAAAAAAACCCAAAAAAAAAAACACAGCAACTTTTAAAAGTTGCTTGCAAAAAAACCACTACTGCACGAAAATGCCTATAATTAATATATTAGGTCCTATGAATAATAATAAAAAGGTCTGTTACAAAAGAGACACTATTAAAAAAAATTAACCGAAAAAAATGCCTAAGAAATCCTAAAAAAAAATAAGTAAAGAAACATTTTCTTGCAAATTAAAAGAATAAACTGTTAAATAAATAGTTAATAAAGACAGGAATATTTTTTACATTGAAATCTATGGAATTCGTCATACTGCCCAATGACAGTACCGAAAATCAGGGCGTTTCACTGACATTTCGGTGCAGTGCGGCATTCTCTGAATAGATTAACCATTGCTTCTCTGGGGAGTTCCCTGCCGTCGAACAGGCACCGTATTTCGCTGGCAATTAAACATAGAAACATAGAAACATAGAAAGATGACGGCAGATAAGAACCTTTCGGCCCATCTAGTCTGCCCAATTACATGGATACTTTACTGGATTTATCTTTTGTTTAGGATAGCCTTATGCCTATCCCATGCTTGCTTAAATTCAATTACTGTTTTGGCCTCTACCACTTCAACTGGAAGGCTGTTCCATGTATCCACCACCCTCTCAGTAAAATAATGCTTCCTGATGTTACTTTTAAACCTTTGCCCCTCTAATCTAAGACTATGTCCTCTTGTTTTGCTACTTTGTTTCCTTTTAAATATACTCCCTTCCTCTACCTTGTGGATTCCCTTTACATATTTAAATGTTTCTATCATATCTCCTCTGTCTCGTCTTTTTCCAAGCTGTACATGTTAAGATCATTAAGCCTTTCCTGGTAACTTTTCTCCTTCAAGCCGTACACCATTTTAGTAGCCCTTCTCTGAACTCTCTCTAAGATGTCTATATCCTTCTGGAGATACGGTCTCCAGTACTGCACACAGTACTCCAAGTGAGGTCTCACCAGTGCTCTGTACAGTGGCATGAGCACTTCCCTTTTCCTACTGCTAATACCTCTCCCTACACAACCAAGCATTCTGCTAGCATTTCCTGCTGCTCTATTACATTGACTACTTACCTTTAGATCCTCTGAAATAATAACCCCTAAATCCTTTTCCTCAGATGTTGAGGTTAGGACTGTATCAAATATTCTATATTCAGCCCTTGGGTTTTTACGTCCCAGGTGCATTATCTTGCACTTATCCACATTAAAACTCAATTGCCACAGCTCCGACCATTTTTTTAGTTTACCTAAATCATTTGTCATTTGGCTGATCCCTCCAGGAACGTCAACCCTGTTGCAAATCTTTGTGTCATCAGCAAAAAGACATACTTTTCCATTAATACCTTCTGCAATATCACTAACAAAAATATTAAATAGAATGGGTCCAAGTACTGACCCCTGAGGTACCCCACTGGTAACAAGACCATGCGCCGAATAAACTCCATTTACCACAACCCTCTGTTGCCTGTCACTCAGCCACTGCCTTATATATTTGGCGAATTGTCAGCTTTGGAATAGCCGAATGGGTCCAAAATTGCACCGTACGGGGAAATTCACCGTTCAGTGCAATTTCAGAGTCAATTCTGCTCTCTTTGACTAACCCTTTTTGTAATTCGTTTTCAGATTTGGATAAATCCTTTTTTTTTTTTTACAAATTATCTGAAATAAGAATCAATTAATTAACTCAACGACGCATTGCACAGGACCAAATTTCATATGTGTGGTTTGATTTGGTTTGTGTCAGTGCACCTAGAAGTACAATTTGTGGGTATGCTGCTTTAACTAAATATCAAGGAAGGTGTGCTGTCCGGTAGAAGCATGACTTATTTTCTCAAATCCCATATCTTATTCTTAAAATATTAAAAACATTACATTAAAAAAGTTTTAGCAGTAATTTGAGTTTGTAAAGTACACTGAAATTATACCAGTTAGTTACCCCATAAAATTAGTTTAATGGCCTGAAACCAAAAAAAGAAAAGCTGAGCTATAATTAATAATAACAGCAGCTGGTTTACCATATGTCATGTGGATACAGAAAGAGGAACTGAAATTATAATGGCAACATGAGTGATTAGTATAACTATCTGCGTACACTGGAGTGGGGACCAGTTATTATGTCTCCCACAGGTTAGCAAACAGTTGTTTTCAATATAAGAAGTAGAATTTTTAGCTTTTGATTACAGTGGACAAACAGATGCTACATTTGTTATAGTGGGATACATACTATGTGTAAAAGTAAAATAAATATGAATTTATGTTTTACATTTAAATAATAAAATTATTGAATGAGACAAGGGGCATTCTACTTCTTCCTGAAGTTAACCCCAGAGGCTGCAAATAATTGTATCAAACTCATTAGCATGACTATGCTAAACTGCAAAATTAAGCGCTGGTAAGCCAATTAATTCTAATGCCAAATTGATTAATTTAAGCATTCATTGTATCCAGTATCTTCTACGACATTGAATAAATTCAAAGCTTTCCCAGATACATTTATTTTTGTTTTGATCTCTGTATCTAAATACATTGTTATTTAAAGAGTCACGGATTCCTACAAAATGGAGACAGAACAGATAGTGGATGGGATTCAGCTCAGATTAAGGGGGGTGGAAACAGGGGGATGACAGAGGAGGCATGCAATGTAAAGTCACTTTCAGTATGTGTGGGTCACGACAATATTAAATGTATGCTTGCTAATGCAAGAAGCCTCAATAACAAGATGGGGAAACTAGAGGCAATATCATATACTAAGTTATATGGCATAATAGGTATATCAGAAACATGGCGGATGAAATGCCTGAATGGGCTGTGAATTTATATGGTTACACATTGTTTAGGAGGGATAGAAAACATAAGAAAGGGGGAGGAATATGTTTGTATGTCAAACATCATTTAAAGCTAAATATTACACATCTGGTATGCGATGAGGGAAATGTGGAATCTTTATGGGTAAATATCTGGGGAATAAACTAGGAAGTCAACTATTGGTTGGCATATGCTATAAACCACCAAATATAGATAATGATGAGGAAGAACAGCTGTTAGAGCAACTCAGGAAGGCTGCACATCTGGGTAGCACTTTAATTACTGGAGATTTTAATTACCTGGACATTAATTCAGATAGTGGGACTAGTAATTCAGCGAGAGGAATCCGGTTTCTGACCAGTTAAATGATACCTTCATGTCACAACTGGTAGAAGCACCAACTAGAAAGGATACCTAGCTGGATCTGGTTATAACAAACAATGTGGATCTTTTCTCAAATATTGAAGTAAGGGAGCAGTTGGGAAACAGTGACCACAATATGGTGTATTTGAAATAAACTCAACGCACATTCATAGGGGGCATGCTAAATCATGTACTTTTATAAGGTCAACTTCATTAAGATAAGGGAAGCCCTCAATGTCATTGACTGGCAAAACACAGAGGAAAAGTGAAATATCTCCAAGCTAACATTAGAAAAGTACACGTCCCAATATATTCCACTATGTAATACATATAAAAGAAACACTGAAATCAATGTGGCTCAATAGGAAGATAACCAAAGAAATGAAAAATAAAAAGAAGGAATTTAAAGCTTTTAAATCTGATAAATCTGAGTCATCCTATAAAGCATATAAGGCAGCCAATAAAGCTTGTAAAAAACAATTAGATGGGCTAAACTAGAAAATGAAAAAGAGCCAAAGAGAGCAAGACCAACCCCAAAAAGATTCCTTAAGTACATAAATTAGAGTGAAAGTGTAGGTTCACTGAAATCGGAGTCAGTGTGTTATTAACTGAAGATCAAGACAAGGCAGAAAGTTTTAATGCTTATTTTTCTTCAGTATTTATCAAAGAGAAACCTAAAATAAGAGACAAGCAAAACATTGACAAAATCTTATAAATAAATGTGATTGGTTGACTCAAGAAAAGGTGTTGCAGCAACTAAACAAAGTGAATGTGAGCAAAGCCGGATGACATTGACCCATGAGAACTTAGGGAGCTAGGTGTTTAAATATATAAACCTCTGTTTTTAAAATTTCAAGATTCTTTTCTTTCAGGAATCATACCAGAGGATTGAAGAAAAGCTGAATTGATCCGTATATTCAAAATTGGTTCAAAATGTTTACCTGGGAATTATAGACCTTTGAATTTAACATCTGTGGCTGGGAAGGTATTTGAGGGGTTACTAAGGGATAATATTCAGGAATTTATTGGGAGGTATAATGTAATTAGCAACAATCTGCGTGGTTTTATGTAACATAAATCATGTCAGACTAACCTTATTGCATTCTATGAAGAAGTAAGTAGAAGTATAGATCAGGGGGTAGTAGTGGATGAGATTTACTTGGATTTTGCTAAATTTTGCATTCCACATACGAGATTACTACTTAAATAGTGCGCTTGCAATGCGTGGAATATGGCTACGTTCGTTATTCTAATGGGGCTGATGGCAACTTGATATATAAAAGCTATTTCTCAGTTTCAGCTTATTTAACTGCAGGGAAAAGTTTAGCTCTAGCCCATCTAAATTTAGTCATCAATATGTGGCCTCATTTGATTGGCGGATATATATATATTGATTAACTCCAGGTATCTCTCCAAGTGTTATACTACCTGGCCAATAGATGGCACTCTTAGATCAAACATCCTAACTGGAGTTTCTCAGATCTTAGTGACCAACCTAAAGGAATTATATATATGACCAAGCAATAACCTATCTTTAATGGTTTGGGGTCATTTTTATTCCATATATATGGATCCCATGGGGTTATTTACCAATACTAATATTATTACTATTTATGAAGCGCCAGCATAATTTTGCAGCGGCATGCATGCATAAAACACATCGGGTAAATATCTAGAGATATGTGTGTATGAGATAATTCTGCAGACAGGCATACATGTTTCGTTTATATTCCTTAAAATTCATTCGTGATTAACAGATTTACAGGGTTATTCAAAGAGAATCGAAAACTCACACGTTTGGTGACTTTTTGTTCAATTCGGTGCGATTTTGTGATCCCATTTCGGCGACCATGCGGTGTATTCAGCAAGCACCACAGGGCCGTCGTAGTGCAGGGAAAAGCCGCCGCACACCCACCAAACACTCACCACAAAATCCGGCAAACGCACACCGAAACCAGCAAAAAACATCTGGATTAACCCCGCTGAACACGCCGGAGAAACTCGAGCAGCCGCCGATCACAACGTAGAGTAGCCGCCGGAAAAAGCCGACACGCAGACGGATGGAGTGAAAAAAAAAAAAACAGTACGCTTGAAAAGTGAAATGCTGTTTAAAAAGAAACTACAGAACGAAAATATGTCTGAAATTTACATATCAGATCCAATGAATGACAATAAAAAGGGCAGTTACAGAAAAAAGAAAAATTGATTTAAAATAAAATAACTTTCGCTAAAAATACCGAGAATGCCTAAAAGATTCTAAAAAAATCTATACATAAAGAGACTTTTTCCTGCAGAATATTATATTCAACGGTTTATTAGATATTGAATTAAAACAGGAATATTTTTAACATTGAAGTCTATGGGATTCGCCTGAATAAACCTGTCGAATGAAACCACCGACCAGCAGGGCAATTCGGCAACTTTTCTCTGCTGTTTTTTGTTCTCTGAATAGACAAAGCATTGCTTCTCTATGAGGATTTCACTGCCCTCGAACAGGCACCGAACAGGCACCGTATGTACAGGCGATTCGCCAGCATTTGGCGAACTGCCTGCTCTCTGGGTAGCCAAATGGCCAGGAAAGGTAACCGTACGCTGAATTTCACTGTTCGGTTACCTTTCGGATCTCTTCATGAATTTTAATGTACTGTTTTATAAATGTTAATAAACGAGACACTCGTTATGTATTAATCAATTAAATGTAGTATGGGATCTATCTTTTATAAGATACCATGATTATCTATTATAACTCACCACATAAATTAAATATTCAAATACCACCTAGGCACCTTGTATAATATAATGTTACAGATCATATTGCCTATAGTGTCATAATATGTCTTTACAAACTTAATTTGTAGGTAATAACACTGCTTAAATTTTTTTTGATTGGCGGATATACAGTATATATTGATTAACTCCAGGTATCTGTCCAGGTGTTCTACTACCTGGCCAGTAGATGGCACTCTCAGATCAAACATCCTAACTGGAGTTTCTCAGATCTTAGCGACCAACCTAAAGGAATTATATATATGACCAAGCAATAACCTATCTTTAATGGTTTGGGGGTAATTTTATACTATATATAGGGATCCCATGGGGTTATTTACCAATATTATTACTATTTATGAAGCGCCAGCATATTTTTCAGTGGCGTGCATGCATAAAACACATTGGGATAAATATCTAGAGATATGTGTGTATGAGATAATTCTGCAGACAGGCATACATGTTTCATGTATATTCCTTAAAATTCATTCATGATTAACAGAGTTAGGGCCCTATTACAATCTTCACGTTAAAACGCTCACGCAACGCGTGAATTTGTGCGCCAAGCGTTAACGCGCGTAAATCAACGCTGGAATTACTGTACAATCCGCACGCATTTTTTCATCCGTCGAGCAATAACGCATGTAAAACGGACACGCACAAATGCTCGAGCAGTAACGTTGCGCGCAGAAGTCAGTGTACGGACTGTTTTTTTCACGCGATTCAGTCAATCATAATTAAGAACCTTAATTATCTCATGTTAAGTTTTTGCGCCTGCCAAAGTCAATCTGAGTATATATGCTGCAGCAATAATAAATGCACACACAACTTCTCCATTTTATTGGTTTGGTATGAGTAGAATGTGTAACTATACTTTGCAGCATTTTTTGTTTTGTGCTGGTGTATTTGGGTTCGGCCAGGTCGTTCAGATTTGCCATTAACACCAGCTTTTAGGAGTTGCTAAAATTATGCGCGCAAAGGCTGTGCGTTACAAACTGTGCATAGATTGTAATACCATCCGCGTACCAGCGCACAAACGCATTTGCGCTCACAATGTTAGCGCGCAGTACAGTAGGCTCGCAAAGGGTTCGCGCAAGTTTTCTCCTGCGGTAGACGATAACAAGCGCTTGTTGTGCGCACTATGTAATACAACGTTCAGCGTAAAGGGTTTAACCCCTCGCGTTAATGCATTTTCATGCCGGCGCAGTCGTTTGAGCGAAGATTGTAATAGGGCCCATAATGTACTGTTTTATAAAATGTTAATAACCGTGACACTCATGTAATAAGCAATTAAATGTGGTATGGGCTCTATCTTTTATAAGATACCATGATTATCTATTATAACTCACCACATAAATTAAATATTCAAATACCACCTAGACACCTTGTATAATATAATGTTACAGACCATATTACCTATAGTGTCATAATATGTCTTTACAAATTTGATTTGTAGGTAATATCACTGCTAAAAAAAAAAAATCTCTAACCTTATTTTTTTTCTATAGCTTATGCAATTCACCATTGTCCAAGGTTTGCAGGGCTAGAGAGCTTAGATGTGACCAAATTAAAATTCCCTTGAATACATACAATAAATTTCGCTCAGCCAGGTGTCCATAGTACACCTTGGCTTCAGGACAATGCTGTTTGGCAATATCTCCTCCTGGAGATCTGGATAAAGGGGAATTCTTGTTTGCGATATGCTAACGAATTTGGGGAAGCTTTATAATGTGTGGGGTCAATGGGAACTCTTTTCCCTCTACAAAAATAGTGGAGGAACTGTGTTCCCACACGTTCCCCCTCAACTTGACCCTGATATGGAGGCTGTATGTGTGTGTTTGGGCATTGTCTGTAAATGATCTGAGTATGTGGGGGGGGCTGTAAGTGATATGATGAGTATATGTAGCTGAATGAGAATATGAGGGGACTGTTTGTGGAAACTATGTGTGAAGTGAGTATACGGGGCTGCATGTGCATATTGTATGTGTGGGCTGTCTTTACGTTACTGCAAGTATGTGTGGGCTGTCTGTGAGTTTTGTGTATATGTGGTAGCTGTGTGTGTGAATCTGGAGGATGCCAGTGAGTGATGTGAGTATGTTTGAGGTAGTCAGTGAGTTTGTTTGAGCATTCTGTGTATGATATGGCTATGTTCCAGGGGAGCGCGTATGCCAGGAGTACGTTTGAGCTGTGTGTGTGTAATATGTGTAAGTGTGTAATGTCCCTTCTGTCCCTAGAAAAACCTACAGCACCCCCTTTCTCCTGTTGCTAGATGGTCATATAGTCCCAGGCCTTTATTTTCCACTTGAGTGATTAACAGATACAGTGTATTTCGTCCTCTCCATACTTCAGTGACCTACTGAAAATGACAATCTGGAAAGATCTGTATCATGTAAGGAAATACTAAGGGTGAATTTCTTTCCTAATGCTCACTTCATGGGGCAGATTCCCCTACTATATTATAACCTGTCATACAGCTCTCAAATCGTTTTTGTTCTCATCAGGAGTGGCATACAGGAGGGGTGGATTGCAGTTAGGGATGAGCCGAACACTCCGAGTTCGGTTCGGAGCCGAACCCGAACTTTCCAAATGTTCGGATCCGAACCCGAACTCAATGCAAGTCAATGGGGCTGAAAATTCGTTTTTTAGAGTGCCCTCCGAGAGGGCATATATGCTAGATATTTGCCATAAAAAGGTGTATGGGGGTCCGGGTAGTGCCCTGGGGGACAGGAAACAAGGACAAAAAGTAAAAAAAAAAACGTTTTTAAAAGGGACAGTGAGTTTTCCATAAAATAAGGGTTAAAAATAAAAACAAAAAAATTCCTTCAAATATCGTGCCTAGGAGGTCCCCATAACCTGCTGCCCGTGAAGTGGCGGATTTCTAGGATGTATAGAAATATGTAAAAACCAAAAATGACATTTCAAATGACGGTAAATGCTTTTCCTTTAATCTATCCATAAACAACTGCTTGGGGCGGCAGTCTGTATGAAAAGAGGAGACATTTTCGGACACGCAGAAAAAGTTTACTGATTTTTTTGGCGGTGAAAAGAAGGAGAATGACTGGAGAATGGAAAATTCTAGACCAAATAGCCGATTTGGAAAGTGAGATAAATGGGAGAATTTTTTTGGTTTGGCTATTTTGACCTAGAATTTTCTTTCAGTCATTCTCCTGAGTTTCACCTTTCTCTGAATAACCCTGTCAGGGTTATTCAGAGAGCGGTGAAGAGCAGGAGAATGACTGGAGAATGGAAAATTCTAGGTCAAAATAGCCAAACCAGAAAAAATTCTCCCATTTAGGCTAGGGTCAGACTAGCAAATTTTTAACGTGCGTTTAGGCGCACTTAATCATGGCCGCACTAGCAGCAAATGACGGGCAATGACGGCCAATATACGAAATACGGTCGCACGAAAGTCCGGCTGCGCAACGCAAGTGGAAAATGAACGCATTTTTTCGAGAACGCAGAACCGCTAGTATGGACGTACAGAGTGCGCTGCGTCCACTAGCGGCGTGTGTGCGTGATTTGGAGACGTCAGACCCTGCTCATGTCCGGCCAACATAACGTCCAGGCACCCAAAGTTTCCTGGTTTGGATCCGTAAAAAATCATGCACAAAAAAATGCGCATCGTATGACCGTTTTCACGCATTCCATGAAAAAATATGGCATTGCATTCAGACGCACTTTCGGTCGCTCTGAAAAATGCGTTAGTCTGACCCTAGCCTTATCACACTTTCCAAATCGGCTATTTGGTCCAGATTGTTCTCTTTCCTGCCATTCTCCTGGTTTTAACCTTTCTCTGAACAACCCTGAGAGAGAGGTGAAAGCCAGGAGAACTGGCAGGAGAAGAGAACAATCTAGACCAAATAGCCAATTTGGAAAGTGAGATAAATGGGAGAATTTTTCTGGTTTGGCTATTTTGACCTAGAATTTTCACTTCTCCAGTTATTCTCCTGCTTTTCACCGCTCTCTGAATAACCCTGTGAATGTTTAATCCCGAGGTGAAAAATAACATTGCTTTAGATGTTATTTTGAATTTTTTTCAAACACCAGTTAAATGCAGCATATTAGGATGTTTTAGGAGGGAAATTAATTCTCAAATCTCAATCAGAAGCAGACACCACCCCACCCCCTTAGTATAGTGTACAATGTATCAAATTGGTTACCAGACTAAAAACACCTGGTGTTATGCCCATTTGTGAACAGAGGTAATTTAGAGTTGATAATCTTTCCACGTACACATTAGTTTTTAATTCAATATCTAATAAACCGTTGCTTATAATATTCTGCAATAAAGAGTCTCTTTATTTCTCGATTTTTTTTAGTATTTTTTAAACATTTTCTATACTTTTTCAAAATTTCTTTTTTTTTTTTTGAACTCGAACCGAGCACACCCAAAAAGTTCAAAGTTCGCGAACTTTCGAACTGCCAAAGTTCGGGCCGAAATCCGAACCGTCCGAACCCGAACAGCTCATTCCTAATTGCAGTGTGATTGACACACTCACCTTATAAAGTACCAGGGGAAAATGCCCCAGAGAGTGAGCATTAGGGAGAAATATTAGCCCTCCTTACCCCTGCCCCTATATATGTCTCCTTACCAGCACTATACATTACTGTATCCCACATTGTTCATGACTCTGCTCACATGCTCCTGGTCTTTCCCCATAGCTCTAATGATGCCAGCCACTGTAAAAATTCACTCTGCCCATCACCCAGACCCTTGTGTTCCTTTACCAGCTTAAAACTCTGTGCCCTCTGATCCCTGCAAAGCATATCATTCTAAGCCCCATGTATCCCTATGCTCTCAATATATTCTGCCCTCCATGCCTCCTCCTTACCACTGCTTAAGCCCCTCTCCTTGTTTATCTTTGAGCCCCAAATCCCATGTTTATTTCTGTTTATTTTGCCCTAAATCACACTGTTCACCCATTTCTGCCCCCTTGTTCCCCTGCTCTCCCTGTTACTTATCTGCTTTGTCAATCCAGCCTGCCTCCCCAGTGTAAATGCAGGTACCTGCTCACCATGATCCCCACAGCGCCTCCCCAGGAGCTTCCCCTTTTCCTCCACCCTGGTGCCTTTCTCCTCCCTCAGGCACTCCTCCTGCCTCCTGGCACAGCCAGCTCAGATCTCCAGCCGATACTGTGTGTGCCCTTCACCATGACAACGCTTCGGTCATGGTAACACAGGAAACTTTGCGTTCCAGGCCCCCTCACTTTATTCTCCCCCAAATCTCAATCTGATGTGATCTCTCCTCACCCATCCTGCAGGAGAAAAATATAATAATCAGTGGCGGGTTACTCACCATCAGCTGTCAAAATCATTCTCGGTCTCTCTGTCTTCCTTGTCTGATCGCTGGCTGGCTCCAAAGTGACTGAGCCCTTCATTGTGCCCTCTTCTTCTGCCGCACTGCGCATCACATGGTTGAATGGGAGGGCGCCAATGCAGCATGCCTCCCAAATTCAAAACACGTGACGGCACGCTGCCACCATCTGAGTGACTGCGCGCAGTGCTCCGCTGGCTGATGTTGCTGGCGAAATCCAGAGTTGTGGGATTAACAAACCGGCGGGCCCATAACCAGTTGAGCCATCCAGTACAGTGACGTGCGGTGAGGTCAGTGGCTGGTGAGGCACTGGTTATAATTAGGGATGAGCCAAAAACCCCCCGAGTTCGGTTCGGGCCCGAACCCGAACTTCCCATATGTTCGGGTCCGAACCCGAACTCCATGCAAGTCAATGGGGCTGAAAATTCGGTTTTTAGAGTTCTCTCCAAGAGGGCATATATGCTAGATATTTGCCAAGGTGTATGGGGGTCCGGGTAGTGTCCTGGGGGACAGGAAACAAGGTCAAAAAGTTAAAAAAAAAAGTTTTTAAAAGGGACAGTGAGTTTTCCATGAAATAAGGGTTAAAAATAAAAACCAAAAATTCCTTCAAATATCGTGCCTAGGAGGTCCCCATAACCTGTCCGTGAAGTGGCGGATTTCTAGGATGTATAGAAACACTTAAAAACAAAACAATGACGTTTCAAATGACGGTAAATGCTTTTCCTTTAATCTATCCATAAACAACTGCTTGGGGCGGCAGTCTGTATGAAAAGAGGAGACATTTCCGTACACGCAGAAAAAGTTTACTGATTTTTTTGGCTAAATTATTGTGAAACTTATGCAGGCTTTGGATGAAAGTAACAATAGGTGCTTCAAAATTGGTCCTTTAGCATCCCCAACAGTGCCGTCACACCGTAACCCCTCTGACGATATGAATCTGATAGAGGCGTCAGTGGCAGTGCACCCAAATATTGTGCTTTTGGTGCCAGGCCTGCAAGTACTATCATACAGTAACCCCTCTGTGGTATTGTGGAAGAATGCAGGGGTGAACCTTGCGGTCCTATATTAAAAAGATATGCATCTGGTTAAGGCGTCAGTGCACCCAGATATTCTGCCTTTGGTGCAAGACTGCCAGGCCAGCAAGTATCATCATACAGTAACCCCTCTGTAGTATTGTGGAAGAATGCAGGGGTGGACCATGTGGTCCTATATTGAAAAGATAGAATTCTGGTCAAGGCGTCAGTGCACCCAGATATTGTGCTTTTGGTGCCAGGCCTGCAAGTGCCATCATAATACAGTAACCCCTCTGTGTTATTGTGGAAGAGTGCAGGGTTGGACCCTGCTGTTCAAAAAATTAAAATGATATAAATCTGGCACAGGCGTCAGTGCAGCCAAATATTGTGCCTTTCATGGCAGCAAGTGCATTCACACCGTAACCCTTTTGTGGTATTGTGGAAGAGTTCAGTGCTGTAGGTTTTGTGCATGCAGAAGACATCCCCGATCTATTCCGTTACGTCAGCATCAGGGGATTGATAGCTGCTGATCCAGGACTGATTAATTTTTATAAATGTCAGCCGGTCTACAGAGTCGGTGGACAGACGCACTCTTTTGTCTGTGACAAAACCTCCAGCGGCACCGAACGTCCTTTCGGAAAGCATGCTAGGTAAAGGGCAACCTAGTAGCTGCATAGCATATTGGCTAAGTTCTGGCCAGTGATCCAATCTCAACACCCAGTAAGCCAGTGGATCATCTGCTGGAAAGGTATCCAGGTCTGCCCTTGCCCCTAGGTAGTCCTGCACCATATGGTGAAGACGCTGGCAATGGGTGCCTACATTTGACGTCCCTGGGCGTCGAGGACTAAAATTTTTTTAAAAAGCATCAGTCAAGCGGCCCTGGCCTTCACCACTATTCCTCTGATCACCCGCAGCCTCAGAAGCACGTGTGTCAGCACTTGGTAATCTACCAGTGCCTGGAAAGGTGTTACACAAGTGTCGCTTTAGAGCGTCCTCAAGTTTTTTCATCCTGTGCTCCCTCTGTGCGGGCAGGATGAGCTCTGCAACTTTACCCTTGTATCGTGGATCAAGAAGGGTTGCCAACCAGTAATGATCCCTCTCCTTGATAGCACGAATCCTGGGGTCCTTTAGCAGGCTTTGCATCATTAGGGAGCCCATGCAGCGTAGGTTGGAGGTGGCATTAGCTTCCGAGTCTACCTGGTCAATGAGGATGACCGTATCGTGCACTTCCTCCTCCCAGCCACGCACTAGCCCTTGTGTTTCTGGGCACACGAAAGCCTTCCTTGAGGAATCCCCACCTTCAATGCCCCCACTACTTAAATATTCTGCCTCCTCCTCATCCTCCTCCTGTCTGATCTGAGTAGGACCCACTGGAATGCTGTCTGCGGAAAGACTGGGGCCTTGAGAGCTAGGGAAGGCCTCTGCATCTATAATTCCTCGCAGAGTGTGCTCCAGCAGGAACACTAAAGGAATTGTGTCACTGATGTATGCACTGTCCCTGCTCACCATCCTCGTTGCCTCCTCAAATGGTGACCGTACAGTGCATGAATCCTTGATCATCAGCCACTGCTGGGGGGGAAAAAAACCAAGTTGTCCTGAACCTGTCCTTGTGCCATACTCACACAGGTACTCGTTGATGGCCCTCTGCTGCTTGTGCAGACGCTGCAGCATTGCTAATGTCGAGTTCCAGCTGGTGGGCATGTCACAGATCAGACGGTTTGTGGGAAGGTGGAATTCTCTTTGAATTTCTGCCAGGCGAACGCTTGCTGGGAATGACCGTCTGAAGTGGCTGCAGACTTTTCCGGCCTGGATGAGAAGCTCTAGCAGCCCTGGTTACTTGGTTAGGAAACGCTGTACCACCAGATTTAGGACGTGTGCTAGGCATGGTACATGCGTCAATTTACCCTTGCGTAGGGCGGAGAGAAGGTTGCTGCCATTATCGCAGACGATCATTCCCAGCTCAAGCTGGCGTGGTGTTAACCATCTCTGCACCTGCCCCTGCAGAGCTGACAGAATTTCTGGCCCGGTGTGGCTCCTGTCCCCTAAACAAACCAGCTCAAGCACAGTATGGCATCTTTTTGCTTGAGCCATTGCGTAGACCCTGTCAGGCATCGGTTTAACTGCCACTTCGCCAGAGACAGAGAAGGAGGAGGAGGAAGAGGGAGAGGTGGTGGTGGTGGAGCAGACAGACCTCATACAAGCAGCTTTCTGGAGGCGTGGTGGATGAACAAGCTCCAGCACAGAGCCTCATCTTGGATCCCTCCCAGCTGCAATCAGAGTTACCCAGTGTGCAGTGAAGGAAATGTAACGACCCTGTCCATGCTTGCTGGACCACGTATCTAACGTCACATGCACCTTGCTGCTGACTGCCTTTCCCAATGACTCGATAACATTGTCTTCCACCTGCTGGTATAGTGCTGGAATGGCCTTGCGTGAAAAGTAATGGCGTTTTGGAACCTGCCACTGTGGTACAGCACATTCAGCAAATTCACGGAAGGGAGCAGAGTCCACCAGCTGGAAAGGCAGCAGCTGCAATGCGAGTAATTTTGCTAAGCTGGCATTTAGACGCTGTGCTTGGGGATGGTTGGGACTATATTTTTTCTTTCGCTGCAGCAGCTGCGGCAACGTAAGATGACTGCGTAAATCTTCAGCTGCTAGGATGATGTCACATTGTGAGGAAGGAGCTGGTATATCCATTAATGTAGCATCATCCCTGTCGGTGGAGGTTGTAGGCAATGACATGGCAGGACATACAGTGGGGGTAGAGACAGATGAGGAGGAGGAGGAGGACCTACTCAAAGTTTTGCGCCAACGGGATGTGTGGCAGTTGTTCATATGTCGCCTCAAGCACGTGGTACCCAAGTGTCCGGTATCTTTCCCACGCTTAAGCCTCATCTGGCATAGATTAATAGCAACGCTGCACTCTACTGCACATTTCTTAAAGAACTCCCAGACAACAGAGTTCCTGCATGTGTTCTTTGAGACAACAGCGCTCTGCACCGGAGCAGCTCTGACATGTGATGCCTTGGACTGGCTAGTGCTACGGTTGGTCACAGATGATGTTGTGCCTAGTGTTTGCTGTGCCTCCTCCTCTTCCTCACTTAATTCCTCTGTTCGATCAGGCTCCCAGGTGGAGTCAGTGACCTCATCATCATTGTCATCATCACCCCCTATCTCCTCGTCACTGGAGCCAACTTGGCAGTATGCTGCTGGGGCAACATGAGTGCCAGTTATTTGTGTGTCATCACTGGCACCCCCTTCCTCTAGGTTGATTATACTCCCTTCCTCAACCTCAGAGATTGAATCAGAGCACTGTACTTGCTGCGCATCCTCAAGCAGCATGTCACTCTCATTGTAGTCAAACAATTCAGCTGACTCCTCCGTGTGTGATAGCGAGGCTACGGCAGGAGTAGCTGTGGACATGGAGGCTGCATTAGATGCTTTGGCAGCTGAGGTGGACTGTAAAGCACTAGAAGCCTGGCTGGCAGAGGACTCGGAGGATGAGGATGGCCTGGTTAGCCAATCCACCAAGTCCTCTGTATGTTGCTGCTGCTTAAGACGGCCAGCACCAGTTAGAAAGGACAAGCGTGCCCCTGCAGAGGATGCACCACGTCCACCATGACCAGAGGCACAGCCTCCCGACACAGGGGCTGCTTGCCCTCTTATCTGTGTCTGGGAGCGTCTGCCTGTCCTTTTTGTTCTTTCAGACATGGTGAGTGATATATAGATTAATACACAATGATTCAGTAATACTATCAGGGATATTCAGAGAGAGGTGAAAACCTTGAGAATTGGCAGGAGAATGAACAATCTAGACCAGGGTTTCTCAACTCCAGTCCTCAGGACCCACTACAGGCTAGATTTTTCAGATCACCTTGGGGAAAATGCAGACTGAATACTGCAATCACTGAGCAGAAAATCATATCACCTGTGCTGTGCTTCACATATCTGGCAAACCAGGCAGAGGAAACGAGTTGAAACACTGATTCTAGACCAAATAGCCCATTGAAAAATCTAGACCAAATCTTCTCTAGGTTTTCACCTCTTTCTGAATAGCCCTGTATCAGGGTTATTCAGAGAGCTGTGAAAAGCAGAAGACTGACCCAGATACAGGGCTATTCAGAAAGGAGGTGAAAACCTTGAGAATGACAGGAGAAGTTAAAATTCTAGGTCAAAATAGTCAAACCAGAAAAATTCTCCCATTTATCTCACTTTCCAAATTGGCTATTTGTTCATTCTCCTGCCAATTCAAGGTTTTCACCTCTCTCTGAATATCCCTGATAGTGTAGCCAGCACAATGATTCAGTAATACTATCAGGGATATTCAGAGAGAGGTGAAAACCTTGAATTGGCAGGAGGATGAACAAATAGCCAATTTGGAAAGTGAGATAAATGGGAGAATTTTTCTGGTTTGACTATTTTGACCTAGAATTCAATTCTCCACTCATTTGCAAGGTTTTCACCTCTTTCTGAATAGCCCTGTATCAGGGTTATTCAGAGAGCTGTAAAAAGGAGAATGACTGGAGAAAGGAAAATTCTAGGTCAAAATAGCAGATCTGGAAAGTGAGATGAAAGGGAGAATTTTTCTGGTTTGGCTCTTTTGACCTAGAATTTTCCATTCTCCAGTCATTCTGCTTTTCACCTCTCTGAATAACCCTGTATGAAAACAAGTCCAGGTACAAGGACCCAGGACTGTAGATTCTTCATTTAAGAAGTCTTTGCCAATGCAATTTAGAAGGCATATTGTAAGATAATTGCTCGGTATAAAGGTCTGTGGGAACAGAATCGGCTTCCAGTCAGTCCTTACTCGCAGTGTCTGTCCTTCTGATGTACTAAATGCCTGAAGCCTCCTCTTTGGGAGCTAGAAGGTTTTCTGGCTGTTTTGCATTTGTATATCTGGCTCTGATTATAACTAGGGATGAGCTGTTCGGTTTGGAGTTCGACCCGAACTTAGCCTGTTCAATTAGATCGAACACCGAACATTTCCGGGTGTTCGACCACAATGCATTTTCCCACTGGCCTGAAGCTCGTAATTGGCTACAGCCTTGCACCTGACCACAGGTCTGGTGCAAGACAGGTTCAACACTATGGGCAAATTTTGCCCAATCATGGGCTCACAGAGCGAAGTCCCGCAGCACACTATATAAGGTTTCCACGCAGCGCTTCAGCATGCATTTGAGAGGAAATTTCATAGGAGATTGTTGTTGTGTGGTCTTACTGCCGGTCTGCCACGCTACTGGGGGGGGGGGGGTCTCATTTCTACCAAATATCAGGGAATTTAGGTGATGTGTGTCATGTCACACAGCCAGCAAGTCTTTTTGGGGGTTACAAATTTCTTTAAAACATTTGTGAATTGAGGTGATCTTCTGTGTATTGTCACATGTCACGTGGCGTGTGCGGTTCTGGTATGAGCCCAGCAGGCGGCGACACAGAGGGGAGGCCAGACAGGAATCACGCAATGAATAAGTTTAATGAAACTTAAATAGGCCTTGGCAGCAGGCACTTGAAAGAATAAAGAAATGCAATACTGGATAGCACAGGCAATGACAGGGTTACTGTCCATATGCAAGAGTTCAGCACATAGTATTTACAGTCCAGGCAGTGGTCTTGGATGGAGAGTCAGGATAGTGGACTATGCAGTCCCAGACTGCAGACAGGGTCCACTAGGAATTAATCCAGATAGCTGACAGTGGTACCTTGAGATCAAAAGGTCAGAGACGGTGGTAAACACTTGTAATCCACAGGCAGGTCTCCATACACAGGGGATAGTGGGCTACACGGTTTAGAGTACCCACTTGAGTAGTGTCCTGGAGGGTTCTTTTGACCGCAGACTGTGGATAAAGCGCTGGATACACCGGATAAGATAGATAAGCAGGAGCAGGTTTGCACACGTCCAGATGACCTCAGTCAGGGAGAACAATGCAGACCCACTGCTGGCTGGGTCTCTCTGCCTTTTAAGGAGGCTTAAACATGGATAGGCCTCAGCTGGAAGTCCAGGGCTAGAAAAGGAAGACCCAGGCTGGATCTCCAGGAGCCTGGTCAAGGTGCTGAGCTTGGGCAAAACCTGGACTGGAATCCAAGAAAGAGATCCAGGGCAAAGTTCTTAGATCCCGGTGTGCAAGACAGGTACACGGGGTGGACCGTGACATCACACAGCCAGCAAGTCTTTTTGGGGGTTAAAAATTTCTTATTTCAGGGCTATTCAGAAAGGAGGTGAAAACCTTGAATGACAGGAGAAGTTAAAATTCTAGGTCAAAATAGTCACACCAGAAAAATTCTCCCATTTATCTCACTTTCCAAATTGGCTGTTCATTTTCCTGCCAATTCTCAAGGTTTTCACCTCTCTGAATAACCCTGATATTTCAGGCTCATAAAAAGGGTTAACCCAACGCTTGCCCCTGGCAAAACACACACACACACATTGGAGATATAAATATACATACACACAGCATGTGAAAGAAAGGGTGTGTAAAGAGACTGGCACTGTAAGAACACACACACACACACACACACACATGCTCTATATGCTGCCCCTATAACAAAGTATTATTAAGAGGAGCCTGGCCACATCCATTAGGTTTCCTTAAAGCAACTATACATTTTGCGTCATTCATCTTATACTGAAGGGAAAGCAAGACACTGACCCAACCTGACTTCTGCACACTGCAGGGCAGCACTTTCAGGCACTGACAGGGAGCAAAATGGAGATCTGACACCCCAGCCCAAGGCCAGTGACCCATGAAGCACACGCTGTGATCTGACAGCCCTGGTAGAAGAGGAGTTGTGAGAGTCTTGCTGGAAACTTTGCATCTGAGTCCCCCACCTGTCCTGTCCTGTCCCTCCCCAGGCAGCCTGGCTAGAGGTACAATACATCATACAGATTGGCAGCTAAGCACTATCTGAACATTAGGAAATCAGCACAGAGGAAAGCCATGGCCTCTCCCTACCCATCATTAACCATCTCTCCCCCCATGAGGTCACTTACCTTGCAGCAGGGCAAAGAGGGATTCCTGCTGCTGCTTGAATTTCAAAGGCTGCTGCACCCCCTCAGATCCCTCCTGGGGGGCAGATGTGTTGTGCATTCTTCCAGCCCCAGTTAGCAGACAATAACCAGCCTGGGTTATAACTGGGCATCCCCAGCTGATGCAGAGCAGGGCACCCCTGTGCCAGGCTCCTGGACTGCAGCTCCCCATGCAGCCAGTCAGGGGTTGTCCATCATGCAATCTTTTCACAGCCTGCATTGGAAGGCTGCCTGGCCCATCATTGACAGGAAGGGGCATGTCTAACTGCTAGATGTGTCCCTTCCTGTCAATCAGAGGCAGTCCTCTAATGCAGGCGTTTTCTGGGAATGGCTTGGACCAATGGTGCTTTCCCATTGGTCCAAGCTTTTCCAATGCTCTATCAGTGCCTGTCAGTCTGTGCGGCACTAATGAGCAGTGATCATGAAATAGGCAGCACTTGTCTCTGAAGTGTGCTGCACACATCTTGAGCAGTTTACGCAATTAGTGCAGCGGGGAAATGTCCTGCTATGCAAATTGCGTAGGCTGGGAAAACGAATGCCTGCAGAGGCAGAGGATGGAGCTGACAGCGGGGGAGCAGGTGAGTTTGTTTTTAGTTTATTAATTTATCACTTAATGGCAGGTGCGGCCCTGCCTCCCCTGACTGCACGTCCCTGATCCAGTACATGCAAAATCGGGCCCCTACCAACCCGCGGGCCCTCGGGCAGTGCCCGATGGGTCAGTCCGCCCCTGGGCACTAGAAAAATGCAGAGGTGGACAACTAAAAGGGGAATGGCATATTTATGTTATGAAGAAAGGCTAAGCTTAAGCATGTTTAGTTTAGAAAACGATGTCTTAGAGGGGATCTGATAACTTTATATAAATATACATGGGGCCATTATAAACTATTATCTGGAAACCTAATAATTAATAGGACTATACATAGGACACAAGGTCATCCATTTAGACTGGCTGAAAGGAAATTCAGCCTAAAGCATAGAAGAGGTTATTTTACAGTGAGAACAATAAAGTTGTGGAATTCTCTGCCTGTGGAGGTGGTTGAGTCTCTACAGACGTTTAAACAAAGACTGGATGACTTCCTGCAAAAACATAATATTTAGGGTCATAATATTCACTATCAGGGTTATTCAGAGAGCGTGAAAAGCAGGAGAATGACTGGAGAATGAAAAATTCTAGGTCAAAATAGCCGATTTGGAAAGTGAGATGAAAGGGAGAATTTTTCTGGTTTGGCTATTTTGACCTAGAATTTTCCATTCTCCAGTCATTCTCCTGATTTTCACGCTCTCTGAATAACCCTGTATGTGGGTAAAAGCTGCTTGATCCAAGGATAAATCTGACCGCCATTCTGGGGTCAAGAAGGACATTTTTCCCAGTATGTTGCATATTTGGCAAGCGCTTCAAACGGGGGTTTTTTTTGCCTTCTTTTGGATCAACAACTGTAGGTGATGTGGGAAAGGCTGACCTCAATGGATGCTTGGCTTTTTTAATTTAAATATGTAGATAGAATTACTGTAGTTTAAGTACAAATGTTTCCGATTCATACAGAATTCACATTTTCCATGACGAATTTCTCCCAACATCGAACCATTTTGGATATGTGTACACAACACAATTTTTGAAATTTGGGGCCTGTGAGTTGTGCATTATACTGAAGTATACTTTTTACCTTAATAAAACTGCTTTATATGTCAATTGCAACGGCAGTGTGTAATCTCTCAAGATTTGTTTTGACTTTTAGGGAACAGCTATTGCTATAAGTCCCTTAAGACTGCCCCCTGGAAAAGCAACAGCCCCCTGTTTCATCAAGTATAAAGCGGAATTAAGATGGAATATATGTGACACATGGAGGACCTGTTGGCTTCCCTGTATGATCTATGGATAACTCACTCGACATTCAGAGGTCACTAGATAACTTATTTCCATAGAATGTAATGAGTTAGTATTAGACCCCTTGGGGATTTGCTGGCAGTGAATGAATCACAACTTTCAAGCTGTATTTTAATGATGTAGTTCTCAGTTGGAGAAGCTTTTGTACAGTGTTCATGATCCCTGAACACTCTCATTCTTTTAATGTTTTAGTACACCACTAATGTAATAGTTTGATTCCATATTTTAGCTGCTGGAAGAATTGTGTTGCTCATGATAAAGGGTTTGGCAGCAAAACAAGGAATGCTGTAAACACTTCTTACATTATGACTTTTTAACGTCATATTTAGAAATATTTCCAGAATTTCTACATGCGTCTCCCTTCAGTTCCCTTTCAAACAATCAAATCGAAGTAGAGAGAAATGCAAATGATAAGAGGGAAAAGATGTGTTGAATGGAAGGCTCTACAATGGGTAAACGAATAGATTGATTTTTTTCTGCTATCTATTTATAATGTGAAATTAAAAAAGGAGCCCTGAGCATTGCTGCATGGTAATATGGAAACAGGTTTTCAAAATATTTAATTGAATTTCGTTTTTGATATTGAAGAAAAGTGTTTGGGGGAAACTTGATGCATTACTGTTAAATGTGCTGTGAATTAAAATTGGAACTGCCTTTTTACAAACCTTAACTTGACAAAGTGTTATTTATTTCTTATTTCTTATCACAATGGCCTGATTTTTTTTCTTCGGCCTGACCAGCTTATATCCACTTCGGCACAACTATAGACACGATGGCAACAGCAAAGCACAGGTAAAGAAACCATGAATATACAGAGTAAAATTATTCCATCAGTATGGCTGCAAACATTACTGAAAGATTTTGTGAAATGAGGTTTGGAAGTATGAAGTAAGAATGCACTTGTGTACAATTTTCCAATCTCCTTATTTATGCTTTCAGTCTAAATGGTTATTTAAAGATTATTTTGTATAATACTGGGGGCTAGTTTCAGCAATGGGGAAAAAAGGGTAGTTAGGAGGAACTTTCTTTCAAGTTCAGATAGATTTAATATGCATTTCTGGACACCATTGAATGAGGCAGATTTTTGGTATATTCGGGATATATATTTAATCTTGTGACCTTCAAACTGTACTCAAAGTCCTTATTTCAAACCAATTTGAATGTCACTGTAATTAACACCTTAACTGCCAAAGGATTTTACAAAAAACATGGTCAGAAAAAGTGGTTTTTTGAAAAATCATTTTTAATTAATTATACAGTAAGAAATATATGGGAATATTCCCAGTGTATTTCTTACTGTAATAGCCTATCTGGCAAGCAGATGGCGGCATCTACTAGCCAAATGGATTTCTAGTTTCAGCTCGTGGTTCCCTGCGACAGCTGCTGGAAGCCCAATATTCATCATTCATCAGCCAATTTTAAACAGTTTTAGCAATTTAGGCATTATGATCACAGTGCTAAAACTTTAGGGGCACCTTCAGCAGCCCGAAAGCAAACAAAATTTGTTTTCAGCAATGAATTTCATTTGATTTTGTCCTTCAGAGCTGCCAGTCGAAATAGCTCAGTATCGGTACCTGATGATGCCTTTGATATCACAATCCCAGCAGTGAAGGGGTTAAGAAGTCCATGTATTCAGTGTTTTTATGCAATGTACCTGAATTGCCTCACCTTTTTTGTCTTCTCTGCCCAAAATGCTATTCCTTTGTATTTAATTGCTGAAAACTAATGAAAAACTTTACATTTGAAAAAGAAAATGCATTTCTGGTCATTACTAAATAAGCACCTAAATCAATAAAGTGCTAAACTACCTCATAAGAGACAATATCCCATTTGAAGCCTGTAAAACATTAAAATTCCAATTCATTGTAGAGACTAAAGTAGTAGATATTATTCAGAATCGAAGATCCTGATAAATTCTTGAGTTTAAAAATTCTAGAGCCCTATTCCATTGTTGCCAGTAACATGGACATGCTAAGCAAGAAAATCTGCACCTGCTGTCTTCGTTTACCATACGTATTCCGTGGCAGGTGCTTTATTAGCACCTAGTCCAGGAACGAAGAGCAAGGCGGCCAGGTACCGGCAGTGGCACTCCACGTTGCCACGAGTATTGGTTCCTAGAGTCCATAGGACACCAGGGCGCTTTGCGTGTCCCAGTGATGGGCTCTGTGCTAGCTCACTCTCATGAGATTGAGCAGGTCCACAAAGGAATTGCGGAAGGAGATTTGTAACTATTTGTTCCCAGTGTCACCCTGCACTCGGTGAGAAAAAGCAGCAGATCATGTCACCCAACACGGAATGAGAGGTGAGTATGCAGGGCCAGTTTTATAACTAGTCTGAGTAGGTTTGTGCCTACAGGCGCCTGCCACAAGGGGGCGGCTTGCTCTGTAAAAAAAAATTGTTGTTTGTTTTTTTACAATTTACAGTCATTTAGATCACTGTATCTCTGGAACCCTAAGGGCTAGAGGGATATATGAGGTATCATTGGAAAGGCCAGATTATCACCTTTCCAGCAATACCAAATATAACCAGTTTAGTTGTATGTCAAAACAAAATAATAAATAAAATCATATTTCTCTCTTTTTTTTTCTAACGCACCACTATTATTCGCTTTACGATTATAAAGTGAACAGTAAGGCTAGGGTCAGACGAGCGAGTTTTCTACGGACTGTGCGCCCGTGCAGTACAGATACACTTTTTGATGGAAGACGCAGTAGTGGTCAGTCCGTTTTTGCGACTGACGTTATTTTTGAAGGATGTAGGAGGGAAAAAAATTTTAAATGAAAAAACATTTTGTCCATCAAAAATGCTGGACGTATAAATGCAGTCTGTCTTACCACGTTCCATCACTCACACACAAAGCTATGTGGACATTGCGGACGTGGCGCACTCCGCACATCCGTTCTAGCCATATTACGTTCTTGCCTAACCTGCGTCCGTTTGCCGGATTCGTCATGCATCTGCACTTCTGTGCGGACGTACTTCGTGTGTGGGGCTCCATTTAACACAATTGTATGCTATCACGGACGTACTTATGTGCGGTAACACGGACGTGAACACTGCGCTCGTCTGACACAAGCCTATTGCTGCACTACCTCACCTTCTCATTTCCCACACTGCCAGCAAGTGTGTAGCTAATGATGCAATGCATTGTTTCATCGTCAACCTAGACCATGGGCACTGCAGTGAGGAGAGACAGGTGGACTTTGGAACCTGCATCTCTGAATTCTACACTGTACAAGGTTAAGTAAGGTGTCTTTGGAAAGGTCAGAGATGGTCTGTACAATGATACCAAACATGGCCATGTAATGTGTAAAAATAAAAAAATTTAAAAAAAGTAAATGCAACATTAATTTTTTTCTCACTTCAATGTCCGAGGCAATATATGCTTTTACATATAAAACAAACAATGTGACACTTGGAGGGTGACACTTGGCTGCGGATTCCAGGTGATCGCTGTGGCCCCCCCAGCCTCCAGGACCCAGGAAGGCATGATAGACGTCATTGCGTCAGCGCAATGACTTCTATTACAGGCACACCCACCCCACCGCGCCAGTGCGGGGAAGGTGCCTGAAATGGAGGGGGGAGGTCCGTTGAACCTCTCTCCCTCCCGATCTGCTTGGGCCACATCAAAAAGGCAGGCACTGCCCTTCCAAGCGGTGGCTTTCTTTAACCCCTTGGGGGCTGGATCGCGATTCTGCGCCAATTGGCGCCAGATCGTGATCCCCTCCCAGAGCTGGCCGACATCTTGGATGTCGGCCAAGCTTCCAGGATCTCCCCTTGCCGACTAGCATCATTGTGCATAGCGCGATGATGTCAGTTCGGGAGTTAACCCCTAGCTGCCACCTATGATGGAGATAGGGGTTCCAAATCCTATCTCCCGATCCGTGGCAGCTTGGGTTTAATGTTTGATTTAATTGGAACAGCCAAAGCATGGCCTTTCCAATGATGCCAAACATGACCATTTACAATGTAAAAAAAAATATAATAATAATAAAAAAACACTTTTTTTATTTTTTTATTAATGCAGCAATATTATTCCCATTTCAAATATAATGTGAACAATGATGCTGCACTAATGATTTTTTCTATGGGACATTTGCTAAAAATCACGTAATTTCCCCCCAAAAAATGTAACGAGTCCCCATTTCTAATTTTGTTAACAAGCGCACCCCATAGAAAGTATAACCGCAAAGGCTCGCATGATAAAATGTGAAACATAATGAGCAAAACTGGTAAAAATTAGCTCATCACACAGGGGTGAAATGGCTCAGCAGCAAAAGGGTTAAAAAGGCATGTCCCTTTTTTTGTGTTGAGGTTGGGGGGTAGGGGCGCTTCACATTTCTGTGCATACAGGCTCCTGAGATGCAAATCCGGCTCTGTGAGTATGGAATTTAATGGGGCGTTTCATAGTTTAAGTGATTTTGCAAATCCAAAATCATTTAACACCAGCTTTGAGAAGACAATATTTCTCAGTGAAATGCGATCTCACGGGTGGAAGCAAAAGCTACCTTGGCATAGCTTGGGCTTCCATTCAAAAGGTGTAAATTAACATCTCCTATACTAAGTATAGGAGATGTTAATTTACAGTAACTTCATGCAGGGAATCGCTACATTCAACCTACAAGTCCAGTTTGCAACCAGAATGGAATAGCGAATCTTGTTGATAAGATAACTACAGGATACCTTATGTGTAATGTCTGTAGTTATCTTATTGACACAATTATGAAATAGGGACAATAATTTGGTACTCTTATAAATCACAGTAAATTCACTAGAGTCAGAGACAGACTTTACATAATCTTAAAGAATGTTCAAGATTTCACTGGACATCATCACTATAATGCTTATTTCATTAATATAACATGAGTGGACAGGGAATAATAATTAGTCAAGCCATCTAAATACTTACATAATTAATTCTGCATTAAAATGTTTCCTAAAGTGGTAATGAGTACAAAGAAATTCTTCAAGAAATGCCATCACAGGTTTTTCCCTTTCATTCTTATGTAGCGCTGTGTTAAGAATCGTCTTGCTGTGGCAGTACCTATTTTTGGCCACAAGATGGGGACTATCGCGATCAGATACTGGACATTGGGACTACAATAACAGGCATGCTTTGCAAGAAGCCAGGAAGTGGGTGGGGACTGGACACTTACATCCTCTGCCTCGTGGAGAAAGTTCCAGAGTGCGCCAGGGAGTCAGAGGAGATAGACGCAGTGAGAGACATCGCAAGGGAGCCTAAGCCAGAGCCTGGGCGAGACCTGTCAGAGTCATTTATTGGACATTCAGCCTGAAGAGAAGGAGAGCGCTTAAAGTTCCCGAGATTGCTGCAGATCTAAGAGACCCAAAACCTCGAGTAAGGAGTTGCCGCGAGTTGACCGAATACGGAGAGCAGGCGGTGAGTTGGACAAGTCGTGGACAAGCTGCGGAAAGTCAGACAACGGATCCGGCCGCTAGTATCCCCAGTCAATATCGAGCGGAGAGACGTCCTGGGTCAGCGGAACCTAAAGCAACCGTCGGATGGGTGAGAGGCCTCCAAGGCTGTACTGTAAATAAAAGAACTCGCTGCTGTTTTCCTTCTTAAAGTCCACAGGGCCCCAACTTGACTAGTCGAAGAGATTCTTTAAGTAAATTCACTGGCCAGTTGAATAGTACCCGGGTACCATACACACACATACACACCTTTCACATTCCGGGACTTAACCTGTGCAGGACTCATTTTTGTTGCGTATCGGAACAAGAGTAAAGATACGTTCCGAATATATTTTCCTCTTTTCCGCTGCGCGTTTGTCGTAATACGAAGAGATTGTATTTTTGGGTTCCGCTACGTGTTCCTTTGTCGTGTATTTGTGCAACTGTTTTTATTTTCTGATCGGTTACGAATATTTTATTTTTCCGAAATACGAAGCCTCGTGTTTCGTTTCTTTTCCGCCACGCGTTTTACCGCGATACGAAAATACTGTAATATATCTGTGAATACCGTGTCTAAATATCTGCTCATTATTTTAGTAAACTATTTAAATGATAAAAACTCACAACTGTGTTGGAGCATATTTATTCCCTAGTGTGGGGAGACTGACCCGTGGTTCAAATTTTCAGCGGCTCCTCCGTGAGTGAGCGCTACACGTGGGGGCTCGTTTCCGGGATCCAGTCTCTGGAAAAACCGCATTTAAAGGGTTAAATATGGATCCAGACACTGCTGCCAAATGGTGTGAAGAGCACAGTAGTCAGATAGAATTATGTATAGTTATGGATATTCCTGCAGACACTTGGGCCGAAGATCAGATTCGCCAGGCCGTGGCCACACTGACACCAGATAATCGGGGGTTAATCCTGGACATAAAAGCGAACCCAGATACCCCTCACACGTATGTTCTTCTTGAGTGGAGAAAGGGTGTTCCAGTATGTTTTCGGGGCACGAGCGTGAAGCTGACCGGTGAGCTGGAAGTCCAACTGATACAGCCAAGTACGCCACATGGTGATCACGAGAATGTTCCCGATGTTACCCCAACTACAGGGTTCCCTCCTGCTACATTTTTCACGACTATGGGGAAACTGGTGGAAACACTAGCGAAAAACTCTGCTGCGTCTCCAAATTACGGATATCGCAAGTTACGGGTTTATTCTGGTAAGGTCCCCGTGCCAACTGGAGAAGAGGACTTTGAGACTTGGATAGATCAGGCAGTGCAGGCAGTGGAAGAATGGGAAGTTGCTGACACCGTGAAGAGACAAAGGCTGATCGAGAGCCTAAGAGGTCCTGCTTCAGAGGTCATTCGAAATCTGAAAAGGGACAAGCCCGGCTGCACTGCTGTAGAGTATCTAGAGGCTTTACAGGAAAATTTCGGGGGAGTGGAGGATTGTGCCGAACTTATTCACAAGTTCTCTCACACCTATCAAAAGGAAGGAGAAGAATTGTCCACATATGTCTGGCGGCTAGATAAAATCATCCATCAGGTCATTCTTAAAAGAGGCATGGAGCCGAGTCGTGCAAGCAAAGCTTTGATGGATCAAGTTTTCAAAGGTGCACTCCCACTGGATCCCATAATGTTGAAGTTTCAGACTAGATACCAGAACACAAGGCTGACCTATTCCAAACTAATCAAAGCTATCCGAGAAGAAGAGGCCTTGATTCAGGCTAAAAAGGTTGCAAATGCTTCGCACACAGTTTTCACCGCAGAAGTAGGAACTCTCTCGGTAGCCGATGCAGCAAACATACAGACTGAAGTGCTGGCCTTAAAAACTCAGATGTTGCAAATGATGGAGTTAATGACGTCACTGTTGGCTGAGGACACCAGAACTGAAGGGGTTGCTGTAGCCTCGAACAGGGGGTCTCCAAGGGAACTGCAAGAAGGAAATACGCCCACACTCCCGAGGAAGAAATGTTTTGGCTGCGGGGAAATCGGCCATTTCAGGGCTCAGTGCCCACAAGGGAGGGTTGAAAAGAAACCGGTCGAAGAACTTCTAAAAGCTGTGGAGAAACTGTTGTCCGCCCTGCAGGCAGGAAACTTCAGAGGGTCCTGGTAAGGGAGCAAACCAGGGGCCCGAAGATTGAAACCCGCTCCAAAAATCAAGCCAGGACTAAGAGGGCGAGAGGGCCCAAAGTCCGACCAACTGCTGAGCCTGCCAGGACTGAAAGAGTCATTCCTTTAGCATCCGGACCTACGTCATGGGGAGGCAATGCACACCCAAAACCTACACGGGCCAAGAAAAAGGCCAGGGTACAGCAAACTGGGTCTAAGCGTCCAGATACCGCCACCAAGTTTCCTGATCAACTGATAGGTCCTTCTCCTATTGTGCCAATCCGAGTGGAGGGAGTCTACACTAAAGCTCTGTTAGATTCAGGGGCTCAAGTGACATTGATCTACAAAGACTTCTATGAGAAACACTTAAAGCACATTCCTCTGCAAGAATTGAAGGATTTGGAAATATGGGGTATCGGCACTGAGAAACTCCCTTATGACGGGTACCTGCAAGTGAAGTTGGAGATCGGATCTGAAGTCATCGGGCAGTCTGGGGGTTGTGATGCATTGGCCATTGTGTGTCCTCGACCCCCAGGCGCGAACAGAAGCTCCCTGTATAGTGGGGACGAATACTGACCTGGTGCGGCGTCTCCTGACGCCTATTGTATTGGAAGAAGGCTCGACTCAAGGAGTACACCCACTGTTACGTCCGGTCTATCAGAGGATGGTTGAAGAACGAAAGGCCTGCCTGCGAGGTGGGGCGTCTGTGGAGACTGGGGGGAACAGAGAAGGTTCTGCAAGCAGGAGAAGTAGCGAGCTTCCGGGTTTCAGTCAAGTTGAACGGATCGCAACCGGGTCCCTATGTGGTGCTGGGAACCGATGTTAATTATGGGAGTGAAACCGGAGTCGAAGTAATTCCTGAAATAATCTCCACCAAAGCTCTGAAGAGAACACGAGGAAGAGTCTCGGTCAGTGTGTGCAATGTGACGGATTCTCCAGTAGTCCTTAAAGCACGAATGCCTATCGGGCAAGTAGAGTCTGCTACACCCCTCTCTACCGATTTAGGAGGGGAGTGGATAAAGAGATTCCAGATGAAAGATTCTACCCCAAGGACGCTCCCATTTCACCTGAGTGGAAGAAACGTCTCCAATCTCAAGTCTTAAAGTGGAAGGAATTGTTCTCAAAAGATGAGTTCGATGTGGGCCTAGCTAAGAGTACTGAGCACCGCATTCGGTTACAAGAAGACAAGCCGTTTCGGGAAAGATCAAGGCGAGTTCCGCTAGGAGACTTGGATGATCTGCGAGAGCAACTGAATGAATTGCAAAGAACCAAGGTGATTCAAGAGTCCAGGAGTCCATATGCATCTCCTATAGTGTTGGTCCGGAAGAAAAATGGTTCTGTCCGTCTATGCATAGACTACCGCACGTTGAACCGGAGAACCATCCCCGATCAATATGCCACTCCTCGGATAGAAGATGCCCTACAGTGTTTGTCTGGAGCAAAGTGGTTTAGTGTACTGGACCTGCGAAGCGGATACCACCAGATACCCATGCATCCTGAAGACAAGGAGAAAACTGCGTTCATCTGTCCACTGGGGTTCTTTGAATTCAACAGAATGCCTCAAGGCCTTACGGGGGCTCCGGCCACGTTCCAACGGTTGATGGAGAAGACGGTCGGGGACATGAATCTGATCGAAGTATTAGTGTACCTGGATGACATAATTGTATTTGGGAAGACTCTGGAAGAGCATGAGCAACGTCTGGAGAAGGTTTTGAAGAGGCTCCATGAAGAGGGGTTGAAACTGTCTCTGGAGAAATGCCAATTCTGTCTACCCTCTGTTACATATCTAGGACATGTGGTCTCAGCAGAAGGTGTTTCGACAGATCCTCGGAAGTTGGAGGCCGTAGCTTCTTGGCCTAGACCCCGAAACGTCACTGAACTTAGATCTTTCCTGGGATTCTGTTCATACTATCGAAGATTTGTGGGAGGATTCGCCAAAATAGCTCAACCACTGAACAAACTCCTGCAGAAGGAAACCACAGAGGAAGGCTGCAAGGTCTCTGACAAAAACCCGTCAGCTCCGGGGCCAAGGAAAGCTCGAGAGTCTATACAAGGTGAATGGACCAGTCAATGTGAAGAAGCTTTCGTGAAGTTGAAAGAAAGTCTAACCCGAGCTCCTGTTTTGGCCTATGCGGACCCTCACAAGCCGTATGAACTACATGTGGATGCCAGCCGAGAAGGTCTGGGAGGAGTCCTGTATCAGGAGTATGGTGGATTGCTGAGGCCTGTAGCGTACGTGAGCCGGAGCCTTACGCCTTCTGAGAAGAACTATCCTACTCATAAGCTGGAGTTCCTAGCCTTGAAGTGGGCAGTGGTGGATAAGTTGAAAGACTATCTGTACGGAGCTGAGTTCGTGATCAAGACGGATAATAATCCTCTCACCTATATCCTTACTACTGCAAAACTGGACGCAACGGGACATCGGTGGTTGGCCGCTCTGTCAGGGTTTCGGTTCAGCCTGAAGTATCGCCCTGGGGTGAATAATCGAGATGCTGATGCGTTATCGAGAAGACCCCATACTACAGAATGGACTCAGTTGACTCCAGACGGGGTGCAAGCTTTGTGTCAAGGAACAGAGCGCCGGGTCAAAGGAGGGATTGAAGCAGAGGCCATAGGAGTTATGGCTGCGGCTGTTCCTGAGTTTTACTGTAACCCTACGCAGTTAAGGGACGAAAGTTTACCTACCTTTTCGAGACAGGACCTGAAAGCGGATCAGGCCAGAGACCCTTTAATTGCCTTGACCTTAAAGGCCCTGTCTACAAACCAGCGAGAGATCTTGTTAACCAACTCCCCGAGTGGAGCCAGATTGGTCTACAAAGAGTGGGAGCGGTTGAAGATGTTGGATGGGGTGGTCTACCGAAGGGGCCCCTCAACTAACGCTGAAGAGATTCAACAGTTATTCCTCCCTACTAAGCATAGGGAGAGTGTGTTGCGATCATTACATGATGAGCATGGACATTTGGGTGCTGAAAGAACTTTTAAGTTGGTGCGAGATAGGTTCTATTGGCCTTGCATGAGAGCTGAAGTGGAAAGTTATTGTCACTCCTGTCTAAGGTGTATTCAGAGAAAGACTCTACCGACCCGAACTGCTCCAATGAGCCATCTGCAGAGCCAGGGACCCATGGATTTGGTGTGCATTGACTTCTTGTGCTTAGAGCCGGATGCTAGTGGGCAAGGGAACATTCTGATAGTGACTGATCATTTCACTCGCTACGCCCAAGCTTTCTCCACAAAAGATCAACGCGCTCCGACAGTGGCCAAGGTGTTGATGGAAAAGTTCTTTGTTCATTACGGACTGCCAAGGAGGATACACTCTGATCAGGGTAGAGACTTTGAAAGCAGACTGGTGGGGCAGTTGTTAGAGCTGTTGGGAATCCAAAAGACCCGAACTACACCATATCACCCTCAAGGTGATGCTCAGCCTGAAAGGTTTAATCGCACACTGCTGAACATGCTAGGGACCTTGTCGAATGTGGAGAAGCAAAGTTGGAGTCGTCACATAGCTACTCTGGTGCATGCATATAACAGTACGGAGAGCGATGCAACTGGATACTCACCGTACCGTCTTATGTTCGGAAGGAAGGCTCGATTGCCGGTTGATCTGGCGTTTGGGTTATCTCTAGACCAGACGTCAGTAGCTTCCCATAGAAACTACGTGGATAGACTTCGAAAGAATCTGGCTTCTGCGTTTGAACAGGCCCGTTTAACTTCAGGAAACAGGGAGCAAAGGAACAAAAGGAACTATGACTTGAAAGTTTGAATACAAGATCTACAACCCGGTGATAGGGTCCTGTTGAAGAACTTGGGTGCTGCTGCAAGACACAAGTTGGCGGATAGATGGAGTTCCCAGGTTTATATTGTCTGCAAGCAACTGCCGGGTCTGCCGGTGTATCAAATTCGCCCAGATGGAAAGGCTGGGCCTCTTAAGAATTGGCATCGAAATCATTTGTTACCTTTGAGAGAGGCTGTGAGGATACCAGTTGGGGACGAACTCCCTCCGCCGAATCCGCCTGTTCCACGTTTACCTCCTGTTACTCGGTCTCAACAGACTCGGGTAGTTGACCCTCCGCCGAATCCGCCTGTTCCATGTTTACCTCCTGTTACTCGGTCTCAACAGACCCGGGTTGTCGAAGAGAGCGAAAGGGACAGTGAAGAAGAGAGGTATTGTCTAGACTGGATGCGCTCGCCGGAGCCTGAGGAGGTTGTCGTTGTTCCTGAGCAGTGGGAGAGTAACTTGAGGCCTGAAGCTCCTGAATTCTTGTTGGAAGTCCCTGAGGCTGTTGATATCCCTGAGCCTCTTGAATTTCAGTTGGAAGTCCCTGAGGATGGGGGGATCTCGGTAGTTCCGGAAGCTTACTCAGGTGATTACAGTTCTATGCCTTCACTGGAGGGATCATACTCCGAAGAAACGTCTGCTCCAGTGATAGAAAGAGAAATTGAGCCAACGCCTATAGTACTTCCACCTGAAGAGGAACTGATTGAGCCAGAACCAAAACGCTCTGTTCGACCGCCCCAACGACTCACCTACGACTCACCAGGACATAGCACTGAAGAGGCCATCACCACGGTGCGGAGGTTGCCCGAAGTGTCTGCTATGCCAGCTGAGGTAGCCCAAAATATGAGTCAACTTGAGGAAGTGTTATTAACTCACTATATGTATGCTGCTGAACCTGTACATGTTATATAAACTGCATTCAAGTTGTTGGAAATGTAATTTAATTGTTGTACCTCCTTGGAGAGACCCAAGAGTTCTAGGAGGGGGAGAGTGTAGCGCTGTGTTAAGAATCGTCTTGCTGTGGCAGTACCTATTTTTGGCCACAAGATGGGGACTATCGCGATCAGATACTGGACATTGGGACTACAATAACAGGCATGCTTTGCAAGAAGCCAGGAAGTGGGTGGGGACTGGACACTTACATCCTCTGCCTCGTGGAGAAAGTTCCAGAGCGCACCAGGGAGTCAGAGGAGATAGACGCAGTGAGAGACATCGCAAGGGAGCCTAAGCCAGAGTCTGGGCGAGACCTGTCAGAGTCATTTATTGGACATTCAGCCTGAAGAGAAGGAGAGCGCTTCAAGTTCCCGAGATTGCTGCAGATCTAAGAGACCCAAAACCTCGAGTAAGGAGTTGCCGCGAGTTGACCGAATATGGAGAGCAGGCGGTGAGTTGGACAAGTCGTGGACAAACTGCGGAAAGTCAGACAACGGATCCGGCCGCTAGTATCCCAGTCAATATCGAGCGGAGAGACGTCCTGGGTCAGCGGAACCTAAAGCAACCGTCGGATGGGTGAGAGGCCTCCAAGGCTGTACTGTAAATAAAAGAACTCGCTGCTGTTTTCCTTCTTAAAGTCCACAGGGCCCCAACTTGACTAGTCGAAGAGATTCTTTAAGTAAATTCACTGGCCAGTTGAATAGTACCCGGGTACCATACACACACATACACACCTTTCACATTCCGGGACTTAACCTGTGCAGGACTCATTTTTGTTGCGTATCGGAACAAGAGTAAAGATACGTTCCGAATATATTTTCCTCTTTTCCGCTGCGCGTTTGTCGTAATACGAAGAGATTGTATTTTTGGGTTCCGCTACGTGTTCCTTTGTCGTGTATTTGTGCAACTGTTTTTATTTTCTGTTCGGTTACGAATATTTTATTTTTCCGAAATACGAAGCCTCGTGTTTCGTTTCTTTTCCGCCACGCGTTTTACCGCGATACGAAAATACTGTAATATATCTGTGAATACCGTGTCTAAATATCTGCTCATTATTTTAGTAAACTATTTAAATGATAAAAACTCACAACTGTGTTGGAGCATATTTATTCCCTAGTGCGGGGAGACTGACCCGTGGTTCAAATTTTCAGCGGCTCCTCCGGGAGTGAGCGCTACACTTATGTATTCATGTCTGCCCACTATCAACATCAAAGCTAACTAGGATGCTAAGAAATGGATGAATCAATCTGTCAAGAAAAATAGGCAATGGACAGTGTATCAAATATATTTTATACCCAACGCATATCATTTTTTGGCAGTATATGTAGAGTAAGAATAAGGCTGGGTTCACACCTTAGCGTTTTACAGCGCGTTCCTGCGTGCTGTAAAACGCCGAGACACGGAAATCCCATGATTTCCTATGGGACCTGTTCACACCTGGGCGTTTTACAGCGCGCAGGAACACGCTGTAAAACGTCCTACGCCCAAAGAAGTATGGGAGCTTCTTTGGGGCATATTTGCAGCGCGTTCACTCTACAGTCTATGGACGTGAACGCGCTGCAATGCGCGTTCGCGCATTTTTTACATTCGTTGTCTTTTGTAAAAATTTGCCCAATTCTGAAACAATATATTTTGCTCTCAGTTGAAGCATGATTTTTGATACCTTACGAAATTGCTTCAGTCCAGGTCATGGTCCAATTTGCAATAGGTATGTTTGTCAGAAGGTTGCCTCATTACTTTTCTAGAAAACATAATTTTCAACATTCATCACTACAAGGGTCCTACCCTGGTCAGCTGGTTTTGATATTTTTTTTATCTTTGTTTCCAGTATTCAAGAGTGCTCTTTTGATGTTGCATTAAAATCAGATTCGATATTTTAACATGAAGCAGCAAAGCTTTTTCCATAGATTACTGTAGATACTCGAGTATACCGCTAGATTTTGGTGACAAAAATTTACCTTAAAATTGGAGGGGTCACGTTATATTCGAGACATCTGCACCACATGTAAAAAAAAATAATAAAAAGATCTTCCCTTGCTCTGGATCCCAAGTCTCCCAGACATTCTGGTAGTCACGGTGAAGTGAATGCGGGGCTCCCTGATGCTTGCAAACACTTCAGGAGCTCCCGGATTCGGGAGAGGTGGGATCCATCACGGCCAGAGGGCAAGCTCGGTTTAAGCCAATCATTCACCTCGCTCGCCTCCGCCGGCCATCTAATCACTAGTAAAGAAGGCGGGTGGCCAGCGGCTTCATACTTAGTAACAACTGCAATCATTCTAGAGCAGAGCACTCTGGCCTGAGGGGGAGCCTGACTGTGTTAAGAGAACCTCGAAAGATCTTAATTGTTTACCAGCACAGTAAAATTTTGTTCTTCACGTTATATTCGAGTCTTGAGTATTCTCTCATTTTCATAATAAATGTCTATCCATCGCGTTATATTCGGGTCGCGCTATACTCGAGTATCTACGGTATTTGTGCATTATGGCTGAGTAAGGGGTGGTGGTTTACAATCCAGCACCCAAAATGTTTACCTTGTGAGTGTAATTCTGAATATCCTGTAACATAACGCCTTTTTATTAATTTATTAATTAAGGAATGCAACCACTGTCAATGACTAGTGATGAAACAACCTCCTTACAAGATGGGTTTTATGAAAAAATAGGAAATGAACTGCTGAGTAAATGCCGAAACAACATAAATGACTCATATTTTATCTACAACCTGAACATTGTATCGTTTCACATTTATATAAATTACACGGGTTTTCAATTTTAGTCTGTAATAATTATGATTCAATATCTAAGTAAATCAAAGTCAAATTAAGAACTTGGCCTCTTAAACTTGCTGCAGGTGGCAAATTAATCCTGTATGCATTATAGATTAAATAGCATGGTGTCAATACAACCTATTATAACTGACTCCTCAATTAAAAGTTCTTCAACACCCATATTTTTGCTTTAGTATGAAATTCACAATTGCTTTTTTCATTCAGTCAATGTCATGGTTCAGTGCATATGGAGGCCTCAAAGTTACTGGAGTCCAGCTTTTAATTGACATCAAACCACAGCATTTTTCTGTAGATGTCTGAAAGAGCAGAAGTCGAGTGTAATATTGTGTAGGATTAATGGTTAGGATTTGTAGCGCTGTGTTAAAAATCATCTTGCTGTGGCAGTACCTATTTTTGGCCACAAGATGGAGACTATCGCGATCAGATACTGGACATTGGGACTACAACGCCCGGCATGCTTTGCAAGAAGACAGGAAGTGGGTGGGGACTGGACACTTACATCCTCTGCCTCGTGGAGAAAGTTCCAGAGCGCGCCAGGGAGTCAGAGGGAGCAGACGCAGTGAGAGACATCGCAAGAGGGCCTAAGCCAGAGCCTGAGCGAGACCTGTCAGAGTCATTTATTGGACATTCAGCCTGAAGAGAAAGAGAGCGCTCCAAGTTCCAGAGATTGCTGCAGATCTAAGAGACCAAAGACCTCGAGTAAGGAGTTGCCGCGAGTTGACCGGGTACGGAGAGCAGGCGGTGAGTTGGACAAGCTGCGGAAAGTCAGACAACGGATCCGGCCGCTAGTATCCCCAGTCAATATCGAGCGAAGAGACGTCCTGGGTCAGCGGAGCCTAAAGCAACCGTCGGATGGGTGAGAGGCCTCCAAGGCTGTACTGTAAATAAAGAACTCGCTGCTGTTTTCCTCTTTAAAGTCCACAGGGCCCCAACTTGACTAGTCGAAGAGATTCTTTAAGTAAATTCACTGGCCAGTTGAACAGTACCCGGGTACCATACACACACATACACACCTTTTACATTCCGGGACTTAACCTGTGCAGGACTCATTTTTGTTGCGTATCGGAACAAGAGTAAAGATACGTTCCGAATATATTTTCCTCTTTTCCGCTGCGCGTTTATCGTAATACGAAGAGATTGTATTTTTGGGTTCCGCTGCGTGTTCCTTTTCCGAATATTCGTGCAATTGTTTTTATTTTCTGTTCGGTTACGAATATTTTATTTTTCCGAAATACGAAGCCTCGTGTTTCGTTTCTTTTCCGCCACGCGTTTTGCCGCGATACGAAAATACTGTAATATATCTGTGAATACCGTGTTTCAACATCTGCTCAATATTTTAGTAAACTATATAAATATAAAAACTCACAACTGTGTTGGAGTATATTTATTCCCTAGTGCGGGGAGACTGACCCGTGGTTCATTTTCAGCGGCTCCTTCGGGAGTGAGCGCTACACGTGGGGGCTCGTTTCCGGGATCCAGTCTCTGGAAAAAACGCATTTAAAGGGTTAAATATGGATCCAGACACTGCTGCCAAATGGTGTGAAGAGCACAGTAGTCAGATAGAATTATGTATAGTTATGGATATTCCTGCAGACACTTGGGCCGAAGATCAGATTCGCCAGGCCGTGGCCACGCTGACACCAGATAATCGGGGGTTAATCCTGGACATAAAAGCGAACCCAGATACCCCTCACACGTATGTTCTTTGAGTGGAGAAAGGGTGTTCCAGTATGTTTTCAGGGCGCGAGCGTGAAGCTGACCGGTGAGGTGGAAGTCCAACTGATACAGCCAAGCACGCCACGTGGTGATCACGAGAATGTTCCCGATGTTACCCCAACTACAGGGTTCCCTCCTGCTACGTTTTTCACCACTATGGGGAAACTGGTGGAAACACTAGCAAAAAACTCTGCTGCGTCTCCAAATTACGGATATCGCAAGTTACGGTTTTATTCTGGTAAGGTCCCCGTGCCAACTGGAGAAGAGGACTTTGAGACTTGGATAGATCAGGCAGTGCAAGCAGTGGAAGAATGGGAAGTTGCTGACACCGTGAAGAGACAAAGGTTGATCGAGAGCCTAAGAGGTCCTGCTTCAGATGTCATTCGAAATCTGAAAAGGGACAAGCCCGGCTGCACTGCTGTAGAGTATCTAGAAGCTTTACAGGAAAATTTCGGGGGAGTGGAGGATTGTGCCGAGCTTATTCACAAGTTCTCTCACACCTATCAAAAGGAAGGAGAAGAATTGTCCACATATGTCTGGCGGCTGGATAAAATCATCCATCAGGTCATTCTTAAAGGGGGCGTGCAACCGAGTCAGGCAAGCAAAGCTTTGATGGATCAAATTTTCAAAGGAGCACTCCCACTGGATCCCATAATGTTGAGATTTCAGACTAGATACCAGAACACGGGACTAACCTATTCCAAACTGATCAAAGCTATCCGAGAAGAAGAGGCCTTGATTAAAGCTAAAAAGGTCGCAAATGTTTCGCCCACAGCTTTCACCGCAGAAGTAGGAACTCTCTGTGTGGCAGACATACAGACTGAAGTGCTGGCTTTAAAAACTCAGATGTTGCAAATGATGGAGTTAATGACGTTGCTGTCGGCTAAGGACACCAGAACTGAAGGGGTTGCTGTAGCCTCAAACAGGGGGTCTCCAAGTGAACCGCCAGAAAGAAATATGCTTACACACCCAGGAAAGAAATGTTTTGGCTGCGGGGAAATCGGCCATTTCAGGGCTCAATGCCCACAAGGGAGGGTTGAAAAGAAACCGGTCGAAGAACTTCTAAAAGCTGTGGAGAAGCTGTTGTCCGTCCTGCAGGCGGGAAACGCCAGAGGGCACCAGTAAAGGAGCAACCTAAGTGCCCGAAGGTTGAACCCCGCTCCAAAAACCAAGCTAAGACTAAGAGGGCGAGAGGGCCCAAAGCCGAGCCAACTGCTGAGCCAGCCAGGACTGAAAGAGTCACTCCCTTAGCATCCGGGTCTACGTCATGGGGAAGCAATGCACACCCAAAACCTACACGGGCCAAGAAAAAGGCCAGGGTACAGCAAACTGGGTCTAAGCGTCCGGATACCGCCACCAAGTTTCCTGACCAACTGATAGGTCCTTCTCCTATTGTGCCAATCCAAGTGGAGGGAGTCTACACTAAAGCTCTGTTAGATTCAGGGGCTCAAGTGACATTGATTTACAAAGACTTCTATGAGAAACACTTAAAGCACATTCCTCTGCAAGAATTGAAGGATTTGGAAATATGGGGTATCGGCACTGAGAAACTCCCTTATGACGGGTACCTGCAAGTGAAGTTGGAGATCGGATCTGAAGTCATCGGGCAGTCTGGGGGTTGTGATGCATTGGCCATTGTGTGTCCTCGACCCCCAGGTGCGAACAGAAGCTCCCTGATAGTGGGGACGAATACTGACCTAGTGCGGCGTCTCCTGACACCTATTGTATTGGAAGAAGGTTCGAATCAAGGGGTACACCCACTGTTACGTCTGGTCTATCAGAGGATGGTTGAAGAACGAAAGGCACCTGCCGAGGTGGGGCGCCTGTGGAGACTGGGGGGAACAGAGAAGGTTCTGCAAGCAGGAGAAGTAGCGAGCTTCCGGGTTTCAGTCAAGTTGAACGGATCGCAACCGGGTCCCTATGTGGTGCTGGGAACCGATGTAAATTATGGGAGTGAAACCGGAGTCGAAGTAATTCCTGAAATAATCTCCACCAAAGCTCTGAAGAGAACACGAGGAAGAGTCTCGGTCAGTGTGTGCAATGTGACAGATTCTCCAGTAGTCCTTAAAGCACGAATGCCTATCGGGCAAGTAGAGTCTGCTACACCCCTCTCTACCGATTTAGGAGGGGGAGTGGATAAAGAGATTCCAGATGAAAGATTCTACCCCAAGGACGCTCCCATTTCACCTGAGTGGAAGAAACGTCTTCAATCTCAAGTCCTAAAGTGGAAGGAATTGTTCTCGAAAGATGAGTTCGATGTGGGCCTAGCTAAGAGTACTGAGCACCGCATTCGGTTACAAGAAGACAAGCCGTTTCGTGAAAGATCAAGGCGAGTTCCGCTGGGAGACTTGGATGATCTGCGAGAGCAACTGAATGAATTGCAAAGAACTGAGGTGATTCAAGAGTCCAGGAGTCCATACGCATCTCCCATAGTGTTGGTCCGGAAGAAAAATGGTTCTGTCCGCCTATGTATAGACTACCGCACATTGAACCGGAGAACCATCCCCGATCAATATGCCACTCCTCGGATAGAAGATGCCCTACAGTGTTTGTCTGGAGCAAAGTGGTTTAGTGTACTAGACCTGCGAAGCGGATATCACCAGATACCCATGCATCCTGAAGACAAGGAGAAAACTGCGTTCATCTGTCCACTGGGGTTCTTTGAATTCAACAGAATGCCTCAAGGCCTTACGGGGGCTCCAGCTACGTTCCAACGGTTGATGGAGAAGACAGTCGGGGATATGAATCTAATCGAAGTATTAGTGTACCTGGATGACATAATTGTGTTTGGGAAGACTCTGGAAGAACATGAGCAACGTTTGGAGAAGGTCCTGAAGAGGCTCCATGAAGAGGGGCTGAAACTGTCTCTGGAGAAATGCCAATTCTGCCTACCATCTGTTACGTATCTGGGACATGTGGTGTCAGCGGAAGGTGTTTCAACAGACCCTCGGAAGTTGGAGGCCGTAGCTTCTTGGCCTAGACCCCGAAACGTCACTGAGCTTAGATCTTTCTTGGGATTCTGTTCATACTATCGAAGATTTGTGGGAGGATTTGCGAAAATAGACCGACCACTGAACAAACTCCTGCAGAAGGAAACCACAGAAGAAGGCTGTAAGGTCTCTGACAAAAACCCGTCAGCTCCGGGGCCAAGGAAAGCTCGAGAGTCTATACAAGGTGAATGGACCAGTCAATGTGAAGGAGCTTTCGTAAAGCTGAAAGAGAGCCTGACCCGAGCTCCTGTTTTGGCCTATGCGGACCCTCACAAGCCGTATGAACTACATGTGGATGCCAGCCGAGAAGGTCTGGGAGGAGTCCTATATCAGGAGTATGGTGGGTTGCTGAGGCCTGTGGCGTACGTGAGCCGGAGCCTTGCGCCTTCGGAGAAGAACTATCCTACTCACAAGCTGGAGTTCCTAGCCTTGAAGTGGGCAGTGGTGGACAAGTTGAAAGACTATCTGTATGGAGCTGAGTTCGTGATCAAGACGGATAACAATCCTCTTACTTACATCCTTACTACCGCAAAACTGGACGCAACGGGACATCGGTGGTTGGCCGCTCTGTCAGGGTTTCGGTTCAGCCTGAAGTATCTCCCTGGGGTGAATAATCGAGATGTTGATGCGTTATCGAGAAGACCTTACACTACAGAATGGACTCAGTTGACTCCAGACGGGGTGCAAGCTTTGTGTCAAGGAGCAGAGCGCCGGGTCAAAGGAGGGATTGAAGCAGAGGCCATAGGAGTTATGGCTGCGGCTGTTCCTGAGTTCTACTGTAACCCTACGCAGTTAAGGGATGAAAGTTTACCTACCTTTTCGAGACAGGACCTGAAAGCAGATCAGGCCAGAGACCCTTTAATTGCCTTGACCATAAAGGCCCTGTCTGCAAATCAGCGAGAGATTTTGTTAACCAACTCCCCGAGTGGAGCCAGATTGGTCTACAAAGAGTGGGAGCGGTTAAAGATGTTGGATGGGGTGGTCTACCGAAGGGGCCCCTCAACCAACTCTGAAGAGATTCAACAGTTATTCCTCCCCACTAAACATAGGGAGAGTGTGCTGCGATCACTACATGATGAGCATGGACATTTGGGTGCAGAGAGAACTTTTAAGCTGGTGCGAGATAGGTTCTATTGGCCTTGTATGAGGGCTGAAGTAGAAAGCTATTGTCATTCCTGTCTGAGGTGTATTCAGAGAAAGACTCTACCGACCCGAATTGCTCCAATGAGCCATCTGCAGAGCCAGGGACCCATGGATTTGGTGTGCATTGACTTCTTGTGCTTAGAGCCGGATGCTAGTGGGCAAGTGAACATTCTAATAGTGACTGATCATTTCACTCGTTACGCCCAAGCTTTTTCCACGAAAGATCAACGCGCTCCGACTGTAGCCAAGGTGTTGATGGAAAAGTTCTTTGTTCACTACGGACTGCCAAGGAGAGTGCACTCTGATCAGGGTAGAGACTTTGAAAGCAGACTGGTGGGGCAGTTGTTAGAGCTGTTGGGAATCCAAAAGACCCGAACCACACCATATCACCCTCAAGGTGATGCTCAGCCTGAAAGGTTTAATCGCACACTGCTAAACATGCTGGGGACCTTGTCGAATGTGGAGAAGCAGAGTTGGAGCCATCACATAGCTACTCTGGTGCATGCATATAACAGTACGGAGAGCGATGCAACTGGATATTCACCGTACCGTCTTATGTTTGGAAGGGAGGCTCGACTGCCGGTTGATTTGGCATTTGGGTTATCCCTAGACCAGACCTCAGTAGCTTCCCATAGAAACTACGTGGATAGACTTCGAAAGAATCTGGCTTCTGCGTTTGAACAGGCCCGTTTGACCTCGGGAAACAGGGAGCAAAGAAACAAAAGGAACTATGACCTGAAAGTTTGAATACAAGATCTACAACCCGGTGATAGGGTCTTATTGAAGAACTTGGGTGCGGCTGCGAGACACAAGTTGGCGGATAGGTGGAGTTCCCAGGTTTACATTGTCTGCAAACAACTGCCGGGTTTACCAGTGTATCAGATTCGCCCGGATGGAAAGGCTGGGCCTCTTAAGAACTGGCACCGAAACCACTTGTTACCTTTGAGAGAGGCTGCAAGGATGCCGGTTGGGGACGAATTGCCTCGGCCAAATCCGCCTGTTCCATGTTTGCCTCCTGTTACTCGATCTCAACAGACCCGGGTTGCCGAAGAGAGCGAAAGAGACAGTGAAGAAGAGAGTTATTGTCTAGGTTGGATGCGCTCGCCGGAGCCTGAAGAGGTTGTCGTTGTCCCTGAGCGGTGGGAGAGTAACTTGGGCCTGAAGCTCCAGAATTCTTGTTGGAAGTCCCTGAGGCTGTTGATATCCCTGAGCCTCTTGAATTTCAGTTGGAAGTCCCTGAGGCTGTGGGGATCCAGGTAGCTCCGGAAGCTTATTCAGGTGATTACAGTTCTATACCTTCACTGGAGGGATCATACTCTGAAGAAACGTCTGCTCCAGTGATAGAAAGAGAAATTGAGCCAACGCCTATAGTACTTCCACCTGAAGAGGGACTGATTGAGCAAGAACCAAAACGCTCTGTTCGACCGCCCCAACGACTCACCTACGACTCACCAGGACATAGCACTGAAGAGGCCATCACCACGGTGCGGAGGTTGCCCGAAGTGTCTGCTATGCTAGCTGAGGTAGCCCAAAATATGAGTCAACTTGAGGAAGTGTTATTAACTCACTATATGTATGCTGCTGAACCTGTACATGTTATATAAACTGCATTCAAATGTTGGAAATGTAATGTAATTGTTGTACCTCCTTGGAGAGACCCAAGAGTTCTAGGAGGGGGAGAGTGTAGCGCTGTGTTAAAAATCATCTTGCTGTGGCAGTACCTATTTTTGGCCACAAGATGGAGACTATCGCAATCAGATACTGGACATTGGGACTACAACGCCCGGCATGCTTTGCAAGAAGACAGGAAGTGGGTGGGGACTGGACACTTACATCCTCTGCCTCGTGGAGAAAGTTCCAGAGCGCGCCAGGGAGTCAGAGGGAGCAGACGCAGTGAGAGACATCGCAAGAGGGCCTAAGCCAGAGCCTGAGCGAGACCTGTCAGAGTCATTTATTGGACATTCAGCCTGAAGAGAAAGAGAGCGCTCCAAGTTCCAGAGATTGCTGCAGATCTAAGAGACCAAAGACCTCGAGTAAGGAGTTGCCGCGAGTTGACCGGGTACGGAGAGCAGGCGGTGAGTTGGACAAGCTGCGGAAAGTCAGACAACGGATCGGCCGCTAGTATCCCCAGTCAATATCGAGCGGAGAGACGTCCTGGGTCAGCGGAGCCTAAAGCAACCGTCGGATGGGTGAGAGGCCTCCAAGGCTGTACTGTAAATAAAGAACTCGCTGCTGTTTTCCTCTTTAAAGTCCACAGGGCCCCAACTTGACTAGTCGAAGAGATTCTTTAAGTAAATTCACTGGCCAGTTGAACAGTACCCGGGTACCATACACACACATACACACCTTTTACATTCCGGGACTTAACCTGTGCAGGACTCATTTTTGTTGCGTATCGGAACAAGAGTAAAGATACGTTCCGAATATATTTTCCTCTTTTCCGCTGCGCGTTTATCGTAATACGAAGAGATTGTATTTTTGGGTTCCGCTGCGTGTTCCTTTTCCGAATATTCGTGCAATTGTTTTTATTTTCTGTTCGGTTACGAATATTTTATTTTTCCGAAATACGAAGCCTCGTGTTTCGTTTCTTTTCCGCCACGCGTTTTGCCGCGATACGAAAATACTGTAATATATCTGTGAATACCGTGTTTCAACATCTGCTCAATATTTTAGTAAACTATATAAATATAAAAACGCACAACTGTGTTGGAGTATATTTATTCCCTAGTGCGGGGAGACTGACCCGTGGTTCATTTTCAGCGGCTCCTTCGGGAGTGAGCGCTACAGATTTATAAAACATTCATATTTAAATAATAAAAAAAAATATTATAACACACACATTTTAAACTAATGTTTTGAATGCCAGATGTATGTTATGACATAGAGATGACCAAAAAGCTTTCAGGGCTTGTGGACCAAGATCTCCCAGCATAATTTTTCTGCTGATTAAATGAGAGTGTCACATTCCTCCCGGATATCTATATTAGGGTTATTCAGAGAGAGATGAAAACCAGGAGAATGACTGGAGAAGTGAAAATTCTAGGTCAAAATAGCCAAACTAGAAAAATTCTCCCATTTATCTCACTTTCCAAATCGTCTATTTGGTCTAGATTATTCTCTTCTCCTGGTTTTCACCTCTCTCTGAATAACCCTGTTAGTCTAATCCCTATACGCAGCACAACTATCCTACACTTCCGATCCTTCAAGTGGTCAGTGCGTCTACCTATAACAGGATCGGAGGAGTAAGTAACCAAATAGGGGTTAACACAATACGGGTCGTCAGAAGAAATGCCAAGGGATGTGTTTCCACGTCAGGGCAACGAGCATAGCTTAGGTGACTGGTTTTAAACCTGGCGGGTGCTACATCATCAGCCGCACCCCGCCCACAGCCGCATCATGTGATTGCGACCATCCGCTTCCTCAATCGGCAGCCGGCCAACAAGCAGTGTGGAAGGTGCTGCCGGCCACCGAGCAACGTAGACAGCGTAGGACGTGACAGAGCGGTATGCTCAGTACTAGGGATGAGCCGAACACCCCCGTGTTCGGTTCGCATTCGAACAATTTCAAAAGTTCGAGTTCGGACGCGAACACGATCCGTACTCAATGCAAGTCAATGGGACTCGAAAGTTCGATTTTTAGAGTGCCCTGCAAGAGGGCATATATGCAAGATATTTGCCATAAAAGGTGTATGGGGGTCCGGGTAGTGCCCTGGGGGACAGGAAACAAGGAAAAAAAGTTTTAAAAAATAAGTTTTTAAAGGAACAGTGATTTTTCCATGAAATAAAGGTTAAGAATAAAAACCAAAAATTCCTTCAAATATCGTGCCTAGGAGGTCCCCATAACCTGCCCGTGAAGTGGCGGATTTGTAGGATGTATAGAAACTAGGGATGCCCCGATACCACTTTTTTAAGACCGAGTACGAGTACCGATACTTTTTTTCAAGTACTCATCGATACCAAGTACCGATACTTTTATTTTATGTCATGTGAACGTTTTCCAATAAGAACAGACCTCATATAAAAATGCCCCCAGCTCACATGTATATACCCCCAGCTCTCATAGATAGTCCCCCCAGCTCACGGATATGCCCCCCAGCTCTCATGGATTATGCCCCAGCTCTCATGGATAATGCCCCCCAGCTCTCATGGATATGCCCCCCAGCTCATGGATTTTCCCCCCAGCTCATAGATTTTGCCACCCAGCTCATGGATTTGTCCCAGCTCATGGATTTGTCCCCCAGCTCATGGATATGCCCCCAGCTCGTGGATTTGCCCCCCAGCTCGTGGATTTGCCCCAGCTCCAGGATTTGCGCCCCAGCTCGTGGATGTTCCCCAGCTCGTGGATATGCCCCCAGCTCACCTGGCACCTGGAGCTCTCTGCGATCATACTTACCTTCCTGAGCGATGCCGGTAAAGTCTTCATGCGTGCGCTCATTGGAAGGCCCCCCAGCACGTGATCGCGGCTGGGGGCCTTCCAACGAGTGCACGCGTGGAAACTTTACCGGTGTCACTCAGGAAGTTAAGTATGATCGCGGAGAGCTCCAGGTGCCTGTCCGAATGCGATGGCGGCTGTCTGAATGCTCTAATCGGCATTCGGACAGGCACCTGGAGCTCTCCGCGTTCTTTCATACTTACCTTCCTGAGCGACGCGGTAAAGTTTCCGTGAGTGCACTCGCTGGAAGGCCCCCAGCCGCGTTCACGTGGGACTCCCACGTGATCGCGGCTGGGGGCCTTCCAACGAGCGCACGCGCAAAGACTTTACCGGCTTCGCTCAGGAAGGTAAGTATGAACGCGGAGAGCTCCAGGTGCCTGTCCGAATGCCGATAGAGCATTCGGACAGCCAACCCAGCCCCTCGGATGCCGGCAGTGCTGACTTCTGGTATAGGGGGAAATATCGGGGGTACTGCACGAGTACCAAGTACTCATGCAGTACCCGGTATCGGCACCGATACCGATACTAGTATCGGTATCGGTGCAACCCTAATAGAAACATTTAAAAATGAGCATTAACATTTGCTGCGGCGTTCACCGCATATTTGTAAAGATTCCCCAGTACAGACCTGGTAGGATCCCTGGTAACAAACCTCTAACCCTCCGATCCTTAGGATGGTCGGGACTCGGGACCGCTAAACCTAACCTCTAGCAGCCACACAGGCCAGGGAGACAGCACCAACAATATACACCAAAGACTGAGATCAATATACTGTATGTTTGTACTGCGCTATAGTAAATGGCAGGATGGAAGCGCACCAGCAGTAACAAGCAGCAGATATACCAGACAGGGGCACAGATCGAGAGTAGTCGTTATAACAAAACAGTCTCAGCAATGTTTAGGCACTTGTACTGCGGTACTGTATATGGTGAGAATCGGCAACAGGAGGCAAACACAACAGGCAGGGAGTACACAGAGAGAATAGTCAAATGGCAGGCAAAGCCGGCAACAGATCGGGTCCTCAGAACAAGCAGGGTCAGTAACAAACAAGAATACAAACTGATTCGGTAAGCTAGCGATGCGGGAATGAAACTCCACGACAAGGCGAGGTGTAAGCGTGCGCTCCTGATTTAAAGGTCGCGGCAGCTCCGCATCATGACGCCGCGCCCTGCCCCCCCTGATCACTCACAGCTGCGCCGGGTGCCACCGGAGCTCCTGGCATTCGGCCAGCTGGCAGCACCATGCGTCCAGGGGCCCCCCGATTGCCATCTGGGGCCCTGGATGTCACAATCCAAATGCAAACGGGTTAAGTAACCAAATTTGTAAGAAGAATAATTAATGCAGCATTTGAATCCTCACACTGCCGCGCAGCACCTCTACAGTCTGACGCTAGCTTTAACCGGCACGCTGTGTGCAGCTTCTGAGAAGATACGCTATTAGTGTAGCAGGGAAGCCGGCTGTGCATTTTGCATCGCTCCCTCTACACTAATAGCGTATCTTCTCAGAAGCTGCACACAGCATGTCGGTGTATGCAGCGTCTAACAGCATGGGAGACGGGAGGCTGCGCTTGTTGGTGGATCCAGGAATCGGGTGAGTAACAGAAAGAAAAAAAAGAAAAGTTTTATTTTATGTTCCTTGGGACATTTAAAAATGTCCTTGGATTTAATTTTTTTTAGAACTGTGTCGCCTTACCTTAGCCTGGTGGTCAGTCAGTGGAGGCTCCCCGGATCCTGGTTGTGGGGGGGGGGGGTCTGCCGTGGCCGCAGGTGCAGTGGTTCCCTCCCTGCACCATCTCTCTCTGCCACATGCACCCGACAGGCCTGCCCGCACAGTCGTAGCTTTGTCATCTGTCAGGGATCCTTGGGAGGCCCCGGCGGGCTGCCCTCTACGGTGCCTAATTAGAGGGCCTCGTCTGCCTGATATTTTAGGCTGGGGTCAGACGAACGTAGTGTTCACATCCGTGATTGCACCTAAAAGTACGTCCGTGATAGCGTGACAGAAAGCCCATAGGAGCCCGACACACGAAGTACGTCCGCACTGAACTGCGGACGCACAATGGCCGCGGCCCACGGACGCAAGGCAGGCAAGAATGTACAACTCCTAGAACGGCCGCACAAAGTGTGCTGCGTCCGCAAAGTCCGCATAGCTTTGTGTGTGAGTGATGGAACGAGGTCAGACGGACTGCATTTATACGTCCAGCATTTTTCACAGACAAAATGGTTTTGCTTTTTATTTTATTTTCTCTCCTACATCCGTCAAAATATATGTCAGTGGTAAACGGACTGTGTGGCCACTACTGCGTCTTCCGTACTGACGTACGTCCGTGTGCACGGATGTACAGTCCGTAGAAATCACGCTCGTCTGACCCTAGCCTTAGCAACATCAGATTGTTTTATCCCATAGACTTCAATGTTAAAAATATTTCCATTTTAATTCAATATCTAATAAACTGTTGCTTCTAATATTCTGCAGTAAAGAGTCTCTTTACTTTTAGAATTTTAGGAATTTTTTTTAAAAGAAAATTCCCTTTTTTTTTCGAACGTTTTGCGAACAGCCTGAAAAGTTCGAAGTTCGCGGAACGGGCAATGTTCTAATCGAACTCATGTTCGGATCAAACCGCCAGCCCATCCCTACTCAGTATACGCAATAACAACACAACACTGCAGGAGAAAGGCTTCAATGTACTGCATCGTTAATATTTAGGTTATTGGTCGGCACCATGCTTTAAGACACTAACAGGGTAATTCAAAGAGATCCGAATTGCTTGAGAAAGGTAACCGAACGCTGATTTTCAGCGTTCAGTTACCTTTCTTGGCCATTCGGCTATCCAGAGAGCAGGCAATTCGCCAAATCCTGCCGAATTGCCTGCACATACGGTGCCTGTTCGGTTCCTGTTCAAGGGCAGTGAAATCCCCATAAAAAAGCACTGCTTCGGCTATTCAGAGAACACAAACCAGCAGTGAAAGGTTTCCGAAATGCCCTGCCATTCGGTGGTTTAATTCGGCAAGTTTATTCAGGAGAATCCCATAGGCTTCAATGTTAAACATATTCCCATTTTAATCCAATATCTAATAAACCATTCATTATAAAATTCTGCAGTAAAGAGTCTCTTTATTTATAGATTTTTTAGGATATTTTAAGCATTTTTCTGGATTTATTTTTTTTAAAAGTCCGATTTTTTTTTTTTTAAGTTTACTTATTTTTTATGTAACAGCCCTCTTTATTATCATTCCTTGGACCTCATATGCAAATTTCAGACATTTTCGCTCAGTAGTTTCTTTGCAAACAGCGTTTCACTTCTCAAACATTTATGCAAACTGTTTTGCTAATTTAGTCACAGCCTCTTCTGCGGTGTCGGCTTTTTCCGGAGGCTGCGATCGGCTCCTGCTCGGGTTTTTCCGTGGTTTTCGGCAGGTTAATCCAGATGTTTTGCATTCGCCAGGTTTTGCGGTTAGTTTTCGTCAGGTTTGCGGCAGCTTTTCCCTGCAATTCGGGGGCCCTGCGGTGCTTGCTGAATACACCACAGGGTCGCCAAAATGGGATCGGCAAAAGGAACCGAATTGAAGAGAACGAAAAGTCACCGAACGTGCGGTGACTTTTCGAATCTCTTTGAATTACCCTGTAAGGGCCATATTACAATGTTGGTGCTAACTTAACCAGAGCTGTTGTAAACTTAAAACCTCCATAGGCTATAATGGCTCTGGGAAGTTTACAACAGCTCTGGTTAAGTTAGCAGTAGCACCAACTATGTAATATGGCCCTAAGAGCCTTATTCCATAGTTGACGGTAAAATTCAGATGCTAGTGGTTAAACTTAGCATTAAACATTAGCACCTGCCGATTATCGCTCATATTACATATTGCAGAGTTTTGTGAGTACCAGAGGTTCTGGGGTTGCTGCAAGTATGGAGGAATTTTTTGTTACCATTAATACCACAAAAATATTGGTAAGTAAATAAATAAATGATAAATTAACGAATAACGTATCACAGCTCCACAGCAGTAAAACTTACAGTGTTGTGCAGTGTGTATGAGCGAATCACAGAGAACACACATCCACATAACCCCCAAACAGAGACATCCATATTATTATTTTTATTATTATTCTTTATTTATAAAGCGCCAGCATATTCCGCAGCGCTGTACAATAGGCACAGTATAGACAGGGTTACAATACAATACATTGAACAACATTCGACAAACAGTACAGGTGGAGATGAGGCCCTATTCCCGTAGGAACTCACAATCTAGGAGGGTTGGGGTTGGAAACAGGAGGAGAGGACTGCAAGGTGAGAGTGATTGATGGTTGCGTCAGTGAGTTGGGTGGTAGGCTTCCCTAAATAGGAACGTTTTAAGGGAGTGTTTGAAGGAAGAGAAGTTAGGGGAAAGTCTGGCAGTACGAGGGAGAGCGTTCCAGAGAGTGGGGGCTGCGCGTGAGAAATCCTGCAGTCTATCATGGGAAGAGGTGATGCGGGGAGAAGCTAGGCGCAGGTCACTGTTTGACCTTAGCGAGCGGGCTGGGGTGTATTTGGTGATTAGTGAGGACAGGTAGTGGGGAGCTGAGCCAGTGAGAGCTTTGTAGGTCAGGGTAAGGATTTTGAACTTAATTCTGCAGTGGACGGGGAGCCAGTGAAGGGACTCGCAGAGGGGAGAGGCAGAGACAGAGCGGCGGGTGAGGTGAATTAGTCTGGCGGAGGCGTTCAGGATGGATTGTAGGGGGGAGAGGCGGGACAGAGGGAGGCCAGATAAGAGATTATTGCAATAGTCGAGTCGGGAGATTACCAGGGTGTGTATGAGTTGTTTTGTGGTGACAGCGGTAAGAAATGGCCAAATTATGGAAATATTACGCAGTTGGTATCGGCAGGAGGAGGAAAGAGACTTGATGTGGGGGATGAAGAAAAGAGCAGAGTCAAGTGTAACTCCAAGACAGCGCACTTGGTTTGATGGGGAGATGGTGATACCCTCCACTGTGATAGAGAAGTCAGGAGGTGGGGAGGCATTGGAGGGAGGAATAAGTAGGAGCTCAGTCTTTGACATGTTGATCTTTAGGTGGTGGGAGGCCATCCAGGAGGAGATGCCAGATAAGCAGTCACTGACTTTGGAAAGGACAGGGGAGAGAGATCAGTGGTAGAGAGGCAGATCTGAGTGTCATCAGCGTAGAGGTGGTAATTAAAGCCAAAGCTGTTGATGATTTTGCCCAGGGAGGAGGTGTAGATGAAAAAGAGCAGAGGACCAAGGACAGAGCCTTGAGGTACACCAACAGATAGATGCAATGAAGAGGAGGAGTTACCATATACCCAGGGCCGGCGCTGCCGCTAGGCTAGCTAGGCGGGCGCCTAGAGCGCAGTGCCCGCCTAGGGCACAGCCGACCTGACCAATTATATTAAAAAAAATTGGCCGCAGGGCAGCCTGGGGCGGCCGCTTGCTGCAGCCAGCCCCAATACGTGCCGGCGTCGCTGCCGGCGTCAAGGAGACGGAGGCGTGGACTTGGTGCTTCCAGCTTCCTGGACCAAGTCCACGCCTCCGTCTCCTTGACGCCAGTGGCGACGCCAGCACGTATTGGGACTGGCTATGAGGAAGACGGAGACAGCGCTGGAGGCAAGTATCCATGTGTGAGCCTGGGGGCAAGTATCCATGTGTGAGCCTGGGGGCAAATATCCATGTGTGAGCCTGGGGGCAAGTATCCATGTGTGAGCCTGGGGGCAAGTATCCATGTGTGAGCCTGGGGGCAAATACCCATGTGTGAGCTGTTGCAGATACCCATGTGTGAGCTGGGGCAGATATCCATGTGTGAGCTGGGGCAGATATCCATGTGTTAGCTGGGGCAGATACCCATGTGTTAGCTGGGGCAATATCTCCATGCCATGTGTTAGCTGGTGCAATATCTCCATGTGTGAGCTGGGGCAATATCTCCTTGCCATGTGTTAGCTGGGGCAATATCTCCATGTGTCAGCTGGAGGCAAATGTACCCATGTGAGCTTTCTTTTTTTTGGGGGGTGCGAGTAGCTGTCTTGCCTAGGGCACAAATAGTCTAGCACCGGCCCTGCATATACCCACACACCCCACACACACAATCATACACACACACCCCTGAAGAGGGCCATGTAGAGGCCCCCAGCAACAGAGCAGTCTAGTCAAGACCCTGGCAGCCGCCCGGTCTTGTCAAAGCTCAGGTGATTGCCCGGCCTAGTCACGACTCTGGTGGTCGCCCGACCTAGTCGAGGCACCAGATGCCACAGGGCCTAGTTGAGGATCCGGCAGTGGCCATTCGGCATAGTCAAAGCACCGGCGAATACTCCTTGCTGTGGCCTTTGACAGGACAACAAAATGCTGCCCTTGGCCATCTGGAGCCATGGCCCCATCCGGCCCCATGAACCGACTGGCCCTGGTTGCAAGTCAAGGCTGGATATACGGTGCAGGGTTTCTGGTAGGCAGGTACTAAAGAATAGGTTCTAGAGCACACTGCTGGACTTCAATGTTACAGTTTTAACCATTTATAAAGCGCCAACAAGTTTCGTAGCACTGTACAAAGGGAGAGACAGAATAACAAATATATACATTACACACACAAAACAGTAGGAGAGAGGATCCTGCTCGAGAGCTTACAGTCTAAGAGGAGAGGGGTGACATGCTAGGTGAGGGTGAATAGAGTATGTGAAGTAATGGGGTGCATGTGGGCAGTGTGGGAAGAAGGAGCAAGAAAGGAACAATGGGGAATTAGGGAGTGAGCTGATAGGCTTCTCTAAAGTAATGGGTTTTCAGAGATGTCTTAAAGGACATGTTGAAGCCCTGACTCCAGGGAGTGACTCCCTTATAGGAACTTCAGGAAGCAGCCCTGATAGGAGAGGTCGGAGGAATTCAGGTGCGGACTCCTGGGAGCCTTGACGTCGCACAGGGCAGAGGCAAAATTCAGTCTGAAATGGTCTTGCAAACAGGGCTTGAAAGGGGCTGCCAGAGTCATTCCAGCACAAGCCTTCCAGAAGTTTTGCTGAGCCCCTCCACTGGATTCCTGTCATGGGTTGTTCAGCCAGCTGCAAAGAGGTGGTGTGGTGAATGTTAATTTTATGTAACATTCGCCACTTCTCTTTGAAATCTATTGATGACTTATCCCCGATTGACTGTCTGCAATAGTTAATCATATTTAATTATAGTTTCTATGATTTGTGTTACTGAACACAGCATTGGTTAAAAAAATGTCAGAATTATAAATAAATACAATTAGAACTTTAATAATTTATTCACAGAGTCTTTGAAACTGTGTAGTCACTCAAGTCGTGAACATAGCGTTTATTAGATGCTTAATAAGATAAGTAACTGTCACCAGAGGCTCTATAAAAATGGTTATGAGGCAAAACGTAATACAATTTTAACAGGAGCTTTCAGTTCTCTTTCCTTCATTCAATCTCACCAAATAAGGGTTAATAAAGCATGTATTAGAGTGAAGTTAAGGAAAAAAAACAGACGTGCGTCCAAGACTTCCAAGATCACAATTAACACAACGCTGTGAACATACTCATATGTGCTTTGGTACCAGATAATGCTGCATAAGCACCTGTGAAGGGACAAGTTAATTATCTTGGTACGTATTGCCTGTGCCTGGAAAGCATTTAAAACAAGTTTAAATGGAATCTTCTAAATTTATAGAAAAAAAAGAAGCATGAGCAATGACTTTTTGAACAATATACGGTTTACCCCTTAATGACCAATGATGTACAGGGTATGTCCAAGGAAAAAGGTTGCTTAATGACCAAGGACATACCCTGTGCGTCATGGAGTTAGGGGGGCTCACTCCCTATGCTTACCACTTTGGTTGGGTTCCCATGTTAATCTGACTTCCTTGAAGTCAGACTACTGGTTTTATGGACCCCAGCCGTCACAGAGACGTCATCGCCGAGCGCAATGATGTCTGTTTCAGGCACCCCCCAGCACTGTCCTTTGGACCTCTCTCCCTCCCGATCGGTAGGGTATTCCGAAGAAAGTGAGGCATTGCTGGAATGGTCACAGTGTGACCTTTCCAGTGATGCCTCTCTTTAACCCCTGAGGTGCCGATCTACATTAAAGAGAGGCAGGTGCTGGGGCATCGACTAGGCTGGGCTGGCGCCGGGGCCTCTTTATGGACCTCCTCAGGAATGTGTGTGGGTATGTTTGTGGATGTGTGACTGTAGGTGTAAAAAAAATTAATACACGTGCGTATTAAAAAAAATTGTCTGGGTTGTATAATATAACAGGACTTCAAATTGAGTTTAAACATGATGAGCACAAAAAGGTCAAAATAAGCTCAGCACACAGAGGTGAAATCTGATGGGGTTAAAAAGCAAAAACATGTAAACATTGGGTATTTCTAATCTCAGGATAAAATTTAGAAACAATTTAGCTGGGGTCTTTTTTTGGCGGATTTAGATTTTAGGGGTCAAAGTTTGAAAAAAGTGTGCTTTTACATTTTTCATCATATTTCTTAATTTTGTTTATAGTATATTACACAATATGATGAAAATAATGGTATCCTTAGGAAGTTCACTTAAATGGTATATAATATGTGTGGGTTCCATAAACGAGTAAAGAGGAAAATTAGAGCTGAACACAAACAGTGCAGAAATGTAAAAACAGCGGGTACTTCCAGAATGACTGACAAAACCACCTGATCCCTATGGGTTTAACCCCTTAGTGACAGGGCGGTTTTACACAAATCCGTCCTTTAGTGACTGCTGCTGTTTTTACATTTCTGTGCTGTTTGAGTTTACGTCAAACTTTCCTCTTACTCGTTTATGCAACCCACACATATTTTACACTGTTTTATTTTTGTCATTGAATGGACTTTAAAAAGATACCATTTTTTTCATCATTTCATATAATTTACTATAAAAAACATTGTGAAATATGACAAAACAAATTGAAAAAACACCACTTTTTCGAAATTTGACCCCCAAAAGTTCTTATGTATCAACAACCGTCAAATTTTTTTAATTCCTTAGTAGTTTCTAAGTTTAGTCCTGAGTTTAGCAATACCCAATGTTTACATATTTCTCGCTTTTTTCCTTATCTTATGCAACAATAAGTGAAAGTAGCACTTTGCCATTTCCAAAGGGTTTATTTTCAAAAGTAGTGATAGTGACATTGTAACTAGGGATAGACCGATATATCGGTTTAGCCGATTATCGGCGCCGATATTCAGAAAATTACTGATATCGGTATCGGCATTTTATTTGCCGATATTGCAGATATTTGGACAAGTTTGCTCACTGCAGTTGCGACACGCAAGATCCCACAAAACTGCAAATCTGGGGCTTCTCCCACATCAGGCTGTAAGCCCTCACTGCAGAATGACTCCTGCTCACTGACCGTATTGTGCATGAGCGTGATGGCAACAGAAATGGGGCTTCCATCCCATCTGGCAGGGAATTCCCTATACAGGAGATGCAGGGTCTATTTCCTACTGCAGGGTCCAGCAACCTGGGATCTCCAGATATTTTGGAACTGGATTTCCCATGAGGCTCCAAGAACCTAATGAGAAGATGAGCATCATAGCAGATGTAATTCCAAAACGTGGGGCAATATTACAAAGTGACTGCTTAACCAGAGCTGTAATCTAACTTTGTAATATATCCCTTGGAGGGCCAAGGTTGCTGAACCCCTTACATACAGGGTCATATGAGAGATCTTTAAGAAAGCCAAAGACACGGTCTGATTGTTTGTAAAAAATAAAAGATTAAATAAAATAAAAATTCTTATTAAATTGAATAAATGAAGTGGACGTGGTGCAATGTTTACATGTTAAACACATTGGGCTATATACAATCTTTGCGCAAAAACGCTCACACAAAGCGTGAAGTTTTGCGCCAAGCGTTAAACGTTTGCCTGCGCAAATCACCGCTGGAATTACAATCCTTGCGCATTTTGGATCCGATCAATAACGCGCGTAAACCGGATGCGCCCAAATGCTCGCGCAGTACCGTTGCGCGCAGAAATCAGTGTGCTTACTGTCATTTTTTTTTCACGCAATTCAGCCAATCAGAATTAAGAACCACAGCCACAAGTCAATCTGAGCATATATGCTGCATCAATAATACATGCATGCACAACTTCTCCATTTTATTGGTTTGGGTATGTGTAGAATGTGTAACTATACTTTGCTGCATTTTTTTTGGGCTGGTGTATTTGGTTTCAACCAGGATGTTCAGATTTGCCGTTACCACCAGTTTTTAGGAGTTGCTAAAATTATACGCGCAAACGCTGTGCGTTACAAACTGCGCATAGATTGTAATAGCAGCCGCATACCAGCGCACAAACGCATTTGCGCGCACAATGTTAAGTATAGATCGCGCGACATACAGTAAGCTCACGCAGGGTTCACAGGTTCACCCGCGGTAGACGATTACGTGCGTTTGTTGCACTGACTATGTAATATGGCATTCGGCGTAAAGGGTTTTTCCCCTCGCGTTAAATGTTTTTTGCACCGGTGGAAACGTTTGCACAAAGATTGTTGTTTAGGCCATGGAGTTCATGGCATAGTCAGATTTGTGCTGTTTTTTTTCAGAACTTTAACTTTACAGAATATCGGCACCAAATATCGGCTATCGGCCAGAAAAGCTGCCGATAACCTATATCGGTATCGGCCCTGAAAAAATTATATCGGTCTATCCCTAATTGTAACACTGATATCTGTCACTAATTCCTGAATAACCCTCCACATATACATATTTTTTTAAAGTACACAAATCAAGGTATTAAACTTGGGGTATTTTGACTTTTTCCATGCAAACCATTTTACCACAAATCTATGCCAAAGTTTGAGAAAAATTTTTTTTTGGTGATTTTGTTTTTTTAATGCAATTTAAGAATACATGTACTGTGAACTTTAAAGTTTACTGCCAAAAAGCACCCCAAAATATGTTCAGCAACATCTTCTGAGTAAATTGATACCACCCATGTATAGGTATGTCGGGTCATTTGGGGGCTAATAGGCCTTATTTGGGGGGAGCGCATTTCAGTTTTCCAACTTGGAATTTTCACATTTCGTCATCATGCACCCATGTCCTATTTGGGACATTTTTGAAGCCGGCCAAAGTAATTTACCCCCATCAAACCATATATTTTTAGAAAGGGCACACCCTAGGGTACTTCAAAGAGTTGTATTTTAACACTTTCCATGCACTAGCTCTTTGTCAAACTTTCAGGTAGTCACTTTTTGTGTTATTTTTTCACACACATTGTACTTTAGGCATGAATTGTCAAATCCAGTTATGGGCTACTGCCAAAAAACACCCCAAAATATGTTCAGCAACATCTTCTGAGTAAAGTGATACCACCCATATATAGATTTGTTCTGTTGTTTTTGGGGTGCTACGCCAATCTTTTGACATGTGCTTGTCAATTTTCTAATTTGATATATCTTCTTTGCTTATCTTCTTTTTAGGGGCCTTTTTACATACCCCAATTTTTTTTATTGCCATGAACGTGCATATATTTGGTAAGCTAACACCCCAAAGTATTGTAAATGGAGTGTTTTTATGCCATGGATGCAACCGTTTGCCCCAAACAAATTGGATAGTGTGTGGTTATGATTTTTTATTTTCACACCCACATTAGTTTTGGACTGTGATTTAGGAGACACTGTTGCCGGTTACTACATGAAAACTCTGCAGGGTGTTTAATGCAAGGTCTCCTGAGTACACCCATGTCCCCCATGCATAGGTTTGCCAGGATTTTGGGAAGGTTCAAATGACTTTGTCATTGGAGTTGAAATTGAGATTATTTCTTCAGATAGGCCTATCTTTGGTTTTGGGTCTACCGCATACCCCAGTTTGAATTATTGCCAGAAAAGTGTTTATATTTGAAATGTTGACACCCCAAGGTATTGCATATGGAGTGCTTTGATGCCATGGATGCAACGGTTTTAGCCCAAAACATTTGAGAAGGTGTGTAGCGGTAATGTTTCAATTTTTTTATTTTCACGCCCACATTAGATTTGGACTGTGATTTAGGAGACACTGTTGTCGGTTACTGCATGAAAACTCTGCAGGTTGTTTTCTGCAAGGTCTCCAGAGTACACCCATGCATAGGTGCGCCAAGATTTTGGCAAAATACATCACCAATTGCAGAACATAAAAATGTAGGAATAAAATGTAAAAGTCTGGTGCAGTAAAAGAAAAAAAAATTAAACTGAACTAACTAACTAGACTAAGAAAAAATAAAAAGGGAAAAAAAAAAAAAATCACAGATCACGCACAGTGTGATACACCTTGAAACAGTCCAAGACACAGACTAGGTTGTCCAGGGCATTCTGGGCATTAAAAGATTGTGTCTCTCCTCTGCCCCCTCTTGAAAGACACCCTACATCTTTTTTGGGGTTTCTGTTTGCCCTCAGTAGGGGGGATTTTTAAAAATAAAATGTGCAGCCCCAACTCTGTCCCTCATCACCGCACGGGGAGTAGGTGCATCCTGGTACAAGAGTCCCGAAATGACCTGGAGCTGAAACTGTAAAAAGGACAGTGTCACTCCGGGGTTTGCCTTTTTGCAGAGCAAAAAGGCATTGTGGGTTGCAATCTGCATCAGGTAAATTGCAACCTTTTTGTACCAGGCCCTTGACTTCCGCATAATCTGGTAGGGCTGGAGCAGCTGATCTGCCAGATCAACCCCACCCATATGCCGGTTATAGGCTTTGATGCACACTGGCTTCCTGATGCGCTCAGCTCTGCCACGTACAGAGACCTCCACAGACCTCTCAGTGTGGATGGTGGATAGAAGGTATACATCCTTCTTGTCTCTGTACTTGACCGCCAACAGCTCCTCTTGGCGCAGAGCTGAGGTCTCCCCCCTTTTTTAAACGGGTGCGGACAAGCTGTGCTGGAAACCTACGCGGTTCTTGCGAACAGTACCACATGCTACTATATCAAAACAATACAGCAGCTTGAACAAAGGACACTTGTATAAAAATTATCAACATACAAGTGGTACCCTTTGTTCATCAGGGGAAAAAGTAGGTCCCACACAATCTTGCCACTGGTTCCCATGTGTTCTGGGCAACCTGGAGGGTCAAGGCTACTATCCTTTCCCTCGTACACCCGGAAGGCCTGAGTATACCCACTCTCGCTCTCACAGAGCTTATACACCTTCACTCCATACCTGGAGCGTTTGGAAGGAATATACTGCTTGAATCCCAGCCTTCCCTTGTATTTCATTAGGGATTCATCCACGCAGATATTCCTTCCAGGTGTATAAGCCTCTGCAAACCTGGCGGCGAAGTGGGTAATCAGGGGGCGGATTTTATACAGCCTGTCAAACTGGGGATGCTCTCTAGGGGGGCATAGGCTGTTGTCACTGAAGTGCATGAAACGCAAAATGTTTTCATACCTTCTACGTGACATTGATTGGGGGTAAATGGGGGTAGAGCAGATGGGGCTACTGCTCCAGTAGGAGCGAATTGAGGGCTTCTTTATCATGCCCATCAGCATAGTAAGTGCCCAGAATTTCAGAAATTCTGGCACATCTAGTGGGGTCCATTGCTGCCTTGCCAAGTAGGAGTCTGGCTTCGCAGCACAATGCTGATGGGCATACAGATTTGATTGGGCAACAATGTTGCCCGACAAATCATCCCCCATAAAACACCTGCAAAAACTGTGTGGCGGAAAAATCCTGCAACATCAATATTGATGCCAGGATTTGCCGTGAAAGGAGGGATATCTGGCCTCTGGCGATGAGGCACTACCCACTCCTCAGCTGGAGCTGTGCGTCTCCTGCTGGCAGGTGGTGGCTCAGGATCTGCATCAGAAACATCACTAGGAGATACATCAGCCAGCGTAGATGATGTATCTAGCTGTCACGTTGTTGCTGTGTTTATAGTTAAGCCCTTTAGGCTGGTATGCGTTTTTCTGCATAATGCAGAACCCTGAACACAGAAATAACAAGACAAGACAAGACTGTATACACACACAAGGAACGCCCTACTCTGGGATAAGGTCCTTTGGATGGCCTTCTGATCTACACAGAGTACAGGGTGGGAAACATGAAATGACAAACAATGAACAATCAGGGATTAAACAGACATGACTTGAACAATGGTGCTAACTAGAAAGAGATCCTTGATGTGGTCTCTATAAACAATAAGTAGCTGTACTAGATACAAAGACACAGAACACCAGACTAGACAGGAAGTCTACAACCTGCAGGGGAGGACTTCGCTGGAAACAGATTATGCTGCAACCAGCACAAACCACTGGATGCCTTGTGATTAGGTCTAACACCAGAACAAGAAACAAACAACAGAGGCTGTAGTGTGGTACAAGCAAACCAGAACCTGAAGACCATACATACAAAACACAAAATGGGATTAAGCAAGAGAATTGTCAATATACCAGGCCAGGAGTTTTAAACCAGAAATATCAATATGCAGTATCAAGGGGTTAGAAACAAGGATGGTCAGGATACGTAGCCAGAAGTCAAGAATCCAGGAGATCAAAAATACAATATTTCACAAGCAGGAACACAGCAAAGAGAACCGTATACTGGATCAAGGAGCTGTAGCACTAAAGGCCATATAAATAGGGCAGTACAGATCGTGTGATCACAGGTCTGATCAGGCACCAAGACTCCATGGGAGGAGCCAAACAGATTAACCCTATACTCAAAAGGGGTGCAAAAAACTCTCATAATCAGTGGGCATGGCTGGAGGGAACGTAACACTAGCGATGTCTCTGAGCACCTAGCAGGGTCAAAATCTGGATCGGAGTCCGACGCAGATGCCTCAGATTCTGACGCCAGGATGGCATGGCATATGCCTCCTCGGCGCTGTACACCCTCTCAGACATTATATATAATAGATTATAAAATGTTATAATTATTATATATAAGCGGATTGTGGGTTCTTAGAAGAACAGTTGGGTTTCACAAGAAAATAAAAATAAACACCTAAATCTGTAATACAACAAACAAATGGTAGGTACCCCTGCCTGCACCGCCACCAAATCTCCCAAGCCAGCCAGCAATCAGTGGTTTCCCCCAAACCAGTGAACAATGAAAAACGAATACGTAACTGGCGGCGCGATGCCAATCGCTGCAGGATCTTATGGTGGTTCTCTTTGGTAGTGCCGTCAGCATATATGAAAAACAATGGAAAATACAATAGTGTTGACGGAAATGCAATTATCTGTCAAGGCGCGTATTATAATATTCCCACTCACAAAGGAAGAGCCCCAACACTGGCTCTGAGCGGGTCAACACATTTGGTCATTTGATCTTGTCCTGAAGGAGGCGACCTACAACCCTCAGGAATGGTGATCCGCTTCCAATGCCAGTGCATGAAGAAACATGTGAAAAAAAGAGAAGAGACCTCCTTGCGTAGATCCGTTGGAAACACAATTAGAGTACCTATAAAGGGATTACATTCACATTGTTACCTGTAAACCGACTGAGGAAGCCACGCTATGTGGCGAAACGCGTCTGGGTATACTGGCTGAGCCAGATTTATCTTTTTTACTTCATTTTATTTGTTTTTATGTTAAAATAAATTTTGGTAATTTTCATCAATCCCTGGTGTGGTGCTGACTAAAGAGGTTTTTCATGGGCTTTACCTCAAACAAGTCCAAAGGCGTCTGATCCCAGAGCTTGGCTTTAAGCTCCGTCACATGTGAGTGTAATCCCTTTATAGGTACTCTAATTGTGTTTCCAACGGATCTACGCAAGGAAGTCTCTTCTCTTTTTTTCACATGTTTCTTCATGCACTGGCATTGGAAGCGGATCACCATTCCTGAGGGTTGTAGGTCGCCTCCTTCAGAACAAGATCAAATGACCAAATGTGTTGACCCGCTCAGAGCCAGTGTTGGGGCTCTTCCTTTGTGAGTGGGAATATTATAATACGCGCCTTGACAGATAATTGCATTTCCGTCTACACTATTGTATTTTCCATTGTTTTTCATATATGCTGACGGCACTACCAAAGAGAACCACCATAAGATCCTGCAGCGATTGGCATCGCGCCACCGGTTACGTATTCGTTTTTCACTGTTCACTGGTTTGGGGGAAACCACTGATTGCTGGCTGGCTTGGGAGATTTGGTGGCGGTGTAGGCAGGGGCACCTACCATTTGTTTGTTGTATTACACATTGTTGGGATAGTAAATTCCCCCACTGCTAATTGGCAGCCCTATCATGTCTCTCTTTGAATATAGAAATAAGATTGGGAGCAATGTTGAATCCATGTTAGGAGGCACATTTGTGTCTTCCCAGCTCAAAGAGTTTAATAATGAAGACAACAAAAGACCATTGTTAGATTTGGAGAAAAATTTGATTAAAGAAATGAAAATCAAATTAGAGATAGCCACCCTTGAAAAATATAAAAAGGATAAAATTACACCTAGGGGTCTGAGGTTCCAGAAGACGCCTTCTTCTGATAAAGATGACTCCGACTTTATTTCAGGATGGAACATGTTATTAGAAGGTTTTGCCATCACTATGATGGATTACGTTATTCAAAAGAGGAAAGATAAGCTCCCCAATATCAATACTCTGGTTGAAAATTTGTCCAAACAGATTGAACAGGAGTATTCGAGCAGGGACATTTCGTATATACATAAGAATTTAGGGAAAAAATTGAGAAAGAGGTCTTAATTATTAAAAAACGTAAATATGAAAGGGACGTGGAGGATTATAGGAGGGGGAATGTCCATAAAAAACATGAAGAAATAAGAACAGATAGCAGGTATCGAGAGAATAGGATGGAACCCGCTAATACGGATGGATGGGTAGAAGTTAAGCACAGACTACATAATGAGAGGCAAAATCCCCACCGCAGAAATTGGAGGAACCAACACAATTATAAGAACATATATCCAGTCAACAGTGACCATTATAGAGCCCCCTATCAGAGAGATACCTATCATTTGTCCTCTGATAGACAATGACACAGAGATTATGGATATCATAGCCAACAAGATAGACGGCAGTGGGAGAAACCGCACCATTATGGACGAGACATAGAAAGACAATTCCATGAAAGAAATCATGTGAACACTGCAACACACAATTTTACCCCTAATGTACCCCCTAAAAAAAGGGAGAGGGAACAAATAGAAAACATTGTCCCACTCAGGAATAGGTATGAACCATTGGATGATCAAAAAGAGGAGGAGGTTTTTTGGAGGGACCCCCTAAACAAGAACAGCGGGCAGGGAACGCACAGAGACCTTGATATAAGATTAGAAAGGGGGGAGGGCAAAAGAGACCGTGGGAAAGATCAGAAGAGGGTCGAGAGCAGGAAAAAACGTACGGGAGAGAAAAAAGAGAAAGGAAGCGATCCCCATGAAAGGAATCTTTAATTTAAGCGATAAGGTTCTCACTAGAGCAGAGATAAGTGTTCTAAATAAGGGCCTCAAGTTTGCCCCCTCTAATCAGCTGGACAAATTTGGGGTCTTTATCGATCTGCAAAGATTCAAATGAAAATTGAGTTTAAAGAAATACTTCCTTAAGCAACCAGTAGAAAGAGAAGTTGTGCAAAACTGTACTCCCAACACACATACCACTCTAAAAAATAGATCAAAATTTTATCCGAGACACATGGTTTCGGATGAAATTAAGATGTTCGAGAGTTTATGTCACGATGGGGGTCAGGGACCTGACCTGACAGAGAGGGGTGTGAGCCTAATGAGCAGTGAAAATAGACCATGAGCCTGAACTAGAAAAGTAAATATATATAATTTATTCTAGGAACCAAGAACTTAATACAATAAACAGAGCCTTTAACCTCACGGCAAGAAATATAAAGAAAACCAGGTATAAAAACAAAATAGGGCAACTAAACATGGGAGGCAGAATTAAACATGATACAAGAAGGCAAGAAAAACAGTGCAAACCAGACATGAGCCTGTAAACAGAATGACCAGGAAAACAGGCTTTAACAGGATAAATCTAGACCAGGGAAAGACCAGACATGAGCGAGCTGGAAGACAGACAGACTGAACAGGATAAAATTAGACCAAGGTAAACCAGACAGGAGCTTGAAGACAGACTGAACTGAATAGAAGATTCAGGATGAATCTAGAGCAAGGCAAACCAGACATGAGCTGAATGACTGATCCAGGATGAATGAGACCGCACCCTACTAAGGGAGTGGTCTCCATTTATACAAAATGGTCCAGGGTGAACCAATGGAGTCCAGGTACTGATCAGGCTTGGACGTGAACCAAATGTCCAGAACTAAAAGCAATGTCCAGTATTGCCAGAGGGGGCGCCAGAGACCCAGAACGTCACATATCCCCCCCTCCACGAGCAGACCCCGGATGCTCAAAAGAAGACAATAGAAATGAAAATAAAAAGTCAATGGGTCCTGTAGGCACGTAGAGCGCGCTCGTACACCTCTCGGTCCTCAAGGCATATTATAGCACCATTAGAAGCTCGGAAACATCCAGCAGGGACAGGACTCGACTCACGGGCTGGAGGACCTGAGGTATAGACCCCTTGGGAGCCAAAACTGGGTCCAGGTTTGAAGTCACTGGCACCAGTCCTTTTGTGTCTCCTCCCCCTGGTACGGGACGTGGAATGGACAGCAACAGTGTCCTCCCGGCTCTGCGGCAACAGGAACATGGCACCAGTGGCGATCCGGTTCTGTGGTAATGTGACTGGGACAGCAGCAGCACGGCTCCGTAGGTTGGTGACCTTGGCACGGCTCTGCAGCGACTGGACTGGAACCACTGGGCTCGAAGACACCGGGACAGCTGGGCTCGTGGTGGGGCAGCGCCCTTGGTGTGGACCGGTTGGGTAGCACCCTTGGCAAGGACAGGAGGGGCAGCGCCTTTAGCACGACTCTGTGGTGACTTGGACACAGCAGCAACTGCACGGCTCTGCGGCGACTCAGACATGGCGGCAGCAGCACGGCTCTGTGGGTCAGCGACCTCATCTCGGCTCTGCGGCGACTCGGTCATGGCGGCGGCGCAGCACGGGTCTGTGGGTCAGCGACCTCGGCACGGCTCTGCGGCGACTCGGTCATGGCGGCGGCAGCACGGGTCTGTGGGTCAGCGACCTCGGCACGGCTCTGCGGCGACTCGGTCTTGGCGGCGGCAGCAGCACGGCTCTGTGGGTCAGCGACCTCATCTCGGCTCTGCGGCGACTCGGTCATGGCGGCGGCAGCACGGGTCTGTGGGTCAGCGACCTCGGCACGGCTCTGCGGCGACTCGGTCTTGGCGGCGGCAGCACGGGTCTGTGGGTCAGCGACCTCGGCACGGCTCTGCGGCGACTCGGTCTTGGCGGCGCAGCACGGGTCTGTGGGTCAGCGACCTCGGCACGGCTCTGCGGCGACTCGGTCTTGGCGGCGGCAGCACGGGTCTGTGGGTCAGCGACCTCATCTCGGCTCTGCGGCGACCCGGTCATGGCGGCGGCAGCACGGGTCTGTGGGTCAGCGACCTCGGCACGGCTCTGCGGCGACTCGGTCTTGGCGGCGCAGCAGCACGGCTCTGTGGGTCAGCGACCTCATCTCGGCTCTGCGGCGACTCGGTCATGGCGGCGGCAGCACGGGTCTGTGGGTCAGCGACCTCGGCACGGCTCTGCGGCGACTCGGTCTTGGCGGCGGCAGCACGGGTCTGTGGGTCAGCGACCTCGGCACGGCTCTGCGGCGACTCGGTCTTGGCGGCGGCAGCACGGGTCTGTGGGTCAGCGACCTCGGCACGGCTCTGCGGCGACTCGGTCTTGGCGGCGGCAGCACGGCTCTGTGGGTCAGCGACCCCGGCACGGCTCTGTGGGTCAGCGACCCCGGCACGGCTCTGTGGGTCAGCGACCCCGGCACGGCTCTGTGGGTCAGCGACCCCGGCACGGCTCTGTGGGTCAGCGACCCCGGCACGGCTCTGTGGGTCAGCGACCTCGGCACGGCTCTGCGCGACTCGGTCCTAGCGGCGGCGCACGGATCTGCGGCGACTCGGTCTTACGGCTCGGGTGAGCGTGGCTTGGAAGCTACCAGCTCGGGTGAGCGTGGCTTGGAAGCTACCAGCTCAGGTGAGCGTGGCTTGGAAGCTACCAGCTCGGGTGAGCGTGGCTTGGAAGCTGCTATCTTGGTCTCACAGTGCTTGGGAACCACCTTGGCTTGGCACTGTGGAGGGGTGACCCCGATTTGTTCGCACTGCAGGGCAGCACTCTTGACTGGAACTGCTGGCTTACACCTGGTCTCTCCCTGTTGGGCAGCGGACTCTGGAAACCCTGCGGGTTGCAGGGCAGCGGACTCTGGAAACCCTGCGGGTTGCAGGGCAGCGGACTCTGGAAACCCTGCGGGTTGCAGGGCAGCGGACTCTGGAAACCCTGCGGGTTGCAGGGCAGCGGACTCTGGAAACCCTGCGGGTTGCAGGGCAGCGGACTCTGGAAACCCTGCGGGTTGCAGGGCAGCGGACTCTGGAAACCCTGCGGGTTGCAGGGCAGCGGACTCTGGAAACCCTGCGGGTTGCAGGGCAGCGGACTCTGGAAACCCTGCGGGTTGCAGGGCAGCGGACTCTGGAAACCCTGCGGGTTGCAGGGCAGCGGACTCTGGAAACCCTGCGGGTTGCAGGGCAGCGGACTCTGGAAACCCTGCGGGTTGCAGGGCAGCGGACTCTGGAAACCCTGCGGGTTGCAGGGCAGCGGACTCTGGAAACCCTGCGGGTTGCAGGGCAGCGGACTCTGGAAACCCTGCGGGTTGCAGGGCAGCGGACTCTGGAAACCCTGCGGGTTGCAGGGCAGCGGACTCTGGAAACCCTGCGGGTTGCAGGGCAGCGGACTCTGGAAACCCTGCGGGTTGCAGGGCAGCGGACTCTGGAAATCCTGCGGGTTGCAGGGCAGCGGACTCTGGAAATCCTGCGGGTTGCAGGGCAGCGGACTCTGGAAATCCTGCGGGTTGCAGGGCAGCGGACTCTGGAAATCCTGCGGGTTGCAGGGCAGCGGACTCTGGAAATCCTGCGGGTTGCAGGGCAGCGGACTCTGGAAATCCTGCGGGTTGCAGGTCAGCGGACTCTGGAAATCCTGCGGGTTGCAGGGCAGCGGACTCTGGAAATCCTGCGGGTTGCAGGGCAGCGGACTCTGGAAATCCTGCGGGTTGCAGGGCAGCGGACTCTGGAAATCCTGCGGGTTGCAGGGCAGCGGACTCTGGAAATCCTGCGGGTTGCAGGGCAGCGGACTCTGGAAATCCTGCGGGTTGCAGGGCAGCGGACTCTGGAAATCCTGCGGGTTGCAGGGCAGCGGACTCTGGAAATCCTGCGGGTTGCAGGGCAGCGGACTCTGGAAATCCTGCGGGTTGCAGGGCAGCGGACTCTGGAAATCCTGCGGGTTGCAGGGCAGCGGACTCTGGAAATCCTGCGGGTTGCAGGGCAGCGGACTCTGGAAATCCTGCGGGTTGCAGGGCAGCGGACTCTGGAAATCCTGCGGGTTGCAGGGCAGCGGACTCTGGAAATCCTGCGGGTTGCAGGGCAGCGGACTCTGGAAATCCTGCGGGTTGCAGGGCAGCGGACTCTGGAAATCCTGCGGGTTGCAGGGCAGCGGACTCTGGAAATCCTGCGGGTTGCAGGGCAGCGGACTCTGGAAATCCTGCGGGTTGCAGGGCAGCGGACTCTGGAATCCTGCGGGTTGCAGGGCAGCGGACTCTGGAAATCCTGCGGGTTGCAGGGCAGCGGACATGGATACTGCGGCCTGGCATGGCTTGGTCAAGGAAGTTTGGTAAGGCTGGACCGTGAAGGCCTTCTGTGGGCGCACCTGGCAGGTTGCCACTCTGTGCAGGCAGGAACCACAGTAGAAACATAAGCCATGGGTTTTCCTCCATACCCTTTCCTCCAGGGTCAGGGGTCCTCTGGAATCTTTCACTGGAACAGGTTCCTTTGGGAAGGCGTCCCTGGGAGTTTTCCGCAGTATAGCACTCAGCCGCTCCAGGTGCTGTTCTGCAGCTTTATTAACCTTTTGCAGGTTCTCCAACAGACCAAGAATCACTGCTAGCTCACTTGTTACTGGCGGTCTCATTATGTCACGATGGGGGTCAGGGACCTGACCTGACAGAGAGGGGTGTGAGCCTAATGAGCAGTGAAAATAGACCATGAGCCTGAACTAGAAAAGTAAATATATATAATTTATTCTAGGAACCAAGAACTTAAATACAATAAACAGAGCCTTTAACCTCACGGCAAAAATATAAAGAAAACCAGGTATAAACAAAATAGGCAACTAAACATGGGAGGCAGAATTAAACATGATACAAGAAGGCAAGAAAAACAGTGCAAACCAGACATGAGCCTGTAAACAGAATGACCAGGAAAACAGGCTTTAACAGGATAAATCTAGACCAGGGAAAGACCAGACATGAGCGAGCTGGAAGACAGACAGACTGAACAGGATAAAATTAGACCAAGGTAAACCAGACAGGAGCTTGAAGACAGACTGAACTGAATAGAAGATTCAGGATGAATCTAGAGCAAGGCAAACCAGACATGAGCTGAATGACTGATCCAGGATGAATGAGACCGCACCCTACTAAGGGAGTGGTCTCCATTTATACAAAATGGTCCAGGGTGAACCAATGGAGTCCAGGTACTGATCAGGCTTGGACGTGAACCAAATGTCCAGAACTAAAAGCAATGTCCAGTATTGCCAGAGGGGGCGCCAGAGACCCAGAACGTCACAGTTTAGTCATGAAAGATATAGAAAAGATGTCCACCAAAATAGATAAAGACAATCTCACTAAAGAAGAACGTATGGCTTTAAAGAATCTGCAGAAAGATCCGAGTATCATTATAAAACCCGCCGATAAAGGCGGTGGAATAGTAATCTGGTCAGAGGAATCATATAAAGAGGAAGCACTCCTCATTTTAAACGATAATTCCACCTATGCCAAATTGAAAAAAGATCCAGTTAGTGATATAAGGCTTAAGTTGACATCCTTATTACAGGGAGGCCTCGACAAAAACATTTTGAACAAATCAGAATTCGATTATCTATCCATAGAATTCACAAAAGTACCACATTTCTACATCCTCCCCAAAGTGCACAATAATCCCCTCAAACCCCCAGGTAGACCCATAGTGGCGGGGATAGACTCCATCAGTAGTCGCCTATCTGAGTATGTTGACACACTCCTTCAACCATTAGTTTGCAAAATTCCATCATACTTAAAAGATACCATAAGCATGCTTCAAATGCTGAATGAGGTAATTTGGCAAAAGGGAGACCTTCTGGTAACCTGTGATGTTAACGCATTATACAGCAGCATACCACACGACCTAGGTATAACCAAATTAGAGGAAGAGATTTTAAAAACCGATTTGATCGATTTTGACCATATGCAATTCATTCTTGAAAGCGTAAGGTTTATATTGAATAACAACTATTTTAAGTTCGAAGAGGACTTCTATATACAGTGCAGGGGCATGGCCATGGGCACTAAATTTGCGCCCAGCTACGCCAACCTGTACATGGCAGCCTGGGAGAGCAGGTTTGTGTATGGGTCGCGTGGCTGGGCGCAAGGAAGTGTCCATTCATATAGACGTTATATCGACGACGTCTTCTTCATTTGGAGGGGAGGAGAGGTGTCATTGCGACCCTTCCTTGAGAGTCTGGAAAGCACGGAATGGGGTATCAAATTAGACAGCTGCTGGAGTGAGAAAGAAGTCAACTTCTTAGATCTGAACATATTCATAAAGGAAGACTGTGTAAAATCTAAAACTTTCTTTAAAGAAGTCGATAAAAATACATTCATCGACCGCACCAGCTGTCATTACCCTCCTTGGCTTAAAGGTGTCCCTAAAGGACAGTTTACGAGACTCAGGAGAAATTGTTCAGATACAGACACCTATAAAGAACAGGCTCTAGCCCTTAAACAGGATTTTCTAGACAAAGGGTATGACAATGCCGAGTTGGATAATATAAGTCTAGAATTATCACAGACAGACAGAAACTAAAGAGGTTAAAGAGGTCCTTTTTGTCTGTGACTACAATAATAAAGCAGACAAGATAAAGAGGATTTTGAAAAAACATTGGCCAGTGCTGAAAAACGATGCAGACCTTACAGAGGTCATAGGGCCCACTCCCAGGGTAGTCTTTAGGGGGACTGGTAACATCAAATCCAATCTAGTACGTAGCAAACCCAGAAAGAAAGGAGGTAACACCAATAATCATTTCGGGTTAAAAGAGGGTTTCTACCAATGTGGGATGTGTTTGGCCTGCAGGTCTACTTCCAATAAGAAAAATCATATTGGTTCATATTTCAATTGTAAACAAAATAAACAGGTTAAGATTAAAGGGATTCTTAATTGTTGTTCCAAAAATGTTATTTACATGTTAGAATGCCCCTGTGGTTTAGGCTACATAGGGCGCACTAAAAGAGCCCTCACCGTTAGGATAGCAGAACATGCCAGAAATATTAGAAACAGCTACGAAAAGCACTCGGTCTCTCTACATTGCAAAATACACCATAACAGTTCACCTATAGGTGTTAAATTTTGAGCATTAGAGCAATTAAAAAAAGTAGAGATTGAAGATAACCTACCGAAAAAGCTAGGGAAGGCAGAAATGAGATATATCTTTGAGCATGGCACTATGGCCCCTAACGGATTGAACGATGACTTTGAGGTCATACATTTTCTTTGAGATGATAGAGGCCTCTTTGATTCCACATTTGGGATTTGTAGGATTCTCACAATGAAATTTAGGCATATTGCACGATTAGGATTTATATTGTTCACAACACATTTGATATAAACACAGCATAGATACTATGTTACACCTTTATTATATACATCCATCTACAATTGGAATCATTTGACACGAGGAAGAAATGATACACTATAATTTAATACTTAATGGTCCACTGTAGATTCATGTATACATCTACATCTATATATAATAGACACACTAAAGTTTAGCATAAACATAGGATCTACATCCTGTATACTCTATTTGTTAGACACACCAAATTTTAGCATAGCACATAGGATTCACATCCTGTATATTATATTTGTTATTTCCCCCAACAAACAAGAATTACGCTAGATTGATCTAGATGGTCACATCAATATGGATATATATAAAAAATTTAGGGATTATACTATACACAAGTCGCATTACTTGTATTCAATAATATCCACGTAAGTCATACTGACCACAGAATTATTTTTGTATATTTAAACAACAAGTTCTAAATGTGGAACGTGAGAGGTCTCATAGGATTAAAGAGGGCTTGAGATGTAAAGATGGGAATGTCTATTGTTATATATGCGGCACCATTCGTTTACATACGAATGGTACCAGACAGAGCTTTTGGGGATGTGGTCATCTAGCCCCAGTAATATCTTAGCCGTAAGCCCGCCTTTTCGTCCATTGAAAGGTAAAAGAGGTGATTCGGGATACGATACGCCGATCGGAAGGGGAGAATTAACAACACGCATGCGCAAGATGGCGGATGCCCACCCTGGAACGCAAATGTTGTAAATACGCATGCGCAAGATGGCAGATCCGCGGAGGACATTCGCATCGCATCGATTTGAGGCGTGGATCGCACGCCTATTCAGCAAATTACACCTGGGGACAATTGAAACTGTAATCGAGAGAATATAAATTGTCATTCACATTGTTACCTGTAAACCGACTGAGGAAGCCACGCTATGTGGCGAAACGCGTCTGGGTATACTGGCTGAGCCAGATTTATCTTTTTTACTTCATCTTATTTGTTTTTATGTTAAAATAAATTTTGGTAATTTTCATCAATCCCTGGTGTGTTGCTGACTAAAGAGGTTTTTCATGGGCTTTACCTCAAACAAGTCCAAAGGCGTCTGATCCCAGAGCTTCAAAAAACAATAAATAAACTCCGGATACCGTGGTATTAATTCAAATGGATTTATTCCAGAACCAAGAATAACGACGTTTCGACCACAACTGGTCTTTGTCAAGCCTTGGCCCAAGGCTTGACAAAGACCAGTTGTGGTCGAAACGTCGTTATTCTTGGTTCTGGAATAAATCCATTTGAATTAATACCACGGTATCCAGAGTTTATTTATTGTTTTTTGACTTTCTTTGGGGCTGTATAGCAAGAGACCCCCTTCTCCGGTGACCCACCAAGGGAGATGGTGCCTAAGCCTTATTTTTTCCTGCTGATCCCAGAGCTTGGCTTTAAGCTCCGTCTGTCGAGGCATCCCTGCAATATACTCAGAGCAGCTGGAAGCGATCCGATCGCTTCCATTGCTCTGTAGAAGTGCGGGGCACCTTTCCGGTGAAACCGGATGTTGATTGCTCCCGGGGAGCGATCACAAGGGGCCCCGGCACTTATGTCCGCCATTGCACGGATACCTGGACTCCCAGGCAGCCTGCAATGGCGTTTGAACTGCTGGAAGCGATCCGATCGCTTCCAGTGCTCAAAAGACTGCAGGACGTACCATGTACGTCAGCAGGTCTAAAAGAGACCCGTGGACGTGATGTACATGGTACGTCCGTGGTCCTTAAGGGGTTAAAAAAAATCAATTTTTTTTGCCAAATATGCCTTAAAAAAATCCTAAAAAAAATAAATGAATAGGCTTTTTGCTGGGGAATAAAAGAATAAATGGTTTAATAAATATTGGATGAAAACAGGAATATTTTTTACATTGAAACCTATGGGATTCGCCTGATTAAACCTGCTGACTGAAATCCCCGAAAATCGGAGTATTTCACTGACGTTTCTCTGCTGTTCGGTGTTCTCTGAATAGATTAACCATTGCTTCTCTATGGGGATTTCACTGCTGCCGAAGATCACTTGTATTTTGCTGGCAATTCACAAATATTTGGCGAATTGCCAGGATTTGAATAGCCAAATGGCCCCGTAACTGCACCGTACTGTTTGGTGAAATTCCGGGGCCAGTTTGTCTCTCTCTGAATAACCCCTATAACCATTATCAAAAGAAAAGAAAGGGTCACCCTGTCCCAGGGTAAGACTGCAGAACACTACCAATCTTGGTACTACTGGTTGACCACATGCCTGCCCCGTATACGGAGAGACGTTTCCCGACCTTAGCGGGTCTATGCCCAAATTCTCTGAACCCCCCCCCCTTCCCACTCTGTCGAAACCCTCTCATAACCTGAGTAGCCCGACCACCCTTATGCAAATGATTGCTCATAGTATTTACCCCACTGCAGTTTCTCTCAAGCACTCGCCATGTTATGTTCACTGTTCTTTCTGTGTTTTATCTTGCCAAACCTTTATGCACTGTTACTATTTTCCCTGTATGATTTATTTATTTTGCAATAAAGCACAATATGTTTAAAAAAAAATTCTAATGACACATTGCTTTCTCACCCTTTTAAAGGCACCTATCGGTGTGACAGGTGTAAACCCTGCCCCTATGTACAAAAGAATTAACGCCATTTGTCAAATTTTGATGATTCAAAATCTTTTCCAGTTTCACAATTTTTTACCTGTAACTCCACTGGCGTTGTATATCAACTTATCTGTCACTGTGGCCTCAAATATACTGGCAAGACCATTCGCCCACTTAAGGTTCATATTCTCAAGCATCTTCGATCCATCAAATATAGTAAAGACCCTCCTATCACAAGATATTTTTTACTTGATCACGCTGGATCTAGCTATGGACTGAATCTTTTAGTAATTGAACAAATCAAATTGGGCCCTAGGAAGGGTTATTTGGATATTAAATGATGTTGTCATGAAGCATACTGGAACCACACACTTATCACTCTCTCACCCCATGGTCCTTATGAGGGATTCACATTCTCTCTGTTTATCTAAACTCTGTTCATCTATTACATTATTGGTCTGTATAGGCAATTAATTAATTTACTTATATATTTTGTACTATTGATCATGTATTTATAATTACTCATTGCACTATTAATTTTAATATTTGTTGTTCACTGACTTATTTTTGAGGCTAAATATATCATATATTAATCCTGTTTGGGTGGAATTCCCCTTTGGGCAATGACACTTTAACATCTGGCACTTATACTGTTGGTGTTGTTATATTTTATTTCATTGAGAGGATTTTTTGCAATCCGCCGTTATTTTTTGACCTTTATCTGACAATTTGTCTGTTTAGGTAACGCACCAATTACGTCAGCTAGTGTGACCTGTTTGTGACTGGCTGATCTCTCCCCGGCGGCCCGGGCTGGCACACATGCACAGTTTACATTGCGCACCACTAACGTCACTCTTGCGCAACTTGCAGTCAAGTGATCGTCTTCATTCTAAGTTTCCTGTAACATGCCTGACTATATCACCACCGCTATGGAGGTAATACATTTGTAGCGCTGGTTTAAAACACTGTTGCTGTAGTACTTATTTTTGGCCACCAGAGGGAGACAAGCGCAATGTAAGAGACACTGGACAATGGCACTACGTTTTCCAGCATGCTTTGCGTCGGGAACAGGAAGTGGGTGGGGAGAAGAGACTTACATCCGCAGCCTCGTGCAGAGGAAACCCAGAGCGCGCCGAGGAGTGAAGAGAGCAAGACGCACGTGAGACAGACAACGATCGTGACCAGGCCGGAGCGCAGGTGCAGCCTTGGGGAGCTAGATATCGGTTCACACTACTTGCCAGAGACCTAGTAATCCACCGCTGCAAAGTATACAAAGATACAGAGTTGCTGAAGGACCCCCACTGAGGAGACTGCGATGATCTAGTGGGAGTACAGGCGGTGAGCGGAGCATCTTGTGACAGAAACGGACAAGCAAGACAAGCGGATCCGGTGGCACAGAGTCCCAGTCGGGTCGAGCGGAGGGCAGAGCACAGAGTATCTGGCGGATGGGTGAGAGGCCTTCCCGGCCACAGTAAAATAATAAAGTACGCTGCAAGTTTGTCTAAACCTACAGGGCCCCAGCGTGACTAGTCGAAGACATAATTAAATCATTCACTGGCCAGTTGAATCTTGTACCCGGGTACCAACACACGCATACACGTACACCTTTTTGGGACACAACCTTTACGGGACTCACATTCCAACAACGAAGGGGTTAATATTCATTATTCTTTTCCGCTGCGCGTTTCTCGCATTACGAACTTCTGTAAATATATATGTATACTGTGCTGCTTTATATATGCCAGTTTATTTGAGATCAGTAAACTATATAACGTATAAAATCCACAACAGTGCTGGTGTATATTTATTCCCTAGTGCGGGGAGACTGACCCGAGGTTTAAATTCAGCGGCTCCTCCGGGAGTGAGCGCTACACATTATTAGCTTTCCTCTATTTGATCTTCATTTACAGCATCACCTCGGTGCAATATATTATCTTAAGCCCATCTTCTGTGAAGAACTTATTGCCCTTTTAAGATATGTTTTTTTTTCTTCATATTGGACTTTGAATCCAGTTTGCGTCTCTGATCTTTACACCAGATAAGGAAGTAAAGTGACATGGAAAAGGTCAGAGTCTGGCCTTTCCAATGATATCAAACATGAACGTGTAATGTGTAACAGGAAACAAAACTGAAAAAAAAAAGCAAAATTTACTATTTTCTCTGTTCTAAGGCAGAGGCATTATATACTTTTACATATATAAAGTAAAAAATGCCACTGCACTAACTCACCTTCTCATTTTTCAGACTGGAAGTGTGAAGGTAATGTGCCATGTGTCAGAGTCTGGCCTTTCTAATGATATCAAACACGACCATGTAAAATGTTATCCTCCCCTTTTTTGTTCCAAAGCAAAGAAAGTTTTGATATCCTATTGTAAAATTGCTGAAAATAAAGCAGCATCACACAATGAAGTGATAAAAAAAAGTTACGTCTTGAATAAGACCCATGGCCAGAGCTGTATTTTGATGCCCAGAATTATGGTTGTTCCAGGCTGAATTGGAGCATCTTTTTCCATAGTTAAGATTAAAAATTAGGGTTAGGTAGGTTATTGTTTATGCTTGTTTAAGGCCTGGTTCACACCTGAGCGTAGCATTTTTGTGGAGCGTACGCACGATTTTGACAGGTGTTTTTTCACGCGTACGAAAACATGTAAACGTGCAAACGCCCATCTCAGTGCGTTCCTAGGCCCAGAACCAGTGTCCTGTCCCCACTCCACGTAACCCCGGGGTCTATGTGCAGCTTAACAGGCAGGTAAACCTCTCCTACGAGTCAATGAACGGGACCAGTTTGCAGTCTGAAGGTTTTATTAACTCGTTGTAGGAATGTGGTAAAACTATAGGAAAACAGAAATATACGATATAAAGATACAGAATATATACGTGTTTTACATAGATAATAATACAAAACAGGATGTGTCCATATAAAACGTGGGGGTTTTATAACTAGGCCGGACTAAAACTACATGAAAAGCAGCTGGCTGCAATGTAAGGGTTTACAAATTTACAACACATAAGGTGCTTCTAAAGCTGAGGGAAACTGTAAGGTGACTGGGAGGAATTTAGACCATAACCTTACCGACGATGCTTTCAATAGGGGGAGAGATTGTAATGAGGTGTTCCTTCCAGCTCCTGTGGTGAAGGAAATGGTGGCCTCTCTCCACAATCCCCTGTAATAGTGAGGGAAGCACATGACTTAGCCTATAGGAATTCTGGGAAGGCTGAATACCAGGGTGCTGTAAAAATAAACGGCCACTAGATGGCGTCTCTACACATTACATTTCTGCTCTGAAGGCAGCACACTCCCCGCCTGGTGTCAGTAGACACCACCATCGGAGTCTTCTGATCGTGATAGTGTTGTACGAGCAAAGAAGGGATGTGATGACAACCAGGGATCAATACAGGATGCTTCTCTGAAAAGTCTATGCTAGCTTCCTTAAGACGACCTCCTACTTTTAGCAAGCTGTCTTCATCGATGAATGGATCGAGTTTCTTGAAACCACTGTCTTTAGGAAGAGATCTCTGATTAGTGATACAGTCAATTTCGTTAGTGTAGATTTCTTGTTGCACTGTACGGATAATTATATTTCTTGCCTGTTCCAATTCAGTTGCTTTGTAGGCGCTGTTACAGTGGTGCCAACCTTTACAGTCCCTTAATTCTGCGGGCGTAGTATTCCTGGAAGAACGAACTACATGAATTAAGCAAGCGATGCCCCTAACAAGTGACCTCCAGGTAGAGAACTTGTTGAATCTGAGAGATCCGAGCGGGTTGCTTGAAGTCACTGTGTGTAGTGTAGACACCTGAGGGCGGACTTCTTCATCCGTATCTATATCTACCAGTTGAAATGTGTGACAGTCAGAAGTGATATTCTGAGAATTATGTAAGAATGCAGGACCTGTAAGCCATGTTGAGTCTTTTAGATTGTTAGCGGCAACAGATCTGGTTGCATGGTCTGCAGGGTTGTGGTCGGTAGGTACGAAATGCCATTGTTTTGGGCAAGTGGATCTTCTGATTCTATGTACCCTGTTGCTGACGTAAACATAGAAACGTCTGGATTCGTTGCTGATGTAACCCAAGACTACATTGCTGTCTGTGTAGAACTCAATGTCTTTAATCTCTATGTTCAATTCTGTGGTGATCAGTTCAGCTAGTTCCACTGCCAGTACGGCAGCGCAGAGTTCCAATCTAGGTATTGTATGTTCTGGGAGTGGTGCAAGTTTCGCTTTTCCCATGATGAATCCTATATGACATTGTTCTTCGATGTCTACAGTCTTTAGATAAGCTACTGCAGCAATTGCTTTGACAGATGCGTCTGAGAAAACACAGAGGTTTTGTGTTCGAACTTCTGAAGAGGGCACGGGGGCATATGGACGTGCAATGTGAACTCTGGCCAAAGCTGTTAGAGAGTTTTTCCACTCCATCCACAAACCCTTTTTCTCAGTGGGGAGCGGGTCATCCCAGTCTTTTGTCTGCCAGGTAAGATCTCTGAGTATTGCTTTACCTTGAATGGTGACAGGAGCTGCAAAACCTAGGGGATCGTAAAGGCTGTTTATAACGGACAGGGTACCCCTGCGGGTATATGGTTTTTCTTCTGGACTGACTTGAAAGGTAAAGGTGTCACTATTAGAAAAAAAACATAGAAAAAAAATGTCGGCAGATAAGAACCTTTCGGCCCATCTAGTCTGCCCAATTACATGGATACTTTACCTGGATTTATCTTTTGTTTAGGATAGCCAGGTAAAGTATCCATGTAATTGGGCAGACTAGATGGGCCGAAAGGTTCTTATCTGCCGACATTTTTTTGGTCCCAAAGCAGACCAAGGCTCCGTTGAGTAGGGAGGACGTCAGTACCTAGGTCTAAATCTTTCAGATCATTAGAATGGTCTTGGGAAGGGAAGGCTTTAATTACCCCTTTGCTGCTAGAAGCAATTTTGTGAAGTCTCAAGTTTGAGTGGGAGAGCATACTTTGAGTTCTTTTTAGGAGACTGATAGCAGCCTCATCTGTGGGCAGTGATTTTAAACAGTCGTCTACATAGAAGTCCTTATCTACAAAGTGTCTAACGTCTGCCCCATATTTCGCTTCTCCTTCCTTAGCGGACTGTCTGAGTCCATAAATAGCAACTGCAGGAGAGGGGCTGTTAACAAAGATGTGTACCCGCATACGGTACTCTATGATATCTTTGGAGGGTTCGTTATCTTTAAACCAAAAGAATCTCAGGAAATTTCTGTGTTCTTCTTTAACAAAGAAGCAGTGAAACATCTGTTGAATGTCGGCCATAAATGCAACTGAATCTTTACGAAAACGGAGGAGTACTCCTATGAGTCTGTTATTAAGGTCAGGACCTGACAGTAAGACATTGTTTAAGGAGACACCCTCATGTTTGGCACTAGAGTCAAACACTGCTCTAATCTGGCCTGGTTTCTTTGGATGGTATACTCCAAATATGGGTAGGTACCAGCACTCTTCACCGTCAGTTAAGGTAGGTGCTACTTCTGCGTGACCGTTCTCAAGTATTTTCTCCATGAAGCTGAAAAAGTGGTTTTTCATTTCTGGCTTTCTTTGAAAACTGCGCCTAAGAGACACAAAGCGTTTATAGACTTGTTCTCTGTTGTTAGGCAAACGTTGTCTTTGGGGTTTAAAGGGTAGAGGTGCGACCCAACTGTTAGAGTCATCCTTAACTATTCCCTGTTCCATGATCTCTAAGAACAACCTATCTTCAAAGGACGTAGCTACCTGGTAATCTGTTTTAGTGATGAGAAATACTGAGGACCCTAGGTGACCTTGGTCACTGTCACAGTAAGGGTCTACGGTAGGTTTGGGAAGATAGGTGTTATGTGGTAGCTCTTTTACAAGGAATCGATTTTGGCATGGTTGAAAAAGGGAGGGGCGCCCGTTCTCTAGAGTCTTGGTTAACATGTTGCTGACTGAGGTGGGTTTGTGTACGCTTACCAAACAAACATCTCCTATAACAACCCATCCTAAATCAAGTCTTTGGGCGTAGGGAGCATTGTGAGGGCCATTAATCTGATCTCTAACTTTGTGAACTCGTAAGATATCTCTCCCAAGGAGTAGGACTATCTGAGCTTGGGGGTCTAGTACTGGTATAAGGTGAGCTATGAGTTTTAGATGAGAGTGGTGTACTGCAGCATCAGGGGTGGGAATCTCAGCTCTATTATCTGGAATCTGGTTACATTCGATTACAGTAGGTAGCAGAAGGCGTGTCTGGCCATCTATAGACTCAACTTGGAAACCTGTAGCTCTTCTCCCCGCCGTCTCGACTGTACCTGCACAGGTCTTTAAGGAGTAAGGAGAGATAGGGCCTTTAATGTTGAAGATGTCAAAGAAGGTGGATCTCGCTAGAGATTTGTTACTTTGGTCATCTAGGATTGCGTAGGCACATACAGCTTTATCCTTGCAACCTGTTGGGTACACTTTGACTAGACAGATTTTTGAACAAGACCTACCGCCTATGATTCCTTTGCAGACTTCAGTACATTGTGCGGTAACTGCTGGTGTACCTATTTCGGTGTTTATTCCTTCTTCACTATGATCTTGGGTATTGTCGGCTTGAGTTAAAATACATGGAGGTGGCCCAGGGTGTAGGGCTGCGTTATGACTTGTACTGTCACATTCTGTGCATTTTACACTGACCTTACAGTCTCTAGCAAAGTGAGACGTTGAGGAGCAACACTTGTAGCAGATATTGTTCTCCCTGAGGAAAGTCTTGCGGTCCTCTATGGGTTTCTCTCTGAAGCCTCTGCATTTCAGAAGAGGATGTGGCTTCCTGTGTAGGGGACACTGCCGGCTAGGGTCTTTATCTTCCAAGTAGGGAGAGGTTGATGGCCTGTAGAAGGAATCTGTAGAGGAAACATTAGTTTTATGGACTATCACTGGTGTTTTATGGTATCTTAGACCGGAAGGAGCAGCATGAGACTGTATAAAATCAAAGCTGGGATCATTCCTAATTCTTGCTTGTTGATTTACAAAGTCCACAAACACATCAAAGGGAGGAAATGATACCTTGTACATTTGTTTGTAATTGGAACCATGTGCGACCCAACGCTCCTGGAGGTTGTAGGGGAGCTTTTGGACTATAGGATTGACACCTCTTGCTGTGTCAAGGAAGGTAAGTCCAGGCAAATCTCCTTCTGCTTTGGCTACCTGCAGTTCCATGAGCAGGTCACTTAGTTCTCTAAGTTTCTGATAACCTTTACCAGATATTCTAGGGAAGTTATCAATTCTTTTAAACAGGGCGTTTTTATTGCCTCTATTGAGCCATAGCACTCTTCAAGTCTTTCCCAGATCCTTCTAAGGCCTGTCTCTGGGTAGTTTATATTTATCGCTCTTATACGTTTAGCATGTTCTGCGGACTCATTTCCGAGCCAATTAACTAGGAGATCTAACTTTTCGCTGTATGACAGGTCTAAGTCTCTGATTACGTTCTGAAAGGTAGACCGCCAGGCTCTGTAGCTTTCTGGGTGATCATTGAACTTTACAAGTCCTTTGGTGATTAGCTCACGCCGTGAGAGGAACTTTGCAAAGTCCATAGTAGCTTGGCTATTACTAGAATAGGGCTGCAGTGCATTGTTAGGAGGGTGGGGTGTGTAGCAATACCTTTGAGGAGTCTCTGATTTAGGCCGGTTAACATCATACTGTTTCGGTGTGAAAGACGTCTCTGTGTGCTGGAATGGATGCTGATTTCCTCGTTGCGTAGAGAAGTCGCCACGGGCAGTGTCGCTCTGCTCTGCGTTCTCCTGTCTGAAGCGCTGAACTTCAGGGTCGGCTGTTTGTTGCTTTATTTGCTGCATTTGGCTTGTCGCTCTGATGACATCTATTGATTCTTGTGCAGGCTGAAGATTGCTGCTTGATTTGGAGTGTTGATAGACGTACGCTGCTGTACGTTGTAGCGTGTCCTGGTGATCCTCTCCTGGACCGAGCACGGTGTTGCATCCGCTGTGCTTGCTGGTGGGGTGCGTAGCTGCTTCTAGAGCCTCTGCTTCGGCTATGGCTGCTGCCGCTTCCTTCTCTACTGCCAGCTTCTCTAGGTTGATTTCCAAAAGGGCTCTCTCTTTGTTGAAGGCAGCTTCCGAAAGAGCTCTCTCTTTGTTGAAAGCAGCTTCCGAAAGAGCTCTCTCTTTGTTCAAAGCGGCTTCTGAAAGAGCTGTCTCTTTTTTTAGCTGCATCTCCTGCTCTGCAAAGGCGGCACGTGCCTGCATCTCCTGCTCTGCAAAGGCGGCACGTGCTTTTGCGGCTTCGGCCTGTCGGATATAATCTCTGCACGTGAATACAACACGTTTCTATATATTGGATTTATCAGCCAAGCCTCCAATATGTCTATATTGGACTTACTAGACCTACCTCGGCAGTTGCCTCCAATTTATCAGGGATTATTATTTCATAAGAAATTTATACGAGACACAAATATCAATCGTTTATATTTCCTAGAAATTATCCTGAATTCTTTTAATTGTCTGTGTTTTGCTTTAAAAAATACAATGATCAATAATCGGATAAAAACATATATATATTTATTACGTATACAAAAAAGTTTCAAATCTCATATCATAAACAACAATTTATAAACCACAATCCATCAGCATATAAAAACTAGCTTCACAATATATGTATCTCCGGTTAGTAACTGCATATATGATTAATATCATTTACCTTATCAGTTAGTAACTAATACACAAATGGTTAATAAACATTTCTGCTTAATACAACATGCATTTCCCAGCAAACAATGTTTAACCAGCCAGCTCTTATAGATATATATATATATATATATATATATATCTATGCTACATGAATCAACAAAAGATGAGCTAATTTAATGATAAGTAATAAAAACTTATTTAGTGAATCCTCCCCTAATCTCGAGAATTAAACTTCTAATCTTTTGCTTTTTATTTTGTAGTTATATAATTCCTTGCTTATTAATTTTAATCACAGTAATTTCCAAATTCAATATATATATATATTGGTATCAATCTTACAACATTTCTTTAGGAATAAATCCTTATATCCACTTCTTCATATTTCCATCTGCAGATTAGAAATACTTAGAATTTGGATTTAACCGTATCCGAGAAGTCTCAGTCTACGTTGCAAGAATCTCTACAAATATATTTTTACATTAATTCCTTATTTCATACATTACCTGTCCAATTTGGATGTTGATAAGTCTGCCTTGGAATTCCTGACATAGTAATTTTTGGAATGTGTGAAAATTATCGATATCAGATAATCAATGCATGTGAGTTAGAGAGTTGGTGAGAGTCAGAAATTTAGTGAGAATCTTGATTGCCTCATGTCTTGGGACCTGCCTGCATCGTGGTGTGAGTCTGAGTGTTGGAATCTTGGACTCTCAGAGGGTCATGTGTAATGCATTGCAGTGTGAGTCTGACTGCTGGAATCTCCGACTTCAGAGTGTCATGTGTACTGGACGTCTGAATGCATTGCGATGTGAATGGACGTCTGAATGCATTGCGATGTGAGTCTGCTGAAATCTCCGACTTCTCAGAGTGTCATGTGTACTGGACGTCTGAATGCATTGCGATGTGAGTCTGTCTGCTGAAATCTCCGACTGACTTGTAACCAACATTGTCGCTTATTATAGCCAATTTGACGTCACGCAATATTTTTAATATTATGAATTATAATATTTACTATCCTCTAGAGGGCAGTATTGCACTTCTTAAATTAATTCCACCATTTCTTTTTAATTCTTATCTCGGGTCAAAAAGGTCAGACTACACAAAACAAAGACCTTCTCCCAATGTATAGACACTGTGTCTCCATCTGTCATACTTGATTTATATTCCTACTCCCTTTTGGTTGCTTACTATCAGCTAAATTCTCTTCTGGTTAACTCACAAATTCTATTCTTTAGTAAATTTTATTATTTACCAATTATATACTATATTTTGGAGTATATTTCCTACTGTAAATATAATAAAATATACTTTGATTATAAACATATATTTTGTGAATATATATCTATTTTAGAGAATATTAACTCTTATTCCTATACCCAAAAGACAAAATCTCTTTTGTTTTAAAACTTAAGACAGACCAATAAATTTAATTATGACACATCTTAGCACTTAAACCTTAGCCTTATCACACACAACATTCTAGGTTCCATTCATGTCTGGCACTTCTTAAAAAAAATATAAAAGACTTCACCCAGGAATGAACTCTGTAAAAAAAAATCTCGTTCATTTCTAAACTTAGAGAAATTAGAAAGAAAAACTGTCTTTCAAAACAAAATGGCTACAGGCATCCATTTTAAAATTCCTTTTCTGTGTAATATACCTGACAGGCCTTAGCGCGAGCAATGGCGGCTGCTTCGCTAACAGACGATTTGATAGAGTAGCCCGATCGGGACCTTGTCTTGTATGAAGATGCCTGACTTTGTGACATGGTTTGACTGTTTAAAGGTTGCAGGTTGTCGTATGCAGGTAACCGCGTTGACAGTAGTTGGCCTCTGTACAGTCCGATCTCTCATCCGCTTCCTATCTGCACGTCGGTTATTTTTCGTGTGTCTTGTATGCTCGTCGTTTTACTGTCCTGTCCCCACTCCACGTACCCCCGGGGTCTATGTGCAGCTTAACAGGCAGGTAAACCTCTCCTACGAGTCAATGAACGGGACCGGTTTGCAGTCTGAAGGTTTTATTAACTCATTGTAGGAATGTGGTAAAACTATAGGAAAACAGAAATATACGATATAAAGATACAGAATATATACGTGTTTTACATAGATAATAATACAAAACAGGATGTGTCCATATAAAACGTGGAGGTTTTATAACTAGGCCGGACTAAAACTACATGAAAAGCAGCTGGCTGCATTGTAAGGGTTTACAAATTTACAACACATAAGGTGCTTCTAAAGCTGAGGGAAACTGTAAGGTGACTGGGAGGAATTTAGACCATAACCTTACCGACGATGCTTTCAATAGGGGGAGAGATTGTAATGAGGTGTTCCTTCCAGCTCCTGTGGTGAAGGAAATGGTGGCCTCTCTCCCACAATCCCCTGTAATAGTGAGGGAAGCACATGACTTAGCCTATAGGAATTCTGGGAAGGCTGAATACCAGGGTGCTGTAAAAATAAACGGCCACTAGATGGCATCTCTACACATTACATTTCTGCTCTGAAGGCAGCACAACCAGGCCCATAGGAAATCATGGGATTTCCGTGTTTGAGCATTTTACAGCACGTAGGAACGTGCTGTAAAAGGTCCAGGTGTGAACCAGGCCTTAAGGTTAACCCGAGCCATAACATTCTGTTTCCGTTTCGTTTCATTTTGAAACAACAGATTCTGCCCCTTCGTTTGATGTAAGTGCAGTGAGAAATTGTCTTTCAGTTTTTAAAATGTTAATAATTTTTTGGTTTCCCCCAAAACAAAAATTAAAAAGGTATTTTCAGCATTTTTTTGTGGAGGAGACGCTCCCGAATTTTGTGACTACAGGCTCCTGAGGCCCTGCAGGAGATGATATCTGTAACGTCTCCTGTAGTTATCTTATCGACAACTATGGAATAGGGCCCATGAACTGGTATGCCTGGAACATCAAAATATGAAGTAATAAGTGTATGAACCCTAAGGTACCAATTTGGTGGCTTAGGATAGATAAATATTAGGTGCAAATGCTGAACAGGCAGCTTGGCCGTTTCTCCTTTCATTTGCATACACATACAGACTTTCTTATACCTATATAATTATGTAATGCTATTGTAGATTCTTATTTCATTTAACATTAATTCACAGTTTCACTACAAGGTGACAGAACTATAATGTAACTCACATGTTCAAAAAATTGGTTGAGGGGAATTAGTATATGGACCAGATGAAGATCTGTTATTGGCCCAGAACTTTGAGTAATGTGACACTACTATTCATGTTTTGATTCTCAGTTGCTCTTCATTTGAACAAGTGCCAAGTTAAACACAGTTTTTACAATTTGGGAATTACTTAGAATTGCCATTGATACAGCTAATTGAAAATTATCACTATTAATTGGTAAGATACAAGGATTCAGGTTAAATCTGTTGTCTAATATGGGTTTTGATGTGTGCAATTTATGCACTGTTGAGAAATTCCATAAATATATTCAGATTTGAATCTGAACTTTTCATCATTAAATTTAAAATGCATTTAACAGGAAGATCAAAATGCTTCTTTACTGACAAGAAGAAAATAATCTTAATAATATATAACAAAATTAACTACGAATATGTTTTAAATTAGATGTTGTTTGAGAATTATTTGAAGATGTCAGCAATGTCATTAAAGAAACCACATTTGGGTGTGTTTTTCTTAAAAAAGATACTATAGGTTTAAAAGGGGCCAAGCCCCCTTATAAATAGATTGAATAGAAGCCCCCTTAATAGAGTGGTTAAATATTAACCCCTCCTGACCCCCTGTGTACTGTTTCAATGTGAGTTTTATGTTTTCCGGTTCTCAATCCCAGAAGCTCGGGTTAGTTCAGGCTGATCTGAGCTTTTGAAAAGAGTGCTGAATCTGCCATCCAATAGCAGTCTGAGATGGTGAGGGAGCTCAGGGCAGTGTTTGCTCAAGTTACATTAAATGTATTGTAATAAAGATTTTTTTGTTTTAATTTGAAAACCTTAGACCGTCTCTCCCTAATTTGATATGGGAACTTGATATCTACAACTTTCTTGCTATCCAGAAGCTTAACAAATCTAAAGTATCAGTCTAGCTGCAAGTTACCCAGGACACATGTTATTTCTTCATATGGAGGAACAGCACAGGGAAGGATCTGTCCTGCAACTGGTAGACCATTACCTTATAAGCCAGCTCATTTGAGATAACTGATCTGCAGCAGAAACCTCTTTCCTGAGGGCCATCTAGCCTCATGCTGGTGGCTACTAGGGATGAGCCGAACACCCCCTAGTTTGGTTCGGGCCCGAACCCGAACTTCCCATATGTTCGGGTCCGAACCCGAACTCGAACTCAATGCAAGTCAATGGGGCTGAAAATTCGGTTTTTAGAGTGCCCTCCAAGAGGGCATATATGCAAGATATTTGCCATAAAAGGTGTATGGGGGTCCGGGTAGTTTCCTGGGGGACAGGAAACAAGGTCAAAAAGTTTAAAAAAAAAGTTTATAAAGGGACAGTGAGTTTTCCATGAAATAAGGGTTAAAAATAAAAACCAAAAATTCCTTCAAATATCGTGCCTAGGAGGTCCCCATAACCTGCCCGTGAAGTGGCGGATTTCTAGGATGTATAGAAACACTTAAAAACAAAATAATGACGTTTCAAATGATGGTAAATGCTTTTCCTTTAATCTATCCATAAACAACTGCTTGGGGCGGCAGTCTGTATGAAAAGAGGAGACATTTTCGTACACGCAGAAAAAGTTTCCTGATTTTTTGGGCTAAATTATTGTGAAACTTATGCAGGCTTTGGATGAAAGTAACAATAGGTGCTTCAAAATTGGTCCTTTAGCGTCCCCAACAGTGCCGTCACACCGTAACCCCTCTGAGGATATGAATCTGATACAGGCGTCAGTGGCAGTGCACCCAAATATTGTGCTTTTGGTGCCAGGCCTGCAAGTACTATCATACAGTAACCCCTCTGTGGTATTGTGGAAGAATGCAGGGGTGAACCTTGCAGTCCTATATTAAAAAGATATGCATCTGGTTAAGGCGTCAGTGCACCCAGATATTCTGCCTTTGGTGCAAGACTGCCAGGCCAGCAAGTATCATCATACAGTAACCCCTCTGTAGTATTGTGGAAGAATGCAGGGGTGGACCATGTGGTCCTATATTGAAAAGTTTTTTATCTGGTAATGGGCGTCAGTGCACCCAGATATTGTGCCTTTAATGCCAGGCCAGCAAGTATTATCATACAGTAACCCCTCTGTAGTATTGTGGAAGAATGCAGGGGTGGACCATGTGGTCCTATATTGAAAAGATATGATTCTGGTCAAGGCGTCAGTGCACCCAGATATTCTGCCTTTGGTGCCAGGCCAGCATAATCATCATACAGTAACCCCTCTGTAGTATTGTGGAGAATGCAGGGGTGGACCATGTGGTCAAGGCGTCAGTGCACCCAGATATTGTGCTTTTGGTGCCATGCCTGCAAGTGCCATCATAATACAGTAACCCCTCTGTGGTATTGTGGAAGAGTGCAGGGGTGGACCATGTGTTCCTATATTGAAGATATGATTCTGGTCAGGCGTCAGTGCACCCAGATATTCTGCCTTTGGTGCCAGGCCAGCAAGTATCATCATACAGTAACCCCTCTGTGGTATTGTGGAAGAATGCAGGGGCGGACCATGTGGTCCTATATTGAAAAGTTTTTTATCTGGTAATGGGCGTCAGTGCACCCAGATATTGTGCCTTTAATGCCAGGCCAGCAAGTATCATCATACAGTAACCCCTCTGTGGTATTGTGTAAGAATGCAGGGGTGGACCATGTGGTCCTATATTGAAAAGATATGATTCTGGTCAAGGCGTCAGTGCACCCAGATATTGTGCTTTTGGTGCCAGGCCTGCAAGTGCCATCATAATACAGTAACCCCTCTGTGGTATTGTGGAAGAGTGCAGGGGTGGACCATGTGGTCCTAGATTGAAAAGATATGATTCTGGTCAAGGCGTCAGTGCACCTAGATATTCTGCCTTTGGTGCCAGGCCAGCAAGTATCATCATACAGTAACCCCTCTGTAGTATTGTGGAAGAATGCAGGGGTGGACCATGTGGTCCTATATTAAAAAGATATGATTCTGGTCAAGGCGTCAGTGCACCCAGATATTGTGCCTTTCATGGCAGCTAGTGCCTTCACACCGTAACCCTTTTGTGGTATTGTGGAAGAGTGCAGGGTTGGACCCTGCGGTTCAAAAAATTAATGATATAAATCTGGCACAGGCGTCAGTGCAGCCAAATATTGCGCCTTTCATGGCAGCAAGTGCATTCACACCGTAACCCTTTTGTGGTATTGTGGAAGAGTTCAGTGCTGGAGGTTTTGTGCATGCAGAAGACATCCCCGATCTATTCCGTTACATCAGCATCAGGGGATTGATAACTGCTGATCCAGGACTGATTCATTTTTATAAATGTCAGCCGGTCTACAAAGTCGGTGGACAGACGCACTCTTTTGTCTGTGACTGAACGTCCTTTTGGAAAGCACACTGGATGAAGGGCAACCTAGTAGCTGCATAGCATATTGGCTAAGTTCTGGCCAGTGATCCAGTCTCAACACCCAGTAAGCCAGTGGATCATCTGCTGGAAAGGTATCCAGGTCTGCCCTTGCCCCTAGGTAGTCCTGCACCATATGGTGAAGACGCTGGCAATGGGTGCCTACATTTGACGTCCCTGGGCGTCGTGGACTAAAAAAATTTAAAAATGCATTAGTCAAGCGGCCCTGGCCTTCACCACTATTCCTGATCATCCGCAGCCTCAGAAGCACTTGTGTCAGCACTTGGTAATCTACCAGTGCCTGGAAAGGTGTTACACAAGTGTCGCTTTAGAGCGTCCTCAAGTTTTTTCATCCTGTGCTCCCTCTGTGCGGCAGGATGAGCTCTGCAACTTTACCCTTGTATCGTGGATCAAGAAGGGTTGCCAACCAGTAATGATCCCTCTCCTTGATAGCATGAATCCTGGGGTCCTTTAGCAGGCTTTGCATCATTAGGGAGCCCATGCAGCGTAGGTTGGAGGTGGCATTAGCTTCGCGAGTCTTCCTGGTCAATGAGGATGACCGTATCGTGCACTTCCTCCTCCCAGCCACGCACTAGCCCTTGTGTTTCTGGGCACACGAAACCCTCCCTTGAGGAATCCCCACCTTCAATGCCCACTACTTAAATATTCTGCCTCCTCCTCATCCTCTTCCTGTCTGATCCGAGTAGGACCCGCTGGAATGCTGTCTGCGGAAAGACTGGGGCCTTGAGAGCTAGGGAAGGCCTCCTCTTCCTCCCTGCTCTGCCTCTAGAGCCACATCTATAATTCCCCGCAGAGTGTGCTCCAGCAGGAACACTAAAGGAATTGTGTCACTGATGCATGCACTGTCCCTGCTCACCATCCTCGTTGCCTCCTCAAATGGTGACAGTACAGTGCATGCATCCTTGATCATCAGCCACTGCGGGGGGGGAAAACCAAGTTGACCTGAACCTGTCCTTGTGCCATACTCACACAGGTACTCGTTGATGGCCCTCTGCTGCTTGTGCAGACGCTGCAGCATTGCTAATGTCGAGTTCCACCTGGTGGGCATGTCACAGATCAGACGGTTTGTGGGAAGGTGGAATTCTCTTTGAATTTCTGCCAGGCGACGCTTGCTGGGAATGACCGTCTGAAGTGGCTGCAGACTTTTCTGGCCTGGATGAGAAGCTCTGGCAGCCCTGGGTACTTGGTTAGGAAACGCTGTACCACCAGATTTAGGACGTGTGCTAGGCATGGTACATGCGTCAATTTACCCTTGCGTAGGGCGGAGAGAAGGTTGCTGCCATTATCGCAGACGATCATTCCCAGCTCAAGCTGGCGTGGTGTTAACCATCTCTGCACCTGCCCCTGCAGAGCTGACAAAATTTCTGTCCCGGTGTGGCTCCTGTCCCCTAAACAAACCAGCTCAAGCACAGTATGGCATCTTTTTTCTTGAGCCATTGCGTAGTAGGGATGTGCGTTTCGGGTTTCGGAATTTCAGAATTTTCACGAAATTTCCCGATTCATGCATTCGGATTCGGCCGATTTTCCGAAAATTTTAAGATCCGAAAACGGCAGATCCGAACGAATTTTCGTGCCAAAACGAAAACGTTTCGGAATTTTCGAATGGACCAGAAATGTGTAAATTCGAAATTCATTTTCATTCCATTCGTGATTTCGGCTCCATTCCTGATTTCGGTTCCATTTCAGTAATTTCGGACATCGTATTTATATCGCTGATTCTGTAATAAAATTTTGTATCATTCACATCTCAATGTATCCTTCCTGGAAAATCTGAGAAATCTCAACGTATCCTTCTTGTAAAACATGAGAAATCTCAATGTGTCCTTCTTGTAAAACATGAGAAATCTCAATGGCAGAATTATCGTATCGGCAGAATTATCGTATCGTATAATTATCATATCGTATCGTATAATTATCGTATCCGAAAAACCATTAGTTTACATCAAAACAAATAGACACTTTGAAACGAGGAGAACAGACGTTCCAAAAAACACGAAAATTTCCGAAATCAAGAAAAAAAAGTCTACACGAAAAACGAAATGAAACGAACCGAAACGAAACGAAAATCGTCCGAAACGAGTCGAAGTGAAAACTTTCAAAATCCGAACGAACCGAACTGAATCGAAACGAAAAAAAAATCGGTGCACAAGCCTATTGCGTAGACCCTGTCAGGCGTCGGTTTAACTGCCACTTTGCCAGAGACAGAGAAGGAGGAGGAGGAGGAAGAGGGAGAGGTGGTGGTGGTGGAGCAGACAGACCTCATACAAGCAGCTTTCTGGAGGCGTGGTGGATGAACAAGCTCCAGCACAGAGCCCCGTCTTGGATCCCTCCCAGCTGCAATCAGAGTTACCCAGTGTGCCGTGAAGGAAATGTAACGACCCTGTCCATGCTTGCTGGACCACGTGTCTAAAGTGACATGCACCTTGCTGCTGACTGCCTTTCCCAATGACTGGATAACATTGTCTTCCACGTGCTGGCATAGTGCTGGAATGGCCTTGCGTGAAAAGTAATGGCGTTTTGGAACCTGCACTGTGGTACAGCACATTCAGCAAATTCACGGAAGGGAGCAGAGTCCACCAGCTGGAAAGGCAGCAGGTGCAATGCGAGTAATATTGCTAAGCTGGTATTTTGACGCTGTGCTTGGGGATGGTTGGGACTATATTTTTTCTTTCGCTGCAGCAGCTGGGGCAACGTAATCTGACTGCGTAAATCTTCAGCTGCTGGGATGATGTCACCTTGTAAGGAAGGACCTGGTACATCCATTACTGTAGCATCATCCCTGTCGGTGGAGGTTGTAGGCAATGACATGGCAGGACGTACAGTGGGGGTAGAGACAGATGAGGAGGAGGAGGACCTACGCAAAGTTTTGCGCCAACGGGATGTGTGGCAGTTGTTCATATGTCGCCCCAAGCACGAGGTACCCAAGTTTCCGGTATCTTTCCCACGCTTAAGCCTCATCTGACATAGATTACAAATAGCAACGCTGCGCTCTACTGCACATTTCTTAAAGAACTCCCAGACAACAGAGTTCCTGCATGTGTTCTTTGAGACAACAGCGCTCTGCACCGGAGCAGCTCTGACATGTGATGCTTTGGACTGGCTAGTGCTACGGTTGGTCACAGAGGATGTTGTGCCTCGTGTTTGCTGTGCCTCCTCCTCCCCCTCTTCCTCACTTAATTCCTCTGTTCGATCAGGCACCCAGGTGGAACCTCATCATCATTGTCATCATCACCCCCTATCTCTTCGTCACTGGAGCCAACTTGGCAGTATGCTGCAGCTGCTGGGGTAACATGAGTGCCAGTTATTTGTGTGTCATCACTGGCACCCCCTTCCTCTAGGTTGATTATACTCCCTTCCTCAACCTCAGAGATTGAATCAGAGCACTGTACTTGCTGCGCATTCTCAAGCAGCATGTCACTCTCATTGTAGTCAAAAAATTCAGCTGACTTCTCCGTGTGTGATAGCGAGGCTACGGCAGGAGTAGCTGTGGACATGGAGGCTGCATTAGATGCTTTGGCAGCTGAGGTGGACTGTAAAGCACTAGAAGCCTGGCTGGCAGAGGACTCGGAGGATGAAGATGGCCTGGTTAGCCAATCCACCAAGTCCTCTGTATGTTGCTGCTGCTTAAGACGGCCAGCACTAGTTAGAAAGGACAAGCGTGCCCCTGCAGAGTATGCACCAAGTCCACCACGACCAGAGGCACAGCCTCCCGACACAGGGGCTGCTTGCCCTCTTATCTGTGTCTGGGAGCGTCTGCCTGTCCTTTTTGTTCTTTCAGACATGGTGAGTGATATATAGATTAATATATACAGAACTCTGATTCAACTCTGGTATAAATATTTAAAGAACTCTGGTATAACTCAGTGAGACACCCTGATAGCTGGCAGCCAGTGATATGACACAGATTACAAGTCTCAGACACCTCCTATAAATCAGTGAGACCCCTTGATGGGTGGCAGTGAAACCTCCTATAAATCAGTGAGACCCCTTGATGGGTGGCATCCAGTGAGAACACACGGATTATAACAATTCCCAAATGTTTTAAAGAAATTAGTGAGCCCCAAAATACTGCGTGGTACTGGTTGTGTGACAAGACACAGATCACCTCAATTCACAAATGTTTTAAAGAAATTAGTGAGCCCCAAAATACTGCGTGGTACTGGTTGTGTGACAAGACACAGATCACCTCAATTCACAAATGTTTTAAAGAAATTAGTGAGCCCCAAAATACTGCGTGGTACTGGCTGTGTGACAAGACACAGATCACCTCAATTCACAAATGTTTTAAAGAAATTAGTGAGCCCCAAAAAGACTTGCTGGCTGTGTGACAAGACACAGAAGATCACCTCAATTCACAAATGTTTTAAAGAAAGTTGTAAACCCCAAAAAAACTTGCTGGCACAGTGACAAGACACACATCACCTAAATTCCCTGATATTTGGTAGAAATGAGACCCCCCAGACCCCCCCAGTAGCGTGGCAGACCGGCAGTAACAACACACAACTATCTCCTCTAAAATCTCCTCTGAAATGCGTGCAGAATCGGCGCGTGGAAACGTTATATAGTGTGCTGCGGGACTTAGCTCTGTGAGCCCATGATTGGGCAAAATTTGATACAAAAACTCCGAACCGTCCGAACCGAACAGCTCATCCCTAGTGGCTACACATCAACACCGTTGATTGTGGCTAAAGGAACATGCTCAGATGGGGCATACTAGGCTCTTACTGATGACATATCTTATTTATACCCTCTCACTCAGTCTTCAAATCTCACAATTGTTTTCATCAGTGCATGAGAGTGTGCTTGCTTTGACTTTTTTGATGTTTTGGTCTTAACTGGAGTCCTTTCATTTTCTGGTTTCCTGAGTAATCTCCTGGCTGTTTGGGGGTGGTTATGTGTTTAGGTGTGTGTATGTCGGTGGGTGTGTAGGAATACATATATACATAAAATAGAGGTGTGTAGGCGCACATATAGGTATATTTCACAGGGTTATATTTCAGAGGGGTGTATAAGCGCATGTACAGGAATGTTTATAGGGTACATATAGAAGTGTGTATAAAATATATGTGGGTGTTAATAGGGTGAGTATATTTATATATGTGTGTTTCTGTATAGCAGTTAACAAAAGTGGGCTGCTAATTTAAAGTGCCCAGGACTAATTTTAGTCCCAGTCCGGGCCTGGTGCCATCTCACATGCTAGCCACACTCACAGGCTCTGCCTATCTGTAGTGAGAAAGGGGGGGTGTTTGTGAGGGTCCTGAGAACGAGCAACAGCACTAATGGCCTGCTCTACGATGGGTGCCCGCTTAGGTCTCACAAACAAGTGTAGCACTCACCCTCGAAGGAGCCGCTGAATAATCCTCGGGATAGTCTCACCGCACTAGGAAATAACTATACACCAGCACTGTTGTGGATCTTTTCTATATTATATTCTTTACTGATCCCAATAAAGCAGCATATAATACGCATATACGGTATTTTTGAGTAACAAGAATTCGTAACGCGGGAAAAACACGCGGCGGTAAAAGAAAACCGGTTAACCCCTTCAGTTCTGGAGTGTAAGTCCCGTGAAAAATAGCTCAAAAATATATATGTGTGTTGTCTAGGGTACTATGTTCATCTGGCCAGTGAACGAAAAGAGCAATCTTCGACTAGTCACCGTTGGGGCCCTGTAAATTTAAACAATATTGCAGCGTGCGTTTCTGTTTTGGAACTGTGGCCTGGAAGGCTTCTCACCCATCCGATGAACGAAACTGTCCAGCACTCGATGCCTCGACCAAAAGATCTTCTACGCTTTGTACTGGGACTCCGTGCCACTGAATCTGCTCTCTGCTTGCCAAATCTCTGCAACTGGAACAAACGATCCGCCGCCTGCACTGCCAATCAATCGGCGCAGCCTCCTAACGCGAGGTCCTGCTGGAACCAGCTTTTCCTCCAGACCTCTCAGCGCTGCGCAGGTAGGTCCCAACACGATTACTGTCCCGATCTCCAGCACCAGTAAGACAGCATCTGTACTCTGGCCTGGTTGCGATCCCTAACAGCTCCAACGTGCGTCCTCCACCTTTCCCTGCTCTGCTCACTCTGCCCATGCCTTGCACGAGGCTGCTGATCTCTTTCCTCTCCCTGTACCACCCACTTCCTGTACTCACGCAAAGGGTGATGGGACATGGAGTTCGTTTTTGTCCAGCAAAGTCCACAATGTCTCTTTATTCCAGCATGGCCCTTTCCATCTGTTATACACTGGTTCCCCCTAGTGGCCATAATAATTCAATGCACCAGAATACAGTTTTTAAAGCAGCGCTACACAAGGTTTTAGCATTGATCTGCCTATCTGTATATTGTTGTACCGAAATTATTGGAAACATATTGGCTGCTAGGGGCCTCCTCCTTGGCGAGTGCACTCTTGCAGTGCTCTATTGCCCTAATGGTCAGTTCGCCCTTGGGTGTGTGGACAGTGACTGTAAGTCGGTTCATATATATGGAATGTTAAAAAGTGGTCAATCTATAAGGTAAAGCAGCAGGCACACGCTCCAACAACAAAATAATACAATTAACATGTACCACGAATGTTTGAATTTATTTGATTTGTGAACCTTGAAACAAACCTCGATTGACAAGTTTATGGGTGGAGTTACATTATTAGCATTGAGACACTTTTCACAGAAACTAAATTGTTTTGAGAACTGTGACTATAAGGGCAGGTTCCCTGGCCCATTGTAATTAGTTGGAGTTGTTATTGTTGTCGTAACTTTAACTGAGGGAGGCTGGTTTCAGGCTTATGGACCAGACCCAAGCCTGTTATAATGCTCCTCCCTTCTTCCAGGTCAAAGGTGATCTGCAGCAGCTCTCCTTTCTTCACATCCCTCAGCCAGAACTTGAGGGAATGCTGTATAACTCCTGATATCTCTCTCCAAACATCAGACAAAACTTAAGCGCAGGGAAGAAAAATGTGTTTTATTGGAACTGGAAACCAGTTTATATGTGATGCAAGGGGGGTGTAAAATAATACAATCAATCAAGTACATTGAGTACATGATGGTGTGAGAATTACCTCAGGAGATACAGAAACCTGATCAGTTTACACAAGACAAAATTAGCACATTATTAACATCAAAACATAATGGCCATACAACCAAACAAAGAGGAACAGGCAGCGGTAACAAAAGTTCTAAATTGGACTACTTACACAAACCAAACTCCTAAGGCATGACCAATCTTAAAACATCAATACGTGTTATGACATTAACTAGACATGTGCACAGCACAAAATTTCGTTTTGAACTAATGGATTAGTCCTAAAATGCAATTTATTTAGTTGCTAAAGAAATTCGTTTTCAGTTCTTTAGTATGAAAACTAATTTCGTTCATCCGAAAACCAGTGGATACAATTACTATTGTAGTGGTGGCTCCTCAGAGGGCTGAGATCGCTGCTTGTTACAGTATCTCTCACTCTCAGCACAATGTGGGCCATATTACATAGTTGGTGCTAACTTAACCAGAGCTGTTGTAACCTTCCAAGAGCCATTATAGCCTATGGAGGTTTTCAGTTTACAACAGCTCTGGTTAAGTTAGCACCAACATTGTAATACTGCCCCGTGTCAGGCAAAGCTGTTACAATAACTGACTGCTGCTCATCACAGCGCTCAGTTTCTGTAAAACTAGTAAATAATATTTTTATATATAAGAGGTTAGAACAATATTATTTCCTTGTTTTACTGAAACTCTGAGCGCTGTTACAGTCAGTTACTGTTACAACTGAGCCTGATACATTGTACTGAGAGATAATGTAACAAGCAGCCGATCTCAGCGCTCACAGCCACTGGATTTAAAGGGCTAAAAAAAAAGGCTCCTCTCTGTATAATGTTTAGAACATCCTCCTGCATTAATTAATACCCCTCTTTGTATAATGTAGATAACATCCTCCTGCATTAATGTCCCTCTCTGTATAGAACATTCTCCTCAATTTATACCTTTCTCTGTATAATGTATATAACATCCTCCTGCATTAATACCCCTCTCTGTATAATGTATAGAACATACTCCTGCATTAATTAATGCCACTCTCTGTATAGAACATCCTACTGCATTGGCATGTGGAGTGTGCAGAACTTCGGATGTTGCGATCTTCATTGCTGGTCTCCTTCACTCATCAATGTAATATCACAAAAGGGACTGAAACTAAAATGTAGTGCATTTTATTTTAGTTTCTTTCGTTTTTTGTACTGAGCAGTTTCGTTTCTCTTGAGTCATACGAAAACTAAATTATCCCAAAATTCGGACTAAATCGTTTTAGTACTAAAACGAATGCACATGTCTAACATTAACCATTATATGCAAACACACCTTCATAAACTTACTACACTGTATAACTCATTCTGCCGCTTTGCGCTACAATGTAACTACATGACCCACCATTGTGACATGTTAAAACAGCTAAACTGGCCATCGCTAGAATCCAGACGCACCCTTCACCTTTCTAGCCTGGTGTTTAAGAGCATCTCTGGGAAGCTGCCACCCTACCTGAATAGACTGCTTCCCCCAGCAGCTCCCTCATCCTATAACCTCCGATCCAGGACCAGCACCTTACTTGCAATACCACAATACAAAAAGACAGTGGCTCAGTCCTCATTTTCCTACAGAGCACCACAATTATGGAATAACCTCCCAGACACCATCAAATCTTCCACCAGTCTTAAGTCACTCAAAATTTCCCTATTAACATACCTCAATACAGAATGCACCTGTAAACATGTAACCTAGGGACTATATTTCCTACATATTTATCTTCTGTTAATCTGTATATTTGTGTTGTTAATATCTTACATTGTATTACTTTGTATTTCTGTAAATGTAACACTTCAATGTACTTGAACCCAGGACATACTTGAAAACGAGAGAAATCTCAATGTATCCTTCCTGGTAAAATCCTTTTATAAATAAATAAATAAATAAATAAATATGCCTGTTTATGACCGCTGTTTGGGAGTTCTCTTTGCCACATTGGTCCTGCTCTCCTGGAAGGAGGCTGGGATCCACACTTCTCCAATGAGTACAGAGCCTCTCTATAATGTGGGTATGACTATGGTTGATAGAGGTGCCATGGAAGGTGAGGTTGTAAAGGTTGAGGAAAGCTCTGTTATAGTTGTATTGTTAGATGTGCACCTTTTACATGTTTTTTTGTGATACAGAGAATCTACCACGTTTGCCCTAGAAATTCTCAAAAATCTGACTTTTTCACGTCTATTATAAACACACATGTGGGGTTAAATTGACAGCAATGTTTATAATTTATTTAATCAAACTTTTATTAAGGCTTCATTGGTTCAGTTAACAACATAATATATCCATGAAAAACACATAAAATAGTTGTTACAATAAAAGGAGATTCAGTCATACAGTGAATATTAAAAATACAATATTAATTAGCAAGATATTTGGTAATTATCATTTAGGTTACATCCACACGGCTGTAATTAAATAACATAATAATATGTACTGTACTTGCAACCCAAAGATGATGAATTAAAATCATATTAATGGGAAATGTTTTACTTGCTTTAGCTTGACTTTGACAGACGATAATTATATTTTTACAGTTATGTAATTAAAAGCTGCTAACAGCCTCAGCAAAATGGAGAATAGAACTATTTCACATCATTCATAAGGTAAATTAAATTTCTTAATTTACAAGAAACAATTACAGTTTCTTAAAAGATCAAAGTGAAACGTTTATGCTAATATTGGGCAGATCTAAACTAAATAATAGCTTTATTGACACCATTTACGTTTGTAGGTGTTTGAACAACGCAAATTTTTGCATCTCCAGCAAACACTGTTGCCATTTGAATAACCCCTTTGGTGAATTACACTAGAAACTATTTTTCACAGTTTACTGTGGAAAATATGCGAAACAGAAATAAGAATTGTAACAGATCTCCATACCCCAACTGGGTCAAATTAGTTAATGTCGCTCCCTTGCCAGACCCCTGTTTTCCCATCAGCAGTCTTTCATGCCTTTCGCCAGCCCTTAGCCGACGCTTACCCCTTCGTTGCTGAGCCATTTCACGTCTATGTGCTGAGCAAATTTTTACTGCTTTTGCTCATCATGTTTAAACGCGATTTGAAGTCACGTTTTATTATACGACCCAGACATATTATATATCCTTTTTTCCAGCAGATTCATAATATATCATTATTATATGTATATGTCATGCCCTGCCTGAATACTATAACAAAAAATGCAATAGAATTAGAACTTTCAATCATCTACAGCTTGTAAAGTGTTTTTTTCTTCTTTCACATTTTATCATCCAAGCCTTTGCGTTTATAATTTCTATGGGGTGCGCTTGTTAAAAAAAATAGAAATGGGGACTCGTTAAATTTTTTGGGGGGGAATTACGGGATTTTTAGCAAACACCCCAATAGAAAAAAATCATTAGTGCAGCATCATTGTTCACAATGAAATGGGAAAAAAAATTATAAACCCTAAAGTGCCTCATAAAGAGCAAAGATCTCAAACAAAGAGTGCTGACTTCTTATTTCTCCCTATTTTAAATGTGCAATTTAACAGTGCTATAATATAGCTTATTTTAAGGAGATTTGAAGAAATAAGCAATACACAGTAACTGTGCCAACACCCAAAATTCCCACACCAAGATTTCCTGTGGATTTAAACAGGAAGACTAACCTCCCCATTTGAGACAAACCAGAAAATGTGGCCTGGGCGAGCAGCAAATATGACTGTGTGGCTACTACTAAAAATAATACAACAACAAGAAAAAGTGCTGTGTGCTCAACTCCCATCTGGAGGAGCCACACAACTCTAGCAGCTAACCCAGAACATGTACAAAGAAAAAGTGTGTCACATGTGCTCAACTTTGTATATGTCATAGTATGACCCTGATTGTCAATATTTTCCTTGTCCAGCACAGCTCCCTCTTATTGCGACAAGCAGACCTCGGTCCACACGCTTTGGAAAAAGTCTATGCTGGGGTTCGGTCAATATTTATTCAGGCGTCTCTATACCTCCTCGAAAATCTCCATCTAACTCTGGGTTGCACCACACTCGTGCCTTTGGTCACCAGCTCCTCCAGCAGGGATCTCTTAGACGTCTGAGTCCAGTTGTAGGGAGCATACAATCCCACAGCTGCCAGCAAAATGTAAAAGATCATCATACCTCAAATGCGTCACATTCGTTAATGCCGCTCCCTTGCTGAACCCCCATTTTCCCACCAGCAGTCTTTCATGCCTTTCTCCAGCCCTTAGCTGAATCTTAAGGTCGGGTGCACTGATAGCGCATTGATAGCATTCTTCCCCAGGAATGAGGAATTTAGCAGATCTTGGGGTTAGCACAGTCATCAGACTTTAATGAAACATGAGCTAAATATATACAGTGCCAGGAGGGGCGTAGTGGCCAATGGAAAATGATACACTGGCGTCTTGCTGTGCTACATCAGAAATCTCTCCGTGGCATTCTTTTAATCTGCAGCAAAAAGTATCTTTATTTACGGTTTAGGCTTTTTTCAGGCAGTTTTCGGGATCTTTTCGGCAATTTTTTTGTTTCCAAATAGCAGTTTTTTCTGTAACAGACCTTTTTATTATTCATAGGACCTTATACAGTATGTAATTTTCAGTCATTTTCATGCAGTAGTTTCTTTGCAAAAAGCTTTTCAAAGTCGCAGTGTTTGTTTGTTTTTTTCTTTTACTCCGGTTGTCGACTTTTTCTGATGGCTGGTCAGAGCTCTGTTCGACAGATAGTCGGCTTTTTTTGGATGTGGTCTGCAGTTTTTGCGGCGGATCGTCGGGTGCGTCCGACCTTTTGTCGCCGTTTTTTCAGATCACTCTGATTTATTTTTCGCCGTTTTTTTCATTCGATTTTGCAGCAGGTTTTCAGATGCGGTTGGCATTTCCCTGCACTTTGGGGACCCTGCGGTGAATGTTGAATTCACTGCAGGGTCAGTGAATTTGTTTCCCCGAAGCGCAGGGAACGAAAGAGCACCGAAATTCCGGAGCTCTTTGAATAACCCTGTTTGTCTCCCTTTATTTAATATCACTCAAAAATTTATCACCTGTTTGTCTGTCTCCCTGCATGTTGGACTTTTACCTGTTACAACCAAAGCCTTTCGTGATATATATATGCAGCATGCGGTCCCTTTCATGCTTAGATTAAATATACAATCAACTACAGGTCATGATCACCACTAGTACATAAATATTTGATGTATTATATTAAAATTATTGTCTCTAATTCTATGAAAGAACATTATGAATGGAAAACCAGCACTTCTAAATCTGTTTCCAGTGAATTTCAAAGCATTAACATTTCTGCCAGAGCTAATGTACTTTTCATGAATATTTTAAATTTAAAAATAGAAAACTATTTACTATAAGTGACATAAATTACGAGGTGCATTATACAGAAAATGGTACTGTGATGAAGTTATGAGCATTCTCCCATTGCTAATTAAAGGCTCCCGTAATCATTTTTCTTTTTGTAAATTTAGAGTTGTTGGAAATATATAGATTCATTTGTAACAACTGTCGGATTCTGCAATATATTGGTCACAGTACCTATCTTATGAAAAGTTATTCTCTAATGGTGTTTCAAAGTAATATAAAATGGTTTACAGGCAGGCCCGGACTGGGACCAAAAATAGGCCCGGGCATAAAGTGAGCAGCCCTTTTTTCTCTACCGCTATACAGACACACATACACACCTACTGTATATTTATACACCTTGATATGCACCCCTATACTAAAACCACCGTAAATACACCTACACATCTCTATTATACACTTATACGTGGACCTACACACCTCTATTATACACTTATCCGTGCTCCTGCCCTACACACCTCTATTATACACCTATATGGGTGCCTACACACCTCTAGTATCTACCTATATGGGTGCCTACACACATTTATTTATTTTATTTATTTATTTATAAAGAAATAAATAAACTAAATAAATGTGTGTAGGCACCCATATAGGTAGATACTAGAGGTGTGTAGGCACCCATATAGGTGTATAATAGAGGTGTGTAGGGCAGGCGCACGGATAGGTGTATAACCACCCCATACACCTAAACACACAGAGCATGCGGAGAAGAGAGAACATTGGGGGCTGAGATGGGGATAGAACATCACAGCAATAAAACTCACAGTAATGTGAAACTAGCTAAAAAATGTATAAATTTATATGAATTATATATTCAGGTAATACATACTAAAATTAAATATTGACTAAATTATATGTTAATGCTCTATTTAAAAAAAATGCATTAAAATGATATTAACCCCTTCACTGCTGAGGCATTTCACCGCTGTGTGCTGAGCTCGTTTTTACCGCTTTTGCTCATCATGTTTAAACATTTTATTATATGACCCAGACATATTATATATCGTTCTTTCCGGCAGACTCGGCAGATTCATAATATGCCATTTTTTATATGTATGTGTGATGTCCTGCCTGTATATAATAACAAAAAAATGCAATAAAATTTGAAGTTTTAATCATCTACAGCGTGTAAAGTGTTTTTTTTTTCACATTTTATCACATGAGCGTTTGCGGTTATATTTTCTATGAGGTGCGCTTGTACAAAAATTAGAAATGGGGACTCGTTACATATTTGGGGGGGAATTACGTGATTTTTAGCAAATGCACCCCATAGAAAAAAATCATTAGTGCAGCATCATTGTTCACATTATAATTGAAATGTGAACAATATTGCTGCATTAATAAAAAACAACACACAAAAAAACACGTTTTTATTAAAAAAAAATTATTATTTGTTTTAATTTTTTTATTTGTTTTTTACTTTGAACATGGTCAAGTTTGCTATCATTCGAAAGGCCATGCTCAGGCCTTTCGAATGACACCCTCCATGACCCCCTAGCTGCCACGGGAGGAACCCCGTATCTCCACCAGGGGATTTCCTTGGGAAATCCCAGTGCAGCTGGGGGTTCCCCGGCTAACTGACGTCATCGCGCTATGCGCGATATGTCAGGAGGCGAGGGGGAACCCGGAGGTGGATCCACCATCGAAGATGGCGGCCCCCACCAGAGCTAGATCATGATGTGGCGCCGAGCAACGCTGCATCGCGATCTGGCATGTAACGGGTTAAAAAAGGGCACCACTTTAAAAGGGCAGACACTGCCCTTCAAAGCGGTGCTTTTTTTTTCTGTAAACCCTCCCGATCGGGAGGGAGAGGGATCCAAAAGGATCCCCCCTCCCTTTCAGGTGATCTCCCGGCATTGCCAGGGGGTCGCCTGGAAATGACATCATCGCTCATGGCAAGCTGACATCATTGATGTCGGGAGGGGCTTAACTTCAACGTCTGAGGACGCTGATGTCAGAACGCCGTGGGACCCCAGACAGAGAGGTGAGTATCTCCGCCGGGGCTACCGCTTACGGATGACGTGTGTGGAACATCCTCCGCATATAGCGGGAGTTAATGAGGACGTTCCCCACATGTCATCTGCAGTGAAGGGATTAAATGAATAAAATACCATAAATATAGAGAGGTGCATGCAGCGTTTGTTTCAAAATATATAGAACTATTTATTTATACCATCAACGTTTCAGTCCTCACAGGGAATATGTATAAAACATACAGTCATAGCCGAAATTGTTGGCACCCCAGATATTTTTCCAGAAAATCAAGTAACACATGTTTTGCTATACACATGTTTATTCCCTTTGTGTGTATTGGAACAAAACAAAAAAAAAGGGAGGAAAAAAAGCAAATTGGACATAATGTCACACAAAACTCCAAAAATGGGCTGGACAAAATTCTTGGCACCCTTTCAAAATAGTGGATAAATAAGATTGTTTCAAGCATGTGATGCTCCTGTAAACTCACCTGGGGCAAGTAACAGGTGTGGGCAATATAAAAATCACACCTGAAAGAAGATAAAAAGGAGAGAAGTTCACTTAGTCTTTGCATTGTGTGTCTGTGTGTGCCACACTAAGCATGGACAACAGAAAAAAGGAGAAGAGAACTGTCTGAGGACTTGAGAACCAAAATTTTGGAAAAATATCAACAATCTCAAGGTTACAAGTCCATCTCCAGAGATCTAGATTTGCCTTTGTCCACAGTGCGCAACATTATCAAGAAGTTTGCAACCTATGGCACTGTAGTTAATCTCTCTGGGCGTGGACAGAAGAGAAAAATTGATGAAAGGTTGCAACGCAGGATAGTCCAGATGGTGGATAAGCAGCCCCAAACAAGTTCCAAAGAAATTCAAGCTGTCCTGCAGGCTCAGGGAGCATCAGTGTCAGCGCGAACTATCCGTCGACATTTAAATGAAATGAAACGCTATGGCAGGAGACCCAGGAGGACCCCACTGCTGACACAGAGACATAAAAAAGCAAGACTACAGTTTGCCAAAATGTACTTGAGTAAGCCAAAATCCTTCTGGGAAAACTTCTTGTGGACAGATGAGACCAAGATAGAGCTTTTTGGTAAAGCACATCATTCTACTTTTCATTTTACTGAAAACGGAATGAGGCCTACAAAGAAAAGAACACAGTACCTACAGTGAAATATGGTGGAGGTTCAATGATGTTTTAGGCTTGTTTTGCTGCCTCTGGCACTTGGTGCCTTGAATGTGTGCAAGGCATCATGAAATCTGAGGATTACCAAAGGATTTTGGGTCGCACTGTAGAGCCCAGTGTCAGAAAGCTGGGTTTGTGTCCAAGATCTTGGGTCTTCCAACAGGACAATGACCCCAAACATACGTCAAAAAGCACCAAGAAATGGATGGCAACAAAGCGCTGGAGACTTCTGAAGTGGCCAGCAATGAGTCCAGATCTAAATCCCATTGAACACCTGTGGAGAGATCTTAAAATTGCTGTTGGGAAAAGGCGCCCTTCCAATAAGAGAGACCTGGAGCAGTTTGCAAAGGAAGAGTGGTCCAAAATTTTGAGTGAGAGGTGTAAGAAGCTTATTGATGGTTATAGGAAGCGACTAATTTCAGTTATTTTTTCCAAAGGGTGTGCAACCAAATATTAAGTTAAGGGTGCCAAGAATTTTGTCCAGCCCATTTTTGGAGTTTTGTGTGACATTATGTCCAATTTGCTTTTTTTCCTCCCTTTTTTTGTTTTGTTCCATTACACACAAAGGGAATAAACGTGTATAGCAAAACATGTGTTACTGCAATACTTTTCTGTGAGAAATACTTGATTTTCTGGAAAAATGTCTGGGGTGCCAACAATTTCGGCCATGACTGTATATGTATTATATTATATATTAAAATATTTTATTATATTCTATTAAAATAATTATATTAAATTTTAAATTGCATATATTATAAAAATTATTATTTAAAAGTAAATTTACTAATAATTAATTATTGACCCCTCTCCTGCTTACCTTTTTGTGCAGAGAGGGGGGCCAAATCATTGGTGGTTCAGTGAGCAGAGGTGTGAGGAGAAGGGAAGACGTATTTTCCTGGTGGACTGGGTGGGAGGGGCTCTGACTCCTCTTGCTCTGGCATCTCTCTGACAGTGATTTCTGTCGCCGGAACTCTGATACGTCATCTGAGTGGCGGAGCTCTGTACGAATGCGGACTGTGCGCACAGACCGCATTGCTCCACGAGTGAAGGAGTGCAGAGAACCAAATCCCCGGTTAGTGACTGGTAATTTGGATTTTTGCACTCACACCCTCCCTGTGCCAATTCTTTTGAAGGCACTGGCTGTACACTGCCTTGAAAATGGATGAAAAATAGTTTTTAATATTTAAATACTTTTTTTAACCACCATGAGTCTAAGGAGCTCATAGACATTTATCATCAACTGTAGCATTGCAGATTAGTCCTGATGCTTTGGAAACCAACACTTGCCCTACGAAGGTGATATCTATCTAGCTTACTAGCTATCCCTATTTAGCCCCCCTCCCCATATGAACTCATTTTGAACTTTTGGTCTTTGTGCTTTATTGACTTTTAAAGTATTAACATGTAATAAAAGGAAGAAACTTAATTTAGTGGAAGCTGTCAGTAGATTTAATGGTACAAAAGGCGATAGATCAGATGCATTCTGCTAATTATAGTCAACGCAGTCTTGGTACAGTGGAACTACTCCTGCTTTATTAATGAGTCAATTAAGATTTAGCTTGACAAACTGACCCAGAAACAGGGACGTGTGATAGCGCAGGGTCATGATAAAGTCATAGCTATGCAGAGCAACATTTATATTTATATAGCTAAGCATAACCAGCTTTTATAAGAGTTCTGGATTGTATAATGAATTTGATAATAGAATATCATAAAGATGTATCCTAATACTATGAAAATGTTTATTATTCAGTATTGTATATTTAAATGCTTGGTGATTCTTTACATTATCCTATAGTTCACACACCTCCTACACTATTTTAGTTTAAAAATCATAATTTTCATATATTCTAGTACAAGATATCATTAACTACTTATCTGTTATTGCTAAACTATAGATCCCAAGCAATTGCTAGTCTTATCACAGGAAGACCAAAGCTTAGACATGGACTCTTTTTTTAATTGCTAAGGGCACTATTCCAAAGTTGACGGAAATGGCAGCATTTGAAGGAGTACGCATTAACGCCAGTATAGGTGACATTAGAGCATGCCCCTCAGATTACATCCCTAACGCTAAACTCGTCAAAAATCACTTAGCATTTCCGAGTTTGCGGGGGCTTGCAGGAGTTTACTGTATTTACCGCGTCCTAGGACTTATCATGGGGAGAGTAAATGATCAGTAGCGCCTCGATAACCAAAGTATTCCATAGTGTTTGCGCAAATTACCGCACGGATGCGATGTGTAAAATTTTTACTTCTGCTGAAACCAGGTGCTGACTAGGGATGAGCCGAACGCCCCCGTGTTCGGTTCGCCTTCGAACTCGAACAATTTGAAAAGTTCGAGTTCGAACTCGAACACGATCCGAACGCAATGTAAGTCAATGGGACCCGAACGTTCGATTTTTAGAGTGCCCTCCAAGAGGGCATATATGCTAGATATTTGCCATAAAAGGTGTATGGGGGTCTGGGTAGTGCCCTGGGTGACAGGTAACAAGGACAAAAAGTTTAAAAAAATACGTTTTTAAAGGAACGGTGAGTTTTCCATCAAATAAAGGTTAAGAATAAAAACAAAAGGTTCCTTCAAATATCGTGCCTAGGAGGTCCCCATAACCTGCCCGTAAAGTGGTGGATATATAGGATATATAAACTTATGCAGGCTTTGGCTGAAAGTAACAATAGGTGCTTTAATATTGGGCCTTTAGTGTCAGCAACAGTGCCGTCACACCGTAACCCCTCTGTGGTATTGTGGAAGAGTGCAGGGTTGGACCCTGCGGTCAAATATTAAAATGATATGAATCTGGTACAGGCGTCAGTGCACCCAAATATTTTGCCGTTGGTGGCAGCAAGTGCCTTCACACCGTAACCCCTCTGTGGTATTGTGGAAGAGTGCAGTGGTGGACCCTGCGGTCCAATATTAAAATGATATGAATCTGGTATAGGCGTCAGTGGCAGTGCACCCAAATATTGTGCCTTTGGTGGCAGCAAGTGCCTTCACACCGTAAGTAACCCCTCTGTGGTATTGTGGAAGAGTGCAGGGTTGGACTCTGCGGTCAAATATTAAAATGATATGAATCTGGTATAGGCATCAGTGGCAGTGCACCCAAATATTTTACCTTTGGTGGCAGCAAGTGCCTTCACACCGTAAGTAACCCCTTTGTGGTATTGTGGAAGAGTGCAGGGTTGGACCCTGCCAAGACAGATTCTAATTTGCTGAACTGTGGTATAACTCACTGATACCCACTGATAACAGGCTGTGCCAAGACAGATTCTAATTCTCAGAAATCTCCTACAAAGTCACTGATACACCCTGACAGAACAATCTCCTCTCCTCTCTGATTCACTCCTGCAAACAAGCACGCTGGGGCTGCAGGCAGGGAAGCCTTATATAGTGTGCTGCGGGACTTAGCTCTGTGAGCCCATGATTGGGCAAAATTTGCCTAATCAGGACTCTGAGCCGTGATTGGCATAGTCTTGCTACTGTCTTGCTGTCAGGTGCAAGGCTGTAGCCAATTACAAGCTTCAGGCCAGTGGAAAAGTGCATTGTGGTCCATTGTGGTGCATTGCGGGTGAACATGCGGCGAACACGCGGAAATGTTCGGAGTTCGACGAACAGCCGAACGGGCAATGTTCGAATTGAACTCCGAACTGATCCAAACCGAACGCTCATCCCTAGTTCTGACTCAACTTGACAAACCTGGCCAAGCGCAAAATCAACAATCTATAAAAAGGAATACAGCACAGGTGTTCTATTGGCCATACACCAGCGTTATTTGACAATGGATACAGTTTGCCAGGTTACTTTTTGCAGCAACCTTTATACTGGTCTTGGGTCATATACGCAGAGACCATGGCTCTGGCTCATCATTATTTGTTCCAGGGATTAGAAAGCTGCTGTGCTGTCTGCAATATCTAGCTACTGGGACCTTTCAGCACCCCCTGTCTGAAGTAGGTGGTGCTAGCCAGAGTATTCTCTAAGATACTACACCATTTCCTCATTGCTATGCGGGACAATTGCCACCATTATATTGAATACCCTGCACAATCACGATCACAGTAAGAGCATTGTGCTTGCAGATCCTGGTCTGATGCTGATTCTGGTCTAAAGGATCGAAGGCGTCGATCCCGAGTCAAGGGATGAAGATATTAGTCTTCCTGGTCCAAGGGGGCGAAGGCATCGATCCTGGTTCGTGAGGGCGAAGGCATCGATAATGGTCATCGGATCCTGTCAAAGCAGCGAGGTGCACGCACCGTGGAAAAGGTGGAGCAAAAAGCTTGAGTAACCAAGAGAGTGCGGAGCTCTGAGGGCCAGTGTCACGGCCTGAAGACGCCAGATCACTGGTGCTTGTCCTGTGCTGTGGAGGGCCTTTTCCACAGCTAGCACCAAATTGGTTGATTTTGGCAAGCTTTGTGTGATGATGTCATCATCGAATTCCTATGGTCAGGCTGTACGTAATGTATTATCGAGTTGCCACAATATAGTGAGAGTGCGTATTCTGAATGACGAGTATTGCCAAGATCCAATGACGAGAGCCGTTGTGTAAAATAAAAATAAAACTAGGATAAATTAATACAATTGATTTAAGGCATGTTTGTCAAGGACTGATGTACTCAATCTTTTGGTAAATTAACCATTTTTGATTTTGTAGTCTTAAACTGTACTGGTTACAGCTCACAGCTAACCAAACCAATGTCGAAAAACCACTACTGTACTGGTAAAACCAATACATATGGCCACCTTAACAGGAGACGCTCTTCACTGCAGGCCTCACCTCCGAACTTGCCAGTCACTAGGAGAAGTCATATGAAACATGTGGAGCGGAATCCAGTCTCTGTGGATTCCACTCCTTTACACACATTAAAGTCCTGGCCAGCTCCTGGATATTCATGTAGGGGGTTTCCAAGCAATCTGGAAGACCCTCCTCCCCCGCAATCCAGAAATCACTCAGCTCTCCAAAATGAGTGCAGAAATTCCGCACTTGTGATTATCCGGTGCTGGTTATACTAGTGGCTGGACAGCCGTGACCTCAGAAAAAGGCAGCAAGACGCTGCCCTGAACAATGTGCCACCTCAAGCCATGGCTCCAATGGGACCCAAGGATGACCAGCCCTGCCGCCATTAAAAGCTTTATGCTTGATATATTTGTGGATATCGTTCTGGAGTTGGGATGGGGGAGGGCTGAGGAAGTCTGCTGAGGCCTGTGCATCTGCTATGTATGTTGAGTGCATGGAGGAGAAAGGGAGGATGATTAAACATGGAATGTCAGCAGATAAGAACCTTTTGGCCCATCTAGTCTGCCTAATTATATGGATACTTTCCCTGGATTTATCTTTTATTTAGGATGTCTATCCCATGCCTGCTTAAACACAATCACTGTTTTAGGCTCTACCACTTCTACTGGAAGGCTGGTCCATGTATCCACCACCCTCTCAATAAAATAATACTTCCTGATGTTACTTTTAAACCTTTGCCCCTCTAATCTAACACTCTGTCCTCTTGTTTTGCTACTTTGATACCTTTTAAATATACTCCCTTCCTCTTCCTTATTGATTCCCTTTACGTATTTAAATGTTTCTATCATATCTCCTCTGTCTGGCCTTTCTTCTATGCTGTAGATGCTAACATCATTTAGTTTTTCCTAGTAACTTTTCTCCTTCAAGTCATACACCATTTTAGTAGCCCGTCATTGAACTCTCTCTAAGGCAGGGGTCTCAAACTCAAGTTACCTGAGGGCCACTGGACAAATTTTCATATCCCATGGAGGCTGCATGCAAAATTTGAAACTCGTTTTTATTTATTAAACTGTTTTCTTTTACAGGAAAGTGTTTTTATTTCCGAACATTTTTTTTTTGGTATTTTTCTGGCAAAACTTTTTATTCCTTCTTTTTATAAGGTGTTTTTATTTTATTCTGTAACAGAACTTTTCTCTGTCCCTCCATTCGCCTGTCCCTCAGTCCTTCTGCCCTCCGTCTTGTCTCCCTCTCTCTCTGTCTCTCCGTCCCTCTGTCTCTCCGTCCCTCTGTCTCCATCATCTGTCCCTCTGTGTGTGTCTCCATCTATCAGTCCTTCATTCTGTGTCTCTATCCGTCCCTCTGTCACTCTGTGTGTGTCTCCATCCTTCAGCCCCTGTCATTGTGTTTGTGTCTCTCCATCCTTCAGCCCCTGTCACTGTGTGTGTCTCCATCCTTCAGCCCCTGTCACTGTGTGTGTGTCTCTCCATCCTTCAGCCCGTCACTGTGTGTGTCTCATCCTTCAGTCCCTGTCACTGTGTGTGTCTCTCCATCCTTCAGTCCCTGTCACTCTGTGTGTGTCTCCATCCTTCAGTCCCTGTCACTCTGTGTGTGTCTCCATCCTTCAGCCCCTGTCACTGTGTGTGTGTGTCTCCATCCTTCAGTCCCTGTCACTCTGTGTGTGTGTGTCTCCATCCTTCAGTCCCTGTCACTCTGTGTGTGTCTCCATCCTTCAGCCCCTGTCACTGTGTGTGTGTGTCTCCATCCTTCAGTCCCCATCACTCTGTGTGTGTCTCCATCCTTCAGTCCCTGTCACTCTGTGTGTGTCTCCATCCTTCAGTCCCTGTCACTCTGTGTCTCCATCCTTCAGTCCCTGTGTGTGTGTCTGCATCCTTCAGTCCCTGTGTGTATGTCTCCATCCTTCAGTCCCTGTCACTCTGTGTGTGTCTCCATCCTTCAGTCCCTGTGTGTGCGTCTCCAACCTTCAGTCCCTGTATATGTGTGTCTCTATCCTTCAGTCCCCATCACTCTGTGTGTGTCTCCATCCTTCAGTCCCTGTCACTGTGTGTGTCCTCCCTTCAGTCCCTGTCACTGTATGTGTGTGTCCTCCCTTCAGTCCCTGTCACTGTGTGTGTGTGCCCTCCCTTCAGTCCCTGTCACTGTGTGTCCTCCCTACAGTCCCTGTCACTGTGTGTGTGTGTCCTCCCTTCAGTCCCTGTCACTGTGTGTGTCCTCCCTTCAGTCCCTGTCACTGTGTGTGTGTGTGTCCTCCCTTCAGTCCCTGTCACTGTGTGTCCTCCCTTCAGTCCCTGTTACTCTGTCTCCATCCATCATTCCCACTGTTTTTCACTTTAGATTTTCTTTTTTTTCCCCTCGTGCTCTGCTAACTCCTATACCCCCAATCAGCCTTTCTTCTCTCTCCTCCTGCTTCCCCCCCCAACGTTATACTCGCCCCAGGTTTCCCATGCTGTGCTTCCTGCCTGCCGAGTGCAGACGCCTCTGTGTGCAGAGAGCTGGTTGGAAAGGGGCGGAGCCAGCACGCAGGGCATGTTTTTCCTGGGTGAGAGCAGCTGATCAATGTATTCTGTGACTGCGGGCCATTTGTAATAGGTCTGCGGGCCACAAATGGCCCGCAGGCCGGTACTTTGAGACCCCTGCTCTAAGGTATCTATATCCTTCTGGAGATACGGTCTCCAGTACTGCGCACAATAGTGCTCTGTACAAGAGCATGAATGCTTCGCTCTTCTACTGCTAATACCTCTCCCTACACAACCAAGCATTCTGCTAGCATGTCCTGCCACTCTATTACATTGTCTACTTACCCTTAGATCCTCTGGAATAATAACCCCTAAATCCCTTTCCTCAGATGTTGAGATTAGGACTGTATCAAATATTCTATATTCAGACCTTGGGTTTATACACCCCAGGTGCATTATCTTGCACTTATCCACATTAAAACTCAATTGCCATAGCTCTGACCCTTTTTCTAGTTTAACTAAATCATTTGTCATTTGGCTGATCCCTCCAGGAACATCAACCCTGTTGCAAATCGTTGTGTCATCAGCAAAAAAAACACACTTTTCCATTAATACCTTCTGCAGTACCGGCTGGGTGGAGTAGAGGTAACATCATTGCTCTGCATGGAGAGAGCCTGTGGAGACATGGGTTTGATCACAGTGAGCAACCTCCCCAGTAAGTGTCCTTGGGCAAGACACATAAAGGGTACATACTCGCCACCCAGGACATACTTAAAAATGAGAGAAATCTCAATGTATCCTTCCTGGTAATATCCTTTCTCAAAAACAAAAAACTATCACTAATAAAATTATTACCAAGAATGGGATCAAGTACCGACTCCAGGGGTACCCCAATGATAGCAAGACCTTGTGCCGAATAAACTCCATTGACCAAACCTTCTGTTGTCTGGCACTCAGCCACTGTCCGATCCATTCAACAATACTGGAATGGAATTCAAGCTCAGGGATTGCAATTTATGGATAAGCCTTCTGTGCAGAACAGTATCAAAAGCCTAACTGAAATCTAAATAAGCAATAAGCAAGCAGGACACGAGGTCACCCATTTAGACTGGACAAAAGGAAATTCAGCCTAACGCATAGGAAGGGAGCCTTACCATATGCTGCATTAATTATATTGCAGAGAGGGGCTTCCCAGCAGTGCATGGATTTGTATGCATCTTGGATGGATGAAGAATGCTACTGGCCACATGGCTGAGCACCAGGTATGCAGATACTTACCCCGCTGCGCTCCACGCTGGATCGGAAGATGCCTGGCACGGCGGCAAAGAAGAGGGCCCAGGCCAAACGCCGAGCCTTGGCAGGGGTGTTGCTAGATGCCCGCCCTGGATCGACCACGGCAGCTGAGGCGTCGCAGGAGACCTCGGATGCTGATTACCGACCCTTGGAGGAAGATACTCCCTCGTCGCTTCCTGGCGGTCTGGGGATCCTGGGGGCTCCAGTCTCGTCCACCCATCGCCATGCTGCATCGGGACAGTCACGGAAGGTCGCGCTGACTGCCATGATAGTCCATGATCCCAACCCCCATGCCATTGAGGGCAATGACGCGCTCCCTCAACGAAGGGTGACCTGCGTAGGTTTATGGATGAGATGAGGTTGGTATGGCGAGTTGAGGTGACGGGGATGCGGGCTGAAGTGGCACAGATCTGCACGAAGGTGCTGGAGGTGCGAACACAGTCTGACGAAGTGGCAACTACGCAACACCACCTAGCCGACCACGTTACGGAGCTTCGATCCCAGTTTGCCCTTCTTTCTCGCTCCGTGGAGGTCCTTGTGGCAAGACATCGCCGCCGTAATGTACGGATACGAAGGTATCCCGGAGACGCTGTCTCCTGCTGACTCGTTACCCTACGTGAATCGCCTGGGGCACCAGATTTTAGGTCTGCCGGCTGACTCACCAGGGATCTTTGCCTCGGCCTTTTGTATAAGTAAGGCCGCGATGGCCCCCCCCGGAAGCCCCGAGGGATGTTGTCGTGGGGACTGTAAATATAGCAGGGTGGGAGAGGCTCATGATGGCCCCAGGAGCGTGAGCGACTATCCACTTCAAGGAGAAGACGCTGCTACTCTATCGTGATTTGCCCTTTGTGACTTTGCTTGCCCGCCGCAGGCAGGATGAATTGTGAAGTGTTTCGGGCAATATTATCTGCTCACATTCAGCCAAATGCTGCAGAACTCATTGGACGGCGCTTCACCGTGCAGATGGACAATGACCCAAAGCATACTGCAAAAGCAACCAAAGAGTTTTTGAAGGGACAGAAGTGGAATGTTATGCAATGGCCAAGTCAATCACCTGACCTGAATCCCATTGAGCATGCATTTCACTTGCTGAAGACAAAACTGAAGGGAAAATGCCCCAAGAACAAGCAGGAACTAAAGATAGTTGCAGTAGAGGCCTGGCAGAGCATCACCAGGGATGAAACCCAGCGTCTGGTGATGTCTATGCGTTCCAGACTTCAGGCTGTGATTGATTGCAAAGGATTTGCAACCAAGTATTAAGAAGGGAAAGTTTGATTTATGATTATTATTCTGTCCCATTACCTTTGGTCCCTTAACAAGTGGGAGGCACATCTGCAAACTGCTGTAAGTCCTACACCGTTCACCTGAGTTGGATGTACATACCCTCAAATTAAAGCTGACAGTCTGCAGTTAAAGCACATTGTGTTGGTTTCATTCTAACTCCATTGTGGTGGTGTATAGAGCCAAAGATGTTAGAATTGTGTCAATGTCCCAATATTTCTGGACCTGACTGTATACACACTTGTATTATTTTCTGGCAGACATTTTATAGACCAGATTTACTGCGCACAGCTTATTTTTATCCGGATGAGACCCCCCACTTGGGGAAGTTTCCTATTTCCTTTATGACGGGTTTTATAACTGGCAATCTTTCTTTAAGCTGAGTCCTTTATGACGGTTCCATGTGTCTGTTATGTTTATCTTCTTTGATTGTTGTACTGCTGACATTTTCAAAAATAAAAAATTTTGAATTATAAAAAAAAATCCAATATCTAATAAACCTTTGATTTATAATATTCTGCAGTAAAAAGTCTCTATATTTATAGATTATGTTTAGGATCTTTTAAGCATTTTTCCAGGGGTTTTTTGCGAAAAATTTTCTTTTTTTCTTTTTAAATTGTTTTTTCTTTTTTTTGTAACAGCTCTTTTTATTATCATTCATTGGATCTTATATGTAAATTTCAGACATTTTCTTTCTGTAGTTTCTTTGCAAACAGTGTTTCACTTTTCAAACATTCAAGTGTACTGTTTTTTTTTTCACTCCATTCGTCTGCGGTGTCAGCATTTTCCGGCGGCTGCTCTGCACTGCGAACAGCGGCTGCTCAGGTTTCTCTGGCGTGTTCGGCAGGGTTAATCCAGCTGTTTTGAGTGTTTTAGTGAGTGTTCGGCGGGTTTTGCGGGGAGTGTTTGGAGGGTTTTGCGGGTAGTGTTTGGCGGGTTGGCAGTGAGTGTTCGTCGGATTTGCGTTGGGTTTTCCTTGCACTTCGGGGTGCTTGCTGAATACACTGCAGGGTCGCCGAAATAGAATCGCCAAATCGCACCAAATTGAAGCGAGTGAAAAGTCACTGAACGTACGGTGACTTTTCGGTTCTCGTTGAATAACCCTGTAAATAAATTCATAAAAAAACGAGAAAAAAGAACAACTTATCCGAATCACCCGAAACTATCCGATTCACCAAATCACAGAAACAAACCGAAAAAAAAGTCCGAAATGACCCAAATTGAAAAAAAAGACCTGAAAAAAAGGAAACAAAAAAAAGTCATGCACATCCCTAATCTAGACAATACACTCCTCGTGCTGTATTCCTTTGCCAATCACAAGATGAGACATAAATGGTCTTTCCAATGATACCTTAAATGTCCCTTTAGCCTGTAGGGCTTCAGATACAAGGGTGTAAATTATTGCAAATTGTAAACTTGTTTTATTTTTCTCCTCCTTTTCTGTTACTTTTTATCTTTTATTTTAAATTCTTTATTTAAAGATTAAAAATACAAAGAAAGATCACGAAATCAAACAAATATACGGTCACATATGGCCAGCTAAACCGAAGACGAAGAGTCCGGTGGCAGAGTCCAGTGGGAATGAAGAAAAATCAAGCGATAAACAATGGGTTCGGAGTTAACGGTCGGCAATAGAATAGTCCATGCGTGGATCAAGAAAACCGTGTCGAAGTCGCATAGCTGATCATCAAAAAACGGTCCGGGGAATTCGTCGGAAAAGCAGTTAAAACAAAAGGCATATGGAGGGGTAGGATAATCATCAGCCCGGTTGTATCTCCGGTGGGTCCAGGGAAATACCGGCTGTTGCAAGGTTAGTCCAAGCCGTGTTGGGGTCTGTAATTGTGTAAGGCACATTAGCGTACGTTACCACCAATGTGCCCGCCGGGCCCCACCGGTAGCGAATTCCTTTCCTGCGTAGGGTAGATGTCACCACTTTAAAACGGCGGCGGCCCATCAAGGTCTGGAACGCGATGTCGTGGTAAAGGGCCAGGGTAGAACCCTCAAATTGCACTGGATCTCGTGCACCAGGGGTAGTCATAACCTTCACCTTGAATGCCACATCACGAAAAGCTACCACAACATCCCTCAGTGCCCCTGTAAGGCACGATGCAGGTCTCTGAACCCGAAATACAGAGTCAACGACATCCGGCGTATCCAATGGGAGCCCAACGACCTGGAGGGCCAAGCGAGTGACGTAGGGCAATAGTTCCTCAGCTGAAACCGCATCCGGGATGCCCCTGACCCGTATGTTACGGCGTCTGTGTCGAGATTCTAATGTTTCCACGGATCGGGTCAGAACCTCCACCTGCGACAGAAGTGCGACAACCTGATCTGAGAGACGAGCTTGGTCCAGCTTCATCGCGGAGGTAGTCGTTTGGACCTCCACCACCTGAGCTCGCACTGTAGCGACCTTCTCGCGGACCGCAGCCACTTCGGGTTTCCAGATTTCTCGTATCTCCCGCAGTTCGTTCAAAATTCTGTAGAAGTCGCCTTGTGTGGCAGGAAGATGAGCATCTTCTCCTCTTGTCGCGGAGTCAGCGGAACCCGACGTCGGTGTGGCCACCTTCCTCACAGCCGCCAGCGCCTGAGGCACCAGTCCCGGGCCAGGGTGTCTATTCGGGGCCCCGCTGCTGGTGGCGGAAAGCTGGGAGTCGTCAGCTGAGTCCTCGCCAGTCAGGGCCTGAGAGGACGCCGCCAGAGCGGCCTTGTGCTTTTTCTGCGCCCGCTTCTTCGCCGCCGCGGAGAGTGGGCGCAAGTCTTGTGACAGGGTCTGAGGGGAGAGCCACGCTATCCCCGCTCCTTCCCCGCTTGGCCAGGAACTGTCATCTTCCCCAGACGATCCATAATCTGGAGGGAGAGGTACAGTCACCTTCCCCCTCCAGTGACAGACCCACTTGTCAGCGTTTCCCTGATATCCCGCTGGCGGGAGCTCCCCTTCACTGTCCGGCTGTTTGGCATGTCGCTGTAGTCACAGCAGGCACAGAGGTTCGGTCCGTTGCTTGCACAAGGCTTAAAAATGGCCGCCGTCACTAGGCCCAAGTCCAGGAAAACGCTGCGGAGCACTTCGGAACACCCGGTCCAGTAGCTGGTAAGGAGCGTGGCAATCCCCAGACCACCCCGGGGCAATCGGGCACTGCAAGACGCCGTGTAGGAGGAAAAAGGCTATAAAATTCTTGCTCAATGCGGAGCTCCTCAAAAACACGGCCGCTCGCTGCTGCTGCTCTTCTTCTTTTTTTTTATTGAGCAAGGTGCCCCTTTGTGGTAGGCACCTATAGGCACATGATTACTCTGCCTAATTTTAAATCTGGCCCTGTCATGTTATGCTGTCCAGGTAGGTGGGCCTGAAATCCGAGGGGCAAAATAGCTCACCTGCGGCTTTCCGGCAACTCTTACGACACGTCTGCCTCCCTACACTGCCCCATCTTCAAGGTTTTAATGTCTTGTGCTCTCTTTTAGCATTTACAGATTCTTCTTACCTCCTGGGCTGTAATAGTACTGTACGAGACCGATTTAACATACACCTAGGGCCCTATTCCCAGGGCCGGATTAAGATCTCTATGGGCCTTGAGCTAAATATTTTAGTGGGCTTTTTTTGGAATTTAGTAAAATGAAAACATGTTTTAGGTTATTTAATCGTGCAGATATGGGTATATCTAACCAGGCAGATACTGTGTGATTAATTTTTCATTCAGATTTCAATCATTTAAAGAGTGTAAAATATTTTTTTCCCACTTTGTCATCAAAACCTTTGTGACTATATAATCTTTAGGGAAATCATATTAACCACTTGGCAGCTAAGGACGCGCTCAGAGCTTCCTGCGAAGTGTACCTTCTGTGCTATGGATGCGCTGAGCGCGTTCTAGTACAGGAGGCAGCAATCAGCCGGGATTCCGGCTGATTGCTGGCCCCCCCGGTGCAGGCTATCTTGCATGTCAGTCCGGCACTCCGAGACCCCGGTGGGGAGATAGATGTCATCGCGCTGGCGCGATGACCTCTATTTCAGACACCCCCCCCCCCCGAGTGCCGAGGAGGTGCCTGAAAGGGAGGGGGTTCCTTCGGACCTCTCTCCCTCCCGATCACCGGGGTCCAGCGGCTAAAGGCAGGCACGGTTTGGAAGGGCACAGCCTACCCTTCCAAACCGTGCCTGGCTTTAACCCCTTGGGTGTCGGATCACAATTCAGCGCCGAAAAGCACCGAATTGTTATCCTCTCCCGGAGCTGGCTGACAACTTGGATATCGGCCAAGCTTCTGGGAACTCCCCCTGATGACTGGCGTCATCGTGCATAGCACGATGACGTCAGTCCTGGAGTTAACCCCTAGTTGCCACCAATGGTGGAGATAGGGGGTTCCAATGAACCCCCTATCTCCCGATCAGTGGCAGCTAGGGGTTAATGTTTGGGCCTAAAGAGTATGGCCTTTCCAATGATACCAAACATGACCATGTAAATGTTAATAAAAAATATATATATATTTAAAACTAAATTATAAAAAAAAAAAAAATTTTTGTTGTTTTTGTTTTGTTAATGCAGCAATATTGTTCCCATTTCAATTATAATGTGAACAATGATGCTGCACTAACGTTTTTATACATAAATACAGAAAAAATGGCGTCGCGCCCATACTCACTTATTTTCGGAGGGGCAGCAACTGCCAGGAGTAACAGCCCAGTCAATGTATAAAACATAACAAGGAAAAAGAGTGTCATCTGCGCTCGTTTCTATGTGTTCCATGTACAACAAAAATTAGGTTTTTGTTTGTTTCAATGGCCATTGCAACGTAAGCCCACTCGCCACTTCAAGGCACCTCTGTAGAGTGGGTACCTAACAATTGTAACCAAAAGGCCGCTCTACTGAGCAGCTCCAAGCCCCTCCAGCTGCTTTTCAGCGAAGGAGAGGCAAAGATGGTGGCTTTTATTTATACACGCACCAAACACTTCCCATTTGGGATCAAAAACAAAAACATGGAAAGAGGAACAGCTGCAGAACGACGGACTGGTGTTACAAGCATGATATACATAAATACAGAAAAAATGGCGTCGCGCCCATACTCACTTATTTTCGGAGGGGCAGCAACTAACGTTTTTTGTATGGGGTGCGTTTGTTAAAAATTGTGTAATTTTCCCCCAAAAAAATGTAACATATAAAATATAACCGCAAATGCTTGAATGTTAAAATGTGAAAAGAAACATCATAGTGATGATCTGAACACCCCCCTGTTCATTTCGCATTCGAACTCGAACAATTTCAAAAGTTCGAGTTCGAACGCGAACACGAACCGAACTCAATGCAAGTCAATGGGACTCAAAAGTTTGATTTTTATAGTGCCCTCCAAGAGGGCATATATCCAAGATATTTGCCATAAAAGGTGTATGGGGGTCCGGGTAGTGCCCTGGGGGACAGGAAACCAGGACAATAAGTTTTAAAAAAACAGTTTTTAAAGGAATAGTGAGTTTTCCTTGAAATAAAGGTTAAGAATATAAACGAAAAATTCCTTCAAATATCGTGCCTAGGAGGTCCCCATAACCTGCCCGTGAAGTGGCGGATTTGTAGGATGTATAGAAACATTTAAAAACAAAAAAATGACGTTTCAAATGACGGTAAATGGTTTTCCTTTAATCTATTCATAAACAACTGCTTGGGGCGGCAGCCTGTATGAAAAGAGGAGACGTTTTAGGACACGCAGAACAAGTTTAGTGATTTTTTGGGCTAAATTATGTTGAAACTTATGCAGGCTTTGGATGAAAGTAACAATAGGTGCTTTAAAATTGGGCCTTTAGTGTCGGCAACAGTGCCATCACACCGTAACCCCTCTGTGGTATTGTGGAAGAGTGCAGGGTTGGACCCTGTGGTCAAATATTAAAATGATATGAATCTGGAACAGGCGTCAGTGCACCCAAATATTTTGCCTTTGGTGGCAGCAAGTGCCGTCACACCGTAACCCCTCTGTGGTGTTGTGGAAGAGTGCAGGTTTGGACCCTGCGGTCAAATATTAAAATGATATGAATCTGGTATAGGCGTCAGTGCACCCATATATTTTGCCTTTGGTGGCAGCAAGCGCCTTCACACTGTGAGTAACCCCTCTGTGGTATTGTGTGCAGTGGTGGAGGTTTTGGTAATGCAGAAGAGATCCCCGATCTATTCAGTTACATCAGCAGCTATAACTAAAAACCGGGTCAGCATTGTTTAGGCACTTGTACTGCGCTACTGTATATGGTGAGAATCGGCACACACCAGAAGCAACAGGAAGCAAACAGAACAGGCAGGGAATACACAGAGAGAATAGTCAAATGGCAGGCAAAGTCGGCAACAGATCGGGCCCTCAGAACAAGCAGGGTCAGTAACAAGTATACAAACTGATTCGGTAAGCTAGCGATGCGGGAATAAAGGCTGAGATACACTGAGCGTGTAGCGACGCACAGCGTAGCGAAGCGAAGAGAAGCAAACATTTTGCAGGCTTGACTTCACTCCGCTCCGCCTCGCAGCGTGTCTACACTACATTACGTTTGCTTCTCACCGCACTGGACAGGAATCCACTAACTAAATTAAAATGTACACACAAAACCGTTTTATTTTCACAAAGCACATGTTATATAGGCAAAAAAAGTTTCTACTGAATAAAATACATCAAAAATTACTGTTAATTTAATAGGAATAGTATAAAAATATAAAAAAAGGTAACCCCTGATAATATATATTATAGGGACACAGAGCGCCGTGTATAGAGTAGGGATGCATTGATACCACACACAGACATATACGTATATATCAACACATAGACCTATATATATGTAAATATCAACACGCAGATATACATATATATATATATATATACACCCACCCACAGACCTCAGACCATATATACACATACGCACATGGGGGGTGGCATGTGGACAATCTCAACTAAATGCGCCCCCCCAATTTGGCTGATCCCTCCAGAAGAAATGTTGAACCCGACAGAGCAGAGAATATATATATTATTCTCTGCTCTATTGGGTTCAACATTTCTTCTGGAGGGATCAACCAAATGGGGGGGGGCAATTAGCTGCCAAAATGTGTGTGTAATACAAGTCTGGATATATATATTTATAAGAATATAGATATATATATATATATATATATATATATATATATATATATAAGATATATTTCATACCTGCCCTTACCTTCCCCTATAAATTTGCTAAAAATATACACACAAAAAAACAAACCACTGCCTGAGACCCCGCGCAGCCCACTTGCCACCCCCCTCTACCTGGCTGAATGTATCTACTAATATATATAATTAAATACATTCAGCCAGGTGGAGAAAGAAAAAAAAAGGTTTATTTTATGTTCCCGGGGACATTTAAAAATGTCCTCGGATTTTATTTTTTTTAGAAATGTGTCGCCCTACCTTAGCCTGGTGGTCAGTGGGGCTCCCTTGATCCTGGTTGTGGGGGGGTCTGCCGTGGCCGCAGGTGCAGTGGCTCCCTCCCTGTGCTGCCTGTCTCTGCCACATGCACCCAGGCAGCTAGCCCACACAGTCGCAGCTCTGTCATCGCATGCTCCTCAAGGGAGGATCCTTGGGAGGCCCCTGCAGGCTGCCCTCTACAGTGCCTGATTAGAGGGCTGTGTCTGCCTGATGTTTTAGTAACAAGAATGTTTTATCCCATAGGCTTCAATGTTAAAAATATTTCCGTTTTAATTCAATATCTAATAAACTGTTGCTTATAATATTCTGCAGTAAAGAGTCTCTTTATTTCTAGATTTTTTTAGTATTTTTTAAGCTTTTTTTATACTTTTTTAAAAATTATTGTTTTTTTCGAACTCGAACCGAACACGCAGAAATGTTCGAGGTTTGCGAACTGTCGAATGGCCGATGTTCGATGCGAACTCCGAACAGATCGAACCAAACAGCTCATCCATATTTAAACATTGTAAATTTTTGAAAATTCTAAATTTATTGCATTTTTTGTTATAAAATGTAGACAGGACATGATGTATACATATAATAATGATATATTATGAATCTGCCGAGTCTGTCGGAAAGAACGATATATAATATGTCTGGGTCATATAATAAAATAAGGCTTCAAAATGCGCTTAAACATGATGAGCGAAACCAGTAAAAATGAGCTCAGCACACAGGCGTGAAATGCCTCAGCAGCGAAAGGGTTAAAAAAAATGGGAAATGGGAAGCTGTTACTGCATTATTCTGAAAACTATACAAATTTTAACCAAAAAAATGAAGAAAAAAATAAGTAATATTTCCCTTGTGTTTTGGAGGCTGTTTTTTTTTTATTTAAATAATATGACTATGTATAAAACAGTGACCTTGCTCCCAGCGTGGGAAATGAAAAGATGAGTAATGGCAGTGGTATTGCTCATTTTATACATAAGAAATGGACAATGCCATTGCTTTGGAACAAAAAGTAAGTAAATAAAAAGGCTTTTTTTTCTTTTTCTTTTAGATTTTACATGGTCATGTTTGGTATACATACAAAGGACAGACTCTGACCTGTCCAATGACACCTCACTTGACCTTGTGAGATGTAAAGATTAGTGACGCAGGGGTCCAAAGTTCCCCCCTCAGTGCTCTTCACTGTAGTGATTTTTGGTTTTAATTCGTCTGTGTGGTTTTACCACCATGGTGTGTTTATATGTCTCTTCTTTTTTGGTTTTTATCATTGTTACAATTAAAGTTATATTTTAACAACAGGTTGACACTTTGTTTCTCCTTGAAATTCAAGGAGATTCTTCTGCAAGTCCAAACTATAGGACAAATATCTGTATTTCAGTATAGAATTTACAATTGGCCTAAACAATGTAATGCAGAGAAGAGAAAGCCAGTGGTTATCATTTTTTATGAAGTTTGGCCTTGAAAATAGAAAGCACAGTGGTTACCGAAAATAAAAGCCTAAAAAACAATTTTGTTTAAATGTAATTAACCTGGGCTTTTGTTCAACAGCTCTAACTTCATTCTTTGTAAATTACATCAATCAATGATTTCAGAGACAACACTTGTTGAAATACAATCAAGATTCTTCTATTGTCCATGATAAAGGAGTTAATTAATGGTAAGTGCTTGCTAATATTAACTTTGGAATTAAAATTTCACAATCAGCTTTTGAGAACCACTAGAAAGAAGGTTAACTTTATCCATTTCTCAGTCTCATTTTGATAAATGTGAATGCAGGGAGCTTCGAAAGAGAATGAATAATTAGCTTAGTCACTGGTTTTCTCTTTCTAATAGAGTTATAGGTTTTATAATTGGTTAGTTATTTGCAGAAAATAAGGGGGAAAGTGTCTAAAGTAGTTAAAGAATAATAAACCAGATGTTGGCGATTTCTTAATATTAGTTGTTTTGCTTGAAATCTTCATATTCAAGCAGGTTTTTTTTATTATTATTATTAGCATTTTTAGTAGACTGATAACATTTATGAACTAATAAATGTATCCTTCCTGGTAAAATACTTTATAAATAAATAAATAAATGAACTAATTTGCAGCTGCCAAAAACGTTTTAAGGAGAGACATCATGTAAAAATATTAATGAGCAACAAGGAGCATTTAACTGTCATTAAAATCCTAAATACTGAGTGAGGAAGCCGAATAGCAATGGTGAAACGCATTTCAGATACCCCTATATTAATATTTAGGATTTTAATGAGGTCTTTGTTTTTCTATAAGATTTTATGCTATGTTAAAACAAATATACATGTTTTAATATACAGACGGTTAGTTTAGATATTCCTTATACCCTCCAGCAACAGAATACTGCCTATGTATGTGTGTATATATATAAATATATATATAGTTTCTACAAGGGTTGTGGTGAAGGACTAAAAGTGAGATAAAAAGCCTCCACACTATAATAAGTGTGTTTAATATTGCAGAAGCCACCTGCACATCACAGCAATTAGATGAATTGCATCCCAGAGCTCTTGTGCCACATTCCCCATATGCAGCAAGGAACTCTGGGTAGGATATGCAAATGACCTCTGTCTCACTTTTATGCATCCTGGATCTGTTATTACACAGAACCCTAAAATCAATGCTATATATATATATATATATATATATATACTGTATATATATACATTCCTATATATTCATATATTCCTGTCATGTCCATTTACCTGTGTCCAGTCCTATTCCTGTACCATTTACTTACTTGTTCCTGTCTCGCCCTTGTGTCCTGCTTCGTTCCTGTCTCACCGCTGTGTCCAGCCTCGCCTCTGTCTCGCCCCTTTGTCTAGCCTTGCCTGTCTTGTCCCAACCTTTCTCTTTCCCTGGTCCCTTATTATTTGCCTTGTCTGTTCCTTGTTTGCCCTTATTCCTATTTGTCAGGATTATATCTGCCTCATATTGTATCTGCTGCAATCTGGCCTCAAACCCCCTGTGCAACGTGACACAGAGGCATGAAGGCAAAGGGGGTATTCTGGTATTTGAGTTTTGGCTTTGCTTTCATTTATCCTGATGTCTCCAATTCTTTGATTTACCCAAGCTAGTTTGACACCGTGGCCTTCTGTAATCCTGACTTTGTCTTCGTCTCTCTGCTCTTTAGAATCTCTCCTGTCCAGACCTATGCTGGCATTTACTACCCGGACTAACAATTTAATTTTGATGTCTGTCCCCTTGCTGGAGTGGTACTGTGTGCTGAGTAATAACTCAGTGACAAATCTGCAGGAGGATAAAACAAGAGAACATAAATACGTTTGAACAGCATTTAACTTGAAGAAGTGTAGGATTGTAGCACCCTGTTCTTGAGGGCAATCTATATGGGTTGGGGACATGAAGACAGGAGGAAGGGAATATCAACATTACTTTAACATCCGTATGTGCAGAGGAAAGGGATATCAAGTAAAAGGGAAAATTGTGACTTAATGTAAGAAAGTAATGTTAAATCAAATTCAAATTGAAATTGGAAATTTCACCAACATGCCTTACAATAGCTGCAATTATCTTGATTTCAGTAGTTCTACAGTTTATTGTTACTGGTCCCATAAGTCTAATACCTTAAAACTGCTAAACGTCTTGTGAAGTATTTTCTGGTAGATTTTAGCTCTAAGGCGACTGCAAGGATAAAAGCTATTGAATTCATTTGTTTCTCAGCTTGTACAGAAAGGGCAGGGTTATTTAAAGACTGCACTCTTCCCAAGTGGATTTCTGGTAAGTCAAGGACAAACAATAGAAACATACAATTTAATAGGCTTTCGATCTCAAATAATTGAGTAAAGAATAAAACTGTTCCATTGAATTCCAGTAAAATTTCTATTTATCAGTACTATGTCTGCTTTATTAAAATTGTGTCCGGGCTCCTTTCTGTATACAATGATTCTATTATTTATGGGTTTCTTTGCAAAAAGTGTAAGTAATACTTTATTGCATTTGTATATATTGGTGTTCATTTTCAAATCGGAAAAATAAATAATCAGATTTAGAGCGAGTTATTATTAATATGAAATTACATGCAAATGGCAAACTTTACAGGCCTACCCAAGACAAAAGTTATAATTTATCTTCCTCACCCAACAGGATTAATGTTCTGTGAGAAAAATTGTATGTCACCCTATATGACTGCACAGAGGTTAGAAGAAGAAACCCTTACCCTTTCTGTGAAAAAAGTTCAACTGCAACATTATAATTTCCTGGAATAGGACAGAATGAGAGGGCACTCTGGGGGTCAGAGACAAGATTCACTTGGTTCTAATTTCTGAAAATCCCTGTACAGTTTTGTTACAATGTAATTATGGTAATTGTTTTAGGCAGACATTATGCCCAAACACCGAAATCAATCTTATATTCTATTAGTGTTTTTGGACGCTGAATTGCCATTATATCATTATGGTCATCACTACAAATCCTCATAAGCAGGATATCTGACCATTTTTATTATCTATCTTTATGGCATTTATTGTATTTGACACTGTGACAAGAGTCTCTTTGAATTTGGGTTACATGGATCTAGACATGCATTTGGGAGATGCAGGCCTGTTATTCTATATTGTTTCCCTGTCCTCTCCTATGTTGAAGTCACACTTTATCTATAATTCTAGGTGCAGGATGTTTGTGTCGTCTGTGTTAAGCATGAATACTGTTATTGTTATTATCTTATTGTCTATGTTTATCTATTACTATCTGCAAATAGGATTACTGTGTGGGTTGCTGTAGCCCTTTCCAACTCCCCCTGTCTAGCATATGTTTACATCTGATAAAGGTTGGAGTAGTCTTTGTTGGTCTGTCTTGTTTAAAAAACCCTGCCCTATTATCAGATGCGGTAAATCTGCAATAATCTGTACAGTGGGGAAAACCTGGCACTGTGTATATTATTCATTAAAGGCTCAGGTCCACTCTGTTCTATTCTCAAAATCTGCGTGCCGACTCATTTCTTGGGAATGCTATCACCGCACTTTCAGTGTACCCGCCCTTAAGCTTCGGCTAAGGGCTGGAAAAAGGCATGAAAGACTGCTGGTGGGAGATCAGGGGTCTGGCAAGGGAGTGACATTAACAGATGTGACCAGTCGGTGTACGGTGATCTGTTACGTACACAAACGCTATTGCTGCTTATAACAAATCTCAACACCCCAACTGGGTTACATCTGCTAATGCCGCTCCCTTGCAGGACATCCATTCACCCACTTTCATGCCTTCTCTAGCCCTTAGCTGAATCTTAAGCACAGGTACAATGAAAGAGTGGTTATGGCAATCCTCAGACATGAGGCAACACTCAGAGCTGGGATAAAACAAAGACACAGCCTTCAATGAAAAATGTTAAACAAATATATATACAGTACAAGAAGGACCTGGAGTCAATTGGAAGATGACATCCTGGTGCCTCCCCTCCTTCAAGTGAGCCAGTCCCCGGCCATAACCCATTTTAATCACCAGACATGAAACAACATGGCAGATTTCAATCAGAAGGTCGGCGTGAATAAAGTTGATAACAGGTAGCACAAACAGACAACAGTTTGACAGAGGAGCAGTGATTGGCAAACAATGAGCACTGAAACCTTTCACAACTGTAAAACATTTCGTATACACGGAGAGTTGGAAAATGCTGCAAGAACACAGACAGTAATAGTAGAAATAATAATCGTAACATAAACATGGACAATAATGATATTAACAATAACAATATTGTTAGGGTGGCATCCAAAGTGAGCCAGAATGGGACCCATTTTACGTGGCTAAAAGTCCAAAAGACAAGGGTGCTACTGACTGAATTACAGACTTCAGATGAAGGCCTCACACTGCTAGGCAGTAAACAAACAGGATTCAATATTAACCAGAAAGAAAGGCAATGGTTAAGGGTAGCCAAAAACACAGACACACACATACACTCCTAGCAGCAAACCAATAGGGAACCCTAATCTAAATGCCAGTCCTTAGATGGCTATGTCTGACTAAGGATAGGAATAAGAACCACAGGGTGAAGTAAATAAATATAACAAATAATTAGCACAGCGCAAAGTACAAAGGGAAAATACAGAGACGTAGTCAGAGAGTAAAGCCAGGCTCGCGACACGGGAGATCAACACAAAAGAAACCGGAAGACCCTCTACTAGAGCGCTGCAACATGGGAGAGATGTTATTAACCCCTTAGGGACCGCTGACGTACTATGTACGTCCTGCCCACAGGTCTCCCTTAGACCCGCGGACGTACATAGTACATCAGCGGCTCCTAACCTCCCTCCCGCCCGATACTCACCTTCCTTGCCGGCTCCCATGACGTCTATGGCAAGCTTCAAGCTTGCGTCGCCGTTTTCTGGGGGCCGGCCAATCCGATGATGTCATCACGCTGCGTGATGACGTTATCGGCAGGCGCCAGTGGGGAAAATACAGGAAGGGGAGGGGGCTCATTTGGAGCCCTCTATCTCCCCAACCATGTGTAGCGCTGTGTTAAAAATCTTGCTGTGGCAGTACCTATTTTTGGCCACAAGATGGAGACTATCGCGATCAGAGATACTGGACATTGGGACTACAATGCCCGGCATGCTTTGCAAGAAGACAGGAAGTGGGTGGGGACTGGACGACACTTACATCCTCTGCCTCGTGGAGAAAGTTCCAGAGCGCGCCAGGGAAGCAGAGAAAGCAGACGCACTGAGGAGATCGCGGGAGAACCTAGGCCAAAGCCCGAGGGAGACCTGTTATTCCGGTTTGGGTCACTTAGCCTGAGGAGAAGGAGACTCGCCAGAGCCCAGACATTGCTGCAGACCGGCGGAATCGAACGGAGAGCAGGCGGTGAGCTGGACAAGCTGCATGAAGTCAGACAACGGATCCGGCCGCTAGTATCCCCAGTCAAAATCCGGAGGAGAGACGTCCTGGGTCAGCGGAGTCTAAAGCCTGCGTCGGATGGGTGAGAGGCCTCCAAGGCTGTTTGTGATTAAAGGTCAAGCTGCTGTTTTCTCTTTAAAGTCCACAGGGCCCCAACTGACTAGTCGAAGACTCTCCTTCATGTAAATTCACTGGCCAGTTGAACAGTACCCGGGTACCACACACATACATATACACCTTTTTTACATTCCGGGACTTAACCTGTGCAGGACTCATTCTGTTACGAATCGGAACAGGGGTTACAGATAAAGATACGTTCCGAATATATTTTTCCTCTTTTTCCGCTACGCGTTTTACCGTGATACGAAAATACTGTAATAATACTTGTGAATACCGTGTCTTGATATCTGCTCAAATATTTTAGTAAACTATTTAAATGATAAAAACTCACAACTGTGTTGGAGTATATTTATTCCCTAGTGCGGGGAGACTGACCCGTGGTTCATTTTCAGCGGCTCCTCCGGGAGTGAGCGCTACACATGTAAGCTACAGTGATGCTTTCTGAACAGCTGGAAAGGGGAGAGTCTCCCCTTTACAGCGGTGTATAGCATTAACATTTTGCCATTTCGTGCCAAAACACGATTCGAACCTGGATGGGTCTGACATCTTGGATGTCAGCCAAGCCTCCAGGTCCACCCCACCCACTGACAACCTCACCATATGTGTGAGGATGTTAGTGGGCCTGTTAAGGGGATCCAAAGGATGCCCCTATCTCCCGATCCGTGGCTGATCCTGATCATGGCGATCCTGATATCCTGATCATGGCCTTTCCAATGATACCAAACATGACCAGGTTTGGTTTAAAAATAAAATAATAAAAAAAAATAATAATAAAAAAAAATGGCTTTTTTAAAAGAAAAAAAAAATTGTCTGGGGGGGGGGTTTAGTTAAATAGGACCTAGCCTGTCGTCTAAAAATAATTAGCACAAAACGGTCAGAATGAGCGCAGCGCACATAGGTGAACTGGCTCAGCATTGAAGGGGTTAAAAAGCAAAAACATGTAAAGATTAGGTATTTCTATTCTCGGGACAAAATTTTGAAACTATTTAGCCAGGGTCTTTTTTGGTGGTTGTAGATTTTGGGGATTAAATTAAGGAAAAGTGTGTTTTTACCATTTTTTTCATCATATTTCATATTTCTTTTATAGTAAAATTATTCGATATGATGGAAATAATGGTATTTTTAGAACGTCCATTTAATGGCGGAAAAATCGGTGTATAATATGTGTGGGTTGAATAAACGAGTAAGAGGAAAATTTGACCTAAACTCTAACAGCGCAGAAACATAAAAACAGCAGCGGTCACTAAAGGACGGATTTGTGTAAAACCGCCCGGTCACTAAGGGGTTAAATAGGCTAGTGCCCTGGGTCAGGTGGTCAGACCTGAGAAGCTGCAAGCAAACCGTGGAGTGAAAAGTGAATGAGGTATGGAGCAGAGAGGGGTAAGATCCGGCCTGGAACTGGAATACTAACAAAGGGATTCATAGGTCTCCAGGCTAAAAGCATCACAAATATTAACACATATCACAGACACCCTCTACTCTTAGAGGCACAGGGTAACTTGGACATAGGGGAGGTTTGGTGAGTAAAATGATGTGTCAGATCCCCCCCAGAACCCACATTCCCACACCTCCAGGGGCAGACTGACCCATCGGGCACTAGGGCACTGCCCGAGAGCCTGCAGGTTCGTAGGACCCGGTTTTGGCCGGCACAGTGGGCCCCGATATTTTCCATCAGCTCCAGAGACTGGTCATCGGAGCTGTGATCGTCTCAGTGAGCGCGGCGGCGCTGCAGAGTGCCTGCCTGTCCCATTTCCTAAGCAAGAACATGACACGCTGCAGTCATTGGCACCGCCCCCTCACGTGATGATGCTCACAGAGCACGCAGCGCCAGCGGCAGAAGAGAACAAACAAGTCCAGTGGAGCCAGCCTGCCGCCTGACTCCATAGAAGATTCTACAATATTGTATGGTGGGTGAGCGCTGGGGCGGATAATAAATTGACTAATCAAATGCTGGGGGGGCTGGGGAGAGATAATTAATTGTCAAATTAAATGATGGGGGAGAGAGAGATAATAAGTTGACTAATTAAATGCTGTGGGGGACTTGGGAGAGATAATTAATTGGCAAATTAAATGCCGAGGAGAGAGATAATAAGTTGACTAATTAAATGCTGGGGGCGACTTGGGAGAAGTAATTAACTGGCAAATTAAATGCTGGGGGTGTGACCGGAATAACGTCCTACGAAGCACGACCAGTTATCAATCATTCATATTTCTTTTATATAAATTGAAAATACAACGCTTCTGCCTAGGCAAGCCTGTTTTTCTGATGTGTTTCGGGAAGTAATTAATTGTCACGGTGGCTCAGGGGATGGGGCGCCTGGCAGCAGCTTCCTCGCTGCTCGCTGGCCAGGCGCCGAATGTAAACGCTTCCGGGTGCGCTCACGTGGGACGCCGAGGGGCGGGGCCTGGCGTTGTGACGCGGACCCGCCGGGTTTAAAACCCAGTCTCACCATTACACCGGTGCCCTGACGTGGTATTCACCTCCCGCAGAGCTCTTGTGATATTTGGCTAACGAATCCTCCTGTGTATAACCCTTGGCATTGGCAAACGAATCCTCCTGTGTATAACCCTTGGCATTGGCAAACGAATCCTCCTGTGTATGACCCTTGGCATTGGCAAACGAACCCTCCTGTGTATGACCCTTGGCATTGGCAAACGAACCCTCCTGTGTATGACTCCTGGCATTGGCAAACGAACCCTCCTGTGTATGACCCTTGGCATTGGCAAACGAACCCTCCTGTGTATGACCCTTGGCATTGGCAAACGAACCCTCCTGTGTATGACTCCTGGCATTGGCAAACGAACCCTCCTGTGTATAACCCCTGGTATTGGCATTTACTCTGCTCTAGGTTCTGCCTTAACGTTGGTACCGAGGTCAGTCTATGTGGCACCCTAAGCACGCATCAGATTACCTCTGCTATTACTAAAGTCCTAGGGAGGACTTGTGATCTGGTCTGTACCCCTGTCTGGTGTTTCCCTTTCTTTATCTGTTACCTGCTTCATTGTCTATATAGCTTTGCCGACCATTCAAGGATCGGAAGAGTAGAAAGGGAGCTACATAAAGAGATCAATATCTTGGTAGTCAGAAGGATTCGTGACAATACTCTATTCAATACCTCTGTCTGGTGTTACCCCTTGTTTATATATTGTCTGGTTAATTGTCTTTCTAGTTTTGCCGACCATTCAAGGATCGGAAGGGTAGAGAGCGGTCTGCGTAAAGGGACCACACTTTTGGTAATCAGAGGGATCCGTGACATTACGTCAGGGCCAATGGATCCCGCAGACCTCTCTAACCAGCTGGCACGTATCGCAGCCAGACAAGAGGAACAGGACCATAGGATGGACCAGATTTCTCTCGCTCTGCAAACCCTGTTAAATCGGTCCAATACAGGTACCACAAACCCTCCAGATCCAGTGTTACCTAGGGTCAGTTCCGTCCCCCCTGAAGGACATAGGCTTAGTATGAAGGCACCCCTACGCTATGATGGTACACCAAGCCTATGTCGGGGATTTTTGACTCAACTCGAGATCGTGTTTGAGAACAATCCAGGTTCTTGTATGTCTGATAAAGCCAAAGTAGGATATCTGATTAATCATTTAACAGAAAAAGCTTTATTGTGGGCTACGCCGTTGTGGGAAAATAAGAAACCCATCATTTATGACTATGAGGGTTTTACCTCTGAGTTAAGACGTACCTTTGATCCCTCTAGAAGGGCTACCAATGCGGGTAGGTCCTTGTTTCACATCAAACAAGGTAATAAGAGGGTCGCCGATTATGCCATAGAGTTTAAAACTTTGACTTCTGAGGTACTTTGGCCGAACGACGTTTTATCCTTGGCCTTTACCGAAGGCTTGAACGAGGCTTTTATGTTTGAGCTGGCTCCCTTAAAATTGCCAGAAAGTCTGGACCACCTGATAGATTTCTGTATAGCCATGGACGATCAAATCAGGGAAAGGAGACACCCCAGAGATAGACCCAGAAGGGTCTTGCCTCCTTTACCCTCGTTACCCAGACACACCAGTACGTCAGGTGGTTCGGAGAATGTGAAAACAGATTTACCAGTCGTTGAACCCATGCAAATAGGGAAGACAGGTATTTCAGAAGCAGAAAGAGCACACAGAAGAGAAAAGGGGCTCTGCTTCTATTGTGCAGGGGCAGATCACTTTCGCCTTCGATGTCCTCAGAGACCCAGGGTTGGCAGGGTTGAACATAGCAGAGTGGGATTCAGAACAGGAGACACCCAGGTTGTCGGTTCTCTGTGTGCCTCCTTTGTGGATAATGAGAAAAAAAAATCCAGGATTCTGTTACCGATCTCCCTAACCTGGGAGGGGGTTCACCTCAAGACTGAGGCGTTCTTAGATTCTGGGGCCTCAGGCAATTTTATGGATAAGAATTTTGCTGCCAAAAACCTCATACCTCTGGTTCTCAGGGAAAGACCTCTAAGGGTGGAGGCCATAGATGGTAAACCCCTGTCATGTCCACATATCACTCACGACACAATCGATGTATGTATGAAAACAGGAGTTTTGCACCAGGAAACAATAAGATTTCAAATTATTGAATCACCCTCATGTCCTGTCGTTCTTGGGTTTCCATGGCTAACAGAGCACAACCCAGTTGTCGATTGGGTCCAGAGAGACATAAAATGTTGGGGTCAGAGTTGTCAGTCTAAGTGCCTAGGCACAGTTAATGTGATTGGTAGCCTCAATATTGCCACAGCCCCTCCTTTGTCCACAGAGGTTCCTGAATGTTACCTGGCATTAAAGGAGGTGTTCTCTAAAGCCAGGACTGAGGTCCTACCACCACATCGTCCATATGACTGTGCCATTGATTTACTCCCCGGTACGATGCCTCCTAGGGGTCACGTATACCCTTTATCACAAAGAGAGAACGACATTATGGAGGAATACATAAGGGAGAATCTGGAACGAGGATTCATTAGACGGTCCTCCTCTCCAGCAGGAGCAGGTTTCTTTTTTGTTTCCAAGAAAGAGGGAGATCTGCGACCTTGCATCGATTATAGGGGTTTGAATAGGATCACTATAAGAAATGCATATCCCATACCTCTCATAACAGAATTGTTCGACCGATTAAAAGGGGCTCGTGTCTATACGAAGCTTGATTTACGCGGAGCGTACAACCTGGTCAGGGTTAAAAAGGGAGACGAATGGAAAACGGCTTTTAATACACGTAGCGGGCATTATGAATACCTGGTGATGCCTTTTGGGTTGTGTAATGCGCCAGCCGTCTTCCAGGACCTTATAAACGACACTCTAAGGGAATTTCTGCAAGAATTCGTCATAGTATATCTGGATGATATCCTGATATACTCTCCTGATGTGGACACTCATCATGTCCACGTGAAACAAGTGTTGAAAAAACTATTGAAGGCTGGATTGTACTGTAAGCTAGAAAAATGTCTATTCGACATAGTAACTGTGCAATTCCTTGGTTATATAATAACTCCGGGGGTTTTCAAATGGATCCTAAGAAGCTCTCAGCTATTCTTGACTGGCCCCTACCCCAAGGACTTAAAGCCATTCAGAGGTTTCTGGGGTTTACGAACTATTACCGAAGGTTCATTAAAGATTTTTCGGCCTTGGTGGCCCCCCTCACGGCTATGACAAAGAAAGGGGTGGGAAATCAGAAATGGACACCTCAAGCCACTCAAGCCTTTGAGGCACTAAAGCAAGCTTTTACTACTGCCCCTGTTCTCCGACATCCAGATCCGGCTCTGCCTTTCCAAGTAGAAGTTGACGCCTCCGAACTAGGTCTTGGTGCAGTCTTGTCCCAAAGGGAGGCTCCTGACAAACCCTTGCATCCATGCAGCTTCTATTCTCGGAAGTTGTCCCCGGCAGAGAAGAACTATGACATTGGAAATAGAGAATTGTTAGCAGTCATCGCGGCCTTGGCCGAATGGAGATACTTATTAGAGGGGTCTAAGGACCCCATCGTTATCATAACCGACCATAAGAATCTCACGTACATTGGAGATGCCAAACGTTTAAATTCCAGACAAGTGAGATGGTCATTGTTTCTTTCAAGTTTTAATTTCGTGCTTACCTATAGACCTGGGTCCAGAAACATTAAAGCAGACGCATTGTCGAGACAGTATGAGTCTTATGAACATAATATCCAAGATCAGCATCCCATTGTACCCCAGGAAAGGATTATAGCCGCTACCACAATCAGTGTCTCGTCTCCTCTAATGAAAAGGTTGCAGAACGTCCAGGGCGCGGCTCCTGGGGGAAAACCTCCTGCGAGACTCTTTGTACCTGAGAACGAAAGAGAGGAAGTACTTAACATCTATCATGATAATAAAACTTCCGGGCATATGGGTATCACCAAGACTGTGTCTAGTATCAGTAAACTCCTCTGGTGGCCCACGTTGCGCCGAGATGTCAAAGATTACATTGCCGTGTGCGAAGTGTGCACAAGGCAGAAAAGTCCCAAAACAGCACCCATTGGCTTACTCCAGCCTTTGCCGATCCCCGAACGACACTGGTCACATGTAGCCATGGATTTTATAGTAGAGTTACCTGAGTCAAGAGGGAATACTGTGATACTTACGATCATAGACCGATTTTCCAAGATGGGCCACTATGTTCCTCTTCGGAAACTACCTTCGGCAGCTGAACTGGTGCCCATATTCATTGCCAACGTGGTCCGCATACACGGTGTCCCTCTGGAGATTGTCTCTGATAGGGGGACCCAATTCATCTCCGGATTCTGGAGAGGGTTTTGTAAGAACGTAGGGATAGACCTCTCTTTCTCTTCGGCTTATCACCCCCAGACCAACGGAGCAGCAGAACGAGCAAACCAAAATATAGAGAAATATCTCAGGTGCTTTATCTCAGAACAACAAGATAACTGGTCAGACCTGCTACCATGGGCAGAATATGCTTTGAACAGCGCAGTGAGTGAATCCACAGGGCATTCTCCTTTCTTCGCTGTTTATGGTTTTGATCCTCCCGTGCTCCCCGCCACGTTTCCTGATACCACGATTCCTGCTTTAGATGAGCAACTGGCATCATTGAAAGAGACTTGGGGGAAAGTGAGACGGGCACTGGAGGAGAGTAGTGCCATCCAGAAAACGAAGGCCGACAGACACAGGAGGCAGGCACCCGTGTATCAAGTTGGGGACAGGGTTTGGCTGTCTTCACGTAACATCAAGCTCTTAGTGCCTTCCATGAAGTTGGCTCCTAGGTATATCGGCCCCTATAAGATTCTACGGCGACTCAACCCTGTCTCCTATGCTTTGGCGTTACCCCCCATTTTAAGATACACAATGTATTCCATGTAAGCCTTTTGAAGCCGTTGTTATGTAACCGGTACACCAAAGTCCATGCTCCACCGCCTCCTGTCTCTGTGGAGGGCGAGGAGGAGTTTGAAGTTAAGGCCATTCTGGGTGCCAGGATGTCTAGGGGGTCTTTGCAGTACTTGGTCGATTGGGTGGGTTACGGTCCGGAGGATCGTTCTTGGGTACCGGCTGCGGAAGTCCATGCTCCTAGGCTAGTGAAGGCCTTCTATTCGGCGCACCCCTGTGCCCCTGGGGGTCGTCCAGTGGCCGCCCCTGGAGGGGGGGGTTCTGTCACGGTGGCTCAGGGGATGGGGCGCCTGGCAGCAGCTTCCTCGCTGCTCGCTGGCCAGGCGCCGAATGTAAACGCTTCCGGGTGCGCTCACGTGGGACGCCGAGGGGCGGGGCCTGGCGTTGTGACGCGGACCCGCCGGGTTTAAAACCCAGTCTCACCATTACACCGGTGCCCTGACGTGGTATTCACCTCCCGCAGAGCTCTTGTGATATTTGGCTAACGAATCCTCCTGTGTATAACCCTTGGCATTGGCAAACGAATCCTCCTGTGTATAACCCTTGGCATTGGCAAACGAATCCTCCTGTGTATGACCCTTGGCATTGGCAAACGAACCCTCCTGTGTATGACCCTTGGCATTGGCAAACGAACCCTCCTGTGTATGACTCCTGGCATTGGCAAACGAACCCTCCTGTGTATGACCCTTGGCATTGGCAAACGAACCCTCCTGTGTATGACCCTTGGCATTGGCAAACGAACCCTCCTGTGTATGACTCCTGGCATTGGCAAACGAACCCTCCTGTGTATAACCCCTGGTATTGGCATTTACTCTGCTCTAGGTTCTGCCCTTAACGTTGGTACCGAGGTCAGTCTATGTGGCACCCTAAGCACGCATCAGATTACCTCTGCTATTACTAAAGTCCTAGGGAGGACTTGTGATCTGGTCTGTACCCCTGTCTGGTGTTTCCCTTTCTTTATCTGTTACCTGCTTCATTGTCTATATAGCTTTGCCGACCATTCAAGGATCGGAAGAGTAGAAAGGGAGCTACATAAAGAGATCAATATCTTGGTAGTCAGAAGGATTCGTGACAATACTCTATTCAATACCTCTGTCTGGTGTTACCCCTTGTTTATATATTGTCTGGTTAATTGTCTTTCTAGTTTTGCCGACCATTCAAGGATCGGAAGGGTAGAGAGCGGTCTGCGTAAAGGGACCACACTTTTGGTAATCAGAGGGATCCGTGACATTAATAATGTGAATGGCCTTTTGGCTTTTTGCAGGCCACTAAGTCCCCTTTTGAAGAGATGTCAAAGGCTATTGTTTATTACCTGCATAGACCTTCCTGTCACAGCATGGGGGGCCAAGTTAACAATTTTTTGAAATGCGAAAAGGAAGCCTTCCTGCTGGCCAAATATAGATGACTGAGTGTTCTTTGTTCTGCAGGACACGTGAGATTACAGGAAAGACCACCCTTGGTGGGGGTCAAGCTGCATATCAAAGAAGCCCATATGTTCCAGCTGGAAATTATCTTTTGGTTAGGTAATACAAGGTAGCATAAAAAAATAAGTGAACTGAGCATGCCCACGAATTAACAGGAGGGGGATTCTGGGAAATGTAGTGGGCGGCCTGTACCATTCGAGGGCATGGCCTTGCAGGAGCAAAGAAAATGTATATATTTTGGGACGAACGCCATGCTCATTTGCTTATTTCTTGGAGGTCAATCGATAAATTGAAGAAACATTGCTATCTCCTGCTAGAACCTCCCTAGTGACCGATCCTCCAGCGTATATTGTAAGTAACTAGTGTCACGACTTAGCTACGCACGCTGCTGCGCAAGGACGCCGGGTTAAGCCGCGCACTATCTGTCTATACTAGACCCAGATAATTACGCGCACTTCTCTACCCGTCCTGGCCACACTACCTCTCACAACAGGCACGTAGAGCGCGATATACTGATCCCAGGATTGCAACACAGCGCCAGTCTTCTCCTGAAGCGCAAAATAACTACGTCTCCCACAATCCTGGAACTCACTTTCTTATTCTATTAGTAACGCTGCCACCAGTCCTCACGGACACAATGCGCGTCGCAACAGGAGACGCAGGGCTTAGCAGCCGCACTATCCTAGACTCGGACAGTGACTACAATTCCCACAATTCCCTGCCGTTTCCTGACGACCGCAACACGCAATTTCTTATATATAACCGAGCTTAAGGCAAATAGCAATTCTCCCAATCTCTTAGTTAGCGTGGATTTGATCAGCCAGAGTCAAAACTTAAATACTTTTTGTTTATTTAGGATAGAAAAATCAGTGCTTAGCTACATAAAAAATCATAACTAGAATAAATCAATTACTTATACAATACACAGCAGAATATAAAGAAAAAGGTTTAACCATAGAGCGTTACTTACGAAGAACTATTCCTCTATGGCCTCCTGGAGTCTAGAGATAGAGCATGGACAGATCAGTCCTCTTTAGAAGGAACCCCAAGTGATCAGCCAAAGCACATGGCCAGTGTTCTGAATTTATAAACTTCCTGATCTTTCCAGCCCCCATCCCCCAATGGCCCAGTGTCCTGGACTTCATTTCCCAGCGTGCAATTCTCGGTCATGCTCAGTAAGCTTGTCAATTAATCTTTAATTGCCCAAAGGCGTCCCTCTTCCCTCCAGACCCCCCCGTGGAGATCAAGGATGTGCTTCCTTTCTTTGAAGATCGGGTTCAGCTCTCTTGGTGCCGATTTGTCTGCTAAGGTGTGATTTGCTATGGCAGTGTACAAAAGAAATTCCCTTTTTACAGCTACGTGTTACATCCTCCCCCCAAGGGAGAAAGCTAAACCTTTTGATTACATTTCAGCTGAAAACCCAGGGATACACTTACCAAATGGTCAGACACAAATATGAACATAACTCTATATGGAGGAGATAAACACATATATACAGGCAGACCTTTATATAGAGATAGAAATATAGATCTAGTCTGCCACAACTAGGATCTGTTGTTTATCTCCTTTTTATTTCTCTGCTTGTGTGTGTAATTATTAATTATATCTATTTTTTCTGTAAAAAATACTGATACATTTTTCTCATCATAATAAATATAAAACTTATTAAGATCTGCTTCTGCCTGATATTCGAACCTCGCTAACCGAAGGACTGGATTATCATAGAGGTTTTCTTTGTTTTAGCTCGGGACGATCTACTCAACAGTGAGTTGGGGTGAAGTCAGTCGTTTGAACTGTTTTCTATTTTGGGGTGCGAAACCAGAGCCTCAGGTCTGTTCTGGTTTAGAGATTAGGCATCCGGGATACACCTATTTGGGGGGACCTGTTGTGGCAGTGTGGATACAAGGGAAGTGGATGCGGGGGATTGTGTCCAAAGTAGTCATTAGTCCGGGTCTAGTGCAGACGGATAGTGAGTTGTACTCCTGAGTCCACTTCGCCACGTCACGCGCCCTTCTGTAGTGAAGTCGTTGCATGACAACTAGGCAAGCGCGTGCGGGGGGATTGTGGGCCACGTAGCCATTATTCTGGGTCTAGTGCAGACGGATAGTGATTTTTAACCCTGCGTCCTCCTAGCCGCGTCACGCGTACGTGACAGGGGGGTTATAAAATGATAAATTAAATGCTGGGGGGGGTTATAAAATCATAAATGCTGGGGGGTTATAAAATACAAATTAAATGCTTGGGGGATAATAAGATGACAAAATAAATGCTGGGGTAATGAGAGTTGAAATGCTGGGGGGATAATAAGATGACAAATGTTATGCTGGGGGGTTGAATAAATCTGCACGTCACTGTAAGTTTCATTGCTGTGGAGCTCTGATACGCTCATACACATTGCACATTACTGTGAGTTTTATTGCTGTGAATTCTGCGATACGCTCATACACAAAGCACATTACTGGGAGTTTCATTGCTGTGAATTCTGTGATACGTTCATACCTATCGCACATTACTGGGAGTTTCATTGCTGTGGAGCTCTGTGATACGTTCATTCGCACAGCACATTGTTGCAAGTTTTATTGCTGTGGAGCTCTGTGATACGCTCATACACACTGCACATTACTGTGTGTTTTATTGCTATGAATTCTGTGATACGCTCATACACACTGCACATTACTGGGAGTTTTATTGCTGTGAATTCTGTGATACGCTCATACACACTGCACATTACTGGGAGTTTCATTGCTGTGGAGCTCTGTGATACGTTCATTCGCACAGCACATTGCTGCAAGTTTTATTGCTGTGGAGCTCTGTGATACTCTCATACACACTGCAAATTACTGTGTGTTTTATTGCTGTGAATTCTGTGATACGCTCATACACACTGCACATTACTGGGAGTTTTATTGCTGTGAATTCTGTGATATGCTCATACACACAGCACATTACTGGGAGTTTCATTACTGTGGAGCTCTGTGATACACTTATACACATCGGCCATTACTATGAGTTATATTGCTGTGGATTCTGTGCTTGCTCATACATACCAGCCATTGCTGTGCGTTATATTGCTGTGGATCCTGTGCATGCTCATAGGCACTGCCTATTACTGTGAGAGTTTATTAGTTTGGATTCTGTGTATGCTTGATGAGGATTCTCGAGGAGGTAGAGAGACGCCTCCAGAAATATGGGCCGCACCACAGCATGGACCTGTTCCAAAGTGTGTGGACAGAGGTCTGCTTGTTGCGACAAGGGAGAGCTGTGCGGGAACAGGAAGATATTAACCCTCTGCACATGGAGTATAATAAGTACAAGGTCCCAGGCTGGTTTGAGCCAGCGGACGTTTGTAGCCAGGAGGACTCCCTGGTGACGGTGGGCAAGAGTGAAACAAATCCAGTCGTGAAATTTCCACGCTCTTAAATATTCCAGTGTCAACTGGCAGCTGTATTATAAGAACGTGGAAGTGTTTGGGAATGACAGCAACTCAGCCACGGAGTGTAGGCCACGTAAACTGACGGAGTGGGGTCAGCGGATGCTGAGGGGCATAGTGCGAAGAGGTCGCCGACTTTCTGCAGAGTCAATCGCTACAGACCTCCAAACTTCATGTGGCCTTCAGATTAGCTCAAGAACAGTGCGCAGAGAGCTTCATGGAATGGGTTTCCATGGCCGAGCAGCTGCATCCAAGCCATACATCACCAAGTGCAATGCAAAGCATCGGATGCAGTGGTGTAAAGCACGCCGCCACTGAACTCTAGAGCAGTGGAGACGCTTTCTCTGGAGTGACGAATCGTGCTTCTCCATCTGGCAATCTGATGGACGAGTCTGGGTTTGGCGATTGCATTGTGCCAAGTGTAAAGTTTGGTGGAGGGGGGATTATGGTGTGGGGTTGTTTTTCAAGAGCTGGGCTTGGCCCCTTAGTTCCAGTGAAAGGAACTCTGAATGCTTCAGTATACCAAGACATTTTGGACAATTCCATGCTCCCAACTTTGTGGGAACAGTTTGGAGCTGGCCCCTTCCTCTTCCAACATGACTGTGCACCAGTGCACAAAGCAAGGTCCATAAAGACATGGATGACAGAGTCTGGTGTGGAAGAACTTGACTGGCCTGCACAGAGTCCTGACCTCAACCCGATAGAACACCTTTGGGATGAATTAGAGCGAAGACTGAGAGCCAGGCCTTCTCGTTCAACATCAGTGTGTGACCTCACAAATGCGCTTCTGGAAGAATGGTCAAAAATTCCCATAAACACACTCCTGAACCTTGTGGACAGCCTTCCCAGAAGAGTTGAAGCTGTTATAGCTGCAAAGGGTGGACCGACGTCATATTGAACCCTATGGATTAGGAATGGGATGTCACTTAAATTCATATGCGAGTCAAGGCAGGTGAGCGAATACTTTTGGCAATATAGTGTATGTCCATCTGTCTGTTAGTTAACCCCCTTCCTGTCCTGTTTCTCTGTTTGCTTCCCTTGTATCTGTTGTCAGCCCTGTTCATGTCCTGTTCCTCTGTCTCTAGTTAACCCCCTCTCTGTCCTGAGTTCTGTGTGTTCTTTGATTAACCCCTTCCTGTCCTGTCTCTCAGTTCCCCCTGTATCTGTTAGTTAGCCCTATTTAAGCCTTGCCCTGCATCTGTATCGTTCTACCTATAATAAACCTCCTTATTACGATATCTGTTGCCTCCAGTGTGTCACTGCACCCCTGGACTCATGCCCTCACCCTCCTGGGTTGGCTGACCCCTGACAATCACAGCAGGAGACCCCTGACAATCACAGCAGGACAAGTAAAACAGCACAAAGAGTAACACCTAAACGCTGCAGAGCCAAGTAAAGTGGCTTGAGTCCTGACACAGGTTCATAAATGGAAGACATTGTTAAGGACGGGTTTAGAGAAAAAGTCGAGTTCTTTTTGAACTTTTCCTGAATCAATTAAGCATGTTAATACAAATTATTTCTATCTAAGTGAATAAAAAATATATGGATAATTTCTTGAAATTATACCCTGCACTAGTATATGTCTGTAAATATATGTAACCAGCTTTTTTAGTAGTGGTTTAAAACCTGAGCTATGAATAAAGAAACATTAATGCTCAGCAGATTTATTTTACACCTGAAAAAGTAAGAACTTTGGCTGGCATCCCAGATTTCTGCGAAGAATAAACCACACTAATTCCCGATATTACTCCCTTTTGTGCCACTCGACAACTCCAAATTTCAATATATCACTGCCCATTATTAATTTTAATAAATGATTTATGGCGAAATGCAATCATTTCCTCCAGCCTATAAATACAACCATACCATATCATATCAGTCTTACTTCAAAACACACCTAGTAGAGAACATATCTGACAAAACATATCTGTCTCCCTTGACTGAGTTTAATACCTTTTATCTATATGCAAATAATATGCCATTCTCATAATTATCTCCAAGCCAAACTAAACTCTCTCTTTGGATTGGTTTTCAGCTCTAGCAACCAGTGCATTTTACAACCTATTGATTGAACGTTACTTAATTTCATTATGTGTCCTTTGTGGCAAATGGAATTAATAAGAATGACTGCATTAAAAAAACCTCTTTTATCCTACATAGCCAGTTGTTGCATATAATTGTGTTTCATGTACTCTTTTCCCTAGTCATTTATTTTTATTGTTCCTCTCTGCATACCAGTACCTAGTTGAAATTAGCTGCCACAGTTTTCATTTCTGCTTTCCTTCATTATTCGATGTAATAGTAGCTTGGACTGGTATCTCAGTGTAACCTTGTTATAAATATATGGCAAATCTTTTATAAGGTGAATTCAAGCAGAAATACAATTAAGATCCACTTCTAAGCTGTAATAAAACATATGATTCAAAATAAGCATCCTTTGTTGAGGATCTAACAAAATAATATTTTAACAAATGCAGATTAATACTATAGACATGTTTAATTGCGCTTGAATATTGCTATTCAAGTGTAGACAAAATTTTCTTGTAAGGAGAGTTCAGACAATAAAATGAGCAGCAAACCGTTCTCTAATTAAGTAAGAAGTGTCACATATCCAGTCGCCGGCGCCGCAGGAAATACAAACCCGGTGCTGGTTCACTCATACTTTCATGAATCCACCCTTCCATACCTTCAGTTCTGTTCCTAGCCTGCAAGAGGTGCAGGTGCTACTCATCAAGAAACCTGCAACTCCCTATAAAGAACCAAAGCACCCACAATGCTTTGCTTTTGTATTGACTTCTTGCCTACCTGTCTGTTCGTGACGTCCAAGCTGTAATGAGCCTCCAGAGATTATTGAACTTTCTAATGATTTACCTATTACCGAACCTCTGCATTTATTACTGGACTTTACCTGCTGCCGAACCCCTGCTTGGATATTATTGAATCACCCTCATGTCCTGTCGTTCTTGGGTTTCCATGGCTAACAGAGCACAACCCAGTTGTCGATTGGGTCCAGAGAGACATAAAATGTTGGGGTCAGAGTTGTCAGTCTAAGTGCCTAGGCAGAGTCAATGTGATTGGTAGCCTCAATATTGCCACAGCCCCTCCTTTGTCCACAGAGGTCCCTGAATGTTACCTGACATTAAAGGAGGTGTTCTCTAAAGCCAGGACTGAGGTCCTACCACCACATCGTCCATATGACTGTGCTATTGATTTACTCCCCGGTACGATGCCTCCTAGGGGTCACGTATACCCTTTATCACAAAGAGAGAACGACATTATGGAGGAATACATAAGGGAGAACCTGGAACGAGGATTCATTAGACGGTCCTCCTCTCCAGCAGGAGCAGGTTTCTTTTTTGTTTCCAAAAAAGAGGGAGATCTGCGACCTTGCATCGATTATAGAGGTTTGAATAGGATCACTATAAGAAATGCATATCCCATACCTCTCATAACAGAATTGTTCGACCGATTAAAAGGGGCCCGTGTCTATACTAAGCTTGATTTACGCGGAGCGTACAACCTGGTCAGGGTTAAAAAGGGAGACGAATGGAAAACGGCTTTTAATACACGTAGCGGGCATTATGAATACCTGGTGATGCCTTTTGGGTTGTGTAATGCGCCAGCCGTCTTTCAGGACCTTATAAACGACACTCTAAGGGAATTTCTGCAAGAATTCGTCATAGTATATCTGGATGATATCCTGATATACTCTCCTGATGTGGACACTCATCATGTCCACGTGAAACAAGTATTGAAAAAACTATTGAAGGCTGGATTGTATTGTAAGCTAGAAAAATGTCTATTCGACATAGTAACTGTGCAATTCCTTGGTTATATAATAACCCCTGATGGTTTTCAAATGGATCCTAAGAAGCTCTCAGCTATTCTTGACTGGCCTCTACCCCAAGGACTTAAAGCCATTCAGAGGTTTCTGGGGTTTACGAACTATTACCGAAGGTTCATTAAAGATTTTTCGGCCTTGGTGGCTCCCCTCACGGCTATGACAAAGAAAGGGGTGGGAAATCAGAAATGGACACCTCAAGCCACTCAAGCCTTTGAGGCACTAAAGCAAGCATTCACTACTGCCCCTGTTCTCCGACATCCAGATCCGGCTCTGCCTTTCCAAGTAGAAGTTGACGCCTCCGAACTAGGTCTTGGTGCAGTCTTGTCCCAAAGGGAGGCTCCTGACAAACCCTTGCATCCATGCGGCTTCTATTCTCGGAAGTTGTCCCCGGCAGAGAAGAACTATGACATTGGAAATAGAGAGTTGTTAGCAGTCATCTCGGCCTTGGCCGAATGGAGATACTTATTAGAGGGGTCTAAGGACCCCATCGTTATCATAACCGATCATAAGAATCTCACGTACATTGGAGATGCCAAACGTTTAAATTCCAGACAAGCGAGATGGTCATTGTTTCTTTCAAGTTTTAATTTTGTGCTTACCTATAGACCTGGGTCCAGAAACATTAAAGCAGACGCATTGTCGAGACAGTATGAATCTTATGAACATAATATCCAAGATCGGCATCCCATTGTACCCCAGGAAAGGATTATAGCCGCTACCACGATTAGTGTCTCGTCTCCTCTAATAAAAAGGTTGCAGACCGTCCAGGGTGCAGCTCCTGGGGGAAAACCTCCTGCGAGACTCTTTGTACCTGAGAACGAAAGAGAGGAAGTACTTAACATCTATCATGATAACAAAACTTCTGGGCATATGGGTATCACTAAGACTGTGTCTAGTATCAGTAAACTCCTCTGGTGGCCCACGTTGCGCCGAGATGTCAAAGATTACATTGCCGTGTGCGAGGTATGCACAAGGCAGAAAAGTCCCAAAACAGCACCCATTGGCTTACTCCAGCCTTTGCCGATCCCCGAACGACCCTGGTCACATGTAGCCATGGATTTTATAGTAGAGTTACCTGAGTCAAGAGGGAATACAGTGATACTTACGATCATAGATCGATTTTCCAAGATGGGCCACTATGTTCCTCTTCGGAAACTACCTTCGGCAGCTGAACTGGTGCCCATTTTCATTGCCAACGTGGTCCGCATACACGGTGTCCCTCTGGAGATTGTCTCTGATAGGGGGACCCAATTCATCTCCAGATTCTGGAGAGGGTTTTGTAAGAACGTGGGGATAGACCTCTCTTTCTCTTCGGCTTATCACCCCCAGACCAACGGAGCAGCAGAACGAGCAAACCAAAATATAGAGAAATATCTCAGGTGCTTTATCTCAGAACAACAAGATAACTGGTCAGACCTGCTACCATGGGCAGAATATGCTTTGAACAGCGCAGTGAGTGAATCCACAGGACATTCTCCTTTCTTCGCTGTTTATGGTTTTGATCCTCCCGTGCTTCCCGCTACGTTTCCTGATACCACGATTCCTGCTTTAGATGAGCAACTGGCATCATTGAAAGAGACTTGGGGGAGAGTGAGACGGGCACTGGAGGAGAGTAGTGCCATCCAGAAAACTAAGGCCGACAGACACAGGAGGCAGGCACCCGTGTATCAAGTTGGGGACAGGGTTTGGCTTTCTTCACGTAACATCAAGCTCTTAGTGCCTTCCATGAAGTTGGCTCCTAGGTATATCGGCCCCTATAAGATTCTACGGCGACTCAACCCTGTCTCCTATGCTTTGGCGTTACCCCCCCATTTTAAGATACACAATGTGTTCCATGTAAACCTTTTGAAGCCGTTGTTATGTAGCCGGTACACCAAGGTCCATGCTCCACCGCCTCCTGTCTCTGTGGAGGGCGAGGAGGAGTTCGAAGTTAAGGCCATTCTGGGTGCCAGGAGGTCTAGGGGGTCCTTGCAGTACTTGGTCGATTGGGTGGGTTACGGTCCGGAGGATCGTTCTTGGATACCGGCTGCGGAAGTCCATGCTCCTAGGCTAGTGAAGGCCTTCTATTTGGCGCACCCCCGTGCCCCTGGGGGTCGTCCAGTGGCCGCCCCTGGAGGGGGGGTTCTGTCACGGTGGGTCAGGGGATGGGGCGCCTGGCAGCAGCTTCCTCGCTGCTCGCTGGCCAGGCGCCGAATGTAAACGCTTCCGGGTGCGCTCACGTGGGACGCCGAGGGGCGGGGCCTGGCGTTATGACGCGGACCCGCCGGGTTTAAAACCCAGTCTCACCACTATACCGGTGCCCTGACGTGGTATTCACTTCCCGCAGAGCTCTTGTGAATATTTGGCTATTACCTGTGTATGACTCTTGGCATTGGCAAACGAACCCTCCTGTGTATGACCCTTGGCATTGGCAAACGAATCCTCCTGTGTATGACCCTTGGCATTGGCAAACGAACCCTCCTGTGTATGACCCTTGGCATTGGCAAACGAATCCTCCTGTGTATGACTCTTGGCATTGGCAAACGAACCCTCCTGTGTATAACCCGTGGCATTGGCAAACGAACCCTCCTGTGTATGACCCCTGGCATTTGCAAACGAACCCTTCTGTGTATAACCCCTGGTATTGGCATTTACTCTGCTCTTGGTTCTGCCCTTAACGTTGGTACCGAGGTCAGTCTATGTGGCACCCTAAGCACACATCAGATTACCTCTGCTAATACTAAAGTCCTAGGGAGGACTTGTACTCTGGTCTGTACCTTTGTCTGGTGTTTTCCTTTCTTTATCTGTTACCTGCTTAATCGTCTATATAGCTTTGCCGACCATTCAAGGATCGGAAGAGTAGAGAGTGAGCTACATAAAGAGATCACTATCTTGGTAGTCAGAAAGATTCGTGACAGTACTCTATTCCATACCTCTGTCTGGTGTTACCCCTTGTTTATCTATTGTCTGGTTAATTGTCTTTCTAGTTTTGCCGACCATTCAAGGATCGGAAGGGTAGAGAGCGGTCTGCGTAAAGGGACCACTATTTTGGTAATCAGAGGGATCCGTGACACTTATCTACTTTATAGTTGTGTTGTTCCTCAGTCTCTTTAGTTACATCCTATTTCTGTTTTAGTTATCCATTGTCCTCCCTGTTTTTACTCCGCTTCCTTTCCTTATTGTTCTTGTGTCTTCCAATAAACCCCTTTCATTTTTGCATATACTTGCATTACCTTGTATTTCATCGCACATTGGGTTCGACCACAGAACCCTGCCAGCTGAATTTGTGACAAAGTGGCAAGGCTAAGGAATGCCACATTTTTTTTTCTTTTGTTCAAGCACACTATTCAATACTCAAATGCACCTAGACTCTATTTTTTATTTTTTTTGAGAAAGTATTTTACCAGGAAGGATACATTGAGATTTCTCTCGTTTTCACGTATGTCCTGGGTGGCGAGTATGTACCGTTAGGTGTCTTGCCCAAGGACACTTACTGGAGAGGTGCTCTTGCCGGGATTGAACCTGTGTCTCCAGTCTCTCTCCACAGTTATAGAGCAGTGATGTTACATCTACTCCACCCAGCCAGTATGCAGATTGCATTGTACATGGAGGAGAAATAATTATGATGTATACGGCAACTGCAAGCTTCCTCTTGGGAAATCTGACATCTACACTTTGGTGATTTGTGAGTTCCACATTTCCATTTGTTTTTTATCAAAGTATAATTGAATTTTACTGTATATTCTGTAACCCACATGGGGTTCTTTCTATACAACCTGCTGGGAATGGAGAAATGTGTCAACAATTAAAAAATCTAATTTCCCTATTCCTAGTTGCTGCAGGTGATCTATTGCAGCGTGAAGCCCTTCTACTAAGATTTTATAAGTTCAGAGTTTGCCTAGACGAATATCAAAGTATCTTGGTAAATCTACTCCCATCCCAGGCTATATCAGAACCATTCCGGCTCATTTTGTCATACACTTTTGAAATCAGAACAATTCAGTCATGTATTTGCAATGTTGGAGATGGCAGCACAGTTGACATAGGAAATATACAGGGTTATTCAAAGAGAATCGTAAAGTCACTGCACGTTCGGTGACTTTGTTCTCCTCAATTCGGTGTGTTTTGGCGAAATCATTTCGGCAACCCTGCGGTGTATTCAGCAAGCGCTACAGGGCCGTCGTGGTGCAGGGAAAAGCCGCTGTAACCCGCTGAACACTCACCGCAAAACCCGGCGAAGGCACACCAAAAACATCTGGATTTAACACGCCGGAGAAACCCGAGTAGCTGCCGATCACAGTGCAGAGCAGCCACCGGAAAAAGACGACACTGCAGACGAATGGAGAGAAAAAATAAATAAAAACCATACGCTTGAATGTTTGGAAAGTGAAACGGTGTTTGCAAAGAAACTACAGAACGAAAATGTCTGGAATTTACATATAAGGTCCAATGAATGATAATAAAAAAGGCTGTTACAGAAAAAAAGAAAACGATTTAAAAAAAAAAAAAAAAATATTCGCAAAAAAATCTCGCAGCATGCCTAAAACATCTATACATGAAGAGACTTTTTACTGCAGAATATTATAATCAACGGTTTATTAGATATTGATTTAAAACAGGAATATTTTTAACAGTGAAAACTATGCGATTCTCCTGAATAAACCTGTTGAATGAATGCACCGAACAGCAGGGCATTTCGGCAACTTTTTACTGCTGGTTTTTGTTCTTTGAATACACGAAGCATTGCTTCTCAATGGGGATTTCACTGCCCTTGAACAGGCAACGAACAGGCACTGTATGTGCAGGCAATTCGCCAACATTTGGCGAACTGCCTGCTCTCTGAATAGCCAAATGGCCAGGAAAGGTAACCGTACGCTGAATTTCACTGTTCGGTTACCTTTCGGTCACGATTTTGGATCTCTTTGAATAACCCTGTAAGTAAATGTATGGACACATCTGTTCAGGTACAGAGATGTAGTGTTGATCTACAACATAGTAGGTCTTATTTCCTCCATATACTCATTTAATGTTTATGTCTATCCTCTTATTCCTCCTAATAATCTACCAAAGTGACATTCTTTCGACCAAGGTGACAGTACAGTGCATAGCTAACGTTGACCATTTGCTCATAACATTTACAGTAAAAGCTATTTGAAGCCATGTTTAGCCACTTGGCTGCTAAGGACGTGCTCAGCGCCGCATCTAGCCAAGTGGTTCCCCTGTGAGGAGCACGCACTGAGCACATCCTTGCACAGGGGGCAGCGATGGGTCGGTATTCCGGCCGATCGCTGCGGCCCACCGGTGCGGGCCGACATCTTGGATGTCAGCCCAGCATTCGGGACCCCGGCGGGCTAGCATGACAACGTCTATTGCAGGCATCCACCTGCGAGTGCGGAGAAGGTGCCTGAAGGGGAGGTCATTTGGACCTCTCTCCCTACCCAACCGAGCAGGCCACCGGGAAAAAGCAGTCACCGCTTGGAAGGGCAACAGCCTACCCTTCCAATCGGCAGCTGTCTTTAACCCCTAGGGTGCTGGATTGCGATTCGGCAACATCAGGCCCCGTATCGCAGTCCCCTCCCGGAACTGGCCGACATCTTGGATTTCAGCCAAGCTTCTGGGATCTTCCCCTGACCACCAGCGTCATTGTGCATAGCGCAATGACGTCAGTTCTGGAGTTGACCCCTAGCTGCCACCTATGGTGGAGATCGGGGGTTCCAATGAACCCCCTGTCTCCCATCTGTGGCAGCTAGGGGTTAATTTTTGGTATCATTGCATGACCTTTCCAATGATTCCAAACATGGCCATGTCCAAGTGTAAACAGAATATATATAAAAAAATTAAAAGATAAACTGTTTTTTTTTTAATGCAGCAATATTGTTCCCATTTCAATTATATTGTGAACAATTGCTAGGAATTAATTCAACTAATGCTTGCTTATATTGTTCATTAACGTTCTAATTAATATCTTAATTATTGCAATCATCAATAACAGCCTGTTCATAATTTATATAGGCCTTGAGATTAGAACTGTTATTAATATTGCTTTGTCTGTTCTGCTATCATCCGCTAAATTTTGTTTTTCTCCTGGACTTCGGTCTGCTGTGCGCCTTACATGTTTGCATAGGCTTATGTCAATAGGCAGAATCAACAGAAATCTGTATTTTTGCTTCTTTTGACCAAGCTTGACAAGGACATCCTGACATGATACGTTAATCGATAACCGCTCACATGAACATGAAATATGTGATGGACATAATTGATGAATAACCGAAAGCCAGCCTTAATCAACCTTAATTGAGCTTAATCCATGATACGTATATTTGTGATTGGTGAGTTGCATCTCCCCTGTTGTTATATACGTCCCATTCCCCCCCCCCACTTTCCTCCCTTTTTCTCTTATGTATCCTCCCCTACGAAATGCATAAAAGCGCTGAACAAACCATAAATCATTGGAATATATTGCCAAGACACTTTCCTTGTCTGTGTTTTATATTCACCGGTCGACCGTATTCGAGACGAGGGCCAGAGAGGACAGGAGAGCCGTGAACCAGATTGCAGTTGTTTTAGTCAGATTCTTACAACAATGATGCTGCACTAACGATTTTTTCGATGGGGGCGTTTGCTAAAAAGCACGTAATTTCCCCCCAAAAAAACGTAACGAGTCCCCACTTCTAATTTTTTTTAACAAGCGCAACCCATAGAAAATATAATTGCAAATGCTCACTTAATAAAAAGAAAAAAAACACTTTACACGCTGTAAATTATTAAAAATTCTAATTTTAATGCATTTTTCGTTATAACAGGCAGGACATGATGTATACATATAATAATGATATATTATGAATCTGCCGAGTCTGACGTAAAGAACGATATATAATTTGTCTGTGTGGTATAATAAAACGTGGCTTCAAACCGCGTTTAAACATGATGAGCAAAAGCAGTAAAAATTACCTCAGCACACAGGTGTGAAATGGCTCAGCAGCGAAAGGGTTAATTGCAGAACCTGCACACCTTATATACAGGTTGTCCATAAAGTCTCTTTACAATTTCAAAAATGTATTACAAAGGCAAATGAAAAGACCGATAAGTGAAGATTATTACAAAATGAGATATATATTTAAAGTTTTTTTGCCTCATTTAATACACCTCTATATGGGCACCATTAGTTGCATGAAGCACATCAAGACGGTACTGGATTTCTTGTTGCCATGTTCGCTGTAGCATACCCTCATCAATGGTGGCAATGGCATCAGTGATCCTCTGCTTTAGATTAGTGATGTCCCGTACCTTTGTTCGATACACGATGGGCCCTATTACAATCTTTGCGCAAACGTCTGTGCCGGCGCAAGAACACATTAACGCGAGGGATAAAACCCTTTGCACAGAACGTCGTATTACAAAGTCAGTGCAACAAACGCGCGCACTCGTCTAACGCGGGTGAACCTGCGTGAAACCCTTTGCGAGCGTACTGTGCTGCGCACGTCCTATACTTAACATTGTGAGCGCAAATGCATTTGTGCGTTGGTACGCGGATGGTACTACAATCTATGCGCAGGTTGTAACGCACAGTCTTTGCGCGCATCATTTTAGCAACTCCTAAAAGCTGGTGTTAAATGCAAATCTGAATGACCTGGCCGAACCCAAATACACCAGGCCAAAAAATAAAATGCAGCAAAGTATAGTTACACATTCTACTCATACCAAACCAATAAAATGGAGAAGTTGTGTGTGCATGTATTATTGCTGCAGCATATATGCTCAGATTGACTTTGGCAGGCGCAAACAACTTAATGTGAGATAATTGTGGTTCTTAATTCTGATTGGCTGAATCTCGTGAAAAAAACAGTCCACACACTGATTTCTGCGCGCAACGTTACTGCGCGAGCATTTGTGCGTGTCCGTTTTACGCATGTTATTGCTCAACAGATGAAAAAATGTGCGAGGATTGTAATTCCAGCGTTGACTTACACGCGTTAAAGTTTAAAGCTTGGCGCACAAATTCACGCGTTGCGTGAGCGTTTTAACGTGAACATTTTAATAGGGCCCAATATCTTTAACATAACCCCATAGAAAGAAGTCGAGGGGAGTGATACCTTGACCTTTTGACTGAATTCAAGGCACCACAACTACATGACTTTCAACTAACCATCATTTTCCAGCAAGATGGTGCACCACCACATTGGGGACTGCATGTTTGTAGGTTCCTAAATGAAGCATTTCCAGACCGGTGGATTGGAAGGGGTGGCCCAATTCCCTGGCCACCTCGTTCACAAGATATCACTCCCCTCGACTTCTTTCTATGGGGTTATGTTAAAGATATTGTGTATGGAACAAAGGTACAGGACATCACTAATCTAAAGTAGAGGATCACTGATGCCATTGCCACCACTGATGAGGATATGCTACAGCAAACATGGCAAGAAATCGAGTACTGTCTTTATGTGCTTCGTGCGATTAATGGTGCCCATATAGGGGTGTATTAAATGAGGCAAAAAAACCTTAAATATATACGTCTCGTTTTGTAATAATTTTGCACTTATCTGTCTTTTTCATTTGCCTTTTGTAATAATTTTTTTAAATTGTAAAGAGACTTTATGGACACCCTGTATATTTTTTTGCAGCATATTCAGCAATTTCAGAATACATAAATATTATGTGTATATGTCAAGTCCTGTCACAAAGTTGCAGAATACGTTAATCATAATTCTACATGTATATAATGCAGAAGACATCTATTTGATCTAGTTGTAAAATGTGTATCCTTTTCTAAAGGGGTTATTCACAGAGCACCAAAATGTCGGCGACATTTCGGTGCGCTGTCACACCCCGCACTTCGGGGAATCAAATTTCCCACCCTGCAGTGAATTCTCCATTCACCGCTGGGTCAATGGAGTGCGGGGAAAAGCCGTCACAAAAACAACAAAAAAAAGCGGCAGAACCGCCGAAATTATCAGATCCGATAATTTTGATGGCACAGGCATATTCGAATCGGATTTGGATTCGATAATACACTGAGAACAGTCTGACAGTATCGGATTTGATAATTTCAGCGATTTTGCGCCCCTTTTTTTATATAAAAACACTCAGAAAATATCAGATCAGATCTGATCTGAGTCATGATCGGATCGATGATCCACTGAACCCGAAATAAAAAAGTCGAAGATCCGCTGAACACAGCATCAACCAGCCACAGAAAAAAGCCGCCAAGCCGCCGGACAGGTAAAAAAAACCCAATAATAAATGAAGGGATTGAAGTGTCAAAATTGAAACGCTGTTTGCAAATAAACTACTGAATGAAAATGTCTGGAATTAACATATAAGGTCCTATGAATGATAATAGAAAGGTCTCTTACAGAATAAAGAAAAAATGTTTACTTGTTTTTTTTAAAAAAAATTGGCCGGAAAATGCCTAAAAGATCCAAACAAAATAGAATAAAAATCAATAAAGAGACTTTTTACTGCAGATTAAAACAATAAATGGTTTATTAGATATTGAATAAAAACGGGAATATTTTTAACATTGAAACCTGTGGGATTCACCTGAATAAACCTGCCGATTGAAAGCACCGAACATCAGGGCATTTCTCTGACATTGCTCTGCTGTTCGGTGCTCTTTGAATAGATTAACCATTACTTTTCTATGGAGACTTACACTGCTGTCGAACAGGCACTGTATTTGCTGGCAATTCACCAAAATTTGGCGAATTGCCTGCTTCCTGAATAGCCAAATGGCCAGCAAGTGGCACCATACGCAGAAATTCACTGTTTGGTGCTATTTCAGGGAGAGATCGGCTCTTCATGAATAACGCTGTGAATATTCCTATAAAAATATATATTTTTTGCTCAGCACATTTAATATACAGAGAACATTGTTTTGATTCAACAAGGATGTTTTTCAGAGGAAGAGACATAGCCGTATTCTCATTTCCAAATTGCCTAAAAATAATTGATTCAATATATTCAACTATATTAGTTCACATGACTTAAGCTGTTTATTCATGACATGACGATTAGAAAATTGGACAATTAAATGTCCAATGAATTGTTGCCAAGTACTGTACACCTCCGCAATTGATGAATAATTAACGATAATACTAATGTATAGTGTTTAAGGATGTTCAACCGTAATACAAATTTGATAGAAAGATGCAATATTGCCCCCAGCACAAATATTACATTCTAATATAATGCATTATTTAATGTATTTTTAGACATTGAGATTAGAACGTGAAATAAAATATTATTTTATAACTGATTTTATTGTCTCTTTCCATCTACAGTGGCACTGCAAAATATTCTCAAGGTACATGAATATCTCAAAGAATTCTAAAAAGCTATTGTACCTTTAAACCCTTCCCTACATGAGTTTCCGTACAACCACTGGTAGGACCCAGTGGTTTTATGGAAAACTACTTTCAATTAACCACACAATGAAAAGGTACAGAAGCATCCTGCTGTACATTTTCACGGTCAGTAAATCCTATTTAAAGAGACACTACCATTTACATACTGTAAGCTAGATTACTTGTGAATTACTAATAAAACCACTTTATAAAACACATGCTTCAGGTTTTTTTTTCTTTGTCTGACATAATTGTATGTAATAAGGAAAAATAAAATTTGGTATTTTAACTCTGGCTTCCAGTTTATGGATTTTTCCCAATATGTAAACATTTACCAGCAGATTTGCTTTGTGGCTATCGTTTATTTAACCCACAATATCTACCAGTTAATGAGGTGGAAGATGGAATGTTTAGAAAAGACTATTGTTCTCCAGTCTACCCGAGATAAGAGCTGGCAGCTGAATGAGAGTTGATGGAGTTTAAAGGGACACTACCTCTTGTGTAAGCTGTAACTATATTGCATGTGCATTAAAAAGAACAACACTTTATAAAGCACATGCTGCTGTTTTTTCTTTCTCTGAATTGTATGTAAAAAGAAAAAGAAGAAAAAATGATCTCCCTAAAATTTGTTGATTTTTTTTTCCCCTTGAGTTAAATACTGTAGATTTGGTAAATGTTAACGGTTTAATGAGGTGGAGGGAATGTTTAGATAAGGCTGCTCGAGATAAGAGATGAAGGCTGAGTTTAAAAGACTTCTAATCTACCTCTACTGATATCCTTTAAATCAGTGTTTCCCAAACCTGTCTTCGGGACCCTCAACCAGGCCAGATTTTGCAGATCACCTTGGAGAAAAGCAGACTGCAGAAAAGCAGACTGAATCCTGCAACCACTGAGCAGCAAATCATATCACCTGTGCTGTGCTTCAGATATCTGGCAAACATGGCGAGGCGGAGAGTCCTGAGGACAGGTTTGGGAAACACTGCTTGAAATACATCCCACACAATACAATGAGATTTGAGACCGTGATTGACTCAGACTCCATTGTATGGCCAAAGCCACACATTGAGGAGGAAGTCCCCCACACATCATCGGTTTTCAGCTCCCTCCCACCAAATACTCAGTTCTCTGTCCGGTGTCCCAAAGTGGTCTGACTTCCTTGACGTCAGACCTTTGGTTTTATATCCCTCCCGGGGCACTGACGTTATCGAGCTGGGTGCGATGACATCAATTTCAGGCCACCAGTTCCCATTTTGAATTTTTTTAACAACCATATCCCATATAGGGCCCTATTACATTCTCTGTGCAATTGCGCTCGCGCAGCGCAATTCTTTTGCGCATGAAAAAATTTTTATCGCGTGAAAATTAACGTGGTATTACGATCAGAGCGCATTTTTTCTTCCTTCAAGATTTTTTGTGCGCAAATCTGACGTGCAAAGCCGTTCGCAAACGAACGTTGCGTGCAGGAATCGTTGGGCAGACTGTTTTGTCACGGGATTTGTCACGGGATTCAGCCAACATCAATCACCCATTTCCAATAAAATATTTACAAACTAAAAAAAAAAAATTAACAACCACCAGCCAAAAAAATAAAAAAATTACCAATGACACAATTTATAAATTTTAATGTTTGGGTATGTGTAGAGTGTGTAACTGTACTGTGCTGTATTTTTTTTCGTGCTGGTGTATTTAGTTTCGCCCAGAACGATCACATTTACAGTTACCACCTGCTTTTCAAAGACGTTACGAAAATGCTCGCAAACTTTCGTTGGGCGAAGATTGTAATACCATCCGCGTACCAGCGCACGAACACATTTGCGCTGACAATGTTAAGTATAGGATGTGCGCAGGAAAATTCGTTCGTGCAGGGTCAATCGCGTAGACGATTACGCGCATTGTTTGCGTGAACATCGTAATACGATGTTCTGCGCAAATAGTTTTGCACTCGCGCAAATGCGCATTTGCACGCGCGCAAAACGTAATGTGCGAAGAATGTAATAGGGGCCATAATACTGTATATAATTGTAAAAGCTTGGATAATAAAATGTGAATTAAATTATTATACACGCTGTCCAGGACGGGTGCTCCTTGCCGTGACCCTTGACAGGTTAGCATTTTGCCGCCCCTGACAAAGGACCGCCTGGAGCTGTTGCTCCACCATGCTCCATGGACGCGCCGACCCTGCTCTAATCAATCGAGGAAGAAAGGCAGAAAGATATGAGATTCAGAACTAAAGCATTAGGCTGCTTTTCAGGCCTTGACCAACATTTTTAAATTGTCACCACATTTTTATTAGATATGATACATTTTTAAACAACTAGCATCTTTTCTATCTATATTTGACAACTGATTTGATCTATCTTCTTCAAGATTGGGATTACTGTCTTTTTGCAACATCTGGCAACTTCTATTTCAGTAGCAGCACAAATGTGTAGAAAATAAATTTTTCCTTGAGCCTCAGAGATTTGTTCGTGGAAAAATCCAACATAATGGATCAATGCTAAAAATATCATAGTCCATATTGGTTTACAGTGATACATTAGCTGTTTTTTTGTTTATATATAATTTATAAATCTTTAACAATTGAATGTGCACCCTAAATATGAAAACCACACAAAATGCATAAAATATTATTTACATTATTTTTAAAAGTATATAAGCCAAATGTTATACCAATTTTTATAATTTGAATTTAGGGAATATTTCTTTAATTCAATTAGCCTGATGGAGACCAATTCCAAGTGAGGTATTTACATTTGCATGATGCCTATTGCCTATAGAAGGGCCTCATAAAAAAATTAACAACTTGCAATTCAAAGTGGAGCAATAACATCTGTTAACATTCAGGTGTTGTGACAGCTTAATGTACGTTTTTCTATTTTAATGCCAAATTTTTGAAAACCACGTTGAAAAAAAATATAACCTTATGCCCCCGGAGAAGAGAAATGTAAAATCTATGTTAGTAGATTACAGCATTTAAATAGAATCTAATGCCACTAGTGGTCATTGTCACCTTGTGCCATTAGTCTACATTAAATGAAATAGACTACTATTGTAACACAATGTTGGTAGGGGTCTTGTGAGTACTAATTTCACCAAGAAAAGTGAGTGTGTATCATTTTAACGCACAGACAAAATTCTAGGGACCCATTGCTCAGCATGCCCCATGTCTTAAGATGACACCACTAGGACACCGCTATTGCCCAGTCAAAGATGAGTCAGGAGCCGAGCCTGTTCTCGAGTCAATATCTCTTGAAGCCGCTTGTAGCTATTGGCTCCTGAAGATTATGGGACTCCAGGAAACCAAGCACAAGACTGAGAAAGCTCATGTGAATGGGGTCATGCAGGAGTTACGCAAGGACACTGGAAACATTCTTTTCCCAGTGTTTCTGTCACGTCTCGGCCTTGCCCCCTGCTGGTGGTAGCAGGGATTCCTGTTTGTTTTTTGTTTTCAGCCTGCAGGCCATCTGTTGGGCTAATTGGTCTGCGGTCACATGACCTGTTCTGCCCTATAAGTACGACCAGGACTCCCCTTGATCCTTGGACCAGGATAGTCTTTCTTGCCTAGTCCCTGTATGCTGGTTTACTTTGATTTGCTGTGTATGACCTCTGGCTCATGTATTTAGGATCCCTCTCTTGTCTGACCCCTCTAGTTATGATATTCCGTGTATGACCTTTGGCTCTTGTATTTGGATCTCTCTTCTGTCTGTCCCCTGTACTGTACCGTGCTTAGGAATCTGTATGCCTGCATTCATCGTATGTCTGGTTTATGTTTTGTTCGTCTTGCAGGCCTAGCCTAGTTAGTATTTCGAGACCACCTTTCAAGGATCTCAGTCAGGGCTTAGGGATCTTTCTAGTTTCTGTTAATATCTTGGTTTGTTCCCTGGAATCTGTATGTCTGCATTCATCGTATGTTTGGTTTATGTTTTGTTCGTCTTGCAGGCCTAGCCTAGTTAGTATTTCGAGACCACCTTTCAAGGATCTCAGTCAGGGCTTAGGGATCTTTCTAGTTTCTGTTAATATCTTGGTTTGTTCCCTGGAATCTGTATACCTGCATTTATTGTCTGTCTGGTTTATGTTTTATTCATCTTGCAAACCTAGCCTAGTTAGTATTTCGAGACCATCTTTCAAGGATCTCAGTCAGGGCTTAGGGATCTTTCTAGTTTCTGTTAATATCTTGGTTTGTTCCCTGGAAGCTGTATACCTGTCCTTAAGGCTTCATCTCTGCAGATTGGGGGTTCCCCCTCACCCTATAGGGGGCTCCCCGTTACATTATCCTGGTCCCAGAATAGAAGCTGGCAGGTATGTCTCATATGTATGAAGCTGTATTGAACTTGGTGCTTGCTATGCTGAAAGAGCTGCAGAGGTTAATGGAGGCTCTGAGCCTATCACCTGCTGCAGCTAACGATGCAGCACCACCCTGCACTACTTGCAAATCCATGTATGAGAAGGAAAGACGCAGGTTGTATGGTCTCTGTTTTTATTGTGCAGATCCAAATCACACTATTGAGCATTGTGTATTAAAACCTGTTAAGCAATGGCAGGGGAACCATATATCCAGGTATCGCTATGGAGGTACTGGTGTGTCCTCCATAGGCATCCAGACTGGCAGAATAGCCACCTCAAATCTGGTGAATCATGGGATCACTATGCCCTCGTCTCCCAGTGAGGTTTCAGTGTCTCCGGTTGGGAATGCTATGCCAGCCATGTCTGTATCCACTAGTACGCTGCCAGCCATGTCTGTATCCACTGGCACGCTGCCAGCCATGTCTGTATTCACTGGCACGCTACCAGCTATGTCTGTATCCACTGGCACGCTGCCAGCCACGTTTGTATCCACTGGCACGCGCCAGCCATGTCTATATCCACTGGAACACTGCCAGCCAGGTCTATATCCACTGGCACGCTGCCAGCTATGCCTGTTCCCACTGGCAATGAAATGCCAGCCATGTCTGTATCTACTGACACGATGCCAGTCATGTCTGCTTCCCCTGGCACGATGCCAGCCATGTCTGCTTCCCCTGGCACTATGTCAGCCATGTCTGTATCCACTGGCACGAAGCCAGCCATGTCTGTATCCACTGGCTTGCTGCCAGCCATGTCTGTATCCACTGGCACGCTGCCAGCCATGCCTGTTCCACTGGCAATGAAATGCCAGCCATGTCTGTATCTATTGGCACGATGCCAGCCATGTCTGTATCTACTGGCACGCTGCCAGCCATGCCTGTTCCCACTGGCAATGAAATGCCAGCCATGTCTGTATCCACTGGCACGCTGCCAGCCATGTCTGTATCTACTGGCACGATGCCAGCCATGTCTGTATCTACTGGCACGATGCCAGCCATGTCTGTATCCACCGGCACGATGCCAGCCATGTCTGTATCCACTGGCATGATGCCAGCCATGTCTGTATCCACTGGCACGCTGCCAGCCATGCCTGTTCTCACTGGTAATGAAAAGCCAGCCATGCCTGTTCCCACTGGCAATGAAATGCCAGCCATGTCTGTATCCACTGGCACGCTGCCAGCCATGCCTGTTCTCACTGGTAATGAAAAGCCAGCCATGCCTGTTCCACTGGCAATGAGATGCCAGCCATGTCTGTATCTATTGGCACGATGCCAGCCATGTCTGTATCTACTGGCACGATGCCAGCCATGTCTGTATCTACTGGCACGAAGCCAGTCATGTCTGTATCCACCGGCACGATGCCAGCCATGTCTGTATCCACTGGCATGATGCCAGCCATGTCTGTATCCACTGGCACGCTGCCAGCCATGCCTGTTCTCACTGGTAATGAAAAGCCAGCCATGCCTGTTCCCACTGGCAATGAAATGCCAGCCATGTCTGTTTCTACTGGCACGAAGCCAGCCATGTCTGTATCCACTGGCACGCTGCCAGCCATGCCTGTTATCACTGGTAATGAAAAGCCAGCCATGCCTGTTCCCACTGGCAATGAAATGCCAGCCATGTCTGTATCCACTGGCACGCTGCCAGCCATGCCTGTTCTCACTGGTAATGAAAAGCCAGCTATGCCTGTTCCCACTGGCAATGAAGATGCCAGCCATGTCTGTATCTACCGGCACGAAGCCAGCCATGTCTGTATCCACTGGCACGCTGCCAGCCATGCCTGTTCTCACTGGTAATGAAAAGCCAGCCATGCCTGTTCCCACTGGCAATGAAATGCCAGCCATGTCTGTTTCTACTGGCACGAAGCCAGCCATGTCTGTATCCACTGGCACGCTGCCAGCCATGCCTGTTATCACTGGTAATGAAAAGCCAGCCATGCCTGTTCCCACTGGCAATGAAATGCCAGCCATGTCTGTATCCACTGGCACGCTGCCAGCCATGCCTGTTCTCACTGGTAATGAAAAGCCAGCTATGCCTGTTCCCACTGGCAATGAGATGCCAGCCATGTCTGTATCTACTGGCACGAAGCCAGCCATGTCTGTATCCACTGGCACGCTGCCAGCCATGCCTGTTCTCACTGGTAATGAAAAGCCAGCCATGCCTGTTCCCACTGGCATGAAATGCCAGCCATGTCTGTACTCCACTGGCACGAAGCCAGCCATGTCTGTATCCACTGGCACGAAGCCAGCCATGTCTGTATCCACTGGCACGAACCAGCCATGTCTGTATCTACTGGCACGAAGCCAGCCATGTCTGTATCCACTGGCACGCTGCCAGCCATGCTGTTCTTACTGGTAATGAAATGCCAGCCATGTCTGTAGCTACTGGCACGAAGCCAGCCATGTCTGTTCCCACTGGCAATGAAAAGCCAGCCATGTCCGCTTCCCCTGGCAAAAAGCCAGCCATGTCTGTATCTACTGGCATGAAGCCAGCCATGTCTGTATCCCTGGCATGAAGCCAGCCATGTCTGTATCTACTGGCATGAACCCAGCCATGTCTGTATCCACTGGCACGAAGCCAGCCATGTCTGTTCCCCTGGCACGAAGCCAGCCACGTCTGCTTCCCCTGACACAAAGCCAGCCATGTCGGGTACTGGTAATGAGAAGACAGCCATGTCGGGTACTGGTAATGAGAAGCCAGCCATGTCGGGTACTGACAATATGTCATTTGTGATGCCTGAGGCTGGTACCTTGCCAGTGGTGTCCGGGACAAGCTGTATGTCAGCAATGACAGCTGCACCCAGGTTAGACGAGACAGCTGTGACCACGTTTTGTTATGAGGCCGACGTGCCTGGATTGGCACATGAGACCACTGTGCCCTTGCCCCACAGTGAGTCCAGTGTTGTCCCCACCATTGTCAAGCCTTGTGAGGTGGTCACAAAGTCTATGTCTTGCTCTAAGAGAAGACAAGAAAAGGTGATCAACCCTAGCCAATCTGGTTCTGAAACTGCCACACTTTGTTCTGGTTCCATTGATACTACACCCTCTAAGTCCGAGGTTGCCTTACTCCGCACAGTAATCAGGGAAATTCAGCAAGCTGGTGGTTTAAAGGGTATTGAGATCCCTAAATCACATTGTGTTCCCACGGAATATATACGGACGCCTTCTGGCTTTTGGATGCGTGAGAGGCACTGGGTAGTGCTCCAGAGACACCCTGACATTCTGAAAGGGCTGTTGGAAGACTCTGATTCAGATGATCCACAATATACTCCTCCTGGGGAGAGGTGTAAGACTGTTGTGGCGCCAACTGTACCATGTCCTGGTGATGTCCCATATCCCGAGAGTGTACCAGTCATGCACACACCCTGTACTGTATCGGTCGGGGCCACGTTTAATGGCAAGGTCATTGTCTCTGGGGTAGACAGTAAGTCCACTGTGTCTAGTGGTTCCACTGTGGGTTGTAATATACAATCTCAGGGCACGACTACCGTCACTGGATCTGGCAGTACCTCTAATACCTCTATGTACCATAGTGTGGACGGAACTCCTAGATCACGGTCCAGGAGACGCAAGAGGACTAACCGTAAACAACATGGGATGGAAGATTCACTCCGTTCCAGGTCCAAGGTACTCATGCCGTCGGATCCTCCGGTACGAGACTCTAGCCCGGTTGCCGAAGGTTGTGTACGGGCCTCTAACGGTGCAGTGATCTGCAGAGAGGACCTGGGGGTTTATGAAAGAGCTTTGCTTGCTCAGGCACAAACTGACTACTCTGAGTCTGAGCGGGATTCCAATGGGTACTGGTGACTGGTCTTATCCGTTTTCATGCCATCCATGTTTTCTTTCTTGGGTGCCCAGGAGGTCACCCGTAAGGGAGGGGGTTATGTCACGTCTCGGCCTTGCCCCCTGCTGGTGGTAGCAGGGATTCCTGTTTGTTTTTTGTTTTCAGCCTGCAGGCCATCTGTTGGGCTAATTGGTCTGCGGTCACATGACCTGTTCTGCCCTATAAGTACGACCAGGACTCCCCTTGATCCTTGGACCAGGATAGTCTTTCTTGCCTAGTCCCTGTATGCTGGTTTACTTTGATTTGCTGTGTATGACCTCTGGCTCATGTATTTAGGATCCCTCTCTTGTCTGACCCCTCTAGTTATGATATTCCGTGTATGACCTTTGGCTCTTGTATTTGGATCTCTCTTCTGTCTGTCCCCTGTACTGTACCGTGCTTAGGAATCTGTATGCCTGCATTCATCGTATGTCTGGTTTATGTTTTGTTCGTCTTGCAGGCCTAGCCTAGTTAGTATTTCGAGACCACCTTTCAAGGATCTCAGTCAGGGCTTAGGGATCTTTCTAGTTTCTGTTAATATCTTGGTTTGTTCCCTGGAATCTGTATGTCTGCATTCATCGTATGTTTGGTTTATGTTTTGTTCGTCTTGCAGGCCTAGCCTAGTTAGTATTTCGAGACCACCTTTCAAGGATCTCAGTCAGGGCTTAGGGATCTTTCTAGTTTCTGTTAATATCTTGTTTGTTCCCTGGAATCTGTATACCTGCATTTATTGTCTGTCTGGTTTATGTTTTATTCATCTTGCAAACCTAGCCTAGTTAGTATTTCGAGACCATCTTTCAAGGATCTCAGTCAGGGCTTAGGGATCTTTCTAGTTTCTGTTAATATCTTGGTTTGTTCCCTGGAAGCTGTATACCTGTCCTTAAGGCTTCATCTCTGCAGATTGGGGGTTCCCCCTCACCCTATAGGGGGCTCCCCGTTACAGTTTCACTGCTTATGGCAAGAGGAGGTGGCAAATTGCACCACACTTTACAGCCCAGGACCTGGAGAAAGTTTCGCACTTGTGAGATTTTTTTGTGTGTTTAAGTTTAAATTTCAGTGCAAAATCAACATCAGGCTCTGAGAGCTAGAATTCTTTCTGGAATGTCATCTTGAGCTGTGAAGAGAGAGCTATGTCAAAATAGCATACTGTTCTCTCTCTGAACTCACCCAAAATTAACAGGCAATTAACAGGCAATGGAAAGGAATGCAGCACAGGTGTTCCCTGTGCCCCATACACCATAGTAATGGATCTGATCAGCAATGTCACTGCTGTTGCAGTATGCTCTATTATAAATGTATCCTTTACTGACGTATTCTAATTCTAATATATTGCCTAATTCTAAACATTTTATGCAGGGGGTTATTCATAGTATAGAAGGGGTTGATTATTAGGGTGACCGTGTGGACCATGTTTAAAGGGACACATGTACAAGTCTTGCCCTGAAACATGTATTATTTATATGCTGCAGCAGGGAAATATTTGTCGATCACTTGGCCTTCCTTTTGGATCTATTAAATGCAGTTGGGTGGCATTTATCACCGGCTGGGTGGAGTAGAGGTAACATCACTGCTCTGCATGGAGAGAGCCTGTGGAAACATGGGTTTGATCCTGGCAAGAGCACCTAACCAGTAAGTGTCCTTGGGCAAGACACCTAACGGTACATACTCACCACCCAGGACATACTTGAAAATGAGAGAAATCTCAATGTATCCTTCCTGGTAAAATCCTTTCTCAAAAAAAAAAATGCCCATCAGCCTTAATTAATGTATGTGTGCATCAAAACATTGATAATACGGCCACCATGGAGGTTTTTAATAATGCAGGGGGTGAGGGCTCTTCGGTGGATCTGTTCATACTTATACAAGCTTGTGAGGGCAGGGGATAGATATGGCCCGGCACTCTGCACTGGAAAAAAAACAGGTCCATCCTGTACACAACCGCTTTAGCGCTGGGTCTCAGCACAGGTCTTAGCGATTCCCTAGCGTGTACTAAACGACCTTGTACACAGACTCCCGCGGACAAGGCAATCTGTTAGTAGGTCATCAGACGCTACGTTTTAGCGACTCGTGCTAAATTTTTCCTTTAGCGATGGCGTTTTAGGGCCCTTGATAGGGCCCTTAGTTTTTTTCAGTGGTATGATTTAGTGGCGAAAATTATTAGTGCCCCTCCGGTTTCGACTGTGGTATCTTATGTGCCCTCCCTAAATATTGTTCCTAGAGTCGCCACTGCTTGCTCTAGATCCCAAGTCTCCTGGAAATTCCGGTAGTCTCACTGAAGTGAATGCAGGCTCCCTGATGCTTGCAAATACTTCAGGAACTCCCAGATTCGAGAGAGGTGGGATCCATCACAGCCAGAGGGCACCCTCAGTTTAAGCCAATCATTCACCTCGCTCGCCTCCACCGGCCATCTAATCGGTAGTAAAGAAGACGGGTCGCCGGCGGCTTCATACTTGGTAACAACTGCAATCATTCCAGAGCAGAGCACCCTGGCCTGAGGGGTAGCCTATCTGTGTTAAGAGAACCTGGAAGGATCTTAATTGTTTCCAGTACAGTAAAACTTTGCTCCTCGCGTTATAGTCGAGTCTTGAGTATTCTCTCATTTCCATAATAAACCTCTATCCATCGCGTTCTATTCGGGTCGCGCTATACGTGAGTATCTACGGTACATAATTAACTAAAAATAAAAAAATTAATATAATGTTAATTTGCTTAACTATCGCAGAATAACTATTTCTGTATGAAACTATTTTACCATATATTTTATTGTTAACTTCATATCCCATGTGTCAAATAAATGTTATGATAACATTTTCTTCAACAAAAATCGCTTGGTAGAGAAGGGGTTAGCTGCGTTATTTTAAAACAAACATTCAAATCAAATAAATTTTAAATGAACAATCAAATTACCCAGAATTTTGAAATAATTAGATTTTTTTGATACATTTTAACTCTTTATACACAAATTCATTATCTGTATAACTGGGGTATTAAAGGCTTTAGTTCATGATTAGAATATTGGTCAAAAGCGCTAGCAGTTTATTGGTTGCAATGATGATCATCAGCATCTTTTACTTTTTTTCAACCTAAATCAATTTCGTAATTGTTTTTTTATTGATTTTGCAACTTGAAGTAGCTGTTCCGATGCAGTGATCTTTTTATCTTCTGTTGATAATATTTGTCCTTTCTGTCAATATGGTGTGTCTGTAGTGTTAAAGGGACACTACCAGTTTACATAAGCTGTAACTAGATTTCTTGAGCATTCCAATTGTGTACCCCAATAAATATATCCCACTTTACATTAAATAAATAATTAAATGTCATTTAATGTACAGTAGGGTATATATCGGTCTTTTTTGTATGACCTTATAATTCCTGTAATGGGCTTTTTTTTTGTGACTACATTTTGATTTATACTCAATGAGGGAACCTTAGTCTTATGTTTTTCATAGTGGTTAGTACATTGCCGCTTTAGACCGTTTATAAAGGAACATGTGCTTAGCAATAAACTATAAAAAATGGTCTGGTGCTAGATCATGGGACTGCACTTGTTAAAACTCAGACCTGTGCTTGTTGCCCTACTCGTACAGCCAAGGGTTGCCTAGGCGACTTAGACGCAAGTGTAGCAGACTTGGTTTTACACATATTAGTCCGCTGCTCATGATAGCGAATGCTATGCACCTGCATGAGGAATGGACACCACGTACATGCGCAATAGTGTCAGTAGTCTTAGTCTCTTGTGATTAAAGAGAGAACTGAACACTGTGTTCAGAAGGAGATAGTACCATAAAAAACCGTGGGAAGCTGCATAGACCACCTATTCAATTGTTCTAAATAATTTTATTAAACATACAATAAACGTACACAGGTTAAAACACATAAATAATGTAATGCTGAGATTATTAAGTTATGACTGTAAATGAGGACAGTCAATTCTATATAGCGATAGGTATGTAATGCAACATAATTGATCAATCAGGTTATCTAACATTGGATAATGTCACCAAAAATTATAAACCAATATAAATTCGATCTTAATTAAACTAGAATCATTAGGTGTGGCATATAATAATGCCCAATGTGATCAGTTTGTAAATGGCCAAGTGACCAAATGATTGAGATAGATCAGACACTTATTTAGTTAACCGTCTCTTAAAGTGATCTTGTATGATCAAATCTGTAATGTTTACAGCAATGAATACGTGCTTATCAGATAATTAATTGGGGATGAAAAATGTATGGGACAGAAAATTATGGCCAGTTAGATACTGCTTAGATGGAATATCCCTTTTAATGTTTAAAGGAAATCCAAAGAATCATAGACCCGCGATCCTAATATGAGATCCAGTAGGATTAATAGTAAAGAAGCAATTAGACTTCAAATACCGTTCATCCACAGTAGATTGTTCAGTTTGTGGGTTCAAGGAGTGGTTCTAATTGTTACAATGTCCAAATAGACAATTCCCCAAAACGGTATAAATATCCACTTAATCTCAAGTGATTGTAAAGAGCCGAGAGGTAAGGATATATATATTACTGATTGTATCAAGACGGGTCAATTAAACCAATACTGCATCAGCTCGTATCAACACAGTGTCTTAATAATTGTTTGAAGACCTTCAATTACTCTGTACAGTCGTAGCTGATCGCCTTTTACATTTGATAGACCGTTAATATAGACAGTTCTCTGGACAATTAAAGATCCACTTAATCTCAATTAATTGGAAAAAGGCGAGATATAAGGATTTGCATATCACTGATAATATCAAGACAGGTCGATTAGACAATTAAAGTATCAACTTGTGTCTACAGAGTATTTTGATAGTTATTAGAAAAAAAAAGAAAGGAGAACCTTTGATTCCTCCATACATTCGCAACTAATTGCATTATGTATTTGATAGACCATTAGAATAATACAATATTTAGAACAATTGAATAGGTGGTCTATGCAGCTTCCCACGGTTTTTTATGGTACTATCTCCTTCTGAACACAGTGTTCAGTTCTCTCTTTAATCGTTACTTTAAAGGTTCAATCCTTAACCTAGTACCTATTGGTCTCAATCGTTTTTTGTTTTTGTTTTTTGTTTTAGTCTCTTATGAGAATGTACGGTTAATGGAAACTACGTTCATGTGCAGTAGAATGAGAAAGTGCTTCCTGTCAGCCCAGAATTTGTTTACTGGCATCTCATAAATTTTTTGCTGGTTATTGATAGGAGGGGGCATTTTATATATGTTATTTTCCTCAAAAAAGAGGGGTAAGGACCTACACTCTTTAGGAAGCTGCTCTAGCGGCGACATGCATCAAATAGTGATGTTTATTTGGTTTTAACTGATATGCAATATTTGTTTTTTGGTCCCCTGGTCTTGTTATGGCATCATATTTTGATGCACCTATGGCAATGTAGGTGGGCACACTCTTGTCTGGCTAGCTAGTATGGTATAGTAGGCAGCTTGAACTGCCAAGGTACTAGTCAGTACAGAGCCGTAGCTAGCTCCTTTTGCACCCGAGGCAAAAACAGAAAATTGTGCCTCCCCCCAACATAAAAATAAGAGTCCCCAACCAGTGGCGCAGTGCTAAGCTCCTGGATGCTCCCCGCGACCAGAAGCAGTGGATCGGACCACCCTTTGCGCTGTGGGATGAGAGGCAAGTATGTGATTTTTTGGGGGTTCCAGCTGGTGCTGACTGATTCTGCAGAAGCGGCATCACTTAGCACCAGCGTCTAGCTGTGGGTAACTTTTGTAGCTATGTCGGGATGGTAATTAGCGTTAGGACTTTGTAATCCTAACGCTATTTACTCTTTGCGCTCCCCATGTTAAGTATAGGGAGCGCAAAGTACCTCGCGCTGAAAAGCACAATCTCCTGGATTTTTTAACCTGTTACTGTTGGGATTGTAATATGAGGGTCCTGTGCTAGTATGTGATATGGGCAGCATGCAGTAACCTCATTTAACCTAGCACCAACGCTCACATGTGTGAGTGCTACCGTTAAGGAGGTGATGGGGCCCTACATATATAGTGCACACACAGTATATGTACAAATACAGTACACACAGAATACATGCATGTATAACAAAAGAACATTTAGCATAATATACACCCCCCCCCAGAATAATATACACAGCACTGAGCCCCTAGACTATTTTCCCCAGTTCACATGGATATTATTGACCCCAGCTCATCTGGATATTATTGACCCCAGCTCATATGGGTATATATTGCCCCAGTTCACATGGATATGGCCCAGCTCATGGATATTGCCCCAGCTCTCATGGATATTGTCCCAGGTCTCATGGATATTGCCCCAGCTCTCAAGGATAATGCCCCAGCTTTCATGGATAATGCCCCCAGGTCTCATGGATAATGCCCCAGCTCTCATGGATAATGCCCCCCAGGTCTCATGGATTGTGCCCCCAGGTCTCATGGATAAAGCCCCCAGGTCTCCTGGATAAGCCCCCAGGTCTCATGGATAATACCCCCAGGTCTCATGGATAGTGCCCCCAGGTCTCGTGGATTGTGCCCCCAGGTCTCATGGATTGTGCCCCCAGGTCTCATGGATATTGCCCCCAGGTCTCATGGATTGTGCCCCCAGGTCTCCTGGATATTGCCCCCAGGTCTCATGGATTGTGCCCCCAGGTCTCCTGGATATTGCCCCCAGGTCTCATGGATTGTGCCCCCAGGTCTCCTGGATATTGCCCCCAGGTCTCATGGATTGTGCCCCCGGTCTCCTGGATATTGCCCCCAGGTCTCATGGATTGTGCCCCCAGGTCTCCTGAATATTGCCCACAGGTCTCATTGATAATGCCCCCAGGTCTCATGGATTGTGCCCGCAGGTCTCATGGATAAAGCCCCCAGGTCTCCTGGATAAGCCCCCAGGTCTCATGGATAAAACCCCCAGGTCTCATGGATAGTGCCCCCAGGTCTCATGGATTGTGCCCCCAGGTCTCCTGGATATTGCCCACAGGTCTCATTGATAATGCCCCCCAGGTCTCATGGATTGTGCCCCCAGGTCTCATGGATAAAGCCCCCAGGTCTGCTGGATAAGCCCCCAGGTCTCATGGATAATACCCCCAGGTCTCATGGATAGTGCCCCCAGGTCTCATGGATTGTGCCCCCAGGTCTCATGGATTGTGCCCCCAGGTCTCCTGGATATTGCCCCCAGGTCTCATGATTGTGCCCCCTGGTCTCCTGGATATTGCCCCCAGGTCTCATCGATAATGCCCCCAGGTCTCATGGATAATGCCCCCAGGTCTCCTGGATATTGCCCCCAGGTCTCATGGATTGTGCCCTCAGGTCTCATGGATATTGCCCCCAGGTCTCATGGATTGTGCCCTCAGGTCTCATGGATATTGCCCCCAAGTCTCATGGATAGTGCCCCCAGGTCTCCTGGATATTGCCCCCAGGTCTCATTGATAATGCCCCCATGTCTCATGGATTGTGCCCCCAGGTCTCCTGGATATTGCCCCCAGGTCTCATGGATTGTGCCCCCAGGTCTCATGGATATTGCCCCAGGTCTCCTGGATTGTGCCCCCAGGTCTCATGGATTGTGCCCCCAGGTCTCCTGGATATTGCCCCAGCTCCCCTCTCATTGCCAGCGGCCGCATGCTTCCTGCTTGAACGGCCGCTGACAGGAAGTGCAGCCGCTCGCCTGGGATCGATGAAACAGCCTGCCGCGATCTCGCGAGATCACGGCTGGCTGTTAGATCCCAGTCGTTTCGGGCTGGGCGCTTCACAGCTGTGAAGGGGCGCAGCGATGGCTCGAGTCCTGCTGGAAAGCTGCGGGAACGCAGGTTCCCACAACCTGCATTCCCGCAGCGTTCCCGCAGGACTCGAGCCATGGCTGCGCCCCTTCACAGCTGTGCCCGAGGCACGTGCCTCACTCGCCTCGCCCTTCCTACGGCCCTGAGTCAGTAGTTTATGATTGGTGATTTATCTACTAGTATTATGTTTTTATTTTCTGGCTACCAGTTTATATAAAGTGCTAGCTAATGGTCCAGATATACTCATTTATTTTTGGTTTGGATTCCTGGACCATTTACTTAGTTACATTTTTGGGCCATTTTGGACCCAGTTTGTATTGTTGATATTATTTATTATTTTTTCTAGTTTTTATCCATGAGTCTATTATTTTGTTAGCAATAAAGGTTTATATCAGTGCTTTTGGTGATAATATTTACCTTTTTTCCCTCGGCGTGCGCTGCTCCTTTTTTCATCTGAACCCAAAAGGCACTGAAGCTTTAGTAAGCAATTTGGACTTCTACACAATCTGTGTAGTGTAGGAACCACAACTTGTGCATTGCTATGAGACTTCCGCACTATACCTACACAAGTTCCACGGCAACTGCTCTGAACGATGGATCGGAGCTGCGCGCATGTGCACATCCAATCCATCAGAGACAGCTCATCATTATCGTAGGTGGTCTCAGTGGGTGACATCAGCACGTTGTGTGCGTGTTGAAGTCACTAGTAACCGGCAACCGGGAATTCAAAATCCCAGCTGCAGGCGATGCTGGGTGGGATAGAGGAAACTCCTCTACTTCACCCAGCAATATTTTCAGATCAGGGCAAGACGGATAGGGGGGAGAAAGGGTGGCACTCCCCCATACTAATCCCGTTAAAAAAGATAAAATGGTCAGGATGAGTAGAGTGTTCCTTTAATAGCAAAAACTTATGTCAAACGTTTTTGAATTATTATAATCATTTTTTATATAGAACCAACAGTGTCTGCAGCACTTTACAATTAGGAGAGTGTAATTAAACTAACAAAATTACAAAAAACCTAGAAAACAAAGACAGGAGGTATAGAGCACATTGAGCAAATGAGCTTAGCTATTGAAGTCCATTAATGAAGAAATTTGTACATTCTATTCAGGTTAGCACTGGATAGAAAATACATAATAAAGTATCATACTTCAATAAACCACGGTTAGAATAAAAGGATAAAGGGAAATACACCTTGCACCATAATCTCAGAAGCATAAATTGCTTGTGATGTTTGGATTGTACATTTATGGAACTCATACAGGGTTATTCAAATAGCTCCGAATTGGGGCCGAAAGGTAACCGAACGCTGAAATTCAGCGTTCGGTTACCTTTCTTGGCCATTCGGCTATTCAGAGAGCAGGAAATTCGCCAAATCCTGGCGAATTGCCTGCACGTACGGTGGCTATTCGGTGCCTGTTCGAGGGCAGTGAATCCCCATAGACAAGCAATGCTTAGGCTATTCAGAGAGCAAGAACCTGCAGTGAAAAGTTGCCGAATTGCCCTGCCATTCGGTGGTTTAGTTCGGCAGGTTTATTCAGGCGAATCCCATAGGCTTCAACAATATTCCCATTTTAATTCAATATCTAATAAAACCGTTTATTATAATATTCTGCAGTAAAAAGTCTCTTTATTCATAGATTTTTTTTAGAATCTTTTATGCATTTTTTGGGATTTTTTTGCAAACATTTTTTTCCGTTTTTTTTTTTAAATAAATTTTTTCTTTTTTCTGTAACAGCCCTTTTTATTATCATTCATTGGATCTTATATGTAAATTTCAGACATTTTCGCTCAGTAGTTTCTTTGCAACCAGCGTTTCCCTTTTCAAACATTCAAGCGTACTGTTTTTTTTTGTTCACTCCATTCGTCTGCGGTGTCGGCTTTTTCCGGCAGCTGCTCTGCGCTCTGATCGACTCCTGCTCAGGTTTCTCCGGCGTGTTCGGCAGGGTTAATCCATATGTTTTTGCGGGTTTCGGTGTGCGTTCGCCCTCGTTTTGCGGTGAGTTTTCGGCGGGTTTGCGACGACCTTTCCCTGCATTACGGTGGCCCTGTGGTGCTTGCTGAATACACCGCAGGGTCACCGAAATGGGATCGCCAAATCGCACCGAATTGAAGAGAACGAAAAGTCACCGAACGTGCGGTGACTTTTCGATTCTCTTTGAATAACGCTGTTAGTCTTTCTATCGTCTAAATGTTTAAAGTATGATTTATGCTTATTTATGCTCATATGATGATAAACAGCTGTCTGCAAGGCCGGAATGGAGGCTATAGATATGTCACATTTTCGCATTTTCCTGAAACTAAATTCAATTTATTGGTGGTTAAAGAAATAAATAATTTACAGCTGTGGTAAGCAGATACATAAATACGTGCTCACCCATTTAATTAATGATTATAATTGCAGGTGGTGTTTGGTACTCATACCGAGAATATAATTTACCACCCTGATTTCAATGTCAAGACTGTATTTATAGCTGCAGCAATGACTTCTGATGAGATGCATAAAAGTTACATTATATATATGTTTTAGCTTTGAATTATATACATATTATATACATTTGTAAAGACAATATCAGTTTTCTTTGGAGATTTAATGTGTTATGAAATAATTATGGATGTAGCTTTCCTTTGTAGACCTAACTCTTCAACTCATGTTTTTCATATAACAAATATTAGAAGACAAACATGTAAGGGATAATATAGGGTTATAAAATGAGGTAACGGAAACAAGGAGATTAACGGGATATGCATGTCTGGAAAAAAAATTGAATTGACATTTATAGATTGTTTTACCTATAGACAAACTAGAATAAAATCAATACAAGTTAAAAATGTGTGAAAAATGTTTATTTTCTTGCTTTAAACTCTGTCATTTCATCTTCTCTGGTGATGCCCCTCAGCTAGGGGTGTTTCCCCAGCTCCTACTTCCTGTATATTCCCTGCCTCCTCTCCACCCACTACTCTACCCATCAAAGCTTCACATTAACTAGCACAAGCTGTGCACGTGAAACCTCGTGCCCGCTCAGGATCTCAGACTGGGGAAAACTGAGCAACTGAATATTAGCTATCTCTGAAACTGTGTAAGCAAGACACATTCACACTCCCTCACAAACTCACCCGCTGGCTCACTCACACATGCTCGCTTTCACACAATGACCGCAGTGGGGTTGAGCGCTCCAACCAATCCAGTGGTTCTCAGTGTAGGAAACCATAGGATGGAGCTTGACAATTTGGATATGGAAATGTCCGGGCTCCAGAAACCTGAGCTGAGGGTGTCCTTGGTTGATGTTTTGGGTAGGATTAAGCCCCTTCATTTGCATGGCTGAATTAGCCTTCAAAGAAAGGGGAAAGGGGGCAGGTTTCTCACTGCAGTGTGATCACTCAGATAAGATTAAGTGGTCACACTGTGTGAGTGATCTCTTAATTGTTGCTCGGCTGACCACTGTCCCGGAGATATTAGAAGTTTATCACTGTATACCACAGATTTCAGGCATGCATATTTTTCATATCAACCTTGGTCTTAAAAAGCACTAATAACCAATTAAATCTTAAGCTCCTTGCAAAAAATGGACCATGAGGTTTCCTTTCTTTCTTCATCTTCATAATTGTTTATAACTGCAATTTAGAAAAATCACTGCCTCCATCACTGAATGGCATTAAATAAGAAGGCTTTTATGTCCTATTTATGTTGTGCAAAGAGTATAACATCTTGTCTATGTACAAACAGTTTAAATTCCTTTATCTCCATTAGTCAATTTTCTTGAGTATACAGGGCCAAAAGAGCTGCTGTAAACTTATCGAGTAGTTTCCAGACTGGAGCTGACCCTGGCAGAATCGACCCAGGTAAAGGGCAAATTCCAAAGTGGGGAAAGGTCACAGATTGACTGATAGTGTGTCATGGAAAAGGCTGGTGAGCATCGACCTTTGCTTTGAAACATCCATTCTTCTATTGACTATATTAGAGTGTTAGGAATAAAGGCTAGCCAATGTTATATCCTGTTCTGCAGTAGCAATTTGAGCTTGATAAAGGCTGTGAAAGCAGCCAATCATTGCTAATCTGCTAATTAAATATACTCAGCATTGGTGCATGCTCCCTGTTCGTTTTTGATCTTTTTAGTGTGACCCAGGGTAAAAGATATCCATGGATCCCCCACTGGTTTGTACAGTCAAACAGCATTCCTTACATGGGTCAACCAGTCAGGATCTGGTCCTTGGCTATTGTGGTTGACTGGGCATTTAACCACTAAGCCAAATGGCCAGTTCAGGCTTTTTAGGGTTTATGTTGGTTAGCATTAACTATACTTTATATAAAAGACTATCAATTTCAGGCTCCAAAAGATCAGATAGACCTTGCTGCCAGCTGTTTGGGCAGTTTAAAAATAAATAGAAGGAATTTTACAGGTTCTTCCTAAGTAAAAAAAATAGCATGATACAGTACGTTCACTTTTCTTTCAATTATTTTTATGACATTCCTTAAATGTTTAAAAAGCCTGCATTATTATTTATATTTGATGTTTAACTGGCAAAAATTGAATGCTTAACATTGGTAAATTACAGTGGTCATTAAGTAGTTCTAATCAACCCCATCATTGATCTGTGAAAGAATTGATATTTCTTAATTTCCTGTATGAATATATAAGTATTGTGATTCAAATACATACTGTAGATAATATGTATTGGGCTGTGGTCCCCCCCCCTTTACCACTCCCTTTTTATGGTATATGATCCAGGGTTTAGGAATGTTGATTTGAATCCAGACCATATCCTTTGTTATCGTTACAAGGACAGAAAAAGGGCGCGAAAGTTATAAGCCAGAAAAAACATCTTTTTGCTATAAGTGCTTGTGGGATTGGTCAACTTTGATGTTGTAATATATCTGTATACTGATTGGCTGTTATAACACATTCCTGTTTGGGGCAGAAATTAACCTTGTCTGTGGAACAATTTCATTGGGTGTTTGAAATCTAATAAATAGATGTCTGAACAAAGAATATTCAGACAAGATGAAAGCTATACATTGTGTGTAGTTGATTTTAACCTCCCTGGCGGTCTATTTATTGTGAAATTTCTTGGATGAAAGCATCAGGTTTTTTTTTTGCCCCCGCCTAGCGGCATCCCAAGTGTGGCTCAGGGTTAAATTCCTATGTTGGAAGCGGTAACCCCAAGCAACACTCGGGATGCCGCTGGATACATCACCTCTCTCTGCGCTCCCTCGATGTCCCCAGCTGCCTCCTCTGTCGACCGCAACCTTATACTTCCTGGTTCCTTCCTCGCGAGAAGGAATCCAGGAAGTATGAGGTCGCGATCGCTGGAGGAGACTGCAGAGATCAGCGAGGGAACGCAGGGAGAGGTGATGTATACAGCCCGAGTGTGGCTCGGGGTTACCGCTCTCAGCGGTGAAATTTAACCCCGAGACATACTCGGGAACACCGCCAGGGAGGTTAATGTCTCCGCTATAGCGTGCGCACATCTTTTCTTCATTTTCATATTTGAGAAGGAACTTGCAGATGTTTTTGGAATTCCTGTTGTGGTAATTATAAAAAAGGAAAACTGATTTGATTTGTTTAAAGTTATTTTTTAACAATCTGTACAGCTTAAGATGGCAAGTTCCTGGTCAACATTCAGTAAAACTCCTTGCTAGATCTAGCAATGAGCTGTGAGCTTTAATTTGAGGGTATGTACATCCAACTCAGGTGAACGGTGTAGGATTTACAGCAGTTTGCTGATGTGCCTCCCACTTGTTAAGGGACCAAAGGTAATGGGACAGAATAATAATCATAAGGAGGGCGACGCCGGCAGCGAAGCAAGGAGGACGTGGATGTGTGGAGCTCTGATCCTTTCTCCATACTCGGCGACCCTGGTGTTGTTTTCGGCCCAGCCCATACCCTTCAGCGGTTGTCCTGTCGTCGGCCATCAGAAAGTGAAGCACCGAAAACTGTTGACTCCCCCCTCCGGTCCAGCGATCTGCGTGGGGGCCATTGTTTCGCTGCAACCCCTGACTCCCGGTGGCCATTTTGGAGGCCTGGTGTGACTGCGTCCGCCCTGCCTCACGGATGAAGCCCTGTCCTTAGATGGGAAAGAAAAGCAAGGGTGACGGAGTGGCGGATGGTACACGCACCCCCGACATCCGCCTTTTGATAGCTGGGGGGATAGGGCGATGGCAGTCGTGCCCCGCCTTGACTGGCACTGACTCGGAGGACACGCTGACGGTGGAGGAGACAGGCATCCCTCCTGTTCTGCACGTGGCACCACTGGCGCTGGGAGAAGATGCGCTTCCCGCCACTAAGGGAGATATCCGCGCGCTCCTGGAGGATGCCAGGAGATCCTGGCAGGCGGATTTTCAATCCCTTGGTGTGGTGGTCTCTGAGACTCAGGCACAGGTGGAGGTTCTTCAGACCCGCACGCAGGCAAATGAGGGCTCACAGGCTGTGACATCCACCACCGTACGGAATCTATGGCAGCAGATCAGCAGCCTACAATCCGCTGTGATGACCTGTAGATGCGCGACACAGGCGCCAGAACGTAGAACTTAGAGGAGTGCGGAACTGGTGCAGGACTTGGACCTACTGCCTTAGGTTACACGATTTTTTTATGAGACTGTTCTCGGCCCACCAGATCAGCTACGGCACCCTGTCCTAGCGGCCCACTGCATGCAGAAGGCGGCTACGGCTCCAGATAAAGCGCCACGCGATGTGATCATCACGCTACGAGAAGTGGCCTTGCATACCTCGTTATTTCGAATGGTGCGGAATGTGACCACAGTCCCCTTTGAAGGGGCTTCTGTTGCCGTGTACTGTGACCTGCCTTTCCTGGTGTCACGGATTCCCCTGATTACTATAGTGGTGGTCCCTGTACGCAGGTCTCTCTCTAACCTTCCGATCCTTAGAGTGGTCGGCACGACTAGACAGACTACTAGAATGGCAGTACAGAACACATACAAGAGAGACGTCACGGATCCCTCTGCTATCTGGCTAGTAGTCCCTAGACACAGGACACTCTCTACCCTTCCGATCCTTAGATTGGTCGGCACGACTAGACAGACACAGAATGATACACAAGAACTAGAATAGTAAACTCCTAACAATACAAGGGGTGGTCTGATGTGTGCTTGGGTTGCCACACAGACTGACCTCAATACCAGAATAGGAGAGTAAAGTCAAAACCAGGGGTTAGTTCACAGAATGGTACGTTCGCCAATGCCAAGGATCATACACAGGGTAGTTCGTTTGCCAATGCCAGGAGTCGTGCACAGAATCGTTAGTTTGCCAATGCCAAGGGTCATACACAGAATCGTTAGTTTGCCAATGCCAAGGGTCATGCACAGAATCGTCAGTTTGCCAATGCCAAGGGTCATGCACAGAATCGTTAGTTTGCCAATGCCAAGGGTCATGCACAGAATAGTCAATAATTTTGCAACAAAATACAAGAGCTCTGCGGGAAGTAACTACCACGTCAGGGCACCGGCTTTTCTGAGAGTCTGGGCTTTAAACCCGGCGGGTCCGCGTCAGCCCGCCAGGCCCCGCCCCCCGGCGTCCCCACGTGTGCGGAAGCGACCGCAATATCACTCGGCGCCTGGCCAGCGAGCAGCGAGGAAGCTGCTGCCAGGCGCCGGGGGGGTGCGGGGGCCACCGTGACAGAACCCCCCCCTCTACGGGCGGCCACTGGACGACCCCCAGGGGCGCGGGGATGAGCCAAATAGAAAGCCCTCACCAACCGAGGAGCATGAACCTCAGTAGCCGGAAGCCAAGAGCGGTCCTCCGGACCGTAGCCCACCCAGTCAACCAAGTACTGAAGGACCCCCCTAGAAACCCTGGCGTCCAGAATGGCCTCAACTTCAAACTCCTCCTCGCCCTCCACAGAGACCGGAGGAGGGGGGACACGGGCCCTGGTGTACCGATTACACAAAAGCGGTTTCAAAAGGCTCACGTGGAACACATTGTGTATCTTGATATGGGAGGGCAGAGCCAACGCATAGGAGACCGGATTGATTCGCCGCAGAACCTTATAGGGCCCTATGTATCTGGGTGCCAGTTTCATGGAGGGTACTAAAAGCTTGATGTTTCGTGAAGAAAGCCAAACCCTGTCCCCAACTTGATACACGAGTGCCGGCCTCCTGTGTCTGTCGGCCTTGATCTTCTGGGTAACACTACTATCCTCCAGTGCCCGTTTAACCCTTCCCCAAGTTTCTTTCAATGACACTAAATGCTCATCCAGAGCAGGAATCGCGGTATCAGGAAACGTAGCAGGGAGCACGGGAGGATCAAAACCGTAAACAGTGAAGAAGGGGGAACGTCCTGTGGCTTCGCTTACTGCACTGTTCAAGGCATACTCTGCCCACGGTATCAGGTCTGACCAGTTATCTTGTCGTTCGGATATAAAGCACCTGAGATATTTCTCTATATTTTGGTTGGCTCGTTCCGCTGCCCCGTTGGTCTGGGGGTGATAGGCCGAAGAGAAGGATAGGTCTATCCCCACACTCTTGCAAAACCCTTTCCAGAATCTGGAGACGAATTGGGTCCCCCTATCCGAGACAATCCCAAGAGGAATACCGTGTAAGCGGACCACATTGGAAATAAAAATGGGCACCAGTTCGGCTGCCGAAGGAAGTTTCCGAAGAGGAACATAGTGACCCATTTTGGAGAATCGATCTATGACCGTGAGTATTACAGTATTCCCTCTTGACTCGGGTAACTCTACTATAAAATCCATAGCTAAATGCGACCATGGTCGTTCGGGGATTGGCAGAGGCTGGAGTAAACCAATAGGCGCTGTTTTGGGACTTTTATGTCTTGTGCACACTTCACACACGGTTATGTAATCTTTAACGTCACGGCGCACCGTGGGCCACCAAAGGAGTTTACGTATACTAGACACTGTTTTGGTGATCCCCATGTGCCCAGAGGTTTTGTTATCATGATACAGTTTTAATACTTCTTCCCTTTCGTTCTCAGGTACAAAGAGTTTCGCAGGAGGTCTCCCCCCAGGAGCTGTGCCCTGGGCGGTCTGCAATCTTAACATTAGAGGAGACGAGACACTAATCGTGGTAAGTGCTATAATTCTTTCCTGGGGTACAATGGGATGCTGATCTTGGATGTTATGTTCGTATGATTCGTACTGTCTTGACAATGCGTCTGCTTTAATGTTTCTCGACCCAGGTCTATATGTGAGGACGAAATTAAAGCTGGAAAGAAACAATGACCATCTCGCTTGTCTGGCATTCAACCGTTTAGCGTCTCCAATGTACGTGAGATTCTTATGATCGGTTATGATGACAATGGGGTCCCTAGACCCCTCCAATAAGTATCTCCACTCCGTCAAGGCTGCGATTACTGCTAACAACTCTCTATTTCCGATATCATAGTTCCTTTCTGCCGGGGACAACTTTCGGGAATAGAAGCCGCATGGATGCAAGGGTTTGTCGGGTGCCTCCCTTTGGGACAAGACTGCACCAAGACCTAGCTCGGAGGCGTCAACTTCAACCTGGAAAGGCAGAGCCGGATCAGGATGTCGGAGAACAGGGGCAGTAGTGAATGCCTGTTTAAGTGCCTCAAAGGCTTGACTGGCCTGGGGTGTCCATTTCTGATTCACCACCCCTTTTTTAGTCATAGCCGTGAGGGGAGCTACCAAGGCCGAAAATTTTTTAATGAACCTCCGGTAGTAGTTAGTAAACCCCAAAAACCTCTGGATGGCTTTAAGCCCTTGGGGTAAAGGCCAGTCAAGAATCGCTGAGAGTTTTTTAGGATCCATTTGGAAACCCTCAGGGGTTATTATATACCCAAGGAAGTGCACTGTCTCTATGTCGAATAAGCATTTCTCTAGCTTACAATACAACCCAGCCCTCAATAGTCTCTTCAACACTTGTCTCACGTGGGCGTGATGAGTTTCCTTATCAGGAGAGTATATCAGGATGTCGTCCAGATATACTATAACGAACGTTTGCAGAAAGTCCCTTAGGGTGTCGTTTATGAGGTCCTGGAAAACGGCTGGCGCATTGCATAACCCAAAGGGCATCACCAGGTATTCATAATGCCCGCTACGTGTATTAAAGGCCGTTTTCCATTCGTGCCCCTTCTTAACCCTGACCAGGTTGTACGCTCCGCGTAAATCAAGTTTCGTATAAATACGGGCCCCTTTTAAACGGTCGAACAATTCTGTTATAAGAGGTATTGGATATGCATTTCTTATGGTAATCCTATTTAAACCTCTATAATCGATGCAAGGTCGCAGGTCACCCTCTTTTTTGGAAACGAAAAAGAAACCTGCTCCTGCTGGAGAGGAGGATCGTCTGATGAATCCTCGCTCTAGATTCTCCCTTATATATTCCTCCATAATGTCGTTTTCCCTTTGTGACAAAGGGTATACGTGTCCTCTAGGGGGCATAGTACCAGGGAGTAACTCTATAGCACAGTCATAAGGACGATGCGGTGGTAGGACCTCAGTCCTGGTTTTAGAGAACACCTCCTTTAGCGCCATATAACATTCAGGGACTTCAGTGGACAAAGGAGGTGCTGTGGCAATATTGAGGCTACCAATCACATTAACCCTGCCCAGGCACTTTGACTGGCAACTAGGACCCCAACACATTATATCTCGCTGGGCCCAGTCAATCACCGGGTTATGTTCTGTCAACCATGGAACCCTAGAACGACAGGACATGAGGGAGAGTCGATAACCTGGAATCGTATGGTTTCACGGTGCAGAACTCCTGTAGTCATGCACACATCGATAGTGTCGTGTGTGATATGGGGACATGACAGGGGTTTCCCGTCTATGGCTTCTACCATAAGAGGCCTCTCCTTTAGGACCAGAGGTAAGAGGTGGTTGGCGGCAAAACATCTATCCATAAAATTACCTGAGGCTCCAGAGTCTAGAAATGCCTCAGACTCGAGGTGAACCCCCTCCCAGGTGAGGGAGATGGGTAACAGAATCCGAGTTTTTTTTTTCTCATCATCCACAAAGGAGGCATACAGAGAACCAATAACCTGGGTATTAACTGTTTTTTGACCTGATTTGCCACTCTCACCCCTGCTACCCCTGGGTCTCTGAGGACATTGAAGGCGGAAATGATCTGCCCCGGCACAATAAAAACAGAGCCCCCTTTCTCTCCTGTGAGCTCTCTCTGCCTCTGAAATACCCGTTTTACCTATCTGCATGGGTTCAATGGCCGGTACATCGGTCTTAACGGTCTCCAGGTTACCTGATGCAGTGGTATGCCTGGGTACTAAGGGTAAAGGAGGCAGGACCCTTCTGGGTCTATCTCTGGGGTGTCTCCTTTCCCTGATTTGATCGTCCATGGCAATACAGAAATCAACCAAATGATCCAGATGTTCTGGTAATTTTAAGGGAGCCAATTCAAACATAAACGCCTCGTTCAGACCTTCGGTAAAGGCCAGGGTTAAAACGTCGTTCGGCCAGTGTACCTCAGAAGACAAAGTCTTAAACTCTATGGCATAGTCGGAGACCCTCCTATTACCTTGTTTGATGTGAAACAGGGATCTACCCGCATTGGTAGCCCGTCTAGAGGGGTCAAAAGTACGCTTTAACTCGGAGGTAAAACCCTCATAGTCATAAATGATGGGTTTCTTGTTCTCCCACAAGGGCGTGGCCCATAATAAAGCTTTTTCGGTCAAGTGATTAATCAGATAGCCTACTTTGGCTTTATCAGACATACAGGACCCGGGATTGTTTTCGAACAAGATCTCGAGTTGGGTCAGAAAGCCCCGGCATAAGTTTGGTGTTCCATCATAACGTACGGGTGCCTTCATACTGAGCCTACAACCCTCGAGAGCGGCCGAACTGACCCTAGGCACTACTGGGTCTGGCGGGCTTGCAGTTCCAGAACTGGATCGGTTTAGCAGGGTTTGCAGGGCAAGAGCAATCTGGTCCATTCTATGGTCCTGCTCTTCTTGTCTGGCTGCAATACGTGTCAACTGATTAGAGAGGTCTGCGGGATCCATTGGCCCTGACGTAATGTCACGGATTCCCCTGATTACTATAGTGGTGGTCCCTGTACGCAGGTCTCTCTCTAACCTTCCGATCCTTAGAGTGGTCGGCACGACTAGACAGACTACTAGAATGGCAGTACAGAACACATACAAGAGAGACGTCACGGATCCCTCTGCTATCTGGCTAGTAGTCCCTAGACACAGGACACTCTCTACCCTTCCGATCCTTAGATTGGTCGGCACGACTAGACAGACACAGAATGATACACAAGAACTAGAATAGTAAACTCCTAACAATACAAGGGGTGGTCTGATGTGTGCTTGGGTTGCCACACAGACTGACCTCAATACCAGAATAGGAGAGTAAAGTCAAAACCAGGGGTTAGTTCACAGAATGGTACGTTCGCCAATGCCAAGGATCATACACAGGGTAGTTCGTTTGCCAATGCCAGGAGTCGTGCACAGAATCGTTAGTTTGCCAATGCCAAGGGTCATACACAGAATCGTTAGTTTGCCAATGCCAAGGGTCATGCACAGAATCGTCAGTTTGCCAATGCCAAGGGTCATGCACAGAATCGTTAGTTTGCCAATGCCAAGGGTCATGCACAGAATAGTCAATAATTTTGCAACAAAATACAAGAGCTCTGCGGGAAGTAACTACCACGTCAGGGCACCGGCTTTTCTGAGAGTCTGGGCTTTAAACCCGGCGGGTCCGCGTCAGCCCGCCAGGCCCCGCCCCCCGGCGTCCCCACGTGTGCGGAAGCGACCGCAATATCACTCGGCGCCTGGCCAGCGAGCAGCGAGGAAGCTGCTGCCAGGCGCCGGGGGGTGCGGGGGCCACCGTGACACCTGGTACTTGCCGCTCGGCGACAATTTCGGCCTCTTACGACTCTTTTACACGCTCACGCCACTGGATACAAATGGGGCGCCTCTGGCTCCCTCGTCATCACACCAGAGGATGGACAGACACTAGTGGCCACTACGGTGGACCAAGCTGAGTAACATCTTCGTACCTTGGGCCTCCTCGCTGTCCTTCCAAGCCAGGCAGCGGAGCATTCGCCCGTGGGCTCCCCCCTATCTCCCGGCGAACCGGAATGAGCCTGGGCATCTGTGATGGCGCAGCAAATACATCGGCCCCAACCTGAGTAACCTTTTTCTCCCCCCCCCTTCTTTTGTATCTTTGGGGTGCTTCCACTGCAGATGATGAAGTGATGTTTTCTCCATTCCCCCTCCCATACACCCCATTTTCCTTTTCTTTTCTTTTTTCTCTTTTACTGGCATTTGCCGGAAGGACCCGAGGTGCGCCATCTTGGTTTTTCAACCATGCCTGGCCCTCGGACCTCTGGGCCTCGTGACATTGTCCCTCCATGGCCTCCCCCATAGCCACTATCCACACCCCCACCCCCCTTTTTTTTTTCTCTCTTTTTCTCGTCATCACTCCCACATAGCGACATAACTCTCACCCCCATTTTTTTTCACATTTAACGGTTATGCTTTTTGTAGTTAGCATATGTGCTGTTTATAGCGGACTCAGCTTAGGTTTGCCAAGGTGTTTCCAGCTTACTGTTTTGATTTACTGCGATAGGTATCTGTTATGATTGCGTATATCCCCTGCGAATTCTTGATGTGGTCCTGCGCGCCCACTGTTGCCGGTCGACTTGTGACTTTTCTCTTAGAAATAAAAAAAATTGAAAATAAAAAAAAAAGAATAATACTCAGAAATCAAACTTTCCCTTCTTAATACTTGGTTGCAAATCCTTTGCAGTCAATCACAGCCTGAAGTCTGGAATGCATAGACATCACCAGACGCTGGGTCTCATCCCTGGTGATGCTCTGCCAGGCCTCTACTGCAACTGTCTTCAGTTCCTGCTTGTTCTTGGGACATTTTCCCTTCAGCAAGTGAAATGCATGCTCAATGGGATTCAGGTCAGGTGATTGACTTGGCCATTGCATAACATTCCACTTCTGTCCCTTCAAAAACTCTTTGGTTGCTTTTGCAGTATGCTTTGGGTCATTGTCCATCTGCATTGTGAAGCGCCATCCAATGAGTTCTGCAGCATTTGGCTGAATGTGAGCAGATAATATTGCCTGAAACACTTCAGAATTCATCCTGCTACTTTTGTCAGCAGTCACATCATCAATAAATACAAGAGAACCAGTTCCATTGGCAGCCATACATGCCCACACCATGACATTACCACCACCATGCTTCACTGATGATGAGGTGGGATTCTTAGGATCATGAGCAGTTCCTTTCCTTCTCCATACTCTTCTCTTCCCATCACTCTGGTACAAGTTGATCTTGGTCTCATCTGTCCATAGGATCTTGTTCCAGAACTGTGAAGGCTTTGTTAGGTGTTGTTTGACAAACTCTAATCTGGCCTTTCTGTTTTTGAGGCTCACCAATGGTTTACATCTTGTGGTGAACCCTCTGTATTCACTCTGGTGAAGTCTTCTCTTGATTGTTGACTTTGACACACATACACCTACCTCCTGGAGAGTGTTCTTGATCTGGCCAACTGTTGTAAAGGGTGTTTTCTTCACCAGGGAAATAAGTCTTCGGTCATCCACCACAATTGTTTTCCGTGGTCTCCCTGGTCTTTTGGTGTTGCTGAGCTCACCATTGCATTCCTTCTTTTTTAGAATGTTCCAAACAGTTGTTTTGGCCACGCCTAATGTTCTTGCTATCTCTCTGATGGGTTTGTTTTGTTTCTTCAGCCTAATGATGGCTTGCTTCACTGATAGTGACAGTTCTTTGGATCTCATCTTGAGAGTTGACAGCAACAGATTCCAAATGCAAATAGCACACTTGAAATGAACTCTAAATGAACTTTATCTGCACATTGTAATTGGGATAATGAGGGAATATCACATACCTGGCCATGAAACAGCTGAGAAGCCAGTTGTCCCATTACTTTTGGTCCCTTAACAAGTGGGAGGCACATCTGCAAACTGCTGTAAGTCCTACACCGTTCACCTGAGTTGGATGTACATACCCTCAAATTAAAGCTGACAGTCTGCAGTTAAAACACATTGTGTTTGTTTCATTTCAACGCCATTATGGTGGTGTATAGAGCCAAAGATGTTACAATTGTGTCGCTGTCCCAATATTTCTGGACCTGAAATTGTGACATTTTCAAAATGTATCATTTTCAAGATAAGAAGTCCGTGAGAGACCTCACAGCTCATTGCTAGATCTAGCAAGGAGTTTTACTGAATGTTGCCCAGGAACTTGCCATCTTAAGCTGTACAGATTGTTAAAAAATAACTTTAAACAAATCAAATCAGTTTTCCTTTTTTATAATTACCACAACAGGAATTCCAAAAACATCTGCAAGTTCCTTCTCAAATATGAAAATGAAGAAAAGATGTGCGCACGCTATAGCAGAGACATTAACCTCCCTGGCGGTGTTCCCGAGTATGTCTCGGGGTTAAATTTCACCGCTGAGAGCGGTAACCCCGAGCCACACTCGGGCTGTATACATCACCTCTCCCTGCGTTCCCTCGCTGATCTCTGCAGTCTCCTCCAGCGATCGCGACCTCATACTTCCTGGATTCCTTCTCGCGAGGAAGGAACCAGGAAGTATAAGGTTGCGGTCGCCAGAGGAGGCAGCTGGGGACATCGAGGGAGCGCAGAGAGAGGTGATGTATCCAGCGGCATCCCGAGTGTTGCTTGGGGTTACCGCTTCCAACATAGGAATTTAACCCTGAGCCACACTTGGGATGCCGCTAGGCGGGGGCAAAAAAAAAACCTGATTGATGTCCCAATATTTCTGGACCTGACGGTATATGAGCCAGATCTCTTAGCCAAGTTACTGGGTATAGCATACAAACATAGCCAGAGTTATAATTACATTCAGAAAATGTAAAGAAAAAAATGTAGTTTAAAATTAAACAGAAGATATTCCAGCTCAGAGTAATCATTGAAATTGATCACTTAATTTGTTAGTTGGAGCTTCCGCAGCAGATCCTTACAAGAATATGGAATAACAGGTTGGATATTTAAAGCAATTATAGCCCTATATCACAAACCATCAGCTAGGACTATTGGCCCTAATATCTGCTCTGACTGGTTCTATATACAAATTAGAACCAGACAAGGCTGCCCCTTATCCCCTCTTCCCCTCTTCTTTATATCCTGTCCCTAGGACCGTTGGCTATAAACATCTGTGATAATGCATTGTTTAAAGGTTTTCCTACAACAAAAAGGGATTTGAAAATTTCCCTATGGGCTGATGATATATTAATTACAGTTACAGACCCAATAATTTCTTCACAACAAATAATGGTTGAATTGAATGAATATAGTGAGGTATCAAACTATAAAGTAAATATTAGTACATCAATAATAGCTCCTTTGAACTTGGAACCGCATACTACTTTATATCTCAAAGTGAAGTATGACTTTAGTTGGGTTAAAAAAGATTTTGAATATGTCGGGATTTGTTTAACAATCTAGCGAAAACAAATTATATGAAACTCGAACATTACACAAATCTAAAGTTAAAAAATGGGCGATATTTGGAGGTTTCTTGGTGGGGTCGGATACAAATTATAAATTTGTACATTATACTGAAATGGAACTTTTTTTCAAATGATATCATTAAATGTCCCAGAGACATGGATGGTACAATCCAGCTTCAATAATTTTATATGGAGAGGTAAGAAGCCCAGAATAAGCTATAAATTTTTGTCTCAAAAAACAAAAATTGTTGGCCTTGGACTTCCTATCATTAGATGATACCATATAGCTAGCATCATCTTTCACATCCACAAACTTCAGTTGTACTCCGCTAATTCAGAAGGATCGTTATACATCGAATCAGAGGCCATAAAACCAGTTAAACTGAATTCCTTAATATGGAACGTTTTAAAAATTAAAAAAATAAAGATGATAACACAAAATAATGCAATTCTTCATCATTTATTCAATATTTGGCACTCCTTTAAATAAAAAATTGTCATACAAGATAAGATATGCGACTTCATACATATCGAATAGAATATAATATAATATCATGGATCTCGATTTGAACAGTTGGAAGAGAAATGGTATCAATCTAATTAGTCAAATTATTGAAAAACAAACACTGAAATCTTTCTCATAGATTTCCTCTGAATATAATCTTTCCACCTCAGTTCTGTTCAAACTTATTTGTCTTAAGCATTATTGAGTAATTCTTTGATCATTGCACAATCTAATATACTACTTAAAATGAAAACCATTTTTAAAAATGAAAGACTAGGTAAGACTTTAGCCAAAATCATGGATATACTGATCACTTTGGATAAACAATTGTCCTCTATATATTTGGGGAGTTGGGAAAAAGATTTGGTAGTTAAATTAAATTTAAATAAATGGAATGGAGCTTTTTTTTTTAAATCATGAAATCTATTCATTCATTAAATTTGGTAGAAACCCAATATAAAATAATTAATCGCTGGTATTTAGTCCCCAGAAGATTCAATACACTTTATCCCACAAATTCAGCTCTATGTCGGAGATGCAATAATAAAGTAGGCTCATTTTTACACATTTGACTTAATTGAGACTGTCAGGTCTATTCAATAAAGATGAAACTCAGGAGAATTGACTGGAGAAGTGAAATAATTTCAGGTCAAAATAGCCAAACTTGAAAAATCCTCCCATTTATCTCACTTTCCAAATCTGCTATTTGGTCTAACCTGTGCTCTTCTCCTGCCAATGCTTCTGAGTTTCACCTTTTATGGAATAGACCTGTATGTAATGTCAAATTACCCAGAAATCCAACAGTGGATATATGAAATGGCCGCCACTCGCTTATATAGTTTAAATTTTTTTATTACTCACTGCTTTATTGCCCTAAAAATAAATGTAGCAAGAAGTTGGAAATTAACAGGTCCCTTAAAGTGGCAACCTGTCATTAATCAACTAAACACTGAAATAAAAATGGAAAAAAAAAATGGGACTAGTTTATAATAACTCGCTGAAAAATCTTACTTCCTCAGTATTTTGGGAAAAGCGTCTAGACACTTATTTGGAAACCGTTACAGCACATTAAGATTACTCTGTCCATTTAAATACTGAAACTATAAATAGATTTTGTATTGATGGTTAACCTAGACCTGTCTGTTCATTCGCACCAGTGGTCGCTCAAATGAAATGTTGATTACTGCATGATTTTGTTTAGTTATGTATGTTTTTTTAATATGATGCATATTTTTGTGAAAAACAATAAAAAAAACTATACTAATTATTTAGATCCACATGCAACTGTTAATGGAAAAATCACAAGAAATCGAAATGGACTGTGAATTCACAAATTAAGAGCTGGAGTCGCTATCAAATGTGGAGATGCATTTCACAAACAAAATGTTTCATTTAGGGGGCGTGGCCGGCACCGCATGGAAGCAGACGTGCTCTGGTGGAGCTCCGCAAGACTTTCATGATTTCAGCAACTTTTACTGGAGTTTCCACCTAGAAAACCCTTTACTGGAGTTCCTGTGGGCCTGGCTACTACGTGGATTGCTCCGGGGCCCGTTTCTGTCCCCCCCCCCGGGCACAGCTGAGATTTTCTGTGGTTTTATTTTCGGGCTTGGTCAGCTGTCAGCCATTTTGCAGCCTACCCTGAATTGCCTGCCGGGTCTCCAGCTTCCCTCTGTGTCAGGCGCTCGTAGGTCGTGAGCAGTGAAGATGGAGGGCCCTCATCTTCCGACTGTGACTGAGGTCCCCTTGATGGGAGGCGAACGGGAGAGTACGGCGTGGCAGGACTGGGAGCGTCCCTCCCCCCCCGGTGAGTGGAATGGAGGAGATGTTTGCAGACATGGAGCAGTGCAAGCGGATGTCGGAGGAGGGAAAACCGCTTCTATGCGGTTCTTGGCGTCGACTACTGACCGTATAGATGGTTGGCCAGATGCCTGCAGATTCAGAGTTTGAAGAGGAGAGGACCGGGGTGCTTGTCGTACGATCGGCGTATGAAGATCCTATTGAGGAGGAGGTTCCGCGCAGCGCTGATTCAAAACAGCTGGCTTCTGAGTCGGGCTGGAGCTGCCGGATGACCGGGGGGGATCCCCGAGTCGCGAGGAGACAGTGCTGCCTGCGTGGACCCTGATGAGCTGACGGTCGCCGAGAGAACAGCGGAGACCGCGTCTGTGAGGTCTGTGGTGAAGGCAACGGGAAGCGGAGGCCTAGCCGTCGAAGAATGGATGTACTGGCCTTGGTTCCAGTTATTGGGTTGTGCGGCCCCGGGAGAGCCATGGAGGCAGAGCATACGTGACCCGTACCCTTCCCGATGTGCCATCCATGTGAATGGTGGTGCCCCTGCATTGCCTGCGTTATGAGAGGTACCATTTCAGGATGCGGGCTGAAAGAACTCTTGCGGTGAAGTTTCCGCCAAATTTTTATTTTTATTTTAATTTTATGCCGATTTCTCTGATCGCCCATCGAAAACCCCCCTTTTTGCCTTTATTTCCTTTAATTAGCTCTGTTTTTCTGAGGACATTTTTATTTTTTTAAACCCCCCCCCCTCATTTTTCATTCCGAATTTCAGACTCTTTTTCTGCTGACTTTCTGGCTTCAGTGAGCCGTAATATGCGAAACATTTTATTCCCTCACCCCCCCCCCCATGTCGAGACCTTGATTTCTCTTTTTGGCGGCAAGACCCCCCCCCCTTCAATTCTGTGTATCTAATAATTTTCCCTTGAGACACCCCTCCCCCTATTATTTTTTATGTCATCATGATGTGAACATGTTATTTGGTCCTGCGAGGCCATTTATACTGGTCGGTTTGTGACCTTTCGTCCTAAGTAAAAACTTTAAAATAAAAAAATAAAAAAAAATTCATTTAAGGGGTTATTCAGTAAGGGGAAAACTTGCCACCGAAGGGTACCGAACGGTGAAATTCACCATACTGTGACATTTCATGGCAGTTCATCTAGTCACTAGCGGTCAGTTTTCCAAAGACTGGCGAATTGACAGCGAAATATGATGCAGTTCAACAAAATTTCTGTGCTTTCTGAATAACCATTTTCATCTCAGTTTGCCTTGAAAGAAATTTTTCTGAGACAGAGGAAACATCTATGCCAACCCCCTGAAAATTGCAATTTGTCTGGCAATCAGGTCCATCTGTTGAATGAAATCTAAATTTTAAAACATATTTTTATAATAATAATCCGAGGTTGTTTATGTAGCTTTGTATATATCATGTTCTCAGTTTCTTTCCAAAACTGTCTAGTTTTACAATGGTTTTACTCTGAAACACTATTGTGATATATACTTTTATACGCATTCAATATATTGGCATTAGCCCTTTCAATATCATGGTTGTTCAAAAGCTCATACATGATGTTCAAAAGAACATACATGATGTTCAAAAGCTCCCGACATCAAGTAAACTCAAAGTAAACTGGTCATATTCTAGACTCTAGAATCTAGAACCTAGAGCAATGCAAAGGGATTTTGTTTACTGCAAATTAAATTTATTTGCAAATGGACTCCAGAATGTGCAACGAAATTAACAGCGCCTTGGACATGTCAGGCAAGGTGCTGAAGCTGTTTGGCCAGGTTAAAGTTCCATTTTTCTTTTCAGGAAAGGCGGTGCTCCAGCAATATTATTGTGCGTGTGCTATTTTGACCAGCAAGGGGAGCCCTCTGCCTGTGAAATAAGGTTACAGTCTCTAAAATGTATTTAATGAAGGGTACATAAATTTTTACACTGTCTGCAATGGAAGGTTGTTTTCCCCAAATCCACTGGATCCTTGCAGTGGTTTTATAGAAAACAACATAGCACTGAAGGTGTAAACTAAAAACTAACACAAAAAGGGAAATGTGTTGCGATAAAATTCTTATATAATGGAACAATACAGAAAAAAATACAAATGCTGAAGTTATTAATTCTACTTAAGATTCTGAGCTGTCGGTATCAGATGTCCCAAAGCTAATTAGAAATGCATTTTTTACTAAAATAACATACTACACATATTTACAGTGGTACAATGATAATCTGATCAATTAAAAAAAAATCAACATCTAAGCATCTTCACACCTGCTACCAAATATTATTAAATATTAAAATGCTAAAAGAAATATGAAAAGAGCTGTGCAGCTAGACCAGTGGTCAGCAACCCGCGGCTCCGGAGCCGCGTGCGGCTCTTTCATCGCCATGCTGCGGCTCCCGGGATGGTGCTCATGCTAGGGCGCAGACAACCCCGACCTGGAGCTTCCCCACACTCCGCCGGCCACTGTCACTGGGATCTATTACCATCACCACGCTGTGCGCTTGCTCTTGGCACAGCGTAATGGAAGATGTTGGCTCGTGGTGGTTGTCCAATAGTATGCTAATACTAATAATACATGGGGGGGCTGAGGGTTATAAATTTATACATAGGGAGACACTTGAGGAGTATTATACATGGTGGGGCTGGGGGTTATTCATTTATACATGGGTACTGGGGGTTATTATATATGGGGAACCTGGGTGAGTATTATATATGGGGGTCCTGGGTGAGTATTATATACAGTATATGTGGGAACCTGGGGATTATTATATATGTGGGGCCTGGTGGGGTTAATATTTATGGGGAGAAGAAATTTAATAATTATAAATAAATGGCATCATTCATGGCATGGCTGCATTAAACTCTCGAGCAGAGTCCTCCCTCCTACTGTTCTGTGTGTTTTGTGTATGGATACACAGGTGCATCTCAATAAATTAGAACGTCATGGAAAAGTTAATTTATTTCATTAATTCAACTCAAATTGTGAAGTTTGTGTATTATGTAAATTCAATGCACACATACTGAAGTAGTTTAAAGTCTTTGGTTCTTTTAGTTGTGATGATTTGGCTCATATTTAACAAAAACCCACCTCAAAAAATTAGAATACTTCATAAGACCAATAAAAAAAGCATTTTTAGTGAATTGTTGGCCTTCTGGAAAGTGTGTTAATTTACTGTAAATGTACTCAATACTTGGTAGGGGCTCCTTTTGCTTTAATTACTGCCTCAATTTGGCGTGTCATGGAGGTGATCAGTCTGTGGCACTGCTGAGGTGCTATGGAAGCCCAACTTTCTTTGACAGTGGCCTTCAGCTCATCTGCGTTTTTTTGGTCTCTTGTTTCTCATTTCCCCCTTGACAATATCCCATAGATTTTCTATGGGGTTCAGGTCCGGTGAGTTTGCTGGCCAGTCAAGCAAACCAACACCATGGTCATTTAACCAACTTTTGGTGCTTTTGGCAGTGTGGGCAGGTGCCAAATCCTGTTGGAAAGTGAAATCTTCATCTTTAAAAAGCAGGTCAGCAGAAGAAAGCATGAAGTGCTCTAAAATCTCTCGTTAAACGGGTGAAGTGACTTTGGTTTTCAAAAAAACACAGTGGACCAACACCAGCAGATGACATTGCACCCCAAATCATCACAGACTGTGGAAACGTAACACTGAACATCAAGCAACTTGGGCTATGAGCTTCTCCATCCTTTCTCCAGACTCTAGGACCTTGGTTTCCAAATGAAATACAAAACTTGCTCTCATCTGAAAAGAGGACTTTGGACCACTGAGCAACAGTCCAGTTCTTCTTCTCCTTAGCCCAGGTAAGACGGCTCCAATGTTGTCTGTGGTTCAGGAGTGGCATAACAAGAGGAATATGACAATTGTAGCCAAATTCTTTGACAAGTCTGTGTGTGGTGGCTCATGATGCCTTTACCCCAGCCCCAGCCCATTCCTTGAGAAGTTCACCCAAATTCATGAATTGATTTTGCTTGGCAAGTCTTTGGAGGCTGCGGTTCTCTCGGTTGGTTGTGCATCTTTTTCTTCCACTCAACTTTCTGTTAACATGCTTGGATACAGCACTCTGAACAGCCAGCTTCTTTGGCAAGGATTGTTTGTGGCTTACCCTCCTTGTGAAGGGTGTCAATGATTGTCTTCTGGACAACTGTCAGATCAGCAGTCTTCCCCACGATTGTGTAGCCCAGTGAACCAAACTGAGAGACCATTTTGAAGGCTCAGGAAACCTTTGCAGGTGTTTTGAGTTGATTAGCTGATTGACATGTCAACATATTCTAATTTGTTGAGATAGTGAATAGGTGGGTTTTTGTTAAATGTGAGCAAAATCATCACAATTAAAAAGACCCAAAGACTTAAACTACTTCAGTCTGTGTGCAATGAATTTATTTAATACACAAGTTTCACAATTTGAGTTGGATTAATAAAATAAATGAACTTTTCCGCGACATTCAAATTTATTGAGAAGCACCTGTATGTTTGGTCTCTCCCATTGTACAGCGCTACAGAATTTGTTGGCGCTTTATAAATACTTGTAACTGTAATTAATTGAAATATATATTTTTTATACTAATGACATGGAGATTGATTTTTTAAAAAAAAAATATTATTAAAAGTTTTAGTTTAGAGTACCCCTCCCCACCCATAGCATAAAGGTAAAAAACTATATATGCAGTGTTATCTTCATTTTAGATGTCAAAAGGGGTTTGCGGCTCCCAGTGTTTTCCTTTTTTGCGGGAAATGGGTCCAAATGGCTCTTTGAGTGTTTAAGGTTGCAGACCCCTTGAGCTAGACGAATGGAAAACCAGACACATTCATAGTACATCTGGGATTTACTATTAAATTCTCCTTTACTCTGCTATCACTTAATTATTCATGTAATGAAGCTAATAAAATCTAATTTATGTGTAACATCATTGCTTGCTAATGTTAAAGTAAAAAAAACTATGTTTATCTTCTGGCTGTTTGATAATGCAAGCTCAGGTTTCAGGCCAGAAGCATTTTCCTAGATTACCAATAGGACAATACATCTGGTTATGGCAGCAAAGGATAACTAGGCAACGTTCAGTCCCTGAGTAAATCACTTTCACATGTGCTGCAGGATCAAAAGTGGAAAAATTGGATCTACCTAATAACAGTACTGTGAGAAGAATTACCAGGTATCAAATCTACTTATTGCAAGAAAATAGAGAGCACTATGTGTATTGTATGATTTAGAGATGAACATTCTCAGGGAATCATAATAATAGTTTTCAATACAAACAAATACATATACAATTTTCCTGCCAACCATTCCTTAAATAAATTGAATTGATAGTATGTTGTTATATAAAAAGTGGCATGTATACTCCACATAAAAGTGGATCGCCCAAAAGGGGACCCTGAACAGAACAGAATGTCATTTCCTGGTCATTCATCATTCTCAAGTCTCTTGAAATTGAATTCAGACTCTGTGCTGTATAATGGGTTAACGTCTTTAAAGCCTGAACCTAACTATCCATAGTTGGTATTCCTTAAGCTCCCTTGAGATAAATTCAGTATATATTATTTATATTATCCAACAGTCCAGGAGGAGAACACACTAAACAACACATTCAAAAAGATCAGCAACAGCAGCTGAATGCATTTAATAGATTTAACCCCTTAAAAGCTTACAACAATTCTTACCCCTTCAGAATCACAGCAGTTCTTAACCCATTCAAGACTTTTTACAAGGTTTTTAACCTTAAACTCGGGTTGAAACTGAGTGATGGAAATTTAGTTCACATTGAATCACCATAAATTGCTTAAGCCTGCCAACAGCCTCAATGTATTCCACCCTTGGCAGGTCCTATCATGCCAACCTAATGACTGCTCTTATAGGATCAACTCACTTACTGAGGACTAAGTCCTAATCGGGAGCTCCCTGCAGCTCAAGGTTAAATACAACCTGTGTGGAGCACCTGTGACAGGGAGGGGTGCATGCCCAAGGGATGTCAGCCCTTTTCATACACAATACACAAGGAATACACAAGGAAGGCAGCACTCAACTAAGCACTCAGTGTGGGTGCATCTCAAGACAATGTAATACAACAGACCAGTAGGAGAACACTCCAAACAACACATTTAAAAAGAACAGCAACAGCAGCTTAATACATTTAAACATTTAGAGACGTTAATAGATTTAACCCCTTAAAAGCTTACAACAATTCTTACCCCGTTCAGGATCACAGCGGTTCTTAACCCATTCAAGACTTTTTACAAGGCTTTTTCCGTTGGTTAAGTGAGGAGTCATTAGAAAGGTCAGAGACTGCTCGTTACAATGATACCAAACATAACCATGTAATGGGTATAAGTAAAAATATTGAAAAAATATCAATGCAAAATGTTTTTTTCTCTGTTCTACGGCAGAAGCAATATATGCAGGGCCGGCACGTCTGTAAGGCACACAAGCCATTTGCCTAGGCCGCTATGATGAGGGGGCGCCGGTGGAAGTGGCCCACTCGCACTGGCCATCGGGCAAACAGGTCGTTTGCCCAGTAGCCTGCTAGCCTCCCGGGTCGATCGGCCGCTAGCCTCCCTTGCCAGTCGGCTGACTGAAGAGGGTGGCTGGCGAGCCCCATGACTTAATCTTCGGGAGCCGGCCATCCGTCAGCAGGGCTGGACTGGGACAAAAAACAGCCCTGGACTTCTTCCAGACCTTCCCACTCCGATATGCAAACACGCAGGGCCGGATTAATATATTGATATGGACTGGAGCTGGGACAGCACAAGACATTGTGCTGCCTGGATCCAAGGATGAAATGCTGTCCCCCCCCCATGCCCACCAAAACATGTTGATGCGTATCACAGAGTGGCACAACAATAAAACTCACAGTAATATGTAGTGTGTAAGAGCGTATCACAGAGCTCCACAGCAATAAAACCCACAGTAATGTACGGTGTGTATGAGCGCATCACAGAGCTCCACAGTAATAGAATTAAAAAATAATTATGGATTATTAAAATAAATTGTATTTTAATATGAATTATATATTCATATAAATGTAACTTGAGCAATTAAAATAAATATGCATTAAAATATACTTAATTTAAATTAGAATATTGATTAAATTATTTTATAAAAAATAAATCATATGATAAATATTAAAATATACTTTAATAAAATGTAATTTGGGTACACTTCTAAGAAGGGGCTCAGAACTGTGACATACAGGGTTATTCAGAGAGAGGTGAAAACCTTGAGAATTGCCAGGAGAATGAACAATCTAGACCAAATAGACAATTTGGAAAGTGAGATAATTGGGAGAATTTTTCTGGTTTGGCTATTTTGACCTAGAATTTGGACATGTCTCCCTGCTACATGGTTATGGCTGATTAGCAAATACTTTCCTAAGCTCTGCAGACTCCTGTGATAATTAACCCCTTGAGTGCTCCTATAGAGAAAGCACAGCGCTGCCACACTGAGCTCCGGCTTAATAGGCTATAAAAAGGGAGCAGGGGAGAGGGACTGTCAGATCAGAGGATCTGTCAGATTTACGGCTCCCTGCATGCCTGGCTGTGAGTCTGGCCACTATACTGCTCTCGGGAGACGCATCAGTGCTGAGGTATAAGACATAAGGGTGGGATTCACCCTCACTTGGCATGTTTAGTCAATACCTTACGTATTTTCACATTTTGGGGATGGCTCCTGGTCACAGCACAGGCATTAGTGTTTTGTAGCAACATGTGGTGCTCCGGCTGCTGCTGGCTTCAAACTCCGAAGCCGCCAGTCACTGGAAGGAGAAGCTGTAAGTAAAATGTGGAGCGGAATCCTTGCAGTCTCTGTGGATTCCACTCCTTTACACACAATAAAGCCATAGCCAGCTCCAGAATCCATGTGTGGGTGTCCAAGGAAGCCCCCCTAACCCACCCCTGCAATGCAGAAATTCTTCAGACCTTTGAAACAAGTGCTGACATTCCACACTAGTGTTATCCAGTCCTGGTTATACTAAGTGCTGGACTAAGTTTTTCTTTTAAAAAAAGAACCCCCAGGTTCAGCCGGCCCACTAACCCATCGGCCCCTCTGGATTCTCCCAGTGCTCCAGATGGCCAGTACATGCCTGGCCATCAGCCCCCGCTGATTAGGTCCTCGTCACGCCATCACGTGATGTGAATGCTGCGGCACTGGGAGGAAGTGATCATATAACTTCACTTCTTCCCAGCGCTCCATCATGACCAGAAGCATGAGGAGAGTGGTGGGCCTCTCAGCAGGATGCAACTGGCCCAGACCAGACCACATGTTCGGGGGTGTTGTGTTCCAAAATGATTTTGGCTATGCCTGGGATCTGTTCCAACACCCCTTCGTAGTAGGGGGGTGGTTGAAAAGAAGGGGGTAAATGAAGACAAGGAGGGAATGTGAATGAAAAGGAGGGAGTGAATGAAAAGGAGGGGGTGAAGGAGAACGGGGTGCATGAAAAGAGGGAGAATGGAATGAAAAGAGGTGGGATGAAATGCATTGTAATGAAAAGAGGGGGGTGAAATTAAATGAAAAGAGGGGGGAATAAAGTGAAAAGAGGGGGGAATGAAATGGAATGAACACTGCACATTTCTGTGGAGCTCTGTGACACCCATACAACACTGTGTTTATGAGGGTGTTACAAAGCTCCACAGTAATGTGCAGTGTTTATGAGGATGTCACAGAGCTCCACAGAAATGTGTGCAGTGTTTATGAGGGTTCCACAGAGCTCCACAGAAATGTGTGTAGTGTGTATGAGTGTATCACAGAGCTCCACAGCATAAAAACAGTAATGTGCACTGTAGAAAAAAAAAATGGGCTGCTCAGTCCAAAATGCCCGGGGATATATTTCGGCCATTATTGTTGTTTTTCCATTATATTGCAATCTAATGCGTTCTTAAAAAAAAAAAAAAATTGAGAAAAAGTTTATTCAGGCTTTGCACTTTTTTTATCTTTTATATATTTGAAAAAAATATTTATTGCTTAAAAATGGTCTCCCTGTCATTTTTTTAGTCACTTTGTCCTAAAACAATGGACGCTGGGATCAAAGGAATCCGTTCTGCAAAGTGGTCTAATAGTAAATGTGAAGCAATCACCATAGAAGCCAGCAGAACTGGCAAATCTGGAAGCACATTCCTGTATTGATAACACCCCTGCAGACCCATTTTTTTGCAAAAACGGAACACTTTGAGGGGAGCGTTGCTGACTTTACTGTTGTCCCTGAGATCAACATTCTTTTTATTACTGTATTATTGTTGTACAGTTTTTGACAATGCACCTGTGCAATTTCTTTCTTTGTGCATGAAACCAGTATTATTTGACCTCATTGCACTGAAAATTAAAATTGTTAATTTGCAACCAAATTCTTGTGGCCAAATATTCAATACATGGAATAATTTAAATTTAAAATCCAAGAATATGTCTACTTATAGCATGCAATACAGTAACTTTAATGCTTAATGTTGCAATAATGTGAATAGTAATAAAATTGTGTGCATGTGGAAGGGGGGACAAAGTATGGTTTTTGCCTAGGGTGCCAAAAATTCTTGCACCTAACTCATCAGATTCTGCCCCTTCTTTTGATTTGAGCGCCGGGAAAAACGTTTTTTTAGTTTTTTTTAAAATGTTTTTGTTAAAAGCCTTTTAGGTTGGTGTCAGACGAGCGCACTATGTGCCCCAGTACTGACGTGCCTCCCAGCGTTGTGACGCTGCGACGGGGCCGGCCACATGTGGTAGCGTGCGCATGAATTGCGCGTGCTACAGCAGGCGTGCTCCATCCGTTTAGAAAGCCTCCCCGTGGAAGCACTAAGACGCGTGCTCGACAGGGCTGCAACGCACAATCCTCCATTGGTGCCGTTTGGCTATCTCTTAATGGATTAACCACTGCTTCTCTATGGGACAATTTCGCTGCTGCTGAAGATCGCCAAATTGTGGTCTTTCTGAATAGACAAACTGCCATGAAATTGCACTGTATGTTGAAATTCGTCGTTCAGTGTAATTCGGTGGCAAGATGGTTTCTTTTTGAATAATCCTTTAGGCTAGGGTCAGACGAGCACAGTATTAACGTGCGTTTAGCCACACTTAATCACGGCCATACTAGCAGCAAATGACGTGCAATGCCGGGTAGCATACGAAGAACGGCCGCATGAAAGTGCGGCCGCGCAACGCAAGTGGCAAACGAACGCATTTTTCGAGAACGTCAAACCGCTAGTACTGACGTACAGAGTGCGCTGCGGCAGCATAGCGGCGTGTGTGCATGATTAGGAGACGTCAGACGCTGCTAATGTCCGGCCAACATAACGTGCAGACGCAAGAAGTGTTTTATTGATGATCCGTACAAAATAACGGACGCAAATGCGCATCGTATGACCACTATCGCGTATTCCGTGAAAAAATACGTCCATTCATTCGAACGCACTTTTTCACGGACAACGCGAAAAATGCATTCGTCTGACCCTAGCCTAAGTGTTTTGTTGCAAGTGCTAAAGATGAAATTGAAGTGAATTTAGTGAATGCAATTGTAAATGTCCAGTAAATACCAGTTGGTGCTCAAACTACTCACCCACCTACAGATCTGGCAATGACCGCAGTGTTCTCCCAGTGAGGGCTGATATCTTGGATGTAAGCCCTGCCTCTGGAACCTCCCCCACCCACTGACATCATCATGCATGGGCGCATGGATGTCAGAAATGGTCTCCCACAGAGAATTCCCAATGATAGAGATACAGGGGTCCTTTGGATCCCTGTCATCTCCTAAACGGTAACACATACAAGGACATGCAAGGTATTGTATTGGAAAGGTCAGAACATGGCCTTTCCAGTGATACAAAGCATGAAAAGTTTAAATGTAAAAATAATAAAAAGAAAATAAATTCAAAAATGTATTTTTTCTTTCTTTTCTCCCTAATGCAGCACTGTTATTTTGTTAATTTTTCAATTATAACATGAACAATAATGCTGCACTAACTCACCTTCTCATTTCCCATGATGCCAGCAAGATTGAAGACGATGGCATAATGCGTTATTACGCATTGGTTCAGAGGATACCTAAACCGCTGCACTGCTGCAAGGATCACAGGGGGCAGTTTGGAACCCCATGTCTCTGATTTTTACAATGTACAAGGTCAAGTGAGGCTTCATTTGAAAGGCCAGAGTCTGGCCTTTCCAACAATACCAAATAGGACCACGTAAATTGTAAAATTAAAAAAAAATATTTTACCTTTTTCTCTTTTCTAAGGCAGTGGCATTATGTGCTTTGACTTGGAAAGTAAACAATGCTGCTGTCCTAACTCACTTTCTCTTTCCACACCCGGACCAAATGTGAAGTTGATGGTGCAAAGCGTTTTTACACATTGGTCCATCTAAAAACACAAGCTGCTTCACTTTCAAACCCCTGTATTTCCATTCTTTGCACCCCACAAAGGCCTTTGGTCTGGCCTTTCTAATGATACTGAAAACCTTATTGAAAATACAAATTCTTTGTTTAAGCATTCTGACATGACATGACGTATGACTATAATAATGATATATTTTGAATCTGCCAAGTCTGCTGAAAATAAGGATAACTTGTCTGGGTCCTACAATAAAACATGACTTCAAATCGCATTTAAACATGATGTACACAAAACAGTCAAAACGAGGTCAGCACACGGTGGTGAAATGGCTCAGCAGTGAAAGGAGTAGGGAGCCCACTAAGATTAACATCCTGCCCTCATCCATAAAGTGAGATGTACAGTAACATATCCAATCCCTATGAAAGAGAATGGAAATGACTTTTGATTTGGAAGCCGCTAGGGAGAGATAAGATATGGGATACATCAGGGACCAGATGGTGGAGGGCATTTTGGGTGCTGAAGTGCGTCTTCTGCAAACATACCACTGCCGGCTGGCTATCATGTAGGTCACAAACCAAAGAATGGTGCTTGTGTGGAACATTTAAGCCCCAGAAATTTAAAGCAAGGATTTGCAATTTACGTGTACCCATTTTCTATAATAATATAAATATACATATTGAAACCAACGGCGGTGAGGCCCTTGAACCAGGGCAACCCAGACCTTTCTAATGTAAAGGCTGTGGAGTACAAAAATCTCTACAGGATATCCATAAGTCTGAACCAAACATCAAGGTGAACCATGCAACAGTCACGAAAACAGATAAAAAACTAAATAGTACTGGAGAACATGCAGTATAATGGAATTTAAAAAGCTGAACTCTTGATTCGTCTAACAAGAACAAAGACAATAAACTCCCACAGGGGGACAACCTTTGAAGTCCCAAGGAAAAATAGAAACTGTGGCATGAATTGACATCACTTAGCTTGCCAGGTGGAGCTTGAAGTTTTGAAGGATGGCCTTCCTTCATGAATCACACCGAACAATTCAGAAACGGAGAGATTTGAGAGCCGCGCAAAGGGAATATGGAGGAACAGTGAGCAGTGTGAAGGGAAAAAATACTAACAGGCCGCTCCAGGTGGCAGCAGCAGAATTCTTTCAGAATACGAGGATCTGGACTTTGGGGAGCCGCCATCTTGAGCCGTATGACCTCTGTCTTTCTGGATGGATTTTGATCCATACAGTGGGCGCTGTTCCTTCAGGGAAGCCATCCATCAATCAGGTGAGTATAGGCACCTATCCGGAAGGTATTTTAGGCTGTGGGGTCCCCTTAAGCTGCTGCTGGGTGGAAAATACAAACGCCAATCACGGAACACTCACTCCATGCTCCTGTTCCGCTGGCCAGCCATGCCCCTAGCTGCAAGTTCTAAGGTGGCATGCGTTCGATCCCCTCACAAATTCTGGATTAATTTCAGGGATGGACTAAACCCAAAATATCTGTGTTGGAAGCTGCTAGTGTGGGCATATTGTGTATCGTATTCATGGGGCCAGCCATGGGTTTGTTTAGGACAGCCATAGTTGAGTGTGGATGGGACATGAGAGAAGGGTTTGGATCTCGACTGCAACCCCTGGCTCCCAGCCATTGTAGCCCACTGGACATTTACCTGGTGTGTCCAATGCCAGTCTGAGCCTGGTCACATTTCACATTGTATTCTCTCTGTTTGCATTTTTTGTTTGAAAAATTAAAGTAAATGTAAAAAGGCCCAAATTTCAGAGAAAACGACATTCTAGTGAATAAAGTTTAGATCACATTTATTGGTGTAACCGTTGATAAATGTGATTTTGAGAAAACAAGGCTTTTTAGTGAGATTACGAGTTATGTAAGGACATCATATTAACGGTTTTAAAAAAAGAAAAGTTGTACTGTATATCACTGGATGTGATTTTATATCTCATGGTGACAAAGTTTAAACATATGAAATTTGTCTGAAGGTTTGATAAAAATAAATCTCATCCCTCCTTGTGTATTTTTCTTTATCAAAGAAAACATGATGGATGTACTTTGTGCTCCTTTGTTAAAATGAAAGTCCTGTTATCTGCAGGAGGTGAGGTACAGAGCCTTATCATATACTGACAGGAAAAAACACAATCACTCCTCTTTGAGGATTGAATGGTAAAGAAGAAACAAAGATGAACATATATTTTTACAGAATTAAATATTTAATATATATTTAAATCCTCACTTCTGGTTTTCTTTAAAATGTAATACTTATATTTCCCTATAATATTGGCTTTCTGAGTTGAACACAGAAATTATTTAATACCTTCTTGAGATATTGTGTTTTTTTTCCTCTACAGTCACTTGCAGTTGCCATGTTTAGGCCTAGAAGTAGTGATTTTGTTTGTTCTAAGGAGTATATAATATTTAGGACAAGTTTGGCAAAACGTTAGCTGTTGTAAATTTACAAACAAAACACATAGGGCACATGAAACATATACTGAATACATTCAAACCAAAATGGTATTTGCTTGGAATAAATGAAAGAGTACATTTGAACATATTGTGGTATCCAGAGTATCTGGAATTTTACATGTTTTGTTAATAAACTTTATTTTATTGAAGTCCCAGAGTGCGTCCAGACATTCGCCATTTATATTTCTTTATTGGATTTTGGCAGCCAGGCAATTCATCACATTTAAGACGGACTGCTGGTGCATTGTATGTAAATCTATATTTTTTTTGTTATTGCAGAAGCCATCTGCACATCACAGCAATTCAAAGAACTGCATCCCAGAGCCCCGGTGCCGCATTCCCCATATGCAGCAAGGAACTCTGGGTACGATATGCAAAAGACCTCTGTCTCACTTTTATTGCATCCTGTGTCTGTATTTACACAGAACCCCTAAATCAATGCCATACCATACTATGGATTTTTTTTTTAGCAGAGTTCAGGTTGTCGGATATAATCTCTGCACGTGAATACAACACATTTGTATATATTGGACTTATCAGCCAAGCCTCCAATATGTCTATATTGGACTTACTGGACCTACCTCGGCAGTTGCCTCCAATATATCAGGGATTATTATTTCATAAGAAACTTATACGAGACACAAATATCAATCGTTTATATTTCTTAGAAATTATCCTGAATTATTTTAATTGTCTGTGTTTTGCTTTAAAAAATACAATAATCAGATAAAAATATATATATATTTATTACGTATACAAAAAAATTTCAAATCTCATATCATAAACAAAAATTTATAAACCACAATACATCAGCATATAAAAACTAGCTTCACAATATATGTATCTCCGGTTAGTAACTGCATATATGATTAATATCATTTACCTTATCAGTTAGTAACTAATACACAAATGGTTAATAAACATTTCTGCTTAATACAACATGCATTTCCCAGCAAACAATGTTTAACCAGCCAGCTCTTATAGATATATATATATATCTCTATACTACATGGATCAACAAAAGATGAGCTAATTTAATGATAAGTAATAAAAACTTATTTAGTGGATCCTCCCCTAATCTCGAGAATTAAATTTCTAATCTTTTGCTTTTTATTTTGTAGTTATATAATTCCTTGCTTATTAATTTTAATCACAGTAATTTCCAAATTCAATATATATATTGGTATCAATCTTACAACATTTCTTTTAGGAATAAATCCTTATATCCACTTCTTCATATTTCTATCTGCAGAATAGAAAATACTTAGAATTTGGATCTAACCGTATCCGAGAAGTCTCAGTCTACGTTGCAAGAATCTCTACAAATATATATAATTACATAAATTCCTTTTTTTTAATACATTACCTGTCCAATTTGGATGTTGATAAGTCTTGGAAATTTCTATGTGATGCTTTGTTTTGGAATATGTGAAGATTATCGATATCAGATAATCAATGCATGTGAGTTAGAGATTTGGTGAGAGTCAGAAATTTGGTGAGAATCTTGATTGCCTCATGTGTCTTGTAATCTGCCTGCATCGTGGTGTGAGTCTGAGTGTTGGAATCTTGGATTCTCAGAGTGTCATGTGTACTGGACGTCTGAATGCATTGCGGTGTGAGTCTCTGAATGCTGGAATCTCCGACTCTCAGAGGGTCATGTGTACTGGACGTCTGAATGCATTGCGGTGTGAGTCTCTGAATGCTGGAATCTCCCACTCTCAGAGTGTCATGTGTACTGGACGTCTGAATGCATTGCGGTGTGAGTCTGAATGCTGAAATCTCCGACTGATTTGCAAATAACATTGCCGCTTATTATAGCCAATTTGACGTCACTGGCAATATTTTTGCTATATCAATTATTATATTTACTATCCCCTAGAGGGCAGTATTGCACTTCTTAATTAATTCCACCATTTCTTTTTAATATCCTATCTCGGGTCAAAAGATCAATCTGACTTAACAAAGAACCTCTCTCTCCTCCCAGCTAGACACTGTCTCTACCTATCATCTCTGATTTATATCCCTACTCCCTTTTGAAATTACTTACTCAGAGTCCTATCAGCTAAATTCTTTTCTGGTTAACTCAACAGAATCTATTCTTTAGTAAATTTTATTATTTACCAATTATATACTTTCTACAATTTTTATTGGAGTATATATTTCCTACTGTAAATATAATAAAATATACCTTGATTATAAACATATATTTTGTGAATATAAATCTATATTAGAGAATATTAACTCTTATTCCTATACCCAAAAGACAAAATATATTTTGTTTTAGAAACTTAAGACAGACCAATAAATTTAATTATGACACGTCTTAGCACTTAAACTTAGCCTTATCACAGACAAACATTCTAGGTTCCTTCATGTCTGGCACTTCTTAAAAAAAATATAAAAGACTTCACCCAGGAATGAACTCTGTAAAAAAAAATCTCGTTCATTTCTAAACCTAGAGAAATTTTGGAGAAAAACTGTCTTTCAAAACAAAATGGCTACAAACATCCATTTTAAAATTCTCCTTTCTGTGTAATATACCTGACAAGGTTAATGTAATTGGTCAAAGCCACTCCTAAAACAGCGCTGTTTCGGGTTTATTGGACCCTCATCAGGAGCTAGGCATGACCAGTTGCAGTAGATGCTTGGACCCGTAGGGCAAATCAGTACTTACAACGGTTGTGGTGAAGGAAAAAAGTGAGATAAAAAGCCTCCACATTATAATGGTTATTTTTATTATTGCAGAAGCCATCTGCACATCCCAGCAATTCAAAGAACTGCATCCCAGAGCCCTGTGGGATGCAGTTCTTTGAATTGCTGTGATGTGCATATGGCTTCTGCAATAATAAAAATGACCATTATAGCGTGGAGACTTTTTATCTGACTTTTTGACCTCCACCACAACCGTTGTAAGTATTGATTTGTCCTACAGGTCCAAGCATCCACTGCAACTGGTCATGCCTAGCGCTTAGCTGATGAGGGTCCAATAAACCTGAAACAGCACTGTCCTAGGAGTGGCTTTGACCAGTTGCATAAACCTGATCTCTGCTAAAAAAAAGCCATAGTATGGCATGGCATTGATTTAAGGGTTCTGTGTAAATACAGATACAGGATGCAATAAAAGTGAGACAGGTCATTTGCATATCCTACCAAGAGTTCCTTGCTGCATATGGGGAATACGGCACAGGGGCTCTGGGACTCTGAGACAATCTCATGTGGAACCCCATTGATTCAAAGAACTTCCTTCATGAAAACTTCACCAAATTTAGTGGCTTAGGGCAATTTCGGAAGAGGGACGAAGTGACCCATTTTGGAGAACCTGCCTACAATCATTAGGATGACAGTGTTCCACGTAGGTACTGGGTAATTTCACAATGAAATCCATGGCCATATGGGACCAAGGTCTATTGGGAATGGGTAATGGTTGCAACAAACCAACAGATACGGTCTTGGGTTTTGTTTCTCGCACATGTCTCACAAGCAGAGACATACGCTCTCACAGCAGCACGCATAGAAGGTCACCAAAACTGACATGCTAAGTTGTACAGGGTTATAGTCATACCTGGGTAACCAGAAGGTTTAGTATCATGATGCAGTAATAATAACTGTTTTCTTTCATTTTCAGGTGCGAAACAATTTCCTGGAGGAGCACTTGAGAGGCTTTCGAGATTCTCCCAGAAAGGAGAAGAAACAGAGAGAGCAGTGGAGGCGATGATGTGCTCAGGACAAAGAATAGGATTTTGATCTTGTACACGATCTTCATGTGTCATATTGTATAGGTAAAGCATCTGCTTTAGTGTTACCAGTCCTTGGTCTGTATGTGAGAATGTAATTGAATGGATAACAGTAAAGACCACCTGGCTTCTCTGGCATTCAATCCCTTGGCATCGCCTATACATGTCAGGTTTTTGTAGTCAGTAATGATCATCACCGGATCACGAGACCCGTCCAGGAGATGTCTCCATTCAAAGAGCATAGATACTATGGCCAGTAATTCTTTGTTTCCAATGTCATGGGTTTTCTCCGAATGAGTGAGTTTTCACGTGGAAAACCCTCATGGATGCAACGGGTTTTTAGGAGTTTCCCTTAGTGATGAAACCCCTCCTGTACCGATCTCAGATGCATTCATCTCTAGGAGAAAAGGATGTCTAATGTCAGGATGCTGCAAGATTGGTGCTGTAGTGAAAGCATGTTTCAGGTCCTCGAATGCCTTTATCGCCATAGGAGTCCATTTCTGATTTTGGAAATCCTTTGTGGTCATGGCAGTGACGGGTGCCACTATAATCGAGAAGTTCTTTATGACTCTCCTATAGTTGTTGGTAAAACCTAGAAAACGTTGTATGGCTTTCAGACCTTGTGGTAGAGGCCAGTCCAGAATCGTAGAGAGTTTAGAAGGTTCCATTTGAAACCCTTTGGGGAATGATATAACCAAGGAAATGTACAGACGTAATATCAAACAAGCACTTCTCCAGTTAACAATACAAGCCATTATCCAAAAGCTCCCACAGAACTTTTCTGACATGCTTGTGGTGGGTTTACACATCTGGGGAATAAATCAGGATATCATCTCTGTACGCTATGATGAAGGACTGTAAGGGATACCAAATCCAAAGTTATTTTCAGACATAACAAGGATCTACCATCAATGGCCTCAACGGCCAAGGGTGTCTCTCTTTCCAACAGAGGAAGAGAATGAGTTGAGGCAAAACCGTAATTGACAAAATTGCCCACGGCTAGTGCGTCAAAGAAAGCCATAGCATGGACCACCATAGAGTCCCTGCTAGGGAATCAGGAACCAATAGACGAATACTGCACCTATTCAATACCAGGACAGCTACGTCAGCCAAACGTATCCAGCCCACTTCATGTATAAAACATAAGAAGAAAGGTGTCATCTGTGCTTACCCCTATAGCTGCCATTAAAGTGTAAGCTTACCTGCCACATCACGGCAACCTCTGGTTAAGGTGGGTCCTAACTTAATAAAACCAAGAGTTGATTTTCTAAGCAACCACATATTATTATGCTGCTTCTCCGCTAAGAGACAAAATGGTGGGTTTTAGTTATACTCTCACCAGAAACATTTCTTTGGGATTAAAAACAAAAACACGGAAAGGGACAGCAACAAAAATTACCTGGCTGGGGATACAACAAAATATACATACATGCAGAAAGAACGGGTTTACGCCTATTCCCTACCAGGGCAATTGCGTCAACCAGAAGTATCCAGTCCACCTCTAGTATAAAACATAACAGTAAAAAAGGTGTCATCTGTGCTTACCCCTATAGCTCCAGCGAAACAAAACTATTCATAGGTTTTGGTTTACTTGACTGGCCATTAAAGTGTAAGCCCACCTGCCACATCACGGCAACCTATAGTTAGGGTGGGTCCTAACTTAATTAAACCAAGAGCTGCTTTTCTAAGCAACCACATATTGTCATGCTGCTTCTCAGCTAAGAGACAAAATTGTGTTTTTTATTTATAAATACAAAAGTAGTTGCAGAGATCACTCTACAAGTAAGACACAATAAATATACATTTGGTAATATTGCAATAACAGGTGGAGAACAAACTCCTGCTATAAGAATTGCTCATAAGATGCAAATGTATTGTTAGTAAGAGAAAGGATCCCAAACTTTAAGTGAAGAAAAAGGCAGACAGGAGCTGGATACCAAAATCCTGGCTTTAATAAGTAAAAAGTATTAGCCTCACCAGAAACATTTCCACTTTGGGATTAAAAACAAAAACACGGAATGGGTTTTGGTTTACTTGAATGGCAATTAAAGTGTAAGCCCACCTGCCACGTCATGGCAACCTCTGGTTAAGGTGGGTCCTAACTTAATTGAACCAAAATTAATCCCAAAGTGGAAATGTTTCTGGTTATGTCATAGACAGATATTAACACTACAAGGTTATTCAAAGAGAATCGAAAATCCACTGCACGTTCGGTGACTTTTCGTTCTCTTCAATTCGGTTCGATTTGGTGATCCCATTTCGGCAACCCTGCGGTGTATTCAGCAAGCACCACAGGGTCCCCGAATTGCAGGGAATGGTCGCCGCAAACCCACCGAAAACTCACCGCAAAACGAGGGCGAACGCACAACGAAAACCGCAAAAACATCTGGATTAACCCGCCGAAAACGCCGGAAAAACCCAAGCAGGAGCCGATCACAGGCAGCGCAGCCGCCGGAAAAACCCGACACCGCAGACGAATGGAGTGAATAAATTAAAAAACAGTTCGCTTGAATGTTTGAAAAGTGAAACATTGTTTGCAAAGAAACTACTGAGTGAAAATGTCTGAAATTTACATATGAGGTCCAATGAATGATAATAAAAAGGGCTGTTACAGAAAAAATAAGAAAAGTAAAAAAAAAAAAATGAAACAATCGGAATTTATTTTAAAAAAGAATCACGAAAAAATGCTTAAAATATCCCAAAAATTCTATAAATAAAGAGACTCTTTACTGCAGAATATTATAATCAACGGTTTATTAGATATTGAATTAAAATGGGAATATTTTTAACATTGAAGTCTATGAGATTCGCCTGAATAAACCTGCCGAATTAAACCAGAGAATGACAGGGCATTTTGGGAACCTTTCACTGCTGGTTTTTGTTCTCTGAATAGCCGAAGCATTGCTTCTCTATGGGGATTTCCCTGCCCTCGAACAGGCACCGTATGTTAGCCGAACTCTGGATAGCCGAATGGCCAAGAAAGGTAACCGAACGCTCATTTTCAGCGTTCAGTTCCCTTTCAGCAGCCATTCGGATCTCTTTGAATAATACTGTAAAAGTTGTTTTCAGGAGCGAACATTGTAAACGGAAATGTCGCTTTACACCACGATAAAGGCATTACCTTTCACATAGTTTTTGTTGTCTTTGTTCTTCTGAGAACGTGGTATGGCCCACCTGGGTGGGTTCTACGGGAGGCATCTCTACTGTCGGGGTAAAGAAACCAAGGACAAGACTCGGTAGGGGTCTCCTAGGTTTTTCTCTTGGGGCTCTGTTGTCCATGATCTGATCATTCAACAACATACAATGTTCAATCAATTCATCCAGATCCTCTGGCAATTTTCTGGGGGATAATTCATTCATGCATTAATGACTCCGATAAACCTTCCATAAATGCTAATTCCCACACCTCTTTGGTCCAGTTAACATTTGACAAAACATCTTAAATTCGATAGCATAAGAAGATATAGTTCTAGTTCACTAGTTTTATTCTGAATAAATAAATAATTTCCAGCTGCTTTGGCCCTTCTGGCTGGGTGAAAGCTTTTTCTTAATTCTTGGATATAAGCCTCATAGTTATAAATGATGGGCTTTTTAGATTTCCATAATGGATATATCCACTCATTACTACCCCAATTAAGGCTTGGAAACTAGCCTGGTTAAAATTATCCACCCGCCCGACATCCTCTCTTTTTAGAAAACCCAAAAATATGGGGAGGGATGTTCAGTTGTACATTTTACAGATGGGAGAAGGGGGGGCTTACACCTTCTATACCAATTCCTAGATGCCTCTACCAAAACTATTCTTTCTATCAAGGCCTTAAAGGACAAATATCCTAAATTGGTATTCCCTTGATTTTTTTATTTCCAAGTTCATTCCTATTTTAATAAGGTGACTTCAATATTCACAGACCAAGAGTGGAATAACCATGCGGACATGACTGTCTCTGAGACCAATTGCGTTAGCGATCGGTTAGAGAAAGGCCAGGTAAAGTTTGCAAGTCCCGTTGATTCAAAATGCTCAGAAAAGCCTCAGGGACGTCCAGGTTCTGGAGTCCCTGAGCCTAAGAGGAGGAGGTGCACCTGACAATGGACAAAAAGTGAGTAACTTTGTACAAAATAAAAATAATAATAATAATTGGCCAGAGGCTGTCAGCAATCTCTGTCCAGTTATTTAGGGGCAAAAAAGGGACACTCTACTTTTCAGTAGAGAGTTCCTTTAAGTTTGGGTATACTGGTTGATTGCAGGGTTTGGGGATAAGGTCCCATTAGGATGTAACCCACTGTGACCCTATTTTTGGTTTGTCGGATCTTGCAGGCCCAGGCTTCTGATAGGGTTAGAAATGAGGGTTAGTGTTAGAATCTAGGGTTAGGAATAGGGATGAGCTGTTCGGGTTCGGACGGTTCGGAGTTCGACCCGAACTTTGGCAGTTCGAAAGTTTGCGAACTTCGAACTTTTTGGGTGTGTTCGGTTCGAGTTAAAAAAAAAAAGAAATTTTGAAAAAGTATAGAAAATGCTTCAAAAAATACTAAAAAATCTAGAAATAAAGAGACTCTTTACTGCAGAATATTATAAAGCAACGGTTTATTAGATATTGAATTAAAAACTAATGTGTACGTGGAAAGATTATCAACTCTAAATGACCTCTGTTCACAAACGGGCATAACACCAGGTGTTTTTAGTCTGGTAATCAATTTGATACATTGCACAGTATACTGAGGTACTGAGGGGGTGGGGTGGTGTCTGCTTTTGATTGAGATTTGAGAATTCATTTCCTTCCTAAAACATCCTCCTAATATGCCGCATTTAACCCTTTCGCTGCTGAGGCATTTCCCGCGTCTGTGCTGAGGTCATTTTTACCGGTTTTGCTCATCATGTTTAAACATGTTTTGAAGGCTTATTTTAGTATATGACCCAGACATATTATATATCGTTCTTTCCGTCAGACTCGGCAGATTCATAATATGTCATTATTATACGTCATGTCCTGTCTGTATATTATAACAAAAAATGCAATAAAATATGAATTTTCAATAATTTACAACGTGTAATGTGTTTTTTTTTCACATTTTAACATGCGAGCAATTGCGATTATATTTTGTATGGGGTGTGCTTGTTAAAAAAATTAGAGATGGGGTCTCGTTACATTTTTTTTTTGGGGGAAATTACACGACTTTTAACAAACGCAACGCATACAAAAATCGTTAGTGCAGCATCATTGTTCACATTATAATTGAAATGGGAACAATATTGCTGCATTAACGAACCAAAAAAAAAAAATTGTTTATTTTTATTTTATAATTTTTTTTAAAAATTTTTTATTTTTATTTGTACTTTTTATTTTTTTAAAAAAACTTTTTTCATAGTCATGTTTGGTATTGTTGGAACGGCCATGCTCTGGCTGATCCAACAGTACCAAACATTAACCCCTAGCTGCCACGGATCGGGAGATAGGGGGTTCATTGGAACCCCCTATCTCCACCATTGGTGGCAGCTAGGGGTTAACTCCAGGACTGGCGTCATCGTGCTATGCACGATGACGCCAGTCCTCAGGGGGCATTCCTGGAAGCTTAGCCGACATCCAAGATGTCGGCCAGCTCCGGGAAAGGATTACGAACCGGCACTTTTCGGCGCCGATTCGTGATCCGGCCCCCATGCGGTTAATTCCAGGTACCGTTACGAAGGGCAGGCTGTGCCCTTCCAAACAGTGCCTGGATTAACCCCCTGCGCCCCTGCGATCGGGAGGGAGAGAGGTCCGAAGGACTTCCCCCCCTCCCTTTTAGGCGCCTCCTCCGCACATGCGGGGGGCGCCTGAATTAGATGTCATCGCGCCGCCGCGATGACATCTAATTAGGCCGGCGGCGGTTCCGGGTGCTGGGCTGACATCGAGGATGTCAGCCCGCACCGGGGGGCACAGCAATCGGCCGGAACCTGGCCAATCGCTGGCCCCAAAGGGAGGAACGCTACCTGCGGGTGGACACGCTGAGCACGTCCACTGCAGCGAAGGGGTTAACTGGTGTTTGAAAAAAATTCAAAATAACATCTAAAGCAATGTTATGTTTCACCTCGGGATTAAACATTCACAGGGTTATTCAGAGAGCGGTGAAAAGCAGGAGAATAACTGGAGAAGTGAAAATTCTAGGTCAAAATAGCCAAACCAGAAAAATTCTCCCATTTAACTCACTTTCCAAATTGGCTATTTGGTCTAGATTGTTCTCTTCTCCTGCCAGTTCTCCTGGCTTTCACCTCTCTCTCAGGGTTGTTCAGAGAAAGGTGAAAACCAGGAGAATGGCAGGAAAAGAGAACAATCTGGACCAAATAGCCGATTTGCAAAGTGAGATAAGGCTAGGGTCAGACTAACGCATATTTCACAGCGACCGTCAAAAAGTGCGTCCGAACGCATTGCCGTATTTTTTCACGGAATGCGCGAAAAAGGTCATACGATGCACATTTTTGTGCGTGATTTTTTACGGATCCAAACCAGGAAACTTTGGGTGTCTGGACGTTATGTTGGCCAGACATGAGCAGGGTCTGACGTCTCCAAATCACGCACACACGCCGCTAGTGGACGCAGCGCACTCTGTACGTCCGTACTAGCGGTTTTGCGTTCTCGAAAAAATGCGTTCATTTTCTACTTGCGTTGCGCAGCCGGACTTTCGTGCGACCGTACTTCGTATATTGGCCGTCATTGCCCGTCATTTGCTGCTAGTGCGGCCGTGATTAAGTGCGCCTAAACGCACGTTAAAAATTCGCTAGTCTGACCCTAGCCTAAATGGGAGAATTTTTCTGGTTTAGCGATTTTGACCTAGAATTTTCCATTCTCCAGTCATTCTCCTGCTCTTCACCGCTCTCTGAATAACCCTGACAGGGTTATTCAGAGAAAGGTGAAACTCAGGAGAATGACTGCAGAGAAAATTCTAGGTCAAAATAGCCAAACCAGAAAAATTCTCCCATTTATCTCACTTTCCAAATCGGCTTTTTGGTCTAGAAGTTTCCATTCTCCTGCTTTTCACCGCCAAAAAATCAGTAAACTTTTTCTGCGTGTCCGAAAAGGTCTTCTCTTTTCATACAGACTGCCGCCCCAAGCAGTTGTTTATGGATAGATTAAAGGAAAAGCATTTACCGTCATTTGAAATGTCATTTTTTTTTTTACATATTTCTATACATCCTAGAAATCCGACACTTCACGGGCAGGTTATGGGGACCTCCTAGGCACGATATTTGAAGGAATTTTTCGTTTTTATTTAACCCTTATTTCATGGAAAACTCACTGTCCCTTTAAAAACGTTTTTTTAAACTTTTTGTCCTTGTTTCCTGTCCCCCAGGGCACTACCCGGACCCCCATACACCTTTTATGGCAAATATCTAGCATATATGCCGTCTTGGAGGGCACTCTAAAAACCGAATTTTCAGCCCCATTGACTTGCATTGAGTTCGAGTTCGGGTTCGGGTTCGGATCCGAACATTTGGAAGGTTCGGGTTCGGCTTCGAACCGAACTCGGTGAGTGTTCGGCTCATCCCTAGTTAGGAATTAGGTTTATAAATTACTGTTAGAAGCTGGGGTTAGAAATTAGGGTTAAAAGCCAATGTTAAAAATAAGGGTTAATAAGTAGGGTTTGCAATTAATGTTAGAAATTAGAGTTAGAAGCTAGGCTTAAAAATTAGGGTTTGAAGCTATGTTTAGGTGATTAGGGTTAGGAATTAAGGTTCGAAATTACAGTTAGGAATTAGGGTTAAAAGCTCGGGGGAGAAATTAAGATTAGAAACTAGGGTTAGGAATTAGGTTTAGAAATTAGCGTTAGAAGCTAGGGTTAGTAATTAGGGTTAGGAATAAGGGTTAAAAGCTAGGGTTAAAAGCTAGGGTTAAGAATTAGGGTTAGTCTGCTTTTGCTGATGATCTACTTTATTCACTGAAGAATTGCCAATGGCCCTACCCTCGTTGTCTCAACTTTTAAATAGATTTCAGGACATATCGGGGTTGCAGGTAAATTGGGCTAAATCCACGGCTCTTTACCTCCAATCCACTCCCCCACCTCGGCTACCTACATAAATACCGCTTAAATGGTCTACGACATCATTGAAATACTTGGGAATACACGTCTCAGCAGATTTAAATAATCTCTATGCACTCAATATTCCGTCCATTCTCATAATAGTGAGAAATGATTTTAACAGATGGCATAACCTTCCACTATCGCTATATGGTAGAATCAATCTCTACAAAACAATTGCCTTTCCAAAACTTTTATACCCGTTACAGGTTCTACCGATAATTTTCACTCCTTAAGACGAGAAACTATTAAATACGGCCCTCCGTAGATTTTTGTGGAGAGGCTCCGCAGCACGCCTCAGTCTAACCAAACTTTATCAAACTAAATGTCGTGGGGGGTTTAATTTACCTAATCTGTGAGAATATACCTTGGCAGCGTAGTGTCGCCATGCGGTGGACTGGATTCGTAACAATTCGTAATTTTCTGATGTCCAATTGGACGCTGTTTGGTCTCCTAACCATTCTCTCACATTCTTACTGCATTGTCCCTATAATAAACTTCCTGTGACATTGACTCAAAACCCACTGATCACGGCTCCCATTAAAGAATGGAAACTATCTCGTATTAAAATGAACGAATGTCCCACGTCCTCGCTCTTCTTACCAATAATGGGAAATCCACATTTTGGTCGGAACCTGACACGTTATCCATTTTCAGACTGGTCTAGGGGAGGTTTACGTCTCCTACATCAGGTTTTAGATCCCTCCACAAACACCCTCTTTTCGCTTACCGCATTTCGAGATAAGTATCCTTCCCTACCCTTCCCATGGTTTGCATATTTTCAATTACGCTCATCTCTTTCTAAGGTTACTTCCACTTTCACATCGACTGACTGGACTAACCGTCTTGATAATCTGTTACGGTGGACCTGGCTAGACATGGTGCAGAAAGGATGTGTGCTTAATGTGCAGTGAACAGACATAAACTAGGATATTTGTAACAGTAAAACAAGGAAATTATTATAAACTAGACTAAATCAGCAAGGATCCAGAAAAAAATACAAATGAAAATAAAGACCTAAGAACTATAAGCAAAACAGAGAATAAACCAAAACACTGAGAACACAAAAGCAATGCAAGATACAGGGCATAAACAAAAAGCAAGTAGACAGACCTGAACTAAAGAGCAATGATATTCTAAACCAGATTAACACAAAACACAAATGACCAAGAACCTAGAAAACAATGAACAGACAGAAAACGAAGCAGGGGAATAGCAATGAATAAACCTGACACAGAAATCTTAGAGAGTAACCTGAAAACATAAAGTCCTAGACAGTACCACGAATGCAGACTGGAGATCTGGAAAGCAAAACTACACTTAATCAGGACTGCAAGGCAATGAAACAGAATAGGCATGACTCCGAATGAGGTTAGATCAAAATGAATCAAAATTCAGCAGCGCCCTTCCTTGAGTGATGCCTCCTTATATACAGAGTTCACTTAAAACAAATGAGTCCAGGTGAGTATCCAGGGCTGGAAAATCCAAGGGAGAAAGAAAGTCCAGAACATGAATGCAAAGTTCACATCAGCCAGAGGGGGTGCCAGGGACCCAGAATGTAACAATCATATCAAGAACTGCTCCTCATATAAATACTCCATATCTTCGTTATATAATATACTCCATCATACTGTCGATTGGTCCTTGACTAAGACGGGCCCAATTCAGTGGATTTTACATATGCCATCACTTACTACAAACGATTTTCTGTCAGCCCACACGTACATGCTCAAAATTTTACCATCAGTGTCCTATCAGGAAATGTTCATAAAAATATTACACCATAGCTATTACTCACCAACAAGACTGTATCAAATGGGTTGGAAGTCAAATTCTTCGTGCTTTAAATGCCCAGATAACCATGCTGATTTATACCACTGCTTTTGGAGTTGCCCAGTTACACGTCGATTCTGGTTATCAGTTCAGACATATATATTTTCAACTACTAAACAATCCTTACCATTGACCCCAGAATTTCAAATTTTTGGTCCCGCCTCATCTTTACACATACGTCACAAGCACTTTTTATCTCTGGCTGCTGTGGTGGATCAAAAAACGATTTTACATAATTGGAACCACTCTACCTCAATCCCGCTTACACTTTTACAGACCAAACTGAATTATCTTTTCCGAATGGACTGGCTCCACACCTTGATTAATAAGGAAACCCATGCTCAGAAATTTCTTATGACCTGGCAATGTTATTTCCCAACCGTAGATACTCACATGTGTACACTGATCAAAACCTTGATGCAATACACTGCTTGGTATTCGGCTGAAATGGTAGCAGGACGTAACCCTCTCCAACCCATGTTTTGATTTACACCCGTTATGACATGCATACCTTTCTGGCTCATACCACATCTTAACACAGACTGGACCTGTTTACTTTGTCTCCAAGACCGTATGTCGAATTTATTATGAGTTCTGGACTGGGCAGTCCACTGTTTTGTTTTGTGTGGTTGTATGATTATTCCTGCTGTCTTAGCTCTAATACAAATATAACATTACTTTTTATTTTACTGAAGAATGTTTATTTTATTGAACTGATAACTTGTTAGCAGGATGTTAGAAAAAATAAAAAATGATGCACGACACAAAATGTTTTGTACTCACTTGTTGGCTTTTATTTTCCAGTTGCCATGTATATTGTACTATTGTTCATTATACTTTATTCTGTGCATAACAAAAATTGTCAATTAAAAAAATTAGGGTTAGAAACTATGGTTAGGAATTAGGATTAGAAGCTAGGGTTAGAAATGAGGTTTAGAAATTAGGGTTAAGAATTAGGGTTAGAAATGAGGTTTAGAAACTAGGGTTAGGAATTAGGGTTAGAAATTAGAGCTAGAAGTTAGGATTCGGAATTATTGGGGAACTATTTGCCCCCAGTTTCACTCTGCTCCTGGCAGCCATAAGCGGCGGATCAGGATGCCGTTGCACCGTGGGATGAGAGGTGAGTATCTGATTTTTTGGGGGGTTTCAGCTGGTGCTATCTGATTCCACAGAAGCGTCATCAGTTAGCACCAGCTTCAAGATATGCTTAACTTTTTAGTTAACCACACGGGTACGGGAATTAGTGTTAGAACTTTGTAATCCTAATGCTAATTACGCTTTGCACTCCCCATGTTAAGTATAGGGAGCGCAAAGTACAGTAAGCACACGATGTTTAACCCGGTAGCATTTAGAATGTAATAGGTGGGGCATGCATTAAAGGAAGTTAACCTAACGTTAGTGCTCCTATAGGCGAACGTTACCGCTAGCGTTAAGAAAGGAGTAGCGCCTAGTGGTTTAAAAAATAAAAAAGGAAAAAGGTTTTTGGAAAAAAATAAAAATTATAATATTAAAGAAAATAAAACATTTATTACATTAAAGCTATTATATTCACCTATTTAATCCTGTCGAATTGAAACACACGAAAACCAGGTAATTTCACCTCAATTTTCCTGAAATTCTGCAGTCTGTATATAGAATGAATCATTCATTAGTTCTCTATGGGACAATTTGGGTACCACTGAATCTCACCGAATTGCAGTGAAATGCTCTGTATTTCACTGTCAATTGGCTTGTGGTGTCGAATCAATGTAAAATGATTCATTATATATTGATTTATTTTGTTTCAGATGCTGCCGCTATGTGATTCATATTTCAGAAATACTTCCTGTGACGTACGTCACTTTAGACTTGGGGTGTGTGGGCATGGAGATGGGTTTGGGTTGCAGACCTGACTTTCGTTATTATTTTCATTGCCCTCTTGTGTGCAGAATGAGTGATCTGTAATTATGTAAGAATGCATTGTCTAGTCTTTGTTTACCTGCTATCTGTTTCTATCTGAATAGTTTGTAATCTGCTTGTCTGTAGGTAATGTAATTAGTTTTCTGTTTGTCCAGCCTTGTTAGAAATGTTAAAGGGATACTCTAGGCAACATGACCACCTAAGCTTTTTTAGGTGGTCATGATGCCCTGAGTAAGCCCTTGCCTTCCCCCCTCCCTCCGCTCTGCCGATCGGCTAAAACAGCTGAGAGACGCGGAGGACTTTACTCCGCCCTCCCAGCTGTCAGTCAGCAGAGCGGGATTCATATTTCCCACTTCTGCCGACTATTGCCAAGTAGGAGACGTCATCGTGCTGAAAGCGCGATGATGTCTCCAACTCGCCGCAGTAGCTGGCGGCAGCGGCTGAGGATTAGTGTTGCGTACATGCCATCCTCTTGCGCACAACACTAATCAAAGAAGATGGAGCCGGGAGGAAGCTTTCTGATTGGCTGGTTTACGGGAGAGGCGCGCATGCGCGCTTCTCACGTAAACCATTAGCCAAGTGAAAGATTTACAAGGACGGGACCGGAAGAGGAGGGAGGTGAGTATATAAAAAAAAAAGACGCTGTTGGAAACAAGTGGTTTTTAGGGTAAGTATTACAGTAAAGTAAAAAAAAAAATCCCTACCTAGTTATTGAGTGACTAGCAGGGTTATCCAAAGAGATTCGAAAAGTCACCGCACATTCGGTGACTTTTCGTTCTCTTCAATTCGGTTCCTTTTGCTGATCCCATTTCGGTGACCCTGCGGTGTATTCAGCAAGCACCACAGGGCCCCCGAATTGCAGGGAAAAGCTGCCGCAAACCTGACGAAAACTAACCGCAAAACCCACCGAATGCAAGCCAAAAACCCCCAAAAACATCTGGATTAACCTGCGAAAACCACGGAAAAAGCCCGAGCAGGAGCCGATCACACAGTCGAAGCAGCTGAGATCGCAGACAGAGGGAGGTGAATAAATTAGCAAAACCGTTTGTATGAATCTGTGAAAATGAAACGCTGTTTGCTATAAACTACTGAGCGAAAATGTCTGAAATTTACACACGAGGTCCAGGGAATGATAATAAAAAGGGCTGTTACAGAAAAAATAAGTAAACATAAAAAAAAATCTGACTTTTAAAAAAAAAAATTCTGAAAAATGCTTAAAGTATCCTAAAAAATCTATAAATAAAGAGACTTTTTGCTGCAGAATTTTATAATGAACGGTTTATTAGATATTGAATTAAAACGGGAATATTTTTAACATTGAAGCCTATGGGATTCTCCTGAATTAACTTGCCGAATTAAAGCACCGAATGGCAGGGCATTAGGGGAACCTTTCACTGCTGGTTTGTGTTCTCTGAATAGCCGAAGCAGTGCATTTTCATGGGGATTTCACTGCCCTCGAACAGGCACCGTATGTGCAGGCAATTCGCCAGGATTTGGCGAATTGCCTGCTCTCTGGATAGCCTAATGGCCAAGAAAGGTAACCGAACGCTGATTTTCAGCGTTCGGTTACTTTTCTCAAGCAATTCGGATTCGGATCTCTTTGGATAACCCTGTAGGTATATTTTAAGGTAAAAAAACGGGGGGGGGGATTTTTGCTTTGCGTGTCCCTTTAAGTAATGTTTACTGTAACTGACCTAATGGAATTAGATTTATCATTCCAAGAAGTCAATGTTTGTGCAATTACGCGTCAGTATAATTAGGTCCCACTAGAAGATGTTGTGATTTTGTGTATGTAAATGACCTATGTTTGACTGTATAAATGTGTCTCTGATTAAAGCAATTCTTTCTAACCCTGAAAGACCACAGATCTACAGCGTCGCCTTATTTCTGGGGGTGCTAGCAGGCTCTTTGTGTCCCGGTCCTTAGGCTTCATCTAAGCCTGGAGGAAGGCACGGGAGTCTGGCTGGGTTAGACCGCGTGGGGTCCTGCGAGGAAGCAGCATTGGCAGATGTGACCCTGTTGGGGTACAGAGATCTGTCACACTTCCGAACTATGAATCATTGAGATTTCGAATGAAATGTGATTCATACTAAAGAAATTGCCAATGCCTAATTTCGATTCACGATCTTGCCAATGAACAGTGGAAATTGAAGTACGCTATCTGAAAGGCAGCACCTTCTAGGCCTGGTTAGAATTGCCATGATAAAACTGCCTCAGATATTCAAAATCCCATCTGCTGAGATACTGCTGTATGCGTGGAGTAAACATTTCTGCTTCACACAGTGCTATGGGCAAAACAGGACTTGGGGGGGGGGTGGCACTCTACACAGCCTGACCATGTTAATTAACTAAAGTAGACAGGGTGTGTAGAGCATCCATTTATTATTGATCTTTAGCAGCTAGACACTTAAAGGCAGAGTTCAAGTTGATTTTATATTTTCACATAATCACATTACTATTATCATTATCGTCATCTACATAGCACAGTTTCCGCAGCGCTTTACAATAACCAAAGGGAACGATATACAGACAGATAAACGGACATAGGATGGAAACAAGAGGTGTAGAGGGCCCTGCTCATAGGAGCTTACACTGATGTTTGTTTTAATAAATTTTAGCTGCGAATGTTCACATGAAACACCAATGCAGAAAAGTTGGAAAAAAACAAAAAACCTAGGGATAACAAATGTCGGAATGAGAAGATGAACATAGAAAGAGAAAGCTGGTGGGGAATCTTATGGAAACAACTAGTTGAATCTGTAATCGATATTACATAAAAGCATTTCACCATCTAGTGGGTGAAAATAATGCAATTGTATTGTATTATTAGATTGAAAATATCTCTTTTTCATCTTTCAAAATTGTATTGTTAAAGAAAATGGAAGTTCCTTTCTCGAGTATTTCTTTATGGGTTTTTTTCTAGTTTCTATTTTTTAATAGCTTGGAAATTGATGAAGGGGCACTGAGATTTGATGGGTCTGCTAACAATTTTTGAAGGAAATAGAACATCTCTTGTTGAAAGCTGAAAAATAGACCTTAAGAAATGTTTCATCAATCTTCTACTGACAAAAGTATAATTTGCTGCATTTATCGCAACCTCATCACCTTTCATAATGTGCACTCGAACAACAGCTCAGTTTTGGTCACTACAGCTTTTGAGAAATCGAAGATGGTATGGTTCAATTTTTCCGCCAATTTCATTTTACATTTAAGTTTCAGAACCACATTTGTCTTCAAGAAGAAAAAAAAAAATCACCAGTCACAGTATGACCGCAGTTTAACAACAGTATGAACAATACTTAAACTAAATTGAGATTTGAAACGAACAAATGGTAGGCGCCCCTGCCTGATCTTTTTTACTGCATTTTATTTGTTTTTATGTTAAATAAATTTTGGTAATTTTCATCAATCCCTGGTGTGCTGCTGACTAAAGAGGTTTTCCATGGGCTTTACCTTAAACAAGTCCAAAGGCGTCTGATCCTAGAGCTTGGCTTTAAGCTCCACCACACGTGAGTTTAATCCCTTCACACGTAGTTTGATTATAATTCCAACGGATCTACGCAAGGAAGTTTCTTCTTTCTTTACATGTCTCTTCATGCACTGGCATTGGAAGTGGATCACCATTTCCGAGGGTTGTAGGTCGCCTCCTTCAGAATAAGACTAAATGACCAAACGTGCTGACCCGCTCAGAGCCAGTGTTGGGGCTCTTCCTTTGTGAGTGGTAACATCATAATACGTATTCCGACTGAAAATTGTATTTTCGTCTGCACTATTGTATTTTTCATTGTTTTACATATATGTGGACGGTACCACCAAAGAGAACCACCAAGAGATCCTGCAGCGATTGGCATCGCGCCGCCAGTTACGTATTTGTTTCTTAAATTGAGATTTTGCTACTAAATTCCACTACAAAGCCAAGTCCCATATTGCACTACTGGCTCATACATCTATTCATCATGGAAATTAATTAAAAAAATTGACTCAGAATTCCCTGCAAAATAAATAGTCCAGGAGTACACAACCTTGCCTCTCTAGATGTTTTGGAACTTATCTCTCACAATTTTCAGCAGATCTGGCTCGTAGCAGGTGAAAAATTAGCACATGTCATGTTTTCGCATGCTTCCAGCCCTGATCCCTGTTAAGAGCCGATCCCAGCAGTTCTTACCCCTGTCTGGACTGTTTACTCCTTTCCCTCTGCTCCAGGATTCCCCTTTGACCTGATAGGTCCTTGATCACCTAACCAGTGAGCACTGGCCTACTCCCTAGACATGTGCACAGCAAAAAAAATTGTTTTGTTTCAGATCATTTCGTTATTTATTTTTTTTGTTTAGTTTCGGATCATTTTGTTTTGTTAGTTTTTTTCGTTTTAGTTCATTCGTTATGTTACTGCAATGCGTATTTCAGACCTATTCGATAGTTCGGACGACTGGTATTTCGTATTTCGGATCGCTTCGTATTTAGTTTTTGTTATTTCGTATTTTGGGTTGATTCGTTTTTCATTTTTATTAGTTATTTTATTATTATTTGTTATTTTGGAATGTGAAATGGATTAATTACTTAGATTAGGGTTAAAAAAAGTAAATATAAAGAATAGTAAAAAAAAACACGTAATCCCCCTGTCCTTGGTGCTGAAATATTTTTCAGCACCAAGGACAGCAGCCAGCTGGTACTACAATAAAATGAAAATACTAGCCGGTACTGTAATAAAATGAAAATACCAGCAGTACTAAAATAAAATACAGCCGGTATTACAATGAAAATTGCAGCCAGTAATAAAATACCAGTTGGTACTATAATAAAAATACCAGCCGGTACTAAAAGAAAATGCCAGCCGGTGCTACAATAAAAATAATAGTGAAAAAAATATAATACAGCCACTACTACAATAAAAATACTAGCCGGCATTACAATGAAAATAACAGCTAGTGATAAAATAAAATACAGCCGGTACCAAAATAAATTAAAGCCAATACTACAATAAATGATCAAGAGCAAATGATTACATACAGGTTACACACATGGGAAACAGCACAGTATATGCCACACAATACTCTACACTAAATACATATGGGAATAATAATATAACACAGACATCCGGAAATAGGGCACAGAAAACACAAACATTCTGCACACAAGGAAATAATATAGAACATCAGGCCTGCACCTCCCAAATACATCTCCAGGTCTATGCACCCCAAGTACAAAGTGACGCACGTCACACAGGTGAACTAGACCATAAAATAAGTTTGAGTTTATAACGGAGTTTCATTTATCTATATCATGCAAAATAAATACATTGTGTGTAAACTTTAGTAACCCAGCCAATCTTACCCAAATATTATATTAGAAAGCATAAATTGTAGGCTTTTTTTATTCAGATTTGTAAGTCTTTATTTCAGGTTTTATTTGCCTATTTCATGACATCCTTTCACTGTTGCTGGCGGTTTATTTCCCCGTTGGGTAATGTAAGTTATATTTCACCTAATATGGGTAAAATCTGATTTATAGTCATAACGCCTGCAAGTTTTCAACAACATCAGCTCCCCACAGTGAAACAATTATTCCATAAAGGTATCATGTGGAGAAGAATATGCCATATTAACAGTATAAATATTCACTTTCAAGTTGCTATTATATACAAAGCTGAGAAAAACAAGATATGCAATTTGATACATTTCATGCTACTTAACAGAATATTTACATTTATATTCATTAAATGTTAGAAGAACCTGTCGTGGACCGATATAAACAGAGCATATCATATGTCAGATCAGTGCTACATCTCAATGTCATAGTGACATATTATAGCAGGTACGTATTGCATGGGTCCCCAACCAGGGTTCACTTTCACTGTATGCTGATACTATAGCTTCACTGCAAGCATCTTAGTATGCACAAACTGGATGAGATAGAACTTGAGATTTGCATGTAGGAATACTCCTGGCCTTCCCTAGTATTTTGCTTCAGTCTTTCAAATCAGTCAAACCTTAGCACTGAAGCGTAGCTTGAAGCTACGCAAAGTTATGCGTATATTTTCAATCAGGGGACACTGTACACAGAGTGAGCACTCAATCTTATATGAGATGCCACATGCCTGTGAGAACCTGACTCCCCCCAAGACTAGCAGGGTTATCCAAAGAGATCCGAATTGCTTGAGAAAGGTAACCGAACGCTGAAAATCAGCGTTCGGTTACCTTTCCTGACCATTCGGCTATCCAGAGAGCAGGCAATTCGCCAAATCCTGACGAATTGCCTGAACATACGGTGCCTGTTCGGTGCCTGTTCGAGGGCAGTGAAATCCCCATGAAAAAGCACTGCTTCGGCTATTCAGAGAACACAAACCAGCAGTGAAAGGTTCCCCTAATGCCCTGCCATTCGGGGGTTTAATTCGGCAAATTTATTCAGGAGAATCCCATAGGCTTCAATGTTAAAAATATTCCCGTTTTAATTCAATATCTAATAAACCGTTCATTATAAAATTCTGCAGCAAAAAGTCTCTTTATTTATAGATTTTTAGGATACTTTAAGCATTTTTTTTTTATTTTTTTTAAAAGTCCGATTTTTTATTTTTTTTTTCAGTCTACTTATTTTTTTTGTAACAGCCCTCTTTATTATCATTCCCTGGATCTCCTGTGAAAATTTCAGACATTTTCGCTCAGTAGTTTCTTTGCAAACAGCGTTTCATTTTCACAGATTCATACAAATGGTTTTGCTAATTTATTCACTGCCTCCTCTACGTCACAGCTGCTTCGGCTCTGTGTGATTCGGCTCCTGGTCGGGTTTTTCGAAGGTTAATCCAGATGTTTTTGCTTGTTTTCAGCGTGCATTCGGTTAGTTTTTGTCAGGTTTGCGGTGACTTTTCCCTGCAATTCGGGGGCCCTGTGCTGTTTGCTGAATACACCGCAGGGTCACCGAAATGCAATCGGCAAAAGGAACCGAATTGAAGAGAACGAAAAGTCACCGAACGTGCGGTGACTTTTCGAATCTCTTTGGATAACCCTGTAGGTGTAGTCGGAGCAGAGGTCTAATTCAGCTATCCAAATGTAGAGGTTTAGTTCTGACCAGAATTAGGCTCCCTGGGAGCCCTGAGCTTGGTTTTCAGGCTTGGAGACCTTTGGGAATTAGCCTTATCCAATGATATCAAAGTTTTCCTGCGTTGAGACACCGGATTGGCTGGAGCGTCCAGCCCCCTGCAGTTATGTGACATATGGAGCTAGAAGCATCCTGCAAAGATCATAGGGAGATCAGTACTGGATTTTGGTGAGCTTTTAAAGGAAACTAAAAGGATAAAATGGAAGGGATTGCAAAAGGTTTAATGTAGCCTTCCTGTTTTAATCCTTGTAAGGAGACGTAGCTAAGAGATAAAATCTTTGCCTTACTATTACAGTGTTTTAATATGATTGCATCAGAATGTTCCATAATAAAATGGTCCCGCCATGCAGGATAGTCAGATTTCCATAACAATGTAACTCGTGACAAGGTTACCGATTGGCGCATGACATTCCTGGGGTCCTCTTACAGAACAACCCCCTCCCGCTCTCTCTCTCTCTCTCTCTCCCCCCTCTCAGAATCTAATAAAATATATGCATGAGCTTTAATGAGCGCACATAGAAATGATGACCTAAACCTGTGTCTGTGTTTGTAATTCTCTGTGCCCCGATATTGGCCAAGGCAATCCACAGAGGTCAAGGTGGACAGTCGTCGGAGCCCAAGAAATGGTGGCATAGAGGTTCCCCTTAATGACTAGATTGCCTATGCGTACAGTTATTATTATCCTTTATTTATATAGCGCCACAAATTCCACAGCGCTTTACAAGATCAGTGTACAAGGGGTTGATACATTAGAATAGCACAAAATGGATGGTATGACCTGATTCAGGGGGACCCCATTCCCATGGGAACTTACAATCTATGAGATGGACAAGTATTCTGTGAGGTAGGCGCATCCATATTGTTAGGTGTCTTGCCCAAGGACACTCGCTGGTGGCATCTTGTGAGTAGGATTGAATCAGCTTTCCATGACTGTAGATCAGTTCTGGTGGGTAGGTTTAACCTGCTTCTTGTAAAGTTGAGACTTGCTTCTCCACAGTTGTATTGGAGGGATGGGCTGAACGGGATTTGACTTGCTTCTCCACGGTCGAAGGGCAGAGATGTTACCACTGGACTCCACAGCTGATATTGTGTGGTAGCAAGTATGTACCATTAGGTGTCTTGTCCAAGGATAATTACTGAAGTGGTGCTCTGGCTGGGATTCGAACCTTGGTCTCCACAGTTATAGAGCAGTGATGCTACCTCTACTCCAGCCAGCTGGTACAGTTTGGATAGATATCCTATTCTATCAGATTTGGGGAGTATTGTTTCGGGATAGGGACGGAGGTCAGGCCCGTAAGTAATTTTCTCGGGTTTTTGTCCCTCTCTCCGGAAACCCCAGTAACTTGGGTCGCAAACTGTGGGCCTAGATCTGGTAAGTGGATGTTTTTAATTTTTCACAGACTCTGATGGCTCCCACTGATTCCACTATGGATTAAATGCATTGAGCAGACCCAGTGATACGAGTCCAGCTGCATTGCGGTTCTTCACTGGCATGGAATTAAGGACTGGGTGATATGCGATTTTATGTGCCTAATTTGTCTTTTAATATTGTAATCGCAATAAATACTGTTTGTTGTCTTTAACCCTTTCTTTTGAGGGCCATCTGATTTGGATCCTTGGATGATTTCAACATCCCCATATACAGTCGTCTTCACATGAAGTGCTTTTGACCCCATATCTGGTTGTGAATGGGCAATTGTTATCATCAGTATATTGGTATATTAAGGGATATAACCGTACATATTTTTTGTGGTGTAATCAATGCAATGCGTTGCATACTGTATTTTAAATCTGTGTTTTGGTAAAGCCTGTTTTTTGTTTTCAATCTTCAAGGTTTCTGGAGGTTGAGAAACTTCAAGCGAAGTCATGATGTTACCTCTCGTTTAAGTATTTTACTAACTGTGATGTCGATGATTGTTTTGTTTGCGACATTTGGATTTCTGTTTTCAACATAATAAAAGGGAATGCATATTGTAAGCTGAATCCACCCCCCTTTTCCCTTGCACTGTATGTTATTGAACTGCAACTCTGTAAGCTTAAGGGCACAAACAGTTTCATAAAACGAAGAAATTAGCAAGAGAATTTTACCTCTAGAGGACAGGAGGGGAGTGTGTCCACAGTTTTGCTGTGTGCAATGTGTGTGTGATTCTGTGGCAAATGAGGTGGGATATTGCACAGTGAATCAGGTTTTAGCAACAAGTAATTTTTGTTATTACCGGAAGCAAGGTAGATTAACTTTGATACTACTCATTGCTGCATGGTTGCCTCACATATGGATGTCAGACTGGACAAGTTCTAGATGTGTCCACCCGCATCTTCCACCCATGCTCGGCAGGTGGAGACTAATAATAAAAGAGTGAGATGAACATGTCCTTATGGCTTCCCACATGCTTCCATTCATTGGTGCGAGTAGCAGGGTAATAGACATTGGGAAATCTCTTAGTGGTACAGACTGAATATTTGCTAAGTGCCCTCAGACAGGACAGATTTCAAGAAACGTCCATACATCATGACAGTCTGAGTCTGATTTTCTACACCGCCATCATTCATGGAAGGAGTAAGCCTATCAGTTATTCTTTTTTTAAAGATATGTTTTTCTTTCAGCTAACCAACTCTAATCCTTACTGGAAATAATAACTAATAACCAAAATGATTGTCTTTTTCTTAATGTTAATAGTTTGAATGGGCAGGAAACTAATGAGTGGCTTGCCAATTGCTGCTATAGAGACTCGTTCACTGCTAAACAAACAATCTGTTTCTGGATAGTCAAAACAAGAAATGTTACCTACAGAGTGCCACGGAAAAAACAACCAGATAAAAGAAATACAACATGTATCTCAATCTTTTTGATCCGTCCCCTCCAGAAGACATAAAGAAAATACAGCACGGATAAAAACAAGAGTGGATCTATATAAAATATAAAGCGACAAATAACACACCATAGCACAATACAGTCTGGTACTGATATATAGCTATATATATAAAAATCAGAGTATAACAGTACTTAGTGATACCTTTTTGATTGGACAAACATTAAATTTAAAAGATAAGCTTTCAAGAGTTATACCTCTCTTCCTCAGGTCTTGGCGCTAAACTGACCAAAATAATAGAATTAAACAACAAAGAGCCAAGCAAGGGGGGGGGGGGGTTGTAAACGCTAATAGTGGAATCGTATGGTCAAGTAAGGTAAATAAACAGAGGACAGATTATATATATATATATATATATATATATATATATACTTACAAGGGTTGTGGTGGAGGATAAAAAGTGAGATAAAAAGCCTCCACGCAATAATTAATTACGTTTATTATTGCAGAAGCCATTTGCACATCACAGCAATTCAAAGAACTGCAAAGAACTATGGGATGCAGTTCTTTGAATTGCTGTGATGTGCAAATGGCTTCTGCAATAATAAATATATATATATATATATATATATATATACAGTATATTATCCCCTGCAGAAACGCACTCACAGGAAAAACATAAATTCAGCGCTTATCATAAAACAATGTTACAATGATACCCCTCCTTCGCTACATGTAGGCACCAAACTCCGGACACCGCAGCAGCAAACACCGATCAGCATAAACACTGCAGCGACAATCCACCGGACGGCAGCCTCAACAGCACCCACAATAGAGAAGGAATCAGGGCAGCCATCAGAAATGATGGGGCCCCTTACTAAACCTCACGATGGGGCCCCCCAGGCCCCCCCTCAACCTCTAAAAGCTTTTCTCCCCCTTCAAAAAAAAAAGGACATAACATAGCACCACAGCAATAAAACTCCCAGTAATGTGCAGTGTGTATTAGCTTATCACAGTATCCACAGCAATAAAACTCACAGTAATGAGCGGTGTGTCTGAACATATTACAGAATCCACAGCAATAAATCTCACAGAAACGGGCTGTGTATGATGGCCTTTGGGTCTGGGTCTGGGCCTGGGCCCTGGGTCTGGTCCCTGGGACTGGGCCTTGGGGTCTGGTCCCTGAGGTCTGGTCCCTGAGGTCTGGGCCTGGTCCCTGGGTCTGGCCTGGGGTCTGGTCCCTGGGGTCTAGCCTGGGCCCTGGTCTCTGGGTCTGGTCCCTGGGCCTTGGGGTCTGGGCCCTGGGTCTGGGCCTTGGGGTCTGGGCCTTGGGGTCTGGGCCCTGGGTTCTGGGCCTTGGGGTCTGGGCCCTGGGTTTGGGCCTAGGGGTCTGGGCCCTGGGTTTTGGGGTCTGGGGTCTGGGCCTTGGGGTCTGGGCCCTGCGGTCTGGGCCTAGGGTTTGGGCTTTGGGGTCTGGGCCCTGGGTCTTGGGGTCTGGGTCCTGGGCCTTGGGATCTGGGCCCTGGGTTTGGGCCTTGGGGTCTGGGCCTAGGGGTCTGGGCCTAGGAGTCTGGGCACTGGGTTTGGGCCTTGGGGTCTGGGCCCTGGGGTCTGGGCCCTGGGTCTGGGCCTTGGGGTCTGGGCCCTGGGTCTGGGCCTTGGGGTCTGGGCCCTGGGTCTGGGCCCTGGGTCTGGGCCTTAGGGTCTGGGCCCTAGGGTCTGGGCCGTGGGTCTGGGCCTTGGGGTCTGGGCCCTGGGTCTGGGCCTTAGGGTCTGGGTCCTGGGCCTTGTGGTCTGGGCCCTGGGTATGGGGTCTGGACCCTAGGGTCTGGGCCCTGGGTCTGTATTTGGGCTTTGGGGTCTGGGCCTTGGGGTCTGGGCCCTGGGTCTGGGCCCTGGGTCTGGGCCTTAGGTTCTGGGTCCTGGGGTCTGGGCCCTGGGTTTGACCTAGGGGTCTGGGCCCCGGGTTTGGGCCTAGGGGTCTGGGTCCTGGGTCTTAGGGTCTGGGCCCTGGGTCTGGGCCTAGGGGGTCTGGACCCAGGGTCTGGCCTTGGGGTCTGGCCTTGGGTCTGGGCCCTGGGTCTGGCCTTGGGTCTGGGCCCTGGGTTTTGGCCTAGGGGGTCTGGGCCCTGGTCTGGCACAGGGTCTGGGCCCTGGGTCTGGGCTGGGTCTGGGCCTTGGGGTCTGGGCCCTGGGTCTGGGCCTTAGGGTCTGGGTCCTGGCCCTGGGTTTGGGCCTAGGGGCCTGGTCCCTGGGTCTGGCCTGGGGTCTGGTCCCTGGGGTCTAGCCTGGGCCCTGGTCTCTGGGTCTGGTCCCTGGGCCTTGGGGTCTGGGCCCTGGGTCTTGGGGTCTGGGTCCTGGGGTCTGGGCCCTGGGTTTGACCTAGGGGTCTGGGCCCTGGGTTTGGGCCTAGGGGTCTGGGTCCTGGGTCTTAGGGTCTGGGCCCTGGGTCTGGGCCTAGGGGGTCTGGACCCAGGGTCTGGGCCTTGCGGTCTGGGCCCTGGGTCTGGGCCTTGGGTCTGGGCCCTGGGTTTTGGCCTAGGGGGTCTGGGCCCTGGGTCTGGGCACAGGGTCTGGGCCCTGGGTCTGGGCCCTGGGTCTGGGCCTTGGGGTCTGGGCCCTGGGTCTGGGCCTTAGGGTCTGGGTCCTGGGCCCTGGGTTTGGGCCTAGGGGCCTGGTCCCTGGGTCTGGCCTGGGGTCTGGTCCTTGGGGTCTAGCCTGGGCCCTGGTCTCTGGGTCTGGTCCCTGGGCCTTGGGGTCTGGGCCCTGGGTCTTGGGGTCTGGGTCCTGGGCCTTGGGATCTGGGCCCTGGGTTTGGGCCTTGGGGTCTGGGCCCTGGGTTTGGGCCTAGGGGTCTGGGCCTAGGAGTCTGGGCCTGGGTTTGGGCCTTGGGGTCTGGGCCTGGGTCTGGCCCTGGGTCTGGGCCTTGGGTCTGGGCCTGGGTCTGGGCCTTGGGGTCTGGCCCTGGGTCTGGGCCCTGGGTCTGGGCCTTAGGGTCTGGGCCTAGGGGTCTGGGGTCTGGGCCGTGGGTCTGGGCCTTGGGGTCTGGGCCCTGGGTCTGGGCCTTAGGGTCTGGGTCCTGGCCTTGGGGTCTGGGCCCTGGGTATGGGGTCTGGACCCTAGGGTCTGGGCCCTGGGTCTGTATTTGGGCTTTGGGGTCTGGGCCTGGGTCTGGGCCCTGGGTCTGGGCCCTGGGTCTGGCCCTAGGTTCTGGGTCCTGGGGTCTGGGCCTGGGTTTGACCTAGGGGTCTGGGCCCTGGTTTGGGCCCTAGGGTCTGGGTCCTGGTCTTAGGGTCTGGGCCCTGGGTCTGGGCCTAGGGGGTCTGGACCCAGGGTCTGGGCCTTGGGTCTGGGCCTTGGGGTCTGGGCCCTGGGTCTGGGCCTTGGGTCTGGGCCCTGGGTTTGGCCTAGGGGGTCTGGGCCCTGGGTCTGGGCACAGGGTCTGGGCCCTGGATCTGGGCCCTGGGTCTGGGCCTTGGGGTCTGGGCCCTGGGTCTGGGCCTTAGGGTCTGGGTTCTGGGCCCTGGGTTTGGGCCTAGGGGTCTGGGCCCTGGGTCTGGGCCTAGGGGTCTGGGCCCTGGGTCTGGGCCATAGGGTCTGGGCCCTGGGTTTGGGTCTTGGGGTCTGGGCCCTGGGCATTTGCCCTGGGTCTGGGCCATAGGGTCTGGGCCCTGGGTCTGGGCCTTGGGGTCTGGGTCCTGGGCCTTGGGGTCTGGGCCCTGGGTTTGGGCCTTAGGGTCTGGGCCCTGGGTCTGGGCCTTGGGGTCTGGGCCCAGGGTCTGGGCCCTGGGTCTGGGCCTTGGGCCCAGGGTCAGGGCCCTGGGGTCTGGTCCCTGGGTTTGGGCCTTGGGTCTGGGCCCTGGGTCTGGGCCTTAGGGTCTGGGCCCTAGGGTCTGGCCCTGGGTTTGGGCTTTGGGGTCTGGGCCCTAGGGTCTGGGCCCTGGGTTTGGGCTTTGGGGTCTGGGCCTTGGGTCTGGGCCCTGGGTCTGGGCCTTGGGGTCTGGGCCTTGGGGTCTGGGCCCTGGGTTTGGGCCTTGGGGTCTGGGCCTGGGTCTGGGCCTTGGGGTCTGGACCCTGGGTCTGGGCCTGGGTCTGGGCCCTGGGTTTGGGGCTAGGGGTCTGGGCCCTGGGTTTGGGCCCTGGGTCTGGGCCTTGGGGTCTGGGCCTCGGGGTCTGGGCCTGGTTTGGGCCTTGAGGTCTGGGCCTGGGTCTGGGCCTTGGGGTCTGGGCCCTGGCCTTAGCATCTGGGTCCTGGGCCTTGGGGTCTGGGCCCTGGGTCTTAGGGTCTGGGCCCTGGGTCTGGGCCTTGGGGTCTGGGCCCTGGCTCACCACTCGCTGTCTTCTATCTTCTTTTCTTCTGTCTTCTGCTCTTCAGCTCTTCTTTTCTTCACCTTTTCTTTAATCTTCTTCTCTTTTTCTCTTCTTTTCTTCTGTCTTCTTCTCGGTCCCTCCAGCTCCGGCGCGCAGCTTCACTGAGTGGAGGGGCGGAGCCAAAGCAACGTGTCTCCTCCGGCTCCTGCAGGAGCAGCAGCAGGGACACAGCTCGGGATTCGGACTCATCGAGTCCAATACCGGAGCTGTTAAAGGGCGACGCCGCTGCCGTCGGGGGCCCGGGCCCCCACCGGGCCCGGGCCCCTTACGGCAGCATTGGGCGTAATGCCCTGATGGCGGCCCTGGAAGGAATAGGCGATAGCAGCAGCATCACCCGCAATAGAAGATGAATAAATCCTCAGCAGGGCCAAAAGTATAACAGCTAGTAAATGCATGTCCGCCATCAATGTCTCTCTGGCGCCACTCTATGACATACTTCCGGTCCTCTGGTTTCTGGATAGTGACAGAATTTTATGGAGTAAACTTAGGATTTAACATTTGCTACCAATACGTACTCTAACATCCTATCTCAAGGCTAAATATAATACAGTTTCTAATTATGCAGTTAGTTTGAGTGTCTTCATAAACACAACATGTATGTCATATGTAAATTTCTGAAAATGTACTTTCTGGTCAAAATATTTGAGAAATATCTAGTCTAATCCATCACTATTTGAACTAACATAATTCAATTGTCTTTGTACATACACATTAAACTAACATAATATCATTTAATTGTCTTTCATGTAATACTTATAATTACAAGCTTGTCTGTTGAGGCACATTAGCAAATGCTATAATTTGCAACTACATTTACGAAAAAAAGATGATACAAGCGATGCAGTCTAAAGAACACAAAAGATGGATGGCAATGAAGTCAGCTTAAATGGTGGTCATTAGATCAGTCTAAAAAAAATATTTACTGTCAGGGCTATTCAGAGAGAGGTGAAAACCTTGAGAATTGCCAGGAGAATGAACAATCTAGACCAAATAGCCAATCTGGAAAGTGAGATAAATGGGAGAATTTTTATGGTTTGACTATTCTGACCTAGAATTTTCAATTCTCCAGTCATTCTCAAGGTTTTCACCTCTTTCTGAATAGCCCTGTCAGTTTTATCATTGGCAGGATAATATAAATGAAATACACGTAAAAGTATATTCCAACCCCAACCCTCCTAGATTGTGAGTTCCTACGGGAATAGGGCCCTCATCTCCTCCTGTACTGTTTGTCAAATGTTGTTCAATGTATTGTAATCCTGTCTATACTGTGCCTATTGTACAGCGCTGTGGAATATGCTGGTGCTTTATAGATAAAGAATAATAATAATAACTTAGGCATTCCCATAACAGTGACATTTACAACATTTCCCTACATTTCTATAGTTATTAAGGAACAAAAAATTTTGGGTTTATTTATGCAATATGGCTGTACCAACAAAAGTCTCAGGTTTAACAAAATCCCTTTATGAACTTCTGTCACTTCTGCCAGCTTAACCCCTTCACTACCAATTGATTTTCCAAAAATTCACTGTGAGGAACCAGTGTTTTTTTTTTTTGAAAATAATTTTTAATTAATTATACAGTAAGAAATATTTAGGAATATTCCCAGTGTATTTCTTAATGTAATAACCTATTTCGCAGACCCGATGTAAATGTTATTACAATTCGTTCCCCCTTGATTTATATGAACGAATTCCCTTTTAAAATGCAATGTAAAATGTTCCCTGTGTTGTATATAATTGAGTTTTTTCCCTTACTGTAAGGTCAGATGCACCAGACAAATTTTACAGGCCGAGATTTATATGAAGAAATTCCCTTTTAAAATGCAATGTAAAATGTTACCTGTGCTGTATCTGTGTTTTCCCTATGTGTTTCTTAGGAAGATAACACCTGGGTGAGCTTTGCAGGCACTTTGCTCCATGCAGGACGTCCACATTTGAAATCACAGGGAGTCCTGTCTGGCACTGACAGGGCAGGATCATCCCTCTGCCTGCCCTGTATAATATTTCTCATGCTAGCAGAATTTACAACCTCCCAGAGATGCCATCATGCCATGTACTCTGCTGCAGTTTGAGGTCAAAGGGAAAGTAACAATTTCATTATATTATGCAGGTGGGAAACCATGTTACATATCTCCAGGATACATTACTGCCTTACTGTGTATCACTGGGTGCTTGTAAAGTCTGGCTGCATTATACAACTTCTCTCACCTGAAAGCTGCAAAAAGTAAGCGGCCAGTGTGGTGACTTCATACACAGGGAAGATTTTATCTGTGCCTCAAAGCGATTCATTTGTTTAAAATGCAATAAATAATATACTTTAAATGTGCATTTTAATAAAATATATTTTAATTTAAAAAAAAGTGTGGTCTCCTCATTGAGTGGTACAAAAAGATCCCTTTATCGAAGCTGCTAACTGCTGTGTCACAAAATAAACAGTCAGAAGGCATGTTGTAGCACAGAAAGAAAACTGCTTTATTGTGCAAAAGGAGTAAGACCATGTTTCAGGCCTGCAGGACTTTTCTCAATACTTTTTCCCTCGCTTGTTAATTTTTTTTAAATTACAGTGAGCAGTAACGCCAGGTCAAGGCTTCAACCCTTGTTACTGCCCATTCACACACCATTCATTCATATACCTATAGTAATAATAATACTAGGATTATTACTATAGGTAGATATAATTTCCCTCCTGCACTAGTGTGATTATTACTATAGGTAGATATAATTTCCCTCCTGCACTAGTGTGATTATTACTATAGGTAGATATAATTTCCCTCCTGCAATACTAGGATTATTACTATAGGTATATATAATTTGCCTTCTGCATTAGTATGATTATTACTATAGGTATATATAATTTGCCTCCTGCATTAGTATGATTATTACTATAGGTATATATAATTTGCCTCCTGCAATACTAGGATTATTACTATAGGTAGATATAATTTGCCTCCTGCAATACTAGGATTATTACTATAGGTAGATATAATTTCCCTCCTGTATTAGTGTGATTATTACTATAGGTAGATATAATTTGCCTCCTGCAATACTAGGATTATTACTATAGTTAGATATAATTTACCTCCTGCACTAGTGTGATTATTACTATAGATAGATATAATTTCCCTCCTGCATTAGTGTGATTATTACTATAGGTAGATATAATTTCCCTCCTGCATTAGTATGATTATTACTATAGGTAGATATAATTTGCCTCCTGCATTAGTGTGATTAATACTATAGGTAGATCTAATTTCCCACCCAAAAAATTCATACAAAAAAATATATATATTATTCGCTTCAGTAGTCAAAAATGTAAATTAAGTATGAGTGTTGTATGAATGTGTAGAGGGAGCTATAATCAATGAATGGTGTGTGAATGGGCAGTAACAAGGGTTGAAGCCTTGACCTGGCGTTACTGCTCACTGTAACTTAAAAAAAATTAACAAGCGAGGGAAAAAGTATTGAGAAAAGTCCTGCAGGCCTGAAACATGGTCTTACTCCTTTTGCACAATAAAGCAGTTTTCTTTCTGTGCTACAACATGCCTTCTGACTGTTTATTTTGTGACACTGCAGTTAGCAGCTTCGATAAAGGGATCGTTTTGTACCACTGAATGAGACCACACTTTTTTTTAAATTAAAATATATTTTATTAAAATGCACATTTAAAGTATATTATTTATTGCATTTTTTTTTTTATTAAATATTTGTAAATTACAAAGAAAAGACATTCACGAAATCAAACTGGTAAAGAAAAAAAGCCACGCAGGACTTGCATAGTCTAGAACGAGTGAACATGCGAGATAACAGAAGAGTAACTAATAACAGGGCAAAATAAGTTGCTAGGACATAGCGCTAAACCAGGAGGCAAAAATAAAAATGTCCGCAAGACTGCCACAGAGAACTCAGGGCTCAGTCCCGTTAGTAGAAACAAGTAGTCCAGGATACCCAGAGAACTCGTTAGCAAGAATATATAGAAAAATAAGAAAAATAAGAAAAAAGGCGGGGGGGGATAAAATCGCGATCAACCCGGGTGAACCTGCGTGATGTCCATCGGGATACCTGCTTTTTCCAGGGCGATCAAAGCCGTGTCGGGGTCGGATATCGTATGAGGAATATTAGCATGTGTCACAACAAGGGAGCCGGCGAGACCCCATCTATAGCGGATCCCTTTCCGTCGAAGGATAGCAGTAACGTCCCGGAACCTTCTGCGGGCCAGTAAGGTCAAGAATGGTAGGTCGTGATAAAGAGCGAGAGTAGAACCCTCGAACTGCACCGAATCTCGTGCGCCAGGGGCAGTCATGATCTTAACCTTCAGGGCAACCTCCCGGAATGCCACCACAACATCCCCAGATGCTCCCTTCGCAGACACCGCAGGTCTCCGGACCCTGTACACCGAACCGACGACATCAAGGGTATCAGAGGGCAGCCCAGCAACCTGGATAGCCAAGCGAGTCACATATGGCCGTAATTCCTCCGTTGATATCGAAGTCGGTATGCCCTGACCCTGATATTACGACGTCGATGTCGAGCTTCAAGCGTTTCAACAGAACGGGATAGGATCTCGACTTGTGAGCGGAGCGCGGCCACCTGGCCAGACACAAGGGTCTGTTCCGTCGCCACCTCTGCAGTTTTAGCTTGAACTTCAACCACCTGAGCGCGGACCTCCTTCACTTCTGCACGAATCGCTGCCACCTCTGGTTTCCACATGTCACGTATGTCATCTAAGAGTTTGCGTAGATCCCCTTTTGTTGAGGGTAGATGGTCATCTTCCTCATGTGTCTGAGCTACCTGCCGTAGGTCTCCAGGGTCGTCGGCTCTAACTCGGGTCCCAGACCCTTGCTGCTTTTGCATTGACCCGAGCCGTCGTTCCGACATCGCGTTGTCATCAGCGGATAGTTGCCGATCGCTAACCGAGTCCTCCCCAGAGGAATCCCTAGTAGCCAGCGAAGATACCGAGGATGCTGCTAGTGCGGCCTTACGCTTCTTTTGTGCCCTATTTTTTGCTGCTGCGGTCAGAGGCTGTTGTCCCTTCATCTGGGGCGGAGGGGTGATCCAGGACATCCCAGTATCTCCACCCTGGGGCCAGGCGCAGTCTTTCTCTCCGTCCGAGTCATAGCCCGAGGGGAGAGATGAAAAAATAGGCCCCCCTACCATAACATCCCGAATGTCCTGTTGGCGAGGACCTCCCTTCAGGATGTGTCTTTTAGGCATGTTGTACCCCTTCCAGCCGTATAGATCGGTACTCTGGGAAACTCCGCTGGCACGCACGAGGGTCTCCAAAATGGCCGCCGTCTCCAGGCCCAAATCACCTCCGGGACTCAAATATCTCCCACGGAGCGCTTCAGTGAAGGGCTATTACGTCCCTTGGGTCTCACCAGGACCTCCGGGTTCTGTTGGGATCTTTGTGTGAGCAAACGAGCGGGTAAATCTTGGTTGTAGCCGGAGCTGCATCAGAGCTGAACAAAAACGTGACCGCTCGTTGCCACGGCTAGCTCCGCCCCCCTATTTATTGCATTTTAAACAAAAGAATCGCTTTGAGGCACAGATAAAATCTTCCCTGTGTATGAAGTCACCACACTGGCCGCTTACTTTTTGCAGCTTTCAGGTGAGAGAAGTTGTATAATGCAGCCAGACTTTACAAGCACCCAGTGATACACAGTAAGGCAGTAATGTATCCTGGAGATATGTAACATGGTTTCCCACCTGCATAATATAATGAAATTGTTACTTTCCCTCTGGCCTCAAACAGCAGCAGAGTACATGGCATGATGGCATCTCTGGGAGGTTGTAAATTCTGCTAGCATGAGAAATATTATACAGGGCAGGCAGAGGGATGATCCTGCCCTGTCATTGCCAGACAGGACTCCCTGTGATTTCAAATTTGGACGTCCTGCATGGAGCAAAGTGCCTGCAAAGCTCACCCAGGTGTTATCTTACATTTGTTTTTAGATCCAATTTTTGGAGGTTTGGAGTGTGCCTGATATGTAGGCAGCTCTTTTTATTGCAGCAGGAAATTGCCTGTTTGAAGTCTGAGATTTGTAAATTATCTGTTAGAGAAACTCAGGCTATGACTGTTACTAAGCCACTGCCACAGAGGCCTCCTAGGAGCGGCAGATGGACTACGGTAGGATCTGGTAGACTTAGAGTTGTGGATAGAAGGCATGTCCCACAATCTGTGGCTCTTCTTAATTCTTTTGAGGCACTTTCAGAGTGTAGTGGTAAAATGGATGTAGGCTCAGACACCATAGTTGAGGAACCACCATCCACTATGCCTAAGGTATGCAGCACTGCAACCAAGGACAAAAATGAAAAGGTGGGACTTGATAAAAGGCAATTGTTGCTGGGTGATTCTATCATAAGAGGTGTTGAGCTGGAGAGTAGTGGTTTGGTGAGATGTCTTCCTGGGGCTACTGCTCATAGAGACAAGAGACGTATTCTCAATATTGTCAAACAAGCAAAGCAACAAGGGGAAGTGGACGTTCTAGTCCATCTAGGGACAAATGACTTGGCTAGCAATGAGGTTTCTGAGATTAAGGAAGATTTTTGTGTTCTTGGAGGTGAAATACAGCAGATTGCGTCCACTGTGTCATTCTCTGAAGTTTTGCCTGTGCATAACATTCAAGATAGGCAGATGCGCAATAGGGAATTCAATTTGTGGCTTCGGGAATGGTGTCGGGAGCAAGGATTTGGCTTTGTGTCCCATGATAGCTCTAATTGGAGCAGAAAGGAACTGTATAAAAAAGATGGTTTGCATCTTACTCATAGGGGAACATATGTTCTCAGTGAGAAGTTCAAAGGTTTCGCAAAGAAATATTTAAACTAGGAGGGGGGAACAAAAGGGTAAAAAACAATCTGCCCGATTGTCCCCCAAAACTAAATCGGAGGGTGCAAGCAACATGCGAGGTAAAAAATGACAAGCTCAGAGTCGTGTCTACAAATGCTCGCAGTTTAGTCAATAAAATCAATGAACTAGAGGCAATGATGGCAGCTGAAAAAGTAGATTTAGTGGCGGTTACTGAGACATGGTTCAGTGAGAAAAATAACTGGGACATAACAATACCGGGGTACTCTTTATATAGAAAAGACAGAGAAGATAGGAAAGGAGGAGGAGTGGCCCTGTATGTGAAAAACAACATAAAAACGAACCAAATAAAAGTGAGCGAGGTGAACATAGAGTCAGTTTGGGTTACGCTAACATTTGGCAATCATACAGTAGCTCGTGTAGGTGTGATCTATAGACCCCCTGGACAAGCAGAAGAACTAGATAATCTGCTGGTTGAGGAAATAGCCAAAATGGCAATGAAGGGGGAGGTTATTATCATGGGGGACTTTAATCTTCCTGATGTGAACTGGAAAACCAAAACAGCTGGGTGCACCAGGAGTACAAATATTCTAAACTCCCTACTGGGATTATCTCTAACACAAGTAGTTGAGGAGCCGACCCGTAAAGAGGCCATATTGGATTTAATACTCACAAATGGAGGTTTGGTATCGGACGTTGTTGTAGGTGAAAATTTGGGATCTAGTGATCACCAGTCAGTATGGTTTAAAATAACAACAGGGATGGAGCCGCACCACACAAGAACGAAAGTTTTAGACTTTAAAAAAACAGATTTTTCTAAAATGAGATTTTGTGTGAAGGAGTCATTATCAGACTGGAGGAGTTTAAAGGGAGTCCAGGAGAAATGGGATTATTTAAAGGAAGCATTATTGAAGGCCACAGGAAATTGCATTCAGCTTGTTAGCAAAAACAAAAAAGGAAGAAACCACTGTGGTACTCTGCAGAAGTGGCCAAAATAGTGAAGAACAAAAAGAGAGCATTCAATAATTATAAAAAAACTCAGAGTGAAGAAGATAGGCAAACCTATAAAATTAGGCAGAAAGAGGCAAAGCAATTTATAAGAGCTTCCAAAGCACACGCAGAAGAGAAAATAGCTCAGTCAGTAAAAAAGGGGGACAAAACATTTTTTAGATACATAAACGAGAAAAGAAAAGTAAAACAAGGATTAGTTAGATTAAAAACAAAGGAAGGAAGGTATGTAGAAGAGGATAAAAGTCTCGCTGACTGCCTCAATGAATATTTTTGTTCAGTCTTTGCAGAAGAAAGAAGGAAATGGACCTCAGTTAGGAGAGAACACTAAAGAGACATTTACATATCAGTTTACAGAGGAGGAGGTTCTACAGCAGCTGTCTAAAGTAAAGACAAATAAGTCAATGGGGCCTGATGGGATCCACCCTAAATTATTAAAAGAGCTCAGTGATGTAATAGCAAAACCATTAACAGATTTATTTAACCAATCCTTGTTAACGGGAGTCGTCCCAGAACACTGGAAATTAGCAAATGTTGTGCCCATTTACAAGAAGGGTAGTAGGGAGGAATCGGGGAACTATAGGCCAGTTAGTCTTACGTCAGTAGTGGGGAAATTAATGGAAACCATGTTAAAGGAAAGGATTGTTGAACATCTAAAAACACATAGATTACAGGATCAGAAACAACATGGGTTTACCTCAGGGAGATCATGCCAAACTAATCTTATTGATTTTTTTGATTGGGTAACAAAAATAATAGACACAGGTGTGCAGTAGACATTGCTTATTTAGATTTCAGTAAGGCTTTTGATACTGTTCCGCATAGAAGGCTTATCAATAAATTGCAATCTTTGAGCTTGGATTCCAATATTGTTGACTGGATTAGGCAGTGGCTGAGTGACAGACAACAGAGGGTTGTGGTAAATGGAGTTTATTCGGGACAAGGTCTTGTTACCAGTGGGGTACCTCAGGGGTCAGTACTTGGACCCATTCTCTTTAATATTTTTATTAGTGATATTGCAGAAGGTATTAATGGAAAAGTATGTCTTTTTGCTGATGACACAAAGATTTGCAACAGGGTTGACGTTCCTGGAGGATCAGCCAAATGACAAATGATTTAGGTAAACTAAAAAAATGGTCGGAGTTGTGGCAATTGAGTTTTAATGTGGATAAGTGCAAGATAATGCACCTGGGACGTAATAACCCAAGGGCTGAATATAGAATATTTGATACAGTCCTAACCTCAACATCTGAGGAAAGGGATTTAGGGTCACTATTTCAGAGGATCTAAGGGTAAGTAGTCAATGTAATAGAGCAGCAGGAAATGCTAGCAGAATGCTTGGTTGTGTAGGGAGAGGTATTAGCAGTAGGAAAAGGGAAGTGCTCATGCCACTGTACAGAGCACTGGTGAGACCTCACTTGGAGTACTGTGTGCAGTACTGGAGACCGTATCTCCAGAAGGATATAGACATCTTAGAGAGAGTTCAGAGAAGGGCTACTAAAATGGTGTACTGCTTGAAGGAGAAAAGTTACCAGGAAAGGCTTAATGATCTTAACATGTACAGCTTGGAAAAAAGACGAGACAGAGGAGATATGATAGAAACATTTAAATACGTAAAGGGAATCCACAAGGTAGAGGAAGGGAGTATATTTAAAAGGAAACAAAATAGCAAAACAAGAGGACATAGTCTTAGATTAGAGGGGCAAAGGTTTAAAAGTAACATCAGGAAGCATTATTTTACTGAGAGGGTGGTGGATACATGGAACAGTCTTCCAGTAGAAGCGGTAGAGGCCAAAACAGTAATTGAATTTAACACTTGAATGCTAAGGACGCGCTCAGCGCGTCCTCAGCATTCCCGCTGGTATGCGGAGGACGCGCTGAGCGCGTCCTCGCATTGGGGTCAGCGTTCGGCCGGGTTCCGGCCGATCGCTGGCCCCTCCGGTGCGGGCTGACATCCTGGATGTCAGCCCGGCATCCGGAGCAGTGGCCGCCATTATTATGTGTCATCGCGCCCCCGCGATGACACATAATTCAGGCGCCCCCCCGCATGTGCGGAGGAGGCGCCTGAAAGGGAGGGGGGAGGTCCTTCGGACCTCTCTCCCTCCCGATCGGCGGCTCACAGGGGCTTAACCAGGCATCATTTGGAAGGGCACAGCCTGCCCTTCCAAATGATGCCTGGCATTAACCCCTGGGGAGCTGGATCGCAAATCGGCGCTGAAAAGCGCCGATTTGCGATCCTTCCCGGGAGCTGGCCGACATCTTGGATGTCGGCCAAGCTTCCGGGAACTCCCCCAGAGGACTGGCGTCATCGTGCGTAGCACGATGACGCCAGTCCTAGCATTAACCCCTAACTGCCACGAAGTGTGGAGATAGGGAGTTCCAATGAACTCCCTATCTCCCGATCCGTGGCAGTTAGGGGTTAATTTTTGATATCGTTGGATCGGCCAGAGCATGGCCGTTCCAACGATACCAAACATGAAAGTAAAAAAAATTGTAAAAAAAAAAAAAAAAGAAAAATAAAAATAAAAAAAATTAAAAAAAAAAATTAAAAAAAAAAAAAATAAACACTTTTTTTTTTTTTTTTGTTTTGTTAATGCAGCAATATTGTTCCCATTTCAATTATAATGTGAACAATGATGCTGCATTAACGATTTTTGTATGCGGTGCGTTTTTAAAAATGGTGTCATTTTCCCCAAAAAAAAATGTAACGAGACCCCATCTCTAATTTTTTTAACAAGCGCACCCCATACAAAATATAACCGCAATTGCTCGCATGTTAAAATGTGGAAAAAAACACTTTACACGCTGTAAATTATTGAAAATACATATTTTATTGCATTTTTTGTTATAATATACAAACATGACATAACGTATACATATAATAATGACATATTATGAATCTACCGAGTCTGACGGAAAGAACGATATATAATATGTCGATGTCATATACTAAAATAAGCCTTCAAAACAGGTTTAAACATGATGCGCAAAACAGGTAAAAAATGACCTCAGCACAGGGGCGGGAAAAGCCTCAGCAGCGAAAGGGTTAAGCAAGCATGGGATAGGCATAAGGCTATCCTAAACAAAAGATAAATCCAGGTAAAGTATCCATGTAATTGGGCAGACTAGATGGGCCGAAAGGTTCTTATCTGCCGACATTTTTCTATGTTTCTATGTTTCTACTAAGAAACACATAAGGGAAAACACAGATACAGCACAGGTAACATTTTACATTGCATTTTAAAAGGGAATTCCTTCATATAAATCTCGGCCTGTAAAATTTGTCTGGTGCATCTGACCTTACAGTAAGGGAAAAAACTCAATTATATACAACACAAGGAACATTTTACATTGCATTTTAAAAGGGAATTCGTTCATATAAATCAAGGGGGAACGAATTGTAATAAAATTTACATAAACTGATAAACGGATATAAAAACATATATATATATATATATATATGTTTTATCAGTTTATCAGTTTATGTAAATTTTATTACAATTCGTTCCCCTTGATTTATATGAACGAATTCCCTTTTAAAATGCAATGTAAAATGTTCCCTGTGTTGTATATAATGGAGTTTTTTCTTTTACTGTAAGGTCAGATGCACCAGAAAAATTTTACAGGCTGAGACACGATCCTTTCCTCTATGTGCCGGACTGAGAACTCAAGAGCCACAAACTAGAGTTTGATTAGGAGGGGAGATAGATACCTGGCCCCCCTGTCTAATTTTACAAGCAGTCACTGGAAGAATCATTAACCATAAAATTCCTGTTATCAGTGACGGCCCCCTGGGGAGATAAGTGCCTACATTGCTCCTCACACCTCTTATAGATCCAGACATTATATTGTTAAAGATTCCACTAATTAACAGTTTATAAAGTTAAACAGATGGGGTTGAGGCACTGTGTGTGTGTGTATGTACTGATGGAGATAGTCTGTCCAGTTAATCTCCCTTCAAACAGCACAATCGGGCACCGGGCATCTGCTAATCACAGGGAGTCCTGTCCAGCATCAGAATCAAATAATATTACAAAAGAACTGAAACGAAAATGTAATGCATTTTCCTTTCGTTTCCTTTGTAATTTGGAGTGAAGGGTTTCGGATATCGTTAGCTGCACGAATACGAAAACATCAGAAAATTCGGACGAAAACGTATTAGTACTATAACGAATGCACATGTCTACTGACGATCATGTGTGTTGAATAAAATGAATGCCAGCAGTGCCCTGTACAGTTTAAATAATCCAATCTAACTAACTTTTACAGCATTGGTGATGTATTCACAAATATGAGTAGCTTTTTGGGGAAAATGGTGACTATCACAATATTTGTCTTGTTTATTGCATTTTCCTCTCCTAAAACATAAAAATTAATAGTATTCGAAAAATTGAATTTTTGAGAAGACTAACAGGCAGAAATAATTTTTTATACATAAAAAATAAATTCATTGTAATGTCACAAAATTACAAATCCTTTGTGCATGATGATGGAGAACATATTAATGTTTACATTAGTTCTGTTTTCAGAAAGACTTCCTATATGTCAGGATTCCCATGGCTGACTGTACCGTGCCTGTATCCTGAACTCAGGCAGCACACGAACAATGCTGCCCATACTCAGCATCAGTGTTCCATACCTGCAACAGTTAAATCACTGAACACACACACACCACACCCGTCTGAAATAAATGTTTACTCCTTGCTCTCTACTTTGGCTCAGCATTAGAGTCAAAACCTGACAGTGTGCAGACCTGTTCTATACTTCCTATGCTATACCCTGTACCAGACACTCTGCTTGCCCACCGACAACCGTACTTCGCCAACCCTTTGGCCTCAGATCACCCCTTGATCATTCTACCTTGGATTACCCCTTTGTACCTTACAGTGGCATAGCGTGGGTTGTCAGCGCCCGGAGCAAGGCAAGATTTGCGCCCCCCCCAAACCTGTGGACACGTTGGCATGCCCTGATTCCCTTCCACCCACCAGTAAAGTGTATGTATGTGAGGTGGTGTGCACTGACTGCAGGGTTATTCTCATATTTCTATGTATTTGTGCATGCCCCCAGGCTTTGCCCTGGGCAGTCTGCTTAAACATCACAGCAATAAAACTCACAGTAATGTGCGGTGCATATGAGCACATCACAGAGCTCCACAGCAATAAGATGCACAGTAATATGCAGTGTATATGAGCGTATCACAAAGCTGTGTAGAAATAAAACTCAGCAATATGCTGTGTGTATGAGCGTATCACAAAGCTGTGTAGAAATAAAACTCAGCAACATGCTGTGTGTATGAGCGTATCACAAAGCTGTGTAGAAATAAAACTCAGCAATATGCTGTGTGTATGAGCGTATCACAAAGCCGTGTAGAAAGAAAACTCATAGCAATATGCTGTGTGTATGAGCGTATCACAGAGCTGCGTAGAAATAAAACTCATAGCAATATGCTGTGTGTATGAGCATATCACAGAGCTGGTTGGGAATAAAACTAATAAAATAATAATAAATTAATTTTAAATATATTTTATATTAAATTATTCAAGTAGTTACACAACAAATTGAAATTGATTAAATTATTTATTATAATAAATTATATATATTAGACATGTGCATTCGTTTTAGTACTAAAACGATTTAGTCCGAATTTTGGGATAATTTAGTTTTAGTATGACTCAAGAGATACGAAACTGCTCAGTACAAAACATGAAAGAAACTAAAATAAAATGCACTACGTTTTAGTTTCAGTCCTTTTTGTGATATTACATTGATGAGTGAAGGAGACCAGTAAAGAAGCACAACATCGCAAAACTACGGAAAAGGTTTGTATGCGTAATCCTTTCTGACTCCTACCCGAAAATCTGACAGTGATAGAGCTCCAGAATACTCACTTGCAGCACAGACAGACAGCACAGGAGAGGAAACATTTACTTGCATGTCTATGAGGCAGACAAGATGATAAAAGCAGCTGGAGAAGGAAAACATTCAAATAAATCACACTGAAAGCTAATGACAGAGGAGGGCTGGATAGTAAAAAACCCTTCTATTACAAGCAGCGCTGGGAGAAGAGAGGGACTTTATAAAACGTGTGTTATCTCCCCTCCCGCTCTGCATAATAGGGGCTTAGGTCCGATACATTTTATATTATCCAGGAACACTATCCCCCTTTCCTCATCTATAATACATGTTTTATATAAAGTCCCTCTCCTCTCCCAGTGCTGCTTGTTATAAAGTTTTTTTTTTACGTCTGATACATTTAGTATCCAGCTCTCACAGTACTCTGTCATTATGAGCCTTCAGTGTGATTTATTTGCATGTTTTCCCTAGATTTAAAGTGCTTTATTTTATTATAAAAATCAATTTGCACCAGTCATCTCTTCTCTGAGCTTTCAGACCGATTTACGTTAATATTTTCCCTCTCCCCTGCTTTTATATTCCTGTGTCTCCCCCACAGAGATACAAAGTTTAAGTAAAAGTTCCCTCTCCTGTGCTGGATAAGCATTGCATTCCAAAGTTCTGCACCCTCCACATGCCAATGCAGTAGGATGTTCTGTACAGAGAGGGGCATTAATTAATGCAGGTGGATGTTGTATACATTATACAGAGAGGGGTATTAATTAATGCAGGAGGATGTTCTATACATTATACAGAGAGGAGCCTTTTTTTTTTAGCCCTTTAAATCCAGTGGCTGTGAGCGCTGAGATTGACTGCCTGTTATATTATCTCTCAGTACAATGTATCAGGCTCAGCTGTTACAGTAACTGACTGTAACAGCGTTCAGAGTTTCAGTAAAACAAGGAAATAATATTGTTCTAAACTCTTATATATAAAAATATTATTTACTAGTTTTACTGAAACTCCGAGCACTGTGATGAGCAGCAGTCAGTTACTGTAACAGCTTTGCCTGGCACATTGTGCTGAGAGTGAGAAATAAGCAGCGATCTCAGCCCTCTGAGGAGCCATCACTACAATAGTAATTGTATCCACGGATGAATAAAATTAGTTTTCATACTAAAGAACTGAAAACGAATTTCTTTAGCAACTAAATAAATTGCATTTTAGGACTAATCCATTAGTTGAAAACGAAATTTTGTGCTGTGCACATGTCTAATATATATTAAAATTATAGAATCCAGATCTCCACACTACGTCTCTGCTGTATCTATTGTTCCAGTGCTGGGAACTGGCTGCTCACATAGAAATATTCCCGATATCATTCGGGATACCAGTCTCCGTGTGGAGGGTTATCAGGAATATTTATATATTAAAATTATATATTAATAGTCTATATATATAGTACATTAGATTTAAATATTAAAATAAATAAATTTAAAATTATATTAAAACGTATTAAATTACAGATTATTAAAATAAATTAATTATATCTTAATATATTAATGTAATTATACAAAATTTCAAAACAAAAATATATATATATATTTCTAATTATTACTAGTAATGAGCCCCTGAGCATGCTGTGAGCGCCAGGTGGGGACAGGGTGACAGGAGAGTGTGAGGAAGCGATGGGTAAATAAGCAGCTTGTTCTCATTGTTATTATTATTATTCTTTATTTATAACGCGCCAGCATATTCTGCAGCGCTGTACAATAGGCACAGTATAGACAGGGTTACAATAGATTTAACAACATTTGACAAACAGTACAGGAGGAGATGAGGGCCCTATTCCCGTAGGAACTCACAATCTAGGAGGGTTGGGGTTGGAAACAGGAGGAGAGGACTGCAAGGTGAGAGTGATTGATGGTTGCGTCAGTGAGTTGGGTGGTAGGCTTCCCTAAATAGGAACATTTTAAGGGAGCGTTTGAAGGAAGAGAAGTTAGGGGAAAGTCTGACAGTACGAGGGAGAGCGTTCCAGACAGTGGGGGCTGCGCGTGAGAAATCCTGCAGTCTATCATGGGAAGAGGTGATGCGGGGAGAAGCTAGGCACAGGTCACTGTTTGACCTTAGGGAGCGGGCGGGTGTATTTGGTGATTAGTGAGGACAGGTAGTGGGGAGCTGAGTTAGTGAGGGTTTTGTAGGTAAGGATAAGGATTTTGAACTTAATTCTGCAGTGGATGGGGAGCCAGTGAAGGGACTCGCAGAGGGGAGCGGCAGAGACAGAGCGGCGGGTGAGGTGAATTAGCCTGGCGGAGGCGTTCAGGATGGATTGTAGGGGGAGAGGCGGGACAGAGGGAGGCCAGATAAGAGATTATTGCAATAGTCGAGTCGGGAGATTACCAGGGCGTGTATGAGTTGTTTTGTGGTGACAGCGGTAAGAAATGGCCGAATTCTGGAAATATTACGCAGTTGGTATCGGCAGGAGGAGGAAAGAGACTTGATGTGGGGGATGAAGGAAAGAGCAGAGTCAAGTGTAACTCCAAGACAGCGAACTTGGTTTGATGGGGAGATGGTGATACCCTCCACCGTGATAGAGAAGTCAGGAGGTGGGGAGGCATTGGAGGGAGGAATAAGTAGGAGCTCAGTCTTTGACATGTTGATCTTTAGGTGGTGGGAGGCCATCCAGGAGGAGATGCCAGATAAACAGTCACTGACTTTTGAAAGGACAGGGGGAGAGAGATCAGGGGTAGAGAGGTAGATCTGAGTGTCATCAGCGTAGAGGTGGTAATTAAAGCCAAAGCTGTTGATGATTTTGCCCAGGGAGGAGGTGTAGATGGAAAAGAGCAGAGGACCAAGGACAGAGCCTTGAGGTACACCAACAGATAGAGGCAATGAAGAGGAGGAGTTACCAGCAAAGGACACACAGAAGGACCTGTTGGATAAATAGGAGTCAACCCAAGCGAGTGCAGTGTCACCGAGACCCGAGAGTTGAGGGTCTGTAGAAGGAGGGGGTGGTCAACAGTGTCAAAAGCAGCCGAGAGGTCAAGCAGGATGAGAATAGAATAGTGGCCGTGTTTTTTAGCAGTTAGGAGGTCGTTGGTGACTTTGGTGAGGGCAGTTTCAGTTGAGTGTAGGGGACGGAAGCCAGATTGCAGGGGGTCAAGTAGGGAATTGGAGGACAGGGAGAGAGGCGGTTGAAGACTAGTTTTTCTAAGAGCTTAGAGGTAAAGGGAAGCAGGGATACAGGGCGGTAGTTGGATGGAGAGTGGGATCGAGGGATGGTTTCTTTAGTAAAGGGGTAACTAGCGTGTGTTTGAAGGCAGATGGAAAGGAGCCAGTGGAGAGAGATAGGTTGAAGATGTGTGTGAGAGCAGGGGTGAGGGAGGAGGAGAGGGGAGAATTAGATGTGAGGGAATGGGGTCGAGCGGGCACGTGGCGAGATGTGAGGAGGACAATAAGAATTGACTTCCTCCTCAGTGGCTGGGAGGAAGCGGCAGAGGGTGACAGAGGGGACCTCTGGGAGTGGAGGTGGCAGATAACTATCTTGTGTTGGGATGTTGCTTCTGATAGTTAGAGTTTTACTGAGGAAGTAGTCTGCCAGGTCTTGAGCGCTGAAGGCAGCTGAGGGGGGAGGTGCAGGTGGGTAGAGGAGGGTGTTGAAGGTGGACCAGAGCCGTTTAGGATTGGAGGACAGCGTAGATATAATAGATGAGAAGAAGGATTGTTTGGCCAAGTGGAGGGCAGAGGTGTATGACCGGAGAATAAACTTGAAGTGAACAAAATCAGCTTCAGAGCGGGATTTCCTCCAGGCACGCTCTGCAGTGCGGCAGCATCTTGCAGGTAGCGAGTCTGGAGGGTGTGCCAGGGCTGAAGCTGGCGGCGTGGGGCCTTACAGAGTCGAAGAGAAGCAAGAGTGTCTAGAGCAGTGATAAGTGTGGTGTTATAGTGATTAGTGGCAGCATCAGGGCAGGTGAAGGATGAGGTGTGAGGGAGGTGGTGAAGTAGATTGGAGAATTAATGGGGATCCACAGCATGTAGATTTCTGCGAGTGTGTGTGCGGGGTGGGGGAGCAGGGTGTTTAGGAAGTCCAGATAGAGAGAAGGTGGTGGTCAGAGATGGGGAAAGGGCGACAGTTGAACTCAGAAATGGAGCAGAGGTTGGAAAAGACAAGGTCAATAGCGTGACCATCTCGGTGGGTAGGGAGGAGGGAGGATTGTGTGAGTCCAAGGGAGGACGTGAGTGAAAGAAGTTTGGAGGCAGCAGGGGCGGAAGGATCATCAATGGGAATGTTGAAGTCCCTGAGAACTCATGCTGCACAGTGCTGTCTGCGTTCAGTCCAATGCCTGGTACCTCAATTTTTGATTGGGACCCCAACTGTCAGAACCTGAGCCCACTGCCAGACCCTAAGCCCACTGCCATACCCTGAGCCCAGTGCCAGAACCTGAGCCCACTGTCAGGACCTGAGCCCACTGCTAGACCCTGAGCCCACTGCCAGACCCTGAGCCCACTGCCAGACCCTGAGCCCAGTGCCAGAACCTGAGCCCACTGAGGGCAGCTCACATGTATGGCTCCTCCCCCACTTCCATCCTCTTCCCGGTGTGACTGCACGGCCTCTGCACCCACACAGTGTGAAGGAGACTGTCACAGGCTGCAGACACAGCACGAGACCCATCATGACAGCCAAGACAGTGAGTAAAATGGGGGGCCAGAACCTGAGCCCACTGCCAGACCCTGAGCCCAGTGCCAGACCCTGAGCCCAGTGCCAGCTCCTTCATCTCCACTGTCTGGAGCAAATAGACAGTCTCTGTGTGTCCTGTCCCCCAATCATCCAATGTTTCAAAAAAAGCAAGCCCGATTTCTCTAAGGCAGTTCATGTCCCCCCCCCCATTTTACTCACTGTCTTGGCTGTCATGATGGGTCTTGAAGAGAATAATGGTCTCCAATTGTCCGTCCTTAACCCCTAAGACCCTGTCTTCGGCACACCTTGAGTTAACTCTCCTTCTGCGCAGGGAGAGAGAAAATCCTTTCAAAAAGGACACACGAGGCATGTAATTTTGTCTGGCAATTTCTCTCTGCCTTCCAACGGTTCTTGACACATATTTATACCTATGTCAAGGCGTTGTCTTTTTATTTCATTAGTTAACATTTCAAAACATAACATAGTTCATTGGCCAGTTTCAATACAGGTCTGGTGACACATTTCTAGACAGTCCCGTGGCCTCGGCATGTGATTTCTTGAGATATAGCATTTCTTAAGACATCAGTACTTTTTTAAGACATCAGCACTTTTTTTATCACTTGAGAGAACTTGCAAACATCAGCATCCTTGCCATTCAAAGACATTTGCAAACATCAGCATCCTTGCCATTCCAAAGACATTTGCAAACATATTGAGAAGTGAACCTTAATCCTATAATACTGCTGATTATCAATTTATCTTAAAACTATTTCTTATATTTTAAACCTTAATTTATCTATTATATATAATTCCTGGGGTGTTATTTAACTACTTATAGGGTCCTTCTTATAGGTTAGCAGATGGTGGTCTGAGGATCCTTTTCCTTCAATCCCCTCTTAGAATCATAGTATGATCATACTATTTGATTCTTTCTTGTTTCATCTATCTACTGTAAGTTAGTATGGGTTGGGGAGCGAGACCCTCAATACCCATGTGGATCAATATAGAACCAGGGGGGCTGTACCTGCCACGGAACGGGTAACACATGGCAGTCTCCCAGTGCCTATTTATCTTCCTAACCTACATTTTTATTAATAGTAACAAGAGGTGCTAGGAATGACTCAAACCCTGCCTTTACCTGATCCCTTGCTTTAAATTCATCAGGGACCCCTCTTGGTACCCCTATAACATCAATATAGACATGCGGATCAAGACTACCTTGTGGGCTTGGGACTTCCCTTTTCCTGCGACATGAGCTAATATTTGGAATTTCCTCAGGATCTGAAACAATATGAAATCTCATTATGGCCTTAGCTAGGGCACATTCACCTGACCATTGAAGGGGCAGACGCGCCCTAATCTTGAGGTCTCCACATATCCAGTAGAGATCCCCAATCAGAAAAAACTTGATTCTGTAACTTAATACTGTTGATATTGCTAGGCACAATAACCCTCGGGGAAGAAGGTGAGGTTCCTACCTATTTCTGCTGACCTATAGCAGGTATAGTTCCCTGGGTAAACATGTATCCCTTCTCCTGGTTGTGGGAGGCGTGTTAGTATATAGGTAGCTATTCTCCAATATTCACATAAACTCTGGCTATCAGTGGTGTTAGTATATAAACTAAGAAAAATTCTTCTACATCTTGCGGAATATTAAAAGGTACGGTGCCTAGATGTGGCCTAGCAGCACCACACACATAACAATTTGTACGGTTATTGTTTAGGGCACTAAATTTTACCCATTCTAGCCAAACATTTACATCTGAAAATCCTGTTTCCATTACTATGCTGTCTTCATAGGTGGGATTGGCTATTGATTTGGTGTTAGGTAGGAGAGGATGAGGTCTCACTACCTCTCCATATTTCCTGGGTAGGAATGGGTTCTCTTCTTCTTATAAATGGCCATATCTTGGAGTTTGAACTTGTATCGAGGGAATTTGGTTGTGGCAGTTGCGTATATTCCCATTACATAGACACCCGTATCGGCCTGGGAAGGGTGTTGTATAGTTAGCGTCAATTGTACTGTCTGAGCTCCGCTTCTTGATTGAGCACCGCCACCCACCTCTCCCAATTAAAGTCATACGATTTAATAGGCTTTGTCCCTCGGAACTGCGTCGTCGTGCGGCGCTATCTGGTTTATATCCCCATCTGTTAACTACGGCATCAGAGGTACCATATCCCATATTGCCCGTGTCCCACCCCACTGCGCCCCAATAATCACAATTATGTCCCCAGTACTCATCGGTTACACATATATATACAGTTGCCTTGTACAGTATCATACTGCAGTAATGGTGGACAATAAAAAAAACAACAGTGGCCAGACAGTGATGGTTTGGGTTGGGGTTCTTTCTGGTAGGGGGTGTGGACAATAGGGGTTGTGACATATGTTCCGAAGGGGGGGTAAACATATTATTTCAGTCTTTTTCTTCCCCCACATGCGTCTCCATACTCTTCGAAAAGGATCCTTGGTTGTCATTTTCTCCTTGTTGGAAGCCAGGGCTATCTGCCCTCGTGAGTGTCTCTTGTTGAGTCCTTTGTTGAATCCGCTTGACTCGAGAGGGTCCCTTGTTGAATCCGCTTGACTCGAGAGGCGTGAATCCAGACTGGGCTGTCCTCTGTCAGTATAGCTGTGCGGGTTACGGCTACCACCGTGGTCTCTAGGCGAAATCCTCTGGTCTTTTTCCTTTCTGTAGCCGCTTTACCAGCACCTTGTCTCCTGGATTAAATGGTGGGTAGATTTGTCTGAAAGAAAGGGGAACTTAAATATAACTTCGTCTCTGTTGTCTCGAGGGTTGAGATCAGCTGCCTAACATATTCATCCCTTATCTGCTCTAAGTCCTTGTCTCCACTGTTAGCCTACCTGTAGACCATGGTAATGGAAAGGGTCTGCCCATAAATATCTCGAAGGGGGAGTAGCCTGTGTTCCTATTAACCGCCATTCTGATTTCAGCCAGAATGATGGGGAGTACCAATTTCCAATTCTTTAGCTCTTCTGTGGTTGCATATTTTTGTAAGGTACAAAATAATTGGTCCCTATCCATTGTGGGAGGTCGCAAAACCCGGCATTACTAGTTTAGCTATGTCCTGTTGTGCTGCTCGTTTAGCTGCTTGGTCAGCCAGATGATTCCCTTTTGCAATAGGATCTGAGGCTCTGGTGTGTGCTCTACAATGTAACACCGCTATCTGAGAGGGCATAAGAATGCTTGCTAGGAGGTCCGTGACCAGGGTCGAATGGGAAATCTTCTTGCCATCTGCGGCCACAAATCCCCTCTTTTCCCATATCGTCCCATGGTCATGGACCACACCATAAACATATTTGGAGTCAGTGTATATCGTGACAGGTCTACCCGCATAGAGCCTGCATGCTCGTGTTAATGCAATCAGTTCTGCTGCCTGGGCAGACTGTTAGGGTACAGGCCCTGATTCCAGAACAGTGTCAGGGAGTTGAACCACTGCATAGCCTGCATGATAAGTGTTGTCATCGGGGCGGGTACAGGAGCCATCAACAAAGACGACATCTGCGTCCGGAACAGGTGTTGACATAAGATCAGGGCGGGGTGCAGTTTCAGACTCAATAGAGAGAGCACAGTCATGTTCGAGTGGGATGGTATCTGAGGGATTCTTAAGACCCAGTAAAGCGTTTAGGATTGGTGCTGGACCAGAGACACTTGAACTGTATTCTATGTGCAGTGCAGGGTTGCTTAGCAGTGTGACTTCATATCCACTAAAGCGCTGTGATGACATGTGCTGTGTATGTATGTCCTTAAGTAAAAATAAAACATCATGGGTTGTGGGTAGGTGAGGTTCGTACCCTAATGTGTATTGGCTTGCCATACTAACGGCTATTGCACATGCTGCCAGGGCACGCAAACAGGCCGGCATCCCTTGTACCGTTACTGGCAAAATCTTTGAAAAAAAAAAAAAAATGCTATGGGGCGCAACCGGCCCCCATGTTCTTGCGTCAGTACCGCGGCCATGGTTTTACAATTGTCCCTTGCAAACAGATGAAATGAAAGTACATAATCAGGGAGGCCAAGCGCGGGGCTTATTAGCATCATTGCATTTCTGAGAACCCTAAAGGCATTTAACATTTCATTAGACCACGTTATCACATTGGATTGACCCAACAGGGTGGCTTGTCTCAGAATGTTATCGTAGTAGGAGCAGTCAGGGATCCACTGTCTGCAATAGTTTATCATGCCTAAGAATGACAGCATGTCCTTCTTAGTTTTCGGGTTGACCAGGCCCGTGACAGACTGGACTCTCTTCTGACTGATGCTCCGTTCCCCCTGTCTGAGAACAAACCCTAAATATTCAACTTGCGCTTGACACCACTGCATTTTTTTTTTTAAAGGGAAACCTTGTGCCCACATTCCTGTAACCAACTAAAAAGTGTTTTACCATCCTCCCGGCAGGCCTCCTCTGATGGACTGCATACGAGGAGATCATCCACGTATTGCAGCAGGACAGAACCATGGCTGGGGTGCCAGAATTTCAGAGTGGCCTGCAGTACAATACTGCAGACCACCGGGGCGTCAACGTACCCCTGAGATAACCTTTTCCATGTAAATTGGGTGCCTTCGAATGAAAATGCAAAAAGCAATGCCGTTTCCGGATGTACAGGGATGCTAAAAAATGCATTCTTCAGGTCAATTACAGAAAAATGTGTATGTGTCGCTGATATTGATGACAGAAGTGACGTGACATCTGGGACAATTGGCGCAATTAGAATCACTAGGGAATTAACTGCGCGCAAGTCTTGAACGAACCGGACAGTCCCGTCAGCTTTGTTCACGGGTTAATTGGGGTACTGAAGGGGAAGACTACAGGTTCCAGGATACCATCCTGTAGAAACTGGTCAATCATAGGACGTAGTCCGTCCTCTTTCTCTTTTTGACAATGTTTTAAAAATTCTATTAATATCTTCTATTTCTAAGTAACTTATTCCCCACGGTCATAAATGGAAAATGGGTTTTGTTGGTGTTATTCTCGTATCTTAGGGCTTATTAATGGCGATCCTTTGTTATATGCGAGTGGCCATAATAACGAAAGGCAGTATATATTCTTCTGCTTTTTTTTTTTTTTACTTTATTTTTTTTTTTTCTCTTTTGCTTCCTCTTTCTTTTTTTTTTCTTTTTTTTCTCGTCTTTGGATGTGGATGGGGCCGAAGGTTTCAAATCCTCCATTGCCCCTACCGCACCCAAGACCTCTGTATCAGTAAAGGGACGGATATATGGATTGTCTATAAGACGGAGGGGGTCGTGGTTCCCAGCTGGCACGGGGTATTTCTTGTTTATTCCGTGGTATACTCTGTTCTATTTTATGCAGTCTGGCGCTGTCAGAGGACAATGGGGTCCCTCTTCTACATTGTTTCACCATTAATCATTGTCCCCCCCTCCCCAATTTCATATACTGCATGTCCCACTGAGGGTCTCCCTGATAATAGGGCCATGCCTCGGTGTCGTCGAGACATAATCCTTTCACTATATCCATATAGAATGGGCTGTGGTCTCCCTGTCTGAGGAAAGGATCACAACTCCCACTGCTTCTGTCCATCCCGCTAGATTATCTATCCATGGGTTAATTAAATAGCAATCTGTGCCCCCTACTCGTGCTACATAATCTTTACAAAACTCTCCTATTTTCGGTAAGGGATATTCTTTAACCTTGCTACTTTAAATACCCATGACTAGTTGTACAATTGAATAATCAGGCAGGTAAAATAGAGAAAGAAAGAAAAAAAAAGAGAGGCTCTTCACAGTGCTCGAAAAGAAAAACAATTTAAATTCTTACTATATAATATATATATATATATATATATATCTCTATGCCACATGGATCAACAAAAGATGAGCTAATTTAAGGATAAGTAATAAAAACTTATTTAGTGAATCCTCCCCTAATCTCGAGAATCAAACTTCTAATCTTTTGCTTTTTATTTTGTAGTTATATAATTCCTTCATATCATAAACAAAAATTTATAAACCACAATCCAATAGTATATAAAAACTAGCTTCACAATATATGTATCTCCGGTTAGTAACTGCATACATGACCAACATCATCCACCCCATCAGTCAGCAACTAACACATAAATGGCCAACAAACACCTCTGCTTAATACAACATGCACCTCACAGCAAACAATGTCCAACCAGTCAGCTCTTATATATACATATATATATATACACAGTACCATCAGTATACAAAGGGGCAAAAGTCTGCATACTTTACAGATTTTCCTGCCACCCAATTAACTTATCACTCTCATAATATATACTTTAACAATATATACATGTATATACATGTAATTAAACCGGTAATACAGGAATGACGAGCGTCCGTCTTACCTTACAGACCACTCGGCGCCTTAACTTATACCTCTACAATTTATGTAATTTACTCTATTATCACAACTGAGGGACGTCTGTCTTACCTTACAGATCGTTCAACAGTAAATCTTAACACTCTAATATTCTTATACGCTAATATTCTTATACTCTATTATTCTTATACTCTATTATTCTTATACTCTATACATTTTATGAGGGTTAACGCAAGGTGTGATCAATTGGACATATAATGTCCCTTCTATTGAGTGTGGTCCCTGACCCACTCCATCTTTAAATAAACGGCCCCTGGCAACGTTTTCTTTTAATTTGTAATAAACGGCCCCTGGCAACGTTTCCTTTTAATAAACGGCCCCTGGCAACGTTTCCTTTTAATAAACGGCCCCTGGCAACGTTTCCTTTTACACTATAGGACATGGACAACTAACTTTAGTTCGAGATAAACGTTGTCATTGCCCTCGTCCAGACAAGACAATATACTCACCAGGACGAGGGGTGACCGTTCATGTCGGCAGTGCCTCCAGATTGAAGAGAATAATGGTCTCCAATTGTCCGTCCTTAACCCCTAAGACCCTGTCTTAGGCACACCTTGAGTTAACTCTCCTTCTGCGTAGGGAGAGAGAAAATCCTTTCAAAAAGGACACACGAGGCATGTAATTTTGTCTGGCAATTTCTCTCTGCCTTCCAACGGTTCTTGACACATATTTATACCTATGTCAAGGCGTTGTCTTTTTATTTCATTAGTTAACATTTCAAAACATAACATAGTTCATTGGCCAGTTTCAATACAGGTCTGGTGACACATTTCTAGACAGTCCCGTGGCCTCGGCATGTGATTTCTTGAGATATCAGCATTTCTTAAGACATCAGTACTTTTTTTAAGACATCAGCACTTTTTTTATCACTTGAGAGAAACTTGCAAACATCAGCATCCTTGCCATTCCAAAGACATTTGCAAACATCAGCATCCTTGCCATTCCAAAGACATTTGCAAACATATTGAGAAGTGAACCTTAATCCTATAATACTGCTGATTATCAATTTATCTTAAAACTATTTCTTATATTTTAAACCTTAATTTATCTATTAATATTATAATTCCTGGGGTGTTATTTAACTACTTATAGGGTCCTTCTTATAGGTTAGCAGATGGTGGTCTGAGGATTCCTTTTCCTTCAGGTCTCGTGCTGTGTCTGCAGCCTGTGACAGTCTCCTCCTTCACACTGTCTGGGTGCAGAGGCCGTGCAGTCACACCGGGAAGAGGATGGAAGTGGGGGAGGAGCCATACATGTGAGCTGCCTGCAATCACAGCTTGTGTGACCTCATGACCAGGAGGCTGCAGGCAGCTCCTCCTCCTCTTAGTCTCCTCCAATCCGTTAGAACTTTGGAGCAGCACACGGATGGAGCCAAGCCACACCCCTTCCCTCTCTCTGTCTCTCTGCCGCGGCGCTAGAGTGCAGGCGCCCGCCCAGACATAAAGGAAAAAAACAAAATCGGGGAAAAAACAGCTGGACTTCAAGCCTGTGGTACCTGGACATTATTAGGGGCGCAAATTTCTTTTGAAATTTTGCGCCCCTAAGTAAATTGCGCCTGGGGCCACGGCCCCCCTGGCCCCCCCACGCTACGCCACTGGTACCTTAGCCTGGATCTTGCTTATATTGCTTTACCCTCCTCCATCTATTCAGTGAGGGTATTCCTGCATCTTGGACTCAGACACCCCTATACCTGCAGTGCCACCTCGGTGTCATTCCTGACACTATGTGGCATTTTACAGGCTGGGTTAGACAACCTTGAAAATTCAATGGGCTATTCCCTATCCTCAGTCCTTTCATTGAAAGAGCAGTGGTTTAACATCAATAAACTATGGTGGGGCAAGTATGGCCAAACTACAGTGAATTCACAAATTATTCAACTGCCACTTTAGCAGCTCAAAGTGCTTTTCGCCATCCTCGCCACCATGATTTCTGCCAAAGATCTTCAGCATAGTTCTCAATGGAGTTTCCACTGATGCTCTCACTGTAGATACCTTATACTGTATGTCCTTCTAGTCTATAGTGCTCCAGACATACAGAGGTCTAAATCATTTTAAATTGTACTTTTTTTACTCACTTTTCTGTTACAGAAAAAGGCACCCCTTTGTGGTAGGTGTTTCTAGGCAAATGCCTACTCTGCCGAATTATAAATCCAGCCTTGCCGGTGTTGCAAATGACAATAGAGTGGCAAGAAAAGCAGTTTCCATTTTTTACAGAACAACCACGGTAGTATCTTTGTTCACCGTAGTTCAGAGTTGTTTGCTAGTACGACACCTGCCATTGTTGGATCGTCCTTCTGTGGAAGACCGATGAGTCACAGTAGCTGTAAGAACTGTTACTTTTACCATTGTTTGCAATAAAGGTTAACATTGACAATTTGTGAACTACCTCTTTAGTTTTACTGAATTCTGCTTCAAGAAGAATTGGCTTTGTAATGCATTATTGGCTGGAGCGAGACAAGAAGTTTGTTTTTCACATTTGAGAAGAAGTCAATCTTCAAGCAACCAATTAACGTAAAAATGTACCAGTCATTGGTCATCGATTTTGGATTACTGTATCAGTTAGTGGATAATGCAGCTGCGGAGCTTTGTAATTTGTCAGCTGTAACCTGATTAATGCCATCAGAAGACAACTGTATAGATAGAAAGACACCTTTCTAGTAAATTCTTTCAGCTGTTGTAAAAACTATGACATGTTTTACAAAGAATGACTTGAATAACTGATTATGTATAATTTTTTTAAATCAGAAAGTAGTATATGTCAGTCAATGAATCACACTTTCTTTTGAAATTTATGTATAAATTATGAAATTACAGAATTTGTTTACATGATACTTATGAAGTGTATTGAACGTTAACGCCTGCACATTAAAAATATTTATGATAATAATAATGCTCCTGCAGCTACAGTCTCCCAGAAAATCATGAATCCTTTTTTTTTTCGCAAACGTCTCATAAATCTTGCTGCTTGGGAAATTCTAAATTAAATTACCATAATGAGTATTGTGTCAGTATATATCACACAAATTACTCGATGGTCACAACAAGAAAGCATGTTTGAAAGCGAACACGTGGGCGTTATTTGCTAAAATTCATTAAAGTGTTAAGACCTATACCTTAATTGCAGAGTTGGATTTTTTAAAATATTAATAATTAAGTAATTTAAAATATAGTATTAATATATATTAATTCATTTAATTTAGGGCTCCTTTCTAATAGAAGCAAAATAAATCTTTGATTTTATTTTCATTTTTTTGCTTCACTCGCTACCTCCTGTGACATTGTATTGTCCTTAGAGAAGCAGATGGTAATTCAACAAAGGTTCAGCTGTACATGTTAAGACAGATAAAGAGTGCTTTCTATGGTGTAGATCGAGCAATAAAACTGGCCACCTAAAAAAAGTGACATTTGCCAAACAAGAGAAAAGCAATAAAGCTAAACATTATTAAACACAGAAAATACATTTGCAATCAAGAATGTAGAGAAAAATGGATGATTACTCTTTGTGAGTATTGGCGTGGGGGTTGACATTTGTTTAAGACATCTTGCTGCAGTGAGCCAGTATTTTAAATGGGTGATGTTTTCTTTGAAGAGGATTTTAGAGGTGGCCCTAGAATTTGTGTTACCTTCAGCTGGAGCAGGTTGGTGGGCTGATTATATGTGGACAGTTTTGTATGCCTCTATTTTGCTTGAGAGAACAAAAATACACAATTGCTCCTGGATCAATTGGGTAACCAACTGATGAATAATTCTGGAGTCTGTGGCTGTTGGATGGAGTAAAGATAGGTAATCTCCTAAATTCAGCTGAAAGCATATACTGTATAATTAAGGTATAGAAAGGTGGCTGGAACATTGGGAGTGGAGGTCCAAAAACAAACTCCAGTGCTGGCAAGACGGCTGTTGTGGTGGCCCTCTATGGCATTGAAGAACTCCAAGAAAAGGTTTTGGCAGGGGATCAACAGTCACCTCCCTCCTCTTGCAGTAGTTAAAGGAAACTTTGTGGATGGCTGCATCTCCACAAAATCCCTTCCAGTGGATGGTGCGCAGCTGATGAGGAGCTGTGGTTAAGGATGGCGAGAGTGGTAGGGTTCTTGAAAACCACACTGTGAAATAACACTGTGAAAATCACATAACACGCTGTGAAAATTCCACATTAAATCCCATATTCACCTGTCCTCCAGAGGTGGAGAGGGCAGCACGATCCACAATTTCACCGGCAGCAGAGGGAGACTAGGAACAAATGGTTCCTAGTCTCCCTCCGCGATTCTTCTGCAACGCTAAGCAATCTTGCGAGAATGAGCTTGGGGCCGAGGTGCACAAAGCTCCATGCAGCCTTATTTACTCCATGAGCCGATACTCCCGGTGGCATGGAGCACCACTGCTGGTATCTGGCAGCCTTATGCATCGTTCTGTGGCTAGGTCCACATTGTTCCGCTTCGTAAAATGGAGACGGTAAGGAAAATCTGCAGGTGCAGATCTTGCTGCTTACCATTTCCATTTTACAGTCAACTATGGAATAAGAGCCATAGTCTATGGAGTTGCTAAGTTTACAACAGCTCTGGTTAAGTATACACCAGAGTTGGATAAGGGCCCATGGTTATTTACTAAGGTTCCAATTTTATATGTTACATTTATAGAAACTCATTTAAAATGTATTGGTCAAGTGAAAAGCTGGGAATTGAACGTACTGTTGAAATTTTATTTCATTATCTACACAATGAAAAGGGTTGATTTTCATAAACTCCGTAGAATGTTTGGGTGGTCCTGCAACAGCAAACTCAGTTCTGCCAAAATAAAAACAGCCCCTTTCACATCATAAGTCACATTAGCATAAGGGGTCAAGTCCTGGGGAAAAAGTAAGGGAACTCACCCAAGAATTCCACAACCCCCATTACCTGAAGAAAAAAAAGGATGTATATATATATATATATATATATATATATATATATATATATTATATATATATATATATATATACACATATACACACCCCGAGAATTATTTATAACCAAACACAGACCCCCGAATTATAGATAACAGGCAAAGACCCCAGAATTATACATACAGCACAGACCCCAGAATTATATGTACCAGCAGGCCCCAGAATTAAATGTAATAGCAGACCCCCAGAATTATATGTAACAAGCAGACCCCAAAATTATATATACACAGCAGACCCCAGAATTATGTATATCCAGCAGACCCCAGAATTATATGTACACAGCAGACCCCAGAATTATATATACAGTAGACCCCAGAATTATATGTACACAGCAGACTCCAGAATTATGTATATCCAGACAGACCCCAGAATTATATGTACACAGCAGACCCCAGAATTATGGCTATACAGCAGACCCCAAAATTATATATACGACAGACCCCAGAATTATATGTACACAGCAGACCCCAGATTTATATATATCCAACAGACCCCAGAATTATATACACAGCAGACCCCAGAATTATGTATATCCAGCAGACCCCAGAATTATATATACAGCAGACCCCAGCATTATATGTACCCAGACCGACCCTAGAATTATATGTACACAGCAGACCCCAGAATTATATGTACCAGCAGACCCCAGATTTATGTATATCCAGCAGACCCCAGAATTATATATACAGCAGACAGACCCCAGAATTATATACACAGCAGACCCCAGAATTATATATACCCAAACCGACTCCAAAATTATATGTACACAGCAGACCCCAGAATTATATATACAGCAGACCCCAGCATTATATGTACCCAGACTGACCCTAGAATTATATGTACAAAGCAGACCCCAGAATTATATGTACCAGCAGACCCCAGAATTATGTATATCCAGCAGACCCCAGAATTATATATACAGCAGACAGACCCCAGAATTATATACACAGCAGACCCCAGAATTATATGTACCCAGACCGACTCCAGAATTATATGTACACAGCAGACCCCAGAATTATATGTACCAGCATACCCCAGAATTATATGTACACAGCCAGACCACAGAATTGAATATACCCAGACAGACCCCAGAATTATATATACAGCAGACCCCAGAATTATACTTACCCAGACAGACTTCCTCCTGCGTGCTCCTCCGAGCTCCAGCTTGCTCCTGCATGCGGCGACCGGCTTCTTCTGATCTGAAGGCTGTGACGCGATCACGCAAGATCTCAGCTGTAGGCCGCGTCACAGCCTTCACAGGGCTGAAAATGGCGGCTGCGCGAGGGAACAGCGCTCAGGGAACACGGGCCCCGAGGGGGCTGCTAGTGGAATGCAGTTAATGCATTCCACTAGCAGCCCCAGCGATAAACTAAATCAGTCCACAGCAGGAACATGCGTTCCTGCAACGTTCCCGCTGCAGAAGAAGTGCGGGGACGCCGTTCCTGCGAATTCCCGCAGGACTCGAGCCCTGATAAAGCCTAATACAAGAAACATAGAACATATTATTTTACACTGCTTAGTTGAATTATTATAGTATTGTTCATTGATTTAGGGGGTTGTTTTGTTTTTAGCACTAAAAGATTTCAATACCATTTGACACATCTTAGCTACTACAGGTATATTTTTTTCAAAGTACATACTTGTTCTGTCTCCTTAAGTGAACTCAAACTAAATGTCTATAATCCTTCGTCTGCAAATCCCCATTCTTCAGTATGTTCCCTTGGCATCTGCCTTGCAAGTGGAATTACTTTAATTGCAAGGTGTACTTATTTTTGGTACTTCATGAAAATCTCCATCTCAGTCCAATTTCCTCACTGAATGATTACATGTTTATTGCTTACAAAGACTTACTGTATATTCTGAGAAAAAAATAATAGGCCATTCAAATTATTCTTCTTTCTAGAAAATGACTTGCCAGTAATATAAGAACAAGTAATTAGACAGCCTCAATGTATTTTCTGTTGGCAGATTAAATCTGTCTAAAGTACAATAGCTTGCTTGTTCGTGTGAAATTGAAAAATATTACATATTACAAGAATTGTCTATGAATTTAATAACTTTTCTGCAGTTCAGATTTGATAGTGCAAACATTATATTAAACTTAGAACATGTATACATAGATTTTTTTCAAAAATCTTTAAAAGTAATTTAAAGTGGAGTTTTCTGAATTCTGTATGTTGTATTCATTGGTCGCAGTAGAATTGTTATGAAAAAGGCATGTTCAGTGAGTGCAATCATTCTGGGTTTGTATGTTACAATATGGGGACTGACCAACCAAAGTATAGCAATTGTAGAGAAACTTGTCACCTGGAGAGGCTTTATTTCTAATTTAATTAGATTTTGGGTGTGAAGGGGTTATCTCGATTTTGCATTGTAATGCATTAAAAAGACAATGTTCACACCTTTTTAAAGCAGGGTTAGTGTGTCTCCCTGTGAAGAAACAAAATTCTTTGTTTTTTGGCTCTACAAGCACCCTGGAGAGACATAAAACCATCTGCAAATAGAGCCGCAGTCCTAACTGTAACAAAAAGTAGATTACTGCTGCATTACAGCAGCCAGGGCGAGGGCAGAATATAGGGAGAGCTCTGGTGTTACTCACTGCTGTACAGAGATAAGATTCAGGGGGTTATAATGAGTGAAAATCCCTATACAGTACAGATGCAAGGTGTTACTGTTATTTACCGATACAGGCATTATGTCACATACAGATATTATTTTTATATTCTATTGGAATTTTTTTGGAAGCTGCATTGCTTATAACCTCATTATGATCCCCATAAGCAGGAGATCTGAACATTTTTATTTATCGCAGTTACTATATCTAACGCAAAGGTCTTTTCTGCCTGTATGGTAATAATGCAGACCCCGTTTGAAAATGTCTACGATAAGGGACACGATCTAGAGCCCAAATCTTACATTTCAACAATATTTTTGTAAAGGATAAACAGATACATGAAAATTTAAAAATGGACAAATTAACAGTATTTAAGGCTAATATCAGACGAGCGCATTCTGTGCAGACCGTGCTTCCATGCACAACGGATGTACTTTCTGACTGACGACAAGGTAGTGGCCACACAGTCCGTTTTTGTGAAAGACGTTTTTTTGACTGCTGTAGAAGGGAAAATAAATATGAAAAACATTTTGTCCGTCAAAATGCTGGACGTCAAAAATGCAGTCCGTCTGACTACGTTCCATTACTCGCACACAAAGCTACGTGGAGGTTGCGGACGCAGCGTACTCTGTGCGTTCGTTCTAGCGGATTTACGTTCTTGCCTAACCTGCGTCCATTTGCCGCATCCGTTATGCTTCCGCAGTTCCCCGCGGGCGTACTTTGTGTGTGGGGCTCCATTGGTCATAATTATATGGTATAAAGGACGTACAAAAAAGCAGCAACACGGACATGATCAGTGCGCTCGTCTGACACGGGCCTAAGGCTAGGGTCAGACGAACGCAGTTTTAACGTGCGTTTAGCCGCACAAAATCACGGCCGGCTAGCAGCAAATGACGTCCAATGCCGGGGAACACACGAAGTACGCCGCACGAAAGTTCGTCCGCGCAACGCAAGTGGCAAACGAACGCATTTTTTCGAGAACGTCAAACCGCTACTACTGACTACAGAGTGCGCTGCGGCCGCATAGCGGCGTGTTTGCGTGATTGGGAGACTTCAGACGCTGCTAATGTCCGGCCAACATAACGTCCAGACGCAAAAAGTGTTTTATTGTTGATCCGTACAAAATCACGGACGAAAAGGCGCATCGTATGACCGCTATCGCGTATTCCGTGAAAAAATATGTCCGTTCGTTCGACCGCACTTTTCCACGGTCGACGCGAAAAATGCGTTCGTCTGACCCTAGCCTAAATGTTTAAACTACCTTAACCTCTTCACTACCAAGTGATTTTCCAAAAAACATTGTCAGAAACCAGTGGTCTTTGTAAAATAAATTTTAATTAAAGTTAAAGTAAGAAATATTTGAGCTTTTATACCCATCGTATGTGTTACTCTAAATAACCTATTTTTGGCCAGTAGATGGCGCCATCTACTACCAAATTGAGTTAGAGGTTTGAGCGGCTGGTCTATTTTCTTCTATTTCTCCCTGCATCGGCTGCTGAAAGCCCGATATTTCAGAGCTTTGAGCAACTGATTTTACAGTTTTAGCTCTTTGGGCATTATGCCCACAAGGTTAAAACTTTGTGGGCACCTTCTGCAGCAAACAAATTTCATTTGCTTTTGTGCTGCAGATCAGCATACCGAGATATCTTGATATCGCGGCACCAGATGGTGCCTTTGACGCCCAAGATATATCGATATCGGCAGTGAAGGGGTTAAAATAACCATTTCTGTGCCAAACATCAATTTCAACCTATATTTAATTGTTAACTTCACATCCCATGTTTAAAATAAATGTTATGATTACATTTTTTCAACAAAAATTGCTTGGAAGTGAAGGGGTTAAAAGATTTCTCATTTAAAGCACTGTTTTCGTACCTGTAAATTTGTTATACTTTAAATGATTTTTGAGGATTTGGAATCATTTAAATGTGAAAGGAAAATACTATTAAATAAAGGCGTTATTTCTGGATCCTGATGTGAAAATCAGAGAACATATTACTTTTTGGAACACCAAAAAGCACAGTGCCTGGTTTTGTTTTTTCTTATGTTAATGGTTTTATATTTTTGTTTAAACCACTGTAGGAAAGGTTTTAAATATGAGATTCTACAATAATCCCATCATGGGACAGGAAATAAGGTATTTTACTGGTTTTACCCATTTAAGACAGATGGTCATAAACTAGTAAAATGTAACATCATAGCAAAGCCTGATGTTTCAAGTAAACCCCTGCATTAGATTTGGCATGAAAATCTATGACAGTTGCAGAAAACAGCTGGTGGAGTAAAGAAAAAAATGTGGCATGAATGAGCCAGACGTGTCACCAGATAAAGAGTCCACATCTGACCATAAAATATTGAAATGAGCCTGTTTTATGTATTGAAAAATCAGTGAATGCAAAGAAGCAGACGTTGTTATTATTGCTTGGTGCAAGGAAAAACATCAGAATTTTCTTTAAAAAAAAATTGTTAAATAAAATTAAGTTCCTCGACTGAAGAAAATTCTTCTGCTACTGATGTAAACGTTTAAGAAGGAATGAAGAAGTTTTTGTTTTTTAAATCAATCAGTTTTTATTAGCAAGTATGAAGAAGTTATTTTTAAGGGGTTATTCACTAACCTCAGAATTGCACCGACCTGTGAATTTCACCGTTTGGTGTAATTTCTGACTAATTTGTTTATTCACTAAACCAGTGTTTCACAAACCTGTCCTCAGGTCCACTGACACACCAGATTTGTAAAATATCTGAAGCACAGGTGATATGATTTGCTGCTCAGTGATTGCAGGATTCAGTCTGCATTTCCCGAAGGAGATCTGCAAAATCTGGCCTGTTAGTGGGCCCTGAGGACAGGTTTGAGAAACAGTGTATTAAACTGCCAATTAGCCAAATACACGCAAACTGATGGCGATACGGTGCACTTCACCGCAGATTGGTGATCTTCAGCTGCCCCAAAATTGTCTGTAGAGAAGTAATGGTTCGCCTATTCACAGAACACAGAACTGCACCAAAGTGTCAGAGAAATGCTCGGATTTTCGGTGTTTCAGTTCAACAGGTTTAAACAGGCTAATCCCATAGGTTTGAATGTAAAAAAGTAACCATTTTGATTTATTTTTTAACATTTATTATTTCCATTTTCAGCAAAAAGCCTCTTTATGTTTTTATTTTTTGGAACCCTTTTTTGTATTTTTATTTTTTTTAGACAAATTTTTTTTACAATTTTTTTAGACGCCTTTTTTAACAGACCTTTTCATTATATTTTAAAAGACCTCCGTTATTATTTAGACACATTTTAATGCATTTTTACTAAACACCGATTAGGAGAATAGGAGAGTTCCGTTTTGTTTTTTGCCAGTACGGCGGATTTCGCCAAGGCAACTTTGGCGATGTTCTCCAACGTTTTCATGAGGCTTTAGCGATTTCGCAGAATTTTGGTGCTTTGTGAATTAACTGTTAAAAAAAATTATTCACAAAGCACTGAAATTTCGCTTCAGCGCAGATTGGTGCATTTCGGTGATTCCATGAATGGGATGGACACCGTAGTGCACCGAAGATACAGGTCATGTATTTAACTTTTGATCATTATCTCCCTGTAGCCTTTGAAGTGAAGAAATTAAGCTAATTACACTTGTTTGTAAGTGAGTGCCGCGCATCGGTCACCAATGCTGCCATATTGGAGGAGGCAGGCCTCACGTCACGGCCATTTAGTTGTCTAGCGTGAGATAGAAACCTTGTACTTCTGGCTGGTAATGTGTTGATTGGGGTTGCAGCCCTGCGGCATGCCGGGGAAAGATGTCTTCCTGCACCTAGGGAGCACAACTCATCTCTGGAGAGCAGCCATAGAGGGACCTACAGATGCACTGTGACTGTCAGGAGATGACATGGTAGCTAGATCTGACGCCTCTTGGCCAAGTAAGTAGACCGGATCTGACGTCAAATGGCAAGCTGCCCTTGCTATTACATGATGCTGTTACCAACATACATAAATTTTCAAGCCTAAAAATCCTTTCAGATAATTAAAATCAGCCAAGAACAGTCTAACTTTGATGAGGGATCCACTCTCACGGACGTTATTTCCGCTCTGAAAAACATTCGGATGACATGATGAGGGATCATGTCTGTATTTCATGGCCAAATGAAAGATATTTTGTGGGTGTTAAACTAATCTTACTCTTTAGTGCCACCAAACACCTATAAACACAGTCCATTTTTGAGACCACACACACACAGAGCACATTAACCTATAGAAAAAGAAACACTGGCTCCATTTCCAGAACATCAGCCTATATTAAACATATGAGTGACAGGTGTGTGTCATGTCCCATGACTTAAGAGTTTATTTTTATTATTATTTTGTGTTCTGTGTTGAATCTCTTGTATGCTGCTGGCTTCTAGCGGTTCTTGTTATTTTTGTCCCTGCTGGGCCTTCATACACAGCGCCTCTTTCTGTTTTATTCCTATGATGATCCTCATCCTGGTAAAGGTGTCTGGCTGCAGACTGAAGCTCCACTCTAGACAGGAATCCTGGTCTTACAGCAGCCATTTTCTTTTCACACTAGTGTAGTGCTCACTCCCGGAGGAGCCGCTGAATTTAACCTCAGGTTAGTCTCTCCGCACTAGGGAATAAATATACACCAGCACTGTTGTGGATTTTATAGATTATATACTTTACTGTTCTCAATAAAGCGGCATATATAATGTAAGCACGGTATATAGAAAACAGGATTTCGTAATGCGAGAAACGCGCAGCGGTAAAAGAAAAGTTTAACCCCTTTGTTTCTGGAGTGTAAGTCCCGTGAGGGTAATGTCCCAAGAAAAGGTGTGTGTGTGTGTGAGCTCAGGTACCCGGGTACTATATTCGACTGGCCAGTGAATGGATTTAGCAAATCTTCGACTAGTCACGTTGGGGCCCTGTAGATTTAAACAGTACTGCAGCGTGCTTTGTTAAACTTTGAATGTGGCCTGGGTGGCCTCTCACCCATCCGCCAGACAATCTGTTCCGCTGCCCGATCAAGGATGTCTCTCTGCTGGATTTTTCTGGAACTCTGTGCCACCGGATCCGCTTCTCCTGCTTGCCGATTTCTGCAACAAGATCTACGGCCTACCGCCTGCACTCCCAGTGGATCATCGCGGTCTCCTTACTCTGGGTCAAAACCGGAACTCTGTGTCTGTGCAAAACCTCTCAGCGGTGGATTACTAGGTCTCTGGCAAGTCACTGTATCGATCCCCAGCGTCGGCAAGGCAGTGCCTGCTCTCCGGCCTGGTCACAATCGCTCACAGTCTCACGTGCGTCTTACTCTGTTCACCCCTCGGCTCACACTGGCTCTCCTCCGTACGAGGCTGCGGATGTCCTTTCCTCTTTCCCCCACCCACTTCCTGTCTCCGCCGCAAAGCTTGATGGAAAACGTAGTCCCATTGTGTCCAGTATACTTTACATTGCGCTTGTCTCCCTCTGGTGGCCAAACCCGAGCAATACAGCAACAGAGTTTTTAAACAGCGCTACACTAGCAAAACTACTCTCTTTTCACCTGCATCTCTGTACACATTTAAAGAATTGTCAGCCTGAAGATTACATTTCTACTGAAATACCCCTTCTTTGTGTCAGTTTTGCAGAGTTGATGGTGTCTGCTGAGCTTCTTTATGAGAGTACAGGTCCGTTTAGGCCCGTGTCAGACGAACGCAGTGATCACGTCCGTGTTGCTGCACATTTTAATGTCCGTCGTAGCATAAAATTAAGATCAATAGAGACACACAAAGTACGGGCAAAATGGCGGGTGCGAAGTTTAGGAACCTGTTGTAAATTATATTTGAACCACATTTAATTGCACAATAATTGTTCTTATTGAGAGATAAACGTATTGTATAAAAGGTAGCAGCATGGTGGCCGGCTGCTCATGAGAGCTGACGTGTATTACAGCAGCTCCGCACGTCTGCTCAAAACGGGGGTATTTAAGAGACTTTTACCGCAGAGATTACCCTTGGAAGGGTCCCTGAGCTGCTGGCTGTCGGTAATACATTGTCCGGAGGCCGTTTGGTCCCCCCCTCCTGCCCAGAGACTGAAATTGCTGTGGATGACTGCTGCCTCGTGGTGACGGTGGCCATTTTGAGAGACTGGAACGGAGCTGAACGAAGCAGGCAACGTGAAACACCCCCCGAGTAGCGCAGATGGCCACGATAGCAGGCCTCGAGGCATGCCTGGCGTTGCTAGAGGGAGATGACGAGGCCCCGCTTACAAAGGGGACCTGGCACCAGCTGATGAGCGTGCTGAGGGGCTGCAGGGAAGCAGTGGATCCTGCCTGAGTGAGCTGGAGGGAGCCTTTCCATCCGGAGGACGTACCTGCGAGGAGGGCCGGCTGGCCGCAGAGGAGGTGGTCCAAGAAGTTGTGGGGAGCCTGTCCCTGTTGTCGAGGGTCGATCCTCTACCTCTGGCGCGGAGCGATGGGCTGATGCTTCAGCTTTGTGAGGTGGTTATCGGAGAGGAGGTATTGGGAGCGACTGCAGTATGCCCCCTTGAGGGATCCATGATGAGGGTGTTGCTGAGCGTCGGGAGGCTGTCTGCTGGCGGGCTGGGATGTCGCCCTTCTCCTCCAGACGAGGCTTCGCCGTGTTTACAGCGGCTCAGGAACATCCCGTCTGCGGGAACCTGCAAGAGATAACCTGGACTTGGCGAAGCGGCACACCCTGCCTTTTTGCTGGATACGGGGTGAGGTATCCTGTGATGCGCTTGTGAACCCATGTTTTTTGATGTGCTTCCACCCGCTATCCCACTCTGAAACACTTTGGACATTTTTGAGAGTTTTTTACATGTTCCGATGTGTTTGTCCCCCATAGAGGACTTATTTTCCTTTTTGGGACTGTTCTCCGGCTGGGGACTACGTTCAGTGAGACACACCTTCGTTCTTCTTTAGTTTTCAGATGAATCTTTTCCCTACAGAGGACTTATTCTATGCTGTTGTCTAATGTCTCTTTCGATGTCTGGTTGCTTTACCACCTGTTTTTTTTTTTTATATATATATATATATATATATATATATATTTATATTATTTCAAGGACTTTGAATTTCGATGACTTATTATTACCTCCCTTGTCTCCACCTATTTTTGTACCTTAGGGATCCTGCTGACGACACCCCTTCTGGGGCTGAAGACGCCCGAGACTCCTCCCACCCCCTTTTTTTTTTATTTACCCACACATGCTCTAATTGTACTCTGTTCCCCTCTTCTTCCTCCCCCTTTCTTTTTTGGCATCTTGGGTTCGGCTCGAGGCGTGCCAGTATGGCAGCCACCTAGGCTCTGACCGCAATGCCTGGCCCTCGAGTGCCCTGGCCTTGTGACCTGTACTCTTCCATGGCCTCCCTCTTGTTCCACGGACTCCTGGGAGTGCGCCAGGAAGGTCACTTAGTGGGCCTTTGCCACTACACCGACTGTTTTATTTTTGTTTTTAGGTCCTGGGGTATTTTTTGGTGTGTGTGTGGTTTTTTTTTTTCTCTGTATTATTCCCCCTGTCCCTTTTCTCCCCCTCACTGTTGACTGCTTGATATCTCCGTATCTGAGAATAGATAAATAATTACTCTCTTTGCTTTCCTATGTGTTTGCCTAAGCTGATATTTTATGGCCCTGCGCGGCCGTTTTCCTCTTTCCAGATGGCACGTTCTAGCCCTGCGAGGCCATTTTCTTTATAACTGTATTGCTGACTTTGCTTTAAAATAAAAACTCTGAATACAAAAAAAAAAGGCAGCAGCATGAACAGGAATGTAATCACTAGCTGAGGAAGCCATTCTGGCGAAACGCGTCCTGGTAGATATATACTGTTTTTGTTTTAAACAATAAATGTTTTTAACTTTAATTTACTGCTGTCTGCCTTTGATCCTGTGAAAGAAGGTTTGGGGATCTCCTTTATGATTCCCTATGCGATATTTGACGGAGCCAATAGAAGCTCAACGCTCTCAATACTTCGGTGATATCTGTGGAATCAACCAAGGGGTATATCGGCACCTGAAGGATTATTGAGAAAGACCCAAAGTGCTGTTTCCCCTAGAGCCAGCTGTGGGCTCCTTCAAATGTGAGTTGAATATCAATGGGATATAATTCAACTTGGAGCTGATGTACTGCGCAATTTTGGTTCTCTCTTCTTCTCTTCACAGTATTGGCTTCATTGTTAACATCATAAAGAAAACCAATCGTTTGGAAAGGAAGATTATTGCATTTATAGGACATGTAACGTGTCTAATCCATTTTCTTGCGGACTAAGGTCTATGAGCACTGTGTTGTGTTATTGTATCACTCCTTTATTAACCCCTTAAGGACAGAGGCAATTTTACAAGTTCGGAACACTTCTAAAAGTAGAATTTCAGTTATTCGCCTGTTCATTATTTAAGTATCTCTGTAGAATTTGCAAAGCATATACAAAGCATATACAAAACATATTTAGTTATGGTGATAATGTTTGAACAAACAATACACAGTGGGCTATATTACATACTTGGTGATAACTTAACCAGAGCAGTTGTAAACTTAAAACCTCCATAGGCTATGGGCCATATTACATAGTTGGTGCTAACTTAACCAGAGCGGTTGTAAACTTACCAGAGCCATTATAGCCTATGGGGGTTTTAAGTTTACAACTGCTCTGGTTAAGTTAGCACCAAGTAAGTAATATGGCCCAGTAACGGTACAGGTTTAACCATTCTGATATACACAAATACACAAGTCTCACAAACATAAAAATATTTATTTGCTATTCCAGTTAATGAAACATATATTTCAATCCCACATTAAGTGCTGCTATTATTATAGGACTTGAAGTCATTATTTTATAAAAGGCCAGCAAAAGGCACCAAAGATCACATGGTGTAAAATGCAATTATGCTAGAACCTTAGAATGGACCTGGAGCAAGTCTGACAAGCAGCTGAATGAGGTCTGAGTGTCATGGGAATGGGAGCAGTGGAATAAGGTGGGAGTGTATTGGTTATTGGACTTTAAAATGGGTGAGACGATGTGGAAGAGGATATATGGAGGTAAATGGGGGACAGGGCTGAGTGAGACACTTTTTAGGAGATTATCAACTAGGAAGGGCTTGGATATAGGGCTGGGAAGCAGTGGCGTCACTAGGGTTGGTGTCACCCGGTGCGGTAACTCATGATGTCAGCCGCCCCCCCCCCGAGTTTTACGGTTTCCTTTTTAAACTAAACTACTCTTACTCATAAATCAGTACTCACATAAAACACTGAATGCTCATACACACAGCGCACATTACTGTGAGGTTTATTGCTGTGGAGCTCTGTGATATGCTCACACACAAACTTTGGTGAACTGCCAGCAAGTACGGTGCCTGTTCGAAGGCAGTGAAAGTCCCCATAGAGAAGTAATGGTTAATCTGTTCAGAGAACACCGAACAGCAGAGAAATGTCAGTGAAATGCAATGATGTTCAGTGGTTTCATTCGGCAGGTTTATTCAGGCGAATCCCATACAGGGTTATTCATAGAGAGGTGAAAAGCAGGAGAATGACTGGAGAATGGAAAATTCTAGGTCAAAATAGCCGATTTGGAAAGTGAGACAAATGGGAGGATTTTTCTGGTTTAGCTATTTTGACCTCGAATTTTCACTTCTCCAGCCATTCTCCTGCTTTTCACTGCTCTCTGAATACCCCTGTTAGTTTCAATGTTAAAAATATTCCCATTTTTATCCAACATCTAATAAACCGTTTATTCCTTTAATCTGTAGTAAAAAGTCTATTTTTTTTTTTTGTATCTTTTAGGCATTTTTAAAAACAAAATCAATTTTTTTTCTAATAGCGCTTTGGTTTTTTTCTGTAACAGCCCCTTTTATTGTCATTCATAGGACCTTATATGTTAATTGCAGACATTTTCGGTTAGTAGTTTTTTGAAAACTGCGACGGGTTTGTGACGGAATTCGGTGGCTGATTCCCTGCACTTCAGGGACCCTGTGGTGATTTCATTGGGGAAATTTGATACCCCCAAAGTGCGCGGAACAACAGAACACTGAAATGTCTGCGTCATTTCGGTGCTCTGTGAATATCCCCTTTAGTGGTGGTTTTAATACCGCCCCATGAAAGTTCCAGCCTAGGCCTTGCCTACCCATGACATACTTGAAAATTAGAGAAATCTCCATGTATCCTTCCTGGTAAAATATTTCTGTGTAAAAAAAAAATTTTTAGGGGGTGGTGCCACCCGATGCGGGCCGCACACCCCACCCCCCCCTTGTGACGCCACTGCTGGGAAGGCTGCTTTGGGGGATTATATGAATTATAAGGCGTAACTATGTGAGAGGGACGGGCATATGCATACAGGGCTGAGAAGGCTTCTGTAAATAACAGGTGGATGAACAGGCTGCAGAACTTTGAGTCAGAACAGTGCTGTGTGTGTGAGTGTGTACACTCACTGCTGTCCCATTGCTTTGCATGCTAAGAACAGGGAAAGGGAGGGAGCCAGTTACTCTTACTCACAGGAACAACAGACAGAGACTCTGGGGTGTTTCCTTCCAGGCAGCAGGGTAGGCAGGCGCGCGTCTCACACACACAAACATGAGGAGGAAGCCTTCCTTCCTGTGTGATGACTGGGATGTGGCTATTGGGCAGATCTCTGGATGGAGGCAGAGCCAGAGGTTCACTCCATAGTATGTGGAATAATCATTATCACAAACCTCGAACAGTCTGGGGTCATGGTGGAGCTCTAGGGGTCACTTTGTGCATCCCCCCTCGCTGTGCTCACTCTTCCGAACGTGTCCTCTGAGGTTTGCCGCTCCTAGATCCCTGCATACACTCCTCTGACAATTGGAAGTGCTCAGGAGCCAGCAAGGGCTGCCGAGCGCTTCCGATTCTCTGCCTGTCACTGCACGAGGAGGGATGAAAAAAAGCCCTGCATTACACACTGTGAATGACTGAAATTTTATTGAAAATTCACATTTTTTTAAATTTTTTGCTATAGCATTCTGGCGGGGCATGACATATACATAAAATAATGTTATATTAGAGTCTGCCGAGTCTGCCAAAAAAAGGATATATAACTTGTCTGGGTCATACAATAAAACGTGCCTTAAAACCGCATTTAAACATGATGAGCAAAAAACGGTCAAACTGAGCTTGGCACACTTGTGCTGAAAATTGCCCCCGGCCTTAAGGCTAGCTAGCAACACAGTTTATGCCAGTGTCAGATGAGCGCTACAGCGGACGCACTGAAAGCCTCCCCGTCGAAACGCTACAACGCACGTTCAACAGGGGCTGCAAAGCGCGATCCTCCACAGGAGAATCTTTGCAGCTTTGCAGCGCTAAGCCCACTAACTGCGCTCAGCAAGGTGGTCAGACGGGCGTCAGAGTGGAAGGAACGTCCACTCTCACAGACGTTCCTTCCGTACTGAAAAATACTCATTTAAGGAGCCTGCAAGTAGCCAGTAAAAAGCCAAGTTTCACAGCATGCAACACAGTTTAAGCAACCTGTATTGTGGTCAGCAAAAGACAGCAGCTTGTGGTGTGGAAAGTAAACACATGTTAAATCTGCTAACGCCTGCGTCGTGAAAATGTGTACAGATATTCAGACCGCATAACGCAGATCAGTTCAGCCTTCAGCTGCAGTGCACAAAGACCTGTGTCAATTATTTGTACCTCTAGCTCACAGAGGCCGATCACCGATGCCAGATAGCGACTCACAACTCCCTTCTAACTCTTCATCTGTGTAAGACATGACAGAGAGAAGAAGCTCACAGGAAAATCAGCATGTCTTAGATGAGGAAATTATGGATGTCAAACCAGTTAGAGCGAGTCCAGCATAAAGCCTACTTTGAAGATCCTTGAAACACTTAAGGACATAAACTGTGAAACATCACAGGCAGAACAGTGTGAGCTAATGTTTTGATTAAAATAATCCATATTTGTGGTCTGGGACACATGCTGTAGCTTAACCACTTATGCCGTGGGGCGTACTATGCCCTCCCCATGGCAGGTGGGACTCAACACCATGGGGTGGCATAGCATAGGCGTCTATGGGATGCGACAGTCCCAAACACCAGTTGGCGCATATCTTTTGCCGCCGCATTACAACCTGAACTCAGGCCATTCCCTTGCAGCCAATGATGCGTGATGCGAGTCAGCTCTGAGGTAGACCGGAGGAGGGGCCCGATGCAGCAGCCAGTATTATCGCCCTCCGCCGGGCACAACCCGACCAGCGATAAGGAGTTAATGCAGGTAGCAGAACTTTGAAATTAAATGCTAGTTGAGGTGTGTTGGAACCATTTTCAGGTTAGGGCTCTATTTACGAAAAAAGTACCTACCAATGTTTGGAGAACTTAGAATAAAATGAAAGTAGGATAAGGGAAGGGTGACGAACAGGGTTATTCAGAGAAAGGTGAAAACCAGGAGAAATGGTAGGAGAAATGGTAAGTGAGATAAAAATGGGAAAAAAATTCTGGTTTGGCTATTTTGACCTAGAATTTTCAATTCTCCAGTCATTCTCCTGAGTGTCACCTTTCTCTGAATAGACCTGATAATGGAAGCCTTGAGGATAGAGGGAGCGGGGACCGGTAATAACACCGGTAAACCCCTCCAACAACGTCAGGCCATCGCCTTTCTATATATTCTTGCAATTCTACCAGCACAATATATCATATAAAAAGTATTGACTTTTATTGAATTTTAAGAGCCATCATTTGAGTTAAAGGGAAACTTTCCATGGCTGTCCTTAATACATTTTTCCCTTTGTCGTTTTGTCCAAACCTCATGAGAATAACTGTTTCTAATCAATAAAATGATTGGTTCTTTCACTATCAGGGTTATTCAGAGAGCGTGAAAATCAGGAGAATGACTGGAGAATGAAAAATTCTAGGTCAAAATAGCCAAACCAGAAAAATTCTCCCTTTCATCTCACTTTCCAAATCGGCTATTTTGACCTAGAATTTTCCATTCTCCAGTCATTCTCCTGCTTTTCACGCTCTCTGAATAACCCTGTATTTGTGTCTTTTCTATACAGAGTTAAAGTAAAGGGTTACAGAAAAACAGTCATGATATAAATTCACAAAATCATACTGAGTAGAAGGCGCTGAACAGTAAGCCTGGTATAAATAGCGGCCTAATGCCCTTTGTTGAAAGATCAAGATGGTTGTTGACACAAAATAAAATGGAATCTGGTCTGAGATCACAGCAGCAGTGCTGAGGAGAATGTTTGATATGAATCATTCTAGGAATTACTCCGTTCTTGTGATGCACTTTACCCTGTTTGAGAACTGGAAGCCGGTTCATTCAAAGAATTAGTAACTCAATATAGGAAAGTAGGAAATAAAAGGTTATGTTTACTAAATCTTCCCCCTGACCTTCTCCTATGTGCCAGGATCTGTTTAGCAAGTTTGCAGATCAGCTGCACTTTCCTTCACAGAGGGGAGGGGGGTAGTGTCTGTGAGGGGATAAATATAGCTCTGGTGCCATAGCCATATTTTCAATAAAACCATGGCAGGTGGGGAAAGAAAAATTACTGCATTTTATTATTTTTCTTCTGAAAGGTCAGATACTTTTATTTGATTTACATCTGACAACAAGGTTACATTGCTTTTCAAAAGTGCTTCAAAAATATATTTCAATTGCAAATATTATGCTGTAAAGCAGAATATGAATATAACCTCAAACAGTTCATAAATGTCCCTTTGAAACTGCGAACAACGAAAACCCATCCTACTCTATTTCGCATAAAAGCTGGAATTGAATCCTAGCACAAAAACTATTGGATTGATATATGATAGATATCTTCAGCATAGGAGGGTTTGACATTCTCATTCTAGAAAATAAAAACCCTCTAAGCTACCTCAGCTTTACTTTCTTCCGATAAGGTCTCCATCCCTAATCCCATATTATTATTTTCACTTCTTTTACAATAAGGTGACCAGATATTTAAAATGATATCCGTGGACATTTTTATAATTTATTGGCAAATGGTAAAGAAACTATTATATTAGCATATTTTCTACATATGCAGTGTATTTGTTATGTGTGGTATATGGAGTGACTGTATGATATGTATATAAGTTATTTCTCACGTTTCGTCCAGGAGATGAAAAAAAATACTTCTAAGGGGCTATTCGAAGAGAGCGTAAAATTGCAGGTGAATTTCCCTGTACGGTGCAATTTTGTGGCGATTCGGCTATTCGAAAAGCTGGCAATTCGTCAAATGTTGGTAAATTCCCAGCGAAATACGATACAATTCGGCAGAAATGAAATTCGCCATAGAGAAGTAATGGTTAATCTATTCAGAGAATGCCAAACAGCCACAAAAAGTTGGTGAAATGCGCAGATTTTTGGTGGTTTCATTGGACAGGTTTAAAATAGGTGAATCCCTTAGGATTCAAAATAAAAAAAATTCCCATTAATATCAATATTCTTATTAAATATTTATTCGACTGTTTATGCTTTTCATTAGCCACAAAATCTTTTTAGAATTTTTTAGGCATTTTTCTGTATTTTTTCAGTGAAATCTTTGATTTCCGATTTATTTATTTTTAAATTCTTTTTTTTTTTCCTGTAACAGACCTATTTATTGTTATTTATAGAACATTCCATATTTTTTCCATACATAAGTTTAGTTTGAAACGCCTTTTAAAAGTTGTGTTTTTATTTTTATTTTTTAACCCCTGTTCAGCGGCTGGTCTGCTTTTTGCAGCGGCATTCAGAGACTGAGGCTGGGGTCAGACGAGCGTGATTTCTACGGACTGTACGTCCGTGCAGTACGGACATCGTCAGTACGGATGACGCAGTAGTGGTCACACAGTCCGTTTTTTCACTGAAGTTATTTTTGACGGATGTAGGAGGGAAAAATAAATTACAATGAAAAAACATTCTGTCCGTCAAAAATGCTGGACGTATAAATGCAGTCCGTCTGACCTCGCTCCATCACTCACACACAAAGCTATGCAGACGTTGCAGACGTGGCGCACTCCGCACGTCCGTTCTAGCAGTATTACGTTCTTGCCTAACCTGCGTCCGTTTGCCGCGGCCCTTGTGCGTCCGCAGTTCAGTGCGGACGTACTTCATGTGTCAGGCTCCAATGGACTTTCTTTCATGCTATCACGGACGTACTTTTAGGCGCAATCACGGACGTGAACACTACGCTCGTCTGACACCAGCCTTAGTGGAGGCATTTGTCGGTATGTTTGGAGGAAAGGTGGCTGCATTCGGTGGGCTGCGGGTGCTCCGGCGATCTGTTCAGGAGTTTATCGGGTGCGTTCAGCGGTTGTTCGGCAGTTTTCAGCTGTATTCAGGTTGATTCGGCGCACATTGGGGAATCTTTGGTGAATGCTGAATTCACCACAGGGTTGGCGAATTCAGCTCGCCGAAGTGCGCTGAATGAAAGGGCACCGAAATGTTTTTTTTTGCAAACTAAAATTTTGTTTATCAAAAATAAGTGGGGATACAGAAGAAAGATAAAGGGAGGGAAGGGAAGCATAGTATGATAGACACATATTAAATACAAGAAATAACTAAATAGTCACATCGTAAAAACGTTTGAATAGTTATATCATGCTGCAAGAAAAATACAATATAAGCAAACAGGCTCAGACCAGTCAATACAGCTATCATTAAACAGAGGCAGGTGGTTATAATCCGAAGTGAGGGCCAGACATCCGTTCACATTCGGTCGAGGGCAATCAACAAAACAATGGTAGGCTACAAAGTTTGCACATCCCATAGAGTCCATGGGTCATTGGTAGGCGTCTAGAAAGACAGGAGTTGGGAGGCCAACCGTTCATACGAACAAAAGGTTGAAACAGTATCCTCTACGTCTTTAACGGAGGAGGTAGCATCAGCTTTCCGTTGCCTTGCAATTCATAACATGGTAGTTGTTATTATGTGGTACATTGTCTTTTTCTGTCTGACACCAATTTGGCAAGGAAGAATGCCTAAAAAAAGTACCTCGGGTGTGAAGGGAATATCTGTACCTATGACCTTAATTACTAGAGACTGTCTCTGTTTCCAAAGAGCTAGTAAAGGGGGACAGTGCCACCAAACATGAATGTACGAGCACAATCCCATCTTACACCTCCAGCAGAAGGGCACGTTATCAGCATGATAATGGGTCAACCGGGAGGGGGTAAGGTACCAAGATACAAAAATTTACGCCTTTTTTTTGAACCAGCGGGTCAGGAATCTATTTCACACTTTCCTTTACTTAGTGAACCCTTGAAGTCTCACTTTCGTCACCTGTTCTTGCATATGCAGCAATTTCTATAGGAATCTCCTTGGCAAAATTAGCTTTTGTCTCATACCTTTTGTGAATGGGGGAACAAGGATACAGAATTAGGGGAGACCCGTTTAATGCTACTGGGTCCTTTAAAATGCAATCTAAGCTAGCTACCTCCCTCTGTGAAATTCTCCAGTAGCGGTTACAATCTGCTCACCCTTCTAAGGGTCTCTACTAGTCTAATAGATAATCTATTTCCAGACTTTTCCATACCCAGTGAACCCTTGAAGGCTCACCTGTCTCTGCCTATGCAGCAATCTAATGTAGGATCAAAACGGGCTCTATCTAGTCTGCCTTCCTCAACATAGTAATCCCTGCTATACACATTCCATATCCTCTGCTAACGTGGGAATCAATGACATAATTAACCCCTTAAGGGCCGCTGACGTACCCTGTACGTCCTGTCCTCGGGTCTCCCTTAGGCTAGGGTCAGACGAACGCATTTTTCACGTGCGTTTAGCCGCACGAAATCACGGCCGTGCTAGCAGCAAATGACGTCCAATGCCGGGGAACATACGACGAACGGCCGCACGAAAGTTCGTCCGTGCAACGCAAGTGGCCAACGAATGCATTTTTTCGAGAACGTCAAACCGCTACTACTGACGTACAGAGTGCGCTGCGGCCGCATAGCGGCGTGTTTGCGTGATTGGGAGACGTCAGACGCTGCACACGTCCGGCCAACATAACGTCCAGACGCAAAAGGGTTTTATTGATGATCCGTACAAAATCACGGACGAAAGTGCGCATCGTATGACCGCTATCGCGTATTCCGTGAAAAAATACGTCCATTCGTTCGAACGCACTTTTTCACGGACAACGTGAAAAATGCGTTCGTCTGACCCTAGCCTTAGACCCGCGGACGTACAGGGTACGTCAGCGGCGCCAAATCCCCCTCCCGCCCGATACTCACCTCCCTCGTCGGATCCCACGGTGATCTGGCAGGGAGGAAGCCTGCCCATGTGATTTACATGGGCAGGCGAGGCTGATGACGTCGCCACGCTGCGTGGTGACGTCATCAGAAGGTGCCCCCATGTGTTTCAATGGAGGGGAGGGGGGGGCTCCTTCAGAGCCCTCTATCTCCCCAACCATTGAAGCTAGGGAGATGCCGTTTGCACCGCTGGAGAGGGGAGAGCCTCCCCTTTCCAGCGGTGTATGGCATTAACCATTTCGCCGCCGGATCACGTTGCGGCGCCAATTGGCGCCAAAACGTGATTCAAACCTAGAGGGGGGCTGACATCTTGGATGTCAGCCAAGCCTCCAGGTCCCCCCCCACCCACTGACAACCTCACCATATGTGTGAGGATGTCAGTGGGCCAGTTAACCCTCTAGCTGCCATGTAGAGATAAGGGGATCCTAAGGATCCCTTTCTCTCCCGATCCATGGCAGCTAGATGGTCATATTTGCCATCATTTGAAAGGCCTGATTATGGCCTTTCAAATGATACCAAACATGACCAGGTTTGGTTTTAAAAAAAAATGTAAAAAAAAATTAAATAAAATAAAAATAATAAAAAAATTAAATATAAAAAAATGCTTTTTTTTAAAAGTTTTTTTTGTCTGGGGGGAGTTTAATTAAATAGGACCTAGGCTGTCATCTAAAAATAATTAGCACAAAATGGTCAGAATGAGCGCAGCGCACATAGGTGAACTGGCTCAGCAGTGAAAGGGTTAAAAGGTAAAAACATGTAAAAATTGGGTATTTCTATTCTCGGGATAAAATTTGGAAACTATTTAGCCGGGGTCTTTATTGGTGGTTATAGCTTTAGGGGATTAAATTACGAAAAAGTGTGTTTTTACCATTTTTTTCATCATATTTCATATTTTTTTTATATTAAATTATTGGATATGATGGAAATAATGGTATTTCTAGAAAGTCCATTTAATGGCGGGAAAAAGGGTGTATAATATGTGTGGGTTGAATAAACGAGTAAGAGGAAAATTTGACCTAAACCCTAACAGCGCAGAAACGTAAAAACAGCAGCGGTCACTAAAGGACGGATTTGTGTAAAACCGCCCGGTCACTAAGGGGTTAAATGAGAGACCATTCCAATGTTATTGGGTCTTTCCAAGTTAGATGTACTAACAAATACAAGTCTAATTTTCCCTGCAGTTCCAGGCAGCTCTGATACACGTTTGTTTTTGAATTCTCTGCAAGCCCATCCAGAGCTTGATTTTCACTGTTTCTTTTCCTTTGGTGCCCCCTAGTGGTCCAAAGTGTAAATGTCCGTCTGGTCCTTCTAATTCAATAAAAGTTAAGTTTTAATATACTTTGTATCCACCATCACCGATGCTCCAGAAAAAACATTCATCGCAGCTGCTGTTAAATCCGATTCACAGGGAAATCCTGAGCTTATCGTTATAAACAGGAACCATACTGCAGCCAGTGGCGTAGCGTGGGTTGTCAGCGCCCGGGGCCAGCCAAGAATTGTGCCCCCCCCCCACCTGTGGACACGTTATCGATATTGCCCCAGCTCTCACATGGATATTGCCCCAGCTCATGGATTTGCCCCCAGCTCATGGATATGCCCCAGCTCACACATGGATTTGCCCCAGCTCACACATGGATATTGCCCCAGCTCATGGATTTGCCCAGCTCATGGATTTGCCCAGCTCATGGATTTGCCCCAGCTCATGAATATGCCCCAGCTCATGGATATGCCCCAGCTCACACATGGATTTGCCCCAGCTCACACATGGATTTGCCCCAGCTCACACATGGATTTGCCCAGCTCATGGATTTGCCCCAGCTCATGGATATGCCCCAGCTCACACATGGATTTGCCCAGCTCACACATGGATTTGCCCAGCTCATGGATATGCCCCAGCTCATGGATATGCCCCAGCTCACACATGGATTTGCCCAGCTCACACATGGATTTGCCCAGCTCATGGATATGCCCCAGCTCACACATGGATATGCCCCAGCTCACACATGGATTTGCCCCAGCTCACACATGGATATGCCCCAGCTCACACATGGATTTGCCCCAGCTCACACATGGATATGCCCCAGCTCACACATGGATTTGCCCCAGCTCACACATGGATTTGCCCCAGCTCACACATGGATTTGCCCCAGCTCATGGATTTGCCCCAACTCATGGATTTGCCCCCAACTCATGGATTTGCCCCAACTCATGGATTTGCCCAGCTCATGTATTTGCCCCAACTCATGGATTTGCCCAACTCATGGATTTGCCCCCAGCTCATGGATTTGCCCCCAGCTCATGGATTTGCCCAGCTCATGGATTTGCCCAGCTCATGGATTTGCCCCCAGCTCATGGATTTGCCCCCAGGTCATGGATTTGCCCCCAGCTCATGGATTTGCCCCAACTCATGGATTTGCCCCAGCTCATGGATTTGCCCCCAGCTCATGGATATGCCCCAGCTCACACATGGATTTGCCCCAGCTCACACATGGATATTGCCCCAGCTCATGGATTTGCCCAGCTCATGGATTTGCCCAGCTCATGGATTTGCCCCAGCTCATGAATATGCCCCAGCTCATGGATATGCCCCAGCTCACACATGGATTTGCCCCAGCTCACACATGGATTTGCCCCAGCTCATGAATATGCCCCAGCTCATGGATATGCCCCAGCTCACACATGGATTTGCCCCAGCTCACACATGGATTTGCCCCAGCTCACACATGGATTTGCCCCAGCTCACACATGGATTTGCCCAGCTCATGGATATGCCCCAGCTCATGGATATGCCCCAGCTCACACATGGATTTGCCCAGCTCACACATGGATTTGCCCAGCTCATGGATATGCCCCAGCTCACACATGGATATGCCCCAGCTCACACATGGATTTGCCCCAGCTCACACATGGATATGCCCCAGCTCACACATGGATATGCCCCAGCTCACACATGGATTTGCCCCAGCTCACACATGGATATGCCCCAGCTCACACATGGATTTGCCCCAGCTCACACATGGATTTGCCCCAGCTCACACATGGATTTGCCCCAGCTCATGGATTTGCCCCAACTCATGGATTTGCCCCCAACTCATGGATTTGCCCCAACTCATGGATTTGCCCAGCTCATGTATTTGCCCCAACTCATGGATTTGCCCAACTCATGGATTTGCCCCCAGCTCATGGATTTGCCCAGCTCATGGATTTGCCCCCAGCTCATGGATTTGCCCCCAGGTCATGGATTTGCCCCCAACTCATGGATTTGCCCAGCTCATGGATTTGCCCCCAGCTCATGGATTTGCCCCCAACTCATGGATTTGCCCAGCTCATGGATTTGCCCCCAACTCATGGATTTGCCCAGCTCATGGATTTGCCCCCAGCTCATGGATTTGCCCCCAGCTCATGGATTTGCCCCCCAGGTCATGGATTTGCCCCAACTCATGGATTTTCCCCCAGCTCATGGATTTGCCCCCAGCTCATGGATTTTCCCCCAGCTCATGGATTTGCCCCCAGGTCATGGATTTGCCCCAGCTTACACATGGATTTGCCCAGCTCTCACCTGGATATTGCTCCAGCTCCGGCAGGGGTTGAGGGGACCCAGATGCCGGGCAGCGCGGGAGTGCCTGCCCGGTCCTGAAGAGTCCGTCCTGTTGAAGGTGATGCGGCTGCGTGGCGTGCGTGCGCAGGTCACGCGGTCCGGCCAGTCAGGTGGTACAGAGACTCAGTACCACCTGATTAGCCGGACCACGTGACCGGCTGCGCCTGCACGCAGCCGCTTCTCTTTAACAGGACGGACTCTTCAGGACCGGGCAGGCACTCCCGCGCTGCCCGGCATCTGGGTCCCCTCAACCCCCGGGCCAGTTTTAGGGGCGCAAATGCGCCCCTAACAAAACTGCGCCCGGGGCCACGGCCCCCCAGCCCCCCCCACGCTACGCCACTGACTGCAGCAAATACTGTCTGATCCTAGCCTGGGCGGCTGCCTCCGCAACGTGGATGTACCAAACAGCCCAGGGTGAGAGAATGACCCTCAGTGAAAGGCGGCTGCACCCGCATGTGGTGGTAAAGAGGCTTCTTAAATCACAAAACAGTGGGTGCTGTAAACGTGACACTGACAACTCACCAACCAACACCAGTTTGCTGTAGGGCAGTGGTTCCCAACCGCGGTCCTCAAGTACCCCCAACAGGCCAGGGTTTAAGGATTACCTTGGGGAAATACAGACTGAATATGCAATCAGTGAGCAGTAAATCATATCACCTGTGCTTCACATATCTGGAAAACATGACCTGTTGGGGGTACTTGAGGAACACAGTTGGGAACCACTGCTATTGGGGGTAGCAGAACGCATACACAATGCAATGTGAGAAAATGCCCTGTCCACAGCACAGGCCACGTGACCGCCTGCCGTTCTGTCTTTTTCTCTTTGACCTTGGGAGTCCAATGCTAAATGCTATAGTGATGTGCATCTGAGTATGCATGAACTTTCACCCGTTGGCATTCCAAAACAGCTTAATAAAGAGTAGATATTCTCTTCAAAGGCTGAGTTGTGTCTCAAATGTTTTGGGCTTCTTCCAAGTACAAGTATAGTACAACCAGTTACAGGGGCTTAACTTTAATTTTAAAAAAATAAAGTTCCGGGGACATTTCCAGGGACATAATTTGTCTGGGGACGATCTCCTCAATCCAGGGACGGTCTCCACAATCCGGGGACAGTCCCCGGAAATCAGGGATGAATGGTCTCCCTATTTTACAAGCGGTGTTTATATATACAGGGCCAGATGTATAACTAGGCGGAGTAGGCATGTGCCTACAGGCGCCTGCCACAAGGGGGCACTTGCTCTTTACACAATTTACAATCATTTAGACCCCTGTATCTCTGGATCACTAAGGGCTAAAGTGACATATGAGGTATCGTTGGAAAGGCCAGATTATGGCCTTTCCAGTGATACAAAAAAAAAACATGTTAGTTTAAAGTAAAAATAAAATATTATTTTCCCCTTTTTTTTCTAACGCAGCACTATATTCAGTTTCCAATTATAAAGTGAACATTGATGCTGCGCTAACTCACCTTCTCATTTCCCACACAGCCAGCAATGATGATGCAACGCAAAAACTTAAAAATTTAAAAAAGCAATTTTGGCAGTTTTTTTCTGTTTGGCGGTGGGGAATAGGGGTGCTCCACATTTTTGTGTCTACAGGCTCCTGCGATGCAAATCTGGCCCTGTGCACCTGCTTCCCAGTGTGCAGTGGAACACCCATGTTAGGAACCATGCAAGCATGAGATGCAGCCACAAGTAAGGTGAAACCCTGGCTAAAAAAAGTCCACATAAGGCATTGCTAGTTTTCAGGTACCTGTAGCATGGGCATGGGCCTTGATCCGGCGTCTCCGTGTCCCTACGCTTGACTCCTCACAGGGGAAGCCCCCTGTGAGAGAAGTACGCTATTGGCGCCGCATCAGTGCCAAATCACAGAGCGAGCCATGGATTTTTCGAGTGCTCAAGGGGCAGCTGCTTTGGGCTTCACCACTGCCCCTTTGGCCCCACATAAAAGATGGTTCTGTATCTTGGTGGGACAGTCATGGGACACGTGGAAGGTCCCTTACACATCTGTGGCACTTAGAGAAGCTGCACAGGGATTGGTAGGGAGAGGCCCTCTGGGCTTTCACCCCCCTGACAGCGGCACTGGCTCTAGGAGTCCATAGGACTCTATGTAGACAGGACGTGTGCTCGTACAAATGAGATCCAGCCGGAGTGATACATCGAGGAAAAAAGGGACAGATACTCGTAGCAGCGCTGCTGTGAGTATCAGCTCCTGGATTCCAAATCCCTCCGTGGAACCTTGCGTGTTCCAGCCGTGAGCTCTGCACCACAGATAAATCACGGGGAGAGACTGGGATACTATTTTTTCCAAGTCTCACTCTGCTCCACTGTGGGATGAGAGATGAGGGATTTTTAGGGGAGGTTAGGTTAGAGTATTAAGTGGTTTTGCAAAATCACTTAACAGAAGCTTTAAGGAGGTGGCATTTCTATGAGAAACACCATCTCCTAAAGCTGGCTGTCCACTGGAACTGTAGTCGGACAACTGACAGGTTCATCAGACTATGGATGAAGTCGGTCGTACAACTAGGTCCGATGAGGTTTATCCACTGCAAGTGACTGTGGACGACCCACGTCGGTCGCCAACGGGCATCTATGGACGACTGGAATCGTCCGACGGATTGCTTGCAGCGGACAACTATGGACGATCCAGATCAAGATCAGATTTTAGAAGTGGAGTGCAGAGACTGCCAAGAGCAGAATGAACGGATTTCACATATGAATACCAGTTCGTTCTGCTTTTGAAAACCCTGTAGTTCTTTGTGTGTGTGAGAATGGATATGAATAATAAGGGCGAGCTGTTATTATTGGTTGAAAATCCATACCTAAAACACCACGGGCTGAAGCAAAAACGTCAGTTTTGGGTGAACCCAATATTGGAGAAAAGGAACCGATTAGACGAGTTCCACCACTTGCACGATAAACTCCAGAAAGACGCTGCAAAGTTCTTCGATTACCATCTGAGTCTGGAGACTTTCACCTACAATTTAGATGCAATTCGACATCTATTGAAAAGTCTTCAAATTTCAGAGACATGATATCACCAGATGAACGCCTACCGTCACATTTTGGTAAGTGACTTCATCACATTTTGACATATCCACTGTGCTCCATTGCCTACATGTATACGTTGATACATGCATATATTTATTTATTTATTCATTTGCAAAGTATTTTACCAGGAAGGATACATTGAGATTTCTCTCGTTTTCAAGTATGTCCTGGGTATATGTATACAATACATGATGTGTGTGTGTGTGAGTGTTTTGTGCATATATGAAATATAAATAACATTACAGGCACTACAGTGGTGGTATATTAACAGTAGGTATTTGGTTTAAGAACGGTAAACCAATTTTTTTTTTGATTTTTTAATCATACTTTTTTTTTTAATTCACAGAATATAATAGATTATATAATATAAATTGAAAATAGAAAAATTGCACATACAACGCTATTCTGACTATAAACAAATTATTAACAATGCTGCTCTGACTAGTAAAAAAATATTATCATTAAAACAAGAGTAACCATTTAGGGCATGGTTGTGTCCTTGAATTCAGAATCGAAAGAGCCGTAGAAATCTCTCAATCCTGGGGTTAAAAAGGGTTCTGTTGCAGGCGTGAGCTCAATAGATGGAGCAGATGGAGGTGCAGTGGTTCGGGCATTGATGGGTTCCAGACCTCTTGGCTGTAGATTTTTCTCTGGATGGGGCTGGGGGGCAGGGGAAGGCAGCTGTGGTTCGCATCTTTCAACACATTCATCAATTTGGTGCGCACATCAAATTGTTCATAGAGCACGATATTTTGGAGAAAAGGAAGGAGGCTCATGAGAAAGTGGTAGTTGCTGTCAGTCTGCATCTGACCACTTTCTTGTAAAACCTTCAGCTTCTCCCGTTCAATCTCTGGTCGTCCGTTGACTGCTCCAATCTCTTCCACTTGGTTGGCTTTGGACATGGCCTTCAGGGCTGCTGGCTGGTACCCGGATCACTCCACGGTTGTGATTGTGGAGTGGAAACCTGATGTTGTGGGGCGTGCTGCATGCTCACATCTGATGGCACATCTACTGGGGTCTCTTATAACTCTTCCTCCGCTACATGTGATGTGCTGCAAGTGTGATCCGGTGACACATTCCCGTGGAGTTCCCGGGGTTCCACGGTGTCAGACACAAAAAGCATGCGCTTAAAGAAAGCCCAGGTAGATGTTGCATCCGTAGCTATTTCTCACGATATGTGCACCAGAATCTTTTTGTGTCACAGCGAAACACATCACGGAGGTTCCGCCACCTCTTCTACTGCAATAAAATGAATGTTTGAGTAAGTGATAATGCAAATAACCAACTCTTTTTTAGATCATTTATTTGTATTTACTAATGTGATGTTATTTTATTGCAGATACTTGGTTACAGGATCTTCATTCAAAACCCTTATATTTTTTTTTAGAATATCTGATGTCACCATTGGAAGGATTGTCCTGGAGACCTGCTGAGCTGTATGGGACAAACTGGGGCCAATAAACATGCCCTTACCCAAACAACGATGAGATGGACACCATTATTGAGGGCTTTTGGGACAAGTCCCGCTTTCCGAATTGTAAGGCGTGCATTCACGGTAAACATATCCGCAGCCATATGGGAAAAAGAGTGATGGCAGATTCTTCAGCATTTCCAGGAGGCTGGAGCAAGAAGCAATGGGTGTGCAAAAAAAAAAAAAAAACCTGCCCTACTTGAGACAAACATTACAGCCACACATGTTCTATTGGAGGATGAAGCGTACCTCCTGAAACCCTACTTCATGTGGCCGTACCCAGCAGCCAGACTTGGCCCCTCAGAGGCAAAAGTCAATCGGCGCCTATCCAGAGCATGACAGGTTGTGGAGTGTGCTTTTGGGGTCATGAAAAGTATATTCTGCACAAGGCCATGGAAGTCAAGCCGGCAGTTGTGGACAAAATTATGCAATGTATTTGCATACTACGTAATATCATATTTGACAAAGAGGGGGAGAAACAAGCGGCAACTTTCGTTTTGATTTTTTTTCATAACTTTGAACATGCTCATGTTCTGAGCCTGGCCATGCTCTGGCCTTTCGAATGATACTAAACATGACCCATCTAGCTGCCACCGTTCGGGAGATATCGGAGTTCAAAGGAACCCCCTATCTCCAACAGGGGATTTCCTTAGGAAATCCCAGGGCAGCTAGGAGCACGATGATGTCAGGTAGCAAGGTGGGTCCCAGAGGTGGAGCTGCCATCCAAGATGGCGGCCTCCACCGGAGCTAGGCCGTGATCCAGCACCGGATGGCCCGGTCCCTGAGGGGTTAAAGCCAAGCACTGCTTAACCTCCCTGGTGGTCTAATTTTTTCCAAATTTTGTGTCTAAAAGCGTTTAAATTTTTTTGGAAAGGAAATCTGTTTTTCTATATAGTAAGCCTGTATTCCGTAGGTATAACTCACTGAAATCCGTGCAAGCAAGCGTCAAGTAAACACACGGAGTCAGATAAAGTTTGAAACACAAAATAATAATTTATTATCCCAAAAATAATTATCCAAAATAATGCAAATAAATTATATTCAATAATAAAATCAAACCAAAAACACTGAAATCTTTCAGAAAACAAGGGTGCAATATTAGTCTCCGCATATTGCCAAAGTGTAAACATCCTTGGTATGATATATTATTTAAATTATGTACACTCTTATTTATACAGCAACATTTATAATGCTTACAGTATCAATAATTATAATTTCATATAAGTGATCTTCATGTGTATGGTCTGTTTCTGATCTGTTAGTTCATGAGAACTGCATGTTAGGAAATTTACAGTGAATTTTTTTTCACATTTTGCTGCATGGTCCCGCCCCCTGCATCTCGTGACTCGCAGGGAGCCTTACCAGGAAGCAAGACGCCGCAATCACACTGCGGGGGACAGCCAGGGAGCGCAGGATGAGGTAAGTATACAGCCGAGTGTGGCTCGGGGTTACCGTTCGTGGTAGCGAAATTTAACCCCAAGTCACACTCGGGAATACCACCAGGGAGGTTAAAAGGGAAGACTCTTCCCATTTAAGCTATGCCTGGCTTGTCCATATGGGACCTCCTGACATGATCCCCCCTCCCTTTCAGGCGATCTCCCAGCATTGCTGGGGGGTTGCCGCGCGATGATGTCATTTACGCAGGGAGGCCCATAAATTCGGCGTCTGACTTCCAGGAAGTCAGAACGCTACGGGACCCTGGAGAGAGAGGTAAGTATCTCTCAGTGGGCTCCCAGAAGCGGAGGACGTGTGGGGAACATCCCTTGCATATAGTGGGAGTCAATGAGGACGTTCCCTGCTTGCCCTCCGCAGAGAAGGGGTTAAAATTTTGCAAAGTTCTGTTACATTTAAAAAAAAAATATTGGGAACTGAAACACTGAAAAGTAGGGCCTTTCATCTACAGTTGTGTTCAAAATTATTCAACCCCCAATGCTGTAAAGGGTTTTAGGGAATTTAGTGTACATTTGTAATTGTATTCAGAATGAAATCCTACAAGGACTTTTTAAAGAACCATATGCAACTAAAATGACATCAATTGGTTTTGTAATACAGTAGTAAATGTTTCTTTTGTGAATTCTTCATTGACACAATTATTCAACCCCTTAAAGACTACCACTCTGAAGAACAGAGGTTCATTCAAGTGTTTTCAATCAGGTATTGAAAAGATCTGTGGATGTCACGGAGCAGCAATAAAGCATAATAAGCACCAATTAGGCAGCTTTAAAATGACTGTGATACTCAGCTCCTTCTAGACATGTACTGGTGTGGTTACAAACATGGTGAAGTCAAGAGAATGGTCCAGGAAGACAAGAGAAGAGGTGATTACTCTTCACAGGAAGGGCAATGGCTATAAGAAGATTGCAAAGATGTTAAACATACCAAGAGAGACCATAGGAAGCATCATTCGCAAATTCAAGGCAAAGGGCACTGTTGAAACACTACCTGGTCGTGGCAGAAAGAAGATGTGGACTTCGACTGCTGTGCGCTACCTGAAGCGTAGAGTGGAGAAAAGTCCCCGTGTGACTGCTGAGGAACTGAGAAAAGATTTGTCAGATGTGGGTACTGAAGTTTCAGCTCAGACAATAGGGCGCACACTGCGTAATGAAGGCCTCCATGCCAGAACTCCCAGGCGCACCCCTTTGCTGTCTCCAAAGAATAAGAAGAGTCGACTGCAGTATGCCAAAAGTCATGTGGACAAACCACAGAAGTTTTGGGATAGTGTTCTGTGGACTGATGAAACAAAATTAGAACTGTTTGGGCCCATGGATCAACGCTATGTTTGGAGGAGGAAGAACAAGGCCTATGAAGAAAAGAACACCTTGCCTACTGTGAAGCATGGCGGGGGGTCAATCATGCTTTGGGGCTGTTTTGCTTCTGCAGGTACAGGGAAGCTTCAGCGTGTGCAAGATAACATAAATTCTCTTCAGTACCAGGAGATATTGGATGACAATGTGATGCAGTCCGTCACAAACCTGAGGCTTGGGAGACGTTGGACCTTTCAACAGGACAATGATCCCAAGCATACCTCCAAGTCCACTAGAGCATGGTTGCAGATTAAAGGCTGGAACATTTTGGAGTGGCCATCGCAGTCACCTGACTTAAATCCAATTGAGAACCTCTGGTGGGACTTAAAGAAAGCAGTTGCAGTGCGCAAGCCTAAGAATGTGACTGAACTGGATGCTTTTGCCCATGACGAATGGGCGAAGATACCCGTAGATCGCTGCAAGACACTTGTGTCAAGCTATGCTTCACGTTTAAAAGCTGTTATAACTGTAAAAGGATGTTGTACTAAGTACTAAGATTGAATGTCACTTGGGGGTTGAATAAAACGGATAATGATGTGAGCACAGAAAAGACATTTGTGGTTATTTCATTATAAATGTTATGTTATATTTGTCTGACCTACACGTACCTCTTTGATTTAATTGTAAGCAAGATGACTGATCAAAATCAATGTCAAACTGGCCAAAACACTCAATTTCAGTGGGGGTTGAATAATTTTGAACACAACTGTACACTTTGGTGCAGTTCGTCGCTCGGATTAATTTTCTATGGGACAATTTCACTGCCACCGAAGATCTACAGCAAACTGCCAATTCACGGACAATTCGCCTGTATTTGGCAAATTGACTGAGCTTTGTGAATAGATTAACTGCCCTAAAATTGAACCATCTGAGGGAATTGACCATTTGGGGCCCTTTGAGTGGCAAGTTCGGTGCTGCAAAGGAGCCTACCCTGCCCTAACACTCTCCTTTACACAAACAGGGCTAGTCCCACCGACCTCCCATACATATTATTTATTTATAAGGTATTTTACCAGGAAGGATACATTTAGATTTCTCTCGTTTTCAAGTATGTCCATTATTAATGCTTCTAGTCACCTGATCAGTTTCTCCACATCCATCTTCCTCTCTGATCTGCAGAACTTGTGCAAGGATTCCTGTTAAAAAAGGAGTGGTCACCCATCTGCTGCGGTCTTTCCCCGTCGACAGACGCTATGGAAAATGGGTATATTCAGTTATTCACCTTCATGTTCTGGGATCAGTCGAACGACGAAGGGCCATATCGAATGATCTCACCATCGCACAAATACGGACCCAGTGGACGGCCAGCCTAAGCTATACAATCTCCTGCTAATGGGGATTTGTAGCACTCATAATGAGATGATTTGCAAAGCAGCTTCCAAAAATACCGGTAGAATAGAAATAATATGTCATAATGTCTGTATATCTTAATACCTTGTATATATACTGTACAGAGATTTGTAACTATTATAGCAACCTGAATCTTGTTCCTGTACTGTAGTGAAAGAGTCCCTGTATTCTGTCCTTTCCCTGTGGCAGTTATATAGCAACTAAAGTTTCTTTAACATTTTGTAACAGAGTGCGGGCTGCTCCTTGTAGCCGCTTTACAGCAGTATTGGTGACAGGAGTGAGATCTCAACAGGGAGAACACTAATCTTAAATTAAATAGGCATGCAAATTAGATTTTATCTGCCAATTTTGGTTTTCATTGCATTTAAATACAAAATGATGTATATACTTTTTGGTTGTGTATAGGTTAAATCTCCTCATATAAACTTAATTTTATGACTGTGTGTTTTATATGACTTTGCAGATAACCAACTGAAGCAGTAAAAACTAAAACAAATGAACATTTACTGTGGAACATAATCTTCAAAACATTGAAATGCAATACTTCTAGTTTAGCAGTATAATTATTTTATTGCCAGAGGAAATTATAGCCTTTTTCTTGTTTATTGGGCTTAAAATTTTAATAGCCTGATTAATACGGTTTGCAAGTAATGATGAGGACTTGACCTAAATATTATTTTTATACCTCTGTCATTCTCAGGATAGTGATAATAGATTACAGATAAGGAAATAAAAATCTATCCCATGGGTAAGCCTTTTATCAAATCAAATTTTTTTGTGACAAAAATCAATGGAAAATTTAATATTGGTGCCTTACAGGCATTGCTGAAAAACAAGTGTGAACAAATGACATTTTCTCCTTGCCATATATAATATCTAAATCAGACGATAACCAGCTTACTCTCTAAAATCATTAAAAGGAAGATTCCACTGTTTCATCATGCTTCCCCTTTTCTATAAATTAATGATATAGAAAAATATCGAAATACAAATGGTAATAAGAAGACTACTTGGAAGTGTAGCAAATGATAAATGTTATAAATCAATGTTGCACACAACAGTATCTAAGTCTCACACAAACAATTAATGTAAAGAAACACTGTAAAAAATTACCCCTCTTTTTACATCAGGCCTGCACCTCCCATATACTTCTCTAGGTCCATGTACCCCAATTTCAAAGTGACTCTCATCACACATACAGTCAGGTCCAGAAATATTGGGACATCGACACAATTCTAACATCTTTGGCTCTATACACCACCACAATGGAGTTCGAATGAAACAAACACAATGTGCTTTAACTGCAGACTGTCGGCTTTAATTTGAGGGTATGTATATCCAACTCAGGTGAACCATGTAGGACTTACAGCAGTTTGCAGATGTGCCTCCCACTTGTTAAGGGACCAAAGGTAATGGGACAGAATAATAATCATAAAATCAAACTTTCCCTTCTTAATACTTGGTTGCAAATCCTTTGCAATCAATCACAGCCTGAAGTCTGGAACCCATAGACATCACCAGACGCTGGGTTTCATCCCTGGTGATGCTCTGCCAGGCCTCTACTGCAACGGTCTTCAGTTCCTGCTTGTTCTTGGGGCATTTTCCCTTCAGTTTTGTCTTCAGCAAGTGAAATGCATGCTCAATGGGATTCAGGTCAGGTGATTGACTTGGCCATTGCATAACATTCCGCTTCTGTCCCTTCAAAACTCTTTGGTTGCTTTTGCAGTATGCTTTGGGTCCTTGTCCATCTGCACTGTGAAGCGCCGTCCAATGAGTTCTGCAGCATTTGGCTGAATGTGAGCAGATAATATTACCCGAAACACTTCAGAATTCATCCTGCTGCTTTTGTCAGCAGTCACATCATCAATAAATACAAGAGAACCAGTTCCATTGGCAGCCATACATGCCCACGCCATGACACTACCACCACCGTGCTTCACTGATGAGGTGGTATGCTTAGGATCATGAGCAGTTCCTTTCCTTCTCCATACTCTTCTCTTCCCATCACTCTGGTACAAGTTGATCTTGGTCTCATCTGTCCATATGATCTTGTTCCAGAACTGTGAAGGCTTTGTTAGGTGTTGTTTGGCAAACTCCAATCTGGCCTTCCTGTTTTTGAGGCTCACCAATGATTTACATCTTGTGGTGAACCCTCTGTATTCACTCTGGTGAAGTCTTCTCTTGATTTCTGACTTTGACACACACATACACCTACCTCCTGGAGAGTGTTCTTGATCTGGCCAACTGTTGTGAAGGGTGTTTTCTTCACCAGGGAAAGAATGCTTCGGTCATCCACCACAGTTCTTTTCCATGGTCTCCTGGGTCTTTTGGTGTTCCTGAGCTCACCTGTGCGTTCCTTCTTTTTGAGAATGTTCCAAACAGTTGTTTTGGCCACACCTAATGATATTGCTATCTCTCTGATGGGTTTGTTTTGTTTCTTCAGCCTAATGATGGCTTGCTTCACTGATAGTGACAGCTCTTTGGATCTCATCTTGAGAGTTGACAGCAACAGATTCCAAATGCAAATAGCACACTTGAAATTAACTCTGGGCCTTTTATCTGCACATTGTAATTGGGGTAATGAGGGAATATCACACACCTGGCCATGGAACAGCTGAGAAGCCAATTGTCCCATTACCTTTGGTCCCTTAACAAGTGGGAGGCACATCTGCAAACTGCTGTAAGTCCTACACCGTTCACCTGAGTTGGAAGTACATACCCTCAAATTAAAGCTGACAGTCTGCAGTTAAAGCGCATTGTGTTTGTTTCATTCGAACTCCATTGTGGTGGTGTATAGAGCCAAAGATGTTACAATTGTGTTGATGTCCCAATATTTCTGGACCTGACTGTATATACAATGAACAGCAACAATATTAATACCACTGACCGGTGAAGGGACATGGATTATGTCATTACAATGGCACCTGTCAAGGTGTAGGATATAATAAGAAATAAGTGAGCAGTCATTTCTTGAATTTCATGTGTTGGAAGCAGAAAAAGAAGCAAGTGAAAATATCTGAATATCTTTGACAATGGTGAAATAGCGATGGCTAGACAACAAGGTCAAAGCATCTCTAAAGCAGCAAGTCTTGTGGTGTGTTCTCTGTGTGCTAGGTTTAGTACCCACCAAAAGCGGTGTAAGGAAGGACAACCGGTGAACTGGTGTCAGGGACATGGGCGTTCAAGGCTCATTGATGAACACTGGGAGAGAAGGATTGCCCATCTGGACGATCACACAGAAGACCTACTGTTGCTCAAATTGCGCAAAACTTAATGCTGGCCATGATAGAAAGGCGTTGGTACACACTGGACAGGTACCACCTACCTAGAGATTGCTGCAACCAATCCATAACAATGGTGTTCCCTGATGCAGTGTCCTCTTTCAGCAAAATAATGCATCCTGTCACACCGCAAAAATTGTTCAGGAATGGTTTGAGGACCATGACAAAGATTTCAAGGTGTTGCCTTGGCCTCCATATTGCCTAAATCTCAATCCGATTGAGCATCTTTGCTGCAACAACAAATCAGATCCATGGAGGCCCCATCTCACAATTTACAGGACTTAAAGGATCTGCTGTTAATGTCTTGGTGCCAAGTACCACAGGAAATAGTCAGAGGTATTGTGGAGTCAATGTCTCATCGCATCAGAACGGTTTTGGCAACATGAGGAGAACCTACATGATATTTGGCAAGTAGTTTTAATGTTTTGGCTGATCAGAATTAGATACAGGTGTATCTCAATAAATTAGAATGTCGTGGAAAAGTTCATTTATTTCATTAATTGAACTTAAATTGTGAAACTTGTGTATTAAATAAATTCAATGCACACAGACTGAAGTAGTTTAACTCTTTGGTTCTTTTAATTGTGATGATTTGGCTCACATTTAACAAAAACCCACCAATTCACTATCTCAACAAATTAGAATATGTTGACATCCCAATCAACTCAAAACACCTGCAAAAGGTTTCCTGAGCCTTCAAAATGGTCTCAGTTTGGTTCACTAGGCTGTACTCTGGCCAGTATTGAAAGCCCGTGGAGCGAATATGGAGACACATTTCCGGATGTATGCCATCAGAGCGTATTACCAACGTGGAACGCGGAAATCCACACAGCGCATGTCGAAGATGGCTGCCTTCTGAGCATCCGAATAGAACAGATAAAACATGAGGATCAGTGAGAGGCATGAAAAGCACTCCATTAGAACAATTTGAGGACACATGTGGTGAATATTTTTAATGGTGTACACTATAAAAGGGTACTACTGGTCTATAAGAAGTTATACCAGCTGATGAAGCTGCATGTTACGGCAAAACATGTCCTGGTGATGTAATTGCTTGTTTTATTTTTACTTAGGTTTTATTAAATGTGATTTTTAAAGCCACGTCCCTGGATCCATAGTGGTTTTTATGGATTTCTCCAGTTGAACACAAAAAATCCACACATGCCTGTCTTAGAACTATGGTAGCTCCACCAACTGTAAGTTTTGAATTGGCAAAAGAACATGTCAATCCGTGATATCCCAGATTTACACTAGGCGAGTATTCTGTGTATTTTTGGTTCCCTATCATTGGCACATGAAAATATCGCAACAAGGTTTGGGTCACCTGAGAAAAGGAAAACAGAAAACCCAGAGGCATATACCCATGCAGAGCCAGTGTTTGGGCTCTTTATTTGTGAGTTGAACACCCACACTATTAGAGTGTTCGTTGTGCACCATAATGTTTTGTATTTTTGTCCTTTATATATCCAATCTATGGGAGGTGAACTGTGAGAGACACCATAACTGCAAGAGCATAACTGCGCTGTACCAGATATGTACAAATCAAAGTTGTAAAATACCTGGAGGAAAGAAAACCTAAAATTATCTTAAACAAGGAATTGGAATGGAAAAAAGTAAATTCATTGTGTGTCTGACTTATGAAATAATACACCTTCTGCATATTTGTTTGTCTTCGTGCAGAATAAAGTATACATATTATGCATTCACAATTCCATTGGCGAAACATTCACTTGTAAACACAGATTAGATTGGGAAATTAATGGTTAGCAGGGATATCAGGATGCATACCATGGGATACCGTTTCTCTGTGCAATAGCACTGCCCTTTAATTTTTCCCAAGCCTCCCTTTCAATTTAATTAACGCAAATGTGTTCGGTATGCAAGCAGCTGTTTAAAAGTAAATACAGTCAATGTGTAGAAGAGAGATAGATGCATTCATATAAATTATACATTGTGTTAGTTTAAATTAAATTAGGAGGAAGCAGATAAGAAGATCTACAGGAGAAATGTTTATTTCACCTTATTCCCTTTGAGAAAAAGCAATAATTTTACAATGGGTGGAAATGTATTTACGATAGACAAATTAATGGTAAACCAGTCTCCATCTGTGACAGAGGTGCTAGTGAAAGGTCAGGAAAACAATGTGGATAGGTAATAAATGGATACCAGCTGGCCAATCAATGTAATGAATATTTCACCATAATTAAACCATGCAACACTTCCCAACCAACTGTATGTGATATGTTAAATTATTATATCCATTTGTGCTTAAAATACTAATTGAATTTATGCTTCATCGTTTTAATAAGGTGACCTATCCAAAGCACTTTGTTGTGACTGCAAACATTTAGAAATATAAAATTGACCCTGAAGTGTAACAATGATTTTAGAAGAAATAAATTAGTGGAGACAGCCGGTGTATGGAGTTGAAAAATATATAAAACTTAACTTTTACTCGAAATTGATAAAAGGTAGCATAATTATGTAGGCTTGTAAAGGTAGGAAGACAAGCACAAACCAAGTGCTTGGCTAAGTGAAGGTGAGGCCATAACACAAAACATAGAACTGCGTTAGACTGGGGATACTAGCATTAGGCAGGGACCTAGCAAGAAAATGATATGGGGGATATATTCGGTGTAGAATCCTTTAAAACTGTGGACAACAGATGGTGAGGCCCGTAGGTAGAAACAGACCTTCGAGGCTCTGTGGGTATAGCAAAGATAAAGAAAAGAGGTCAGTATGAAAGTACCACAGCCGTTATAAAAACCCTTCATAGGGCACCAAAGAGGAAGGTGCAGGAATGAGACAGATCCCAACCTCGGCAGGGTGGGACTAGACTAGTTGCCTATTCTGGGAGCGCTCCCAGTAGGCTATACAAGTTTCTAAACAAAGGTTATTGGGGTCCCTAATGAAATGATCAATAACTCAAATAAACATCTCTTATGGCTCAACGCGTTCCACTGGTGCAAACCACCATCATCAGGAGGAGAGATATAGCCTAATCTTGTGTAGTCTCTAAGAGTTGTTTTTTTAAACAATGATTTTAGTAGGCTGAAACCTGTAAGATCTTCCCCTGCAAAGATTGCATCAAACAGCAAGATGTTGTTCTCCGTCTCCTCTTTGACACGATAAATAAAATGTGATTAAAAAAAAGATTACATTGTGCTATCTAGAATTCCAAGCCGTTCACGTATTGCAAAGCACTGGAAAATATGATGAAGACCAATAAATGTACACATACTGTATGTACAAGAAGAGGTTTCAGTAATGGTAGGGACCATTAACTGCCATTCCAAGGCTTATATAGTAGAACTCAATATTTTGTTTTAGGTATTGGCTCTTGGAGGTTTATTGCCATTAGACTTTACGATATTAATAATATGGTGCATAAGGCTCTTGCTATTTTTGTAAATACATGAGTCTGGTATCAGGCAAAATCAGATGGTGCTCTATAGCTCCTTTTCATAGATATGGCTAAATGTGGAGACAATATGACTAGGAAATTATACATGATGCAAAGTATCACATATGAACAAATAATGTCATACATAGGGCCAGAGAAAGATTTACATGTCACAAAGGAAAAGGAAGGTCATCCACAGAGAAAAATTGGGCAAGAAGACACTAGAAAAAATAAGAGGATGATATAACAGAATACATATAAATAGAAGGATATTTGTAAGACAAGAAGGAACAGAAACAATCAACCATCACCGTGAGACCATTATAAAAATAAAGGGGGGAAAATAATAAAGGATTCTGGTTAACACATGAGCATTATGGGTGTGCTTTAAGGCATATAGCTGGGGTCAGCAACCTTGGCCCTCCAGATATTTTGGCACTAAATTTCCCATGATGCTGTTAAGCATCCAACAGGGGTTATCGTTGTGCAAAGAAAACCCTTGCTTGAACTGGCTCAGCTGTGGCCTGAACTCTGAACAGCAGCTTGCACCTTCTCAGCATCAGTTTATGTTCCAGACTAGATCTTCTGCTCCACTCTGTTCAGAACGTAGTCACAGGTGCTGTGTTTGGCCTAATAACTAGAGGTGATACTCGCAGTGGCGCGGAAGTGTTACAGTGAGTATCACCTAGGGTAGCTCCTGCAGACGGAGACTTTCACGGTTAGCGTGAACATAGGAATACGGCCCTATGTGTTCTGGTCAGCCTCCTTCACACCTTACCCATCTGGCTCTCTAGCATTACTTTCCTCACTTGCTCCAGCCCACTCCCATATATCTGCTCCTTCTGTTAGTGTTGCCTTACTTGTATCCTTGTGCTATCAAATTAATCTCTACCACATTCCCCTAGCAACTTGTCTGCTCACCTGTGTGTCACTGCAAACTGGGCTATGCCTGATAAACCCCGCACATCTCCTGTCAGATGCTCAACCACTCATTAAGTTGGATGGGCTTTGTGATAAATGTGTTTCCAAAACATCTGGACGGCCAAGGTTGCCTACCACTAGCTTACAGTATGTTTGTAGTAATAGTGCAGGTATAGTTATATGTGTAGCACCGGAGGGAGACAAGCGCGATGTGAGACACTGAACATTGGGACTACATTTGCCGGCATGCTTTGCGGGCGGGGACAGGAAGTGGGTGGGGGAGAGACGCTGACATCCTGAGCCTCATGGAAAGAGCTGGCAGAGCGCGCCTAGGAGTGAAAGAAGCAAGACGCAGTGTAGCTGAACTGGACAGTGACCAGGCCGGAGCGCAGGTGGGGCCTGACCGAGCTGGAGACCGGGTTTTCCGCCTTTATCTAATGAAGACCCAGTGATCCACCACAGTAACCTGAGCTGATACCGAGTGAGCTGGAGGACCCCGAGTTAGGAGAACCGCAGATCGATCCAAGAGGGAGTGCAGGCGGTGAGCTTGACTTCTGAGGCAGATACAGACAAGCCAGACAGCGGAGCCGGTGACACAGAGAACCCCAGTCAGAATCGAGCGGAGAGATGTCCTGGGTCGAGCGGAGCACAGAGTATCTGGCGGATGGGTGAGAGGCCTTCCAGGCCGTTGTGAAAAATCTAAAGCACGCTGCAATTTGTTTCAAAACCCACAGGGCCCCAACGTGACTAGTCGAAGATACCTCATAAATAATTCACTGGCCAGTTGAATATTGTACCCGGGTACCAATACACTCACACACATACATTCTTTGGGACATAACCTGTACGGGACTCACTCCCCAACCACAAAGGGGGTTAAAGATATATTTTTCTCTTTTCCGCTGCGCGTTTCTCGAATTACGAAGCATTGTATTTATTTTCCGCTGCGCGTTTCTCGAATTACGAAGCATTGTATTTCTTTTCCGCTGCGCGTTTCCCGCATTACGAAGTACTAATATATATATATATACCGTGTTACTCATTATATGCCAGTTTATCCAGTAAACTATATAATTTATAAAATCCACGACGGTGCTGGAGTATATTTATTCCCTAGTGCGGGGAGACTATCCCGAGGTTCAATTTCAGCGGTTCCTCCGGGAGTGAGCGCTACATAGGATTTTCATTTAATTCCCTTCAAATCTATCCCGAGAACAGTAACGGAGTTGACTGTAGAATAGATTACATAAAAAAAAAAGCTTATTCATCCTTAATTATCACGAATTCCTTCTGCCATCAATTAGTAAAAAAAATAAGCTTGGATATTAATCATGTATGGTATTATTCATAGTCCAATGTACAAAAAATTTTCATATTTACATAAAAAGTCTTAAAATAACTAGGGCTAAAGTTTTAATTACTGATTCTAACAAGAATATGTTAAAGAAAATCTGTGCTTGCATGCTATTTTCACGTTGTATTTATCAAACTAAAATAAATCTAAACGGTAGTCAGTCTGGAGCAGAACTAATCTTCGATACGCAGGAGTTGCTTTGGCTGCTTTTCATAATTTCAAGCCAATGACTGAATATTAATATATTCTCATTATTGCAAATGGAAAACAGTAACTGACAGCAATGTATTTTTTTTTTCTGCTCCGAGAAGACCCTGTTGCAAATCAAGCTACAGAAATCCTGAGATTATTATAGTTTTTGGCCTTAGATTTTTTTTTTTATATTTCAAATTTTTTATTTTGCAATAAACAAAGGGTCACAGACCGACCAGCCAGGTGGCCTCACAGGGCCAGATAAAATACAGAGAAATCACATAAAACATAAGGGGGGATCTCATGGGAAACTGAAGAATAACAAAAATTGGGGGAGGGGGGTATATAATAACAGGGGGGTGCAGAAACTCATCAGGAGGGTCGATCCAGCAAAAACAAAAGGGAGCGATGGAGTTCGCTGAGGGGGCACCAGGAAAACAGAAAAAAAAAAAAAAAAAGGGGTAATAAAAAGAAGGTAGTGAAGGACTGCCAAATATTCGTGGCATTCCTGGCTCACCCCGGTAACCAAAGGGAAACCGAGGGCCATGGAAGGGGCCACGTGGCCGGGAGACCTGGGGCCAAAAGGGTGGACAGAGCCTAGGTAGCCACCCTAGCGGCTCACCCAGGCTAGTTCCCAATGTCCCACACAAAAAAAAAAAAGGGGGGGGGATAGGGAGTCCCAGTGCTCCAGCAGACGAACAACATTAAACCCAAAAATTCAGCAAGCAGGACCATAACATCGTTCAGGAGTACATAAAAAGGGGGGAGAAAGAAAAATGTCTTGAAAACGGAGTCCGCAAAAATCTCAGCAAGAATCAGTATCCACATAAAGCATCTCGAGAGCACCGGTCCACCGAAACTAGGTCACCGCAGTACAAAACAGGACGGGGACCAATATATCTCTTATGGGTAGTCCGCTTCAGCCCGTATCGAGCCATAAGACAGCGCAGTAGGCAATAACAGTCCCGTATCCCTGGCATGTTAGCTGACCTCGAGAAGCTCCTAAGCGCGGTACAGCATGTGGTAGGCCCGAAGCCTCCAAAAACGGTAAGCCCTCGAGGGAAAACGGTGCCAGACCAGCGAATCCTGCAGCCTTCCAGACCCCGCAGACCGCCGGTACATCACCCTCACATGGACCACCGATCACCCCATCAGTCCCGGGATCCAGGGACGTCTCCTCAGCCGGGTCGCTAGGGTCAGCATCGCATCTTCCTTCCTCTTCAGGGTGCTGCCCGGCCTCCATGAAACCAGGACACCGGGACAACGCGGGTTCGATGTCACTCACCATCTGCGGCATCCTGCAAGTTCGCAGCACGGCCATCATTTTGCGCCAAGTACCTCTGGTAAGTATGCTGTCATCGTCCCCTGACAGGATCTCGAGGCATGCGTCCAGGCCCCGCAGCACAGCCTCCCCCTCTCCACCACGAGGACCTAGACCGCACCGCAGGCTCCCCGCACGCTCCCCCGCTGCTTCCTCTTCAGAGCCATTCGTGTCGCCTGGGAGATGTGGGCCCACCATCTCGTCAGCCCGTATCCGAGTTCCCCACCGGGAACAGAGTCGTCAAGAAGGGTGAGGAGCACCAGCAAAGGGATCCCCCTGGAGCCAGGCCGCAAGATGGCCGCCGGCAAAGTTCTTCAGACAACGGCAGCTTCCGAGATGCTAGTCTGCGGTCCGGAGGGGGGAACTTAACAGGCTCCGGACAGATGTATCCTATGGCCAGCCACGGAGGGACCTCAGCAAGGAAAAATGGCAAAGAAATCCGGCCCAAAAACTCCCTTTTCATGGGAATCTGAAGCGGAGCTCCGCCATGCACATCTTCTCCTCTCCACGGCTAGCCACGCCCCCGGCCTTAGATTTTTGAGACATACATACCACTTTTTGTACTTCTAATTTCACAGAATTTGGTTATGCATTGCATTTGTAATAGGGATCGACCGATTATCGGTCGGGCCGATTATCGGGGCCGATATCCGGCATCCGGCCGATAATCGGTATCGGCCCTGTATATCGGCGAATCGCCGATATACAGGGCCAATCTGTGTATGCTCCAGCTCCCCCCCCTAAATCAGTACTTGCCCCGCCGCCGGCTCTGTGGACTCCGCTGTCCGGCCTCCTGCGCGAGCTCCGATGCGCGGAGCTGAGGGCGTGCTGAGGGGCGTGCTCTGCCTGTGAGCTCTCCCTCTGCGGTCTCACTCGGCACGCTCCTGTGAAAAGCAGTGAGCGCTCCCGTCCTGCTTCTCCGGTCCTGCGCGGCTCTGCTCTTTTCTGATGTGAGTCTGAGGTCTGTCTGGGGCACGATGAGGGGGAGAGGGAGCGAGGATGCCGGTCTGTCCCGATGAGGGCGAGTGGGAGCTAGGGAGCGGGTCTGTCCCGATGAGGGGGAGGGGTGGTCTGGCTGTAGTAGTGCTGCGTAAGTGCGTAGCTCTGTGATACGCACACACACAGGTACACAGAGCCCCCAGTGTACACTGCCAGGTGCCAGCCATAGATGAAAAAAAAAACGCCCCCAGTGTACACTGCCAGGTGCCAGCCATAGATGGGGAAAAAAAAACGCCCCCAGTGTACACTGCCAGGTGCCAGCCATAGGTGTATAAAATCAGCCCCAAGTGTACACTACCAGCCATAAGGTGTACAGAATCAGCCCCCAGTATACGTTACTGAGTGTATTAGTGCTGCGGAGCTCTGTGATCCTCCTACAGGCTCCACGTGGCTGAGTATTTCTGCTATGGAGCTCTGTGATCCTCCTACAGGCTCCACGTGGCTGAGTATTTCTGCTATGGAGCTCTGTGATCCTCCTACAGGCTCCACGTGGCTGAGTATTTCTGCTATGGAGCTCTGTGATCCTCCTACAGGCTCCACGTGGCTGAGTATTTCTGCTATGGAGCTCTGTGATCCTCCTACAGGCTCCACGTGGCTGAGTATTTCTGCTATGGAGCTCTGTGATCCTCCTACAGGCTCCACGTGGCTGAGTATTACTGCTGTGGAGCTCTGATACTACCACAGGCTCCACGTTGCTGAGTATTACTGCTCACTTGTAAACCCTCTTTTCATGCAGATGGATGCACAAAGAAGAAGTAAGAGCATAGTCTGGGAGTATTTCACTCAACCATCCCCAGGAGCAGCTGTGTGCAACACATGCCAAGCAATGTGAGCATGGGATCAGCAACTTCAAAAAGCAAAAATACATCAAAGATTGTGTTTATTTTTCATAACTTTTAGTGTACAGGATATCGGCCCAGATATCGGTTATCGGCCCTGGAAGGGGGCCGATAATCGATATCGGTATCGGCCTCAAAAAAGTGATATCGGTCGATCCCTAATTTGTAACATTTCATTAACAATACATATTTAGGAATGCTCACATTAAAATTCAAATCTAGGTATCTACATTTTTCTCCTATAACTGGTTCGTGTTTATATTTCTGATATAATATTGCTGGATACCGAATACACTTACATTATGATCATACTATAACCGGTATAACAGTAACCCCTTTAGTGACAGGAAATGTACCCTGTGCTGCGCCTTCACTTATGCCTTAGGTGTGAGACATAGGCTTGTGCACCGATTTTTTTTTCGGTTCGATTCGATTTTTCGGATTTTTAAACTTTTCGATTCGGCTCGTTTCGACCGATTTCTGTTTCGATTCGGTTCGGCTCGACTCGTTTTTCTTGTACATTTTTTTCGGAATTTCGACCATTTTTCGTATTTTCGTGTCACTTAGCTCGTTTTTTTGTATCAACTTTTCGTATTTTCGAACATTTTCGTTTTTTCGGAACGTCTGTTCTCCTCGTTTCAAAGCAATAAATTTCGATTTGACACATTTCAAGTACATTCGAAAATTCCGAAAATATTTCGTTTTGGCTTGGAAAACGTTTCGGATCTGCCATTTTCGGATCTAAAAATTTTCGGAAAATCGGCCGCATCCGAAAACACGAATCGGGAAATTTCGTGAAAATTCCGAAATTCCGAAATGCACATCCCTAGTGAGACATAATAAATGCAGAAGCAGCATGTGCTCGATTACTGTTGTCAGGAATGATGACATCCTCTGTGCCAGGTGTATAACTTAGATCAACATGCACTTGACTTGCTCCTGCAAGTGATCGCTGAATGCTATAAAAAAAAAAAAAAAAAAAAAAAAAAAAAATCGCAATCCAGCAATTTACATTGTGTGGTCCCCAAATCTGATTTGAAGCTGTGGGAGCCAAATTAACCGCCCCAATGCTGTTAGGGCACGTCTCCAATCACAACCATCATTTTGAGTTCAATTGTAGGATTAGGTTTAGGATTGGGATTAGAATTAGTTTCAGGGATAGATTTATGTATAGGGTAAAATTTAGTTCTAAGGTGTAACGGATTCTAGTACCCAAGCTCAGTACTTTTGTCCTGGTGTCCCTTCCACTGAGGTGAGAATATAGGTGATCATAGCTCTGCAGACTAGGCGACACATACTTTGACAAAAGGTTTCTCTTTTATTATGACCACAGGCCCTTCTTTTATAGAGCGCACACAATAGGGTGTCCTTCACTGGGGACAATGACATAGTGTCTGGTGCCGCTCTGTCTGGCTGATAACAGGTTTAAGGGCGGAGAGGGCGTCTTACATAACATACACCTAAGGCCGGCTGCACACTAGACGTTTTTTGTAACGCACTAACGCGCGTTAAAAAATAAATCATCGTACTCGACACTCGTCTACCCCCCCTTGCGTTATCTTCCATAGGAGGATAGCGGAGCACCCGTCGACGCGAATCCTAGCGCATCGCCATTCTAGAACGCTAGGATTCACGTCGACAGGTGCTCCGCTATCCTCCTATGGAAGATAACGCAAGGGGGCGTGGACGAGCGCCGGGTACGATGTTTTTTTTTTTTAACGCGCGTTAGTGCGTTACAAAAAACGTCTACTCTAGTCTAGTGTGCACCCGGCCTTACAGTAAAAAGTACAACATTTCACAAAGCAAAACATAACAGCTTTTACATCCCTGCCCAATCGGTCCAAAAATCGCTCAGATCCGGTTAGGGTAGCCTGAATAATTGTAATTTGAACACGTACGGTTGTAGCTAACCCCCCAATCTGGCGCCTGTTCTGTCACGGGTCCCCCTTGGTCTACGATTTTGGTCCCTGTATACAGTATCCTATCTACCCCTCCGATCCTTGGATGGTCGGTACAGCTAACTATCTTCAGGGAACCAAGTGACACATTATCAGCAAGGGTTAACAGATACCAGAAAGTAACAGACTTAGTTAAAGGAACAGGGGTCTTAGTACTAGTCAGACGTGTGCCAATATCGTTTCCCAGAGTAGGGTCACCAGTACTTGCCAAGTCGTTATATAGAACAGGGTTGTCAGTCAATGCCAGGTCAGTACACAGAGCGGGTTCGTCCAAGAATGCCAAGTCAGTACACAGTGCAGGATCATCAGGGAAAGCCAGGACAGTACACAATACAGGGTTGTCAGGGTTGGCCAGGTCGGTACACAATGCAGGGTTGTCAGGGAAAGCCAGGTAGGTACACAGTAAGCCAAAGAAATTTCAGAGCGCTGAGGGAAGTGAATATCATGTCAGGGCACTGGTGAAACTCAGATGCTGGCCAGGTGCAGGAAGAAAGGGCAAACATGGATAACACAGAATGTTTTCTAGCAACTGCAGAGGGGAATTTGTGATACTGGGAGGGCTCGGTTCCATCTAGGGTTCACACCTGTCTGGTTTTGACTCGGACTGTCTGGTTTTGGAGTCATGTGTCCGGGTTTGACACCCTCTGCCACCCAGACGCATGACTTTGAGGTGCCGGCACAAGTCCCTGCCTCATACTTACATTTCCTGCATTCCCCTGGCGCCACGGTCCTCTCCTCTGACTATTTTTTCATTTTGGAGACGCATTGCCCACTGTGGGAGGGGTTGGGTGGTCCATTGGTGAGGTGTTGTCCTCCCCGCCTCCACCCATGAGCCACTGTCAGACACGCACAGGCGCGACGGCTCACGTGACGAACGTTCACGTGGTTGCTCGTGCCCCAGCGTGCGGCTCCCTAGTCCCGAGCAACGAGACGTGCTGCTGACAGTGCGTGGTCTCGCTCGTTGTGGATCGATCTACTCAGTTTCCAGGCCAGCTGCTCTCGACTCTGGCCGGCCCAAGCTGCAAGCAACTCTGTGACAGTGTGAGTGAGGCACAGGCTCGCAGCCTCAGCGGCTCAGTCAGTGTGCCTGCCAGCTCAAGACATTGCCTGCCAGCCCAGCTGCGAGTGCGACAGGACCACGTCCATTCCAATCCCCAGCAAGGATTAAGGTGAAATAAAATGATATTGCTGAAATTTGTAAAAAAATTCTCCCCCTCTCCTATATACCAGTGTCTTGTGCCATAAAAATACCAGTCTGCCAGCCATACCAGTCTGCCATGCATAATACCAGTGTGCCATGCATATACCACCACCAAACATAGAAATTGATACTCTTCTGAGCATATTCCTAGTCCAAATACTATGCTCTGGGATACTCCTTGACGTGGTCCCAAACAGTTATTCTCACGTGTGTATTTGGTCCATAGTTGTGGGATGAGAGTGAAAGAGGTTTAAAATGTAAATTAAATTGTCATGCCAATAGCTCTACGCGTTTTGCCTAGCGGCGTCATCAGGAGCGTGGTGGCAGCATGAAGCTAGCTTTTTCACTCTCTGCCACCCATCATGCTGCCACCACGCTCCTGATGATGCCGATAGGCGAAACGCATAGAGCTATTGGCATGACAATTTAATTTACATTTTAAACCTCTTTCACTCTCATCCCACAACGATGGACCAATTACACACGTGAGAATTGCTGACAGCTATCACTGCATGATAGCAGCCTTTTTTCTTTCTCTCTCCATACCAGTATTTACTGGTGTTTGTGTGTCATAGGGACCTGTATATTAGGGCTTTTACAGGACCATCCTAAGGATCCTAAAGTTTATTAATTCTGAGGAGGTGCATTCCCTATGCACTCTCCTTCTTCCTCTACATAAAGGTTTTCCCTCTCTATCCATTTTAAGGGAAGAGCGCTTATTCCTGTCCATTCAAGTACCTTTATATTAGGGACTAACTGATTGGGACCACGTCAAGGATCCCAGAGCATAGTATTTGGACTAGGAATACGCGCCGAAGAGTATCTAATTCTATTTCTATGTTTTATTTAATCCATGTTTGGTGACTCACATGTTTTTATTTTGAATAGTAAAAGTTATGTTTTACTCAAGCAGACCATGTGTCTGTAGCAACACACTGTTTTCTTCCCTTGCATATAATACAAGTGTGCCGTGCATAATACCAGTGTGCCAGCCATATTACCAGTGTGCCAGCCATATTACCAGTCTGCCATGCATAATACCAGTCTGCCAGCCATATTACCAGTCTGCCATGCATAATACCAATCTGCCATGCATAATATCAGTGTGCCAGCCATAATACCAATCTGCCATGCATAATACCAGTGTGCCAGCCATATTACCATACAGAAAAATGGCGTCGCGCCCATACTCACCGGAGCGGCTGCAACAACCAGGAGTAACAGCCCAGTTAATGTATAAAACATAACGAGGGAAGTGTCATCTGCGCTCGTTTCTGTGTATTCCATGTGCAACAAAACACTGAGGTTTTTGTTTGTTTCAATGGCCATTGCAACGTAAGCTCACTCGCCACTTCAGAGGCACCTCTTTATAGAGTGAGTGCCTAACCAATGTAACCAAAAAGCCGCTCTACTGAGCAGCTCCAAGCCCCTCCTGCTACCAGGAGTAACAGCCCGTTATGTTTTATACATTAACTGGGCTGTTACTCCTGGTTGTTGCAGCCGCTCCGGTGAGTATGGGCGCGACGCCATTTTTCTGTATGTATATTATGCTTGTAACTCCAGTTCGTCGTCTTGCTGCTGTTCCTCTTTCCATGTTTTTGTTTTTAATCCCAAATGGGAAGTGTTTGGTGCGTGTATAAATAAAACCCACCATTTCTCTGCCTCTCCTTAGCTGAAAAGCAGCAGGAGGGGCTTGGAGCTGCTCAGTAGAGCGGCTTTTAGGTTACATTGGTTAGGTACTCACTCTATAAAGAGGTGCCTTGAAGTGGCGAGTGAGCTTACGTTGCAATGGCCATTGAAACAAACAAAAACCTCAGTGTTTTGTTGCACATGGAATACATAGAAACGAGCGCAGATGACACGTTTCCCTCGTTACCAGCCATATTACCAGTCTGCCATGCATAATACAAGTCTACCATACTACCAGCCTGACATGCCACGCATACCACATGCCATAATATATACGTATAATGTAAATATACTCATAATGTACACGCTACAAAAGAAATGGCCGCCCAAGCCTAACACTAGAGTGTTCGGCTTGAAGAAAAGGTGGCAACCCTAGTTCCATCACATAATTTTTAATATCTTTTACCGATTTGTTTTTTTTAATGGATTACCTATACAATAAGATGAAACGTAATGCTAATATCTCAATTCTATGCCTGATCATATCTCAACATTTCAGCTTTAGTGTTAAATATATACTTTTACAGTTAACTTTAGTGTTAATGGTAGGCTTAGTTTTGGACAGTTGCATTACTTTTAGAAAATAATTTAGTTTTAGTAGTTGCAGGTCTATTGCCGCACAGATAGCGCCATACCTTTTTGGCAATTACAGTTTTTTATTGAATATTAACAATATTAATAAGAAAGATAGAAATATGACCTAACCTAATGATGTTGTGCATGCCTGCGCCTCCTCCCACACGTGCCACACCAACTGAATTTTGTAATTCAAGGTTTTTATTTTGTAAGCAAGAGCAGGAACAAAAAGCAATCAACATAAGTGGCCTCGCAGGGCCAGAAAAACTCACATATGTACTACAAAAACATAAGCGATCCATCAACATAAGCATATGTGGATAATAGTGTCTCAGAAAATAAGGGTGGTTGTGGGAGAAGAAAAAAAAAGAATAGGGAAGAGGGGGTTATGTTCACAACGCTGTCAAAAAGATGGTGACCCAAATAACAGCAAAAAAAAAAAAAAAAGGGGTGGGGGGGTGTAGAGTGGCAAAGGCCACGCTCCTGGCACGCTCCTGAAGGAGGCCATGGAGGGACAATGTCACGGGGCCCAGGACCCTAAGGGCCAATCATAACGCAAAGTCATGGTGGCGCGCCTCAGGCAACCCAGTAATGCCAAACACAAAAAAAAAGGGGGTGGGGGGAATGGATACACCATCTTCTGCAGAACAAGCATTTGACATACCAACTAAGATAATGGGGGAAAAGAAAGAGTCCAAACCAAATCTACGTCAGAAGTACTCCGCACGAGGGGGGGGGAGCGAGCGACCGAGGAAAACCTCAGAATCAGCCATAAATCCTCAAGAACAGACAGCGCAGGAGATTCAGCTGGCTCCCGAAAACAAAAGTGTCCGCTAAAGACATCTCGACAACCGGCGTGAACAACTCAGCCGTGGGGGGCAAAAATTAGAAACAGACGGGGGGTCATCTCGGAATAACATTCTCAGGTAGGGAGTGGGGGGGGGGTTCATCCCCGAATGGGGGGGGGTCTCAGCAGAAAAGGAAAAAACAACAACAAAAATAAAAAAAAAATAAAAAAAATGTCCTCATCTGTCCATTGCTACACAAAACGCAGGGGGGTGGAATCAGAAGGTATACGGGGGGGAGAGAGAAACTCAGCGGGCCAGACAGGGGTGCCAGGATTAAAAAACAGGGTAAGCAGCAGGTCAGCTAGATAGTTCAGCCAGTGTCCAGGGAAAACACGTATGCTCCCTTCGGCAGCCGGCCACGCCCCCCCACCAACTGAATTTTGACCCCCCATAACTTTACCCAAATAAACCACTGCAGTAGTTTATGTAAAATATTATTCAATTACTATTGTTCCAGCTAGATTTATGCAAATACCTTTTATTTCATTAGTATTTTTCAATACATTTATATAATGTCTGTACATGTTGCTACTTAGATTTATGACTCCTACCTTTTTTTCTTATTTCTTTATCCCACCTACTTTTTGTCTTCTTCAATAAAGGAAAATAGCCAAATTATAACATAGGCCAGTATGACATGTGAAAGATACAGTAAAAGCAAAGATAATTCTGTCTGTGTTCTATAGAACAGGTGCTTAAACTCTATATATATGGGTAAAGTCCAAAAATGGAGATAAACCTAAGATTATCTGGATAAAGCTGACTTTAATTAGGAGCTTTCGCTAAAGTCCGAATCGCAATGTAATGAAAGTTTTGAGTAGCTTACAGTAAGATTACCCATATCCATGGCCAACTCTAACCCTGTACAATTAATTTTTTAGAGCAGCAACACAAACTCTCTTCTTAACCGCCCAAATTAACTGGATTGACTGATCTTAGTAACCAACTAGGTGAGCTTCACTTGCAGCGGAGGAAACCCAGGTGAAACGCATTCGGTTACTATTTTTTTGATTTTAGGTTATGTTTTATTGTTTTTAGTTTTTAATGGGAATAAATTCTTTGAATTTACGAGGGAAGCTCAAGTCCTTTTCTTAACCCAACGGAGTGGTCTAAGGCTTTCTTATGAGTTGTGCCTTGATTAAACAAACACCGGGTGAAGGTAAAGAGAGCCCTTTAGGCTCAGGAGCACGTGAGTGAATTGATTTATTCCTATTGGGGGATGTCATTTGTGTTACCATCTACACCATGTTTTTCCTTTTTATCTCCTGAGATTGTCTGGAAAACTATCCATTGAAAAAGGCCAGTGGTCGAAGGGGCAACATGAATTCCACCCACGGGCGAATATACTAGAGCCAGGCTAGGCTCTGAAAAGTGTGAGTGGCTGTTCACTATATTTATTATTGAGATTGTGTTTAGACGATATTATGCCATGTCTATTTATTTCCTTTTTTATTGAGGTGTCAACCCGATATTTTTGTAAATAGTTGCCAAAAGTTGAGTATCTAGTTACTTTACACTATTCTTTGCACTGGAAGTGCCACACCCCTTTGCTTTCATTCACATTCTGCATAAACATAAACTTCTCTACTTCGATACAAACGGATTTATCAGCTTTTCAAAGATTATGTTTAGATATGAAATGCTCATCTAAGCGATTATCCCACTGCTATTCCAGTCTGATTGGTTGATGGGCAGCTCCCCTATATGATCTACTGGGAAAAGGATTTCTGCCAGACCTTCTTTTTTGGAGGATTGGCTTCATGTAGTATCATCAGTGTATAAACATAATTGTAGCATTAACCCTAGAGAAGCCCATGTCAAGCTCTTGCTTTTTTGGTATTTGGTACCATCTAGACTGGCACACCTGCCTGGCCATAAGGCCACATGTTGGAGATGCTTGCAGCAACCAGGCACTTTATTACATATCTTCTGGGAATGTTCTGCACTTGTTCCCTTTGGGGACGAGTGCAATCTGTGATAGCTGACCTTGCATCTTACTTTACCCCTACACTCCCTTACACTCCCTGGTCACCTAAACTCATGGGTTTAGGTGACCAGGGAGTCTGTGGATCCTGGGGTGCTTTGACTCTTCCCATCTCATGAGGGCACCGAGGTATGCATTTTAAATGGATGCTTGGAGCAGAGTCAAACCCTCAAGTGGCAATCTTATTGGCTGGTCTGGACACGCCCCCATATCTGGGCACTAATAGCCATACCCTGCTATGTTGGATTCCTTTGCCTGTGCTTGTACAAACCTTTGCATATTCCAAGACATACTTTCTGCTAATAGTTAATGGCTTGCGACTACGTTTTCCATTAGTGTCTCCCTATTACTGGCTGAGCCATTATAAGGCACAATATGTCTTTAAATATAAAAGAGAAATCACAAAGAATAGGATCAATATTTCCCATGCCAGATTATTGCCAGCTGCTACATTAGAACTGATGCAGTAAATGCCATTTATAAAGTTGACAAACGGCTATTTTAAGAGAGAAAAAAAAGCAATATCTGTTTGGAGAACGTGGTGTTTGGGTTGAATTTTAAAAAGTCTTTTTTTGCATTTTAATTGCATTTTCTAAATGGAGCTAAACCTACAGCCTTTTCGATCAAGATCATATATTGATTTTCTTTTATGAACTACATTTTATACTGTTAAGTCTTTTATTGTGTTCATCCAATTCTCTAGGTCCTAGGCCACGTGCATAGTGAAAAGAAAACCGCATAGGCCCCCACTGGCTGTATGGGGTTATTAGCATGGCAATTTTGTAGCAGACACTTAGCTCTGTTCTCATTACATTAGCATATCTAAAGTTTAGCTATAACACTTTGCAAGGCATCGTTTCAAGTATTAAGACCCTTGGGGAGAAAATAATAAATCTTACAACTTCCAGGACTCTCTAATTATGTATGCCATGAATTAGATGATATACACACTAAAAGTTAGTGATCTTATAAATACAAGATTTGATGATCATTCATGACATCATAAAGAGGCTGTCAAAGGATCAGGAAAAAGCTATTATTACACACACAAGAACCTAATTCACAACTGAAGATAAATTGGAAATTTGTAAAATGTATAACCTCTTTGTTGAAACCTCAGTAATTTATCATTGGTAATAGAGAGAGAACAAATGGTAACTTTGTACTCGCTCTCTGTATTTACTATAGAATTCATGCTCAAAGCAAACCTCAAATCCATCTAAGCCGAAGAAAGTTTTTTGGATGCAGGCCTCTAATGGGACAATTTCCCCCTGTCCTTATTTCTAACAATGAATAATCACGGTGACCTATCTCCTGGTGAAAGGAAACAAATCAGTAAATTAAGATATTTAATATAATGAACATCATTAAATAATGTGGTAAGGCAGAGAGGTCTCGTTTCTTACACGCACAGGATCATCAGGGAGCAATGACTTTCCAGATGGTACAGGGACCCTGCAAGCCCTTAGTTATTTGTATGTTATGATCATTTCGCTTATTATAGAGATTACTTAATCTTTCAGAAAATGCATGCACACTGGTAGTAGTTTATTTCCCATTTATATTTTTGCCAGTAAACCTATGTATTAAAATAAACGAATGGGAGACAAGAAATAATGATCCCTCCCTTGTTGGCCCATCCTGTCACGTTCCATGCTGGCAAACCTGTCTTCCTGCCCTCTGTATTATTATATTGTGTTTTTTCCCTTGTGTTTCTGTTGCTGCCAATTCCTGGGTCGCCTCCCAGGAGTTAATTGGTGTTCTGTGTGCTGCTCACCTGTTGACCCTTGCCTTGATTCCCCTGCCTATATTAGAGCAATGTACCTATAGTACATTGCTGGGTCATTTTTATTTGCCTGGTCTCCTTGCGACTTGTGTCCTGAGAGCCCTTTGCTGTGTTCCTGATATCCTCCGTTTGTTCATCCTTGTTCAGTTTTTGCCTCTGTTATTTCTGTTCCAGTTTATGTCAGTTCCTTCTGTGTATTTTGTTCTGTCTATTGCTGTATTTTGGTTTGCTGTTTATGTTCCATTCTGATTCCCCGGTTACCGATTTTTGTCTTGGCTGACTTCCCTTCTGGTTCCTATTCCTATATTCTGTATGACGTACTCTCTCTGGTTATGACCTTTGGCTTTCCTCTATATGACTACTCTATAGTATATTCCTTGTCTGTACCGTTTCCAGGAAACCCTGTCATCTGTATACAACAAAAGACTTTGTACGGCTTGAAGGTAATACTTTCCTTTAGATTAGATCCGACTATCCTAAAGACCGGCCTTTCAGTGCAGGGAATCTTTGGTATTGCCGTACAGAGGTCTTTTGTTAACCCTGTGTTGCTTTCATCTGACCTTGCAGTTTACAGTGTATCTCTGCACATAGGGGCTTCTCTCAGGAACCTTGACCTCACCTTGCTGCGAGTTATATTCTTAGGGATATATATATACAGACCGACCACTTCCAAGGATCGGAGGGCAAGGATAGGGTGGTGCGTGCCTGGTGGTACTGCCACCGTAACATAATGACCCAGCCTTTACATAAGCCCGCAGAGATGTGTACCGTGTTGGAAACCTTATTGCATATGATTGAGGAATTTGTGGTTCACCTCAAAGGGTTACTGAGCCTGTGTCTAGACTCTGGCAATCAGGTCTCATTTGAAAGAAGGGTTCGTGGTCCGCTTTCTCCTGATGAAAAGAACAGAAGACGTGAGTACAATCTCTGTTTCTATTGTGCCAGTTCGTTGCACTTTTTGTCTGGCTGTCCCCTCAAGCCGGTGTGTCCTGGGGCTGGAGTGCCGGTGCGTCCTGGGGCTGGAGTGCCGGTGCATCCTAGGGCTGGAGTGCTGGTGCATACTAGGGCTGGAGTGCCGGTGCGTCCTGGGGCTGGAGTGCCGGTGCGTCCTGGGGCTGGAGTGCCGGTGCACCTCAAGACTTGTGGAGGGTCTGTGCACTCTGATACTGGCCGAGTGCCAACTGTGCCCATGTCCCACAGTAAGGCCGCCAAAGCCAGACCATGCATGAGATCCACTGGCACCAGTTACAGCTGGGAAATGGATAGTGCCAGACCACGTAGGGGATCTGATGGTGCCAAACCCTGCGGGGAGTCAGATGGCACCAGACCCCACTTTGAGTACAGACCGCCTGAGAAATCCAGGTCTGAGAAAGAGGCACCTGAGTCTATGAAGGATGAATCCTTTTTGGCCACAAGGCCAGAGGATGAAGTACCTGTAGCGCTGCTTTGAAGAGACTGTGTTCTGCTGCATTTACTTGTATTGGCCACCAGAGGGAGACAGCGCATTGTAAAGTATACTGGACACAATGGGACTACGTTTTCCATCATGCTTTGCGGTGGATACAGGAAGTGAGTGGGACAGAGAGCGAAGGACATCCGCAGCCTCGTGCGAAGGAGAGCCAGTGTGAGCCGAGCGACGACAGGTGGAAGACGCACGTGAGACTGCCAGAGATTAAGACCAGGCCGGAGAGCAGGAGCTGCCTTGCGGGTGCTGATAATCAGAGACAGTGCTGGCGGAGATCTATCCACACATCGCTGAGAGGTTTTTGCGCAGACACAATGTTCCAGTTTGGACCCCGAGTTAGGAGACCGCGATGATCCACTGGGAGTGCAGGCGGTAGGCCGTAATTCTCGTTACCGAAATCGGACAAGCAGGAGAAGCAGATCCGGTGGCACAGAGTTCCAGTATAACCAAGTGGAGAGAGATCCTTGATCGGACAGCGGAACAGATTGTCTGGCAGATGGGTGAGAGGCCTTCCAGGCCACAAAGTTTAAACAAAGCACGCTGCAGTATTGTTTAAATCTACAGGGCCCCAACGTGACTAGTCAAAGATTTGCTAAATCCATTCACTGGCCAGTTGAATATAGTACCCGGGTACCTGAGAACACACACACACACACACACCTTTTTGGGACACTACTCTTATGGGACTTACACTCCAGAAACGAAGGGGTTAATCTTTCCTTTTTGCCGCCGCGTGTTTCCCGCATTACGAAAATCCTGTCGTTCCTATACCGTAATTGTATTATATGTGTCACTTTATTGGGATCAGTAAAGTATATAATTTAAAAAATCCACAACAGTGCTGGTGTATATTTATTCCCTAGTGCGGAGAGACTAACCCGAGGTTTATTCAGCGGCTCCTCCGGGAGTGAGCGCTACATACCCATGGAGGTTATGTCGCTTATGGCATCCGATAATAAACCTCAGACTTATGTGGATACCTCTGATGGCTGTAGGGTTTTAAAGACACAACTGGCTGGCTATGAGCAGCGACTGGCCGCCAAAAAACAGTCCCTACGTATTGTTACTGGTTGTATTACATGTAGAGCCGCAACCCCAGTGCCAATTGGCGGAATGCCAGTTCTGTTTCCGTCTGGCAATGAGAAGCCAGTCCTGTCTCCGTCTGGCAATGAGAAGCCAGTCCTGTCTCCGTCTGGCAATGAGAAGCCAGTCCTGTCTCCGTCTGGCAAGGAAAAGCCAGTCCTGTCTCCGTCTGGCAAGGAAAAGCCAGTCCTGTCTCCGTCTGGCAAGGAAAAGCCAGTCCTGTCTCCGTCTGGCAAGGAAAAGCCAGTCCTGTCTCCGTCTGGCAAGGAAAAGCCAGTCCTGTCTCCGTCTGGCAAGGAAAAGCCAGTCCTGTCTCCGTCTGGCAAGGAAAAGCCAGTCCTGTCTCCGTCGGGCAAGGAAAAGCCAGTCCTGTCTCCGTCGGCAAGGAAAAGCCAGTCCTGTCTCCGTCGGGCAAGGAAAAGCCAGTCCTGTCTCCGTCTGGCAAGGAAAAGCCAGTCCTGTCTCCGTCTGGCAAGGAAAAGCCAGTCCTGTCTCCGTCTGGCAAGGAAAAGTCAGTCCTGTCTCCGTCTGGCAAGGAAAAGCCAGTCCAGCCTGGCAATGTGCTGTCAATGTTGCCTGATCCTGGCGCAATGCCAGCGGTGTTGCCTGATCCGGGCGCGATGCCAGCGGTGTTGCCTGATCCAGGCGCGATGCCAGCGGTGTTGCCCGATCCGGGCGCGGTGACAGTGGTGATGTCTGATTCTGGTAAACTGCCAGTCAAATCCATGGCAAACTGTGTCAGCAGTACCAGAGCTACATTGCAACACCACTGTGCCCCTGCCCCACAGAGAATCCGAGGTTTCCAAACCTCATGGTAAGGCACAGGTAGGCGAGCCTACTCCCACTGTTGCCGTGTCATGTAAGGTGGTCACCCCTTCCAAGTCTCGGTCCAGGAGGAGACGTGGGAAGCTGACCAAGTCAATCTAGTTCTGAGAATACCACGCTCCATGATGGGTCTGTGATGCCATATTTCGTGCTTATCTTGAGGTCCAGCGGGGTAGTGGCCTGACTGGTACCACCATCCGTAAATCAAGTCCTGTTCCCGAGGGGTATGTACGGACACAGTCTGGGTTATTAGTCCGTGAGACATACTTGGCAGTGCTCCAGAGGTGGTTGGGGGAGGATTCTGATGGCTCAGAGGACTCATGAAAGTTTTCTCCCGAGGGGAGCCTTTGTGTCTTTGTTTGGGGAGGTGGTTTGCCCTGGTTGTTTTTGGGTGCCCTGGGGTCACCCGTGGAGGAGGGGATACTGTCACGTTCCATGCTGGCAAACCTGTCTTCCTGCCCTCTGTATTATTGTGTTTTTTCCCTTGTGTTTCTGTTGCTGCCAATTCCTGGGTGGCCTCCCAGGGGTTAATTGGTGTTCTGTGTGCTGCTCACCTGTTGACCCTTGCCTTGATTCCCCTGCCTATATTAGAGCAATGTACCTATAGTACATTGCTGGGTCATTTTTCTTTGCCTGGTCTCCTTGCGACTTGTGTCCTGAGAGTCCTTTGCTGTGTTCCTGATATCCTCCGTTTGTTCATCCTTGTTCAGTTTTTGCCTCTGTTATTTCTGTTCCAGTTTATGTCAGTTCCTTCTGTGTATTTTGTTCTGTCTATTGCTGTATTTTGGTTTGCTGTTTATGTTCCATTCTGATTCCCCGGTTACCGATTTTTGTCTTGGCTGACTTCCCTTCTGGTTCCTATTCCTATATTCTGTATGACGTACTCTCTCTGGTTATGACCTTTGGCTTTCCTCAATATGACTACTCTATAGTATATTCCTTGTCTGTACCGTTTCCAGGAAACCCTGTCATCTGTATACAACAAAAGATTCTGTACGGCTTCAAGGTAATACTTTCCTTTTAGATTAGATTCGACTATCCTAAAGACCGGCCTTTCAGTGCAGGGAATCTTTGGTATTGCCGTACAGAGGTCTTTTGTTAACCCTGTGTTGCTTTCATCTGTCCTTGCAGTTTACAGCGCATCTCTGCACATAAGGTTCCTGAGAGAAGCCCCTGACCTCACCTTGCTGCGAGTTATATTCTTAGGGATATATATACAGACCGACCACTTCCAAGGATTGGAGGGCAAGGATAGGGTGGTGCGTGCCTGGTGGTACTGCCACCGTAACACATCCATGTTAAACCTAACCCCCTAATGAAACAGTGAGTAAACCATATATAAACAAAACAAAAACCTAAGCTTGACACTAACATTAAACCTAACCCCTAAAATAACGTCTATTCCCATCTCCCCACTAACCCACCATTAAACCTAATCTTAAATCTATCTCTAACCCCATCTCCAACACCAACCATAAACCTATCCCTCCTCCTAACCTAACCCCTAGCTATACTCCTAAAACATAAACCTGGGGGGTGATTGTGAGAAGGAAGCACATTTCAAACATAGTTTGATAGAGTGATTGGTTCCCATAACCATCAGTTAGATGTGGGACCTCAAAATTTGAATGGCTGCATACCTTAGCATTCAGCAACTGTGTTGTGGAGCAGGGTGAATGCTGGTCTCCAGTGTGCATCTGGCATTGAGGAATCTCATAGCCCTGGCAGTAGGTTTAAGGCTTTTGATCGCTGGTACATGCTGACCCAAGTCACAGATCATAATGCAAATTTCAGGAATCACAATGGACGAATGCCACTAATTGCTGCGGCAATTTAATGGGGCTATTGCCAAGATGCATCACTAGTGAGGGATTCCAAAATAGTGACACCTGCAGAGTATTTAAATGCAACTGATGAGTAGGGCGTATAGCAACAGAGATGTTCATAGTATGACTGCAGCCATGAAGGGTTTACTCAAACCGGTGCCAGAATTCTACATAAAGGTCCATTTACTAAAGTAAAGTGAGCATATGTTTAAAGTCAAACACTGATACGCATATATCTATATATTCAGAATATTTACTCACAGTTCATATTTTACTGAGCAACAATAAGGTCCTAAACCAAGGTTGGCTAGAACTTCCCTAGATGCTATACATAATGTCTGTGAGGTCAGCAATGTGGAATAGGTGAGGATCGGACCCCAACATGCAGAATACAGACTCCTGCAGCATATAAAGGAGGTTAACACACTTCTATGGCACAGCTATGTACAGGGGTTAATCCAATATGGGTGGTCAAGACAATATCAATAGTTTGTAGGCAGGTAGCAATATTCGTAAACGTGAAGGGACAGCTGGCGGTCAGTAGTACAAGGGAATTCTGGCAATAAAGGTAGGAACTAACTTGAATACAGAAAAAATGTTATACTACAGCGTTTGTTCCATTGGAGAGCCTGGTTTAAATGATGCTGGGTCATAGGTTCTGCCTCCGCACGCCAATCGGGCCGCTGACGTCACACCCGGGTTTCAGTAGGTGATAGACACAGCAGCAGACGGCTCGGCAAAGCGAACCGCGATGCTACGCAGGTAAGCAAATGCTTACACCCGGTGGCGGATCCCCGACAATGTCTCAAGAAGTTATATTATCACCGGGAATCGCTATTCCACTTTTGGCACAAGCTGGGCTTGCGGCTTGAGTATAGCGCTTCCCTGCACCTGCATACTGAAAATTAACATTTCCTATACTTTATACAGGAGGCATTAATTTTCGCCAGAATCAAAGTGCGCGCTATACCAAGGTGCTTGCACTTTCATTTGGGAGACAGCATTGCTCATAGAAATACCATCTATTTAAAGCTGGTGTTAAGCGATTTTGATTTTCACTTAACACACTAACCTAACCCCCCTAAAAATCGCTTTCTCACCTCTCATCCTGTGTTGTAGAGCAGTGTTTCTCAAGTGGTGGGTCACAACCCAAAAGTGGGTCGCGACCAGGGGCGGACTGGGTCGCGGGACAAGTGCCTCCAGGCCTCTCTAATGCCTTACCTGCAGCAGCAGGTCCCAGGCAGTCCGGCTACCTGAATGTTCCCAGGTGCCACCTGGGGCCTGCTGCATCAGGTAAGATACTTTGTAATTGCAAGGTGGGGGATCTGTAATGGGAAGGTGTGGGATGGGACTCAGTGACTGGCTGCCGCTCTTTACTCCAAACACCAGAAGACACTGTGCACAATGCACATCTCAGTGAAGCAAAAGGCTGTTGGGTAAGGGGGGGGGGGCGCTCCCTATGTATATTTGATTGTGTTTTTCTCTGTCCTTTTACTTCTTTATGCAGCCTTCTTTTTGAATATCTGGTATTCTGTCTGTCCATCTATATATGTGAATGTGTGTCCTTCTGTGTATTTTTCCATCTGTCCTTGTATCAATGTCTTACTCCATTTCTCCCTCTATCACTCTCTCCCTTTTACTCTATAAATCTCTCACTTCTCTGCCTTTCCTGCCTCCTTTCTGATGTGATAATCCCTGCAGAAAACTAGAATGTACACTGAGAATTCTCAGCAGAATCACACACTGCTTCTTGATCCCTTGCCTCCCTGCATACCAGGGATGTGCGGGGAGGTCAGTGGCTGGTGAGGCACTGGCTAGTATCAGAGCCAGATATACACAGGTTACATAGGTTCAGTGCTCCCAGGATCTGGCTGCTCTCAGTGCTCCTTAGGATCTGGCTGCTCTCAGTGCTCCCCAGGATCTGGCTGCTCTCAGTGCTCCCCAGGATCTGGCTGCTCTCAGTGCTCCCCAGGATCTGGCTGCCTTCAGTGCTCCCCAGGATCTGGCTGCCTTCAGTGCTCCCCAGGATCTGGCTGCCTTCAGTGCTCCCCAGGATCTGGCTGCTCTCACTGCTCCCCAGGATCTGGCTGCTCTCACTGCTCCCCAGGAACTGGCTGCTCTCATTGCTCCCCAAGAACTGCATCGTCTACTCCAGGCAGCTGCGCACTGCCCCCTCCACCTGCAGGGATGAGGTGCCGACTAGGGACCTGCGAAGCTTCGAAATTCGATTCGAAATCGAATCGCTGGTCGAATTCGATTCGAATTCGAACTAGCAGCTCGATTCGAAAAAATTTCGAATTTCGAAGATCCCATCCAGCTCACCTGTCACCGCCGGGTTAGGCTCCCTCTGAGCGTGCGTCCGGCGGCAGGAAGCTTGGGCACTCGCCTGGGGGAGCCACGTGACCGCGATCTCGCGAGATCGCGGTCACGTGGCTCCCCCAGGCGAGTGCCCAAGCTTCCTGCCGCCGGACGCACGCTCAGAGGGAGCCTAATGCGGCGGCGACAGGTGAGCTGGGGCACATCCATGAGCGAGCTGAGGGCAAATCCATGAGCGAGCTGTGGGCAAATCCATGAGCGAGCTGAGGGCAAATCCATGAGCGAGCTGAGGGCAAATCCATGTTGGGGGCAAATCCGAGCTGGGGGACAGTGTCCATGAGCTGGGGGACAGTATCCATGAGCTGGGGGACAGTATCCATGAGCTGGGGGGCAGTATCCATGAGCTGGGGGCAGTATCCATGAGCTGGGGGGCAGTATCCATGAGCTGGGGGCAGTATCCATGAGCTGGGGGACAGTATCCATGAGCTGGGGGCAGTATCCATGAGCTGGGGGACAGTATCCATGAGCTGGGGGCAGTATCCATGAGCTGGGGACAGTATCCATGAGCTGGGGGGCAGTATCCATGAGCTGGGGGCATATCCATGAGCTGGGGGACAGTATCCATGAGCTGGGGGCAGTATCCATGAGCTGGGGGCATATCCATGAGCTGGGGGACAGTATCCATGAGCTGGGGGGCAGTATCCATGAGCTGGGGGACAGTATCCATGAGCTGGGGGCAGTATCCATGAGCTGGGGGCAGTATCCATGAGCTGGGGGGCAGTATCCATGAGCTGGGGGACAGTATCCATGAGCTGGGGGGCAGTATCCATGAGCTGGGGGACAGTATCCATGAGCTGGGGGGCAGTATCCATGAGCTGGGGGGCATATCCATGAGCTGGGGGACAGTATCCAAGTATTCGATTCGAGTTCGAACCATTACAGCCGATTCGATTCGTGATTCGATTCGAGCGAAAATTTATGATTCGCAGGGTCCTAGTGCCGACACAGTGAACAGTCACACCCCAAGCACAGCCCCGCACCCACTGACTGTGCGAGATGAGGATAGTCACATGACTGCCCTGCGTCAATCAATGCATGGGAGGCCAGCCTCCCATGAAGGCATTTTTTGAATGGCTTGGACCAGTGGAGCTTTTTCATTGGTCCAAGCTCTTCCAGTGTTCTTCAGTCCCTCTCTCAGGCACTGCAGAGCGTAGATTCAGGAAATAGGTGGCGCCAGACGGGTGCCGCAGACCTCAATCTCTTGTCCAGCTTGAGCTTACGTGATTAGCGTAGCATTCAGCTACGCAAATTGCATAGGCTCAGGGAGGGCAGGCTGCTGCGTAAAAATAATGTGCGCAGCGGCAGAGACAGACGGCGGGGGAGCATGGAGCAGGTGAGTTTAAGTATTTTTTATAATATTTTATTCATTCAGTAGTGATTTAAATTAGAGTTGTTTTGGCTACCATCAGCCCAGACTTAGAGACACCTATTAAGAGCAAGAAGCAACACTATCCTTTTTGGAAAGAATCCCTGTTTGTTTACAAAATTGTTTAAAAAGTGCATACATTGTAGAATGTTGCACACGTTGTTTTGTGGAATAATTTATAAGGTTTCAGAACAATTATTTTTGGGTCGTGACTAATGACCTAGGACAATTGTGGGTCCTGAGGGTCCACAGGTTGAGAACCACTGGTCTAGAGGATGGCTTGATCTGCAGCTTCCTATCGCCAGGAGCAGAGTGAGACTGGGATCAAATGGTTCCCAATTTCCCTACGTGACACTGTGTGATCCCATGGGTGCAAGCTTGTGGCCAAGGTGTGCAGGCTTCCATGAAGTCCTATGAACTTCAGGAGCTGGTACACACGGTGATGCGCCAACGGTAAGGAAAACCTGCAGGAGCAGATTTTTTTCTGATCTGTTTTCTGTAGTAGCCTTGGAATCGGGCCCGCTCTATCTATGTCACCCAATGTGAAGCCCAGGCAGGAAAGATGAGAAATAAGCAGTAGCAGCATCAAGAATCAAGACCCATATAATAAAACTGCAGCAAGACCTCTTTTGCGTCTCTCACCCCTTCTACCCAATTAGATTGTAAATTCCAATGGGAATAGGGCTCTCCATCCAGTATTTGTCAAACTTTGTCTTGTCTTTCAGATGTAAAAACAAGGTTTATGACTGGAGAGGATGTGTTTTCATGGAGCTCCGCATGTCCTCTCTTCCTAGGGACATATAGATGACTTTACCCAAATCCTAGGAGGCTGGCCATCGGTTCTGGACTGTCCGGAGCCCGTTGAGTCCCCTGCTCCGGACGAGAGACATCCCTGGCAGCTGCTATTTGGTAGCTGACGCGTGGCGCCAGCGGCCATCTTGAGGCCTAGTATTGGGCCCATGACGACTCAGAACTCTGTCCTCGCCTTCCTCCAGACCGAGCGTCGATCGCAGTCTGAGGTGATGGAGGGCCCACGTCTCCCGGGTGCTTTGGGCGGAGGTTTCATGGAGGCGGCAGACTGACACACGGAATGGCGGCGGGATGAACCCCCTCCCCCCGCTGAAGGCGAGGGGTTTTTCTTTCTTTCCGGCTTAGACGCCTGCTTACTGATGCTGGCAGGAGAGGATGAGGAAGGCCCACTTACTGCCGCAAGATGATGGCTGCCTTGCGAGGCTGCCAGGAGGAAGGGAACCCGAAGAGAGAAGTGATCGGGGCTGATACAACCATTGAGATTTGCTTACCTGCTGCTGACCCAGTGGAAAAGGACACTGAAGACGGCATCTCTGAGGTGGTGCTATCCCGGGTGTTCCAAACATCTCTGCGGTCCCTGGCTCCAAGTGCTTGTGGGATTGATGAGACTTGCGAGCCCAGGGAGATGGCCGTTTTGAAGAGTCAGGGGCTGACAGCTCTCCCTCACCGACCGGGGAGGAGTGGCGCTCCCCGACCGACAGCCTGGATGGTTCTGACGCTCCCGCCGCGATCTGGCCCGATCCTGCCGCGGGCTTCTGGTAGTGGAGCTTGCGGTGCGGTTGGAACCTTGCTGAGGCCCGAAGACCTTCCTTGTGGCTGCGAGAGAATGGAGGCCGGAGGCTCCGGCCTAGTGGGTGACACGCTGCCTGTGCCATGTCCCTTGCCATTTGTGGACGCAGGCTGAAGAGATCTCTAGCCTAAATTTTTGAGTCTCCCTGTTTTCGGGAACTTCTCCCCAGTAATTCCCCCCTGCGCATTTTATGACGAAATGGACCATTTCTGAGACCGTTTTGAGACTTTTTGGTTTTATTTCATATATTTTTTTTATTTTATTATTTTTTCTGAATCTATTTCTGATGACCTTTGCTATAACCCTTTTGATTCTACCTATTAATATGCTGACATTTTTGTTGCTTAGGACTCTATTCGCCCTTGACCATTTCATGAGGACTTTAACTTTTTGCTGAGAAACCCCCCCCCCTCATTTTTGCGCATATAGATGCTTTCTTGAGACCCCCCTCCTTTTTGTTTTATGTGTTTAGCTTTTTGGCCCTGTGTGGCCAACCTTGCAGGTTGTTATGTGACCATTATTCTCTAAAATAAAAATCTTGAATACAAAAAAAAACCCCCAAGGTTTATGAGAGTACTAAGAATGTGCAGCAGCATAAGTGCCCTGCCCTATGTTAGCTTCCGGCTCAGGTCTCATAAGTATCAGCTTCATGGTGCCATTACAGAGGAGGCTATACCATATGCAAATAGACTTGCTATCACCCAGAAAGGGTAGCTAGAAGCAAAATGTGAAAGGTCTCAGCATGAGAGATACAGCAATCCCCAATAACTGTTGTTTCAACCTTGTAAGGATTCATCAGGACGGTATAGCAGATACCGCTATAAACTTGATGAACAATCTGGATTACCCTAATCTTAAAACGAGCAAAAATAATTTTACCAGGAAGGATACATTGAGATTGTTCTCATTTTCAAGTATGTCCTGGGTGACGAGTATGTGCCGTTAGGTGTCTTGCCCAAGGACACTTACTGGAGGTGCTCTTGCCAGGATTCAAACCTGCGTCTACACAATCTCTCTCTAGATTTCTAAAGCAGTGATGTTACCTCTACTCCACCCAGCCGGCAAAAATAAGGTTTAGGAGAGTACTGAGAACAGGCAACAGCCCTGGGTCCTTGCTCAGGTTCACAAGGTTTTCACTTGAAGGTGTCATTACAGAGAAGACTATTCCATATGCAAATCAGGCAGCTGTCCCCAAAAAGTGTCCAGAACTTTTTCACGCTTTCCAACCCTCCTGATGAGGCCTTAGAAGACCAGAATAATCGCCATAGGTAGCTGCAGCTCTCGTGAAGAGGAGACTTTCTTGGCCATCTTTTTTGGTTGATAGCAGGTTGATTTGTATATAGTATTGTCTTCTATTTCATGGCACTAACAAGCTAAATCTTGAGAAATTTTTCAATAAAAAAGGTATAAAGAATAAAAAAGCCTTCCTTCACAGTTTAACGGTGATAATTTAGGTGAGTATAATAATTCATCTGCTCACACAATAAATTGAATTTGTCATTTGATGGTAAAAAGACAATTTTTTTTAAGATTAACCAAAGTGTAGATGATATAATTTAATTTCATCGCGATAATTGCATTATCTCAGCGAGAGAACACTGACAAAGCAGTGCTCCTTTTACTTGGCACAACTTGCTACTTCCCATTAATTTAATTTCAATTTACCATTTGTTTCTTTGATTCCTAGTGAAGCATGACCTATCAGTTCATCCACTGATCTTGCTCCAACATCGAGTCATTTATCTCATTGCCCTACTAATATTTTGAAGTATTCTATCAGAGCACGTTAGCATTGTAATGATTTCACAGGTAAATCATGTTTAATAAAGTATCATCATTTTAAAAGGAACGCACTAGAAGGGTTATTCAGAGATCATCAAAGTGTCGATGCTTGCTTGTTCGGCGAGTTCAGCATTTACTGCAGGGTCCCTGAAGTGCGCCAAACGGGTCCCGCCGAACACAGCCGTAGACTGTAGCCGACGAAAAAAAAAAGCTGTTTAGCTGCCGCACTGGGGGTTAAACGAGAAATAATTTTTTAAAAGGCTTTTAAAACAATAAAATTATTCATGAAAATAATAAGAGGTCCTATAAAAAAATAAAAGCTCTGTTATAGAATAAAAAGACACCAATTAAAAAAAATAAGAATCAAAAAAATTACGCTGCAAAAAAAAAAAAAAAAAAAAAAAAAAAAAAATCCAGGATAATGCCTAAAAAAAATTCAAAGAAATAAGTAAGACCTTTTGCTGCAAATGAAAAGAAACAAACAAAAAAAAAAATGATTCCCCCCCCCCCCATTGAAACTTATGGGATTCTCCCGTTTAAGCCTGTCGAACTGAAGCACTGAAAATCTGGGCATGTCACTAACATTTTGGTGCAGTTCAGCGTTCTTGGAATAGAGTAACCATTACTTCTCTGTGGGACAATTTCACTGCCACTGAAGGTGGCCAAATTCAATGTATCCTTCCTGGTAAAATCCTTTATAAATAAATAAATAAATCTGAGGCGAACTACACTGTATTACACTGCCAATTCGACAATATTTGGGAAATTGACAGCTTTCTGAACAGCCAAACTGTCGCGAAATTGCACCATACAGTGAAATTCACCATTCATTGCAATTCAGTGGCATGTTCGGCTCTTGTTGAATAATCCGTTAGGTAAAAAAATGAGAACACTGGAGGATAGGATTTTTACTCTACCCCCCGACCATACACCGTGGTTCGGTTCCCCCCCCCCTTCCCGTTCTTTGTCTACAGTGCATTGGTGAATGGTGAACTTCACTACACTAGACTCCCAACAGTATCTTGCAAATGCTTGGCCTCCTGGAAAGTTTAGCTCCTCACAATTAGGTATAATAAATACATTTTTTTTTTGAGAAAGGATTTTACCAGGAAGGATACATTCAGATTTCTCTCGTTTTCAAGTATGTCCTGGGTGTCGAGTATGTTTGAAGGGAAAAAACTTTTAACATACTTACTGTAAATATTTATTTTCCTCCAGAATTCCCAAGACACCCATAGCTTCTTCATATTAATGGAAGGTACGTGAAAGTACTTCCCTGCAGTATGTAGAATTCATAAGCCTCTGGAATATTTCTTCATACAGCTGGGAAGCCTTTTCAGGAAATCACATGTTATATATCAGTGAACTCATTTCTATATAGTGTAGGAAAATGCTTCCCTGCAGTGGGCAAAATCATTTACTGCAGGTTGGTGAGGGGATAAATTCACAAAAGCAGTGTTATTTCCTCCATGAACAGGACCGTGCATACTACAGGGAAGCATTTTACTACAGGATGTAGAAATCAAGTCACTCATTTAGGCCGGGATCAGACGAGCGCACTACGTGCGCCCGTACTGATGTACCTCCCGGTGTCCATCGCAGCTTTGAGACGCGTCAACGGGGCCGGCCACACGCTGAAGCATGCGCTCGAATTGTGAGTGCTACAGATGTGCTGTGTGCGTGCTGAAAGCCTCCCCGTCGAAGAGCTACGACGTGCATTCGACAGGGCTGCAAAGTGCGTTCCTCCATAGGAGGATTGAGACTTGCAGCGCTGAGAGCACAAACTACGCTCAGCGAGGTGGTCAAATGGGTGTCAGAGTGGAAGGAATTGTTGGTTATGTATGAAAGAGGCACTGGAGTCTTGTGAATCTGCAGTAGAGAACTTTACTTTGTGCATATAGCAATAAAACAACTTATAACAGATTAGTCACTGGATATATATCAGGATGCTTCATCATCACACAGCTAGAAAGGAAGAAGGAAGTAAAGCAGAGACAATAGAGACTTATTTCCTGTGAACATATACCAACGAGTTTAGAACACATTTAACCTGTACTAACAGCGCCACCTGCAGTCCATAGTATAATATATGCTGTTGTATCTCCAACACCCCTTCTCAACAGCATGTGCATAATCATACAACATTCAGCTTCTTTTGAAGAAAACAATAACGTTCCTTTGGCAACGGTTTGGTGAGTGCATCTGCAGTCATCTCTTCTGATGGGCAATACTGAATATCGATAAGTCCTTGCTCTTGTGTGTCCCTGAGCAGATGATATTTTACGTCTATGTGCTTGGTTCTAGGGTTGATCCTTTCTGATTGTGTCAACTTTATACATCCCTGGTTGTCTTCAAAGATGGGTATCGGTTTAGACATATCCAGTCCCATGTCTAATAGAAGTTGACGAATCCAAATTGCTTCTTGACATGCATGTGCTGCTGCTATGTATTCTGCTTCAGTTGAAGAGAGTGCAACAGTCGCTTGTTTTCGACTAGACCAGCTGATGGTTCCTTCTCCGTACTGGAAGATGTAACCAGTAGTAGATTTGCGGTCTGTGATATCTCCGGCCCAGTCAGCATCTACATATCCAATTAAGTTTGCATTGGGTGTTGCTGGCAGTCGCAGTTTCATATGAATTGTTCCTTTTAGATACTGTATCACCCTTTTTACGGCATTCCAATCACGTTGACAGGGTGTTGAAACTTTTCTACAGAGTATACTCAATGCTGCGGCAATGTCTGGTCTTGTCACAGTTGCAATGTATAACAATTTTCCAATTGCTTTGCGGTACTTCTCATTGTTAGGTAACAAGTTTTCCATTCCATTGTCTTTCTGATAAGCTGGTTCCATAGGCGTTTTCACCTCTTTTGCATCTTGCATGTGAAACTCTGCTAGAATATCTGTAATTTTCTGACTTTGGTGAAGAAGATAACTTCCGTCTTCTTCTTTCTCGATTTGGATTCCTAAATAGTGAGCAATGTTCCCAAGCTCTTTAATCTCAAAGTTTTGTTTCAATGTGCTAGTTATTTGATCATAATCCCCTTCTTGTTCAAAACAAATTATGATGTCATCAACATAAATTAGTAGGTAGATCCATTTGTTGTCTTGATTCTTTGAATACAGGCATGGATCAGCGTTACTTCTTGAAAATCCTTCTGTTGTGAGTACTTCGTTCACTTTTTCATTCCACATTCTTGCTGCTTGTTTGAGACCATAGATGCTCTTTTGCAGTTTACACACAAGGTTCTGTCCTGTATTAAACCCTGGTGGCTGCTCCATGTAGAGTTCCTCTTTGATATCTCCATATAGAAAAGCTGTTTTGACATCCAGGTGCTTCACTTGCATTTGTTTTTCAGCTGCAATGCTGAGGAATGTTCTAATGGTTGTGTGCTTTACCACTGGAGCAAATGTTTCATCATAATCTTCTCCATATTTCTGGGAATATCCCTTGGCGACTACTCTTGCCTTGTATCTGTGAATGTTTCCTTCTGCGTCGTACTTCACTTTAAAAATCCATTTACTTCCTATAGTTTTGTGACCGGGAGGGAGCTCTGTGAGAGTCCAGGTTTCATTTTTCTGAAGTGATTTTAGTTCTTCTTCAGCCGCCTTTCTCCACTGATTGGCTTCCCCTTTTGGTAGTTTATCTATGTCTTCCCAAGATGTTGGTTCAAATGTCTCATGTGTCTTAACAGTGTATAACAGCTTGCGCGGTGGGATCCCTTTTGTTGTCCGAGTAGATCTTCTGATTTCTGGTTGTTCTGTCGGTTCTACTGGATTGTGAACAGTTAAGTCATCAATTGTGAGTTCCACTTCTTGGTCTGACTCCTGCACAGTTTCCTTTTGGTCAGCATCTCTTGCTATTTCAATCGACACCTTTTCTTCGTGTTTTTCAGGAGTCATTATTTCTGATGTTTGGCTTTCATCAAAATAAACACTGCGGCTTAGGCTAGGGTCAGACTGAGGCAGTGCGAACGCGCGTTCTGGCGCACTTAATCACGGCCGCACTAGCAGCAGATGCCGGGCAATGACGGCCAATATACGAAGTACGGTCGCACAAAAGTCCGGCCGCGCAACGCAAGTGGAAAATGAACGCATTTTTTCGAGAACGTTAAACCGCTGGTACTGACGTACAGAGTGCGCTGCGGCCGCATAGCAGCGTGTGTGCGTGATTAGGAGATGTCAGACGCTGCTAGTGTGCGGCCAACATAACGTTCAAACAGCCGGATTTCCCTAGACTTCTTTTCACCCCATCGTCATGAAATACGTCCAGAATTGCGCATCGTCTGACCACTTAAGCGTATTCCGTGAAAAAATGCGTGCGCACGCATCGACGTACATTTTGACGGTGGCCGCAGAAAATGCGCTCATCTGTCCCTAGCCTTACTGTGACCTTGTTGGTTTTTGGATTAAGGATTCTGTATCCCTTACTTTGTTCACTGTAGCCTATTAGAATGCCTTCTATGGCTCTGTTCTCCCACTTGGAGCGTTTTTCACTTGGAATGTAAACGTATGCTTTGCAACCAAACACTCTAATATGACCTATACTAGGTTTTGATCTGTTCCACATTTCATAAGGGGTACTTTCAATAGCTTTAGATGGTAGTCTGTTCTGTAGATATGTTGCAGTCATTATTGCTTCTCCCCAGTACTTGTTGTGTAGGTTGGCATCTGAAAGCATGCATCTGGCCATTTCTACAAGAGTGCGATTTTTTCTTTCAGCTACACCGTATTGTTCTGGAGTGTACGGTACGGTTGTCTGGTGTATGATACCATGTTTCTTTAGATATGATTCCACTTCTTTACCCATATATTCCCCTCCATTGTCCGTGCGTATTATTCCGGGTTTCCTTTGAAATTTGTTGCTAGTCATCGCTACAAATTCTTGAAGTTTATCAGTTGTCTCACTTTTGTGTTTCATCAGATATGTCGTTGTGTACCTGGAATAGTCATCAATGAAGGTTATTAAATATTTGTTGCCGCTGGGTGTCGGGGTTTTCATTGGTCCACACACGTCACTGTGTATAAGTTCCATGGGTTTAGTGGTTTTTCTTTGACTGGCTTGTGGAAGTGGTGTACGTGTGGCCTTTGCTTTGATGCAACACGTGCACTTCATCAACTTTGGACAAGGTATCATTATCATGTCTTCTGATAATTCTCTCTTAGAAAGTTCCTTTATAGCTTCTGAGTTTCGATGCCCCAATCGTCTGTGCCATAGATGGATGCACTTGTCATGTGGATTATGAGTGACTGTTTTGACTTGAACACGTTCAGTGACGATTTTGTATAGGTGTTCATTCAACCTTCCTTTTGCAACGATTTCTTTTCTGTTTCGAATTGTGCATTCATTACCTCGGAATTGTACTGTAAGTCCATTGTTAGCAAGGTTTTTTACTGATAGGAGGCTTCCTTCTAGACTTGGAACATACAGAACGTTCTTTACAAGGATGCTTCAGTTACCTCCTGATGGTGTGATGCAGTTCAGAAATCCTTGACCTTTACCTTCTGATGTAATACTTTTCCCATTTGCTAGGAAGACTTTGTCTTTTGTATTAAAATTAATTTCTGTGAAGAAGGTCTCATCACTGGTCATGTGACTTGTTGCTCCTGAGTCAATGTACCATCCATGCGGGGTAGTATTCTGAGTTACTTTAAAACTTGCACTCCACGCTGTGTCTTTGCTTTCCTGTGTGGCTGCTTTAGCTCTTTCTTTTGTGAATGTCTCTCTCCTTCGCTGTTCTGCTTTCCAGATTGAACAATTATATTTCAAATGACCTGTCCTTTTGCAGCGAAAACACACTCTGGTCTCTTTGTTTTGTTTTGTGTTTTCATTCACCTTTAGAGCTACTTCTGTTTTGTCATTCTCTTCACCACGTATATTTTCCTTCTTTCTGTTGTATTCATCAATTAATTTCCCTTTAGCATATTCCAGTGTTAGTTCTTCCTCTGGTCTGGTTTCTAGAGCGTTTATCAGGGCACTATATGATTCTGGAAGGCTGCATAATAGTAATGCCACTACATGATTGTCTTTTATTTCTTCTCCAATTGCACGTAATTGCTCCACAATTTCCAGCATAGCGTTCACATGTTCACACATTTCCTGGCCTTTTTCCAGCCTCATCTTATACAGTTTACGTAGCAGATATAGTTTACTGTTTAAGTTTGAACGCTCGTGCAGTTTCTGTAGCGCAGTCCACATACCTTTAGCTGTGTTTTCTTTTCTTATATGGATTAGTTGATCATCCTCCACTAACAGGCTTATAACTGCTTTTGCTTGCCTGTTTCTTTTGTCCCATTCTTCTGGGTTGTCAGTGGGTCTGATTGTATCCAGCACCTGCCACAGATCATCTTTGGATAACAGCATTTCCAGCTTAAACTTCCACAGCTGATAATTGGTATTGTTTAGCTTTGCTATTGCATATTTCACATCTGAGCCACTTGCCATCTTTCAGTATATTGGATGCAGCTCCTTTCCTCACACACAGCAGGTATTTGGATGATAGCTGCAGCACTTACTGATTTGTAGTTTCGTTTTCAGTGTCTGGGCCCATAACCTGTTGGTTATGTATGAAAGAGGCACTGGAGTCTTGTGAATCTGCAGTAGAGAACTTTACTTTGTGCATATAGCAATAAAACAACTTATAACAGATTAGTCACTGGATATATATCAGGATGCTTCATCATCACACAGCTAGAAAGGAAGAAGGAAGTAAAGCAGAGACAATAGAGACTTATTTCCTGTGAACATATACCAACGAGTTTAGAACACATTTAACCTGTACTAACAGCGCCACCTGCAGTCCATAGTATAATATATGCTGTTGTATCTCCAACAGGAATGTCCATTCTCAGGACGTTCCTTCGTCTTTTAAAAATACTTGTCTGACCCTGGCCTTAGAGGACATTATTTCCTGCAGCATGTCAATTCTTAACATGTTGGTGAAGTAAGCCATTTAAAATAGAATTTTTAATTGAAATTCCTAAAACGTGTCTGAATGAACACAATCGTCAACCAAACCTGTTTTCAACAGTCAAGTCTTGCTTGGACTAATAATACGGCTATTACTTAACCATTGAGGTTATAATCAACGTGTGAGTGTGTTTTAACCATTTTGGTTGATGGTTGTGTTCAGACACATTTTAGGAATTCCAATAAAAGTTATATTTTAAATGGCTTACTTCACCAACATGTTAATTATTTAAATCTGGGTTACCCCCATTAGGAGGTGAAGTAGTCTCCAAAAGTGGGTCATTTCCATTTTGATTAAATACTCCACGCATTATTTGTTCAAGCATGTCAATTCTACATACTGCAAGTAAGCACTTTCATGAAGGATCATAGCCATAATCAATGAATGGACTTCTGGATCCTGCAGGGAAATGCTTTGTTACAGTGCACAAAATTCATATCCTGCAAGAAGTCATTTTCTCTATGCAGCACATGAATTTTACATACCGCTGGGTAGCACTTTCCTTTGGTATATAAAAATCAGTTTACGAATTAAAAAAATGTGCACATTTACAGATTCCATAACAGTCCACAAATACATACAAATTTACCTGTGTGTGTGTCTCTATACCGTTTATACAGATTACTGGCACGCTATGGAGCATACTTGACCTTTTAGGCTAGGGTCAAACTAAAGCATTTTTACACGCGAACGTAAAGTGCGTCCGAACGCATTGCCGTATTTTTTCATGGAATACGCGAAAACGGTCATACGATGCGCATTTTTGTGCGTGATTTTTTACAGATCCAAACCAGGAAACTTTGGGTGTCTGGACGTTATGTTGGCCGGACACGAGCAGGGTCTGACGTCTCCAAATCACACACACACACCGCTATGCCGCTGCAGCGCACTCTGTATGTCCGTACTAGCGGTTCTGCGTTCTCGAAAAAATGCGTTAATTTTCCACTTGCGTTGCGCGGCCGGACTTTCGTGCGACCGTACTTCGTATATTGGCTGTCATTGCCCGTCATTTGCTGCTAGTGCGGCCGTGATTCTGTGCGCCAGAAGGCACGTTAAAAGTGCGCTGGTCTGACCCCAGCCTTATAGGAGCTGTTATGATTATACATGATCCCTGACTGGAAACTTTATCAGATGGATAATACCCATGTTGTTTTGGTCTCATAACACTGCTTATGAGTTATATATCATTTATGGCCTATAGATCACATTATCCTCAGCCAGCAGGCAGAACGGACTGAATCCTACCTGCTAGCTGAGCATAGAGTGAATCTACACCATTAAAGGAACACTCCAAGCTTAAAATGACCCCCCTTTTTTTTTTGCATTATACAAATGCTACTGCCCTATCTAGTCGTTCTACTTTTTTTTATTTTTAATATTATACTTCTCTTAAAACGGAGGCATTTTCACACGGCGGTTTTTTTCTGATCCCGCGCATTCCTCCTCTTTCACTTCAAGCAATCTGAACCCGGAAGTTGGCACAAGGTCTACGTCCAAACGGTGCATGCGCTACTTTATTGCTCATGAGCCAATGAGGTGATTCCGCTACCGCTCCACCTTCTTTGATTAGTGTTACACGCAAGAGGATGCGCGCAACACTAATCACAGCCGCTGACTTTTGCCGACGGCTCGCTCCCGCCAGCTTCAGCGCGATGACGTCTCCTACTCGGCAATAGTCAGCAGAAGCGGGAAATACAAATCCCGCTCTGCTGACTGACAGCTGGGAGGGCGGAGTAAAGTCCTCCACGTCTTTCATCTGTTTCAGCCGATCGGCCCAGCGGAAGGGTGAGTAAAGAAAAGGGCATACGTCGGTCATCATGACCACCTAAAAAAAGCTTAGGTGGTCATGTTGCCTAGAGCAGGCCTCAAAATTTCCACTCGCCTGCTCGCATTTGGGAATGCAGAGGTAGGGCAGGAAAAGGGGTTAGGTGGGACAACTAGTGGCGAGTAAGGCTGGGGTCAGACGAGCGTAGTGTTCACGTCCGTGATTGCGCCTAAAAGTACGTCCGTGATAGCATGACAGAAAGCCCATTGGAGCCTGACACATGAAGTACGTCCTCACTGAACTGCGGACGCACAACGGCCGCGGCCCACGGACGCAAGGCAGGCAAGAATGTACATCCCCTAGAACGGCCGCACAAAGTGCGCTGCGTCCGCACCGTCTGCATAGCTTTGTGTGTGAGTGATGGAACGTGGTCAGACGGACTGCATTTATACGTCCAGCATTTTTCACGGACAAAATGGTTTTGCTTTTTAATTTATTTTCCCTCCTACATCCGTCAAAATATACGTCAGTGAATAAACGGACTGTGTGGCCACTACTACGTCTTCCGTACTGACGTCCGTCCGTGTACACGGACGTACAGTCCGTAGAAATCACGCTCATCTGACCCTAGCCTTACTCTTAAGGCCTGGCTAGTCGCTTGGGACTTGAAATTTTGAGCCCTGGCCTAGAATATCCCTTTAACCACTTGAATGCTAAGGACGCGCTCAGCGCGTCCTCAGCATTCCCCCTGGTATGCGGAGGACGCGCTGAGCGCGTCCTCGCATTGGGGTCAGCGTTCGGCCGGGGTACCGGCCGATCGCTGGCCCCTCCGGTGCGGGCTGACATCCTGGATGTCAGCCCGGCATCCGGAGCAGTGGCCGCCATTATTATGTGTCATCGCGCCCCCGCGATGACACATAATTCAGGCGCCCCCCCCGCATGTGCGGAGGAGGCGCCTGAAAGGGAGGGGGGGGAGGTCCTTCGGACCTCTCTCCCTCCCGATCGGCGGCTCACAGGGGCTTACCCAGGCATCATTTGGAAGGGCACAGCCTGCCCTTCCAAATGATGCCTGGCATTAACCCCGGGGAGCTGGATCGCAAATCGGCGCTGAAAAAGCGCCGATTTGCGATCCTTCCCGGGAGCTGGCCGACATCTTGGATGTCGGCCTCTCCGGGAACTCCCCCAGAGGACTGGCGTCATCGTGCGCAGCACGATGACGCCAGTCCTAGCATTAACCCCTAACTGCCACGAAGTGGAGATAGGAGTTCCAATGAACTCCCTATCTCCGATCCCGCAGCTTAGGGGTTAAATTTTGATATCGTTGGATCGGCCAGAGCATGGCCGTTCCAACGATACCAAACATGAAAGTAAAAAAAATTGTAAAAAAAAAAAAAAAAGAAAAATAAAAATAAAAAAAAAATTAAAAAAAAAAAATAATAAAAAAAAAAAATAAACACTTTTTTTTTTTTTTTTTTTTGTTTTGTTAATGCAGCAATATTGTTCCCATTTCAATTATAATGTGAACAATGATGCTGCATTAACGATTTTTGTATGCGGTGCGTTTGTTAAAAATGGTGTCATTTTCCCCAAAAAAAAATGTAACGAGACCCCATCTCTAATTTTTTTAACAAGCGCACCCCATACAAAATATAACCGCAATTGCTCGCATGTTAAAATGTGGAAAAAAACACTTTACACGCTGTAAATTATTGAAAATACATATTTTATTGCATTTTTATAATATACAAACATGACATAACGTATACATATAATAATGACATATTATGAATCTACCGAGTCTGAGGAAAGAACGATATATAATATGTCGATGTCATATACTAAAATATAGCCTTCAAAACACGTTTAAACATGATGCGCAAAACAGGAAAAATGACCTCAGCACAGGGGCGGGAAAAGCCTCAGCAGCGAAAGGGTTAAATATTAGTACAATCCCACAGCAGGATTTTATCTTTCACTATTGTGAACACATGCTCAGTTGATGCATGCTTATGGCCAGAGATATAAAATTCTTAAAAAAGATGGCACGTTACAGATCTGAGCATGCTCAGTTGCATATGCTGCAAACAGGCAGGGATGGGGTGTTTTGTTTTTTTTAAAGAAAGTCATACCCATTGTCCGCGAGAAATACTGGCAAGGAGCTTACACACAAAATATTTATTAGATTAATGGTTTTATTGTTTTGACCAAAAGATTGGTGGGCCAGTGCCCTTAATGTGCCAATTGAGGAGCCTCCAGTGTAAAAAAAGATGAAATCACAAAAAAATAATAATAAAACAAACAGAAATCACCCCAAGCTGTGATTCAATTATATCATGCAGGGATGCATTTTTAAACCAGGTCAGTGTCAAACAATAGCATATAGTAGCACAAGCTATGTAATGAATATAAGTTGAAACTTAAAAAAGAAGGTCTACATGGCTCTATGCAGATTACTGTCCAACAGCCAGGCATGGTATTTTGTGGAATAAGCACAGGGAACTTGCTATATCCCTTGTCACTTTCCCCTAATACATATAAATTATGTACATAAAAAATGAGCCTGCCTAATGATAACATAAAATAAGTTTGTAAACTAGATATACAACACTCAAAAGGAATATTTCTGGTTTATAATGCAAGTCCTTGTGTTTATTATGTGAAGGAAGTCCAATTTGCAAATCTGATGGACTTGAAGAAAAAAAAAACACCACACCGTCTCTGTAATTCAATGCGCCAACAGCTCCGGCACACAATGCATAAAAATCCATACATGCGTTAGCATTCAGATAGCTTGCCATAGATACATTGCATATGCACATAAAACATTCACGTTGTACCAAAGTTACAAGCTATAATAACTCACAGAACAAAACAACCATAACTTACTTTTGAATTGATATCCAAATGTATATATGTGGCCTTTTAAAATAGTCATTCTCACCTTTTTTCTTGTTTTCCTTCAAACCATGTTTTCCTCATTAATTGAATCTTAGAAATATATTATTTATTTTGTGTGACTTATCTATTGTTAAATACTAACAACCAGTCCACAATATTCTATTATTGCAGTTCATTACCATATCTTAATGCCAATTTTAGATCTACATCTTTGGTCAATGCAGAAAACTAAAACAGTTGTTATTATTCAATTCAATTAACTTGTTTGACAAATCATTTTATGTTTTACCCACCATACAGTGATGCAGAACAGGGGATATGTGCATCACTGTATATGGGGTTCTGGTACATGAGCGGGTTCAGAGGCATGACTAGCTGGAACGGTTTGAAGGGCATGGATTTGGTCTTGCAGGGGACGGGCTCCATTTTGTAAGTCTCAAATGGAGCAAGACAAAGAGGACACTTGTTGGGACAAAGTGTCCAAGGCACCAGTGACAGAATTCCAGGGCTCCAGTATTCTGTCAGGTAAACTCAGGGGACATCGCTTGAAGTAATGGTAAAGGCAAAAATCGAAGGTTGCGGGTCACAAGGCCGGGTCATACACAAGTAGGATATAGGATATTTGTACAACCAACAGGAACTAACCATAAGGGAAGAGCTTCAAAACTGAAGCAAGGAGAGAATGGGCTACCTAGCTTTTATACCCTGTAGTTCCCCCTCGACCAATAGGAGGCCTGTGAAGTCATCGGTCTGTGCCGCGGCCTGGATGCCATTTTGACAGAGACCAGTCGCGTGCACCTAGCCAAAGGCCTGGACAAGGCCTGAAGCCTGGGGGACTGCCTGTTGGAGGCATGGCGTCCTTCAGTACCTGGTTGAATGGAGATGGAGGGGTTATGGCCCTGAGTGTTCCTGGGAATCTGCTGATTCCTCTGCTATTCCTCCCTCCAATGCCTCCCCACCTCCTGACTTCTCTATCACGGTGGAGGGTATCACCATCTCCCCATCAAACCAAGTTCGCTGTCTTGGAGTTACACTTGACTCTGCTCTTTCCTTCATCCCCCACATCAAGTCTCTTCCTCCTCCTGCCGATACCAACTGCGTAATAATTCCAGAATTCGGCCATTTCTTACCGCTGTCACCACAAAACAACTCATACACGCCCTGGTAATCTCCCGACTCGACTATTGCAATAATCTCTTATCTGGCCTCCCTCTGTCCCGCCTCTCCCCCCTACAATCCATCCTGAACGCCTCCGCCAGGCTAATTCACCTCACCCGCCGCTCTGTCTCTGCCACTCCCCTCTGCGAGTCCCTTCACTGGCTCCCCATCCACTGCAGAATTAAGTTCAAAATCCTTATCCTTACCTACAAAACCCTCACTAACTCAGCTCCCCACTACCTGTCCTCACTAATCACCAAATACACCCCAGCCCGCTCCCTAAGGTCAAACAGTGACCTGCGCCTAGCTTCTCCACGCATCACCTCTTCCCATGATAGACTGCAGGATTTCTCACGCGCAGCCCCCACTCTCTGGAACGCTCTCCCTCGTACTGTCAGACTTTCCCCTAACTTCTCTTCCTTCAAACGCTCCCTTAAAACATTCCTATTTAGGGAAGCCTACCACCCAACTCACTGACACAACCATCAATCACTCTCACCTTACAGTCCTCTCCTCCTGTTTCCAACCCCAACCCTCCTAGATTGTGAGTTCCTACGGGAATAGGGCCCTCATCTCCTCCTGTACTGTTTGTCAAATGTTGTTCAATGTATTGTAACCCTGTCTATACTGTGCTTATTGTACAGCGCTGCGGAATATGCTGGCGCTTTATAAATAAAGAATAATAATAATAATTGTATTCACGCCCCCGCCAGCGAGTTCCACAATGCTCATCTCGGGTGTCCAAGTCCATTGCATATCTGGAGGCCCCGCTTTCCGGGGAGGGGGTGTTTCTAACAGGGCCGTCGGCCCGTTGGCGCCAGATGAGGCCGCCTCTCTACCCTCCCGGCGTCTCTGTTCGGGATGCGTCCGACCCAGTCACCCGGCTGTGCCTTGCGCCTGGTGCTTGCCAGCTCACCTCAGTGTGTCCTCAGGCCCCGGGGAGGTCAGATGACGGCGACTCCACCACTGGCTGGCGTCTCCCAGCAGAGCCACAGGCTTCAGGCCTTGTCCAGACCTCTGGCTAGGTGTGCACGACTGCTCTCTGCCAAAATGGCGTTCAGGCCGTGACACGCACCGATGACATCACAGGCCTCCTATTGAACAACGGGGAACTACAGGGTATAAAAGTTGGATAGCCCATTCTCTCCTTGCTCCAGTATTGAAGCAGTTCCCTTGTGGTTAGCTCCTGTTGGTTGTGCAAATATCCGATATCCTACTTGTGTAGGACCCGACCTTGTGACCCTCGACCTTAGATTTTGCCTTCACCATTACTCCGAGCGAAGTCCCGAGTTTACCTATCAGCAACAGCAGGGAAGACCCTGACAGTAACAGGGTTATTCAAAGAGAGCCGATCTGGCCCCGAAATGTAACCGTACACGGAAATACAGCGTACAGCTACATTTCCTGGCCATTCAGCTATTCAGAGAGCAGGCAGTTTGCCAAATGTTGGCGAATTGCCTGCGCTTTTTCAGGCGGCTGCTCTGCGCTGTGATCAGCGGCTAGTCGGGCTTCTCCGGCGTTAAGCCAGCTGTTTCTGCGGGTTTCTTGCTGAATACACCGCAGGGTCGGCGAACTAGGAATCGCCAAATCATCCCAAAGTGCAGGGGACGAAAAGTCACCGAACATGCGGTGACTTTTCAGATCTCTTTGAATAACCCTGTTAGACTTTTACAGGGACAGAGTCTCTGCCAGTGTACATTTGTGCCCCTGTCAGCATCTTTTCCATTGTCTGCAAGTCTGTCAGCGTTCTTGCTAGTGTCCGTGTGTATATCTGTGTCTTTGCCAGAGCCCATGTGTGTGTGTCAGCATCTGTGTCGTTAGCATTGCTTGTGTAGGTCTTTAACCCCTTAACGCCACAGGACGTAATGGTACGTCCACGGCATCTGCAGCCCCCCTCCGGCCATACTCACCTCCTACGGTCGCTCCCTCGCTGCTCTGACTCCCGGAGTCAGATCGGCGGGTTTCACTCCTCCAGGCGCACTGACATCATCGCGCCGGGCGCGATGACGTCAGTTTCAGGCGTCCCCCCGCCGGAGCAGGGGGAAGCGCCTGAAGGGGATCCTTTGGATCCCTCTATCTCCCCATCGCTGGGTACTAGGAGGCTGTGAACAGCATCGTTGGAAAGGTCACAGACTGACCTTTCCAGCGATGTAGGGGGTTAACCCCTTAGTTGCCAGATCGCGGCCTGGCACCAATCGGTGCAAGATCGTGGCCTTTTTCCCGGAGGGGGCCGCCATCTTGGATGGCAGCCCCACCTCTGGGTCCCCCCTGCGTCAACTGACTCCTCGCGCCATGCGCGATGATGTCAGTTAACCGGGGAACCCCCGAGTTGCAAAGGGATTTCCTAAGGAAATCCCATAGAGGAGATAGGGGGGGTTCTTTGAACCCCCTTATCTCCTGATCGGTGGCAGCTAGTGGGTCATGTCTGATATTGCTGGAAAGGCATGTTATAAGTAAACTAAAAGTGTAAAAAAAATTAAAAAATAAAAATTATTTAAAAAAATAAACGTGTTTTTTTTAATGCAGCACTATTGTTCACATTTCAATTTTATTGTGAACAATGATGCTTCACTAATGATTATATTTTGGGGGGGTTTAGCTAAAATCACACAATTTCTCCCCAAAAAAAAAAAAAAAAATGGGTTCCCCGTTCTAATTTTTTTAACAAGTCTACCCTATAGCATATGACCGCAAAGGCTCGGATAATAAAATTTAAAAAAAAAAAATACTTTACACACTGTGGATGATTGAAATTTTATTGAAAATTCACATTTTGTTTTTTTTACATTTTTTGTTTTAGCATTTTGGCAGGGCATGACATATACATAGAATAATGATCTATTATTAATCTTACGAGTCTGCTGGAAAGGACTATATATAATTTGTCTGGGTGGTATAATAATACGTGACTTAAAACTGCATTTAACCCCTTAGTGACCGGGCGGTTTTACACAAATCCGTCCTTTAGTGACCGCTGCGGTTTTTACATTTCTGCGCTGTTCATGTTTAGGTCAAAGTTTCCTTACTCGTTTATTCAACCCACACATATTATACACCGTTTTTCCCGCCATTAAATGGACTTTATAGAAATACCATTATTTCCATCATATCGAATAATTTACGACAAAAATAAATATGAGATATGATGAAAAAATGGTAAAAACACACTTTTTCGTAATTTAATCCCCAAAATCTACAACCACCAAAAAAGACCCCGGCTAAATAGTTTAAAAATTTTGTGCCGAGACTAGAAATACCCAATTTTTACATGTTTTTCCTTTTTAACCCCTTCACTGCTGAGCCAGTTCACCTATGTGCGCTGCGCTCATTCTGACCATTTTGTGCCAATTATTTTTAGATGACAGCCTAGGTCCTATTTAACTAAACACCCCCAGACAAAAAAACTTTAAAAGAAAAAATCTTTTTTTTATTATTATTTGTTTAAAAAAAATAATTTAATTTTTATTTTTAAACCAAACCTGGTCATGTTTGGTATCATTGGAAAGGCCATGATCAGGCCTTTCCAATGATGTCAAATATGACCATCTAGCAGATCGGGAGATAAGGGGATACAAAGAATCCCCCATCTCTACATGGCAGCTAGAGGGTTAACTCGCCCACTGACATCCTCACACATATGGTGAGGTTGTCAGTGGGTGGGGGGGGACCTGGAGGCTTGACTGACATCCAAGAGGTCAGCCCCCCTCCAGGTTCGAAATGCGTTTTGGCGCCGATTAGTGCCGAATCGCGATCCGGCAGTAAAACTGTTAATGCAGTACACCGCTGAAAAGGGGAGACTCTCCCCTTTCCAGCAGTGCAACTTGCATCTCTCTAGCTTCAATGGTTGGGGAGAGAGGGCTCCTTTCAATGGGGGCACCTGCTGATGACGTCACCACGCAGCGTGGTGACGTCATCGAGCTCGCCGGCCCATGTAAATCACATGGGCAGGCTTCCTCCCTGCCAGATCTGCGAGGGATCCAGCAAGGGAGGTAAGTATCGGGCGGGAGGGGGGGGGGTTAGGCGCCACTGACATACTATGTACGTCCGCGGGTCTAAGGGAGACCTGTGGGCAGGACGTACATAGTACGTCAGCGGTCCTTAAGGGGTTAAAAACGGTCAAAATGAGCTCAGCAAACTTCAACTTCCGAAACACCGCCGAAGTTGTAAAATTACTCCCGTCCTTAAGGGGTTAAGCATCTGTCACTTTCTGTGCATAGGCCCGTGTCTTTGTATCAGTCAGTGTCTATCAGTGTATTTGAATCAGTGTCGTTGAAAATGTTTTTTTGCCTGTCTGTCTTTGTCAGTGTTTCGCTCACATATCTTTGAACTCAACCACTGATACAGCAGCTTGGCTGAAATACAGCCATTATTAACAAGCCGCAAATGGAAAACAGTTTGCGCAGTTCCATTTGTGAGATGCTAGTGTGGGCCCCATTCCAAACTAGCCATAAGAGCATTACAAATCCTGAAAAGAAAAAAAAAAAAAATCATTGGACTGGATGTATTAGACAACTTTTGCGAAAGAGACCAAGACCCTAAAACCTAAAAGTTTAATAAATACCAAGAAGTTTAGGATTGATAATGTTGGTCCATTAAAATTAGAAGGCAGTGCAGAAGCAGCGGACCAGGCCGCCATTCTCGCCGCGGGATGAGATAGGAGTATCGGATTTAGGGGGGCGGGGGTATAGCTGGTTTTAACGGATTCTGCAAAAGGGGAATTTTAGATTTGCGCATCAGTGCGTTAAGATAAGTAAGGAATTACAAAGCCCCACCGCTAATTATTGATTGTGCTCTCTTGGTTAAGTATAGGGTGCACAAAGTACAGTGCCCTATTCCCTGATACCTGTTGTATTATTCACTGATGTATTGCATATGCTGTGCTTTTTCCCCTGATGCTCCCATCTAACCCCCAAGAGCTGGGTTAAACAAGATCTGTGCCACCTCCTCCAGAAACGGAGGGATGCCAGTCCAGCCATCCCTGCCATGCTGAGGAAGGGAGTTCCTTCCTTTGTTACACCAGGGTGTGTGTATGGGAGAGGGTGGTTATCCAGTATGGTAATGCCAGAGCATGGTTTACATTTGTTGGGCTATGTGGCACATTGTAAATCCAAACTAAAGCACTCTAGGTTTTGACATCAATCTACAATGAGCTCTGGCTACTAACTGGTTGGAATTGAATCAAAATCAGTACTTCAGGATTCTGACAGCAAGAAGACTTTGTCACAGAGATACCCTCCCTGGGTACTAATCTCCATAACTGTATGTATGTGCTTATTCAACAATTTTACAGTCCTTCTTTACATACTAGCATATAAAAGTATATTAACCAGAACATTTATCCCAGCAAAGGTATGGGTCACCATGTTAGCAAAAACACAGACTCATTTTTGTAAAACGGTAGGAATAGTTTTAAGTCTTTATTTGGAAATCAAGTCAAAGCAACTCAAATATTTTTTCTGTATAGCAAACAGATTCCATACACAATAAATGGCCATTTATACTTGTTTACAATGCCTCCTTATGTGGTGTAATAGAAAATACACCAAGTTTACAGAACAAGATGCCTTAAAATCAAATTTCAGTGTAACAACACTACACTGCCCTCTAGTGGTTAACCAGAAAGGCACGGAATTGTCAATGCAAATGAAATTGAAAGGTCCTATCAATTAAATAGATCCATCTGTTTATTTTAAAGAATTGTGTTTACATTAGATTTTCGTTATTATGGTTGCCTGTTCTTCAAACGGTTAACACTACAATGCTAAAGGCTGGTCCTTGCTCAAAATAAAGCAGAGTAGATGTATACATTTTCCCGTAACAAGAGGTTTAGTTTCTGATAATTAGCTTGATTTTCCCTTAGTGGCTCCCTGTTACTGACTGAATCAAAGCACTCGTTTTGTCAGCATTGAACCGCAAATTGACACACTCTTGAATTATCACCCCTTGACCATTTCCAGAACTGGATCAGGAGACAAATTTAAAAATAAAAGATTATACTGATAATACAGTTCAAAGGTCTTAAAAATGTCCCATTAGTACAATCGCAATTATTTGAAGGAAAAAAAAAATTATTTCTAAAAATTCATTAATCTGAAAAGAAAAATCACAACTGGATACTGTATTTTAAAGTGGAGCTTTAATCGCTGAATACTGTAACGCTGTTGCTAGTCCATGCTATGCGATGCGATTATTCAGGTTACATCCCTGTCTTTAGATTGAGGGGAATGAACATCTGGCATCTAAAAAGCTTTCCTTAAAGTGCACCAACTGCACCCAAAACAACTTTAGCTCATTCAAAAAGAATGCCTATACATTGTGTTAGCCAAATTGCTGACAGATTCATAAGGTTCTATTAGAAGGTTGTTGTAAACTTAACAACTCTAATGACTATAATGGCTCTGGTAACATTACAACAGCTCAAGGGGCGGAGCTGACTGCCGACAGAATGTCCCATTCTGCTGAGCTCCTTGTGAATTGCCGTCTTACCTGCTGTCTAAAGCGACCCACCGTCGGCTGCAGTGTCTGGCTAGAAGGGGGAATACGTTGGGAGACCTGCTGACCCGAACATTTTCATGACCTCTTGGCTCGGTTTGGGGCACTTTCCAGACTCCAGCCTGTATTTGAAGTCCATCCCGGGCGGCCATTTTTGAAGCTTTTTGTTGCGACGCAGTGATGATCCACCTTACTCCTGAGAGCTGCGGGTCCAGGATGGCAGACTTAGATGGATGTACAGCTTGCCTGCGGGAGGAAGGGGATCGGCCGCTTACAGGTGGAGATGTGTGGCGCTTCGTGGCTGCCCTGCAGACTTAACAGGAGCCAGACGCTCCACTTGATGGTGTGCCGACAGACCCTCTGCACAAGGTCTGTGTAGTTCCTAGCTCAGACGCACGGGAGAGGTGGTGTCCCTGATGGTGAGCTGCAGCTGGCCGACTGTGGCAGCCTGATCGGAGTGCCCCGACTGGCTTCTTTACCTCTGGAGACGATCCACGTGTCCTGGATGTCCTACTTACCCGCTGCCTGTCGGCCCCTAGCTGAGGTCTCCCGAATGGATCACAGGCCCTTGGCTGATCGTGCGGTCCCGGAGTGGCAGATGGTCCCTCAGTGTACGCTGCTGTCGACAGCCCGGCTGCTTCCTGAGTTGCGGCAGAGTCTGGATCCGGTTCATGGCGCTGGAATGGGAGCTGGCAGTGCAGCTGTGGTCCTCCACAGGGACATGGGCCCTGCACCACATTTTGACCCTGGCTGAGATGACTGGTCCCACTCCCGACCTCCTGGCTGTGGGGGCACCCACCTCCCGGTTGTCCCTCGCTGGCTGGTTTGGTGACCTCGTTGTGGACTTGCCCTCATTTCTTCCTCTGCTTTTTTCCTATTTTCCCTTTCTGGCTTTATCTAAGCAGTGACCCCGCCCTCCCTATGCTGACACCACCCGCTGTTTGTTGAGGCACTTTCTGTTGTCATATTTTGTATATTTTTATGCTAACTTTTTGGTATTGACCGGATGGTTCCTCTTATTGTGGGCCTTGCTTTATGATCTCTGGGGACTTTTTGGGCCATATTACATACTTGGTGCTAACTAAACCAGAGCTGTTGTAAACTTACCAGAGCCATTATAGCCTATGGAGCTGTTAAGTTAACAACAGCTCTTGTTAAGTTAGCACCAAGTATGTAATATGGCCCTTTGTTTTTTATCACCCCCCCCCCCTTTTTATATTTTCTTGTTGGGCGTGCAGGATAATGGATTGCCCTGGGAGAGCCACCAGTGCAGCAACCATGGCTCTGGCCGTGCTTTTGGCCCAAGCTCTCCCGGACTTGGGACCTCTTCCATGGCTCCTGACTTTCCTTCAGATTGTTGGGGTGAGTTGGGAATGTCCCCCCTTTCTCGAGGGGTCCCCCACCCATTCCACACTCCTTTCCCCTGGCATTAGGTTTCTCCCGGATGTCCCATAGCAGTCATCCCCTACCTCTATCTGCGGACCACCCGGGCTGTCCTGTCACCCTCTGTTTTTTGTATTCGGAACACTCCTTGCAGCAGCATTTTTTTGTTCTTATGTATCACCATTGAGGACTTCCTCTGGCCTTATGTGACCACTTACGGCTGACTACCTTTTCTCTGTCTATTTGTGCAAACTCTAAAATTAAAGAATTTAAAAAAAAAAAGATTTACAACAGCTCTGGTTAGGTTAACACAAACCTTGGAATAGGGCCCACAGTATTTTCAATAACTCCTTGTAAAGAAATCTCTGAGCTTCCTGTTTGTTTTCAATGATGTAGCATGCCGCATAACCTGTTTCCTGGGAGAGTGATTTCTGGCTCTGCACAAAGCAGGAGGTCAACTACCCCCCAGCTGCCAGGTGTCTGAACTAAACATCAATAGATACTCAGAGCATTTGAAAACGACTCAGATCTTCTGAACAGATAGGGATGCTGGATGCTCAGTTAAGTTTGATCTGTTAACCCTTCTCTGCAGTGCTGTGAGCCGCCCCCCCCCGCAAGTGTCAGCAAGTAAATAATTTTTTGGGGGGGGGTTATAAATATGCATGTTATATATATATGTATGTGTGAGTATGTTTGCACTGCAGCATTGGGATGGTTAAAAAAACTGTTTGTGGGGGGCGGAGTCGAGCCGGCGACCAAGATGGGCGTGATCTAACAGAGCTCCTGAAGCCACCCGCCGAATTGCTATTCCTACCACATAACAACTTGCAAGAACACTCGCAGAGGGACACGAGCTATCTCCCATCATAAAGCGGTCCGTGAAAAATTAAAAAAAAGACGCGGTTGCGAAGATTTTTACTCCTCGGGTCCGACAGGATACGGCTTCCCAAGACGGCGCTCGGCTGGAGCCTGCGTCGGTGCATGCTAACGGTGATCACGAGACAGAGGCCTGTCCCGCAACGAGAGCAGACCTTATGGGGCTTTGGGCCTTCATAGCAGCGGAGCTGGAGAAAGCGTCACGCTGCCTGTCAGCGGACATACAGGAGGTTGGAGAGAGGGCAGCTCGTCTGGAGGACAGGTCAGACCAGATTGCAGCCGCTTAAAATAACCTGGCAGCCCATGCGGACGCTATGGAGGCGAGGGTTCAATTTCTGGAAGAGGCCCTGGAGGATCAATCAAATCGATCCAGTCCGAATAACATCCGCCTTTAGAGGTTTGCCAGAATCAATAACCGGGGATCAATTGCAACCCACGCTAACGGGGATAATTAAAAGACTCCTCCCTGACCTCCCACAAGTGAGATTACTTTTTGACCGGGTACACAGGACCTTGGGCCCTAGACGTGACAAGTCTGCTCCGCCACGAGACGTGGTGGCGAGATTCCATTATTATCCTACCAAAGAGGCCTTATTGAGAGCCACAAGAGATCAAAACGTGGATTTTATCAAGATTCATCTCCCACCACTTTGGCACGTCGGAAGGAATGGAGGGACCTCACAGGAGTACTACGTCAACATGGAATCCGCTATGCCTGGGGCTTTCCTTTTAAGATTTTGGTCACTAAAAATAGCCGCACTCCTGCGTTTTCTCATCTACATCAAGCCAAATCCCTGTTGCGCCTCTTGGATCTACCAGTGCCACCGGAGTTAGCTGAGCTGGAGCCGCAGCCACCATTGCCTCGCCTGGACCAGGATTGGTCGACAGTGGCGGACTGATCTGGGACCAAGTGGACGTATGTTTTTTCTATGGCCTTGGCTGAGGCATTCACTTTTTTCCCTGGATTTTCCCTGGATTCTGGGATGTTGAGGGCACCCTCACTTTCTGGGCTCCGCTCAGAGGGGAGCGGTCCTGCCCTGGTAGCTACAATAATTTTCAGTTTGGTAGTTTTTTATTGTATTATAGGTTGTTTAATTATTTTTTTTCTTTCACTAGATATGTAGGATTTGTTATTTTCCTATTTCTTTCCTAAGTTCGGCGGGTGGATGGGGTCTGATCTGGGTAGTTTTCCCCCTACGCGGATTGGGGGGGCGGCTTTCTCCTTTCTGTTCCTCCTCCCCACCGGTTTCCCCGTTCGGCTGGGGGTCTTTTCTCCCCCTGTGACTGCCCATCACGGGGTTCGCTGTCCTTTCTCTTTTCTTTCTTGTGTATTTTTTTCTATCTTCTCTGTATTTTTCATGATCAGTCCTTTTTTGGAGGTGTCCTGCTGCGGCCCCCCCTCTAGCATTTGTGCTCACCGGGGGCATCCCTATTGCTTCCTGACCCTATTATAAGATGTCCCCGGTGTGTTGTCTCTGAATGTTAAGGGCCTAAACTCCCCCCACAAACGATGCCTTCTCTTTAGGGAAGTGAAACGTAAATCTATAGATGTTGCAATGATTCAAGAAACTAGAATCCCAAAAGTGGCGGCATTCCGCCTCTCTGACCCAGCTTACTCTAGGGTTTTCCTCTCGTGTGCCACGCCTAAACGCAATGGGGTTGCGGTTCTGGTGAGAAATTCATGCCCTATTGCTATTACGGACTCTTACATGGATGAGGTGGGTCGGTGTGTAGTGGTGATTGGCACAGTGTCTGAGCAGGATTATACCATTATCTCCTTGTATGGCCCGAATGTGTCAGATGCGGAATTTTGGTCCGCTACACAATCATTCATATTGTCTCACGCACGAGGTCCGGTTGTCCTGGGGGGGGGGGAATTTCAATGTGACCTTGTGCCCTCCCTTGGACAGGTCGGGTCGACACGGGGTTCAGACTTCTCATCTTCCTTCCATGCAAGATAGACAATTTTATAGTTTGGTACAACAATTGGGTTATATTGATGTATGGCGGGTCCAACACCCTTCGGTTAAGGATTATACATTTTACTCTCCCATTCATGACACCTATTCCAGAATAGATTGCATTTTGACATCTCCGCTGTGCCTCCCCTTGGTCATCTCATCCACTATTGGTTCCATAACGTGATCAGACCATGCAGATGTTACTTTACAACTCTGCCCCTTCAGCGAGTCAGAGGTGGCATTTGGACCCTTTTTTATTGGACAGAAAGGAGGTGCGAGAATTGGTGGCGGACGCTTTGCGGAAATACTACCAAATAAATGACACGCCTTACATGTCCACTCAGACTCTCTGGGCCGCCCATAAAGCAGTAGTTCGGGGTAAGCTTTTGAGCCTCGCTTCCCACATTAAAAAACAGAAACTAGCTGACATTCAGGATCTCCAACGCCATCTTCGTGAACAGGAACTGGCCCCTAAGACCTCGCTTTCTAAGGAGGGTTATAACATTTTGTCTCAGACCAGACAAGATTTGAATCGGTTGTTCCTCAATGATGTTGGCCGGTCACTCCTGTGGTCCAGCAGCGATACTACGACAGGTCAAATAAATCAGATACCCCTCTTGCGCGCCTTATTAAGCCCCGACCCCGCGGGTTGACAATGCCCCCATTATTGGACGACTCTGAGGTCCCGCTCAATTCGCCAGATAAGGTTAGAGATGCTTTTACCCAATTTTTTCGCTCCATATATAATCACTCTCCCTCCCACTTCTCTCCGGACTCGCTTGCAGGAAAGAATCAAAGAATATTTAATTAGAGCCGCTCTACCCTCCCTTAATGAAACCCAAGCTGAAAAACTAGCTGCTCCAATTACAGAAGAAGAAATCATGACTGCCTTAGGGGTAATGAAGCCCCATAAAGCGCCCGGACCAGACGGTTTGACGTATCAATACTATAAAACGGTCCCTAAAACTCTGATTCCGCACCTCCTTAAACTGTTCAATGTTCTAATGAAGGGTGGATCCCTGCCTTGGGAGGCTCTCTTGGCATCTATTATTGTCCTACCCAAAGCAGGGAGGGATCCTCAGCGGCTGGGGAATTACCGTCCCATTTCCCTCATAAATACTGATCTAAAATTATTCGCTAAAGTCCTCTCCCTCAGATTAGACCCACTCTTGCACCCAGGGCCGGCCCGACCATGGAGCAGTTTGGAGCGCTTGCTCCAAGCGGCAGATTTTTTAGAGCGGCAAATTTTGGTGCAGAGCCGGCCGCTGCACTATTTGTTTTATTCGGCGCTGCGCCGGCTTCTCTTGGAGGCCGGCACCGGGCACAGTGACCAAAGACCGCGCCCCCACACATTCGACTGGCCAGGGGTGGGGAGAGCGAGAGTGGTCGTGAGAGTAAGATTACGGCACATGTGGGCGGGCCGGATCTCATTCTGTAGCAGGATCTGCAGCTGCTCTGCTGCAGGATGAGATCCGGCCTGCCCACACACGCCGTAATCTTGCACTTGCCGCCACTCTCCCACTCCAGGCCGGCCGCACAGTCCAAGGCAGCCTGCTTCCTCGGAGCAATGTGGTTTGTGCTGCAATCGCGCTGCAATCGCGCACAGACCGCATTCCCGCTGAGCTCCACTGCTCAGTGACTTGAGCGCGGCACACGCTGATAACATCATCAGCGCGAGTCGCCCGCTTATGACGTCATCAGAGTGCAACGCGGGAACTCAATGGCACTCAGGAGCCAGCGCGAGAGGAGACTGGGTCTCTCCCACCCCGACAACCAGGGAGACGTGCCCGGCCTTCTCAGTGCGGCTCAGCAGTGCCCACTGGACCACCAGGGAGCAATGACCCTCCCCCTCTCACACCTCTGCCCACCAGTGATTTGGCCCCCACCTTGAACAAAAGGTAAGCAGGAGATGGGGGTCAATAATTGATATATATATTAATAATGTATACTTTGTTAATGTATTACTAAATTAATCTTTATTTAAAATGCATACATAAAATTTTATAACTTTTTTAATATTAAAATAACCAATTTTTTTATCTTAATATTTAAATATAGTATGTTTTTTTAAGAGTATTAATAATGTAATTTATATTTATTTTAGTGTGATTACTTTTTACCTTGTATTTTAATTGAAAATACTATTAGTTTCATTGCTGTTGAGCTCTGTGATACGCTCAGAGTTTTGTTGCTGTGCAGCTCTGTGATAAGCTCATACACACCGCACGTTACTGTATCACAGAGCTCCACAGCAATAAAACTCACAGTATTGTCATGCAGTGTGTATTTTTGATACGCTCATACGCACCACACATTACTGTGAGTGTTATTGCTCTGGATTCTGTGATACACTCATACATGTCATGTGTTGTTTTTCTTGGAGGGGGGCAGCATTTCATTCATCGCTCCAGGCAGCACAGCGGCTTGGGCCGGCCCTGCTTGCACTTCCTAATTAATCCGGACCAAGTAGGCTTTATGCGCAATCGGCAGGCGTATGAGAACACGCGCCGGGCAGCGACCTTAGTATTGAGAGCTACAGAGACACAAATTCTAACTATGTTCTTATCTCTCGATGCGGAAAAGGCGTTCAATAGGGCGGAGTGGCCTTTCCTATTTTCCCTGTTACGTCATATGGGACTCCTGAATGCATTTGTGGGTATTAGGGCATTGTATACTCAGCAATTAGGGCATTGTATACTCAGATTGTATACTCAGATTTCGCTCCCTGGAGCGGACCCAGTGCCATTTTCGGTGTCTAATGGCACAAGACAAGGATGTCCTCTTTCCCCGTCCCTATTTGCACTATATTTAGAACCTCTTCAACATATTAGGGCTAACCCGGTTATTAGTGGGATATCAGGGAGGGAAGACACGTTTAAAGTGTTGGCCTACGCTGACGATGTCCTATCTTTATCGCAGCCCCTCAGGTCCCTCCCCTGTTTGTTTGAGACCCTGGATGAGTATGCACACATCTCCGGCTACAAGGTTAATATTGCGTAATCTGAGGCATTTACGATCAATGTTCCTCAAGAAACAATAGACTCACTCTGCTCCACCTTTCCTATACATGTTTCTCCATCCTCCTTTAAATACCTTGGTATTGTATTAACAAAAAGGACCCTATCACTCTTTACGACTCTAATTAAGGGGAGTTGAGGGCACAACTGAAAAAGAACCTGGAGTACAGGGATAAGTACAGGATTTCGCGGGTGGGACGAGTTAATTGTATTAAAATGAACATTTTGCCGAGGCTGTTGTACTTTTCCCAGGCTCTCCTGTGGCACTAAATTTGGAAGATATATATGATTTGCAACGAGCCATCGATTTGTTTATATGGAAAGGCAAACGACAGAGTTGCCAGAGCCGCATTGTACAGACCGAAAGAAGCGGGGGGACTGGGTTTGCCATGCCTTTTTTCATATTACTATGCTGCACAACTTTCCAAAATTGTGGCTTGGCATTCCCCACCTTCCTCTCGTTGCTAGGTGGATCTGGAGAGAGGACTTATGTTCCCAGACCGCCCTGAAATGTGGATGTGGCTCCCCAAGTCATTTAGGCCCTTATTATGAACCTCTTGTCTGGCCATGGTGAATTCTTTCAGACTTTGGGACAAATTAGCTGCTAAATGTGACCTTACATCATTTCCATCTCCTCTCACACCGATAATACGGAATCGAGAGTTCCCACTCGGGCTAACATCTACCCCCTCAGAAGGTTGGATGGGGTCCTCTATGTCCAGGATTTGTCATCTTTACATCAGGGGCAGTATTTTCCAACCCGCGGATCCATGCAATCCGGACTGGCTCATCCTCTGCCGTACCTCCAATTGAGGGCTTATGCAACTCGACCACACAAAGCTTGCGGCATTGACGCCACCCTCTTTTTTTGAAAGACTTTGCATGCAAGGCTCTTGTCCTAAGGGCCTTCTCTCTACTTTCTACCGCCATCTTACGACAATAATGGACTGGAAGGAACTTCGTTATATCCAGGCATGGAGAGGGATCTGGGAGAACAACTGGACGCTGAGGACTGGGTGGATATTTGGGACGCTATGAGGAGTGTTACTGTATGCACCACCCACCAGGAACAACTTATTAAAACTATTTTTCGCTGGTACACTACACTTATCCTGGTTTCGCACATGTCCTCTTCAACACCGGATCTATGCTGTGTGGTGGTCTTGCCCCAAGGTCCAGCGATTTTGGGATGCTACACATATGTTGATCCAGGCAGTGCTTCCGGGTGGTACCCCTTTGGACCCTTGGGCTTATCTTCTGTCCAGACCTTTTCCGGACCTCAACAGACAGGAAAACAAGTTGGTAGCTAAAATTACGCTGGCAGCTCGCAGAGTCTTGGCGGAACACTGGAACTCTCCAGCAGTCCCATCTTTTCAAAAAATTTACTCTAAAATGAGAGATGTTCAACTGATGGACGAAATAACGACCTTGTCTAATCACACTTTACCGAACTACTACAAAACTTGGAATCCATGGCTGGAGCAAATGGGTTCGAACTGATAGGGAGTGATGGAGGAGTCTGTGACATGTACAATTGGTGCGGTGTCTTATGGGGGGGGGGAATGTTGCTGTGTTACACCACCGCTCTTTGGACCGCGTTCTGTTTTCTCATTTAGGACTTCATGATCTATACTTTTCTGTTCTACTCTTTACTCTCTCTTTTCTCTCTCTATTGGGTCTGGGCAACCCTTCTCTCCCCTTTTTCTCTTTATTCTCATATAAAGACTGGATATGTTGGTATGTATTCATGTTAATTGATTTTTGAAAATAAAAATTACATTTACAAAAAAAAAACCTGTTTGTTCATCGGTGATAAGTGTTTTCTACTGCAAGCTTACTGTACTATGCTCTCCCTATACTTAACATGGGAGCGCAAAGAGTAATTAGCGTTTGTAATCCTAAATCCTAACGCCAATTACTGCACTGCTGCAGTAACTAAAAAGTTAGCACCGGGCCGTGGCTGGCTCTGCAAGGGAGAAGACGTGTCTGGAGGGTAGCTCTGCCGGATTCACCTGATACCTGGGGTTCTTGGCTGGAGCCCCTCGTTGAATCACCCATTGTTGAGGTCCCTGCGTGACTGGCCATACGGGATTGCTCCAGGGCCGTTTCCCCCCCCAACAGCACAGCTGAGTTTTAGCCCGGCGGATCTGTTGCCTGGCTATCTTGAAGCCTATTCATCTGTCTCCGGACACGCGTTGCCCCCCCCCCCTGCTTCCCCTGAGGAGAGTCGGACCGGGTGCTTGGTGGCTGCGGACTGAGGGGATGGAGGGCCCCAGTCTTGGCGCAGCTGTGAGAGGAGGAAGAGAGCCCCATCACTCAAGGCTCATGGAGGCGCCTGATGGCTGCGATGAGGACTAGCCGGGCGACCGCAGATTTGAATAAGGAGGTAACAGAGGTTAATGTCCCTGCTGTTTATGGAGAGAGCTGACGACCCATACGCGGGTAATGATCCAATGTATGTGGCACCAGGAGATGGGGTGGAGAACGCGGAGCTGCCTATTGCTGACCCCCAGGAAGACGAGCTGTCCCCCCGAGGATGATGTGGACTGTGCGGCTAGCGCTGGAGGCCTGGATGGGAAGCCGTATGTGGATCCCTTACCTATGGGGAAGCATTGGGATCCGTGCAGTGGTGTTGTTCCAGATGCCCACGGAGTCGGTGCCTCTGCAGGAGTTGTCAGCTTGGAGATGATGACCCTGTCTGGATTGCCGCTGGTGGAGGACAATGGCCTGCCGCCTGAGGTGGTGTGCGTCAAAACCTTACAGGGGCGGCCGGATTCCCACGTAGACGGGACTGCAGATGTCTGTTGCGCTGACTTCTGGCTTGACAAGGGCTGTGTTTCTCTCCCCGGTCTGCTTCGGCTGCTGTGACCCCCACTGGGCTGTTTTTCTCCCCTTCCCTTCCCTTTTCACTCCACGCCATTTTATGAAACACCTCTTCGCTCCGAGGACATTTTATTTCTAGGTTTTAACTGAGACCTTTATGTCTTTTCTTGCTGTTGTGACTAGTGATGAGCCGAACACCCCCGTGTTCGGTTCGCATTCGAACTCTAACAATTTCAAAAGTTCGAGTTCGAACTCGAACACGAATACGAACCGAACGCAATGCAAGTCAACGGGACTCAAAAGTTCGATTTTTAGAGTGCCCTCCAAGAGGGAATATATGCAAGATATTTGCCATAAAAGGTGTATGGGTTCCGGGTAGTGCCCTGGGGGACAGGAAACAAGGACAAAAAGTAAAAAAAAAAACGATTTAAAAGGAACAGTGAGTTTTCCATGAAAAAAGGGTTAAAAATAAAAATGAAAAATTCCTTCAAATATCGTGCCTAGTAGGTCCCCATAACCTGCCCGTGAAGTGGCGGATTTGTAGGATGTATAGAAACATTTAAAAACAAAAAAATTACATTAAGTGACGGTAAACGGTTTTCCTTTAAACTATTCATAAACAACTGCTTGGGGCGGCAGCCTGTATGAAAAGACGTTTTAGGACACACAGAACAAGTTTAGTGCTTTTTTTGGCTAAATTATGGTGAAACTTATGCAGGCTTTGGATGAAAGTAACAATAGGTGCTTTAAAATTGGGCCTTTAGTGTCGGCAACAGTGCCGTCACACTGTAACCCCTCTGTTGTATTGTGGAAGAGTGCAGGGTTGGACCATGCGGTCCTATATTAAAAAGATATGAATCTGGTAAAGGCGTCAGTGCACCCAAATATTGTGCCTTTGGTGGCAGCAAGTGCCTTCACACCGTCAGTGCGTCACTAGGGTTGGTGTCACCCGGTGCAGTAACTCATGGTCTCACCCCCTCATGTTTTACGTTTATTTTGTTAACTACTCTTACTCATAAAGCAGTACTCCCATAGAATACTGAATGCTCATAATACACGGCGCACATTACGGTGAGGTTTAAAAAAATCTAGAAATAAAGAGACTCTTTACTACAGAATATAATAATAAACGGTATTAGATATTGAATTAAAACGGGAATATTTTTAACATTGAAGCCTATGGGGCAAAACATTTCCCACACCGAATGCACGAAAATGTCCAAAATCACGGAAAAAAGTCGATACGAAAAACGAGCCAAAACGAACAGAAACGGAAATCGGCCGAAACGATCCGAAATGAAAATTGTCGAATTACGAGCGAAACGAGCCAAAAATGTTATATCAACACGCAGACCTACAGTTGTGTTCAAAATTATTCAACCCCCAATGCTGTAAAGGGTTTTAGGGAATTTAGTGTACATTTGTAATTGTATTCAGAATGAAATCCTACAAGGACTTTTTAAAGAACCATATGCAACTAAAATGACATCAATTGGTTTTGTAATACAGTAGTAAATGTTTCTTTTGTGAATTCTTCATTGACACAATTATTCAACCCCTTAAAGACTACCACTCTGAAGAACAGAGGTTCATTCAAGTGTTTTCAATCAGGTATTGAAAACACCTGTGGATGTCACGGAGCAGCAATAAAGCATAATAAGCACCAATTAGGCAGCTTTAAAATGACTGTGATACTCAGCTCCTTCTAGACATGTACTGGTGTGCTTACAAACATGGTGAAGTCAAGAGAATGGTCCAAGAAGACAAGAGAAGAGGTGATTACTCTTCACAGGAAGGGCAATGGCTATAAGAAGATTGCAAAGATGTTAAACATACCAAGAGAGACCATAGGAAGCATCATTCGCAAATTCAAGGCAAAGGGCACTGTTGAAACGCTACCTGGTCGTGGCAGAAAGAAGATGCTGACTTCGACTGCTGTGCGCTACCTGAAGCGTAGAGTGGAGAAAATTCCCCGTGTGACTGCTGAGGAACTGAAAAAAGATTTGTCAGATGTGGGTACTGAAGTTTCAGCTCAGACAATACGGCGCACACTGCGTAATGAAGGCCTCCATGCCAGAACTCCCAGGCGCACCCCCTTGCTGTCTCCAAAGAATAAGAGTCGACTGCAGTATTCCAAAAGTCATGTGGACAAACCACAGAAGTTTTGGGATAGTGTTCTGTGGACTGATGAAATAAAATTAGAACTGTTTGGGCCCATGGATCAACGCTATGTTTGGAGGAGGAAGAACAAGGCCTATGAAGAAAAGAACACCTTGCCTACTGTGAAGCATGGCGGGGGGTCAATCATGCTTTGGGGCTGTTTTGCTTCTGCAGGTACAGGGAAGCTTCAGCGTGTGCAAGGTACCATGAATTCTCTTCAGTACCAGGAGATATTGGATGACAATGTGATGCAGTCTGTCACAAACCTGAAGCTTGGGAGACGTTGGACCTCTCAACAGGACAATGATCCCAAGCATACCTCCAAGTCCACTAGAGCATGGTTGCAGATTAAAGGCTGGAACATTTTGGAGCGGCCATCGCAGTCACCTGACTTAAATCCGATTGAGAACCTCTGGTGGGACTTAAAGAAAGCAGTTGCAGTGCGCAAGCCTAAGAATGTGACTGAACTGGAGGCTTTTGCCCATGACGAATGGGCGAAGATACCCGTAGATCGCTGCAAGACACTTGTGTCAAGCTATGCTTCACGTTTAAAAGCTGTTAGTACAACATCCTTTTACAGTTATAAGTACTAAGATTGAATGTCACTTGAGGGTTGAATAAAACTGATAATGATGTGAGCACAGAAAAGACATTTGTGGTTATTTCATTATAAATGTTATGTTATATTTGTCTGACCTACACGTGCCTCTTTGATTTAATTGTAAGCAAGATGACTGAATGATCAAAATCAATGTCAAACTGGCCAAAACACTCAATTTCAGTGGGGGTTGAATAATTTTGAACACAACTGTAGGTCTGCGTGTTGATATAACATTTTCGGCTCGTTTCGCTCGTAATTCGACAATTTTCATTTCGGATCGTTTCGGCCGATTTCCGTTTCTGTTCGTTTTGGCTCGTTTTATATATACACGTATATATCAACACGCATATATATATATATTTACACCCACCCACAGACCTCAGACCATATATACACATACGCACATGGGGGAGTGGCATGTGGACAATTTCAACTAAATGCGCCCCCCCATTTGGCTGATCCCTCCAGAAGAAATGTTGAACCCGACAGAGCAGAGAATATATATATTATTCTCCGCTCTATCGGGTTCAACATTTCTTCTGGAGGGATCAGCCAAATTGGGGGGGGGGGGGCAATTAGTTGCCAAAATGTGTGTTTAATACAAGTCTGGATATATATATTTATAAGAGTATATATATATATCATACCTGTCGTTACTTTCCCCTATAAATTTGCTAAAAATATACACACAAGAAAAACAAACCACTGCCTGAGACCCCGCGCAGCCCACATGCCACCCCCCTCTACCTGGCTGAATGTATCTAATATATATAATTAAATACATTCAGCCAGGTAGAGAAAGAAATTAAAAGGTTTTATTTTATGTTCCCGGGGACATTTAAAAATGTCCTCGGATTTAATCTTTTTTAGAAATGTGTCGCCTTACCTTAGCCTGGTGGTCAGTGGGGCTCCCTGGATCCTGGCGGGGGCTGGGGGGGGGCTGCTGTGGCCGCAGGTGCAGTGGCTCCCTCCCTGCGCTGCCTGTCTCTGCCACATGCACCCGGGCGGCTAGCCCGCACAGTCGCAGTTCTGTCATCCGGCGGCCGCATGCTCCTTGCTCCTCAATGCTCCTCAAGGGGATCCTTGGGAGGCCCCTGCAGCCTGCCCTCTACAGTGCCTGATTAGAGGGCCGTGTCTGCCTGATGTTTTAGTAACAAGAATGTTTTATTCCATAGGCTTCAATGTTAAAATATTCAGTTTTTAATTCAATATCTAATAAACCGTTGCTTATAATATTCTGCAGTAAAGAGTCTCTTTATTTCTAGATTTTTTAGTATTTTTTAAGCATTTTTTTATACTTTTTTCAATTATCCAACTTTTGGCGAACATCCCAAAAAGTTTAAAGTTTGCGAACTTTCGAACTGCCAATGTGCGAATCGAACTCCGAACTGATCGAACCGAACAGCTCATCCCTAGTTGTGACCCATTTGAGGACTTTTGCTTGTTTCAGTATTTTTTTGTTTTCGTAGAACTTTTTGAGGACTTTGATTTTTATTCTCTTTCTCTTTTCTGCCGAGACCCCCCCCCCATTTCGGCATGATCCCCTCCCCTGTCATTTTATGTGCTGCTCGCTGACTACTTTATTACTGCGTTGAGATTGAAACTTTCTTGGAGACACCCCCCCCCTTATTATATGTGTTTCTTATGTCTAATTGGCCCAGCGAGGCCAATTGTGCTGGTCCCCTTGTGACCTTTTTGCTTGCAAAATAAAAACCTTAAAAGGAAAAAAAAAAAAAAAAAATTACCATCAGCTAGAGGCTGGTGCTAACTGATTCCGCTTCTGCAGAATCAGTTATCACCAGCTGAACCCCCCCCCCCGCCCCAATCAATACTCACCTCTCGTCCCACAGCGCAAACAGCGTCCAGATCCAGAGTGAGACTGGGGGAAAAAGTCCTCAGTCTCACTCCGCAGCCCTGCAAGATTTCGCAAGAGTGAAATTGTGCAGGTCACGTGCCCCGGCAGCAGAATCCTCCACGGAGTCCTATGGACTCCAGAAGGTGATACTCGTGAGGGCCTGTTAGCGTTGCGTTCTGGGGCAGACTGTTGAATCAGCATCTGCTCCATAATATGGTGTTAAAAGTGGAATGCACAGGAGCAGGTTTTCCCCGTTAGCAAGCCCTTTTAGCGGACACCAGGGACTAGTGCCCTAGATCTTTAATCCTTCCCACGAAAGAGGAAGCAAAAAACATGGCAGCTTGCATGAGAAGGGCAGGCAGATTAGAAACTATGCAAACCTCACAAAACTCAATTGGAAGTTGTAAAATAATTAACCATTTACCGCCGGTGGGAGGGCATTAACACTGGCAGGCCCCTTCTTCAGCCCGCTTACACAGGTGACGCGTGGCATTGGCTGATATCAGGCCATCCCGGGGCAGCGAATGACGTACGTGAATTGGTGAGTGAGCGGGGCCTGATGCTGCCCATAGACGCCAGTGGGGCGTGCTATGCCACACTGTGGCGTTGAGTCCCACAGGCCGCAGGGAAGGCATAGTATGCCCAGCGGCATATAAGGGTTAAACCAGTAAACCTTTTTTAACGACAACAAAACAGATCAAAAATATATGTAACAGACAGCGGGTGCACTTTAAGTCAATATTAGACCTTCAAACTATCCTTACGTATTATTATAAACATAGGACCATGCCTGTAAAACTATTACTCATATTCTGCATACAGTGGATCGAAGGTGGCCAAACTTCTGATGAAAGTCTTCCTCTGCTGCTAGCATAGCTATTTTGTCTATATACACAACAGGTCGCCTGGAAGCCAGAAAATACTGTGCTTTTCGAAGACTCCAACCAAATACATACATGAGAAAACCACACACAGCTGCTGTGGACCTTCCAACGCCAGCATTACAGTGAACATAGACAGTGTGTCCATTTTCCAACAGACCAAAGAGGAGATACACTGCTTGTGGTATCATCTGGATTCTGGCTACAAATATAAACGAAGAAATGAGAAAAATATTGAATAAAAATGAATTTCTAGAAGATTTAGTACTTTAATTTGCTGGTCTTTAAATCTACTTGGCACATTTGCGTACGTTTACCATTAGATGTATGGTAGATCACTATCGTTGGGGAGTTATTTATACATGGATTTTAAGATTTACTGCAATTGGAAAACTTAAACAAAAACACTATAGCCACTATTATAATTTAAGCCAATTAGGTTGTGCTAGTGGCAGTAATTTGTCATTATTACCTCCACCCTGAAGGCCACTAGACAGCCTTCCAGAGACTGCGTTCTCTAGATTCAAAAGGACATTGGCATGCAATATTTTGCTAATGAAGTTTGAGGAGGAGTAAAACTTTTCAATACTTTGCATTGCATTATTGGAAAAGTCAGCAGGAAATGCACATCACAGAATATAAGGAGTGTATTTTTTCACCCACCCCTCCAAGTAAATCATTCACAGGGTGGAATTACCATAGATACTCGAGTATAGTGCGACCCAAATACAACGCGATGGATAGAGATTTATTATGGAAATGAGACAATACTCAAGACTTGAATATAATGGCAGGAGCAAAATTCTAAAAGTATACTGTACCAGTAAACAAATCAAATCCTTTGAGGTGCTCTTCATAGTCAGGCTACCCTTCAGGTCAGGGTGATTGTAGTTGTTACTAAGTATGAAGCCGCCGGCCACCGGTCTTCTTTACTTGCGATAAGATGGCCGGCAGAGCGAGGCAACCAACGCAGTGAATCATTCACCGATAGCCAGCAGGCCGGGGAGGTGTAGTTTTCTGACCTCCGGCTACAGCAGAGAAAACAAGCAGTTGGTGATAGGAGAGGCGCGATTGTACTTATCTTTCAAGTGCCGAAATGTTTCCCAGGAGATGGTCCACAGCTCCACGCAGAAATAGAAGAAAAACGCAGGGATTTCAGCAAAGGTTGTTGTTAGGGATGATGCCCGAACCAGTCCAAGACTGGGGTCGCCAGTAACCGGAAACGCCAATGACCGGAGTTGACAAAAAAGGAATGATGACAATTTTTTTAAAAGAATAAAACTATTTATTACAATTTAAATATCAAGTGATAAAAGCCTTCAAGGGCAGTAATAATATGCAATGTGTCAAATAAAATAATAATATAATAATATTTTATTTGACACATTGCATATTATTACTGCCCTTGAGGAAGTCTTTTATTAGACGAAACGCGTTGGGCTTTTATCGCTTGATATTTAAATTGTAATAAATAGTTTTATTCTTTTAAAAAAATTCTCATTCCGTTTTTGTCAACTCCGGTCATTGGCGTTTCCGGTTACTGGCATCATCCCTAACAACAACCTTTGCTGAAATCCCTGTGTTTTTCTTCTACTCTGGCTACAGCAGGCAGGCTCATCCACGGTGTCATCCGCCGATACTCCCCCCCCAACAAGCTCCTGACGTCGCTGTGAGGAGAATCGTGAAGCGCCTTTGAAGTGACGTCAGGACAGGGCAGGGTTGGCTATTGGCGGACAACGCACTGGATGAGCCTGCTGGAGCCATAGGTCAGAAAACTACAACTCCCGGCGTGCTGCACGGAGCGAGGGTGCACGCTCGGTCTTTGGCTTAAACCGAGCGTGCCCTCTGGCCATGATGGATCCCACCTCTCCCAAATCCGGGAGTTCCTGAAGTGTTTGCAGGAGTCAGGGAGCCCGCATTCACTTCAGGGAGACTACTGGAATTTCTGAGAGACTTGGGATCCCGGAGCAATTTTTTTTTTATTTTTATACACGTGTTGCAGATGTTTTGAATATACGGCGACCCCTCCAATTTTAAAGGTAAATTTTTGTCACCAAAATCTAGTTGTATACTCGAGTATCTACAGGGGGGGGGGGGTCAAGGGGTGGTAAAGTGAGACTCTTGGACATAATATCACATTACATTTTTGTGTGCCACAGTTGTCCCCTTAAGAAGCACTATTCATCACAAATATAAAAACACAAAACAAAATTTTAAAACAAAACGAAACAAATTTCCAAATTAAAAAATAAAACGTATCATGCACTGTAGTAGTGATTTAACTCTCAAATTCGAGTTGGACCCCAACCGTGTCAACAGAAAATATTGAGAAACTTACTATTAAAACATATCCTGCAACAAGAATACTTCCTTACCTTCTGTGCTCATGTCCACAGTAGGTATCCATACGTATTTCAGTCCTGCTTCCTTGTACAACTTTATCATAGTGTCAGGACTTATTGCTTCAGGATATGGGTTACAACCTCTGGAATTGTGAACAATATCCCATTCAGTTTGAAAGTTCAGCACAGCCGTTATTCCCAATTCGTGTTTCATCTTGATCGTCACATGTTCTAATTGCCTTGGGCAACTTCCAAGCCAAATATTTGGTAGGATTCTATATTAAAACAAAATCAACAATAAACATCCTGATACAGTATTAAAGTATACCAATAAAGAGTATTGGCTGGGTGGAGTAGAGGTAACATCATTGCTCTGCGTGGAGAGAGCCTGTGGAGACATGGGTTTGATCCCAGCAAGAGCACCTCTTGTCATGGAACTGACATACCGCTCCCCGCGTCAAACCCCAAGACTTTTATTCCCATAGTGAAACCCCCAAAAGACACAGACATTTGCCTTGGGAAAGACCTTATGTTCATTTATATTGTGTGATTTTAAATATATTTAAGGCAAAGCAATTTATAAGAGCTTCCAAAGCACACGCAGAAGAGAAAATAGCTCAGTCAGTAAAAAAGGGGGACAAAACATTTTTTAGATATATAAACGAGAAAAGAAAAGTAAAACAAGGATTAGTTAGATTAAAAACAAAGGAAGGAAGGTACACTATATTGCCAAAAGTATTCGCTCACCCATCCAAGTCAGGAGCTGGGCAGGTGAGCGAATACTTTTGGCAATATAGTGTATGTAGAAGAGGATAAAAGTCTCATGACTGCCTCAATGAATATTTTTGTTCAGTCTTTGCAGAAGAAAAGGAAAGAAAGGGACCTCAGTTAGGAGGAAACACTAAAGAGACATTTACAAATGAGTTTACAGAGGAGGAGGTTCTACAGCAGCTATCTAAAGTAAAGACAAATACGTCAATGGGGCCTGATGGGATCCACTCTAAGTTATTAAAAGAGCTCAGTGGTGTAATAGCAAAACCGTTAACAAGGATTGGTTAAATAAATCTGTTAGCGGGAGTCATCCCAGAAGACTGGAAATTAGCAAATGTTGTGCCCATTTACAAGAAGGGTAGTAGGGAGGAATCGGGGAACTATAGGCCAGTTAGTCTTACGTCAGTAGTGGGGAAATTAATGGAAACCATGTTAAAGGAAAGGATTGTTGAACATCTAAAAACACATAGATTACAAGATCAGAAACAACATGGGTTTACCTCAGGGAGATCATGCCAAACCAATCTTATTGATTTTTTTGATTGGGTAACAAAAATAATAGACAAAGGTGGTGCAGTAGACATTGCTTATTTAGATTTCAGTAAGGCTTTTGATACTGTTCCGCATAGAAGGCTTATCAATAAATTGCAATCTTTGAGCTTGGATTCCAATATTGTTGAATGGATTAGGCAGTGGCTGAGTGACAGGCAACAGAGGGTTGTGGTAAATGGAGTTTATTCGGCGCAAGGTCTTGTTACCAGTGGGGTACCTCAGGGGTCAGTACTTGGACCCATTCTCTTTAATATTTTTATTAGTGATATTGCAGAAGGTATTAATGGTAAAGGTTCCTGGAGGGATCAGCCAAATGACAAATGATTTAGGTAAACTAAAAAAATGGTCAGAGCTGCGGCAATTGAGTTTTAATGTGGATAAGTGCAAGATAATGCACCTGGGGCGTAAAAACCCAAGGGCTGAATATAGAATATTTGATACAGTCCTAACCTCAACATCTGAGGAAAGGGATTTAGGGGTTATTATTTCAGAGGATCTAAGGTTAAATAGTCAATGTAATAGAGCAGCAGGAAATGCTAGCAGAATGCTTGGTTGTGTAGGGAGAGGTATTAGCAGTAGGAAAAGGGAAGTGCTCATGCCACTGTACAGAGCACTGGTGAGACCTCACTTGGAGTACTGTGTGCAGTACTGGAGACCGTATCTCCAGAAGGATATAGACATCTTAGAGAGAGTTCAGAGAAGGGCTACTAAAATGGTGTACGGCTTGAAGGAGAAAAGTTACCAGGAAAGGCTTAATGATCTTAACATGTATAGCTTGGAAAAAAGACGAGACAGAAACATTTAAATACGTAAAGGGAATCCACAAGGTAGAGGAAGGGAGTATATTTAAAAGGAAACAAATTAGCAAAACAAGAGGACATAGTCTTAGATTAGAGGGGCAAAGGTTTAAAAGTAACATCAGGAAGCATTATTTTACTGAGAGGGTGGTGGATACATGGAACAGCCTTCCAGTAGAAGTGGTAGAGGCCAAAACAGTGATTGAATTTAAGCAGGCATGGGATAGGCATAAGGATTTCCTAAATAAAAGATAAATGCAGGTAAAGTATCCATGGAATTGGGCAGACTAGATGGGCCAAAAGGTTCTTATCTGCCGACATTTTCTATGTTTCTATTGCTTGGTTTTAGTTTAAATGTAGTGTAAATTGCGTAGCTTTAGTTTTAAATATACTTCTATTTCTGTAGGTAAATGTGTTTTTGTGTAGCCAGTAAACAAGCTTGACTACTGTGTAATTTATGCAAAAGGTATTTTCCCATTATCTGGCTGCATGTTTGATTCAAGAAGTCTGGGATAGTGTTTGTCTTTAATCTGATGTGCTAGAACAATAGATTATGTAAATGTTGTGTGAGCTAAAGGCTAAAGAATGTTTATTGTCAATATCTAACTGACATAATGTAATTAGAGAATTTAGGTACATGTTCGCCATTTGGTATGCAAATTATAGTACATGTTCGCCATTTGGTATGTAAAAATTATAACTGAAGAGGACCTGAAGGAAACCTGCAGTGGTCTTGGAACCAACCAATCAGAACTGTTGGGGTGGGTAGGAAGTTTGAATGTGCATTGCTGTATTTAGTATAAATATCCCGATGAAATCTTCCATAAAGCGAGAGAACCCTGTTTGAACATACAGCATGTCTGGTGTCTCATTCAGGGTACCCACAATCACGCTCAGAAGGCACAGAGCGGCCCTCTGGAAATTCATAACGGCTCCAGGGCAGAGAATCAGAAGCAGGCGGGTCAAGCGGCTCCAGGCGCTGAGGACGGCGCTCCCAGTAGCCGGGCTGACCTCAACGAGGGGGTGTCTGGAGAGTCAGGACAGGCGGGAGAACGGCTTCCCGTCACACCTCTCTAGTAAGTGTCCTTGGACAAGAGACCTAACAGTACATACCCGCCACCCAGGACATACTTGAAAATGAGAGAAATCTCAATGTATCCTTCCTGGTAAAATACGTTCTCAAAAAAATTAAAATATATAGACTGTAATTTCAGTTGGTTACCTTGTTAAAATGTGATCAAAATATGTGAGGGCCCCAAATACGGGCAACATCACAAGGTAGATGAGGGTCCTGAGAACAGGCAAAAGCATAAGTGGCCTGCCCTACGGCGGGTCCTCGCTCGGGTCACAAAAGGATCAGGTCACAAAGAGGTTTTCATATACAGCTTGTGCGACATATCCTCCGTATGTTTATTCAATTCCTTCCATTTGGCAAAACGCTCCCATGACAACCGGGGGAAGCTAACAATGTTTACACATGTGACCATGACGGGAATGACGCGCAGAGCCACGTGTGACGAGTCACTTCCGGTTATCGGGTTAACGGCGTCCAAGGCAGCGCACTACACGAAGGGTGAGTTAATCATCCAACTAATTGATTTTTTTGTAATTTAATATAAATATGGGCATGATGTCTTACTGTTTTTATCCTTGAAGAAGGCTCGTTCGTGAGCCAAAACGTCGGATTTTTAATGCATCGCCAATAAAAGTTTATAGTTTTACTAGCACCAGACCGTGAGTGCTCCCATTTGTGTGTATATATATATTATAATATAATAATATATATATATATATTCAAGACTTTTTATGGATCAATAAAGTGAAAATTTTCTTGGGAATCCCTGGAGTGCTGGCTTTCCTGCGGTTTGGATATAGATATGTATATATATATATATATTTTCACAACTGTAACATACCGGGAGAAGTGCATTCCATGTTTATCTGAAAATTGAAAGTAGAAGTTCGTTGTGTGCTTCATCTCATCAGTATGGCCAGTGGTTTCAATCCAGTGTCCTATCTCATTGCAATAAACTCCATCCACAACATCGCTCTCATTATAGTCACAATAGCGATCATGGTGTGGTCCAGCACCTGCAATAAAACATTAGATATACATATTATTTTGTTAACTGTATTTCATTTATTTTTACATACCACGTCAAAACTAATACCATGGGGTCAACCTTTACTCATAAATATTATTTCCTTTGTCGTTGAACTTCATAGCATTTGACTTTTAGTATTTTTAAAAACCCAGCATGGCATTAAAGAACATCTACAACTTGTGCTTAGAAACAGTGGTTTTGTAGTTGACATTTTTCTTGCACTTGTGGTGCTACTTTAAATGAGCAGGGTCTCAATTCTACTCTTTGATGAATATTTAACAATTGTTGAAGGAGATGTTCAAACCATTTTTGCATCTTATGGATTTAAACAATCACTTGTATGAAAGCAGAATCTTGAAAATAATATCCATGTATTGTGTAATGTAGATTCATATCCATGTTCTGATGTCAGGGGAAAAAAAGAAAAATAAAAGACATCCCAGAATGAAGATGGCCTAGCACACCTCAATAGTGTACACTTCTGAAATTAAAGTGTAGCCTGTGTCCAGGGCTGGTGCAAGGTGTTCAGGCATCCTAGGATGCCATTTTGATGCCACCTCCTGTGTCTTCCCCCACAAAGTATTAACTTAACTCTATTCCTCATTCTCGCAGTATGTGTCTCTTTACAGTGCATAGCAAACGTCTATTAAAATCCTGTTAAAATGTCAAGTTTCTGTGATGTAGAATATGAGGCAAAGATAAATCATTTCATAACTACTTCCACCTTTAATGTGACCTATAAACTGTACAACTCCATTGAGAAAAAAAGAAGGAAAAAAAAACCCTGAAATCTTTTAGTTGGAGGGTAGTAAAAATAAAATACAGTGGTACCTCGGTTCACAAACACCCCTGTTCACGAACAAGTCGGTTCATGACCAGGAAGTTCGTCAACATTTTACCTCCGTTCACGAACTCCGCCTCGGGTTACGAACACGACCCGGGCCATCTTCCCCACTCTGACACATGGTCGTGGCTTCCTGTACTCGAGATCGCGGTCGCAGAGAGGGCTACTGTGAAGCTTTTTTTGTGTGCTTTGTAGCACAGTACTGTTCAGTATTACTGTATTAAATCCAGCATGGCTCCCAAGAAAGTGCAGAACAAGCATGGTGGGAAAAAGAAAGCGCAGAGAGGTGAGAAGAATGTGCAGAGCGTTAATGAAGGTGAGAAGAATGTGCAGAGCGTTAATGAAAGTGACGAGGATGTGCAGAGCATTATTGAAGGTGACGAGGATGTGCAGAGCATTACTGAATTTGTTTCATATTTTTGTGGTTACATTTTTTTTTCCCATATGGTTCAGAACAGATTAACCTGATTTACATTGAACCCTATGAGAAAATGTGATTCAGTTCACAACCAATTCGGGTCGCGACCAGAGTCGTGGCTGTTCTAAGTCCTTCAACACAGATTCTTGTCTACTACCTTCCCATATGACATTTCCAGCCTCTTTCTTAATGAACTTGAACCAGAATCGGTCTTTGTAGGGTTCTTCAAGAAGCACTTCACCAATCCACAGTGATGGTTCTGTGGTTGACAGTGGGCACCGCGTCGGTTTCATTGGTACAGCGGTCTGTGGGTCCCAGGCTCCCATCTCCTTACGGGATCCAAGTACCATGAGCTCGGTGTCTGTGTGGGACAGAGTGATGACCACTCCGAAACGGAATAACATCTCCTGAGGCATGACCCACTGCAAAAAACAATGAAACGATATACTGTAAAGTGGACCACACTTTCCCTGAAATATATGTCTTCATGGTGAAATACACAGATACCAGTTTATTTACCACTCCAGCACAGCCTAAGCCTCTTATGAGAATTATCACGTTGGTGGGCAGTTGAACAAGGTTTTCCATCTGCACCTCAGAGCGTTACAAAGCCAAGCAAGAAAAGTCACATTCATGGATAGAACTCCTGCAAGTTTGCATAATGCTACAACTATTTAGAAGTGTGTGTGATTCGTTTCGTAAAGAATCGCAATTTGTCCGAATTTCATTGATACATTATTTCAGACGTATTTCTGAAATACCAAATCAGCAGCAGGTGTATCCGAAAGGAATAGAGTCGGATTGATTAGTTATAATGAATTCATTTCATTAAGATGTTTCACACAGGTGAAATGATTGACAGTAGACTGGGCCAATCACTGTTCTGCATTGGTCTTCAGTCAATCTGATCATGTTTTAACCCCTGTAACAACACAATAGGGTTGAGGTTTTAACCCTTGATGGACTTGTTTTACAGTCAGTAATGATTATCATGTAACAGACAGTTGTCCAATGAAGGGTAGGAGAGCCATGTCATCACCATGGGAGCGGTATGGGTTTCAATACAGGTGGCATAACAGTTTTCGGTCACTTTGGCTAGTGTGGTTTGAGCAGAGAGACAGAGCAATTTGTGTCTTCTGTGTGATCTTCACTGCCATTGTTGAGGGAGTTCCCTGCCTGTCTGGTGTTTAAACTGATCTCGACGGTCAGCTTCACACAGCTCCAGGGGTTAAAAATCAGTTTTTTAAAGGTAAAAGTAAAACAAAATAATAATTTAACAAATTTAAGAAATCTCTTTAGGGTAAGGGGGGCTGGGGACAATCTGCCCTGCCAGCGTCTAGGATAGACTGCAGCCCTAGTTTCGATGGGCTTTAGGTATGGGGGGGGGGGTCTGATGGATTAGGGAAAGAAGTTGGTTAGAAAGAACCCCCCTCCTCTCCTTTCAAAATTTTCTCCAACTCTAATTTTTCTCTTTAAACAAATTGCAGTCTTGAAGCCATTTAGTGTATTAAAATCATATTGATTTATATAATATCTGTAATTTGTAAAATAAAAATAATAAAATTAAATAATAGTAATAGTTAAAAAAACGTAATTTGTAAACGCTGCAGAAGGGTTTAACTGCTAAGCCATTTTACCCCGTGTGCTGATACCCCATTTTAATAGTTTTGTCCTCACTATGTATAAATGTGATTTGAGGTCATGCTGTACTGTAGGACCCAGACAATTTATGTAATTTATTGTTATTTTAAAATATATTTGTAGACTAGCCTTGAAGCTAGTAGAATTTATCATCATTTTTAATTAGTAGATTAGCAGCCAAGAAGATGCATTTTTCTTAATTTTATAGTGCTGTATATTAAATAATTGTATGATCTAGGTGCGAAGCGGGGTTTGAAAAAATAGTTTTTACTTAATTTGCTAGATTAGCAGCTTCACCTTCTAACAAGTGAGACTTCTATTTTGTAATTGTAATCTTTAAAATTGGCAGCCTAGGAGGAGTGTACAGATTAGATAGGTTGCTTGGCTTCAAAGTTGTTCTTCTATTTTACCTAGCCCCAGTGAAGTTAAGTGTTTGCTAGAAGTTTTGTTTTCATTTTATTTGATTTTGTTCTGATTTCTAGTGGTACGAAAATCCGTGAGCCGTTCGGCTGAAATCCGAAAAGCAGTCATCTGAACCTGGGCCCGGAGGCCTGGCTGAGCAGGGGGCTCGTCTGATTGCGATTGCGTTACACATACTCACCTACATCCACACCCTCACCTACAAATTTGAATGGCTAAAATCGCCCACATCTAATCACTAGCTTTATTAAAAGTTTATCACCTCATTCCATATATGGTGTGTGGGAAGGGGCCTATATTAGTAGATGTGGTATATTGTGCCCACCTCTTCTCTTTCTGTGAAGAATAGAAGGATGGTTTCCAGCTGCGATTCATCTGTCTGCTCAATGGAAGAGAATATGTGAATGACCTGCGGTACCGCGATACCAGAAGTGCGTCATTGAGAACCACCGTGGAAGTATGAACGGCACATGCGCAAGATGGCGGAGCTTAGTAGGATACGAATCAGGATTAAGTGGAGGCGTGAAACGCAGGCCAAACAACGTTTGTGTCACGGACCGCGTTGGTATCGCGGCCCGCGCTGGATCTAGGGGGCGCCTGGCAGCGGCTTCCTCGCTGCTCGCTGGCCAGGCGCCGAGTGATAACGCAGCCGGCTGCGCTCACGTGGGGCGCCAGGGGGCGGGGACTGGCGTGATGACGCGGACCCGCCGAGTTTAAGACCCGGCTTCACTATTCACCGGTGCCCTGACGTGGTAGTTACTTCCCGCAGAGCTCTTGTATAATTTGGCAAACGACTATTCTGTGTATGACCCTTGGCATTGGCAAACGACCACTCTGTGTATGACCCTTGCATTGGCAAACGACCACTCTGTGTATGACCCTTGGCATTGGCAAACGACCACTCTGTGTATGACCCTTGGCATTGGCAAACGACCACTCTGTGTATGACCCTTGGCATTGGCAAACGACCACTCTGTGCATGACCCTTGGCATTGTCAAACGACCTCTCTGTGTATGACCCTTGGCATTGGCAAACGAATTATTCTGTGTGTGACCCCTGGCATTGGCAAACGAACCATTCTGTGCGTAACCCCTGGTATTGGCATTAACTCTTCTTATTCTGGTATTGAGGTCAGTCTGTGTGGCACCCTAAGCACACATCAGACTACCTCTTGTCTGGTTAGGATCTTGGGAAGAGCTAAATTATTCTAGGTCTTGTGTATCGTTCTAGTGTCATTCTTGTGGATACACTATCCTGTCATATTCTGTGTCTGTCTAGTCGTGCCGACCAACCTAAGGATCGGAAGGGTAGAGAGTGTCCTGCGTATAGGGACCACTAGTCAGATAGCTGAGGGATCCGTGACAATATCTGGTATTCTCTCTTGTATGTGATCTGTGCTGCCATTCTAGTAATCTGTCTAGTAGAGCCGACCACTCAAGGATCGGAAGGTTAGAGAGTGACCTGCGTATAGGGACCACTACTCTAGTATCAGGGGGATCCGTGACATTACGTCAGGGCCAATGGATCCCGCAGACCTCTCTAATCAGTTGACACGTATTGCAGCCAGACAAGAAGAGCAGGACCATAGGATGGACCAGATTGCTCTTGCCCTGCAAACCCTGTTAAACCGATCCAGTTCTGGAACTGCAAGCCCTCCAGACCCAGTAGTGCCTAGGATCAGTCCGGCCTCTCCCGAGGGATGTAGGCTCAGTATGAAAGCACCCGTACGCTATGATGGAACACCAAACTTATGCCGGGGCTTTCTGACCCAACTGGAAATTTTGTTCGAGAACAACCCAGGATCATGTATGTCAGATAAAGCTAAGGTGGGCTATCTAATTAGTCATTTAACGGAGAAGGCTTTATTGTGGGCTACTCCCTTGTGGGAGAACAGGAAACCCATCATATACGATTATGAGGGTTTTACTTCAGAGCTTAAACGCACCTTTGACCCCTCTAGAAGGGCTACTAATGCGGGGAGGTCATTATTTCACATTAAACAAGGTAATAGGAGGGTCGCTGAATACGCAATAGAATTTAAAACCTTGACTTCAGAGGTTCTCTGGCCGAACGATGTCCTAACCTTGGCCTTTACTGAAGGTCTGAACGACGCGTTTATGTTCGAGTTGGCTCCTCTAAAATTGCCAGAGACTCTTGATCACTTAATCGACTTCTGTATAGCTATGGATGATCAAATTAGGGAAAGGAGGACCCCAGGGATAGACCTAGAAGGCTCTTGCCTCCTTTACCCTTATCATCCAGAACTACCGTTGCTTCCGGTAACCAGGAAAACGTTAAATCAGATCTACCTGTTGTTGAGCCTATGCAGATAGGAAAGACTGGTATATCGGAAGCAGAGAGAGCTCACAGAAGGGAGAAGGGACTCTGCTTCTATTGCGCCGGGGCAGACCACTTCCGCCTTCAATGTCCTCAGAGACCTAGGGGGAGCAGGGGTGAGAGTGGCCGAGCAAGCCAGAGACCAGCCAATACCCAGGTTATAGGGTCTCTTTATGCCTCTTTCGTAAACGACGAAAAAAAAAAGTCCAGGATCCTGGTACCAATATCATTGACCTGGGACAAGGTTCACATTAAGACTGAGGCCTTCTTAGATTCTGGGGCCTCAGGCAATTTTATGGATAAACAGTTTGCTGCTAAATGTCTCATACCTCTGGTCCTCAAGGACAGACCTCTTATGGTGGAGGCTATAGATGGAAACCCTCTATCCTGCCCACATATCACCCACGACACTGTTTCTGTATGCATGAAAACAGGAGTATTGCACCATGAAAACATATGTTTCCAAATCATTGAGTCCCCTTCTTGTCCTGTCGTGCTTGGGTTTCCGTGGTTGGCAGAACACAACCCGGTTATTGATTGGGTCCAAAGAGACATAAAATACTGGAGTCCTCGTTGTCAATCGCACTGTCTGGGGAGGGTCAACGTAATCGCTAGCCTCAACGTTGCCACAGCCCCTCCTTTGTCTACAGAGGTTCCTGAACAATATTTGGGATTTAAAGAGGTCTTCTCTAAGTCCAGGACTGAGGTCCTACCACCGCACCGCCCGTACGACTGTGCTATAAATTTACTCCCTGGTACTATGCCTCCTAGGGGACATGTATACCCCTTGTCCAAAAAGAAAATGACGTTATGGAGGAGTACATAAGGGAGAACCTGGAGCGAGGTTTCATCAGACGGTCCTCTTCTCCAGCAGGGGCAGGTTTTTTTTTGTATCGAAAAAAGAGGAGACCTGCGGCCTTGTATAGATTATAGAGGTTTGAACAGGATAACCATAAGGAACGCCTATCCCATACCACTTATCACAGAACTGTTCGATCGCCTAAAGGGGGCCAATATTTATACCAAACTTGATTTACGCGGGGCTTACAACCTCGTAAGGGTTAAAGAGGGACACGAATGGAAAACGGCTTTTAATACAAGAAGTGGGCATTATGAGTACCTGGTGATGCCTTTTGGCTTATGCAATGCGCCGGCTGTTTTTCAAGACCTCATAAATGATACCTTACGAGAATTCCTGCAAGTATTTGTCATAGTATATCTGGATGACATCCTGATATACTCGCCTGATATCGTAACCCATCATGTCCACGTGAAAAAAGTACTGAAAAAATTGTTGGAGGCTGGATTGTATTGTAAATTAGAGAAATGTTTATTTGACATAAGGACAGTACATTTCCTTGGCTACATAATAACACCTGAGGGGTTCCAGATGGATCCTAAGAAACTTACAGCAATCCTAGACTGGCCTCTACCCCAAGGACTTAAAGCCATCCAAAGGTTTCTAGGATTCACAAATTATTATAGGAGGTTCATTAAAGATTTTTCGGTTTTGGTTTCTCCCCTCACGGCCATGACTAGGAAAGGGGTGGGTAATCAGAAATGGACACCCCAAGCCAGTCAAGCCTTTGAAGCACTCAAACAAGCGTTTACTACGGCCCCGGTACTCAGACATCCGGATCCGGCTCTGCCATTCCAAGTGGAAGTTGACGCCTCCGAGATAGGTCTTGGTGCAGTCTTGTCCCAGAGGGAAGCACCCGACAAACCCTTGCATCCATGCGGCTTCTATTCCCGAAAACTCTCCCCGGCAGAGAGGAACTATGACATAGGAAACAGAGAGTTGTTAGCAGTCATATCAGCCTTGGCAGAATGGAGATACCTACTGGAAGGGTCTAGTGACCCCATCCTTATCATAACCGATCATAAAAATCTCACATACATTGGAGATGCTAAACGGTTAAATTCCCGACAAGCAAGATGGTCGTTGTTTCTTTCAAGCTTTAATTACGTACTGACCTATCGACCTGGGTCCAGAAACGTTAAAGCAGATGCTTTATCTAGACAGCATGAGTCCTACGAATTTAACGTCCAAGATCAGCATCCCATTGTACCCCAAGAAAGGATTATAGCCTCTACCACGATTAATGTCTCGTCTCCCTTGTTGCAAAGGTTACAAACCGTGCAGGGCACGGCTCCTGAAGGGAAACCTCCCGCGAAACTCTTTGTACCTGAATGTGAAAGAGAAGAAATATTAAACCTTTATCATGATAATAAAACGTCCGGGCATATGGGAATCACCAAAACGGTGTCCAGCATCAATAAAATCTTTTGGTGGCCCACGTTGCGCCGAGATGTTAAAGATTACATAGCCGTGTGCGAGGTTTGCACAAGACATAAAAATCCCAAAACAGCACCCATTGGTTTGCTCCAACCTCTGCCAATCCCAGAACGACCATGGTCGCACTTAGCTATGGACTTCATAGTGGAGTTACCCGATTCTAGAGGGAACACAGTTATACTTACGATCATCGATCGGTTCTCCAAGATGGGTCACTATGTTCCTCTTCGTAAACTACCGTCGGCAGCCGAACTGGTGCCCATATTCATTAACCACGTGGTCCGCATACATGGTATTCCTCTGGGATTGTCTCCGATAGGGGCACCCAATTTGTCTCCAGGTTTTGGAAAGGGTTTTGTAAGAATGTGGGGATAGACTTGTCTTTCTCTTCGGCCTATCACCCCCAGACCAACGGAGCAGCAGAACGTGCAAATCAGAATGTAGAAAAGTATCTCAGGTGCTTTATCTCAGAACAGCAAGATAACTGGTCAGACCTGCTACCATGGGCTGAGTATGCTTTGAACAGCGCGGTGAGCGAATCCACAGGACATTCCCCTTTCTTCACCGTTTATGGTTTCGATCCTCCTATGTTACCGACTACGTTTTCGGATACCACGATACCTGCTTTGGATGACCATTTGGCGTCCTTGAAGGACACTTGGGGAAAGTCAAGGAGGCACTCAAGAAAAGTAGTGCCATCCAGAAAATCAAGGCTGACAGACACAGGAGGCAGGCACCCGTATATCAGGTTGGGGACAGGGTATGGCTTTCCTCGCGGAATATTAAGCTCCTAGTGCCTTCCATGAAGTTGGCACCTAGATTCATAGGCCCTTACAAGGTTTTACGACGACTCAACCCCGTCTCCTATGCTTTGGCATTGCCTCCCCATATCCGGATACACAACGTGTTCCACGTGAGCCTCTTAAAACCTCTCTTGTGTAATCGGTACACCAGGGCCCGTATCCCACCTCCTCCTATCTCAGTGGAGGGTGAGGAGGAGTTTGAAGTCCAGGCCATTTTGGATGCCAGGGTATCAAGGGGCACTTTGCAGTATCTGGTCGACTGGGTGGGCTACGGGCCGGAGGATCGTTCTTGGCTCCCGGCTGCTGAGGTCCATGCGCCTCGGTTGGTGAAGGCCTTCTACGTGGCCCATCCTCGTGCTCCTGGGGGTCGTCCAGTGGCCGCCCGTGGAGGGGGGTTCTGTCACGGACCGCGTTGGCATCGCGGCCCGCGCTGGATCTAGGGGGCGCCTGGCAGCGGCTTCCTCGCTGCTCGCTGGCCAGGCGCCGAGTGATAACGCAGCCGGCTGCGCTCACGTGGGGCGCCAGGGGGCGGGGACTGGCGTGATGACGCGGACCCGCCGAGTTTAAGACCCGGCTTCACTATTCACCGGTGCCCTGACGTGGTAGTTACTTCCCGCAGAGCTCTTGTATAATTTGGCAAACGACTATTCTGTGTATGACCCTTGGCATTGGCAAACGACCACTCTGTGTATGACCCTTGGCATTGGCAAACGACCACTCTGTGTATGACCCTTGGCATTGGCAAACGACCACTCTGTGTATGACCCTTGGCATTGGCAAACGACCACTCTGTGTATGACCCTTGGCATTGGCAAACGAATTATTCTGTGTGTGACCCCTGGCATTGGCAAACGAACCATTCTGTGCGTAACCCCTGGTATTGGCATTAACTCTTCTTATTCTGGTATTGAGGTCAGTCTGTGTGGCACCCTAAGCACACATCAGACTACCTCTTGTCTGGTTAGGATCTTGGGAAGAGCTAAATTATTCTAGGTCTTGTGTATCGTTCTAGTGTCATTCTTGTGGATACACTATCCTGTCATATTCTGTGTCTGTCTAGTCGTGCCGACCAACCTAAGGATCGGAAGGGTAGAGAGTGTCCTGCGTATAGGGACCACTAGTCAGATAGCTGAGGGATCCGTGACAATATCTGGTATTCTCTCTTGTATGTGATCTGTGCTGCCATTCTAGTAATCTGTCTAGTAGAGCCGACCACTCAAGGATCGGAAGGTTAGAGAGTGACCTGCGTATAGGGACCACTACTCTAGTATCAGGGGGATCCGTGACAGTTTGGACATGTGCGGTTAATTTTAATTGTATAGACTATATTATATTGATAAGGGTCAGTATACACTATGCCAGCTGAGGAAGCGGTTTGTAACGGTGAAACGCATCCTGGGGGACCCACTCCTACTTTTTATTTATGTTTTAATAAATTTCTTTTAAAACCATCACGTCCTGGATCCTGAGTCGTTTTATGGGTTTTCCTGATACCAAAAACCTACACGCGCATAACATCGAACAAGTGCCAACTAGGCAGAAAAACTTGTGTATATGATACTTGGATAATGACACTAGGAGGGCACTATCTGCTCCCCTTTTTTTTTCTGTCTTGCAGATCCGTTCCTATGTAAAACAATTAAAGCTGCGGTTCAATGAAGGTGGGGGGGGGAGGGAGTCACCTGTTACAAGGAAGAAGGCAATAACTCAAAGGCGCAGATCCACTCGGAGCCAGTGTTGCAGCTCGATATTTGTGAGTGGGATATCTAAAGATTATATTGAAAGTCATATCTTCCTTCATATACTGCACAATAATAGTTTCTTTTATCGGCTTCTTTCCAACATCATTTGATGGTCTGTCAATCTACGAGAGACATCTAAGCCTCAAGAGCAACTTGATTGCGCTGACCACATATGTATAGGTTTAAATGTACTATGGTTTAGGGCAGTGTTTCTCAACTCGTATTCTCAGGACCCACTAACAGGCCTGGTTTGTGGGATAAACAAAGCTCAGCACAGGTGATATGATTTGCTGCTCAGTGATTGCAGTATTCAGTCTGCATTTCCCCAAGGTGATCTGCACAGTCTGGCCTGGAGTGGGTCCCGGGGACTGGAGTTGAGAAACACTGGTTTAGGGGAAACCAGTTTTCTAAAACAGCATTGAGGTTTTGGCGTTTACACGTGTTGTGTGGCGCTTACCATCTTTTCACAAACACTCCCTAAAGACCCTTCTGTTTAGAGAAGTCTACCACCTAACTCCAAAACCACACATTCAACCAACCCAATAACAGTCCTTACCTCTCCCTGCATTAACATCTCATCACTGCAGTCCTCTCCTCCTGTTTCTCACCCCTCAACCAACTGGATTGTAAATTCCCACAGGATTAGGGCCATCATATTCTCCTCTAACTGTTGGTGGAATACTGACCTGCTTTATGTATTGTTGAATTGTCCTGTCTTTACCCACAGCACCTTTTGTACAGCGCTGCGGAATGTGTTGGCACTTAATAATAATGTTCCCTATATTCCTTTTTCCCTTGGCCAAAAGCAGAAAAACAGGCAGCAGCAAGAGGGGGGAAAAGCTACTAGGCGTAGTAGGGGGGGAAAATACAATTAGTAGTGTTGCATTCAGGCCACATTTGAAGTTGTCAAAGATGGGGGAAGGAGAAATCTGTAAATGACGAATTCTGTCTGTTTGGCACGAGGCATCAGAGTAGGTCAGAGTAGAGGTGATGATGACACTTCATCTGAGGGCAGGAAGCAGTCGATTTCTTTTACTCGTCAACTGTTGCAGGATGAAACCGCTAGAACTACAGGTACTGTAGTTAGTGGCAGCAGTACCGTCACATCCACTACAGCCACTTCCAGCATGGTGGGGTCATGACCTCATCTGCTGGAGCTTGAGGATATTACTGTTGAACGCTGTTTGGGACTGTCTTCATCAGTGGTGGCACTATTCTATTGGGGCGGTAGGCAAATTCCAGTGCAAGCTGTGATGACTACGAGTAGTACAGAAGCAGATGTTCCATTTAGGCAGCCAATGATGGAGATCTATGAAATTTAGCAGGAAATCGGCAGCTATGCTAGCAGGCACAGCAGTATTTGCATAGAGCAGGAAGCTGGAGATCTTGTTCAGTCTACCGGTAGCAAGGGGAAAGCATATTTCGCCAATCACAGAATCTAGGGGCGGGATATTTCTCTTACTCCCAACATAACAGCCGTAGCATTTCACGGAGATCGTGAGGTGCTAGACTACGATTTAGGGACCTGCGAATATTCGAAATTCGATTCGAAATCGAATCGCTGGTCTTATTCGATTCGGATTCGATTTTGAGGCATGATTCGAAAAATTTATCGAATCTCTCCGATCGCACGCAGAGCGCGCCTTCCAGACGTGCAGCACATGGCTGCACGTGGCTGGGAAGGAACGGCACGCTCTTAGGCGCCGCCCACCTCAAGTTCCCTTCACAGTGGAGGCTGCGGTGGACTGGAAGGCAGCTGCGGTTGGAGGGAGCTCCTGCAGTGAACAACAAACTACAGTCTCTGGACGTGAGAGAGCTGCAAGGCAAGCAGGCTGAGTCTGTTCTCTTTGGTGGTGAGTAGTGGTAAAAATAAGTATAAATTTCCCTGGCCTGTGAATGTGAAAATGGTGTCACACGTAGCCAGAAGATGGCCGTCGGGGGGGGGGGTGCATCCATTCCAGGGGGTCATTCACTGCTGTCTGCTGCTCTGTGGGAGATAATTATGGGGGGTCACTCATTGCTGTCTGCTGCTCTGTGAGATAATTAGGGGGTCACTCACTGCTGTCTGATGCTGTTTGCTGTCTGCTGCTCTGTGTGGGAGATAATTATGGGGGTCACTCATTGCTGTCTGCTGCTCTGTGAGATAATTATGGGGGTCACTCACTGCTGTCTGATGCTGTTTGGGAGATAATTATGGGGTCACTCATTGCTGTCTGCTGCTCTGTGTGGGAGATAAATATGGGGGTCACTCATTGCTGTCTGCTGCTCTGTGAGATAATTATGGGGGTCACTCATTGCTGTCTGCTGCTCTGTGTGGGAGATAATTATGGGGTCACTCATTGCTGTCTGCTGCTCTGTGAGATAATTATGGGGGTCACTCACTGCTGTCTGCTGCTCTGTTTGGGAGATAATTATGGGGGTCAATCACTGCTGTCTGCTGCTCTGTGTGGGAGATAATTAGGGGTCACTCATTGCTGTCTGCTGCTCTGTGAGATAATTATGGGGTCACTCACTGCTGTCTGCTGCTCTGTTTGGGAGATAATTATGGGGGTCAATCACTGCTGTCTGCTGCTCTGTGTGGGAGATAATTATGGGGGTCACTCATTGCTGTCTGCTGCTCTGTGAGATAATTATGGGGGTCACTCACTGCTGTCTGCTGCTCTGTTTGGGAGATAATTATGGGGGTCAATCACTGCTGTCTGCTGCTCTGTGTGGAAGATAAGTATGGGGGTCAATCACTGCTGTCTGCTGCTTGTGTGGGGAGATAATTAATTATAGGGGGGCTGCTCTATTGGAGATAATTAATTATAGGGGGCTGCTCTATGGGAGATAATTAATTATAGGGGGCTGCTCTATGGGAGATAATTAATTATAGGGGGGGCTATAGGGGGGGCTGCCGCTGCTCTGTGTGGGAGATAATTAATTTGAAGTGAAACATAGTGAAAGGAACACTGTCTTGAATCACACAGATATACAAGCTCCAAAAATATAACACCTCCTTATTTCCCATTAATAAAACCACATTTTTTTGTAATCAATTTAATTATTTTTTTTGTAGACCAATCTGATAAAAAAAAACCAAAGTCATTCATCTTCAGCAAGACTGACCTGTGAGAGTGACGTCTCTCTCACACTGTCACACACGGTTCACAGAGGAGGCTGAGGTGAGGTCGGGACTCGGAGTCGACTAGACGACAGGCGCAGTCGGTCCGTGCGAAGAGGACGACGGTGACGTGTTCGTAGGACAGAGGAGCAATTGGCAGGCTGACGCCTGAGCCAAGTTGGGATGGTGATTGGTGAGTATATATAATATTTAATTATCAGTATCCCTGTCACCGCCACGTTTATATTGTGCGTCTTTTGCAGGAAGCCAGGTGATGGAATCAATGGATCTAGTCATTGATTCATTCATAGTCACCAGAAGATGAGAATGGCTGTGCGGACTGGAGGGTGGGGGTGGGCCAGGGGCTTAAAGTAATTCTGCAATATGTAACTAGTATGACTATGATGAACTTACTACTAGTATGATTAATTTATATGTTATTATTATACTGCAACAAGAGAAATTAATTATATGGGGGCCTGCTCTGTGTGGGAAATAATAAATTATATGGGGGCCTGCTCTGTGTGGGAAATAATAAATTATATGGGGGCCTGCTCTGTGTGGGAAATAATAAATTATATGGGGGCCTGCTCTGTGTGGGAAATAATAAATTATATGGGGGCCTGCTCTGTGTGGGAAATAATAAATTACATGGGGGCCTGCTCTGTGTGGGAAATAATAAATTATATGGGGGCCTGCTCTGTGTGGGAAATAATAAATTACATGGGGGCCTGCTCTGTGTGGGAAATAATAAATTATATGGGGGCCTGCTCTGTGTGGGAAATAATAAATTATATGGGGGCCTGCTGTGTGTGGGAAATAATAAATTATATGGGGGCCTGCTGGCTGCTCTGTGAGATAAATTATATGTGAAATGAATGTGAAGAATGTTGAAAGGAACATGCACAGATATACAAGCTCCAACTTAGAATATACCCCTTTATTTTCCCATTAATTAAGCCAACTTTTTTTTAAAATACAAATTTTTTATTTATTTGTAGACAAATCAATGATCAAATTCAAAATGTCATCTGTGAAAAATCATTTTGAAGTGAAGGAAGATTCCTTAACTTGCAAAGTATGCAAAAAAGCATTCTCATTGCAAGCTACTGGCACAACATCCCATCTTTGGTCTCACCTAGAAAGAAAGCATCCGTCCGTGTATCAACAGGCCAAGACCGATGATACAAAGAAGAAAACATTGGTGTCGGCAGTGGCACGACGTCATTCACTGCCAATGACAGAAGGACATGCTATGAAAAAGCAGACTTGCATTTCAGCTTACAGTTTGACACTTGACGCGTCTACTAAAAAAAAGTATGATGCAGCAGTTTTGAAGTTTATTGTAGCAGATGGCCGGCCATTTGAGAGTGCAGCAGGAAGTGGATTTAAGAATTTGTGTTCAGTGTTAACTAGTGGCCGCTATCAACCGCCCCACCCAACCACACTGTCGCGTAAGCTTGATGACATGGCAAATAACTTGCACCAGAAGTTAGTGCAGTTCCTCAGGTCTGAAATTAATGACTGCCGACCATCCATCACGTTTGATCACTGGAAGGCTGACAATAAGTCAAATTATTTGGTGCTTACAATACATTACATATCCGAGTCATCGTGGGTAATGCAATCCCGTTGCTTATCTGTGGTCAACCTAGAGAATTTGGAAGCTGACCATACAGCGAGGAAAACTTCTGAAATAATTTCCAACGAGTTTGCTAAGCATGGATTTGGTGAAGAGAAAATCCTATTTGCCACAACAGACACAACAAACACAATGCCTTGTACTGCTAAAATCCTGGACATACAGTGGCATGGCTGTGCTGCTCACATTTTGCAGCTCACTATAAATGCAGCATTGGATGTTCAAAGAACAGTAAAAAATCTTATAGGCTGTTTGCATTACATTGCTGGGTTTTTTCACTCTTCAACTGTGGGACAAGCTGTATTGACAAAATATCAAGTCGATAAGGGCTTAGGCTAGGGTCAGACTGAGGCAGTGCGAACGCGCGTTCTGGCGCACATAATCACGGCCGCACTAGCAGCAGATGACGGGCAATGACAGCCAATATACGAAGTACGGTCGCACAAAAGTCCGGCCGCGCAACGCAAGTGGAAAATGAACGCATTTTTTCGAGAACGTTAAACCGCTGGTACTGACGTACAGAGTGCGCTGCGGCCGCATAGCAGCGTGTGTGCGTGATTAGGAGATGTCAGACGCTGCTAGTGTGCGGCCAACATAACGTTCAAACAGCCGGATTTCCCTAGACTTCTTTTCACCCCATCGTCATGAAATACGTCCAGAATTGCGCATCGTCTGACCACTTAAGCGTATTCCGTGAAAAAATGCGTGCGCACGCATCGACGTACATTTTGACGGTGGCCGCAGAAAATGCGCTCATCTGTCCCTAGCCTTACCCGAATCCAAACCACCACTTGATGTTACAACACGTTTCAATAGTACATATCTGCTGATGGACTGGGTTTCTAGAAATTACGAGTCAATTTCTTTGGCCCTCGTCGATTGTGCAATGAACAAAAAGTGCGCACGAAGCCCTCCACAACCACTTTCAACGCAGTTGCAAGATACGCTGAAGAATGTTCTCCCATTACTCAAACCAACAGCAGAGGCTACAACAATTTTGAGTGCTGACACGCATGTAAGCGTTAGTTTGATTATACCATGTATTTCGGTTCTAAAAGAAGAGCTTGCCAGTGCCACTCTTGCTACGCCTGGCATTCAATGCTTTCGTAATGAGCTTTTACGTCAACTGAATACGCGATTTGATTTGTCCAAAGACTACCTATTAGCAGCCACTTTCATTGACCCCAGATTCAAAACTGTGTTATTCCCTGAACATCAAGTGACACAAGCAAAAGTTTACATAGAGAATATTGCACTGTCGACGTCTTCACCACCTTGGCCTACTACGAGCAATAGCTCCTCCAGTGCACCTGAATTTAATGCCCAGACGAGTGCCACCGATAGCGCCGTACAGTTTGAGTCAACTGTTGTCAACAAGTCCAGTCATAAAGGAAGCCTGCTTGATTCCGTGTTTAAAAAAGTAGACGATGCAAAGAAAGAAGAAGCCACCAGCACCTGGTCAACGGCTCAACAACTTGAAAGTGAAGTCAGTGCATATTTGAAGCAGCCCATAAGTGAACGTGATAGTGATCCGTTGCAGTATTGGAAGGAAAATAAAAGTATCCTACCACTGTTGTCTAGTGTGGCGCGCAACTTACTTGCTATACAAGCAACGAACTGTTCATCAGAAAGGGTTAATTCAGTTGGCGGACAAATAATAACAGATCTTCGCTACAACCTCTCGAGAACTAATGCAGAAACTCTGATTTGGGCTCGGAATAACAAAGATTTACTACTATTTTGACAAATATTGACATGTTAGTAAAGCAGGCACGTGCCGTCAGGGTAGGCAGGTGAGGCAGAGCCTCTCACACGGTCACCTGCCATTAAGCCAGCGTTAAAATAATAAAAGAAACTCAGCTCCTGCTCCACGCTCCCCCAATGTCGGCTTTGTCCTCTGTCAGTCTGCCTTTTCCTCTGTGCGCATTCTTTTACAGCCTACGCAATTTGCGTAGCGTTGTATGCTTCCCCGCTATGCAAATCGCGTAGGCTGCTGCTGCCTGCTGCTCAGGAGGTCTGCAGCCACGCGTCTGTTCGAATAGGAACACACGCGCGCTGCCAACTTCCTGAGCACTGCTCAAATGTTAGTAAAGCAGGGACATGCCTTCAGGGTAGGCAGGTGAGGCAGAGCCTCACTCATGGTCACCTGCCATTAAGCCAGCGTTAAAATAATAAAAGAAACTCAGCTCCTGCTCCACGCTCCCCCAATGTCGGCTTTGTCCTCTGTCAGTCTGCCTTTTCCTCTGTGCACATTCTTTTACAGCCTACGCAATTTGCGTAGCGGTTGTATGCTTCCCCGCTATGCAAATCGCGTAGGCTGCTGCTGCCTGCTGCTCAGGAGGTCTGCAGCCACGCGTCTGTTCGAATAGGAACACACGCGCGCTGCCAACTTCCTGAGCACTGCTCAAATGTTAGTAAAGCAGGGACATGCCTTCAGGGTAGGCAGGTGAGGCAGAGCCTCACTCATGGTCACCTGCCATTAAGCCAGCGTTAAAATAATAAAAGAAACTCAGCTCCTGCTCCACGCTCCCCCAATGTCGGCTTTGTCCTCTGTCAGTCTGCCTTTTCCTCTGTGCACATTCTTTTACAGCCTACGCAATTTGCGTAGCGGTTGTATGCTTCCCCGCTATGCAAATCGCGTAGGCTGCTGCTGCCTGCTGCTCAGGAGGTCTGCAGCCACGCGTCTGTTCGAATAGGAACACACGCGCGCTGCCAACTTCCTGAGCACTGCTCAAATGTTAGTAAAGCAGGGACATGCTTCAGGGTAGGCAGGTGAGGCAGAGCCTCACTCATGGTCACCTGCCATTAAGCCAGCGTTAAAATAATAAAAGAAACTCAGCTCCTGCTCCACGCTCCCCCAATGTCGGCTTTGTCCTCTGTCAGTCTGCCTTTTCCTCTGTGCACATTCTTTTACAGCCTACGCAATTTGCGTAGCGGTTGTATGCTTCCCCGCTATGCAAATCGCGTAGGCTGCTGCTGCCTGCTGCTCAGGAGGTCTGCAGCCACGCGTCTGTTCGAATAGGAACACACGCGCGCTGCCAACTTCCTGAGCGCTGCTGGAAAGGTCGTCAGAGCCTCAGAGGCCCTGACAGACCAATGGAATAGCTTGGACCAATGGGAAAGCACCATTGGTCCAAGCCATTAAAAAAAAACACCTGCATTGAAGGCTGGCATCTGATTGACAGGAAGGGGCCCAGGCAGCTCCCCCTGCTTCCTCTAGTGGCAGATACAGACTTACAGAGTATGACAGGGGCACAGAAAAACTTTTTTTCTCTATCATTTTATTTTACATCTTACTAAACACAAACCGCAGAAAGTTAGTTAATATATCTGTGTATATCTAGCTCTGACCAGCCTCACCCCATTGACCTCACCGCACGTCCCTCAAGTAAAGTAAAATTAAAAAACTTATAGTGGAAGGTTAAATAAAGGCTATACAGCGGTTACAGCCCTACCTAGGCCTAATGTAACTTTGTAATTTAGTATGGTTATTTAAATCATTTCAATAAAGTTTGCAAAGTTGCAATAATTTAAGCTTGCATTTGAAGTTTTTATTTTACGTTTGATTTTTATGATGTGAAATACTTTGCTATAACCTACTAATGAAACAAATCTGTTAGATTGCAGCTGTAACGTCAGCTGAACCTGTATGCACAAACAAAGCATACCTATCCAGGCTGTATCGTACACAAAATGCTCGAAAGCGGCATTTTTCGTAATTTTTCGATTCGATTCGATATTCGATTCGAATTCGAAACTAACAGCCGATTTGATTCGAGATTCGATTCGAGCGAAAATTTATGATTCGCAGGTTCCTACTACGATTCTGAGCTGGAGCTTGAGGAAGTTGCTGATGAAGAGAGTCCCAAACAGCGTTCAACAGTTGTGGCAGCATGTGATACTTTCCTCTCCCAAAAGGTCACCATCACAAGTGTCACGGTCATCTCCTGCTCCATTGGTAGAAAAGTCTTCCCTCGTTGAAACTTATCTCAGAGAATATAGGAAGTCAGGCCAGTCTCATAGCGACAACTATTTCCGCTACAGTAATTGAGGAACTGGAGGCAGGCCAGCCTAGAAAAATTTGGGAGCTTTCAGTCTAGGGCGATGTTCAAGCAGCAGTACTGCAGAATTACATGGCTAAGTGTGATTGGAGATGCTCCCTTCAATATCGTCGAAGGGGAGCCCTTCAAGCAGCTGTTGGAGGCTGTGGCTCCTCAGTACCAAGTACCATCTTGCACAACATTCAGCAGGAGGGCAGTGCCTTCACTTTACCGTTCCTGCGTGCAGTTGAAGGAGTAGTTGGTGATGGCTGTTAGCCAGTTAGTGCACCTTACCACTGACTTATGGAGTGCTCCCAATTTTTCAGTATGCCTTCCTCTCCTTGACAGCACATTGGTGGCAGCATCACAATATGTTTGAGGAAACAAGGAGTTCCTGTACTGGTGCCACGGCTTTGGGAGGCAAGCATGGTAACCACATCCCCATCCCCCTCAGCCACGGAGCCGGCTTCTGGACTCTGACTTTGAAGGTACCGGCGAATCAACATGTCTTCTGCAATTCTACGCCACAATTTTGACTTTAATCCTACTGTTAATATTTTATGCTTGCATCTATCTATTAATATTTTGGCTGTTTGTTTTTTCTTGCTAAATGTATTCTCTGCTTTGTTAAACCCATGGTCTCATATGGCCACCCCTCCCCAGGTCGTCAACAAATTTACTCTATACAGCCCACACGATCTGACTCTGCAAATTCTTTCTTCCACAGCCCGGCCACAAACTCACATCCCCCTCAGCCACAGAGCCTGCTTCTGAACTCTATCCCTCCCCATCCACCCAGTGCTGGTCTGAAATTTGTAGCTTACTTTCCAGCTGCTTCCACTTTGCAAATCACCCTAATTAATCCAAGGTTCTAGCCCTTACCATGATATGTTAATCTGTATATTTGTGTTTTGTTTTTAATAGTTTGCATTTTATTACTTTGTATTTCTGTAACAACTGTAACCACTCAATGTTCTCGAACCCAGGACATACTTGAAAGCTAGAGAAATCTCAATGTATCCTTCCTGGTAAAATCCTTTGCAAATAAATAAATAAATAATTCAGGTGATGGACGAACAGCACACTTATCAGACTATTCTGCAGGCACTGAGTAAGATGCTGGCAAAGTAGCTTGTTGTAGAGTCAGGGGCAGGTGTAGAAATGGGATTTGGGGTGAATGATGGGGTGTCTAATATGGTGAAGGCTCTGCGTGAAGGTGGCTTTGTAAGTCTGCAGTGCACATCCTGCATCTTGTTGTGAAGGATGCTATGGAGGAAAACAGAAGAAGGTTGGGAAGGCTTTCTTGATTATCGGAGGATTGCAGGCTACTTTCAACGTAGTGTCAAGGCTAGCAACCTGCTTAAGGAGAAACAGAAAAAGGCAGGCTTACCTCAGCATTGCCTGAATCAGGATGTGGGCACTAGGTGGAACTCCACTTTGGAGATGTTGAAATGCCTTGTGGAGCAGCAGAAGGCAAGCCATGCTATGACATTGAGATCAGTAGCACCTTAGGAAGGCAGGAATGGTTATTAATGGTACAGGTATTGGCAATCCATAAGCTTTTTGGGGAGGTCACTGAGAATTTGAGCCAAGGTAATGCTATTCTTGGCTAAGTCATGCCCTTCAGAACAAGCTGGATGGCTTTCTTGACCGTTGTGAAGGGATTCCTGAAAAGGTACCTACTTGACGATGCTGCCGCATTTGTCAGGAAACAGAGTGGAACTGAGGTGTCAATTTACAGAGCAAATGGAGAATTGCCTCGAGTTGATGCCTGCCTCCATGTCTGACTCAAGGGTAAAGGGCAAGGTAGCACTCAGTCAGCATTCCTTCATCTTTTGGAGAGGGGATGTTAGTGGAGGTAGAAGACCTGGAGGATCCTGTTGAGGCAACTAACGGTAGTGGCTAGTGTTGCACCAAAAAGGAAATTTCCGGCCGATACCAAACTTCGGGATCGGTTCGGCCGAATACCGAAAATCAGACATGAGAACCTGGGCCTGGAGGCTGGGCCGAGCCAGGGACTCATCTGATCCCGAAGGCCGGCTGAGCAAGCTGCTCGGCCGGCCTCCAGGCTCAGGCGAGCCCCCGGCTCGCCTGAGCCTGGAGGGCAGCCGAGCAGCTTGCTCGGCCAGGCCCCGGTTTGCATGGCTGATTGGTTGCACCTACATACTCGCTTATTTCCTCCTACTTCGGCCCTGAGCTCCAGCGGTGACAGTCCTCCGGCTGTCGCAGGCTGCTCGACTGTCCTCCAGGCTCAGGCTCAGGCGAGCCACTGGCTCGGCTCGGCCTTGAAGGCCCAGCTGAGCCAGGGGGTTCGCCCGACCCTGGAGGCCGGCCGAGCAGCCTGCGACAGCTGGGGGACTGTCACCGCTGGAGCTCAGGGCCAAAGAAGGAGGATGTAGGCGAGTATGTTGCCAACACATACTCACCTACATCGGCCCGACTCCTCCACCGGTGGCAGTCCTCCTGCATTCAGTGCCCGCTATCGGTCAAAGGCTTCAGTGACATCATACCGGCGACCAACAGAGAGAGGACACTGGATGCAGGAGGACTGCCACTGGTGGATGACTCGAGGCCGATGTAGGCAAGCATGTGCAACACTTTCCCCCCTTCCCAACAAAATCCGTCACCTGGGCCTGGAGGCTCACCCGAGCCCCATGCTCGGCCAGCCATCAGACTCAGGCGAGCCTCCTGCTCGGCTGGGCCTCCAGGCCAAGCCGGGGGCTCGCCTGAGCCTGGAAGCCAGGCAAGCAGGCAGCTGGCCGGCCTCCAGGCTCAGGCGAACCCCCGGATCGGCCCGGGCTCCAGGCCCTATTTTGAAAGGGAAATTTCGGCCGATTTTTTTTCGGCTGAATTCTCCATTTCGGCCAAAACTGAAAACACAATTTTCGGCCGATAATTTTCGGTGGCCGAAATTTCGGTGCATCCCTAGTAGTAGCACAGCTCCTTCCACTGGAGCTGCTGTATTTTGGGCTGAGGTATTGGAAAGTTTGGTGGGTCTCGCTGAACACGTCCAAATAAAGGAGAGTAGCGTGCAGAGGTGCTGAAGGTGTACCTTGGACAAACTCCTTTGCCCCATAGTGCCGATTCCTTGATCTTCTGGGATGAGAAAAGGGATATGTGGCCTGCCTTTTCCCTGGTAGTCCCGAAGCTCCTCTCTTGTCACCCAACTACAGGGCAAAGAGATTACTCAAACCATACTTTGCCCTCAGCGCTCGATGCTCTCGCCACAGCTCAAGGAACAGATGGCATTCCTAAATTTAAATATGCCAAAGTTGGGTTATCTCCAGCTGAGCTTTGAAACAGATTGAATTTCAAAAAATGTCCCAGGGTAAAATTTTGTTTGTGTAATTTGAAGGGCCTCTTGGGTGTTGCAAAGTTGCCCATTAGGTTGTCAAATCAACAGACTGTCTGCCTGCTGCCACTCTGCCTATGTTAAATACTCCTCTTACAAAAATTTCTCTGACTACACTTTAATAATTTTGGAATCACATCTTCAGTGCTACTGTACTATCTGCCTGCTGTTGCTCCTGCTATGCCATCTGTTCCTCTTGTCAATTTTCATTTTTAAATTGAAAATGTTTTATACTTTAGTAGGCATGTTACAACAGTGCCCAAAAAAACATGCTTTGCTCATGCATGAATGTAACAGTGGTGAATTGTTTGGGCAATGCAAATCTGCGTGCTAGGGCGATCCGTGTGAAAACACATTGAATCAGTATTTGCCAATTTAGACCAGTGAATGGGTCTTCCAATTGTCCATTCCAATTTTTTATTCTTAAAAAATGCGCAAGGGACAACTTGGCTGTCCAACTGTCCATTCTACCAAGGTTTTATTTGGCAGTATGTGCATATGAGGTTGCAATTTTTTGGCACTTTCTTAGTGCCCATGGTGTTTCCAAGTAGCTTCACCAGGTAAAAGTGTGGCTCCACTGCTGCAGTAGAACCACACTTTCACCCTACGAAGGTACCTAGAAACACCACTGGGTCTAGGAAATTACAAAGAAATTTCACCCCCAAATGCACATACTGACAAAAAAAAAAAATTACTAGGGATGCACCGATATTTGCACTTGTGCAAATTGCCTGATACTGTCCCCTGATACCCGGAAGCCAGCACTGGGCCGACCTTCCGGTATCCCAGGGGCTGGGGAAGTTGGTCAGATGCATTAAAAGCATTTGGCCAGCGTTCCCCTCCAGCTGGCCATGTTAATAAGTGGCCACAGGGCTGTGCCGCTGCCTCCAGCAGATATCTCGTCAATGCTGCCGGACGAAGTGTTAAGAGAATATACATTCTATCCCAAACCTCTTATAAAGACAATGGGGTGGCTAGCAGAATGCCTTAACAGCATTCTGCCAGGCCCCTCCAGCTGACCACTTTCCAGCGAGTGGCTGCCGGCACGTGAAGGTTGTAAGACGGCTCCATTAGTGTGCAATCTCATGTCATCTTGCAGAGTTTGCAAGATCTTGAGAGAGCACAGCTGGAGGTCCCAGCAGCCATGTTACAACCTTTCAGTGCCTGGCGGCTGCTTGTTAGGCCACAGACAGCTGGAGGGGCCTGGCAGAATGCTGTTCGAACATACTTCCAGCTGCTCCAGCCACTCGGATCATGCCCGGCAAGCCAGCCCAGTGCTGGCTTTTGGTATCGGGGCATTTGTGCGAGTACAGGCAATCCTGCAAATGCCTGATACCAGTAGATCCCTAGTTTCTATGCTAAACAAGTTGCATAGTAGTGCGAATTGAGTAGAAAAGGGACTTCCAGGTTCAGGAGCCCCTGAGCTGAAGAAGAGGAGCTGCAAACAGCAAGGGACAAAAGTACATTCACCGAAAAAATTAATTATATATTAATAATAATAGGGCCTAATTATTTAACCAGAGCAAAACCTGGATGCCAAGCGCAGCAGTAGAGCACTGTGCTTAATTTTAACTAGTCCTGTTCCATCTGAGACACAAGCTCAGCTTGCGTCTCGGACGTAGAGCCAACTTACCATACATTAACATGTCCTATACCTCATATGGGAGATGTTAATGTGCCCCCAGCAGATGAAGAACAAGCTATTACAACCAGCTCATCCTTCATCTGCACCTTATTTTATTCTGGAGTTTCCAGATCAGCCATGGATCATTCATGGACACACAGAATTTATTCATTCGACAGGAAGTCCTTGAAAAATGCCACCCCGCAGCAAGTATCCATATCCTGTAGGTAACAAAACAACAAGAATCCCAGGTGACCTGCCTGGTTTCCTTTCTGCAGCATATGAATTATACATGTTGCAGGGCAGCACTTTTCCCGGTGCTCCCCTCTGCATGAAATAGTAATAGGTGTTCAGAAAAACACGGTTGAAAATTAATAACATTGTCACAGGCTGGTGTTATGTTGTGTCGCTTCAGCGCACTAAACCCACTAAATAAAAATAGCATACGAAGCTTCGATTCCTTGGTGAAGAGAGCGCCGCGATCCGCCGCTTCCTCACTCTGAGGGCAGAGGAACCAAGAGCTCCCAATGCTCCTCCACAAATCCTTCTGCCGCCCAGCCAGATGTCAGTCATTCAAGCTCCAGTCAGTCTCAATGCAGTCCTATGGGCGCATGGACCGGATAGCGCTGAGCACCGCTGGTGTTGTCACATTGCGGCTTTATTATGAGTCGAGCTGCTTCTAATGTGTCGCAGTCGTAATGCAGATATTAAAAGGTATAGTGAACGGCAGCACAAGTTTTCCATTTGAGTCATACCTGTAAAAGCAACTCCGTTCGGCCCCTGGAATCAAACCTTCATGGCAATAGATAGAGAAATGGAGAATTTTGCAGGAAATCTTCTACAAATCAAAACAGCACTATATTCACTATTTTAAAGGTGAAATAAAATGACTGGAGAAATTCTTCCAGTAACTCATTGAGAATGTTCCAGATTTAGCCTTACTTTTTTTTTTCCCAAGAATGTCCATCCAAAGCAAACTGACCCATTGCTGACATTCAATCTGTGCAGCTCTAATAGCAGATCACATGACGTGCTCACCTTCCTTTGATCCCTGCAGCACGCCCGGGTGGTCCCTCGCTGCACTCCTGTCTGTGCACACAGCAGTAGCGGTTACCCTCGTGGGTGAAATGTAAACAAGCTGCTTTTTTGGTTTCACAAAGCAAGAACTTGTTGTTTACACATTGCACAGGAGTTGTGTCATATATGGTTCCCCATCGAATACTGATTCACGGAGCCCTCGGCAAAGATCGGAACTCCACCTCCCCAGGCTCTGACACATCAGCACCTCCCATTCACATGCCCTTGTGCAGCCCCACAGAAGCCAGACACTGCCTCCGTTCACAGACCCGCCCCCTGCACACAAAGCACTGCCCTAAAACCACCTCCTGCACCACAGTAACACCCCCTACCATCCAGCCAGCCCTGCAACATAACGCCCAGCCTGCAAAACAATGCCCAGCCGCAGCTGACGCTGTACCTCTTCTGCTACTGCCCTCTACACCACAGTTGCACCCCCTACCACCAGCCAGCCCTGCAACACCATGCCCAGGAACAGCTGACGCGGAACCTCTTTTGTGCCCCCTGCAACACCATGCCCAGCCACAGCTGACGCTGAACATCTTTTGTGCCCCCTGCAACACTATGCCCAGCCACAGCTGACCCTGAACCTCTTTTGTTCCCCCTGCAACACCATGCTCAGTCGCAGCTGACGCTGAACCTCTTTTGTTCCCCTCAGCCACAGCTGACCCTTAACCTCTTTTGTTCCCCTCAACCACCGCCGCCCCAAACCACTTTTGTTCAAATATATGCACTCGTACCAAATACTAGTAGAATATAACAATACAACTTGTCATTAAAGTGATATTCTTATATAGCTGAATCATAAAACGATTAAAACTGTTTCCTTTTTTATTCACCCTTTATCATTTCCACAAAACATTTTCACTGATAATATAAATCACCAGACAAAAAACAGATTGTTGAATAAGTTCATTAGCACCAATCAAAGGTTTAATATTCGGCTACTGTAAAATTGTAAAGAGGGGGTTAAATACAGCCCTAGCGTTTCTGGGGTTAAAATGCTTTACCCAATGTTTTTTCTGTTTCTCTACACTCGTGCCTTCTCCTCTAAGTGATCTACACTGTTTGTACAAGCTTTCTTATTTTTATGGACAAGAGAATCCAATTCTGATGGCGGCAGCTATGACGTGCTGCTATCAGAACACGTTTCTGCAGCGTTTCCGGGGTTAAAATACTTTACCCAATGTTGTTTCTGCTTTTCCACACTCGTGCCTTCCCCTCTATGTGATCTGCATTGTTTGTACAAGCTTTCTTACTTTCCTAGACAAGAGAAACCAATTCTGATGGTGGCAGCTATGAGCCCCAGCTCATATGGAAATTGCCCCAGCTCTCATGGATATTGTCCCCAGCTCTCATGGATATTGTCCCCAGCTCTCATGGATATTGCCCCCAGCACTCATGGATATTGCCCCCAGCACTCATGGATATTGCCCCCAGCTCACATGGATATGCCCCCAGCTCGAACGCTGGGGAAGCTGGCTTTGTGCATGAAAAGCACTCGGCCAGGGTTCCCCTCCGGTGAGCCGCAATACTCACCCATCCAAAGGTCCGGTCGCACAGCTGTGACGCCTTCACGCGGCCGCCGGGTGCCTCTGTGATGCTGGCTTCAGCCGAGAGGCAGCATCACAGAAGCGCCCAGCGGCCGCGTGAACGCGTCACAGCCATGCGACCGGACTTTCGGATGGGTGAGTATTGCAGCCGCCGGAGGGGAACGCTGGCCGAGTGCTTTTCGTACATGTGGCCAGCTTCCCCAGCCCCGCGGATACCGGCAAGCTGGCCCAGCGCTGGCTTCCGGTATCGGGGGGATGTATTGGGCCATTTGCACGAGTACCAAGTACTTGTGCAAACGGCAGTATCGGCACCGATACTAGTATCAGTATCGGTGCATCCCTATATCAAATGGTTCACACTCCAAGTCCAATCATTTCTCCTAATATTCCCTATGGGCATTCCACTGTCATTCACCCTTGACATTCCATAGAAAACCGCTATAATCCCTGGTAATTTCAGTGTTACAGTCCGCATACAATGTTTTCCTTGTTCCTATGCGTTTGGAGGACGAGCGGACCTCTACAGGGAAGCACCGGAGTCTCCCACTAGTCTACATAGAGCTCTCCCATTAGGGTACATACTGTGCACTCTTGTGACTTTTACTTGGTGCTAACAGATTCCGCTGGTGCAGAATCCGTTAGCACCAGCCAACCCCCCCCAAAAATTCAATATACTCCCCTCCTATCCCACGGCGAGGACCGCGGTTCTTTCCACCTTCTCAGTCCGGTGGGAGCAGAGAGAGACTGGGGGAAAAAGTCCCTCCAGTCTCTCCCTGCGGATCACTACGCTGATGTGACCTCCGGTGTCTGCCTCAATGGAGTCCCATGGACTCCTTTGAGAGGATCCGCGCAGCGGCGCTTAGCACTGCAATGTGCATCCCGGGGCTTAGCGCCCGGTAACAATGCAGGCAGCATTTTTAGCACCTTTATTGTAATCTCGGGCTAAAACGGGGGTGATAGGGGGAAAACTATGGGCAAGATTTTCCTCCCTAGCGCCCCCGATTTAGCATTAGGAATATAATTTGGCCCGATGAAGGGTCACATAAAACACATAAGGGCACAAAGCTCTGTCAGATGCGGCCATTTAAAATTACTCAGGTGGACTTTAATTGGAAAGTCTTCCAAACTAACACCCAAATTATGAATTTAGGAAGTAAAAAATTATTTATACTTTTTATAAATATATTTACAAATAAAACAAAAATTAGAAGAGGACATTTGATTCTCAATTAAAAAGGTATTTAAATGTATCACTGCTTACCAAAAGAGAAATGAGTTAACCTGTGAACGTTTTGTCAAAGCAGTGGGACAAAAAACTAGTTTATATTATGTAGCATAGCTGTGCATGAAGATGAACAAGGTCGAAATCATTTTGTGAATTCAGAGACGGAAATCAAAGGATGGTACTTAAAAAAGTGACTGTTCAGATATAAAAAAAAATGCCCTAAATGAGTGTTAAAACCATACTAAATTATAAATATATACATAAGTGCAGAGGAAATGGCTGTTAAAAATATGCAGCCAGGAAAAGTTTAAACAAAACATTTTAATCATAAATAAAGATCAGGTTATTTACTACAAAAGAGTAGTTAAAGAACAGCTGCAAAATTAAAAATGGTGCTTGAGCCTTTTTGCATTTGTGGACCGTTAATACCAGCTGTAGCAGCACGTCATAGCTGCGGCCATCAGAATTGGTTTCGCTTGTCTAGGAAAATAAGAAAGCTTGTACAAACAGTGCAGATCACATACAGGAGAAGGCACGAGTGTGGAGAAGCAGAAAAAACATTGGGTAAAGCATTTTAACCCCGGAAACGCTGCAGAAACGTGTTCTGATAGCAGCACATCATAGCTGCCGCCATTAGAATTGGTTTCTCTTGTCCATAAAAATAAGAAAGCTTGTACGAACAATGCATATCACAGAGGGGAAGGCACAAGTGTGCTGAAGTAGAAAAAACGTTGGGTAAAGCATTTTAACCCCGGAAACGCTGCAGAAACGTTTTCTGATAGCAGCACGTCATAGCTGCTGCCATCAGAATTGGTTTCTCTTGTCTAGGAAAATAAGAAAGCTTGTACAAACAATGCAGATCACATAGAAAAAACATTGGGTAAAGCATTTTAACCCCGGAAACGCTGCAGAAACGTGTTCTGATAGCAGCACGTCATAGCTGCTGCCATCAGAATTGGTTTCTCTTGTCTAGGAAAATAAGAAAGCTTGTACAAACAGTGTAGATCACATAGAGTACAAGGCACGAGTGTGGAGAAGCAGAAAAAACATTGGGTAAAGCATTTTAACCCCCGGAAACGCTAGGGCTGTATTTAACCCCCTCTTTATAATTTTACAGCAGCCGAATATTAAGCCTTTGATTAGTACTAATGAACTTATTCAACAATCTGTTTTTTGTCTGGTGATTTATATTATCAGTGAAAATGTTTTGTGGAAATGATAAAGGGTGAATAAAAAAGGAAACACAGTTTTAATCGTTTTATGATTCAGCTATATAAGAATATCACTTTAATAACAAGTTGTATTGTTATATTCTACTAGTTTTTGGTACGAGTGCATATATTTGAACAAAAGAGGTTCAGGGCGGCAGTGGTTGAGGGGAACAAAAGAGGTTCAGGGTCAGCTGTGGCTGGGCATGGTGTTGCAGGGGTAACAAAAGAGGTTCAGCGTCAGCTGCGACTGAGCATGGTGTTGCGGGGGAACACAAGAGGTTCAGCGTCAGCTGTGGCTGGGCATAGTGTTGCGGGGCTGGCTGGTGGTAGGGGGTGCAACTGTGGTGTAGAGGGCAGTAGCAGAAGAGGTACAGCGTCAGCTGTGGCTGGGCATTGTGTTGCAGGCTGGGCATTGTGTTGCAGGGCTGGCTGGCGTTGTGTTGCAGGCTGGGCATTGTGTTGCAGGGGGCTGGGCAGAGTGTTGCAGGCTAGGCATTGTGTTGCAGGCTAGGCATTGTGTTGCAGGGCCAGCTGGCATTTTGTTGCAGACAGGCTGGGCATTGTGTTGCAGGCTGGGCATTGTGTTGCAGGGCTGGCTGGCATTGTGTTGCAGGCTGGGCATTGTGTTGCAGGGCTGGGCATTGTGTTGCAGAGTTGGCTGGCATTGTTTTGCAGGCTGGGCATTGTGCTGCAGGGCTGGCTGGGCATTGTGTTGCAGGCTAGGCATTGTGTTGCAGGGCAGGCTGGCATTTTGTTGCAGGCAGGCTGGGCATTGTGTTGCAGGCTGGGCATTGTGTTGCAGGACTGGCTGGGCATTGCGTTGCAGAGCCGGCTGGCATTTTGTTACACGCATGCTGGGCATTGTGTTGCAGGCTGGGCATTGTGTTGCAGGCTGGGCATTGTTTTGTAGGGCTGGCTGGCATTGTGTTGCAGGCAGGCTGGGCATTGTGGTGCAGGGATGGCTAGGCATTGTGTTGCAGGGCCGGTTGGCATTTTGTTGCAGGCAGGCTGGGCATTGTGTTGCAGGCTGGGCATTTTGTTACAGGCTGGGCATTTTTTGTAGGGCTGGCTGGCATTGTGTTGCAGGCAGGCTGGGCATTGTGTTGCAGGGCTGGCTGGCATTGTGTTGCAGGGCTGGCTGGCATGGTGTTGGAGGGCTGGCTGGCATTGTGTTGCAGGGCTGGCTGGGCATTGTGTTGCAGGTAGGCTGGGCATTGTGTTGTAGGGCTGGCTGGCATTGTGTTGCAGGGCTGGCTGGCATTGTGTTGCAGGGCTGGCTGGCATTGTGTTGCAGGGCTGGCTGGCATTGTGTTGCAGGGCTGGCTGGCATTGTGTTGCAGGGCTGGCTGGCATTGTGTTGGAGGGCTGGCTGGCATTGTGTTGGAGGCCTGGCTGGCATTGTGTTGGAGGCCTGGCTGGCATTGTGTTGCAGGGCTGGCTGGGCATTGTGTTGCAGGTAGGCTGGGCATTGTGTTGTAGGGCTGGCTGGCATTGTGTTGCAGGCAGGCTGGGCATTGTGTTGCAGGGCTGGCTAGGCATTATGTTGCAGGCAGGCTGGGCATTGTGTTGCAGGCTGGGCATTGTTTTGTAGGGCTGGCTGGCATTGTGTTGCAGGCAGGCTGGGCATTGTGTTGCAGGGATGGCTAGGCATTGTGTTGCAGGGCCGGCTGGCATTTTGTTGCAGGCAGGCTGGGCATTGTGTTGCAGGCTGGGCATTTTGTAGGGCTGGCTGGCATTGTGTTGCAGGCAGGCTGGGCATTGTGTTGCAGGGCTGGCTGGCATTGTGTTGCAGGCTGGGAATTGTGCTGTAGGGCTGACTGGCATTGTGTTGCAGGCAAGCAGGGCATTGTGTTGCAGGCTGGGCATTGTGTTGCAGGCTGGCATTGTGTTGGACGGCTGGCTGGCATTGTGTTGCAGGCAGGCTGGGCAATGTGTTGCAGGGCTGGCTGGCCTTTTGTTGCAGGCTGGGAATTGTGTTGTAGGGCTGACTGGCATTGTGTTGCAGGCAAGCTGGGCATTGCGTTGCAGGCTGGGCATTGTGTTGCAGGCTGAGCATTGTTTTGCAGGGCTGGCTGGGCATTGTGTTGCAGCTGGGCATTGTGTTGCAGGCCGGCTGGCATTGTGTTGCAGGGCTGGCTGGACATTGTGTTGCAGGGCTGGCTAGGCATAGTGTTGCAGGGCCGGCTGGCATTTTGTTGCAGGCAGGCTGGGCATTCTGTTGCAGGCTGGGCATGGTTTTGTAGGGCTGGCTGGCATTGTGTTGCAGGCAGGCTGGCATTGTGTTTCAGGCAAGCTGGGCATTGTGTTGCAGTCTGGGCATTGTGTTGCAGTCTGGGCATTCTGTTGCAGGCTGGGCATGGTTTTCTAGGGCTGGGTGGCATTGTGTTGCAGGGCTGGCTGGCATTGTGTTGCAGGCTGGGCATTGTGTTGGAGGGCTGGCAGGCATTGTGTTGCAGGGCTGGCTGGGCATTGTGTTGCAGGCTGGGAATTGTGTTGTAGGGCTGACTGGCATTGTGTTGCAGGCAAGCTGGGCATTGTGTTGCAGGCTGGGCATTGTGTTGCAGGGCTGGCTGGGCATTGTGTTGCAGGCTGGGCATTGTGTTGCAGGGCTGGCTGGGCATTGTGTTGCAGGCTGGGCATTGTGTTGCAGGCTGGGCATTGTTTTGTAGGGCTGGCTGGCATTGTGTTGCAGGCAGGCTGTGCATTGTGTTGCAGGGATGGCTAGGCATTGTGTTGCAGGGCGGCTGGCATTTTGATGCAGGCTGGGCATTGTTTTGTAGGGCTGGCTGGCATTGTGTTGCAGGCAGGCTGGGCATTGTGTTGAAGGCTGGCTGGCATTGTGTTGCAGGCTGGGATTTGTGTTGTAGGCTGACTGGCATTGTGTTGCAGGCAAGCTGGGCATTGCGTTGCAGGCTGGGCATTGTGTTGCAGGCTGAGCATTGTTTTGCAGGGCTGGCTGGGCATTGTGTTGCAGGCTGGGCATTGTGTTGCAGGCCGGCTGGCATTGTGTTGGCAGGCTGGCTGGACATTGTGTTGCAGGGCTGGCTAGGCATAGTGTTGCAGGGCCAGCAGGGCAGGCTGGCATTTTGTTGCAGCAGGCTGGGCATTTCTGTTGCAGGCTGGGCATGGTGTTGCAGGGGGAGGGGCATGGGCAGGGGTGGCAGGCAGAGCAGGGAGGAGGGGAGGGGTTGGGTGGGCAGAAGGGAGAGCAGGGGGAGGGGGGGGGGCAATTTAGGGTAGGCGGCTGGCATTGTGGGGCAGGGGGAGGCTGATTGTGTTGGAGGGGGGGCCATTGGGATAGGTGGTGGAGAGGTGCTGGCAGGGAGAAGGTGTAGGAAATGGTGTGGGGAGGGGATTGCAGGTGTTGTGGGCAGGGAGGAGGGAGCAGGGGAGCAGGCTTGCAGGCTGAGAGGGGGAGAGCTGTGCAAGGGAGGGAGAGGCTGGCCATTGTGTGAGGCTGGGTGGTGTGGAGGGGGGGGGCGGGGATTGTGTTCAGGGGGAGATGGTGTTGCAGGGAGGGGCAAGTTTTGGGGTGGGCAGGAGAGGCATTGTGGAGGCAGGTGGAGTCTGCAGGCAGAGGCGGAGGGAGAGGGCTGGGGCATTTGAGGCAGGGGGGAGGGGGAGGGGCAGGGAGGAGGCAGGCTGGGGAGGGATGGGGGGAGAGGGCTGGAGGCATTGTGTGGGGAGGCTGGGAGGTGGCAGGAGGGGGGCATTGAGGGGGGGGGAGGGGAGAAGTAGGGGGGAGGGGAGGGGAGGATGTTGGCAGGGCTGGAGGGCAATGTGGGCAGGGCTGCTGGAGGCATTGTGTTGGTAGGAGCTGGCTGGGCTGAGGCAGGGGAGGTGGAGGGGTGGGTGGAGGGAGTTGGGGGGGGGGATTGTGGGCAGGGGGGGGCAGAGTGGGTGGAGGCAGGGCTGGGTGGGCAGGGGTTGAGGGGGAGGGCAGGGGATTGTGAGAGGGCTGGGGGGCAGGAGGAAGGGCCGGGGAGGGGGGGGGGCAGGGCTGGGGATTCTGGGCAGGGGCAGGGGGGGAGGATAGGGGGGGATGTTTAGAGGGGGGGGGCATTGTGGGAGGATAGGATTGGTAGGGGGGGGCTGCGGGGCCCAGGGCTGGCTGGGAATGGGAGAAGAGGGTGGAGGATTTAGGGGGGGGCCCTAGGGGAGGCTGGCTTAAAGAGGGTACTGTTAGGTTGGGGGAGGCTTGGGTCAACTGGGGGGTGGGGCTTGTTTGCTAGGGTGGATCCCTTAGGCAAAGGATGCTCCCCTAGGGGAGGGCTTAAGCTTTTTGGCCCCGGGAATATAGGGGGTATGTCCTCCTTTTTTGGCAAATTTGTTTCCGGTAAGATGGGAAGCTTCTCCTGGGGGAGATAGGGGGATGGGAGGGCGGTACTTACATTGGGGGGGAGGGGGGCTCTTTTGGGGTCCTGGGGAGGTGGGAATGGTGGGAGGGGGGAGGCATTGTGTTGGGCAGGGGGGGGAGAAGGGGAGGGGGGGGTTGAGGCAGGGGGGCAGGGGGAGGGGGGCGGGTGCAGGCAGAGGGGATAGGGTGCAGGGGAGGGAGGGGGATTGGGGGGGAGGCTGGGCATTGGGGGGCTGGCTGGCATTGTGTTGCAGGCTGGCTGGCATTGTGTTTCAGGCAAGCTGGGCATTGTGTTGCAGTCTGGGCATTGTGTTGCAGTCTGGGCATTCTGTTGCAGGCTGGGCATGGTTTTCTAGGGCTGGGTGGCATTGTGTTGCAGGGTGGCTGGCATTGTGTTGCAGGCTGGGCATTGTGTTGGAGGGCTGGCAGGCATTGTGTTGCAGGGCTGGCTGGGGCATTGTGTTAGCAGGCTGGGAATTGTGTTGTAGGGCTGATGGCATTGTGTTGCAGGCAAGCTGGGCATTTGCGTTGCAGGCTGGGCATTGTGTTCAGGCTGATGCATTGTGTTGCAGGGCAGGCTGGGCATTGTGTGGCAGGCTGGGCATTGTGTTGCAGGGCTGGCTGGCATTGTGTTGCAGGCTGGGCATTGTGTTGCAGGCTGGGCATTGTTTTGGAGGGCTGGCTGGCATTGTGTTGCAGGCAGGCTGTGCATTGTGTTGCAGGGATGGCTGGCATTGTGTTGCAGGGCCGGCTGGCATTTTGATGCAGGCTGGGCATTGTTTTGGTAGGGCTGGCTGGCATTGTGTTGCAGGCAGGCTGGGCATTGTGTTGAGGGCTGGCTGGCATTGTGTTGCAGGCTGGGAATTGTGTTGTAGGGCTGACTGGCATTGTTTTGCAGGCAAGCTGGGCATTGCGTTGCAGGCTGCATTGTGTTGCAGGCTGAGCATTGTGTTGCAGGGCTGGCTGGGCATTGTGTTGCAGGGCTGGCTGGGCATTGTGTTGGAGGGCTGGCTGGGCATTGTGTTGCAGGGCTGGCTGGGCATTGTGTTGCAGGGTGGGCCATTGTGTTGCAGGGGCCGGTTGCATTGTGTTGCAGGCACGCTGGACAATTGTGTTTGCAGGCTGGGCTTTGTGTGCAGGCTGGGCATTGTTTTGTAGGGCTGGCTGGCATTGTGTTAGAAACATAGAAAAATGTCGGCAGATAAGAACCTTTGTCGGCCATCTAGTCTGCCCAATTACATGGATACTTTACCTGGATTTATCTTTTTGTTTAGGATAGCCTTATGCCTATCCACCATTGCTTGCTTAAATTCAATTACTGTTTTGGCCTCTACCACTTCAACTGGAAGGCTGTTCCATGTATCCAAGACTCTCAGTAAAATAATGCTTCCTGATGTTAACTTTTAAACCTTTGCCCCTCTAATCTAAGACTATGTCTCCTTGTTTTGCTAATTTGTTTCCTTTTAAATATACTCCCTTCCTCTACCTTGTGGATTCCCTTTACGTATTTAAATGTTTCTATCATATCTCCTCTGTCTCGTCTTTTTCCAAGCTGTACATGTTAAGATCAATTAAGCCTTTCCTGGTAACTTTTCTCCTTCAAGCCGTTCACACATTTTAAGTAGCCCTTCTCTGAACTCCTCTCTAAGATGTCTATATCCTTCTGGAGATATGGTGTTGCAGGCAGGCTGGGATTGTGTTGCAGGCTGGGCATTGTGTTGGAGGGCTTGCTGGCATTGTGTTGCAGGGCTGGCTGGGCATTGTGTTGCAGGGCTGGCTAGGCATTGTGTTGCAGGCAGGCTGGGCATTGTGTTGCAGGCTGGGCATTGTGTTGCAGGGCCGGCTGGCATTGTGTTGCAGGCTGGACATTGTGTTGCAGGCTGGACATTGTGTTGCAGGCAGGCTGGGCATTGTGTTGCAGGCAGGCTGGGCATTGTGTTGCAGGGCTGGCTGGCATTGTGTTGCAGGCAGGCTGGGCATTGTGTTGCAGGCTGGGCATTGTTTTGTAGGGCTGGCTGGGCATTGTGTTGCAGGCTTGGCATTGTGTTGCAGGGCCGGCTGGCATTGTGTTGCAGGGCCGGCTGGCATTGTGTTGCAGGCACGCTGGACATTGTGTTGCAGGCACGCTGGACATTGTGTTGCAGGGCTGGCTGGCATTGTGTTGCAGGCTGGGCATTGTGTTGCAGGGCTGGCTGGCATTGTGTTGCAGGCTGGGAATTGTGCTGTAGGGCTGACTGGCATTGTGTTGCAGGCAAGCAGGGCATTGTGTTGCAGGCTGGGCATTGTGTTGCAAGGCTGGCTGGCATTGTGTTGGACGGCTGGCTGGCATTGTGTTGCAGGCAGGCTGGGCAATGTGTTGCAGGGCTGGCTGGCCTTTTGTTGCAGGCTGGGAATTGTGTTGTAGGGCTGACTGGCATTGTGTTGCAGGCAAGCTGGGCATTGCGTTGCAGGCTGGGCATTGTGTTGCAGGCTGAACATTGTTTTGCAGGGCTGGCTGGGCATTGTGTTGCAGGCTGGGCATTGTGTTGCAGGGCCGGCTGGCATTGTGTTGCAGGCTGGCTGGACATTGTGTTGCAGGGCTGGCTAGGCATAGTGTTGCAGGGCCGGCTGGCATTTTGTTGCAGGCAGGCTGGGCATTCTGTTGCAGGCTGGGCATGGTTTTGTAGGGCTGGCTGGCATTGTGTTGCAGGCAGGCTGGCATTGTGTTTCAGGCAAGCTGGGCATTGTGTTGCAGTCTGGGCATTGTGTTGCAGTCTGGGCATTGTGTTGCAGTCTGGGCATTCTGTTGCAGGCTGGGCATGGTTTTGTAGGGCTGGCTGCATTGTGTTGCAGGGCTGGCTGGCATTGTGTTGCAGGCTGGGCATTGTGTTGGAGGGCTGGCAGGCATTGTGTTGCAGGGCTGGCTGGGCATTGTGTTGCAGGCTGGGAATTGTGTTGTAGGGCTGACTGGCATTGTGTTGCAGGCAAGCTGGGCATTGTGTTGCAGGCTGGGCATTGTGTTGCAGGGCTGGCTGGGCATTGTGTTGCAGGCTGGGCATTGTGTTGCAGGGCTGGCTGGGCATTGTGTTGCAGGCTGGGCATTGTGTTGCAGGCTGGGCATTGTTTTGTAGGGCTGGCTGGCATTGTGTTGCAGGCAGGCTGTGCATTGTGTTGCAGGGATGGCTAGGCATTGTGTTGCAGGGCCGGCTGGCATTTTGATGCAGGCTGGGCATTGTTTTGTAGGGCTGGCTGGCATTGTGTTGCAGGCAGGCTGGGCATTGTGTTGAAGGGCTGGCTGGCATTGTGTTGCAGGCTGGGAATTGTGTTGTAGGGCTGACTGGCATTGTGTTGCAGGCAAGCTGGGCATTGCGTTGCAGGCTGGGCATTGTGTTGCAGGCTGAGCATTGTTTTGCAGGGCTGGCTGGGCATTGTGTTGCAGGCTGGGCATTGTGTTGCAGGGCCGGCTGGCATTGTGTTGCAGGCTGGCTGGACATTGTATTGCAGGGCTGGCTAGGCATAGTGTTGCAGGGCCGGCTGGCATTTTGTTGCAGGCAGGCTGGGCATTCTGTTGCAGGCTGGGCATGGTTTTGTAGGGCTGGCTGGCATTGTGTTGCAGGCAGGCTGGCATTGTGTTTCAGGCAAGCTGGGCATTGTGTTGCAGTCTGGGCATTGTGTTGCAGTCTGGGCATTCTGTTGCAGGCTGGGCATGGTTTTCTAGGGCTGGGTGGCATTGTGTTGCAGGGCTGGCTGGCATTGTGTTGCAGGCTGGGCATTGTGTTGGAGGGCTGGCAGGCATTGTGTTGCAGGGCTGGCTGGGCATTGTGTTACAGGCTGGGAATTGTGTTGTAGGGCTGACTGGCATTGTGTTGCAGGCAAGCTGGGCATTGCGTTGCAGGCTGGGCATTGTGTGTCAGGCTGAGCATTGTGTTGCAGGGCAGGCTGGGCATTGTGTTGCAGGCTGGGCATTGTGTTGCAGGGCTGGCTGGGCATTGTGTTGCAGGCTGGGCATTGTGTTGCAGGCTGGGCATTGTTTTGTAGGGCTGGCTGGCATTGTGTTGCAGGCAGGCTGTGCATTGTGTTGCAGGGATGGCTAGGCATTGTGTTGCAGGGCCGGCTGGCATTTTGATGCAGGCTGGGCATTGTTTTGTAGGGCTGGCTGGCATTGTGTTGCAGGCAGGCTGGGCATTGTGTTGAAGGGCTGGCTGGCATTGTGTTGCAGGCTGGGAATTGTGTTGTAGGGCTGACTGGCATTGTTTTGCAGGCAAGCTGGGCATTGCGTTGCAGGCTGGGCATTGTGTTGCAGGCTGAGCATTGTGTTGCAGGGCTGGCTGGGCATTGTGTTGCAGGGCTGGCTGGGCATTGTGTTGGAGGGCTGGCTGGCATTGTGTTGCAGGGCTGGCTGGGCATTGTGTTGCAGGGCTGGGCATTGTGTTGCAGGGCCGGTTGGCATTGTGTTGCAGGCACGCTGGACATTGTGTTGCAGGCTGGGCTTTGTGTTGCAGGCTGGGCATTGTTTTGTAGGGCTGGCTGGCATTGTGTTAGAAACATAGAAAAATGTCGGCAGATAAGAACCTTTCGGCCCATCTAGTCTGCCCAATTACATGGATACTTTACCTGGATTTATCTTTTGTTTAGGATAGCCTTATGCCTATCCCATGCTTGCTTAAATTCAATTACTGTTTTGGCCTCTACCACTTCAACTGGAAGGCTGTTCCATGTATCCAAGACCCTCTCAGTAAAATAATGCTTCCTGATGTTACTTTTAAACCTTTGCCCCTCTAATCTAAGACTATGTCCTCTTGTTTTGCTAATTTGTTTTTCTTTTTAAATATAGTCCCTTCCTCTACCTTGTGGATTCCCTTTACGTATTTAAATGTTTCTATCATATCTCCTCTGTCTCGTCTTTTTTCCAAGCTGTACATGTTAAGATCATTAAGCCTTTCCTGGTAACTTTTCTCCTTCAAGCCGTTCACCATTTTAGTAGCCCTTCTCTGAACTCTCTCTAAGATGTCTATATCCTTCTGGAGATATGGTGTTGCAGGCAGGCTGGGATTGTGTTGCAGGCTGGGCATTGTGTTGGAGGGCTTGCTGGCATTGTGTTGCAGGGCTGGCTGGGCATTGTGTTGCAGGGCTGGCTAGGCATTATGTTGCAGGCAGGCTGGGCATTGTGTTGCAGGCTGGGCATTGTTTTGTAGGGCTGGCTGGGCATTGTGTTGCAGGCTTGGCATTGTGTTGCAGGGCCAGCTGGCATTGTGTTGCAGGCACGCTGGACATTGTGTTGCAGGCACGCTGGACATTGTGTTGCAGGGCTGGCTGGCATTGTGTTGCAGGCTGGGAATTGTGTTGTAGGACTGGCTGTCATTGTGTTGCAGGCTGGGCATTGTGTTGTAGGCCTGGAGTCAATGTGTTGCAGGCTGCTGGCATTGTGTTGCAGGCTGGGCAATGTGTGCAGACTGGCTTGTCATTGTGTTGCAGGCTGGGCATTGGTTGCAGGCTGGGCATTGTGTTGCAGGCTGGGCATTGTGTTGCAGGGCTGGCTGCATGGTGTTGCAGGCAGGCTGGGCATGGTGTTGCAGGCAGGCTGGGCATGGTGTTGCAGGCTGGGCGTTATGTTGCAGGGCTGGCTGGCTGGATGGTAGGGGGTGTTACTGTGGTGCAGGAGGTGGTTTTAGGGCACTGCTTTGTGTGCAGGGGGCGGGTCTGTGAACCGAGGCAGTGTCTGTCTTCTGTGGGGCTGCACAAGGGCATGTGAATGGGAGGTGCTGATGTGTCAGAGCCTGGGGAGGTGGAGTTCCGATCTTTGCCGAGGGCTCCGTGAATCAGTATTCGATGGGGAACCATATATGACACAACACCGGCTCTACCCAATGAAAACACATCTTACATGGGTGCTTAGCTATAACGCCTTTGATTGGACGCCACTCGTCCCCTAGTCAGGAATTCGTACATTCTATGCCATCACCTGCGACAATATATATGAATAGAAACAGTGGGATCACGTGATCACACTCGCTTATCACATGGCCGCTGTGCCCACGTGGCTTTTGTTGTGGTCTGCACGTAGCTTCAGGCTTCATCGGGAATAAAAGCAAACACGTGTTGGTGCTGCACTAGGTATATCTGGTTCTGCAAGCTGGATGGTTCGAGAGGAAAAAGTACATTAACATCTACAAGGAATTGGACAGATACAGCTCGATTTCAGCCTGCAGTTTGGGGAGTGGATATTACATCTGCCCAGTGGCGTAACTAGAAACCTGAGGGCCCCGGTGCAAGAATCCACAAGGCCCCCCCCCCCAAAAAAAAGATCTATATTTTAACTTTTTTTTCCCTGCAAAAAAAAAAAAAAGATAGTAATTCCCCCAGCTCACATGGATATATATTGGCCCCAGCACACATGGATATATACATATATATAGGCTCCAGCACGCATGGATATATATATTGGCCCCAGCACACATGGGTATATATATTGGCCCCCAGCTCTCATGGGTATATATATTGGCCCCCAGCTCTCATGGGTATATATATTGGCCCCCAGCCCCCATGGGTATATATATTGGCCCCCAGCCCCAGCTCTCACGGGTTACATATTAAAGGCTGTAGAGACATATTAAAAACTGCAGAGACATATTAAAGGCTGTAGAGACATATTAAAGGCTGCGGAGACATATTAAAGGCTACGGAGACATATTAAACACTGCAGAGACGGGTATAAGCCCAGCTCTCACCGGCTCCGCCAGCGTCTTCTCCCGAGTAGGCGAGCGGCCGCTCGAAGCGTGCATCTTGGCCGCTCGCCGGAAACCACCTGATCAGCGCAGAGGTCTCGCGAGGATCTCGTGCGCTGGTCAGGTGGTTTCTCTCCCACGTGAGCGGCCAAGCTGCATGTCAGTGGCCGCTCGCAGGGAGAGGGACGGCCAGCGCGCGGCTCCCAGATTCCGGCGCTGATTGCCGGAATCTGGCGGCGGCGCTGGGCCCCCCTCCAGTGGCGGAATGCCAGGGCCCGGTCGCAACTGCGACCGCTGCGACCCTGGTACTTCCGCCACTGCATCTGCCTGAAGCATGTTTCACAGCTTGACTTGAAGGGACCAATATCACATCGAATTCTGAACATAGTTGTGGATTAGTAAACATGACACAGAATTTCAGGAGTAGAAAGATTCCAGTGTGATCCAGTCCTAAACTGGAGAGGATTTTTTGATGATTTTTTCTCTAGTCTCCCCTATATTGATTTCCTGCAATTAACTCGAATTTCCGATTGGTTTTATATGAGACATACTTAAAGGAATGGACACAGACTTTAACAGGGCAGTGAAATGCCTATAGAGAATAAAGGGACAGCGTGGCATGCCTATAGGCAATAATTGACTGCCCTATAGGCAATAATTTACAGCGTTTCATGCCTATGGAGAATAATGGACAACAACCATTGTCAGGCAAACCTGTGAGATTTAGCAATTACTATTATTTTTTTTGAGAAGGATTTTACCAGGAAGGATACATCGAGATTACTCTCGTTTTCAAGTATGTCCTGGGTGGCGAGTATGTGCCGTTAGGTGTCTCGCCCAAGGACACTTACTGAAGAGGTGCTCTAGCCAGGATTCAAACCTGTGTCTCCACAGTTATGGAGCAGTGATGTTACGTCTACTCCATCCAGCCAGTTAAACCTTATCACAGGTATTTCCAGGTACTGTAGCAGATGGTAACACTGAAATTACCTGGGATTATAGCTTTTTTCTGGAAGGGTGAATGACACAATGGAATGCCCATAGAGTATAATGGGAGGAATGACTGGACTTTGTTATATATATATCAAATGGCAGGTATGCACCGGAATTTCGGCCACCGATAGATTCTGCCGATAATGGGGTTATCCCGCTTCGACCTGAAAGCAAAACACCAGCCGAAAAGGTCAGCTGAAAATTGCTGATCCCAGCTGACACTGAGCAAGCACTCTTTCAATGCTGTTTAGCTGGAGATAATTGTAATTGGAAAAAGGCAGGAGCTGCTACACGTTTATTTCTGCACACAAAGGGTTAACTGCATGATCTACACTATCAGTAACCTCTGGCCTCTCAGTGACAAGGAACAAGTGATTTATCACTGACCTGCCAGCGGTGTCTGCTCTGAGGACAAGAGGGGGGGTGGGTTAATGTGGGAGCTTACATCCGTGCCTCCAAAATGTTAATGGAACAGATACACATTCATTTTGCAATCGTTTGTCTCTTCCTGAGCCGTTATAGATATATATCTACTCATTTAAGTTGTGTTGGAGGGCAAAAAAATTAGATTAAAAGCCTCCACACAACAAACTTTATAATTGCAGAGTTCTCTAAATTGCTGGGATGTGTAAATGTCTTCTGCAACTATAAAATGTGTGCGTGTGTCCAAAAAAATGAATGAAAGATTTTTATTTCAGAAAATACGATACATATAAAAGTAAGCAGCAAGAGGAAGATGGTATTCAACAAAGATATGCAATAAGCATTTTCAGAGTAAACAGAATAAAAATGAAGCAATATAGACTTTCGTAGACAATGGATCTCATCTGCAGTAAAAATCACATAGTAATAGACTGTATACATGTCCGTTTAAACCATGGGATTATTTAAAGGAAGCATTATTGAAGGCCACAGGCAATTGCATTCGGCTTGTTAGCAAAAACAAAAAAGGGAAGAAACCACTGTGGTACTCTGCAGAAGTGGCCAAAATAGTGAAGAACAAAAAGATAGCATTCAATAATTATAAAAAAACTCAGAGTGAAGAAGAAAGGCAAACCTATAAGATTAGGCAGAAAGAGGCAAAGCAATTTATAAGAACTTCCAAAGCACACGCAGTAGAGAAAATAGCTCAGTCAGTAAAAAAGGGGGACAAAACATTTTTTAGATACATAAATGAGAAAAGAAAAGTAAAGCAAGGATTAGTTAGATTAAAAACAAAGGAAGGAAGGTATGTAGAAGAGGATAAAAGTCTCGCTGACTGCCTCAATGAATATTTTTGTTCAGTCTTTGCAGAAGAAAAGGAAGGAAAGGGACCTCAGGAGGAAACACTAACGAGACATTTTCATATTAGTTTACAGAGGAGGAGGTTCTACAGCAGCTGTCTAAAGTAAAGACAAATAAGTCAATGGGGCCTGATGGGATCCACCCTAAATTATTAAAAGAGCTCAGTGGTGTAATAGCAAAACCGTTAACGGGAGTCGTCCCAGAAGACTGGAAATTAGCAAATGTTGTGCCCATTTACAAGAAGGGTAGTAGGGAGGAATCTGGGAACTATAGGCCAGTTAGTCCTACGTCAGTAGTGGGGAAATTAATGGAAACCATGTTAAAGGAAAGGATTGTTGAACATCTAAAAACACTCACAGGGTTATTCAGAGAGCATGAAAAGCAGGAGAATGACTGGAGAATAACTGAAGAATGAAAAATTCTAGGTCAAAATAGCCAAACCAGAATAATTCTCCCTTTCATCTCCCTTTCCAAATCGGCTATTTTGACCTAGAATTTTTCATTCTCCAGCCATTCTCTGGCTTTTCACGCTCTCTGAATAACCCTGATAGATTACAGGACAGAAACAACATGGGTTTACCTCAGGGAGATCATGCCAAACTAATCTTATTGATTTTTTTGATTGGGTAACAAAAATAATAGACATAGGTGGTGCAGTAGACATTGCTTATTTAGATTTCAGTAAGGCTTTTGATACTGTTCCGCATAGAAGGCTTATCAATAAATTGCAATCTTTGAGCTTGGATTCCAATATTGTTGAATGGATTAGGCAGTGGCTGAGTGACAGGCAACAGAGGGTTGTGGTAAATGGAGTTTATTCGGCACAAGGTCTTGTTACCAGTGGGGTACCTCAGGGGTCAGTACTTGGACCCATTCTCTTTAATATTTTTATTAGTGATATTGCAGAAGGTATTAATGGAAAAGTATGTCTTTTTGCTGATGACACAAAGATTTGCCACAGGGTTGACGTTCCTGGAGGGATCAGCCAAATGACAAATGATTTAGGTAAACTAAAAAAATGGTCGGAGCTGTGGCAATTGAGTTTTAATGTGGATAAGTGCAAGATAATGCACCTGGGACGTAAAAACCCAAGGGCTGAATATAGAATATTTGATACAGTCCTAACTTCAACATCTGAGGAAAGGGATTTAGGGGTTATTATTTCAGAGGATCTAAGGGTAAGTAGTCAATGTAATAGAGCAGCAGGAAATGCTAGCAGAATGCTTGGTTGTGTAGGGAGAGGTATTAGCAGTAGGAAAAGGGAAGTGCTCATGCCACTGTACAGAGCACTGGTGAGACCTCACTTGGAGTACTGTGTGCAGTACTGGAGACCGTATCTCCAGAAGGATATAGACATCTTAGAGAGAGGTCAGAGAAGGGCTACTAAAATGGTGTACGGCTTGAAGGAGAAAAGTTACCAGGAAAGGCTTAATGATCTTAACATGTACAGCTTGGAAAAAAGACGAGACAGAGGAGATATGATAGAAACATTTAAATACGTAAAGGGAATCCACAAGGTAGAGGAAGGGAGTATATTTAAAAGGAAACAAAGTAGCAAAACAAGAGGACATAGTCTTAGATTAGAGGGGCAAAGGTTTAAAAGTAACAGGAAGCATTATTTTACTGAGAGGGTGGTGGATACATGGAACAGCCTTCCAGTTGACGTGGTAGAGGCCAAAACAGTAATTGAATTTAAGCAGGCATGGGATAGGCATAAGGCTATCCTAAACAAAAGATAAATCCAGGTAAAGTATCCATGTAATTGGGCAGACTAGATGGGCCGAAAGGTTCTTATCTGCCGACATTTTTCTATGTTTCCATTACTATTCCAAAAGTAGTGCTGATCCGATGGTGCAAGATGAATACTATATTATATGAAGCATGAGCGGCTATAAGAATTAAGAATAATCTTATTGTGGAGCGATAGAGCATATATATATATATAAGAAGACCTGAGAAATAAGCAAAGTAGTAGAGAAAGAGAAGATACGGAAACCGAAAAGTGAGGAGGACAGAATAAAGATATAGAGGTGGAGAACACATGTGGGCGTCGGGAGAGGAAAGGGTAGGATGAAACACAATGGAAGGTAATTGGTATGAAGTGTATAAAATGTGAATCAGAAGTCAGGAGACCGTAAGTGACTGCAAATCCTACGAGGTGCCGCCACCCCCTCCAGGGAACCAACTCCGTCAGTAATCATCAAGCCAGCATCTGACTCCTCCAGTGCCTTCCGAAAGTTCGTTGAGGAGCAATAGTCAGCCCAATGAAACAATACTTTAGTGAAATGTTGTGCTGCTGCAGCCAGAGCTAGCGCAAGTTCCTCATTAGAGCATAATATTTCCATTTTATCAACCAACATTTTTAGTGAGGGTCTGGATGTGGACCTCCAGCAAAGAGGGATTAGCGTACGGGCCACCAGAAGAATGCGCAGCAGTATGGAGTTCTTCATTGATTTAACCAAGAATGGAAGTTGAAGTAGAAGAAAAATGTTCAGTGTAAAATCAAGGTCCACATCCGTTATGTGGCTAATCAGGTCATGTACATCCTTCCAGTATGGTTCGAGAGCTGTACAATCCCACCAGATATGAAGGTTAGTGCCAACCAGTGTGTTACACCTCCAGCATATTGGTGAAATCATTGCATCGAAAGTGGCTATCAGTGCCGGTGTACGATACCAGAAGACCAGTATCTTATAAGACGATTCTTGTAATTTGGTTATCGGTGAACCTGAATGAGTCAGGGAGAGCGACTTTGTCCATGCTTCCTCAGAGATGGGGGCACCCAGTGTACGTTCCCAACGTGCCATGAAATCAGGAGATTCAGTACCTACCCTCCGCAGTAATCCGTAAAGTGTGGATATGCTATGTGCCAGGTGTAATGCCTGCTGGCAAATGGATTCAAATGGTGTAAACTGCCTAGTTAATGAGGCATTACCCGGTAACTTTTTGAGGAAAGATTTAATTTGGTGATAGTTAAAACAAATAGCAAAGGTGGGTTTCCGGGTTGATCTGGGGACTGAATAGGAATGAATGTACCGTCTCGGAGTACATGGTGTGCTCGAAGATTAGGAGTGTCAGTGAATCGTTCCACTAGCGAAGGTAGGATATGTAATGGGAGGTCCGGGTTATGTACAAGCGGTAATAGTGGTGAGGGATAGGTCGATAGAGAGAATTTCGTTCTGATTTTATGCCATATGTGCAGTGTGGATCCCACTGGTGAGGTTGTAGTCGTGAGCGATTTAGCCGCTGTCCAAGATAACCAAGGAAGAGCCCACAGCGGGCGGCCCATCAGTATCTCCTCCAAATCAAGCCAACGTTGTTCCGGGGAACCGGCCATCCAATCAACAATCCTAGTTAAATGCGCTGCATAGTAATAGAGGCAGGTGTCAGGAAGAGCAAGTCCACCACATAACTTCGGTTTGCAAAGCGTAGAGTATTTAAGTCGGGGACGTCCATGTGGCCATATAAATTCAGAAAAAAGTCTGTGTACTGATTGATGAAAGGAACTCGGCAAAAAGAGTGGTAGGGCCTGGAACAAATACAGGAGTCTTGGTAGAAAATTCATCTTAATCACTCCAACTCGACCAGTCCATGATAAGTATTTATGTGTCCACTTCTGAATGTCTAATCTAAATGCTTCCAGGAGTGGTAAGTAATTAAGGGCCACAAGTTTCATGAAGTCCGAAGATAGTTTAATCCCCAAATAGGTAAGGGAGGTGGAACACCAGCGAAACGGGTAACGTTCGCTCAGAATTGTACGCCAAGATCTCGGTAATGAGACAGTTAAAAGTTCTGACTTGTCGTTATTAATCTTGAAACCCGATAACGCTCCATAGTTTTGCAATTCGCATAGAACCTCCGGCATCGACTGGACTGGATCTGGTAATAGTGTCCAAAAATTTTACACATGAATGTATGCACATGTATGAATGGAGCATCACTTATATATATATATATATACACTGTATATTACACACATCAGACACATGTATACACAGTATGTGTATATATAGTCATATATAGAAAGTCATTTTCGTATCAGTTTTCAGCCAAGCTCATCGTGCATTTTCGGTATCGGTCCCAAATTTTCATTTCGGTGCATCCCTATCAAATGGTACACTGGAAGTTATAAGATTATCAGGGTTAGCCAAATAGAATCGAAAAGTCACCGCACGTTCGGTGACTTTTTGTTCTCTTCAATTCGGTGCGATTTGGCGATCCCATTTTGGCGACCCTGCGGTGTATTCAGCAAGCACCACAGGGCCGTCGTAGTGCAGGGAAAAGTCGCCACAAACCTGCCGAACACTCGCCACAAAACATGGCGAACGCACACTGAAACCCGCAAAAACATCTAGATTAACTCCACCGGAGAAACCCGAGCAGCCGCCGATCACAGCGAAGAGCAGCCGCCAGAAAAACCCAACACCGCAAACTAATGGAGTGAAAAAAAAGAAAAAACAGTATGCTTGAATGTTTGAAAAGTGAAACGCTGTTTGCAAAGAAACTACAGAATGAAAATGTCTGAAATTTACATATAAGGTCCAATTAATGATAATAAAAAGGGCTGTTACAGAATAAAGGATTTAAAAAAAATAAACCGGAAAAAAATTGTCGCAAATAAATCCTGAAAAATGGCTAAAAGATCCTAAGAAATCTATAAATAAAGAGACTTTTTACTGCAGAGTATAATCAACGGTTTATTAGATATTGAATTAAAACAGGAATATTTTTAACATTGAAGCCTATGGGATTCATCTGAATAAACCTGTCGAATGAAACCACGAACAGCAGGGAAATTCGACAACTTTTCACTGCTGTTTTTTGTTCTCTGAATAGATGAAGCATTGCTTCTCTATGGGGATTTCACTGCCCTCCAACAGGCACCATATATGCAGGCAATTCGCCAACATTTGGCAAACTGCCTGCTCTCTGAATAGCCGAATGGCCAGGAAAGGTAACCGTATGCTTAATTTCACTGTTCGGTTACCTTTCGGCCACTATTTGGATCTCTTTGAATAACCCTGTATGTGGGATTATCATTTTTTTTTAGGGAATGACAACGGTCTCTCCTACTGTTCTGTGTTTAACTTGGATGTACATATATTTGTTATTTTGCCTCTCCCATTGCACAGCGCTACATAACTTGTTAGCACTTTATAAAAACGTGTAACTGAATGACAGAGTGCAATGCCCATAGGATATAATGGGGAGCAAAATAGCACCTCATTTGTGGTCATGTCACAGAAAACAGCTATAATCCTAGGTAATTTCAGTGTTGCAGTCTGCTACAGCACCTGGGAATACCTGTGATAAGGTTTAATTTGCTACATCTCACAGGTTTGTCCGCAAATGCGGTGCTATTTTGCCCTCCATTATATCCTATTGGCATTCCACTCTGTTGTTCACCTTTTGCCATTCTCTAGAAAACACTGATAATCCCACTTAGGCCAGGTGCACACTAGTGTATTCTTCTGCGCACAGTACGTGCATTAAAACGCACTTACCGGCGTCCATCGCAGCATTGTGATGCTGCGACGGGGCCGGTCACATGCTTGTGCGCACTTAGTGCACGCGTAGCATGCGTCCACCTAGAGATCCCCCACCGTCGATGCGCTGACATCCTGGGGGCAACTAGCAGCCAGGTCATTGGGTGTGCCAGAGCAGCCAGGTCATTGAGTGCGCCAAGCAGCCAGGTCATTGGGTGCAGTGGTTCCCAACCATGGTCCTCAAGTACCCCCAACAGGTCAGGTTTTCCAGATATCTGAAGCACAGCACAGGTGATATGATTTGCTGCTCAGTGATTGCAGGATTCAGTCTGCATTTCCCCAAGGCAATCCTCAAAACCTGGCCTGTTAGGGGTACTTGATGACCACGGTTGGGAACACTGCTCTACAACAATAGACTGCCCTCCGGGCAGGCTTAAAACCTAGAAGCAATTTAAAGGAATAACATATTAGACGTTCTAAAATCTAGCAAAGGAATAAATATACTTTTGGCAAAATTTTGGTTAATCACTTCACTACCAAGAACCTATTAATTCAATCTTCAAAACCAGCTTCAGATGTACAAGATTGAGTTAACTTGATTAGGTCTTATTCTGGAGGTATGCAAATGGATTTTGTTTACAGCAAACAAAATTCCTTTCTATCCTCCATATTCTCTTACTGCCTTTTGCATACCTGCGCTCTTTCCACAGCTCCTATCAGTCATTCTTTTTGTACCAATGTTCCCATCTATTATGTCTCTCTTCCCATTCCCAGCAGTATCTCACCCATTTCATCGAAATCTTTTGTGTCCTTTCCAACTTTAGTTCTATTGTGTCACCTGAGCCACTCACCATTTCCCCTGACTGTTTCTCCGTCTCACACTTGTGCTTCTACCCCCCTAACTTTGCCTCTTGCTGTCTTGCTTCCATCGTGCCCAACAATCCTATCTTGATGGAAAGTGTTTGTAGTTTGTGTGGAGTAAGATGTGTGGCTAAATGTGCATAAGGATGAGAATGAGTGTCTCCAAGTATGATGGAAGTTGCTCAAGAACGGTGGTTCCCAACCGCCGTCCTCAAGTACCTCTAACAGGTCAGGTTTTCCAAATATCTGAAGCAAAGCACTCGCCACCATTTACAGTAAATGAACATACTTTCCAGAAGGCCAACAATTCACTAAAAAAAATAATTTTTTATTGGACTTATGAAGTATTGTAATTTTTTGAGATAGTGAATTGGTGGGTTTTTGTTAAATGTGAGCCATATCATCACAATTAAAAGAACCAAAGACTTAAACTACTTCAGTCTGTGTGCATTGAATTTATTTAATACACAAGTTTCACAATTTGAGTTGAACTAATGAAATAAATTAACTTTTCCACGACATTCTAATTTATTGAGATGCACCTGTATGTGACAGCTGTGTGTGCCTGCAGGTGTCCCTACTTACCAACATTTCACAAGGCCAGAGACATAGGTAACGTTGTCAACAGCTACACGGAATACAGTCAGGGCTGGATTAAGACCTATATGGGCCTGTATCTTCCAGTTCACCCACCACCAATATAGTCTTCTTCACGATTGCCCATTTTTGTTTCTGTAAATCCCCTCTCACCAAACCCCATTTTCAGTGACCATTTACCTCCTGTCCATTTTATCGTAAACCATTTTTCCTCAAGATATACTGTACAGGTGAAACTCGAAAAATTATAATATCGTGCAAAAGTTAATTTATTTCAGTAATGCAACTTAAAAGGTGAAACTAATAGATGAGATAGTTCAAGCCGTGATTTGTCATAATTGTGAGGATTATGGCTTACAGCTCATGAAAAACCCAAATCCACAATCTCAGAAAATTAGATTATTGTGTAAAGGTGCAATATTCTAGGCTCAATGTGTCCCACTCTAATCAGCTAATTCAGCCATAACACCTGCAAAGGGTTCCTGAGCCTTTAAATGGTCTCGCAGTCAGGTTCAGTAGGAATCACAATCATGGGAAAGGCTGCTGACCTGACAGTTGTGCAGAAAACCATCATTGACACCCTCCATAAGGAGGGAAAGCCTCAAAAAGGTAATTGCAAAAGAAGTTGGATGTTCCCAAAGTGCTGTATCTAAGCACATTAATAGAAAGATATGTGGAAGGGAAAGGTGTGGGAGAAAAAGGTGCACAAGCAGCAGGGATGACCGCAGCCTGGAGAGGATTGTCAGGAAAAGGCCATTCAAAAGTGTTGGGGACTTTCACAAGGAGTGGACGGAGGCTGGAGTCAGTGCATCAAGAGCCACAACACACAGACGGATCCTGGACATGGGCTTCAAATGTCATATTCCTCTTGTCAAGCCGCTCCTGAACAACAAACAACGTCAGAAGCGTCTTACCTGGGCTAAAGAAAAACAGACCTGGTCTGTTGCTCAGTGGTCCAAAGTCCTCTTTTCTGATCAGAGCAACTTTTGCATCTCATTTGGAAACCAAGGACCCAGAGTATGGAGGAAGAATGGAGAGGCACACACTGCAAGATGCTTGAAGTCCAGTGTGAAGTTTCCACAGTCTGTGTTGATTTGGGGAGCCATGTCATCTGCTGGTGTTGGTCCACTGTGCTTCATTAAGTCCAGGGTCAACGCAGCCGTCTACCAGGAGATTTTGGAGCACTTCATGCTTCCTTCCGCAGACGAGCTTTATGGGGATGCTGACTTCATTTTCCAGCAGGACTTGGCACCTGCCCACACTGCCAAAAGCACCAAAACCTGGTTCAATGACCATGGGATTACTGTGCTTGACTGGCCAGCAAACTCACCTGACCTGAACCCCATAGATAATCTATGGGGCATTGCCAAGAGAAAGATGAGAGACATGAGACCGAACAATGCAGAAGAGCTGAAGGCCTCTATTGAAGCATCCTGGTCTTCCTTAACACCTCAGCAGTGCCACGGGCTGATAGTTTCCATGCCACGCTGCATTGAGGCAGTAATTGCTGCAAAAGGGGCCCAAACCAAGTACCGAGTACATATGCAGCTTATACTTTTCAGTGGTCCGATATTGTTCTATGTACAATCCTTGTTTTATTGATTGTGGATTTGGGGTTTTCATGAGCTGTAAGCCATAATCCTCACAATTATGACAAATCACGGCTTGAACTATCTCATATATTAGTGTCACCTTTTAAGTTGCATTACTGAAATAAATGAACTTTTGCACGATATTCAAATTTTTCGAGTTTCACCTGTATAACCCAAGTCTCCTTAAAGTAATCATTATTTAAAAAGGGACACTTCTTATCCTGACCACATTATAGTTTTAAAGTGGTCAGGATGTGAGGAATACCCCCATCTCCACCCCCACCCCCCCAGCTCCAATGATCTGACATAAATTCTGGGTGAAGTGGAGCATTTTCCTCCATCTGGCCCAGCATCACTAGCAGTTGGGATTTTTGAATTTCCTGTCTGCTGGCCAGAGAATGTTCGGACGTCATTCTGAGACCAATTGCTGTAGGGAGCAAAATGATCATCGGGAGTAGTTGTGTCAAGAGGAGACTTCCTTAGCATTTCAGGTTTGGCCGTCCTTTTTGGTTAATAGCAGGCTGATTTGTATATGGTATAGTATTCTCTTTAAATGGAACCAACAAGTTAAATCTTGAGAATTTTTTTGATAAGGAATAATGAATAAAAAGCCTTCCTTTGGAGTTTAACTTTTGCTAAACAATGGCATTTTATGGGGAGAGGGATAATCCATCTGCTCACACGATAAATTGCATTTGTCATTTGATGGTAAAAAAAGACAAATATTGTAAGATTAACCAAAGTGTGGATGATATATTTCCATCACGATTATTTAATTATCTCGGCAAGAGAACACTGACAAAGCAGTGCTCCTTTTACTTTCGACCACTGGCTACTTCCCATTAATTTAATTTAAAATGTTTCATTTTCTCCTGTGATTAATAGTGAAGCATGACCTATCCGTTCATCCATTGATTTTGCACCAATGTAGAGTTGCACATGAAGTCATTTATCTCATTCCCATTGCCCTACTAATTGTCTGAAGTATTCCATCGAAGCACATTAGTTAGCATTACAATGATTTAACAGGTAAATCATGTTTAATAAACAAGCATCCTATTAAAGAGAGATTCCAGGCAAAAAGGTGAGGAAGACTGGAGGGTTTAATTTTTATTCCACCCATTTGTGATGAGTCACTTTGGACTGGGTGTTAGATTTTAATTTCCTGTAAATATAATAAATATTTAGTCTTAAAAAGCCGGTTCTTGTAAATGGGCTGTGAAATTCCCCCCCTCCATTTTTGTTAGTGTCAATACTGAATAGACCGTTCTTCCTTCTATAGGATATGAGCTGTGGCCAATTTCCTGTTATGTTCAGTGCAGGAAAATGTGCGCAGAAGCGGGAAGATGGGAAAAGGGTCTCGTGAACCATATATGGTAGTACTTTAACTGAGTGGCTAAACTTTGATGTTGTAATGTATCTGTACACTGATTGGCTATAAATTCTGTGTATTTTAATAAATAGATCTGGCTTAACGAGGAAAGCCAGACTTCTGAGAAAGACCAATACAGTTTTGTGATTGATTCTTTTTGGGGGTCTCCGCCATGGCGTAGCGCAGCACTGGGCGTACCCGGACTTTGCCCTACGTTGGGGGGATGTGGGACTATGAGTCCAGGGGGGTCTGAAACATCATTTTACCCCCCCCCCCTCTCTTATCTACATGTCACCCTATGCCTACAAAGGGTGCAGGGTGTATATGTTATGTTTGAATACTGTTATTGCTGTTACCGTTATTGTCTATTTAGATTTTACTGTTGTTATAGATAATGTGATTACTGGGTGTGTCACTGTAGCACTTTCCACCCCACAACGCATATAGAACATGTTTTAGATCTGTGAAAGGTTTGAATGGTCAATATGTCTTGTTTGACAAACATTGCCCCATTATCAGATACTGTAAAATCTGAATCCCTGGTTTATCCCCACAATCTGCTAATGTTCTAGTTTTCTGTTTTGTTGGTGTGTCTTGACGCTATGCGTCTTGGTGTCCAGAGTTAATTCAATTATCTGTCCCTATTCTAATTATGTCGAGACACCAAAGAGGGATTTCTGTTGTAGCGCACGCTTTCAGTGTGCTTGTCCTAAAAGCTTTGGCTAAGTGCTGGAGAAGGCACGAAAGACTGCTGGTGAGATAATGGGGGTTCGCTGAGGAAGCGTCATTAACAGTTGTAAACCAAATGGGGTACGGAGATCGGATACAACTTTGTTTTTTTTCTCCCCGTTCTTTGCTTACAATACATCGGTGGAATAAAATACTTACTGTAAACATTTATTTTTCTCCATATTCCATAAAAAAGGGGCAGCTCGGGAGAAGTTCTGAAAAGTGAGAGTTGGGCAGTGTGGGTGCGAGGAGATAACATCAGATCATTGGCAGAGCAAGGTGCACAGGATGGGATATACCCAGAGGTCAAGTCCTAAAAAAAAGAACAAGAACTCCCAAACGTTTCTGTAATGGAGTGGACCTGGTCACGTGAACACCACAGCAGGAAAAGTGTTTCATCAAGCAATCTTTATTCCTTGTAGCACAGGTGTACACAGGCACAGCTGCTTGGTTCAACCAAATAAACAAAAGAAGAAAAAAACCTTTCTCTTCTATCCAGCAATCAATGTAACAAAACAAAAGATTGTGTCCTCAAATCACAGGCCTTTAGGAGCTGTGTCTGTCTGAGGGGAGATCCACCAAAAATGAACCTCCTGTGCCTGTATAGGCGTGTTCTTTTAAAGCCCCAGCAATCACAACATCAAGCCATTGTGTGTGTTGCTGGTTGATCAATCCTGTCAAGTTAACCCTTTCCTCAGGGAACCTTATATACACCCCATCACACACCTCCCCCCTTAGAGTGGACCCCCAGGCACACTCTCCCACACCAAACACATCCCTAGATAGGAAATCCGCATTCAGGTGCTCCTTTCCGGGACGATGCCGGACACTGAAGGAGTAGGTTTGTAAGTCCAAATACCATCTAGTGAGCCATGCATTCTTGGACTTCATGGTGTGAAGCCAACGTAGAGGAGCATGGTCGGTCACAAGGAGAAAGTGCCTGCCGAACAGATAGTAGCGCAGAGAGTCAACAGCCCATTTTACTGCTAAACATTCCTTCTCTATCACGGCAAAATTTCTCTCTCTGGGAAGTAGTTTCCTGCTTAAATAGAGGATGGGGTGTTCCTCTCCATCAAATTCTTGGGACAATACAGCCCCTAAGCCCACCTCTGAGGCATCCGTATATAGTACAAACTCTTTGTCAAAATCAGGACTGCGCAGCACCGGCTGATCACATAATTCGGTAAATGCCTTAGCACATTCAGGAGTCCAAATCACTTTGTTTGGAGCAGAGTTTTTGGTCAAATCCGTTAAAGGGGCTACCAGGGTAGAAAAATGTGGCACAAATTTCCTGTAGTACCCAGCCAAGCCAAGAAATGCCCTGACCTGCTTCTTATTGGTAGGAACAGGCATTTTAGCCAGTGCTGCAACCTTGTCTTGCAAAGGCTTAATAAAGCCATTGCCCAAAACATAGCCCAAGTATCTAGTTTCTGTTTTCCCTAATATACACTTCGCTGGGTTGCTGTGAGACCTGCTGACCTCAATGACCTCAAAACCGCAGCCACTTTGTCAGGTGGTCATCTTCAATCAGTGCTATAAATGACCACATCTCTAAGATCGGGTGAGAGAAATGGTGGCGGGGTCGGAATCCTGCTCTCTCCACCTGCACCTACCAGCATCTCCCTCCACCCCCATCCCTCTCCTTCTCCTCCTTCGAGACACACTGCATCCGCCTGTTCTCTCCTCTGGCCCTCAGGGTGGCAGTCATCTACCGCCCACCGGGACCAACCTCCCAGTTCTTTGACCACTTTGCTACCTGGCTCTCTCACTTTCTGTCTTCTAATCTTCCATGCCTAGTTCTCGGGGACTTCAACATTCCCATTGACGATCCTTCCGCCCCTGCTGCCTCCAAACTTCTTTCACTCACGTCCTCCCTTGGACTCACATCCCTCCCTCCTCCCTACCCACCGCGATGGTCACGCTATTGACCTTGTCTTTTCCAACCTCTGCTCCATTTCTGAGTTCAACTGTCGCCCTTTCCCCATCTCTGACCACCACCTTCTCTCTTTCAACCTATCTGGACTTCCTAAACACCCTGCTCCCCACCCCGCACACACACTCGCAGAAATCTACAGGCTGTGGACCCCCATCAATTCTCCAACCTACTTCACCACCTCCCTCATACCTCATCCTTCACCTGCCCTGATGCTGCCACTAATCACTACAACACTACGCTTATCTCTGCTCTAGACACTCTTGCTCCTCTTCGACTCTGTAAGGCCCCGCGCCGCCAGCTTCAGCCCTGGCACACCCTCCAGACTCGCTACCTGCAAAGATGCTCCCGCACCGCAGAGCGTGCCTGGAGGAAATCCCGCTCTGAAGCTGATTTTGTTCACTTCAAGTTTATTCTCCGGTCATACACCTCTGCCTCCACTTGGCCAAACAATCCTTCTTCTCATCTCTTATATCTACGCTGTCCTCCAACCTAAACGGCTCTGGTCCACCTTCAACACCCTCCTCTACCCACCTGCACCTCCCCCCTCAGCTGCCTTCAGCGCTCAAGACCTGGCAGACTACTTCCTCAGTAAAACTTTAACTATCAGAAGCAACATCCCAACACAAGATAGTTATCTGCCACCTCCACTCCCACAGGTCCCATCTGCCACCCTCTGCCGCTTCCTCCCAACCACTGAGGAGGAAGTCAATTCCTTATTGTCCTCCTCACATCTCACCACGTGCCCACTCGACCCCATTCCCTCACATCTAATTCCTCCCCTCTCCTCCTCCCTCACCCCTGCTCTCACACACATCTTCAACCTATCTCTCTCCACTGGCTCCTTTCCATCCGCCTTCAAACACGCGCTAGTTCCCCTTTACTAAAGAAACCATCCCTAGATCCCAACTCTCCATCCAACTACCGTCCTGTATCCCTGCTTCCCTTTACCTCTAAGCTCTTAGAAAAACTAGTCTTCAACCGCCTCTCCATCTTCCTGTCCTCCAATTCCCTACTTGACCCCCTGCAATCTGGCTTCCGTCCCCTACACTCAACTGAAACTGCCCTCACCAAAGTCACCAACGACCTCCTAACTGCTAAAAAACACGGCCACTATTCTATTCTCATCCTGCTTGACCTCTCGGCTGCTTTTGACACTGTTGACCACCCCCTCCTTCTACTGACCCTCAACTCTCTGGGTCTCGGTGACACTGCACTTGCTTGATTGACTCCTATTTATCCAACAGGTCCTTCTGTGTGTCCTTTGCTGGTAACTCCTCCTCCTCATTGCCTCTATCTGTTGGTGTACCTCAAGGCTCTGTCCTTGGTCCTCTGCTCTTTTCCATCTACACCTCCTCCCTGGGCAAAATCATCAACAGCTTTGGCTTTAATTACCACCTCTACGCTGATGACACTCAGATCTACCTCTCTACCCCTGATCTCTCTCCCCCTGTCCTTTCCAAAGTCAGTGACTGTTTATCTGGCATCTCCTCCTGGATGGCCTCCCACCACCTAAAGATCAACATGTCAAAGACTGAGCTCCTACTTATTCCTCCCTCTAATGCCGCCCCACCTCCTGACTTCTCGATCACGGTGGAGGGTATCACCATCTCCCCATCAAACCAAGTTCGCTGTCTTGGAGTTACACTTGACTCTGCTCTTTCCTTCATCCCCCACATCAAGTCTCTTTCCTCCTCCTGCCGATACCAACTGCGTAATATTTACAGAATTCGGCCATTTCTTACCGCTGTCACCACAAAACAACTCATACACGCCCTGGTAATCTCTTGATTTGACTATTGCAATAATCTCTTATCTGGCCTCCCTCTGTCCACCTCTCCCCCCTACAATCCATCCTGAACGCCTCCGCCAGGCTAATTCACCTCACCCGCCGCTCTGTCTCTGCCGCTCCCCTCTGCGAGTCCCTTCACTGGCTCCCCATCCTCTGCAGAATTAAGTTCAAAATCCTTATCCTTACCTACAAAACCCTCACTAACTCAGCTCCCCACTACCTGTCCTCACTAATCACCAAATACACCCCAGCCCGCTCCCCAAGGTCAAACAGTGACCTGCGCCTAGCTTCTCCCGCATCACCTCTTCCCATGATAGACTGCAGGATTTCTCACGCGCAGCCCCCACTCTCTGGAACGCTCTCCCTCGTACTGTCAGACTTTCCCCTAACTTCTCTTCCTTCAAACGCTCCCTTAAAACATTCCTATTTAGGGAAGCCTACCACCCAACTCACTGACGCAACCATCAATCACTCTCACCTTACAGTCCTCTCCTCCTGTTTCCAACCCCAACCCTCCCAGATTGTGAGTTCCTACGGGAATAGGGCCCTCATCTCCTCCTGTACTGTTTGTCAAATGTTGCTCAATGTATTGTAACCCTGTCTATACTGTGCTTATTGTACAGCGCTGCGGAATATGCTGGCGCTTTATAAATAAAGAATAATAATAATAATAATAATAGATAGGCAGAAGCATACTGTTCGTGAGGGGTAAGAATATGATCCATGAGCCTCTGGAACGTCGCAGGGGCCCCATGAAGCCCAAATGGCAGCACCCGGAATTGGAACAGACCTACAGGTGTAGCAAAGGCTGTTTTCTCTTTTGACGCTTCTGTTAACAGAATTTGCCAATAGCCTTTGGTTAAATCCAGTGTGGTAATATATTTGGCTTTACCCAGTCGGTTTAACATTTCGTCAACTCGTGGCATAGGATATGCATCGAAATTGGATATTGCATTTACCTTCCTAAAATCAATGCAAAACCTGACCGAGCCATCGGGTTTTGGTGCAAGAACTATTGGGCTGCACCACTCACTGTTTGAAGGCTCTATAACCCCCAGCTTCAGCATGCTCTCTATTTCTTCTTGTACTACCTTCCGCAATTTCTCTGGTATCAAGTATGGCCTCAATCTAACAACTTCATCACTTTTCGTCTTTATGTGATGTGTAATTAAGTGTGTATTTCCTGACGTGTAGAAAACACATCGGTAAAGGCCTCCAGCAGCCGCTGTGCTCCCTTTGCTGGGCTGGACTTAATTGCTTTCCCAAAGTCACGCCCATCGATTTCTCCTGAATTTCACGTACATCTGGCCCCACGGTTAGCCTATCCGCTCTGGGAGCAATAAACAAGTTTTCCTCGGCTCTCCAGAGTTTTAACAGATTAACATGATATATTTGTTTTTTCCTTTTTATGTCCAGGGGAAGATTTCGTAGTCAACATCCCCCGTTCTTCTTATTACCTCATAAGGCCCTTGCCATTTTGCCAACAGCTTACTTTCTGAACTAGGTAGAAGCAATAACACTCTATCTCCGGGCTTAAACTCCCGGGCTTTTGCATTTCTCTTATAGCTGAGAGCTTGCGCCTGTTGGGCAGTTTCTAAGTTACTAGCAACAAATTGCCCGACCCTTTTAAGTCTCTCTCTCAACTGCATAGTGTACTGTAGGATATTCTGGTCTGAATTAGACTGCGCCTCCCACTCTTCCTTCACTATGTCAAGTATGCCTCTAGGTCTCCTCCCATAAAGCAACTCAAAGGGTGAAAACCCAGTTGAAGACTGCGGGACCTCACGGATAGCAAACAACAGATATGGCAACAATTTGTCCCAGTCTCTGTTCTCCCCATCCACGAATTTCCGTAACATTTTTTTGAGCGTGCCATTAAATCTCTCTACCAACCCATCCGTTTGCGGGTGGTAGACTGACGTTTTAAGGGACTTTATGTTTAGGAGAGCACAAACCTCCTTCATAAGCTTTGAAGTGAAGTTTATACCCTGGTCTGTCAGTATCTCTTTAGGAATACCCACTCTTGAGAACAACTTTATCAATTCATTGGCTATTGTCGAGGCTGAGGTATTCCGGAGAGGTATCGCCTCCGGGTACCGGTTGCATAATCAACTATTACCAAGATATGATGGTTACCTGCTGCAGTTTTCTCAAGAGGACCAACTAGATCAACCCCAATCCTTTCAAATGGCAGTTCCACTAATGGTATCGGTATAAGTGGTGCTTTGACTTGTCCCTTTGGAGCCACTAGCTGACATTCCGGGCAGGACTTACAAAAATTTTCCACCTCCTATATACACCCGGCCAGAAAAACCTGTACAATAAACGGGCCAGAGTCTTCTCTCTCCCCAAATGCCCTGCAAGGGGAATAGAATGAGACAGCTGTAACAGTTGTCTTCTATAGCCTTTTGGTACCAATATCTGCTCACATAGGTCTCCTGTATTAGGGTGTTTGCAAACTCTGTATAGCAATTCATCCCTTAGCATAAAATGGGGGAACTGACTATGCTTGAGTGCATCCAAAACATGTCCGTTTGCAACAGCCAGACTGTCATATGCTCCACTCAGTGTGGGTCATTTTTCTGTGCCTTTCGCACATCCCTAGGACTTGTCCCCAACTCAGGTATAGGGTCCCAGGGTCCCCTGCTTGCTGTCCCATGTCTTCCCCAGCTATCACCTGCTGAACAGGGCATTTATGTTCCACGTCCTGTATGTCTGCCCATTCTCTTTTCTCCAGTTTCCTTTGTGTTTTTGATTTATGAACCCTAGCTCTTGTAGAAAACAAGTCTGGGTCCTTAAAAGGGAAGAGTTTTCCTATGTCTGCACTGCATTCCTCTTCCTTTCTTAGTTCCACATCTTGACCTGAACTTTGAGGACTCTGCCAAAGTTTCCCAATCTTTCCCAACCACCACTGGGTATGGCAAATTTTCAGCCACCCCTGTAACAACCTGGGATGCATATCCATCTATCTGAAGGTTAATTTTTGCTGAGGGTAGGATTTTACATCGCCATGTATGCACATTATGAGCACAGGTTCTTGGGAGTCCAAGAAGCTGAAGTTGACAAGATCCTGTTGTACCAGAGTTCTCCTACAACCTGAATCAACAAGGGCCCTGACTTCTATGCCATTCACCCATGCTGGGACTACAAAAGCTTCCAGGTCATTCACTTCAGAGTTAACTGCATAACACTGGCCAACATAGTCACACTCCATAGAGTCCACAGAGGAACAAAATTTTGCGATATGCCCACTTTCTCCACACTTAAAGCATACCAGCTGCCTTTCTTGTACCTGATCATTGCTTAAAGCCCTCACTTTATTGCCAGAAGGCCTTTCTGTACTGGTCTTAGACCAGGGACTTGCTAGAGTTGAGTTCTCCTTAGAGAATTTCTCCCTCCCTGATAGAGGGGCATTTAAAACAGAAGGTTGCTTCCCTAAGGTTTCCCACTTTTCTCTTTTACTTTGCTTTTGAGCAACCTGATACCCATAGGTATCCTCTGCCTGCAGAAACTCTTCTGAAATTTGGACAGCATAATCCAAGGAACTGCGTTTGTGTCGTGAAACCCATTGGGACAGACCCTTTGGGAGCTGTTTGATGTATTGTTCCAGGATTAATAAATCCATAATTTCAGAGACTGGGCGAGTAGCAGGCTTTAACCATTTATATGCCAAATCTTTAAGCTGCTGAGCAAAAGCCCTAGGGGGAGTGCCCAAAACAAATGTCTTATTCCTGAACTTATTTCTATAACATTCATCAGAAAGACCAAGACGATTCAGGATAGCAGATTTCAGTATATCATAGTCCCCTGCTTCGGCTTCCCCCAAACACTGATAAGCAGCCTGCGCTTCACCGGTTAAAAAGGGAGCCAGTCTTATAACCCAGGTACCTTTCTTCCACTGGGCCAGGGTTGCAAGTCTCTCAAATGCAGTCAGGTAGGCTTCTGGATCATCCTCTGGTCCCATCTTGGTCAGGGCATGGGAGAAGGACTCCTTAGAAGAACCGTCTGTTGCACCTTGTTCCCTTGTATACTCCAGAAGCTGCTGTATAAGTGCCACTTGGAACTCCTGCTGTTGCTGCTGCGTCTCAGTCTGTAGTTGTTGCTGCTGGGCATGTTGCTGTTTCTGGATGGATTGCATCTGCTGTAGTAGCTGAAGCTGGAACTCCTGTTGCTGTTCCATCATCCACTTTAACAGCTTGTCAGAATCCATTTTCCTAAGAAACAGAAACACAATCCTAGTGCAGATTGCCTGTACTTTGCGCACACCCAGGAAATGTCACAAATGAGGTACTCTTACCAACTGCCAATGTGAATCAGGCACATCTCCACTCCACGGTTTATATCGATCCCACCGCTGCCACCATAATGTAATGGAGTGGACCTGGTCACGTGAACACCACAGCAGGAAAAGTGTTTCATCAAGCAATCTTTATTCCTTGTAGCACAGGTGTATACAGGCACAGCTGCTTGGTTCAACCAAATAAACAAAAGAAGAAAAAAACCTTTCTCTTCTATCCAGCAATCAATGTAACAAAACAAAAGATTGTGTCCTCAAATCACAGGCCTTTAGGAGCTGTGTCTGTCTGAGGGGAGATCCACCAAAAATGAACCTCCTGTGCCTGTATAGGCGTGTCTCTTTTAAAGCCCCAGCAATCACAACATCAAGCCATTGTGTGTGTTGCTGGGTTGATCAATCCTGTCAAGTTAACCCTTTCCTCAGGGAACCTTATATACACCCCATCACAGTTTCCTATAGAGGCCGTTTTTCACCTGAGGTGGTAATAGGGAGCAGCTAACCCGTAGCGTCTATTACCATCTTTATCTGTGAGCCGTGCATACAGCCAGACAAGGCAGTGGATAACACTGCCCTCTGCATTCTTCAGCTCAATTTAAGTCTCCCCTGTTCATTTTATTTCAGCCCCCAGTTAAGGGCATTTCAACCCCCCAGTTCACTTCATCCCCCCCACCTTCATTGCATTTCTGCTCCCATTTCATTCCAGCCCCCAGTTGAATTGTGCTCCCAATCCATTTTATCCCTTCATTTCATTTCTCCCTCCAGTCCATTTAATTTCAGCCCCCCCCCTTCATTTCTCACCCCAGTCCTTTTCATTTCTCCTCCCAGTCCATTTCAGACCCAAGTTCCTCTCTCTCCTCCAGTGTATTTCATTTCAGCCCCAGCAGTTCATTTCATCAGATGCATACATGTACAGATACTAATATATATATAGTTATTCTCACAAACATGTTATACACACACCAGCAGGAGTCCTGCATGTTCTATACTTAGCCAGGGATTTCTACCTAATGGGGTCTCCTGGGTCCCTGTGCCCTCCTCCCTACACTTGCTGCTGAGTTATGGATGCTTGCAGCACAACAGGGTCTAGTTCTTGTGGCTGTGAGGGGGATGGGTGCGGCCACCCTGTCCCTGTGTATTCTGCTGGCAATATCTACCTTCTCTTCCCCTCCGGCGGGGCATTTTCACTCTAGCAGGGCACGTGATAATTTGGGATCTCTTAAGGCTAATGAGAAGGGGGTTATAGTAGTCTAGAAGGGAGGTAATAAGACTATGGATGAGCATGTCGGTAGAGACCTGATTACGAAGGGCAAATGCGTGCAATGATTTTTTTATTTCTTTTTTTTTTGGTGGAAGGAGCAAGATGTCAGGGTCCTTGATATCGCAAAAAGGGCAAATCCGCCTCTGCCATGACATGAATAGTGCTTCCCGTATGCATGCATGCTTTCCCTGGCTGTACAGCTCTCCTGCAGGCCCCGCTGGTGTTCCCTCTCATTAACTGCAGGCTGTATTCGGTGTGGGAAATGTTTTGCCCCATAGACTTCAATGTTAAAAATATTCCCATTTTAATTCAATATCTAATAAACCGTTTATTATTATATTCTGTAGTAAAGAGTCTCTTTATTTCTAGATTTTTTAGGATATTTTAAGCATTTTTTGAAAAAAATAATTCTGAGCCACAGGGTTTGGGAAATGTTTTGCCCCATAGACATAAATGTTAAAAATATTCCCATTTCAATTCAATATCTAATAATCCATTTATTATTATATTCTGTAGTAAAGAGTCTCTTTATTTCTAGATTTTTTAAACCTCACAGTAATATGCGCCGTGTATTATGAGCATTCAGTATTATATGGGAGTACTGCTTTATGAGTAAGAGTAGTTAAAAAAATAAACGTAAAACTCACTTACTTTCATCCAAAGCCTCCATAAGTTTCACCATAATTTAGCCAAAAAATCACTAAACTTGTTCTGTGTGTCCTAAAACGTCTCCTCTTTTCACACAGGCTGCTGCCCCAAGCAGTTGTTTATGAATAGATTAAAGGAAAACCGTTTACCGTCATTTGAAACGTCATTTTTTTTCTTTTTAAGTGTTTCTATACATCCTACAAATCCGCCACTTCACGGGCAGGTTATGGGGACCTCCTAGGCACGATATTTGAAGACATTTTTCGTTTTTATTTTTAACCCTTATTTTATGGAAAACTCACTGTTCCTTTAAAAACGTTTTTTTAAAACTTTTTGTCCTTGTTTCCTGTCCCCCAGGGCACTACCCGGACCCCCATACACCTTTTATGGCAAATATCTTGCATATATGCCCTCTTGGAGGGCACTCTAAAAATTGAACTTTTGAGTCCCATTGACTTACATTGAGTTCGGTTCGAATTCAATTTCGAACTCGAACTTTTGAAATTGTTCGAATGCGAACCGAACACGGGGGCGTTCGGCTCATCCCTAGTCTCCAAACCTGTCTTCTGCGTACTCCAACGACCACTCTACAATTACCAGACATCTGGTTACTATTCAGAGACTCCAGTATTCCTGTATACCAATGTTTCCCAAACCTGTCCTCGGGACCCTCAACCAGGCCAGATTTTGCAGATCACCTTGGGGAAAAACAGACTGAATCCTGCAATCACTGAGCAGCAAATCATATCACCTGTGCTGTGCTTCAGATATCCTGCAATCCTGGCGAGGCGAAGGGTCCTGAGGACAGGTTTGGGAAACACTGCTGTATACATTCTGGTCAGCCCTTTTCCTGTGCTCCTTCCCTGTCCACTGCCATTGGTGTCCAGCTAGCTTCATTCCCAATCCCTTGTGTTATATATTCTGTTCAGTTCAATAAACCCCCTTGGCTACCCATTATACCATTGCCTTAGTGTTCACTGCATCTTGGGCTCGTAACCTCACCTGCCGGACCCAAGACTTGGTTAGTGATTGAATGGGAGTGAAAGAGGTCAGAGTCGAAGAGCACACACTGGCAGCGACCCTGTGAGATGGATTGAATGGGTGCAGGAATTATATCATTAGAGGGAAGGAAGATGAAAGTTCAGATTTAGAGAGGTTGAGGTTTAGGAAAGGGGAAGTCGCCCAGTCAAACCGCAGGACACGAGACGTGTGGAGACATCTTCCTCGAAGGCTGGGGAAGACATAGAAGAGGGGGGAGGGAGTGAAGGATCGAGTGAGGTTGAATGGTTAGGAGAGGAGGGCAGTGAAGAGATTTCTAGTCTAAGGGAACTATTCCCTAGTGTGCGTGCCAACATGGGGATGCTTACGGGGAAAATCCACACCAGCAGGTTTCCCCGGTAAGGTCCCAGTTTACTGCAATACCCTGGAACGCAGCGCTTAATCACTGGGATACCCTCAGTAGCGCTTGCTTTCTGCTGGAAGTATTGCCTCCTGGAGTCCATAGGACTCTGGAGTTTGTGTTTCCAGGCTGCAAGCCCTGTGTGGTCTTGCAATAAATCATGCAGCGCTAGAGTTATTAGTCATACAGTGATTGGGAACTGTATTTGTTCCCAGCGACACGAAGCAGCAGAATGGGCCACTGTTCTCGACATGGGCTCGGAGCGGACTCAGCGGAGTATCGGATTTATGGGGGGGGGGGGTTTAGGGGGTGCCAAATGCGGAATTATTTTGCACCAGCTGTCGGGAGTAGCTAAAATTTTGCCTTGCGAATCTCTGATAATTAGAGCTAGCACTTTGTAATACCTTACTTATCGAACCACTAATTAATGATTGCTCTCCCCAAGTTAAGTAGACGATGCGTAGAGTACAGTAAGTTCACAGAAGCAAGCACAACAACCAATGCGCCAACTGATTTTTAAGGGTTTAGCATCAGGAAGGTAATATGGGAGCAGTGGCGACTCTAGGAACAATATTTAGGGGGGACACAGAAGATACCGCAGTCAAAACTGGGGGGGCACTAATAATTTTCACCACTAAATCATATCACTGAATAAAACTAAGGGCCCAATCACCTGGTGTGAGCTAAAACACCATCGCTAAAGGAAACATTTAGCGCGAGTCGCTAAAACGTAGTGCCTGACGACCTACTAACAGATCATCTTGTCTGCAGAAGTCCATGAACAAGGTCGTTTGGCGCACGCTAGGAAAACTCTAAGACCCGAGCTGAGACCCAGCGCTAATGCGGTTGTGTACAGGATAGAACTTTTTTTCTTCCAGTGCAGAGTGCTGGGCCATAACTATCCCCGCCCTCACAAGCTTGAATATGAACACATACAGTGAATAACCTCACACCCTGCCTTATTAAAAGCCTCCAAGGTGGCCGTATCATCCATGTTTTGATGCACACATATATTAAGGCTGACGGACATTGCATGATAAATGCCACCCAACAGCATGTAGAATCATTACACTGCATTTAATAGATCCAAAAGGAAGGCCAGGTGAGCGACAAAAATTTCCCTGCTGCAGCATATAAATAATACATGTTTCAGGGCAAGACTTAGTTACGTGTCCCTTTAAACTTGGTCCACACAGTCACCCTATTAATCAACCGCTTCCATACTATGAATAACCCCCAGCATAAAATGTTTAAAATTAGGCAATATATTAGAATTAGGATATATGTGGATAGAGGATACTTTTATAATAGAGCCTACTGCAACAGCAACGACAATGCGGACCAGATCCATTGCTATAGTGTATGGGGCAAAGAGAACACCTGTGCTGCATTCCTTTCAATTGCCTGTTAATTTTGGCGAAGATCTGTTTTTTTGGAGTTAGCACCAGGGTTGAGCAGTAGGCAGTGGCGTCACTAGGGTCGGTGTCACCCGGTGCGGTAATTTATGGTGTCACCCCCCCCCCCGAGTTTTTCAGATTTTTTTTTTAACTACTCTTACTCCTAAATCAGTACTCCCATATAACACTGAATGCTCATACACACAGCGCACATTACTGTGAGGTTTATTGCTGTGGAGCTCTCTCATATGCTCACACAACTTTTTGCCAACTGCCAGCAAGTACGTTGCCCGTTCGAAGGCAGTGAAAGCACACATGGATATATATTGCCCCCAGCAGCTCTGGATATATATTGCCCCCAGCAGCTCACCCATGGATATATATTGCCCCAGCTCACATATGGATATATTGCGCCTCAGCTCACACATGGATATATTGCCCCAGACCAGCTCACACATGGATATATTGCCCCAGACCAGCTCACACATGGATATTGCCCCAGCTCTCATGGATATTGCCCAGCACACATGGATATGCCCCAGCTCCTCTCATGGATATTGCCCCAGCTGCTCTCATGTATATACTGCCCAGCTGCTCTCATTGATAATGCTCCAGCTGCTCTCATGGATTTTGCCCCAGCTCATGGATATACTGCCCCAGCAGCTCATGGATATACTGCCCCAGCAGCTCATGGATATACTGCCCCAGCAGCTCATGGATATACTGCCCCAGCAGCTCATGGATATACTGCCCCAGCAGCTCATGGATATACTGCCCCAGCAGCTCATGGATATGCCCCAGCAGCTCATGGATATGCCCCAGCTCATTGATATGCCCCAGCACCTCATGGATATGCCCCAGCTCATTGATATGCCCCAGCACCTCATGGATATGCCCCAGCACCTCATGGATTTGCCCCAGCACCTCATGGATTTGCCCCAGCACCTCATGGATTTGCCCCAGCACCTCATGGATTTGCCCCAGCAGCTTATGGATTTGCCCCAGCTCCTCATGGATATGCCCCAGCTCCTCATGGATATGCCCCAGCTCCTCTCATGGATATGCCCCAGCTCCTCATGGATATGCCCCAGCTCCTCTCATGGATTTGCCCCAGCAGCTCATGGATTTGCCCCAGCTTCTCATGGATATGCCCCAGCAGTTTATGGATTTGCCCCAGGCCCCCATGGATTTGCCCCAGCAGCTCATGGATATACTGCCCCAGCAGCTCATGGATATACTGCCCCAGCAGCTCATGGATATGCCCCAGCAGCTCATGGATATACTGCCCCAGCAGCTCATGGATATGCCCCAGCACCTCATGGATATGCCCCAGCACCTCATGGATATGCCCCAGCACCTCATGGATATGCCCCAGCACCTCATGGATTTGCCCCAGCACCTCATGGATTTGCCCCAGCACCTCATGGATTTGCCCCAGCAGCTTATGGATTTGCCCCAGCTCCTCATGGATATGCCCCAGGCCCCCATGGATTTGCCCCAGCTCCTCATGGATTTGCCCCAGCAGCTCATGGATTTGCCCCAGCAGCTCATGGATTTGCCCCAGCAGCTCATGGATTTGCCCCAGCTCCTCATGGATTTGCCCCAGCAGCTCATGGATATGCCCCAGCAGTTTATGGATTTGCCCCAGGCCCCCATGGATTTGCCCCAGCAGCTCATGGATTTGCCCCAGCTTCTCATGGATATGCCCCAGCAGTTTATGGATTTGCCCCAGGCCCCCATGGATTTGCCCCAGCAGCTCATGGATTTGCCCCAGCTTCTCATGGATTTGCCCCAGCTCACCTCCTGGTCCTGGTCCGGATAGCGGCCCAGGCAGCACCTCTCCGCCGCGTTTTTCGCTCCTTCTGAGCGTCCGGCGGCACGCAGCTTGGGCGCTCGTCTGGGGGAGCCACGTGACCAGCCGCGATTGGCTGGTGACGTATTTCCTCCAGGCGAGCGCCGAAGCTGCATGCTTCGGACGCTCGCACGGAGCGAATCCGCGGCGGTGGCGGCGGTGGCGGGCGGTGGGTGAGACACCCGCCCTTAGGGTGACGGTGTCACCCTAAAGGCGGGTGTCACCTGGTGCGGGCCGCACCCCCCGCCCCCACGTTACGACGCCACTGGCAGTAGGTAAAATGTTGCAATTAGCGCCCCTCAAAAAATTAGCGCTGGCACCAACTGATCTGTTAGCTGCAAAAGTGCTAGAGATCTCTAGCACTCCCCATGTTAAGTAAAGGACGTGGAAAGTACAGTAAGCTCGCAGTCCGGTTTGTAGCGGGAGGCAAATGATCTGTTGGTCAGGCGCTAGACTCAATTAACCTGGCGCTAACGCAAAACCATGCCGACACAAGGGTTAGCTCACGCCAGGTAATAGTGCCCTAAATAAGTACATATAAATAAGATTCCAAAACCACAGAGTAATGTGATGCAATGTAGCCTTTTTATTGTACTAACATGATACTTAACTGCCGAATTGCGGCAAATATTCGCTGAATGTCTGATTGCTGCTTCGGCGACTCCACTTTTAGCAAATTACAGTGACCATTCACTAAATAGGGAATTCACCTTATGTTCGGCAAAATAAATTCCCCGAAATGTGACAAAAAGGAGAGGATCTAAAGATTATTAGACCCTTTAGATTCTAACTTCCATAATAACCCCTAAAATGCCATAAACCCAGCGAAATACAATAAAAATAATAAACAATGTGGCATTTAGCCTACTCATTAACCCCTAAAATGCCATTAATCAAGGTAAAACATGAAATGAATACACTGAGGCATGTAGCCAACCCATTAACCCCTAAAATGCCATTAATCAAGGAAAAAATAAAATGTATACTGTGAGGGATGAAGCCTACCCATTAACCCTTAATATACAACTAAACCAAGGCAAAAACTAATGTAATACACAATGTAATGTATAGTCTGAACATTAACCACTTCACTGCTGAGACATTTCAACCCTGTGAAAATGCTTAAGTTTAAGTGCCTGTTATTATTTAATGTTTTTTGACTTTTATTTCAAACGGAATATGGTCATGTTGGGTATCATTGGAAAGGCCATAATCTGCTTGTTCCAATGACACCTAGATCGTCCATATACGATGCACATGGACGGAGATACAGTGGTCCGAATAAGTGTGGTAAGCTGGAAGCTGATTTTTGGTGGGGGGGCAAGGAATAATCTAGGGGGGGCAATTGCCCCCCCTTGCCCCCCTGTAGAGTCGCCTATGTATGGGAGTCATGCATTAAAGTCACTTATCCTGGGGGCAATGCTTACAGATCCAAATGCTAGCATTAGCGTTCACTAGGGAATAGTGCCCCAAGTTTGTTGATCTTGTAATAGTGAAGTAGTCAGCAAAGCTGACAGTAATGAGGTCTGTGGAAGGTTGAGTGGAAGTGACAAGACACCCACACTCTATATACCAATGTAAAGTATGAGAAAGTACTTCTCTGTTGTATGTAGAATTCTAACACTGCTGCTAATCCTGCTATATTTCTTCCTATTGCTAGAAAACCTTAAAGGAAGTTGTCAGTGAACTGATTTCCATGTTGTGTAAGAAAGTGCTTCCCTGCAGTATTCAGAAGTCATGTGCTGCCGGGGGGTTTCACTAAGGCAGTGTGGTTTCCCCCAGTAACCGGATTGTGCATGCCACAGGAAAGTGCGTCGTCCCTACAGGTTGTAGAAATCAAGTCACTGATTTAGAGGAGGTAACATACTGCAGCATGTTAATTCTACACGCTGCAGGGAAGCACTTTCATGAAGAAACAATCATTGAATGGATTTCTCTATCCTGTAGGGAAGTGCTTCCCTAAAAGGTATACAAAGTATTTGTCCCCGTGCAGCACATGCCTATAGTATATAGAAATCTGTCTACTACGTAAAACAATTTGCACATTTACAACACAGATTCCATGGTTTCTGGAGTGTGGGACTGTGGGTTTTTTGTGGGCCTGATATGTCAAAGTCACCCAGTGCCCCTTACAGCAGGTATAGGATGTCTGTGTTGTATTAATTTTAGAGTAGGGATCTGAGGGGAACAAGACCATTAAACTCCTCGCACTGATCAGTAGCAACCTATATATATTTCTTTAGTTTAATATGGGACACATATATCCAGAATCCCTGTTATTAAGTTTTGTTTCTGTATCCTGCAGGATTAGTTTCGTTTTTGAAGAAATGATTCTGCAATTTCCCCGAAATCACGTGCTCTGTATGTTAAGGGGGGGCTTTGTAGCCACTACCTCCCACTCTACCAATTATAACATGAGATGAGAAACTCAGCCTCTTTTGCAGAAATGTATAAATAATGTGTCCAGATAAAAAACCTGCAGAGATGTGTTTTGAGTGACTAGAAGGCTTCCGTGTCTTAATTTGTCATGTCTAAATCACTTCTCTCTCAACGTTGACGAAAATTTTAATCCAAGGTGTCAATATCAGCTCGAGACAGGGTTTCGAGATAAGAGAAAGAGGACAGACAGGAGACGGTTAATTCTCCACAGATTTGGAGGCAGCTGCTGAGATGACCTGTCACCCCTCGTCCTGGTGAGTATTTATCTTGTCCGGACGAGGGCTCTGACCCCGGTTCTACGAGCTAAATTTGTCCGTGCCTTTTTTAATGTATCTGGGATACAAACATAGTTAAGAAGGAACAAGAGTTCCTGGACGGAGTATATGTCAGGGACTGCTCCCGTCTAGGGTATCGGGGATACCCAAGACAACCTTGGATTAACATTTAAAACTGTATATTTGATGCATGTTTATTAATAAATATATATATATAAGTTGTAGAGTTATAAGTTAAAATGCCGAGTGGTCTGTAAGGTAAGACGGACGCTCGTCATTCCTGTACTATTATGCCGGGATACGCGGGCCCTTACTGGCATGGCAACGACTGCTGAACACTGTAGCGGTTGATTGCAGGTGCAAGTGATTTCGCTGGGTGGGTGTCCGTTGAGGGTGAGCTGACATCTGCAGGCGCCAAGCAGGATTTCCTGTTCAGTGGACCTCATCTCGTCTCAAACGGACCCCCCAGCCTGGGAACACTGGGACATCTGAGTCCGAGGAAACAGCGAACAGCGCGGCGATAGGTAAAGTGTCTTCTATGTTTGTATGTGTATCAGAGATACCGGTATAAAGGGACGTCTGGCTGTAGCCGGATAAGGAGACTCGCGGCCACATTCTCGGGTGACCTACTGAACCTGCCGCATATAGCACAGGGCTAGAGAGTGGCTAGCGCGTGTCTGGACCCGAGGAATCAGATGTTAACCAAAAGGTAGTTCTGTAAGAGACAAAGAAAATAGCCACGTGGAGTTGCAGAGTCAGTCAGTGTTTGTAAACAGAGCTTCTGCACGTGAACCAGAAAAAAAGAAGAAATTTCTGTGACTGGGCTGAGAGCCCTGAGTCAGTGCTAATGTGTACGTCGTGTAATAAAAGACTTAGAATTCAATTAACGGAATATAAGGAGCCAAAAGGAGGGACGGCGTGCCCTCGGCTAGTGGAAAAAGTTGAATTGTTTATGTTTTTGTTTTGTGCTGACAGAATCTGGTACAGTATGGGGTTGTGATTGATTGTTAAGAATGCTGTGAGTGAACGATTGCCTACTCGCATTGCGTGGAAGCAAACTGAGTTTCCGGCTCAGGCGACTGCAGTCCGGCTACTGACGGAAGAAGCGGGTCAGATATATATATATGTATGAACTGTTGACTGAAGTGCCAGACAGTAAATTCTAAGTGTTCTTGCTAAAAAGTAATATCTGTATTATAAAAAGGTTACTGCTTTTAAGAGTAACAATGGGTAACGGGTCATCCGAGCCCAAAAAGGTAAAGAAAGGGTGAGACGCCCTTAGAGTATATGGTGCGGAATTTTGAAGTGCTATACACAGCACATGATTATGGTGTGGAGTTAACCAAAGAGAAATTAACAGGAATGTGTACAATGGTGTGGCCACTGTTAGTTCCAGACTGGCCAGAGCAGGAGTCAATGGACCCGGAGCTAATACAGAAAGTGTATTCCCAGGTCACCGAGAAATGCGGACAGCCTGAGCAGTACCTATATATAGATATATGGAAGTATTGTGTAAAGGATAAAATTTATTTTATAATGATGGCGGGATGTAACAAGAAGCAGGTACCCCCAAATAGAGAAAATAATAAAAAGACTGGTGTTGGTAGAACAACCGGAAGAGATTGATTCCCTGCCCCCACCCTATCTATTATATTATGGGGCAGCTAGACAAGTTTTGTATGTGGATTATGTAATGATTTTCAGGAGTCTGAGCCCCCACTTCCCCTGGGCCAGAAGAAAATGAGATGATCAATAGATCAGATGGTAATCTAGAAGGTTTTAAAAAAAAAAATTGCAGTGCTGTATAATTTGTGTATGTAATTCGGACTGATTATTCGGATGTGATATCTGTACTGTTCTGTGTGAGTATGAAGTCAGAGAATGTTATTATAGTGTGTGCTGTATCGAATGATATATAGTAGAATATTTTTGTCTGATTGTGTTTATAATTGATCTATTAAACTGTTCAATTAAAAGTAAAGTGTGATAAGTAATTATTTTAGAGTGTGGAATGGCTGAGAGGTGGTGAGATTTTCCGTATGCTCCTTCCACCCCCCCTCCCCTCAGACACACTGATTGCGCGGAGAGGGGGAAAGGGGGGGTTCGTTTTTTTTTTTTTTGCTCTCTGATAGACAGAGAAAATAACCCTTTATATGTCTGTGCAGCGAATTCAAAGTAAAAAGAAAGAAGAAAAATTACTATGTTTAACTAATTTTTAATATAGCTACAATAAAATGTATGAAGTCTGTTAAGTGCAAGATATATGTTTATATTTTGTGTTAATATTATTCCAAAAACTCTAGTTTTGTTCACAGAGCTAGAATTATATAAAAAAAAATTTGTAACAATATAAAAATTAGAATTTAAAACAATAATAAGTATATAATAATATTGTTTACCAATATATAATACAATTTATTAACAAATTAAATGGAAATATATGAAGCAGTTAGAAAATTAATATTAAAAGAGCAATTTGAGAAATAATTTAAGTAGTTTTATACTGTTTTTATATTTTATATAGTTAAAATATAGCAAAATTATGATTAATAATTTAATTAAAAATATATTTTTATTTTATTGTTATAGGATTGTTTTAGAGGATTACTGATGAGATGTTTGGAATGATTTATTTATTTATTTTTTCTCGATATGGTATTAAGAGTCCGTTTTGGCTACGGGAAAGAGACTTCTGTAAATATTGTTTTATACAATGTGTATATGTATATGCCCGAATGTCCCATCCAGTTTCTGAGGCGGGATATTTTTTTGCAAATTGCAAGCCCAAATTATATTTTTCCCCGGGGGTTATGCTCGATTAGATCTGTCTGAGAGTGGCAGTTTTCCACGGCAGTACAGCCAGCCAGCCAGCATATTTAAAAAAGTGTGTATACGAGTATACACTATACAGTGTGGGCGCTTATTAATTTAAGTTAATTAAAGTGCTATGTGAATAAATAATTAATTGCTGCCTAAGTATGGTAAAAAGCACATAAAAAACAACCAAAATACGTGCCAAGATTAAGACAGAAGGATAAACAAGACCATACGGCGCATAAAACAGTGAGCAGTTGGTTAAATGAACAACTGATTAAATGGAGGTAAAATGTGAAAGGTGTCCTTTAAGGTATAAAAAGTGTCCTTTAAAATGCAAGAAATGTCCTTTAAAATACCAAACAGATGAGGTAAAAGAGTACGAAAAAAGTCCTTTTTTTTTTAAAAAAAATTATTATTAAGTCAATTTGTGCAAAAAACAGTGTAAAAAAAGTGCAATGGTTTAATACTCAAGGAGTGTTGTTGATTGAAGTCAAGTGCAACAATCTTCTCTGTGGTGTAGATATCAAATCTTCTCTTTAAAGGTGTCCCTCAGAGAGAAATAAAGGCAATAATAGTGCAGATGGTCATACTGGGATGAAGTAATTTAATAAAATGAATATATCACTCACATTTATTAGAGCCTAAGGGAAATCCAGGCTCAAGGAAAATAGCTTGCGGCCAAATATAGGGTGGCACGTCCCTCCTTTCATCTATGGTGGTTACTAGATAAAGCAGAGAAGATCGGGAGACGGCACTCCCATAGCGTAACTCTGTGCAATACAAGTGGAGGATTAAATTACAATTGGTCACACTCACCAGTTGTAGAGCCTCTCAATTCCAGGCTCAAGGAGTATCGCCTTGGGTCCTCTTAGGGTGGGAGCCCAAACCTCTTTGGTGTAGCAGCAGTTGATCCAGATGTCCAAAAAAAGTGGAGAGATAAGGAAAAGTGGCGAATGCAAAAAATATAGGTAATGAATTTATTTGAATTAATAAAATCCTGGACAAATTGTACCGAGACGCGTTTCGGCTAAAAGCCTTCCTCAGTCGGTATATTTAGTGTCCATAAAGTGCAAACAAAGTAAAAGTGAAAATGAAAGTGTCCTCTTATATAGTATCATTTCCTGCCACATTCGAGTTGTTAACTCCCTATTTCCTGTTGGCCAATTTCCGTTCGTTCGGATTTACCCAGAAATGCTTTGCGGTCGTTTCGAAATAAAAACGAAAATGAATACAATACATTAGGCGATCGTGGAAAATCCGAATCTTTTGGACGATCGCAGCAATTACGAATCTTTAAAACAATAATCTTATGGGAAGAATTAGGACAAGACTTAAACTCAAATCGTAGCCTATATAAAATACAGAAATTCGAAAGAACGGACAGCATTTCGCATCGGAAGTAAACAAAAAAGTCGACCAATAGAATTCTGCGTATATTCGTAAAAGTTGTTATCATGATCGAAATGCACACATAGCCCTAGCATATTAAAATCGGATGAAATGCAAGTCAAGTGTATATATACGATACGAAAAAGAAAAAAGAGGGGGAAGAAAATTTCTTTCTTTGGTTTCACCATGTATGAACTGGACAAGCCCTTTTTACCCAGAAGTGCTTTGCGAAAGTTTTCTTAGTTTCGTTTTCGTTCGTATCCATAGTCTGGGGTTTTACCCAGAGGGACCTTGCGAATACTTTCTAGTCTCGTTTTCGTTCGTATAGTGAACTTGACTTTTTACCCAAAGTTTGCTCGATTTTTTAGGGCATAATAGTTAATGACAATTCGTCCTTCGTATATAAGAAACGAAAAGGACAGGGAAAAGAACGAAAAGAAATATATAAATTTTCTTTTCGTATATGAGAATAAAAAATGGAAAATGTGTATATGCTAGAAAGCAAGGGTGTATGATAGGTATATTCAGACAAAAATAGGGTAGGGGAGTTTTATCTAATTATGTCCTATCATGGTCATTCTGTATCCATATTTACTATTCTAATATAAAATAGATTGGGAGGTTGATCATAGGGAAGTTATTAAAATCGCATAAAATTGGCTCGAATTATAGAATATGTACATAATAAAAATTATTATTAATAGAAATGGAGAGCTGAGTATCATAAAAATTGATATTAAAAATGGGGATATAAATATATATATGGTAAATATAATAAGATGGCAGCAGGGGTGTAAAAAACATCATCTGTATAAAAAGGAGGGGGAGGGAGTGGGAAATAGGAGAAAGTATTATATCGTTTAAAAGGAATAGGAATAGTTAGCTGTTAAGAAAGTGGCACAATTCAAAATCTGCGTTCAATCCATGCGGCTGGAGTGTATTCATTAAAAAAATCCACCTCATTTCCTCTTTGCCTAGTCGTGTTTCTAGGCTTCCTCCTCTCCAAAGGGGTTCTAGTTTTTGGACTGCCATAAATAAGAGGCCTTCTGGGTTTTGCCCATGTTTTAGTTTAAAATGTAATGATACGCTGTGCTTATCAAAACCTTTTTTAATATTCCTTATATGCTCCTGTATACGTATGTTAAGTGGCCGTGTAGTACGTCCCACATATCTGAGTCCACAAGGACAGGTTAGGACGTATATAACATTTTTTGAAAAGCATGTCATCATTCCTTTGATTTTAATTTTTTTGCCATTTCTTTCAATTTCCGAACTTATTTGTTTTTTGCCTTTGGTATTTCTGCAGTTTAAGCAGTTCCCACATTGGTTCACTATACGAACGAAAACGAGACTAGAAAGTATTCGCAAGGTCCCTCTGGGTAAAACCCCAGACTATGGATACGAACGAAAACGAAACTAAGAAAACTTTCGCAAAGCACTTCTGGGTAAAAAGGGCTTGTCCAGTTCATACATGGTGAAACCAAAGAAAGAAATTTTCTTCCCCCTCTTTTTTCTTTTTCGTATCGTATATATACACTTGACTTGCATTTCATTCGATTTTAATATGCTAGGGCTATGTGTGCATTTCGATCATGATAACAACTTTTACGAATATACGCAGAATTCTATTGGTCGACTTTTTTGTTTACTTCCGATGCGAAATGCTGTCCGTTCTTTCGAATTTCTGTATTTTATATAGGCTACGATTTGAGTTTAAGTCTTGTCCTAATTCTTCCCATAAGATTATTGTTTTAAAGATTCGTAATTGCTGCGATCGTCCAAAAGATTCGGATTTTCCACGATCGCCTAATGCATTGTATTCATTTTCGTTTTTATTTCGAAACGACCGCAAAGCATTTCTGGGTAAATCCGAACGAACGGAAATTGGCCAACAGGAAATAGGGAGTTAACAACTCGAATGTGGCAGGAAATGATACTATATAAGAGGACACTTTCATTTTCACTTTTACTTTGTTTGCACTTTATGGACACTAAATATACCGACTGAGGAAGGCTTTTAGCCGAAACGCGTCTCGGTACAATTTGTCCAGGATTTTATTAATTCAAATAAATTCATTACCTATATTTTTTGCATTCGCCACTTTTCCTTATCTCTCCACTTTTTTTTGGACATCTGGATCAACTGCTGCTACACCAAAGAGGTTTGGGCTCCCACCCTAAGAGGACCCAAGGCGATACTCCTTGAGCCTGGAATTGAGAGGCTCTACAACTGGTGAGTGTGACCAATTGTAATTTAATCCTCCACTTGTATTGCACAGAGTTACGCTATGGGAGTGCCGTCTCCCGATCTTCTCTGCTTTATCTAGTAACCACCATAGATGAAAGGAGGGACGTGCCACCCTATATTTGGCCGCAAGCTATTTTCCTTGAGCCTGGATTTCCCTTAGGCTCTAATAAATGTGAGTGATATATTCATTTTATTAAATTACTTCATCCCAGTATGACCATCTGCACTATTATTGCCTTTATTTCTCTCTGAGGGACACCTTTAAAGAGAAGATTTGATATCTACACCACAGAGAAGATTGTTGCACTTGACTTCAATCAACAACACTCCTTGAGTATTAAACCATTGCACTTTTTTTACACTGTTTTTTGCACAAATTGACTTAATAATTTTTTTAAAAAAAAAAAAGGACTTTTTTCGTACTCTTTTACCTCATCTGTTTGGTATTTTAAAGGACATTTCTTGCATTTTAAAGGACACTTTTTATACCTTAAAGGACACCTTTCACATTTTACCTCCATTTAATCAGTTGTTCATTTAACCAACTGCTCACTGTTTTATGCGCCGTATGGTCTTGTTATCCTTCAGCCAGCATATTTAATCTGTAAAAAAAAAATAAAAAAAATTGCAGTGATTATGCCAAGAGAAGAAGAATGGTGCTCGGCACCAACGCCAGCAGCCCCGGACCCGTATATACTACTCCTTGGAATTTCTGAGGTGTGGGTGGAGGAAAACCCGCCCGGACTAGCTGTAAATATTTTCCGAGTGTACGATGCTTTACGATCGGGTGCAATGCCTGTGGCTTTAAGACACTATCACATCCCACAAAAAGACAAGCAGAATATCCAGATATATTTGCAGAGATTTAAAGACTACGATATATTGAAATTCTGTGTGTCACCGTGGAACACATCATTGTTCCAGCAAGATAACCCCTTTTTATTTTTCAGTGGGAGGTATCTACAATGGATGCGCGCTCAGCCAGGACCTCTTGTCCTTCCACGCTACAGTATGTTGATTATTTATTACGGGCTTTTCCCATAGAGAAAGACGGTCTCTCTGTCACAAAAGCCCTGCTATATTTTCTGTGCCATGCAGGTTACAGAGTGTTCAAAAAGAAAGCACAAATATGTAAACAGACTGTGAAATATCTAGGTTTTCAAATTAACAGGTACCAAGTGTGCACTGGGGGCAGAGAAAGAAAAGAAGCAGTATGCCGAATACCCCAACCAAAGACAATTTGACACTTGGCCAAGTTCTTCATGTCAAGGTGCCCCATGCTGTCAAAGCCCTGCTGGACGTCAAAGGAAGCTACTGGTTCAGCAACAGCCGGATGGCGATGTACCAAGCTATGATGTGTGAGAATTCACAGGTTCATTTGGACTTTATCGCTACCTTGAACCCTGTTACTTTACTGCCTAACTGCGAAGAGGATCCAGATCATGAATGCCTCCAAGTTATGGAAGAAGTGTTCAGTAGCAGGCCAGATTTGAAAGACGTACCCCTAGACAAATACGATCTACAACTATTTACCGATGGTAGCAGTTATATGGATGATGGGAAGAAAGTCTCCGGCTATGCAGTAGTCTCAGCAGAAGAAATTATTGAAGAAAATCCACTACCAGGCCATACATCTGCACAACTGGCTGAAATTGCGGCCCTCCTAGAAGCTGTATGGAAACCGAGTGCTGTCAGTATTATGTATTGTCGTGGCCACCAGAAAGGTCATGATGAAATCCCAAAAGGCAACAGGCGTGCTGACCAGGCCGCAAAAGCGGCTGCAAAACCATTGCTGACAACTGATCCAGCCAAAGTCCTGCTCTGCAAGCAAGAAGACCAACCTGCCATGCCAAACTACGAATTGGAGAAAATTTGAATTTGGAGGCGAGTTTATTGAAATTATACTGCACAAATGGCAAGACAAGTATGTACTGCTAGAACTAATTTATGATTATATCCAATGTTTTTTTTTTTATATCTGGTCCCAAGGCCGAAATTTCTACTCCACTCCTCTGAACCCGCAAGAGATATGTTTTATGATTAACACCTCAGAAGTTTAGCAAAGACTCCGCAGAGTATACGAAATGATGCTGAAATTCTTCGGTGTAAAATTAATGGGGAAATACACAAGAAAGAAACCGAAGTTGAACGAGCAGAAAATTCGAGAGAATGAACCCTAAAGACTTTGATGTCCAAACTGTGCCAAGAGATGCTATTAGGATGGTTGGATGTGCTGCCGATAGTTTTATTATACATTAGGTGCAGGCCAATTCCCCAATTGAAGCTAAATCCGTACGAACTTATGTTTGGACGGCCTACCCCTCTGATTAATGGACTAAGGGGGGACCTTCGGGCATTTGGGAAAACTAAATTAAATGATCAGTGTGGTACTGATTTTGTATTTTGCAAATTTGATTTATGGACTGTTATGTGGAGTATGCCCCAAGTGCTTTAGCACCACCAAAACCTGGAATGGTACGCACCCGATGATAGAGAACCGTACCATGTTGTCACGGATCCCCTTGATAACCAAAAGTGTGGTCCCTTTACGCAGACCGCTCTCTACCCTTCCGATCCTTGAATGGTCGGTGATACTAAACAGACAAATAACCAGACAGTATATGAATAAGGGGTAACACCAGACAGAGGTATGGAATAGGGTATAGTCACGAATCTTTCTGACTGCTAAGATATAAATCTCTTTATGCAACTCTCTTTCTACTCTTCCGATCCTTGAGTGGTCGGCAAAGCTATAAAGGCAACGAAACAGGTAACAGACAAAGAAAGGGAAATACCAGACAGGGGTACAGACTAGATCACAAGTCCTCCCTAGGACTTTAGTAATAGCAGAGGTAGTCTGATGTGTGCTTAGGATGCCACACAGACTGACCTCGGTACCAACGTTAAGGGCAGAACCTAGAACAGAGTATATGCAAACGCCAGGAGTCATACACAAGGAGATTCGTTTGCCAATGCCAGGGGTCGGTACACAGGAGGGTTCGTTTGCCAATGCCAGGGGTCGGTACACAGGAGGGTTCGTTTGCCAATGCCAGGGGTCGGTACACAGGAGGGTTCGTTTGCCAATGCCAGGGGTCGGTACACAGGAGGGTTCGTTTGCCAATGCCAGGGGTCGGTACACAGGAGGGTTCGTTTGCCAATGCCAGGGGTCGGTACACAGGAGGGTTCGTTTGCCAATGCCAGGGATCAATACACAAGAGGATACGTTCAGGAAAATAACACAAGAGCTCTGCGGGATGTGAATACCACGTCAGGGCACCGGTGTATGGGAGAGACTGGGATTTAAACCCGGCGGGTCCGCGTCACAGCGCCAGGCCCCGCCCCTCGGCGTCCCACGTGAGCGGGCCCGGAAGCGCTTACATTCGGCGCCTGGCCAGCGAGCAGCGAGGAAGCTGCTGCCAGGCGCCCCATCCCCTGGGTCCCCGTGACACATGTGGAGACAAAAACGAGAGGCGCTATCTGGAACCCAGCTAAAAGGACATTTACTTGTGCAATTTAAATGTGACTATGCTAAAAAAGTCTGGGCAAACCACGTGTTGGGTGTGTAGTAGATTGCACCCAGAGACTATTTATATACCATTCGTCTCTGTCCCAATGAATTTGAGTATGTTTGTATCAGAAAATGTTACAGTACAGGCAGTTGATAGGTCAAGGGGGAAACCAGAAGTATTCAGTCCTGGGTACCCCATAACAGGACCAGTGTACCCACTAGAATGGTGTTTTCAATTAGGCCCAGATAAGGAGATAACCCATCCCCATTATTTATGTTATTCAAGTAAGTTCAACTGGATATTATACATTTACATATGTAATAGAAAGGAGCAGTCAAATTTTCTATACATACGATGTAGAAAGCTCACAAGCGAGCAAGAGGAGGTGATTGCGAATGTGACCAATGGAAGGCAGGATGTAGTGGATATGATGAAACGACTGAGACAGCTTCCGATAGCGATATTAAAGGGAACACTATATTTGTTATTATTTATAGTTAAAGGAGAGTACCAGGTGTGCTGTGGAAGAGTGTGTTACATATGGGTACTATCTACAGTAACGGGAATGTTATTTGGCTAAATTGATCTCAATCCAGAGGGTGAGGGGAGAAGACACTAATTCAGACACAATATTTCACCCTAGGTATTCACTGGTGTTTGAGAGACAGAAGAGAGAGTTGTTTAAGAAAGCGGATTGAATATGGGCATGGCTTCCAGTATGGACTGGATGAGGAAAAGAGTTGATGGCAAGAATGAACAGTTATGCCAGTTTGATGGATGAGATTTTGAATAAGATTAGTTGAGATATTTAGGTGCTGAATCTGGAAGTACGGGAGATACGAAAGGTACAAATAATATATGATATGGCACTGGAACATATCAGTGCAGCTCTGAATGGATTGTGTGAAATGACGATGCACTATGAATGTTGCACATTTATCAAGAATGCTACATATGATGTCCCTGATTATTATCAGGTAATTCAAGATCACCAAGAAAAGGTAGCACAGTTGCAGGACACAGTAAGGAGGACAGTAGCGAAGACTGGAATTGGGAGACTGTCATGTGTTAACCGTTCCGTGACAGGTACTACCCCCCTGGTTCTAATATTTCTCGTGTGAGTAATGAGGGATTTGTTCCCCTGCTCACGCTGTCCTCAAGGACTGCTCGAAGAATCATATGTTGAAACAGAATGATTCTAAGAGGGGATTGAGGGAACAAGACCATTAAACTCCTCGCACTGATCAGTAGCAACCTATATATATTTCTTTAGTTTAATATGGGACACATATATCCAGAATCCCTGTTATTAAGTTTTGTTTCTGTATCCTGCAGGATTAGTTTCGTTTTTGAAGAAATGATTCTGCAATTCCCCGAAATCACGTGCTCTGTATGTTAAGGGGGGCTTTGTAGCCACTACCTCCCGCTCTACCAATTATAAGATGAGATGAGAAACTCAGCCTCTTTTGCAGAAATGTATAAATAATGTGTCCAGATAAAAAACCTGCAGAGATGTGTTTTGAGTGACTAGAAGGCTTCCGTGTCTTAATTTGTCATGTCTAAATCACTTCTCTCTCAACGTTGACGAAAATTTTAATCCAAGGTGTCAATATCAGCTCGAGACAGGGTTTCGAGATAAGAGAAAGAGGACGGACAGGAGACGGTTAATTCTCCACAGGATCAAACAATATTTTTTTTCAGGGCTGATGTTGATTATCGGCATTCGATTTTCTGAAAATTTAAAATGGGGGGGGGAAATAGTATACAAAAACTGAAATGATACCAGCGCTGCTTAGAAAGGTGCACTCGTGCTACCAAGGTTTATTCCAATGAGGACCACAAATTCAGTGTGTAGTGCTCATTTCTATTGCATGATACCATTAACTGAATGAGCTTATTAAAATTTTAAACATTGCACATGTCAATTTAGGCTAATGTCAGACGAACGCAGTCTGAGCGCACTCTGCGTGCGTGCGTGCGTAACGGACGGACGGACTGACGGAAGATACTGTAGACACCACATGGCCCGTTTTTGTTGACTGTAGAAAAAAATAAAAGGGGAATTATGGGAAACAAAATATGAAAAATGATAAAAATTGAAAAAGGATAGGAAAAGCCATTTTGTGTGTCAAGGTGCTGGACGTCACAAATGCACTGCGTCTGACATCTCACGCAAAACGCTACCTGAACATGGCACACTGCACGCCCGTCTAGCGGTTTTACGTTCTTGCCTAATTTTCGTCCGTTTGCCATGTGCGTTGTGCATGCGCAGTTCGGTGCGCACTTACTTCGTGTGTGGGTCTCTATTGCTCATGATTCTATGCTACGACGGACGTTAAACTGTGCGGCAACACGGACATGATCACTGCGTTCATCTGATGCCGGCCTTATTAAAAATAATTCATTCAATTTTAAGATTTTTACAATATGGCCGTGTCCAGACTCTGGCTTTTGCAATACCACCTCATATGACCCTGTACGCAAGTGGTTGGCAACTTTGGCCATCCAGATGTTTTGGACCTACATCTCCCATGATACTGAGCTACGCATTAGGTTCTTCGAGCCACATGGGAAGTGTTGTTCCTAAAGATCTGGAGGACCAAAGTTGCTGGCCCCTGCTGTAGGTAGTAGGTACCAGAAATACAGGGGGACCAATAGACCACTGCATCTCCTGTATAGGGAATTCCCTGCCAGATGGGACGGAAGCCCAATTTCTGTTGTCACCACACGTATGTGCAATACCGTGAGCAGGGGAAGCCCCTACAGCAAGAGTTGTCAGCCTGCTGTGGGAGAAGCACCAGATCGGCACTGTTCTGTGGGACATCACGTGCCGCTGCTGCAGTGAACCAGCTTGTCCAAATTAGCTGCAAATTAAAAGCCGATATAAGTAATTTGCTGAATATCAAATCAACAATAATTGGTCTATCCCTATTTTAGAATATTGCATATGCGTTGTGCTATCCCAATTTAGTGTAGCGCTCACTCCCGGAGGAGCCGCTGAATTTGATCCTTGGGTCAGTCTCCCCGCACTAGGGAATAAATATACTCCAGCACCGTCGTGGATTTTATAAATTATATAGTTTACTGAATAAACTGGCATATAAAGAGTAACACATATATATATATATATATATATATATACACACAGTACTTCATAATGCGAGAAACGCGCAGCGGAAAAGGAAAAAAGTATTTTTAACCCCTTAGTGGTTGGAGTGTGAGTCCCGTACAGGTTATGTCCCAAGGAATGTATGTGTATGTGTGTATTGGTACCCGGGTACAATATTCAACTGGCCAGTGAATTATTTAGGAGGCATCTTCGACTAGTCACGTTGGGGCCCTGTAGGTTTTGAACAAACTGCAGCGTGCTTTAGTGTTTTACAGTGGCCTGGAAGGCCTCTCCCCCATCCGCCAGATACTCTGCGCTCCGCTTGACCCAGGACGTCTCTCCGCTCGATTTTGACTGGTATTCTCTGTGTCACCGGATCCGCTGTCTTGCTTGTCTGTATCGGCCACAAGATGTCCAGCTCACCGCCTGCACTCCCTGTTAGATTGTCTGCGGTTCTCCTAACTCGGGGTCCTTCAGCTTACTCTGTATCAGCGTGGGTTACTAGCGGTGGATCACTGGGTCTTCGTTTATTAAGAAGGGAAAAACCGATCTCCAGCTCTGCTAGGCCGCACCTGCGCTCTGGCCTGGTCGTGATCACTCTGCTACACTTGCGTCTTGCTCCGCTCACTCCTCTGCGCGCTCTGCCAGCTCTTTCCACGAGGCTGCGGATGTCAGTGTCTCTCTTCCACCCACTTCCTGTTCCCGCCTGCAAAGCATGCTGGAAAATGTAGTCCCAATGTCCAGTGTCTTACATTGCGCTTGTCTCCCTCCTGTGGCCAAAAACAAGTACTACAATGACAGGGAATTAAAACCAGCGCTACATTAGAATTAAATTTTCCTAACGGTTTCTCCAGGTTCCCATCCAAACTTCCCGAGTTGGGTTAAATAAGACCTGTACCACCTCCTCCAGGACTTGATTGAAGCCAGTTTTGTCATGTCTACCATGCAGAGGGGATATCCTGCCTGTGTTACACCAGGATGTGTGAGTGGCAGGGGGGTGGTTATTTAGTATAATAATTCCAGGATGTGTTTTATATTTGGCGAGCTCCCATCCCCTGGATGGTTCCTGTTGTAAACCCCAAACAGATCAGTCTAGGTTTTGACTTCCCTCTACGATGAGCATTGGTCCGGGTTTTGGTTTGACTGGGTGGTTTGTTGCCTTTTCAATATTTTATTGAATGCTAAAGACTGGTCCTAGAGACAGAGATATATCATGGTATAGGTCTAATTTCCCCTTAAGTATCTTGTTAAGTTTCGATCAAGATCCTTGTTTCGTCAGCAATGAACAGTAAATTGATGCTATTGAAATACCACCTCCATTCATGTGCACAAAAATAATCCACAACTGCATACTTTAGTTCAAAGTGGAGCTACAATAACCGAATACTGCAGTAATTGTTTCTACACCGGGCAATGCAGTTAAGGTTACATTCATGTCTTTAGATCAGGGATCTCAAACTCTGGGACTGGCTCCCTGGATGTTGCTGAACTACAACTCCCTTGATTCTCTGGCCATCTATCGCATACAAAGAATCCTGGGAAATGTAGGGGATCAGGGGCACAAAGTTTGAGATCCCCACTTTAGATTGGTGGATGCCAGATGATAACGCATTTCAATCTTTCCTCCACTGTAAGCCTACGGAAGACCTTGAAACCATCCTTACGTAATTATTGTAAAACACCGGACCATGCCTTTAAATTAAATTATTCCTCATATTCTGCATACAGTGGATCGAAGATGTCCAAATGTCTGATGAAAGTCTTCCTCTGCTGCTAGCATAGCTATTTTGTCTATATACACAACAGGTTGCCTGGAAGCCAGAAAATACTGTGCTTTTCGAAGACTCCAACCAAATACATACATGAGAAAACCACACACAGCTGCTGTGGACCTTCCAACGCCAGCATTACAGTGAACATAGACAGTGTGTCCATTTTCCAAGAGACCAAAGAGGAGATATACTGCTTGTGGTATCATCTGGATTCTGGCTAAAAAAAAAAATATATATAAAAAAATGCACGTGTGGAACATTTAGTGGTTTTAATTGCTGGTCTTTAAACATTTAAGTTTTACTGGAACTTGCTCCTATTTTGGCACATTACTTACATAAAGTGTTAGATGTATGGTATATAAATATTGCTGGAGAGCTAGTTGTGTATGGCTTTGAATAGCTACTGTATTTAGCTGAAACAACTAAAAGTGATAGTTGTCAACTATTCTCATTATCGATTAACCTCCCTGGTAGTAATACTGAGTGTGGCTCGGGGTTAATTTTCAGTACCAAAAGTGGTAACCCCGAGCCACACTCGGGATTACACTGTAGTGTAACTCCACTTGTCCAAGCGATCCCCGATGTCCTCCAGCCAATGCAGGCAGCAGTCAACATTCAAAAATATTGTCATAATCAGACCGCCAGGGAGGTTAATCGGTTTTCGATTAAACAGTGTGTGCTGTACACAAACGATAAGAGTCAGGCCGAGTTAAACATTATACCTGACCTTGCTGACCTGCAAGGTGCCACAGTGGCAGTACCACCAGGCACGCACCACCCTATACTTGCCCTCCGATCCTTGGAAGTGGTCGGTCTGTATATATATCCCTATGAATATAACTCGCAGGAAGGTGAGGCCTTGGTTCCTGAGAGAAGCCCCTATATGCAGAGATGCAGGGTAAACTGCAAGGACAGGTGAAAGCAAAGGGTTAACAAAAGACCTCTGTACGGCAATACCAAAGATTCCCTGCACTGAAAGACCGGTCTTTAGGATAGCCGGATCTAATCTAAAGGAAAGTATTACCTTGAAGCCGTACAGAGTCTTTTGTTGTATACAGATGACAGGGTTTCCTGGAAACGGTACAGACAAGGAATAATCAATAGAGTAGTCATAAAGAGGAAAGCCAAATGTCATAACCAGAGAGAGTACGTCATACAGGAATCAGAACCAGAAGGGAAGTCAGCCAAGCCAAAATCAGTAACCGGGGAATCTGAATGGAACATAAACAGCAAAACAAAATACAGCAATAGACAGAACAAAATACACAGAAGGAACTGACAAACTGGAACAGAAATAAGAGGCAATAACTGAACCAGGATTAACAAAAGGAGGCTATCAGGAACACAGCAAGGAGCTTTCAGGACACAGGATGCAATGAGACCAGGCAAAGGAAAATGACCCAGCAATGTCTTATGGGTACATAGCTCTAATATAGGCAGGGGAATCAGGGCAAGGATCAACAGGTGAGCAGCACACAGAACACCAATTAACCCCTGGGAGGCCACCCAGGAATTGGCAGCAACAGAAACACAAGGGAAAAAACATACATACAAATACAGAGGGCAGGAAGACAGATTTTCCAGCACAGAACGTGACAGTATCCCCTCCTCCATGGGTGACCCCAGGGCACCCAAAACATAAAACATGACAGACCGTGATCTGGTTTCCTGCTTCTAACACCAGTCACCAAAATCCATTAAGGACCCACTCAGTGTCGTCTTCCTCCTCCTCAAAACACATGAGCGCATTAGGGTCTTTCCTGATCATGGCCCAGTGTGCCTCACGGAACAACATCCCGCATGGGGATCGTATATAACCCTCGGGTACAGGGCTAGAATTAGGGATGTGGGTACCAGTCAGGCCACTACCCTGCTGGATCTCCTCACGATAGGCACAGAATACGGCATCAGACCCATCCTGGAGCGTGGTATTCTTGGAACCAGATTGACTAGTGTTGGTCAGCTTCCCCCGTCTCCTCCTGGATCGAGACTTGGAAGGGGTGACCACCATACCTGACATGGCAACAGTGGGAGTAGGCTCGCCTACCTGTGCCTTACCATGAGGTTTGGAAACCCCGGACTCTCTGTGGGGCATGGGCACAATGGTGTTGCAATGTAGCTCTGGCACTGCTGACACACAGTTTGCCATGGATCTGACTGGCAGCTTACCAGAATCAGGCAACATTGGTAGCGCATTGCCAGACGGAGACAGGACTGGCTCTCATTGCCAGACGGAGACAGGACTGGCTTCTCATTGCCAGACGGAGACAGGACTGGCTTCTCATTGCCAGACGGAGACAGGACTGGCTTCTCATTGCCAGACGGAGACAGGACTGGCTTCTCATTGCCAGACGGAGACAGGACTGGCTTCTCATTGCCAGACGGAGACAGGACTGGCTTCTCATTGCCAGACGGAGACAGGACTGGCTTCTCATTGCCAGACGGAGACAGGACTGGCTTCTCATTGCCAGACGGAGACAGGACTGGCTTCTCATTGCCAGACGGAGACAGGACTGGCTTCTCATTGCCAGACGGAGACAGGACTGGCTTCTCATTGCCAGACGGAGACAGGACTGGCTTCTCATTGCCAGACGGAGACAGGACTGGCTTCTCATTGCCAGACGGAGACAGGACTGGCTTCTCATTGCCAGACGGAGACAGGACTGGCTTCTCATTGCCAGACGGAGACAGGACTGGCTTCTCATTGCCAGACGGAGACAGGACTGGCTTCTCATTGCCAGACGGAGACAGGACTGGCTTCTCATTGCCAGACGGAGACAGGACTGGCTTCTCATTGCCAGACGGAGACAGGACTGGCTTCTCATTGCCAGACGGAGACAGGACTGGCTTCTCATTGCCAGACGGAGACAGGACTGGCTTCTCATTGCCAGACGGAGACAGGACTGCTTCTCATTGCCAGACGGAGACAGGACTGGCTTCTCATTGCCAGACGGAGACAGGACTGGCTTCTCATTGCCAGACGGAGACAGGACTGGCTTTCATTGCCAGACGGAGACAGGACTGGCTTCTCATTGCCAGACGGAGACAGGACTGGCTTCTCATTGCCAGACGGAGACAGGACTGGCTTCTCATTGCCAGACGGAGACAGGACTGGCTTCTCATTGCCAGACGGAGACAGGACTGGCTTCTCATTGCCAGACGGAGACAGGACTGGCTTCTCATTGCCAGACGGAGACAGGACTGGCTTCTCATTGCCAGACGGAGACAGGACTGGCTTCTCATTGCCAGACGGAGACAGGACTGGCTTCTCATTGCCAGACGGAGACAGGACTGGCTTCTCATTGCCAGACGGAGACAGGACTGGCTTCTCATTGCCAGACGGAGACAGGACTGGCTTCTCATTGCCAGACGGAGACAGGACTGGCTTCTCATTGCCAGACGGAAACAGGACTGGCTTTCCATTGCCAGACAGAACTGGCTTACCGCCAATTGGCACTGGGGTTGCGGCTCTACATGTAATACAACCAGTAACCATACGTAGGGACTGTCTTTTGGCTGCCAGTCGCTGCTCAGAACCAGCCAGGTGTGTCTTTAAAACCTTACAGCCATCAGAGGTATCTACAGAAGTCTGAGGTTTATTATCGGATGCCTCTTTCTCAGACCTGGATTTCTCAGGAGGTCTGAACTCAAAGTGGGGTCTGGTGCCATCAGATCCCCTACGTGGTCTGGCACTATCCGACTCCCAGCTAGGTCTGGCGCCAGTGGATCTCATGCGTGGTCTAGCTTTAGCGATCTTACTGTGGGACATGGGCACAGTTGGCACTCGGCCAGCAGCAGGACGCACAGACTCACCGCAAGTCTTGAGACGCACCGGCACTCCAGCCCCAGGACGCACCGGCACTCCAGCCCCAGGACGCACCGGCACTCCAGCCCCAGGACGCACCGGCACTCCAGCCCCAGGACGCACCGGCACTCCAGCCCCAGGACGCACCGGCTTGAGGGGACAGCCAGACAAAAAGTGCAACGAACTGGCACAATAAAACAGAGATTGTACTCACGTCTTCTGTTCTTTTCATCAGGAGAAAGCGGACCACGAACTCTGCTTTCAAATGAAACCTGATTGCCAGAATCTAGACACAGGCTCAGTAACCCTTTGAGGTGAACCACAAATTCCTCAAACATGTGCAATAAGGTGTCCAACACGGTACACATCTCTGCGGGCTTATGTAATGGCTGGGTCATTATGTCACAGTGGCAGTACCACCAGGCACGCACCACCCTATACTTGCCCTCCGATCCTTGGAAGTGGTCGGTCTGTATATATATCCCTATGAATATAACTCGCAGGAAGGTGAGGCCTTGGTTCCTGAGAGAAGCCCCTATATGCAGAGATGCAGGTAAACTGCAAGGACAGGTGAAAGCAAAGGGTTAACAAAAGACCTCTGTACGGCAATACCAAAGATTCCCTGCACTGAAAGACCGGTCTTTAGGATAGCCGGATCTAATCTAAAGGAAAGTATTACCTTGAAGCCGTACAGAGTCTTTTGTTGTATACAGATGACAGGGTTTCCTGGAAACGGTACAGACAAGGAATAATCAATAGAGTAGTCATAAAGAGGAAAGCCAAAGGTCATAACCAGAGAGAGTACGTCATACAGGATACAGGAATCAGAACCAGAAGGGAAGTCAGCCAAGCCAAAATCAGTAACCGGGGAATCTGAATGGAACATAAACAGCAAAACAAAATACAGCAATAGACAGAACAAAATACACAGAAGGAACTGACATAAACTGGAACAGAAATAAGAGGCAATAACTGAACCAGGATTAACAAAAGGAGGCTATCAGGAACACAGCAAGGAGCTTTCAGGACACAGGATGCAAGGAGACCAGGCAAAGGAAAATGACCCAGCCATGTCTTATGGGTACATAGCTCTAATATAGGCAGGGGAATCAGGGCAAGGATCAACAGGTGAGCAGCACACAGAACACCAATTAACCCCTGGGAGGCCACCCAGGAATTGGCAGCAATAGAAACACAAGGGAAAAAACATACATACAAATACAGAGGGCAGGAAGACAGATTTTCCAGCACAGAACGTGACACAAGGTCTGTGTAATTTTGCTTATTAGAAGGCTGCAAGTAAGCAGTCGTTTTAGAGAGAAATTTAGGTTCAGTTAGAGCTCAGAGGAGCTAGGCTTTGTTGCACTTTGTTTATGCCAGACCCTATAATAAAAGACTGCATTTTCCAAGAAAAGACTGTTAATTGGTCCCCAGCTCACAACATACACATAATGACCATTTAAGCCAATTTCAGTTGTCATGGTGGCAGAAGTCTGTCCTCATCGCCCTCGACCCTAAAGGCCACAAGCCAGCATTCATAGCACTGTGTTTTCTGGATCCAAATGGACATTAGCATTTAGCACAATATTGCATGAAAATATAGTCTGCAAGGTAAAACGTTTCAGTACTTTGGCTGCATGCTTGCTAGTCGCACACACATCTGAATAGAAAACTCTGGGCAGCCCTGTTGGAAAAGCCAGGAGATGCACATCGCAGAATGTAAGGAGTGTATTTCCACCCCCCCCCAAATAAAATCACACAATGCAGTTAGTCAGGGTTAATAGTCAACAACTCTAGCTTGTTCTAGTTTATCCTAGTGTCCCAATAATTACTTCTCTCCTTCAGTGGCAGCCATCAGCATTTCATCTGGCTGCCCCCCTTCCCCAATAGATATGGAGTGCTGATCATTCAAGGAACATCTAAAATCGTGCGAAGACAGATTTGTCTGATAAATGGGGAAAAAAAAGAAGTCATTTAATGCAATACTTTGTTCGCTGCTGCCATCAATGGGTACAACAGAAGGCATGCAAGCATGTATTTGAATGTGGCCACAGAAAACAAAACAACCAAACAGGTTGAAGAACGGAACATCTATGGATAGGAAAGGCTCTTTAATATTATCCGATATTCAGTGTTAAGTCGACAGGTTTAAACAGGCTAATCCCATATGATTCAATGTAAAAACCTCAATATTGGAGGGGGGGGAATAAAAAGACAGTTTATGCTTTTCATTTCAGCAAAATCCTTTTTAGAACACCTTTTTGTATTTTTTTTTGGGAGGACATTTGTGGGTTTGTTTGTTTGTTTAAAGACTTTTTGTAACCGAAATTTTTTTATAGAATTTTATTTGCACATATTTTTACTGATTTATACTCCTATTCAGGAAAATAGACTTTTTGCAGTTTGGCGAAATTCAGCAGTTTTCGCTGATGTCTGATAACTGCTTCTGCGTCTCAAATTGCAGCAAGATATTGTGACCATTCGCTAAATGGTGAATTCATTGTATTCACAGCTAAATGGAATCACCGAAATGCAAAGCACCAAAAATTACATGTAATTTTGGTACTTTGTGAATAGACCCTCAAGTATCCAAACATTAGACGTGTCCAGGAAGAAGAATACTTCCTTACCTTCTGTGCTCATGTCCGCAGTAGGTATCCATACGTATTTCAGTCCTGCTTCCTTGTACAACTTTATCATAGTGTCAGGACTTATTGCTTCAGGATATGGGTTACAACCTCTGGAATTGTGGACAATATCCCATTCAGTTTGGAAGTTCAGCACCGCCGTTATTCCCAATTCGTGTTTCATCTTGATCGTCACATGTTCTAATTGCCTTGGGCAACTTCCAAGCCAAAGATTTGATAGGATTCTATATTAAAACAAAATCAACACTAAATATGCATAAACGTACCGCATTATCATCAGCAAGTTCAAAAAACCACAGGGCCTGGGAGATTCATGCGACGCTTCCACTATTAAGGCTAGGGTCAGACTAACGCATTTTTGGACGTATTTTTTCACGGAATACGCGATAGCGGTCATACGATGCGCATTTGCGTCTGTGATTTTGTACGGATCATCAATAAAACACTTTTTGCGTCTGGACGTGATGTTGACCAGACATTAGCAGCGTTTGACGTCTCCTAATCACGCACACATGCCGCTAGCGGACACAGCACACTCTGTACGTCAGTACTATTTGTATCACGTTCTCAAAAAAAATGCGTTTGTTTGCCGCTTGCGTTGCGCAGCCGCACTTTTGTGCGGCCGCACTTCGTACATTGCCCGTCATTGGCCGTCATTTGCTGCTACTACGGCCATGATAAAGTTTGGCTGCACGCGCATTCGCACTGCGTTTGTCTGACCCTAGCCTAAATGCACACTAACATTTTTCTCCTGTTCTAAATTGTAATGCTTGAGATTCGCCTGGGAGAGATACTTAGAACAATCGAGGGGTTTTGTTTGATTATTGCTCCCCACCATGAGGTCTATATATTTGGATTTTTAGTAAATCATTTATAATTTTAGGTACCGTAGCTACTCAAGTATACCACTAGATTTTGGTGGCAAAAAGTTACCTTAAAATTGGAGGGGTCATGTTATATTCGAGACATCTGCATCACATGTAAAAGAAACTTGTGCAGGGATCCCAAGTCTCCCAGAAGTACCGGTAGTCTCCCTGAGGGGGAATGCGGGCTCCCTGACGAGGAGCTTGTTCGGAGGGGGGGCTGGCCATCAGCAGAGAACGCAGTGGGTGATCCTGCCTGCTGGAGGTCAGAAAACTACACCTCCCGGTGAGTTCCACCGGCCATCTTATTGCAAGTAAAGAAGACAGGTGACCGGCAGCTTCTTACTTATTAACAACTACAATCATTCTAGAGCAGAGCACCCTGGCCTGAGGGGTAGCCTGAATGTGTCAAGAGAAAACGCAAAGGATTTTAATTGTTTACCTGTACAGTATACTTTAATAATTTTGCTCCTTGCGTTATATATTTGAGTCTTGAGTATTCTCATTTCCATAATAAAGCTCTATCCATCGCGTTATATTTGGGTCGCGCTATACTCGAGTATCTATGGGTAGGTCCCAATTTGATCGAGCCATTTTCATCTGCACCTTTGTTGAGTTACGGGAATGCTTGCTGAGCATTCATCAGGAGAAAAGGGCTTCATAAACAGGCAAATTTTAGCGTGTCCTTTGTTATAGATCTAGATTTTGATAAAATTATACTTGGCCCCATAAGGACCATTGATTTACAGGGCACGTCCTGTGAAAAAGGTCATTTAAATACCAAAGGCGTATGTCATGATCCTCTAGCCCCTCCCTCCCTATACTTACCTCTCTGGCCGTGGTCCCCTAGTGGTCCAACTTCCTTGAAATCAGACCTCTGGTTTCTAGGACCACAGCCGGCAAACTGATGTCATCAACGAGCGAGATGTCAGTTTCAGGTGCCCCCCCCGGCACAGTACCTGAAGGTGAGGGAGTTAAAAAAAAAGTGAGGCTTCGCTGGAATGGTATGACTCTAACCCCACTTACATACCAGATCACGGACTGTCCCGGAAGTGGCCGTCATCTTGGATGACAAATGCACGGTGACAACAGTTGGGCAGTAAATCCCCTAGCTGCCAAGTGGAGATATGGGGGTCCTTTGGATTGGTGGCAGCTAGAGGATCATGCTAATCATGACCAGGTTTGTTGTAAAAATAAATTAATCATACATTATTTAAAAATAAAAAAGTCTGGTTCATATAATGCAGGACTTCAAGTTGCGTTTAAACATGAGCACAAAACTGTCAAAATGAGCTCTGCACACAGGTGAAATCGTAGCTCAGCAGTGAAGGGATTAAAAAGCAAGGCTATGTAAACATTGGATTTTTATAAACGCAGGACAAAATTTTAGAAACTATTTAGCCCGGGTTATTTTTGGCAGTTGTAGATTTTAGGGGTCAAAGTTGAAAAAGGTGTTTTTTCCAATCATATTTTATAGATTTTTATAGTAAATTATACAATAGAATGGAAATAATGGTATCTTTAGAAAGTCCATTTAATGGCTAGAAAAGCAGTAAGGAAAATTAGAGTTAAACACAAACCGCGCAGAAATATAACAGCAGTGACTACTTTCAGACTGACAAAAAGGTAAAACCACCTCCTAGTCACTATGGGGTTATTGTGTCCACCAGAAGGTGAGCTCTTTTAATAGGGGGTTACTCCCTATATTTCTCTTGTTATGTTTTATACATGAACTGGGCTGTTACTCCTGGCTGTTGCAGCCCCTCTGGTGAGTATGGGCGCGCGCCATTTTTTCTGTATGTATGTATATTATGCTTGTAAGTTGTAACACCAGTTAGTCGTTTTGCTGCTGTTCCTTTTTCCATGTTTTGTTTTCAACCCCAAATGGGAAGTGTTTGGTGCGTGTATAAATAAAACCCACTATCTTTCTGCATCTCCTTAGCTGAAAAGCAGCAGGAGGGGCATGGAGCTGCTCAGTAGAGCGACTTTTGGTACATTGGTTAGGTACTCACTCTACAAAGAGGTGCCTTGAAGGGGCGAGTGAGCTTACGTTGCAATGGCCATTGAAACAAACTAAAACCTCCTGATGGAAACGAGCGCAGATGATACCTTTTTTCTCTTGTTATGTTTTATACATGAACTGGGCTGTTACTCCTGGCTGTTGCAGCCCCTCTGGTGAGTATGGGCGCAACGCCATTTTTTCTGTATGTATGTATATTATGCTTGTAAGTTGTAACACCAGTTAGTCGTTTTGCTGCTGTTCCTTTTTCCATGTTTTGTTTTCACCCCAAATGGGAAGTGTTTGGTGCGTGTTATAAAAAACCCACTATCTTTCTGCATCTCCTTAGCTGAAAAGCAGCAGGAGGGGCATGGAGCTGCTCAGTAGAGCGACTTTTGGTACATTGGTTAGGTACTCACTCTACAAAGAGGTGCCTTGAAAGGGCGAGTGAGCTTACGTTGCAATGGCCATTGAAACAAACTAAAACCTCCTGATGGAAACGAGCGCAGATGATACCTTTTTTCTCTTGTTATGTTTTATACATGAACTGGGCTGTTACTCCTGGCTGTTGCAGCCCCTCTGGTGAGTATGGGCGCAACGCCATTTTTTCTGTATGTATCGATATATATTGCCCCAGTAGCTCAAACATGGATATATATTGCCCCAGTAGCTCAAACATGGATATATATTGCCCCCGTAGCTCACACATGGATATATATTGCCCCCAGTAGCTCACACATTGTTATATATTGCCCCCAGTAGCTCACACATTGATATATATTGCCCCCAGTAGCTCACACATGGATATATATTGCCCCCAGTAGCTCACACATTGTTATATATTGCCCCCAGTAGCTCACACATTGATATATATTGCCCCCAGTAGCTCACACATGGATATATATTGCCCCAGCTCACACATGGATGTATACTGCCCTGCTCACACATAGATGTATACTGCCTGTTATAGCTGACTGAGCATAACACTGCCACTGCTCACACATAGAAACATAGAAAAATGTCGGCAGATAAGAACCTTTCGGCCCATCTAGTCTGCCCAATTACATGGATACTTTACCTGGATTTATCTTTTGTTTAGGATAGCCTTATGCCTATCCCATGCTTGCTTAAATTCAATTACTGTTTTGGCCTCTACCACTTCTACTGGAAGACTGTTCCATGTATCCACCACCCTCTCAGTAAAATAATGCTTCCTGATGTTACTTTTAAACCTTTGTCCCTCTAATCTAAGACTATGTCCTCTTGTTTTGCTACTTTGTTTCCTTTTAAATATACTCCCTTCCTCTACCTTGTGGATTCCCTTTACGTATTAAATGTTTCTATCATATCTCCTCTGTCTCGTCTTTTTTCCAAGCTGTACATGTTAAGATCATTAAGCCTTTCCTGGTAACTTTTCTCCTTCAAGCCGTACACCATTTTAGTAGCCCTTCTCTGAACTCTCTCTAAGAGGTCTATATCCTTCTGGAGATACGGTCTCCAGTACTGCACACAGTACTCCAAGTGAGGTCTCACCAGTGCTCTGTACAGTGGCATGAGCACTTCCCTTTCCTACTGCTAATACCTCTCCCTACACAACCAAGCATTCTGCTAGCATTTCCTGCTGCTCTATTACATTGACTACTTACCCTTAGATCCTCTGAAATAATGACCCCTAAATCCCTTTCCTCAGATGTTGAGGTTAGGACTGTATCAAATATTCTATATTCAGCCCTTGGGTTTTTACGTCCCAGGTGCATTATCTTGCACTTATCCACATTAAAACTCAATTGCCACAACTCCGACCATTTTTTTAGTTTACCTAAATCATTTGTCATTTGTCTGATCCCTCCAGGAACGTCAACCCTGTTGCAAATCTTTGTGTCATCAGCAAAAAGACATACTTTTCCATTAATACCTTCTGCAATATCACTAATAAAAATATTAAAGAGAATGGGTCCAAGTACTGACCCCTGAGGTACCCCACTGGTAACAAGACCTTGTGCCGAATAAACTCCATTTACCACAACCCTCTGTTGTCTGTCACTCAGCCACTGCCTAATCCAGTCAACAATATTGGAATCTAAACTCAAAGATTGCAATTTATTGATAAGCCTTCTATGCGGAACAGTATCAAAAGCCTTACTGAAATCTAAATAAGCAATGTCTACTGCACCACCTGTGTCTATTATTTTTGTTACCCAATCAAAAAAATCAATAAGATTAGTTTGGCATGATCTCCCTGAGGTAAACCCATGTTGTTTCTGATCCTGTAATCTATGTGTTTTTAGATGTTCAACAATCCTTTCCTTTAACATGGTTTCCATTAATTTCCCCACTACTGACGTAAGACTAACTGGCCTATAGTTCCCCGATTCCTCCCTACTACCCTTCTTGTAAATGGGCACAACATTTGCTAATTTCCAGTCTTCTGGGACGACTCCCGTTAACAAGGATTGGTTAAATAAATCTGTTAACGGTTTTGCTATTACATCACTGAGCTCTTTTAATAATTTAGGGTGGATCCCATCAGGCCCCATTGACTTATTTGTCTTTACTTTAGACAGCTGCTGTAGAACCTCCTCCTCTGTAAACTGATATGTAAATGTCTCTTTAGTGTTCTCTCCTAACTGAGGTCCCTTTCCTTCCTTTTCTTCTGCAAAGACTGAACAAAAATATTCATTGAGGCAGTCAGCGAGACTTTTATCCTCTTCTACATACCTTCCTTCCTTTGTTTTTAATCTAACTAATCCTTGTTTTACTTTTCTTTTCTCGTTTATGTATCTAAAAAATGTTTTGTCCCCCTTTTTTACTGACTGAGCTATTTTCTCTTCTGCATGTGCTTTGGAAGCTCTTATAAATTGCTTTGCCTCTTTCTGCCTAATCTTATAGGTTTGCCTATCTTCTTCACTCTGAGTTGTTTTATAATTATTGAATGCTGTCTTTTTGTTCTTCACTATTTTGGCCACTTCTGCAGAGTACCACAGTGGTTTCTTCCCTTTTTTGTTTTTGCTAACAAGCCGAATGCAATTTCCTGTGGCCTTCAATAATGCTTCCTTTAAATAATCCCATTTCTCCTGGACTCCCTTTAAACTCCTCCAGTCTGATAATGACTCATTCACACAAAATCTCATTTTAGAAAAAATCAGTTTTTTAAAGTCTAAAACTTTCGTTCTTGTGTGGTGCGGCTCCATCCCTGTTGTTATATTAAACCATACTGACTGGTGATCACTAGATCCCAAATTTTCACCTACAACAACGTCCGATACCAAACCTCCATTTGTGAGTATTAAATCCAATATGGCCTCTTTACGGGTCGGCTCCTCAACTACTTGTGTTAGAGATAATCCCAGTAGGGAGTTTAGAATATTTGTACTCCTGGTGCACCCAGCTGTTTTGGTTTTCCAGTTCACATCAGGAAGATTAAAGTCCCCCATGATAATAACTTCCCCCTTCATTGCCATTTTGGCTATTTCCTCAACCAGCAGATTATCTAGTTCTTCTGCTTGTCCAGGGGGTCTATAGATCACACCTACACGAGCTACTGTATGATTGCCAAATGTTAGCGTAACCCAAACTGACTCTATGTTCACCTCGCTCACTTTTATTTGGTTCGTTTTTATGTTGTTTTTCACATACAGGGCCACTCCTCCTCCTTTCCTACCTTCTCTGTCTTTTCTATATAAAGAGTACCCCGGTATTGTTATGTCCCAGTTATTTTTCTCACTGAACCATGTCTCAGTAACCGCCACTAAATCTACTTTTTCAGCTGCCATCATTGCCTCTAGTTCATTGATTTTATTGACTAAACTGCGAGCATTTGTAGACACGACTCTGAGCTTGTCATTTTTTACCTCGCATGTTTCTTGCACCCTCCGATTTAGTTTTGGGGGACAATCGGGCAGATTGTTTTTTACCCTTTTTTTGTCCCCCCCTCCTAGTTTAAATATTTCTTTGCGAAACCTTTGAACTTCTCACTGAGAACATATGTTCCCCTATGAGTAAGATGCAAACCATCTTTTTTATACAGTTCCTTTCTGCTCCAATTAGAGCTATCATGGGACACAAAGCCAAATCCTTGCTCCCGACACCATTCCCGAAGCCACAAATTGAATTCCCTATTGCACATCTGCCTATCTTGAATGTTATGCACAGGCAAAACTTCAGAAATGACACAGTGGACGCAATCTGCTGTATTTCACCTCCAAGAACACAAAAATCTTCCTTAATCTCAGAAACCTCATTGCTAGCCAAGTCATTTGTCCCTAGATGGACTAGAACGTCCACTTCCCCTTGTTGCTTTGCTTGTTTGACAATATTGAGAATACGTCTCTTGTCTCTACGAGCAGTAGCCCCAGGAAGACATCTCACCAAACCACTACTCTCCAGCTCAACACCTCTTATGATAGAATCACCCAGCAACAATTGCCTTCTATCAAGTCCCACCTTTTCATTTTTGTCCTTGGTTGCAGTGCTGCATACCTTAGGCATAGTGGATGGTGGTTCCTCAACTATGGTGTCTAAGCCTACATCCGTCTTATCACTACACTCTGAAAGTGCCTCAAAAGAATTAAGAAGAGCCACAGATTGTGGGACATGCCTTCTCTCCACAACTCTAAGTCTACCAGATCCTACAGTAGTCCATCTGCCGCTCCTAGGAGGCCTCTGTGGCAGTGGTTTAGTAACAGTCATAGCCTGAGTTTCTCTAACAGATAATTTACAAATCTCAGACTTCAAACAGGCAATTTCCTGCTGCAATAAAGAGAGCTGCCTACATATCAGGCACACTCCAAACCTCCAAAAATTGGATCTAAAAACAAATGCATGACAGCTCTTACACTGGACCAAGCCTGCCATTATAAAAGAATGGATTTAAACCAACAAATCTTACCTTTTTGTAGGTTTTCTACCTCCTGTCTAACCTCAGACTACCTCCAGAGTATCTCCAGAAGATCTCCTGTAAGTGCTCACTTTGAAGACTTCACTTAGAAGGCTTCCCAAGCTCAATTAGACAAGCTAATATTCCACAATCTTTATATAGCCACCTAAGAACACCTCCCCCAGCAAATAGTGGACAAGCTAAACCTGAAGCAAATACCACTCAATTGATTCCAATTGTATGCTAATCAGTATGAAAATGAGTCACCAGCCTAACCTAATTTACTCACCAGACCTAACTTGAAACCTTAAGATGAATAGAAAAGATCTGTTTGAAACAAAAATCTAAATCACTCACCAGAAGATCTCCTGTAAGTGCTCACTTTGAAGACTTCACTTAGAAGGCTTCCCAAGCTCAATTAGACAAGCTAATATTCCACAATCTTTATATAGCCACCTAAGAACACCTCCCCCAGCAAATAGTGGACAAGCTAAACCTGAAGCAAATACCACTCAATTGATTCCAATTGTATGCTAATCAGTATGAAAATGAGTCACCAGCCTAACCTAATTTACTCACCAGACCTAACTTGAAACCTTAAGATGAATAGAAAAGATCTGTTTGAAACAAAAATCTAAATCACTCACCAGAAGATCTCCTGTAAGTGCTCACTTTGAAGACTTCACTTAGAAGGCTTCCCAAGCTCAATTAGACAAGCTAATATTCCACAATCTTTATATAGCCACCTAAGAACACCTCCCCCAGCAAATAGTGGACAAGCTAAACCTGAAGCAAATACCACTCAATTGATTCCAATTGTATGCTAATCAGTATGAAAATGAGTCACCAGCCTAACCTAATTTACTCACCAGACCTAACTTGAAACCTTAAGATGAATAGAAAAGATCTGTTTGAAACAAAAATCTAAATCACTCACCAGAAGATCTCCTGTAAGTGCTCACTTTGAAGACTTCACTTAGAAGGCTTCCCAAGCTCAATTAGACAAGCTAATATTCCACAATCTTTATATAGCCACCTAAGAACACCTCCCCCAGCAAATAGTGGACAAGCTAAACCTGAAGCAAATACCACTCAATTGATTCCAATTGTATGCTAATCAGTATGAAAATGAGTCACCAGCCTAACCTAATTTACTCACCAGACCTAACTTGAAACCTTAAGATGAATAGAAAAGATCTGTTTGAAACAAAAATCTAAATCACTCACCAGAAGATCTCCTGTAAGTGCTCACTTTGAAGACTTCACTTAGAAGGCTTCCCAAGCTCAATTAGACAAGCTAATATTCCACAATCTTTATATAGCCACCTAAGAACACCTCCCCCAGCAAATAGTGGACAAGCTAAACCTGAAGCAAATACACTCAATTGATTCCAATTGTATGCTAATCAGTATGAAAATGAGTCACCAGCCTAACCTAATTTACTCACCAGACCTAACTTGAAACCTTAAGATGAATAGAAAAGATCTGTTTGAAACAAAAATCTAAATCACTCACCAGAAGATCTCCTGTAAGTGCTCACTTTGAAGACTTCACTTAGAAGGCTTCCCAAGCTCAATTAGACAAGCTAATATTCCACAATCTTTATATAGCCACCTAAGAACACCTCCCCCAGCAAATAGTGGACAAGCTAAACCTGAAGCAAATACCACTCAATTGATTCCAATTGTATGCTAATCAGTATGAAAATGAGTCACCAGCCTAACCTAATTTACTCACCAGACCTAACTTGAAACCTTAAGATGAATAGAAAAGATCTGTTTGAAACAAAAATCTAAATCACTCACCAGAAGATCTCCTGTAAGTGCTCACTTTGAAGACTTCACTTAGAAGGCTTCCAAGCTCAATTAGACAAGCTAATATTCCACAATCTTTATATAGCCACCTAAGAACACCTCCCCCAGCAAATAGTGGACAAGCTAAACCTGAAGCAAATACCACTCAATTGATTCCAATTGTATGCTAATCAGTATGAAAATGAGTCACCAGCCTAACCTAATTTACTCACCAGACCTAACTTGAAACCTTAAGATGAATAGAAAAGATCTGTTTGAAACAAAAATCTAAATCACTCACCAGAAGATCTCCTGTAAGTGCTCACTTTGAAGACTTCACTTAGAAGGCTTCCCAAGCTCAATTAGACAAGCTAATATTCCACAATCTTTATATAGCCACCTAAGAACACCTCCCCCAGCAAATAGTGGACAAGCTAAACCTGAAGCAAATACCACTCAATTGATTCCAATTGTATGCTAATCAGTATGAAAATGAGTCACCAGCCTAACCTAATTTACTCACCAGACCTAACTTGAAACCTTAAGATGAATAGAAAAGATCTGTTTGAAACAAAAATCTAAATCACTCACCAGAAGATCTCCTGTAAGTGCTCACTTTGAAGACTTCACTTAGAAGGCTTCCCAAGCTCAATTAGACAAGCTAATATTCCACAATCTTTATATAGCCACCTAAGAACACCTCCCCCAGCAAATAGTGGACAAGCTAAACCTGAAGCAAATACCACTCAATTGATTCCAATTGTATGCTAATCAGTATGAAAATGAGTCACCAGCCTAACCTAATTTACTCACCAGACCTAACTTGAAACCTTAAGATGAATAGAAAAGATCTGTTTGAAACAAAAATCTAAATCACTCACCAGAAGATCTCCTGTAAGTGCTCACTTTGAAGACTTCACTTAGAAGGCTTCCCAAGCTCAATTAGACAAGCTAATATTCCACAATCTTTATATAGCCACCTAAGAACACCTCCCCCAGCAAATAGTGGACAAGCTAAACCTGAAGCAAATACCACTCAATTGATTCCAATTGTATGCTAATCAGTATGAAAATGAGTCACCAGCCTAACCTAATTTACTCACCAGACCTAACTTGAAACCTTAAGATGAATAGAAAAGATCTGTTTGAAACAAAAATCTAAATCACTCACCAGAAGATCTCCTGTAAGTGCTCACTTTGAAGACTTCACTTAGAAGGCTTCCCAAGCTCAATTAGACAAGCTAATATTCCACAATCTTTATATAGCCACCTAAGAACACCTCCCCCAGCAAATAGTGGACAAGCTAAACCTGAAGCAAATACCACTCAATTGATTCCAATTGTATGCTAATCAGTATGAAAATGAGTCACCAGCCTAACCTAATTTACTCACCAGACCTAACTTGAAACCTTAAGATGAATAGAAAAGATCTGTTTGAAACAAAAATCTAAATCACTCACCAGAAGATCTCCTGTAAGTGCTCACTTTGAAGACTTCACTTAGAAGGCTTCCCAAGCTCAATTAGACAAGCTAATATTCCACAATCTTTATATAGCCACCTAAGAACACCTCCCCCAGCAAATAGTGGACAAGCTAAACCTGAAGCAAATACCACTCAATTGATTCCAATTGTATGCTAATCAGTATGAAAATGAGTCACCAGCCTAACCTAATTTACTCACCAGACCTAACTTGAAACCTTAAGATGAATAGAAAAGATCTGTTTGAAACAAAAATCTAAATCACTCACCAGAAGATCTCCTGTAAGTGCTCACTTTGAAGACTTCACTTAGAAGGCTTCCCAAGCTCAATTAGACAAGCTAATATTCCACAATCTTTATATAGCCACCTAAGAACACCTCCCCCAGCAAATAGTGGACAAGCTAAACCTGAAGCAAATACCACTCAATTGATTCCAATTGTATGCTAATCAGTATGAAAATGAGTCACCAGCCTAACCTAATTTACTCACCAGACCTAACTTGAAACCTTAAGATGAATAGAAAAGATCTGTTTGAAACAAAAATCTAAATCACTCACCAGAAGATCTCCTGTAAGTGCTCACTTTGAAGACTTCACTTAGAAGGCTTCCCAAGCTCAATTAGGTTGTAGAGTGCCCCTGCTCACACATGGTTGTATAGTGCCCCAGCTCACACATGCATGTATAGTGCCCCAGCTCACACATGCATGTATAGTGCCCAGCTCACACATGGATGTATATTTCCCAGCTCACACATGGATGTATATTTCCCAGCTCACACATGGATGTATATTTCCCAGCTCACACATGGATGTATATTTCCCAGCTCACACATGGATGTATAGTGCCCAGCTCACACATGGATGTACAGTGCCCCAACTCACATATGGATATATTGCCCCAGCAGCTCACCCATTAGGACTTGGGAGGCAGGCAGGGTGCTCGAGTGGAGTCTGGTCAGGACTCGGGATGGGAGGCAGGCAGGGTGCGGCTGCACACCTCGAAAGAAAAGGCGCCAGGGAGCTGTAGGGCGGTGCGCCTCTCCCTCTGGTGTGTGGCGTCAGAGGGGGTGGGAGGGATCAACCTCTGAGCTGCCATCTTTCATGCCCCTTAGGGAGGGTGACACGACCCGCCCTTACGGTGACACCGTCACCCGGTCACCGTAAGACTTTTTTGATGTTTCATTTTTCCGCCGGCCGCCGCACTGCAGGACCTGCAGTGCGGCGGCCGGTTCAAAAATCAAACATCAAAAAAATCTTACTTTGGTGACGGTGTCACCCTAAGGGCGGGTGTCATCTGGTGCGGATCGCACTCCCGCCCCCACCTAGCGACGCTATTGATTGGGCCCAATTTGGACATTTTCACTTAGGGGTGTACTCATTTTAGTTGCCAGCGGTTTAGATAGTAATGTCAGGTTTAATACCTTACAGGTACTTGCCTTTCAGGTGATGAGGCCATTATGCAGGTCTCGGGGATGCACACACTTCGTGGGAGAGGAGAACAACACAGGAGGGCTGTGGGACAGGGCACACTGGAACTCACAGGTTGGCTGAGGGTGATGGGGAAAGCAGTCCTTGAGTCCAGGTGCGAGGGTAGTTGCTCCTGGGAGAGCACCGTGAGAAGGGCAGTTTGCTCCTGGGAGAGCACGGTGGGAAGGGTCGTTGCTCCTGGGAGAGCACAGTGGGTTGATAGGGGGGAAATCAGGTTTCTCTGGGGCCTGAATAGCTGGTCTTGCTCACAGGAACAGGAGACAACAATGAAGCACGGTGGGAAGGTAGGAGGGAACTTTTATTGGTTAGACACATGGGTGTGTCACGTGACCTGAGGTATGTGTGTGTTAGGTGCATTAACTGTTTATTAGCTGGTTCACAGCAGAAGGGCAGCACCTTTCATGCAGCTGCCACTTGCATAGATTCACGCAGGAACGGACAGGTACGGTCCTGACAGTACCCCCCTCTTTAGAAATCGCACTCTGGGCGATGAAGTGACCGGAATACCAGCCTGGGCACACATCTTCCTCCAGCGTCTTCAGGATGGCATAGCCATAGAGTGGCAGGAAAATGTTCACAGAATGGTCACCCCGGTGGGTGACAGGACAGGTAAGCCCTGCACCACTGGAAGGTGGAATAAGGATCTGCAGCTTTCTTGGGCACATCAGGAAGGGGGTCTGGATTGTTGGTTGGGGTACACTTTTTCCTCTGGCTACGCCGTGTCCGAGATCTGGACGTCTTGAGGACATCATCCACGGTGGGTATCTTTTGGTCTCCTGGGGGTAAAACAGTGACTGTAGATCCCACATATCCCACTCGCTGACCTGGAGGTCCCTGTGAGCGTCGGCTGTTTGTGGTTCACCATCACCAGAGTCTTCAGTGTCCCAGACCCCTGGCGCATATTCATATATGGGGTGACGGGATGACAGATCTCGCTGGTAGGGAGTACTGGGAGTTGCAGTGGTCAGTGCCATAATTGATCTCCTGGATTGGCGTTCAGCTTCCCGGAGCTTCAGTGCCTCCTCAAACCTCACCAGGTCCTCTATACAGACTACTGTCCCATTAGAAGCGTACACACAGTCTGGAGGTAGGGGTTCTTGAGGAGCAGTAGTAGCACTGGCCACAAAGTGCTGCCTGGGAGTGATGGGTGTGCTGATTGAAGTCAGAGCGGTCTCCATCTCCATAGGAGGATCAGACTCCGCAGACACTAGGTACTCTTGCTCCATAGAATCAGACTCCAGGAATTCTGTGGGTTCTGTCTCCATGGGCAGTACTTCGTCCTCATCCTCCTCAGAGCTAGCCACCAGGGACACCGAACCTCTGGGTACCATGGTTATGGATCGTCTGGGGGCAGGTTTCGGTGCAGGAGGTTTCCTGGGAGCTGGCTTGGGCACTTTCTCAGGCTTTTTCCCCAGTGCAGGCTTTGGTGCCTTTGCAGACCTGGGCTTAGGTGCAGGCATGGTAGCTTTCACCGGTTGGGGCGGCGGTGCAGGCTTGGTTACCTTACCAGCCTTAGCCACTGCAGCAGGCTTGGGAATTGCTGCAGGCTTAGGCCCTGGTGCAAGCCTGGTCTCTTCACGCGGGGGCAGCGTGATCTTGACACGGGGCGTACTTCTTGGCATAGGAATTTTTGCAGACCTTTGCCCAGGGATCTCCTTCTTGGGTGGTCTTATTGGGCAGTCTACCAAGAAATGGTTGGAACTCCCGCAGTACAGGCAGAGATTGAGGGTCTGCCTTCTGGTACGCTCCTCTGGTGACAGGGGATCACGTTTCTTCCCAGCAGGAGTATGCACCTTAGTGGAGGGGTCCCATACGGTTTGCAACAGCTCTTTCATGAGGGTGGACAAGTGTTGGAATAGGTCCTGGAAAGTTCTCCTAATCACCTCCATTAAAGCGTGTATTACTGCGGTCTCATTCTTTTCAGGCTTCATTGTGTGTCAGGTTTAATACCTTACAGGTACTTGCCTTTCAGGTGATGAGGCCGTTATGCTGGTCTCGGGGATGCACACACTTCGTGGGAGAGGAGAACAACACAGGAGGGCTGTGGGACAGGGCACACTGGAGCTCACAGGTTGGCTGAGGGTGATGGGGAAAGCAGTCCTTGAGTCCAGGTGCGAGGGTAGTTGCTCCTGGGAGAGCACCGTGAGAAGGGCAGTTTGCTCCTGGGAGAGCACGGTGGGAAGGGTCGTTGCTCCTGGGAGAGCACAGTGGGTTGATAGGGGGGAAATCAGGTTTCTCTGGGGCCTGAATAGCTGGTCTTGCTCACAGGAACAGGAGACAACAATGAAGCACTGTGGGAAGGTAGGAGGGAACTTTTATTGGTTAGACACATGGGTGTGTCACGTGACCTGAGGTATGTGTGTGTTAGGTGCATTAACTGTTTATTAGCTGGTTCACAGCAGAAGGGCAGCACCTTTCATGCAGCTGCCATTTGCATGGATTCACGCAGGAACGGACAGGTACGGTCCTGACAAGTAATGGCTGTGTGGGCTGATGCGATTATGGACTAAGGAACCTCGTACTGGATCATCAATTTTATTCTTTACCGACCGGAGGGCAGATAATGGACTGACTGGGACTATGATTGGGGGTTCGGGCCACTGCGGCCAATGAATATATGCACATTTGGTTATGTGCTTTTTAATTTGTAGTTTGTTTTTAAATAACATATTTTATGTATTAAATACTACAATATATTTCGTCTCCCTATTTTTTCCAGAGCGGAAAGTGGAACTGGAAACTTAATTGGGGATACCTAACTGTATCTGGGTTATCCCGCTGGTAGTAGCACTATATATGCGTATTGTATTTTTATCATTGTGTAGTTTGAGGGGCTCAGGGTGCCTCATTATTTTGGCTGCAAGAGGTGGAGAACTATTCATTATCTATATTGTCTGCAATATCAATGTATCACAGCAGCAGGTCATATCCTTGCTAACTGATTAAGATTAACCCGCTTACTTCGAAAACATATCCTTCTCGAGCTCTCTGCAGATTATTATTATTATTATTTTTTATTTATAAAGTGCCAGCATATTCCGCAGCGCTGTACAATAGGCACAGTATAGACAGGGTTACAATACAATACATTGAACAACATTTGACAAACAGTACAGGAGGAGATGAAGGCCCTATTCCCGTGGGAACTCACAATCTAGGAGGGTTGGGGTTGGAAACAGGAGGAGAGGACTGCAAGGTGAGAGTGATTGATGGTTGCGTCAGTATTATTAGGTCAAGGTTTAAATAGGTCATGTCAGGAAAAAAGGAGGGTATCACCATGGTGTTTAATTAAACAAAAAACATATATATCTTAATACTCCTAAAATGCTTCTTCCTCCAAGTGTCTGTACAACAGCAAATAAAAGAATTTATAGGAGTATATCTAAATGAAAAAACACAAACAGCACATAGCGTAATACTGCTGTAGCGCTGGTTTTAATTCACTGTCGTTGGAGACAGGCGCGATGTAAGACATTGGACATTGGGACTACATTTTCCAGCATGCTTTGCGGGCGGGAACAGGAAGTGGGTGGGAAAAAGAGAGACTGACATCCGCAGCCTCGTGGAGAGAACCGGCAGAGCGCGCCGAGGAGTGAGAAGAACAAGACGCAAGTGACGGAGATAGCGATCGCGACCAGGCCAGAGCGCAGGTGCGGCCTAGCAGAGCTGGAGATCGGTTTCCCCTTTTACGGGTCGAAGACCTAGTGATCCACCGCTAGTAACCCTACACAGATACAGAGTAAGCTGAAGGACCCCGAGTTAGGAGACCGCAGACGATCTAACAGGGAGTGCAGGCGGTGAGCTGGACATCTTGTGGCAGACACAGACAAGCAAGACAGCGGATCCGGTGGCACAGAATCCCAGTCAAAATTGAGCGGAGAGACGTCCTGGGTCGAGCGGAGCGCAGAGTATCTGGCGGATGAGTGAGAGGCCTTCCTGGCCACCGTAAAATAATAAAGCACGCTGCAGTTTTGTCCAAACCTACAGGGCCCCAACGTGACTAGTCGAAGATACACCTGAAATCATTCACTGGCCAGTTGAATATTGTACCCGGGTACCAATACACGCATACACCTACACTTTCTTGGGACACAACCTGTACGGGACTCACACTCCAACCACGAAGGGGTTAAAATTCCTTTTCCGCTACACGTTTCTCGCATTACGAACTACTGTAAATATATATACGTATACCGTGTTACTCTTTATATGCCAGTTTATTCAGTAAACTATATAATTTATAAAATCCACAACGGTGCTGGAGTATATTTATTCCCTAGTGCGGGGAGACTGACCCGAGGTTTAAATTCAGCGGCTCCTCCGGGAGTGAGCGCTACACTGCATAAGAGCAATTAATTTCTTTATGGCACCCTATGAGTTGCACTCACTGGAAACACAGTAGTAATAAACATATCTATCCACTCGTTTGGTCCAAGCCTCCACTCTCAGTGATTCATTGTCCCCAGTAATCCCAGACATGTTACATGGGAATCTGGTTCCTGTACATCAACTTTTTCTTGCTTTTGAGGGTGATTCTTTCAGCCTGTATATCAGTCTAACCAGGATAGTTCCACAGACCTTCTCCGTATATAGGAAAGAAGGACCAGGGCTAGCCAATGGTGCATAACCCAACCAGTGTGATTATAATAGAAATAAAAACACTATAAAAATTATATATATATATAGTCAATAAAACAAAATATATATAGCAAGACAGTGAATCCAACGAGTTTTGTTTGGTGACCCTAACTTCTTCAGGGATTACAAACGGTCACTAATTTTTCTTGAATTTAAATAGAGCGCTTTTGTGGCTTTTTTTCAACCCGCAAAAACTTCCGGGTTCCATGCTGGAAAGTGACGGCGTCTCTTCCTGAACGCCGGGGCTCGTCTATGACGTGTATCTCCAACCCTGTCCTTTCGGCGCATGGGCAGGAACCAGGAGATGCCATATTTAAACATCCTTATCGCCGGCTTTTCTCTTCAAAACTACTTTCTCCCCATAACACCAGCGCAACATCTTGGAATCAGTCAAACTCGATCAGCAGCTTTTTTCAGAACTCTTCAAGGGTATAACTCACTCTTAATGCTCTTTATATACAATTTACAATATCTATCTCCATATTCATCCTTCCAGAATACCAAGTCCCCCATTTAGTATATCCATTTGTATTCCTTTCTAGCCAAAAGGTTTAAAAAGCCCCCCCCCCATCCAATTTGGGGTTACTAAATCAATTCCTAACCATCTAAAATCGTTTAAATTAAAATTGGAGACAATTATTACAATGATTAGAGTCAGTGTGTTTAATTTTTTTCCTGATGATATGAGGTTCTTAAATCCTAACTTGTAGCTCCCTTGTGGTCCTCCCAAAGTATTGAACCCCACGAGGACAATTTAAAAGAAAAATCACTCCTTTACTTCTACCATTGATAAAATCCTTAATTTGAAAAATATATCCCCTCTCCTAAATCTTTTAACAGAGGCAACTTTCTGGATCTCTCCTAAACAGATTTAGACATTAGCAGGGTTACTCAGAGAGAGGTGAAAAGCAGGAGAGCGGCTGGAGAATGGAAAAATTCTAGGTCAAAATAGCCGATTTGGAAAGTGAGATGAAAGGGAGAATTTTTCTGGTTTGGCTATTTTGACCTAGAATTTTCCATTCTCCAGCCATTCTCCTAATTTTCACCTCTCTCTGAATAACCCTGCTAGAGGTGTGCACAGCAAAAAAAATCATCATGTTTTGGCAGAATTTTTTTTTTCATCCGAAATGGAATTTGTTCACCTACCATTTCCTTCCGATCTTTGGGTTGGACAAACAGTCAGGTCTAGTAACCCCTTACTGCTTTGTGCACGGCCAAAGGGGGTTAATGCCGGCTTCCTCCGGCTGCTGCGGCGTGGCCCTCCTCTGGCTCCCTAACTCGCTTTATTGGCTGCAGGGGAATGGCCTCCCCTACCAGTGAATTATGCGTGTCAGCTGGTGGGCGGGCCGGAAACGGCCCATAGACTCAAGCAGGGTGTGCGATGATGTCCCGTGACCCTGACTCCCGCCCACCGCGGGGACAGCATAGTACGCCCCACAGAGTATAAAAGTTCATGAACCATATGAGCCAAAAATATACAAGTTATTCAGTGTCTCTAGCCAGGACCCATTTTACAGTCCAGATGCTAAACAATAGGGTGCCATGTAATCACTGCCTGAGCATAAAACTCTTTGAATAACTTGAATAGCAGATAAGACATTGCACAAGCATACGCTAATGAACTAGTAATGATTGACAAACAGTGACCATTCAAACCTTTCACAAATCTAAATCATATTCTACACAGGGGGGTTGGAACGGGCTGCAGTGACACACCATAAACTAGATTAGAAAAAATAAGCATAAAAGATAAGCACACACAATAACAATATTCACACATAACACAGACACCCTCTACTGTTCTAGGCACAGTGTGACTTGGACATAGGGGAGGGTTGAGGAATAAAATTACATGTCAGACTCCACAGAACCCATAGTCCCACATCTACCAGCAGCCAAGTCAATGTGTCTTTAAGCGAAAAAGGTGGACGGCGCCCAAAACCTATACCGCCACCGGTTAACCAAAGCCAAACCAGAAATTCAGTGGTTTCCCCCAAACCAATGTGTGGAACAATAGTATAATAATACGTAACAAGGAAAAAGAGTGTCATCTGGGCTCGTTTCTATGTGTTCCATGTACAACAAAAATGAGGTTTTTGTTTGTTTCAATGGCCATTGTAACGTAAGCCCACTCGCCACTTCAAGGCACCTCTTTAGAGTGGGTACCTAACAATTGTAACCAAAAGGCCGCTCTACTGAGCAGCTCCAAGCCCCTCCAGCTGCTTTTCAGCCAAGGAGAGGCAAAGATGGTGGGCTTTATTTATACACGCACCAAACACTTCTCATTTGGGATCAAAAACAAAAACATGGAAAGAGGAACAGCTGCAGAACGACGGACTGGTGTTACAAGCATGATATACATAAATACAGAAAAAATGGCGTCGCGCCCATACTCACCGGAGCGGCAGCAACTGCCAGGAGTAACAGCCCAGTCAATGTATAAAACATATATATGTATATGTATATGTTTTATACATTGACTGGGCTGTTACTCCTGGCAGTTGCTGCCGCTCCGGTGAGTATGGGCGCGACGCCATTTTTTCTGTATAATAATACGTATCTGGTGGCGCGATAGAGGTCGCTTATGGATATCTGGTGGTTCTCTTAGTTCATTTGTCCACATGGATCATATGAAAGAAAGCAGAACAATACAATCATATAGACTGTTTTAACAGGTTCTCACAAAAACCGTTATATAATGGTTTCACTCACGAATCTAGAGCCCGAACACTGGCTATGAGTGGATGAACACATTCGGGTACTTAAATTCTCTGCTTGAAAAGGTGACCCACACCTATTCTAGATGGAGATTCTTCTCACATGTAATACAAGAAACAGGAAAAACTTTCTCGTGCAGATCTTGCGAATTCAGTAACTAATAAAGATGTAGAGATTGCCAACTCACATGCGTTGGAGCTTTAGGACCAAGCTCGGGGTGTGCGCGCGTATGGACTTATTGTAGGTTAAGTCCAACAAACCCTTTTAGACTTCCAGGACTTCCAGAAAAACAGGGATGAAATAAGTAAAATTAAAAGATTTTATTAAAACATTAAACAATGTTACTGGCACTGCCAAGTGACCAGAACGTGTTTCGCCAGATTAACTGGCTTCATCAGCTGGTTTACAGGCTGAACCGATATGCAGGTTTAAATAATGTCTTTAAATTGTCCCCATCTGTCCTTAATTGTGCATTAAGCGTATGTTCCACGCCTCAAAACCGAGTTCTCTCAGGTTGGCGGCGGGCGCTGCCATCTTGCGCATTCGCTCTTCTCCTCCCATGCGTTTCACTGTGCGGGTCACGCCATTAGTCCGGATAGAGCGTGTGTTCCACTGCGGATATCGCGCTCGGCTTCTGATGATGTTCCTTCTTCGTTCCCTTCTATGGCGACCGGACAGTTTAAAAACCTCATAGAGGGAGGATAATGTCAGAATTATAAACATCTACTCTATATGAATCCCCTCATCTTCCCCAATTGCATCTCATACGGGGAATATGCGCACATTAATGAAAATTGAATAATTAAAAATATATGCATACTCCTCATGCCTACAAACTGGTGTGTATTCACCATGTAAACAGATTGTCATTATGTAGCCTATTGTGATACTAGAATTACAGCATATTAAATTTAATTTGATTTTAATTTGATGTGTTCTATACTATTTTGTGACTAAAATGGATAATAATATTGATTCTAAAGTGCATAATTCAAATTTTAACCCCTAATAAGGTGCATAATTTAAATATTAACCCCTAAATAGAATGGGGAATATAGAATTTACATATAAATATTGTAAAATCTCCTTATTTAAGTTTTATAGTGAATAAAGTGCTATAGTTACTAGTAGTGATAGATTTTAAAGTGCTATTTTAACTACAGTTCTAAAATTTTACACTCATGAAGAATAACTGATTAGTGAATATATGATGGGAATATCCCCTAATTATGAACACGAGGATACGCTAAAGTGAAAAATTGCTACAGTGAAAATTTGGCAACATGTAACAATCTATTAATTATGATAAAGTGCAAAATTTAAATAATATAATATAACAATAAATGAGGGATGAGGATTAAACTTATAAATAATGTATGAACTCCTTTAATATTAGAGAGCTGTGGTGAGCAAATGGTTTTATTGGTGAACTTTAAAGTGCCATTGTGAACTAAAGTGCCAAAATTGGGTTACTAATAATAACCTTTCATATCTCCCTACACTAATTAAATAAAGTGCATATTTAAAGCTTGTCTTCTCTATGAGGAAAACTAATGACATTAGTATAAGTAGAATATACATGTATTTCATCGTCTAACTAACATTATTATTATTATTATTCTTTATTTATAAAGCGCCAGCATATTCCGCAGCGCTGTACAATAAGCACAGTATAGACAGGGTTACAATATATTGAACAACATTTGACAAACAGTACAGGAGGAGATGAGGGCCCTATTCCCGTTGGAACTCACAATCTGGGAGGGTTGGGGTTGGAAACAGGAGGAGAGGACTGTAAGGTGAGAGTGATTGATGGTTGCGTCAGTGAGTTGGGTGGTAGGCTTCCCTAAATAGGAACGTTTTAAGGAGCGTTTGAAGGAAGAGAAGTTAGGGGAAAGTCTGACAGTACGAGGGAGAGCATTCCAGAGAGTGGGGGCTGCGCGTGAGAAATCCTGCAGTCTATCATGGGAAGAGGTGATGCGGGGAGAAGCTAGGCGCAGGTCACTGTTTGACCTTAGGGAGCGGGCTGGGGTGTATTTGGTGATTAGTGAGGACAGGTAGTGGGGAGCTGAGTTAGTGAGGGTTTTGTAGGTAAGGATAAGATTTTGAACTTAATTCTGCAGTGGATGGGGAGCCAGTGAAGGGACTCGCAGAGGGGAGCGGCAGAGACAGAGCGGCGGGTGAGGTGAATTAGCCTGGCGGAGGCGTTCAGGATGGATTGTAGGGGGAAAGGCAGGACAGAGGGAGGCCAGATAAGAGATTATTGCAATAGTCAAATCAAGAGATTACCAGGGCGTGTATGAGTTGTTTTGTGGTGACAGCGGTAAGAAATGGCCGAATTCTGGCAATATTACGCAGTTGGTATCGGCAGGCGGAGGAAATAGACTGGATGTGGGTGATGAAGGAAAGAGCAGAGTCAAGTGTTACTCCAAGACAGCGCACTTGGTTTGATGGGGAGATGGTGATATCCTCCACCGTGATAGAGAAGTCAGGAGGTGGGGAGGCATTGGAGGAGGAATAAGTAGGAGCTCAGTCTTTGACATGTTGATCTTTAGGTGGTGGGAGGCCATCCAGGAGGAGATGCAGATAAGCAGTCACTGACTTTGGAAAGGACAGGGGGAGAGAGATCAGGGGTAGAGAGGTAGATCTGAGTGTCATCAGCGTAGAGGTGGTAATTGATTTGACTATTGCAATAATCTCTTATCTGGCCTCCCTCTGTCCTGCCTTTCCCCCCTACAATCCATCCTGAACACCTCCGCCAGGCTAATCCACCTCACCCGCCGCTCTGTCTCTGCCGCTCCCCTCTGCGAGTCCCTTCACTGGCTCCCCATCCACTGCAGAATTAAGTTCAAAATCTTATCCTTACCTACAAAACCCTCACTAACTCAGCTCCCCACTACGTGTCCTCACTAATCACCAAATACCCCCAGCCCGCTCCCTAAGGTCAAACAGCGACCTGCGCCTAGCTTCTCCCCGCATCACCTCTTCCCATGATAGACTGCAGGATTTCTCACGCGCAGCCCCCACTCTCTGGAACGCTCTCCCTCGTACTGCCAGACTTTCCCCTAACTTCTCTTCCTTCAAACGCTCCCTTAAAACGTTCCTATTTAGGGAAGCCTACCAACCAACTCACTGACGCAACCATCAATCACTCTCACCTTGCAGTCCTCTCCTCCTGTTTCCAACCCCAACCCTCCTAGATTGTGAGTTCCCACGGGAATAGGGCCCTCATCTCCTCCTGTACTGTTTGTCAAATGTTGTTCATTGTATTGTAACCCTGTCTATACTGTGCCTATTGTACAGCGCTGCGGAATATGCTGGCGCTTTATAAATAAAGAATAATAATAATAATTAAAGGAGTTCATACATTATTTATAAGTTTAATGCTCACCCCTCATTTATTGTTATATTATATTATTTAAATTTTGCACTTTATCATAATTAATAGATTGTTACATGTTGCCAATTTTTCACTGTAGCAATTTTTCACTTTAGCGTATCCTCGTGTTCATAATTAGGGGATATTCCCATCATATAGTCACAAAATAGTATAGAACACATCAAATTAAAATCAAATTAAATTTAATATGCTGCAATTCTAGTATCACAATAGGCTACATAATGACAATCTGTTTACATGGTGAATACACACCAGTTTGTAGGCATGAGGAGTATACATATATTTTTAATTATTCAATTTTCATTAATGTGCGCATATTCCCCGTATGAGATGCAATTGGGGAAGATGAGGGGATTCATATAGAGTAGATGTTTATAATTCTGACATTATCCTCCCTCTATGAGGTTTTTAAACTGTCCGGTCGCCATAGAAGGGAACGAAGAAGGAACATCATCAGAAGCCGAGCGCGATATCCGCAGTGGAACGCACGCTCTATCCGGACTAATGGCGTGACCCGCACAGTGAAACGCATGGGAGGAGAAGAGCGAATGCGCAAGATGGCGGCGCCCGCCGCCAACCTGAGAGAACTCGGTTTTGAGGCGTGGAACATACGCTTAATGCACAATTAAGGACAGATGGGGACAATTTAAAGACATTATTTAAACCTGCATATCGGTTCAGCCTGTAAACCAGCTGATGAAGCCAGTTAATCTGGCGAAACACGTTCTGGTCACTTGGCAGTGCCAGTAACATTGTTTTATGTTTTAACAAAATCTTTTAATTTTACTTATTTCATCCCCGTTTTTCTGGAAGTCCTGGAAGTCTAAAGGGTTTGTTGGACTTAACCTACAATAAGTCCATACGCGCGCACACCCCGAGCTTGGTCCTAAAGCTCCAACGCATGTGAGTTGGCAATCTCTACATCTTTATTAGTTACTGAATTCGCAAGATCTGCACGAGAAAGTTTTTCCTGTTTCTTGTATTACATGTGAGAAGAATCTCCCTCTAGAATAAGGTGTGGGTCACCTTTTCAAGCAGAGAATTTAAGTACCCGAATGCGTTCATCCACTCAGAGCCAGTGTTCGGGCTCTGGATTCGTGAGTGAAACCATTATATAACGGTTTTTGTGAGAACCTGTTAAAACAGTCTAACGATTATATTGTTCTGCTTTCTTTTTTTTTTTTTTTTTTGTAAATATAATTTTATTAAGTTTTCAGAGAAAATGATAATAGGACACGCAGGTCCAAACAGTGGCAATATATCGTAAGAATGCAAAGTTATAAGTAAATAAAAGAGGGTAGACGTGCAAGTCTGACATATAGTATAACAGGGCACACAGGCTCCCAGGCAGATTCAAAGGGTGGGGAAGCTAGGGTGATAAAACAGAGAGGACGAAAACCAGGTGATCACAGTCTGGGGAGGGAAGAGAGCATAAATTCTACTCAGGCGTAGGTGTGGGGAGGGCAGGACTGACGGGACCGGACCCAGGCGGGCGAGAAAGGCTGATGAAGTGGACAGTGTGTGCCATGGGGACCAAATTGAGAGGTATCGAGGAAGTTGATCAGTGGCCGACATATATAAATGTTCCACCGCCCTAAGGTCCTCCATCCGGCGGAACCATTCCCGCAGAGGTGGTGGGGCAGTTTGTTTCCAGTACAGGGGGATCAGGCTCTTAGCAACATTCAATATGCGGGGCAGTATGGTCTTTTTATAAGACGCTATAGACATATAGGTATGGTGAAGCAGCATAGAAGCCGGGGTAAAAGGTGGTGGGGTGCCTAGCAAATCACTGGCGATGGAGTGGAGACTCAACCAAAATGGGCGTATCAGGGGACATTCCCACCACAGGTGAATAACGAAGCCCAGGGCCCCGAAGCAGCGCCAACAATCTGGGGAGATGTCCGGGGAGAAGGTGTGTAAGCGGATAGGAGTATAGTACCACAGTGTGAGCAGTTTATAAGCAGTTTCTTGGGTTCTGCTGTCCGCGGAACATCGGTGTGTTAGCTCTGTTCTGCTTTCTTTCATATGATCCATGTGGAAAAATGAACTAAGAGAACCACCAGATATCCATAAGCGACCTCTATCGCGCCACCAGATACGTATTATTATACCAATGTGTCTTTATATACACAACGAAAGCATTTTCCAGGGCTTCATTACAATCTCAGTACAGAGTCTGTGATACCTACTTAAACATATGCTCACACTGCTAACAAACAGGGCCAACACTGTGGAAGAGGGGCTCAGACCCTGGCTACTTGGGGCATTATGTCCTGGAATATCAATCTCCAAAAACTATGTTCACCATGAAATGCATCCTTCCGGGGGGGGCGTGGCCGACTGCAGCAGTGAACAGACGTGTATTGGAAGAGCTCTGCAATTGTAACCCTAGATTTGGGGTTTTAGCAACTTATCCCTTTATTTTCAAACTGCCCTGCTCCTATTCTGCTGGTCATTGGGAGGAAGCGTTCAGGAGCCCCCCCCGCCTGTTTTGTTGCTGGCGCCGTCTGCGGCCTGTGGTTCTCATCAAAGTCTGCCGTGGCCTAAACCCTGCACCCACTGCCTTATGTCGCCTGTTCCACAAGCGCTGCTGCCTGAGATGACGGAGGACGATCTCCTGGAGGGACATACGCACCTTACTGGCGGATGCCAGCTCTTCATGGCAGTCTGAGCTGCAGTCCCTTGATGCCAGTCTTGCGGTTACCCAAGCTCAGGTGGGAGAGATCCAGGCCCGTACACAGGAGATGGAGGGGGTGCAGGCCATGACCTCTTCTCTCCTGCTTACACTCCAGAAACAGGTCAGTGGCTTGCAATCGGCGGTGAAGACCCTGGAAACACGACATCGGCGGAGGAACCTCAAGCTCCGGGGCATACCAGAGACTGTACGAGACGCTGACTTGCTTGCCTATGCTCATCATTTTGTTTTGGCCGTCTTCCCCACCCAGGTGGTCCCTCCGGATCCTGTGCTGTCAGCCATCAGAATCCGAAAGGCAGCTCTGGCACCTGCAAGAGCTCCCCCTGAGACGTTATTGTGGCGCTTCGTGATGTGTCCCTACACTCTGCAATCCTGAACGCGGTGAAGAACACTCCCTTATTTTTGAAGAGGCCTCCATTGTGATTTATAGGGATCACCCCTTTTCTCTTTTGGCGGCTCGGAGACTCTTCAAACCTGTCAACGCCATCCTGCGTGCCTACGATGTCTGTTATAGATGGTGAGCGCAGGGCTCCTTGCTGATCACCTGCGGCGATGGACGCACACTTTTGGCGGCCACGGTGGAGGAAGCAGACAACCATCTACAGGATCTGGGTCTGGTTGCCCCTACACTGGGTAGGGATGCTGTGGAGTTAATGCTGTGGAGTTTCTCCCGCTTCTTCGAGAGAGCCAGACTGAGTGACATGGTCTTTCTCGGGACATTTTTGGTGTCCTCTTGGCCCGAATCCGCGTTTTTTCTTTTTTTTGTGACACCACACCTATACTGATTAGGGATGCACTGAAACAAACATTTCTGGCCGATACCGAAACCAAACATTCGGGATCGGTTTGGCCGAAAACCGATACCGTAAATCAGACATGAGAACCTGGGCCTGGAGGCCGGGGACTCGCCTGATCCTGAAGGCCGGCCGAGCAAGCTGTGCAGCCGGCCTCCAGACTCAGGCGAGCCCCTGGCAAGGGGGCTCGCCTGAGTCTGGAGGCCAGCCGAGCAGCCTGCAACAGCTGGCAGGCTGTCACCGCTGGAGCTCAGGACCGCAGTAGGAGGATGTCGATGAGCATGTTGCCTACACATACTCCCCTACATCCTCCTACTTCGGCCCTGAGCTCCAGCGGTGACCGTCCTCCAGCTGTCGCAGGCTGCTCGGCCGTCCTCCAGGCTCAGGAAGGCCCAGCCAAGCAGGGGACTCGCCTGAGCCTGGAGGATGGCCGAGCAGCCTGCGACAGCCGGAGCATGGTCACCGCTGGAGCTCAGGGCCGAAGAAGGAGGATGTTGCCTACACATACCTACATAGACTCTGAGCTCCTCCAGTGGTGGCAGTGATCCTGCATCCAGTGCCCGCTCTCTGTATCGGTCGCCGGGATGATGTCACGAAAGCCTTTGACCAGGGTCAAAGGCTTTCTTGACGTCATACCGGCGACCAAGGGAGAGAGGACACTGGATGCAGGACTGCCATCGCTGGAGGAGCTCAGAGCCGATGTAGGTATGTGCAACCGGTGGAGGACTCGAGGCCGATGTAGGGGAGTGTGTGCTCTCCACCCCCCACAACAAAATCCGTCACCTGGGCCTGGAGGCCCGCTCGAGCCCCCTGCTTGGCCGGCCTTCAGACTCAGGCGAGCCCCCTGCTCGGTTGGGCCCTCCGGCCGAGTCGGGGACTCGCCTGAGCCTGGAGGACAGCCGAGCAGGCAACTCTGCTGGCCTCCAAGCTCAGATGAGCCCCCGGCTCGGCGGGAAATGTAAATTTTCAGCCGTTTTTTTCAGCTGAATTTCCATTTCGGCCGAAACCGAAAACACCATTTTCGACCGATAATTTTCGGTGGCCGAAATTTCGGTGCATCCCTAATACTGATAACCCCCCCCCGTCAGTGTGTTCTTATTGAGGCCCTTTTGCGAATGTTACCCAGCTGGGGACATTTCTGTCTCACCAGAGACTATTTTTGCGACTTTTGTTGGAGACTATGATTCATGCTGTGTCCTTTTTACTTTAATATGCTCCCCGTCCACTTTTGATTTTTCTTGGTGCTCGCCCTGCTGACGATGGTGTACCCTCCTTTCCTCCCCTCTCTCCCACCCCTTTTTTCCCCCCTATTGGCAATCTCTGTGTTGCCCCGAGGTGTGCCACCATGGCTCTGTCGTGATTGGCCCTCAGGCTCCTGGGCCTTGTGACATTATCCCTCCATTGCCTCCTTTGGTAGTGTGCCAGGAGCGTCACGGCGATGGCCTTTGCCACTCCCCTCACCCCCCCTCTGGGTCACCGCTATCTTATTGGAGTTGTATATAGCACCCCCACTTTTATTTTTCTTACCCCTTGCTGTTCACGAGGCCATTGTTTCTGACACTATAACTATTTCTTACGTAGCTATTGTTTTTTACAACTGTATTTCCTTTTGTCTGTCATTCTTGTTATGCTGTGCTACACTCGATGACCTGGTGTGGCCCTGCGAGGCCCTCATCTCAAGTTTGATAACAATATTGCAAAATAAAATTTGTAACTTTAAAAATAAAAAAAAAAGCATCCTTCCTCTTGCAGTCAAGAAAAAAGGTTGGGGGGCATGTTGCTCACTGCTCCACCCCTTCTAAGTTCCCATAGAAACAGGGTCCTCAATCCCTGTTCTTTGTCAAATGTAGACCTGTCACAAGTATTCTTCTATCATCTATATATTGTAACCATTGTTCATTGCTATGGAATGTTGGCGTTATAAAGTAGGGAAAAAAGAAAAGCAAGCAGAAAATAATGGCAAAAATAGAAAGGGAACGTGTAACAAAAGGTAAGCAAAAATTAACACGGAGATGAAATGTAAAAGCGTGTATCAATAGGGGATGCGAAATATAGGGTATAGAATACGAATTGTGAGAAATTCTCCCTCAGTGCATTCAGATGTTTTTGGACTATATTTTCCATGATAGTCAGCCAATCTAGTAAGCAGTTGATCATCAAGGAAGATGTAGTTCCAAAACATCTGGAAGTCCAAGGCTGCAAACCCCTGCCATAATATGATGTGCTGCTCATGTCTATGTCTAGAGGGTAAATGCAGTGTTAATGGCAGGTTGTTAACAGATTAATTTTCTAAGACTAATCTGTGGGACAATGTTTTTTCAAAACTATAAACTGTGAGGCAACACTGCCGTCTACTGGATATGCCTCCAATGTGTAGATTATTATTTGAAGCCTGTAATAAAAATAGTTCTGATTATAGTTAAGACAAACCATTGGTTTTGTTCCTCAGCGCCAACGTGACTTCAGATGCATAGTTAAGCCCTTAACTGATGTTAACACACTGCCATGGGGCAGCCAAGTCAAAAATGCATGCCCTAGTGAATTAGGATATGCATTTATGACTAGAATATCCCTTCTTGGAATGTGCAACATTCAACAAACAGTGCAATCTGAGTAAAGTTCACATGAATAATAGTAATGCCAATTTCATTCGGAGTACCCCAAAGGCTCAGTTTGGGCCCCCTCTTCTCGATCTATGCCACCTGTCTTGGGGATTGAACATGAACCTTCCTATGGTTTCCAGTATCACCTGTATGCTGAAGACACCCAGCTCTGCCTCTCCCAATCTCTCCCCGTTTTTTAGATGGTCTCTCTGTCCACCTGTTTTCTGCTGTCTCTAACTGGATAACCGCTCGTTTCTTACAGCTCAACCACTCCAAAACTGAGCTGACGCCACCTCACATGCAGAAAGAGTTAAATTCCTACGTATCTATACTATCCTTGATTTAGTTACTCTAATCTGGATATATCCTGTCATTCATACACGCAATACTATTTGTTCCAAACCATTAGCATGTTGTTAATACCCATTTTCCAGTGCATGAGCTCTAGCATTCCCATGTGGGAATGCTTGGCCGCTCCTGGAATTCGGTACTCCAAGTTTTATCTTTTGGATACAGTTATCATTGTATAGGCAAATCCACGTAGTCAAGTGTCGTTTGCTTTTTTTTATTCCAAATTCCATTTTACCATATATATAAGTCTATTATTTAAAATATGTCGTCCTCCGCAATAAAGTTACTCAGCAACAGAAACTCTGGTATACGGCTTGAGAAATATTTATCAAAGCATATCAGACTTTCTTTGTAGATTTGTATAATATACAGTAATTTCAGACCCTGGAGTAATTCTTTTGTCAAGTCACTGTGAAGGGTCCAAGCTGAAGGTTAATAAAAAGTACTAAAAATATAAATGAATCACACAACATAAGTATGTCATTCATAAAAATGACTATTACTATTTTTTGGGAATGTAGCAGTTATCCCTAGAATACTGTGGGATTTTTAATAAAACCACTGCCAGGAACTATTGCTTTAAGGCTGGGGTCAGGCGAACACAGTGCGAACGTCCGTTTAGCCGCACTTTATTACGGCCGTGGTAGCAGTAAATGACGTCCAATGCAGGCCCACACACGAAGTACGGCCGCACAAAAGTTCGGCCGCGCAACGCAAGCGGCAAACGAACGCATTTTCGCAAGAATGTCGAACTGCTAGTACTGACGTACAGAGTGTGCTGCGTCCGCATAGCGGCGTGTGTGCGTGATTAGGAGACGTCAGACGCTGCTCATGTCCGGCCAACATAACGTCCAGACACCCAAAGTTGCCTGGTTTGGATCTGTAAAAATGCCTTTTTTTTTTTTTTTTTTTTTTTTTTACACACTATGCAAAAAATACGTTCGTCTGACCCTAGTCTTAGGGAATACATGTGGAGTAAACATTACATGGAATGCTCAGGACCCCCCTCCCCCCATTTCAGATTTACAATTATTCCAGAATCTGGGGGGCAGTGGAGACTCTGAGAACAATATACTCTCACCAGCCACTTAATTAGGTACAGCTTTTCAATTGCTTAACAAAAATTGCTAATCAGCCAATCACATGGCAGCAGCTCAATGCATTTAGGCATCTAGACGTGGTGAAGAGGACTTGAAGTTCAAACCAAACATCAGAACGGGGATTTAAGGGACATTGAATGTACCATGGTTGTGGGTCTGAGTATTTAAAAAAAAAAAAAACTGCTGATCTACAGGGATTTTCACGCACAACCATCTCTAGGGTTTATAGAGAATGGTCCTAACCAGAGAAAATATCCAGTGAGCGGCAGTTGTGTGGACGAAAATGCCTTTTTAATGTCAGAGAATGGGTAGACTGGTTCAAGATGATAGAAAGGCAACAGTTACTGAACCACTTGTTTACAACCAGAAAAGTATGCAGAACACAATCTCTAAACGCACAACCAGTTGAACCTTGAAGTATATGGGATACAGGGTGCCGCTCATGTCAGCCAAGAACAGGAAACATAGGCTACAATTTGCACTGACTCACCAAAATTGGACAATAGAAGATTGGAAAAACATTGCATGCTCTGAGGAGTCTTGTCAGCTGCGACATTCAGATGGTAGTGTCAAAATTTGGCGTAAACAACATGAAACCATGGATGCATCCTGCCTTGTATCAGTGGTTCAGGGTGGTGATGTAATGGTATGGGGGATGTTTTCTTAGCACACTTTTGTGCACCTTAGTACCAATCGAGCATCATTTAAATGCCACGGCCTGAGTATTGTTGCTGACCATGACCATCCCTTTATGGCCACAGTGTACCCATCTTCTGATGGCTACTTCCAGCAGGATAACGCTCCATATCACAAAGCTCAAATCATCTGAAACATGACAAGGTGTTCAAAAACAAATATTCCAAAATACCAGAGTAATGTGGTATGCAAGGACACCTTTTACTCATACACAGCGCATATTACTGTGAGGTTTATTTCTGTGGAGCTTTGTGATACAATAATGTGTGGAGTGCATGAGTCTGGACTATGGACCATTCACCTAAAGTCTACTTGTTAATGCTTATAGGCGCGCCGATACCCTCCTTTAAAGAAGTCGGTGGCGTTCCGTCTTCTGGCGGCACATCAGCTGATTCCAATACATTGAAAACACCGGTCTGTCCCATCCCTCCGTGAATGGGTATCACAAGTGGATGAGATGTATCATATGGAGGAACGGATTGTCTCTGAGGGCAAGCTCCCGACCTTCGTTCTCACTTTGCTCTACTGGACGTCGTTTGTCTCTTCGGCCTCCCTTCGCCGAAGCCTAGACCTGAAGGTGGCGCAGACTGCTGGATGGATTCGCCCCCTGCAGTAGTTCAGTCACCCTGATGAGTGCTGGTTCTGCCTTACTTTGACGGGGAGGTGTCTCCTACGGCATGCCTGGGTCTGCACGCATGGAGTTCTGTAGGTGGCCTCTGGGCCAGTATGACTGTCGTCATTTTTGCGGTGAGTGTGTGTTTTCCCCTCACCACTGTCTCCTTGTGCGTTGTCTCTCCCTCCCTCCCCCCATGTTCCTTGGCTAGTGGTTTTTCCCCTCCTTTTAACTCCCTCACACCCCCTCCCCCCGTTTCTTCTTTTCTCCCGCTCTTTTCTATTTCTCCACCTTTCATTACTGCTCTGTTGGTCTTTTCTTCTGGCAATGACTTTCCGCTCTCGGCTTTCTCGTTTGCCATTAGCTTTATGCCTCATCGCATTCATGTATGGTCACTGGGTTGGGATATTGACACTTTGTTATGTCATGTCCGTGCAGGGCTATATTACACACGCTCGTCCTTTGTTTTTTCAGACCCACGGCACTGAGGTGCTATATAGCTCTGTTTCATACCTTACTGGCTGTTGTACTTTCATTTCAGTTTATTACATGTTTCTATGTGATACATAAATACAATTTTGAATATTAAAAAGAAAACTTGATCATGGGAGTGAAGGGCAAGAAATCATCTATGCATTACCTTGAAAAACCCCGGCATCAATCCTATAGCACAACAGAAATGGAAACACAGCACAAGACACAGCATAAAATACAAAATGCGTATTTATTCTCTGCAGTTTATTTTTTTCTTTTGGATGAAACAGAAATGAAATCTAGTTCTCATTAATAAAATAAAACTGTTACATGAAGAGAAAAAAACAAAAAATTTAATCAAATTATAGTTGTTACATCGGTGGAGAGTCGGAATTTAATTTATAAATATCTTTTTTCATATCTACAGAATATTTGTATTAAAAAGAAAAAAAAATCATAGCATTTAACTACCGGATAGGATTAACCCTACCCTCCCACATAAATTGCACTTTAAAACCAGTATTCTTATTTAAATTTAGTTCTAGGATCTGTTATCACAACAGCACCTATCAATATGAAAATACCAACCAATGCAGATATATGGAGGAGAAAATGACTATTCGGACAAGAGGCTAACAGAAGAAGGGTTAATAAAATGGATTTAACAAAAACAAAGTTCAAAGTTTCATAATGATGTGTTTATATGTAATGGACCTGGTACAAGGTGAGGGGAAATACCTTTTTTAATAAGATTTTCTACATCAAAACACATATCGGCCAAACAGCATGTTGAGGATGATGGATTCTCTGCATGGGTTCCATATCCATGCCTGCTGTGCTCATTAAAAAAAGAAAAAAAAACAACCAACTCCAAAGTGTTTATACCAAATGAATGATTAAACAAAAAAAGAAGTATTCTAAAAGAAATGCCAGGATCAGACAAGAACTAGCAATTTCCCCCTTTTAATATGGCGAGCTTTGAATTCATTAAGACCACTGGTGACACGTTTAGATTGTGCAGAGAACTCTACTTTGGGCTGGAAAAAAAAAAGAAGAGGAAGCTCGCATAGATTTCAAGAATCGGTGAGCATGGCTAGCACCAGCCATAGAATATTCCTCTGTAATACCAAGGAAAGAGTCGCAGCCCATTGGTAAAACCAGTACGCTCTGCGGAGGCCAAGCAGTAAAGCATGTATAGCCTTGTGGACGTGATCATAGATCTACGGAATCATTAAATAAAACGGCTTCCATTTTCTCATAATAAGTAGAGCGCTTAATTGGCTTTCCTGAATCCCTTCCATACCAGAGTTGGGCTGGAATATATTGCATTATGAAGTAAACCCCTCCAGACAGATTCTAGGGGGGTTAAATAATATATATACACATATATATATATGTGCGCAATACAGACCCGGCCATTAGGAGGAAGTCCTAACCAAGAGTGACCTCGCGCACAGACCCATCCAGCATTAAAACTTTGTATCAATGTACCAAATGAACTGGGCATCTCAATGAGGTCACACCCCGGTGTACAATGACAGAAAGTAGATGTACAGCAGAAAAATTGGATAAATTAGAAGGGGTTTCTTAGTCTTGAATTCTTCTCCAACTAATAAAGACGCTGCACTGTAGGCGGCCCAGAAAACGCCAAAGAGCTGCAAGGGGGAAAAAAAACAAACAAACCATTACTCAAAACTGTTGAGATGCATCAAACTAATAAAAAATATACCAATTCATTACATAAGACTTCCTGGATAAATAAAAGCAAATAGTTAAAGGGGATGCTAGAACAATTCTTCAATCTTAGAGATTTGTTTCCCTAAACAGGTATAGAAGAAGCAAAAAATAGAGGGAAGTAGAAAAAGACCAAAACAAACAAATCAATGGATGCAACAAAGTAGAGCGTGACATTTTAAAGTAAGCATCCCTATTTTAAAAATGGATCCTGAAAGGTACAAGGAGCCAACACATCAACTGGCAGAAGACAAGAGCAGCATGTAAGGAACATAGCCCTGTAGCCCTAAAACGCCTAGAACTCTTTGAGTGCATTAGATGGCTGGAAAAATCAAAGGAGTTGTAGCTTAGAAACATCTGGGGGTCAGTTTGAGGTTTCTGATATAAATATTTTATAAAAAGACAAAAAAAACTTGTATAAGTAAAATTAAAATAAGAATTTTATTTAGTTTTTAAAAAAAGTTCTTCTAAATCGTTGATTTTTATCCTCCCTGACATCTGGCCTGAACTGAAAAGAACAGCCTTTGTGGTCTTGTTTACCTGATCTCAGAAGACCGACAGGCTGCCAGCCAATATATATGACAAAAAAACATGTTGGAAGACTCAGTAAGTGCTCTAGGTTAGGTCTTTCCCAGCAGAAGCACAGGTATAAAAAAATTAAAAAAAGCGTAAAATACTGTGCAGGTGGTCCCAGACACCCACATATCCTGAGAAAGAGTGTCATGTTTAAAAACAAGACAAAAAACACATACCTATTGAATTGGCCTCTATGTGGTAGACACCCACATAGAGTAATTCATCAAGACCAAAAATAATGATAGAAAATCATTATTTGCTCAGACTAGTGGTGTGGAATTTGGTGGCAATCCATAAGAGTGGTGTAGCAAGGGGTAGAAAATAGGTTTCTGAACTCTTTCCTACAAGAAGTGCTGCTATTTTATATTAAAAATGTAAATCATAAAAAGTCCAACTGTACAGCACTATGGAACTTAGCGCTCTATAAAAACTTGTAACTAAAATTTCTACGGGCAAGTTGTCTTTAAAAAGTGGAGAGAAAAAAAAACAACACTAAAATAACAGAACATTTAGTGCAATCCAATAGAAAGTGTAAAAGTCCAAGAAGCAAAACTAGTAAACAAAAAAGCTTGAATAAGTTCTATACAGATACCTGTATACATAAAAAAATTCTGGGAAAAAAATAAATAATATCCATGTCTGAGTGACCATGCATATTGTTCCACTTTCAGCACTTCACTACATTTTAGAGGCAACTCCTAACATGACTGTACAGTGTACTTAATAAATCTTTAGATTATGTAGAACAAAGTAGACAGACACATAAAAGGGTTATACTTACTTTTATTGCTGTAGAGACAATTTCAAAAGACCCACCCACTAGAAGTACAGGGGCTATAACAATCAGAGGAAGTAAGGAGTATCCTATGACACCAAGCACCTGCCCATATGTCACCTGCACAGGAATACAAAGCAACAGAAGCATCAACAGAAACAAAAGGGTAATTAGTACAACATGTCATGTTTGCTACACCAAATGCTGGACGCAAGTACTGGAACGGTTGAAGAGAAAAAAGTGATCATAAATGGCATCCTATGGGAAAGACACTACCTTGTGGACAAGGATAGAAATGCACGGGAAAAAAAGTCCATGGTTAAAAAAAAAAAAAAAAAAAAAAGTAAAAGTAGAGCACATTTAGGCCTTGATAAATAAAGGCAGATTTGATGCAAAAATAAATAAATAAAAATAAAGATGCACTTGAATAGGGTTAGCATTTCTGCTGGTTTTGGGGTTACCACTGACCCCTAACTAACAGAATCTACAAAATTTTCGCTGCTACGAAAAGTGTGCATTTTTTTGCTTTTTTTTTAAAAAAAAAAAAAAAAAAAATTAAAAAATTGTTGTGTTATTTAAAGCTGCATCCACAATGTGGCAACTCAGTGATACTAAACATAATTAGCAAATAAAACCGTGGCAGGTTTTTACAGGACTTTGATAGGTGCAACGTACTTACATCTCCACCAAGGACTCGAGCAAGCAGGAATATGGTCAGTGACCCAAATATCCAAATTGTGATGATCCAAGACACAACCTGTAAGTGCAACGCACAAGATATTATAGAGAAAGTTGGAGGTGGCAGTTAGGGAAGATCTTTCAACTACAACAGCCCCTACTGTTCAGGGAGATTTTGAATGAGGCCCCTTATAAAACAGCTGGTATTTTATGCCATTAGCTCACAACTATATGAAATGATTTAAGTGAATAACTTCACGTTACTGCTTCCGGAACAATACAGTGCATTTTCAAGCAGTTTACAACATGTGTCAAGGTGCTTTAATGAATACAATTTTAGTTCTGAGATATTGTAAACCTGCTCATGTTTTTTTCATATAATCAGTTATTGTCATTTACTGAAATAATGCCGGGATTGTATGATCTAAACTCCAAGTTTAGGGATTTTCAATAAAACTCCAAACCCAACATTGCCAAAGTGCAACCATGATTCTCTAGCCAACTATTACATTTAAGAGGGTCTACTTTATCAGCCTACTGGCATAAACGGCATATGTATGTATCAAATACAGCATATGTGATAAAAATAGACGTGGGGATTTGTAGTGAACATAATGAGATTATTAGCAATGCAGCTTCCAAAAATTACCAATAGATATAAAAATCTTTGACATAACACATACATATAGAAATTACAGTAACATCTTGTATCTGTACTGTACAGGGATGTTCAGCAACTATACAGTTGCAAGAAAAAGTATGTGAACCCTTTGGTAATACGTGGAGTTTTGCATGAATTGGTCATAAAATGTGCTCTGATCATCTAAGTCACAACAATTTGAAAAACAGTGTCTGCTTAAAATAATACAACACAAACATTATATGTTTTCATGTGTTTATTGAACAGAACATGTAAACATTCACAGTACAGGGTGGAAAAAGTATGTGAACCCCTAGCCTAATGACTTCTCCAAGAGCTAATTGGAGCCAGGATTGAGCCAACCTTGAGTCCAATCCATGTGATATTATTGGATGTGTTGCTGAAAGCTGTCCTGCCCTTTAAAAACCACACACCAGTTTTGGGTTTACTGGTTTCAAGAAGCACTGCCTGATGTGAACCATGCCTCGCAGAAAAGAGCTCTCAGAAGACCTACGATCAAGAAGTGTTGACTTGCATGAAGCTGGAAAGGGTTACAAAAGTATCTCCAAAAGCCTTGATGTTCATGTGTCCACGGTAAGACAGACTGTCTACAAATGGAGAAAGTTCAGCACTGTTGCTACTCTCCCTAGGCGTGGTCGTCCTGTAAAGATGACTGCAAGAGCACAGCGCAGAATGCTTAATGAGGTAACGAAGAATCCTAGAGTGTCAGCTAAAGACTTACAGAAATCTCTGGCACATGCTAACATTTTTGTTGACACATCTACAATAAAGGAAAACATTAAACAAGAATGGGAGTACATGGGAGGACACCAAGGAGGAAGCCATTGCTGTCCAAAAAGAATATTGCAGCACGTTTGAAGTTTGCAAAAGAGCACCTGGATGTTCCACAGCACTACTGGCAAAATATTCTGTGGACAGATGAAACCAAAATTGAGTTGTTTGGAAAAAACACACAACACTATCAGGGTTATTCAGAGAGCGTGAAAAGCAGGAAAATGACTGGACAATGACTGGAGAATGAAAAATTCTAGGTCAAAATAGCCAAACCAGAAAAATTCTCCCTTTCATCTCACTTTCCAAATCGGCTATTTTGACCTAGAATTTTTCATTCTCCAGCTTTTCACGCTCTCTGAATAACCCTGTATGTGTGGAGAAAAAAAGGCACAGCACACCAACATCAAAACCTCATCCCCACTGTAAAACATGGCGGAGGGCATAATGGTTTTGGGCTGCTTTGCTGCCTATGGGCCAGGACGGATTGTTGTCATTGATGGAAAAACGAATTCCAGAGTTTATCAAGACATTTTGCAGGAAAACGTAAGACCATCTGTCCGCCAACTGAAGCTCTGCAGAGGATGGGTGATGCAACAGGACAATGACCCAAAGCATACAAGTAATTCAACAAAAGAATGGCTTCAACAAAACAAAATTCGCCTTCTGGAGTGGCCCAGTCGGAGTCCTGACCTCAACCTGATTGAAATGCTGTGGCATGACCTTAAGAGAGCGATTCACACCAGACATCCCAAGAATATTGCTACAGTGAAAGAGTTTTGTGAAGAGGAGTGGTCCAAAATTACTCCAGATCATTGTGCAGGTCTGATCTGCAACTACAGCAAACGTTTGGTTGAGGTTATTGCTGTCAAAGGAGGGTCAACCAGTTATTAAGTCCAAAGGTTCACATACTTTTTCCACCCTGCACTGTGAATGTTACATGTTCTGTTCAATAAAAACATGAAAACATAGGTTTGTGTTGTATTATTTTAAGCAGACTGTTTTTCAAATTGTCGTGACTTCGATGAAGATCAGAGCACATTTTATGACCAATTCATGCAAAACTCCACGTAATCCCAAAGGGTTCACATACTTTTTCTTGCAACTGTATAACCCGTGAATCTTATCCCTGTACAGTAGTGAATGACTGACTTCTATGTATATTTGTTACTCTGCCTCCCCCATTGTACAGCGCTATGGAACTTGCTAGCACTTTATAAATACTTGTAACTAAGGTCATAGCTCTCCCCGTGTTCTGCTGAAATGCAACACTAATGTTTGCTGGACTTTGTAACTTTGTTACAGTGAGGGTGCAGGCAGTTCCTTTCTTTCCAGAAATAGAAGGGTAAAGGAGTGAAATCTTTTTGGTTTTTGCCCATGGAGGACGCTAATTGCCCATTAAATAAGTAAAAGGGGTTGAATATTTCTTCAGTGTATTTCAATGAAAAGTCATGTCGGTAGCGAAAGATTTAAAAACTGAACTACGAGTAAAGAAACTCTTCAACCTAAAGCCATAAGTGAAATTTGCCAAAATCTTCCCTAGTGGGTACAATGTCATATTCCAAAAACCATCTTCTGGCTCAAGAAGGGACATTTAAAAAAAAAACAGAGTTTCCAGATCACCTTTCTACATTACAAGAACCTTACAACAACAAGTATTAAATCCAGCTATGGGTATAGTGAAAACGGGAGTTACATTGCACAAAATTTCTAAAACAATTAGTACCCAAAAGGATAACCTGAACATCTGCAGTGTGAACACAAAAACGTTGCTTTCCTTAGAGGTGAAAGTACATTTCATCACCTGGTTCTTCATTAAGGTACACTTACTCTGAATTGTCCATACAGTGAAATCATTGAAAAGAATAGAACCACTGCAAGGGGTCCCCAGAAATCAGGGTTGTCTCGTACAACTTGTCTGTTGAATCCAAGTGATGGCATAGGCATCAAAACACATCGAATTTTGTAGTAAATGTCCTTTAAATCAATATCCAGTTCTTCCCTACGAATAAAAATTAATTGTGAGCAATTTCCTTCCATCAGCAGAAATTCTTAACAAAATACAAGGTTCAACTACAACACAATCCAGTAAGAGTTTCAGCAGACAATAAAAAACAAGGGCAGCTCAAAAAAAAAAAAAAAAAAAAATGGAAATACAAAAAGGTGAATGTAACACGATGAACGAGTTTCCCACATCTATTGAAAAAACAGTATTGCTTGTGCAAATTAACATACCTTATTTTCAAAAGACCAAGCTATGTTAAACTCAATTTGTGCAAATTAAAGTACCAGTATTCACCTGGTGCACATCCTCTTACGATATCCCACCAGAGGATAGGTGTCACGTTTGTCTTTAACCCCTTCACTGCTGAGCCAATTCACCCTGTGTGCGGAGCTCATTTTTACCACTTTTGCTCATCATGTTTAAACGCGATTTGAAGTCACGTTTTATTATACGACCCAGACATCTTATATATCCCCCCCCCCCTCGGCAGATTCATAATATATAATAATTATACATATACGTCATGCCCTGCCTGAATATTATAACAAAAATGCAATAAAATTTGAATTGTCAATCATCTACAGCATGGAAAGTGATTTTTTCACATTTTATCATCCAAGCCTTTGCAGTTATATTTTCTATGGGATATGCGTGTTAAAAAATTAGAAATGGGAACTCGTTATTTTTTGGGGGGGAAAATTACGTGATTTTTAGCAACCCCCATAGAAAAAAATCGTCAGTGCAGCATCATTGTACACATTATAATGTAAGTGGGAACAATATTGGTGCATTAATAAAAATAAATAAAAACCGACAACAAAACCCCACAAGTATTTTTTTTAATTTTAATATTTTCTTCAATTTGAACACGGTCATGTTTGGAAACATTGGAAAGGCCATGCTCTGGCCTTTCGAATGACACCTAACATGACCCTCTAGCTGCCACCGTGTGGAAGATAGGGGAGTTCAAAGGAACTCCCCTTTCTCCACCATGTGATTTCCTTAGGAAATCCCCAGGCAGCTAGGGGTTCCCCGGCTAACTAACGTCATCAGGCCATGAGCGATGACGTCAAGTGACGAGGGGGGACCCGGTGGTGGAGCTTCCATCTAAGATGGCGGCCTCTACCGGAACTAGGCGATCCTGCACCTCAGGGGTTAAAGACAGGCATCGCTTGAAAGGGCAGACCCTGCCCTTCCAAGCGATGCCAGTCTTTACCTTCTACCACCTCCCGATCGGGAGGGAGGGAGAGGGATCCAAAAGGACCCGCCATCCCTTCAGGCGATCTCCTGGCTTTGCCGGGTGGTCGCCTGAAAATGACATTGCGTCTGATACAATGACGTCATTACGTTGGGAGGGCCCTTAAAAGCAGTGTCTGACTTCAAGGAAGTCAGAACACTGCGGGACCCTGGAGGAGAGAGGTGAGTATCTCCAAGAGCTCCCTGATAGCACATTGACGTCTGGGGAACGTCCTCCGTATACAGTGGGAGACTCCTAGGACGTTCCCCACACGTCATCCGCAGAGAAGGGGTTAAAGATAAATCTCAAATCTTATCCCTGACAAGAGATATCGCAGCCAGTATTACCTCGCTCCAGGGCCAGGTGCAACCTGTCCTCTGGGGGCAGAACTAAAGAGGGTTATGGCACAGCTGTCACTTACCTCCATGCCACTGGGAGTGATTTTTTTATTTTTCAAAATCATAGGTAAAAATAAATGAGATACTTTACTTTATCTTTCAAAAGGATCTCAGAATAACAATCTTCCTGCAAAATTGCAATTTTATTTTACATTTAAGTGTTAACTTTACATAACATGGGGGTAATTCAGAGAGCACCGAAATGTGGGTGTGCCCTTCGAGGTCAATTTTCTGACCCTAGCTATACCCTCCTGACAAGGCCCAAGAAGGCCGAAACGATCGTCGGGGGTTGCTGCACCTCTCGTGCAGGGATGACGTTCTTGGCAATCAGCACTGGCCACCCTTTTCTGGGTGAGAGCAGACATCCCTGTAATGGCACATACAAGCTAAAACCTTGTGAGACCTGAGCGGGCCCCCACCGTAGAGCAGGCCATTAGTGCCGTTGCTCGTTCTCAGGACCCTCACAAACCCATCTTCTCCTCACAATTTGCCGACCCTGCAGGGAATTCAGCATTCACCTCAGGGTCCCCGAAGGAATCCGACCTGGGTAAACACACACAACAATTTTTAAAAGGCGTTTTAAACAACAACAAAAAGCATGGAAATAATAAAGGTCCTATGAATAATAAAAAAAATAAAAAGACTTTTTGCTGCACATGAAAATAAACGGTTGAATAAAAACGGTAATTTTTCTTTTACATTGAAACCTATGGGATTCGCTTGTATAAACCTGTCGAACGAAGGTAGTGATCTGGTGATGTCAGCAACTTTTCAGCATTCTCTGAATAGATTAACCATTTCTTCTCTATGGGGGATTTCACTGCCACCAAATTGCACAGTATTTCGCTGGCAATTCGCCAACATTTGGCAAATTGCCAGCTTTCCGATTAGCCAAAATTTCTGCGAAATTCACCGGTCGGTGCAATTCGGCACTCTTTAAATAACTCCTCATATATCTAATAGACGCCATTATTGTCCCCCCCCCCCAAAAAAAAGTGCCCAGCAGTGAAAGACTAAGGCCCTGTTCACACTGTGCGATTTATCGTGCGGATTTTGCCGCGACGTCGCGCTGTGTAGCTTCTCCAATGCATTTCAATGGAGCTGTTCACATCTTGCCGCGCAACATCGCATGTCGCAGAAGCATGTCGCAAGTACATGACCTTTTTTTGCGATTTGCTATCTGCGATTTTGCGATTTGTATTGGTGGTGCTTTGCAAAAATCGCATAAAACAGTGATGTCGCGCGACATTAATCGCACCATGTCGCGAATATGAAAATCGCACGGAAAGTCGTGCGATTTTCAAATCGCACAGTGTGAACGGGGCCTAAGGCACCTTTTGTTTAACCTAAAGGCATGAGATTGGAAAAAAGAAAAACCAAAACAAAAAAAATATATCCTTAGCTTGAGCCGACACCCATTTATAAATGACATTTTTAAAGTATTTATAAATACAAAACAAATAAAACATAACCCATTGGGTTCAGCCCATACCAGGAAGTAATAGTTTATGTATTGTACACTGCAGAATCAGTTTACATACACATCGGGAATTCCCTCCACAGTGAATCCCTCTATCAGCTCCAAGTCTTCATCTCCTTGAAGCAATCTTTTATGGGGGGACATACATACATAATAAAAATAGAAGTAATTGTTCACAAAAAGTTGCTGTTTTCTAGATCTTGAAAAGATTGACTAGCCCTGATCTACACACTGACACTTAGTACAGTATGACGTGGAAAACCAAAACAGACAAAACATAAAAATGTAACATTTAAAGAGCGGCCTGCTGAGACTGCCAGATTTCTCTGAAGGTAACTTCGTAAATATTCAGTTAGAGGTGTTCTGTCTAGTTTTTATATCCTTAACAAACTAACATGCCTAGTTTGTGCATCATGCGTGTGTTTGAACACCACTCCAATATAGCTTACATTTATATCAAGCATAGCAGAAAAATCACCTTTTTCTAGTAGCTAGGCCCAGGTATGTATAGATTTCAGCAGATTAATTTAGTAGTGAATGGTAATATTCTAGGAGCACATGGCTCCCCAAACCCTGGATTTGTCACTATGGTATGACAAAAATGTCACAAGAAATTATTTTCTTTGAAAGCCATGCTGCACATTCTGCTCCTGCACAGTCATTGACTATGTTTACCTCCATCTGATACAAAACGTGAGGCTCATAGCTTTCCTAGAGAAGTGTTCCTGCAATGTGTGATCGACATTACATTCCTGCATCCCAGAATTGCTTTATCGGCATCATATTGATAAAAGCTCCTAGATGTGGGGCTGAAACGTTGAATACTTCTGTTGTCTGCATTAATAAAAGGTACATTTTCCCATGTAGTATGAAAGATTGGGAACTGGCAAAATGAGTAAACAAACACTAACTTGATACAGTAGTGGTGGCAATATCTATATTTTTCACACATCCTGTTTAAAACCCTAATACAATACCTATTCACAGCAGAGAACCCAGGTAGTAGACTATTATGATCCATAGGTAAAGAGTTCAGGGGTTATTCAGAAAGTGCGAGGGTTTGCAGATATTGTAAACACTTGCGAAAAGCTAGTGCAGGGATGGCGAACCCTTTTGAGCCCGACTGCCCAAACTGGGTCGCTGGACAAACTTGTGTCTCAAAGTGCCAACCCTGCAAGAGTACTGCTGCTGGTTCTCTGTCACAGGGCTACTGCTGGTTCTCTGTCACAGGGCTACTGCTGGTTCTCTGTCACAGGGCTACTGCTGGTTCTCTGTCACAGGGCTACTGCTGGTTCTCTGTCACAGGGCTACTGCTGGTTCTCTGTCACAGGGCTACTGCTGGTTGTCTGGCAAGGGTGCTGCAGCTGGTTGTCTGGCAAGGGTGCTGCAGCTGGTTGTCTGGCAAGGGTGCTGCAGCTGGGTCTGGCAAGGGTGCTGCAGCTGGGTCTGGCAAGGGTGCTGCAGCTGGGTCTGGCAAGGGTGCTGCAGCTGGGTCTGGCAAGGGTGCTGCAGCTGGGTCTGGCAAGGGTGCTGCAGCTGGGTCTGGCAAGGGTGCTGCAGCTGGGTCTGGCAAGGGTGCAGCAGCTGGGTCTGGCAAGGGTGCAGCAGCTGGGTCTGGCAAGGGTGCTGCAGCTGGGTCTGACAAAGTAAGTACTGCTGCAGCTGGGTCTGACAAAGTACTGCTGCAGCTAGGTCTGACAAAGTACTGCTGCAGCTAGGTCTGACAAGTACTGCTGCAGCTGGTCTGACAAGTACTGCTGCAGCTGGGTCTGACAAAGTACTGCTGCAGCTGGGTCTGACAAAGTACTGCTGCAGCTGGGTCTGACAAAGTACTGCTGCAGCTGGGTCTGACAAAGTACTGCTGCAGCTGGGTCTGACAAAGTACTGCTGCAGCTGGGTCTGACAAAGTACTGCTGCAGCTGGGTCTGACAAAGTACTGCTGCAGCTGGTCTGACAAAGTACTGCTGCAGCTGGGTCTGACAAAGTACTGCTGCAGCTGGGTCTGACAAAGTACTGCTGCAGCTGGGTCTGACAAAGTACTGCTGCAGCTGGGTCTGACAAAGTACTGCTGCAGCTGGGTCTGACAAAGTACTGCTGCAGCTGGGTCTGACAAAGTACTGCTGCAGCTGGGTCTGACAAAGTACTGCTGCAGCTGGGTCTGACAAAGTACTGCTGCAGCTGGGTCTGACAAAGTACTGCTGCAGCTGGGTCTGACAAAGTACTGCTGTTGTGCGGCGTGCGTTCTGCCCTGTATCACTCATGGCTCACACTGACTCGGCTCCTCCAGTGTTCTCGCGCGCTGATGCCACGATTCGCGAGGAACTGCGCCAAGGTGGAGTCAGGGCAAGACCAGAATTCTGTCCTCCTCCTCCCAGTCCCTTCAAGATTAGGTGCCGCAAATCGGCTGGGCGGTTGCTGAACACGCAAGGGCTCCTTGCAGAAGACTGGATACTATGAGACAAGCCTGTGCAATGCGTGCCATAGGTTTGCCAACGCTGCGCTAGCGCTTTCTGAATAATCCTCTTAATCCAAGAATTCCTCATTATGTATTACACACAAACTTACAGAAGAGGCTTGTTGTCTTCAGGATCACTCTCCTCTACCTCTAGTAACCATCCATATCCTCTCTGACGGAGAAACGTTGTGGCTGTGGATTCTTTTGAGAAGTCACCACCAAGATTTAATTTTACATCTGGTGAGGCTATGGAGCCACTGAGATCTACAAGAGAAGATAAACAAATTACTTTGTAGAAGTTATAAACCAAAACTGTACATACAGGAACGATTTTCCTATCTGTGACAATTTTTAATTTAGTGCAACACATCCGCAATCAGAGTAGGTGGATTTAGCAGCACACCAACTCTATATCCGTATCACCTATACCTATGGTGAGAGAGTGAAGGCTGAGATGAGAGCCGATTGACATCCGCTAATGCAGCCACTGTCCGAGTGGGGATATAGTGGGGACAAGAGCCCCCTGTCTTTGAGAGCTATGGAAGCAGGTGGGCTTCCCAGCAGCCAACCACTGCCCCTGGGTAAGGGTTTAATGAAATGTTTATTTAGGAGGCATTGAACCCATGTGCATACACAAAAAGCAATGGATTTTAACTGAATATTTCAGGGCGCCGGTAAGTGCGTGCGCACGGGCGCACTAAGTGCGCTCGTGTGCACCCGGCAGGAAGCAGAAGTCACGTGAGTTACCACAACTGGAAAGATGAGGTATTTTGTATCTAGAAGAAATAGGCACATGGAACACAACAAAAAGAAAGCCAGCTGATATCTGGCGAAGAGCACCTTGGTTTAATTTCGTTAACTTCACAAGACGAAAAAAAAAAAAAAAAATTAAATATTTAATAAAGTATAATTTTTGGCTTAAATCCCCTGTGTAAAATCAAGTCATTGTGGTGAAGATGAGGTCAGACACCCCTGTGCTAATTATCCAAGTATTATCATTAAGCTATTGCTTGAAATAGAGGCCTCCAATACATGTGAGTGAGCCTTTTTACAGGTTTGTTTTAACACCTTCAAATATTCAGATGATAGGTACAGAGGAGAAGTATTGAAGTTGTAACTAAAAGATGTAAGTGTGACAACCTTCAATGAATGGCTAGGTGACAAAATCCAATCTCATACTTTAAAATGCTCTCAGGGGGTAACCCGGCAAGCACAAAACAACTAAAAGACAGATATTGGATGAACTGTAAAGGTACTTGTGTAAGGTATCAAAATGTAACCTTTAAATTGTTCTCATAAAAGGACAAGTATCAGAATTCAGTGTTTGAACCAAAGATTCCCTGACAAAAAGGAGGTTGTCAAAGAAAAAAAAAAAAAAAAAAAAAAAGGGAACAAAATACAAAAAAAACAACATATGAAAAAGTGGGAGAGGTAAAACCAGAAAAAAACACCACAATCAAAGATATACGTCAGACACCTGGTACATTGTGTATAAATTAAGTATAAATAATCGTTAAAACCAAAACTGAGGCTGGCCGTCCACTGGCACCGTATTTGTGCGATGATCCGATAACGCCTGTAGTTGTCCAACCAATCCTATAAAATGCAGGTGAATCAGCCCTCTTCCACTGCATTGACCACCATCGGACGATTTTTTCCGACTACAACAGACTAGCGATCGTTCCTTATTTATTTGAATTATTGGACAATACAGAGACGATCTTGTACAAGTTTACATGAAAAAGAAGCGTTGTAAAGTAAAACCACCGTGCGCAAGGCCCATAAGATTTCATATTAAATTTATTTTCCATTCTACATCAGTCAAAAAAAAAAACAGTCACAAAAACGGACCGTGTGGCAACGAGGGTTGCACCGATACCAGTATCGGTGCCGATACCGGGTACTGCAGGAGTACTTGGCACTCGTGCAGTGCCCCCGGCCTGGGGCGGCTGTCCGAATGCTCTATCGGCATTCTGACAGGCACCTGGCGCTCTCCGCGTTCTTTCATACTTACCTTCCTGAGCGACGCCGGTAAAGTTTCCGCGCGTGCGCTCGTTGGAAGGCTCCCAGCCGCGATCACGTGGAAGTCCCACGTGATCACGGCTGGGGGCCTTCCAACGAGCGCACGCGCGAAGTCGTTGCCGGCGTTGCTTAGGAAGGTAAGTATGAAAGAACGCGGCGGAGAGCTCCAGGTGCCTGTCCGAATGCCGATAGAGCATTTGGACAGCCGCTCTATGTCTGTGTGTGTATGTGTAATATATACACATACACACAGGAGCTGGGGGGGCATATCCATGAGAGCTGGGGGCATTTTTATATGAGGTCTGTTCTTACTGGAAAGCGGTCACATGACATAAAAGTATCGGTACTCTGTATCGGTGAGTACTTGAAAAAAAAGTATCAGTACTCGGTCTTAAAAAAGTGGTATTGAGGCATCCCTAGCCACTACCTTGTCGTCAGTCAGAAAGTACGTCCGTTGTGCATGGACGCACAGAATACGTTCGTCTGACCCCAGCCTCAGGGTTGCTGTCCCTGGTGCTGAAATTTAGCACCAGGGACAGGATGGGTCGGTTAATCCCACTTAAACCCCACCCCCCCACGCAGCCTGGTGCGTAATTCCCCCCCCCCAACCGCTTCGGCTGCATTGGACGTGGGCTGTCTTTGGTGCTGAAATGCTCGTTTCAGCACCAGAGATAGTTTCCCCCCCCCTCGCCGCAGAGGGGTTTTCCGTTGTTTATTTTCATTGGGGGGCCTGTTCATTGGCCGATCTGGGTCGCCTACAGTGGACGATCCTGATTGGCTGATGGCGTTGTCTGTAGTCAGGTGACCAAGTCAGTCGCCTGACTACGCTGCCAGTGGACGGCCAGCCTAAGGAACATGCATAAGTGTGCAACAAAAGGGAGAGGGGTATCCTAACCACCAGTGGCGACTCTAGGAACAGTATTTAGGGGGGGGGCACATATACCACAGTCAAAACTGGGGGGGGCACTAATTTTCGCCACTAAATCATACCACTAAAAAAAAAAAAAAAACTATCACCTGGTGTGAGCTAAAACGCCATTGCTAAAGGAAAAATTTAGCGTAAGTCGCTAAAACTTAGTGCCCGACAACCTACTAACAGATCACCTTGTCCGTGGGAGTCCATGTACAAGGTTGTTTAGCGCACGCTAGGGAATCGCTAAGACCCAGGCTGAGACCCAGCGCTAATGCAATGGTGTACAGGATGGACATGTTTTTTTCCAGTTCAGAGTGCTGGGTCATATATATCCCCTGCCCTCACAAACTTGTATAAGTATGAACAAATCCAACAAAGAGCCCTCACCCCCCTCCCCGCATTATTAAAATCCTCCAAGATGACCGTATTATCCACGTTTCTATGCACACAAATATTAATTATTGCTGATGGGCATTGCATGATAAATGCCTCCCAACAGCATGTAGAATCATTACACTGCATTTAATGGATCCAAAAGGAAGGCCAGGAGAACCACAATAATTTGCTGCAGCAAATACAGGTTTCAGGGCAAGACTTATCCACGTGTCCCTTTAAACATGGTCCATAACTCTAATAATCAACCGCTTACATGCTATGAATAAGCCCCAGCATAAAATGTTTAAAATTAGCCAATATATTAGAATTATGATATATGTGGATAAAGAATACACATATCATAATAGAGCCTACAGCAACAGCAGCAACATTGCTGAACAGAGCCATTACTATGGTTTATGGGGCCAAGAGAACACCTGTGCTGCATTCCTTTCAATTGCCTGTTAATTTTGGGTGAAGACCTGTTTTTTCAGTTTATTTGGAGTTAGCACCAGGGTTGAGCAGTAGGTAAAATTTTGGAATTAGCGTCGCTCCAGAAATTAGCACTGGCACAAAGTGATCTCTCAGTTGCAAAAGTGCTAGACATCTCTAGCGCTCCATGTTAAGTATAGGACTTGGAAAGTACACTAAGCTAGCACTAAAAATCGCTAATAACGACGCGCTTAGTGATTATTCCTGTTTGTAGCGGGAGACAAACAATCTGTTGGTCGGCGTTAGACTGAATTTAGCTCACACAAGCTGATAGTGCCCTAAATAAGTATATATAAAGAAGATTCCAAAATCCCAGAGTACTTCTTTATTGTTCTACCCTGATACATAAATTCAATATTTTATTTGGTGCAGTTCGGTGGTGTTCGCCAATGTCCGAGAACTGCTTTAGCGACTCCAATTTTAGCAAACTACAGTGACCATTCGCTAAATAGGGAATTTGCAATATTTTCGGTGAAATTAATTCCCCGAAATGTGACGAAAAGCAAAGGATCTAAAGATGAATAGACCCTTTAGATTCAAACTTCCATAAACCCAGGGAAATACAATAAAAATAATAAACAGTGTGGCATGAACCCCTAAAATGTCATATCAAGCAAAAAAATACCTGCCCATTAACCCTTAATACACAACTAAACCAAGGCAAAAACTAAAGTAATACACAATGTAATATATAGTCTGAACGTTCACCCCTTCACTGCTGAACCATTTCAACCTTGTACAAATGTTTACGTGCACCTTTTCATGACTTTACTTTACACTGACTGAATATGGTTATGTTGGATCTCATGGGAAAGGCCAGAATCTGCCCTTTCCGAAGACACCTATACAAACAATGCACAGGGACGGAGATACAGAGGTCCGAATATGTGGGGGCAGCTGGATGCGGATTTCTGGTGGGGGGCACATGGGGGAGGGGGAAAAAAAAATCACCTGGGGGCGGGCAATTGCGCCCCCCTGTAGAGATGCCTATGCTAACAACCACTGGATACACTTCCCTACCAGTCTCCGTATAACTACATGCAAGAAAAAGAAATGGTCCTTCGAGGGTCCGTGCATATAGTAAGGATGATGAGACAAAAGGATCCTGCCTAGAAATATTACAATAGCAGTAGTTTTGCTACCATCTGCACATCTCCTTGGTGATAAAGCTGTACTTTTGAAGTACTAGTAGTATATTTACTAAAATCAGAGAAACTGTTAGATGAGCAGGGGATGAAGAGGAAAATTTGAATGCCGTCAGCAAATAAATGGACATTGAAGCTGTGAAAGTTGATAAATGACTGAAAAAAATTAAAAGAAAAATTGAGTGAGACCAAAAGGCAGAGGGACAAGGAATGTCGTCAAAGTTGAGATGAGGGCAAGTATAGTGTGAGTGATCAAATTTATATTTGATTCCATGCTGATGCAATTTAGCAGTCATCAAAAGCTGCTACTTCAAAGAAACCACAAGAAGAAATGAGAAAGAGCGGCTTTAGGCCAGCGTCAGATGAACGCAGTGATCACGTGTGTGTCGCCACACAGTTTAACATCCGTCATAGCATAGAATCATGATCAATAGAGACTAACACACACGAAGTACGTGCACACCGAACTGCGCACGCATAACGCACGTGATGAACGTACGCAAGTTAGGCAAGAATGTAAAACCGCCAAGACGGACGTGCAGAGTGCGCCACGTCCGCGTAGCGGCCTGTGTGCGTTATGCTCCGACGTCAGACGCAGCGCATTTGCAACATCCTTCACGTTGGCGCTCAGAAGTTTTTATGGTCTGGCTGACTGTACCTGTATTTTAATTATAAAATTAATTTTGATTCCCATATTTCCCTTTTTTGTTCTACATCAGTCAAAAAAAACGGACCGTGTGGTGTCTACAGTATCTTCAGTCAGTACGTCTGTCCGTCCGTTATGCACGCCAGTGGTGTATTTTGGCCTAGGCCAACAAGGCCTAGGCCGGCACTTTCCAGGGGGCGGCAGCCTGCACCAGGTGGCCCCACCCCTAAAAAAAGAAAAAAAAAAATTTTTTTACTTTTGCAAATTGTTTTACCAGGAAGGATACATTGAGATTTCACCAATTTTCAAGTATGTCCTGGGTAGGAAAGGCCTAGGCTTTCACGCTGCAGGGGCCAGCAAAAAATCTCACCACTAAATGGGTTACTCACAGAGCACCGAAATGACGCCAACATTTTGGTGTTCTATAGTTCCCTGCACTTCGGGGAATAAAATTTCCCCACCCTGCAGTGAATTCACCATTCACCACAGGGTCCCCACCGCTGAATGCTGCCACCGCAAACCGGTGGCCTGCTGTTTTCAAAAGAGCTACTGAACGAAAATGTCTGGAATTTACATATAAGATCCTATGATTGATAATAAAAAGGTCTGTTACAGAAAAAAGAAAAAAAGCTATTAAAGAAAATGGGGGAAATTTTGCCAAAAAAAATTCAATAAAGACTTTTTACTGCAGATTAAAATAATAAATGGTTTATTAGATATTTCATAAAAACGTGAATATTTTTAACATTGAAACCTATGGGGTTCTCCTGAATAAACCTGCTGATTGAAACCACCGAACATCAGGGCATTTCACTGCCATTTCTCTGCTGTTTAACCAAATACTTCTCTATGGGGATTTGCACTGTCTTCAAACAGCACCGTACTTGCTGGCAGTTCGCCAAACTTGTGTCTGAGCGGAGGGCGGGCAGCCCCAGGTACCAGTGATTATTGGGGTGTCATTAGGGGGTACTAGGAGGTGCCACTGTCACTGTGTGTCAGCTTTGAGCTGTGTTCTCAAACAACGAGCAGCGGAGCAGGGCGTTTGCATACGGAATAAAATTCGAATAAAAATCCCCCTCTCCTCCCTCCATAGCTCCTCCCCTCCCCCGCAGCAGCTCTAGGAGAGGGGAGGGGGATGTGGTTTGTGTGCAGAGAGAGAAGATGACAGTAAACGGCAGGTAAAGGGGGGGTATCAGCAGAATATGAAGCCCTGTCTGCTTACTGCTGTTTAAAGTGGACCTTTCCTTAACCAGCACTGCAGTGATAGAAATTTGTCATTGAGCTGCCTGGCTCCTGGTGAGGCTGCGTGCGTGCAGGTCACATGGTCCGGCCAGTCAGGTGGTACTGAGTCTCAGTACCACCTGACTGGCTGAACCACGTGACACGCACGCACGCAGCTGCCCGCCCTTTCGTTAACACAGACTCTCACTCTATTCTGGACTGAACACCCACCGGGAAGAGAATCAAAGCCACGGTGCACCCTCTGGCAGTGACACCCCACTGCTGACAAGATGGCTCCACGCACAGGCACAGCTGCGATCCTAACGTGGCCTGGAGGGACCTCCTGCTGAGTCCGTACACAGTCCCTGTTGACTCTACACACAGCCCTACCGCGGACGGAGGCCGGTAAATATACACTCGGTTTGCTGGGAGTTTTATTGCAGTGGATTCTGATGCACTCATACACACCGCACATTGCATTGCTGGGAGTTTTATTGCTGTGGATTCTGATACGCTGACACACACCAAACATTACATTGCTGGGAGTTTTATTGCTGTGGATTCTGATACGCTGACACACACCAAACATTACATTGCTGGGAGTTTTATTGCTGTGGATTCTGATACACACTGCACATTGCATTGCTGGAATTTTTATTGCTGTGGATTCTGATACGCTGACACACACCAAACATTGCATTGCTGGGAGTTTTATTGCTGTGGATTCTGTGATACACACTGCATATTACTGTGAGTTTTATTGCCCTGGAGCACGCTCATACACAGTGCCCATTTCTGTGGGTTTTATTGCTGTGCAGCTCTGTGATACGCTCAAATGCAGTGCACGTTTCTGTGGATTTTATTGTTCAACCAATTAGAGCAGCTGTGATCCAGTTTACTTGACATGCATGGCTGATCTTTGTAAAAATGCTTGAATTTAAACATTTCATAATTTTATTTATCTCAATAGATACATTTGAAATGGTATACACAATATACAAGTAGGCACTTGGTATCCACTTTTAATATAAAGAGATGAAAAGGCGGAGCTCTAAGAGGAAAAGGTGGAGCTTAAAGAGGAAGGGTGGGGATTAACCAGGAAGAGGTGTGCCCTTGACAGGAAGGGGTGCGTCAAATTTAAATTCGGGGGTGCACAAGTTCAGTCAGGCCTAGGGCAGCACAAAACCTAAATACACCACTGATGCACGAAAGGCAGAGTGCGCTCAGACTGCATTCATCTGACATTAGCCTTAGAGCATAAACAAAAAGATACAACTAGCTTTCACTGTTAAATGGACACTACCACTTATATAAACTGACTAGATTACATGTGCATTGCAAATAAAACACATAAAATCACATGAAGCGGTGTTCCCCCCCCCCCCCCCTTTACAGTAATTGCATGTAAAAAGGAAAAATACATTTTGGCATTTCTTCTGGCTCCAGTTTCTGGATTTTTCCCATGATGCAACATTACCAAAATCTTTGCTTTGTGGCTCTTGTTTATCTACAATATTACCAGTTAATTAGGTGGAGGAGGGAATGTTTAGATAAGGCACCAGGGGGACTATTGTGAGGTGTAGGCTACTCCAGATAAGAGATATGAAAGGGAGCTTAAAATACTTCGAATATACCCCCTGGGGTGTCCTTAGAATACATCCCACACAATACAATAATTTGAGTCAGTGATCGACCCATAAACGCCATCATATGGCCAAATTCACAAAGTGAGTGAGAGTGTGAGTGTGTGTGTGTCTCAACACTAGCAGGCCTCACCACCAGGTGCTGTGGCAAGCCTCACCTTCAGCCAGCTGACCCGCAACATTGGCTGCAGGGGGGGGGGGGGGCCTGAGTTCAGGCTGTCCTGCAGCAGCCAACAGCATGAGCTCCGAGTGCTGGGAGGGACCGAGGCAGCCGTTAGAAGTCTACTGGGCGTACTAGCAAGCCCTGTGGCTTCAAGGCCCACCTGCCGCAGAGATGGCATGGTACACGCTGCAGTGGGAAAAGGTTAACTAAAACATGCAAGAGAAAAGCAAAGCACATGTAAGATATAAGCAACATAAACACAATGACTTTTTTTTTGGGTGGTAGTGGCCCTTTATGTAAAAGACACACAAACAGCAGTGTTTGTTGAATATCTGTACAGTATCTGCCATTTTGCAAATATTTACCTATTCTGTACAGTGAATGTCTAGATTAGCTGACAAATGAGCCTAGCAAGTTAACCTCTACAAAGAACTCCGGAAAGAATGCTTAACATGTACCACACCCAGAGATAGAGATCTAGCAGACCTTCTAGATGTGGAAAGTTCGGGTGAGGCTGCCAGCAAAGCAGCACTAACGGAGAAGGTGCAGAGAGGAATCCCCTCCATCCCTTTCCCTATTCTCTTAATCTCCTAACATGCGTTGCCACACTCTGTATAATTGTCACTTTTTCCCTGGTTTTGGCCGCGCCCCCTGGTGGTGAGAGGCATTCATGCCTGTTTTACCATGTTGTGTTTTTGGCTGTGCTGTCTGGGGCTGCTCTGGGGTTCTGCTGTGATCTTCTGGTTTGAGGTCACATGGCCCAATCAGACAGACCCAGTCACTTTATAACTCTCAGGAGCACAGAGCGTCATTGACTGTTTCTGGAGTTTTATGGTGGTTGTGGTTCCTGTGTTCTGTTCCTGATTTCCGCGTTGCTGCATAGCTTCATGTCGAGTATTTTCTGGTTTTGACTTTTGGCTTATGTTCCTGGATATTCTCTTTGTTCCCTGTACACTGTATTCTGCTAATCTTGCTTCTGACCTGGCCTGGCTGAGAACCGCTCCGGTGTATGACTTCTGGCTCTGGTTCTGGTTTATTCTCTGGTCTATTCCCTGTACCCAGCATCTAGAGATTCCCGTGTATGATCTTTGGCGTGTTCTCTGGATCGCTCTATTGTCTGCTCCCTGTATTACTCTATGCCTGGTCGGTTGCCAACCACTCCTATGTTTCATGTTTTATGTACCGTATATACTCGGGTATAAGCCGACCCATGTACAAGCCGACCCCCCTACTTTTTCCAAAAAAAACCTGTGAAAACGTATTGACTCGCGTATAAGCCTAAGTGGGATATTGCCCCAGCTCACACATGGATATTGCCCCAGCTCACACATGGATATTGCCCCAGCTCACACAATGGATATTGCCCCAGCTCACACAATGGATTTGCCCCAGCTCAAACAATGGATTTGCCCCAGCTCAAACAATGGATTTGCCCCAGCTCAAACAATGGATTTGCCCCAGCTCAAACAATGGATTTGCCCCAGCTCAAACAATGGATTTGCCCCAGCTCAAACAATGGATTTGCCCCAGCTCAAACAATGGATTTGCCCCAGCTCAAACAATGGATTTGCCCCAGCTCATGGATTTGCCCCAGCGGCAGCCAGCTCTCACATGGATACTTGCCCCAGCTCCGGATCCAGCAGGGGTTGAGGGGGCCCAGATGCCGGGCAGCGGGAGTCCGTCCGTGTAGAAGGGGCTGCGGCTGCGTGCGTGCGCAGGTCACGCGGTCCGGCCAGTCAGGTGGTACAGAGATTTGCTTATGGAGCTGAAGAGGTTAAGGCTTTCTCTCAGTGTGCATAATTATGTGGTTCCCCCAGCAGAGTCTCTGGGAGACCTCCCATGCCTGAGAGGGAAAGGTGCAGGTTATTTAACCTGTTATTTCTGTGGTGCAGCAAACCACAAAGTATATTTTTGTCCACAAAAAAACCCAGACCCAGCATGTCCTGTCACCAGAAGGGTGAGACCCTGGCATCCACGTCTTGCAGCCCAAGTGCTAACTTTAATGCTGGGTCCTCTGTTTCTATGCTATGCAGGGGGGGTTGCGAGTTCCATGTGTCTCAGTAAAGCCAAGGTTGTTCAACCTCATGGCAAACTCCCTGCTTCCATGTTACACAGTGGATCACTGTTTCTCAATCAATGTAATGGCTTAAGTGTCCAGGGTGGTGCTGTTGCCACAGATACACAGTGCAACTGTGAAACGGTCTGTTCTAAAAATTGTAGTGTGCTCATTGTGACCATGTCCCACAGTGGAGCCACTGAAGTGCAACCCAGAGTATTCACTACTCTGTCCATGTCTAGCAGTAACAGCTTTTTGTTGTATGGAAAAATCCTCCAGAAGGTGGTTCTTATCCTTCTAATACTGACAGTAGGTAAACACGGAGAATATGTAGTCCTATAAAAGAATGCGGTCAAGTAGTTTGCAGTGTGGATAGGCAATTCCAAATCAATACGGAGACTCCCAGAGTCTCCAGGGGAACTGGCTTTTTCCTGGAACTCCCGTATGGCAAATTAAAAAAAAAAAATTCGCCACAGGGTACCAAAGTAATGAAATTTATTCAATAAAATAAATAAAAAAATTACTACAAGCATAAAAAGCCCATAAGTATAGAAGCCCGACGCATTTCGTCTGACTGAGCAGACTTTCAAGGGCAGTACAATCAAGAACAAAAACCAAATACAAATGATAGCCACATTCCCCGCTGTATTTTTATATTCCCCAAGTTCTTTCTAATAGGTCCATGTTTAATTGCCAATTAACTTCCGTGTTCTCCATACATGGTCATAGCGTTATTTCCGGTTTTCAAATTCTTTAAGGAAAACCATCCCCCATCTGCTACTTCCAGTAAGCAGCCAATCACCAGATTTCAATACGTCATGTCCAATTAGTCCACAAAAGTCAATGTGATCGCGCAATCGCGATCTATTGCAGTTTCGTTTTCCATCCACACTTAGTCTCCCAATCCCGATACATCACATCCGGTCAGATGAGGTGCATTATATCCGATTGGGCAAGGTTCTCACGAAACTTTAGTTCTTTTTAGTTTCGTTTTTAATGTCCGATGGTCCATCTCCTGTCTAGCGGACTCCAGATTCTTCTTAGATCTTTTCAAATCCCCAAGACCTATACCGCCCAGTATTTTCAAAGGATTAAAGGGGACAAGCGAATAAGGATTAGAATCAACTAAAGTAATCAAATGTCCGGGAAAAAAAAAAAATATACATATATATATAAAAAAAACTCTCAAACAATGTGAACCAGTAGTCAATTAAAACAAACTAAATCCAATTCCTAACAAGGAAAAAGAGTGTCATCTGCGCTCATTTCTATGTGTTCCATGTACAACAAAAATGAGGTTTTTGTTTGTTTCAATGGCCATTGCAACGTAAGCTCACTCGCCACTTCAAGGCACCTCTTTAGAGTGGGTACCTAACAATTGTAACCAAAAGGCCGCTCTACTGAGCAGCTCCAAGCCCCTCCAGCTGCTTTTCAGCCAAGGAGAGGCAAAGATGGTGGGTTTTATTTATACACGCACCAAACACTTCCCATTTGGGATCAAAAACAAAAACATGGAAAGAGGAACAGCTGCAGAACGACGGACTGGTGTTACAAGCATGATATACATAAATACAGAAAAAATGGCGTCGCGCCCATACTCACCGGAGCGGCAGCAACTGCCAGGAGTAACAGCCCAGTCAATGTATAAAACATAACAAGGAAAAACCTCATTTTTGTTGTACATGGAACACATAGAAAATGAGCGCAGATGACACTCTTTTTCCTTGTTATGTTTTATACATTGACTGGGCTGTTACTCCTGGCAGTTGCTGCTGCTCCGGTGAGTATGGGCGCGACGCCATTTTTTCTGTATTTATGTAAATCCAATTCCTCATTCAATCCTCTGTAGGGGACAGTGTTTTTAATTTATATATCCAATATGACGCTCTTTGTAGCAACTTTTTATTTCTGTCTCCGCCTCTCCAATGAGGACTGACAAGTTCTAAACCAATAAATTAAAAGTTCCCTATGATTATACAACTCACATGTATTACAGTGGATAGGAACGGAATGTTTCACTGATTTTTTTTTCTCATATTATTTTGATGTTCCAAAATTCTCTTTCAATTTACGTAGTTTTGCCAATATATTGTTTACCACAACTGCACTTCAGTAAATATATCACATATGTTGTATCACACGTGATTTTTTGTTTGATCTTATGTATTTCATTTGCTCAAGAATTGGGTAACCTTATTTCTTCTAAGAAATCTGCACGCTTTGCACCTTGAACATTTAACAAAATCCACCTTTATCATTTAAATACTCCTTATTGCGTACACAAGTATCACTTGGAGCAATAATAGATTTTAAATTTCTAGCGCTCTTAAAAACCACATTTGCTCTATCTGGGATAATGGTTCCCAAAACCGGATCCCTCTGCAAAATAAACCAATTTTTTTGAATAATACTTTTGATTCTTTGATGGAGCATGTTATATTTATTACAGAATGCAAACTGTGCAAAAATCTTTTTTCTTTTCTACATTATTCTGGGCCAATAATTGTTGTCGATTGACTGAACCTACATCCAAACAAATCCCCTCCAGTTCTTTTATTATAATATTTTGCTATTAATTTGTTCTTAATCACCGTGACCTGTTCCTGGTAGTCTTGGAGATCCGTACAATTCCAAAGTACTCTCAATGCCTGGCTACGGGGAATTCCTTTTACCCATGGTTTACTTGAGGAATGGATATAACCGTTCCCATCTGTAGGCTTTAAAAAAAACAAAAAAAAAAAAACATGCTTTTTGATTATTAGAACAAAAAAAAAAAAACGTCGGGTCCAGAAAATCTGACTTTTATCGAACTGAGCTGTAAACTTCAAACCAAAGTCGTTTCTATTGGAGGTCTCTTACAAATTCTTCAAAACTTTCTTGGGAACCCTTTCAGATAATGATAACGTCATCTATATATCTCCTCCAGTACTGTAACAAATGAAATACATAAGATCAAAACAAAACAAAAAAAATAAAAATAAAAAAAATCACATGTGATACAATATATGTGATATATTTACTGAAGTGCAGTTGTGGTCAACAATATATTGGCAAAACTATACTTAAATTGAAAAAGAATTTTGGAGCATCAAAAGAATATAAGAAAAAAAATCTGTGAAACATTCCGTTCCTATCCACTGTAATACATGTGAGTTGTATAATCATAGGGAACTTTAATTTATTGGTTTAGAACATGTCAGTCCTCATTGGAGAGGAGGAGACAGAAATAAAAAGTTGCTACAAAGAGAGTCATATTGGATATATAAATTAAAAACACTGACCCCTGAAGGTATAACAGCAAAAGGTTGCACTCAACCTCAAAACGAAGCGGGTGCATCCAAGACATCAAATACAAAACACCAAGAAAGAGCACTCCACACTATTGACCACCTTCTTCCATCACTTTGCGTGAAAAAAAACAGTTTTAAAAATGCTCAAAAAACCTGAAGTAAAAAGATGGGGATTCAGTTCAAAGTTATGATCAGAATTTGCTTAAGTCTGTCACAGTCGCCAATGTACCCCATCTTTGACAGGTCCTAACTTGACCGAGTCCGCACTTACAGGATCAACTCACCCTGGAGCTCCCCGGCAGCTCGAGGCCTTTATAGGCTGTCATGGTGGAGCACCTGTGAACAGGGAGGGGTGCATACCAAATGGGAGAGTCTGGCAATGTGCCAAGGGTTCCCCAGAGTCTGGCGATGTGTCAAGGGCCCTTGAATGTGGCTATAAGCCAGGGGTTCCCCAGTTGGTCACGTCTCCACCCAGCAGTGAGACTATCATGCCTGGTTCGGGCGACACGCCCCTCATGTCTGGTTCGGGCGAGCTGCCAATCATGCCAGAAGCTGGCAAGCTGCGAGGCAGCCCTGCCCACGTTGAGCTGCGAGGCAGCCTGCCTGCAGAGATTTGAGTAAATTTAAAACTTGAACAATATTCTAAACATGAGAGTAGTAAATTATGCAGCAGGTTTGCTGGAAGCAAGGTGTCACACTCTAACCATGGGCATTATGGGAATTGGAGCATGACAGAAACAGTGAGTCCATTAAGAAAGTGTATTTGTAAGAGATTTGTTATTAAAGTATACTCTTTAGCGCCAGACTATTCTGCAGCGCTGAACAATAGGTGGGCACAATATAGACAGGGTTACAATACAATGAAACTGAACAACATTTTGATAAACCAGTACAGGAGGAAACGAGGGCCCTATTCCCATGGGAACTCACAATTTAGAAGTGTTTGGAGTGGAAACAGGAAGAGAAGACTGCAAGGTGAGAGTGATGGACTGGTTGGGGCAGTGAGGTGTATTAGTGAGTCGGGTGGTAGGCTTGCCTGAATAGGAATGTCTTATAGGAGCGTTTGAAGTAAGGGAAACTAGGAAAGTCAGACAGTACAATGGAGAGTGTTCTATCTAGAGTATGAGGAGTGCGCGTTCGAAATCCTGTAGTCTATCATGTGAAGAGGTGATGCGGGGAGAAGCTAGGTGCAGGTCACTGTTTGACCTTAGGGAGCGGGCTGGGGTGTATTTGGTGAATAGTGAGGACAGGTAGTGGGGAGCTGAGTTAGTGAGAGCTTTGTAGGTCAGGGTAAGGATTTTGAATATAATTCTGCAGTGGATGGGGAGCCACAGAAGAGATTTGCGGAGAGGAGCAGCAGAGACACAGCGGCGGGTGAGGTGGATGAGCCTGGCAGAGGCATTCAGAATGGATTGTAGGGGGGCGAGGAGGGAGACCAGCTTGAAGATTATTACAATAGTCAAGTCGGGAGATTACAAGGGCATGGATGAGTTGCTTTGTGGTGTCGTCTGTAAGGAATGGCCGAATTATGGAAATATTACGAGAGACTGGATGTGGGGGTGAAGGAAAGAGCAGAGTCAAGTGTAAGTCAGACAGTGAACCTGGCTTGATGCGAAGATGGTGATACCACTGACCATGATGATAGAAAAGTCAGGAGGTGGGGAGGGCATTTGTAGGAGCTCAGTCTTTAACATGTTAATCTTTAGTTGGTGAGAGGCAGTACAGGAGGAAATGCTAGATAAACAGTCGCTGACTTTACACATGTATCTGAGATCCTATGTGTGTATAGATTAATACATGAGGTCTGACGGGGGCGGAGCTAGCCGAGGAAGCGAGCGGCTGCATGTTGAAGGAGCTCTGTGATAAACACGGTTTTTAAAGTTATTTCCGCCGTTTGCTCGCACTTGAGAAACGCTCTACGGTCTCTGGGGGCACTGGGGGACTCGGTGAGTTTGCCTTACCCCCGAAATTGACGCTCCGGAGCAGATTAACCCCCGCGGCACAATCGGGGCCTAGTACTAGCGGCCATTTTAGAAGCCTGGAAGGAGATTTCTGAGACCTTTTACCGCTCTTCTTCCTTGTGCCTGCGCTTTTGGTGACATGCCCACCGGTCGCTCACAGAAGCTGCGGTCCAGACAGAGGGACAGTCGGGACTCCATGAGAGGTGGGTCCACTTCGAAGGGAGATGCGATCTCCTCCTCCCCCCCCCTGGGCTATGAATTTTCAGAAGATGAAGAGGACCCCTGGCACTCGGGTGGTAGCTCTGCGATGACCTGGATCTCCCCACAATCTCGGACACCAGACTCCCAACCACTATCTTCAGCAGCAAAAAAAAAAGGGCGCAAAAGAAACGAAAAGCAGCGCTGACGGCGTCTTTGAGTGCCTCACTTACTGCTGGTGGCCTCTCTGACGGGGATTCGGCCGAGGAACACCAGCTTTCGGCCAGCAGTAGTGTGGCTTCATTACGACAGGACGTTTTGAGACAGGGTGCCCAACCGCAACAAACGAGAGCGACCTCACTCGAAACCCGTATGACACGGCCTGAGGAAAGTCGGCAGGAGGAGGATGATGATCTTCCTCTTACGAAGAGAGACCTTCGGAGGATCCTGGACGAACTCCGGGAGATCCGGGGGGTGTGGAAACCTGAAGTGGCGGCGGTTCGGGAGGAGGTTGCAACAATCCGTGCGCAGGTGACAGCAGTGCAGGCGACGACCTCTACAGTGCTATCGGAACATACTCACCTGTTGGGACAGGTCGCTGGTCTAAGATCCCAGGTCGAGCTTTTGTCCCGCTCTGTGGAGATGCTGGAAACAAGACACCGCCGTCGTAACGTCAGGGTCAGAGGCATCCCGGACTCTGTGTCGTCGGATGAACTCCCAGCTTATGTGTCTCGTTTGGCCCTTCGGATGGCGGGACTCCCTCCTGACAAGCCAGATCGGATCGGTGTTCAGGGTTCGGAAACCTGCGGCGCTTTCGAAGGGGACACCCCGTGATGTCGTGGTGGCCTTTCGTGACGTAGCATTTAAGGTCAAGCTTATGTCTGCTCCTGGCGCAAGAGATCCAGTGAAATTTGAGGGCTCCACGTTGGCTTTGTATCACGATCTTCCATTCCAGACTCTGCTTGCTCGCAGGCGGTTCCGTCCTGTGACTGCGGTTCTTCGTCGGAGGGGGATCCGTTATCGGTGGGGCTTGGCGGGAGCATTGGTGGTGACACATAATAATGTCCCCTACACCATCACTGATCCTGAAACCGCCTGGTCCGACCTTGAAGCGGCGGGCATCTCGCCGGACCCTCCGGAACTTCAGCCAGACTGAGACCTGAGCGATATTGTTTACCCCCCCCCCAGCTTTTTTCTTCTCTGTTTACGTGTCACTGGTCTATAGATAAGCTCTGAGTATAATTTATCAGGACAATTTATGGCATTTACGTTGATAGTCCTACATGCTTATGTGTTTCTTTTGTATTTTCTTCCTTCACTGAGGTTGGGACTTCTTGCTTTTTGTTTTTATTATTCCCTTATTGACCTGTTACTACTTGCATCTTACATTATCTGACTGGCTGACCGTAGTTAGTTTGGCCAGCCCTAGACGGCTGTCTTTTTCTACGTTTGATTTCGTGAATTTCTTGTTATGTATAATTCTCAAAATAAAGAATTAAAAAAAAAAAAAAAAATAATACATGAGGTCTGGTGTGTGGCAGGGGGTAAATAGGGTGTCTGGTCATACATTTCAATATTAACATAAATTGGACATGCTTTCTGCAAAATCCTAAATGATTTACTGGAAAGTGGTCACATGACATAAAATAAATGTATCTGAGTACCTGGAGGAAAAAAAAAAACAACAGGTATCTGCCCAATTATTTAAGGGCAAGAAAAGGACACACTGTTTTTCAGTAGATGTTCCTTTAAATACTTGTGGCTGTATTCCAAGCCTGGTGCAAATGTAGTCATAGACTATAATGGCTCTGGGAGTTTTACATTAGCTGTGGTTAACTTTACACCAGGGTTGGAATAAACCACTGCTGGTATGGTATGATGAAAGTGCCATACAGGGTTATTCAGAGAAAGGCGAAACTCATGAAAATGACTGGAATAGTGAAAATTCTAGGTCGAAATAGCCAAACCAGAAAAATTCTCCCATTTATCTCACTTTCCAAATCGGCTATTCAGTCTAGATTGTTCTCCTCCTGCCGGTTCTCCTGGTTTTCACCTTTCTCTGAATAATCCTGATATGTCCTCGGGACCCTCAACCAGGCCAGATTTTGCAGATTACCTTGAGGAAATGCAGACTGAATCCTGCAATCACTGAGCAGCAAATCATATCACCTGTGCTGTGCTTCACATATCTGGAAAACCTGACCTGTCAGCAGGTTCTGAGGACAGGTTTGGGAAACACTGCTCTAAAGGGTAGACAGTATTAGGGTCAGTTTTTCCTGGAAAGTTTGGTAGAAGTGGTGAAACGTGACCAGGCCCAGCTTAGGCTAGGGTCACACGAGCGCATTCTGTGCGGACCGTGCGTCCATGCACAACGGACGTACTTTCTGAGTGACGACAAGGTAGTGGCCACACGGTCCGTTTTTGTGACTGTTTTTTTTGACTGATTTAGAAGGGAAAATAAATTCATATGAAAAACATTTTGTCCGTCAAAATGCTGAACGTCAAAAATGCAGTCTGTCTCACTTCGTTCCATCCCTCACACACAAAGCCATGCGGACGTCCGTTCTAGCGGTTTTACGTTCTTGCCTAACTTGCGTCCCATTTGCCGCGTCCGTTCGCACTTCTATGCGGACGTACTTAGTGTGTGGGTCTCTTGATCATAATTGTATGCTACCACAGATGTTAAAATGTGCGACAAAACGGACGTGAACAATGCGCTCGTTTGACCCGAGCCTTAAGGCTGGCCATCCACTGGCACCGTCTTTGTGCGATGGAGCAATCATCAGATCTCGTCTAAAGTCGTCTGACTGATCCTACAACATGCAGGTGAATCAGCACTCTTCCACTGCATTTTTTACCTGGCGGCCTGTCCATCGGCAGATCTGGGTCGTCCACAGATGCTTCCAGTGGACGAACCTGTTCGGCCGATGGTGTTGTCCGTAGTCGGGTAACCAAGTCGGTCGCCCAACTACGGTGCCAGTGGACAGCCGGCCCAACACTTCATGTGACAGCTTCTGATCGAGATACTGACCAGATATATAACCTCTGTGTTGGATTACTAGCATTTTTAAAATGATGTGAATGTACCACTGCCACCCATGTGATTTCTATTAAAGCAGCAGTTTGATCAGCATGGGGTGTATCTGCTGAACTGAATTTCCATGACTTTGAAACAAACAATGGGGATATTGATTTAAACTTTATAATATAACCACATATTCTGAATGCAATAGAACATGAAACAGTTCCCCCTTTCTATGTCCAATCATTGCTTGATATGCACCTAACAAGGAAATGGGTTAACAGGACATTACTAGCACAGTGACAGTTCTGTATTTTACATATTATGTAGAAACTTATTAGTCTCCTCGGGGTGAGAGTACATGCAGATCCCAACCTAAACTGTTCCAGAAAAACACATAATTCTCTGTCTTAATAAAAGGATGATAGATGAAGTTTGGTTTTTTTGAGAAAGGGTTTTACCAGGAAGGTTACATTGAGATTTCGCTCGTTTTCAAGTATGTACTAGGTGGCGAGTATGTACCGTTGGGTGTCTTGCCCAAGGACACTGAAGCTGGGTTCACACCTCAGCGTTTTACAGCACGTTCCTGCGCACTGTAAAACGCCGAGACACGGAAATACCATGATTTCCTATGTGACCCGTTCACACCTGGGCGCTTTACAGCGCGCAGGAACACGCTGTAAAACGTCCTACGCCCAAAGAAGTACGGGAGCGTCTTTGCAGAGTGAATGCGCTGCAAATACGCCCCAGTCTATGGCCGTGAACACGCTGCAATACGCGTTTTTTTATGGTTGCACGATACACGCGTCAAAAACGCGTGTAATGCTGCGTGTAAAGAACGCGCAGGTGTGAACCCAGCCTTACTGGAGAGGTGCTCTTTCTGGAGACCAAGCCTCTGGCCAGCCCCTGAGTGAATGCCTGCATGAGCAGTCTAGGTTTACAGGTTTCAAAGCTAACAATAAAACTGATGTATCATATCTGCTAACATTTCATGCATCCAAACACTTGCGTCTTACGGAATGTTGCAGGTTGTTGTCAGAAACCACTCTTTTCCCAGATTTTTTTTAGGTGACACAATCGCAACCCATTGGGTCAATAAAAAAATGGAATGCTGAACAAGGGAAAAGTATCTTTTTTCACTGAGTGATTTGACCAGGATTTACCTTTTTTTAAAAAAAATAAAAAATAAAAAAGTGTCTTTTTTTGTACTTGTTTGGGGGTGAATTTATTCACCTTTTGTCCCTCAGCACACACTGCTCCTACTCTGCTCAGGGACTCCAAAACCCAGAAGTCCACTTATCTGTGCAATTTGCGTTCCCTGTACTACTTGCCTTTTGTACGAAAAATACACACCGCAATGGGATTTGCAAACTTTACATACGCAAGTCCGATGAATGATTGAACGGAGCTGTGTACATACGCAGCTCTGATACATCGAGGACTCTCTCAACCGATCGGTCACAGAGATCATGAAGTCGGCACTATGGCTGCAATCAACGGTCATCTTCATAAGCCACTAGTTAGTAGATAAAGAGAAAGAAAAAAAAAATCCAACGAACACATTTTTTTTTTTTACTTAAAAAGGAACATTATGTTAAAAAAAAAAAAAAAAAAAAAAAAAAAACACCCCCTGCCTTCCCACCTTTTTTTTTCAAAAGCAATTTAAGTAGCGTACATAACTTTCATCCGCAAATTGCAGACTTATCACACACAAGGTCCATGAGCACCTGCTCAAAGTGATGGATTGATGCTGCGTACACAGCTTAAGCCCATGTCTACTCGCTCCCCAAACGCTGCTACGGGTGCCTAGATAAACATGATGATGTCAGCAGGAAAGCAAGGTGAGAAGGGGAGACACTCCATGCAGTCTGACTACTTTAAGGCTGGGTTCACTCCTCAACCTTTTTCAAACCTGCGCAATCCGTGTGTTTTTTTTTTTTGTACGCACGTATCGCGCATGCGCATTGCAGCGCATTCGCAGCTATGTCTATGGCTGCGAACGCGCTGCTATACGCCCCAAAGAAGCTCCCGTACTTCTTCGCGCGTCGGACGTTTTACAGCTCATTCCTGCGTGCTGTAAAACGTCCAGGTGTGAACCAGCCCCATAGGAAATCATGGGATTTCCGGGGTTGAGCGTTTTATAGCATGCAGGAAAGCGCTGTAAAACGCTGAGGTGTGAACGGGGCCTAAGGCTCCTGTCAGACGAGTGCAGTGTGAACGTCCGTTTTTGCACACATAATAACGTCTGTCATAGCATAGAATAAAATCGCCAATGGAGTCCCACCACACGAAGTGCATCCGCACCAAACTGCGGGCGCACAGCGCACGCGGCAAACGGACGCAAGTTAGACAAGAAAGCAAAACCGCTAGAACGGACTTGCTGAGTGCGCTGCGTCCGCAACGTCCGCATAGCTTTGTGTGTGAGTGATGAACGAGGACAGACGGACTGCATTTGTGCGTCCATCATTTTTGACGGACAAAATGGTTTTCATATTTAATTTATTTTCCCTGCTACATCTGTCAAAAATAACGTCAGTCACAAAAACGGACTGTGTGGCCACTACTGCGTCTTCCGTCAGAAAGTGCGTCCGTACTGCACGGGCGCACAGTCCGTACAAAATGCACTCGTCTGACAACAGCCTAATAAGCTAAAGTGCTCAGGGTGCATAGAGTGTCCCTTTTCACAAATTTTGCGAACAAATTGAGCGGGAGGAGGGTCCGGAAGGGAGTGAGTTTGGTCAAGTGACTTGACTCGAGTGTGAGAGGGAGTGGGTTTGGGTAAAAGACCGAACCCAAGTGTAGGAGAGTTTGTGGGAAGGTACCGGACCAAAAGGGAGAGAATGGCAGCTCCGGACAAAAGACAGGGTGGCAGGCAGGTTGGGTTGGTGGCACAGAACTCCAGCTTCAAGTAAGGGTAAAACACCAGTGGTACAGCACCCACACCCAGTGGCAGTATCCCAGGGTGTGTTCTATAGTGCTGCACTGTTGTAAACTGAAAAAAAGAGACGCAAACTGTTGATGTCTGACATAACCCTAGAACGAAATCATACCGAGTAAAGCAGAGACATGTCTTCTGCAAACAGCTTTGAAGCAGAGTCTGAGGTTAGAACGTTTAACTCAGTCTGACCGTGTAAGGCTAGGGTCAGACTGAGGCAGTGCGAACGCGCGTTCTGGCGCACTTAATCACGGCCGCACTAGCAGCAGATGCCAGGCAATGACGGCCAATATACGAAGTACGGTCGCACAAAAGTCCGGCTGCGCAACGCAAGTGGAAAATGAACGCATTTTTTCGAGAACGTTAAACCACTAGTACTGACGTACAGAGTGCGCTGCGTCCGCTAGCGGCGTGTGTGCGTGAATTGGAGACATCAGACGCTGCTAATGTCCGGCCAACATAACGTCCAGATGCAAGAAGTGTTTTATTGATGATCCGTACAAAATCACGGATGAAACTGCGCATAGTATGACCGCTATTGCGGATTCCGTGAAAAAATACGTCCATTCTTCGAACGCACATTTTCACGGACAACGTGAAAAATGCGTTAGTCTGACCCTAGCCTAAGCTGTACACAAAAACGACAACCAATTAAAAAAAAAAAAATCGATAACAAAAATAGTTGTCAATTATCCTCATTATCGAGTTAGTTGTTTCAGCCCTAGTCGGCACGCTTGAGCTCTCCATTTTTTAACCACAGAGTTCGGGGCAGTTTAAAAAGCAAAGTGCTCAGGTGTGTAGAACATTAATATTAGAGACTTCCTTTTGGGAATTTTATTGCTTTGCAAGATGCCACCGCAAACCCCAAGAACATTTTGAGAAGGGCTAAAATATTGGGACAGAGGGCCATGGGGTCCAATTTTTTTTTTTAGAAAGTATTCTACCAGGAAGGATACATTGAGATTTCTCTCGTTTTCAAGTATGTCCTGGGTGGCGAGTCTGCACCGTTAGGTGTCTTGTCCAAGGACACTTGCTGGAGAGGTGCTCTTGCCGGGATCGAACCTGTGTCTCCACAGTCTCTCTACACGGTTACAGAGCAGTGATGTTACCTCTACTCCACCCAGCCGGCACTGGACACTTGAGAAGAAAAAAAAAATAAAACACATGCACTGGCCCCTTACACACCAGTGGACAAAAAAAAAGCAGTGTTTAGATGGGTTATGGTACAGACTATATATACATACACACAGGCCCTATAATTATGCAGAATAGACAGCTGCCCAAGGCAGCCTTCCCACTGTTGCCTAACAATATATACACAATACAAGTATGAGGACATCCACACAAATCTTACCCTACAGTCATATACACCCTAGACTGAGACCAGCAAAAGCAGTTTATTGGGCGAACACCAGCATTGGATACTTAAAAGGGGGGGCTCATATTTAAATATCAACGCAGGTCCAGACCTCAGTGGCTAACAAGGTGATTTAAAGAGCCAGGAAGAAGGTCCAGTAGGAATCAAACTCCCACGAGACCCCGGATTATGGTGCCAGGCTGTGTCTTCCTGTTTTACCCACAAACTATTAGAACCTGGGCATCTGCCATAAACAGTGGATGTATGAGCTTGTACCCTGCGAAATATAAAGGAATGAAGTGGTCATGGGAGGCAATAGGTGTGAAGGGTCAAGTGGTTTCCATGGTTACTGCACCACATTTAACACTTTGGAGCACTGCTGCCTGTCATGTACACAGACGCACATAAACACGCAGTGACGAGGGAAGACGCCTACTCGGCCTTACCTTCTGCCTCAGTGGAGGACACGAAGGTGAAGTCTCCAGGGGGGTTGCTGAGGGGCTGTACGGCGGGGCCCGGCGGCTGCATGGTCCTCCCGCTGCTGCTACTCTTGCCCGTAGCGCTGGCGAGGATGTTGACGACGACAGTGACGTATCCCGGGGTCGTTCCCAACTCTCGACGCGGGTCACCGAGCTATAAGCACTAAAGCGCACACACACCGTGACTGCAAAACATCCACATAGCTAGTGGATGGCGCAGGAAGCCATGTTGCCGAAGACCGTCGTTCATCATACCGAGTAACGTTGAGCTTCGGCAACAGGGCGGGTGTTCAACGCAGAAGAGACATTTACCTTTAGCGCGTTTAGAACTCGTATATCGTATAAATAAAGCGACGAGGTGACGTCTCGTGCCAGGTAGAAGAACCCCTCCCTGTTTTGAAAAGAAGCCACAGGGAACAGGCTGTACCCGCAGCACTATGAGTAGTGATGGGAAGTTCGGATCATTTTTGTGAATCGGATCGATTCGGATCATTCATAAAAATGATCCGGATCATGATCCGAATCACCGGATCGCTAAGTTAAACAGGGGGGGGGGGGTGGTGTGACTCACCAGTAACCGCTTCTCTCTCTCAGTCACGCCCCGCGCTGCCGATTGGCTCCGCCCCCTTACAGTCTCTCTCTCTGAAGCTTCTTCCTGCCTTCTTTGTTGATGTCACTGAAGGCAGGCAGAAGGAAAGTAGCTCCTCCTCTCTGCATTCATTCACACTCAGTACTAGTATGAAGTACCGATTGGACCTGTCCCTTTGCTTATAGCATTAGCAATAGCTTTTTATAAAGCAAGGCAAGGAAGAATGATTGTAATTATCCCCTGGGTCTCCCTGCACTGTCCGGCTTATATTACTATACAGATAATATCAAAACTCCTCCTCTTGCACCCTACACCAGTGATGGCGAACCTTGGCACCCCGAGGTTTCTGAACTACATGTCCCATGATGCTCAGTCAGCCTTTCAGTGTGGGTAAGCATCATGGGACATGTAGTTCTGAAACATCTGGGTGTCAAGGTTCGCCATCACTGCACTATATTATCAAACCTCCTGCCTGCTTTGGTGATGTCAGTGAAGGCAGACAGAAGGTTTGCAGCTCCTCTCTAATGTTATAATTAAAAAAACAATTGAATTATTTTAAATTTATTTTATGTGGAAGTTAGTGATACAGATGTAAAGGGAATCCAGATCTTTGGGGCAGTGAGGGTTAATCCTTTATTTAGTTATTGAAGGATCATTGAGCCTGTGTAATGTTCTGCTTTTAAAATGCAGAATCAGATCCTTCTCACTGACTGAATGGTTACAATGTAATACATTACAGCTGCCAGGCAGAGCTGGGAGGCGGAGCTGACTCACACACTCTAGGATCACATTACAGCTGCTGGGAGAGCTTCACTGACTGAATGAAAAAAAAAACAAACGGATCGTTCAGCTTGGTGATTCGAATCACTCAGTTCAGTGAAAAGATCCGGATCAAAAGAACGATTCGTTCATGATCCGGCCATCACTAACTATGAGCCTGCTGCACAGCATTCATAGCCACTGTGTGTCAGCTAGGAGTGTGCCTCACAATGGCTGTAGTGACAGAAGTTACTACCACAGGGCTAAAAAATTTAAAAAGGGGACATTAAAGTGTAAAGAGCTTTACATAAATCAACTCCGCATGTGTAAACAAACATTTGTCTAATCCACATTCATGAGATGTTGCCTACCTTTCTTATTTTATACATAATTAAATGGATACTCTAGAGCAGTGGTTCTCAACCTGTGGACCCTCAGGACCCACAATTGTCCTTGGTCATTCGGTCGCGACCCAAAAATAATTGAATTTCTGAAACATAATTTATTCCACAAAACAACATACGCAATATTCTACAATGTATTCACTTTTAAACAATTTAGTAAACAAACGGATTCTTTCCAAAATGGATAGTGCAGTAATCACAGCACTAGTAAAAACGAAAAGCGCTGCTGAGGCAAAAACCCCATAAAATAAACTGTAATTGAAACATATGAAATTAATTAGAATTTAAGGGAAAACTGAGGATGCTTCTTGCTCTTAAATGTCTCAAAGTCTGGGGTGATGGTAGAGAAAGCAACTCTTAATTTAAATCACTACTGAATGAATAATAAAATATTATAAAAAAACGTAACAAACTCATCTGTTCTGCGCTTCCCTGCCATCCATCTCTGCCACTGTGCACATTATTTTTTCGCGGCAGCCTGCCCTCCCTGAGCCTACGCAATTTGCGTAGCTGAACTAATCGCATAAGCTCAAGCTCGCCAAGAGATTGAGAAGTCTGCAGTGCGCATCTGGCGCTGCCTACTTCCTGAACCTACGTTCTTCAGTGCCTCAGAGACACTGAAGAGCAATGGAATAGCTTGGACCAATGGGAAAGAACCATTGGTCCAAGCCAGTCAAAAAATGCCTCCATGGGAAGCTGGCCTATATTATTATTATTATTATTCTTTATTTATAAAGCGCCAGCATATTCCGCAGCGCTGTACAATAAGCACAGTATAGACAGGGTTACAATACATTGAACAACATTTGACAAACAGTACAGGAGGAGATGAGGGCCCTATTCCCGTAGGAACTCACAATCTGGGAGGGTTGGGGTTGGAAACAGGAGGAGAGGACTGTAAGGTGAGAGTGATTGATGGTTGCGTCAGTGAGTTGGGTGGTAGGCTTCCCTAAATAGGAATGTTTTCAGGGAGCGTTTGAAGGAAGAGAAGTTAGGGGAAAGTCTGACAGTACGAGGGAGAGCGTTCCAGAGAGTGGGGGCTGCGCGTGAGAAATCCTGCAGTCTATCATGGGAAGAGGTGATGCGGGGAGAAGCTAGGCGCAGGTCACTGTTTGACCTTAGGGAGCGGGCTGGGGTGTATTTGGTGATTAGTGAGGACAGGTAGTGGGGAGCTGAGTTAGTGAGGGTTTTGTAGGTAAGGATAAGGATTTTGAACTTAATTCTGCAGTGGATGGGGAGCCAGTGAAGGGACTCGCAGAGGGGAGCGGCAGAGACAGAGCGGCGGGTGAGGTGAATTAGCCTGGCGGAGGCGTTCAGGATGGATTGTAGGGGGAGAGGTGGGACAGAGGGAGGCCAGATAAGAGATTATTGCAATAGTCGAGTCGGGAGATTACCAGGGCGTGTATGAGTTGTTTTGTGGCGACAGCGGTAAGAAATGGCCGAATTCTGTAAATATTACGCAGTTGATATCGGCAGGAGGAGGAAAGAGACTTGATGTGGGGGATGAAGGAAAGAGCAGAGTCAAGTGTAACTCCAAGACAGCGAACTTGGTTTGATGTATATAAATATACTTTTCTTCACTGAGATGTGCATTGTGCACAGTGGCTCCTGGTGTTGTGAGTACAGAGGGTGCCACCAGTCACTGAGTCCCACCCCACACCTTCCCATTATAGATTCTTTCCCCCTCCCACCTTGCCATTACAGAGTATCTTACCTGATGCAGTGAGTCCCAGGTGGCACCTGGGAACATTCAGAGGTAGCCGCGCCGCCTGGAACCCCCTGCCGCAGGTAAGATGCATCAGCGGGTCCCAGGCATTAGAGAGGCCTAGGGGCATTTGCCCCGTGACCCAGTCCACCCCTGGTCGCGACCCACTTTTGGGTCGCGACCCATCACTTGAGAATGCTCTAGAGTTCCCTTTTTTTCCATTAAACAATTGTGCACATGCAGCTGACTGACAACCTCTACTTATTTCTGCACATTTTTTGTTTTGCGTGATTTTACTCACCTTTTGTTCCTTGGCGTGTGCAGCTCCTCTACTGAATCTGTAGCGGCTGCGTGGAGTAGAGGTAACATCACTGCTCTATAACCGTGGAGAGAGACTGTGGAGACACAGGTTCGAATCCTGGCACCTCTCCAGTAAGTGTCCTTGGGCAAGACACCCAATGGTACAGACTCGCCACCCAGGACATACTTGAAAACGAGAGAAATCTCCATGTATCCTTCCTGGCAAAAATCCTGAAGTCCATGCAGCATTGCAAACTGCACAGAATAGGATCCAGATATTGCGCATTGCCTGGGACTTAAGCATTTTACATACTCAAGTTCCGTAGTGCCTACACAGAACAATGGATCGGAGCTGCGCACGTATGAGCAGAAGAACAGCAGTCGGGAGTTTCAAGCTCCTGGCAGCTGGTGTCGGTGGAGGAAAACACTTCAACAGCAAAGAATTACACAGCTGCAATTACTTTAAGTTTTACAAATGGGTTGTGATTTATATTGGTCTACTCTAAACTACTTGTATACTTACATAAATGGCTCCCTTAGTAGTGATGCACCGAAACTAAAATTTCAGGCTGACTTTGCATGTCGCTGCTTCCTCTCTCTCTTCCCTGCAAGCCTTATACCCCTTTGATTGGAGGACGACCTCTTTAAAATATCTAGGAATCTCCCTTACCAAATCAAGAGGCTCTATTGTCAAACTTAACTATACTCCCCTATTTGCTTCTATCACATCCCAGCTGGCATCATGGCACTCACTGGAGGTCTCCTGGATGGGCCGTATGGCAGCTTTGAAAATGTGTATCTTACCCCAGATTCTTTATTATTTTAGAAACATTCCAGGTTTTATTCTGACTTGTATGATATTACGCCTGCAAAAGATACTTTACGCACATATCTGGAAGGGGAAGTCACCACGCATTTTAGCTTCCACCATCACCTAGGTGTAGAGGATGTTTTTTTTTTTTTTTTAATATTACAGCCTATGACAGCGCAGTGTTGCTGGCACAGCTATTATCCTCTATGTCTCAACGAAACACCCCCCCCCCCCTCTGGCTCTGCATGGAAAATGCATACATCGCCCCCCTCCATATCCATGATCTCATGTGGTTCGCGGCAATGCCACATGGTACAACTGAGGGCATTCTGCTCTCAACTTTGCTTTCCCTCATGACATGGCAACAATGGGGTAGGCCGCTTATACACCCGTATTCCCTGTTGAGCTTGGCTCCACTGTGGTTACTCTGCCGCGCTGTCCCAACCTGAACCTAGACAAATGGCTGAAGATGGGTATTACCCATATCAATCAGCTCTTCACGTCCTCTTCTCTGAAACCTTTCCCGGACTTGGTGCAGGAGTTTGCTATACCTACTAGTGAATGTTTTACATACCTCAGGGTGAAACACGCCCTGACTCAACAGGGTTTACTTTCCTTTGCGATGACAGACCTGACGGCTTATCACAAACTTTGAATGGGCAGGAAGATAGTGAGGAAACTGTTGTCTCTATGCTACGATAACCTGTTATCTGCTCAACCCAGTAAGAAATTTCCCTATATGACCAGGTGGGAAGAGGATTTGTCTATGACAATATCCAGGGACGACTGGTACTATGCCACCAAGACGGTTTATAAATACACTAGGAGCACTAACTTGACGGAATCGCACCTTAAACTTTTGTATAGGTGGCACTTGACCCCAAATCGACTGGGTCATATGCCCGGACAATCTGGAGTGTGTTGGCGCAGTGGATCCAGTCTTGGCTCCTTCCTCCATATCTTCGGGCAATGTCCGGTCAATTACATGTCTGTATATTTGTTTCAATGTCTGGTCATTGTCGGGTACTGGGATAAGGTGTGCAGATTGATCTTTCATTGTACAGGTCTTGCCTTGCCCTTATGTCCGAAACAATACTTGTTGCATATGCTACCAACTAACATTCAATTACGTCACAGAGGTATGATCTCACTGGTACTTAGTGTGGCAAAATCCACCTTAGCTCGCCACTGACGTTCTACGACCAGTCCCTCTATGAGGGAAGTCATGTTATCTCTGGAAGATGTGTATCACTATGAGGAAATGTTTCACAGGGCCGCAGGCTCCTTGTCCTCTTTCCGGGAGGTGTGGAAGGGATGGATGTCCTTTGTATCATCTGGGAATCTGATATGACTTATAACGATAAACAATGGGTATCATGTTGAGCAACTCGTTTCTCTTTTATATTTTTGTGTTTGTTGATTATTGTTTGTGTATGGGATTTAATTTTAAGAAAAATTTGGTTCACTTGAATCTTCAGTTCCATTCAATGTTTTTGCTGCCTGACCTGTAACTACTTGTAGGGTCCTGCGTGACTCCTCTTTTTGTTACGACCTCATGCCTATTGTCTGGCATTCTGTTTATGAGTGCTCCTCAATAAAAATTTATATATTTAAAAAAAAAAAATTCAGGTGGAAACCAAAAATTCGGGATCAGATCGTCCGAAAATCAGTCATCCGAACCTGGGCCTGGATGCCTGGCCGAGCCGGGGGCTTGTCTGAGCCTGGAGGCCAGCCGAGCAGGCAGGTTCGGATGACTGATTTTTTTTTTTGGGGGGGTGAGATCGTGTTGCCTACACATACTCAACTACATCCACATACTTCGGCCCTGGGCTCCTCCAGCAGTCTGCATTGCACGTCCTCCTGCACCAGATGTACAGGCTTCCAGATCCCACTCTCCATGTGCACACTGTCAGACGCCAGTTGCAGGGGTGCTGTCACGGAGGCAGAAGCCTTTGACCCTGCAGACGGCCTGGACTGGTAACAGCTTCGCCTCTAGCGACTAATCACTATCCTGAGGGAAGCTGTCACTGATCTGGCCGTCTGACGATGCGCGGGAACTGGAAGCAGTGGGCCTGTGTACATGCATGGAAATTATGTTGCTTACTGGAAGTGATGCAGCCTTGTACCAGTAATAGCATTCACAGAAAGACCATAATGAAACTGCATCCCAATGGAATAGGGCTCTCAATTCCTACTGTATCTGTTTATCAAATGTCATCTCAGAGTATTGTACCACTGTCTATATTGTACCAATTGTACTGCGCTATAGAATATGTTGGTGGTTTATAAAAAATGTTTAATAATAAAACTGCTTCCGAAGCAAAAGGTGCAATGGGGAGTCAATGCGGGAGGACCGTGGGCCTGGGGTCTGCAACCTTAAACACTCAAAGAGCCATTGACCCAGGACATACTTGAAAACGAGAGAAATCTCAATGTATCCTTCCTGGTAAAATCCTTTATAAATAAATAAATTAATTAATTTGGACCCGTTTCCAGCAAAAAAGAAAATGCTGGGAGCCGCAAACTCCTTTCGACATCTAAAATTTAGATAAACACTGCATATATCGTTTTTTACCTTTATTCTATGGGGTGGGGTACTCTAAACTTAAACTTTTAATCATCAATCATTTTAAGCCCACATAAGGCAGGCAATCGCCATGTCATTAATATAAAAAATATATATTTCAATTAATTACAGTTACAAGCATTTATAAAGCCCCAACAATTTCCGTAGCGCTGTGCAATGGGAGAGACAGAACATATATACATATACAGTATACATACACAGAACAGTAGGAGAGAGGACCCTGCTCCAGAGCTTAATACAGCCATGCCATGATTGATGTCATTTATTTATAATTATTATATTTCTTCTCCCCACATATATAATAATCCTGCCAAGCCCCACATATATAATAACCCCCAGGCCATACATATATAAATTAATACTCCCCAAGTCCCCCCATGTATAAATTAATAATCCCCAGGCCCCCCATGTATGAATTAATAACCATCCAGGCCCACCCCCATGTATAAATTAACAACCCCCAGGTCCCTATACTGTATATTAATTAATAACCCTCAGGCCCTCATATATAAATAATCCTGTGGCCCCCCCATGTATAAATTAATAACCCCTAGGCCCCCATACTGTATATTAATAACCACCAGGCCCCCATATAAGTAATCCCCAGGCCACATGTATAAATTAATAACCCCCAGGCCCCCATACTATATATTAATTAATAACCCCCAGGCCCCCATATATAAATAATCCCCAGGCCCCCAAATATAAATAATCCCCAGGCCCCCATACTGTATATTAATTAATAACCCCAGGCCCCCATATATAAAGAATCCCCAGGCCCCCATACTGTATATTAATTAATAACCCCCAGGCCCCCCATATATAAATAATCCCCAGGCCCCCATACTGTATATTAATTAATATTCCACAGGCCCCCATATATAAATAATCCCAGGCCCCCATACTGTATATTAATTAATAATACCCGGGCGCCCATATATAAATAATCCCCATGCCCCCATACTGTATATTAATTAATAACCCCAGGCCCCCATATATAAATAATCCCCAGGCCCCCATACTGTATATTAATTAATAACCCCAGGCCCCATATATAAAGAATCCCCAGGCCCCCATACTGTATATTAATTAATAATCTCCAGGCCCCCATATATATATAATCCCCAGGCCCCCATACTGTATATTAATATTCCACAGGCCCCATATATAAATAATCCCCAAGCCCCATACTGTATATTAATTAATAATCCCCAGGCCCCATATATAAAGAATCCCCAGGCCCCCATACTGTATATTAATTAATAATCCCCAGGCCCCCATACTGTATATTAATTAATAACCCCCAGGCCCCCATATATAAATAATCCCCAGGCCCCCATACTGTATATTAATTAATAATCCCCAGGCCCCCATACTGTATATTAATTAATAATCCCCAGGCCCCCATATATATCCCATTTTTAATGTGGATAAGTGCAAGATAATGCACCTGGGACGTAAAAACCCAAGGGCTGAATATAGAATATTTGATACAGTCCTAACCTCAACATCTGAGGAAAGGGATTTAGGGGTCATTATTTCAGAGGATCTATGGGTAAGTAGTCAATGTAATAGAGCAGCAGGAAATGCTAGCAGAATGCTTGGTTGTGTAGGGAGAGGTATTAGCAGTAGGAAAAGGGAAGTGCTCATGCCACTGTACAGAGCACTGGTGAGACCTCACTTGGAGTACTGTGTGCAGTACTGGAGACCGTATCTCCAGAAGGATATAGACATCTTAGAGAGAGGTCAGAGAAGGGCTACTAAAATGGTGTACGGCTTGAAGGAGAAAAGTTACCAGGAAAGGCTTAATGATCTTAACATGTACAGTTTGGAAAAAAGACGAGACAGAGGAGATATGATAGAAACATTTAAATACGTAAAGGGAATCCACAAGGTAGAGGAAAGGAGTATATTTAAAAGGAAACAAAATAGCAAAACAAGAGGACATAGTCTTAGATTAGAGGGGCAAAGGTTTAAAAGTAACATCAGGAAGCATTATTTTACTGAGAGGGTGGTGGATACATGGAACAGTCTTCCAGTAGAAGTGGTAGAGGCCAAAACAGTAATTGAATTTAAGCAAGCATGGGATAGGCATAAGGCTATCCTAAACAAAAGATAAATCCAGGTAAAGTATCCATGTAATTGGGCAGACTAGATGGGCCGAAAGGTTCTTATCTGCCGACATTTTTCTATGTTTCTATATATAATCCCCAGGCCCCCATATACGTATATTAATTAATATTCCACAGGCCCCATATATAAATAATCCCCAGGCCCCATACTGTATATTAATTGATAATCCCCAGGCCCCATATAAATAATCCCCAGGACCCCGTACTGTATATTAATTAATTATACCGGCTGGGTGGAGTAGGGGTAACATCACTGCTCTGCGTGGAGAGAGCCTGTGGAGTCATGGGTTCAATCCCAGCGAGCACCTCTCCAGTAAGTGTCCTCGGGCAAGACACCTAACGGTACATACTCGCCACCCAGGACATACTTGAAAACGAGAGAAATCTCAATGTATCCTTCCTGGTAAAATCCTTTCTCCAAAAAAATACCCAGGCCCCCATATATAAATAATCCCCAGGCCCCCATACTGTATATTAATTAATAACCCCAGACCCCCATATATAAATAATCCTCAGGCCCCAATACTGTATATTAATTAATAATCCACAGGCCCCCCATATATAAATAATCCCCAGGCCCCCCCATGTATAAATTAATAACCCCCAGATCCCCATACATGAAAACGAGAGAAATATCAATGTACCCTTCCTGGTAAAATCCTTTATAAATAAATATATAAAGAATCCCCAGGCCCCCATACTGTATATTAATTAATAATCCCCAGGCCCCCATACTGTATATTAATAACCCCAGACCCCCATACTGTATATTAATAACCCCCAGGCCCCCATACTGTATATTAATTAATAGCCCCCAGGCCCCCATACTGTATATTAATAACCCCCAGGCCCCCCAAAAATTAATAGCGCCCATAAATTAATAATCCCCAGCCCATATATAAATTAATAAACCCCAGGCCCCCATACTGTATATTAATTAATAACCCACAGGCCCCCATAAATTAATAATCACCAGGCCCCCATTATTTTTAACCCCCAGGGTCCCATAAATTAATAACCCCCAGGCCTTCATAAATTAATAATCCCCAGGCCCCATAAATTAATAACCTCAGGCCCCCATAAATTAATAATACCCAGGCCTCTATAAATTAATAACTCCCAGGACCCCATATATTAATAATCCCCAGGTCCCCATATATATTAATAATTCCCAGGCCCCCCATAAATTAATAACCCCCAGGCCCCCAAGTACCTTGCTAGCATTATCATTCTCTTCTTGATTTCTGGCGCGCGGTGGCTGTCCATCATGCTGAGGGGGCAGGGTTATCCCCGCTCCCCTCACTCTATTGGACAGCTAGCGCGAGCCGGCATTTTCCATTGTGCTGCGCCCAAGCGCGCAGGTGGATGATGGATCCCAGTGACAGTGGCCGGCAGAGTCTGGGGAAACTCCGGGACCGGGCCGGCTGCGCCCTAGCAGGGGCGCCAGCCCGGGAGCCGCAGTAGGGTGACGAAAGAGCCGCATGCAGCTCTGGAGCCGCGTGTTGCCGACCCCTGGGCTAGGGGAAGAAATTAGATTTTTATGGAGTCTCCTGATACTTATTGTTCTGCACATTGTAGACTGGTAGCAAAGTACTGTATGTGTGCTGCAGAACTGATTTTCTACTCTTGTTGTGTTTTGTTTACGTTTTATTGAAAACCCTTATCTCAGCTGCCTTAGAGGTTTCCTTGTATATTTCTTTTAGATTGTGAAGTCTAGATCATGTGTATCTTAATTTTGTGTTGGTGAGACCCTGGAATTTGACTCCATGGATAGCTTTCTTAACCTTACCTTTTGTCCTATTCCAGTATATTGGTTGCAAGACTTGTTTTATAAATCAGTACATAAGGAGTTAAAATGGAGGGATTATGTAAATCAGCATATTACAAAGTGCCTCATAGCCAAGAATTAAACATGTGCAATCAAAGCCTAATTTAATCTGCTCTGTGGGTGTGGCCGGCTGCGAACGGGAGAGGTCGTGTTGCGTTGGAGCTCCGCACGTACTTCTATCCTTGGGGACCCTAGCTGACTGCCCCGCTGATTTTATTTGGCTCCCAAGGCCCCTCAACAGTTGGCCACTGGGAAAGTGCTGTCCGGAGCCCATCCTGTCCCCCCTCCGGACCACAGACTCACCATTTGGCAGCCGTTTACTCCTGGACCACGACGCCGGTGGCCATCTTGCGGCCTAGCATGTGGCTCCTGTTACCTTCATCCCATGCTGCCCTGAGTGCCTTGTCCACACAAGGGTCAATAGTGCGGACTGTGGAGACGGCGGGCCCCTGTCTCCCTGTCGCCGCTGTGCCCGGAAAGGAGATGATGGCAAATGAGACTCAGCATCAGGACGTTCCCCCTCCCTCACTTGAAGAGAAGATGGCCGTGCAAGAGGGCCTTGAAGCCTCACTACAGGGCCTCGACACCTACCTGCAGACGTTGGCAGAGGGGGACGACCGTCCTGTCACCCGGGGTGACTTGCGACGCATGCTGGCTACGCTCCGCACCGGTGGGAGGGTGGGAACCTCAGCCAGGACCGCTTCCGTGGACTCCCCGCAGTTGCTGTGCTGTGGGGTCTCACCGGCCGGAAGGATTCAAGAGGTCAGATTTGGAGACATGGACGACGCGCTGCCGCAGAACACTCGCCCACCGGAAGTTCCACCAGCGCTGGGTGAGCAGCGACAGCCGACCGACTGTGGCTTGCCTGCCTGGGTGGCACCCAAGGGAGCCGCGGTGGCCCGCACTCGACCAGATGAGTGTCCCCCTGAGGAGTGTGCGAAGATTGGGCTACCCGGCCTGTGTTTTTTACCCCCGGCACCGCTTGTGAGAGATGCTGGCTGCAGGGTGCGACTGGTTTCGGGTTACCTTTGTCTTGAGAGCCCCTGGCGTCGTACACGCGCCCGATGAGAATGCCCACCCCAGGTTGCCCTGCGGAGCGCTACCTGTATTGGTACCTTTCCCGTTTTTGGATACAGGATGACATATCCCCACCCCCATTTTTGTGCCGTCTCTTGAGGACCCCAGATTAGTTTTATATTTCATCTGTAGAGTTTTATTTTCTGTTTGACACTGCCTTCTTGCTGTAATAAGATGTCTATTAGTTTTATTTGCGTATGCTATCTTTTTGATGTCATGTTTTGGCCCTGCGACCTTTTAATTCTTTTATTTATTTATTTTAATTTTTTGTCTCTCTGCTGTGCTTTTCCCCTATGGAAGACTCTTTTTGATATTGCAGAGCAGGGCTCGAGTCCGTTCCCGCAGTTCTTCCACAGAGGGAACGCTGCGGAAACGCAGGTTCCTGCTGTAGCCGGAGCCCGAAACAAATTAGCTGCCGGCCCGGTTGCCGCGTGTTCATCCTCCGAGCAGCGGCTGGAATGAAGCGCGGCCGCTCACCTGTGATCTATCGAACAGACAGCCGCGATCTCGCGAGATCACTGCTGTCTGTTGGACAGATCACAGGCGAGTGGCCGCGCTTCATTCCAGCCGCCGTTCGGAACATGAACACGCGGCCGCCGGGCCGGCAGCTAAATTTTTTCGGGCCTGGCACCTGGCAGAGAGGTGAGCTGGGGCAAATATATCCATGAGCTGCTGGGGGCAAATATATCCATGAGCGGGGAGCAAATATATCCATGAGCTGCTGGGGGCAAATATATCCATGAGCTGGGGGAAAATATATCCATGAGCTGCTGGGGGCAGATATATCCATGAGCTGCTGGGGGCAGATATATCCATGAGCTGCTGGGGGCAAATATATCCATGACCTGCTGGGGGCAAATATATCCATGACCTGCTGGGGGAAAATATATCCACGAGCTGCTGGGGCAAATATATCCATATGAGCTGGGGGCAAATATATCCATATGAGCTGGGGGCAATTATATCCATATGAGCTGGGGGCAATTATATCTATGAGCTGGGGGCAAATATATCCATGAGCTGGGAGCAAATATATCCATGAGCTGGGAGCAAATATATCCATGAGCTGGGAGCAAATATATCCATATAACCAGTGGTGGATATATTATTCTGAGGGTCCAGTGCTGGGTATATTATTCTTGGGGCTCAGTGCTGTGCATATTGTTCTGGGGGCTCAGTGCTGTGCATATTATTCTTGGGGCTCAGTGCTGTGTATATTATTGTGGGGGTCCAGTGCTGTGCATATTATTCTGGGGGCTCAGTGCTGGGTATATTATTCTGGGGGTCCAGTGCCTGTGTATATAATTCTGGGGGGGGTCTGTGCCTGTGTATATAATACTGGGGGGTCTGTGCCTGTGCCTATATATATATATATATATATATATATATTGTGGCAAGAGTCCTCCGTCAACCACGTCTTCTAGGGCAGTAATTGTAGCGAGACAGCAGGTCTTTTGTAAACAGTGAAGTTTATTCTTTTTACCTTCAGAAAGGTGCACAGCAAACAGTGGCAGCTCAGCAACACAGCAATTCACAGCAACACAGCAATTCTGTGAGTTAGCAATTCAGCAGATACAGCGATACGGCAGTTCACTCTGGTGGGTGCTCGCCCACCCTTTTCTTTCTCTCTCTCTGCCGTATCAGCTTCCTTTGGTTTCTTTTTAAACCCTTACTGGTGGACCACACCTACAGTCCTAGCTGACCCTGCTAATACCTGGTCTGGAAGTGATCCAGGTTGTTGGGATAGTGGCCCGCCCTTCACTCCACTACCCCAACCCCAGGGACCCATAACACACTTTCCTGGGAGCTAGGTTGCTCCAAAAAACAAACAGTCTCCCTGGGGTTCTTTTAAATGCAGTGTACCAGGCCTGGTCTCAGGTATCTCCCATTCAATACCAAGCCCTGCTTCCTATCACACACCTCCCCCTCAGCTCAGAACCATCGGGAGGAGCGACCACAGACAGCAACGCATGTACTCGAGACAGCCCATCAACGTTACCCTGTAGCAGGCCAGCCCTGTGCTCCACAGTAAAGTTGAAAGGCTGCAGGCTGAGGAACCACCTAGTGACCTCGCATTCGTCTCCCTGTTCTGACTCATCCATGTGAGGGGAGCATGGTCAGTGACCAGCCTGAACCTCCTCCCCAACAGGTAGTACTTCAGGGCCTCCAAAGCCCACTTAATGGCAAGGCACTCCTTCTCCACGACAGAATAGTTCTTTTCCCTCGGCAACAGCTTTCTGCTGAGGAAAAGAACAGGGTGCTCCTCACCCTGATATTCCTGGGAGAGGACCGCCCCCAATCCAGCCTCGGAGGCATCAGTCTGCACCACGAAATCCTTAGTAAAATCAGGGGACACCAAGACGGGATAGGCACATAGGGCCTCCTTCAAACCAGCAAAAGCGATTTCCGTCTCAGGAGACCATTTCACCATTATGGGGGCTCTCGCTTTCGTGAGATCTGTCAGGGGCGCAGCTATCGCAGCAAAGTTCGGTATGAACCTCCTGTAGTAGCCGGTCAACCCAAGAAATGCCCTCACCTGTTTTTTCGTCAATGGCTGCGGCCAGTTTTGTATGGCCTCAACCTTAGTGGTTTGAGGCTTGACCAATCCCTTACCGATGGTATAGCCCAAGTACTTCGCTTCCTCCAGACCAATGGTACTTTTTGCAGGGTTGGCCACCAGGCCAGCAGCCCGCACAGCATCAAGTACCCTCTGAACTTTCGGAAGGTGGGTTTCCCAATCCGTACTAAAAACTACCACATCATCTAAGTATGCAGCAGCGTAGCGGGCATGGGGTCTCAGAATCTTATCCATCAGCCTCTGAAACGTGGCTGGGGCCCCGTGCAAACCGAATGGCAACACCGTATATTGAAACAAGCCCTGGGGGTTGAAAAGGCGGTTTTTTTCTTTGCTTGCTCAGTGAGTGGCACCTGCCAATATCCCTTCGTCAAGTCAATGGTTGTGAGATAACGCGCTTTCCCCAGCCTCTCAATCAGCTCATCAACCCTAGGCATCGGATAGGTGTCAAATTTAGAAATACTGTTTAACTTACGGAAATCATTACAAAATCTTATTGACCCATCCGGTTTGGGGACAAGCACAATGGGACTGTTCCACTCACTATGAGACTCCTCTATCACCCCTAGTTTTAGCATTTTTTCCACCTCTCTCTCTATAGCTTGTCTACGGGCCTCCGGAACCCTATAGGGTTTCAGAGGCTTTCTTCCCTGGCTCGGTTATAATATCGTGTGTCATTATTTTGGTCCTCCCTGGTATCGCCGAGAACACCTCCGGTTCCTTCTGAGAAACTCGTTAACTTCTGCCTTCTGATGCACAGAGAGGGTGTCAGAAAGGTTTACCTCAGGCTTAGTGAGAGGGAGGTCTGAAGGCCTCATGGCCACTAAGACCTCTCTATCCTTCCACGGTTTTAACAGGTTTAAATGATAAATCTGCTCAGGCTTTCTCCTTCCAGGTTGGCTCACTTTATAAGTAACATCACCCACTTTGTCAATTATTTCATAGGGGCCCTGCCAGGTAGCCAAAAATTTATTTTCTACAGTGGGGACCAGGACCAATACCCTATCACCAGGTTGAAATACTCTGAGCCGGGCATTCTTATTGTAACTGTACCTTTGGGCTTCTTGGGCCTTTCTCATATGTTCTCTAACCAGGGGTATGACCGCTTCCATGCGCTCCTGCATCTGAGATATATGTTCAACGACACTGCGGTAGGGTGTCGTCTCCTGTTCCCAGGTCTCTTTAACAACATCCAGCAGACCTCTGGGATGTCGGCCATATAATAACTCGAACGGGGAGAAGCCTGTAGAGGCCTGGGGAACCTCGCGGATAGAGAACATTAAATAGGGTAGTAAAAGGTCCCAATTCCTGCCATCTTTATCAATGACCTTTCTCAGCATACTCTTAAGGGTCTTGTTAAACCGCTCCACTAACCCATCAGTTTGCGGGTGATATACCGAGGTCCTTAGTTGTTTAATGCCCATTACCTTACATAATTCCCTCATAACTCTGGACATAAATGGGGTCCCCTGGTCTGTTAGTATCTCCTTTGGTATCCCCACCCTGCTAAACATCAGCACGAGCTCTTTGGCTATTGACTTGGCAGAGCTATTACGCAGGGGCATCGCTTCCGGGTATCGTGTCGCGTAATCAAGAACGACCAGTATATACTGGTGCCCCCTAGCAGATTTAACCAGGGGACCTACCAAGTCCATAGCAATTCGCTCAAACGGGATGTCAAGGATAGGCAAGGGTACCAATGGACCCCGGAAACCTGGAGTCGGAGCAGTAAGTTGGCATTTAGGGCAGGAGGTACAAAAATTCTTTATGGCAGCAAGTACTCCCGGCCAATAGAATCTCCTGAGGACCCTCTCCTTTGTTTTATCCACTCCCAAGTGTCCCCCCAGTACATGGTTATGTGCAAGGCTTAAGACAGTGTTCCTAAAATTCTGTGGTACCAATAATTGCTTAATAAAGTCAGTACCTCTCTTTTCTACGCGATAGAGCAGTTTGCTAGCCACTTCAAAATGGGGATAAGGCAATATCTTCCCGGCCTGGGTCATAATCCCATCCATAACTTGAACGTTATTCCTGGCTTCCAACAGGGTTGGGTCCTCCCATTGGGCTCTTTTAAAGTTACCAGGGCCACCCGCCAGTTCTAATAACTCTTCCGCCTGACCAACATTGATTCCTGGCTCATTTACTTTGAGATGTTTGATTGCCTACTAATACCGGGATAGGACCACATGTCATGTGCTTTCCAGTGACTCCATCTTCCAGATCAGCATCAGAAAAAGGAAAGACATAAACCTCCTCTACTGGCCTCAGTTCAGGGGCTTTCCATAGTTCCAGGAAATAAGGAAAGTCTCTCCCTATGACAACTTCATGGGCCAGGTTAGGTACCACCCCCACACGATACTTCACATTCCCACACTGGGTTTCAATATCCACTTCAGCTGTGGGGTACTCTCGTTTATCACCATGCACACAGACAATCCCCAATTTCTCCATATGATTGAACACAACCCCAGGTACTATGGATTTAGTCACCAGGGTGACCATACTACCGGAGTCTAGCAAGGCTCTACGCAATCTGCCATTAACCTTTACAGTACAAAAGTGGGGATCATAGTCATTACCAGCGTGGTCATAGCCAGACAACAATGAATGTGCATCATTACAGTCCATAGGCTCATCGTTCACGCAGTCTCTGGCTATATGGCCCACCCTATTGCATTTAAAGCACCTATTCATCTGGTTATACTGAGGTGCTCTCTGCACCCTGGGAGAAATGTCTCTGCTGTTTTCTGCGTATCCAGGTTCCTCCACCCCCCGCACCCTCGGTACAGTCTTACCAGTGCGTGTGGCATTCTGGGTCTTAGGGTTGCGGGCTTGGGTCGCTGACGGCGGATGCAGAACTTCTCCAGAAGCTATAAACCTTTCCACCAACGCAATCAACTGGTCGGCGGTTTGGGGGTCACCTTGGTTTACCCAGCGTCGCAGAGGGGTTGGCAATCCACGCTGAAAGCGATCCATGACCAGGTTTTCTACTATCTTCGTAGCAGAGTTGACCTCCGGTTGTAGCCACTTCCTGGCAAGATGTATTAGGTCAAACATCTGGGACCGTGCAGCTTGGTTAGGAGAGTACGCCCAGGAATGAAATCTTTGTGCCCGTACTGCTGTGGTCACCCCCAGGCGCGCCATGATCTCAGCTTTAAGCTCCACATAGTCACTGGCCTGTGCTGGCTCTAAGTCATAGTAGGCCTTTTGAGGTTCTCCACTCAGAAAAGGGGCAAGTATACTCGCCCACTCAGCCGCCGGCCACCCTTCTCTCGATGCAGTACGCTCAAAGGCCAACAGGTACGCCTCCACATCATCCGCTGTAGACATTTTTTGTAGATAATGGCTGGCCCGGATTACCTTAGGGCCTTGGTGGCCGCCTGCCGGATCAGACTCCAGCTTGTCTGACACGCCCGAATCTCTTTGTGCAGAGCATGCGTGGCAGACAACTGTTCCTCACGGACCTTGCCAATGGCCTCCATTTGAGCTATCAAGATTTGCTGTACCAGAGTCTCTGTAGTTTCTTTCTGAGCTTTAGCCATAGCCATAGCATTCTCTGCCTGGGCTAATATCAGCTGCTGCAGGGTTTCCCGGGTCTCGGTAGTCCTCCTATTCGCTTCCTGCTGAGCAGCGGTAGATTGGACCAGAGCTTTCACAACGTCCTCCATGCTGTTTGTGGTTTATACTGCCCTCAGACTAGTGCGGTTGGTCCTCACACAGGGCACCATGTGTGGCAAGAGTCCTCCGTCAACCACGTCTTCTAGGGCAGTAATTGTAGCGAGACAGCAGGTCTTTTGTAAACAGTGAAGTTTATTCTTTTTACCTTCAGAAAGGTGCACAGCAAACAGTGGCAGCTCAGCAACACAGCAATTCACAGCAACACAGCAATTCTGTGAGTTAGCAATTCAGCAGATACAGCGATACGGCAGTTCACTCTGGTGGGTGCTCGCCCACCCTTTTCTTTCTCTCTCTCTGCCGTATCAGCTTCCTTTGGTTTCTTTTTAAACCCTTACTGGTGGACCACACCTACAGTCCTAGCTGACCCTGCTAATACCTGGTCTGGAAGTGATCCAGGTTGTTGGATAGTGGCCCGCCCTTCACTCCACTACCCCAACCCCAGGGACCCATAACACACTTTCCTGGGAGCTAGGTTGCTCCAAAAAACAAACAGTCTCCCTGGGGTTCTTTTAAATGCAGTGTACCAGGCCTGGTCTCAGGTATCTCCCATTCAATACCAAGCCCTGCTTCCTATCACAATATATATATATTATATATATATATGTGATATATATATTATATATAACGTGTTAGACCAGTTGCCAAAATCACGAGTATACCTGTACGTAGTGATACCTTTCACTGATCAGTATAGTTTCCAGACCTAAAGAGGAGAGGTTACACTCTTGAAAGCTTGTCTTTTAAATGTAATGTTAACCCAATAAAATTGGTATCACACGTACTGCTATACTCGTGATATATATATTTTTTCTTCGGGTAATAGGGGTTGTGGAATTCGTGGGTGAGTTCCCTCACTTTTTTTCCCAGGACTTGACCCCTGTTGCAGAGGACTTACTATGAGATGCCGATACCCCTTGTCCCGTTTTCTCCCCCTCCCCTTCATTATACTAGACGTCTTTAGCCGACTTTTTGTATGTTTACTGCCTTCTTAATGCTGATTTATTCTGTAGACTCTCTGCCTTTTTTCAGCAGACTCTTTTGTTACTATTCCCCGGCTGGGGACAATTTTTAGTTTCTTAGAGACACTCTGCTGTTGAGATCTCTGCTGATTTTGTTTAACTATTTTGCTTTTCATGTGCAATTTAAGCCGCTCTATGAATCCATGATGAGGAGTAATTGTCAGTTATCCCTCAGTCAGCCTACACATTATCCCGTTAAGCCTCACTTCTGCTGAGTCGAGCCGAAGAAATTCCAGGCATTAGATTTCAGCCAATCTTTAAAATCTTATACAGTCAGACCTGCCACCTTAAGCAGGTCTAAAACCAGATGAGGAGTGGGGTTGTGAACACAAAGGGGGTGAGACTATGACACAATTCATGACAAAAGGAATGCTGGTCACCCTGTAGGAATTGATAAGGCTGCTTTAATCAGAGTAAGAAGAGACAACGTTTAGTCTCATGTATGATCCTTTATCAAGTATGATACTATTAACTTTCATCACTTTATCATATGTAGCGCTCACTCCCGGAGGAGCCGCTGAATAAACCTCGGGATAGTCTCACCGCACTAGGAAATAACTATACACCAGCACTGTTCTGGCTTTTTATATATTAGATTCTTTACTGATCTCAATAAAGCAGCATGTAATACGCATATACGGTATTTGAGTAACAAGAATTCGTAACGCGGGTAAAACACGCGACGGTAAAAGAAAAAGCAGTTAACCCCCTCAGTTCTGGAGTGTAAGTCCCGTGAATAATAGCTCAAAGATATATATGTGTGTTGTTTAGGGTACCCGGGTACTATGTTCAACTGGCCAGTGAACGAAAGAGCAATCTTCGACTAGTCACCATTGGGGCCCTGTGGATTTAAACAATATTGTAGCGTGCGTTTCTGTTTTGGAACTGTGGCTGGAGGAGTCTCACCCATCCTATGAATGAAACTGTCCAGCACTCGATGCCTCGATAAAAAGATCTTCTCCGCTGTGTACTGGGACTCCGTGCCACTGAATCTGCTCCCTGCATGCCAAATCTCCGCAACTGGAACAACGATCCGCTGCCTGCACTCCCAATCGATCAGCGCGGTCTCCTAACTCGGGGTCCTGCCGGAACCAGCTTGTCCTCCAGACCTCTCAGCGCTGCGTAGGTAGGTCTCAACACGGTCACTGTCCCGATCTCCAGCACCAGTAAGACAGCATTTGTACTTGATATGGATAAATTGATATGGATACTGCAAGCATCACAGGAATGGCCACGGTCCAGTGATGAGAGATAGCTGCTTTGTCACCAGACCCAGTGACCATACAGGAAACAGAACTCGAGTGAGAATAATAGAAGACGAGGACACAAGTGCTGTCTCAAGTTATTTCTTTTTACTCTGGGGCAAAATTTCATACACCCAGTAGTTTTGTCAAACATTTGGAGCGTCACAAATTCATGAATTACAAACCGATACGTCAGCATTATAGGAAGAGGTGTTTTTCCTACTTTGGGCAGTACCTAGACTTACACAAACATTTCCTGTACTAGCCTAGTAGGCACGCCTAAATTGACATCACAGCTATATCCTATTCTAGGAATAGGAATGTTCCATAGGATGTATTTAAACAATTGACCATGGACCATGTGTATCCTTCCCTTCCTCTCGGCTGGTCAGCCTCTCATAGTTTCTAGAGGAAATGAAATTGAATAGAACATCTGCACTCCTTGATAACAACAGGAAGCCAAGAAAAAGACCATACTTCAGCATTACCTCATGATCAGGCATTTGCTGAGCAGTCAATCTGGCCCTATATATTTATATAGATATCAAATATTACTAGAATATAGAAATATGAATTCAATGAATTATCTACCATATTTAACCACTTCGATGCTGAGGACGCATTCCCGCTGGTATGCGGAGGACGAGCTGAGCGCGTCCTCCCATTGGGGTCAGCGTTCGGCCGGGTTCCGGCCGATCGCTGGCCCCCCCGGTGCGGGCTGACATCCTCGATGTCAGCCCGGCATCCGGGACCACAGCCGCCGGAATTAGGTGTCATCGCGGCAGCGCGATGACACCTAATTCAGGCGCCTCCCCCGCATGTGCGGAGGAGGCGCCTGAAAGGGAGGGGGGGGAGGTCCTTCGGACCTCTCTCCCTCCCGATCGGCGGCTCTGCGGGGGTTAACCCAGGCATCATTTGGAAGGGCACAGCCTGCCCTTCCAAATGATGCCTGGCATTAACCCCTGGGGAGCTGGATCGCGAATCGGTGCTGAAAAGCGCCGATTCGCGATCCTTTCCCGGAGCTGGCCGACATCTTGGATGTCGGCCAAGCCTCCGGGAACTCCCCCTGAGGACTGGCGTCATCGTGCGTAGCACGATGACGCCAGTCCTGAACTTAACCCTTAACTGCCACCAACGGTGGAGATAGGGAGTTCCAATGAACTCCCTATCTCCCGATCCGTGGCAGCTAGGGGTTAAATTTCCAGCATGGCCATTCCAACGATACCAAACATGAAAGTGAAAAATGTTGTAAAAAAAAATGAAAAATAAAAATAAATTTTTTTTTAAAAAAAAATTATAAAAAAAATACACTTTTTTTTTATTTTTTTTGGTTTGTTAATGCAGCAATATTGTTCCCATTTCAATTATAATGTGAACAATGATGCTGCACTAACGATTTTTGTATGCGGTGCGTTTGTTAAAAATAGTGTAATTTTCCCCAAAAAAAAATGTAACGAGACCCCATCTCTAATTTTTTTAACAAGCGCACCCCATACAAAATATAACCGCAATTGCTCGCATGTTAAAATGTGAAAAAAAACACTTTACACATTGTAAATTATTGAAAATACATATTTTATTGCATTTTTTGTTATAATATACAGACATGACATAACGTATACATATAATAATGACATATTATGAATCTACCGAGTCTGACGGAAAGAACGATATATAATATGTCTGGGTCATATACTAAAATAAGCCTTCAAAACACGTTTAAACATGATGAGCAAAACCGGTAAAAATGACCTCAGCACAGGGGCGGGAAAAGCCTCAGCAGCGAAAGGGTTAAATCCCTTTCAATCCGTCTTTTGATCATGAATCACGTGATCACTAATTAAAAGGAAAAGTAAACTAAACTAAACTAGTGAACCTATTACAAATGGGATTACATTGTCATCACATTATACATATAAATCATTCTAATACGTAGAAATAAAAAAAAAGAGAGATTAGTAATTACTCATAAGAGGGGAACGTTGAAAAGAAATCAAAGTAGGTGGGGGTGGAAGTATAGGATAGGCTGGCATCATAGGTGAGTTAGAAACGCAATATTTCTCAAGGCATAGCATCAACAACTTGTAAAAAATGGCAATAACAAGAATAATCATAACGAGATACATTAAACCATGTAAAATAGTTGAACCTAGGCTACCAAAAATAGAACTAAAGCCAAAGGTCCAATCAAATCCATCTAAGGGACTTGATACTTTCCTGAGTTGGGTTTGAATTTCCTCAATATCATGTATATCTTGAGAAACTTCACCTGAAATGTCATCAATGTGAAAACAACAATGGGTCAAATTAAGAAGACCACATACACCACCCTCCTTCATTAACAAATAATCAAGGGCCATACGATTCTGAATTACTGCATCTCTAATCTGACGTTGCTCAGCAGAAAGAACTGCTAGAGCATGTGTAGTGTGATTAAACAAGTCATCAACTAAGTCAACAAAAAGGTTAATTTTAGAATACAAACGAGCAACACCATATGCGGGTAGCAAGATTCCACCAAATCGCTCTGCCTCAGAGGTTTTGACAGATATGGAGGAGCGACGAGAGCGATGTACAGTGTTATGTAGGTCAATGCGCATACCAGACGGAACATAAGGATGAATAGTATGAGATGGACCAATAAGACCCAAAACACATTCACCAACATAAGTTCTTGGTATTACCAAATATGCCCATTTACCACATAACCAGTAAAAAGGGGGGTTAAGGGGCAAGGTAGCATAAGCATCAATATAATATGTTGCAACCATTATCATACTAGAGTATGTGCCATCTTCCACTTGCAAGGTCCAATCTTTTGGACTGTTGGAATCATGTAAGTTAAGTTTCCAAAAGATGCTACATTCCACACAGTATTTTTAAACAAAACATGGGTAGCATTAATTTGGGATGCGTTAATACATCCAAACATGAAATCAGCAGAGTTGGCGTTGCCAACACTTACAGGAAAAGTTTTATCCATCCATTGCCATAAACTTACACATTTATCTGGTATACCTGGGTTAGAACAAAGGGGGGAGGACACTAACTTAGAATGCCAAGGGGTGCTAAACCAGGACGAAGAACTATTACCGTAAAGAAAGGAAACACGAAAAGTGGCTTGTAGATTCATCTCAGAATTATTAGGGACATACATATGATCCATTATAACCTGGCAAGGAGGTTCCTTTCTGTTAGGTTCTGGTGAAGGCATTCTACCAGTAATGTTAAATCTCATTCGTATCACTGCAGTACCACGATGTTCCTGTAAGAGGGGAGCACGTATAAAAGTGGCACCGGGATTGTTAGTAGTTTTAGAGAAAGTAGCAATGTAAACAAATCATCATCAAAAAGACTTAAATTCAAAGCAACTCCTTCATACGGTATACCATATTTAGAACTAGTTGGTTTGGCCATAAATATCCAGCAGGACTTGTTGAAACCTGAAAGTTCATATATAGTCTGAGCAGCATGTGCATAGTTATTAGGTCGATGCAAGTCTCTTTTCAAACGCATATTAAGAACTGGGGACGAGCAAAGGAGATATTGTGGGGACCTACAATATCTTCCCAGAAACATCTGTGATAGTAACATGAACTACCAGAAAGTATTATGAAATAAATCATAATGATTAAAAGCGAACCAACAAAAATACAACAGTTCTTGGAAAAAGAGCAAAACATCTTGGTAGTAGTTCTAGCAATAGACACTGCAAGTGTAAAATCAGAGTAAATACAATATGTATTACTTTGTGAAAAAGGAAAGTTCATCAAAAAATAAACAGTTCGTGTAAATGAGGACAAAAGGTACTACTCTTCAGGTTGAGTAGGACAGTTAAGAGGCATAAAAAAATAAATGGGGGGGAAACAATTCTTCAGCTGGGAAACCAGCCAACAGGTTAGCAGGGGCTTACAACTGCTGTGGCCCACACTCCAGATTCATCAGTGGGGTACGTCACAGGAGGAGGTCATCTAGAAGCAGGGGTCATCGATTCCACGTCTGGGGTTGAGGTCACAGGTGGATCAGGAATGAAGTCATCAGGGATGAATGGCGCTTTCTTTATCCTTGATGCATGGATCCAGGAAGGTGATTCATCAGTCAGCACGGCGGTTCTGGTCACAGCAAGGACGGTAGTCGGCTCTCCATATGGTGGATCAATGGTTTTGTGACGATGCAGGGCCTTCACGAGCACTCGATCTCCTGGAACAAAACGGTGAGTAGGATCTGTGGAGAGAGGCGGGAAAGAGCAGGAGACCGTTCTATGGAAATCATGCAATGTTTTAAGCAATTGAGTAACATATGCTTCTCTAAATTCATCCAGATCACCTGGTAACATTACCAGGGGACCTTGCTTAGGAATCCATGGGGTAGGAAGGGTCTTCCCATGAGAACTTCAAAGGGGGAAAGGCCAGTGACAGAATGGGTGGTCATTCTTATTTCTGCAAGAATGGCTGGAAGGTAATCCGGCCAGTTCTTGAAGGTACCCTCAGTAGCTTTTCTAAGTTTATTTTTGATATTTCTATTTTTCCGTTCCACGATTCCGGAACTTTCCGCATGGTATGGGCAATGAAACTTCCATTGAATGGCCATTAATTTTACCAATTCCTGTGTGATCTTGGAGGTAAAGGCAGGACCATTATCTGAATCAATAGATATGGGGCATCCATATCTGGGTATTAATTCTTTACAAAGAATTTTGGCCACAGTTCTGGCATTTTCTCTTGCAGTAGGGAAGGCTTCAGGCCATCTAGAAAACTTGTCAACTATTACCAGAAGGTATTTCAGGTTACCTTTTGCAGTGGCATGTGTGTAAAATCAATTTGGAGTTCCTGGAATGGACCATTAGCAGGCGGTAGGTGTTGAGTTTTAATTTTTGGGCCCTGTGTATTATTTCTGGCACATATAAGGCAACGAGAAAGTTGGGAATTAATCATAGCCTTAAGATTACAAACAGAAAAATGCTTAGCCATTTCGCTGTATGTGAGTTTGGGATCTGTGGCCAGGACCGTGAAAAGAAAAAATAAAGATTGGCGCTGCTGCAGCAGGTAAGCCAACTCTTCCTCCTTTCTCATAAATTCTAACATCAGGCGGAATTTCTTGAGACTTCACAAGGCCTTCTGAGGCCCAATGATAAACATCAGCTTCAGTAGCACCTGCCTGGAGTTCTTTAAGCATCCATTTCTGGGGCAGCAGAAAAGGAGAAAGGTAGCAGGTGACAATTGGAGGGTGAGGAACAAGAGAAATGGTAGGAGATGAAAGAGCAGCAGCTTTAGACTCAGCGTCAGCAAAATGATTGCCACGAGAAACAAAAGAGTCAACAGGATCATGACCTTTGCATTTAACAACAGCAAGACGAGAAGGCAATAGAATAGCAGACAGGAGATCAGAAATCAGATCAGAATGAGAAATAGGACGTCCATCAGCCGTAGTAAAACCACGGCGATGCCATAGTGCACCAAAATCATGCACAACACCAAATGCATAACGAGAGTCAGTATAAATGGTGACAGGGAGATCTTTAAAAAGTTTACATGCAGCTGTTAAAGCAAAGAGTTCCGCAGCTTGCGAAGAATTTGAAGGAATGGAAGCAGATTCATGTACAATGTCAGGCAATTCAACCACAGCATAACCAGTCAGATACTGTGAATCAGAAGGACGAGAACAGGAGCCATCAACAAAAATATGACGAATATCAGGACCTTCTAGAGGAGTGTCAGAAAGATCAGATCTAGGAGAGGTCGTTAGTTGAATGAGCGGAAGACAATCATGTAATTCACGAGGCTCCTCTTGGTCTTCGCGTAGACGCAGGAGAGCGTTTAGAACAACAGAAGGACCAGAAGTGACAGAAGAGTATTTGACAGACAAATTGGAGGTAGAAGTTAGTACAGTTTCATAACCAGACAAACGTTGGGAAGAAATGTGCTGGGTAGAAAGGTTACGAAGTACATGCAAGACATTGTGTTGTGTATGGAGAATCGTGTCAGTACCTAGGGTTAAGGACTGAACTGTTTCCACAGCCATGGCACAGGCAGCCAAGGAGCGGAGACAATTTGGCATTCCCTGAACAACAGGTGGCATGACTTTTGACAAAAATGCAGTTGGACGCAGTGCCCCCCCGTGGACCTGTGCAAGAACAGCCGCCATTGTGCGCCCATCCTCCCTACAGTAGAGGTGAAAAGGCAGTTTATAGTTCGGTAGCCCCAGTGCTGGTGCAGTAGCCAACAGTTCCTTTAACGTATCAAATGCAGACACCATGTCCGGAGACCAAACAATTTGGTCCGGAGCTGTGCGCGCAGCAGACGCACGAAGAACAGAGTCATAATAGGAACAGTCTGGTATCCAGTGACGACAAAAATTCACCATCCCTAGAAAGGACAACATGTCTGTTTTGGAGGCAGGACGCTTGAGCTGGAGCAGGCTCTGAATGCGGGACGGTGAGAGGACACGAGATCCCTCAGTGAGAACGAAACCCAAATATTCAACAGAGGTGGAGCAAAATTGCATCTTTTTTCTGGACACCTTGTGGCCTTCTGAGTGTAGATGGTTTAAGAGAGCAACAGAGTCAGTGTAACATGCAGCTTGGCTGAGGCTACAAAAGGAGGTCATCCACATACTGTAGTAAGGTGGAGCCTTCCGGCGACTGTAACTCAACAGAGTCTCACGCAGGGCACGAGCAAAAGACGCAGGACTGTCAATAAATCCCATAGGTAAAACTGACCAACAAAATTGACTACCTTCAAATGTAAAGGCCAAAATGTGTTGTGTATCTGGATGTACTGGGACAGAAAAAAAGGCATTTTTTAGGTCTATGACTGTAAAATGTGTGGAGTCTGGGGGTATGGAGGTGAGAAGGGTTCGGGAGGTAAGGTACAATTGGAGAAATAGGAATTATGATTTCATTGAGAGATCTGAAATCCTGAGTAAAGCGATATCCATCTCCTTTAGGCACAGGATTTACAGGCGTGTTGTACGAACTTACAATGGGACGCAGAATGCCAGTAGCAAGGAAGCGGCGAATGAATTCCCGTATTCCTTCAACTTTAGCAGGTGACAGATTATATTGCTTGTGATAGACAGGAGTTGCCGATTTTTTTAATTTTGCGGAATATGGAGAGCAGGAGATAGAACCCACATCATATTCGTCAATTGCCCATACATCCGGATGTACACACAATTCGAGATCAGGTGCTGAAAGGAAAGCACAGTGAAGAGGAGAGAAGGAATGGGAGGAAGTGTTAGGTGGAGACACTGGAGAGAGAGGAGTGGGGGCTGTTGGGGGATGACATGTGCTGGGAGCAGCTTCAAAAGAAAGAAATGGAGAATCCACATGTAAAGATCCAGATGGCATGCAGATAATAGACACAGCAAGCAAAGAAAGCAAATCTCTGCCTAACAAATTAACAGGACAGGTAGGGAGAACATGAAAAGAATGAAACACAGAGGCAGGAGAAGAATTTGAAGAAATAGCAATGGGTGGGGTGACAAACGTTTCTGTTAGGACTCCATTAATCCCCAAAGATGGCGTCTCAGCAGGTTTAATTGACCACAAACACCACTCTATTGTAAGCGTCGAATTTGTAGCACCCGTATCCACAAGGAATGGGGTTTTATGATCCTCCAAATTAAGGCTCACTAGTGGCAAATGGTCAACTGTTTCTGAAACCTGAACACATGAGATGGAGCATGCCTCTGGGCCACATCATGCATTTGATTGGTTTTGCCAATCAATCTTATGACGAGGTGGATCACAGACATTGTTAGGAGAGGTAACAGCATTGCTTGTTGGAGATCTTGGCTGGGGGTTCATAGCAGTATTGCCAATGTTCCTGGGATTATGAGGGCATTCATTACGCCAGTGATTTGGATCTCCACAAATGAAACAAGTACCTAGGGTACGTGTGGGGTGTTGAGGACGATAGTAAGTCCGTTTAGGGCGAGGACCATTATTACCTGGGGGACCTGAAGGACTGTTAAAAACAGCTAACATATATTTAGAATGCTGCAGGTCAAAGCAACCAGCAGAATCTTTAACAAGGAGCCTATTATTAAGATCAATAGGTACCACTGTTGGCCAGTTATCAATCACCTGTTTAGCAATTCTCTGGGTATCATCTCTGAGATTACCCATGAGAGTTTGAGTGTAGAGGAGACCCATATCTCCATCTAATGTCATGCCGGCATCCTCCTTCCAGTTCTTATGGAACCGGTGGACGAATTCGGTGACAGATTCTTTGGCATTTTGTTTGCATGCAATGGCTGCGACCATAGAACGTCGAGCTCCATAATTACGAGTCCATTCATCACAAACTTCTGTCCACATATCATCAATCTGGGCCGATGTTTGTAAAGGCAAATTTTGGGGTGTAATAGGGGCACCTATTAGAGGAACATGGGGGGGTTGAAGTGAGAGAACACGAGTCCAATCAAAACCAGTGTCATCAGCATATCCCATGACACCGTTAATGATCAACTTGTAATCTTCCTGAGTCAATTGCAATCCTCGTGTCGCCCGTTTAAGGTATTGTGTTGTCGCAGTCGGGGAAATTCTGGGACTAGGAGAACCCTTAATTATCGAATTTAAGGTTCCTATATCAGGGGGCATAATAACGACATTATTTCCTGCAATTAAATAGGGCACCTGATATCTAGCAGGGGGGTTGATAGTTTTGCCAGATTGGGTCCTAGTTATTATGTTCTGAAGTTGGGGTTCAAATTGGTCAATAAAAGATTGCATTTGGGGAGAGTATCCTACACGGTTGGGTTTGGAAGTGGATACAAATGAAGATGTACTGAATTTAGACATAGGGGTTTTATTTTGCCATTCATATGTGCTAGTTTCATCTTGTTCTGTGTCAGATTCTGTTTCAACATGGGGTATTCCTACGATAGCACCTAAAACACCTATATTTTGTGTTAGGGCTTCGGGGGAAGGCAGAGGATTTGTAGTCGTTTCAATAGTTGTAATCACAGCTGCCAAAGTCTTAGGGTCAAGGCTGGGATAAAGGGAAGAGGGTTTGGGAGTAGGTTGTGAAAGGGCAGGAGGAGAGGAATTGTAAGGTGGGGGATTACCTATGGACCATGATATATCTTTAGGAGTTTTAGAAATGGGGTTATATGAAGAGGACAAGTGAATCCACACTTTACCACATTCCTTCATATATTTTCTATCCCAATTTGAGTCAGGTTGGAAATATGGGAAAGCTTTCTGGTCGCCAAGACATAAGCCTTTTATCATTGACATATGATAGGAAGAGAAGCTTCCTGAATTTGGGAATGGATCAAAAGAATGCATGGCTGTAGTCCAGCCAGCGAGACAATCTATAAAGGGCGTGGGAAATATCCGCCAGCAACACGTTGTACATAATCGGCGGGCGTTTCAGCAGGGCCATTTTGGGGCATTAACTTCTTATTGAAGTGCTTATCTAATTTGCCCGTTGTTTTTGGATCTATATGGGAGGATTTTTTGGCACCCATATCGCAAAAAAAGGCGCGGTGGAGGGGGGAAGGAGAAGGGCCAGCGCAATTAAAAAGGTGAGAGGGAGAGGGTCGCAAAAATGCGCAGTTTCCTCTATTGTCACTGAGCCAAATCACAAAACAGCAATCTCCATTCTATTTAAAATCTTTTTAACTACACTATCAGGGAAAACACGCACAAATAGGAAATAACAAGTAGTCAGGTAAATAGAGATCCAATTCTCGGGGCGGGAAACTTAAAGGTATTAATCTTTTAAAATATAATACTCTTTACAACACAATTCAAATGTGAGTCACTAACTGCGGGGACATCCAACAATTGATCAAGGAAACAAAGAGAAAGGATCACTATTCTTTACCCAGACGATTGTAAAAAAATCCTATTTTTCATTCACCGTCACTCAAACAATCAAATCATTCAAAATAAACTCTTGCACTATCAAATCAAATAATACGAGTTCGTAAATTTGAACAAGCAAGTTATCTATGATGAATATTAGGTTCAATAAATATTAATAAAATAGATATGTAACCCATACTCACCCAGACAAGTTGATTAGTTCAAATCCGCACTTCTGATACCAAATTGATATGGATACTGCAAGCATCACAGGAATGGCCACGGTCCAGTGATGAGAGATAGCTGCTTTGTCACCAGACCCAGTGACCATACAGGAAACAGAACTCGAGTGAGAATAATAGAAGACGAGGACACAAGTGCTGTCTCAAGTTATTTCTTTTTACTCTGGGGCAAAATTTCATACACCCAGTAGTTTTGTCAAACATTTGGAGCGTCACAAATTCATGAATTACAAACCGATACGTCAGCATTATAGGAAGAGGTGTTTTTCCTACTTTGGGCAGTACCTAGACTTACACAAACATTTCCTGTACTAGCCTAGTAGGCACGCCTAAATTGACATCACAGCTATATCCTATTCTAGGAATAGGAATGTTCCATAGGATGTATTTAAACAATTGACCATGGACCATGTGTATCCTTCCCTTCCTCTCGGCTGGTCAGCCTCTCATAGTTTCTAGAGGAAATGAAATTGAATAGAACATCTGCACTCCTTGATAACAACAGGAAGCCAAGAAAAAGACCATACTTCAGCATTACCTCATGATCAGGCATTTGCTGAGCAGTCAATCTGGCCCTATATATTTATATAGATATCAAATATTACTAGAATATAGAAATATGAATTCAATGAATTATCTAACATATTTAAATCCCTTTCAGTACTCCGGCCTGGTTGCGATCCCTGACAGCTCCAACGTGCGTCCTCCACCTTTCACTGCTCCGCTCACTCTGCCCATGCATTGCACGAGGCTGCTGATCTCTTTTCTCTTCCTGACCACCTCCTTCCTGTCCTCACACAAAGGATGATGGTAGATGTAATTTGGTTTTGTCCAGCATAGTCCACAATGTCTCTGTCTCCCTCTGGTGGCAGCAATAGTTCAATGCACCAGAATACAGTGTTTTTAAAGCAGCGCTACACATACTTAAACCTTTTACGCCGCGGTGGGTACTTTGCTGTCCCCATGGTGGGTGGGACTCAATTTCCAGCTGGCATCTATGGGACATGTCAGGCCCGCCCACCAGTTGTTGCGTGGCACACGTCATTCGCTGCCATGCAGCCAACGACACCCACCACACATTAGCGGGCCAGAAGAGGGGCCCGCTGCAGCAGCTGGAGACCGAGGCATAGTGCATTAACGCCCTCCGCGCCAGGCATAACCTGCTCAGTGGTAAGGGGTTAATAAAGGCTCTGGAGTGAGCAGAAAAGTTGTCTCTCATTGCTCTGATTAAAGCAGCTTTATCACATGCTACAGTGTGACTGCCGTTCCCTTTACCTTGACTAACATTTGGGCACTAATATGTTATACCGTGCTTTGTGGAACCAGTGGTGATTGATACCTAGGGGTGTGCTTCCACTAACCTTTTTATATTCCAAGATCTACATATTGCACAATTCATGTCATTGTCATCACGGCCATGCCCCCAACAGAGATGTGTTGTGTAGGTGCTTGTGCGGCAGCTGAATTTATTTGCCAAGTAGCGCCCACGTACTCTTTCTCTTCTGAACTGTCCCATTACAGCGTTCCCTTGTAACTCTGTATCCCACTTTGTAGACTGTTAGTCTTAGCTATTTTAGCATGATTTACATACTCGCTGTCTCACTCAAAGTCCCTCGCTCAGTCTCTCACTCTCACATTCTTTCTTGTGCTGTCTCTTGAGCGCACTCTCTCTCACTGTACATTTTCTTTGTGGCATCTTGCTGTCTTTCTCTCTTTACTGTTTCTTGCGGTGTCTCTGTGCTTTTCTTTGTTGTCCCTCTCTCTGCTGTCTCTTTTTCTCCGTGTGTATGGATTTCTTTCCTTCCCTGTCTATGCAGTAGCTGGGGGTGAAAGTTCAGCCCCGCCCTCAGCTCACAGTGCAGGAGGGAGGAGGAGCAACTCAGTCGCACATTCAAAGTGCGTTTTTTATGTATACCAAAAGTATACACACTGATTGGTTAGCTCAAAGTGCCTCCTGAGGTGGGTGCATAAAACACCAAGAAAGAAAATCAGGTAGCTATGAAAAAATATCATATTTACTTGCTTTTTATGTCTGCTGAATGAGACTACAGACTCATTCAAAAGGCATAGCACGTTTTTAAAAGAACACTAGCAAAGCATGCATGTCCCTTTTAAGCAGTGTTATGGGGAACTCCTGCATCAGAACAGTGAATCTTCTTTAAATAATTTTGCTTGCAACGGCCTCAAGCTACTTTCAGATTTATATGCAGCAAAACCAGTTGAATCACTAGTCCTGCACCTGGACATGAAAGTATGTGCTACTCAACACTAAAGGCTTTATTTACAAAGCACCGGAATTTCAGTGGTTTTCACTTCGGCACAGTTCAGTGCACTTTCGCGATTCCATTTCGGTGAATACACTATTTAGGGAATGGTCACCGAAGTGTGCCGAAGATATAGTTGCCGAAGCAGTTATTGGGCATTGGCGAAAACCGCAGAAGTGCATCAGTAACTGCTGAATTGATATTGGCGAATTACACCGAACTGCAAAAAAAAAAGCTAAACGAAAGTCTCCTTTTCTCCTAATAGGTGTTTAAATATTAAAATGTGCCAAAATAATAAAAGAGGTCCGTTACAAAATTTAAAAACAGGTTTTTAAAAAAATTGAGAAACAAACATTTTGTAAAATTAAAATTATTGCAAAATGGTGTTCTAAATGATAAACAAAAGTTTTTTGCTGAAAATGAAAAGGATAAACGGTCTTTAAATTTTTTTTTACCAATATTACATTTTTATATTGAATCCTATGGGATTCGCCTGTTTAAACCTGTTGAACCAAAGCACCGTATTTTGCTGTCAATTCGCCAGTATTTGGTGAATTGACAGCTTAGGGAAATGAGGAATGGGCCCGAAATTGAAATTCACGGTCCTGTACAAATCGGGGCCAATTCGGAGGTAAATAACCACTTAAATAATATTACCATTTCTTTTCTAAGCTGACAAGAGAATTGTTACAGGTGGGTCAACGTAATGTAATTAAAGTTCTGTAATTCCGTTGTTATTTTGGGTATAATTTACAATCAGGCCCAGACTGGGACAATAAATAGGCCTGGGCATTCTAAAGTGAACAACCCTCTTTTGTCTGCCGCTATATAGAAACTCAAACACACATACACATATATTATTTATACACACCTCGATATGCACCCCTATACTCAAACCACTGTACTTACACCTTCACACTCCTATTCTAAACCTATACATACGAGCGCCTACAAACACATTTTTTTGCTCATTGTATAATTTCCATATTTCTTCCAAAATTATTTTCTCATCCCCATCAAATTCTTATTTCCTCGTCGTCCCCATTTTATTAATCATTTTTATGTCCCCCAATCTTATGATGTCCTCACCCCATTTTATTATTACCACCTCACCCCCCTCCCGTTTTATTAATTATTTACACAAGACGGCCCGTGTAGGCTGAGGGCTGTCTGTGGCCTGGAAGCACCTGCTCTAATTCAGAAATAACCAAATAATTGTTAATTTACCCCTCTAGCATGTGGACCGCTAGCGACCGCCTACATCTGTGCTTGAACGTGGCTCTCGTACTTTGGGCTCTGCTTCTGAGGTTTCACATGTCTTTACATCAGGGCTGGTCCGCTCATGGTGCAGAATGGAGCAAGCACTCCGAGCTGCAAATCCCATAGAGCGGCAAATTTTGCCCCCTGACACCGGCGCCGCACTATTTTTTTTTCTGCGTGGAGGGACCCCTTGTGTGCCAGAGGAGGGATTCCCTGTGTGCCGGCGGAGGGATCTCTTGTGCGTAGGCCGCGGGTTCCCTCGTATGAGCAGTGAGCATTCCCCCAACTGCGCCCACCCCACACACGTGACATGAGGCCTGCCAGCCGAGCCAGTGTAAGAGCGCTGCTGGCACGTGTGTGGGCGGATCCTCCTCTGGCTGCAGCCGGCATTTTTCTCCTCCCAGCTCCAGAGTCCCACCAGCGGCCCGAGAGGGTGCGCATCACTACTGAACCCCGGAGGAATCTCCAGATTGATGGCGTCCAGGGCCGGCCCAAGCCACTGTGCTGCCTGGAGCGATGGATGAAATGCTGCCCCCCCAAAAAAATAAAAACACGTGACATATATGATCGTATCACAGAGCTCCACAGCAATAAAACTCACAGTAATGTGCGGTGTGTATGAGCTTTTCACAGAGCTCCACAGCAATAAAACTCACAGTAATGTGCGATGTGTATGAGCGTATCACAGAGCTACACAGCAATAAAACTCACAGTAATGTGTGGTGTATGTGTGAGCGTATCACAGAATCCACTGCAATAAAACTGCAATCTGGGTTACCATCGTCAGATTGGCCGCAGTACAGAGGGGTACACTGCTGAAACCACAATATTAGCAGAGCCAACCATGCCAAGTTTAATCGTGCCAAATAAAGCAAAGTTACATTTAGCAGAAACACAGCTTTGTCCATATTCATAAAATGGGATTGCATTATTCATGCACAACCCCTCAGCATGAAAATGTGCACTTACAGGGAACCTGGGAGGCCATATCCATGAAGTTAGTATGTGTGCAGAGTGTCAGGGCGGCACAGCAGGGGATCGGTGTCCAGTCCCTACCTCCCCCAGGTCAGGGCACAGAAGGGTGACATGGTGCCCCCCCTTTCCCAGGTTAGGGCACAGCAGAGTGCTCCCCCCTTTCCCAGGTTAGGGCACAGCAGAGTGCCCCCCTTTCCCAGGTTAGGGCACAGCAGAGTGCCCACCTTTCCCAGATCAGGGCACAGCAGAGTGCCCCCCTTTCCCAGGTCAGGGTACAGCAGAGTGCCCCCCATTTCCCAAGTCAGGGAATCAGTGACCAGAGGTCAGAGTACCCCCTCCATGTACTCACACTGTGCTGGCCACTCGCCGCCGCAACCCTCTGCTTGCAGCTCCATTGTTTTGATTTTGATGCCCTGGGAGCTGAGTGGTGGCCAGCTGATCCGGGCTCTGCTTCTTTCCCCCCTCTGTGGGCATGGATTTCTTTCCCGTCAGCTTCGGCTCACTTGCAGACTGGCTAGTGGCTGGCTTGGCGGTGGTGTGTGCCGGCGGGAGAGCGACATCCGGTCCTGGAGTATGTACGTACTCGCAGCAGGAAGTGCCCACACGCGCCGTAATCCCACGCCTCGTGTGTGTGGGCTTGGTTAGCCGGTGGCTCTGCTCAAGGATGCCACCGCCGGTAAAAAATAGTGCGGGTAAAAAAAAAGTTAAGCGGCGTGCCAGCTGGTGCCAGCATCAAAAATTGCCCGCCCTGGAAAATCCGCTGCCTGGAGCCCTTGCTCCGTACTGCACCATGGTCGGGCCGGCCCTGATGGCGTCCATCACATGGGAGGGTGAGTCTGCACTTGAATTTTGGCGGTACCTTGTGTGGGCTTAGGGCTGCTGGTTTAGCTCATACTAACATGGGGAAAGTGGAGTGCACACACACCTCCTCTACACCCCTGACGTGGCATGGGTGCCGCGACTTGGGGGTGGGCTGTGAGTGTTTTGGGGGTACAGTATCTGCTGCCTGAGACTTACACAGGTGGTGAGTATGTATAAAAATGAATAGGGGGGGTTGGCTGTGTTAAAAAGAAAAAGGAGCTGTGTTAAAAAGAAAAAGGAGCTGTGTTAAAATAAAAGGAGCTGTGTTAAAAAGAAAAAGGAGCTGTGTTAAAAAGAAAAAGGAGCTGTGTTAAAATAAAAGGAGCGGTGTTAAAATAAAAGGAGCTGTGTTAAAAACAAAAAGGAGCTGTGTTAAAAGAAAAGGAGCTGTATATATGTAGGATATGTGGATACGCTCATACACACCGCACAATACTGTGAGTTTTATAGCTGTGGAGCTCTGTGATACACTCATACATGTCATGTGTTTGTTTTTGTTTTTTGGGTGGGGGGCAGCATTTCATCCATCGCTCCAGGCAGCACAGTGGCTTGGGCCGGCCCTGCTTTACATGATCTTGCGGGCAGGGACGGATTTATAATTAGGCAGAGTAGGCATACAGGCGCTTGCCACAAGGGGGCGCATTGCCCTGTGTGTAAATTTTTTTATTACAATTTGCAATAATTTAGACCACTGTATCTCTGGATCCCTAAGGGCTAGAGGGACATGTGATGTATCATTGGAAAGGTCAGCTTATAGCCTTTCCAGTGATACCAAACATAACCAGGTTAGACTTATGTAAAAATAAAATATCTATTAGAAAAAAATAGAGAAATATTTTAACACGGCACTATTGTTCAGCTTACAATTATAAAGTGAACAGTGATGCTGCACTAACTCACCTCATTTACCACACTGCCAGCAAGTGTGTATCTGAACCAAAGCATGGTTTAATGCACAACCTAGACATTGGCGCTGCAGTGAGGAGAGACAGTGGGACTTTGGAACCTGCATCTCTGAATTGTACACTGCTCAAGGTTAAGTGAGGTGTCACTGGAAAGGGCAGAGTGTAGTCTTTACTATGATACCAAACATGACCATGTAATGTGTAAAAATGAAAAAAGTAAATGCAAAATATTTCTTTTCTGTTCTACAGCTGAGACAATATATGCTTTAACATATAAAACAAACAATGCTGCTGCATTCACTGCCCTCCTCCTTTAACCATTCTACCCCACTGACTCCCTCAATCCTTGCCCCCTCTTCTACATTCAGGGTTATTCAGAGAAAGGTGACCTCAGGAGAAAGACTGGAGAAGTGAAAATTCTAGGTCAAAATAGCCAAACCTGAAAAATTCTCCCATTTATCTCACTTTCTAAATTGGCTATTTTGACCTAGAATTTTCACTTTTCCTGCCATTCTCCTGGTTTTCACCTCTCTCTGAATAACCCTGTATGTCTTCCTTTTCTCCAGTCTCGGAGGAGGATGTAACAGAACTTCTCATGTCCTCCTACCCGACCACCTGTCCACTTGATCCCATTCCCTCACACCTTATTCGGCCTGTCCTACCAGTTACTGTCCCTGCTTTGACTCATATTTTTAACCACTCCCTCTCCTCTGGAATCTTCCCCTCTGTATTCAAACTGTCATATCCTCAGCCCCTGCTGCGCTGCCTGGGGGGTCTGGACAAGGTCCTGTGCCAAGGGCTGACCGGCTGCCAGCACTGGGGAATGGGCGGGTGGAGTCTGAGGGATGGGGCCTAGCATGGTCACGAGGAGCCGCCGAGTTTAAAACAGGGCACGAGGAGTTGCCTCGTCGCCCTGTCGTGGAGTCTGTTTCCCCCATTGCTAACTATTGTGTGTATTGATGCTCTGTTGCCAACCCGTTTTCTGGATACGATCCCTGCTCCTGCTTTTTGACCCGGCTTGTTTTGACTATTCTCTTGCTGCTCGATTACGATCGCCTGTGTGCTGCTTTGGTGGTTTAACCCCCATGCTTGCCGCTGGGATGTTTTCACGTTACTGGGGTATTGTCCCTTCTAAGTTTTGGGTATCATCTGTGGCCTCATTAGGTTCCTATACCCAACCCAGGGCTCATGTTCTCCAGCCACACATGTTTATAAGAACTGCGATCGAAAGGTACTGTTTATATGCGACTCATGTTCAGTGTGCTCTCACCATCAAATATACTCGATACTGTACTGTTACGTACCCCGCTGTGGTCTCTCGGCGCCCGGCAGCATCGTCCTCGCTGCTCGGGCGCCAAGTGAAGAAGGGAATCCGGGCAGTCATGTGAGACGCCGGGGGGCGGAGCCCGGCGGGATGACGCGGACCCGCCGGTTTTAAAAACGAAGGCAATGCATTCATACATTGCCCTAACGTGGTTAAACATCCCTTAGAGCTGCTCTGTTGTATTTTGGTGAATTTCTGGTTCTGACGATTCTGGTTCCGACATATTGGCAAACGGCTTCTGACAATTCTGTTTCTGACCTATTGGCAAACGGCTTCTGACGATTCTTGTTCCGACTTATCGGCACTGTAACCCTGAGTTTGCCTTGCTGCACGATAATTATTCTAGGGATATAGATATATATATATATTTATATATATATATCAGACTGACCACTTCTAAGGATCGGAGGGCAAGGATTGGAAGCTGCTTACAAGGATCAATACCCCTCCTGGTGGGGATCGTATCATTACGTTAGGGCCATGGATCCTGCAGACCTGTCCGCCCAATTAGCTAAGATCTCTGCAAGGCAAGAGGAACAAGACCATAGAATGGATCAAATCGCTCAAGCCTTGCATGCTCTGTTGAACCAGCCAACTCGAGCACCTTCCTCGCCTCCTCACCCAGTTAGTGAGGCTAGTGTATCCACCGCTATTGTTCCGCCTAATCACCATGTGCATATGATGGCACCTATACGCTTTGACGGTACCCCTAACGAATGTCAGAGTTTCTTGACTCAAGTCGGTATACTGTAACGGAAGCTATATATTGCTTCCCCAAGAGTAGCGGAGTTGAGATCCTTAAGGGCAACAATACTTTCTTGATTAACACAGAAATTGCATAAGATACAGGTTGTAACTTAAGAGCCAAGGGACTCAAAGGACTAGCTGAATTGCCTCTAGGCTCCAAGGGTTTTGAGACCGACAGAAAGCCTAGGACACGCTCAGAAACATAATACGTGGGAAGACAGTCCGTGAAGTATTCAAGGTGCAGGGCAGTCAGGGATGCAGAAACCAAACAGCGAGTGATCAACCCAGCAACCAGCATGGGGTTAAATCACTAAACCACGCAATCAGTATAATACACACGATAGAGAGAGAGAGAGTGGTCAAAGCCAAGCTGGGTCAAATAACAGGAGCAGGAATCTCATACAAAGCAAGGTCGTCAGTGAATTCAATCAGATACAGGAAGTAGCGGTGCATGAAACAAACTGAACAACAGGGCAACGAGGCAACTCCTCGAGCCCGGTTTTAAAGCTGGCAGCTCCTGGTAGCCACACCTGACCCCGCCCCCTCAGATGCCGATCTGCCAGCAGAAAGTACTGGCACCCGGCCAGCCAGTGGTCCCCCTTCTTGCCCAGACCCCCCAGGGGGCACAGCGGGGGCTGAGGATGTAACATATACACTTTGACCTCAATCCGGGTATGTGTCCCTCAGACAAATCAAAGGTGGGATTTCTTATTAAGCTTCTTTCTGACAAAGCCCTGGAATGGGCTACACCGTTATGGGAGGCCAAGAAGCCTATTGTTTATGATTTTGAGATGTTTGTATCTGAACTTCGCCGCACGTTTAATCCAGCTCGCAGATCTCAGAAAGCTGGTAGAGCACTCTTTCGTATCCGGCAAGGCAATAGAAAGGTTTCAGACTATGCTATTGAATTCAAGACCCTTGCCTCAGAGGTCACATGGACCAATGAGGCTCTAGTGTTAGCCTTCACAGAGGGCTTGGCAGACTCTCTTTTGCATGAACTGGCACCCATGAAATTACCTGAAGTGTTAGAGGAATTGATTGAGTTTTGCATTGCTCTGGATGATCAAATCCGTGACAGACGGACCCCTCGAAAGAGAGTACGTAGAGTGTTACCACCCCTCCCCAACAGTCCTCCCCCCATTCCAGCTCTACCCGTAGCTGAAAATCAGCCTCCTGAACCCATGAAATACTGGTATAGCACAGGAGGAGAGAGAGTATCGCAGGAGGAAGAGTCTGTGCTTCTACTGTGCCGGCAGGGGACATTTCAGATATCAATGTACCAGGAGACCCAGAGGTGCCAGTGTTTTGGGAAACGAACAAGCCTAAGGTCCATTGGGAGACAGACCTTGGGCTTGACTAACGTTTCTCCTAACATGAAAATGTGCATGATGGTGCCTGTCTCTCCCTCCTTGATCCATACCTCTGCCTTTATTGATTCAGGGGCAGCCGGGAATTTTATGGACCAGGAGTTTGCGCATCATCAGGCTATCCTTTTGATCAAGAGAGATACACCATTGTTTGTGGAGGCTATCGATGGGAGGCCTCTATCCCAACCCCGGGTTACGCATGATACTGTTGTTCTGTGTCTTAAAACAGGGGTCCTTCATTCTAACGTTTCAGGTTATTCAATCACCATCTTGTCCAGTTCTTCTAGGCTTTCCCTGGTTGGTGTGCCATAATCCATCTCTTGATTGGGAGTTGGGTGAGATCAAGTCTTGGAGCTCTCGTTGTTGGACGCAATGTTTGCAGAGTGTCACCAAGATAGGGAGTCTCAATGTTCCTACCGCTCCCCCTCTATCCACAGAGGTACCAGAGTGGTACCAAGATTTGAGGGCAGTGTTTGAAAAAAAGAACTGTGATATCTTACCTCCCCATAGACCATATGACTGTGCAATAGATTTGCTTCCCGGTACCATGCCACCTAGAGGTCATGTCTATCCTCTGTCTCAAAAGGAGAACAAAATAAAGGAAGAATATTTAAGGGAGAACCTGGCTAAGGGTTTTATAAGATGTTCTTCCTCCCCAACAGGGGCAGGATTCTTCTTTGTCTCCAAAAAAGAGGGAGACTTACGACCTTGTATTGACTACTGCGGCCTGAACTGCATAACCATTTGTAACGTGTACCCAATACCACTCATTTTCAAATTATTTGACAGATTACGAGGGGCCAAGTACTATACTAAGTTGGATCTCAGGGGTGCTTATAATTTGGTCAGGGTAAAAGAACATCATGAGTGGAAAACCGCATTTAATACCCGTAGTGGGGACTACGAGTATCTGGTAATGCCTTTTGGGCTGTGTAATGCTCCGGCAGTATTTCAAGACCTCATAAATGACGTACTCAGAGAGTTTTTACAAATTTTTGTCATTGTTCATCTGGAGTGACATATTGATTTATTCACCTGATCTGGAAACCCATCATGCGCATGTGTGGACCGTTCTCAGATGATTACTACAGAGTGGTTTATAGTGCAAACTCGAAAAATGGATGTTCGATCTCACCAAAGGTACATTTTCTCGGATACATAATTACTCCTGAGGGCTTCTAAATGGATCCCGCCAAGCTGTCCTTCATAGTAGTTTGGCCGTTGCCTCAAGGCTTGAAGGCTATTCAGAGATTTTTGGGTTTTGCCAACTACTATAGGCGATTCATAAAAAAAATTCTTCATTGGTTGCCCCTTTCACCAAGATGACAAAAAAGGTATACAGAACCAGAAATGGACTCCCTGTGCCAGACAAGCTTTTGAGACACTGAAAGTAGCGTTCACTTCTGCTCCAGTGTTAAGACATCCCGACCCTAGGTTACCATTCCAAGTAGAGGTAGATGCCTCTGAAATAGTTATCGGAGCCATCCTATCACAAAGAGAGACACCAGATAAACCGTTGCATCCCTGTGGATTCTTCTCTCGTAAAATGTCCCCTGCTGAAATTAATTATGATATAGGGAATCGAGAATTATTAGCGGTCGTATCTGCCTTGTCTGAGTGGAGACATATACTAGAGGGGTCTTCCATACCCGTCGTGATAATCACAGACCATAAAAACATAACCTATATTGGGGATGCTAAATGATTAAATGCGAGGCAAGTCAGGTGGTCATTGTTCTTGTCTAGTTTTAATTTTCTTCTGACCTATCGACCTGGTTCAAAGAATATCAAGGCAGATGCTTTGTCTCGACAGTATGACCTGTATGAACGACATATACAAGAGGACAATCCCATTGTTCCCAAGGCCCGCATCATGTCAGCAACCACGGTCACTGTCTCTACTCGAGCGCCTTCAGGTAGCTCAGGAACTCGCTCCAGAAAACACACCTCCTGACAAACTTTGTCCCTGAAAATCAAAGAGAATCTTATTACATTACAACATGGCACCAAACCATCGGGTCACATGGGGATATCCAAGACCATATCCAGTTTAAAGTGACAGTTTTGGTGGCCTACGTTACGCCAGAATGTAAAAGAGTTTGTATCCGCATGTCACACTTGTGCCAGAAATAAAAGTCAAAGGAACTTACCCGTGGGTTTATTGCACCCCTTACCCATTCCAGATCGACCATGGTCTCACATTGCTATGGAGTTTATAGTCGATCTACCTCCATCCAAGGGTAACACGGCAATTCTCACCATTGTAGATCGATTTTCCAGAATGGCTCATTTCGTCCCTCTCCCCAAGTTACCCTCTGCCACAGATTTGGTACCTATTTTCATAAATAACATTGTGAGACTTCACGGGATACCCAGTGGTGTATTTAGGTTTTGTGCTGCCCTAGGCCTGACTAAACTCGTGCACCCCCTAATTTAAATTTGAGGCACGCCTTCCTGTCAAGGGCACACCTCTTCCTGGTTAATCCCCACCCTTCCTCTTTAAGCTCCACCTTTTGCTCTTAGAGCTCCGCCTTTTCCTCTCTTTAATTAAAAGTTTATACCAAGTGCCTATTGAGATACAGTTGCAAGAAAAAAGTATGTGAACCCTTTGGGATTACGTGGAGTTTTGCATGAATTGGTCATAAAATGTGCTCTGATCTTCATCTAAGTCACAACAATTTGAAAAACACAGTCTGCTTAAAATAATACAACACAAACATTATATGTTTTCATGTTTTCATTGAACAGAACATGTAAACATTCACAGTGCGGGGTGGAAAAAGTATGTGAACCTTTGGACTTAATAACTGGTTGACCCTCCTTTGGCAGCAATAACCTCAACCAAACGTTTCCTGTAGTTGCAGATCAGACCTGCACAACGATCTGGAGTAATTTTGGACCACTCCTCTTCACAAAACTGTTTTTGTGTAGCAATATTCTTGGGATGTCTGGTGTGAATCGCTCTCTTAAGGTCATTTCAATCGGGTTGAGGCCAGGACTCTGACTGGGCCACTCCAGAAGGCGTATTTTGTTTTGTTGAAGCCATTCTTTTGTTGAATTACTTGTATGCTTTGGGTCATTGTCCTGTTGCATCACCCATCCTCTGCAGAGCTTCAGTTGGCGGACAGATGGTCTTACGTTTTCCTGCAAAATGTCTTGATAAACTCTGGAATTCATTTTTCCATCAATGACAACAATCCGTCCAGACCCTGAGGCAGCAAAGCAACCCCAAACCATGATGCTCTCTCCGCCATGTTTTACAGTGGGGATGAGGTTCTGGTGTTGGTGTGCTGTGCTTTTTTTCTCCACACTAACAGGGTTATCCAAAGAGATCCGAATTGCTTGAGAAAGGTAACCGAACGCTGAAAATCAGCGTTCGGTTACCTTTCTTGGCCATTCGGCTATCCAGAGAGCAGGCAATTCGCCAAATCCTGGTGAATTGCCTGCACATTCGGTGCCTGTTCGGTGCCTGTTCGAGGGCAGTGAAATCCCCATGAAAAAGCACTGCTTCCCTAATGCCCTGCCATTCGGTGGTTTAATTCGGCAAGTTTATTCAGGAGAATCCCATAGGCTTCAATGTTAAAAATATTCCGGTTTTAATTCAATATCTAATAAACCGTTCATTATAAAATTCTGCAGTAAAGAGTCTCTTTATTTATAGATTTTTTAAGCATTTTTCTGAATTTTTTTTTTTTTTTAAAAGTCCGATTTTGTTTTTTGGTTTTTTTTTAAGTTTACTTATTTTTTCTGTTACAGCCCTCTTTATTATCATTCCCTGGACCTCATATGTAAATTTCAGACATTTTCGCTCAGTAGTTTCTTTGCAAACAGCGTTTCATTTTCACAAATTCACACAAACTATTTTGCTAATTTATTCACTGCCTCGTCTGCGGTGTCGGCTGCTTCGGCTGTGTGTGATCGGCTCCTGCTCGGGCTTTTTCTGTGGTTTTCGGCAGGTTAATCCAGATGTTTTTGAGGGTTTTCGGCGTGCATTCGCTGGGTTTTGCGGTTCGTTTTCGTCGGGTTTGCGGCAGCTTTTCCCTGCAAGTCGAGGACTCTGTGGTGCTTGCTGAATACACCGCAGGGTCATCGAAATGGGATCGGCAAAAGGAACCGAATTGAAGAGAACGAAAAGTCACCGAACGTGCGGTGACTTTTCGAATCTCGTTGGATAACCCTGATAGTGTTTTGTGTTTTTTCCAAACAACTCAATTTTGGTTTCATCTGTCCACAGAATATTTTGCCAGTAGTGCTGTGGAACATCCAGGTGCTCTTTTGCAAACTTCAAACGTGCTGCAATATTCTTTTTGGACAGCAATGGCTTCCTCCGCGGTGTCCTCCCATGTACTCCATTCTTGTTTAATGTTTTCCTTATTGTAGATGTGTCAACAAAAATGTTAGCATGTGCCAGAGATTTCTGTAAGTCTTTAGCTGACACTCTAGGATTCTTCTTTACCTCATTAAGCATTCTGCGCTGTGCTCTTGCAGTCATCTTTACAGGACGACCACGCCTAGGGAGAGTAGCAACAGTGCTGAACTTTCTCTATTTGTAGACATTCTGTCTTACCGTGGACACATGAACATCAAGGCTTTTGGAGATACTTTTGTAACCCTTTCCAGCTTCATGCAAGTCAACAATTCTTCATAGTAGGTCTTCAGAGAGCTCTTTTCTGCGAGGCATGGTTCACATCAGACAGTGCTTCTTGAAAGCAGTAAACCCAAATCTGGTGTGTGTGTTTTTAAAGGGCAGGACAGCTTTCAGCAACACATCCAATAATATCACACTGATTGGACTCAAGGTTGGCTCACTCCTGGCTCCAATTAGCTCTTGGAGAAGTCATTAGGCTAGGGGTTCACATACTTTTTCCACCCTGCACTGTGAATGTTTACATGTTATGTTCAATAAACACATGAAAACATATAATGTTTGTGTTGTATTATTTTAAGCAAACTGTGTTTTTCAAATTGTTGTGACATAGATGAAGATCAGAGCACATTTTATGACCAATTCATGCAAAACTCCACGTAATCCCAAAGTAATCCTTTTTCTTGCAACTGTAAATAAAATTATGAAATGTTTAAATTCAAGCATTTTTACAAAGAACAGCCACGCATGTCAAGTATACTGGATCACAGCCACTCTAATTGGTTGAACAATAAAATCCACAGAAATGTGCAATGCATATGAGCGTATCACAGAACTGCACAGCAATAAAACTCACAGTAATGTGCAGTGTGTATGAGCGTATCCCAGAGCTCCAGGGCAATAAAACTCACAGTAATATGCAGTGTGTATCACAGCATCCACAGCAATAAAACTCCCAGCAATACAATGTATATGAGTGTATAAGAATCCACAGCAATAAAACTCCCAACAATGCAATGTGCGGTGTGTGTGTCAGCGTATTAGAATTCACAGCAATAAAACTCACAGCAATGCAATGTGTGGTGTGTGTCAGCGTATCACAATCCACAGCAATAAAACTCCTAGCAATGCAATGTGCGGTGTGTATGAGTGCATCAGAATCCACTGCAACAAAACTCCCAGCAAACCGAGTGAATAGGAGCACACAGCAATTATTTATTCTATATTTACCGGCCTCCGTCCGCGGTAGGGCTGTGTGCAGAGTCAGCAGGGACTGTGTACGGACTCAGCAGGAGGTTCCTCCAGGCCACGTTAGGATCGCGACTGTACCTGTGCATGGAGCCATCTTGTCAGCAGTGGGGTGCCACTGCCAGAGGGTGCACCGTGGCTTTGATTCCCTTCCCGGTGGGTGTTCAGTCCAGAATAGAGTGAGAGTCCATGTTAACGAAAGGGCGGGCAGCTGCGTGCATGCGTGTCACGTAGTTCAGCCAGTCAGGTGGTACTGAGACTCAGTACCACCTGACTGCCCGGACCGCGTGACCTGCACGCTCGCAGCCTCACCAGGAGCCAGGCAGCTCAATGACAAATTTCTATCACTGCAGTGCTGGTTAAGGAAAGATCCACTTTAAACAGCAGTAAGCAGACGGGGCTTCATATTCTGCTGATAAACCCCCCCCTTTACCTGCCGTTTACTGTCATCTTCTGTCTCTGCACACAAATCACATCCCCTCCCCTCTCCTAGAGCTGCTGCGGGGCAGGTGAGGAGCTATGGAGGGAGGAGGGGGGAATTTCTTTTCTATTCCGTATGCAAACGCCCTGCTCCACTGCTCATTGTTTGAGAACACAGCTCAAAGCTGACAAACAGTGACAGTGGCACCTCCTAGTACCCCCTAATGACACCCCCATAATCACTGGTACCTGGGGCGGCCCGCCCCCCGCCACTCCCCTAAGTACACCACTGCTCTGTGATATGCTCACACACAAGTTTGGCGAACTGCTAGCAAGTAAGGTGCTGTTTGAAGGCAGTGCAAATCCCCATAGAGAAGTAATGGTTAATCTATTCAGAGAACACCAAACAGCAGAGAAATGGCAGTGAAATGCCCTGATGTTCGGTGGTTTCAATCAGCAGGTTTATTCAGGCGAACCCCATAGGTTTCAATGTTAAAAATATTCCCGTTTTTATGCAATATCTAATAAACCATTTATTATCTTAATCTGCAGTAAAAAGTCTTTATTGATTTTTTTTTAGTACCTTTTAGTAATTTTTTAGAACTTTTTCTAGGATCTTATATGTAAATTCCAGACATTTTCGTTCAGTAGTCCTTTTGAAAACAGTAGGCCACGGGTTTGCGTTGGCAGCATTCAGCGGCCGACTCCATGCACTTTGGGGACCCTGCGGTGAATGGTGAATTCACTGTAGGGTGGGGAAATTTTATTCCCCGAAGTGCAGGGAACAACAGAACACCAAAATGTTGGCATCATTTCGGTGCTCTGTGAGTAACCCATTTAGTGGTGAGGTTTTTGCTGTCCCCTGGAAAGTGAAAGCCTAGGCCTTGCCTACCCAGGACATACTTGAAAATTAGTGAAATCTCATTGTATCTGTAGCGCTGTTTTAAGATTGTGGTTTTTTTTTTTTTGCATATTCAAGTTTATTCAAAATAAGGCATATTACAGAAATGCAAGGAAAACATTGCGCGTCACGTTACCAGGCATATAACAAATAGCAGGCCAACAATAAAAGGAGGGCCAAAGTCGCCCAGTTCAAAGTAATGATACATATGAAAGTTATAACTTTAAAGAGGGGTGAGACAATAATACAGGGAAGGAGAGCCATAAGGACTCAGGGTATAAACATAAAACAGAGTTCCCAAGGCTGATGACACAATGCAAGAGGTGTAAAGGGTTCATGGGATTCTGCGTATATCTGATAGCCAATAATACCATTTTGCAGAATACTCCGCGTAGCGATCTCGGGCACGAAAAGTGAGTTAATCTACCCCCCGAATGCACTCCATTTCATCAAACCATACCGAAAGTGGGGGGGTGATATCTTGTTTCCAAAATCTGGGGATCGTGAGCCGTGCAGCATGTAACAGACATGGAATGATAGATTTTTTATAGCCTGAGATGCTGCAAGATGTGTGGTGTAACAGATAAAATTCCGGCTGAATGGAGGAGGGGGCTCCACCAGCTTACACACGTATTCATGTATACGTTCCCAGAATGACTGCACTTTCGGACATGACCACCAGATGTGTAGATGGTCCGCGTGTGGCGCACTGCATCTCCAGCACAGATCTCCACCCCCGCCTGAGAAGTGACTTAATCTGTCCGGTGTGCGGTACCATCTATATAATATTTTATAATTGACTTCCTGTATCCTAGTGGAGGGGGTGAAACAGTGAGCAAGGGTGTAGATCTTAGACCAGTCCTCATCCTTTAAAGTGATACGAAAGGAGGCTTCCCATTTGCCACAGAACTGAGTCGGAGGTGTAGAAAGTGATTGGAGGAGGCCATAGAAAAGTGATATACTGTGTGGGGGAGTTGTCGCTCGATGCGAGATGGTTTCAAATATCGTGAGGGATCTACAATATTTATCTAGCGGTGCCAGCGAGCCCAGGTAGGATATGAGCCGATGGAGGTGGAATTTACCCAGAAATCCCAATGGGCGGCTATATGGTAGTTGATCTTCCGCCACCTGAGCGCCAGCCGTTAGGAAATGACGCGGGAGCGGGGAGGGGGGGTCTTCTGTAGGTGCCGTAGGGATGAGGTGCCTAGAGAATACCAGTAGATGTTGCAGTGGCATCAATGGGGAGGGATAAGGAGCCACCGGTAGCTTAGTCTGCAGGGAGCGCCAGACGGAAAGCGTGGCCAATGTAGTTGGGAGCGCATAGTGTAGGGGGCTTGCCAAATTTCGAGGCATCCATGGCAAGACAGCTAAGTTATCGCCCGCAAACCATTTTTCAATTCCCACCCACAATTTAGGTGATGTGTTTTTGCCCCATTCCACTAGGCGTTGCATATGAGTCGCGCAGTAGTAGTGCCAAATGTGTGGCATGGACATGCCGCCCATGGAGCGAGGTGTAGTCAACAGATTAAGCTTAACTCGAGGCGCTTTACCATTCCACACGAAAGTGCGAAACATGGAGTTTAGTTGTTTAAAAAAGAGGCGTGGTAAGCTAATAGGCAGTGTCTGAAACAGATACAATATCCTGGGTAAAACTGACATTTTTATAGTATTAATGCGACCGAACCACGATATATGCGGGAGAGACCATCTGCGTAAATCTAGTTCAAGAGAGGCTAAAAGTGGTTGGAAATTAGCTCGGTAAAGGTCATTAGTGTCCGGGGTCAAAAAAGTGCCCAGATATTTAAGTTGGCCCTGGCACCACTTAAAGGGGAACGAAGATTGCAGAGCTAGCGCCTCTCTAGGGGGAATGAGGACAGGCATGATTTCGGACTTATCCATATTCAATTTTAAATTACTCAGAGTTCCATAGTCGGAAAACATACGCAGCAAAGTAGGCAGGGTGACCTTAGGGGAGCGCACAAAAAATAATAAATCATCGGCATATGCAGCCAGCCGATGTTCAGTATTACCCACCCACAATCCGGCTATATCCGGTGCGTCCTGACTGCTTGTAAAAAGGGTTCAAGAGATAACGCGAACAGGAGAGGCGAGAGGGGACAACCTGTCTGGTGCATTTGAAATGGGGAATGAGTCAGACAGGACCCCATTAACATTAATGCGGGCTGAAGGATGCGTGTACAATGCCGGATCCAGAGAATCATATTCTCCCCAGTCCCATATGTGACAGAGTTCGAAATAGGAAATCCCAACGTACCCGGTCGAAAGCTTTGTCACAGTCAGTGGACAAGAGCAGAAAAGGAGCAGTGGTTAGACGTGGTGAACCGTGTATTAAGTTCACTGCCCTGACAGTACTATCCTTCGCCTCCCTCCCAGGGATGAAGCCCGTCTGATCCGCATGCACCAAACCAGGGATGAACGGCTTAAGTCGGGTGGCCAGCACCTTGGCAAACAGCTTGACATCCTGATTAAGCAGCGATATAGGTCTGTAATCACTGCATTGATCCAGGTCCTTCCTGGTTTTGGGAGTAGGGTGACCGTGGCTGTAAGTGTGGCGGGGTGGAGGCACCCACCCTGCGTGAGGGAGTTGAATGCAGATAACCATTGTGGTATCAACGTTTCTAGAAGTTTTTTGTAATATAAAAGCGACAAGCCATCAGGGCCTGGAGCCTTACCCGTGGGGGTGTCAGTAATGGCTATGCGAAGTTCCTCATCCGTAATAGGGGCTTCTATAAGTTGTCTGTTCGCTATCGATAATTTGCGTTTAACATGGGATTGCAGATACGTCTCAATCTTATGTGTCAAGGTGGATGTAGGTGGTGTCGTCTTGTCTAGATTGTATAGTGTATATGAAAATGGGAACGAAACACTTCCAGCATGGAGGAAGGCAGAGAGTGTTTCCCCCCCGACCTGTCCGTGATTTTAGAAATGTAAGTTGAACTGCGTTTTTTGCGTAGAACTCTGGCTAGCAGTCTGCCACACCTGTTGCCGTGTTCAAAAAATAGATGTTTATAGTGTGTAAAGGACCTCTGAGCTTTAATATTTAGCAGTGAGTTTAAATCTGCTCTAAGTGCCGAGAGCCGCACATAGTCCTCCTCAGAGCTAGTGGCTTTATGAGAGGCTTCCAATATGCGGATCTGGGCCGTCAAATCCTCCTGTCGTGCTATGCGCTCCCTCTTAATGCGAGCCCCTTGTTTAATGAGATATCCCCTTGCTGTGGCTTTATGGGCTTCCCACAGCAAGGGAGGGGTGACGTCAGGAACGGAGTTGTCTGTAAAGTACTGAGATACCGCTTCCGTTAGGCCGGAGAGTACCAACTGGTCAGACAACAGGGTTTCATTCAGCCGCCAATGGGACGCCTTAGGTCTGTACAAGCATGAGTTGAGTTCAACATCTACCGGGCAATGGTCAGACCATGTCTGTGAGCCAATTGAGGCGTATCTAATAAGATGTGATTGTGCAAATGGGAGAAAGATGTGGTCAATGCGGGAATATGATTTGTGTAGAGTGCTGTAGTGCGTATAGTCCCTGGTGGAGGGATGTAACGCCCTCCAGCAATCCGTCAGGGTGGAGTCTCAGTCCAGTAATGTTAGTCGTGTCGAGCGGATGACCGACAACGGAACACAGGTAGACCCGCGTGAGGTATCAAGCTTAGGATCCAGTGGAAGGTTAAAATCACCTCCCACCACCAGGTTGCCGTCCTGAAAATCAGTGACCACAGACATGATCTTCTTAAGGGCTATGTGTTGTCTGCGGTTAGGGAGATAAATAGAAACGAAGGTGTATAGCTGTTCTCCAATAGTGCCTTTGACCATGACGTATCTGCCCTCATCATCCGCCTTGTGGGCCAACAATTGGAATGGTACATGCTTAGCAAACAGAACAGCCACCCCTCGGGATTTACCCTCCCTGTAATTACCAAAAAACCCCAGAGGGTATGAAGCGCTCCGGAGTGCCGGTGCCTTGTCACACAAAAAATGTGTCTCCTGAATAAGAGCCACCGAGACTTGAGCCTTAGCAAAGTCCCGTAAAGCAATATGTCTCTTAGCAGGTATGTTCAATCCTCCAGCGTTAATAGAGCGTATGAGCAATGGTCTGTGCTGGTATGCCATGAAAGCTAACCCTTATACAAGAACCCGAAGTGGGTGTACCAAGGGGGAACGGGGTAGGGAAAGGAGGGGGGTGAATACAAAAAGAAAACAATTAAACCTGAACAAAATACCGCGAGCGTGTGCCCAAAGCGGGGTGTAAATCCCAGGCGACGCTCAGAGCGAAGCGGAGACATGCCCCGCCTAAACAACTCCTTCCGGAGTGGGCTAATACCCCAGGGGAACGTATCCTGACATGAGATTAATATAAGCGCAACAATAATCTGCAATAAAAGAGAAGAGAAAATTTACAAATTACAAAACCAGAGTCTCCAGGCGAATCTCACCCGCTGTCGAACGACCATAATTATTGTGTCTTGTTGAGAAGTACTGTTAATGGTGCTATAAAAACCACACAGCCGTTCCAGGCGGAAAATGCGGGAAAGGGAGAGCAAAGGAGCAGAAATATATTCGGCGTAGGACGTTCTCCAAAATTTGCAAAGACCACAGCGCAGGTCCGCTGGGGCCGTCAGATAGCCTCCTCTCCGTGGCAAGACTTGTATGCAAAGAACACGTAGAGGGGGAGCCATCCATCCCCGAAACCGCAGATAATGTTTCAATGGCAGCCAGAGGCAGCGAAGGACACCACACGCAGTGTCTACATAATGTACCTCGCTCCACCAGAGCTGTACGAACAATAGCGCGGGGCATTCAAACCTGCCATTAGATGTTCTCTCCACGATTGTGCCATGTAACAGAAGGACGACGTGCAATCCTCAAGCCTCCTGTGAATCGAACTGTGCGAACCTTCCGTCAGCGGCAGCTCCACGTGGTGTTCTGCGCTGTCGGGGGACCCGTTGGGGCCTCTGCGTAGCAGAAGTGAGAAACCGTATTGGGTCAGGCCATTCCAAGATAGTGTCGGGTGGTAGATTCAGCGTGGAGAGAAATTCAGGCAGTTCGTCACCACCATGCACCGTGACTGGGCCTTGAGGGGTGCGTACTTGTAATCCTGCCGGGTAGATCCACCGATATTGTAATCCCGCTTGTTGTAGGGCCGATGTTAGGGGTTTAAGTGCCCTCCTAGAATGTAAAGTGAGTAAGGATACATCTTGAAAGAGTTCCACTTTCGCTCCTTCAAATCGTAAGGCCGACTTATTCCTGGCCCCAGCCATGATAGCCTCCTTGACGCTAAACCGTAAGAGACAGCAAATGACGTCACAAGGGGGCTGCCTGGGGGGCCCCGGGATCTTAGGGCGCGATGCCAGCGCTCCATTTCCACTACAGCATCCGGCGCTTTTTGCAGTAGAAAATTAAATAGGTTGGTGAGGATGCGGTGTAGATCATCCGAATCGCGTTCGTTTTCAGGCAGGCCTCGTATTCTAATATTATTACGCCTGCCCCTGTTTTCAAGATCTTCAAGTTGTCTGGTGAGAGTTTGAAGTAAAGTGTGATGCAGGGTTAACTGTGTGGAGTGGGCCTGAATAGCGTTCGCCTGTGCCTGGTGTACCCCCTCCACCGCTACTATACGCTGGGTGAGGCCTAGGACATCTTGTCTCACCTGCTGTATTTCCCCTGAGAGGGAATGGTGCAGTTCTCTGGTGGCCGCTGCGAGATCATCTCTGGTTGGCAGGGCCCGCATAATCTGCAGGACATCTGGCGGCGGTTCCCAGCCGCCGCCGGGTGAAGCTGGGGAGTGTGGCGCCGGCGGTGTAGTAGCGGCCGCCATCTTAGGCCCCTCGTGTGTAGCCGGCCCGGCCGCCATCTTGGATTCCCCCTGCGGAACCTGTGCTCCCGAATGCGGTGGAAAATAGCCACGAATCCCACTGTGAGGTGGGCTGTGGCGTTCCTCTAGGGTTCCAGGGGCTTGGGTGAGCCTTTTGTGCTTACCCATGTCGCTTTAAAATGAAGCTGTGCTGCTGAAAGGTGAGAGTCCCTGGAGAGCCCAGCTAACAGGCAGACATTAAGCTCAGCGGTCCGGCTTAAGATTGTGTTTGCTGCATTTACTTGGTTTGGCCACCAGAGGGAGACAGGGGCAATATGAACTATACTGGACACAAACGGAACTACAAATTCCATCGTGCTTTGCGGTGGAGACAGGAAGTGGGTGGGAGAGAGCCAGGACATCCGCAGCCTCGTGCGAAGGAGAGCCAGTGTGAGCCGAGCGACGAAAGGTGGAAGACGCACGTGAGACTGCCAGGGATCGTGACCAGGCCGGAGAGCAGGCGCTGCCTCGCGGATGCTGGGGATCAGGGACAGTGACTTGGCGGACACCTGCCTACACATCACTAAGAGGTTGGCACAGAGACATCGTTCCGGTTGGACCCCGAGTAAGGAGACCGCGATGATCCATTGGGAGTGCAGGCGGTAGGCCGTAGTCCTCGTCTGGTCCGTGCTTTTCATAGGGATCATCCTCGGGCACCAGGGGGTCGTTCGGGGACCTCCCGTAGAGAGGAGGTACTGTTACGTACCCCGCTGTGGTCTCTCGGCACCCGGCAGCATCGTCCTCGCTGTTTGCTGCCTGTCACGTTCTGTGCTGGCAAATCTGTCTTCCTGCCCTCTGTATTTGTAATATATGTTTTTTCCCTTGTGTTTCTGTTGCTGCCAATTCCTGGGTGGCCTCCCAAGGGTTAATTGGTGTTCTGTGTGCTGCTCACCTGTTGACCCTTGCCTTGATTCCCCTGCCTATATTAGAGCAATGTACCTATAGGACATGGCTGGGTCATTTTCCTTTGCCTGGTCTCCTTGCATCCTGTGTCCTGAAAGCTCCTTGCTGTGTTCCTGATATCCTCCGTTTGTTTATCCTGGTTCAGTTATTGCCTCTTATTTCTGTTCCAGTTTATGTCAGTTCCTTCTGTGTATTTTGTTCTGTCTATTGCTGTATTTTGTTTTGCTGTTTATGTTCCATTCAGATTCCCCGGTTACTGATTTTGGCTTGGCTGACTTCCCTTCTGGTTCTGATTCCTGTATCCTGTATGACGTACTCTCTCTGGTTATGACCTTTGGCTTTCCTCTATGACTATTCTATGCTATATTCCTTGCCTGTACCGTTTCCAGGTAACCCTGTCATCTGTATACAACAAAAGACTCTGTACGGCTTAAAGGTAATACTTTCCTTTAGATTAGATCCGGCTATCCTAAAGACCGGTCTTTCAGTGCAGGGAATCTTTGGTATTGCCGTACAGAGGTCTTTTGTTAACCCTTTGTTGCTTTCACCTGTCCTTGCAGTTTACCCTGCATCTCTGCATATAGGGGCTTCTCTCAGGAACCAAGGCCTCACCTTCCTGCAAGTTATATTCATAGGGATATATATACAGACCGACCACTTCCAAGGATCGGAGGGCAAGTATAGGGTGGTGCGTGCCTGGTGGTACTGGCACCGTGACACTGCCTGGGCGCCGAGTGAAGAAGGGAATTAGACTTGTGCACCGATTTTTTTTTTGGTTCGATTCGGTCGGATGTTTAAAATTTCGATTCGGCTAATTTCGGCCGATTTCTGTTTCGATTCGGTTCGGTTCGGCTCGTTTTTCGTATACATTTTTTTTTCGGAATAGCGACCATTTTTCGTGTATTCGGGTCACTCTGCTGGTTTTTTTGTATCGACTTTTCGTGATTCCAGAATTACCGAAATGGAACCGAAATCACGAATGGAACCGAAATCATGAATAGAGCAAAAATAAATTTCGATTTGACACATTTCAAGTCCATTCGAAAAATCCTAAATTTTTTCGTTTCGGCTCGAAAAACTTTTCGGATCTGTCGGTTTTTGGGTCCGATCAGATTCGGAAATTGGGCCGAATCCGAAGACACGAATCGGGAAATTTCGTGAAAATTCCGAAACCCGAAACGCACATCCCTAAAGGGAATCCGGGCGGTCACATGAGACACCGGGGCGGAGCCGGGTGGGATGACGCGGACCCGACAGGTTTAAAAATGAAGGCAATGCATTCATACATTGCCCTAACGTGGTTAAACATCCCTTAGAGCTGCTCTGTTGTATTTTGGTGAATTTCTGGTTCTGACCTATTGGCAAATGACTGACGATTCTGGTTCTGACATATTGGCAAACGGCTTCTGACGATTCTGGTTCCGACATATTGGCAAACGGCTTCTGACGATTCTGGTTCCGACATATTGGCAAACGGCTTCTGACGATTCTGGTTCCGACATATTGGCAAACGGCTTCTGACGATTCTGGTTCCGACATATTGGCAAACGGCTTCTGACGATTCTGGTTCCGACATATTGGCAAACGGCTTCTGACGATTCTGGTTCCGACATATTGGCAAACGGCTTCTGACGATTCTGGTTCCGACATATTGGCAAACGGCTTCTGACGATTCTGGTTCCGACTTATCGGCACTGTAACCCTGAGTTTGCCTTGCTGCACGATAATTATTCTAGGGATATACTGTGTATACATATCAGACCGACCACTTTTAACGATCGGAGGGCAAGGATAGGGAGCTGCGTACAAGGATCAATACCCCTCCTGGTGGGGTCGTATCAGTACTCACAACAGACCCCGAGGTGTATGTGTTGCCAATGAATATCTTAACGTACCGCTGATCTGCTCCCAATTATCAGAAAACGTTAAAGCAGGTTATTTCCTGACTGCCCTGCAGTCCGCGCAATTCACCAACTGTCTGACGAATCTGTGTATTTCTGAACGTGCTCTAAGTAGACATTGGTCTCGAAACCTATAGTGCTTAGTAGCAACTCAGTGTTTTGTTCATCCTCGCTGCCTCAAGTGTATAATTCTGCGTATGCCAAGCAGTGTTTAAACGTCAAAGATTTATCAGTCCTTAAGGATCTCAACTCCGCTACTCTCTAGTGGGCGCTACCCCCCCCATTACACAAACGTGCTGTGATCACCCCATTACAAAAAAAGCCATCTCTTGATCCTACTTCTTGAACTACTCTGGTGTTGGACTGTGTTAGAGCCTGCCTACTGGCTGCCTCAGACTGGATGACTTTCCATTTCCTAAATCTCAACCTCTCGAAAACTGAACTTCTCGTCTACCCTCCATTCCTGCACCAATTTCTCTTCAGGTGAATGGTGCCACCATTACTTCTACCTCTCAGGCTCGTTGCCTCGGGGTCCTCTTGGACTCCAATCTATCCTTTACTCCTCACATTCAGTCTCTAACCAAATCTTGCTGCTTCCACCTAAAAAACAATGCACACATCCGTCCCTTTCTTAATGCAGACTCTACTAAAATGCTCATCCAAGTGCATATTATTGGGGATGAGCTGTTCGGTTCGGAGTTCGATTCGAACATCGCCTGTTCAAACTACGATCATTTCCGCGTGTTCACCGCATGTTCGCCCACAATGGACCACAATGCACTTTTCCACTGGCCTGAAGCTTGTAATTGGCTACAGCCTTGCACCTGACCACAGGTCAAGGACAAGACAGGTTCAAGACTATGCCAATCACGGCTCAGAGTCCTGATTGGGCAAATTTTGCCCAATCATGGGCTCTCAGAGCAAAGTCCCGCAGCACACTATATAAGGCTTCACACAGCGCTTCAGCACGTGTTTGAGAGGAGATTGTTGTTGTGTTAGTGTGTGTTCTCACTGCCAGTCTGCCACCAGCTACTGGGGGGGGAGGGGTCTCATTTCTACAAAATATCTGGGCATTGTTCAAATCTTTGTGTTCTCACTGCCACCAGGTATTTTGGGGGTCTCATTTCTACAAAATATCTGGGAATTGTTCTAATCTGTGTGTTCTCACTCCCAGCAACTATTTTGGGGGTCAGTAATTTCTACAAAATATCTGGGAATTGTGGTAATCTGTGTGTTCTCACTGCCACCAACTATTTTGGGGGTCAGTCATTTATACAAAATATCTGGGAATTGTTCTAATCTTTGTGGTCTCACTGCCACCCATCAAGTGGTCTCACTGATTTATAGGAGGTTTCTGGGAATTGTAATCTGTGTCTACTCACTGCCAGCTATCAAGGGGTCCTACATACTTCTAGCAGATTTCTGAAAATTGGAATCTGTGTCTTGTCACTGTTGCCAGCTATCAGGGGGTCCTATCAGGGGGTCTCACTGACTTGTAGGTGGTTTCTGGGAATTGTAATTTGTGTCTTGTCACTGGCTGCCAGCTATCAGGGTGTCTCACTGAGTTATACCAGAGTTCTCGAAATCTTTAATCTTTATACCAGAGTTGAATCAGAGTTCTGCAGCATATCTCCAATTTTTATAACAGAGTTGAATCAGAGTTCTGTATATCTTTAATCTATATATCACTCACTATGTCAGAAAGACCAAAAAGGACAGGCAGACGCTCCCAGGCACAGAAAAGAGGGCAAGCAGCCTCTGTTTCGGGAGGCTGTGCCTCTGGTCGTCGTGGACATGGTGCATCCTCTGCAGGGGCACGATTGTCCTTGTTTCTAACTGGTGATCCCGTTAGCACAACACTTTGCATAGGTCCTCCTCCTCATCTGTCTCTACCCCCACTATATGTCCTGCCACGTCATTGCCTACAACCTCCACTGACAGGGATGATGCTACAGTAATGGATGTACCAGGTCCTTCCTCACAATGTGACAACATCCCATCAGCTGAAGATTTACGCAGTCAGATTACTTTGCCCCAGCTGCTGCAGCATAAGAAGAATTATAGTCACAACCATCCCCAAGCACAGCGTCTAAATGCCAGTTTGGCAAAATTACTCACATTACATCTGACGCCTTTCCAGCTGGTGGACTCTGCTTCCTTCCGTGAATTTTCTGAATGTGCTGTACCACAGTGGCAGGTTCCAAAACACCATTACTTTTCACGGAAGGCCATTCCAGCACTATACCAGCACGTGGAAGACAATGTTATGGAGTCATTGGGAAAGGCAGTCAGCAGCAAGGTGCATGTGACTTTAGACACGTGGTCCAGCGAGCATGGACAGGGCCGTTACATTTCCTTCACGGCACACTGGGTAACTCTGATTGCAGCTGGGAGGGATCCAAGACGGGGCTCTGTGCTGGAGCTTGTACATCCACCACGCATCCAGATAGCTGCTTGTATGAGGTCTGTCTGCTCCACCACCACCTCTCCCTCTTCCTCCTCCTCCTGTGTCTCTGGCGAAGTGGCAGTTAAACCAACGCGTGACAGGGGCTACGCAATGACTCAAGCAAAAAGATGCCATACTGTGCTTGAGCTGGTTTGTTTAGGGGACAGGAGCCACCCCGGGCCAGAAATTCTGTCAGCTATGCAGGGGCAGGTGCAGAGATGGTTAACACCACGCCAGCTTGAGCTGGGAATGGTCGTCTGTGATAATGGCAGCAACCTTCGCTCCATTCTATGCCTGGGTAAGTTGACACATGTACCATGCCTAGCACATGTCCTAAATCTGGTGGTACAGCATTTCCTAACCAGGTACCCAGGGCTGGCAGAGCTTCTCAGCCAGGCCAGAAAAGTCTGCAGCCACTTCAGACGGTCATTCCCAGCAAATGTTTGCCTGGCAGAAATTCAAAGAGAATTCCACCTTCCCACAAACCGTCTGATCTGTGACATGCCCACCAGGTGGAACTCGACATTAGCAATGCTGCAGCGTCTGCACAAGCAGCAGAGGGCCATCAACGAGTACCTGTGTGAGTATGGCACAAGGACAGGTTCAGGTCAACTTGGTCCCCCCCAGCAGTGGCTGATGATCAAGGATGCATGCACTGTACTGTCACCATTTGAGGAGGCAACAAGGATGTTGATCAGGGACAGTGCATGCATCAGTGACACAATTCCTTTAGTGTTCCTGCTGGAGCACACTCTGCGGGGAATTATAGATGTGGCTCTAGAGGCAGAGCAGCGGGAGGAAGAGGAGGCCTTCCCTAGCTCTCAAGGCCCCAGTCTTTCCGCAGACAGCATTCCAGCGGGTCCTCCGCAGATCAGACAGGAGGAGGATGAGGAATATTTAAGTAGTGGGGGCATTGAAGGTGGGGATTCCTCAAGGGAGGGTTTTGAGTGCCCAGAAACCCAAGGACTAGTACGTGGCTGGGAGGAGGAAGTGCACGATACGGTCGTCCTCATTGACCAGGAAGACTCGGAAGCTAATGCCACCTCCAACCTATGCTGCATGGGCTCCCTTATCCTGAAAAGCCTGGTAAAGGACCCTAGGTTTGTGCTATCAAGGAGAGGGATCATTACTGGTTGGCAACCCTTCTTGATCCACGATACAAGGGTAAAGTTGCAGAGCTCATCCTGCCCGCCAGAGGGAGCACAAGATGAAAAAACTTGAGGATGCTCTAAAGCGACACTTGTGTAACACCGTTCCAGGCACTGGTAGGTTACCAAGTGATGACACAGGTGCTTCTGAGGTTGCAGATGATCAGAGGAATAGTGGTGAAGGACGGGGCCGCTTGACTGATGCCTTTTTAAATTTTTTTGGTTCACGACGCCCAGGGACGTCAAACGTAGGCACCCATTGCCAGCGTCTTCACCGTATGGTGCAGGACTACCTAGGGGCAAGGGCAGACCTGGATACCTTTCCAGCAGATGATCCACTGGCTTACTGGGTGTTGAGATTGGATCACTGGCCAGAACTTAGCCAATATGCTATGCAGCTACTAGGTTGCCCTTCATCCAGCGTGCTTTCTGAAAGGACGTTCAGTGCCGCTAGAGGTTTTGTCACATTCAAAAGAGTGCGTCTGTCCACCGACTCTGTAGACCGGCTGACATTTATAAAAATGAATCAGTCCTGGATCAGCAGCTATCAATCCCCTGATGCTGAAGTAACGGAATAGATCGGGGATGTCTTCTGCATTCAGAAAACCTCCACCACTGAACTCTTCCATAATACTACAAAGGGGTTACGGTGTGAAGGCACTTGCTGCCACCAGAGGCACAATATTTGGGTGCACTGACACTGACGCCGCCTATATTACCAGATTTATATCATTTAAATTTTTTGGACCGCAGGGTCCAACCGTGCACTCTTCCACAATACCACAAAAGGGTTACGGTGTGAAGGCACTTGCCGCCACCAAAGGCACAATATTTGGGTGCACTGATGCCTTTACCAGATTCATATCTTTTTAATATAGGACCGCATGGTCCATCCCTGCATTCTTCCACAATACCACAGAGGGGTTACTGTATAATGGCACTTGCTGGCCTGACACCAAAGGCAAAATATTTGGGTGCAGTGACGCCTGTACCAGATTTATATAATTTTAATTCTTTGGAACGCAGGGTCCAACCCTGCACTCTTCCACAATACCACAGAGGGGTTACGGTGTGACGGCACTGTTGCCGACACTAAAGGCCCAATTTTAAAGCACCTATTGTTACTTTCATCCAAAGCCTGCATAAGTTTCACCATAATTTAGCCAAAAAAATCACTAAACTTGTTCTGTGTGTCCTAAAAGGTCTCCTCTTTTAATACAGATTGCCGCCACAAGCAGTTGTTTATGAATAGATTAAAAGGAAAACCGTTTACCGTTATTTGAAACGACATTTTTTTGTTTTTAAATGTTTCTATACATCCTACAAATCCGCCACTTCACGGGCAGGTTATGGGGACCTCCTAGGCACGATATTTGAAGGAATTTTTCGTTTTTATTTTTAACCCTTATTTCATGGAAAACTCACTGTCCCTTTAAAAACGTTTTTTTAAAACTTTTTGTCCTTGTTTCCTGTCCCCCAGGGCAGTATCCGGACCCCCATACACCTTTTATGGCAAATATCTTGCATATATGCCCTCTTGCAGGGCACTCTAAAAACCAAACTTTTGAGTCCCATTGACTTGCATTGAGTTCGGTTCGAGTTCGAGCTCGAACTCGAACTTTTGAAATTGTCGAGTTCGAATGCGAACCGAACACGGGGGGTGTTCGGCTCATCCCTACTTATTATCTCCCACCTTGACTACTGTAACCTCCTTCTCTCTGGCCTTAAGAGATCCAGATTCTGCCTCTGCCCCCTTTCTTTTTTGGCGTATCGGTGCTGTCGCGTAACTTTCTGTAACCCAACTGGATACTTACACTGAAAACCGTGCTCCTTCAGCCTGAGATGGCACTTCGGAACTCCACCTGTAAGGATAGCGAGTCACCCAGCACGCAGACAAAACCCAGCAAAGCAAGGAAACCCCTAAACTGAGAAGCTGGTCCTTGATAATGGCCAGGTACAAATCTAAAGAACGCAGACAAACAATACATAAAAGTACAGATCATGGACAGGAGAGATATCATAGTAATAACAAGCCAGAGGTCCGTACACAGGATAACATATGCCAAGGGAAAACACAGAAATCACAGTCAAATATACAAGCCATAAGTCAAACCAGGAGATCATATGCAGAAGCTGACATGCACTGAAGGGTAGAAATAAACCACGACAGGGCTCAGAGCTCTGTCACTGACTGCTATTTAAAGGCCTCCTAGGTCTCTGATCAGGTGCAGCACTCAGAGTAGCCTGATTCCTAGAATAGCGCCCTCTCTGTTGTGGAAACCCTACTGCAGGCATACCAGCAAGCATGACACCACTAACCAGGAACAGCAGATTAATAGCTGGAGAAAGGTGTTAATTATAGCATTTTACCCTACGCACAGAACCAAAGTTGAGGTAAAACAGGATGAGCAATATTATAAACTTGGTGCTAACTTAACCAGCTGTTGTAAACTTAACAACTTGATAGACTATGGGCTAAATTACACTAATCGCGCTAAAATGGGGGAGCAAAGGAGAAAAACCTGCGCCAGCAGGTTTCTCCTTTCCACCCCCGTTTTAGCACGATATTACAATGCAGGCGCTTAAAAAGCTGCCTGCATTGTTACCGGGCGCTAAGCCCCGGGATAGGCGTGGTGGCTAAGTGCCGCCGCAAGCACCCACTTGATGGAGTCCATAGGACTCAATTGAAGCAGACAGCGCCGGTCACATGACCTGCCGCATCTCCCCTCGCGAGAACCGGCAGGTCGGCGTAGTGATCCACAGGGGGAGACTGGGGGACTTTTTCCCCCAGTCTCTCCCTGCTCCCGTCGGACTGAGGCGGCGGATGGAGTCGCGGTCCTCACCACGGGATAGGAGGTGAGTAGCTGGATTTTTTGTGGGGTTTTTGGCTGGTGCTAAAGGATTCTGCACCAGCGGAATTCGTTAGCGCCAAGTCCTGGCTGTGGTTAACGTTTTGCTAACCGCAGCCGGACATTAATCAGGGTTAGGACTTTGTAATCCTAGCGCTGATTAACATTTTGCGCTCCCCATGTTAAGTATAGGGAGCGCAAAGTACAGTAACCTCATGCTGCAAAGCGCAAGGTACCAAACGGTAATGGGTTTCTTAACCCGTTAGCATTTGGATTGTAATATGCTTTGGCTACCAGGGCTAACATTAATGCTCACTCAGGTGAACGCTAACGTTAGCACCAAGTATGTAATGTAGCCCCATAATGGCTCTGGTAACTTTACAACAGCTTTGGTTAAGTTAGCACCAACTTTGTAATAGATCCCAATGGTTTTATACTGGGTTTTAGGTCTGCTTATATTCACTTTCAGTGTTTATTTTTCCTCCCCAGGTAGGGATTGGGGACCAATAGTAGCTGCGCCACTATGTCTGTGTGGACCTGATGGGAGCCTACGGGAAATTTATGATGCAAGTGAACAGCAATATAAACCAAGAAATAAAATGCATAACAATAAATACACATGTGAAAGACAGAACATAACACCCCATACAATAGCCTTTGTAGCCCTGCTTAATCAACAGATATCAAATATAAGGGGTTATTGAAAGAGCACCTAAATTTTGGTGCTCTCTCGTTCAGCATTCAGGGACCTTGAAGTGTGCCAAAAGGACCCGCTGAACAGACCACCGATGATCAGCAGCCAGGGCTTGACTGGGACAAAAAATTAGCCCTGGACTTCATCCAGACCAGCCCACTTTAATTATACAAACACACAGAAAAATAGTATATAAACCAACCAGATCGCTCAACCACTCACTTTACAGATACTGGAATTCCTGCAGAGCAATAGGGTAAAGAAATGCAGTGGCATTGAGGTTGTTTGCACCATGTCTTAGGCTGGGGTCAGACTAACGCATTTTTAACGTGCGTTTAAGCGCACTTAATCACGGCCGCAGTAGCAGCAAATGACGGCCAATATACGAAGTACGGCCGCGCAACGCAAGTGGAAAACTAACACTTTCGAGAACGCAGAACCGCTAGTACCGACGTACAGAGTGCGCTGCGGTGGCATAGTGGCATGTGTGTGTGATTAGGAGATGTCAGACGCTGCTAATGTCCAGCCTACATAACGTCCAGACGCAAAAAGTGTTTTATTGACGATCCGTAAAAAAAACCACTCACGAAAATGCGAGTCGCCTGAATGTTTTCGCGCATTCCGTGAAAAAATACGTCAATGCGTTCGGATGCACTTTTTGACTGTCGCTGTGAATAATGCGTTCATTTGACCCTAGCCTTAAGGTGAGGCAGATGCGCAGCGAGTCTCACCGGCACAGTGGCCCCAATATGAGACTGTGGCAGACTGCACCTGTTTTAAAGATGGTGAGGAAGTTCTCACCTCACCTATTAAGGCAGTGCGAGCCGCGTGGTAATCCAGCATTCACACTGGCCCACTGAGCCATCGGCCCACCGGGAATCTCCCTTTAGTCTTTACGGCCAGTACATGCCTGTCAGCCGCCGAACACAACCGAAAAAAAGCAGATGAGCCGTCAAACGGGGGTAAAAACAAAAATCTTTTTAAAAGGCGTTTAACCCCCTGGCGGTCCGATTCTGACATTTTATTTTTGTATTTAAGATTTTATTTTCAATAGGAAAAGTTCACAGACTGACCAGCTCAAGTGGCCTCGCAGGGCCAGAGAATATACTCTCATAAGAAACGCAAATAAAAAAAATTAAAAAAGGGGGGAGGGTCTCACAAAAAAAATCAACATAAAGCCGAGGAACGGGAGGAGGGGATTAAAACAAAAGTCAACATAAACACTTCAGATAAAATAAACCTAAAAGTCTCAAATGCAACCCCAGCCGGGGAATGACATCGGGAAAAAGAAAAGAAAATAGTGGTGGACGAAAAGTCTCTGAATCAAAGGGAGGGAAGTGGGGGAGAACTCTCAGGGCCAAATATCAGAATCAAAAACAAGTGTCAGCAGAACTCAGCTTGCGGAGGGGGAAGCAAAAAGGGGAAAGTAAAACAAAGCAAAGCAAAGTCAGCCGTAGGGATGAGCCGAACACCCCAGTGTTCGGTTCGCATTCGAACTTGAACAATTTCAAAAGTTCGAGTTCGGACGCGAACATGATCCGAACTCAATGCAAGTCAATGGGACCCGAACACTCGATTTTTAGAGTGCCCTCCAAGAGGGCATATATGCTAGATATTTGCCATAAAAGGTGTATGGGGTCCGGGTAGTGCCCTGGGGGACAGGAAACAAGGACAAAAAGTTTAAAATAAAGTTTTTAAAGGAACAGTGAGTTTTCCATGAAATAAAGGTTAAGAATAAAAACGAAAAATTCCTTCAAATATCATGCCTAGGAGGTCCCCATAACCTGCCCCTGAATTGGCGGATTTGTAGGATGTATAGAAACATTTAAAAACAAAAAAATTACATTTCAAATAACGGTAAATGGTTTTCCTTTAATCTATTCTAAACAACTGCTTGGGGCGGCAGCCTGTATGAAAAGAGGAGACGTTTTAGGATACGCAGAACAAGTTTAGTGATTTTTTTGGCTAAATTATGGTGAAATTTATGCAGGCTTTGGATGAAAGTAACAATAGGCGCTTTAAAATTGGGCCTTTAGTGTCGGCAACAGTGCTGTCACACCGTAACCCCTCTGTGGTATTGTGGAAGAGTGCAGGGATGGACCCTGCGGTCAAATATTAAAATGATATGAATCTGGTACAGGCGTCAGTGGCAGTGCACCCAAATACTGTGCCTTTGGTGGCAGCAAGTGCCTTCACACCGTAAGTAACCCCTCTGTGGTATTGTGGAAGAGTGCAGGGTTGGACCTGTAGGGATTATTAGCTCTGCACGTGCTTACAACGTGGAGATTTTTTTCAATAAGAAACTTATACGAGACACAAATATCAATCGTTTATATTTCCTAGAAATTCTCCTAAATTCTTTTAATTGTCTGTGTTTTGCTTTGAAGAATACACTAATCAATAATCGGATAAAAATATATATATTTATTATGTATACAATATATCTCTGTCCATTTCTAAAACTAGGGAAAATTGAAAAAGAAAGACTTTACATTAAACAAGATGGCTACAGGCATCCATTTAAATTTTTACCATTCCAATATACCCGACAGACCCTGCGGTCAAATATTAAAATGATATGAATCTGGTATAGGCGTCAGTGGCAGTGCACCCAAATATTTTACCTTTGGTGGCAGCAAGTGCCTTCACACCGTAACCCCTCTGTGGTATTGTGGAAGAGTGCAGTGGTGGACCCTGCGGTCCAATATTTTGCTGGACTGTGGTATAACTCACTGATACACACTGATAACAGGCTGTGCCAAGACAGATTCAAATTTGCTGTACTCTGGTAGAACTCACTGCAACACACTGTCCCTGATAGCCTGGCAGTGCCAAGACAGATTAAAATTCCCAGAAATCTCCTACAACGTCACTGATACACCCTGACAGAACAATCTCCTCTCCTCTCTGATTCACTCCTGCAAACACACATGCAGGGGCTGCAGGCAGGGAAGCCTTATATAGTGTGCTGCGGGACTTAGCTCTGTGAGCCCATGATTGGGCAAATTTTGCTCTATCAGGAATCTGTGCCGTGATTGGCATAGTCTTGCACCTGTCTTGCATCTGACCTGCCTGTCCCTGTCCCTGCCTTTCTTCCCCGTTCTGATGCTCGGTTTGAACTTCAGCAAGTTGTCTTCACCACATCTTGATGCCTAAATGCATTGTGTTGCTGCCATGTGATTGGCTGATTAGCAATTTGCGTTAACAAGCAATTGAACAGGTGTACTTAATAAAGTGGCTGGTGAGTGTGTATGTGTTTAATTGTTTTTACTAACACCTTAACGTATTGTTATCAGGGGAGGACTGACCCATCGGGCACTCTGGCACTGCCCAAGGGCCCATGGGTTGGTAGGGGCCTGCTTTTGGAAGGCACAGTGGCCCCTGCCATTTTCCCTTTGCTTCGGGCGGTAACCGGATCTGACAGAGGCAGAGCCATAGCCCAGCGCGCAGACTGAAACCGCCATGGCTGCGGCGCTGCAGCGTGCCTGCCTCAGTCACACAACTCAAGCATGGCACGCTGCCTTGGCGCCGCCCCCTCATGTGATGTGCGCAGGGCACGCAGCGGCAGAAGAGGATCGATGAACATAGATGCAGCCCACCGGGCCTAGCCAGCCTGAGGGTGCGTACTAAAGATTTTTTTCAGTAGTATTCAGTGAGCGGGGGGAATAAGAGTTCAATTCAGTAGAATGCGATGAGCAGGGGGGGGAGGAATGATAAGATTTCAAACAATGCCAGTGAGTGCAGGGGGAGAGAAGATTTCAAACTAATTGTTGTGCTGAGAGGTTAATAAACTGCCAATTGATGTGCTGGGATTAATAAACTGCCAATAAATGTGCTGGGGGGTTAATAAAATGCCAATTAATGTCCTGGGGTTTAATACAATGCCAATTAATGTGCTGGGGGGTTAATAAACTGCCAATTAATGTGCTGGGGTTAATTACTAACAATGTGCTGGGGGATTAATAAATTTATTTATTTATTTATTTATAAAGGATTTTCCCAGGAAGGATACATTGAGATTTCTCTCGTTTTCAAGTATGTCCTGGGTTCAAGAACATTGAAGTGTTACAGTTACAGAAATACAAAGTAATACAATGCAAGATATTGAAAAACAACACAAATATACAGATTAACAGAAAATAAATATGTAGGAAATATAGTCACTAGGTTACATGTTTACAGGTGCATTCTGTATTGAGGTATGTTAGTAAGGAGCTCTTGAGTGACTTAAAACTGGGGGAAGATTTGATGGCGTCTGGGAGGTTATTCCATAATTGTGGTGCTCTGTAGGAAAATGAGGACCGAGCCGCTGTCTTTTTCTATTGTGGTATTGCAAGTAAGGTGCTGGTCCTGGATCGGAGGTTGTAGGATGAGGGAGCTGCTGGGGGAAGCAGTCTATTCAAGTAGGGTGGCAGCTTCCCAGAAATGCTCTTAGACGTACAATTGGTGTGCTGGGGGGTTAATAAACGGACAATTGGTGTGCTGGGGGTTAATGAAATGACAATAGATGTGCTGGGGGGATTTGAATAAACTAACGGTACGTTACAGTGAGTTTTATGGCTGTCAATTCTGTAATACGCTCATACACTGCGCACATTACTGTGAATTTTATTGCTGTCAATTCTGTGATACACTCAAACACAGCGCAAATTACTGTGAGGTTTATTGCTGTGGTGCTCTGTGATACGCTCATACACGATACACATTACTGTGGGTTTTATTGCTGTGGAGCTCTGATACGCTCATACACATTGCACATTACAGTGAGGTTTATTGCTGTGATGCTCTGATACGCTTATACACACTGCACAGTGCTGTGAGTTTTATTGCTGTGGAGCTTGATTATTCATGAACTAGTGAATATAGTAAAAAATAGTGTTGAGAAATAAATTCTATAATACAAATGTGGGTGGAGCTTAATGTGGGTTTGGTTTGTGGGTGGTGTAGCACAAGCGGCCCCATGATTTCCTGCTGACTGGGGGCCCCATGAGTTGTCAGTCCGCCCCTGAATGTTATCCATTTGTTCTGTCTATGATAAAAAAGGAGTTAATGTCTGGTTTTAAGACAAAAGCTATGTGAACGTCTTTGGTAAAAAAAGAGAAAAAAAAGTGTTCTCTTGAACTGTTTTTTGCTGCATAAACTCCCCCTTATCCATCCTGCTGTGATAAAGGGGGAATGACCTTGATTTTATTACAAGACACGGAGGCTCCTATTATTATGCCAAATCTCTTTATTGTGTTTGCAGTTTAAAAGAGAAAAAGGCAAATGTATGTGAGGGATTTGGAAAAAATTGCACAGGTTTTTGAAAATGATTTAGCTAGATTTTAGAAGCGGTCGGACATAACAGGAATTATTCAAAGAGCACCGAAATTTCAGTGCTCTTTCATTTGGCGAGCTCAATTCAGCATTCACCGCAGGATCCCCAAAGCGCTCCAAACCGATCCAAACCGATCCGCTGAACAAGGGTAAAAAAAGCATGACAATACATGGAAATAATATATAAGGTCCTATGAATAAAAATTAAACTGTCTGTTACAGAATTAAAAAAAAATGACATTTAAAAAAAATCTGAATCAAAAATGTCACTGGAAAAATCCAGAAAAATACCTTAAAAATTCTAAGAAATAAATTAAGAGACTTTTTGCCGCAAAGGAAAATAAAACAGTTGAGTAAAAACAGGGATTTTTTTTTACACTGAAACCTATGGAATACGCCTGTTTAACCGGTCAAATGAAAGCACCGAAAATCTGGGCATTTCGCCAACTTTTCCCTACTGTTCGGCATTCTCTGAATAGATTAGCTACTATTTCTTCTCTATGGGGAATTTCACTGCCGTTGAAATGCACTGTATGTTGTTGGCAACTCGCCAATATTCAGCGAATTGCCAGCTTTTTGAATAGCTGAATTGCCACAAAATTGCACCGTATGGGGAAATTCACCATTCAGGGCAATTCAGTGGCCAATTCGTCTCTCTTTGAATAACCCCTAATGTGTGTTATCAGTGTATGTCTTGTTGTGTTTTGTGTGAGTCCAATATATTTTCTTGGAACTGTACTAGCTAGTAATGTGACGGAAGCCTTTCCCCTAACTTCTCTTCCTTCAAACGCTCCCTTAAAACGTTCCTATTTAGGGAAGCCTACCACCCAACACACTGACGCAACCATCAATCACTCTCACCTTGCAGTCCTCTCCTCCTGTTTCTAACCCCAACCCTCCTAGATTGAGAGTTCCTATGGGAATAGGGCCCTCATCTCCTCCTGTACTGTTTGTCAAATGTTGTTCAATGTATTGTAACCCTGTCTATACTGTGCCTATTGTACAGTGCTGCAGAATATGCTGGCGCTTTATAAATAAAGAATAATAATAATAAGCCTCTGCCACCTTTTCAGTGACTTGTGTTCCAGGGGTCTAGGACTGGCTGGCGCGGGCATTTGCAGCAATGCCCGCACTACATAATGTTACGTGGGACCTGGCCTGACATGGTGCAGAAAGGGAGTGAGCTTAAAGTGCAGTGACTTTACATGAATCCAGACATGAAACAGATATACAACAACTAGAGCAAGATCAGAATGAAATACAAGAAACAGAATGCTAAACTAAAACAACATGAGAGGGCTAAACTAGAGGAAAATAAGTAAGAACATAAACCCGATTTAAACTAGAGAAAACATGAAATGAAAACATGAATCTCAGACATGAGCATGAACCAGACTTAAACCAGAGACAAAATCAGACAGGAACCTAAAGCAGAAATGAACATGAATCAAGAACATAAACCTGAAAACAGACAGATCTCGTAGCAGAACTACACCTAAATCAGGACTGCAAGGCAATGAAACTGAATAGGCAGGATCAAAGTGAATTCCAAAATGAGGCAGCGCCCTTCTAAGGGTGCTGCCTGCTTTTAAGCACGAGTTCATAATCCTGAGTCCAGGTGTGACTCCAGGCAGGGCCGTAGGGAGGGCGAGGCGACTGAGGCGCTCTCCTCGGGTGCAGCTGGGAGGGGGCGCAGCCAGTGCCGCCAGCCAGGGGTCCTGCAGCTGTCTCCGAAATGTAAATTGCGATGATCACAGTGGAGGCGAGCGGTCATCACGATTTACAATGGGAAATCCAGATTCCCACCATGATCCAGAACGGACCCTGCCTGGGAGGGCGGGGTCTGTTCTGCGCAGCGGAGGCCCTGCGCACGCATGTGACGTCACGTCACATGACTCTTGACTTGGCCAACGTGTGCCGCGTATACGGAGAGCGCACGCCGGAAAGACACTGACGGATGAGCCAGTGAGTAACTGCACACTGACCACCATCACAATGCACAGCCCTGTCAGTGGGTAGCCCTTCAACATCTTCTCTGTCAGTGATGATGGGCTCCGCAGAGCCGGGACCCACTACTTCAACCTCACCTCATGGAGATCTCCATACATGACCAGGTCTGTGACAGTAAGCCCCATAACACTCCATGTGTGGGAGAACCCCCCAATAATTCCCTGATTGTGGGAACCCCCCAATAATTCCCTGATTGTGGGAACCCCCAATAATGCCCTGATTGTGGGAACCCCCCAATAATGCCTTGTGTGGCAAACCCACCAATAATTCTGTGTGCAAACCCCCCCAGTAACACCCTGTGTGTGCCAAACCCCCCCAATAATGCCCTGTGTGTGTCAAACTCCCCCCAATAACGCCCTGTGTGTGGCAAACCCCCCAATAATGCCCTGGTGTGTGGCAACCCCCCATAACACCCTGTGCATGACAAACCCCCCCATAATGCCCAGTGTGGCAAACCCCCCAATAATGCCCTGTGTGTGGCAAACCCCCTGTGGCGGAATGGGGTATCCGCCTGCGGTCCTGCTCTATTTGACCCCCTCTTTGGTGTTGCCAAGCCCGACTACCGAGTGGCACGGCACCCGGCGTCTCGAGCGGCTTGGGTAGAAGACCACGTGGCGGTGGAGATCTGGAGAGTAGATGGGGCACCCACGGTGGAAATCCGCCCGACTACCGAGTGGCACGGCACTCGGCATCTCGGGCAGCGGATCTACTGACCATTGAAAGGCTGGAGACGGTCTGCGTGGCGAACCGCGGTTCGGTAGAGTCTCCTTGAAGATGCAGGCACGGCGCTGCGACGAGGTCCCGATTCGGGGTGGTTGCGGTATCCCGAGGTACCAATCCAAGGTGGCGCAACGGCGTGGCGAATCGATGTGCTGCTGCGGAGTTGAAGTGACCCGTTCCTGGGTGGTGGTGATATAGCCAGCGTGAAATGACAACACCAGACGAAGCTGTATGTATCAAACACTCAGATGATCTGATTTTATGGGTTTCCACAGGGTCATTAAGGCTGGTGTCAGACGAGCGTAGTGTTCACGTCCGTGATTGCGCCTAAAAGTACGTCCGTGATAGCATGAAAGAAAGTCCATTGGAGCCTGACACATGAAGTACGTCCGCACTGAACTGCGGACGCACAAGGGCCGCGGCAAACGGACGCAGGTTAGGCAAGAACGTAATACTGCTAGAACGGACGTGCGGAGTGCGCTGCGTCCACAACGTCTGCATAGCTTTGTGTGTGAGTGATGGAGCGAGGTCAGACGGACTGCATTTATACGTCCAGCATTTTTGACGGACAGAATGTTTTTTCATTGTAATTTATTTTTCCCTCCTACATCCGTCAAAAATAACTTCAGTGAAAAAACGGACTGTGTGACCACTACTGCGTCATCCGTACTGACGATGTCCGTACTGCACGGACGTACAGCCCGTAGAAATCACGCTCGTCTGACCCCAGCCTTATACAACTTCACACAAACAGATTGCCAACTCCCCCACCCACACAACCAGCACTGATTGGCTCCTTTCCCAGCCTCCTGTTCCCTCTCAGGTCCCTTTCAGCCTCCCCATTGTCCAGGGATTAGGCAAATGAGGTCTTGGAAAAGCCTCCAAGCAGCTGCCTTGCTGTGTCCTCTATTTTGCCCTTTCAGGTTTCCCATTGTCCAGGGATTAGGCAGATGAGGTCTGGGAAAAGCCTCCAATCAGCTGGCCCGCTGCATCCTCCATCTTGGGGCCAGGAGATCCTTTGTCTGGTGTAACCATGCTGGAATGGGCAAAATGGCGATGGGGAAAAACACATACAAACGTTTTCTTACACTTACAATCACACAAGGTACATCTTAATACAGCACATCAAGTAAAACCACATCTAGCAAGGAAAATAAAACTGTTCATACATTGAAACGCACACTGCAAACGTTCAAAGGAAAACAAGGTCCTTTTAAAAATGTCTTGGGTTTGAGTCCTGGGTCTCGCTGCGCCGAGCCTCTTGGGTCATTCCGTGACACCCCCAATAACGCCCTGTGTGTGGCAAACCCCCCCAATAACGCCCAGTGCGTGGCAAATCCCCCAATAACACCCTGTGTGTGGCAAACCCCCCAATAACGCCCAGTGCGTGGCAAACCCCCCAATAACGCCCTGTGTGTGGCAAACCCCCCAATAACGTCCTGTGTGTGGCAAACCCCCCCAATAACGCCCTGGTGTGTGGCAACCCCCCCAATAACACCTTGTGCATGGCAAACCCCCCCCCCAATAACACCCTGTGCATGGCAAACCCCCCAATAATGCCACTTGTGTGCCAAACCCCCCAATAACGCCATGTGTGTGGCAAACCCCCCAATAACACCATGTGTGTGGCATACCCCCTAATAACGCCTTGTGTGTGGCAAACCCCCCAATAACGCCTTGTGTGTGGCAAACCCCCCAATAATGCCCTGTGTGTGGCAAACCCCCCAATAACGCCCTGTGTGTGGCAACCCCCCAATAACGCCCTGTGCGTGGCAAACCCCCCAATAACGCCCTGTGCGTGGCAAACCCCCCAATAACACCCTGTGCGTGGCAAACCCCCCAATAACACCCTGTGCGTGGCAAACCTCCCTAATTAGCGTTAGGACTTTGTAATCCTAATGCTAAATACTCCTTGCGCTTCATGTTAAGCATAGGGAGCGCAAAGTACAGTAAACACTGAGGGCCCTATTACAAACGATAACTTAAGTGGCCCTAGAGCAGGCCACGCATATTACAATTCGAACGCTGACGGGTTAAAAAAACCTGTTAGCGCATCCAGGATTGCGATCGCTTCCGTTTGTGCTAATGGGTTTTTTAACCCGTCAGCGTTCGAATTGTAATATGCGTGGCGTGCTCTAGGGCCACTTAAGCTAACGTTATTAAGATTGTAATAGGGCCCTCAGTGTTTGGATCCCTATATAATGGTAGGATTTCAGTTACCAGGCTCAGTATATGTTCAAAATAACCTCTGTAAAAATATTTGGGGGTGGGCACAATTTTCTGTTCTTGCCTCGGGTGCACAAAGAGCTAGCTACGGCTCTGACTCCAGGGCTTGAAGTCCAAAAATGAAAGTCCAGAACTTAAAGGACCATGTTCAAAAATATATTAGAGGGGGCGCCAGGGGCCCAGAACGTCACATATCCCCCCTACAAGAGCAGACCCTGGACGCTCAAAACAAGACCAAAAACGGACAAAGGTTCCACGAGTCAGGGTCCCCTCGTGGTACGTGACTCGGCAAGGACAGAGTCAGTGTCACCTTGGCCCAGCGTCGACAGAACTGCTAGTATAGCACACATGAGACGGCTCGACTTGTCGGTGATCTGGACACGACTTGGTTCGTCGGCAACCTTGACAGCTGGGCTCTGTGACAACAAGTCGGCAGCTGGGCTCTGCGACGATGCCTTTGCTCTACGGTGACGGCGACCCCGCAGCAGTGAAGACCCCTGGGCGACATGGCTCTGCGGTGACTTGAACCTGACGGCAGCAACAGCACGGCTCTGTAGGTTAGCGACCTCGGCACGGCTCTGCGGTGACTTCCTGGAAACAGCAGCAGCACGGCTCTGTAGGTTAGCGATCTCAGCACGGCTCTGCGGTGACTCGACTGGAACAGCAGCCTTTGATGCGCAGGGCTTGACAGCAACCACCTCGAATTCACAGCATTGGGCAACCACCTCGGTCTCGCAGTGCTGAGCAACCACCTCGGATTCACAGTGCTGGGCTGTGACCTCAGCTTGACACTGATGGGCTGTGGACTGGATCTCGGACTGCTGAACAGTGAACATGACTTGAAGCTGTTGTGCAGCGGACTTGATGTGAAACTGCTGGGCCGCACAATCGGATTTTTCATGCTGCAGGGTAACGCACTTTACTTGAGCTGCTTGTTTTGGCACAGCAGACATGGACTTGACAAGAAGCTGGCGGCAGCAAACTCCATCTCACCCTGTAGGGCAGCAGACTTGACATGAAGCTGCTGAGCAGCAAACTCGGATTGTTCATGCTGCAGGGCAGCACACTTGATCTCACCCCGCTGGGCAGTACACTTGGTTTCACCCTGCTGGGCAGCGGACTTGACATGAAGCTGGCATGCAGCAAACTTGATCTCACCCTGCAGGGCAACAGAATTGAAAGATTCTTTATACTGCAGGGCAGCGGACATGGATTCTTTCTTTGACAGGACTTGAACATGGAGACCTGGGAGGCATGATCATGGAGACCTGGGAAGGTTGAAACCTGACCGCTTGTCTGAGCAAGGACGAACCGCAGTAGAAGCGCGGGTTATTGGTTCTCCTCCACACCTTTTCCTCCTGGGTCAGGGGACCTCTGGGACCTTTCTCAGGAACTTGAACAGGCTCCTTAGGCAAGACATCCCTAGGAGTATGCAGCAGAAAAGTACTCAGAATGTCCAGGTGCTGCATAAGTAGCTCCGTAGCTCTTCTCAGGTTCTCCAGCAGACTTAGGATCACTGCAAGCTCACTATTATATGACTGCCTCATTATGTTACGTGGGACCTGGCCTGACATGGTGCAGAAAGGGTGTGAACTTAAAGTGCAGTGACTTGACATGAATCCAGACATGAAATAGATCTAAAACCGAACAACTAGGTTTATTTGTAACCCAAATAAACATAGAATGGTAAATTAAAACAACATGAGAGGGCTAAACACTAGAGGAAAATTAAGCAAGAACATAAACCTGATTTAAACTAAATTAGAGAAAACATTAAATGAAAACCTGAATCTCAGACATGAGCATGAACCAGACTTGAACCAGAGACAAAATCAGACAGGAACCTAAAGCAGAAATGAACATGAATCAAGAACATAAACCTGAATACAGACAGAAGATCTCGAAGCAGAACTACACCTAATCAGGAGGGGGCGCCAGGGGCCCAGAATGTCACACACATAGTCTGTGTGCCCCTTGGAGAGGAGCGGACACCAGCCTTGTGCCCGCAGACTATGGGTAATTATGGCAGAGAATGTTCAAAGGACTCATTCCCCATACATGGCATTCATCCCCTTTCTTTATGCAATTTTTTAATGTGAACTTGGAGATGTGTGTTTGGAGATGCAAGCCTGTGTTTCGTTATTGTTTTCATTGCCATACTGTTTGCGATTTAGTTTAAAGCTGCTTTCTTTGTTGAACCAGAACAATGTAATTAGGTGTCATGCCCTATGACTGTGTCATGCCTTACCCCCATGGCGCAGCCGAGGTGTCATGATGACCGTTGTCCTCTGAGCTGGGGGAAGTCGGGCATTGGGAACTCCCTTGCCACAGGTTGCGGTGCCTCTTTGATCCAGCGCTGGGGTTCCCCCGCTGTCTCCCTCTCCCTTCTGTCGGCCTCCAGCGTGGTTCCTCATCACTTGCGGGCGGCGGGGGGGCGTGGTCCTCCGTCTGGGTCGCGTGAGTAGACTCCTGGGTCTTCATGGGCTCTGTGGGAGCTGGCGCCTCCCGACTTGCCTTCGGGGGCATGGCCTCTGCTGGTTCCAGATAGAACCTGAGGAAACTCAGTGGGTAGAGGAGACAGGGGAGGATCCCCTCCTCACAAATGGGCAGGGCCCATTACCTGTGCCTTATAAAAGCCCAAACCACCAAAGGAAAGACGCTCAGTGGTCAGCTCCCTGTTGACTCTAAGCTTCCATGTTCCCTGTGCCAAAGATAGTATTTACGCTCTCTACCTGTATCCCCGTTAATGAACCTTTTGCTTCCTCAATCGACCACGTCTCCAGCCTACTCCATTTTACAGTGTATATCTCTAACTGACCTCCCGGCTATCGACTCCTGGCTTCTTCCTTCGCTCAAGAACGAACTCTGCCCACATCGATCCTACTTCTGTTCCTGGCTGCCTCTTCCTGAACTCTCCCCACAAAATCCATATTTGCATATTGGACTTCAAACATCCCACGGTACCACAGCATGAAAGATTGCAACCATCCTGACACCTCCCCTGGTGGTACACTTCCTGTACTGCTCCTGTCCTGTAACCTGTAACCAGCATCCAGCAATGTAACAGTTAAGCACCAAAACACACGTGACTCACAGAATAAAGGGCTTTGGCCCACAATTAACATTGCTGGTTCATTACAGTTTATGCTCTCAAAGAGTGAACACCGCTACTTTGTATTGCTGCTCTGCTACCTGTTCCGGATTCCCCATTTCTGGCTCCTGCAACCATATTCATCATTCCCACTATCCTTCTGCATTCAACCTGGTTAGTCACCATATCCATCCACCCTCCTCTACCCATATCCACCGGTTTACCCGTGCAGATCACTGCACGCTGGGCTCATATTCCTTTCACCCCTGGTGCCACCCTGTTACCATCCCCACAACCCTGACATTAGGTTTGTGTAATCTGGATTAGGCATTATCTGTCCAGTGTCTCTGTGTAATCTGTTATCATAATCCCCATCATCCTGATTCCTTTAGAAATGTTACATAATGTTTGATTTCACTGGCTGTACGCAATGTAATTAATGTTTGTTCAGCCTCATTAGAAATGCTAAGTAATGTTTCCTGTACTGTCTAATCTAACTGACCTAATGTAATTAGAGTTCACCTTTCAAGAAGTCAATGTTTGTGCAATTATGTTTCAGTGTAATTAGGTCCCCCAGTAGTTTCTGAGGGGGATTGGTATATGCAAATGACCCCTGTTTGACCACGCAAATACTGATGTGTTTTTCAATAAAGTCAGTTGATCCTGTTTGAACACACAGCCTGCCTGGTGTCTCATTCAGGGTACCCACAATCACCCTCAGAAGGCCATCTGGAATTTCAAAGAGGCAGAGGATCAGACCAAGCAGGTCTGGAGCTACAGATCAGGCTGCTCAAGGCACTGCGTTCCGAGCAACTCAGTGTCACGGGATGGCGAGGGTGCGAGCCCAGGATGCAGTAATATATTGGAGGAAGCCAGGATATGGTGCATAAACAATCCTGTTTATTGCTGAGTATATACAAAACACAGCAGGGATAATGAGCAGGCAATGCAGGAAAACAGGACTGGCTGAATACTGTGGCTGAATACTTAGGACACAGGGAAAATACAGAATACTGATACAAGAGGGAAACACTTACACAAGACACGAGACAGATGGGACAGTGGGCATTGGAGGTAGGTCTGTAGGCACGGCTGAGGTCTTGGCACCAAAGGGGTCTTGGCACCACAGGAGTCTTTGCACCGCAGGAGATCTGGCACTGCAGGGGATCTTGGCACCACAGGAGGTTTGGCACTGTAGGAAGTTTGGCAAAGTCTATGGTAAACAACGGTTTCCAGAGGAGGATCCAGGAACGTAGTCTGTGGTAAACCGTGGTCAATGGACAGGATAAATCAAGCAGGTCAATGGTATGCTGAGGGTCTGGTACACAGGGGACAAATAACAGATGATCGCTTCAGGCAGGTCAGAGGCAAATCAAAACACACAATGAACCAGCACTGGAGGGAGGGGTGTGCCCTGCTTAAATGGAAAAGGGTTCTGGAGTGAATAAGGAGCACCTGGTCATTGCCAACAGCAGAGGCCTGAGCCATTGGGATGTTGCTGATTATGGCAGAGCAGTGCCAGTTCTGCCCCTCCTCTTGCCGCCGGCGGCGTGAACCGTTACACTCAGCGGCCGGGCTGATCTTGGAAAAGGGGGTGCAGGGATGACCAGGGTGGATGAAAGGATTCCAGGAATCTGAATACAGTAGGGGTCTTGAGAATGCTTGAGAGGGGACTCGATGAGACAGAAGGTACCAGGACACTTGGAGGACACTTGAGAACTTTGGAGACACTGGGAACTTTGGAGGTACCTTGAGGAGGAGAACACACAAGGGTGCTGTACACAGGACACAGGAGGAGGGATCCTAGCACAGTACAGAAGGGATATCCAGAAAGCCGTGGTCAAATGGGTAAGCTGGGTCTGTTTCACGCGAATGTCTGGAGCAATACAGAGTATTTCTGAACTTCAGCAGGTAGAGACACTTAGGGCCCTATTACATTCTTCACGCAAAAACGCACGTGCAACGCGTGAATTTTTGCCCGAAGCGTCAAACGTTAACGTGCGTAGATTAACGTGGTATTACAATCCTCGCTCACTTTTTCATCCGTCAAAAAATAAAACGCGTAAAACAGATGCATTAATGTTGCACGCAGAAATCGGTGTGCGGACTGTTTTTTCACGTGATTCAGCCAATCAGAATTAAGAACCACAATTATCTCACGTTAAATTTCTGCGCAAAGGATTTTGCCCTTCGCGTTAATGCGTTTTGGCACGCAAACGTTTGAGTGAAGATTGTAATAGGGCCCTTAATGTCTTAAAATACTTTTATTCCAGCAGGGGTGTGGTGTGTGTGCACTGTGATTAACTGTTGACTGTCTGGACAGCCAGTGCTGAGGCTGTGCAGCCCTCTTCATGTGCTGCCCAGGTACACATATGGCAGGCACGGTGCAGTCATCGGCGGAGAGCCTGACATTTTGGGACTTAACTCCTACCGAAGACCCTATAGGCAGGGCCGGATTTGCACCTAAGGAGCCTGCACAGAAATGTGGAGCGCCCCTGCCATCCTCCCCAAAAAAAAAAGGAAACATGCCAAAATTACTATTTCAATTTTTGTTTTGAGGCTAAGAAAACTAAAAAAAAATACATTTTAAAAACCTGTACAGTTTCTCTGCGCTCAAATCAAGAGAAGAGGCAGAATCTGTTGCCTTAGTTGAGCGAGTTACAGTTACAAGTATTTAGAAAGCGCCAACAAATTCATTAAGGCTGTACAATGGGAGAAACAGAAAAACAAATATACATACATGTTACACGACCAGAACAGCAGGAGTGAGGACCCTGCTCAAGAGCTCACAATTTAAGAGGAGAGGGGTGACACACTAGCTGAGGATGAATTGGGTATTTAAAGTAGCGGGTTGCATGAGGACTGAGTGGGAAGATGGAGCAAGAAATGTGCAGTGGGGATCATGGAGTGAGATGATAGGCTTCTCTAAAGTAATGAGTTTTCAGAGACTTCTTGCAGGACTGGAGAGACAGGGAGAGTCTGATGGTGCGGGGGAGGGAGTTCCATAGAAAGGGTGCAGCTCTGGAGAAGTCCTGAAGGCGAACGTTGGGGATTCGGGTATGCGAAGCTGATAGGATCAGATCATTGGCAGAGTAAAGTGGTTGGGACAGGATGTACCTGCTAATAAGGGAGATGTTGGTAGGGGCGTGGTTATGGAGAGCTTTGTACGTGAGCCCCAATATAATGAATTGGATTCTGAAAGAAACAGGGAGCCAGTGTAGAGATTGTCAGAGGTGAGGTGTATGAGGTGAGGTGTATGAGTCTGACACAGGCGTTGTTTACAGACTGCAGAGGGAGAATCTGTGATCTCTTAAGTCCAGAGAGAAGGAGGTTACAGTAGTCAAGGCAGGAGATAATAAGAGCTTGGATGAGCATTTTAGCAGAGTCCTAATTAAGAAAGGGACAGACGCGTGCAATGTTTTTCAGGTGGAAGTATCAAGCTTTGGTTAGAGACTGAATGTGAGGAGTAAAGGATAGATTGGAGTCGAAGAGGAGCCAGAGAGGTAGAACTAATGGTGGCACCATTCACCTGAAGAGAAATGGGAGCAGGAATGGAGATTTTAGTGGGAGGGAAGATGAAAAGTTCAGTTTTTGAGAGGTTGAGATTTAGGAAATGGGAAGTCATCCAGTCGGAGACAGATGACAGGCAGGCAGTAACACGATCTAACACCAGAGGAGAGAGATTGACAGAGGAAAGGTAGCTTTGGCTGTCGTCAGCATAGAGCTGATATTGGAATCCATAGGAAGAGGTGAGGTTGCCCAAAGAGGCGGTATAGATCGAAAAGAATAGGGGACCCAGAACAGAGCCTTGAAGTACCCCAACTGAAAGAGGAGCTGGTGGTGAGGAGACACCAGCGAAGGAGACACTGAAGGAGCGAAGAGAGATAGGAAGACAACCAGGAGAGAGCAATGTCACTGAAGCCAAGTTGACGCAGCGTGAGGAGCAGGAGAGGGTGATCAACAGTGTCGAATGCAGCGGAAAGATCAAGAAGAATAAGGAGGGAGAAGTGACCTTTGCTTCTAGCGGCAGCTAAATCCTTAGTCACCTTGGTCAGAGCAGTCTCAGATTGTTGGGAGCGAAAGCCAGACTGGTGCGGATCGAGTAGAGTTAGCAGCAAGAAAACTGGTAAACTGGTCATAGACCAGACGTTCTAGGATTTTGGAGGCAAAGGGAAGCAGAGAGATGGGACACTAGTTCTAGAGGGAGGAAGGATCAAGAGATGGCTTTTTTAGAAATCTATATATATTTTATAAAAATATGAGTCAAAACAGGGACAGTAACTGGTAGCACAGGTCGAATAAGGTGTGAGGGGATGCGATCAAGTGGACAGGCGGTCGGGCAGGAGGACATGAGACGTTCGGAGACATCTTTCTCCAAGGCCGGAGAAAAGAAAGACTAACAGGGTTATTCAAAGAGAATCGAAAAGTCACCGCATGTTCGGTGACTTTTCCTTCTCTTCAATTCAGTGCAATTTGGCGATCCCATTTCGGCGACCCTGCGGTGCATTCAGCAAGCACCACAGGGCTGTTGTAGTGCAGGGAAAAGCCGCCGCAAACCCGACTAACACTCACAGCAAAACCCGTCAAAGGTACACCAAAACCCGCAAAAACATCTGGATTAACGCCGCCGAACATGCCGGAGAAACTAAGCAGGAGCCGATCACAGCGCAGAGCAGCCGCTGGATAAACCCGACACCTCAGACGAATGGAGTGAAAAAAAAAACAGTACGCTTGGATGTTTGAAAAGTGAAACACTGTTTGCAAAGAAACTACAGAACGAAAATGTCTGAAATTTACATATACTGTAAGATCCAATGAATGATAATAAAAAGGGCTGTTACAGAAAAAAAAATTTAGAAAAGAGATGGAAATTTTGTTTTTGCCAAAAAATCCCCAAAAATGCCTAAAAGATCCTAAAAAAATCTAAAAATAAAGAGACTTTTTACTGCAGAATATTATAATCAACGGTTTATTAGATATTGAATTAAAACCGGAATATTTTTAACATATAGGATTAGCCTATAGGGTTCGCCTGAATAAATCTATCGAATGAAACCACCGAATGGCAGGGCATTTCGGCAACTTTTCACTGCTGGTTTTTGTTCTCTGAATAGACGAAGCATTGCTTCTCTATGGGGAATTCACTGCCTTCGAACAGGCACCGTATGTGCAGGCAATTCGCGAACATTTGGCAAACTGCCTGCTCTCTTAATAGCCTAATAGCCTTCGGGTACCTTTTCGCCAGCAATTCAAAGCTCTTTGAATAATAGACATGTGCACAGCACAAAATTTCGTTTTGAACTAATGGATTAGTCCTAAAATGCAATTTATTTAGTTGCTAAAGAAATTCGTTTTCAGTTCTTTAGTATGAAAACTAATTTCATCTGAAAACCAGTGGATACAATTATTATTGTAGTGGCTCCTCAGAGTGCTGAGATCGCTGCTTGTTACAGTATCTCTCACTCTCAGCACAATGTGTCAGGCAAAGCTGTTACAGTAACTGACTGCTGCTCATCACAGCGCTCAGAGTTTCAGTAAAACTAGTAAATAATATTTTTATATATAAGAGGTTATAACAATATTATTTCCTTGTTTTACTGAAACTGAGCGCTGTTACAGTCACTGTAACAGCTGAGCCTGATACATTGTACTGAGAGATAATATAACAAGCAGCCGATCTCAGTGCTCACAGCCACTGGATTTAAAGGGCTAAAAAAAAGGCTCCTCTCTGTATAATGTATAGAACATCCTCCTGCATTAATTAATACCCCTCTCTGTATAATGTAGATAACATCCTCCTGCATTAATACCCCTCTCTGTATAATGTATGCAACATCCACCTGCATTAATTAATACCCCTCTCTGTATAATGTATAGAACATCCTCCTGAATTAATGTCCCTCTATGTATAGAACAATCCTCAATTTATACATTTCTCTGTATAATGTATATAACTTCCTCCTGCATTAATACCCCTCTCTGTATAATGTATAGAACATCCTCCTGCATTCATTAATGCCCCTCTCTGTGTAGAACATCCTACTCAGTAGGACCTACTGCATTGGCATGTGGAGGGTGCAGAACTTCGGAATGCAATGCTTATCCAGCACAGGAGAGGGAACTTTTACTTAAACTTTGCATCTCTGTGGGGGAGAGAGACAGGAATATAAAAGTAGGGGAGAGGGCAAATATTAACATAAATCGGTCTGAAAGCTCAGAGAAGAGATGTCTGGTGCAAATTTATTTTTATAATAAAATTAAGCACTTTAAATCCAGGGAAAACATTCAAATAAATCACACTGGCAGCTCATAATAACAGAGTAACTGTGAGTTGGATACTAAATGTATCAGACGTGAAAAAAAAACCTTTATAACAAGCAGCACTGGGAGAGGAGAGGGACTTTATATAAAATGTGTATTATAGATGAGGAAAGGGGGATAGTGCTCCTGGATAATATAAAATGTATCAGACCTAAGCACCTATTATGCAGAGCGGGAGGGGAGATAGCACACATTTTATAAAGTCCCTCTCTTCTCCCAGCGCTGCTTGTTATAAAGGTTTTTTTACTATCCAGCCCTCCTCTGTCATTAGCTTTCAGTGTGATTTATTTGAATGTTTTCCTTCTCCAGCTGCTTTTATCATCTTGTCTGCCTCATAGACATGCAAGGGTTAAGTAAAGGTTTCCTCTCCTGTGCTGGCTGTCTGTGCTGCGAGTGAGTATTCTGGAGCTCTATCACTGTCAGATTTTCGGTAGGTGTCGGGAAGGATTACGCATACAAATCTTTTCTGTAGTTTTGCGATGTTGCACTCTTCATTGCTGGTCTCCTTCACTCATCAATGTAATATCACAAAAAGGACAAACTAAAATGTAGTGCATTTTATTTTAGTTTCTTTCGTTTTTTGTACTGAGCAGTTTCGTATCTCTTGAGTCATGCTAAAACTAAATTATCCCAAAATTCGGACTAAATCGTTTTAGTACTAAAACGAATGCACATGTCTATTGAATAACCCTGATAGTAAAAGAGGGAGCAGGGAGTGAGGGACTCAGTGGGATAGAATGGTTAAAAGAGGAGGAGGGCAGTGAATGCAGCAGCATTGTTTGTTTTATATGTAAATGCATATATTGCCTCTGCCATAGAACAGAATAAAAATATTTGTCAATTTTTTATTTTTATGCATTAATGGTCATGTTTGGTATCACTGTAAAGACCAGACTCTGACCTTTCCAATGACACCTCACTTAACCTTGTGCGGTGTACAATTCAGAGTTGTAGGTTCCAAAGTCCCCCTGTCTCTCCTCACTGCAGCACCACAGTCTAGGTTGTGAATGAAACAATGCGTCGCTTCACCAGATACACACTTTCTGGCAGGGTGGGAAATGTGGTGAGTTAGTGCAACATCACTGTGCACTTTATAATTGTAAACTGAATAATAGTGCCATGCTAGCAAAGAGAAAAATATTAATATATATTTTATTTTTACTTAAATCTAACCTGGTTATGTTTGGTACCACTGACTGGAAAGGCTATAAGCTGACCTTTCCAATGATACCTCATATGTCCCTCTAGCCCTTAGGGCTCCAGAGTAGTGATGGGCCGAACACCCCTGCATTCGGTTCGCATTCAAACACGAACATTTGAAAAAGTTCGAATTCGAACACGATTTCAATACCTGATTGAAAACACTTGAATGAACCTCTGTTCCTTCAGAGTGGTAGTCTTTAAGGAGTTGAATAATTGTGTCAATGAAGAATTCACAAAAGAAACATTTGCTACTGTATTACAAAACCAATTGATGTCATTTTAGTTGCATATGGTTCTTTAAAAAGTCCTTGTAGGATTTCATTCTGAATACAATTACAAATGTACACTAAATTCCCTAAAACCCTTTACAGCATTGGGGGTTGAATAATTTTGAACACAACTGTATAGATTCAAGATATGCAGAACTCTCATTCAACTCTGGTATATAGATTGGAGATATGCAGAACTCTAATTCAACTCTGGTATATAGATTGGAGATATGCAGAACTCTGATTCAACTCTGGTATATAGATTGGAGATATGCAGAACTCTGATTCAACTGTGTTATCTAGATTAAAGATATTCAGAGCTCTGCTATAAATCAGCGATTTCAATGATATTTTCCCTGCAAGGCTGCCAATGTCCTCTACTCTCTCTGATTCACTTCCTCTCCTGCAGACTGCAACACCATGATAGCTGGCAAGACCCAGATTCAACTCTGAATAGATAAAGATACAGATTAAAGATACAGATGAACTCTGATTCAACTGTGGTATTCTATGGTATCTAGAATTAAAGATATACAGATTTTCCAGAACTTTGGTATAACTCAGTGATACACCCTGATAGCTGGCAGTGCCAACACACAGATTCAAATTCCCAGAACTCTGGTATAACTCAGTGATACACCCTGATAGCTGGCAGTAGCTGGCAGTGCCAACACACAGATTCAAATTCCCAGAACTCAGGTATAACTCAGTGATACAGCCTGATAGCTGGCAGTGCCAACACACAGATTCAAATTCCCATAACTCTGATATAACTCAGTGATACACCCTGATAGCTGGCAGTAGCTGGCAGTTCCAAGACACAGAATACAATTCCCAGAACTCTGGTATAACTCAGTGATACACCCTGATAGCTGGCAGTGCCAACACACAGATTCAAATTCCCAGAACTCTGGTATAACTCAGTGATACACCCTGATAGCTGGCAGTAGCTGGCACCCTGATAGCTGGCAGTAGCTGGCAGTGCCAAGACACAGATTAAAATTCCCAGAACTCTGTTATAACTCAGTGATACACCCTGATAGCTGGCAGTGCCAAGACACAGATTAAAATTCCCAGAACTCTGGTATAACTCAGTGATACACCCTGATAGCTGGCAGTGCCAACACACAGATTCAAATTCCCAGAACTCTGGTATAACTCAGTGATACACCCTGATAGCTGGCAGTGCCAACACAGATTCAAATTCCCAGGACTCTGGTATAACTCAGTGATACACCCTGATAGCTGTCAGTAGCTGGCAGTGCCAACACACAGATTCAAATTCCCAGAACTCTGGTATAACTCAGTGATACACCCTGATAGCTGGCATTGCCAAGACACAGATTAAAATTCCCAGAACTCTGGTATAACTCAGTGATACACCCTGATAGCTGGCAGTGCCAACACACAGATTCAAATTCCCAGAACTCTGGTATAACTCAGTGATACACCCTGATAGCTGGCAGTAGCTGGCACCCTGATAGCTGGCAGTAGCTGGCAGTGCCAACACACAGATTAAAATTCCCAGAACTCTGTTATAACTCAGTGATACACCCTGATAGCTGGCAGTGCCAAGACACAGATTAAAATTCCCAGAACTCTGGTATACCTCAGTGATACACCCTGATAGCTGGCAGTGCCAACACACAGATTCAAATTCCCAGAACTCTGGTATAACTCAGTGATACACCCTGATAGCTGGCAGTGCCAACACAGATTCAAATTCCCAGGACTCTGGTATAACTCAGTGATACACCCTGATAGCTGGCAGTAGCTGGCAGTGCCAAGACACAGATTAAAATTCCCAGAACTCTGGTATAACTCAGTGATACACCATAATAGCTGGCAGTGCCAACGCACAGATACAAATTCCCAGAACTCTGGTATAACTCAGTGATACACCCTGATAGCTGGCAGTGCCAAGACACAGATTCAAATTCCCAGAACTCTGGTATAACTCAGTGATATACCATAATCGCTGGCAGTGCCAACACACAGATTCAATTTCCTAGAACTCTGGTATAACTCAGTGATACACCATAATAGCTGGCAGTGCCAACACACAGATTAAAATTCCCAGAACTCTGGTATAACTCAGTGATACACCATAATAGCTGGCAGTGCCAACACACAGTTTCAAATTCCCAGAACTCTGGTATAACTCAGTGATATACCATAATCGCTGGCAGTGCCAACACACAGATTCAATTTCCTAGAACTCTGGTATAACTCAGTGATACACCATAATAGCTGGCAGTGCCAACACACAGATTAAAATTCCCAGAACTCTGGTATAACTCAGTGATACACCATAATAGCTGGCAGTGCCAACACACAGTTTCAAATTCCCAGAACTCTGGTATAATTCAGTGATACACCCTGATATGCAACAATCTCCTCTCCTCTCTGATTCACTCCTGCAACAAACACACGCTGGGGCTGCGGGGAAGCCTTATATAGTGTGCTGCGGGACTTAGCTCTGTGAGCCCATGATTGGACAAAATTTGCCCAGTCAGGACTCTGAGCCCTGATTGGCATAGTCTTGCACCTGTAGCCAATTACAAGCTTCAGGCCAGTGGAAAAGTGCATTGTGGTCCATTGTGGTGCATTGTGGGTGAACACGAGGAAATGTTCGCTGTTCGACGAATGGTCGAACGGCCAATGTTCGATGCGAACTCATGTTCGCATCGAACCGCCAGCCCATCCCTACTCCAGAGATACAGTGGTCTTAAATTATTGCAAATTGTAAAAAAAAAAATAATACATATAGATTTTTTTACACACAGGAACAAGGCCTCATGCCTACTCTGCCTAATTATAAATCCGGCCCTGCCTTTAGGGCATATTTAGGTTATATTTCTAAAACTAATTTCAGTGCTGTGGAGTCAAATCAAGTAACTGTATGTATGTATGTATGTATGTATATATATATATATATATATATATATATATATATATCCTGCTTCTTGTAAAATGTTAAAATACTATTCCTCTGTATTATTGGCATTCCCAGATTTCAAGATTCAAGATTGCACTGCATAGTGCATTATAACAAAGACAGAGGAAGGACCAACACCCTAAAAGGCACCTGTTATCTATGGTATCTATGTTATTAAACAGTAAAACAGATATATTTCTTCTTCCCCATATCTTATATGGAGTTATATAAGGAAAAGGAAAAGAGAGAGTTTTACTTACAGGTTTATCAGGAATGTGACCTTACGTATGCATTTAAAGGATTGTATATGTGAAACAGTGGCGTAGCGTGGGTTGTCAGCGCCCGGGGCCAGCCAAGAATTGTGCGCCCCCCCCCAACCTGTGGACACGTTATCGATATTGCCCCAGCTCTCCCATGGATATTGCCCCAGCTCACACATGGATAATGCCCCAGCTCACACATGGATTTGCCCCAGCTCACACATGGATTTGCCCCAGCTCATGGATATGCCCCAGCTCACACATGGATATTGCCCCAGCTCCCACATGGATATTGCCCCAGCCAGCTCTCCCATGGATATGCCCCAGCTCATGGATATGCCCCAGCTCACACATGGATTTGCCCCAGCTCATGGATATGCCCCAGCTCACACATGGATATGCCCCAGCTCACACATGGATTTGCCCCAGCTCATGGATATGCCCCAGCTCACACATGGATATGCCCCAGCTCACACATGGATTTGCCCCAGCTCATGGATATGCCCCAGCTCACACATGGATATGCCCCAGCTCACACATGGATATGCCCCAGCTCACACATGGATTTGCCCCAGCTCACACATGGATTTTCCCCAGCTCATGGATTTGCCCCAGCTCACACTTGGATTTGCCCCAGCTCACACATGGATATGCCCCAGCTCACGCATGGATATGCCCCTGCTCTCCCATGGATATGCCCCAGCTCACACATGGATATGCCCCAGCTCACACATGGATTTGCCCCAGCTCATGGATTTGCCCCAGCTCACACGTGGATTTGCCCCAGCTCATGGATATGCCCCAGCTCATGGATTTGCCCCAGCTCATGGATTTGCCCCAGCCCAGCTAACACATGGATATTGCCCCAGCTCTCACCTGGATATTGGCCCAGCTCCGGATCCAGCAGGGGTTGAGGGGGCCCAGATGCCGGGCAGTGGGAGTGCCTGCCCGGTCCTGAACAGCGTGTGAGTCCATCCGTGTTGAAGGGGAGGCGGCTGCGTGCGTGCGTGCGCAGGTCACGCGGTCCGGCCAGTCAGGTGGTACAGAGACTCAGTACCACCTGATTAGACGGACCACGTGACCTGCGCCTGCACGCAGCTGCCTCCCCTTCAACACGGACGGACTCACTGTTCAGGACCGGGCAGGCACTCCCGCTGCCCGGCATCTGGGTCCCTTCAACCCGCGGGCCCTTGGGCAGCGCCCGAGGGACCGGCGGGTCAGTCCGGGCCTCAAGTTTTAGGGGCGCAAATTTCTTTTGAAATTATGCGCCCCTAAGAAAACTGCGCCCGGGGCCATGGCCCCCCAGCCCCCCCACGCTACGCCACTGATGTGAAATGCTAGAATTACTACTAAATATAAACAGGGTTATTCAAAGAGAATCGAAAAGTCACCACACGTTCAGTGACTTTTCGTTCTCTTCAATTTGGTGCTATTTGGCGATCCCATTTCGGCGACCCTGTGGTGTATTTAACAAGCACCACAGGGTCCCCGAAGTGCAAGGAAAACCCGCCGCAAACCCAACGAACACTCACCGCCAACCCACCAAACACTCACTGCAAAACCCGCCGAACACTCACTAAAACCTGCAAAACAGCTGGATTAACACCGCCGAACACGCTGCAGAAACCCGAGCAGCCGCCGATCACAGTGCAGAGCAGCCGGCGGAAAAACCCGACATCGCAGACGAATGGAGTAAAAAAAAAAAAAACAGTACGCTTGAATGTTTGAAAAGTGAAACATTGTTTGCAAAGAAACTACAGAACTAAAATGTCTTAAATTTACATATAAAATCCAATGAATGATAATGAAAAGGGCTGTTACAGAAAAAGGAAAAACGATTTGAAAAAAATTCTGCAAAAAAATCCCGAAAAATGCCTAACAGTTCCTATAAGATCTATAAATAGACTTTTTACTGCAGAATATTATAATCAACAGTTTATTAGATATTGTATTAAATGGGAATATTTTTAACATTGAAGCCTATGGGATCGCCTGACTAAATCTGCTGCATGAAACCACCGAACACCAGGGCAATTCGGCAACTTTTCACTGCTGGTTTTTGTTCTATGAATAGATGAAACATTGCTTCTCTATGGGGATTTCACTGCCCTCGAACAGGCACCGAACAGGCACCGTCTGTGCAGGCAATTCGCCAGGGATTTGGCAAACTGCCTGCTCTCTGAATAGCTGAATGGCCAGGAAAGGTAACTGCACGCTGAATTTCACTGTTCTGTTACCTTTCGGCCACAATTCGGATCTCTTTGAATAACCCTGAAATAGAAAAAAATAAAGGGGAGGCAAGAAGTGGCTGTCCACTGGGTTCATAGTCAGACGACCGACTTGTTGCCAGATTATGGACGATATTGGTCTTACGACTAGGGTCGTCCACTGCAAATGGACTATGGATGACCCAGGTCAGACGTCTACGGAAGACTAGTCTTGTCTACTAACAGCAACTAGTAGGACGATCCAGATCAGAGGTGGAGTTTAGAGAGTATCCAAAAACCAGTTCATGCAGGTTTTGGAAACACTGCAGTCTTTTGTGTGTGAGAAAATGGATATGAATATGGACGAGCTATTATTGGTAGAAAATCCATACCTGATGCTGCACTGGCTGAAGCGAAAACGTCAGTGTTGGGTGAACCCACTATTGGAGAAAAGGAACCAATTAGTCGAGTTCCACCATTTGCATGAAGAATTCCAAAAAACCTCTGCAATGTTCTTCGATTACTATCGAATGGGTCTGGAGACTTTCACGTACATTTTAGATGTGATGCAGCCATTGTCACGATTCCCGTGGACTGACTTGATGCAAATCCCTTTAGGCAGACTTCTAAACCCTCCGATCCTTTGATGGTCAGTATTACAATCCCTGTATATCTCTGTTTGGACCACAAGCATACAACACAAGACACAGGCCTAGCACTCTCAGAGTAGGACTGGCATACATGCAGCAAGGGTTAATCTCATGAATGGTTTTAGGCCGTGCTTTTTTTCTAGAAAAATAGGTGGGGGTACTCTCACGTCCAGGGAAAAAAATATTATTATGACTATTTTCATGTCCTAATAAACAATAGTTGTAGCTCACTTAAAAAAAGACACAATAAAAGGGAACCATATTTTTTTAATACTGTGTTCCTTTAAATGAAATACAACTATTGTTGTAACCCTATGGGGGTTATACACTAAGTGCCTCTGTTGCAAGAAAAGTCTATACTGCAGTGCAGTTAGCTTCTTTTTTTTTGCAACGCTGGCTGGAGTGGATAATCCCCCTAGCATTTGTGAGCACCACAGCCATGAAACTCACAGTTTTGCTGAGTATGTATGAGCTCAACAGCAATGAAACTCACAGTAATGCGCAGTGTGTATGAGCTCCACAGCAGTAAAACTCCACTATTCAATAAGTACTGTTTGAATAATATTGGAGGACTTTAATTTTTTAAATGAAAAGTTTTTATTTCAGTGAATAAAGTATACAACGTAATGAGAGTTACAGCAACAATATCCGAAGCATATAATCAAGTCCGTACAATGAACATTGCGTAAATATGATAACATCAAGACACGTAATGAGACATAATGCGAGGTGTTTGACTTTGAGAACACCCCCACATGGTGGTAACAGCAGGACCAGGTGAAAATACCTGTGTTGCCAGAGATGCTATTTTTAAATGCTGTTTTGAAGTGTATTTGGAAGCAGCAGCATTTTTTTTCTTTGTTCTGAGGCCTGCCTGTCACTGAGTCTCTGCAGAGCAATGCAGCCAGGACTTGAATTTCCACCTTCTCGCTTTCCAGGGTGCACCACACACTGTCTGGAACTGCTGGGGAGGCTGGGGGTAAAGTGGTAGTGTAGACTTCTTTTGGCATGACCTCCTCTTGACATCATCAGAGGGGGCCAGGCACCAGCAAGGAGGAAGGGAGCAGGAGGAGAGAGAGTGCAGTCTTCCGTATCCAGCACCGCGTTGAAGTCTGCTCTCTGACCTCACAGATACAATGCAGCTCGCTGGGCACCGGCATCTTAGAGGAGGAGCAGCAGGGACACAGCGCTAGGCAGATAGTTAAAAAATTTGGATCCCTGTCAAGGCAAGTGACCAGGGATTAAAAAAATGTTTGCACCCACTCTTGGTCTTGCGCTCTTAGGCGGCCACCTGTACCGCCTTACAGTGCCAGCTCCTCTGATCACTCCGCTTGCCTGACAATTTGCAGATGTGTGTAAATATGCTGCACTCCCCCATGCTGTTCAAAGCTTCAACGGCTGCAGAGAGAGAGGGTGCGGCATGTTTACACACATCTGCCAGAGCTGGGGCACTGAAGAAACAGAGGGGAGATTATATTTAACCAGCCCTCCCTGGACACTTACTAGGAGAAGAGGGGGGTTATTGGTCCCTATATACACTCCTGAGAATCAGAAGCGTTCAGGAGCAATATGAGCTGCCGAGCACTTCCGACTCTCTGCCTGCCACTGCAGGAGGAGGGAGGAGCATCATGCTCTCTCCTGTTAGTTCGGGCTGGTGGTGAGGTGCCGGTACTGAGTACTGGCGAGTACCCCCTGAAAAAAGCCCTGCCAATAACCATTTGGACCAGATCTGCAGGTAGCCCAGCGTGTTACCGGCAGCTGAATAACATAGCTGTTCCAGGGAACAGGGCTCATTCATTTTGTCATACCACGTTGTCAGGGATGGGCAGGCGGTTTGCTTCCACAATAAGGGAACAAGTCCTTTGGCTGTGTTCAATCAAGATACGGATGACAACTGATTATATATAGATGGCGACAGGGAGCCAGGTGTGGTGTAGTAATCGTATTTCTCAAACACAGTTGGACTCCAACTAAGGAGGTGCTGTTGGGGAATTGAGCCTATGAATGAACAAATCTGAGTATATTGAAATTGTTGTAAGAACGAGCTCGGCTCCCCCTCCATAGGGGAAGCAAGAGATCTCACGGCTGTAGGCTGCACCACTTGGGACACTCTGGGTATAGGGGCAGGTAGGAGACTTTGAAAGCGTTTGGGTCCAAGCCTGCCCTAAACTGAATATTGTGGACCAGATCAGAAAGAATAACTTCTGGAGGTAGTATACCACAACCGCAGTGTCACGTGAGTGAGCGGTGAGGGTTTAGATCAGTGTTTCCCAAACCTGTCCTCAGGACCCTCCGCCTTGCCACTTTTTCCAGATATCTGAAGCTCAGCACAGGTGATATCATTTGCTGCTCATTGATTGCAGGATTCAGTCTGCATTTTCCCCAGGTGAGCTGCAAAATCTGGCCTGGCTGAGGGTCCCAAGGACAGGTTTGGGAAACACTGGTTTAGATACTGTGATCCCTCAAAGTCCTCTAGGGCACACAGTCTTTCTTTCATGGTTTATTAACAGGGTTATTCAAAGAGCTCCGAATTGCTTGAGAAAGGTAACCGAACGCTGAAAATCAACGTTCGGTTACCTTTCCTGGCCATTCGGCTATCCAGAGAGCAGGCAATTCGCCAAATCCTGGCGAATTGCCTGAACATACGGTGCCTGTTCGGTGCCTGTTCGAGGGCAGTGAAAACCCCATGAAAAGCACTGCTTTGGCTATTCAGAGAACACAAACCAGCAGTGAAAGGTTCCCCTAATGCCCTGCCATTCGGTGGTTTCATGCGGCAAATTTATTCAGGAGAATCCCATAGGCTTCAATGTTAAAAATATTCCCGTTTTAATTGAATATTTAATTAACCGTTCATTATAAAATTCTGTAGTAAAGAGTCTCTTTATTTATAGATTTTTTCGGATATTTTAAGCATTTTTTGAATTTTTATTTTTTTTAAAAGTCCGGTTTTTTTTTTCTTCTAAGTTTACTTATTTTTTCTGTAACAGCCCTTTTTATTATCACTCCCTGGACCTCATATGTAAATTTCAGACATTTTCGCTCAGTAGTTTCTTTGGAAACAGCGTTTCACTTTTCACACATTCACACAAACTATTTTGCTAATTTATTCACTGCCTCGTCTGCGGTCTCGGCTGCTTCGGCTGTGTGTGATCGGCTCCTGCTCGTGTTTTTTCCGTGGTTTTCGGCAGGTTAATCCAGATGTTTTTATGGCTTTTCGGCGTGCATTCGCTGGGTTTTGCGGTTCGTTTTCGTCAGGTTTGCGGCAGCTTTTCCCTGCAATTCGGGGACCCTGTGGTGCTTGCTGAATACACCGCATGGTCACCGAAATGGGATCGGCAAAAGGAACCTAATTGAAGAGAACGAAAAGTCACCGAACGTGCGGTGACTGTTCGAATCTCTTTGAATAACCCTGTTAGTTTATTTCTGCAATCCAGTAATCCAAACAAAATATAACAGAAAACAAACAACACTTGTGCAATCAATAAACACTTTTAGGGTTATTTAAAGAGAATCGAAAAGTCACCTCACGTTCGGTGACTTTTCGTTCTCTTCAATTTGGTTCGATTTGGCAATCCCATTTTGGCGACCCTGCGGTGTATTCAGCAAGCACCAGAGGGTCCTTGAATTGCAGGGAAAAGTCACCGCAAACCCGCCAAAAACTCACCGCAAAACCCGGGGAAGGCACACCGAAAACCCGCAAAACCATCTGGATTAACCCGCCGAAAACGCCACAAAAACCCGAGCAGAAGCTGATCACACACAGCGCAGCCGCCGGAAAAAGCCGACAACGGAGACGAATGGAGTGAATAAATTAAGAAAACAGTTTGCTTGAATGTTTGAAAAGTGAAACGATGTTTGCAAAGAAACTACTGAGCGAAAATGTCTGAAATTGACACATGAGGTCCAATGAATGATAATAAAAAGCGCTGTTACAGAAAAAATAAGTAAAGTTAAAAAAAAATAAAAAAAATCGTAATTTTTTTTAACCACTTCGCTGCGGTGGACGCGCTAAGCGCGTCCAACCGCAGGTAGCGTTCCATGCGGTGGACGCGCTGAGCGCGTCCTCTCTTTGGGGCCAGCGTTCGGTTCCGGCCGATCGCTGGCCCCCCCGGTGCGGGCTGACATCCTCAATGTCAGCCCAGCACCCGGAACCGCCGCCTGAGTAATTAGGTGTCATCGCAGGGGCGCGATGACACCTAATTCAGGCGCCCCCCCCCGCATGTGCGGAGGAGGCGCCTGAAAGGGAGGGGGGAGGTCCTTCGGACCTCTCTCCCTCCCGATCGGCGGCGTGCAGGGGGTTAACCCAGGCACCGTTTGGAAGGGCACAGCCTGCCCTTCCAAATGGTACCTGGCATTAACCCCATGGGGGCCGGATCACGAATCGGCGCCGAAAAGCGCCGGCTTGTGATCCTTTCCCGGAGCTGGCCGACATCTTGGATGTCGGCCAAGCTTCCGGGAATGCCCCCTGAGCAGTGGCGTAGCGTGGGGGGGGGCTGGGGGGGCCGTGGCCCCGGGCGCAGTTTTGTTAGGGGCGCATTTGTGCCCCTAAAACTGGCCCGGGGGTTGAGGGGACCCAGATGCCGGGCAGCGCGAGAGTGCCTGTCCAGTCCTAAACAGTCCGTCCGGTTAAAGGGGATGCGGCTGCGTGCAGGCGCAGCCGGTCACGTGGTCCGGCTAATCAGGTGGTACTGAGTCTCTGTACCACCTGACTGGCCGGACCACGTGACCTGCGCACGCAACGCAGCCGACTCCACTTCAACAGGACGGACTGTTCAGGACCGGGCAGGCACTCTCGCGCTGCCCGGCATCTGGGTCCCCTCAACCCCTGCCGGAGCTGGCCCGAGTATCCAGGTGAGAGCTGGGGCAAATCCATGTGAGAGCTGGGGCAAATCCATGTGCTGGGGCCTGGGCAAATCCATGTGAGAGCTGGGGAAATCCATGTGAGAGCTGGGGCAAATCCATGTGAGAGCTGGGGCAAATCCATGAGCTGGGGGCAAATCCATGTGCTGGGGCAAATCCATGTGAGAGCAGGGGCAAATCCATGTGTAAGCTGGGGCAAATCCATGTGAGAGCTGGGGCAAATCCATGAGCTGCGGCAAATCCATGATCTGGGGGCAAATCCATGAGTTGGGGGCAAATCCATGTGTGAGCTGGGGTAAATCCATGAGCTGGGGGCAAATCCATGTAAGAGCTGGGGCAAATCCATGTGTGAGCTGGGGTAAATCCATGAGCTGGGGGCAAATCCATGTAAGAGCTGGGGCAAATCCATGTGTGAGCTGGGGCAAATCCATGTGTGAGCTGGGGCAAATCCCATGAGCTGGGGCAAATCCATGAGCTGGGGGTAAATCCATGTGTGAGCTGGGGTAAATCCATGAGCTGGGGGCAAATCCATGTAAGAGCTGGGGCAAATCCATGTGTGAGCTGGGGCAAATCCATGTGTGAGCTGGGGCAAATCCATGTGTGAGCTGGGGCAAATCCATGAGCTGGGGCAAATCCATGAGCTGGGGCAAATCCATGAGTTGGGGGCAAATCCATGAGTTGGGGGCAAATCCATGAGCTGGGGGCAAATCCATGTGAGAGCTGGGGAAAATCCATGTGTGAGCTGGGGCAAATCCATGAGCTGGGGGCAAATCCATGTAAGAGCTGGGGCAAATCCATGTGTGAGCTGGGGCAAATCCATGTGTGAGCTGGGGCAAATCCCATGAGCTGGGGCAAATCCATGAGCTGGGGTAAATCCATGTGTGAGCTGGGGTAAATCCATGAGCTGGGGCAAATCCATGTAAGAGCTGGGGCAAATCCATGTGTGAGCTGGGGCAAATCCATGTGTGAGCTGGGGCAAATCCATGTGTGAGCTGGGGCAAATCCATGAGCTGGGGCAAATCCATGAGCTGGGGGCATATCCATGAGCTGGGGGCAAATCCATGAGTTGGGGGCAAATCCATGAGCTGGGGGCAAATCCATGTGAGAGCTGGGGAAAATCCATGTGTGAGCTGGGGCAAATCCATGAGCTGGGGGCAAATCCATGTGAGAGCTGGGGCAAATCCATGTGTAAGCTGGGGGAAAACCATGTGTGAGCTGGGGCAAATCCATGTGTGAGCTGGGGCAAATCCATGTGAGAGCTGGGGCAAATCCATGAGCTGGGGCAAATCCATGTGTGAGCTGGGGCAAATCCATGTGTGAGCTGGGGCAAATCCAATGAGCTGGGGCAAATCCCATGAGCTGAGGCAATATCCATGTGTGAGCTGGGGCAATATCCATGTGAGAGCTGGGGCAATATCCATGTGTGAGCTGGGGCAGTATCCATGTGAGAGCTGGGGCAATATTCATGTGTGAGCTGGGGCAATATCCATGTGAGAGCTGGGGCAATATTCATGTGTGAGCTGGGGCAATATCCATGTGAGAGCTGGGGCAATATCCATGTGAGAGCTGGGGCAATATTCATGTGTGAGCTGGGGCAATATCGATAACGTGTCCACAGGTTGGGGGGGGGCGCACAATTCTTGGCTGGCCCCGGGCGCTGACAACCCACGCTACGCCACTGCCCCTGAGGACTGGCGTCATCGTGCATAGCACGATGACGCCAGTCCTGGAGTTAACCCCTAACTGCCACCAATGGTGGAGATAGGGGGTTCCAATGAACCCCCTATCTCCCGATCCGTGGCAGTTAGGGGCTAATGTTTGGTATTGTTGGATCGGCCAGAGCATGGCCATTCCAACAATACCAAACATGAGTATAAAAAAAGTTTAAAAAAAATTAAAAAATAAAAATAAATAAATAAATATTTTAAAAAAAATTATAAAAAAAATAAACACGTTTTTTTTTCTTTTTTTTGGTTTGTTAATGCAGCAATATTGTTCCCTTTTCAATTATAATGTGAACAATGATGCTGCACTAACGATTTTTGTATGCGGTGCATTTGTTAAAAATCGCATAATTTCCCCCAAAAAAAAATGTAACGAGACCCCATCTCTAATTTTTTTAACAAGCGCACCCCATACAAAATATAACCGCAATTGCTCGCATGTTAAAATGTGAAAAAAAAACACTTTACACGTTGTAAATTATTGAAAATTCATATTTTATTGCATTTTTTGTTATAATATACAGACAGGTCATGACGTATACATATAATAATGACATATTATGAATCTGCCGAGTCTGACGGAAAGAACAATATATAATATGTCTGGGTCATATACTAAAATAAGCCTTCAAAACGCATTTAAACATGATGAGCAAAATCGGTAAAAATGACCTCAGCACAGAGGCGGGAAAAGCCTCAGCAGCGAAAGGGTTAAATAAAAAATCTCGAGGGGGGCGGAGTCTGGATCCAACCGAGCTAGTCGCATGATGTAGGAGCTCCTGCACCTAGCCGTCTCAACGGAGCATAGCAGCAGCACAGGGATCCTTTTTGTCCTCCATTTGTGACCCATCTCATCACGAACATGCCAGGAACCACCCAAGGCGGCAAAAAGCAGGACCCCCAAGACCCCCAAGATTTTCCAGCGCACAACCTAGATGAAAGCCAAGATGGTGGCCGGACCCGCGGAGCCGAGAAAGTCCTGGATTCGGACCTGGAGGGATCCCAACCCGCATCCAGAGCGGACATCTCTCAAATACTGGCCAAGATGGGGGACATGCAGGCGAGCCTGGTGGAGGACATCGCTAAAATTGCCTCAGAGGTACGAGCGGAGGTGGGGGCTTTGGACCTTCATATCGGGGAGCTGGAGGAAGGAGCGGGAGACTTCGTGAGACACATAACTCTCTGGCATGCACGACAGATGCTCTCTCTAACTGTGTGGACCGCTTGAAGCTCGCACTGGAGGATGTCTCTGTCACAGTGGCCCATGTCCAGGGAAGTGTTGCGCCTTCGACCCATGTCCAGGGAAGTGTTGCGCCTTCAGCCCATGTCCAGGGAAGTGTTGCGCCTTCAGCCCATGTCCTGGGAAATGTTGCGGTCGTCACAGCAGCTGATATCCAGAAAGCCTTATTCCAGGGTACCTCGGCCCCGGTCCTGCAATCCCTCACACCTGAGGTTGCTTTATCTGCCTCCCACGTATCCATGACTTCTCCAATTCATTTGCTGGGGAACAGACTGGGTGTCGTGGCTTTTTGACTCAGGTCAGCATTCATTTTGCACTAAACCCTAGAACGTATGTTTCAGATCGTGCCCGTGTGGGATTTATGATTAATCATATGTCTGGTAGAGCACTAGCATGGGCTAACCCATTGTGGTAAAATGATGATGCCGTGGTCTATAACTACCACAACTTTGTACGTGCTCTCAGACGCACCTTTGATCCTCCTGGTCGTTCCAAGAGGGCTGGGAGATCCCTGCTCAGAATTAAGCAAGGTTCCAGGTCTGTTGCAGATTATGCCAAAGACTTCAAAACCCTAGTAGCAGAGGATGATTGGACTAATGATTGCCTTGTATTGCTTTTCCAGGAGGGCCTTTCTAATACTATCCTAGATGAGATAGCAGCAATGAATTTGCCTGAGGAGTTAGAAGATATGATCGATTACATGATTGATATTGATAACAGAATCAGGGACATAGCTAAACACAGAGAGAGACCCAGAAAGAGCATTGCTAGGGTTCCTACACGAGGTTCCGTTAGTACACCATCTCGCCCTTCACAGGTCTCTGATACCGAACCCATGCAATTGGGACACACCAAATTGACAGAAGAAGAGAAATCCTATAGACGTAGAGAGGGTCTTTGCCTGTATTGCGGTCGTAGGGGGCACCAACGCCTTGAGTGCCCATCACGCCTGGAAAACGCTCTCACCTAAGCCCTAGGAGGGGACCGGCCTTAGGTGTTCTCACTTTGTGCCCCAAACCGACCGCACTACGATTACTTCTTCCTATCTGTCTATCATGGGGTTCTGTCAAATTCGATTGTAATGCATTGCTCTATTCAGGGGCTGCTGATAATCTTATGGATGAGTCCTTTGCCTCAGGTCATCTTGTTCCTCTGTCCCCTAGATCCAAACCCTTAATGGTACAGGCCATTGATGGCAGGCCCCTTGCCTCTCCTGTTATAACCCAAGAGACTAAAGCAATTTCCATCTGTCTTGGGGATCATCATACTGAATCCATAGTGTTTCAAATCATATCATCACCATCTTGTTCAGTTGTTTTAGGTCTCACATGGTTACAAAAGCATAATCCTCACATCGACTGGGTAACGGGAAAGGTCGGCGCATGGGGTCCCACCTGTTCCTCCTCTTGTTTTCCCTCTATGTTACCTATCGGTTTACTCAATACCCCTACTGCAAAACCTTTGTCTTCTACCGTTCCGGAGCAATATCTGTCTGTGAAACAAGTGTATGACAAAAAAGAGGCCGATAAGCTACCCCCGCACCGTCCGTATGACTGTGCTATCAAGCTATACCCAGATACAATTCCCCCAAAAGGGAGAATTTATCAATTGTCCCCAAAGGAACATATTATCATGGAGGAATATATCCAGGAATCGCTGGAGAAGGGTTTCATAAGAATATCCTCTTCCCCAGCTGGGGCAGGATTCTTCTTCGTAGCCAAAAAAAGAGGGTGACCTCCGTCCTTGCATAGATTATAGAGGATTGAATCGTATCACCATTAAGAATGCTTACCCTATTCCTCTAATCTCTGACCTCTTTGATCGTCTTAGAGGTTCCACGGTGTTTTCCAAATTGGATCTCAGTGGTGCATACAACCTGGTACGCATAAAAGAGGGAGACGAGTGGAAGACCGCATTCAACACCCATAGCGGCCACTATGAATATCTGGTCATGCCGTTTGGGTTGTGCAACGCCCCTGCGATTTTTCAGGATTTCATTAATGACGTCCTTCGGGACTACCTCTCCTCATGTGTCATAGTCTATCTAGATGACATTCTGGTGCACTCTCCTGACCTACATACACATTATGATCACATGCGTTCTGTTCTCGGCACTCTGTTACGAAATGGTTTATATTGTAAGCTAGAAAAATGTATATTCCATGTGACACAGGTTCCGTTCCTGGGGTACATAGTGTCGTCCAAAGGTTTCTTAATGGATCCCAAAAAACTGGAATCCATCCTCTCCTGGCCTCTACCCAAAGGGTTGAAACCTATCCAGAGATTTATCGGATTCGCCAATTATTACAGAAAGTTTATCCCACACTTTTCTTCTGTAATTGCTCCTATCACCTCTATGACCAAGAAAGGGTCCAATACAACCAACTGGTCTCCCACTGCCCTTAAAGTTTTTGAGGATTTAAAAATGGCCTTTGCCTCTGCACCTATTCTAGCACATCCTAACCCTTCTAAACCATTTATAATGGAGGTTGACGCATCAGAATCTGGGATAGGGGCAGTACTTTCCCAGAGAGACACCTGGGACGCCCCACTTCACCCATGCGCCTACTTCTCCCAGAAGTTGTCCGACTCAGAGAGAAACTATGATATAGGTAACAGAGAACTCTTGGCTATTATAATGACTCTAAAAGAATGGAGACATCTCTTGGAGGGTTCGCAAATTCCGGTGATCATTCTAACTGACCACAAGAACCTAGCCTACCTGGCAGACGTGAAGCGTCTGTCCCCCCGCCAGGCCAGATGGTCGTTGTTCCTAAATCGCTTCAATTATTTGATCACCTACCGCCCAGGGTCACCTAATACCAAGGCGGATTCTCTTTCCAGACATTTCGAGGAAGAGGAACTGCCTCACACCGAACCAGTTTCTCTCATACCCAGTACTCATATAATCACCACTGTGTGTATGCAAGTGTCTTATCAGAATGCCGCCCCTAGCTCTCTACCTCCAGAAAGATTGTATGTAGGAGAGAACGAGAGAAGGGAGTTACTACAAGTTATGCTTGCATCAAAGGTTGCAGGCCACCCAGGAGTCAATAAGATCATTCTCACCGTTTCTCGTCTATATTGGTGGCCCACTCTTCGTGTTGATATCCGAAAGTTTATTGCATCCTAGGTAACGTGTGTGCCCAGAATAAGACCCCTGCTGATCTCCCAGTGGGTCTATTACAACCTCTCCCTGTTCCTTCGAGACCATGGACCCATTTATCCATGGACTTTATTGTGGACCTACCCCCATCTGAGGGTAATACCACCATTCTCACTGTCATTGACCGTTTTTCTAAAATGGCCCATTTTGTTCCACTGAAAAAACGTCCTTCTTCAGAGCAGATAGCCGGTATATTTGCTAAGGAGGTGGTACGGTTACATGGGATACCGCAGGAAATAGTCTCAGATCGTGGTACTCAGTTCATTTCCTGATTCTGGAGATCCTTCTGTAAAGAAATGGGTATCAACTTATCCTTTTCCTCTGCCTACCACCCACAATCTAACGGTGCTGCTGAACGTACCAACCAGTCCTTAGAACAATATTTACGGTTCTTCATATCCCACCAACAAGATAATTGGAGTTCCTTGTTACCTTGGGCTGAGTTGGCTAGGAATATCGCGGTACATGACAGCTCCGGTCATACCCCGTTCTTTGCGACCTATGGGTTCCATCCTGCTTTACTACCTGGTACTCCAAGTCACCCATTCCTGCACTTAATGATCACTTATGACTCCTACGTCAGTTCTAGACGCGGATTCAATCCGCTTTGCAAAAAGCTTTAGTCCATAAGAAGTTTGCAGATCGCCACAGACGACCAGGTCCTTCTTATGTCCCTGTTCAAAGGGTATGGCTCTCCACTCGGCATATCAAACTCCTGCTGCCCTCTCACAAATTGGCACCACGGTTTATCGGTCCTTACAGGGTTCTCCGACGCATTAATCCTGTCTCTTATGCCTTGGAGTTGCCTAAGTCCTTGAGAATCCCCAACTCCTTCCATACCTCCCTACTCAAGCCCCTTGTCTGTAACCGGTATTCCACTCCCGTGAAACAGCCTCCTCCTGTCCTAGTTCAGGGTCAGGAGGAATACAAGGTGCAGGCTCTCATCGATTCCAGGTGGTCTAGAGGCGGGTTGCAGTATCTTGTGCATTGAAAGGGTTATGGCCCGGAGGAACGTTCCTGGGTTGCTGCCTCTGATGTTCATGCCCCGGGGCTGGTCTCTGCCTATCACCGCCATTTCCCTTCTCACCCTCGGGTCTGCCGTCAGGGGGGAGGTGCTGTCACGGTGGCCCATGTCCAGGGAAGTGTTGCGCCTTCGACCCATGTCCAGGGAAGTGTTGCGCCTTCAGCCCATGTCCAGGGAAGTGTTGCGCCTTCAACCCATGTCCGGGGAAATGTTGCGCAGTCACAGCAGCTGATATCCAGAAAGCCTTATTCCAGGGTACTGTGTACTACAGGACAGAGAATGTGCTGCCCGCGAATCAGACGCAGCATGCAGGAAGGACAACCAATCGCAGCACATGACCAGAGATCCTATAGCACAGCAGGGCGTCTCCTCTGAGCACCAATAGGAAGTGCTGTGGCTCCATTTAAAGGGCTTCCTTTCTCATAGCAAGTTGCCCTAGCGTGGTTCCAGTTACGCCTAGTGCCTTGTTGTTACTGCTGCATTCCGATCTGACTGATTTCCTGGTTAATACGATCCCGGCTTGTCTCGATTTCCCTGTATTCTGGCGCCCTGAATTTTGGCATAGTATAAACAAACCTCTATTTCCTTAACCCCTACCTATGTGTGTTTTTGTTGGTCTGCTCTGCTTAACCTGGCCATTATTAAGGACCGGCTAGCTAGAGCACTGTGGGTTACTTCATTCTGCAGGTTGTTTTACTTTGCACTCCGCCACTTTCTTTGTGTTCATCATTCTCAGTATTACTGACCATAACCCGGCCATTACTAAGGACCGGTTGGTCGGGGTCTGTTGGCTTATCGTCTGCAAGCGGGGTTACCCGATCCCGACAGTCGCCAACCGATTCCGCCACAATAATATCTGCCTGCGGGGCTTACCAGAGTACACCCAGACACATGAGTTACGCAAGACTGTCCTGGGCCTCCTGAAGCGCTTGGTTCCGGAGGTGCCCCCGGCCAGACGGCCAGACTACTAATGGATAGAGTTCATCGGGCCCTGACGGCTCCCCGTGCTGAGTCCCAACAGCCCCGAGATGTCATATTTCGCCTTCACTATTTCACGGTTAAATAGGAGGTGATGCGTAAAAGTAGAGAAGTGGAGCTGGAGAATGAGGATGCTAAGCTGGCCATGTTTCAGGATTTGGCCCCAGAGACCTTGCAGTGCCGGAGGGCTTGGTGCCCCATTACTGCTCACCATGCCGCCATAATATATGCTATGCCTGGGGTTTCCCTTTCAAGCTACTGGCCTTCGCTGGAGGCAAGACTTCGACGCTGACCCTGCTGACCCTGCAATCGGATCCCCAGCAATTTTTCAACCGTCTGGACTGCCCACCACTTTTTCCTGTTCGCAGGTTACCAGGTGGCTGCATTAGGTTGAGTATGGGAATGTTTGCCGATGATTATTGTTTTTCAAAGTTTATATTCGGGTTAGCAGGGGCAGAGTCTTTGTTGTGGGTTGCCATGTACTCATTTTTTGTTATTCTCAGGTTCTTCTGTCACATTTTTCATGCTCCGTTGCGTGCTCGGTGACCTCCATATAGTGATCCTTTTGGTTTTTTACCGGGATCGCGTCTCCTTTCTGACCAACCCCATGGTCGTTCCGGCAATTGATAAGTCCGGAAGTTTTTCTTTTATGTGTACTTTCTTTTTCTTTCTTCTTTTTCTCTTTGGCTTATTTTTCTGCCTCTCTTTCCTCTGTCCCATTTGTCCTCCTTCCCCCGACCAATGTCCCCTGGGGTGCCGCCCTTTTCCGTGACCATAATCTGGCTTGCCCGTAGCATCCCCCTCCCCACATGATGGCTGATTGTCATATTCTATCCCAGAACGTTAAGGGACTGAATTCCCCCAAGAAAAGGAGACTGGTCCTTCGGGAATTGAAACGTGCACACTGCCAGATAGCTTTTTTGCAGGAGACTCATTTTTCTTGGGCACTCCAGTTTAGCCTCACGGATCACACTTTCCCCTGTTCTTTTCTTGCTTCTTGTAATAGTAAACATCGGGGGTGGCGATTTTATTGCATAAATCTTGCCAGATGACGGTTCACCATGTGGATATGGATGACGAGGGCAGATACATTTTGATTCGAGGGACCATTGCTAACACTGCCATCTCTCTGTTGAACGTGCATGCCCCTAATGCCCTGGACGATTCCTTCTGGTCTCATTTGGAGACGGTTCTGCAGACCGCGGAGGGTTCCTTTTTGATACTCGGGGGGGATCTTAATGCGGCCCCTGTACCGGCAATAGACAGGAGAGCTGGGACACTCAGCGCCCGCCCTGCACCTTCCCCTCAGGACGCTCTGCTGGCCTGGTTTATTAGTAAACGCAGCTGCTCGACGTCTGGAGTCTCCACCACCCTGGAGACCACGATTTCTCCTTCTACTCCCACCCACACTCCTCATACTCGAGGATAGATCTGTTCGTATTGTCCGCCAAGACGATCCCCCTGACTACCTGCACGGAGATTGGTTTGATTAGCTGGTCCGATCATGCGCCGGTGTCCCTATGGTTGAGGCTCCCAGGGGCCCGACTGGGGTGGTCTTGGCACCTCAATTCTTCCCTGTTGAAGTCGATCGAGGTGACGGAAGAGGTTTCTGCCCATTTGGACAGATACTTTGAGGAAAACGACTTGGATACACATTGGTCCCGACTCCCTGTGGCTGGCCCACAAGGCGGTGATTAGGGGTCATTTGATACAAATCGGTAGCAGGTTGAAGAAGGAGAGGATGCGTCTGCTTATCGAGCTCCAGGATAGACTAGCGGACAGCGAGCAAGCACACAAGTCTTCTCAATCTCAAGATGATTATGATGCTCTAGCGGAGGTACGCCAGGAACTCCTTTCTGCCCTGATGACGGACATGGCCCGTTTATTAGCATGGACTAAGCGGACTTTCTATGAACACTCGGATGAAGCACACAATGCTGGCGCGCAAGCTGAGGAATCAGACTAGATCTAGATTGGTGACCTCGGCTCGCACGGCTCAGGGCTTATCCACTACTATTCCGAGCGAGGTGAATCAGATTTTCATTGGTTATTTCAAACAGTTGTATAACCATTCCCCAGATCACACCGTCCATAGCCCAGATCACCTGCGGGAGGTGCGGGACTTCCTGGCCACGTGGAAAGGCCCGGAGCCCCCCCCCCTCTTGTTGGAGGGAATCGGTTCGGAGGTTACTATGGAGAAAATTGTATCGGTGATCAAACACATGAAACCTCATAAAGCTCCTGGACCGGATGGCTTTACGGCCTTCTATTACAAAAAAAATTCTCCTCACCTGAGCAAATACCTCGCTAAACTTTATAATGGAATTTTGGAAGGGCACTCTTTGCCCCCTGATTTTCTTCATTCTGACATGATACTGATCCCTAAGGAGAGTAAAGATCCCTCCTTCCCTCAGAATAATGGACCAATTTCTTTATTGAATATCGATTATAAAATCTTTACAAAAATTTTGGCCAATAGGTCGGGCACATTTCTCCCTTCTATAATCCATCCCGATCAGGTCGGATTTATTCCCACAAGACAGGCATATGAAAACACCAGGAGAAACACGGTTCTGATTGAAAGGGCTCTCGCAACGGGAACACCTTCTCTGCTTCTTTCTTTGGACGCAGAGAAGGCGTTCGATAGAGTCGGCTGGCCTTATATGTTTAGTCTTCTGGAGCATTGGGGTTTTCCCCCCCGCTTTCATGCAGCTATCCGTGTCCTTTATGATTCCCCCTCATGAGGATGATCACTACGGGGGCCTCCCCAGAGTCCTTCTCTATAGGTAATGGTACTTGGCAGGGATGTCCCCTGTCACCTTTGCTCTTTGCCCTCGCCCTGGAGCCTCTGCTGGCCAGGATTTGGTCTTCTGTAATGATCTCGGGTATACCTACGGGTGGGGGGGGTGACAAATTTTTGGTGTCAGCGTATGCGGACGACCTTCTTTTAACCATCACGGACCCTGTCCGGTCGGTACCCCCTTCGCTCTCTCTCTTACGAGATTTTTCCGTGGCCTCAGGGTTCAAGGTTAATATAGACAAATCTCGGGCGCTGCCAGTGGGATTACTGAGGGTAGACGTTGAGCAGCTGCGTATCCTCACGGGGTTTCAATTTTCCACCACCTCTCTCACGAACCTCGGTATTAAATTGACTAGTGACCCTGCAGCCCTGATCGGTGCTAATTATGATGTTATGATTCAACACCTCATTACCGACTTGGAGCGGTGGGACGAGTATAATATCTCATGGGTGGATCACATAGCTAGCGTAAAAATGAACTTCCTCCCTCGAATCTTATATTTATTTCAGGCCCTACCTGTACCTGTCTCACTGGCCTCGTTGGCCCACCTGCAGTCCCATGTGGACCGATTCATCTGGCATAACAAACGGCACAGAGTGGCAAGAACGGTGTTACATGGATCGAGAGAGGTGGGGGATTGGGAGTTCCGAGTTTTTTACAGTATTATTACGCGGCCCAATTGACTCAGTTTGTTGTTTTTCATGCACCATCTGGTACTCACCGTTGGGCGGATTTAGAATCACACTTATTTGCTCCTGATATGCCACAATTTTATTTTTGGCTTCCCAAACCCTATCGACCCATTCTGTGGTCCACCTACACGGCTACCATTAACTCTCTCCATGTTTGGGATAAAGCGAACCACCGTTTTAAATTTGCTAAAGAACACTCTGCTATGATGCCAATCCTGCGTAATAGGAGATTCCCGCCGGGCCTCTGCCCTCGTCCTTTTACAACACTGGAGGACTTGGGTCTTCAGCGGGTCCACCACCTTTACTCAGCGGGAGCACCTCTTTGGTTCGCTGACAGTCAACTCCGGAGTACAGTTGGACTTCTTCCGATACCTACAAGTTATGGATTTTGCAAGGACTCCGGAGGTCCACAAAGCTGCCACGTCGCCTTTAACGGCATTTGAAGCCAGATGCAACGGGGCTCCCCTCACAAAATCTATGATCTCCTTCTTATATGTCTCCCTCTGTTCTGGCTCTCCAGTGTGGGGAAATCTGACTTATACTGCTCGTTGGGAGAGGGACGCAGGAGGACATCTGGGACAATGTGGCACACTGTTCCATCAATGTGGCTCATCAGGAACAGGCGTACAAAATGTTGTTCTGTTGGTATGTTACCCCCTCACAATTATCTCACATGGGCGGGAATCCCTCTGATCTTTGCTGGAGAGGATGTGGCGCTAAAGGTTCCTTTTACCATATGTGGTGGACATGTCCTCTGATACATCGCTTTTGGCTCAAGATTCATGCCCTCATACAGGATGTCCTACAGTGTGTGGTAGCCCTTGATCCTTGGACATTTCTCCTTCACCGCACACAAGAGACCTTAACGAGACCAGAAAACAAGCTGTTGCACAAAATCGTGCTGGCAGCCAGACGAGCTGTGGCTCAGGGGTGGATGTCGCCATCCCTCCCATCCATGGCACAAGTGCGCCTCAAGATCAGAGATAATATGGACATGGATCATTTATCAGCTATAGTACACGATACCACGCCTCACTATCATAAAATTTGGAACTCTTGGCTGGAATTTGATTTGGACTGACGGGTGTTTTTCTGGCTCTCTCGGGGTTTTGTAACGGGTAAATTGATTCTCTCTGGGGTGGCACCCCTTCCCCCTCCCTTCGGTCCTGGGGATTTTCCCCTTTTCCTTTATCCTTTTCGTAGTGTCTTTCTTGGTCTTTTTCCCTTTCCTTTTCTCTTTTCCCCTCTTAGGGGATCTGTCCCTGCTGTTTCTTGGCAGGACTTTTTCCAGGGCTTAGCAACGGTTGGTTTCTACATTTCGTAATTGTTTGTATGTTGCCCTTTTTTTATGAAAAATGAAAATAATTATAAAAAAATCTCGAAAAATGCTTAAAATATCCTACAAAATCTATAAATAAAGAGACTTTTTACTGCAGAATATTATAATCAACGGTTTATTAGATATTGAATTAAAACAGGAATATTTTTAACATTGAAGCCTATGGATTCGCCTGAATAAACCTGCCGAATTAAACCACCGAATGGCAGGGCATTTCGGGAACCTTTTACTGCTGGTTTTTGTTCTCTGAATAGCCGAAGCATTGCTTCTCTATGGGGATTTCACTGCCCTCGAACAGGCACCATATGTGCAGGCAATTCGCCAGGATTTGGTGAATTTCCTGCTCTCTGGATAGCAGAATGGCCAAGAAAGGTAACCGAACGCTGATTTTCAGAGTTCGGTTCCCTTTCGGCAGCCATTCGGATCTCTTTGAATTACCCTGTTTGTTTTTTGTTGTACAGCAGTTGCCTGCACCAAAGCTTACACCAAGTCCTCCACCATAACACCCAAATTGGGAGAAATAAGACAATTAAAAGTGTTGAGCAGATGGGGGTATAATATTTGCATTTATTTCTCATTGTCTAAAGTACCAAAAATACAAAACGATGTTCAACAATATGAATAAAAATACTTTTTGCTGAAACTGAAATGAATAAACGCTTGAATAAAAAAACTTTTTTACATTGAAACCTATGGGATTTGCCTGTTTCACTCCTTCACTACCAAACGAGTTTTGTTGGGAAAAAATGTTAACATTTATTAAAACATGGGATATGAAGTTTACAATTAAATATAGGGTAAATTAGAGTTTTTTGCACAGCAACTGTTGTTCTAAGATATTTGAGCAAATTAACATTATTTAAATTTTTCATGTATCTGTTGATCCTTTACAGAAATGTTGTTGAAATGTAAGATTCTGAGCTCTAGATGGTGTCCTTTTATCTATCACAATATCACACGGGGTCTGCATTTTTATCATACAGGCAGAAAAGACCTTTGTGTCAGATACTGTAATTGTGATAAAGATAAATAATAAAAATGGTCTGATATCCTGCTTATGGGGATTTTTAGTGATCATAATGAGATTATTAGCAATGCAACTTCCAAAAAATACCAAACAGAATAGAAATGTATTATCTGTGACATAATGCCTGTATATGGAGATTACAGTATCACCTTGTATCTGTTCTGTACAGGAATTTTCAGTCATTATAACCTCTTGATTCTTAACCTGTACAGCAGTGAGTGAACCCTGTGTTCTGCCCTCTCTCTGGCTGCTGTATTGCAGCAGTTATCTATTTGAACTATTTATTATAGTGAGGTGTAGGGCTGCTATTTGCAGTTGGTTTTATGTCTCCCTGGGGTGCTTGAAGAGACATAAAACAAAGGATTTTGTTTCTCCAGAGGCACATTACTCTTGCTTTAAAAAGGTGTGAAAATGGTCTTTCGATATGCTAATGAGTGCTTTTCAATGCACTACAATGCAAAATCGAGATTTTATTTTAGGTTAACAAAATTTTTCAAGTTACAGTCTGGGGTCCCGGGTCTTGTCCATAGCCTTGCCTGGGCCCCAGTCCGGGGTCTCGGGCCTGGTCTGCGGCCTTGCTTGGGCTCCAGTCTGGAGTCTCAGGCCTGGTACTACTGCCTGGTCCTGCTGCCTGGTTCTGGTTGAAGAGGACTTCAGCCTCCTCCCTGCAAAAAAAGTTAGGTAAGTATATATTTTTTATAGTATAAATTATGTCAATATAATTTTAATTTTTATAAATTAAATGTTATTATTAAACTAAATAATATAATAAAATATTTTATACCAATTTGTGAGTTTTACATTGAAGCTCTGTGATATGCCCATACAATCCACACATTACTGTGAGTTTTATTGCTGTAGAGCTCTGTGATACACTCATACTCACCACACAAAAATGTGAGTTTTATTGCTGTGTAGCTCTGTGAATTGCATACTCTGCACATTACTGTTAGTTTTATTGCTGTGAAGCTCTGTGATACACTCATGCACATTGCACATTACTGTGAGTTTTGTTGCTGTGGAGTCAGCATCGTGGACCTGGAGGGGTTCAGTGCGTGATGACGGGGGGGGGGGGGGAGAGATATGTTTTTGTGCTGAGTGATGGTGGGGCCTGTCATGGATTCCCACACCTGGGTCCTGGGGTTTCTAGTTACACCTTTGTAGCCAGTCTCCTCTAGACCTCTTTGCTCTGTTGTCTGCATACACTGAGTTGTGTTGGGATTTACCTGCTTGCTTTTGGACTTGCTCTTCTGGACTTGACCTCTGCCTGTTTAACTGTGTATGACCCTGTTCTGCTGGCCCCGACGGGTTACGGTGTGACGGCACTGTTGCCGACGCTAAAAGCCCAATTTTAAAGCACCTATTGTTACTTTCATCCAAAGCCTGTATAAGTTTCACAATAATTTAGCCAAAAAAATCACTAAACTTTTTCTGCGCGTCCTAAAATGTCTTTTCATACAGGCTGCCGCCCCAAGCAGTTGTTTATGGATAGATTAAAGGAAAAGCATTTACCGTCATATGAAACGTCTTTTTTTTTGTTTTTAAGTGTTTCTATACATCCTAGAAATCTGCCACTTCACGGGCAGGTTATGGGAACCTCCTAGGCACGATATTTGAAGGAATTTTTGGTTTTTATTTTTAACTCTTATTTCATGGAAAACTCACTGTCCCTTTTGAAAACGTTTTTTTTTACTTTTTGTCCTTGTTTCCTGTCCCCCAGGGCACTACCCGGACCCCCATACACCTTTTATGGCAAATATGTAGCATATATGCCCTCTTGGAGGGCACTCAAAAAAACCGAATTTTCAGCCCCATTGACTTGCATGGGGTTCGAGTTCGGGTTCGGTCCCGAACAAATGGGAAGTTCGGGTTCGGGCTCAAACCGAACTCGGGGAGTGTTCGGCTCATCCCTAATCCTGACATGAAGTTAAAAAAAAAAAAGTATGTGAAGGTCTTTTAAAAAATAAATAAGAGGATGCGGCTGTCGAGATGTATTTATGGACAGGACACTGTCTGCTTGAAATAGCATTCTTGTTATTTGCTAATTTGCTATGGGCTAGATTACAATGGGGCCCATGACAGGGCAATGAGGCAGATGAACATCCTGGCTTTTGAATCTGGCTGGTGTTGCGTCATCAAGTCGCGCCCCCCGCCGCGTAATCAGCCAGCATCCGCAAGAGCTAGCATCAATCGGGGGTTGGCCACTGAGCAGCAAGGATGCGCTTGCCATCTGCAGGGACCCAGCCATGACATATGGTCAGGCCATGGTTTGAGAATGGACCAGGGTGGCAAGCATTCGGCCCTGTTTACTGCCATATTGAGAAAATCTGTTACGTTGATGATGCCAGGACGGATGTGCATGACTAGTGACCAGGGTGTCATATTTGGCCTTACAGTCCTTGTAAAGTTGCAGTGTGCCAGCGTTTGGGTCGGAAAGATATGCACTGTAATTGTTGGTCAACTTACTATGGGGGTGGCAAGCTATGACATGACTTCCTTACTAACTTTAGCGGTATATTCAATTACATGGCTTTCATGCAGACCAGAAAAAGGTATCCACACCCTGCCATGGTTCCTATTCATATAGCGTGTTCTTTTTTAAGTATTAATATTGCATACCTGTGTATTGACCCTGGCACTGTGTGTCTACTCTTCTGGCTATTGACCTTTGCTATTCCTGTTTCTCTGTATTGACCCTGGCTCTGTTCTGACCACTCTCTTGACCTTAACCCTTGCTATTACGGTTTTACTGTGTATTGACTTTTTCTCTGTTTACTGACCAACCATTCTCTTGGCTGAGTTATATTTGTTTATCCCTGTGTACTGAACCCTGACTTGTCTGTCTACCCTCTCTGGTTTTTGAGTCCGGCATGTTTTTAACCCTGTCTTTTCTGTGGGTTTGTCCTGTAGCTAGATTCCCAGCTAGTCTAAAGACCGGCAGTATAGATTTTGAAGGATCAGGGATATATGTTACACCATACATATCTTCCCTTAAAACTCCCGATGGCACTCTACTCACAGATTGTAAGGAGCTGATTCCGGGGTGGTAGGTTTGAGCCCAATATTCACTGATTAGGACTGAGAAAGGTGTATATATAAGCAAGAGGGCTTATTAGTAGTGTCAGGAATATAACAAAGGTAATAAACAAATATCAGGAGGCTGGGTAAGACTGAGAGGAAGGGAAGACACTGAATAAATAATAAACAGTAATAAGATTAACTGAAGACAAGATGGGAGAAGGGTAGACAAAAGAAAATACAGAATTATACTGAGCAATGATAAGGACAGATGAATAATATAGGAATGATACAAGGAGAATATAGATATATTGGAAGCAGGAAGGAAACAAACACAATACTGGTATGGAAGGAGGTGAATAAAAAGAAACAGGTGTCAGAACAGGGCTGGGCAAGTTATGTAGGGACGTATGAAAGAGGGTACTGAAAGTATGAGTAGTAAGTATATAGTTAGGAGAATGCAGCTGTAGGAGGTCTTTGGGAAACAAACCGTAAATAGAAGCAGAGAGTCTTTTGTAGGCAGATGGCAAATTGAAGGTAGAGAATTCTTAGGAGGCAGAGGGTCCCTGGACGGTAGAGGGTCTTGGAAGCAGAAGACTTGGAAGGCAGAGGGTTCCTTGTAGCCAGACTGTGCATGAGTATGGAGGAAACAAGATACAATAAGGTCTAGGCAGGTAACACAGGAAAAAGAGGCAGCTTCTTGCTAGTGTGACGTTTACTAGCTCAATACTAGCTCAATGCAGAAGAATTGTGGGATAGGTGCGGTTCTCTTTTATGGAGAGAGGATTAGGAAGCATTAATCAGCACCTGGTTAATGGATCAGTGTGGTTTAGGAGGACTACTGCTAGTCTCGCCACTATAAGGCATCTTTTTTTTAGCTCTCTTGTGGTGCTGGCAGCTAGGATCCTGACACAGATCCCCCATTACTAAATACTTTCAATATTACTTTGCTGATTTTATTATTTTTTTAAATTTTTTATTTATTCAACGCAACAAGGCAGAGTTACAGAAAAGCGGAGTCATACAATGTCAATATACATGTTGAGAAACAAGTTGCAATATCAGAACCGCTTCTAATAGCGTAAGAAATAGCCCAAAGCCTCAACTCCTCCCGCGGCAATGGCAAGAGCCAACATTGCGCAGCATTAGTTGTGCAGGTCGGGAAGAAGCGAGGTCAGAGAGGGCATTTGAAAGGAGTAAAGACGAGCAAAGGGGAGGGGGGAGTACAGGAAACGAGGGTCAAGGATAGGGGAGAGAGGGAAGAAGGAGTAGAGGATAGGATGAGAGAGAACTTGAGCTGTAAGGTCAGTAAGACCTCCAGAGAAGAGGGTAGAAGGAGAATGCTAAACAACCCTTGCGTCCGTTGTACCCTCAGGGCCCGTTTCCACAGGACAATAGGGACAGATCGGAGTCCGAGAACTCGAACAAGGCACCCTGCGTCCCAGGGTCTATCAGGGGGGGCAGACAGGGTAGGTAGTAAATAGGAGACTTGCAGAAGCTCTGAGCCCTCCAAAAATGAGTGACCTGGAACCTCGGGCGAGTGTGTGCCAATCCGAGACTAGCGGGATAGCTTGTGAAAGATAGGTCAGAGACCTGGGGGGAGCGGGGAGAGAAGACATTGAAGGGGTAGGGGGACATCAATAGTGGAGGAGAGGACGGAGGGGCAGTGGGGGAAAGCAGAGGAGAGGCGAGAGAGGTGTAGGAAGAAAGAGGAAAGGAGAGAGGGAGAGGAAGAAGAAGAAGAAAAAAAAAGGGGGGTAGGTGCACCCCTCGTCATGCGGGGGGGACGGGGAAGGGAGGGCTGAGGAGGGAAATGGAGGTTACACAGGGCCACGCGTGCTTCATGGCTAGCAGTAAGGGTTCAGAGCAGCAGAGGGGCGGCGACCCTGGCGAGCGCGGATCGACCGTGAGAGTCAGGGATGGCGTATTCAATACGAGTGTTCACTTCGTTCTACAATTTTCAGCCGGGACAATAGCTCAGCCTATTCGGGTCCGACAAGAGGCCGAGGTCATATAGGCACACCAATAAAACCACTTGTGGAGGTGGTCCTCTACTTTGTTTCGGATCCTAGCCATCAAATCCTCCATGGTCCTAACTCCCTCCATACTAGACAACCAATCCTTGTACGAGGGGGTAGCCGTTATTCCCCATGCCCGAGTGATGTGGAGGCGCGCCGTCATGATCATCGGGAGGGCCACCGATTTTTTTTTAAGCGAGTTAACTGCGCAGGGCGTATGTGAGAGGAGGAATGCCCTGGGGGTGAGTGGCAGGTCCAGATCTGTGACCTCCGCCACGGTGTCTCTAACCTGTCTCCAAAAAGGGGCAAGAAGTGGGCACTCCCACCAGACATGAAGGTATGAGCCCGTCGGGCCAGCACATCTCCAGCAGTCGGGCGTAGCACGCAGGCCTATTCGAAAGAGTAGAGCGGGAGTACAGTATCACAGCGTGCCTTAGTCACGTCTCAAATGGAGAGCATGGGCGTAGTAATCTATGACGTGCCGGGAGCGAGCATAGGTAATGTGATACTTGGGTAAAATTTAATCGTTCCAACGGTGATGGGTGCGCATCCTGCAGACGGCTGTCCCAGATGGGGCTTAGGTCCTGGCCGGAGATAAAGTGAAACGCCCTAGGCCAGCGGGTTCCTTCCAAGTGACGACGGGCCTGCGGGTGCACGCCCGCTGGGAAGGCTGGATTATCCTCCAGAGGCAGCATCAGTGAAGGAAGGGTAGGAGGACAAAGAGAACCGTCTCATAGTTGCGCGCCAAACACGCAAAGTGGCCCCTATATAAGGGTGCTGAGAAGCCTGCGGGGATCTGCGAGTAGGGTCTATCCAGGGCAGTACCCCCGTAGGATGAGCGGTAGCCCCCAGCTCCAGGTCCTGCCACAGTGCGTGCCTGCCGCCTCCGGTCCACTCCACAATCCGGAGCAGGTGGGAGGCCTGGTAATAGCGGCGGAAATCGGGGATCGCCAGCCCCCCTTCCCCTTTGGGTCTGGTCATTGTACAGTAGCTGATCCGAGGCCGCGTATTATTCCACACAAATCTAGTGCAGTCAGTTTGGATCATACTAAAAACGGCAGGTGGTACGTGAATCGGCATTGTCTGAAATAGATAAAGCAGCCTAGGCAGCACATTCATTTTCAGAATGCTGATCTTGCCGAACCATGAAATCTTCAGCGGTTTCCACTCCGCCAGATCTCGCCGCAGGGCCGTCCATAAGGTGACAAAGTTTTCCTCAAATAAATTCTGTGGTAGCTTCGTGAGTCAAATGCCCAGATATTTCATTTTCGAGGAGCACCAGACAAACGGATGTTTCCGGCGAAGAAATCTTTCTACCACTCCCCGCACTGATAGGTTTAATATCTCCGACTTTCCCATATTCAATTTCAAGTTGGATAGTGCACCTTATTCTTGGAATTCCTCAACTATTTCCGGGAGGGATGTCAGCGGGTTGGTGACATAAAAAAGGAGGGCGTCGGCGTGGGCCGAGACCTTATGCGTTCCTGTTGTCTCCTCCAGGCCCGAGATGTTTGCGTTGAGTCGTTTCGACTCCAGAAGGGGCTCTAGAGACAGGGCGAAAAGGAGAGGAGACAGTGGACACCCCTGTCTGGTACCATTTCGGATCCGGAAGGCGTCTGAGAGGATGCCATTGACCCGGACCCGGGCGTTCGGTACTCTGTACAGCGCCATAATCCATGTGATAAATTCGGGTGGGAGATTCATGGCGTGCAGCGTAGCGAATAGATAGGGCCATGAGACCCTATCGAACGCCTTCTCAGCGTCCGTGGACAGCAAGAGTGTAGGGGTCTCGGAGTGTTGCGCTAAGTGTAGTACATTCAGTGTCCGGATTGTACCGTCCCTTGCTTCTCGACCTGGGACGAATCCCACCTGATCTCTCCTCACCAGTAGGGGAACCACTGGATGAAGTCGACGTGCCAGAATCGTGGCGAAGATTTTAAGGTCACTGTTGAGGAGGGAGATGGGTCTATAACTGGCTCATGAGAGATGGTCTTTACCCTCCTTAGGGATCACAACAATCGTTGCCGATAATGTGTGCTGATGGAACTCTTTTCCCTTAAGCAGTGCATTAAAAACTGGCACCATGTTTGGTACCAGTGTGGACCCAAACCTCTTGTAATAAACAGCCGGAAGGCCATCCGGGTCTGGCGCTTTGCCATTTTTCTGTAGCTTAAGAGCTGCCGAGACCTTGTCCACCGTAATCAGGGATCTGAGCGGCTCCCGTTGCTTCGTCGTGAGTCGGTAAGGGATCCGTGAGGTCAGATAATGTTCAATCTGCTCCATAGGCGGGGGTCCAGCCTCCTCGACCGAGTTATACAGCGTGGAGTAGAAGTCCCGAAAAGACCCTGCAATCCGATTAGGGTCAGGCGTAAACGTGCCCGATGGCGTACACAGCTCCGGGACGTACGTTCTGCGACATTGGTGTTTCAGGAGTTGCGCCAGAAGGTGGCCCGATTTGCCCTCGTGCAGAGAAAAATAACACTTCGTGCGTAGGATTGCCCTTTGAAGATGGGGGTTGAGAGCGTTGGCCAGCTGTGTGCGAGAATGGAGGAGGTTGGCGAACGTGTCGGGTGCACCCGATGCGTGGTGTTCGTGTTCAAGCTTCCGTATATCAGAATAGAGGGCTTCCAGCTCCTCCCGCCTCTCCCTCTTCTTCCGCGAGGCAAGTGAGATCAGGAGGCATCTGATCACCGCCTTATGTGCTTCCCAGATAGTCGGCAGGGGAACCTCAGAGTCCACATGTTCGCGAAAAAAAGAGGTTAGAGCTTCTCCAACCTGAGACACCAACTCCGGGTCAGAGAGCAGTGAAGTATTCAGCTGCCACTGACCATCTTTGGATCGGAGAAGCGGGGAAGCTATGGACATCATCACCGGGGCATGGTCTGACCACGTGGTCGCCTGGATCCTCGAGTCTAGGATCAAGGGTAGGTCGTATTGCGTAACAAAGAGGCAATCCAATTGTGAGTACGTGTGGTGCACTGACGAAAAGTAGGTAAAATCTTGTGTATTAGGATTAAGTGCCCTCCATACATCAACTAACCATAGGGTCTTGAGGGAGCGGTGGATCCGACACAGCAGTCTATGGGGAGTACGGTGGTGTGAGGAGGAGGAGTCTTCCCGGGGGAACAGAGGAACATTAAATTCCCCATCGAGGATCAAGGTGCCTTCAGCAAATGTCTCAAGGGTGCGCAACGTCTTGGCCAAGTACAGATGTTGTTTAGTATTGGGAAGGTAGACATTTGCGAATGTATACAGGGATCCCCCTATAGTACCCTTCACAAACACACATCTCCCATCACCTGCACTATAAGACTCAAGAAGTGCAAACGGCACCGAGGCGGTGAATAGAATCGCTGCGCCTCTAGATTTGGAATCTGGGGTATGGTCAAAGAACCCTATTGGGAAACGACGGTCCCGTAACGTTGGTGGGGCTGTCGAGCAAAAGTGTGTCTCCTGTATCAAGGCGACCGAAGTTCGCAAAGAGGCCAAATCCAGCAGAAGCCGGCGCCTCTTTTCCGCGGACGTTGTAACTAACCACTTTAAGATCCACTGGCACCAGGGCCACCGCACCAGCGCCCGAGCACGGCATGGTCCAGGAGTGGGCAGGGGGTGAGCAGGGAGGGCAGCAAGGGAGGGGGGGAAGTGGAGGGGATGAGGAGAAAAAAAAAGGGGGGGAGAGGAAGGGGAAAGTGATGTATGAGAGAGCAAGAAAAGAAAAGAGACAGGGAAGGGGGAAAGAGAGAGAGAGAGGAGAAAATGAAAAGGAAAAAAAAAGAAGGGGGGGAGGGGGCGAGATGGAGGGTAGGAGTGTATCACTCGGTGAGGAGGGAAGACAATAGGTAAGTTCTCTCAAGGGGGGTAGGAGAGAAAAGGAGAGACCGGGAGCAGTCCGAACCTCTCAAGTGTGGGGGAGAACGACGCCGATCAGGGAAGGGGAGAGTCCGAGCGCCTCTAAGTATGAGGCGGGGACAATCAGGTACTTCCCGGATTGACAATTGGAGTCAACCCCGTGGGGACGTGTGGGGTACCAATGTGAACCAACGAGAGCTGTTAGCAAACTCTGAGTAAAGAAAAAGAGTAAGATAAAAGAGGTGGAACAATAGAAGTTAGTAACAGGAACAGTAGCTCACAAATTCTAGTCTCCTCCGACAGGAGAGTCAATAAAATCAGTACAGCAATGAACCAAGGCAACATAACCAAAGCAACATAGCTAAGAAGCATTACAAATATGATTAATAACCAAAAACCCATACCACTCACATCCCGGCCGCGGACCCAGGAGACCTGCGTCAGATACTTGTATCCCTCCCAGCCGCCCCCCTCGATCAGGCCCTCCTATCCACTCCTCCATCAGCACGGTCATCGCATAACCGGCGCTACCCATAACCGTTGGGTGGGTGCAAGGAAGCTGCCGAGCGGGGTGCGAGGTACCCTCCAGCTTGGTTAGTCAAGGCCTGAGGGACCTTGAGACAGGAAATCCTGTGACCATGGCGCGGAAGTACCCAACAGAGTCTGTGGAGCGAACCGGGGTCCAGCTCATAGTAGGGGGGCGGTATCGTATTCCTCGAGACATGGTAGCCAGCCCCCACCCCCTCCCCCAGGGCCAAAGGCATTCAGATCCGTGCAAATGCATGGGTCGTACTCCCCGTGGGTAATGGGAAGGGGTGCACCAAGGAGCATGGTCAGGTGGCCAGTGAGGGTGAGGTCATGGAGGCCGATAAGTAGCTAAATTCGTGTCCGAGAACATCTTTGTAAGAGACGGTCAGCTCTATGCCTCAGAGCCTTTCTGTCAGGCTTGCGCCATGAAGGAGCCATGGCACAGCCTCTGTGTAGTGATATATTCCCAAGCACTGGGGGTGAGCAGGCAAACAGACAATGGAGGCTGTATTGGCACAATAAGCTTGTATTGTAGAATCTGGTACACAGCAAACAGTCCTTGCAAAACACAAAGCAAAGCAAAATACAAGCAATGGCAAGTGGATGGTGGGCCACGTAGTCTCTCTCTGGATCCTTATGAGAAAAAGCAGGAGCCTTAGGTAACAGTACCTTGATAGAAGGTCTAACTCTAGGAGAGAGCTGAGGGCTGGGAGCCACTTGAGAGACTCTGGACCCACTGGATAGTGGGCCATGCAGTGGATCTTCCAGCAAGCAGGAACCAGGTCATGCAGACACAGCAAGGATGGAACAATACTGGTATACACGGCAAAGTGGAATAAATCAGGAGACAAGGAAAATAAACAAGAGGGAGCTCTCAGGACCTCTTTAGGGAAGGAAATACACAAAATGAAAGAGCAAATGGGAGGAGGGTGTGGTCTGCTTTTATGCAGAACCTCAGGTTCAGGCACAGGAGTTAACCCTTAGGTGGGAAGCAGGTAAGGAGAGCAAGTGACCCAGGCTGGCCACAGCAGGTTCTCAGGGCTGAGGCATGACACTTTCAATCCGCCCTCCGTCCCATCCCCCATCCTATAACCCTTCCCGTGAGTCATGTGCGGTACAGGTCGCCGCCTCGCACAATATATATACCAATCAGCGACGGAGAGGTCCAGAGCCTCTGCGTGTGGGCCCACAGGGCCACGCGAGCGGGGTCCAGAGCAGTCTCGCAGGTCTCTCCCCTCTCCCCACCCAAGTGTTTCCGTCCACCACAATCCGTGCTGCGTCCAGGGTGGGGGACTATGTGGGGATACGACAGCACGCCAAAAAGAAAATGGTTCGTGTTCTCGTCGGTTTCGTTGCATAAAGAAGCGAGGCGCTGTTGAGCAGGGTGCAAAGGGTTGCAAAAAAAAAAAGGGGGAGTCCACCCTCATGTCAAAGTAGCTGTCCCCCACCCCTTCCCTCCGGGGCCCCCCGAAGTCCAGAGCCACCGGGATTTGAGGTCACGATCCCCCTCAGAGACGGAGATGGGGGGGAGTCTAGGGCCGGTGCCGGGCAGCAAAAATGTGGGGTGGGAGAGTATCGTGGGGGGCATCAACCACAGTGCGGCGCATCTAGGTACGTCTCATGGGGGGAAAGCCTGGGTTGGCGCGTGAGCAACGTGTACAAACGGGCTCCCGGGTAGCCGCGGCAGTCGGCAAATAGAAGCAATTGTGGCTTTACCTAGATTAATTTGCAAGGTCCGGGTGCCGCGGGTTGTCCAGGTCCAGGGCTTCTCCGACCCGCCTGCGTCGCGGAGGGCATTGTAAGCGGGCCTGTCCACCAGGCTGCCAGCGTTCCCCTCGTTCCCAGTCCAGTATCTCCATCGGGGGCAGGTTCAAAGACTCCAGGAAAGGGGCGACGTCTCCATGGCAGGTGATAGCATGTGTGACTCCATTTAGGCGCACGACAAGCGCAAATGTGAAACCCCATCGGTAGGGCACATTCTTCTGTCGGAGTGCCTGCGTAACCGGGCGAAGGTGCCGCCGCGCCGCCAAGGTGAACAGCGTCAAGTCGTGGTAGAGTTCCAGGGTCTGTCCTTCAAAGTCCCACGTGCCAGACGTGCGTGCACGCTCCATAACCTTCTCTTTCAATTTGTACGAGCTAAACCAGCATATCACGTCCCGGGGGGGTTCGCCATCCGGATGGTCGCGGTCGAAGAGCTTATTAAAAAAACGGCGTAGTACCTCCTCCAGGTGTTCCGGGTGATCCATTTCGAGGAGACCGCAGAGCCGCAGATTACAGCGTTGCCCCCTGTTATCCAGGTCATCCACTAATCGCCTCAGGCCGGAATATGCGGGGGCTTGTACCGGGGCAGGCATTAACGGGTGGGCCGCATCCTGTTCCAGATGCGACACGCGGTCCTAGAGTGCCACCACTTCCTCCCTCACCTCGTCCACGTCGCGCCGGACCGAGTTGTGCAGGTCCGACAGCATATTAGCAAGATCCGCCTTTGTTGGCATGCCTGCCAGTAGGGACTCCAGCCGGAGTTCAAGCCGGGCTATAGCCGCCATCGGGTCTGTAGCAGTTGTTGGTGCTGAGGCGCCCGCCATTTTAGGGTCCGTTGGAGGAGAGGATGGTCTCGGTGCGGGAAGCAGGTATGTGTCAAGTGAGTGCACCGCCGCTCTCTGGGGTCTCACCGGGGTTCTGGGGTTGCTCTGAGGTCGCTTGCCCCGGACCATAGCAGCACCGAAGTTGAATTAAAAGGCTTTTCATCGGAGGAGATAGAGGAGAGCTTTCAATGTGCGGCCATCTTGGTCAACGGTCCGGACACGCCCCATCACTTTGCTGATTTTAATAAAGCCGACCCTGAAGACTGGCATACTCAAATCACTTTTTTCCACCAAGCCAATATTCCTAAAATGTCCCCTCAGGAGAGGGAAGCTCACAGCCCCCATTACCACCAATGAAATGCAGGACACGATCTCTCTAGCCTTAAAAATGGCAAATCTATCAGTCCTGATGGATTCGGTCCTACAAATTACTCTCAGGTTTTGTGACCCGCCCACTTAGTTACCGTTATATAGTAATACTAGTTGTTAAGTCTGCCCAGAGGGCAGTCTATTGTTGTTGTTGCCAGCTCATAATCCGTGTCCACATATTTGCTTTTCAATGTCCTATCCAAGAGTATCTCTCTATATCAATTCATTTGTAACGCGTCCGTCGCCATCTGGTCCGCAATGGGAGGGCCAAGTGAGCAGCTGTGATGGCTGTGCGCGCAGCTGACACTGACAGCGCATTACAAAGACATTTATATATTAGAGCAGGCTCCTTTTCCCTCTTAGATTGTAAACTCACGGGAGCGGCTCCTCTTTTCCCTCTTAGATTGTAAACTCACGGGAGTGGCTCCTCTTTTCCCTCTTAGATTGTAAACTCACAAGAGCGGCTCCTCTTTTCCCTCTTAGATTGTAAACTCACCGGAACAAGCCCCCTTAGATTGTAAACTCACGGGAACAGGCCCCCTTAGATTGTAAACTCACGGGAACAGGCCCCCTTAGATTGTAAACTCACAGGAACAGGCACCTCTTTTCCCTTTTAGATTGTAAGCTCATGGGAACAGGCACCTCTTTTCCCTCTTAGATTGTAAGCTCACGGCAACAGGCCCCTCTTAGATTGTAAGCTCACAGGAACAGGCCTCCTTAGATTGTAAGCTCATGGGAACAGACCCCCTTAGATTGTAAACTCACAGGAACAGGCCCGCCTTAGATTGTAAACTCACGGGAACAGGCCCGTCTTAGATTGTAAACTCATGGGAAGAGGCCCCCTTAGATCGTAAGCTCATGGGAACAGGCAGGGGTGATGGTCGTGGGAGAGGCGCTTTGGGCGCAGGACAATAAAAAAAGCTGATCCGTTTTTCCCTCTTAGATTGTAAACTCACAGGAACAGCTCCTCTTTTCCCTCTTAGATTGTAAACTCACCGGAACAAGCCCCCTTAGATTGTAAACTCACGGGAACAGGCACCCTTAAATTGTAAACTCACGGAAACAGGCTCCCTTAGATTGTAAACTCACAGGAACGGGCACCTCTTTTCCATTTAGATTGTAACCTCACAGGAACAGGCCCCTCTTAGATTGTAAACTCATGGGAATAGGCCCCCTTAGATTGTAAGCTCATGGGAACAGACCCCCTTAGATTGTAAGCTCACAGGAACAGGCCCATGTTAGATTGTAAGCTCATGGGAACAGGCCCATCTTAGATTGTAAACTCATGGGAACAGGCCCCCTTAGATTGTATGCTCATGGGAACAGGCAGGGGTGATGGTCGTGGGACAGGCGCTTTGGGCGAGGGACAAAAAAAAGCCGATCCGTTGGAGAGGCGCTTTGTGCGCGACTCTCCAACTGATTTTATTGTCCCTTGCACAAGCCGGCTGTTTCTCTCCATTGCGCATGCGCAATGTGCAAGTAAGCCCACGGCGACTGACTCAAACGTTTATATATATAGGGATTCGGCAAGGCGACACACCCACCCCTCTTTTAATGCAGACTGTCTCATAGTTATTAGACATGTGCATGGCTAAAAAATTTGTTTCATTTCGGCTGATTTTTTCTTCATCCAAAACTGATTCGTTCAAGTACTGTTTCGTTTTGTAATTTCAGATCGGAAAATAAATCAATAAATGCTCCTTAATTACTGTTAAATTAGGGTTAATAATTAGTACTCTGGCGATTTGTACATAGGAATCATTAATTTCAATAGTTCTTTATAGGACAATTTTGCTGCTCCAGAAGTGTGCCAAACAGAACTATATTTTACTGTCAATTGGCCTGTGGTGCTGAATCAAATAGATTCAGCACCACAGGCCAATTGACAGTGAAATATGTTGCAGTTTGGCAGCACTGACATTATCCCATAGAGAACCATTGAATGAATGATTCCTCTATGTACTGTACAGATTGCCGAAGTGCGGTCTCAGGGTGAATATTAGACAGAGATTTATTAAGGCAATTCCAATCACGGAAATGGGATAGTATTAGTGTAACAGTAAGTACAGAGTATATGAGAGGGGCAAGGCAGGAAAGGGGCTGACTGAGGGGTTTGGCAGGAAGGAGAAACAAAGGAAGGGAAGAACAAGACACGGACAGACACTAAGGGCAACACCCGGGCCGGTGCTGCCGCTAGGCGGCTGCCTAGAGCGTTGTGCCCACCTAGGGCGCAGCCGGGCCCGTCCACTGAAGAAATCATTGTGTCTGTCCATACGCAGCTGCTCCGCGGGCGCCACAGCGGACTGAGCTGCTTCTCAGAGTCTGAGTGAGCGCAGCGGCGCCGCCCCCTCACTTGGTATCCCGCAGAGCACTAGGCGGCAGAAGAAAGAGCAAACAAGCCCAGTGGAGCCAGCCTGCATCCATAGAAGATTCTTCTGCTGGGTATGTGAAATTCTGGGCTCTGCTGGGTGTGTGAGATTCTGGGCTCTGCTGGGTATGTCAGATTCTGGGGTCTGCTGGGCATGTGAAACACTGGGCTCTGCTGGGTATGTGAAATTCTGGGCTCTGCTGGGCATGTGAGATTCTGGGCTCTGCTGGGTATGTGAGATTCTTTGCTCTGCTGGGCATGTGAGATTCCGGGCTCTTCTGGGCATGTGAGATTCTGGGCTCTACTGGGTATGTGAAATTCTGGGCTCTGCTGGGCATATGAAACACTGGGCTCTGCTGGGTATGTGAAACACTGGGCTCTGCTGGGTGGGCGAAAAAAATTATTCTGCCCTGGGCGCCCATAACTCTGGCGGTAGCCCGGGCACCCGGGGCAGTTCCCCCCCACTCATTATATAAACATCCACTCTGGTTATAAGCAGGCCTGGACTGGGACAAAATATAGGACCCCTCAGAATTATATACACAGGGACCCCAGAATTATATGCACAGGCACTAGACCCCCTGAATTATATCCACAGACACTGGACCCCCAGAATTATATACACAGGACTCCCAGAATTATATACACAGACACTGGACCCCCAGAATTATATACACAGGCACTGGACCCCCACTGCTCCTGTCACAGCCAGTCGCTAATATTATAGCAACAAGCCTTGCCATCAGTGGCTGCATCAGTTTAGTAGGTGTAGGGTCCTGAGATTCGGAAAGCTTTAATTTTATAGACGTCACACTGTGACGGAGACACGCCCTAGTCGTGCTTGCACGGGCCACAAATACCGTCTCCAAAGCACTACAGGGATTGTGAGCTCGCCAAACTAATAAAGTTGCTGCATCTTTGAAATAAGAAAAAAAAAAGAGGTCTCGCTTCCTCCTCCTGCCCTTCACGCACACGTCCTGGTGCTGTCGTCATTTCCGCTGTTTCCTCCTCCTGTCCGTGCGGCTTCCTGGCTGTTACCCCGGATGGTGTATAGCGGTAGCGGTGGTGCTGCGGCTGCTGCTCTCTTGTCACCTGACGCAGCGGCCAGCGGCCCTTGTCCTCCAGTTTCCTCGTCGGATACTTCCAGTTACTCTCATCGAGCCTCCCATCCACAGCCTTTCTTCGTACTTTCCCTAGCCGGCCTCCCCGCCCCGGTGTCCCGCCCGGAGGGAGCCCAGCTGCCGAAGATGGCGGCGGGGGCCGCGGCGGGCGCCTCGGAGTGGCTGGTGATGAGGGACGGTTGTCTGCGCTGCGACGACCAGGGAGTGAGCAGCCTGTCCTATCACCCGGCGCTGAACGCTATCCTAGCCGTCACCAGCCGAGGGAGCATCAAAGTGATAGACGGCACGTCCGGGGCCATCCTGCAGGCGTCAGCCGTGCACGGTGAGTGTGAGCGCCCGAAACCGACCGTTATGTGCTGGGTACGGCCTGCCTGCTGCACGACACCTGTGCAGAGACATGGCCTTCCCGTGCTCTACCCTTTAGTGTCTCCACATGCAGCTTGCTAATGTCTGCTGCAGATGGGCAGCACACGTCTTGATGATCCCTGGGAGGCAGCCCTGACCCTCTCATGGCGGCTGCCTAGGGCAGGGCTATCCAACTACAGCCCCTCCAGCTGTTGCTGGACTACCCCACTGCTACCATCTATGGCATTCAAAATGTTCAGGGACTTGTAGGCAATCAACATCTGAGGGACCAGATTTTTCAGCCTTGGCCTAGTGATTTTGGGCACTCACTGGGGTAACGCAATCTTGGTGACATCTCCGGGACATTAAAGTGCTCCTGTCGTGCCCTGCACAAGCTGCAATCATTTGACAGGGAATCTTCTTGATATGTGTCAAAGGAAACAATATATATACAGGCAGGGGTTCTCTGTCAATGCTACTGTCACTGGCTTCCATGGCATGCCACCATACTCACAGCTGGGGGAGGAGGAGGAGCCTTCCTATGGGGCAGCTACAGGTTCTCTTTATGCCCCTGTGGTGGCTTCCAAGAGGTCTGGCAGTGCTATCAGCGAATCACCTCTTACTGCATCTTTCAAATTGCAATTGAGGTTTTTTTTTTCTTCATTTGCCACAATGCTGTAGGTGCTGCTTGACTGACCTCTTGGGATAGCACATTAAGCCCTGGCATGTGAGAGATAACTCAGGGCTGGAATTCCAGGGGCCAGAATATTGCCTATTAATACTAGCTATGGCTCCCATTTTTCTCAATTATTCTTCAAATGTCAATGTGAGAACCCTGCCAATCTCCCCAAAATGTCTAGTTCAGGGCTTGACATGTTCAGAAGCTGGATAGCCACTAGCTCGTTAAGCTATTTTCCTGTAAAACTCTGGGCAGCACACAGTTCCTCAAACATTGGCCAGGCTGCAATACAAGGATTATACATTATAGAAACATAGAAAATGTCGGCAGATAAGAACCTTTCGGCCCATCTAGTCTGCCCAATTACATGGATACTTTACCTGGATTTATCTTTTGTTTAGGATAGCCTTATGCCTATCCCATGCTTGCTTAAATTCAATTACTGTTTTGGCCTCTACCACTTCTACTGGAAGACTGTTCCATGTATCCACCACCCTCTCAGTAAAATGCTTCCTGATGTTACTTTTAAGGCTGGGGTCAGACTAACGCATTTTTAACGTGCGTTTAGGCGCACTTAATCACGGCCGCAGTAGCAGCAAATGACGGCCGCCGCACGAAAGTCCGGCCGCGCAAAGCAAGTGGAAAATGAACGCATCTTTTCGAGAACGCAGAACCGCTAGTACTGACGTAAAGAGTGCGCTGCGGCGGCATGTGTGCATGAGTAGGAGATGTCAGACGCTGCTAATGTCCAGCCTACGTAACGTCCAGACGCAAAAAGTGTTTTATTGACGATCCGTAAAAAAACCCGCACGAAAATGCGCGTCGTCTGACCGTTATCACGCATTCCGTGAAAAATTACGTCAATGCGTTCGGACGCAATTTTTGACTGTCGCTGCGAATAATTTGTTTGTTTGACCCTAGCCTAAACCTTTGTCCCTCTAATCTAAGACTATGTCCTCTTGTTTTGCTACTTTGTTTCCTTTTAAATATACTCCCTTCCTCTACCTTGTGGATTCCCTTTACGTATTTAAATGTTTCTATCATATCTCCTCTGTCGTCTTTTTTCCAAGCTATACATTATAACCTAGAAATAGTCCTGATGGGGTGTTAACACCTTGTGGAGTTAGTAGTGTTTGGCGCTATAGTTACACAATGTCCAATTGTATGGGTATGCAGCTCACCACAGGTGTGTCACTCACCCTCAAATAATAAAAGTAATACAAACTTAATCGTAAGGGAGCGCAAAGATGGATCTTGATAAGGGTTCGTTCACAAATGGTGTCACAATTGCTTGGTGGTCAATATATGGTCACTATAAGAGAAAAATCACTAATTGCGCAGTATTGTAATACACATAGATCAATATGTACCCGTAAAATGGAAGAGGGTCACTCACAGAGAGCCTATAGGCTCTTGGTATACGCCTTTAAGCCTCTGTGGGGGGCTTCTCCCATCAGAGTGTAGCTTGATGCAGTCAGATGGTTGGCACTTTGGACCTCGGTTGAAGGACAAAAGGACAACACATGGCACAATACCAATAGGAGACAGATGACAATGTATAATATAAACCGATCTACTCACGAATTTATGAGCCTCCCAATAAGTGGCTCAGTATTTGGGCTTCGGACCACTTAAGGATGGTCCCACCTCTTGCACAGAATTCCCACTGAATGGATGTAGTCAATGATCCAGGAAATTGATAAAAAAGGGGTTTATTAACGCGTTTCTCTTGCTCGAACTGCAAGCTTCATCAGTCGGATGACTTTCCGACTGATGAAGCTTGCAGTTCGAGCAAGAGAAACGCGTTTCGGGATTGGAAGCCTGTATTATCTTTTTATTTGTAATAAACCCCCTTTTTATCAATTTCCTGGATCATTGACTACATCCATTCTGTGCAAGAGGTGAGACCATCCTTAAGTGGTCCGAAGCCCAAATACTGAGCCACTTATTGGGAGGCTCATAAATTTGTGAGTAGATCGGTTTATATTATACATTGCCATCTGTCTCCTATTGGTATTGTGCCATGTGTTGTCCTTTTGTCCTTCAACCGAGGTCCAAAGTGCCAACCATCTGACTGCATCAAGCTACACTCTGATGGGAGAAGCCCCCCACAGAGGCTTAAAGGCGTATACCAAGAGCCTATAGGCTCTCTGTGAGTGACCCTCTTCCATTTTACGGGTACATATTGATCTATGTGTATTACAATACTGCGCAATTAGTGATTTTTCTCTTAGTGACCATATTGACCACCAAGCAATTATGACACCATTTGTGAACGAACCCTTATCAAGATCCATCTTTGCGCTCCCTTACGATTAAGTTTGTATTCCTTTTAGAAATAGTCCTGCTGCTGTGCCACTGTAGCAATGTCCATGCCATGTGTAATTTCTTGTGACATCACAGGGATTATTGTTGCAGTTAACATGTTACCAGATGGCCTGTTGTCATTGGATCCTTATACAGGGAAGAGGATACACTCCCTCTATTAACTAATCCTCCTCCATCCAGCAGGCTGGTGTCTGCTTTTCTTACACTGATAATACTAAAGCAAGGGAGCGTGCAGGGACCTCAAATATGGGATTCGAATAAGGGTGCACAGATGTGAGTACCCATATATACAATAGCACTGCTGTGATTTCATAGAAGTGCTTTTTATATGAAGGATCTGGAGGAGTGCTAAATTGGTGCAGCCTTTACACAATACTCGTACACTCAATGTGTGTGTGTGCTGTGATCTATGAAACCTGTTGTTGCTTCTAGCACTGAATATCATTTTGGTGTAGACTGTTTCATATATAATATATATATAAAAAAATTCTGTCATGCTGTTTTGCAAGAGTAAATATTTTTGTTTCCTTTATATCCAATTGATGCTTGCGTTGCATGAGCATCAGGGACAATGACCATACACATGTGGCTGCTACACATTCGATTCAATCCTGTCCCTGTTTACTGTAAGCAGCCCTGAGCAAAATTAGCCGAATGCTAGCTAGGATGCCATAGGGATTGAACATAGTAACTGGAGTGCGTCAGACTTTTGTGTGGTGTTCAGAATGCAATACAGTAATACTTTGCGAGCATAAATCGTTCCGGAAGCGAGTTTCTAATCCAAAACGCTCTTATATCAGAGCGAATTTCTCCATAAGAAATAATGGAAACTCTGACAATTGGTTCCACAACTATTTATTCAAATGAAAATGATTACAGTAATACAAAATAATGTACAGTAGGGCTGAAACTAACGATTATTCTCATCGATTAGTCGGCAAATTATTATTTAGATCGATTCATCAGATCAAAAAAATAGAGAAAAATTTGTTTACTTAAAAGGAATTTTATGTAAAAAAAATAACCACAAACCCTCCCCCTTTTTTCATAAGTAATTTGCGTAGTGTACGTACCTTTTCATACGTGTACGTACCTTTTCATACGTGTGTACGTACCTTTTCATACGTGTGTACGTACCTTTTCATACGTGTGTACGTACCTTTTCATACGTGTGTACGTACCTTTTCATACGTGTGTACGTACCTTTTCATACGTGTGTACGTACCTTTTCATACGTGTGTACGTACCTTTTCATACGTGTGTACGTACCTTTTCATACGTGTGTACGTACCTTTTCATACGTGTGTACGTACGCAAATTGCATATCTTGCGTTTTCACACACAAGGTATGTGAATGCTTGGTCAGAGGGATGGGTTGATGCTGCATGTTTGCTTTCTCAAATGAACGTGGCTACAAGCACTTTGTCATAGATAATGATGTCAGCATGAAATCGGTATTAATAAACTAATGTGGTCAGGGTGTGTAGAGTGTCCCTTTTAAATTTCATGAGCAAAGTGAGTGGGAGGAGGGACTGGAGGTGGAAGGGAGTGACTTTGCTCAAGTGACTTGACCTGAGTGTGAGAGGGAGGGAGTGGGTATAGATGAAAAAGACCGGATCTGAGTTTGGAGAAAGGGACCAGACCAAAGGGAGGGAATGACCGTTCCTGACCAGAGAGGGTGGGGTAGTGGCACAGGTTTCCAGCTTCAAGTAAGGATAAAACACATGCGAACAGCTTCTTCACCCACTGGCAGTATCCTATTGTTAGTGTTCTGTGACCATTGTAAACGGAATAAAATCAAACTGGTTGTGTCTGACATAACCCTAGAACTAAATTATACCTAGTAAAGCAGCGGCACGTCTTCTCCAATCAGCTCCGAAGCTGAGGATATTTACGTTTAACTCAGTCTGACTCTAAACAGTGTGTGCTGTACACAGGACGATTAATCGATAATGGAAATGGTTGACAACTATTTTAATCATCGATTAGTTGTTTCAGCTAGGGCTGAAACAACGAAATCGATTTTAATCAACTAAATCGATTGATTAAAATAGTTAACTATTCCCATTTATAGATTAATCGGGTGACGATTAATCGTCCTGTGTGCATCACACACTGTTTAGAGTCAGACTGAGTTAAATGTAAATGTCAGGGATCAGTACCTGTAGGTGCGCAAGAACCTGCTCTGCATGTATATATCCGTGCTTGCAGCACATCCATGTAAAGTGCTGCCTCAGACCTGTCCACTGATAGGGGTTAACCACACACCACACCCTCCTACCTGTCTGTCAATAAAAGAGAATCCTCCCCCTGTGCAACTTGGCTTTGCATTGCAAGTCTTTCCCTGAAAGTGTTCTGACCCCTCTGTTATCCTGCTATCAACCGTGTACCAGACCCTGCTTGACCCACCGACCTTGCCTCATTGCTGCCAGCCACTGATCACGGACCGTCCTGACTACTCTTTTGCTTGCTCCCTTTGTACCTCGCCATGGACTCTGACCTGCCTCAGCCAGCTTACTCCCAGGTACCTCCAGTATATCCCTGCCAAAAGGGCTCTAACCACCTGAACATGGGTCCCACCTCGGCGAATGCCAGGTGCCATCTGACAGTAAATAACCTCCGCTTCGGGGCTGATTGGAGAAGACTCCTTTACTAGGTATGATTTAGTTCTAGGGTTATGTTTGTTTTTATTCCGTTTACAACAGTAGCAGAACTATAACACACAATAGGATACTGTCACTGGGTGTAGGAGCTGTATGCCTGTGTTTTATCCTTACTTGAAGCTGGAGTCCTGTGCCATCACCCCACCCTTCCTGCCACACCCTCTTTGGTCTGGAACTGCCATTCCCTGCCTTTTGGTCTGGTCACTTTCCCCAAACTCACTCCCACACTCAGATCTGGTCTTTTGCCCATACCCACTCCCTCTCACACGCAAGTCACGTCACTTGAGCAAAGTCACTCCCTTCCACCTCCAGTCCCTCCTCCCACAGTTTGTTCACAAAATTTTTTAAAAGGGACACTCTACGCACCCCGATTTCTTTTAGCTTATTAACCCCGATTTCATGCTGACATCATCATCTATGACCAAGTGCTTGTAGTTGCGGTCATTTGAGAAAGAAAACCTGGGCTTAAGCTGTGCTTGCAGCATCAACCCATCCGTCTGACCAGGCACTCACATACTTTGTGTGACAAGTTACGTACACTACGCAAATTCCTTATGAATAAAGGGGAGGGGGTTGTGGTTATTTAAGTAAACTTTTTTTTATGCGAATAATCGTTAGTTGCAGCCCTACTGTACTGTATAAAGGAAAAATTAATCCACAGCAATACAACACACACTCCACATTAGCAATACAATTTACAGCAATGTGTAGGAGGGTATCACAGTGCTCCACAGCAATAAATCTCACAGTACTGTAATGTGCGGTGTTACACACAGGAGGGACAGAGGACAGGTCCAGATTGCCAGGGCAACCTCCTCATCTGTTTACCAGAAATAGAGCAGCGGCTAGCAGCACTCCTAATCCCTCTAGCACATACAAATTTACTGTACTTTCTCCTGTACCTGCTGGTTGGTGTTGATGAGAGACGAGTGGCTGGTGATTAGATCTGCCCCCACCTCTGGCCGAATGTGCATAAACGTGCCGCGGTCTGCCACTGCCCCAGCCGCGCATGCGCAGATGCACTCTCTCTACACGCATTTTGCTCGTAGTGCAAGATGGCGCTCGCATTCCAAGGCAAAAATTTGTAAAAAGAGTTGTTTGTTGTGCAAAACACTCGCACACCAGGTTACTCGTAATCAAAGGTATCACTGTGTACCCAGCAGGTATGCTTTAGATGTGTTTAAATATCGTGCAGGCGCATGGTGTGCGTTTAGATACTTTTTCTGGGGCTAATGATCTGTTCTGTTACCACAAAAATGGTTATGTCCAGAGTTTCTAATTTGCTCTTCTAAACATTGTTCTCGCTGGGTGGTCACTAGGGCTGGAACAACTAATCGATAATGAGAATAGTTGACAACTGTTCTCATTAATCGGTCTGTGTACAGCACTCACTTCAGACTGAATTAAACATTATAAACCTCAGATACTATTCTGGAGCTGATTGGAGAAGATGTGCCGCTGCTTTACCTCTGATTTTTTATTTTTTTTTGTTCTAGAGCAGGGCTTGACAGATTTGCTTTGAATCTAGGCGCCAGCTAAAGTTAAACACCAGTGTTTTTTATATATTTTTTTTATTTATCCATAATGCGTGCGCGATAGTCTCCAGTCTCTGCCTGTTCTGAAGGATCCTGTCGTGCATCTGTAGCGATACGCAACAGGGCTACATAAGAGAAGGGGTGCTGTGCTTTTAAAGGGGGAAAAAAAATATTAAAATTTTAATACACAAGCCATTTTATACTCTGGATCAGTTTTCATGTGTCACAGGGAAGCATGGAGGTTTCTGTTCAGAATTTAAAATTGATAATAAAATGCTATAAATGACTTATACTTGCCCTGCCAGTCTCATAAGGCAGCAATTAGAAGTAATTTATGGCTTTCATTTAATTTTATTTAAAAATCAGATGGCAGTCTCATTCAGTTACAATGAGACAGCTTTCTCACAAGCTAATTTCAAGGGATGCATGTCCATTTAAAACTTAGTGTGTGAACATTTAACACTTCAAGTTTAGGGCTAATATTGTGTCTCAACCCCTTCATTTCTGAGCTATTTCACCCCCCCTGTGCTGAGCGAATTTTTACTGCTTTGTGCTGATCATGTTTAAATGTGATTTGAAGTCATGTATTTTTTTTTCTTCATACGACCCAGACAAATTTTATATATCGTTGTTTTTGGCAGATTCATAATATATTCTATGTATACGTCATTTCCTGCCTGAATGCTGTAACAAAAATGTGAATTTCCATTCAAATTTTAATCGGTTAAATAAAATTATTTTTTTCCCACATTTTATCTGAACCTTTGCTATTCTATGGGGGTACGCTTGTTGAAATAAATTAGAAATGGGAACCAGTTACTGTGTTTTTCTGAGAAAATACGCGGTTTTAGCTAAAAATTTAAAATTAAAAAAACATTTTATTCACATTATAATTGAAAAGTGAACAATAGTAGAGCATTAATAATTTTTAATTTATGGTTTACACGTAACCTGGTCATGTTTGGTATAATTGGAAAGGCCATGCTCTGGCAGTTCCAGGGATACCAAACCTGACCATCTAGCTGCCGCCGATCAGGATATAGGGGGTCCTCTGGACCCTCCATCTCCACCATAGGGATTTCCATAGGAAAGCTTGGCAGCTAGGGGTTAATTTCTTAACTGATGTCATCGTACAGGAGGGCCTGAAGGATTGGCTGACATCCAAGATGTCAGCCACCTCTGGGTGGCATCTGTGATTTGGTGCCAAATCTCAGACCAGCACCTAAAGGGGCTAAAGAGAGGCATCGCTGGAAAGGTCAAACTTAATATTTTTTCTTTGTTTTGTTTCTAAAATCTCACGATCGGTAGGGAGAGGGATTTGATATCAGGTACTGCCGGAAGGTGGGGTGCTTTGTCATTGCACCCACTGGGGTATAAAACCAGAGGTCTGTGCCCATAGGACTCAGATTGCCATTGGATCCTCGAGAGAGAGGTGAGTATCCAGCGGGAGAGGGGTCTGCAGTGAGGACGCGCTCAGCGCGTCGTCCGCTTGGAATATGCTATCTCGTCGACACGCTGAGCGTGTGCTGCTCAGCCAAGTGGTTAAACACTGATCACCTTCCTGCCTCCAGCACCGCGTGTGGGGACTAGCGGAGAGGAGGAGATCATTGGCGTACTTACAGGGTTATTCAACAAAGAACGAATTTTGCCACTGAATTGTATAGACAGGTGAATTTCACCGTACCGTGACAGTTTGTCAATTCGCCAAATACTGGTGAAATTGTCCCATAGTGAAGTAATGGTTAATATAATCAGAGTAACAAACTGCACCGTAGTATGGGCGAAATGACCTGATTTTTGCTGGTTCAGTTAAACAGGTTTAAATAGGCGAATCCCATAGGATTCAATGTAAAAAAAAATATTGGTTTCTTTATTCAAAAGTTAATTCATTTTACGCAAATTGTCTAATCTTTTGGAACATTTAGATTTTTATTTTTATTTTTTTACTAAATTTTTGATTCACAATATTGCTAAAGGCTTATTTTTTTTTTAAAAAAATTCTGTAATGGACCTTATTTTCATGCATTTTTATTATTTTACAGACCTTTTTAGAAGAATAGCAGAGTTCAGTGTTTTTTTTTTTTTCTTGAGTTCAGCCAGCGGTATGTGTTGGCTGCTGGATGGGGCAGAGGCGGGCCATTGTAGTCAACAGGGTGTACTAGTAAGCCTTGCGTTTTCTAAGCCCACCCATCGCAGGGACGGCATGGTACGCCCTGTGATGAAAAAGGGTTTAAGACCATAACCCATTCCCAACCCATTCAAAATAAAACACCGCTAATATGACACTTGCAGCACACGGTCTTCAACTCTCATCACTCTCAGGCAGTCCTCCCATATACGCTAAGGATGAATGAGAATGATAGGATTGTAGACAGTGTGCTGCAAGTGTCAGACAATAGTACAGCTGGTTTGAAGCGCCACAGCAATAAAACTCATACACACCTTACATTGTGAGTTTTATTGCTATGGAGCTCTGTGATCCGCTCATACACATCGCACATTACTGTATCACAGCACTTTTTTCCTTCAAACAGGGCTAGTTGCACTATGTATACAAACCTGCCCCATCTCTCCAAATAACAGGACACGTGGTTAAAGGGGACAAATCAATCCAGAAGTCATGATTTGCTCTGGTATAAGAATTGACCTATAAGCTCTCCATATTTTCCGCTTTACTAGTGCTTTTCTCTTTCAATTATTGTCTTTGTTGATGTTACATGTTGTCATGCTGGGCCATCAGCTGGTGTTGCTCCTGCTCTTGTGTTTCTGTTTCATAAGAGGAGTAATGAAAGGGCTGTTGCAGGAGAGGAGGCTATTCTATTTTACCAGGATGCTCTCCATAACAAATTATATAAAAGGTGAATCGATTACCACTTGCGGAATATGTGCCAGTTGTTCTTCCTGGCCTTTCAGCTGCTGACAGTCATGTCTGTTTGCCGTGTCCAGGCAGACTAGCTTGTAGACAGTGGACACTGTGATATACACAGCACACTGTAATACAGATAGAATCAAAGTTAATATACTTTCCGAATTCTATTGGAAACATTAAACGTTTCTGCTGCGTAGCTTCACTGGTATGCATGGTTAGACATCTTCTTGGTGCAGCTGTGCTCGGCGAACCCATTGGTCAGAGTTGTGTGAATTTGATTTGTGACCGCTAAATGCCTGGATAATGCTATCCAAATAAATACAGAAAACTTGCCAGGCACCTTTTTAATATGTAAAGAGCTGAAGGAGTGTAAAAATTAATGCCAACTATTTATAGTATAGTAATTTGTATGAATAATGATTATATGCTGATGTGCTGCTATACAGAAGTCAAAAGGAGGTGACCCATCAACCCCAAGGGTCACAAAATAATCCATGAAATAGAAAAAGGACGTTCCACGCTGGAATTCACTGAGCTCCTGAGAGCGACCCATTCGTTCACAAATGTTTGTAAAAACAGTCTGCATGTATAGGTGCTTGATTTTATATACCTGTGGTAGGGTTGCACCGATACTAGTATCGGTGCCGATACCGGGTACTGCAGGAGTACTTGGTACTCCTGCAGTACCCCCCGATATTTTCTCCGATACCTGAAGCCGGCATTGAGCCGGCATCCGAGGGGCTGGGGCGGCTGTCTGAATGCTATATCGGCATTCGGACAGGCCCTGCAGCTGCTCACCGCATTCATACTTACCTTCCTGAGCGACGCCGGGAAAGTTTCTGTTCGTGCGCTCGTTGGAAGGCCCCAGCCGCGATCACATGGTCCCACGTGATTGCAACTCGGGGCTTTCCAACGAGCGCACGCGCGAAGACTTTCCCGGCGTCGCTCAGGAAGATAAGTATGAACGCGGAGAGCAGCTGCAGGGCCTGTCCGAATGCCGATAGAGCATTCGGACAGGCCCTGCAGCTGCTCTCCGCGTTCATACTTATCTTCCTGAGCGACGCCGGGAAAGTCTTTGCGCATGCGCTCGTTGGACCATGTGATCGCGGCTGGGGCCTTCCAACGAGCACACGCTCAAACTTTTGCGGCGTCGCTCAGGAAGGTAAGTATGAACGCGGTGAGCAGCTGCAGGGCCTGTCCGAATGCCGATGTAGCATTCGGACAGGCACCTGGAGCTCTCGTTCATACTTACCTTCCTGAGCAACGCCGGGAAAGTTTCAGCGCGTGCGCTCGTTGGAAGACCCCCAGCCGCGATAACATGGTCCCACGTGATCGCGGCTGGGGCCTTCCAACGAGCGCACGCGCAAAGACTTTCCCGGCGTCGCTCAGGAAGGTAAGTATGATCGCGGAGAGTGCCTGGTGAGCTGGGGGGGCTGAAAATCCCTGAGAGCTGGGGGGCATTTTTATATGAGGTCTGTTCTTATTGGAAAGCGGTCACATGACATAAAAAAAATGTATCGGTACTTGGTATCAGTGAGTACTCGAAAAAAAAGTATCGGTACTCGTTCTCGGTCTTAAAGTGGTATCGGTGCATCCCTAACCTGTGGCCATGGAAGTGATTGAAACACTCGATTCTGATTATTTGGATGGGTGAGCGAATACTTTTGGCAATATAGTGTATATACCAATGGTTATTTACACTTAATTAAATGGTGAGTAAATCACACTTGTGCAGTGCAAATAAGTAGTAAACCATGCTTATAAATTCTCAAGTGAAAACCGATTTAGCCTTAAGGCCTCATGGGAAGTACATGTGGTGGGATATGCATCACTGGTAAAAAATAAAATGTGTCGCAGTTGCTTTTCCAAATGCTGTCTCACGTTTTATAGAGCCTATATAATTGGTTCTGTACAGTACGCTGTGTACTTATACACGATGTTCCATGTATGTATAGGAGAGAACAGAAGAGATGACATGATCATTGGGCAGGATATCTGATGCATATGATAGAAATAATAAACATGACCTGCTCACCAAGGCCAGAGCCCTATATCCCGCTCTGGGATGTCTCACCTGTGACACTTTTATGACCGTGTATGGCCTCTTAATGGATCCGTTGTTGCGTTGCGTTAGCCTGGATGAGAGAGCACAGGAGCCCCGAAATGAGGAGTGAATAAAGTTTATTTAATTTTTTTATTAGTAAAAAGTGGCAATATTAAAATGCCATAAAAAGTATGCGCATAGGGAGTCTGAGATGCGTTTCGCCGATCGGTTTCCTCAGTCAGAGCCCTGTTCATAATGTCTTTTATTTAAGGTCTGTGTAATTGGTGTAAAGTGGGCACTGGTGTGTTCCCAGCATTGCGAGTGTCCAATTTGGAGATGGGATTGTGGGCATGAGGCTTGGAATGCCCAGGTGTTTGCATATGTAATGTCATCGAAAGCCGTTTAGAATGTCCCACTCTTGTTTTTACTTTCGTTTTTTTTGTGGAGTTCCATGGTTTCGACTGTGAGGATCCAGTGACCTACAACTGAGGCGTGTTCAGTTCCTCAGCAGCTGCTGAATTGCTACCATGCAGCAGTTCAGTTTTCTGCAGCAGTCTCACTGAACGCTTTGGGTTTGGATATTGAAGCAAAAGGGCGGAGGATTGCTTAATGAAAGGTGCTGTTTCTGCAATGTCCATTTTATTACCACTTTAGTGTTTTAATGCTTACCATGTAACCTTAAATATTTGGGGTTTTGGTCCACCAAAAGGTCAAACTGAACATTTCCTTATTGGATTATTTGCTCCTGGAGACGGCTATCTTTCCCACGTCACACTCAGCTAAACCGCAGCACCACTCGACTTGGCTGCAAGTGCTAAGTTAGCAGTGCTGAGCTGCAGCACAGCCATCAGTGCCATATTGCTAACTTAGCACTTGCTGAGGAACTGAACGCGCCTCTGGTCACAATTGTAGTGTGTCAGCAGTAGTAAGGGCAAAAAGCTCCCGTTGGCCATCTTAACTGTAGGAAATAGGTGGGCAAAAGCATGCAAATAGGTCTGTTATCTAATTTTTATAACATGTCTAAACCAAAATGATTGGAATATTGAGCTTGAAACAACCATTGAGTAGGGACAATCAACTCAAAACGGAAACCTATATTAAATCGGTGGATACCAACTAATTTCATCGGAACAAACCGTTGCCATCTTCCTCGTTGGCTGGAAACAATCCCTAGAAGTCAGTTCCGCAGGCTAAAAAGGAACTGTATCCAAAGTGAGGAGTACATCCAACAAGCTTTAGAATTAAGGCTGGCGTTTGAAGAATAAGGATATAAGAGCTGGTAAGAACACAGGAAGAAATTGGTAATTTAGGAAGACGTGACCTCAAGTATAAAGATGTAAAGAAAGAAATCCGAACAAGTCCAGCAGTTACATTTTCATATAACCGAACAATAAAATCAGAATAATAATTAGAAAACATTGGGCAGCATTGCAACAGGACTCAATACATCAGATACTACCCAAAAACCCCCCACATTTTATCTGTTGGGGTGTAAGGAACATCAAATCTCAGATAGTAAAAAGTGAATATTCCTCCTCACAGAGGAAAGCATTTTTCAATATCCGTAAAGGGTTCTATGGATGTGGCAACTGCCACAGTTGCAAAAGCACCCATAGTAAGAAAAAGATATCAGAACTAGTCCACGGAAACGCAACCTACAAAGTTATAGATTTGTTAAACTGTCATTCTTCACACGTCTTGTATTTACTTCAATGCCCCTGTGCCCTATGATCTATAGACAGGACCTCTAGGTCCTTAAATGTTCGAATACAAGAGCACATAAGAAATATAAAATAAAAGGCTTCGAACTACAGTCTCCCAGCATTTTACCCCCCGACAGTTATCCCGAGTGTCTCGGGGTTAAATTTCACCGCCGAGAGCCGGTAACCCTGAGACACACTCTGGCTGAATACATCACCTCTCTGTGCTCCCTCGCTGATCCCCCGCAGTCTCCTCCGTCGATTGCAGCATTTTACTTCCTGGATTCCTTCTCGCGAGGAGGGAACCAGGAAGTATGAGGGTCGCGATCTTCGGAGGAGACTGTGGGGACATCAAGGGGAGCGCAGGGAGAGGTGATGTATCCAGCGGCGTCCTGAGTGTTGCTGGGGGTTACCGCTTCCATCATAGGAATTTAACCGCAAGCCACACTCGGATACCGCTAGGGGGGCAAAAAATAAATAAAAATTTTAGACATGGAATTTAACAGCAGAAACAGTTGGTTTCTGTCCTATCCTTCTTACTTACTCTTCTCAAACTGGTTGATCTATGTAGACGAAAAGCTGTTGGTGCTATTCACGAAGCCTTGAATAGCTGCTGCTAAGTGCTACTCTGTATTTGAGTATAAAGGGACACCCTACTCCTCCTGAGTACGGTTTCCTCCACTCGATCCAGCATCACCAGCGGCCGGGATTTCTTTAATTTCACCAGATAGGACACTAGTGACGTCACCATGCAGAGAGCATGCCAACATTATCCTCTGAGACAAATCGAGGTAGCCAATGGATCGGATCTGAGCATGCATGCACTTCTGATCCATCATTCTGCGCAAGCTCTATGAAACTTACACACGTAACATACGCAAGTCCCATAACACTATGCATTTTGCAGCTCCTATGCTACACAAGTTGTGTAGGAGCATAGAAAAAGCTTCAGGGTTGTTCGGGAGTCCGAGCTAAAGAGGAGCTGCGCCCTGGAGGGACAAAAAGTTAGTAAAATCACCTAAAATAAACCCAGAAAATAATCTGCTAGTGTGCAATGCCTGTGATAACTACAACTTGGCAATTTTGGTTGAATAGAGCCCTTTTTATAAAAAAATATAAAAACACGAAACAATGTTTTCCCCTGTATAAGATTTCCTCACGCACTGTAATCAGATGATGAACATGCAAAAGCAATAATGTGTGCTCTGGGTTTTCCACTGATGGAGTGTAAGTACACAGTGCAGAGTGTCGTCTGGGATTGGGTGAAGTGCCCTTGTGTAGTATCTGAAGTAATCCATATATTACACATGTGCTCAAAGGTTTTAGAGTGCTATGTAGAGGTGTGACGAATGATCCATTAAGTTACGCTGCTGCCAACCTCTCATTTAGTGAAAGATGATGAATGTAATGGAAATTACTTGCTGGCAAACTACAGATTGATTTTTATTTTCTGAAAAACATAGAAAAATAGATGGTCACAGATCTAAAACCTAAATAATGAGCTCTACAAGAAAGTAATCCTGTGACAATGGAGAGCATATAACGCAATGTAGTTGTGAAAAAATGAGACCTCAATACAAATGAGACTCACAGGATCCCTTGGCTGAATAAACACTCCTATGGAATTACAGTATATCAGGCTTCCTTCGCTGGGTATTAAATCTGGAGAGGTGGCCAATCCCACCGTCTGTTGTAGAAAATATCTCTAATTCCCAGATCACAAATGTCAGCCATAGGATACCAGAATGTGTAAAGCTTTATTCGGCATACAAATAAAATGCGAGGCAGCATTGTAAGCCCGGGTTTTGTCTAAATAGACCAATGTGACGATGCGTCACATAATGGAAAATAATGAAAAAATTTAATTTGAATTTGACGTTCTGGTAATCTAAAAGTCCAATTGGGTGTAAGTAGTCAAGTTAGGTAGCACTTAAAGGAACACTCTAGCCTAAAAATCACCCCCCCTTTTATAAATTCTATTATACCTATTACTCTACCTAGTTATTCAGTATTTTTTTTTTTTAATGTAATGCCCTAAAAACCACTTGTTTCCAACGGCGTTTTTTACATTTCTTTTATTCTCCCCTTCCGTCGTGGGAAATCTTCAACTTGGCTAATGGTTTACGTGAGAAGCACGCATGCGCGCCTTTCACGTAAACCAGCCAATCAGCAGGCTTCCTCCCGGCTCCATCTTGTTCGATTAGTGTTACGCGCAAGAGGATGCGTGCAATACTAATCTCAGCCTCTGCCGCCAGCTACTGCGGCGAGTTGGAGACGTCATCGCGCTTTCAGCGCAATGACGTCTCCTACTCGTCAATAGTCGGCAGAAGCGGGAAATACGAATCCCGCTCTACTGACTGACAGCTGGGAGAGCGGAGTAAAGTCCTTCGCTTCTCTCAGCTGTTTCAGCCGATCAGCTGAGCGGAGGGGGCAGTGGAGGAAAAGGGCATACTTAGGACATCATAACCACCTAAAAAAAAGCTTAGGGGGTCATCTTGCCTAGAGTATTAAGGTAAAAATTTACACTTGTAGCTTTTCCTGGAGTGTTCAATCTCATCTGCTCCAACAATAGTCAGCCATCATATGTTCATCCCATCTACCCTGATACCGTTCCTCTGACCTCCAAATCTCGGTGGAATCGTACAGAAGTAAGTCACTGGAATGAACTGTGGGCTCTCGCCAAACCAAAGGTATATCAAATGGCATTTTATCACATGTTCCCTTCGTCCACATATGTAAACTCTCGGCTCACTGCTTGCACACCTTGTGAGGGGGCCCAAGACTTATCTTGATCACCAAGTTTTACTTTGAAATATGCAACATAGGCTTGCCTGACAAATGTGCTGATGTTCACCCTTTGACTGGGAACGGTGAAACTGCCACAGATCTAACAAAAGGAATCAGGGCTGTTTTAGCACACAACGAGAAATAGCAGAGGCCGTCATGATCTGAAGGAAAGGAAATATGTATGCAAATAAAATAAATTCTTACTTCTTGCATTCAGACTTTCGGAATACAGTTACAAGTATTTATAAAGCGGCGCTGTACAGTGGGAGAGACAGAATAAGAAATACACTGCTCAAAAAAATAAAGAAGACATCCTAGATCTGAATGAAATATTCTTAAATACTGTGGTCATTACATAGTTGAAGGTGCTGACAACAAAATCACACAAACCTTATCAATGGAGGTCTGGATTTGCAGTTACACTCAAAATTAAAGTGGAAAACAACACTACAAGCTGATCCAACTTTGATGTAATGTCCTTCAAACAAGTCAAAATGAGGCTCAGTAGTGTGTGTGCCCTCCACGTGCCTGTATGACCTCCCTTCAACGACTGGGCATGCTCCCGATGAGGTGGCGGATGGTCTCCTGAGGGATCTCCTCCCACACCTGGACTCCATCCCCCAACTCCTGGACAGTCTGTGGGGCAACGTGGCATTGGTGGATGGAGCGAGACCTGATGTCCCCGATGTGCTCAATTGGATTCAGGTCTGGGGAACAGGCGGCCCAGTCCATCGCATCAATGCCTTCGTGTTGCAGGAACTGCTGACACACTCCAGCCACATGAGGTCTAGCATTGTCTTGCATTAGGAGGAACCCAGGGCCAACCGCACCAGCATATGGTCTCACAAGGGGTCTGAGGATCTTATCTCGGTACCTAATGGCAGTCAGGCTTCCTCTGGCGAGCACATGGGGGCTGTGCGGCCCCCTAAAGAAATGCCACCCCGGCCCACACCATTACTGACCCACTGCCAAACTGGTCATGCTGGAGGATGTTGCAGGCAGCAGAACGTTGTCCACGGCTTCTCCACACCCTGTCACGTCTGTCACATGTGCTCAGTGTGAACCTGCTTTCATCTGTGAAGAGCACAGGGCGCCAGTGGCGAGGCTTCCAATCTTGGTGTTCTCTGGCAAATGCCAAATGTCCTGCACAACCCCCACCTGTGGACGTCGGGCCCTCATACCACCCTCATGGAGTCTGTTTCTGACCGTTTGAGCAGCCACATGCACATTTGTGGCCCGCTGGAGGTCATTTTGCAGGGCTCTGGCAGTGCTCCTCCGGTCCCTCCTTGCACAAAGGCAGAGGTAGCGGTCCTGCTGCTGTGTTGTTGCCCTCCTACGGCCTCCTCCACATCTCCTCATGTACTGGCCTGTCTCCTGGTAGCGCCTCCGTGCTCTGGACACTACGCTGACACACAGCAACCCTTCTTGCCACAGCTCGCATTGATGTGCCATCCTGGAGGAGCTGCACTACCTGAGCCACTTGTGTGGGTTGTAGACTCCGTCTCATGCTACCACTAGCGTGACAGCACCGCCAGCATTCAAAGTGACCAAACCATCAGCCAGAAAGCATAGGAACTGAGACGTGGTCTTTGGTCACCACCTGCAGAACCACTCCTTTATTGGGGATGTCTTGCTACCTATGCTTCCCTCCTTTTTGTCTTCCATCTGCACAACAGCATGTGGACTTAAGTGGGCAGTTTGATTTCACAGACGTGTGATTGACTTGGAGTTACATTGTGTTTAAGTGTTCCCTTTATTTTTTTTGAGCAGTGTACATACTGTCAGGGTTATTTATTATGATGTGTATTTTCTTTTACTATAGATAGATATATGTATATATCATTAATGACAGTGCCTCCAATACCAATCAATGAATATACGTCTTAACAAATATATAGCGCATTATCCCAAGTTCTTTTGAGGCTATCTAGATATTTTTAGACACAATAAAATCATTAGACATATGAGACACATATGAGACTGCATAACGGTAAAACAATTCAAATCAAAATTTATTCACACCGTCAAGTGTCATACAATCATATTAGGGCTGAAACCACTAATCGATTAATTGAAAACTAATCGATGATTAAAATAGTTGTCAACTATTTACATTATCGATTAATCGTCCTGTGTACAGCACACACTGTTTAGAGTCAGACAGAGTTAAACGTAAATAACCTCAGCTTTCGAGCTGATTGGAGAAGACGCGCCGCTGCTTCACTAGGTATGCTTTAGTTCTAGGGTTATGTCAGACACCACCAGTTTTGTTTTTATTCGGTTTACAACAGTAGCAGAACTAGAACACAAACAATAGGATACTGCCAATGGGTGAAGGAGCTGTATGCTTGTGTTTTGACCGTACTTGAAGCTGGAGTCCTGTGCCCCCACCCTCCCTGCCACATCCTCTTTGTTCAGGAACTGCCATTCCGTCCCTTATGGTCTGGTCCCTTTCCCCAAACTCCCTCCCACACTCAGATCCGATCTTTTGTCCATACCCACTCCCTCGCACACTCGGGTCAAGCCACTTGAGCAAAGTCACTCCCTTCCACCTCCAGTCCCTCCTCCCACAGTTTGTTCACAAAATTATTTAAAAGGGACACTCTACGCACCCTGACCACTTTAGCTTGTTAACCCAGATTTCATGCTGACATCATCTATGACCAAGTGCTTGTAGCCACATTCATTTGAGATAGCAAACATGGGCTTAAGCTTCGCGGGCAGCATCAATCCATCCTTCTGACCAAGCACTTGCATACCTTGTGTGAAAAGTACACAAGATACGCAATTTGCGTATGTATGTATGAAAGTTACGTACGCTACGCAAATTGCGTAAGTAAACTTTTTTTCTACCTTACCTTTTTTTTTTCCCCGATTAATCGTAATAATAATCGGCCAACTAATCAATTTATGAGAACAATCGTTAGTTGCAGCCTTAAATCATGTTATCATAATCTAATGGACAAACGGCTTAGGTTAATGGACCGCACCACACCTATGCAAGGATCAATTCTTAAACGCAAAGTTCTATTCTACCCACTTAAACCTCTCCCATTATAAAACAATCCTCAAGCTGGCTAAAAACACTCAGTTACTGGGCATCACCTGCAGCACAATTTATTATTGTGGGGGCCGATTCACTAAATGCAACTTCCTTCAGGAAGATACATAACACACTCGCTAGGTAGACTATTTCTTCCACAGATCAATCATGGCAACAATACTCAGCAATTCATTCAGCATTAGTTAACAAAAACTTCCTATTGACTTAACATACATTCATTCAATAGAAATGGCTGCAATATGTAGAAAGGGGTTATGTTCGTTTTACTCGAATGGCGGCTGGTGGTAACTTGATATGTAACAGCTATTTATCAGTTCCAGTTAATCTCACTAGGGGGGCAGAATTTATCTTTAGATGTCCACATCCAGTTTTCTTGGAATATAAATAATTTCACTAAATTAGGGGGAGCAACACGGCCGCCCGTAATAGTTTCTTCCTTTTAGTGCTCCTCTGCAGTAGAGCGGAAAGGCGAACTATTCTACTGTTTAGGCTTCAACAGCAAAATAACTAATTTATATTCCTTTCAATAGGTGATGGACATATAAAGCAGTGACAATGCGATTAGGAAATGGATATCAAGTTAAAATTATTCAACTATACTTTACCATCTGGTAGTGAACATAGAGTGGTGTAAGAGGATTCAGGTGTGGTTGGGTCTTAGTGGAGTCGTGGGGTGGCTCTGATGGTATCTGGCCCTTTCTCCCCTTTTTCCTTCTCTCTCCAAGCGTGTTCTCTCTCTGGAGAATCTCCTTTTTATAGCTGTCGCCCACCCAGTTTACCTCTAGCCCATCAATATGTGGCCTCATTTGATTCGCGGATATATATATATTCGCTCTGGGTATCTGTCCAGGTGTTACACTACCTGGCCAGTAGATGGCACTCTCAGATCAAACATCCAACCTTCTAAAGGAATTAATGTATGTGACCAAGCAGTAACCTATCTTTAATGGTTTGGGGTCATTTTATACTATATCCAGGGATTCCATGGGGTTATTTAACAATATTAATATTACTATTTATGAAACTGCAGCATATTTTGCCGCGGCGTGCATGCACGATACACTCGTTATTTCTCTCTAGAGATATGTGTGTATGAGATCATTCTGCAGACAGGCATACATATTTCGTGCTATTCCTTAAGATTCATTCGTTCGTGATATATTCCTTAAAATTCATTCATAATTAACAGATTTAATCTATTGTTACTGAATGTTAATAAACGAGACACTCGTTATTTAATAATCAAATGTGGTATTGGCTCTGTCTTTTATAAAATATCAGTCCCATGGTTATCTATTATAACTCACCACATAAATTAAATATTCAAATACCACCTAGGCACCTTGTATAATAGTGTTACAGATCACATTGCCTATAGTGTCGTAGCATTAAAAACTGGTTATGTAGGTAAGATCTACTGCTACATAAAAAAAAATCTAGGGATGCACCGATACCGATACTAGTATCGGTATCGGGGCCGATATTGCCGTTTGCACGAGTACTTGTTACTCGTGCAAACGGCCCGATACATCCCGCCGATACCGGAAGCCGGCGCTGGGCCGGCTTGCCGGTATCCGCGGGGCTGGGGAAGCTGGCCGCGTGCATGAAAAGCACGCGGCCAGCGTTCCCCTCCGGCGCACCAAATACTCACCCTTCCTGAAGTTCCGGTCTCTGGGCAGTGATGCGGTCACGTGGCCGCCGGGCGCTCCTGTGACGCGGCCTCTCGGCTGGAGGCAGCGTCACAGATGCGCCCGGCGGCCACGTGACCGCATCACTGCCCAGAGACCGGAACTTCAGGAAGGGTGAGTATTTGGTGCGCCGGAGGGGAACGCTGGCCGCGTGCTTTACATGCACCCGGCCAGCTTCCCCAGCGTTCGAGCGGGGGGTAAATCGATGAGAGCTGCGGGCAAATCCATGAGAGCTGCGGGCCAATCCATGAGACCTGGGGGCCAAATCCATGAGACGTGGGGGCCAATCCATGAGACGTGGGGGCCAATCCATGAGACGTGGGGGCCAATCCATGAGACGTGGGGGCCAATCCATGAGACGTGGGGGCCAATCCATGAGACGTGGGGGCCAATCCATGAGACGTGGGGGCCAATCCATGAGACGTGGGGGCCAATCCATGAGACGTGGGGGCCAATCCATGAGACGTGGGGGCCAATCCATGAGACGTGGGGGCCAATCCATGAGACGTGGGGGCAATCCATGAGACGTGGGGGCCAATCCATGAGACGTGGGGGCCAATCCATGAGACGTGGGGGCCAATCCATGAGACGTGGGGGCCAATCCATGAGACGTGGGGGCAATCCATGAGACGTGGGGGCCAATCCATGAGACGTGGGGGCCAATCCATGAGACGTGGGGGCCAATCCATGAGACGTGGGGGCCAATCCATGAGACGTGGGGGCCAATCCATGAGACGTGGGGGCAATCCATGAGACGTGGGGGCCAATCCATGAGACGTGGGGGCCAATCCATGAGACGTGGGGGCCAATCCATGAGACGTGGGGGCAATCCATGAGACGTGGGGGCAATCCATGAGACGTGGGGGCAATCCATGAGACGTGGGGGCAATCCATGAGACGTGGGGGCCAATCCATGAGACGTGGGGGCCAATCCATGAGACGTGGGGGCCATCCATGAGACGTGGGGGCCAATCCATGAGACGTGGGGGCCAATCCATGAGACGTGGGGGCCAATCCATGAGACGTGGGGGCCAATCCATGAGACGTGGGGGCAATCCATGAGACGTGGGGGCCAATCCATGAGACGTGGGGGCAATCCATGAGACCTGGGGGCCAATCCATGAGACGTGGGGGCCAATCCATGAGACTGGGGGCAATCCATGAGACTGGGGGCAATCCATGAGACGTGGGGGCCAATCCATGAGACGTGGGGCCAATCCATGAGACGTGGGGGCCAATCCATGAACGTGGGGGCCAATCCATGAGATGGGGGCCAATCATGAGACGTGGGGGCCAATCCATGAGACGTGGGGGCCAATCCATGAGACGTGGGGGCCAATCCATGAGACGTGGGGGCCAATCCATGAGACGTGGGGGCCAATCCATGAACGTGGGGGCCAATCCATGAGACGTGGGGGCCAATCCATGAGACGTGGGGGCCAATCCATGAGACGTGGGGGCCAATCCATGAGACGTGGGGGCCAATCCATGAGACGTGGGGGCCAATCCATGAGACGTGGGGGCCAATCCATGAGACGTGGGGGCCAATCCATGAGACGTGGGGGCCAATCCATGAGACGTGGGGGCCAATCCATGAGACGTGGGGGCCAATCCATGAGACGTGGGGGCCAATCCATGAGACGTGGGGGCCAATCCATGAGACGTGGGGGCCAATCCATGAGACGTGGGGGCAATCCATGAGACGTGGGGGCCAATCCATGAGACGTGGGGGCCAATCCATGAGACGTGGGGCCAATCCATGAGACGTGGGGGCCAATCCATGAGACGTGGGGGCCAATCCATGTGAGCTGGGGGCAAACCCATGTGAGCTGGGGGCAAACCCATGTGAGCTGGGGGCAAACCCATGTGAGCTGGGGCCAAACCCATGTGAGCTGGGGCCAAACCCATGTGACCTGGGGGCCAAACCCATGTGACCTGGGGGCCAAACCCATGTGACCTGGGGGCCAAACCCATGTGACCTGGGGGCCAAACCCATGTGACCTGGGGGCAAACCCATGAGACCTGGGGGCAAATCCATGAGAGCTGCGGTCAATCTCATATAAATTTTTATATGAGGTCTGTTCCTATTGGAAAGCGTCACATGATATTAAATAAAAGTATCGGTACTCGGTATCGGTGAGTACTTTTAAAAAGTATCGGTACTCGTACTCGGTCTTAAAAAAGTGGTATCGGTGCATCCCTAAAAAAATCCATTAACATTTTTTCTACAGTTTATGCAATTCGCCATTATCCAAGGTTTTGCATGGCTAGGGAGAGCTTAGATGTGACCATTTGTATTCATTTAGCTTCAAGACAAGGTGATTTTACATCCGGGTTTTTACAACCAGAATTGCCCCAGAAAGTTTATTTCTCCCAGTCTCTGAACAATGGATGTTGCTTCCCTTGTCATTTTTCCCTCCTTCTCCCACACCACCTTTCTCTAGAAATGTTTTTCCCTCTCTTCCCCCTCCTGCTGCTTCTTTCTACTATCTCCCTTCTCTCTAAATCTACCCTCCCTATACACCCTAAGGCTAGGGTCAGACTGAGGCAGTGCGAACGCGCGTGCAGCCGCACTTAATCACGGCCGTGCTAGCAGCAGATGCCGGGCAATGACGGCCAATATACGAAGTACGGTCGCACAAAAGTCCGGCTGCGCAACGCAAGTGGAAAATGAACGCATTTTTTCGAGAACGTAAACCGCAGGTACTGACGTACAGAGTGCGCTGCGTCTGCTAGCGGCGTGTGTGTGTGATTAGGAGACGTCAGATGCTGCTAATGTCCGGCCAACATAACGTCCAGACGCAAAAAGAGTTTTATGATGATCCGTACAAAATCACGGACGAAAATGCGCATCGTATGACCACTATCACGTATTCTGTGAAAAAATGCGTCCATTCGTTCGAACGCACTTTTTCACAGACAACATAAAAATGCGTTCGTCTGACCCTAGCCTTAAAATTACCGCAAGCTGGAAAGGAACCCAAATACACCATAGCTTGCTCAGCTCCTTGAACTTAGAGCTGGTGGAGAGTGTTAAAATCCAGCCCTCCCACCCCCACACAACAGAGCTTTAAAACTCTCCAATCACTGTTTTCCAAAAAGAAAAATATGTCCAAATTCCTTTTTATTCTGCTGCTTGCACTGGCAAGTGATGTTGAATCCAACCCTGGTCCAATAGCTGACACCATATTTATTCTCCCCACTAAAAAAGGCCTCTCCTTTGTGCATTGCAACATTCGCAGTTTACTTCCTAAACTGGATGAACGTAAAGCTTGTGCTTCTATTACAAACCTAAAGTCATTGTGCTGACAGAATCATGGTTAACCCCTAAAGTGCCAGGCTCTGCCATAGCAATACAAGGGTATTCATGCTCTAGAAAGGCCAGAGCTAAGAGCAGAGGGGCAATTATTATCTATGTTGACAACTCCATAAAGTTCACCCCGTTGCAGAATCCTAGCGCCCGGCCACATTTGATTTCCTTTCTGGTACTATTGAGATCCCGTTCAGTAAAACAATTATTGTTGCTGGATTCTACCCCCCCCCCCCACCAAGTTCCCCAGTACACTCCCTTTCTGACATAACCCAAATCCTTTAGTAAATTAGTAGCTCAAAACCAAAAAAGTGAACTGCTGGTCCTCGGCGACTTTAATGTTGATTTGGCTGAATCCTAAAAACAATAAACACTGCTCACGGTTTAAGGCTTTGCAGCTAACACAAGTAATCTCCTCCCCCCACTCGCATTAATATAAAAAGCCCTAACCACACCTTGCTGGACTGGATTCTCTAATGTCCTGATCGAATACAGGAAGCAGGTGTTCTCGCTAACAGTGAATACTGCCTAGTGTACTGTGTGCGCAAAATAAGGGCCCCCAAAGGTTATAATCACCAGGTCTTTCAAGAAATTAAATCTTGAATCCTTCCTAAATGATCTCAAACAGCTCCCATGGTACAGACTAAATCTAATCCCAGACCTGGACTGTGCAATTGAATACTTTCAATCCGAGCTCCTGTAAAGTCTGGAACACCCATACCCCACTGCGCAAAGTGCGAGTAAAAGGGGCCCACCTCCCCTGGGTTACAGCTGACCTCACAAATGTACCAGTTTAGAGACACCCTGTGGTCAAATTTCAAGAGTACTGGATCCATGAACGATCACTGTGAATACCGAAAATACCAGAATGCATGCACAAAACAAACAAAAATGGCTAAAGCCCAATACTTCAATGAAAATTTAAACAATAACATATCAAACCCTAGAAATTTTTGGAAAATCATAAGTAACATACAAGCACCCACTGTCCACTCCCAACTGGCTCCTGTCAAAGTAAACAACCAAACTGTACAACACCCCCTAGATGTAGCAAATGCTTTTAATAATTATTTTGTTGGATGCTCCACCACCTTGATTGCTAAGCTAGGAAATGACACGCAATCAGAAAGGCCGTACGCAGGTCAGGCCCCACCAACTGTGCAAAGACCCTGTAACGCAGAGAAATTCAGTTTTAGACCAGTGCCTGTCAGTGTCATCACTAAACGTCTCCGTAACCAAAAAACGAAATACCAGTCTGGACCTGATCAAATCCCAGCAATGCTGCTGAAAATCAGTGTGCCGGTAGTTGCAAAACCTGTCGCAACCCTAATCAATGAATCACTGGCGACTGGATACATACCCAAACTCTGGAAGACTGCAAGGGTGGTACCTATCCATGAAAGTGGAGACAATACTTTGGTATCCAACTACCGCCCGATATCACTGCTCCCTGTAATGTCACAAATTCTGGAAAAATGTGTCTACACTCAGTTCCGGGTACTGATAATAATCATGTAATTATTTAACCCCAGATCTATCAGGCTTTCGTCCAAATCATTCAACTACAACCGCCCTTTTAAAAGTTTGTAATGATATCCAAGCAGGCATGGAACAAGGAAACCTAACTGGAGCCATCTTCCTTGATTTTGCCAAGGCCTTTGACACAGTAGACCATGGCATCCTATTCCAAAAAACGTTACTCCGGTATTGGTGATAGCACGCTAACCTGGTTCCAATCATATGTGTCTGATCGGTCGCAATATGTGTCCATTTCTGACAGCACTTCCCTTCCCCTCCCAGTCACGTGCGGTGTACCCCAAGGCTCAATACTCGGCCCCCTGCTATTCACAATATTCATAAATGATCTGCCCAATGTCTGCAAAGCCTCAACTGTACACATGTACGCAGACGACACTGTAATCTATACCAGCCAACCAAATCTCCCGCAGCTGGAGGCAGTGCTGCAAGAACAATTCACAGTGGTAGAAAAGTGGATCACTGATAACAAACTTTTTCTAAATACTGACAAAACTGTTACAATGCTCTTTGGAACCGCACCTAAACTACACAAATTGCAAACACCCCATCTATGTGTGGGGACAAGATCAAATGACACGCTGACTACAGTCACTTCTCTCAAATATCTAGGTATGTGGTTAGACCCAAATCTATCCTTTGGCCCCTGCATAGAAAAACTCTCATCTAAACTCTACCCCAAACTAGGTGCCCTGTACAGAAACAAATCCTGCCTGAGCCCCGCGGTAAGAAAGCAGATTGTACAACAAATGCTTATGCCAGCCATTGAATACGGAGATGTAGTGTATGCAGCTGCCCCTCAATCACACTTCCAGAAACTTACTACATTGTATAACTTATTCTGCCGCTTTGTGCTACAATGTAACTACATGACCCACCATTGTGACATGTTAAAAGAACTAAACTGGCCATCGCTGGAATCTAGACGCACTCTTCACCTTTCCAACCTGGTGTTTAAGAGCTTTTCTGGGAAGCTACCACCCTACCTGAATAGGCTGATTGCCCCAGCAGTTCCCTCATCCTATAACCTCAGATCCAGGACCAGCACCTTACTTGCAATACTGCAATACAAAAAGAAAGTGGCTCAATCCTCATTTTCCTACAGAGCACCACAATTATGGAATAACCTCCCAGACGCCATCAAATCTTCCCCCCATTCTAAAGTCCCTTAAGAGCTACCTATTAACATACCTCAATACGGAATGCACCTGTAAACATAATGATTTTATTTCCTACATATTTATTTTTCTGTTAATCTGTATATTTGGTTTTGTTAATATCTTGCATTTTACTATTTTGTATTTCTGTATCCACTCAATGTTCTTGAACCCAGGACATACAGTTGTGTTCAAAATTATTCAACCCCCACTGAAATTGAGTGTTTTGGCCAGTTTGACATTGATTTTGATTATTCAGTCATCTTGCTTACAATTAAATCAAAGAGGCACGTGTAGGTCAGACAAATATAACATAACATTTATAATGAAATAACCACAAATGTCTTTTCTGTGCTCACATCATTATCAGTTTTATTCAACCCCCAAGTGACATTCAATCTTAGTACTTAGTACAACATCCTTTTACAGTTATAACAGCTTTTAAACGTGAAGCATAGCTTGACACAAGTGTCTCGCAGCGATCTACGGGTATCTTCGCCCATTCGTCATGGGCAAAAGCCTTCAGTTCAGTCACATTCTTAGGCTTGCGCACTGCAACTGCTTTAAGTCCCACCAGAGGTTCTCAATTGGATTTAAGTCAGGTGACTGCGATGGCCACTCCAAAATGTTCCAGCCTTTAATCTGCAACCATGCTCTAGTGGACTTGGAGGTATGCTTGGGATCATTGTCCTGTTGAAAGGTCCAACGTCTCCGATTTGCCTCAGATTTGTGACGGACTGCATCACATTGTCATCCAATATCTCCTGGTACTGAAGAGAATTCATGGTACCTTGCACACGCTGAAGCTTCCCTGTACCTGCAGAAGCAAAACGGCCCCAAAGCATGATTGACCCCCCCCCCCCGCCATGCTTCACAGTAGGCAAGGTGTTCTTTTCTTCATAGGCCTTGTTCTTCCTCCTCCAAACATAGCGTTGATCCATGGGCCCAAACAGTTCTAATTTTGTTTCATCAGTCCACAGAACACTATCCCAAAACTTCTGTGGTTTGTCCACATGACTTTTGGCATACTGCAGTCGACTCTTATTCTTTGGAGACAGCAAGGGGGTGCGCCTGGGAGTTCTGGCATGGAGGCCTTCATTACGCAGTGTACGCCGTATTGTCTGAGCTGAAACTTCAGTACCCACATCTGACAAATCTTTTGTCAGTTCCTCAGCAGTCACACGGGGACTTTTCTCCACTCTACGCTTCAGGTAGCGCACAGCAGTCGAAGTCAGCATCTTCTTTCTGCCACGACCAGGTAGCGTTTCAACAGTGCCCTTTGCCTTGAATTTGCGATTGATCCTTCCTATGGTCTCTCTTGGTATGTTTAACATCTTTGCAATCTTCTTATAGCCATTGCCCTTCCTGTGAAGAGTAATCACCTCTTCTCTTGTCTTCCTGGACCATTCTCTTGACTTCACCATGTTTGTAACCACACCAGTAAATGTCTAGAAGGAGCTGAGTATCACAGTCATTTTAAAGCTGCCTAATTGGTGCTTATTATGCTTTATTGCTGCTCCGTGACATCCACAGGTGTTTTCAATACCTGATTGAAACCACTTGAATGAACCTCTGTTCTTCAGAGTGGTAGTCTTTAAGGGGTTGAATAATTGTGTCAATGAAGAATTCACAAAAGAAACATTTACTACTGTATTACAAAACCAATTGATGTCATTTTAGTTGCATATGGTTCTTTAAAAAGTCCTTGTAGGATTTAATTCTGAATACAATTACAAATGTACACTAAATTCCCTAAAACCCTTTACAGCATTGAGGGTTGAATAATTTTGAACACAACTGTACTTGAAAACAAGAGAAATCTCAATGTATCCTTCCTGGTAAAATCTTTTATAAATAAGTAAATAATCTGATAGAGGGGTGCCCTTGTTTGCAATATGTCAACGAATTTAACAGGTCCGTTGTCTGAGAGCTCATCCTGGTTACATTTTAACCCCATGTAGACTGTCTGAAAGAAATTCTTGGCTCTCATTTAAACAGTCCTGCGAAATATGACGAATTATAGAAATTTCATATCTGAACTGATCTGACAAGACGTTAAACAGAACAAAAGGAGGACCCTGCTCAAGAGCTTACAATGTAAGAAGTAAGCCCTGTTCACACTGTGCGATTTATCGCGACGTCGCACTATGTAGCTTCTCCAATGCATTTCAATGGAGCTGTTCACATCTTGCCGCGCCATGTCGCGGGTCGCAGAAGCAGGTCGCTGGTACATGACCCTTTTTTAGCGATTTTGCTATCTGCGATTTTGCGATTTGTCTTGATGCTGCTTTGCAAAAATTGCACAAAACAGCGATGTTGCGCTACATTATCGCACCATGTTGCGAATATGAAAATCGCGCGACTTTGAAATCGCGCAGTGTGAACGGGGCCGAAGACTCACTACAGTTATACACACATTCTCACCACACTGTCCCCGATGTAACTGAAATGCAGAGACAAGTAACATGCGGTCGCCAAGGTCACCCCTCCCCACTCGAGGGAGGTCCACTCTCGGCCAACAGAGCACTCGTGCTCCAGAACATCGGGGTGGGAGTAATCGCATTCAGATAAGCTGTAGAGAAAAAAATCGGACGTGATAGAAGAAATCTAACCACAGTTCTGAAATCAGCATGCCTAATCTAGTCTGAAACAGCTGAAATATCGAACTCAGCAGAAAATATGTTCCAAATTGTTCCCCAGTGTAATCTATATCTTCAATACAAGTGAATATAGGTTACAAGTAGATGGTATGAATGTTATAACATATGCACCTTTCCTGTGAACCAAAATACCATTGTGAAAGCCGTAAACTTTGAAACTGATCGTGACAGCGAAACACCTCCGGTAACCGAATGTGGCGTATCGGGACACCGTGCAAGGACTAGCTTCAACCTTAAAACAGCAGACAGATGGAGAAAAATACCTATCTAATCGATTTTTAGAGACTTTTAACTGGAAACGGACTATGACCATATATGGAGAACGCCAAAGAAATTGGCAATTATGCAGGATCCAATTGGGAGAGACTTGGAACAGAAAAAGGATTGAAAGGCGGATATGTTTTATACTTGATTCGTTTTTCTGATCTACTGCCTTTGGAAAAAGTCTATTCAGATGAAACGTGTTGGGCTTTTTTATGCTGTATAGCATTTTATTTGTATGCCGAATAAATCTTTACACACTCTGGTATCCTGTGGCTGCCAGGACATACTTGAAAACCCAAGACGTACTTTTGAAAACGAGAGAAATCTCAATGTATCCTTCCTGGTAAAATACTGGAGGCAGCGTCACAGAAGCGCCCGGCGAACACGTGATCGTGTCACAGCCGTGCGACTGGACCTTCGGAAGGGGGTGAGTATTGCAGCTCGCCGGAGGGGAACGCTGGCCTTGTGCTTTTCATGCACGTGGCCAGCTTCCCCAGGTCTGTGAGAGCTGGGGGGCAATATCCATGTGAGCTGGGGGCATTTTGTATATATATGAGGTCTGTTCTTATTGGAAAGCTGTCACGTGACATAAAATAATAGTATTGGTACTCAGTATCGGTGAGTGCTTTTTAAAAAGTATCGGTATTCGGTCTTAGTCGTATCGGTGCATCCCTAGTGTAAAGTATGCAATAGGTCTTGGTAAATATGTGCCGTTATCATTGCGTAAAACCGAAAGTGAAAGTCTCTGGTAATTTCTGTCGGACTTTCAAGCTTCCCTTATCAGTTTAAATATTTACGTACTTATGTATATTTGTCATACAGAAAAGAGCACTCCAGATCGAAGATCTCTTATGTTAAAGGGACAACAGCACTAACATAAACTGTATCTCAATTACCAAAATCACCTTATAAACACATGCAGTTTGTTTTTGTGTTTTTTCTTTCTTTTGAAGTAACGGCATGTAAGGCTGTACTGACGTGCTTACCGGCGTCTGTTGCACCGTTGTGACAACGGGGCTGGGCACATGCACAAAATGCGCGCGCAACAAGTGTCCGTTACCAAAGCCTCTCCATCAAAGCGCTAGGACGCGCGTTGACTGAGCTGCAAAGCGAGATTCTCCATAGGGGCTGAGTCCACTCAGCGAGGTGGCCAGTCGGACGTCGAGTGGAAGGAACGTCCACTCTCAGACGTTCCTTCCGCTCTCCAAAGACGCTCGTCTGACACTAGCCTAAAAAGGAAAAGTACATTATAGATTTTTTTGTCTTCCATTTTGTGGACTTTTCCCATGATACATTTACTAAAATCTTATGGTGAGTTTTTTTACTTTATTGCTGTGCTTTCTTACACAATATTTTTAGTGAGATGGAGGAGGAAATGTTTGGATAAGGCTAGCGTCAGACGAACGCAGTCATCACGTCTGTGTCGCCGTACAGTTTAACGTCCGTCGTAGCATTGATTTGTGATCGCTAGAGACCAACACACGAAGTGCGCACGCACCACGCAGGTGGCAACAGACGCCATTTAGGACTTGATGTGAAAGTGCTACGACTGACACCCAGAGTGCGCCATGGCCTGTGTGGATGATGACGCAACGTCAGACGCAGCGCATTTGCCACGTCTCACATTGACTCTCAGACGTTTTTTTTTGTCTTGCTGACTGTACCTGTCTCTAATTTTGTTTACCATATTTCCTTTTTTTTTTCTTCTACATTCGTCAAAAAAAAGAAAAAAAAGGACCGTGTGGTATCTTCAGTCAGTATGTCCGTCCATTATGCACGTACGCAGAGTGCGCTCAGAATGCGTTCCTCTGACATTAGCCTAAGACTATGGTGTTCTCCGGGCTACTCAATATAATAGATGGCTGCTGAATGAGAAACAGGATGTCCTTTTGAATAGGTACCTCCTCATAGTGGCCTGCCTCAGTTGTGTTGCCTCAAGGTTTAGTACAGGGCCCTCATCTAATATATATTTTCTTCGATCTACACAGCCTCTCAAGGCAAACTGATCAGCTCTTTTGGATTCCAGTACCACCTATACACTGACACTCATATACCTTTCTTCCCCTTCTCTTTCTGCTGCTTTCCTGGATTGTGTCACTGACTCTCTGCCATCTCTAAATGGATGTCTTCCCACTTCCTTGAACTTAATCTTGCCAAAACTGAAATTCTCATCATACCTCCCTTCGGGGATGAGCTGCCTGTGAGCGATCTCTCTACGAATAAGTGGGACGCTCATTATCCCAACCTCCCCTTTCTGATGCAAGATGATGCAAAGCTGCTGGTTCATGTACTTGTTATATCACGGCTTGATTAATGTAACTTATTGGCCTCCCCAATGCCCGTATTTCCTTTTTTGCATTCTGATGAATGTAGCTGCCAGGCTTATTTTTCTCACACAATGCTCCTTACATTCCCCCCCCCCCCGCCTGTCCCTTCACTGGCTTCCTGTACACTTCCAGATACAGTTCAACCCGTTGGCTGCAGACGACATGTTGGGGATTCCCTGCAGAATGCATAGGATGTTCCCCAGATGTCATAGTATCCCTGCAGCCTCTGGGGAGACTTCCATGGATCTGGGGGGGGGGGGAGATTCTCAGGCTGGTCTGACTACCTGGAAGTCAGGCCACGCCCCCTGGGATCTCCCCCCACCAAGTGACATAGGCCCTAATGACATCATAAAGGGAGCTCATCCCAGCCAGGCAGGGTTTTCCTAATACAGGAAATACGGGGGTCCAAAGATCCCCCCCCCCCACACCTGAACCATACATGATACTGGGCTATGCTTGGTAATGTTGGAAACGCCAGAGCATGGCATTTCAAATGATACCAAACATGACCAGGTTCGGTGTAAAGATATATTTTTTTGATAATGCACTATTGATTCTTCAATTATAGAACAGTGATGCCACACTAACTCATCTTCTCATTTCCCACGAGTCCAGCAAGTGTGGCGGCGATGGCACAATGTGTTATTACGCATTTTTCCATCAAAAACCTAATGCGCTTGTCTGACACTGGCCTTAAAGTTTAAACACAAGTTTCTTCACTGCTGCGAGTACAGCGAGAGTTAATTTGGAACCTGTATTTTCATTTTTTTACACCCCACAAAAGCATGTTAGGTGTCATTGGACAGGTCAGAGTCTGGCCATTCTCATGATACCAAATATGACTGTTAAATGGCAGGCAAAACACCCCCCACTCAAATTAATAAATAAATTGTATGTATTATATACTTTTTGTTTTGTTCCAAATCAATGTCATTATCCATTTATCACGTATAAAATGAGCAATATCACTGCCGTTATTCACTTATGTCCCTTACCATGAGCAAGCTCCTTGTTTTATACAGAGTAACTGTATTCATAAAACACAATGCGCCAGAATGCAAATGTAATTTTTTTTCTTAGTTTTAGTTAAAGGGATACTCTAGGCAACATGACCACCTAAGCTATTTTAGGTGGTCATGATGCCCGGAGTATGCCGCCCTTTGTCCCCCCTCCCTCCGCTCAGCCGATCTGCAGAAAAGGCTGAAAACAGCTGAGAGAGGCGGAGGACTTTGCTCCGCCCTCCCAGCTGTCAGTCAGCAGAGCGGGAATCATATTTCCCGCTTCTGCCAACTTTTGCCGAGTAGGAGACGTCATCGCGCTTTCAGCGCGATGACGTCTCCTACTCCCCGCAGAAGCTGGCGGCTCCCTCTGAGGGTTAGTGCTGCGCGCATCCTCTTGCGCGCAACACTAATCCTCAGAGGGAGCCGGGAGGAAGCCTGCCGATTGGCTGGCTTATGTGAGAGGCGCGCATGCGCGCCTCTCACGTAAACCAGAAGCCAAGATGCAGCAAGAAGAAGGACGGGAGCGGAAGAGGAGGGAGGTGAGTATAAAAAAAAAAACGCCGCTGGAAACAAGAGGATTTTAAGGTAAGTATTACAGTTACAAGAAAAAAAAAAAGAAAGTTTTATTAAGGGAATAGGGATAGGTTAGGGAAAAAAAACGGGGGGTGATTTTTTTTGTTGGAGTGTTCCTTTAAAACTGCGTATTTTCTCAGAAAAATGCAGTGACAGGTTCCGATTTCCAATTTATTTTTCCCCCATAGAAGAATATATAACCACAAAGGTTTGGATGATAAAATGGGTGGTGGGGTGTAACAATGTTTAAGTGATTGAAATCTGAACGGAAATTTGCATTTTTAATTTTTATCGCATTCTGAGAGGACATGACGTATACATATAATGGTAAATTCTGAATCTGCTGAAAAATAAGGCTATATAATTTGCGAATGTATACGTGTCTGGTCAGGGCGAACAAAAACGCTACAGGGTCCAGATGGCTCCCATAATAACATCATCCATATGGATACATATAAGAAGACAAAATATAGCATATATTGGTGTAGTATGTCACATACAGTATATAGTCTATTTACATATAGTAGATCCACTCACAAAATTAGAGCCATATCACTGGTTCTGAGTGGACCAACGCATCTGGGTGTGTTTTCAGGAATCTTCTCAGGTAACCCACACCTTTATCAACACAAATCTCTCGTTGCGACAGTATATATAAGGAAAGTGAAAAACAAAAGATCTCCTTGTGCAGATCCAATATTACACAATTTAAAACTGGTCATGTGACCATTTTCAACTCCCTTTTGTTGGAGCTTATCCAAACTCGAGATGAAGCGCATATGGATTTATTGTTATTCAAATCCAAAAAAAACACCATGAATGCAGGGACTTTCTCTTGAAAAGAAAATTTATGAAAAGAATTGTAAAATCAAAGACTAGACCGGTGTCCAGGACGCGTTTTGCTGCATCAAGCAGGCTTCATCAGCTGGCTTACAGGCTAGTACCCTTCTACATTAATTTATAATTGATTATAATTAAGAAATAAATGTCCCCACATGTCCTAAATTACTGTTCGGTGTGCGTTCTGTGCCTCCACCTGAAATCTTCATGTTTAGTGCGGGGCGCCTCCATCTTGCGCATGCGCGTTGCAGTCATCTGCGTTCCACAATGCGTTCCACCATATGTTGATTGCACACTTCTGGTATTTTGCATTGTTGTACTCCCGGAGTCACGCGTCTATCATAAGATGCGGTGGATCATCTTCCACACTTAGCCACAACGAAGGTGGACTTTTCATTGAGCTATAAAAGTTGTTGTGTAATTTAATGGAAAACATTGCATTATGAGCGAGCTATCCTTCAGTTCCCAAAAAAGGAGAAAAATCATAATTAAAAAATGGCTCTGTGGATAAATGGTGTAATGTCCTCCTTTTAATTCGCTTTTTAATCTAGTGAATTATATGTCTTCGAAAGTGGACCTAATTAATAATTATGAGCATTATATATAATGCTCATTCTAGAGCTAATTTTCCACACAAAATCATAGATTAATTGAATCATTGTTATTCACCTATTTATATGTGGTTGGTGTATGATGTATTCAGACTTGACAAAGACCGGTAGGTCGAAACGTCGTCTTGTTTTATCCTCACTGTGGAATAAAGATCCTTCATAATACCACTATTGGAGTCGGTTACTATTTTGCTTTACTGTACACACAATGTACCCATAACGCGCACAGTAGGGCTGTGCAATATGGACAAAATAATCATATTGCGATTTTTATTTTAATGAATATTGCGATTTTATTTGCGATTAGCACATGGATACTGCCCCAGCTCACACATGGATATTGCCCCAGCTCATACATGGATACACTGCCCCAGCTCACACATGGATACACTGCCCCAGCTCACACATGGATACACTGCCCCAGCTCACACATGGATACACTGCCCCAGCTCACACATGGATACACTGCCCCAGCTCACACATGGATACACTGCCCCAGCTCACACATGGATACACTGCCCCAGCTCACACATGGATACACTGCCCCAGCTCGCCTCTTTGCGCCGCGTGTTCGGCTCCCTGTGATCTTCCGGCGGCATGAAGCTTGGGCGCTCGCCTGGGGGAACCACGTGACGGGCTGCGAGAACGCGGCTGTACACGTGGTTCCCCCTGCGAGCGACCAAAGCTCCATGCCGCCGGAAGCTTACAGGGAGCCAATAAAATGAATAGATAAAATTGCAGCCTTACGCGATTTTAGAAATTGCATGTGCTTAAATCGCGTTTTTTTTGCGATTAATTGCACAGCCTACCCCTACTGTACCCAGAACACACCCACACAACTATTGCACCCAGAATGCACCCAAACTGCCCCTACTGTACCTGTTATGCACCGCAGGCGACAGAGTGTGAGAATTAGTTTGAGTGTCTCTCTAAAGCCAGGGATGCGCAGTGACGCGTTTTGAGACAGAGCTGCCGCTGTATACACGGAGATTATCTTCTCTGCGCTCTTAGCCGGCATCGGGCCACGTGGCTGAGCGTCCAAAGTTGAAAATGTCCAGCTTTGGCTGCGATGTGACACGCAGCTAGCGCTTTACACCGAGGTCAGTGTATCTACGGCTTAAAACCATGGGTACATTGGGCAGTAATCTTAATTAGGGATGCACAGATACCACTTTTAAAAAGTACTCACCGATACCGAGTACCGATACTTTTATGTCATGTGACCGCTTTCCAATAACAAACCTCCATATAAAAATGCCCCCAGCTCACATTTATATATCCCCGCGAGATATATCTATATAAATATACAGAATGCCCCAGCTCACGTGGAGATGGCCCCCCAGCTCACGTGGAGATGGCCCCCCCAGCTCACGTGGAGATGGCCCCCCAGCTCACGTGGAGATGGCCCCCCCAGCTCACGTGGAGATGGCCCCCCCAGCTCACGTGGAGATGGCCCCCCCAGCTCACGTGGAGATGGCCGCCCCCCCAGCTCACGTGGAGATGGCCGCCCCCCAGCTCACGTGGAGATGGCCGCCCCCCAGCTCACGTGGAGATGGCCGCCCCCCAGCTCACGTGGAGATGGCCGCCCCCCAGCTCACGTGGAGATGGCCGCCCCCCAGCTCACGTGGAGATGGCCGCCCCCCAGCTCACGTGGAGATGGCCGCCCCCCCCACAGCTCACGTGGAGATGGCCGCCCCCCAGCTCACGTGGAGATGGCCGCCCCCCAGCTCACGTGGAGATGGCCGCCCCCCAGCTCACGTGGAGATGGCCGCCCCCCAGCTCACGTGGAGATGGCCGCCCCCCCAGCTCACGTGGAGATGGCCGCCCCCCCAGCTCACGTGGAGATGGCCGCCCCCCCAGCTCACGTGGAGATGGCCGCCCCCCCAGCTCACGTGGAGATGGCCGCCCCCCAGCTCACGTGGAGATGGCCGCCCCCAGCTCACGTGGAGATGCCGCCCCCCCAGCTCACGTGGAGATGCCGCCCCCCCAGCTCACGTGGAGATGGCCGCCCCCCAGCTCACGTGGAGATGGCCGCCCCCCAGCTCACGTGGAGATGGCCGCCCCCCAGCTCACGTGGAGATGGCCGCCCCCCAGCTCACGTGGAGATGGCGCCCCCCAGCTCACGTGGAGATGGCCGCCCCCCAGCTCACGTGGAGATGGCCGCCCCCCCAGCTCACGTGGAGATGGCCGCCCCCCCAGCTCACGTGGAGATGGCCGCCCCCCAGCTCACGTGGAGATGGCCGCCCCCCAGCTCACGTGGAGATGGCGCCGCCCCCCAGCTCACGTGGAGATGGCCGCCCCCCAGCTCACGTGGAGATGGCCGCCCCCCCAGCTCACGTGGAGATGGCCGCCCCCCAGCTCACGTGGAGATGGCCGCCCCCCAGCTCACGTGGAGATGGCCGCCCCCCCAGCTCACGTGGAGATGGCCGCCCCCAGCTCACGTGGAGATGGCCGCCCCCCAGCTCACGTGGAGATGGCCCCCCCAGCTCACGTGGAGATGGCCGCCCCCCAGCTCACGTGGAGATGCCCCCCCCAGCTCACGTGGAGATGCCCCCCCCAGCTCACGTGGAGATGCCCCCCCCCAGCTCACGTGGAGATGCCCCCCCAGCTCACGTGGAGATGCCCCCCCCAGCTCACGTGGAGATGCCCCCCCAGCTCACGTGGAGATGCCGCCCCCCCAGCTCACGTGGAGATGCCCCCCCCCAGCTCACGTGGAGATGCCCCCCCCCAGCTCACGGGGAGATGCCCCCCCCCAGCTCACGTGGAGATGCCCCCCCCCAGCTCACGTGGAGATGCCCCCCCCAGCTCACGTGGAGATGCCCCCCCCAGCTCACGTGGAGATGCCCCCCCCAGCTCACGTGGAGATGCCCCCCCCAGCTCACGTGGAGATGCCCCCCCCAGCTCACGTGGAGATGCCCCCCCCAGCTCACGTGGAGATGCCCCCCCCAGCTCACGTGGAGATGGCAGATGGCCCCCTCCGGCATTCCCCTCCGGCGGCTGCAATACTCGCCTGCTTCCGGAGATCTGGTCGCACTGCTGTGACGCGATCACGTGGCCGCCGGCGCTTCTGTGACACTAATTGCTGATAATTGGACAAGTTGGCTCACTGCAGCTGCGACACGCAAGATCCCACAGAACTGTGCGAATCCGGGGCTTCTCCCACATGAGGCTGTAAGCCCTCACTGCAGAATGACCCCTGCTCACTGATCGTATTGCGCATGAACGTGATGACAACAGAAATGGGGCTTCCATCCCATCTGGCAGGGAATTCCCTATACAGGAGATGCAGGGTCTATTTCCTACAGCAGGGGTCACCAACCTGGGACCGCAACATGTTTTGGAACTGCATTTCAAATGAGGCTCCAAGAACCTAATGAGAAGCTGAGCATCATGGCAGATATAATTTTATAATATGTGGGGCAATATTACAAAGTCACTGCTAACTTAACCAGAGCTGTTGTAAATTTACCAGAGCCTTTATAGCCTATGGGGTTGTCAAGTTTACAACAGCTCTGGTTAAGTTAGCACCAACTTTGTAATATAACCCTTTGAGGGCCAAGGTTGCTGAATCTCTTACATACAGGGTCATATGAGGGATCTTTAAGAAAGCCAAAGACATTGTGCTATTGTTTGTAAAAATAAAAGCTTAAATGAAACAAAAACTCTTATTAAATTGAATAAATGAAGTGGATGTGGTGCAATGTTTAAATGTTAAACACATTGAGTTAACGGCATAATGTCAGATTTGTGCTGGTCCCCCCCACAATTTTTTTTATATACCGATATTTGGTGCCGATATTCTGTAATCGGACAGAAAAACTGCTGATAATCCGTATCGGTATCGGCCCTGAATAAATGATATCGGTCTATCTCTACTTCAGATTGCCATTGTTCCCCTTTATATCCCTTATTTTTTTGTTCTGCGCTTCACCCCAAGGCTCTTAACTGAGGACGTTTTTTTTTCTTACTTTACTTTTTATGAGACTTTTTTATTTAGACCGTGACCTGACCACTAGAAGTAAACAAAAGACAGAAAGCAATTAAAAACAGACAGGGTTATTCAAAGAGAACCGAATTGGCCACGAAATTGCACCGAACAGTAAATTACCTGTATGGCACAATTTTGTGGCCAATCGGCTATTCAAAAAGCTGGCAAATCGCCAGCAAAATACGGTGATCTTTGGCAGCAGTGGACTACCCATAGAGAAGTAATGGTTAATCTATTCAGAGAACGCCGAACAGCACCGCAATGTCAGTGAAATGTTCTGATTTTTAATGGATTCATCCGACAGGTTTAAACAGGCCAATCCCATAGGTTTCAATGTTAAAAAAAAAAAAAATTCCCTGTTTTTCCTCATATTATTCTTTTCATTTGTAGCAGTCATTTTTAGGTGGTTTTTTAAAATTCATGGTGCCCCCCCCCCCCCCGTAACAGACTTATTATTCATAGGACCATATATATTCCAGGCATTTTCATGCAGTATTTTTATTTTTTTTGACGCACTTTAAAAGTTGGCGTGTTTGTGGGTGCCCCCTCACCCTGTTAGGCTTTGTTCGGATCCGTTTGGCTGGTCGATTTCGGCGGTTTTTCGATTCGTTGGGCGGGGCTATATGCTACACTTCTGGGGACCCTGCGGTCAATGCTGAATTCACCACAGGGTCTGCGAATTTAACTCTCCAAAGTGTGGCGAACGGGAAAGCACCGAAATGTTACCGACATTTCGGTTCTCTGAATGAACCTGATAGACTTACAGATCTATTCATTAAAGTGAACCTCAGGAGGATTGACTAGACAAGTGAAAAAGCTGAACTCGCCGAACAAGCAAGCATTGACTCTTCGATGCTCTTTGAATAACCCTTCTAGTGCGTTTCTTTTAAAATGATGATCCTTTATTAAACATGATTTGACTGTGAAATCATTACAATGCTAACGTGCTTCGGTGGAATACTTCAAAAAATTTGTAGGGCAATGGGAATGAGATAAATGACTATCGGGGGTGAAAATTCTAGGTCAAAATAAGCAAACTGGAAAAATTCTCCCATTTATATCACTTTCCAAATCGGCTATTTGGTCTACTTTGTTCTCTTCTCCTGCCAATTCTCCTGAGTTTCACATTTAGTGAATAGACCGGTTAGTGGACTCTGTCTATGGTGGAGGGTGTAACCAAGCAATTGATAATAATGTCTGCAGAGCAAGGCAGGAGTAGCTAACCAGTAGATGCAGTCCTAATCTGTGACTCAGGAACTGGCCTTCATCAGTCCAGAAAAGGATAGGAAAGTAAATGGAAGCAGAGGTTAGTGTGTCAGTCTGTTTATGATCAAACTATATCTCATGCGTTACATATAGAAGTCTTACTGGCTACTCTACTACATATGATCTAGGTGTACACATTTTTACCATTGTTGCAGCGCATTAAAAATATTAAAGCTGGAATCTCCCTTCCCTGGTCATGGCCCTTTCAAGAATTTTTTTTTTTTTTTTTACTTATTTTTTATAAAACATTTTTCTTCAGCTGACTCGCCCGCTGACTCGCTCACGCACACTCGCCTGCTGACTCGCTCTGCTTTATCTTCCCGTCCTTCTCTATTTACCATTTATTGCTGTGTCTCTGCTTTTTTTCACTGTTTCTCTCTGTGCTGTCTTTTTCTCCCTGTGTATGGATTACTTTCCCTGTCTCTGCAGTAGCTGGGAGTGAAAGTTACAGATTAGAATGGCACTCAGCCACGCCCTCCCCTCCACTCACAGTGCAGGAAGAAGGTGGGGCAACTCAGTCGCACATGCTCGGTATATTTTTTTATTCCACAGAATACACAAATTGGTTAGGTCATTGTGCCTCTTGTGGGTGTGGAAAATGCCAAGAAAAAGAAGCGGGTAAATATGAAAAAATATATTTACTTGCTTTTTATGCCTGCTTAATGAGACTACGGACGAATTCAAAAGACATTGCATCTTTTTAAAGGCACACTAGCCAAGCATGCATGTCCCTTTTAATGAATTTGTTTCCCTCTTCCTACATCATGAATTCTGGAAAACATTTTTCCATACTTCTCATTAGCATGTAGAAGTTATGCATGTCCTGGGAAATCTGGAGGATTTAACCCCTTAACGCCGCAGGACGTACAGTTACGTCCTGCATTAGGCAGGACGTAACTGTACGTCCCCGGCGTCTGCAGCCCCCCGGCGGCCGATACCTCCTCCAGCGGCTCCCTCGCTGCTCTGACTCCCACGGAGTTAGATCGGCACTTTTGGCGCCTCCCGGCGCACTGACGTCAGTTTCAGGCGTCCCCCCCCCCCCACCAGCCAGAGCAGGGGAAGCGCCTGGAGGGGAGGGGGGATCCTTTGGATCCCTCTAATGCAGTGTTTCTCAACTCCTATCCTCAGGACCCACTAACAAGCCTGGTTTGTGGGATATCCGAAGCACAGCACAGGTGATCCAATTAGCTGCTCAGTGATTGCAGCATTCAGTCTGCATTTCCCCAATTTGATCTGCAAAATGAAACCCTGCTCTAATGCCAGGCATCCCTGGAAAGGGCACAGCCTGGCCTTTCCAGGGATGTATGGCATTAACCCCTTGGTGGCAACGCTGTGACCCAGCACCAATCGGTGCCAGGTCACAACCTTTTTCCAGTGGGGGCCGCCATCTTTTAATAATTATTTTGTTGGATGTGCCACCACCCTGATTGCTAAGCTAGGAAATGACAGGCAATCAGAAAGGCCGCACGCAGGTCAGGCCCCACCAACTGTGCAAAGACCCTGTAACGCAGAGAAATTCAGTTTTAGACCAGTGCCTATCCGTGTCATCACTAAAATTCTCCATAACCAAAAAATGAAATACCAATCTGGACCTGATCAAATCCCAGCAATGCTGCTGAAAATCAGTGCGCCAGCAATTGCAAAACCTGTCGCAACCCTAATCCATGAATCACTGGCGACTGGATACATACCCAAACTCTGGAAGACTGCAAGGGTGGTACCTATCCATAAAAGTGGAGACAATACTTTGGTATCCAACTACCGCCCGATATCACTGCTCCCTGTAATGTCACAAATTCTGGAAAAATGTGTCTACACTCAATTAAGTGATTATTCTCAGTATCGGAACTATTTAACCCCTGATCAATCAGGCTTTCGTCCAAAACCTTCAACTACAACTGCCCTTTTAAAAGTTTGTAATGATATCCAAGCAGGCATGGAACAAGGAAACCTAACTGGAGCCATCTTCCTTGATTTTGCCAAGGCCTTTGACACAGTAGACCATGGCATCCTATTACAAAAACTTAACTCTGCTGTTGGTGATAGCACACTAACATGGTTCCAATCATATGTGTCTGATCGGTCGCAATATGTGTCCATTTCTAATAGCACTTCCCTTCCCCTCCCAGTCACATGCGGTGTACTCCAAGGCTCGATACTCGGCCCTCTGCTATTCAAAATATTCATAAATGATCTGCCCAATGTCTGCAAAGCCTCAACTGTACGCATGTACGCAGACGACACTGTAATCTATACCAGCCAACCAAATCTCCCACAGCTGGAGGCCGTGCTGCAAGACCAATTCACAGGGGTAGAAAAGTGGATCGCAGATGGCAAAATTTTTCTAAATACTGACATAACTATTACAATGATCTTTGGAACCACACCTAAACTACACAAATTGCAAACCCCCCATCCATGTGTTGGGAAAAGATCAAATGACACACTGACTAGTCACTTCTCTCAAATATCTAGGTATGTGGTTAGACCCAAATCTATCTTTTGGCCCCCACATCGAAAAACTCCTCTAAACTCTACCCCAAACCAGGTGCCCTGTACAGAAACAAATCCTGCCCGAACCCCGCGGTAAGAAAGCAGGTTGTACAACAAATGCTTATCCCAGCCATTGAATATGGAGATGTAGTGTATGCAGCTGCCCCTCAATCACACCTCCAGAAACTTACTACATTGTATAACTCATTCTGCCGCTTTGTGCTACAATGTAACTACATGACCCACCATTGTGACATGTTAAAAGAACTAAACTGGCCATCGCTGGAATCTAGACGCACTCTTCACCTTTCCAACCTGGTGTTTAAGAGCTTTTCTGGGAAGCTACCACCCTACCTGAATAGGCTGCTTCCCTCAGCAGTTCCCTCATCCTGTAACCTCAGATCCAGGACCAGCACCTTACTTGCAATACTGCAATACAAAAAGAAAGTGGCTCGATCCTCCTTTTCCTACAGAGCACCACAATTATGGAATAACCTCCCAGACGCCATCAAATCTTCCCCCAGTCTAAAGTCCCTTAAGAGCTCCCTATTAACATACCTCAATAAGGAATGCACCTGTAAACATGTAACACAGTGACTATATACAGAATGCACCTGTAAACATGTAACATAATGATTTTATTTCCTACATATTTTTCTGTTAATCTGTAGATTTGGTTTTGTGTTAATATCTTGCATTTTACGATTTTGTATTTCTGTAACCATTCAATGTTCTTGAACCCAGGACATACTTGAAAACGAGAGAAATCTCAATGTAAATCCTTTATAAATAAATAAGTAAATAGTAAACACACGCAGTCAGAGAAGGTTTGAAACACGAAATAATAATTTATTATCCCAAAAATAATTATCCAAAATAATGGAAATTAAATTCTATTCAATATTCTAATCAAACCAAAAACATGCCTCTTTCCTCTGGGTGCTGGGATTCCTGTTCAGTTGTGGACTCCTTTGCCAATCAAATATACAGGACACGTGGGTACCAAAAAAAAAGTTTTCTCAAAGCAGCTTTACAGAAATAAAAGGCAAATAAAAAAGAAATAAGGCTTTGCAATAGAAGTTTCCCTGGTGGATCTGGGCAAGCACCAGCAAAACATGTATTGCAAAGCCTTATTACATTTTAGAAATTATTTTTATTTGCCTTTTATTTCAGTAAAGCTGCTTTGAGAATAAAACCTCTAAATTTGTTTGGTACCCCCGTGTCCTGTATATTTCATTGGCAAAGGAGTGTACATCAGGACAAGAATCCCAGCACCCAAAAAAGTTTATTTTACATTTTTTTTTTTTTAAGTTTTTCAAATTTGCCGCCTGGTCCCGCCCCCTCGTCGTGTGACTCGCAGGGAGTGAAACCAGGAAGCAAAGTCGCCGACTGCCGCGATCACACTGCTGTGACTGCAGAGACGGCGAGGGAGCGAAGGATGCGGTGAGTATATACAGTCAGAGTGTGGCTCGGGGTGACCGATCGCGGTAGCGAAATTTAACCCTGAGTCACACTCGGGAATACCGCCAGGCAGGTTAATAGGGAGTCGCTAAGGATTATCAACTGGCACCAATATTTTCACTTGGCAGGTCCCAGTTTCTGTCAAGGGGAATTGTGTCCTGATCTAAATCTAATAATCGTTAACCGCTCTGTTGGTGAGCTGAATAATTTTGTACTTATGATGGTCTTCTGATCCTCAGTCTTGGGTGTCGCAGGAAAATATATAGTGCTTCCACTAACCAATAGCTGCCAAGGCGCAGTAAGTAGTATCCTTAGGTGACTGGTTCCGATAGAAGCGGCTCTCATTCTGTTTCCAATTTGTCTTTCTACATGTTTTCCATTGTCTCCAACATATACACCCATAACCTTTTATGCCTCATCTCGTAATTTAATATATATGTAGTATTTCTTCCAGCATGGTGTGTGGCGAGCTTGTGTCAAAGGTTATGGTGGTGTGACAGCACTTTGTGTTTATCTGTAATAATATCATGAAATTTGCTCACTCTTGTTTTTTTTTGTTTTTTTATTATTCCTTTGCTATATGCATTGTAACTTGAACTTAATACATTTCTTGGTAATATTTCTTTCTTTGTAACACGCAGAAAACTCTGCATGAGAGCTATATAATACTAGCCACTGACCTGCATCTAAACAATAGTTTATAAACCACGTACACAAAAAGGTCCTTTAAGTCCCCTGACACAATATCCAAATAAGAAAGTAAGGATGGCAAAACCAAAATGAATCAAAGTAATGGAAGCTTTATTAATCACAAATAAGCTAGAAACGTATTTCGGTATGTTATCAGATCCACAAGCTAGTATTGGAGCCAATAAGTACACATATCCTGGAAAAGCAGCAAATGTGAACATACACGATTATACTAAAAATAAAGACTTTAGTTGAAAAGTGGGCAGTAAACAAATCAAAAGCAATAATCGATACAAAGCGACTGATCATCCCTGCACCCCCTTCACCTTTTAATCGGAGAGTGACCAGCATGCATCCTTTCCATCAATCGCAAATCCCCCACCCCCTACTAGTGGAAGTGCAGAGGACATTGGGACCACTATGCCAATTCAAATTAAATTGGTCACAATGCCAAGAGTGTCCTATTAATGTCTATGGAGTTCAGTTTAGCAGAGTACTAGGTAAGTTTACATCAGGGATCCTGTTGATGTTTAGTAAACATGTAAGTGTAACTTTCTTGTTATGGATACGTGGTTTACTGAATCTTGAAATCTTTGTACAGACATTCTTTTTGGAGAGCTCTATACTCGGTGCTCAAGTGTGGAACGTGTGTCTTTTAACCAGTTGCAAGACTACAGGCAAAGTCATATTTTACTGTATTTTTTCCATAAACTCTAATAGTACTGAGAAATGATTAAAGTGGTTTTAATTTCCCTGGAATCTCATACGCATTCAGAGACCTGCGAGGGTGGAAGGATACTCAAGGCACCCTGGCCACTTTAAAAAGCTAATGTGGTCAGGTGTGTAGAATATCCCTTTAACATATGTTTATGAAAACCTCAACGTAGTACAATTTTGCTTCAATGAGTGAGCCTGCTGTCCCGACAGCATGTTCTCTCATGTCTCAGCATTTTCCCATCCTGTTCTTTCACAAAGCATCACTTTGATCTATATTCTAGTGAGCAATAGTGTAGCCCTCAGAAATGGTGGGTGGGGGTGCAAAATGAGCATTCATAACTTTAATCTCTCTTGGGTTTTCCTTCAGGATGGTGGGTGTGTGTGTGTGCGCGCGCCTTCTCTGTTTGCAGCAAATGTATACAGAATGATTTGCTTCAGTTCCCCACTGCACCTGTAAATTGAATTGAAATCTCAGCTGGGAAGTTGAGATACAGATAATACACAATAGATATGTTGCGGACAGTTCTGGGGTGATATAGGTGCATCTGTGGAGCATTTCCACTCGGCCAGGCGGGCAGGATTTGTGGGAATAATTACTTTTAAGTTTGTGTTTAGACCAGCAGTACCTCGCTTGTGAATAAGGTTGGCCGTCCACTGGATCCTTATTTGTGTGACTAGCTAGTTGTCCAGTTAATTCCAAAACAGAGATTCAACCCTTGTCCACTGCCTCGACTTCCATCGGACAACTTCAGATGACTTCAAACGTGTACATCAAACTAGAGAAGAAATGGTTACTCTATTCACAGAACACCGTGTCAGTGTCAGTGAAATGCCCTGATTTTCGGTGATTCAGGTCAACAGGTTTAAACGGGCGAATCCCATAGGATTCAATGTAATTTTTTTTTCTGGTTTTATCTTTTTCAGCAAAGTCTTACTTTTATGAACATCTTTTATGTATTTTTTTTACAAAATTTTGATAACTTCTTTTTTAAAAAATAAAAAAAAGTAATTTTTTTTTTGTTCTACAACATACTTTTTTTTTTTTTAAAGGGCCCTTTTTATTAGACACATTTTAATGCATTTTTATTGTTTTAAACCCCTATTAGAAGAATAGCAGAGTTCAGTTTTTTTTTTCCCTGTCCAGTGGTCTTCGGCAGCATTCGTCTTCGGTCGTCTATAGTTGCTTGCAGTGGACGACCCAAAAAAGACTGCTGTTCAGGGGCAGACTGATCCATCGGGCACTGTGTAGTTGCAGTTCATACTGTATGTGCAGTGTGCAGGAGTGTGGAAATTTAAAAAAAATCTACTTGTCCAACGGACTAAGTAGTAGTCCAATCTACTTGTCCCTCCGGACGATCAACTTGTCCTGATAATTTCCCAGCTCATGGATACTGCCCCCAGCTCATGGATATATGCCCCCAGCTCATGGATATATGCCCCCAGCTCATGGATATATGCCCCCAGCTCATGGATATATGCCCCCAGCTCATGGATATATGCCCCCAGCTCATGGATATATGCCCCCAGCTCATGGATATATGCCCCCAGCTCATGGATATACCGCCCCAGCTCATGGATATACCGCCCCAGCTCATGGATATACCGCCCCAGCTCATGGATATACCGCCCCAGCTCATGGATATACCGCCCCAGCTCATGGATATTGCCCCCCACTCTCATGGATATGCCCCCCAGCTCAGACCCCAGACCAGACATGGGGCAGCTGTTCGAATGCTCTATCGGCATTCGGACAGCCACCCCTGGAGCTCTCAGCCGCATACTTACCCTCCCGAGTGGCGCCAATGAAGTCTTCGCGCCTGCGCTCTTTGAAGGACCCCCAGGCGCGATCACGTGGGACTCCCACGTGATCTCGGCTCGGTCCTTCAACGTGCGGAAGCACGGAGACTTTGTTGGCGCCGCTCGGGAAGGTAAGTATGCGGCTGAGAGCTCCAGGGGCGGCTGTCTGAATGGCGATAGAGCATTCAAACAGCTGCCCAAGCCCCTCGGATGCCGGCAAGCCAGCTCAATGCCGGCTTCCGGTATCGGGGCGTCCCTGTAATTAGTCCGCAGAAGCCCACCGGACTGCATCTAAAAAAAAAAAACTACTCGCCCGGATCTTCATGTCCCGGGCGTCGGGCGATACAATTCCCACACCCCTGAGTGTGTATGTAGTATACGTGTGCATGGTGTTGTATAAGCAGTATTTAACAGTGTGCTACATGTAGTGCAGGGAGTATTGTGTGCGCAGTCTATGTACACAGTTACAGTGTGTATGTACTAGTGTAGTGTGTCTAGGATTTGCAGTGAGTTGTGTGTGGTGTACTGTGTAAAAATGAAAGAAAAAGGTTTTTACCATGCGCCTGACCTCAGAGCCAGTCCCGCCCATCAGTCCACTTTTGTGTCCCTCCAGTGCCGGGAGGTGCATGGAGTGACATGGGGATTCCCTCCACAGCGTTGAGGACACTCCACGCACGTCCTTATATGTCCCTGCTCGGTGCCGTTATGGTTCCAAGCAGGGGCTGAAGCCACAGCGGGCTGACATGAAAGATGTCATCCCTTGCTGTGGGACTGCCCCCCCAGGTCACAGGAGTCCTTGCACTTGTGTGCGATGACGTCACAAACAGGGATTCCCCTGCCCAGCATTGAAAATCCCAGTACACAAGGTGCAGGGGTCTTTTAACCCCTGTATCTCCTGAACCATGTGAACCAAGGACAGTTAAGGTGTCCTTGGAAAGGCCAGAGTCTGGCCTTTCCATTGACCCCTAAACATGACTATGTTATGTGTAAAAATAAATAACGTAAAAAAATATTTTTTCTAAAAGCAGCATCATTTAAGTATATTTTAATATATTTTTTATATTTTAATATTAAATAAATTTTAGTAATATGCACTCTTCAATAAATAAGATAAATATAGTTTGAGTTGTATTGCTTTGGAGCACTGTGATACTCATACACACCGCACATTACTGTGAGTTTTATTGCTGTGCAGCTCTGTGATGCACTCAAACACACTGCACATTACTGTGAGTTTTATTGCTGTGGCGCTCTGTAATGTGCAGTGTCTACAAGTAATGTACAGTATCTTTTATAAACCTAAAGAGCGATTACCAGTTTCTCACATGTGACATGGAGAAGCCTTAGCTGCAATAAGCGGGTGATGGCTGCTGCAGCAGAAGGGTGGCCATCTAAGTCTGAAGGCGCCACAAATGGATTCCCCAATTTACTGGGGCCCCGAGTAGATTTTCTTAAAGTAAAATATTTAAAAAATTGTGTTGAAAAATTACTTTCTTCACACAATGTACATGTGGGGGGTTTGCGTTGTATGGGTGGGGTTTTGTGTGGGTGTAGCCTTCTGTGGACATGGTAAAAGGGGCACCATGATCTCCTATTGCCCGGGGGCCCCGTTAGTTGTCAATCCACCCCTGCTGCTGTTGTATGACCTAAATTGTCCATCGTCTGACGACCCCCGTCGGTCATCAGATTACGGTCCTGGTGGACGGCCAGCCTAAAATAGCTTTTTTCTGTTTTATTGTAAGGAATATGGATCACATACAGAACATCATCTGATTGATTCTGTGGCTATCACGCCATTTAATTAGGTTAATTTTTGGGTCACTGGTATAATGCATGTCCTGTAATAGGCTGTTTCCAAAGGACATGGGGGGGGGGTGTTGTAATCATGAATGGCTTCGCAGTGTGGGATACAATGTTTTCCTGAATGTGTTAATTTTTTTTTCTGGATGAGTGCTGATGTGAATGTTAATATTCAATGTCTCCACTGCACCACATCACCATTTGTGGACACTTTATTTGGAAAGCACCCCTGAAATATAAGGTATATCAATGCAGATTGGTATTTTCAATGACTTCCATGTAACATTTTTCACCTGGACCTTCACTTGGAACTAGTGTTCATATCTTTCTGCATGCAGACGTTGTTGTCAGACTCGTCTCATTGCCAGTCAGCACTGTCCTTGTTTGCCATCTCATCTTTGCTGTGTTTGTTGCCAGGCCACTGCCAGCACGTTGAGACACTGAGCAGAAACCCCGTTGTACAAAGCAGAGGCTTTTTGCAGCGCACTATCAAGGCTAAAATGATGACCGCACTTCATGAAGCAGACCATCCTATTACAACCTATGATATTTCAGCAGGCAGGCTTCTGTACATTCTTTTATTCACTTACACTATGACAATCATTACTGGAACAAAGTGCACCAGACTGCTCTTGACAGAAATTGGTAAATGATGGAATTTCTAGTGATACGGAAAATAGTGTGAAGATGGTGCTTATGTGAAATATACTTATAGGAGGACGTCCACAAATCTGGCAGGTGCTGCTGTATTGCAACGTATGTGTTCACAAACCTCAGGAACACAGATAATCGAAAAGACCTGTTATAAGAGGAAAGACAGACCTGTTATAAGAGGAAAGACAACCCTGCCTGTAAGATGACTGTCCAAGTAATTCAGCACTTTAAACAAAGTGCACAGGCAGACATCCCGTGAATTTACAATCTAAGGGACAGGGGTAACGGAAACAAATGGGAGCACAGGGAAGGTGAACCTATTGGCCAGAAGAGGATTGCTTGGGAAGGAGCAGTAGCTTGGGCTTGGTAAGAGTAATTAGAGAAGTGGAGACAGCTAGAAAGGAGACATGTAATTAGGGACCGGGAACGGACCTGAGTGGGTGGGAGGTGACAGCAGAGGGAGATGGAGGTCAGCCTGGGTGAGTATGCTGTGGAAAGAGAATGAGGTTTGGTGAAAATGCTCAGATTGCTAACAATTTACGTCGTCGTGGGAGGGGAGGAGGGAGAAACCGTTTTTCTAAGAGAAATGGATACGAAATATCTTAAGTAAAAACAACCATAATGCCCACTAATAACCTTATGTGGCAAACCAATATATTCCTTACCCTTATGGGTTTGATTTACAGTACAATTTTATATATGAAAAGATGTAGAGTATATCACTGATTAAAGAAGATACTTGTATTTCAGCAGTGTCTTCTTTTCCTCCCGTGCTGATGGTCCAGTGGTGTAGTCTCCTCGTAGGATTGCTGTGTCTCCAGGGGTTTCCTTAGAGCCGAGGTGTTTTCACCAAAACCACAAAGTGGGGAAATTGATAAATGAATAAAAATAGAGTAGCAGGTGATATAAATATTTTAATTATTGGGTCACAAGGCAGACTAGCTGGATGTGCCAATGCATATTAAAATATGACCGCAGTATAAGGCTAGGGTCAGATGAGTGCATTTTGTACGGACTGTGCGTCCGTGCAGTACGGACGTACTTACTGACAACAAGGTAGTGGCCACACAGTCCGTTTTTTTCACTGACGTATTTTTTGACTGATGTAGCAGGGAAAATAAATTAAAATGAAAAAACATTCTGTCCGTCAAAAATGCTGGACGTATAAATGCAGTCCATCTGACCTCGTTTCATCACTCACATACAAAGCTACACGGACGTTGCGGACGTGGCGCACTCCGCACGTCCGTTCTAGCAGTATTACGTTCTTGCCTAACCTGCATCCGTTTGCTGCGTCCGTCATGCATCCGCACTTCCGTGCAGACGTACTTCGTGTGTGGGGCTCCATTGGTCAGAATGCTATGCTGCCATGGACGTACAAATGTGCGGCAACACGGACGTGAACACTGCGCTCGTCTGACCCCAGCCTAAAAGGATCACATAAATGCATTTTCGTCTATAACTTTCTCAGTACGTGTCCTTTTAAAAGCAAAATCTGTCTAAGGGGAAACACAAACCCATGCAGGGCCCAGGCTGGCATGGATTTATTGCAAGTAAAAAGGCATACTCTGGCCAGCATGGAGAGCAGGAGACTACCTGTATGAGGATCCTAATGCTCTCTCCTGTCAATCAATACTTGGCACAGAGGCTCTGATACCACAGCAGACCTCTATTGTTTATGCATTTACTAATATGCATGCTATCCCACTATATTTACTGACTTTTATGCCATATAGCATAAGATGTTTGTTTGGCTTTGCAGAACTCTATAAAGACATTTTTAGAGCAGGTTCTATCCTGGTATATATGTATGATGACAAAGAAGCCAATCTAGACAGACTTTTCTAAATGGGAATAACACAACACCATTTTTCAATTTTGTTTGTGACTTCCTTTTAAACTGCTTAGTTTGTTGGAGAGTGATTATACCTTTTCTTCTTAACCATCCAGGGTTCACATAGAAAGTGTGGCTACAAACTATTACGTATATGTACTGTATTGTAAAGAACAGGATGATGGTTATTTCAGTATAATAAATGCTAGTTACAGTATCCCTGTAACAAGCATTATAAATGGAGTTCCCTTTTTTCTTTTTTTCACCCTTAAATATTTGGACAGCCGTTGTTGACAGCCTCTGCCCAATTATTTATCTTTTTAAGTGATTTTACTCACCTTTCTGTCCCTTGGCACACACAGCTCCTTTTCTGCTCAGGGACGTCCGAACCTAGTGTCATTTTTTTAAAAAAATTTTTATGGAGGTCCTTTTATTCCGTGCCTCTGCTGCACCAAAGCAGCCTCCCCCATGCAGCTCATTTACACTGAGCTGATTTTGCTGGATAACCAAAATCAATTAGCTCGCAGTAATCTCAATGATATCGGGAGCACTCCACCTTATTGGCCAGCTTTCTGCAACCAAATGTTCTCTCTCCATCTGCTGCTGATAGCGTGACTTTTGCACTTACCTGCAGGGAGCAAAGTGATCATTCACATGTCCCCAAAAGCCTGTGGTTCATGAAATTTGACCAGCTGTGGTTCATTCCCTACAGAAGCTTGTGTGAATGTCGCTCTTGATGGGTTTCGTGATAGACATGCGCTGCAGCGGTTGGGTTAGGGTCTGACTTGATTTAATAGGAAAATGGTGATTTAAATGTCCTGCCATAAGATATGGTGCAAAGATTCCCTCTTTCCCCTCATCAAGCAGCTGTACCAGAGGTGGTCTGACCTTTTCCAGGACACACTGTCGCCTACAAAAGATTACAATAAAAAAAAGGGCCAGAGGCCTAAAATATTTCTCATCTAGGACCCTCCCCTCAGGATCAACTCCCGCTATAAGGATGGGGTCGTACTGAAGAAATCCATGTCTGTAGCCTGTCCATTCCCTGATGAAATATTGAAGCTAGTGCTTTCTCTGATCCAGCTTTGGGTGCCCCATGTTTTTTGGCCTTTAGCAAAGTTTTAAGAGTGCCATTGCACAAAGCTGTGTGATTGGCCGTTAGAGGATATCGGTCGGCAGTCTTCCCACTCAGCTTGCTAGCATACTATTGGGTGTGAGTAGAGGACCATCCTGTTGGTTGGCATCTCCCGCTCACAGCTGTTACCCGCCATCGCAGCATGCCACCAGAAGTGAGGAACAGCAGATCTTTGACCAGTAATAACTTTATTCCCTCCCATATGTTTGCAAAAATATATATTTCTTATACATATATGAGGGAGTAATTCCCTGTCATATGAACCCAACATGTGTTGGGCATGATCTGCGCACTATAAATTTTGATTTGGATCACTTAATGTATATGATATCTGAAGGCCCGTGTAGTGGTTCTCCTTTATGGGCCACTCCATATGAAAACAACCAATGAAGAGGCACTTTTCGACCCAACATTCTTGGGGTTTTGTTTTTTTCCCACCTTTCTTTTATGTTTGGCATACTGAAAGAGCTACCTAAGGTAAGGGCCTATGCTAAATTTCAAGTCCATATCTTCTGTATATGGACACCACCTATGCACTGTTTCTTACCCAGGTTTGCAACGTGCCACATTCTTAATGTAAATTGTCACCTTGATGAAATCTGTGGATCTCTGCATGTTTATCAACTCTCCATTGTATCCGCGGTTGATGTACTGTGCATGGTAGCCAAACCTTCCCTTTTAGATCAGCTCTCATGGTACTGCAGTGTTCAATGTGGAGCTCTGCTACGCTCATACACACATTACTGTATCACTAGCACAGCGCTCCACAGTGCAGCATCATTGTTTACTTTTCAATAATAAAGTGTACAGGAGTGCAGCATTAGAAGAAAACGAATAAAAATATTTATTTAATGTTTTTACGTTAACACTGGTCATGCTCTGGCCTTTTCAAAGATGCCTCATATGACCTAGCTTCTATAGTTCCAGAGATACGGGGGTCCAAAGGACCCCGTGTCTCCCCCATGGGGGGTGTCTCGTTTCTGACAGCTCGTCCATGCGTGAGGTCAGTGGGTGGAGATAGGTCCTGCAGGCAGCTGTTATCCAAGATGTCCAAGAAAAAAATGGCACTCTTAATATAGACCAAAAAAGGTGAAATTTTTAGTGTAATTTGGACTGTGTGCAACCTAAAGGGCCGCATAGGAGTCCTCGTTCAATAAATAATTCAGTTTATGATTCCACTATCAGTACCACTTTATCTGCACAAGAGAAAAAAAAACTCTCTGCCTGTTTTGTTTGCAAAAATAATTTTAACGTCAAAATATAAAATTCATTGTCCTGTTACCCGTGTGTACCATCTCTCCCTTCTATACAGAAAGAACTGGGATAAAAGGTCAAATGCGCTCCTTTTATATTACCTAGGATACCATTATATCACTAATTTTGCAAGTTATTTGTCATGGCTATGAAAATTGTCTGGCAGCTGTACTGACACAGGGACACGTTTAAAACACTAGGAAAAATGTTTTCAAATAAAGGGTCTCATGCATACTCTATGATAGAGGCCGCAAAGGGGATACAGTCCCATCTGAATTTGAGTTATGCACATGTGGTGCTATTAGAATATCTCTGGTCTTGCTGTAATCTCTTTACAGTCACCACCAAGTGTGACGCCTCATTAAAGCTTGTTCTTTCCAACCTTATTATTAATCTATTTTTATAAAGTGCCAGCATATTCCGCAGCGCTGTACAATGGGCACAGTATAACAGTATAGTAAGGGCAGTCACAAGGTTTGAGAGGGTTGTGAAAACAGGCAACAGCCGTCCACTGGCACCATATTTTTGCGATTGTGCGATCATCCAATATTGTCCGAAGTTGTCCGACAGATCATACAACATGCAGGTGAATCGGCCCTCTTCCACTGCATCCGACCACCATCGGACGATTTCAGACGATGTTATGAGATTCCACATTTTTTGGATTCATCGGACGATAGTGGGAAGATCTGGTACAAGTTTACATGAAAAAGATGTATCATAGTTAAACTGCCGAGCCGTGGCAGGGAAACTTTTGTATAAGATGCATTGTATAACTGCCGTGTGCAGGGAAACGTGAAAAGATACATTGTATAGGAAAATTGCCGTGTGCGAAACCCATAGGATTCAATGGAAAAAATATTAACGTTTTTATTTATTCAACTTTTTTTAATCCGCAGCAAAAAGCCTTTTTATTGAATTTTTCGATTTTATAGTCCATTTTTTCCCCCTCTTTGCGAGCCGGCTGCAGTCAGGGTTGCTGTCCTTGGTCTGGTGCTAATTCCCTCCCCTCCCCTCCCCTACAGCTTAACCAGTGTGTTTTTTTTTTTGTGGGACTACTTGGTGCTGAAACTCGAGGTTCAGCACCAGAGGCAGTTTTTTCTCTCCCCCCCCCCCCCCCGCAGTGGTGCCACAGTGGATTTTTTTTGGCCGGCCTGTCCATCCGGCAGATCTGGGTCGTCCACAGATGCCGATGGTTTTGTCCGTAGTCAGGTGACCAAGTAAGTCGCCTGACTACGGTGCCAGTGGACAGCCAGCCCAAGTTGCCTACTGTATGGGGGGGGGGGTCCCCTTTCAGGATTCCCAAGTGTTTAGCTTGAAAGTGCATTACACAGGTGACTGGAGCATATGCAAATCATTCTGCTATCAACCAGAAAGGGAGGATATAACTAATATGGCAAAGGCAACCTCTTGCACGAGAGATGCAGCATGCCCACGAAAATCGTAGGCTTTGTCAGGAGGGCATAGCAGATACTTCTATAGGCACCTCAAGCAACAGTTTATTTCTTCACGGTTTCAAAATGTTTTAGTAAGTTAAGAAAATCAATTCATGCAATCCTGTGAACTGGGCAAGCCATCATGCCACCCTAAGGATTACAGTTGGCAGCCATAAGTGTTAATTTAATGAACTAATCTCTTTTAAATCGTCATTGTTTCATGCCAAAATATTTTTTTTTTATTTATGTACCAGCAGCGAAACCTGGTGGCCGGATGAGATGTCAGTATTTCCCTACTGTGGACAAGGTTATCTTTGTAGATGATTACGCGGTGGGATGCCGAAAAGATTTAAATGGAATTTTATTGCTAGACACAACACTTCAGACGCCTGTCTCCAAACCAGAGGACATGGTGCAGCTTGAATTGCAAGTCACAGAGGTAGGTATACAGAAACTACCTTTACTCATTGCATTTCGAAAACCTGTGCGTGATACAAAGCTTCCTTCTTTGGAAGTAATTAACCTTTCATATATTTTACAAAGTATCTCTACTACGTGGAGTAATGGGAGGGGGTTAAACCAGCCTTCGTTCCCCCCTTGTGGTCCAGGCATCTAGTAGCACAGTATGATTTCTGGTCCTTCTATTGCTGTCTCAGGATTCTTCCTGTCCATAACTAACTTTCTAAAGCAGGTTGCAATGGGTTTCATGTCCCCTTCGGGGGTTTTGCCAGGGATTACATGTGTGATATTGGAAATGGCAATACCACAGTACTGTAATTTTTAGACCTGTTCAGGTCACACGTCACATTCTCCACCTTTTTTGTTTGTTGTAGGCGCAGCAGTTGCTGTCTGCATGCTTGGAAAAGATTGATGTGTCCAGCACAGAAGGCTACGATTCATTTATTATGCAGCTAAAGGATGGCTTCAAAAATACCTCACACGAAACTGCAGCAAACCACAAGGTTGCCAAGGTAAGATCTTACCTCCTTTGTATTATCATGTGGAACTGAAGATTATCATTAAGTCACATTGTAGAGGCAAGTCTTCACATTTCATAGTTGCCGGTTGATTTTTTTTATTTATATATATATATATATATATATATATCTCCTATCCATAGGAGCCGTCCCATCATAGTCTCTTGTGCTGTAGGGACTATACAAAAAGTACCTGTGTTTGCCAGTGTTGTGAAAAATCTTGGCTTTGCAGTAAAGCCTTTTCTGTTACTTTTGGGATTTTACTTTTCTGAAATACAGTTTTTTTTTGTTTGGAATTGAAACAGATTTCCACCAGTTTTTGGTTCTTTGTGAGTAACCCCTCATGTGTGCTACGTGCTGCTAAGATCACAGCCCTTTGTGTATATATGTGTGCAATGCCAATTATAAATTATTCAGATTTCATGTAATGAGATGGTCCCTAGACACCTTTCCTTGTTACTGGGCAGCAAATTCTCATCACCCAGGAGCCGTTTTTACCGTTTTTATTTTAATTTATTTTTTTTTAACCCCCATTCATGCTTTGTAAACTAGGATCCTTTGCTTCTGACAATTCTGCCTTTCACCCACTAGATGTAATTTTCTGCAACAGAACCTGATCTTAAACAACTTGACCTTTTAAGAATGACATTTTAAATTAAATTGTTTTTATACTTCATTGAATGGAGTTGTCTCTTCTTGCTATTTTGTCTGTGGCTCCTTGCTGGCAGGCATTATGCTGTCTAAACCTAGGGGTTATTCGCTAAACCGTTACGTTCAATAAACTCTGGAATCCACAAAGGCTAAAGAGAAACCTTGATAAACACCTTAGGCTTTGTTACTTCAATATATTTTGGATACTTAGTGCCAACCCACCACAAGTCCGTTTTTAAAGGGCCAATACCACCAAAAAATGAAATGTCCTTATTGTGTTTATTTTATGTTGCTGATATCTTACATGTGCTTCTGTTTTTCTCTTTAGTTAACCCTTTCACTGCTGAGGACGTGTGGGGAACGTCCTCATTGACTCCTAAGGAAAGACAGGGGGTTCCTTTGAACCCAGATGTCTCCCGACTGTTGACAGCTAGCAGGGCATGTTTGGTATCATTAGAAAGGCCAGAGCATGGCCTTTCCAATAATACCAAACATGACCATGTTTAAAGTAAAGAAAAAAAATACTAAAAATAATAAGAAGAAAAGAAAAACGTGTTTTTTTTTTTTTAAGACGTGAAATGGCTCAGCAGTGAAGGGGTTAAAATAGTTTACTCTTTGTCACTGGGTGCATCCATTGTGTGATCTTTTGAGCTGTGAACTGCCCCCTATAGTATCTTTACATCACTTGGTCCTCACTGTGGCATTGACCATATAATGGTGTCTATAGGTCAGTAACTGACTCAAATCATTGCATTATGTGGGATGTATTCAAAGGACCTCACGGGGGGGGGGGGTAGAATAAATGTCTTAACCTCCCTGGTTTATCACATTCAAGGTAAATGTTGCTTCATGGGAAAAATACACAAAACGAAAACAAGAGATTGAAACCTTATTTTATATTTCCTTTTAACTTTCAATTATTTCAAACATGAAAAAAACTCTGCATTACAATCACCACCTTATAAAAACTATTTAGTCACAGGTTATGTAAGAGGTAGTGTCCCTTTTAATGAATACAAGTGCAACACCCCCTAAGGGTGTGTACGCCGAACAGTAAAGTGAAAACTGAATTGGATTGAAAGTAACGAAACAGGAATTCACAAAGCAGTAAATACAGTTTAGGTTCAATCAAGATGTTGGTCCTAATCTATTTTTTTTTTTTTTGCAGTGGGCAACAGTCACTCTCAATCTTCCTCATCACGTGTTAAAGTCTGTGACAGGTGCCATCGTGAATGAGCTAAAGAAGATTAATCAGAACATTGCTGCCCTCCCTGTAGCCTCCTCTGTTATGGACAGATTGTCTTACCTGTTGCCGAGTGCAAGGCCTGAGCTCGGTGTGGGTCCTGGCCGGTCTGTGGACAGGTATGATTTGGATTTTAAAAGTGTAACTATTTGATACATATTATGTAATGCTTGTGTGGATAGTTTACAAATTTTAAGGCTGTACCTGTGCTACACTCGAACCCTGACGTCAGTGCATAGCAATGCATCATCTCCGCAGAGTTTATTGGGATGAGGGATTACTTTGCTTCCAAGTAAGATACCGTTTGCCTCACCGACATTTTCTGTGCTTGAGCTCCCGTTCTCGAATACTCAAGACACCTTTGCTTTGTTGTCTTTGGTACAATGACTCCTATCTCTGCTATGCAAGTACACATCACATATTCATTCTTTAATGTGATATTCGCATTGCATGCTGGGCTGCAGCATATCCTGTTATAATCACAACACACAAGCTTCTTTCAGTTGTTGTGGCTTGTCCAAGTCTACTGAAATTCAGATTTATTTTTAAATAGTGGTTTGTCGTTTAAATGTTTCAATGTATTTACCCTTCATGATCTGCCATATGAAACCCCTAATTATGTCACAACTCCGCAGAGATGGATGCAACATGTTGGCTATCATGTTTTTTTTTATTAGTAAACCTATTAAAGAGGGTTTCAAATGAACATTGGAATCCAATTGTCAGCTTATGTGGCTAATGCGACACTGTGGGTTCACGGTAGATAAGACAGTATTGAAGGTTTATATATACTATCCCCCAAGTAGAACTGCCTCTCTAGTGCTTGTCTGTAGAAAGGAGAACCCCCCCCATCTCATGTTATAGCAGATCACCAAAGGTCCCTAGGAAGACACTTGAAAACATGATTTAACATAAGATAAATTTCTAGTAGATTCAGCTCATCAAAAATGCGGTAATTTAACGTACATAGCTCTGTGTTTCACCCGGTGGGTGTCATCAGGAGCTCGTAGCAAGGGTTTTGGTAAGCAGTGAATGTCTGGTGATTTAGGACAGTATAGAAGGTTTATATATACTATCCCATCTACCGTGAACCCACAAAGACTCCCTTTCCTATCTGCTCCTAATCTGTATACCTATAAACAGCTAAGCAGCTAATAAGGGAGTGAATTGTCCTTTACCCCCCCCCCCCCCACTGTGGTTTGCTTTATCACCCAGGCACCCTCAAACAGGGAAACCTCTGGCACACAAATGAGCGTACTTCTTACCTAGACCACTTCATTGGGTCTAGATTAATTTTTTGAATACTAAGTGCCAAAGTTGTTTTTTTATGTCCTTACCATAGGCCAAGGAGCTTATTGGGCCGGAGTGTGATATCTGGTATTCACTTCTGATATCGATTTTTAAACCTATGTTTTATTGCTACTTTGGATCCTCAACCACGGATTCTGACTTTTTTGGAATAACTCCTTAAGTGTGATCTAGGATGTAGTATCCCATTCATCTGATTTTCTTGGGATTCTGTGCGATGGTTCAAACGGGCAGTAATAAAGCCATATTTACTGCTGGAGATCCACCCCCCCCCCCCCCTTAGGCTATAAAATCCTGCAGGACAATTCGTCAATCAATAGGACTTTTCTATTTGTTTTACTGGCATATTAAGGGGGCTGGCTAGACAAGTTGCTGCATTATACAAATGTTTTCACTCTCCGTGTATTTGTTTAGATATAAAAATAACACTAATGCCTATATCTTAAGGTCTCTAATGTATAGTGAAGCAAATAGGAGGGAGACGTTCACGTCATGGCCTCACGTGGGATACCGGTGGGCTCAGCCAGATCCTATGGCCCAAGCAGGTTTTTATCATCAGGTGAGAAACTGTTGATACATGCAAACCATGATCAAGCTAGATATGATGTGGAAACTAGAAATTGCTCATCTCTGTGTCTGTATTACACATGTACAGGAAGAAAGTGGAGTTGTTTAAAAATGTGATGGAGCTTTCTTTATTTTAATCTATATATACATATGCTGTAGTGTTTTAGATGCTACTTTGTGTGGATAAATATAATTATGAATTATTACTGTGAATATGGCTGCTCTCCTATAGTTTCATGCTGCATCATTGGTTTTCACCACTTACTTTTACTTTTTATATTCCTCCCTCAAACACTGTTCTGCATTTTGTACTTGTACACGTTGCTGTGCAATATACAGCTTGTTCACCTGTAGAAATCTGGTTTATCATCGATCTACTATCGTTATACTTTATATAGTGCCAGCAGATTCTGCAGCACTGTACAAGATGAGTGGATAATGCGTTTGAACAGTAGTACATTTGAATACGTAACTTTTTACAGTAGGACTGACCTTTTGAGGGAACTTACAAGTTCTTGGCCAATGGTGCTTTAAGTAGGGTTCAATTTGAAATGGGGTAGGTGAGGAAGATTTGGATTATGTTATTTGATTGTAGCCTTTTCTGAATAGGCGGTTTTTCAGGGAATATTTAAAGGCGTAAATATTAAAACAGTCTAAAGCAGTGTTTCCCAATTTGGTCCGCGGGACCTGCTGACACTACAAGTTTTCCAGATATGTGAAGCACAGCACAGGTGATATGATTTGCTGCTCAGTGACTGCAGGATTCAGTCTGCATTTCCCCAAGGTGATCTACAAAATCTGGCCTGGTTCAGGGTCCCGAGGAGAGGTTTGGGAAACACTGATCTAAAGAGAAAAGGGCTTACTTCAGATTTGTTGTCCGCTCGAGAGAAATCTTGCATGGGAAGAGCAGATGACGTAGTAGGTCACGTGGAGCGTTTTGAAATCCGAGAAGAAATATGGGTGGAGCGTGTTTAGAGAGTGCTTTGACTTTTAAAGTGAGGATTTTCAAGGTTCTCTGGATGGTTATGGTAAGCCAGTAAAGAGTTTTCTTAGGATAACCTACATTTATTCGAATACATATACGATTTCCAAGAGTAGTTGCACAGTGGGCAGGATATCTGACAACATATCATTTTAAACTACACGGAATACAAAACCTTGCAGATTTGCATCTTTCCCACCTTGGAACATTTTCATGTTTTTATATTAAATATTTTGTTTTATGAATTTGTTCTTCATTGCTAGCCGGCGTCCTCGGGAGACGATCGAGCCATGTGCTTCACGTGTAGTGTGTGTTTGGTGTGCTGGGAACCAACTGATGAACCATGGTAAGAAAGAGTTTAGTTTGTTATAACTGTACTGAAAACTTCAGAATGGAAAGGAAACCCTTAACCTAAAAACTATAAGGAAAACTCATGGCCTGCCCCAAGACTTGAATATGTTGAAAGGATCAAGCCACTCACCTAATAACTGGAATCAATCGTGTGACATGATTTATAGTACATGGTCATATGTTTGAATTTGAAATTTTATCTATCTTTTTAAAATTCTTTAATGATGTAATTGTTTCTACAAAACTTGTGAGATTATCCTTCTATGCTCTTGTACTACTAGAGCCCTTTTTCACATTGAAAAGTGAATTGGGAAAATGCACCCGTCTCATTCGTAGAACATTTCATGATCATACATTTATAGTACTGTACTTTCTTGCTTTTTAATGTGAATTTTATTTTCAACTGTCACTGCGGTTTTCTTAAATGTTAATAGTCTTAAAAATTGTGGAAAGGTTGCAGGGGCTGTGCATTTTTTTTCTACTTAAATAGTTAAACTGAGGAAATGATGGCATTTCTGCAAAGTGCTAGAACAATAGACATGGCACACCTGAATTATATAAGAAGTAAAAATAATTGTTTATTCAATAAAACAAATAGCTGTCCAATGATAACAAAGAAAATAAGTAAGTAAGATATCACACGTCACAAGGTACAGATGTTAACACATAATATTTTATGCACACTTGCACAGCCAAACTGATATTGGAAGCAACGGTCTACACTTCTAGGCTCAAAAAAGTAGCCAAAATACCTAACTGCAAAAAGCACCAGGTAACAAAGTGATAACTAAATAGAAGCAGCTAAATCATAATTTGGGTCGGTACAAACCAACTCCCAGATGCAGGGCGAGGATTCGCCTTTATCAAGGGATAACTGCAAAGTGCGGCATTTTATTCTTCCCACAATATAAGATGATGCAATTTAGTTCTTTTTCCACAGGTCAGAACATGAGAGGCATTCGCCTAATTGCCCCTTTGTGAAAGGTGAACACACCCAAAATGTTCCCCTCTCTGTTACCCTTGCCACATGTCCAGCACAGTTCCCCTCCTCAGATGGCACAGATAGAATATCCTGCTTTGGGGTTGGAAATTGCCCTTATTTTCTAGCTGCTGCAACAAAAAGAGGCAAAATCTGTGTCTGGGATGTATCCAAACTCATGAAGGTAAGGTCTGATATAAGATAAATGAAGGAAAGTTATATTTACAAGGCTTTGACTCAATTTGCTTTCTTTTAATTTCATTTTTTAAAGGTGCATCTAAAATTTGAGGTGAACGCATACGACCCGGCAGTAGTACAGCTCTTGGTTATCACGGGAGACCCTGGTTCCACTGTGGAAACAAGGAGGCCGACATTAGCTTGGTTAGAAGATTCTTCCAGTTGCTCAGATATCCCAAAATTAGAAGGAGATAGGTCAGTATGGGAACTGTGCATGCTACTACAGAATTAATTTCAACGGTCTCCGTCAGAGCTCTTTGTTAAAAATGAAATGTATAGGAGTCTTATTCCAAGGATGGTGTTAAGTTTACCAGAGCTGTTGTAAACTTAACAACCCCATAGGCTTTAATGGCTCTGGTAAGTTTAAATTTTTCTCCTTGCATATAATTCAAATCTATAAATGTTTCACAAGCCACTCGTGACTTTACTAGAAATGTATTTTTGTTCATAGGCTTTTCAAATTTTATCAAACTTTTTTTTATGTTAGTTTTAGTAGTCCTAATTCTTCCCGTTGTGTGACCATTCTATGCATGTATAAATGTTTTGCTTAAAGTGAAAGTTCTTTGGCCACATAAGGGCTGTGTGACAGTGCATTAACATCCAGCGCCAGCCTAGACCGTCGTGCACTGAAATCTCCTTTCTAATTTGCAGAGTCATTAGAAATCATATTTTTGCTGCTGCTTGTATGACAAGCAACGGAGTTCAGCAGAGGTAACTAAAGACCCCTAGGCAGAAGTATTCTGGCCATATAGGATGCGCCTAATAAATCTGTTGGTATAATATAGACCTAAAAACCTAATTGAAAACATGCAAAAGAAAAGTAAAAAATGCACTTAATGTATAAAGGACAGTTGCTAAACACCTGACCAGTAGAATCCTTATTCCTTAGTTGGTCTAATAGCAGGCAATAACATAATGTCTGTGCATTAGTATATACAGTACATTGTTGTGTGCATTTTTTTTTGGGTCTATATTAACGTATTTATTATGCGTATCCTATATGGACAGAATACGTCTGGCTAGTGTTCTTTAGTTGCTTAACATATTAATGGTTGGGTGAAGCCCTGTAGGTAGGATACTTATTACGGCCCGCATATACTGTGTATTGATTTTTGACTTTTTGCAGATCAGTAGAAGCCAGTTGTGATGATACTGGGTTGGCAATCACTGGAAATCAAATGTGGCAAATTTCAGCATTTAACCCCATACTACAGTAATCGCCTATACATTATCTGCTGTAGCACTCAGGAGCCTGAGATCGTGTTAACATGATCTGGGCCTGTGGTGTATTATTGCAAATTAAATTAGTTTGTTGCAAACCGATTTTGATTGCCTTTGGGCTCCAGAATGTACCCTCAAAGTTTTAATCCTGTGGATTTAATGCCCAGGGTGCTAAAACTGGTTAAAATCTGCGTGTGTGTGTGTGTGTGTGTATATATATATATATATCACACATACGTTTGGAGTGCTCTCTCCATGTTTTTGTTTTGTATCTTATTCTGAGATGCACCCACACTGAAACGCTTAGTTAAGGCTGAGTGCTACCCCCCCTCCATGTTTTTTATATATATATATCTCATTCCCTAGCCAACATGGGCTGCAGTTCTAACTGCAGGAACTCTATTTATTTGGCCAGCCAGTAGATGGGGACATCTGCCTGCCAAATATGTTATCACGGCAAGAAATGCACTGGCAATATTCACAACTATTTATTACTGTATAAACTAAAGCGATTTTCCAAAATTCCACTGATTCCTGGCAGCGGATTTTTGGAAAATCCCTTGTTAGTGAAGGGGTTAACCAGTGACTACTCATCTAATGATTATGTGAACTATAAAATTCAAACATTTACACTCCGGATATAGACGGTAATCCCGCATGTAGTAAAACTCTCTAAACCTTTGTCCGTGCGTAGGGTTGGATGTAAAAAGGCGTTCTTTACCGGAGTCATTTTAATTTTCACCCCCATTTTATTCCTAATTGATTCCTTTTCTATAATTTCAGTGATGACCTGCTGGATGATTCAGATAGTGAAGAACGTTCTAGATCTGACTCTGTTACAGGTAAATAGATTTTTAATTTCCGTTAACTAGATCGTAGTTCTTGAACTTTTTGTTATATGTGGGTAAATAAAGTGGCAAGTTGTCCTCCACTTTTTAGAAACTTAAATGCAGTGATGGCGAACCTTGGTGCCTGAGATGTTTCAGAGCTACATGTCTCTATTTTCAGCCAGCCTTAAGTGTGCCTTAACAACATCTGACATGTAGTTCCAAAACACATGTTGCCAAGGTTCCCCATCACTGCTTTAATATTTATTTGATAATGTGCCCACAGCATACATACATTGTGCACCACTCTTCAGTCCATTCCTTTTGTACTGTAGTGTTTGCTACTTGGGCCAACAAGTGTTTATCTACATTGTCTGTTTTCACAAACTGTATTTCCTTTTACGGTGCTGTGCAATATATTGCTGCTATATAAATAAGGAGTAATAATAGTAAAGTGCACCAGAATGATATTGAATCATGTAGGCGCAGCTGTTTCTTACCTCCTTGTTTGTGCTTTATGTCGATACAGATCAGGGAAGGGTAAGGCAGGTTAAACTTTCTAACAGTTTGACCTTTCCTCTATGCGATTATACTCACAACTTGAGTTGCACATTGTATCGATAAAAGGATTATTGTGATAAGTGATTTAGTTGTGTTTGAAATTTCTTTAATTTTTTTTATAGAGATATATATATATATATATATATATTATATATAAAAACACCTTATGCACAGTAGATTAATCTATTTGCTTATACGTTAAATGGAGTCTGAAACTTTTTGTTTTTGCGCTTTGGAGCTTGCACTTTTCAACGTGAGATTACTGTACTTTGCCCTCCCCATGTTAAGTATAGGGAGCGCAAAGAGTTAATTAGCATTAGGATTACAAAGTCCTAACGCTAATTACGTCCCGCTGCGGTTCTTCTGCAGAATTGGTTATCACCAGCTTCAAATTCTCCCCCTAAAATCAGATAATCACCTCTCATCACGCAGCGATATCGGTGGCTCGATATGCCGCTTCTGGCCGCCGGGTCCAGAGTGAGACTGAGAGGGGTGAAGTCCCCAGTCTCCCTCTATAATCACTCCGCTGACCTGCAGGGTATCACGAGAGGTGAGATCCTGTAGGCCATGTGACCAGCAGTCGAACCCTCAATGAAGTCCTATGGACTCCATGGAGGGGATGCTTGCAGTGGCTCTTAGCGCTGCCTCGAGTATACTCAGGTTTAGCGCTGCATTACGGGACAGGCTGCTGATTTAGCACCTGTCCCGTAATATGGAGCTAAAACTGGGACACGAAGAAGCCTGCGGGCGCAAGGTTTCCTCTTTAGCGTCCCCGTTTTAGGGTATGCTAATCATCTTGGACCCTTTTCAGAGCAATGTTCCTTGAATGAAGCTTTGTAAATACTTGCTATTCACACACTTCTTGCCACTGGCGTTGCTTATAGTTCTTTTGCTTTAACAACTCCCTATCAGGTATACAGTAGGGATGCCCCAGTTGGTATTCTTGGGCCTCCAAAGACATGTGATCATCTGATAGCCCTGAACCGACCCTTTCACAAGTAAATCACCGGTTACAAGGGGAGTCCCAGCCTTAGCAGTCATTCCCAGCATTTTCAGTGTATGCACGTGGGTCATGCAGCAGGCAGAGAAGAGGCTGACAGTGATTGCAATGGCATCCCGAGACTCGCAGTATCTTCCTTGCCTCATCCATGACGTCCATGCATTCAGGGGAGACTCTGCAAGTCACTACTGAGGTGCTCCAGCTGGGAGTCCTGCTGCTCGGCGGGTCCTGGCTATGGGGAACGGTTCATCTTGAAAAAGCTGATTCCTGAAACAAAATGTTGAGATTGGATCTCCATCCTAGGGATCGGATCGGGACCTCCCTAGTGAACAGTAGATCTTTCAAATTTAAATTATGTATCTGCATTATGATATTCTTGCATAAACATGCTCTCCATATAAGAAACACTTGGTCATTGTTGACAGGGCAAACATTTAATCGGCAATGCAGATTTTCAGGCATGTTTATGTCTCCCTCTTGTTGACCGTTTTCTAGTTTACCAGCTGCAGTATTCCTTTTTTGTCCTCTTCGTTATGTTTTACATTGTTTATGTATTTTTAGGTCACCCATCACAAAAAGAGACCCTGGAAATGAGCCTGGACATAACAGCCCTAAGCATACTCCAGCAGCCAGAGAAACTTCAATGGGAAATTGTTGCAAATGTTTTAGAAGACACCGTGAAGGACCTGGAGGAGCTTGGGGCAAATCCTTCTTTAGTTGGTTGCAAAAGTGAAAAGACCAAGGAGAAGCACTTAGAACAGCATAACATTCCCTTTCCTTGCCTGCTGACTGGTGGCTTATTAACATACAAGTCCCCTGCATCCTCCCCCTCAAGTAGCAATTGTCGCAGGTCACTTGATGCTTTAAACAGGACTCCAGGAGAAAGCTCCTCAGAGCAGGGGTCTACGGACTATGAGTCTGGCACTAATTCCGATCTTAATTCTCCTCTCGTGAAACGGACTCTGCCTGTTTTGTTGCTGTACAGCATCAAAGAGTCTGATGAAAAAGCAGGGAAACTTTTTTCTCAAATGAACAATATAATGAGCAAAAGTTTACATGATGACGGCTTTACCGTCCCACAGATCATAGAAATGGAGCTGGATAACCAGGAGCAGTTGCTTTTACAGGATCCCCCAGTCACTTATATTCAGCAGTTTGCTGAGGCTACTGGCAGTCTTGTATCTCCCGACTCAGACAAGTGGACATCCATGATTCCCAAGCCTGGGACATTGGTGCAGTGTATGAAACTGCCTAAATTTGCAGAGGAGGAGAACCTTTGTGTAGACACGATCATCCCATGTGCGGATGGCGTTCATCTTTTAGTAGGGTTACAAAAGTGCCCTGCTGATTCCTTGAGTGCAATAAATCAAGTAGAGGCCTTGAATAATTTAAACAAATTAAATTCCGCACTTTGTAGCAGGAGGAAAGGGGAAGCAGAAACATGTCTCAGCTCTGTTAATGGCACAAGCATCAATGTTATCCCTTGTGAATCTTCAGCCAGTGTTCATGACCCTTTAATTATTCCACCAGACCAGAGGAGAGTGAGTGGTGGCTATCTGTTGATTTACAAAATGAATTACACCACCCGGATAGTAACTTTAGAAGAGGAACCCATCAAGATTCTCCACATAAAGGACCCTCAGGATGCGGTAACATCACTAATTTTGCTACAGCCTGACATCTTGGATAACAGAGATGATGATTGTGAGGAGACCTCGGAGGATGCCCATTTGGCTCCCAAAAATGCCAGTGGGAAGGAGAAAAAGGAATTGCTGTGTTTGGGTCACCTTGTGGTTACCACGCAAGGTGGATTTGTGAAAATCTTGGATCTTTCAACATTTGAAGTTATGGCTAAAGTGGACCCACCTAAAAAGGAGGGAGCGGAGGAGATGGACCCCTTTGTGTCTGTTGTCTACTGTTCTGGCACTGACAGGCTGTGTGCATGTACAAAAGGTAAGCAGATTTCTAGAAATTAAAATGAATTCAATTAACTATAGTATATAGTCAATAAATGTGCTTTAAATAATTATTACATTAAGTCATAAGGTTTCTTTCCATTTCACTATAGAAAGTATCACTATGCAAAGTAAAAGTTGTTTACAGCTATTTAAACACGACAAGGACATATTTAAAGGGACCCTCTAGGGTTAGTATGGAGGGGGGTAATGGAAGGGTTAAACATTAACCACTCCTGACCTCACATTCTACTCTTTTGGTTATTTTTAAAACTTGCCTTGCTCTCTAATCCCTGAATATGATGTGCTTGCCGGAAACCAGAGCATGACACGTTGCTATGGGGACGACGACCGGACACTCCTGTGAGTATCCAGCCAATCAAATGACTAGGAGAGGGAACCCAAATCTGTTCTGTCTTGTTGGTCCGATACCAGAAGATCTGGTCAGCTTTCTTTATTCTGAACTTCTGGGTGGGACTAAGCCGTTACACTTAATCTGTTGAATTTGGTGAGGGTGCACCGGGCACAGTGGCCACTCAATTTACATTGGGTAGTCTCAATATGAAGAGGGTCCCTTTAGCGATCAGTGTATAATGGATGGTGAAAACTATGGTGTATTTTGGGTCTGTTCATCTCTAAAACAACCAAAATTTGGAGTTCTTGGAAATATGTTTTAAAGGCCCTTCACGTTGCTTTTTCTATGCATTATACAGGTAATGCGTTAAAAAAATGCTAAAAGAGAGTGAATATGTGAAAACATCCCTTTTTAAGGGGGGCACTACCACCAAAAAATGAAGTCGTCCCCCCCCCCCCCCGTATCTTTCCATCGCTTTCTCTTCACTCTGAGGCAATGGCCATAGAATTTTTAGTCTGTGGGTCGATCACTGACTCAAATCATTGTACTGTGTGGGATGTATTCAAAGGACTTCACCTGCCATCTCTTATCTGGAGTAGCCTGAATCAATGCGGGGGAAAAGTCATCAAACGTGCGGTGACTTTTCGGATCGCTTTGAAAAACCCTATAAAGTAATTACTCTGTATAGTGTGATGGAGCAGTGCTCACCATCCCCATGCTTGGATGGCGTTCAGCTCTGTTAGCAGTCTCCTAGCTGACCTGTGTGAGAGGCAAGGCCATGCTGGCTCAGGTAGGACAGACTAGAGCAGTGAGGATTTCTGACAGGTGGTACAAATGGGTGTTAGAAAGTTAAACTAGAAAGCCACTTCTAGCTTTAAAATCTAAAACCTGTGGGTGCTGTCCTGTTTGAATTGAATTGTACCAGAACTTCAAAATGTTTTATGTGGCCCTGGAATTGGGCTGTCGCTCAGTTTCTTTTTTGTTTTGTCCCAATGTGCTATACTGTTTTGCTCTATTCTACTGACGTGGGGGATAACAACAATTTACTTGTTTGCAAGTAATTCTGAATGTGACACTTGCACTTCCTCATAATTACAGCAGAAATAGCTTTGTCATAGATGTCTGATCAGACAGAAAGTGAAATTACTTCTGTTGTAATCCAGTATCTGTTTTGTTTGCTAGGTGCTTCATATCTCACACAGAAGACTGTTAGTAGAGATGTATACAAACAAATCAAACATCCCGTTTATAATAATCTGCACAAAGAAACCTTTTTTTTCCTGTGCAATAATCTGGACTTCTACATTATCTAAAAACTCCTGATTTTATTTTTTACTTTCAGAATTTATTTTTCTACTGATATATTTGGTATTTTTGTGCCTTTTTCATCGCTAATGTGCTTGTTTTGTAAGATTTAGAAACATATCATTAGTAATTTTAGATTATTATTGACTTGGTGACTAAAAATTTTAATAATGAAAGCAGGTGAAGTAATTCACATGTTTCTTTATCGTGACCACCCATAGCAGTAAGGTTACCAAGCAACCGTAAGAACCAATAAAAAGTCACTGCATGTAAGGAGTGGATCCTCTAATCTACTTCCTTTTTGTCTGTGAACAAATTGGAATCTACCCAAAATGTGACCATAATGCTTCTGTTTCACGGAGAGAAAAAGATGCATGAGGTGCCGAGACATAAATAGAAAGTCTTTAAAGTCTCTATCCTTCAGTCTGTGAAACATTTACTACTGGTGAGAGTCACGTTAGAGGCCCTTGGAGGTGATCAATGCCTGCTAAGCTAAACAACCAACGATTCCACCATGCTTGGGTCAAAACCAATACAGGCTTATAAAGTTTTCCATAGCAAATTGGTAATTGTCCAGAAAGAGAAACCCACAGCGGATAGTGAACTCCAGGTAAAACCTGAGACTAGATATAACAGATAAACTAGACTCAGTTAGAAAGAAAGTATAAAAGTTCAACTACCCTGACTTTTCCAGCAGGAGATCAAAGAGGGAACCCTGTCAGGAGAAAGCGAGATGCCATCCACTTAAACAGTGTTTTTTAAATTTTTTTAAAACCTTTTTTGATCTGAGCTTTTGCATTTATATTTTCTATGGGGTGCGCTTGTTAAAACAAATTTGAAATGGGGACTTGTTGCATTTGTTTAGAGAAATTACATGATTTTTAGCAAACCCCCCTCCCCATAGGAATAAAAACGGTTAGTGCAGCATCATTGTTCACATTATAACTGAAATGGGAACAATATTGCTGCATTAATAAAAATAACACACACAAAAAAATACGATCCTATATTTTAATTTTATTTTTTATTATTTTCTTAATTTCAACATGGTCATGTTTGGTATCATTGGAAAGGCCAAGCTCTTATTGTGGTTATAGGAACCCCCTATCTCCACCATTGGATTTCCTTAGGAAATCCCCGGTCAGATAAGGGGTTCCCGGGCTAACTGACTTCATAACGTGCGGTGACGTCAGATTACGAGGGGGGACCCGGAGGTGGAGCTGCCATCCAAGATGGCGGCTCCCACCAGATCGCGCAACGGGCTCCTCAGGGTTTAAAGTCAGGCACCACTTAAAACAAGGGGAGACTCTCCCCTTTTAAGCAGTGCCTGGCTTTTCGCTAGCCTCTCCCGATCGGGAGGGAGAAAGATCCGAAAGGATCCCCCCTCCTTTAAGGCGATCTCCGACTCTGCTGGGTGGTCGCCTGAAAATGACATCATCGCGCCCGACGTGATGGCGTAATTTGCGTCGGGAGGGTCCATAAAAGCAGGGTCCAACTTCTAGGAAGTCAGAATGCAGCGGGACCCCGGAGGAGAGCAGTGAGTATCTCGCCTGGCTCCTGGTAAGCGGATGAGATGTGGGGAGCGTCGTCCACATACAGCGGGAGCCTCCTAGGACGTTCCCCACACGTCATCCGCGGGGAAGGGATTAATTTGAGTGCATGTAGTGCTTTTTTGCACAGATATACGTATGGAATTTTAACATTTAGCTACGATTAGACACTGGGCCCCATAGGGACCTTCAAGTTTAGTCTCCTTGTCCCGTAGCACTGCTCATTCGCCATATTTCATTGTTATTTATATGTCGATTTAAAAGGTGCATTTTCAATAAAGTTATTATTTTTGGATACCACACATGATCAGGTTATGTATAAAAAAATAAGTTTTTTTTATCTTTTACTTTAGAACTCCGCACTATTGTTCGCTTTTCAATTCTAATGTGACCAATGGCGCTGCACTAACTCACCTTCTCGTTTCCCACAATGAAAAACTTTGTTCAGTTTTGGCTAAATCTCGTAATTTCTCAGAAAAATACTGTAACAGGTTCCCATTTCTGACAAGAGTACCCCATAGAATATATAGCCACAAAGGCTCGGATAAATTGTAAAAACTATAATTTTACACGCTGTAAATGATTGAAATCTGAATGGAAATTCACATTTTTCATTTTAGCATTCTGGCAGGACATGACGTATACATATAATAATGATATATTATGAATCTGCTGAAAATAAGGATGTATAATTTGTCTCGGTCCTACAATAAAACATGACTTATGTATATATATATATATATATATATATGTATGTATGTAAATAAGGATGTCCTGATAGACTTATTTGGCCACTAAATCATGCATTGTTTGGGAATCCGCTGATAGAGTCCTGATCTGATACCGCACAACTCGTGGTCGGATCGGCTACTTGGCCGCTACAGACTTCTGCGTCATCGGAGCCTTCCCTTTGAAGATACTGTGGATGTGTGCAGAGCTGCTGGCTGGTAGTAAAAGCTATGTAGCTTGAAATCTGACGCAGTTTTTGGCAATCTCTGCAACACCTTTCATAATCAGACAACTGAAGACAACCCCTGTTGAGTATGGGCGGCGTTACGGAGATTGCTGAAGGCGGTGAGCACAGATTTCACAGCACACAGCTCTCTCGTTAACAACCAGTTGCGCTTCGCTAACCCTCAACGTGAGCAGGGAGGGAAGACATTTCTGTGAATGCCGCAGTGTTTATATATTTGACCTTTAAACCTTCCTAAGGAGAAATGGGAGGCTATTTTCCAGGGATGTCAAACTCCGGCCTCGGAGATGCTGGTGCCTAAAAGTCCCAGAATTCTTTGTGATAGATGGGCGAAGAATAAAGGGCATTTTAATTCAGAAACATGGAGGGGGGAATTTGACAGCCCTGATCTATCATGCAGAACGGAAATAATGACAGGAGTTTAACAGATTGAAGAGGATCTGCAGCATCTGTAAATAAACACAATGGAGATTGACTTTGTTGCAGCTTTATTTAATAATCTCTAGGACCATTTAATTTTAAACCATCTGGCAGACCTGTTCTTTCAGAGTTCACTCATAAGAAGCTCCTCCTCTGAAATGAACGGAACAAAATCACCTGTATATCTATTAAACAATAACGTTCCATTCAGTTTTAGGCTGGTCATCCACTGGGTCTGTTTTGGTGCGATGGTGCAATCATCCATCACTCTCACGGACGTTCCTTCTGCTCTGCAAAACGCTCATCTGACCCCGGTTTATGTGTTTTTATGTGAAGGTTTATGTGTTATTATGTAGTCTACAACCTTGGTAACTATGATCTGTTCCTCTGTGGTCAATGATTCAAAAGAAAGGGTCAGCAACCTTGGACCCCCAGATGTTTTGGGACTCCATTTCGCATGCGTCATAATTTTATGTATAGCCAAGTATTATGGTAGATGGTAACCGTAATACCAAAAACATCTGGAGGTTCCAGATAAGCCATGGTTTTCGTTGAGGACATACTATTTCATGCAGAGCGGGAGCACAGGGAATAGTGCTGCCCTGCAACATGTATAATTCACACTGCAGGAATGAGATCAAGGCAGGTCACCTTGGGAATCCTTTTTGATTTCTTACCCGCAGTATATGGATACTAAATGCCGCGGGTGTGGGGAGGGGGGAGACTATGGGAGGATCTGGTATAGAGTAACGTAGGGGTGTGGTATTTACGTTTGAATGTGTCTGTATCTGAAAATCTGTAAATAAAGCATTCTGCATTTTTGGTGTGCAAGCGGCAGCATCACAGTCTGTCGTCTATTCTGTGTGGATACGAACACCTTCTTGTACAGTGGAAAGGGGCACCCAGACGGAGGGGACGGAGCGTGGGGGTACCCCGATGCGTAACAATGTACAATTTTAATGTTAAAATTACATTTTATTCACATTTTCGTAATTTGATTAAAAATGAAAACACAATGATAAAATGTTGCATAAGAATCAATGATGTCCGTGCCAATTCAGATCACGTGAGGCTATGGTGTTGACATTACTGTAATCATAATGATGAAAAAGCACAAGTTGCTAATCCTAGACTCGGGTCACGTGACCGAGTTAGGTCATTGCCACGCCCTGCTCGGCTTCAGTCAAAGTAGCGCCAGTGCACTCCGTCCAGCCTAACGCGAGAGCTGGGCGTGGGCGGAGAAACACGTGACAGAAATCCCAGACGTTTCACAGAATTTGTCTTATTGGGCGGAGACTGAAACTACAAACAGGATGGATGGTGAGGGTCTCTGTGACCGGCAACCTCTTTCTGAATGCTAGTTATGGTGCTTTAGAATGGGGGTATGTGACAGACCAAGGCCATGTCCTCATGCATTTATTCGACAGCCAGTCAAGCCATTTTACCTATTAATCCAGCAGCATAATCATAAGATATTGCACTATCATACCCTTGCCTTTTCTTTACAGTAAAATAACTTCAGCTGTACTTGTATGAAACACGTTACACCTGTAAAAGCATATTATTATTATTCTTTATTTATAAAGCGCCAGCATATTCCGCAGCGCTGTACAACAGGCACAGTATAGACAGGGTTACAATACATTGAACAACATTTGACAAACAGTACAGGAGGAGATGAGGGCCCTATTCCCGTAGGAACTCACAATCTAGGAGGGTTGGGGTTGGAAACAGGAGGAGAGGACTGTAAGGTGAGAGTGATTGATGGTTGCGTCAGTGAGTTGGGTGGTAGGCTTCCCTAAATAGGAACGTTTTAAGGGAGCGTTTGAAGGAAGAGAAGTTAGGGGAAAGTCTGACAGTACGAGGGAGTGTTCCAGAGAGTGGGGGCTGCGCGTGAGAAATCCTGCAGTCTATCATGGGAAGAGGTGATGCGTGGAGAAGCTAGGCGCAGGTCACTGTTTGACCTTAGGGAGCGGGCTGGGGTGTATTTGGTGATTAGTGAGGACAGGTAGTGGGGAGCTGATATACATATGTAAATATTGTTTCCTATTAACAGCGCACTCCCCTATTTTCCTATTCGCACCTTAATGTGGAGGTTACAGTGCTCCTGCCTTTGTGAAACCCTTGGCCCCATGTAAAAAAATCTTACTAAGTTATCTCCATTTCTGTCCCTTTTCCCATATAAAGTGAATCCGAAGATGGCCATTTATTGACTTGGGAATAGGGCTGCCAGATCAGTCGGTGTCTGTCTCTCTATATCCCCCACTTTCTGTGTCTGTCCTCTCCTATATCCCCCTCTCTGTGTCTCTCCTATATCCCCCTCTCTGTGTCTGTCCTATATCCCCCTGTCTGTGTCTGTCCCTATATCCCCTCCCCTCTGTGTCTGTCTATATCCCCCCTCTGTGTCTGTCCCTATATCCCCCCTTGTGTCTGTCCCTATATCCCCCCTCTGTCTGTCCCTATATCCCCCCCTCTGTGTCTGTCCCTATATCCCCCCTCTGTGTCTGTCCCTATATCCCCCCTCTGTGTCTGTCCCTATATCCCCCTCTGTGTCTGTCCATATATCCCCCCTCTGTGTCCATATATCCCCCCCTCTGTGTCTGTCCCTATATCCCCCCTGTGTCTGTCCCTATATCCCCCCGTGTCTGTCCCTATATCCCCCCGTGTCTGTCCCTATATCCCCCCGTGTCTGTCCCTATATCCCCCCCTCTGTGTCCCTATATCCCCCCCTCTGTGTCTGTCCCTATATCCCCCCTCTGTGTCCCTATATCCCCCCTGTGTCTGTCCCTATATCCCCCCCTCTTTGTCTGTCCCTATATCCCCCCTGTGTCTGTCCCTATATCCCCCTCTGTGTCTGTCCCTATATCCCCCCTCTGTGTCTGTCCCTATATCCCCCCTCTGTGTCTGTCCCTATATCCCCCCTCTGTGTCTGTCCCTATATCCCCCCTCTGTGTCTGTCCCTATATCCCCCCTCTGTGTCTGTCCCTATATCCCCCCTCTGTGTCTGTCCCTATATCCCCCCTCTGTGTCTGTCCCTATATCCCCCCTCTGTGTCTGTCCCTATATCCCCCCTCTGTCTGTCCCTATATCCCCCCTCTGTGTCTGTCCCTATATCCCCCCTCTGTGTCTGTCCCTATATCCCCCCTCTGTCTGTCCCTATATCCCCCCTGTGTCTGTCCCTATATCCCCCCCTCTGTGTCTGTCCCTATATCCCCCTCTCTGTGTTCTCCTATATCCCCCCTCTGTGTCCCTATATCCCCCCTCTGTGTCTGTCCCTATATCCCCCCTCTGTGTCTGTCCCTATATTCCCCCTCTGTGTCTGTCCCTATATCCCCCCCTCTGTCTGTCCCTATATCCCCCTCTCTGTGTCTCCCTATATCCCCCCCTCTGTCTGTCCCTATATCCCCCCTCTGTCTGTCCTATATCCCCCCCCCCCTCTGTCTGTCCCTATATCCCCCTCTCGGTGTCTGTCTATATCCCCCTCTCTGTGTCTGTCCCTATATCCCCCTTTCTGTGTCTGTCTATATCCCCCTCTCTGTGTTTCTCCTATATCCCCCTCTGTGTTTCTCCTATATCCCCCTCTCTGTGTTTCTCCTATATCCCCCCTCTGTGTTTCTCCTATATCCCCCTCTCTGTGTTTCTCCTATATCCCCTCTCTGTGTTTCTCCTATATCCCCCTCTCTGTGTTTCTCCTATATCCCCCTCTCTGTGTTTCTCCTATATCCCCCTCTCTGTGTTTCTCCTATATCCCCCTCTCTGTGTTTCTCCTATATCCCCCTCTCTGTGTTTCTCTATATCCCCCTCTCTGTGTCTCTCTATATCCCCCTCTCTGTGTCTGTCCACTCTATATCTCCCTCTCTGTGTCTGCCTCTGTCTGTCTGGTCTGTGTACATGTATCTGAGTGGGTGTACATGTATCGGAGATGAGGTGTATGTGCAAGGGGGTAAATTGGGTGTCTGGCCATACATTTCAATACGATCATAAATTGGACAGGCTTTCAGCAAAAGCTTTTTATTTATTGGTAAGTGTCACATGACATTAAATAAAGGTATTGGAGAGTACCTGGCAAAAATAATATTGGTACTCCTACTCAGAAAAAAAAAAAGGAAAATATTTTACTCTGTCACTTGGTATATCCATTTGATCTTTCGTGTTGTAAACTGTGCCCCCCTCCCCCGTATCTTTACATTACTTGGTCCTCACTGTGTAGCAATGACCATATAATGGAGTTTATGGGTCGATCACGAACTCAACAGTTAAAAACAAGTTTAGAAAGTATATAGAACTATATCCCAGACTAGGGAACTCTGACTTTGATGTTTGTTGAGAAGCAAGAAAGAGGAAGTAGATGGGCGGATCCTTGCCTTCCTATGTCTGTTCTGTTCTATTGGTTCTTACTGCTGAGGGGTGACAAAGAAAACTTATTCTCATCATCCTCCCCACAGGTGGAGAGCTTCACTTTCTCCAGATTGGAGGAGCTTGTGACGATCTTGATGAAACTGATATCCTGGTTGACGGATCACTGTCAAAGACTGTGGAGCAGCTAGTGGAAGGCATCAAACCACTATCCAACCCCTCCAGCCCTGGTATTACAGGTAATTTCCAGATGCATAACTTAGGAGTCATACTACAAGAGTCATATATATATATATATATATATATATATTAATATAATTTGAAAAATGCTATCCTATTAGTCAAACTGTCATAATGCAACTTATGATTAAAAATAATTCTACCCATCCAAGAAGTCCCAGCGTATGTCTTTCCCCTCAATATTTGTGTGGGTGTATTGCAGACTCCAGTAATGCCCAAGATTACTCAAATGAAATGTAAAAGTCAAATAGGGTTGTTCATGATCTTGCTAGATTATTTGGCAAACAATTGTGACTATTTTGGTACAAAAGGTACAATTCAAATAAAGCTAACATCGTTTTCCCAGCCTGGAAGTATGTGGTAATTTGATCTCCTGAGAGCATTCAAATGACAATGATTATTTTTACTTCTCCCTCAGGCTAGGGTCAGACGAAAGCATTTTTCCCCACGAACGTGAAAAAGTGCATCCGAACACATTGACGTATTTTTTCACGGAATGCGCAAAAACGGTCAGACGACGCGCATTTTCAGGCGTGATTTTGTACGGATCGTCAATAAAACTCTTTTTGTGTCTGGACGTTATGTAGGCTGGACATTAGCAGTGTCTGACATCTCCTAATCACACAAACACACCGCTATGCCGCAGCTGCGCACTCAGTACGTCAGTACTAGCGGTTCAGCGTTCTCAGAAAAATGCGTTCAAATTCCACTTGCGTTGCACGGCTGGACTTTTGTGCGGCCGTACATCGTATATTGGCCGTCATTGCCCATCATCTGCTGCTAGTGCGGCGGTAATTATGTGCACCAGAGCGCACGTTAAGTGCGCTTGTCTGACCCCATCCTTATGGTTTCCATAATTTCATGGATGCTGAAAGCACAGCTACCTCTGCCTTGTAGGTTATTTGGCAGGGAATATTTTGACATCCTCTCTTCATGGTTCCTCCATTCCTTTTTGTGCTGGTTTACTTGGTATGAAAATTTACATATGGTGTCTGCGACAAAATTTAAGTTCTACAGTTTATCCATCACTGCAGCCTCAACAAATCTAGAATACAGATAGTCGGGGGCTTCTAGTGCTACACCTCGCTCAGTTTTCTGTAGTTTTTTGGCTAGTTTCTCAGCCACAAATCCTTGGCTTGTTTTTGTGTATACTTGTAATTGTTTATAGTACACTTACTTTAGTGGCTGGAATGATGAACGCACCCAAATCCAGTTTATTTCATATATGTATGTATAAAAAGAACAAGGCTAGAGTAATCTCGAGCTCTGGACTTTGCTGGAGAGCTACAGATCAATTCTCTGGTCTCGGATGTGTGTCTACCCCGGTAATGGTTTTACTTTATTACGTACACTCAACTCACAGAAGGTCCTGATCTATGTATTTATTGTTTTTAGGTGTTGAGCTTCTGGTGGAACAGGAGTTCTCCCTGGAAATACTGACTTGCTTAGTGGAACTTACACGGTTTGAGACTTTGATTCCGAGGTTCTCTGCTACTGTTCCTCCATGTTGGGTTGAAGTTCAGCAGGAGCAACAGCAGAGGCGGCACCCCCAGCACTTACACCAGCAGCACCATGGCGACGCAGCGCAGCACACCCGGACATGGAAGCTTCAGAATGACAGGTAGTGCGTTACTTTATTTTTTTAAATATCCTTATATGCAGGCAGCTGCCAACTTTTTAAAAAAAAAAAAAAAAAAAACGCACAGAATACAAAGTAGAGCAACTCAAAAGGGAAAACAGAAGGTGTTTCTCTTACCTTTTACGTGTTATTTCCCATTTAAAAGTCCATGGGTTTCTCCCTGCTCACCTAAAGGCATAAGGTTTGCTTACGAAGTCACTGTGCCAATTCCTGCTCCCGCCACACACACCTATGTGAGTCATTTTATTTCTTCGTTTTTTTCTAATAGGGGCACGGGATCTTGGCTTGCGAAATAATCAAATATATAATGGGTATCAATTAGGATTGTTTAACATGAAGGTTTGATTCAGGTAACGACTAGTGTTCCTCTCATCCCTATCACTCAAGGAAGACATCCAATGTATTCCTCCCCTCCTTGTGTATGCAAGTGTGTTTATTGATTACACTTGTACCTACAAACACAATGTAGAGCTTCTTGGTGTGCGTTGAATGGTCTTGCAGTGTGAGAGATCCATATGCACAACTGGAGCTGGCACTTGTGTTTCAAGGTGTATATTTCACCCCTTCCCATGGCAAAGCGATATAGCAGACCACCACTATATGAAAAGTAGACACCTTTCTCATGAGAAATCGCATGTCAAATTGTTCCACAGTTGTGTTAGATGAGGCAGAGCAATGCAGTTATGCAACATCTGTCCCACCTCCACTACTTCACTCATTAAAGCTGTGTTACGCCTCTAACTGGGGGACTTATGACTTAGTTTTTCAATAATGTAGCTTTTTTCATTGTGCAGAAGTATTTAAGTACAGGGGGCAGCCAGGTTCATTTTGGTGCAGAGATTTTCAGATTCTACTATATTTTTCTACCAAACTTTCACCAAAAGCATGGAAGATAGACTAAAAATTCGTAAAAATACATCCACCTCTCTGTCAATCAGCATAGGGATCTGTGATGACCGCAGATCCTCTAGCCTGAGGGCTAGAAAGTACTCCTAATGGTGGTTTATCTCTCATTCATTACCAGTCAGTGTGCTGATGTGCTGGCAACGAAATTGCTGAATGATTGCAGCTATAATCAGAATACGTTTGTTTCTTGTTAGCTTTGCAATAGGTCTGGTACAGGTAACAGTATTAAAAAATAGTCTTTTGGCTTTGTTTCCTGGAACTGAAACGTGCCTTGCCGATATTAAAAGTGATTAACTATATCTGGTGTTGTGTCCACTAGCAACAGCTGGGATGAACATGTGTTTGAGTTGGTGTTACCGAAAGCTTGCATGGTTGGACATGTGGACTTCAAATTTCTATTGAATTCGAACATCACAAACATTCCACAAATCCAAGTGACGTTACTCAAGAACAAGGCCCCAGGCCTGGCCAAAGTTAACGGTGAGACTTTGTAACAGTTGCGTCCTTTTATTTTTTTCTTCTTAACTTTGTGAATCCATTGAGGTTTAATTTTTATGCTCTACAGTTTGTCTTTCAGTGGACTTGGTATGTTTTGCTCTTCTTTTGCCTTTTTGTTCTTGTCCAGCCCGTGTGATCTAGTGGAGTGTGGCTGCTGTCAAATGAAAATGAACTTGCCATCAATAATGCAGCATTTCATTTAATATCTCTTAAAGCCATGATATACCAATGGTCATAAAGATTCCTTATAAATCTACTGAGAATATATATATATATTTCACTGCTTTGTATGCTATAACATCTCTGCTTAACTCGACTCCCTTGCGGGTGCTGCCCTTGTGCTGCTCTTTTTATTATTCTACTTTGAGGATTCCCCTATATATATTTACTTTTCAAAGGGAGCAGACCCAGCGTCTCTTTAACTTTAAAATATTGATCACAATACAGATACCTATTGTCAAAATAAAGATGCTTCTCATTTGCGTTCCTTTTGGAAATCTATTTTCTTGGGCCAGAGTAGGTACCAGAGCTCCACAGTAGCCATTGACTGAATGGGGTCCTGAGTTTTTTTTTCCCACCTTTTTGATTCTAAAAATTATTTAGAAAAACTTTAGACAATATATAAAAAAATGTATGCAATAGTTTAAAAGAGCTCAAGTTTTTTTGCTTTTTTGGGGGTACAATGAATGGACTTGAGAGCAGTAGTCGCAAGAGTGCTCCGAATGTGTCCATTTTAACATGCACCATAACAGCCATCGTAGTTTTTTGATGGATGATCTAGGGAAGAGCACATGACACAAATGCAGTTTTTCATGCATATGAGAACCGATGCAGGTTTTTAGTTTACGTCACATTGTTGGGATGTGTGTTCAGACATACAGACGTGATGCTTACTATAGGTGGGAGTACAGGACATCAGACAAGCACTCATTTGACGTCATCACATGTAGGAAACAAACTACAAAATGCAACAGCCGCTCCAGCTTCCATATTTTTCGAGTATATATATATTTTCAATGCCAAATTCAGGCGCATCATGCGGTGTCCACAAGTATGTCTGAGCAAAAAATATGTCTGTTACAGCAAATTTGCTTTCTACACTTGTGTGGCCCCAGTTATAGTACTTGCATTTTCACATTCTGTAGGATGAAGCTTTTCATTTTATGCCACTTAAATTGCTTGTTGTGTCCCTGCGACTTTTATTAGAGGCACATGTACAATGATGTTGTTGACTCCTTATTCTAATAGAAACAACTATTTTAAATATTTTCTTTTTAGCAGACCCCTCTGTCCTAGGTTTGGTCACATTTTAAGGGAGTTTTTGTCTATTTCTCTCTTACTGAAAATTGTTTTTGTTACCTATTGGAAAATATAATTCTGTTGTGTGGTTTAATTGTCTGACATTCATATTCCTCTACATGTTTTGTTCAAACAGAAGCACCTGTAGATCGACACATCTCCTTTCCCCTCTCCCCAAGCTTCAATGTTGAAGCACAGAGAAATGGAAAATCGTCCTTTCTAGAACTAAGTGAGGAGATGCAGAACATGGACGTTGATGATTCTCAATGTATGCAATTTATTTTGTTCACTTCGTTAAATTATGTGCAGTTTAAGTATCGCCATAAAAACATTAGTAGATTTAGCGCTTTGTATTATGAGGCCTTTGTACGATCTATGGCTTGTTTATCATGCTGACCTTATCCCGTACTTTCTGTATTCCTTTTTATGTTCTGTGCTTTGTATGGGACTTGGAAAATACTTCTTACGTTGCCTCATAGGTGTGTGCAGGGAGTTGCCCAGGTTGGATGAAGAGGTCTTCTTTCAGCTCAACTGACATTTTAGATGTCCTTTATCTGGTTTAAGGCTAGGGTCAGACGAGCGTCTTTGGAGAGCGGAAGGAACATCCGTGAGAGTGTACGTTCCTTCCACTCAACGCCCGTCTGGCCACCTCGCTGAGCGCGCTCCTCCTATGGAGGATCGTGCTTTGCAGCCCGTCAATGCGTGTCCTACTGCATTGACGGGGGAGGCTTTGATAACGGACGCTTGTTGCGTGCGCATTTCGTGCGTGTGTACAAGCATGTGACCGGCCCTGTTGCAGCATCACAAGGCTGCGACGGATGCCGGTAAGCACGTCAGTATGGGTGCACATAGTGCGCTCGTCTGACGCCAGCCTATCTCTGATTACAGCTTGTTATTTCTAATGAAAAGTGCATTTTGTGCAAAATCTTCTAAACCTAAGTTTTTCAATAAATGTCCCATGGGTGCGCACACCCTTAAGTTATGAACTGCACGTGCCAATGTATTGCCTATAACATGTGATGAGAATTGATCAATGATCCATAAGGAAAAAGTTTGCCAAAAGCTTTGTATCCAAAATCAACCTGTAAAATTTGTAGCCTGTTTTGCCCCTTCATATCGCAGCTACAGCTATATGGCATATTGAAATACACCAGTGTTCCTTCACCTAGCATAATCTCTTTACCTTTAGACATTTATCTCTTAATGCAGGTCTGTGGAGACCTGGAATGGGGACCACTAACCGCATTACTGTTAGGGTCATATTTAATTGTATTTCATGTGTAACAGTATCACTTGACCTCACATTCGGTTAAAGATTTACTGCAGGGCTTGACAAATCCGTGGACCAGGTAGCCATCTATAAACTTAGATCCTAAAAACGTGTATTCAGTTTCCGTCTACACGTCATTTGGAGTTTGTATGTTCTCAGATTATTGTAATATATTCAGGTCCCAGTTCTTTGATCTTATGCAATGTCACCTGCATGGGGAGAACCAAGTTTGATTGTTACATGCTACACATTTGGCTGCTCAGTCACAGTGGAAATGCCCCCCCCCCTCCTGTCTTTTTGCTATTCTCTAAATGAGACACACTCGTGTATTATTTTATTAATGTACAGAAACCTGTTCTGAGTCTATTTTAACTTGCTCTTTTTCCATTCTAGGTCCCAGACTATGCCCATTTTTAGAAGACCACAGGGAAGATATTTTATGTGGTCCAGTTTGGTTGGCAAGTGGTCTTGACCTTTCAGGACATGCAGGAATGTTAACATTAACTAGTCCAAAACTCGTGAAAGGTAAGTATCGGGAGTGGGCATGTTCCTATGTGGCTTTATGCTTTTATAATTTGACATGATGGTTCAGTTATTTTTATTTTCATTTTGGTTCTCTTGATTCTTGGCTTACATTTTTAAAAGTTAAATGGAGTTGTGTAGAGTGAGTTTGTCTTAGACTTCTTTTTCCTTATTTTCTTTAAGGAATGGCTGGTGGCAAATATCGATCATTTCTAATTCACGTCAAGGCTGTAAGTGATAGAGTTTCAGAGGAGCTATGCAATGGCGGTACCAGGCCTGTTGTGAGGATACCCTCCTTGAAGCCTCAGGGTATTAAAGGACATTCCCTGGCATCTTTGTTGGCTAAAGTGGCTCCAGGCAAGGTACAAAATGTCTACAGGGCCAAAATTTACTTATAAACCTAGATTGATAATATCTCGATGTACTCATTTAACATGTACAGTATAGTGCTATGATAGATTTAGACGCTCTCCTTTTCTTGAAGGACAAGTCTGCTACAAAAATCGAGGCCAGCAGTTCTTCACGTAAAATTGATAATCTCCGAGGGTGTGATTTTCTCCAGGAAGTCTCTGTAACTATTCGTCGATTTAAGAAAACCTGTATACCAAAGGAGAGGTTAGTCATATAGCTTTTTAAATAATATACCATCCTATCAATCTTTTGACTGTGATGTATGTAACATAAGACTGGACAAGGGGGGTCACAAACTTCTGTACTTGAAGCATGCCATTTGATTCTTTTCTAATGCTGCACTTATTTGTCCTGTCCTCGTTAACTTTTCTTTTTCAATGAAACACTGCGTGTATAGCTAAAATGCCCACTTTGCATCCTCATAGCATAGTGCTGTCAAGTGTCTTTTAAATACAAAAATAACCTGATGTGCTGCATCTAGTAGGGATGTCTCTATCAGGATTTTTCTGCCTCAATGCGATCTGTGATCAGCCAGAGATCCAATACTTTTGGACTGCAGGATATCTGTCCTTGGAAGGTCTACAGATAACGCTTATGAAGACCCAGGTCCGCAGCGATCTACTTGGGGCCTTTCTGCCTCGTAGCATAGAAGGCATACCGCTGTGAAGTTCCAGTCCGGCAGAGGCCACCCTGAAGGCTCTTTGAGCATACCTGTTTGATGCTCAGGGCAGTGACCCAGCAGTCATGTTCTGCAGACAGGCAGCAAACCTCATAGAATAGGGAACTACTCTGTCCAAGTAGGATAACACTGTGGTTGAGCAGAGTCTGGTTGCCCTGTGTAATGAGCCAGTGAGGGACGGGATGAATTCAGATTCATGAACACACTGGCTCAAAATCGGGTAACCAGACTCTGTTCCTCCCAGTGTTATCCTATCCAGACAGAGAAAGCCCTAGCTGTCCGTTTACAGTACATGACTGCCAGTCGCTGCCCTGAGCCATGAACAGGCATACACGGAGAGTTTTCGTCTACATTTACGCTGGCCTGAAGGTTCATGGCAGTATCTCTTGGATGCCTTGCGAGGCGGAAGGGACCCAAACAGATCACTGCAAGCCTGGGTCTCCATGAGTGCTAAGAGAGGTCGGCTTCATAAAGTTGATAACTGATCCCTAAGAAAACGTCTGATCGGCTTCTAGTACTGATCCTTGAGCTCAGATCAGGACATCCCAAGCACTTAGGAATATATCCTTCCACACTTCAGAATTGCAAGAAAAAGTTGATGTACCATATAATCACAACTACCCTACTTCAAGTTGCTAAGAATTGGAACCCGATATTCCCACATTATGGGAAATTAAGGAGAAGGTATCGACCTATAGGTCTTGTACAGCTTTTAAGGGAAAACACTGGTTTATGGTTTGGTTGCTAGAAATGTGCTTAACCTATTTTAACTAGTACTGCTCCATTTTAGATTATTTTTAAAACCTTTTTATGTGCTGCCCAGTTGCAGGATAGGTTTCCGGTACCCCATTAAACACCTCAAAGAGTAAATCACAAAAACGAATAAACCTGCACCAGTGCGTTCCTCAAAGTTTCTCCAATAGTAATGGTCAAGGTCACCTTATTTCATTACACATCCAGTTCTTACATGTAGTCTTAACCTTATACAGTATGTTCTAACAGACTACATGTAAGGTTAAGACTACATGTAAGAACTGGATGTGTGATGAAATAAGGTGACCTTGACCACTACTATTGGAGAAACTTTGAGTGCACCAGTTAAGTATTATTATCTTTCTTGTACAGCTTTTACATTAGTGCGCTCGTCTGGCAGCAGCCTTATGTGCACCTGTACTGACGTGCTTACCGGCATCCATCGCAGCGTTGTGACACTGCAACGTGGACGGTCACATGGTTGTACGCACGCAAAAATGTACACAAAACATGCGTTCGTTATCAAAGCCTCCCCGTCGATGCGTTAGGATGCGCGTTGACAGGGCTGCAAAGCACGATCCTCCATAGGAAGATCGCGCCTTGCAGCGCTGAGCGCACTGAAGTGCGCTCAGCGAGGTGGCCAGATGGGCGTCGAGTGGAAGGAACGTCCACTCTCACGGACGTTTCTTCCGCTCTCTGAAGACGATCGTCTGACCCTAGCCTTGTCCCCAAAAATGTATCGCTCAAAGATTGTGCGTACCACAATCCCCAAGTGTCTAAGTATTTTTGGGCTGTTCTGTTGGTGAGGAGTGATATGTCTGGCAGTGTTTGGTGTTTTAACCTTTATAGTAATCAGTAGGATTCCCCATACTTAAGAATTTTTACTATTTTATGTTTATGATTACATCTGTATATTCCTAGAAATGTGTTAATTGCGGTGATTATGAAGCATTTTGCCCCTTCCTATTTTTTCTGTATCCCTTCTTTTTACTGCTCAAATAATAAAAACTTCAAGTTCAAAAAGATGTGAAAATGAAAAGCTGTTCTGAGTTTCCAGAAGAGAGGGTAGTTCAGTGGCGCAAAGAATAAGGAGGGATATTTGCTATACGTCGGAAGTACGTAGGAGTGGATGGTGAAAGTAGTACTGTATGAGATGGAGGAGATGAGTCTCCTAGGAGGTGGCAACAGTGTACCTACTTAGGGTAAAAGCACAGTCAGAAAAAGACCAGTATAAAGGTGCTATTTCTATTCAAAAAAGTGCAAATATAGTGCATAAACGAATCCCAAACTAGGTGCATACGTCACAGTGGCTGCCTAGGTATGAGTGTTAACAATGGTGGGTGTAAAGGAGGTAAAAGGTCCTAGAGAGAGACGGTATTTCCACTTGGGATATAAGCACAGTCGCGAAAAAGGACCAGTAGTAAAGTGCTATTTTGAGTTGGTTGTGTGCTGAATTGCAAAATTGCAAAAAAAGTGCATAAGCAAAAGAAGGATGCAAGCAGAAAAACATACGCGGCAATAGCCGTCTAAGGTATTGGTGTTGGCAGTGATGATATGCCTATTAGACTTCAGCCAAAAAGTAGGGCCGGTTGAGGTGAATGACAACGGCAGTACATAAAATACAACTTGTATAAAAACAGCTTGCATAAAATACGACTTATGTGACGTACAGGTAATCACAAAGTGCTGGTTGTCACTATACAGGTGAAGGAGAACAAACGGTCGGTACAACGAACATGCACTTTCAAGGTTCACATGTGTGCACGTCTTGTGCAAAATACAAAAAAGTGCATGTAAAAAATGTAAGCAAGTAATAAAGTGCAACAGTGTCTATGGTAGGAAGAAGTAGTCCTGCGGGAATAATAAATCCGCAATCCCGAAAAAGTGTGCACGTCGTGGGGGTAAACTATTTGAGAGTGGAGAATAGGACCGAAAAAAGGGTCTATGTAAGTCTCACACTCTTAACTTCTAGGCGGGTGTGGGGGTCCGGGTAGGTGTCTTCTCCTCGGGGTCCTGTTGTCTTTATATTCCTCGGGAGAAAAACAGGAACAATAGTGCAATATTGTATAGACCCGTTAACTATGCTGTGGGTCAATTGAAGGGGGTACTTACACTTTCCAGAGCCTATATTATCCAGGCTCTGGTTTGAAGTACGTTGGGCCAAATAGAGAGTGGCCTCTTCCCTTCTTTGATTTCCTTCTCGCCTCGAATACAGGGGATTCAAAAGAACAAGGCGATCATAGCGTAACTCTAAACGGTATTAAGTTGAGTATATAGTGTAAATGATCTCACTCACCGATGGTGGAGCCTTATAAGTTTAGGCTCAATTTCATGGCATGTAGTGCTCCTTCGTTCGGTGGGCACCAACACCTCCTTTATCAGCTTGCAGAGAGTCTTTGGTAGACGAATGGGACAATGCTCATAATGTGTCTAAAAAAGAAGACTTGTTCGGCATCTAAAATATACAGTCTGGTTAAATGACCATATAGGCTGAAAAGGAGGGGGGGGATCAATTACTTTATTATGAAAAAGTAGATAAAAATATAAAAATGGGGAACATGGGTATTAGATCAGGGGAGAAGGATCAAAGGGATACGCGTTTCGGCAGAAAAGCCTTCATCAGTCCATATCAGGAAAAAAGGTTGCCCCCTTTTTTCCTGATATGGACTGATGAAGGCTTTTCTGCCGAAACGCGTATCCCTTTGATCCTTCTCCCCTGATCTAATACCCATGTTCCCCATTTTTATATTTTTATCTACTTTTTCATAATAAAGTAATTGATCCCCCCCTCCTTTTCAGCCTATATGGTCATTTAACCAGACTGTATATTTTAGATGCCGAACAAGTCTTCTTTTTTAGACACATTATGAGCATTGTCCCATTCGTCTACCAAAGACTCTCTGCAAGCTGATAAAGGAGGTGTTGGTGCCCACCGAACGAAGGAGCACTACATGCCATGAAATTGAGCCTAAACTTATAAGGCTCCACCATCGGTGAGTGAGATCATTTACACTATATACTCAACTTAATACCGTTTAGAGTTACGCTATGATCGCCTTGTTCTTTTGAATCCCCTGTATTCGAGGCGAGAAGGAAATCAAAGAAGGGAAGAGGCCACTCTCTATTTGGCCCAACGTACTTCAAACCAGAGCCTGGATAATATAGGCTCTGGAAAGTGTAAGTACCCCCTTCAATTGACCCACAGCATAGTTAACGGGTCTATACAATATTGCACTATTGTTCCTGTTTTTCTCCCGAGGAATATAAAGACAACAAACCCGAGGAGAAGACACCTACCCGGACCCCCACACCCGCCTAGAAGTTAAGAGTGTGAGACTTACATAGACCCTTTTTTCGGTCCTACTCTCCACTCTCAAATAGTTTACCCCCACGACGTGCACACTTTTTCGGGATTGCGGATTTATTATTCCCGCAGGACTACTTCTTCCTACCATAGACACTGTTGCACTTTATTACTTGCTTACATTTTTTACATGCACTTTTTTGTATTTTGCACAAGACGTGCACACATGTGAACCTTGAAAGTGCATGTTCGTTGTACCGACCGTTTGTTCTCCTTCACCTGTATAGTGACAACCAGCACTTTGTGATTACCTGTACGTCACATAAGTCGTATTTTATGCAAGCTGTTTTTATACAAGTTGTATTTTATGTACTGCCGTTGTCATTCACCTCAACCGGCCCTACTTTTTGGCTGAAGTCTAATAGGCATATCATCACTGCCAACACCAATACCTTAGACGGCTATTGCCGCGTATGTTTTTCTGCTTGCATCCTTCTTTTGCTTATGCACTTTTTTTGCAATTTTGCAATTCAGCACACAACCAACTCAAAATAGCACTTTACTACTGGTCCTTTTTCGCGACTGTGCTTATATCCCAAGTGGAAATACCGTCTCTCTCTAGGACCTTTTACCTCCTTTACACCCACCATTGTTAACACTCATACCTAGGCAGCCACTGTGACGTATGCACCTAGTTTGGGATTCGTTTATGCACTATATTTGCACTTTTTTGAATAGAAATAGCACCTTTATACTGGTCTTTTTCTGACTGTGCTTTTACCCTAAGTAGGTACACTGTTGCCACCTCCTAGGAGACTCATCTCCTCCATCTCATACAGTACTACTTTCACCATCCACTCCTACGTACTTCCGACGTATAGCAAATATCCCTCCTTATTCTTTGCGCCACTGAACTACCCTCTCTTCTCGTACCTTTTAAACACATTCCAGTCGAGGTTTTGTGTTTGTTTCTCAGCAGGCTGCATATATACTTGTAAACCTTACGCAAAGTGAATTTTACTAGCGCCTCCACTGTACCCCCTACATTAGACATGTTCTGAGTTTCCAGCCTGTTTGTACATTGTATTTTTTACTTTTGTCTGCATGTGGTTTATTTATTCATGTGATGTACCGTATGGTAGGTTGTTAATGAATTGACTTGTCCTTTGCTTCACATGCAAAATAGTTTTAAATGTAGATGAGAAATTATTCTCCAAATCTAATCGAAACATTCGTTTGTCTTTACTTTGTCTCCTATTTTTTTAAATCGTGTGATCAAACACAGTAAAAGCGTGATGTAAATGGCTTTTCTTTCCCCCACCTTGTTAGGGTACAAAGATGTGCCATGTTGCAGTTTCCTGAATTTCATGAGAAGCTTCTCAACACCCTCTGTAAAAGTGCAGAATCTGGGCTGTCCACAGAACACGCACAAAGTCTTGCACTAGACATCCTCTGCTGGCTGGCTGGAGTTCATTCTAATGGACCTGGCAGGTACATCTATAGGACTGTTTGTTTGCGTGAACCAGGAATTTATATAGACAATGGTGCGTTGCAACAGATCTTTTTAAGGGAAGTCATTTTAGTGCAAAGGGCTCTGTCCCTGTAGCAGGTGTTGTCTATATATATTTTTTTCAAATACTAGAATGTCCCTTGAACGCTACCAAAATGTACACATCATACTAAAAATGAGTATTTTACAAATTTGCACCTTCCATTGGCAATTTATTCCTTTTGAAGAGTTATTGGGCTTCTCACACAAGTTAAATATGGGCCAATTACTTACTAGCTGTAACTGTACCGTCTCCTGATTCTGCAATGCGCTGCTATGTCAGTTACTTGGCAGTGGAAGGAACTGCATCTCTAAATTCTCTAACGATTACCTGGTAATGAGTTAAATTATGGGTGTAAATGTATTTTACAGATTTATTTTTTGTGGCTGGCACATGGGTGTGTTAGCTACTGTGTCAGTATGATGTGTATGTCCTGTATACTTTCTATATCTCAATGCTTTTGTGAGAAGCATTTGATTGGTCCACTTTTTTGTAGACCACCGACTCCTTCACATGTTATGCCTGTGGTTACTATCGACTTTTTTGGTTAATATTGATAATGCTGTGGCTTTATTAAACTGTAAGGAATTTATACAGAAAGCGTTTGCCGTTATTGCAAGCTGCGGCGTTTCACAAAAGAACCACCCAAGACAGCTGTAGAAGCTTAACAGTGAAGGTGTTTAACAAAAGAAAAATCTATACAGCTGATGCTTCTCCTGCAGCTTTATAGACGCTTTTGTGAAACACCTGCATTTGTCGCTATTGCAACAACTGTGATCTTCACCAATTTCAACACTTTTTTAATAACCCACCAAGAGTTCCTTGCGTGGTGCATTGACCGAAAACCACTTGTGCCAGACATGAAAATTGTATTTGCTTTGTGTTGTTGAAGCTTTAGAATTCTCCATTAGCGACAATAACAAAATACGGAACAATGTGCTATTCGTTTAGAAAACTGAAAATTAAACAGCGGCTCTTTTTTTTTTTTTATTGTTTAGCTTGCGAGAAGGAAAGGAGAGCTTGCTTTCTAGAACCCGGAAATGTCTTTCAGATATTGTGCGTGCCTGTTTCTTTGAAGCTGGAAGAAGTATAGCGCATAAGTGCTCCCGGTTCTTGGCACTCTGTATAAGGTTGGTGTAATTCCTCTCTTGTTAAAACCTTGTTTTGGAGTGTTTTTGTCACTGTTTTTCTATAGAATATGTTAGCAGTTCGTAAATGTCTATTCGAAGTAAATTTGTCTCCTGGTCCATAAATGTCTAGAGACTCTCTTGAATGTGACAATCATGTCTGTTAAATGATTTTTCTTTCAAGCAATGGGAAGTGTGACCCCAGCCAGCAAGGCTTTGGATATGTCCTTTTGAAGGCCTTGTTGGAGAACATCACTTACCTGCCATCTGCTGCCACTGGAGGTGAGAGTGGGAAAATAATTTATTTTCTGTTATTATGCTATTCTTTTTCATGTAATCAAACATTTTATGCAGTGGTCACTATCTTCCATTAATTATTGCAGGGTCTGTTTACTGGTACTTTGTGCTTCTGAATTATGTGAAAGATGAAGATCTCGCTGGCTGTAGCACAGCCTGTGCATCCCTTCTTACAGCTGTGTCAAGGCAGTTACAGGACAGACTCACCCCTATGGAGGCATTGCTACAGACCAGGTAAACCACAATGCTCAATGTGTTTGAAATGCAGTCTCTCGGCTTTTCTTCCGCGTGTTATAACCTACAGTTGCAAGATGCCCATCTTTGAAATTTTGAGAGAAGAGGAGATATCTCTTAAAAGAAGCTAAAGTCCCCCCTCGATGCTAAAGGAGTTTAGATTTGTGATGAGACATCTCACAAACAGCCTGGTAAACCAGGGATGGTCTGAGTAAGGTTCACTTGTATGGTTGCTTTTGAAGCTCTAAATTCATCTTCATCTAAAGCAGTGTTTCCCAAACCTGTCCTCGGGACCCTCAACCAGGCCAGATTTTGTAGATCACCTTGGGGAAATGCAGACTGAATCCTGCAATCACTGAGCAGCAAATCAGATCACCTGTGCTGCGCTTCAGATATCTGGATAAAGTGGCGAGGCAGAGGGTCCCGACGACAGGTTTGGGAAACACTGATCTAAAGGGACACAAGAATCACCAAAATGTTTGTAATTCTGTATTGTGGTATTGGTCTTAGTATGCGAACATAGAGGTCTATTGTAATCCTATATCTTTCATTTTATGAAAGAGTGGGGGCTTTCAAATTTTCTGCAAGTCTAGCTTTCCTGATGAGCTGTCCTGAACTCTGTAGATGCATAATTCAACTCCTTATGCTATGTGTGGATATGCAGGCAGCACCGGGGTTGGTGCGGATAGGCATAACCCCACATAAACAAATGCATCAGATTGGGTTGAATCACCGCACTGGAAACAAACTTTATAATGATGCCTCGATCGGCTATATTGATCCGCCGATCTGACCTGAATCATATGCCCGATAAGATACTGCACGGTTGTGTCTACAATCCCTGAAAAATGACCCGATCGGGTCGCGATCCCAGGTATCAGATCCGGACATCCCTAAAACCTACTCTCTGAAGTAGACAGTGCTTCTTGAGACCCAAGTGAGTGTCTCCTAAATGGCAAATCCACTTTCTGATAGGAGTGAAGCTGCAGTGTGCAGCAGTTACTGTTCAGATTGCGCATTCACCTCTGAAATCTTTGCATGCAAATTTGTGTTTTTATTGCTTTTTTTAATTGAATCTTTGTGTGTGCCGTTTTTAAATGAGACCTTTCCAAAGTGTTCATCCTGTCCTGCCTATCCTTATATGAAGGGAAATGTGTAAACCTTGTGTGCTAATTGTTTTATTTGTAATACTCATTGTCTTTTCGCAGGTATGGACTTTACAGTTCTCCCTTTGATCCTGTACTCTTTGATTTGGAAGTGAGTGGATCTTCATGCAAGAATATTTATAACAGTGGTTCTGGAATACAGTCTGATGAGATTGATCTTTCAGATGTTCTGTTAGGTGAGTATGGGCAGTGATGTATAAACCACGTAGGTTAGTGCCATGCGTGTCCCTTATTTGTTTGCACATTCTTTCTCCTTCAGTACAGGAATACCCTGGTGTATGGCCTTGCTAATACGGTCCTATGAAGCCGAAATCCAGTCTCAAATTCTGATGGCATGTAATATAGAAACAAGCAGAATTCAGATAGACATGCAGGGTTCAGATGGAGGGTAATACAGAGATGAGCATGGTTTATACAAGAGATAGAGATACAGTTTTAAACAAACTGGCAAGTGGATGAAGGTATTGAGAACCACATTGCTTCTAGGGCTGCAACTAACTATTATTTTCATAATCGATTAGTTGGCTGATTTATTTTTTTCCATTAATTGATTTATCAGATATAAGAAAAACATGCAAATTGCACACCTTTTGTGCTCAAGGTACACGAGTGCCTGGTCCACGATGTATTGATGTTGTGTGTGCAGCTTAAGCCCATGTCTTCTTTCTCCCCAAACAAACGCTGCTACAAGCGCTCAGCTAGACTTGATGATGTCAGCACAAAATCAGGATGAGAAAGGGGGGCACTCTTTAGCTTATTAGAGACTGTTCCTTTACAATAATTTCATGAACAAACTGAGCGAGCGGAAGGTCCGAAGGTGGAAGAGAATGAGTTTGGGCAAGAGACTTGACCCCAGTGTGAGAGGGAGGAGTGGGTTTGGGCAAAAGACAGGACCCGAGTGTGGGAGGGAGTTTGTTGGGAAGGGGCCGAAAGAGAGAATGGCAGCTCCATACCAAAGGGGATTGCAGGCAGGTTGGGGTGGTGGCACAAGACGAAGCAGAAACTGAGGTTAGAAAGTTTTTTTTGTTTTGTTTTGTGTTTTTGAAAGCATTTTACCAGGAAGGATACATTGATATTTCTCTAGTTTTCAAGTATGTCCTGGGTGCGCGAGTATGTACGAGGTGTCTTGCCCAAGGACACTTACTGGAGAGGTGCTCTTGCCGGGATCAAACCTGTGTCTCCACAGTCTCTCTCCACGGTTATAGAGCAGTGATGTTACCTCTACTCCACCCAGGCCGCACAGGTTTAACTCAGTCTGACTCTAAACAGTGAGTGCTGAACACAAATCTATTAATCGACAGCCGATTAATCGATGATGAAAATAGTTGACAACTATTTTCATTATCGATTAACCGATTAGTTGTTTCAGCACTAATTGCTTCACTTTATGGCGGTTTTCAATACACAGTGGCGTTTCGGTCCCTAATCTACGGTATTCATGTGTTACTTGAAATTCATATTAAGTTTTCCTCTGCAATTGTATTTTTATGTATTTTTTTTAGCCTTGGCCGGTCAGCTCAAACACAGGCTAATTGGATTTTTTTTATACTTTGCAGGTAGTGGGAAAGTTAACAGCTGTGCTGCAGCCGAAGGCAGCTTCACCTCTCTGACTGGGCTGCTTGAAGTTGAACCTTTGCACTTTACCTGTGTATCTACCAGTGATGGCACCAGAATAGAGAGGGACGACGCAAGTACATTCACGGGTACATACTCCCCCCCCCCCCCCCACCCCTTTGTATACATGAAAAATACATACAGGTCTATTCAAAAAAAGGTGAAATCAGGAGAATATTATCTAGACCAAATAGTCGATTTGAAAAGTTAGATGAATGGGAGAATTTTTCTGGTTTGGCTCTTTTGACCTAGAATTTTCACTTTTCCAGTCATTCTCCTGAGTTTCACATTTCTTTGAATAGACCTGCTTGTATTTTTTGGACTTCATGCTTTGCCTGTCATTTGTATGTTGTGCTTATCCATTCTCTTCTATATTATGACGACGATGGGTTTACATATAACTTTCTTGAATTTCACATACCATGTTTCTTTTATTTTGCTTAGTGTCTTTATAGGACATAATTTGTGATTTGTTTCTATTAAGTTAATGAAATCAACTTCTGCTTTCTTTTTCATGAGATGACTTTCATTATTTCTACCCACTCATGTGCCTATACACACTCCCATCCTTATTCAGATACATTGACTTTCCATGCACATATACCTCAGCATTCACAATCATTCAATCCATAAATAAGAACCCAAAAATGAGATGGAGAGCTTGTGATGGAAAGTAGCTTCTGACTTGCTTAGCCAGTTAAGTTTTCTAAATTGTAACAAGCGTGTCTCTGATTGCCTTTTCTGATGACTGTTGTCTACATACTTGTCTCTTTGTGTGCCCCATGCCAGTAAGCACTTTTGGAGTTACCCCGGCTGTGGGCGGTCTGTCTGCTGGGACGGTTGGAGAAGCCTCAACAGCCCTCAGCTCTGCCGCTCAAGTTGCTTTACAGTCACTCTCACATGCCATGGCTTCAGCTGAGCAGCAGCTCCAGGTACTGCAAGAGAAGCAACAGCAGCTTCTGAAGCTTCAGCAACAGGTGGGAGGACTTTTCCCCACATTCACCTTGAACCACAAAAGCTTTATAGCACAGACATTGAGGCCTTTCTTCACTGTGGCCATACAACCTGATACAGCGCAAACTTAATGCATATAAAGGTTTTCTGGTGTTCCTTGATGTTCAAAACCATAGAATAAGAAAGATAGAGATTATGGTGCGGTATGCATAAGTAATTATATATACATGTATATGTTGCAGGGATTCCACTCACAACTAGAGAGCCCCAACACTGGCTGAGTGGTACTGCGCCTGTGGGATCGTTGTCTTCGTATCGCTCAGGTGGCTCACACACCTTTTATAGGTACTCCGTATCCATATGAAATCTAAATAGAAGAGAAAGGGACAAAGCCTCTAGTGCAGATCTTAGGACAATCGATATACAATGCGTTTTAGCCAATTTTCAGCTTACTTTTGCAGGAGCTTCCATAGCTCTAAGAAGACGCCCATTTTGTGTGGAAAAACCCAATAGAAAACAGCCAGAAAAGGTCAGGACTGCAGTGACAGCGTTTTAAAATTTATTCAAAATAAAATTAAAGTAAAAATAACGCCATGACGCTTTTCACCACAACATACGGCTTCATCAGCTGGCTCATGATCCTAGTCTGCTGTTTCTAAATTTATACAATATCTTAAAAGTCAATCATTAAAACGTCCCCACATGTCCTCAATTTGTGTTAGGCGTGTGTCTTGCGCATGCGTGCTGATGGTCCATGCGGTTCACGAAGCGTTCCACCCTCTATCGGCTTCGTGTTTCCGGTATCGTGCGTCTTCATTTGCTGGGAAGATGGAATACAGTCCGCATCCGCAGTGTGTCAGCCACATATGGCTATAAAAAACACTGGGCGTCGTTTACAACCACAATGGATATTTTAAAAGGGCAGATTATCCTCAATTAGCTCTGCTTAAAGGGAAAACAGGAATTCGGATTTATCCCAAGAGATAGATATATATATATATATTTTCCCCACATGTGTATTACATTATATTATGTGATACAAATATAAAATAAGGCGATTATAAATTGCTCTGTACCTTCCTGAATCCTGGACATCATGATATGATAAGCAAATTGTTTTGAGAATGTATTATTAAATCCTATTCCTGTATATGTGTCGTTATAGATTTTTACATCAAAATTTTTTGTTATTTTATTTTTTATTTATTTCTTATGGTGATGCATGTTTAATTTAAATTATTTTTTTAAATTCAATACTATATGTGGTGATGTGTTCTTATAAAAGTGTTCTTATAAACTCTTACTTCATTTGTTGCTATACATCGCAATCTTTTTCTATAAATCCTTGTAACAATTTTAATTGTGCTTTTGTGTGTATATATATATATATCAGCACTCAACCTTAACTACGCTTTCAGTACGGGTGCATCTCAAGACAATGTTATAGATATATATATAGATCTAGAAAAACATGATCCTTGCACACCCTGTATCAGGAAAAATTGCTTTGGTGCAGGAATGGGTATAGATCCAAATATCAAAAATAGGTATTCCGCAACAAAGTCTTGTTCAGTAAAAAAGCGTTCTATCTTTTATTGCATCAAGTAAATCGACGTTTCAGTACAAAAACAGTACTTTCATCAGGACAACACAACTGAAAGTTCAGTCCATATATAACAGAGAATGAATCAAACAATTACGCCCAGGTGTAACACAAGTGGGGCATCTAATTGAGACACTCCCAACATCACATAGTTAAGTATACCCATACTCAAACAACATGAAGACAATGGAGGTTAAAGATCACTAAAATATTTGAACAATATCTACAACCCTCAACATAGTATTTATATCGTATGGGACACAAAACATAACGTTTTAAAATCAAAGACTGCGAGGCAATATTTATAGATTAACAAAATTGCCCATCACACGCATCGCCGACAGTGGATGCTGTAGATCATAGAAGTGACGTGCCACTGGCTGCAAATTTTCTTTACCTGTCAAAGACCCTCTGATCGCAGCTCGGTGGCCCGCCGTATACGCAAATTGTTTTTTCGTTTTGCCAATATAGATATAACCATATGGACAAGAGATGTGATACACCACAAACCCAGTGGTACAGGTGATTCGGTGCTTAATAAGATACTTCTTGCCACTGTACGGATGTACAAAGCTGTTACCCGCTATCATTGAATTACAGGTTGTGCAACCTGTGCATCGGAAACAGCGATGCGTGTGATGGGCATTGATCACGTCCCCCCTTTGTTAAGAGGGGGGGACCGTGCGCAGGAACTGCTTAAAAGAGAGTCCTTTTGGATCTACACACTGGACACGGTGAATCCGCGGGGATTGAATGAAAAAAATAGCTTGTATTGTCATTTGAGCCTCCGCTAAAATAAGACATCGATTTTGGTATATGCCTGGATCTCTCCTGTTCTAATGCCTGCGCTTTAAAATAATATATCAGGGTATCACCATCTCCCCATCAAACCAAGTTCGCTGTCTTGGAGTTACACTGGACTCTGCTCTTTCCTTCATCCCCCACATCAAGTCTCTTTCCTCCTCCTGCCGATACCAACTGCGTAATATTTCCAGAATTCGGCCATTTCTTACCGCTGTCACCACAAAACAACTCATACACGCCCTGGTAATCTCCCGACTCGACTATTGCAATAATCTCTTATCTGGCCTCCCTCTGTCCCGCCTCTCCCCCCTACAATCCATCCTGAACGCCTCCGCCAGGCTAATTCACCTCACCCGCCGCTCTGTCTCTGCCGCTCCCCTCTGCGAGTCCCTTCACTGGCTCCCCATCCACTGCAGAATTAAGTTCAAAATCCTTATCCTTACCTACAAAACCCTCACTAACTCAGCGCCCCACTACCTGTCCTCACTAATCACCAAATACACCCCAGCCCGCTCCCTAAGGTCAAACAGTGACCTGCGCCTAGCTTCTCCCCGCATCACCTCTTCCCATGATAGACTGCAGGATTTCTCACGCGCAGCCCCACTCTCTGGAACGCTCTCCCTCGTGCTGTCAGACTTTCCCCTAACTTCTCTTCCTTCAAACGCTCCCTGAAAACATTCCTATTTAGGGAAGCCTACCACCCAACTCACTGACGCAACCATCAATCACTCTCACCTTACAGTCCTCTCCTCCTGTTTCCAACCCCAACCCTCCTAGATTGTGAGTTCCTACGGGAATAGGGCCCTCATCTCCTCCTGTACTGTTTGTCAAATGTTGTTCAATGTATTGTAACCCTGTCTGTACTGTGCTTATTGTACAGCGCTGCGGAATATGCTGGCGCTTTATAAATAAATAATAATAATAATAATAATATATAAATATTGCCTCGCAGTCTTTGATTTTAAAACGTTATGTTTTGTGTCCCATACGATATAAATACTATGTTGAGGGTTGTAGATATTGTTCAAATATTTTAGTGATCTTTAACCTCCATTGATGTTGGGAGTGTCTTAATTAGATGCCCCACTTGTGTTACACCTGGGCGTAATTGTTTTATTCATTCCGTTATATATGGACTGAACTTTCAGTTGTGTTGTTGTCCTGATGAAAGTACTGTTTTTGTACTGAAACGTCGATTTACTTGATGCAATAAAGGATAGAATGCTTTTTTACTGAACAAGACTTTGTGTTGCGGAATACCTATTTTTGATATATATATATATATATATATTTCATTCTGTCGGTCAGTGAAGGTTCAAAGCTAAATATTTCACAAGAAGTGCACAATTTCGAAATCACTGTTTAATCCACCTGGTGCAAGAGTGCCCATTTCAAAAATATACCGAATTTCTTCCCGTCCCAATATATTAATGATATCCTCTTCTATATCTTTTTTTAAAAACTTTTCTTAAAGCAGTCAATTTTAGACCTACAGGGGAACATCTAGTACATCTGAGTACTCAGATTCTGAAGTTTAATGCTCTTTTTATACGTCCTATATATTGGAGGCCACAAGGGCACTCCAATAAGTATATCACTTGTTTAGAGCAACAGTTAAGGACTTAATTCCTATTTGTTGTTTTTTTTTTGTTTTTTTTTAAAATAATTTTTATATTCAAATCTTATATTTTGAAAAAGCATCAGCAATAAGACAGCCAGTATATAAACATTCAGCAGAAGTACATCAGAGGAGAAACCATAAACCTCCCCAAATAGGTGGGGTCTCATTGAAATAGAAATGAAAAATTATCGTGTCAGCAAGAAACATTGCATCATCAAAGCAAGAAAATATAGGTCTACCTCAAAGTAGTACATCTGATAACAGAAAAATAACAAACCGTGGGAGAGGGGAGGTGAACTATACGGACCACACACCAGCAATGGCGCGAGGGGGGGGGGAAAGAAATGGGAAAAAAATAATAAAATAAATTACAATAGTTGGGTGGGGGAGAGGGGCAAAGGCCAAGATCGTGTCTTTCCCGGCTCACTCCCGAAGGAGGCCGTGGAAGGATATTGTCATAAGGCCCAGGAGCCCGAGGGCCAAGTATGGCAACCAGAGCCATGGTAGGTGCCATAGTGGCACACTATGAAGAATGCCAAAAAAAAGAGAGGGGGAGGAAGGATACACCATCGCTGGAGGGGTAAGTGTCTGTAAAAAAAAAAAAACTCACAAAAGTCTCAAATGTCATCGGTATCGGGGTGGTGGGGGGAGTCTCCACCTAATTCACAGGGAAGAGGTGCAAGGGAGAAAAAAAATATGGGGGGGGATGTTCGCCGAGGCAAAAACATCAGACTCAGCAGTTCAGAGGGAAGAGGAATCCAGCCTAATTCCACAGGGACAGGGTGGGAAGGACTTGGGTACGAAGTCCGGTGGGAAGTTCGCTGGTATCAGAGCGCTGCTTCAACCCGGGTCATTCAGTCGGGGCGTCGGGAAGATATCCAGAGGGGCCACTACCAGCCAAGCCCCCTCTGGTGTCGAAGCCACTTGCATGGTGCCATTGACCGACACAATAAGGGAGGCAGCCGCTCCCCACCTGTAGCGAGCGAATTACAGCCTGCAGACGAGTCGTCACCTCCCTGAAGCGTCTTCAGGCCAACAGCATAGCAAAGGGGAGATCCGTAAACAGGGAAATCTGTAACGAATCGAAAGAAAGAGGGCCACGTGCTGCTGGGACTGCCATAAGCCGATGTTTCAGCGGGACATCTTTTGCCACCACCAGTATATCCTGCAAAGCCGTGCTAGGTGCCAATGGCGATTTCCGAAGACGCAGGACAGACCCGAAAATCTTCTGGATGTTCGGCGGGAGAAGGGGGGTCGCAAGTCGGTTTGCCAGCCCCAGAGCCGCCGGAAGCTGCATCAAATCCGGGATCCCCCGATCCTAAGATTTCGCTGTCGATGGCGTGTCTCCAATCGCTCCACCGTCTGCAGGGAGTCAACTCTCGTAGTAATACGACCATGAGTTACCTCCAACTCTCCAGTACGGTCGCTGACTGCATTCACCCGGGTCTGGACTCCAATCACCTCCGCCCGTAAGACAGCTAAATCGGTCCGCCACATATTCGTAAATTTAGCCATCATAGCACGGATGTCACCCTTAGTGGAAGGCAGGTGGTCGTCCATGACACCTCCGCCTCTCAGACACCCACCGAAAGAGACTGGTGGCGTGGGGGAAAGATGCACCAGCGTCAGGTCTGGGTAGGTCTGTTCCAACTCACTGCTCAAGGTGGTCGCTTGGGTCCGAGCGTGCAGCATCGGGCTCTCCTCCGTCCAGGGCAGCTCAGTCCCCCTGAAGAGTGAGGAGAGGACGGGGATTGGGATATGGGATCATGGCGCCGGCCTGAGACCCCGCAAAGGGAGATGCGTATGTCCTCCTGGCGGGTCCCCAGTGCCGGGGTCTGTTTCTTCCCCGTTTTCTTCCCCACCAGGGGGTTGAAGAGCAAGTATGTCTGCCGTGTAAGGGGGCGCCCGGAGCCCTGCGACACGAGGCCCAAGATGGCGGCCTGAGGTCAGATGAGGAGGCCCAGATGCGCAAATCTCACTAACACCCTTCCCGAACGCAATCCGAGCACTCGGTAGATACCATTAGGGCACAAAGACAGACCTCCACTGTTTAGTCCTCTCCAGCCGACCGAGGGTCACACAAAAAGGGTCAGCAAAAAGATAGGAACCAGAGAGCTCCTCCAGACACGGCTGTCGGCTGTTAGCTCTGCCCCCTTTATTATTTATATATCCCCCCCCCCCCCCAAAGCCTTTATTACTTGTGGACCTGCAGGCCAAGCATTGTCCACAAAGTGATATACTTATTGGAGTGCCCTTGTGGCCTCCAATATATAGGACGTACAAAAAGAGCATTAAACGTCAGAATCTCCGAGCACGTGAGAAATATACGGAAACAGTTTGAGAAACATTCCTTATCAATGCACTTTAGGTTGAAACATGGAGGTTCCCCTGTAGGTCTAAAATTGACTGCTTTAAAAAAAGTTTTTAAAAAAGATAGATGAGGATATCATTAATATATTGGGATGGGAAGAAATGGGGTATATTTTTGAAATGGTCACTCTTGATCCTGGTGGATTAAATAGTGATTTCGAAATTGTGCACTTTTTGAGAAATATTTAGGTTTGAACCTTCACTGACCTCGACAGAATGAATTTATAAGAACACCTCACCACATATAGTATTGAATTTAAAAAAAAATATTAAAAGAAATATAAAAATTTAATTAAACACGCATCTCAATAATAAATAAATAAAAAAATATATAACGACACATATACAGGAATATGATTTAATAATACATTCACAAAACAATTTGTTTATCATATCATGGTGTCCAGGATTCAGGAAGGTACAGAGCAATTTATAATTGCCTTGTTTTATTTTATATTTGTATCACATAATAAAACGTAATACACATGTGGGGATTATATATATTTATATATATATATATATATATGTTCATTCAAATGAGGTAATTTAGCTGGCTAGTAAGTTATGGGTTGCTAATCTTGGGATAAATCCTAATTCCTGTTTTCCCTTTAAGCAGAGCTAATTGAGGATAATCTACCCTTTTAAAATATCCATTGTGGTTGTAAAAAGTGTTTTTTATAGTCATATGTGGTTGACACATAGCGTATGCGGACTGTATTCCATCTTCCCAGCAAATGAAGACGCACGATACCGGAAATACGAAGCCGATAGAGGGTGGAACGCTTCGTGAACCGCATGGATCATCAGCACGCATGCGCAAGATGGCGACGCGCTGGAACGCACCTGGAGGACCCAAATGGAGGCGTGAGACACACGCCGAAAACAAATTGAAGACAGGTAGGGACGGTTTAATGATTAATTGCCTTTTAAGATATTGTATAAATTTAGAAACAGCAGACTAGGATCATGAGCCAGCTGATGAAGCCGTATGTTGTGGTGAAACGCGACCTGGCGTTATGTTTACTTTAATTTTATTTTGAATACATTTTAAAACGCTGTCACTGCAGTCCTGACCTTTTCTGGCGGTTTTCTATTGGGTTTTTCCACACAAAATGGGCGTCTTCTTAGAGCTATGGAAGCTCCTGCAAAAGTAAGCTGAAAATTGGCTAAAACGCATTGTATATCGATTGTCCTAAGATCTGCACTAGGGGCTTTGTCCCTTTCTCTTCTATTTAGATTGCATATGGATACGGAGTACCTATAAGGTGTGTGGGCCACCTGAGCGATACGAAGACAACGATCCCACAGGCGCAGTACCACTCAGCCAGTGTTGGGGCTCTCTAGTTGTGAGTGGAATCCCTGCAACATATACATGTATATATAATTACTTATGCATACCGCTCCATAATCTCTCTTTCTTATTCTATGGTTTTGAACATCAAGGAACACCAGAAAACCTTTATATGCATTAAGTTTGCACTGTTTCAGGTTGTATGGCTGTATGTTTTTTGGTTTACCACTGATTCTGATACTGGCTGTAGAGGTGTCTGGTGGAGGGTGACTTTTCAAGTGGCGCGACACCGCAAAATCTGTTAAATCGTTCTTCACTGTGCTTTGGGTTATCATTGATTTTTGAAAATTTCAGACCAATTTGTCTTTTTAATAAAACTAACATTTCCGGGGGGGGGGGGGTAGTAGCTTGTCTTTTTTTCTGAAACGGGAAAAAGGTTGCATTGTAGTATGTTGAATAGAGGTGTTTTTTTTTTTTTTTTTCTTTTTTTTTGTCCCTGGGTTCTTTCACACATTGATCTACAAAAGAATTTATTGGAAATTTTAAGTAACAGTATTCCGGTTAGACACAGTGGCAAGAAAAAGTATGTGAACCCTTAGGGATTACATGGAGTTTTGCATGAATTAGTCATAAAATGTGCTCTGATCTTCATCTAAGTCACAACAATTTGAAAAACACAGTCTGCTTAAAATAATATAACACAAACATTATGTTTTCATTTTTTTATTGAACAGAACATGTAAACATTCACAGTGCAGGGTGGAAAAAGTATGTGAACCTTTGGACTTAATAACTGGTTGACCCTCCTTTGGCAGCAATAACCTCAACCAAACGTTTCCTGTAGTTCCAGATCAGACCCGCACAACGATCTGGAGTAATTTTGGACCACTCCTCTTCACAAAACTGTTTCAGTGTAGCAATATTCTTGGGATGTCTGGTGTGAATCTCTCTCTTAGGCTAGGGTCAGACTAACGCATTTTCACGTTGTCTGTGAAAAAGTGCGTTCGAACGAATGGATGCATTTTTTCACGGAGAGTACGCGATAGCGGTCATACTATGCGCATTTGCGTTCGTGATTTTGTACGGATCATCAATAAAACACTTTGTGCATCTGGACGTTATGTTGGCCGGACATTAGCAGTGTCTGACATCTCCAATTCACGCACACACGCCGCTAGCGGACGCAGCGCACTCTGTACAACCGTACTAGCGGTTTTACGTTCTCGACAAAATGCGTTCGTTTGCCACTTGCGTTGCGCAGCCGGACTTTTGTGCGACCGTACTTCGTATATTGGCCATCATTGCCCGGCATTTGCTGCTACTACGGCCGTGATGAAGTGCGCCTGCACGCGCGTTCGCACTGCCTCAGTCTGACCCTAGCCTTAAGGTCATGCCACAGCATTTCAATCGGGTTGAGGTCAGGACTCTGACTGGGCCATTCCAGAAGGCGTATTTTGTTTTGTTGAAGCCATTCTTTTGTTGAATTACTTGTATGCTTTGGGTCATTGTCCTGTTGCATCACCCATCCTCTATAGAGCTTCAGTTGGCAGACAGATGGTCTTACGTTTTCCTGCAAAATGTCTTGATAAACTCTGGAATTCATTTTTCCATCAATGACAACAATCCGTTCAGGCCCTGAGGCAGCAAAGCAGCCCCAAACCATGATGCTCCCTCAACCATGTTTTACAGTGGGGATGAGGTTTTGATGTTGGTGTTCTGTGCCTTTTTCTCTCCACACATAGTATTGTGTGTTTTTTCCAAACAACTCAATTTTGGTTTCATCTGTCCACAGAATATTTTGCCAGTAGTGCTGTGGAACATCCAGGTGCTCTTTTGCAAACTTCAAACGTGCTGCAATATTCTTTTTGGACAGCAATGGCTTCCTCCGTGGTGTCCTCCCATGTACTCCATTCTTGTTTAAGGTTTTCCTTATTGTAGATGTGTCAACAAAAATGTTAGCATGTGCCAGAGATTTCTGTAAATCTTTAGCGGACACTCTAGGATTCTTCTTTACCTCATTAAGCATTCTGCGCTGTGCACTTGCAGTCATCTTTACAGGACGACCACGCCTAGGGAGAGTAGCAACAGTGCTGAACATTCTCCATTTGTAGACAGCCTGTCTTACCGTGGACACATGAACATCAAGGCTTTTGGAGATACTTTTGTAACCCTTTCCAGCTTCATGCAAGTCAACAATTCTTGATCGTAGGTCTTCTGAGAGCTCTTTTCTGTGAGGCATGGTTCACATCATCTTCTTCTTGAAACCAGTAAACCCAAAACTGGTGTGTGTTTTTAAAGGGTAGGACAGCTTTCAGCAACACATCCAATAATATCACACTAATTGGACTCAAGGTTGACTCACTCCTGGCTCCCATTAGCTCTTGGAGAAGTCATTAGGCTAGGGGTTCACATACTTTTTCCACCCTGCACTGTGAATGTTTACATGTTATGTTCAATAAACACATGAAACCATCTAATGTTTGTGTTGTATTACGTTAAGCAGACTGTGTTTTTCAAATTGTTGTGACTTAGATGAAGATCAGAGCACATTTTATGACCAATTCATGCAAAACTCCACGTAATCCCAAAGGGTTCACATACTTTTTCTTGCCACTGTATGTCAATGTGGTAATGATTCAGGTTAGCGAAGTTTTGCCAAGAATGTTCTATATATATATCACTTGTTCTTCTGTCTGTCATACAGACTGGCATGAATTTTGGTATCCGGTTCAGTATTTAAGTGAATGAAAGTACCCACCCATAATGTTCTATGTACCCTATTTGACTACAAACGTAGAATGTATACATACATACACTAACGCACACACACTCTCTAACACGCACGCACACACTGTCTAACACGCACGCACACACTCTCTAACACGCACGCACACACTCTCTAACACGCACGCACACACTCTAACACGCACGCACACACTCTAACACGCACGCACACACTCTCTAACACGCACGCACGCACACTCTCTAACACGCACGCACGCACACTCTCTAACACGCACACACTCTCTAACACGCACACACTCTCTAACACGCACGCACACACTCTCTAACACGCACGCACACACTCTCTAACACGCACGCACACACTCTCTAACACGCACGCACACACTCTCTAACACGCACGCACACACTCTCTAACACGCACGCACTCTCTACACGCACACACTCTCTAACACGCACACACTCTCTAACACGCACGCACACACTCTCTAACACGCACGCACACACTCTCTAACACGCACGCACACACTCTCTAACACGCACGCACACACTCTCTAACACGCACGCACACACTCTCTAGCACGCACGCACACTCTAAGCATCCTTTATCTAGAATGCTCGGGTACCCAAGCATTTCGAAATCCAGGAGAATCCACGGTTTGAGAGGAAGGGAGATGTGTCAGGGGAGATGAGATCCCCTTCCAGCTGCAGCACCAGCATGTACAGATGCTGAGAGAGCTGTGCTGCACAGAGCCAGCATATCACATCCTGGGGCTGCAGAGTCTTCAAGTGTGTGCCTTGAGGTGCTGCAGCAATGTGAGCTGCATCTCAGAACCTGTCCAGAGCATCAAGAAGGTAAGTATTCCTAAAACCTGGAAGGCTCTGAATATTCTGGATTTTAACGTTCTGGATAAAGGGTGCCTATCTTTTTCTAATTAGATTACTCTTGTCTTTTGCATGTGTAGTATGTTTAGAAAACCTTTTTGTAGATTGGTATGGGTCCTTTCTGCTAGATCAGGAGCTTGAGGTCATGTTTTACTTGCCAAACTATGACTTATTGCAGTGAGTTTGGTGCCCAGAGCTGCCCTCTGTATCAAACCATGGTTATGTTGCTCATGTGATTAAACGGCATTAACCTTCTATGAGCCTTCAAATTCAGTCACGTTTGTCTGAATTACCCTTTGTGCAGTTCTGAGCTGAAAGGGTTGATTTTAATTAGACGGGGGACATATTTTTGTACGTCTAAATTAACTCAGGAGTGGGTACAATTCTTTTCAGGACTAACAAAGAACTAACACAACTGGCTATTTGGTACCCTTGCATAAATGAGAGCTGTGGATATATGGGGAGCCTAGAGTTTTTTCCAGACATTTAGGCCCCATAATGATCAATATACTTAGATTTTATTTTTGTCAAAATGCTGGTCTGGTTTTTCTTTGTAACGCGTAGTTTTATGAACATTTTTCCATGAGACCGTCCTACTGTAGTAGTAATTTGTATCTAGAACAAATAAAATTATTGAATAGTTTTGTAATACCTGTTTTATAGTCTCTAATCAGCATTGCCATCATAATAAAAATGGTTGTAAAATAAAATGTGTATAGATCCATAAGTATGTATAGCTAAATGGCTATAGAATGTAAACACATTCTAGATTGCTTTTCAAAATAATAATAATTTTTTTTTCATTGGTTTTATAATGCAATAAAAATGGAGCACATCATTGGATTTGCACTCCAAATACCTATTCAAAATATCAAAAATAGAAGGTGCAACAAGAACTTTTTATATTGTCACCTTTTTTCTTTTCTTCCATTGTGTGGGTTTATATACTATGCTTTAGGATCCTTGTAATATTTAATTGTTTTTGACATGTTCACTCTTTCCAGAAGGCAAAGCTGGAAGCCAAACTCCACCAGACTACAGTGGCGGCAGCAGCTGCAGCAGCCTCAGGCAGTGGTCCAGTGCCCAACTCTGTACCTACCAACCCTGTGTCAACACCAGGGTTTTTTATCCATCCTTCAGATGTCATCCCTCCTACCCCAAAAACTACCCCTCTGTTCATGACACCACCACTGACCCCTCCCAATGAGTCCGTTTCGGCTGTCATTAATGCAGAGCTGTCACAGTTGTTTCCGGGAGCAGTCATCGATTCTCCACCTGCAATTCTTGCTACACATAGCAAAAATGCAAACAAGTCCAGAACGGTATATGTTAACTACTATTATTTTTTCTTTATATAATAATCCATCAGAGATTGTCTTCTGCTCTGTCATTTGAGTGTCATTGATCTACACATTTACATTTGATGATGCATTTAGACAAAATATTACCAGCTGCCACTGATTTGAAGGTTTGTTAAATACCTGCCAGCATTCAGTTGCTATTCGTGCGTGGGCACGTAGAAAATGTGAGTAGTGATGATACTATAAGGCCTTGACATCTGTGCTGAAAAAATTGAATTTGGAAATGGTTTTGAAGATAATCTTTCCATTTGCTTTTGTCAGCAATGTCAATGTATAGGCATAATTAATTGCCACAGCAGCATCAATTTAACTTTGTGTACTTCTTTTAATCTGGGACTTTATCATAAGAGAAAGTGAAGACCGTTTTTGCCACTATCTCCTTATAATGCATATCCCTTGTCGTCCTCTTTTCTGGCCTAAAGCTCTGTGTTTCTCCTTGACGCGCTTTCTCCCAGTCTTTTCCTTACTCCTCGCCTCATCTTTTACATCGGATCCTATATTAACATTTTATTTTTGTCAGGGAATGTATATTAACGGATTTCTTATTTCAGAATCAACTGGGGTCAGGCCTTGCACTGGCAATCTCTCATGCATCGCATTTTCTGCAGCCACCTCCTCATCAGTCCATTATAATTGAGAGAATGCATTCTGGTAAGGATCAGGCTTCCTAAATCTTTGCATTGTTACTTTTAAACAGGGTTTTGGTGCTGAATACTATGCAAGGAAATAGTTTTCACTTTATTAACCCCTTGACTCCTAAGGACACATCCCACAGGTCATGTATTTTACTTGTGATCAGATCATTATCTCCTTGTAGCCTTTTGAAGTGAAGAAATGATGCTAATTACACTTGTTTAAGTGTTAAAAACCCCCCCATCCCCGAACATGTTACAGTGTCCGTCCCTTCTCTCCAGCCAAGCTGATCCGCAGCAGCTTTCCTTCTCACAGCTCTCAGCCAGAACTTGAGGGAATGCTGTATATTTCGAAGTATCTCTCCCCAAACACCAGACACATCTTAGTGCAGGGAAGTAGTAATATGTTTTATTGGAAATGGGAAATGGGAAGGGGGAGGTAACATGACAAAATCAACAGAATGCATTGTGTACATGGGGGGGGGGATGTGAATTCCTTCAGGAGATGCAGAAAACTAATCCGTACACAATAGACGAGATAAGCAAACTGACCACATCAGATCAATCTAGGGGGAAAACAGATGGCAAGAACAATAGATCTACATTAGATCTTTAACACAAACCAACTCCTAAAGTAAAAAAAGTTACAAGATAGAAATACATTTAACCCGTTAACCCTTAGGTGACTACTTAAGCCCATTGTCCTTGAGAATTGGCTTTGCAGGCATAGCGAGGGCAAGGGTTCCATGGAGGGTGGGGGCACAAAGGTAGAGGGAACCTCGGATTGGAGGCTTTGAAGGAGCCTCTAGTGATACGGGAAGTGCCTATTCGACCAACAGAATGGCCTCTATTTCTAACTGCCCCCCCCCCCCCCGAGGCGTGACCTTTTTCATAGCAGTTTCCACCTTATCAAGGGCTGGAAAAGTGCCTGCATAAACGCCCATATTTTTGAAAAATTCTCTCCAAAGAGTAAACTTGGTGCCTTGGCCCCCAGATCCTGCTCCGCCATGGCGGTCAGTTGCTGATCCATTTTTCAGAGGATTGTCTTAATGACCTAGTGTGGCCAAACCCGCGTCTCCCAAAAGAGAGACCGGGATCGCTGAATCTACCACGTGACCTCAGTGGGGTCCAGAGTGGTGGCATTCAATCTGGCACTTTCCACCACATTAAATGTATTAACTTGCCTGCTACACCCAAAAGCTTAGCCTCACAGGTGCGCAAAGCTTGGTCGATGCCAATCTTGGCCACAAACCTTCGTGTGCATTGTATTTTTGAAAATAAATGTTCACCTCCAAGGTGGAACAGTTCTTCCCCGCGGTGAGAGGGTGAGGGCATTCCGCCCTAATATTCAGGTGACTAGTCCAGTTCATGAAGAGTCTCAAATGAACATCCTCCCACTGTTCATCATGTGGCTGAGGTGACCACACTGTGGTGTGTGGTTGAACCATCTCTGAAGGGACGAACATAGGTTGCCCTTTCGGATCACATATCCCCTGTAGAGCCTCCAGGTAGAATGCATACGCCAGGTTAGTCCACACGAACACCCCAGTGATCAACGATACGCTCAGTCTGAGATCATAGCGCCGAGTGACATACACTGCAGAACCTCCCGCAAAATGTCAGCGAAGGGGAGCAAGTAAGAACCATTGAAACCGCGGCACAGTACACAGCGGCACCACAAAGACACGGCTGTTATTCCCTTGATCTGGAAACTGACCCCCGCGGCTAGTGAAAGCCAGTCCCAGAGAAACACCTAAAAACGTAAAATGAATCCAATGACCTCCAATTGGCACAATTGGACACAGTGATAATGGACTGAGTAACAGCAAAGAAAGCATATTTGCTGCTCCCCAACGGCTGTTTGTGGTCCGTTCCGGGGAGGGGGTTTGTGAGGTCAGGGATGGGCGTCCCCAAAGATTTTTCTTTGCTGCTGTGACATGATAATGCAAATACTTGCCTCACAGTTCCTGGTCTAAAATTTAAACACTAATGGAAACGATGGGGAAATCTATGCGAAGTGACTACAGTGAAAACACCATTGAAAATAATTCTGCAAACTATTTAAAAGTACTCAAACTACAGTGGATCGACTGGTGCAATGTACTGTGTACTATGGTGGTGGTTTCCTAAACTGTGTATATCCCCATGTGTATATGTTTGTCATCTGAATATAGATCAGTGTTTCTCAAACCTGTCCTCAGGACCCACTGACAGGCCAGGTTTGCAAGATATCTGAAGCACAGCACAGGTGATATAATTTGCTGTTCAGTGATTGCAGGATTCAGTCTGCATTTCCCCAAGGTGATCTGTAATAATCTGGCCTCTTAGAGGGTCCTGTGGACATTTTTGGGAAACCCGGATATAGATGAACCAGTCAAGTGCAGTTCATTAAGTCCCTACACTTTCATGAAGGGAGTCACGATTTGTCTCCCAATACTCATGTGAAGACCCTCCTGTTCAGATATACTGCTAATCATCATCGCACTGGCGCAAAGAATCTCTGTAACAGAGTGCTGGATCCTGTTTTCTAAAACTTAGACTTTTTTTCTGTTTATGTCTAATATCAGCTGTAAAAACATAAATATATGGTGAATGTTTTATTCCTGCCTTTGATCTCTAAACATATGTTTACATTTATAGGTGCCAGACGGTTTGTGACCCTAGATTTTGGTCGTCCTGTACTCCTTACCGATATACTCATTCCTACATGCGGCGACCTGGCTTCGTTGTCCATTGACATTTGGAGTTTAGGCGAAGAGGTGGATGGTCGAAGACTGGTGGTTGCAACCGATATCAGCACTCATTCACTCATTTTACATGATTTGTTACCGCCCCCAGTTTGCAGATTTATGAAGGTAATAAGGGAAGATGCTAAACAAAGTTGTATGTGGTGCTTACCTTAAGGCATTTCAAACTTAATGTATGATGTTCTAGCTTTCTTTCACAAGAAATGTATTTTTTTCACAAAAAATGATTTAGAATTTATTATTTTACCAGATTACAGTTATTGGACGTTATGGAAGCACAAACGCTAGAGCCAAGATTCCACTAGGATTTTACTATGGTCATACTTACATTTTACCTTGGGAGAGTGAACTGAAACTTATGCATGACCCACTAAGAGGAGAGAGTGAATCTGCAAATCAACCGGATATCGATCAGCATTTAACAATGATGGTGGCCCTACAAGAGGACATCCAGTGCAGGTCTGCATTGCTCTGTATGGTTATCTGGGGCCGTGCACACTATGATTTTGCGTGCAGCCTGCTACATGTAATTTCTTGGATAATTTACTACTGTTTCAGGAAAACCTTTTTGCACACTTGTTCACTATAACTCATGTGTGCTTATAATGACTTGTAGACATTTGTTCTTTTAAAACCTTAAAGTTGAAGGCCAAAAATGTACAACTTTCTGTTTAAAAAAGAAAATGCTCATGGGCTTTAGGCTAAATTGTAAATGAAAGGTTTGTCCAAATGGTTGATGGTTTTCAGTGCTATGGCTTTGAAGGACGATAAGACAATAAAAAGATCTCCTTGCTCTGCTGCAGGATCAGAGTGCATTGAACAATTACTGAATGTTGGAGTTACAAAATCTACCCACTATGGGCCATGTACAAAGTTGGTACTAACTTAACCAGAGCGGTTATAAACTTACCAGAGCCATTACAGTTTATGGAGTTAAGTTTACAATAGCTCCGGTTAAGTTAGCACCAACTTTTTATTACGGCTTATGTGTTTTTTTTTCTTTTCCTTCGAAGAATTAACACCCAAAATTCTTACGTGCACGGTTGTTTACCGAACATTCAAAATGTTGTCTTTGGCCTTTTGGTTTTATTATAATATGTCTGCTACCAACGTTTTCTACATCATATACTAATAATCATCTTCTGACAAACATAATTTATGAAGAGGTTTAGTTAAGTTTGGAATTAAGGTACAGTAGGCTGTGCTTGGTTCTTGAAGTGCACTTGTGCCACTCTTATTTACTCCCACTTTTAGAGCATAATGTTTCGGAATGGTGGTCACTGTTCTGTTATTCACACTCCTCATTCTACTGTGACACAGCAAATTCCTCCAGCAAACCAGTGTTACAGCACCATGGCTGAAAATCACTGCTCTAGATGCTTAGTGGTAAAACTAGGGTCAATTTTACATACTCTTCATAAGATTTTTAAGCTCTTGTATTCTAATCCAACCTTTTTTTGATTTTCAAAAAAGAATAAACCTTTTGTGTTCCACAGGTACAACCTTGCTTGTCATCGATTGGAAACCCTCCTTCAGAGCATTGACCTACCTCCACTGAACAGTGCCAACAACGCGCAATATTTTTTGAGGAAGCCAGACAAAGCTGTGGAAGAGGATAGCAGGGTTTTTTCTGCGTACCAGGACTGCATTCAACTCCAGCTCCAGTTAAACTTGGCTCATCATGCAGTCCAGAGGCTTAAAGTAGCACTGGGCATGAGCAGGAAAACTATGCATGAACAATTTGATTCCAGAGAGCTCATTTACACTTCTTCAACCGAGCAGCTGCGCACAGTCATTAGATATCTTTTGGACACCTTGTTAAGCCTTCTGCACTCCTCCAACGGTTGGTGGCATTTTATTGAATGTATTTAAGCCATGATTTGAAACCTTAAAGTTTAGGAATGATTGAGTGGCCAGCAGGGCCATCTCTTCAAGGATGCCAGAGGTGCGGTGCACCCTGCCCCGTGGTCTGTATATGTCTCAGAACAACGGTTTAGCTTGTGTAACACATCCTGTGACCCGCTTTTCACCTGCATTTATATTTGAACACGACTCAGACTCTCTCTGCCTTACTGCTGAGGGAGAATCTCGCAAGGTCCGAGGACAGCGTTCAGGTATAAATGCAGATGGCTGCTAAAGGGTCGAGCGATAATGCATTAAATCAACTAAACCATTGAAGTGGAAGGAATGAGGAAATAAACATAAAATGAGGAAAAAAATGTAAATGGAATATATATATATATATATATATTTATTTCCCATATATAAAAATACATATGTGGAAATATTTAGGGGAACTAATGCGCAAATGGGGAAAGCAATGTGGAATTTTCTTCTAGAAAATTAGAAGTAATGAATGAAGAAATATTGGCAAGATGAATACAATGGCTGATATGTGAGCAAAGTAAATAAAAAGAGAGCATACAAGGGAAATAAAATATCATGTGACACATGGCATGCCGAAGGGGAAGGGACTTCTTTTGGCACAGGGCTGCACTACAGGATCTCTCTCTCTCTCTCTCTCTATCTCTCTCGTTAAACAAAAATGTAGTCCGGCTAGCACTAATCCAGACAGGGACAATTTCCAAAAGTATAAAAAAGGCGCCTAAAAGAACGTAAACCAAAGAGAAGAATTTATTAATGGTCTCCAAGGCTCTGTGCAAATTATTTGAAAATGTTGCAAAGAACACAGACCTTGACGAGTCCCAATTTCTAAACCTGTATGCAGATGTTCTCCAATTCAAGAATAAATATCGGAAAATGAGGGCGAGGGACATCAGTTATGCAGAAGGCCAAGAAGATATTCTTCACAATTTTGATGATCTGGCTAATTGATAGTTTTGCTCAATCTTATTGGGCCAATCTAGAATTCATTTAGATTCCTATCCAAAAATTTAATTTTTTTTTTTCTAACCTATCATACAATTTAAAAAAAAAAAAAAAAAATAATGGACAAACTTTTGACCTGCAGTTGCTTGTATATTCCAAACTACGGGATAAAGTTTGTTTTCTTTGGAAGTTGTTTATTAAGAAAACCAAGGTATTCTAGGCATTGAATGATTTTGTGACAGGCGACCTGCTACTACAAGGCTAAAACAGCATGAAGTTTAAAAAAAACAAACATTTTTTTATTGCAATGGAACTCTGGAGTGAGGCAAGAAAAAGAATACGCTCTAGTAAAACGATCAACAGCTTTGCTGGACAACTTCTTGTGGAAGAAAAACTGCATTGGAGTAACATTTTAGAGACCATAATTTTTATAATACAGTATTTAGCAAAAGAAAATAAGGTATTTAGAAGCTTATGAGATGTAATGTACAAACCAGACAAAGGAATATTTTTAAGATCAAATGTTCACATCATTTGAACTAGTTAAAGTGCATCTTAGAAGAATAACCAAGAAACCCATGGTTTATAGTTTTATTGAAGTACATGCTAAAGTCAAAAACTTGGCCTGGTCAGTAATGACGTTTCTGTTCTACTGTACATATACATACGTGTGTGTGTGTGTGTGTGTGTGTGTGTGTGTGTGCACACACACCGATAAACACAATATAAAATGTATAACTTTTTTATTTTTAATAAACTTGTATTAGTACGGTTAACATGTCTGTCCTTGTCTTGTAGGACACTCAGTTCCTGCAGTTCTCCAGAACACTTTCCATGCTCAGGCCTGTGAGGAGCTTTTTAAACATCTGTGTATCAGTGGGACTCCAAAGATTCGACTGCATACTGGGCTCCTGCTTGTGCAGCTCTGTGGAGCTGAGAGATGGTGGGGGCAGTTCCTCTCAAATGTCCTTCAAGAGCTTTACAACTCAGAACAGCTGTTGATCTTTCCTCAGGACAGGTACATTTCACCCAATTTATTAAATCTCTGCTGAGCTCATTTCAGCAATAGTGCATTTATATTGTTTATATGTAATGTATTGCATACTGAACTTGGAATGGAAACTGGAATGTGTGATGCTTCAACCACCTTTCAATGTTTTTTTTTTACTTTTTTATTTCACGGCAAACATTTCTTATATTTGTGCTTGACCTATGATGCACTTTATCCGATGACTAGTAGTAGGCATTAATCATGAGTAAATAAATCTCACCTGTCCCCCATTTTCAAAGATAGATTCTGCACCTGGGTACAGTATTGAGTCTCTCAAATGATACATTCAGTGATACATTCTTTTGTGTGTCTAAGGTGTTCATAAACCTTTTTTGTTTGTTTGTGTAACCTGCTGAACAATGCTGTCAAACATAAATTCTACAATATGTTCAACACCACATTCAGGACTACTCGATGCCCATGTACCAGCAATATGTGTTTCTCTATTGAGTGGATCAATCAGAAGGGGAGGGCATGTTTTTGATTTTACCTTTCCTTCTGAAAAATATGCTATTTCGAGCCAAGAACAATGTAAATGTCTTTTCTCTTACCTGCTTGAAAATGCCCCTACAAACTTTGGCCATTGCCTTTGGGTATGCTCTCTCATTCAGACTTTGACATAGTGAATCTCCCCCATAGAGTTCAGTGGTATACAGAAAGGATTTTGGATAACTTCCTCTTGTATAAAGTGGTGTCAACAAACACAAAGTTTTTTCACTTTTTCATTTCCTGCCTAGACATAACCACCAGACATGCCCACCACGCACCTTACCAATTCTTTGAATACCCAATCCCATATGGACTGACCTCCGATCTGCACCTGTCACAGAGTTTTGGTATAACTTTGTATTGGTTTAACCCAGATGGATGGGGTGCATAGCTTTCATATTACAAAGTTGATTACTCAAAGACCACAGGTGTTTGCAGAAGATGCCAACGCTGGTTAAAATAGTCGTCGTTGCACAACAAGAAACAATGGCATTTCTCAAAAGAAAATGGAAACAGCGTTAGAATCTTTGGATGAAAGACCAGTTGAACAGTATTTGTCTCCTTACTCCCCCCCCCCCCCTATATTTGTTCGGTTCTTACTAATGCTTTATGGGTCATAATTTGTGTTTCATCGAATTCTGTTTTTAGGGTCTTCGTGCTGCTTTCATGCATAGGACAAAGATCACTAAGCAACAGTGGTGTGTTGGAGAGTTTACTCAATTTGTTGGACAACTTGCTTTCACCTCTACAACCTCATTTATCCATATACAGACGTGTTGAAGGTTGGTACTGACTTACTGATTTGATACATCTGCCTAGCTATTTCCAAACCAGTGCTAATATAATGCTATTCATATTGTTATAATTTATAACCACTTAAGGGCAAAATCCATGAGCATTTACAGGAGATGTAGAGATGATGCCTAGACAAATCCACCAGATCTTTGTAGAATTTGATGTAATTTAGATTCAGTGTTCAGGAAATCGTTTGGTAAATGCCAACCATGACTTTGCAAATTCCTTTAAGGAATAAATTCTCCAATCCCTTATGTTTTCACTGTGCAAATCTGTTTATTGGTGTATAGTTTCACCAGGCTGGTAGAGCAAGGATGCTTCCTCCCAAACCAGATGATTATTCCCTCAAAACCATCTCTTTTCACAATTAAACCATGCATTGTTGGGGTGTTTTAATACAAATAATTGGAGCTCCTTTGGTTATATTCCGTCTTACATGTTTCACCAAAGAGGACTTGTGGACGTTTATCTTTTTATTGCTTGTATGCTGTTTATAGCCTTCAGAAACCTATCAAAAGTTCCACATGATGCCTATGTTTTCTTTTTTTCTATGAATATTCTAGGTGTTCTGGACATTCCAATGATCAGCTGGGTGGTGATGCTAGTTTCTCGATTATTGGATTATGTTGCTACCGTGGAAGATGAGGCTTCGGCCTCAAAAAAGTCCTTAAATGGAAAAGAAAGAGAACGTTACTTCTCAGGTTAGATATATTTATATGATGTGGGAAGGAGATCCCCCTTCATGTCTTTTGTCTTTGTCATTTGAAAACCTAGAATAAGTTTTAATGTGAACCTGGCATGCCCATGCTTAATTTGTAACTAGGTCCTAAAATGTTATCGATACATTGCCCTAGCCAAGCAGCATGCAAAAGTATAGGTTTATATGAATTTCTGCCAAACATGCTGCCCACTCCCTTAAATCGATGACTTGAGTTGACCTTTATTCAGACAAGCAGTGATTAGTTAGCTTGGTGGTTGCTTACGTTGTCAACAAAGGGGCAGGTTTGTACAACTGCCATCTGAAACCGTTCACGGGACAATGCGACTCAGTCGCTGGACAAGAATGCAGGGCTATTTTTTTTTTTCCTGCTGTTACTTGGTACAGGCACCGGTCGGCTGGGCCAAAGCTCCATCCGATAGCATTCGGATGATGTCTCCAGCATGTCATTGAAGTTTTGTGGCTTTGCTCCTGTGGTGGATTTTCCCTGCAGAGGTAGCTCTCCATACAGTGCTGGGAGCTGGTTATACAGAGGTAGCTCTCCATACAGTGCTGGGAGCTGGTTATACACAGGTAGCTCTCCATGCAGTGTACACACAGAGCTTTGGAGGTGTTTATACAGGGGTAGCTGCTCTGCACACAGGGCACAAAGCTGGGAGCTGTCATTGCTGGGAGAGCAGACGTACCTTGGAATCCCCCTGCCATTCCCAGTCCCCTCCCCCCGCAGCTCTCGCGTGGACTCGCTCGCTCCCTCCCTCCCTCGCTCGCTGTACACACATCCTCCTCACAGGGGCAGCCGGGGATCCCAGGGGTTCCTCTCCGGACGCGCAGTGCGCCACCTATCATAGCACCCGTGCAAAGACTGGCTGTGCCCCGCTGAATAGTGTGCGGGATCTCCGCAGCGCAAAAGAGAAAAAAGCGTGCAGGACGTCACGTCTGGGAGGCACACTGCCATCTTACCGATTCGAAAAAAATTCGAATTGAGCTACAAATTAGAATTCAAGTCGAATTCGACCAGCGATTCGATTTCGAATCGAATTTCGAAGCTTCGCAGGTCCCTACTAAAAACATGCTGTACTCTCCATGTGTACAAAAATAGTGGGAAGCTGTGCTATGCAGTATAAATTAATACTCAATGTTTTTGGATGATTGTCCCATGGTTTAGAGCCTGTACATTTACTGGCTCTGTAAGACGTGCCGCCTATGGGGTGGCGCCTCCCTCTCTGTAGTCTCCTTTTGTGCGTTCCTCCAAGACACAAAACAGTATAAACTGGGTGGATCATAGGGTAATACTCGTATGGTGCTTGTGAAATAAACTGTAATTGGCTTGGAGATGCCTTTTGGCCGCTTGTACTGGTGGTGCTTACCCGGTTGCTGAAAATCCACGGTGTCCCTTGATAAGGATGATTCACTGCAGCAAGAGTATTATGTAAAAATATTTATTCATATACAAAAACAAAAAATGTGCGTGACCACCAAATATACCTGAAAAGAACTAAATGGTTAATATATAAAACCAAACGCCATCTTGAGAAAATGTTTTATAAGCATATTTAGGATGCTCCTACCGAGATTGATAATTGAGACTGAAGCTGACATTGTGATTAGTGAAACGCGTATCTCCTTTAAGAACTTTTTATCTTTTGTTTTTATATCTTAACCATTTAGTTGTTTTCAAGTATATATGGTCACCCACGTTTTTTCTTTTTGTATATATGCATAAATTTACATGAGGAAACTACAGAGAGTGAGGTGCCACATAGCAGGCACGAGGCACTTCTTAAAGAGCCAGTAACTGTACAGGCTCTGACCCATTGGAGTATCAATTTATCTTGAATAGCACAGTTTCTCACTATACCACACAATTTTTGTACACATGGAGAATACCTCGTTTTTATATGGCTACTTTGTATATCACTATATGTACTGTCATATCACATTGTGCTACCGGAACTGGTATGTAAATTGATAACACCATATCATGGCTCGGCCCTTTCTCTATACATTGGCTTTCTCTATACATTGGACCCTCTCTTTATTGGCTGCATGCGAGCGTACTCCATCTTTTCATTGGTTGCTCGCTGGCGTGCAGTTTGAGGTTTCATGATCAGTACCCAGTCTCTTCTTCCTAGAAAAAAAGCACTGGAAGGAAGGTTCATTTGGTTTTATGTGTAGCAGAAGACCTTTCATTTTTTCCATTTTATAGACCTATATATTCAAACGGTTTGCTTAGATGTGTGATTGTTTTCTTTAGGCAATCAATGGAGCTTCATAAATAATAGCCTGCATACGCACAGCTTGAGCCGGTCAACAAAGGGCAGCAGTAGTTTGGACAGGCTTTACTCCAGGAAGATACGGAAACAACTTGTTCATCATAAACAGGTAATCTGTATGGTGTGGAATACACCGACCTCTACTGCAAGAGAATGATGAACCTTTTTGTCAGTTTTCTGAATCATCCTTGGTTCCTTGTGGAATGATTGCTTTGTGCGTGTTCTCCATTCCTGGCAGAGGATTAGTCAAAGAACCAAAGATCATTTGTGCTGACAAAACGTTCTCAGTGTTCAAAGTATTATGGGAGCTCTACTGTAAATAGAAGGGGGGGATTTTTTTCATTTAATGAATTAACTTTTCTTCTAGCAACTCAATCTACTAAAGGCAAAACAGAAGGCTTTAGTAGAACAAATTGAGAAAGAAAAAATCCAGAGCAACAAGGGATCTTCTTACAAGCTGTTGGTCGAACAGGCAAAGCTCAAGCAAGCAACGTCTAAGGTGAGCAGTGACTAGCTCCGCTCGCTATCTGACCATGTTGGGTTTTTCAGAATATGTGTGGGTGAGGGTGGGGGGGTTCTCAATAAAAAGTAATACATTTAGCCTATGCTCCTCTGCAGTTTTAACTTTTTCAGTACCAATGTGTACTCTAGCTTTGCTTACAGACCCAATGAATAATGGACAGTTTGCTTCCAAAATACAATTTTTCTGGGGAGAAAAAAAAATATGTAGGCTCTCACTCCCAGGATTTTTTTCTTATATTCTATCTGTATTTTTTGAGAGCTTTATTGATCTTAATATAAATCACTACAAATACCCAAGCTGACCATTTTTCTCTAGAATTATCACAGTTACTTGATTTGACAGTATATTTTTCCCTGTATGCTGATCATGCAGGGCTCATTTGAAATTGTATAAGATGAGGAACACCATCTAGCGATTTGAACATTTTCATCCTAGCAATATTTACGTTTTACTCTTTATATCAGAATAAAAATATTTATGCGAAGATGCTATTCTATCCTACATTTAGGCGTAAACTATGCATCACCACTTCAATTCCATTTAAATTCTAAAAAAAGCTCTTGGTAGTGACCGGTTTAGTGGTCTATTAGTATTTCTTTTCTTGATGTTTCTTGGGTAGACCATTAAGGATGTTCTTTTACTCCATAGCATTTCAAAGATTTGATCCGTCTGCGTCGTACTGCTGAGTGGCCTCGCTCTGCGCAAGATACGGAAGTGTCTACGACAAAAGAGAGTCCAGAAATTGAGCCGCTTCCATTCACATTGGCACATGAACGCTGCATTTCTGTGGTGCAGAAACTGGCTTTATTTCTCCTGTCCATGGATTTCACTTGCCATGCTGATTTACTCCTGTTTGTTTGCAAGGTGCAGAATTTTTACGGTTTAATTTTTTTTAAAACTTACTATTTTGCAATCCTATTTTATTTAGGTTGCTGGGAGCCAAGTTAATCAGGTTCAGCCTTTATCTCTCATATCTGCTTATCTGACATTTGGTACCAAAACTTTAATCCAACTGATTGCGTTGAAATACTATTGTTGCATTATGTGAATTTACACTGGGCATTAGAGATCACTTTGTGAGAAGTATTAGGAGTATTTCTCAAGCATTTTGCATTTGTGCTGTATCATCAGCATTGTGAGTATTGCTCACCACAATTTCAAAATTTTCCTGCTTTATAAGGGAAAATTTGGATTCTAGGAAGTACTCTCCTCCGCGTATTTATATTCGTCTGTTATTTTCGCTAACAGCAGCAAGAAATATGATGAAAAGGCTTGTTTACCCATCCCCAACATGGGGACAACGCCTCACTAGGCAGCAACAGGCCACACCCATCAAAGGGTCCATAAAAGGTTGCACAGAGCAGCAAATCCTCTTCTGCTCATCAAACAGCACCAATGTGTGAAAGAACTAGGAACCAGTACAGGAAAACCTAATCTGTTACGAAGGTATCGTAAGAATTCAAGATACTGCAAAGCGAAAAACCACACAAACAGAACATTAGTAAGGACAGACAAACTCCATGTCCCTAACATATACAGTCACACCATCCATACTGCAAGCTAAGTAAACGTGAATCCAGTAAAGTGCAAGTGCCCACACTCCACAGATAATAAAAACAAATTATGCACAAAGTATCAAATATATAAACCAAACAACCAGGAGGTAGAAGAGGGAAATACTCTTGAGTCTTTTTTAAAATCCAAACTTTCCATCATATTTGAAGTAAAATTTAGAAATCTTAAAACATGATGCAGATGCTCATATTTGCTAGTTCAATGTAACAAAGCTTCTTGTCATTGAGAAACGTGTCGAAAATTAAAGGTGTGGAATGTCGATTCCCTCAACCAAACAGCAACCTGCCGAAAAAGCCTTAGATGCAGCAGCACTCCTAATACAATTAGCACCAAAACACGAAGTGCCCACTACTTCCAGGGCAATGAATCCGGCACAATAACAGATCATGCGGAAACGCAAGATATAAAAGCAGATTTTATAAAGTTCTTCGTCTCGATACATCAAAATGCATGTCATCCGGGAGAAACGAGCATACCTGAAAATCCAACTCACGTCACCAACCCTCTTGCATGAATACAAACAAAACCAAAAAGATAAACCATCACCAAAGACACGTCCCATGTCAAGGAATCAGTGGGTAACGGAAGAAGAGACAAACGCACGCTCTTCAATAAACCGCAGACCAACGGATGACAGCCAACTGGTACACCCTCAAAACATAAATTAATGTCCAAAATTGGGAGCCATAAACCTTAATACCAGAAAGCCATACCCATGTCAAATAACAAAGCCAAAAAATCCAATACAGGCAATAAAGGTGCAGAAATGGAAACTTGACCCCGTTTCACAAGCAATGCCATCCATCCCAAGCAGATCGATAGGCACCTCTCGAACCCGGAGCCCATGCATGTTGGGGCAAGTCCGCAACTGATTGAGATAATCAGAGCATTGTCTACCGAACCAGAAACCAACCACGCCGGAAATGGCAACCGCTTGTCTATTATTAATGGATGCGGATGCTAATCCGGATCCACAAGAAGATTCCGAGATCAACGGAGACTGACATCCATCGCCTACTCAATGATTGAAACCATGGCTGCGTTTGCCAAAATGGAATGATCAGAACAAATTCTGCTTTTTGTGTTCAAAGTACAGCACCAAACAGCAGAAATTGATAGAAAGCTTAATGCCAACCTCCCGTCCACGTATGTAGAAGTGCACCATCTCTTCCGGGTCTGGTCTCCAACTGAAGAGACACCGAACTTGACAATTCAGATGAAAGGTAAAGAGGTTTATTTGAGGACCCTACAATCCATTTACAGCATTGAAAATGGACGGTAGAAGTCTCCAATCTCGTGATTCGATGTTGCGGGAGTTCCAATCGGATATCTCGTTGCTGAGGCCAGGAATGAACGGAGCCCAAGCGAACAAGTTCATAGTCAGACAGAAATCCCATGACTGCTCTGCCATGACAGGGCCTCTAAGACCCCTCCCCCCCCAAAGCGATTATGTACTTCCGGGAAATTGTCCAGATGAAACCGAAAACTGCAGTGCATTGTGTTCCTCACAATGCATTGAAGCACTAACGTTACCGCTAACTGCTCCAGTGAGTTGGAGAGCTTTCTCCATGATGGATCGACAACCTCCCATCTCAATCACATCTTCTGCCCCAACCCAGACGACTGGCGTCCAAATCGATTGTCAGAGTGGGTTTTGGAGCTATTGCTGCAACGAGATTTCCACAAAGAGAATTCTGCCCTCGCTGCCAAAAACTCTGTGGGGAAAAAACCTTAAGATGTCTCCACTTTGTCTAAGGCGACGGTAAAGGAACTGGCATAAGTACTCCTGTTTTTGAAGAACTTCTCACCAAACAATAGGCCCTGGGCCTTGACACCTCTCTCTCTCCCCCCCCTAATCTTTATCTGCCATGGCGGATAACTCCGGTTCCATTGTCATTAAATGGTTTTATGCTTTTTGGCGGCAATGGCCACATTAGCTCCCCTAAGTAAAAACAGGGAGCGCCGGACCCAACCACTGACTACAGTGGGATCCACGGTGGCAAATTTCAATTGAGTCTCTTCTGCAATATCAAGCAAATTAATCAAATGTGCTGCTGTATTGAGCACCTTATCATATGCGATCAGAGCCTGATCAATGCCCCGTTTATCCTTTCTTCTATGTGAGGCTGAGATGTCCATACTGTGGACCTGGGGTGAAGCACCTCGGAGAGATTAAACATTGGCATCTCCTGTGTGTCGCAAATATCAGTCTTAGCTATGGGATACAGGGAGGGCATGCTCCTCAACCATAAGGTCCATATCGTCTAGGTCATGAAGCTACAAAGCTTCGTCATTCTCACCCTGCTTGGGTTCCTCTGCTTCTGAATTCTAGTATGTGGTGAGTAGCCTGTGACCCGTAGATTTGACCAGTTTCTCAGAGACCACATGGTGCGCTTTGCAGTCAGGGACTCTCTTCGAGACAGACTTGCCACTCGGTGAAGGCAGTGGTGCGCGGATGCCAGCCCCTTGAGCAGAATCCATGTGCTTGCATTAGTATTAGCCTTAATCAAGGGGGATAAACATTAGTAGAAACCAGAGGAACGGGATCAATAACAGGCACTGGGGGCACAGAAGGCAGTTTATCGCATTGTCCATAGATTTTTGAAGAGCGGATGTTAGGGAATGGAGAGCAGAGGACATCTTGTCCACAATGGAAACTCTGAGGGAGACCTTCATGGTGGCACGTGGGCTGAGGTCTTAGAATGTAGCCACTGCCGTGGGGGATAACATTGTGCCTTATCATATAATTGTACCAGATCGGAGTCCCTAGGGGATCTAGAGGGACTCCTGGTAAAGAATTTGGAATGTGACATGCTGCCCAGTAAATTACAACCTTGACGTAAGTTTAGGAAGCCACTGAGAGAGCGCAGAAAACCGTAAAATCCAAGAAGGCACCGGCTGCAACTCAGGTGTTTATCTCACAGAAAGGACTGCCCTTCAAGATTATGGGAAGCAGGCCCGCAACATGCCTAATTATGGGACTGGTGGAATGCCGTGAAAAGGTCCGCAGTTGCCTTAATCACGTTGGATGGCCACAAACCTTACAGCAAAAACTAGCTGCTAGAAGAAAAAATAAAGAAATCTGGTGGAACTCTACCACAGAAGCTAAGCAGACAGTCAGGAGCCTGGAGGCTATGGCTCCCCTGTGTCCACAAGGAGCTGATTCGCTGGGAAAATCAGTCCTTAGGAGAATAAACCACAGTAAATGGTACATACAAACACTCAAAATGTAAATGCACCACATAAAGACAAACCGTGAAGCACTTATTTGTTGACTGAGGAGCTGCTGCATGCATGGCCTTTTCTCATCAATTTGATGGATGACCTGGTGCTACCTGGGAGGTGTTGGTCACCATATTTGGGTTGGAGTAACAATTTTTTCATTGCATTTGTTGCTGTGAGTGAGAATAAGAGACGGTAAATATGAGCCTCAGAGTAGGGACCTGCAAACCTTCGATATTCAAATCACCGGACGTATTTGATTCGGAAGTGAGCAGATCGATTCGAAAGCTTTTCAAATCGGTCACTTTCTGAATCAGAAGCTCTTGGACTTGATATTGGACTCTCGGAGTCCGATTTCCGGAGCTTGTCTGGCCGCGATCCACGTCCCCAGCAGTGCACGGTGCCTCCAAGACGCACCGCATGCAGCTGGGAATGGCATGCTGCTAGGCACCGCTGCCTCCAGCAAGAATGTCGTGTGAGACGTCACATGATGCACAGAGAATGCCGACGACAGGTGAGGTCAATGCTGCAAAAAGGTGTTCGGTCGGGACAGAGGAGTGTACCGCAGGCAGGCCTGAGCCAGGTTGGTGATAGTATCTACCCTACCCTGTTAATCCTTTTATTGTGCTTCTTTTGCGGATGGTGATGGAATGGATCTTTCATCGCCAAAAGATGAGATGGCTGCCGGCCTACTGTGTGGAGGTAGAATGAAAGCGACCGGGGTGGGGGAAGCTTAGAACTGGCCGTATTAATTATATGGGGGTCTGCTCTGTGTGGGAAATTATATGTAACGTCAGCTGAACCTGCATACACAAACCTATCCAGGCTGCATCCTACAGGAACGCGGCACTCAACCATTCGATTCGATATTCGAAACTTAACAGCCGATTTGATTCGATTCGAGCAAAAATTTGTTATTCGCAGGACCCCTAACTCAGTCATTTAAAATTATTGAACTTGATTTATCTGCATTCTGCTTGTGTTTTTAACCGTGTATTACTTTTTTTTACAGAGGTTGTGTGTGTGTTGCACATTATGGTGGTTAATACTTTAAAAACCCATATCTGCCAATGTTTTATTAGGTCCTGGCTCGTATTGCAAATGCTACTCGTCCAACTATCCATTTGTGTGAAGTTGTCAATGAACAGCAGTTGGAAAGGTTACTGCTGCTTTTGGTGGGAACAGACTTTAACAGAGGAGACATCTCTTGGGGTGGAGCATGGGCACAGTATTCTCTCACCTGTATGCTTCAAGATATTTTGGCAGGTATGGCAACAATAACCCCTTTCTGTAGCAATAGAACAGGTTTGATCATCCTCACCTATGCATTCATATAGGTTCACACAAGTGTGTAAGTCTTGTGCGGGCATCAGGTTTTCCAAAGAAAAAATGGTGACTTGGGTCTCCTCTCTAAAGTTGCTTTCCTTTGTGCGTTCTAGCCTGAACACCATCAGGGTTATTCAGAGAAAGGTGAAAATCAGGAGAACTGGCAGGAGAAGAGAACAATCTAGACCGAGTAGCCGATTTTAGAAAGCAAGATAAATAAGAGAATTTTTCTGGTTTGGCTATTTTTTTTTTTTTTTAAAATGAGTTTTATTAGGCATTCACCAATGATATTTAGTACATAGACACGATGCAACACAATAGTTACAAATGCAGTCAATCTAACAAAAGATATGCCATAAATGTTTTTAAGGATATGGGGGTAAGAGGGCAGGAAGAGAAGGTAAAAGAGGAAGAAGACGAAAAAGAAAAACGTGCTGGGGGTTACCTTCAATGCACAAATAAAGCACCCAAGAAACCAGTGGTACAATAATCTGGGTCTCAACCCGACATGGTACGGCAAACTTTAAAGTCCAGCATCAACCCAGGGGTCTCAAACCTTATGTAATGCTGGTAAAGTATAAGTCTCGTGTCCTGAATTTTGGCAGATACTTTAGCCATGTCGGGGAGAGCCTGGTGTCGCCAAGCCTCTCCCACCGCCCATCTAGCCGCCAGTGAGATTTTTGAGATCAGCTTATTTTCATGTCTCGTGAAGCCTTCCAGTGGTCGGGAAAGCAATATATTCCAAGGGTCACTAGGAACGTCCCGTCCCAATGCATCAGTGAGCATCGCTAGAATATCTGTCCAGAATGTTTTGATCTTCGGGCATTCCCACCACAAATGGATAAAAGTGCCTTTGGAGCCACAGGATCGCCAGCAAAGATCTGGGTGGTCTGAAGACATATGTGCGACTTGTGTTTGAGTCACGTACCAGCGCATTAGCATTTTCAGTGGCTGTTCCTGCATGGTCGTACATATCGAAACACCCCGAGAGGCCTCCCAAATGTCCAACCAGTCATCGGAGTCTAACTCGTCTCCCAGATCGCGTTCCCAAACTTCCACTTAGTGCAATTCTTTCCAGTCAATCAGCGATGTTAACTTATAAGGTAGAGATTAGTCCTTTGTAAGTACCTCTCAAGGAAATAGATTCAAAGAATTAGTGTGGTGCTTGGGAGGCAGCTTTAATATGGTGACGAGCTGCATAGGCCTGTAATTGCATCTCTGGGAGGAACAGGCCCCCTGTTCCGAGGGTCCGTTGGCCAAATACGGTCAATGGTACAAAGTGATCGTCTTGATAAAGGTGGCATAAGCGATGGAGACCAGCATCCTATAACGGTTGAAAGGGTAGAAGAACCAGTCCTGCTGGGAACTCCCGGTTGCAAAAAATTGGTGTCAATGGTGATGGTAAGGTGGCGAGTTAGCATTTCGCCGCCAGTTTGTCCCAGATTCAGATGGTGTTCACAATGGCAGGGCAGTTCGAAGACAGGAGTGGTCTATGTTCCCTGGCTAGCCAAATCCAATGGTGTGGCAAATTAGGGGCCATAATCGCTCTTTCCAGTGCTACCGACCTCCCAGCATTGACCCCCCCCCCCCATGCCACGCCACCAGCTCGGCAACTGGTTTGGTTATTTTGACCTAGAATTTTCACTTCTCCAGTCATTGTCCTGAGTTTCACCTGTCTTTTGAATAGAGCACAATGTATAGGAGAAGGAAAGCGTTAATAGGTCTGAAGTAATCTTTTACCACTGTATCACATTGAGACAAAATAAATGTATGTTCCATAAAAGATGAAGGAACACAGCACTCCAAACTCTGTTAAAAAAAATAATTGATATTGGGCTAGCAGCACAGGTTTGTCTGCAACAGTATTTTTCAAGTTCTTGTATCAGCTGAAACGTTGCTAGCCCAATAAACAGTTTTTACAGACTGGAGTGCTAGCTACCTTCATCTTTTATTGAATTTCATGTGGAGTTGCATTTGACTGCTCCTGAAGCACCATCCGTCCATTAACTGGTTAAACCTGTGAATGTACAACCCTTCAAGTGTGTGTTGAAATAAATGCATGGTGACATTTCAGTCCACAAACACTTTTTGCAAGATTACTAGAAATTCCCCATGTGGACTTCAGTGTCAACCTCCATTTATGACTTTGTGACTCAATAGATTTAAAAGAATTAAGCTACATGTTTTTTAAAGAGTGTTCTATGCATACCGCCGCATTTGCAGCAAAATGATAAGTGTAATTTGGCTTCTATTTTGCAGTGGATGAACATCGCATATAATGAAACTTAATTATGAAACTGAAAAGAATTGACAAAATTATTGTTTGGGGGTTTATGTATGCAAACACATCGGGTTTATTGCGCGATGATGTCCTTTTAAAAATGGCTTGCTTGCTTTATTTGCTGATCTTTCACCAATTTTATTTTTTTCTGATGGGTTCATATATAGAATATAAAAGGTTTCTTTCATAGGGAAGTTGTTTTAACATTTCCAATAATGAAAGTGTCAAACGATCTGATTTGTAGGAGAGCTGCTTGCACCTATATCTGCTGAAACTCTAGATGATGGGGCAATGGGAGATGAGGCATCGGCCTCAGCTGCAGACTCGGATGATGTATTACAGCAGACATCTGTGTTACCATTGGTGGAGACTGTTGATGAGCCTTTGACACAAGATATTACAGGTAACCAAAATTCCCAGAAATTTGTCCCAAATTTTCAAGACTATTGGGTGGCTGCATGTAACATTACTCTTCTGCCCTGCTCCTTTTACAGCGTAAACCAAAAAATGTGGCAACTGGGTGGGATGTTTCAAATCCCAATTTATGATCAAGAGATTTTTGTGCCATTGCAATGGCCGTAATCACTTATGTTAACAGAACAAGGTCTTCAAGGAAGATACTTCTGTAAAGTTGTAGGCCTTCACATATTAAAGCTAAATTTTTAAGATTCTGTTTTAGTATATTTTTCAACCAAATTCTTTTACCAGAGATAAGAATTTCAGCAAATCATTGGATATTATACAGGTATTAAAATAATAATTTCTATGTTAATGTATAAAGGGAGATGAACAGTATCGGGGGGGGGGGAGTAGAGTATAGAAGGAACTTTTCTGGTCTAACCAGTGGTATGTTTTTTTTTGCCATTGTCTCTTTGGCAGCATTGGCTCTAATATGGCTCTCTGAACACAAGTGTTGGGATGAAGTAGAACGGATGGAATTCTCCCGGGCTTGTCCCATTAAGGACTATTCAGTTTGCTTTATACCGTAGTTTGCCGTTTAGACAAATACTGCTAAAGAGCTTTTTTTTTTTTTTTTATTCTTTATTTTCAAAAAGATATATAAAATATTCCATACAATCCGTATATTATCATCAGCACTTAAACCTTACCACACCCTTTTATTTATAAACCATACACCTTGTTTTATAATAACACGACAAATATCTTGCCTCAAGAAACCAGCGAAAAAAAAACAAACCTACTAAAACACAACATATAAAACATACACACAAAAAAAGAAAAGGGAGAGAAAAAAAAAGGGGGTGCCCCCACCCTCCAACTTATTCAATAAATCTCAATGATCTCTCATAACTTAAAAGATTACCCAGGATATACTTCTAGCCATGGCGCCCCCCCCCCATATCTTATGATAACTTCTCATTGTGCCGTGTAGCTTTTTAAAGGAAAGTGTGATGCATATTACATCGTTTGGCTAGCCTCACAATCTATATTTCTTTTAAACCCAAAAGGCAGAAATGATCAGCGTGTAAGCCCTGTGACTGTGATCTAGTTTTGGGCCCCGTTCACACTGTGCGACATGAAAATCACACGTTTTTCTGCACGATTGTCATATTCGTGACATTGAGCAATAACGTCGCGCGATATCGCAGTTATGCGCGATTTTGCAAAACCACACAAATGCAAATCGCGAAAAAAGCGTCGTGTAGCAGCGACAAGCTACATGTGACATTGAGCAACAAGATGTGAACAGCTCCATTTGAAATGCATTGGAGAAGCTACATAGAGCGATATCGCACGGAAATATGTGCGATAATGCGCAACTACAGAGCATTTAATTACTGTACACTGTGTTAACGGAGTTACACTATTAATGTAAACTGGTAACCAGCTGTAATATCAGAAAAAAGCTAAAAAAAATTAAAGTTTAAAATAATTGCCCCTATGTTCTTATGCAATTAATCTCAAATGACTGCTCTTTTTAAATGGATGCCGGTTACATTAATTATAAAAGACTGCAATTTCATGTTTTTGCTAGATCTAGTATAAAAAAATAGGGAAAAAAGTGTTTACTAGAAACCGACTAATATAGATATCCCACCAGATTTTGCTTTAACCCCTGCACTAACAAAAACATGTATACTATATTTTGCATTGTAACACAATGAAAAGAAAACCTTTAAATATTCCAGTTTCATGACCAAGTTTAAATTTTAATAGTGACTCGGAGGCAAGTAATGGGAGCCGCAGTCATGAATTATAATATTGGCATTTAATGCCTGTTATTCATACAGTTTTGTTTGCAAGATTAGTCTGCCCCATTGGGAAAATAAGTCAGGTCTCATGTCTCCATATAATATGAACGATTTACGTTTTTTTTCCCCAGCTTGCAAGGAGAGGGCAGAATACAAGGAGTCACTGTAAATCCCTTTAGCTGTAAATCCCTTTACATACAATTACGTGGTGCTGCTGCAATTTCCATATTCAACATACAGATAATAGTTTTACATTCTTTTGGCATTTTTTGATATTATGATCACTGAAAATCCCTGCAGCACATTTACTGTATTTGCCACAAAGACCATTCCTGCATGTATGCTAATAATGCAGCCCATGTGTGAAAGATAAAATACACCATCTATAGTTCAGAATCTTTCATTTGAAAATATTTCTTTAAAGGATAAACTAATAAATGAAGCATTAGAAATGAGCAATTTAACTATTTTTATCTTGAGACTCTCAGAATAACGATGTCGATCCAAAATTGGCATTTTTCCCTCTAGTTATGCATGCCATGTTCCAAATGAGATGTTGGTTTCAACTATGTTCTTGGTAGTGAATGGGGTTAATAATGGCAGTGTTGATTGTACTAAGGTAAAGGAAGCTGAAAAATTGGCAGGTATGGCGACATCTGTATAAGAAGAGAAAAAATATGTCCTCTGCGATCGTTTCTATACAATTCCTTGAAACGAGCGCAGATGACATTTTTTTTTTTCTTGCTATATTTTATACAATAACTGGGTTGCTACTCCTGGTTGTTGCAGCCGCTCTGAGTATGGGCACGAAACCATTTTTTCTGTATGTATGATGACCATCTGTGCATTTTCCAAGCTTATAAATTACCGTAGATACTCGAGTATAGCGCGACCCGAATATAACGCGATGGATAGAGATTTATTATGGAAATGAGAGAATACTCAAGACTCCACTATAATGCAAGGAGCAAAATTTTACTGTACCGGTAAAAATTAAGATCCTTCCAGGTTCTCTTAACACAGTCAGGCTCCCCCTTAGGCCAGGGAGCTCTGCTCTAGAATGATTGCAGTTGTTACTAAGTATGAAGCCGCCCATCTTTACTAGCGATTAGATGGCCGGCGGAGGCGAGCGAGGTGAATAATTGGCTTAAACCGAGCGTGCCCTCTGGCCGTAATGGATCCCACCTCTCCCGAATCCGTGAGTTCCTGAAGTGTTTGCAAGCATCAGGGAGCCTGCATTCACTTCAGTGAAATTACCGGGACTTGGGATCCAGAGTAAGGCAAGTTGTTTTTTTTAACACGCGATGCAGACGTCTCGAATATAACGCGACCCCTCCAATTTTAAGGTAAATTTGTCACCAAAATCTAGCGGTGTACTCAAACATGAAAATTCTGCCTAAAAATTGCCCAGTAATGAATAAACCCCCATGGCCCAGGTACTTAGGTGGTGGTTCTTGCTACTTGGCAGTATTAAAGCTGTTTTTATCATCCAAAGGTACTCCTCCCTTGTCATCTTTGGACAAAGATAAGGAAATTGACCTTGAATTACTGCAAGACCTGATGGAAGTTGATATTGATCCTTTAGATATCGATTTGGAAAAGGATCCCCTTGCAGCCAAAGTCTTCAAGGTATGGCACGTGAGTTTTTCAAATTCCTGTTTTTCATGTAAAAATGATTTAGATTGTTTTAGCTGCAGGAATTCCCAATCTAAATCTCTTGTTTTCATAGGGACACTAGTGTCAACATGTACATTGTAGTAGAAAACCAAGACCTATTACATGGTTGGCGGTCTATATGGACACCTAGCTTGTAACAAGACTTTTTTTGTATGCATGCAGGATAGGGGTAGTACAAAGTCTAACATACAAATGTAGCGTTCGTTTTCATGAGGCTGATACAGTGTAAGTCGATTGCACAACAGCCAATACATCCTCAAGTTTTCCATAAACCAAGAAGAGAGGGGGTGCCCTGCCCAGGTAGAAATGGAAAGAAAGATGTGTGGGAGAGAGAGAAAAATACGCTAAGGAAACCATATGGTCTCGGACCATGTCCATTTCAGCTATCACAACATCACATTTACACTGCATGCATATTTTTTATGTTTGTAGACTCTGAGTGTCCAATTCCGTTTGCTTATCTGACAGTGTTACTCTTCAGAATACTGTAACATTGCAAGACTTTGGAAAATTACAAAACTGTGTTCTCAGGGCCTTTTCTTTCTTTCCTGTAAAACAAAAGCCCATTAGTAGCACGTGGTATGACTACTGGGGTGCAGATTACGGCACCTACAATTACAACCCATACATTGGAGGAGTTGGAATGTCTGTTGCAAAACCACCAGCAACCACTGAAAAGAACGGGACGCAAACGGTCACAGTGTCTGTGTCTCAAGGTAAGCAGTTTTGCAATGCTAGTACAGCAAAATTTGTGTGTGTGTATATATGTGTGTATATATATATATAGTGTGTTTATAGTTGCAGAAAGCATTTACACATCCCAGCAATTCAGAGAACTGTTTAGAGTTTATGTGCTACAGTCCCCATAAGCAGCACAGAACTCTGGGTAAGACATGCAAATGAAGTCCCAAACATCTCCCTTTTTTTTGCATCTAGGGTCTGTAATAACACAGAACACTCTTTGCCAGTGCCATGCCATACTAGATGGCTTTTTTAGCAAAGGTCAAGTTATGCTATCAGTCACTCCTGTATAGCTGTTTCGGGCTTATTGTGCCCTTATCAGCAGGAGATGTACTGTAACTGGTTGCTATGTGATGCTTTAGCCCTAGGGCAAATCAATAATCATGTAAATTGTGGTGGAGGGCAAAAAAGTGAGATTAAAAGCCTTCACAGAGCAAATAATTAAACTTATAGTTGCTGGGATGTGTAAATGTTTTCTGCAATTCATAGAAACTGCTTACAGAGCTCATGTGCTACATTCCCCATATGTAGCAAAGAACTCTAGGTTGGACATGCAAATGAAGTATATATATATATATCTCCGTGTGGAAGTGCTTGTTTTGATTTAATTTCCTTTTATAGTGAAATTTACCATAAATGCACACTCCTGATACCTTGAAATCACTTGTACGTAGGGCTAAGTAACAGTATTTTTGTATCTTTTTCTCTGATTTAATGCCTACAAACTGTAGGTTTTAAACAGATGTTCTGTTTTTGGAATTCATGTCTATAATTTTCTATTTCCAGCTCTAGATGCCCGTCTAGAAGTCGGCCTTGAGCAACAAGCAGAGTTAATGTTAAAAATGATGTCGACACTGGAGGCAGACTCCATTTTACAAGCACTGACAAATTCTTCACCAACATGTATGTATTTAATGTCTGTTTTTTATTTTTTTATTTCCAAACAATCCCCTTCCCCTAAATACCTTGTTTCTTTTCTACTTGCTTGTTAGTATCTCAGCCTTCCAGCAGTACCGATGATTCTTTGCTCCGGGGACTTCATGCATCCAGTCAGTCGAATCAGCTAATTGTTCAGCCGTCTTCCATACCTATGCTGAGTGCCTGCTTCAACAAGCTTTTCTCCATGCTGCAAGTACATCACGTCCAGGTAATTCCACGTAGCGATTTTCTTGCTCCACATGCTGTGGGAGAAGTGTACTTGTTCTTGTTCCAAGCAAAGGTGGGAAAGTAGAATCCCCAATAGTTTGTGTATACAAGTGACAGTCTTATGTGTTTAGTTTGTGTTTAGGTCTTGGTGCATGTCTGGCTAACAAGTCTGTGTGTGTATCTGTGTGTAATAGTGTATGCAGGGACCAACAAACATACAGTGCAGGGTAAAAGCTGTTTTTATAGGATGAACAGTTGCGTTTGTGTTAAAGAAGTCTGTCCTCAGTGCACACCACATTGGCCATGTTCTGTCCAGGACAACATTGGCAACAGGGCACGGAAGATCCCAAATTCAATTTGAAGGAAATATTCAGTTTTTTCCTTATAATATCAAAAATCAAGGCTCCTTAACCTTGGCGCTCCAGATGTTTTGGTGCTACATCTCCCATTATGGTCACTCTAGGCTAGGGTATCAGAACAACATGGACCATGTATTACCAAAACCTCTGACGAGCCATGCTTGCTGACCTTTGATAAAGAATGTTTGCTATTTTTCTTAAGTTTGCAATAGAATTTGAGATGTGCAGCTAGAATGCCACTAACAAAAATTTAGATATTAGATACAAATTAGATGTCATTTTTGTTAAATGCTCTATTTTTTTTTCTATTGTAGCTAGAGTCTCTCCTGCAGTTGTGGCTCACATTGAGCCTGAATTCTAGCTTGTGTGGCAGCAAGGAGAACGGAGGTGATATATTCATGTACAATGCCAACAGAGTACCTGTCATCTCGATCAACCAAGGTAAATCACCCTTCTTGTTTCAAAGTCCACTTCTGTGCTAATCTGCGATTTCCCCAGCTGCTGTTGAAGTGATAACAGCTGGGAGGGTTACAGTTTGGTATCCTTGCTTTGCATAACATTTTGTGAATCAGTGTGGCGATCACTTGGGCTTATTTAATTGTAATTATTTTCATAATGGGCTAGCAATGCTGTTGATAGCCTAATTTTACGCTTTTCTTTTAGATTATTGTTGAACTTTCACACCACATATGCGTACAATATAAAGGGTGCCAGATGAATGGTGTCAAAAACCGCTTTTAATTATATAGACTAGGGATGCACCGATACCGATACCAGTATCGGTATCGGTGCCGATACTACCGTTTTGACGAGTACTCGTACTCGTCAAAAATCGCCCGATACTTTTACCGATACTTCCGCTCCAGTGGGACAGCAATCGCAGCCTCCGGGCTTGAAACTGCTTGAATCGCGGCATCAAACACGGCCTCTGGCGCTCACTCTGTGTGTGTTCGTCGCACGAGTCACGCATCACCGCACCGAGAGACTGACCGATCACGTGTGACTGGCTGCTAGTCATAAAAGGAGTGGCACGTCTCACTAGAAGCAGGTGTGTATGTTCTGGCTGTCTCTTTCCCCCCCCCCAAACGAAAAAAATTATTTATTTTGCCCAGCAACTTGTTTTTGTTAGTTTGCAGGGGGAAGGGACAGACATACTATAAACTTTGAAGGCCTGATGCAGCGGATCGGACTCAGAGGCCTGTCCCGACACTCCGATAAATAAGTTGCTGGGCAAAATAAATTATCGGAGTGCCGGGACAGGCCTCCGAACGGCTGCATCAGGCCTGCAAAGTTTATTGTTCATCTGTCCCTTCCCCCAGCGAAGGAAAATAAATTGATAGGGGGGGGGGGGGAAACAGAGTGTTGGGACAGCAGGACTCTGAAGTTTATATTCAGTTTGTCCCTCTCTCCCCCACCGCCTAAACAAAAGAAAATAAATTGATAGGGGGAAAAACGGAGTGCTGGGGCAGTTATTATAAACAGTGATTATAGCAAATTAATATTCATTCAATCTTTGACCATGCTGTGAATACAGAATGAATAAACAAAATGACATTTTTTTCCCCTTTGCTGAATAGTGAATAGAATAGTGATTAATTATTATTAATCACTATTCAGCAATGGAAAAATAATTTATTCTTTCGTAGTTTTAGAAAAAATGTGTCCTGTCCCTTTAAGAAAAAGTATCGGTACTCGGTATCGGTGAGTACTTGAACAAAAGTATCGGTACTCGTACTCGGTCTTAAAAAAGTGGTATCGGTGCATCCCTAATATAGACCCGTATTGTGCCATTGCAGAGGGAATCCGTTTTTTCCACGCCCACTTACGCGTGTGCTAATATTGGCTTTGACTGTCCACAGTAGAATTCAGAATGTTGATGACGCAGATTGGTTTGCTTGTGTGCTGTCATTTGCCGAATTAAAGTCAGTTACCCCGGGAGGCAGACCAGTGGATTGGCCACCTAGTCTATCTGAATTAATCCCACTTGTTTTTGGTGGGGTTTTTTTCTTCTCCTGTCGGGTTATGTCAAAAATATTGCCTACCTGATCAAGATCACTGCTCTTCAGCACCTCAAAGTCCGCCTAATGGATTCTGTGGCTGCAATGACACCAAACATGCAAATGAGGTCACATCGTCTGGATATGTGCTGAGCCACCATTAGTGCCAACATTGAAATTCATTGAGACATTAATTGCGACTAAGTAGACATTTTTCCTTTTTTATGATGGCGCAAACTGGAAGCCTATATAATAATAAATAGGTTCTGAGATATACATGCTTTATTTTTTTTATTTTGCATACTTTCCATGTTACAACATAGTCTCAGAAAAGCTCTTTATATTTCATATATTCAATTATTCTGTTACACTTGTGTTCAGACTTTCACCATCTTATTTTGCAAGATTGTCTTTGCTACATTGACAGATGTTTGTGAAGGATTGCAGTTAAATACTTGGTTATTGTTGTGTTTTCAGAGCACACATTCTCGTAATGTTTGTTGCAGGGATTACTTTAATGACCTGGTGTCGGGCAGTTGGATTCGGGTCCTGCCTACTACTGGTTCATCGCAAACTTAAGTAGGTATGTTGAGGAAAATTTTATTTTAAAGGTCTTTCTCAACATTCTCTTGTAAGTTATACTTCTACTCGCACTCTTTTGTCTCTACCAATTGCTGTATAAAACGTGATAGTCTTTTGTGCCGCTTGTCACTGTTTATATCAAGTAATCTATGGTTTACATGGCCTCTATTACCATGTATTTTTCCTTCTGGATATTTGTTTTACGGTGTGGTGTTTGTGTTTAACCCTAGTTTTCCTGTTTCTCAGTATAGGATACTTTCAAGTCTGAATATATAGTACAGTGTTTATTGGTTTGATGCTCAATTTTTACATGGCTTTGTGTTTCGAGAGTAGGAGTTGTGAGTCAATGGACCTTATTCACAATGGATTGAATTGCTGTCAGAGTGATCTCTAGTGATGGGCACATTGTGGTTTTTGCATAAGTAATCCTTGGAAAATTCAGAGAGAACTTTTCCATTGTTTCCCAATGCAATTTTGATGTGCAGCTCAGCTTTTCAGTACAATCTTCTAGTCAGTTGCCCACAAGAAACTGCTGCTTGAATGTTAGTTTCTCTTATTTCTCAAAGCAGCAAAGAACAGTTTTAGCAAAACATAGAAACAATCCTTAGAACATAGTCCCCATTCCTAGGGACACCCTTCCTTGACATCCTCTGGCCCACCCCCATTTTTCCCATCCAAAGAAGGCTAGAACAGAAAGCAGCAAATCCTCCATAGTATAAACGCCTAACAGCCCAAACATCCAACATGATTGAGGAAGAAGAACCTTCAAATGAAAAATCTTTGTATAAAACAGTCAACATGAAGTCACAACCCTGTAAAGGAAGAACACACCTGAAGCGGCTAGCAGTGTTCAGGAAGCAACAAGGTAAACCCCAAAAAGTCCCTCCAAGAAACACACACATAGAAAATCAGTCCTCAAAGTCCATACTGACTAAACCTAGAACCCACAGAAATCAAAAACGAGGGGAAGGGGAGAAAGGGAGTGAAATACTCACCCCTGATTCCTGGCGTCCTATGCCATCTTCAGAGTTTGGGCCGGATCCACCATCGGTCTGGAGTTTGACCTCATCAAATTTCCCAGCCACCAAGCAAGATCTCTCCTCCCCCAAAAGGAAAATCTCCTGGGAGTAATCCATCCCTGCACGGAGAAAATGGGCCTTCAAGCTCTGTAGGACCCCGTAGTGGAGAGGAGCAGATTGAACTGCCAGACAAGTTGCTGAAAGCAAGCCAATGAGTCGAGCCAAGGATCCGGAGCTAGGGAGTTGGATACCACTGCTGGTAATGAACCTCCTTCCGTATGGTCCGGACCTTTGACGTAAAAACACTTTACATGATGGAATGGGAATAAAGAAAACCAAGAAATTATATTGATCTTGTGAGTATCCTCATCGATTTTTCCAAATTGATCAGAAACTCCAGACCCTGTAGAAGGGAAATGGAGTCTGGTACCCCTGTCCTGAGCAGACGCAGGTGGCCATCTGCCAATTGTTTCACATGTGGTATTGGAGACCATGCCACGAAACAAGGGTGAACTACCACAGATGGGTCAAACAGACACCCCGAGTAGGATTGAAAATCCCATCCTTATTGGACAAGAGTGGCGAGGGTCACTTTTCCTGGACAATAGGGTCCACATCTTCAGGCGCATGAACCTCAATGTCTTCCTTGTCATCCCCAACTTGGGTTCCTTACTCTGAGTCAGAGTACGCGGACAGAGATCAGGCCATAACACTTAGAGGTGGACCGTTTCTCAATGACCGCTTTAGTCGCCTCAAGGTCTGAGGCTTTCTTTTGCGAGACTTACTCACTTATCGGTTCAGGCTGTGATGCGGGGGATGCCAGCCCCTCAAGAATCGTCTTGAAGGTGCCTTGTTTTAATGCTCCTTTTAGACCGAGGGTCCGTCATAGATACTGCAGGAGCACGGTCAAGCACCTGTGAAGGGGCTGCAGGCAGAACCTGGCAGCATCGGGATTTGACAGATGCCACAGCATCGTCTAGATTTTTGAATTGTAGCAGTTAAGGCAGTAACAGCAGTGGACAAAGTATTGTTGGTGGTTGCATTAAGGGCCGTCTCTATGGCGGCAAAGTGGGCCACTGATTTAGAGTGATGGGGGCATTTTGGTGGACAAACCTGCATCTTGTCATACAGGGAGGCCAAATGGAGTAAGCTTGCAGCAGAATCGGAGTCCCTAGCTGATGGGGATGAGCTGCGACCAGGCATCTTAAACCGCAACATGATAAAATCAATGCAAACGGGACAAGCAGCAGGCGAAATACAAGAAGTGTCAGACACAAGTCTTGCGGGCGGAGTCACGTGACTGCATCCCGCGAAAGCAGTGCCACCACGTTGCAGGCTGCGGGAAACGGCTGAGGCCAAGTGACAACTCCGTGATCGTGCGGCCGATAGATCATAGCCAGCAGCTCAACACGAGGTGCTGCCAACACACAGACCACCCGCAGCACTGACAAGGTCGAGGAGGAGCTCAACCTGCGTGATCGCGGAGGCAACAACCCGCTGGAATGAACGAGCGATTGGGAGTCTGTGGAAACAGACCCCTGTGGTTGGAACCCGGAAAAGTCTGTCCCAAAGCCGACTCCGGTAGGGAAAACAACTTGGCCACCCACCCACCAAGTATATCATTGCAATAGGAGAGCACCAATCCTTATCGTGAGGCTGTGAGGAGCGGCAAAGAGCATTTGCTGCTTCCTGTTCCATCAAGGGAGGGTGTCACTAGGAATGGGAGCTATGTTCTAAGGATTTTTTCTTTGCGTTCTCTCTACTTCTCACAGCAGCAAAGAAAAGCTGTAACAAAACAAAGGAGCCTCTGATCTCCTGTGTTTAAAATCTGTTGTTTTTTCATTGCCATTTCAACCTGCAACAGCAATTTTATTCTTTGCAGGTTGACTACACGCACTGTATATTCTAGTGACATACTTGGCTAACATTCAGCCATCCAATTAGTTACTCTTGGGCCAAGGTCTTATATGGTGACTAGCATAGCTTTGCATATTTGATGAGTGCCTTTTTTGGTCTGCCAAGATGTGAAACACAGCATAAATGTGTCGAATATGTGCGGTCATGCTTTATTTTGGAATATTGGCAATAATGTATAGATTTCATCTTGCTTTCTTTGTGATTAAACCATCCCAATTTTTTGTTTTAAAGTCATATATAATTACTTTAAGAAGGTTGCTCATCACAAGGCAGGGTGCATTAAAATCGATTTTTATTTTTTTAAAAATATATATTTTTTAAATTAAAATCTAATTTTAAACCAGATTTTTTTAAATTTAAATTGGTTTTATTTAAATGAATTGCTTTCGGGGGAAAATCTAATATATCTAGAATTTATCTTAATTTCATGCTGATAAACCTTAGATCAATAATAAGAATAAAGTGTGGTTATGCAGCATGAGGCTGTATATTCATGGTATATTTACATTTTTGCTATACAAATTAATCCAAGTTCTCAATGCTGTGATCACATGAACTTTTCCACAGTAAAAATAGTATAAAATAGATTCCAGGAAAAGAGCTTAATGCCATTGTTCTGCAAATATATATAACACATAACCTTAAATGCTAGGTTTCAAGGTTGGTTTGAGTGAAATACGTCTGTACCATGCTCAAACTGTGAGGCGGAAGGGGCAAGCAGTAAAAATGAAAGTAAAACCTTATGAATGACTTGCGGACCTTGGGAGAAGACCGTATTTTAAGTCTTTATTGTGGACCCAGCTGATGTTTTAAGTTTGTTGTTTTTTGTTAAAAGAATTTTTTTGTTTAACCACTTTCATTAACAACCATTGATGTTTAATGGGGATGAGCCGAACACTCCCCGAGTTCGGTTCGAGCCCGAGCCCGAACTTCCCATTTGTTCGGGTCCGAACCCGAAATCGAATCCCCATGCAAGTCAATGGGGCTGAAAATTCGGTTTTTTAGAGTGCCCTCCAAGAGGGCATATATGCTACATATTTGACATTAAAGGTGTATGGGGGTCTGGGTAGTGCCCTGGGGGACAGGAAACAAGGACAAAAAGTTTTAAAAAAAACGTTTTTAAAGGGACAGTGAGTTTTCCATGAAATAAGGGTTAAAAATAAAAACGAAAAATTCCTTCAAATATCGTGCCTAGGAGGTCCCCATAACTTGCCCGTGAAGTGGTGGATTTCTAGGATGTATAGAAACACTTAAAAACAAATAAATGACGTTTCATATGACAGTAAATGCTTTTCCTTTAATCTATCCATAAACAACTGTTTGTGGCGGCAGCCTGTATGAAAAGACATTTTAGGACGCGCAGAAAAAGTTTAGTGTTTTTTTGGGCTAAATTATTGTGAAACTTATGCAGGCTTTGGATGAAAGTAACAATAGGTGCTTTAAAATTGGTCTGTTAGCGTCGGCAACAGTGCCGTCACACCATAACCCCTCTGAGGATATGAATCGGCAGTGCACCCAGATATTGTGCCTTTGGTGCCAGGCCAGCAAGTATCCTCATACAGTAACCCCTCTGTGGTATTGTGGAAGAATGCAGGGGTGGACCATGTGGTCCTATATTTAAAAAAAAATTTTTTGTGTTTTTTTTTTTTTTAATGGGCGTCAGTGCAGCCAGATATTGTGCCTTTCATGGCAGCAAGTGCCTTCACACCGTAACCCTTTTGTGGCATTGTGGAAGAGTTCAGTGCTGGAGGTTTTGTGAATGCAGAAGAGGACATCCCCTATCTATTCCATTACTTCAGCATCAGGGGATTGATAGCTGCTGATCCAGGACTGATTCATTTTTATAAATGTCAGCCGGTCTACAGAGTCGGTGGACAGATGCACTCTTTTGTCTGTGACAAAACCTCCAGCGGCACTGAACGTCCTTTCGGAAAGCACGCTAGATGAAGGGCAACCTAGTAGCTGCATAGCATATTGGCTAAATTCTGGCCAGTGATCCAATCTCAACACCCAGTAAGCCAGTGGATCATCTGCTGGAAAGGTATCCAGGTCTGCCCTTGCCCCTAGGTAGTCCTGCACCATATGGTGAAGACGCTGGCAATGGGTGCCTACATTTGACGTCCCTGGGCGTCGTGGACTAAAAAATTTTAAAAAAGCATCAGTCAAGCGGCCCTGGCCTTCACCACTATTCCTCTGATCACCCGCAGCCTCAGAAGCATGTGTGTCAGCACTTGGTAATCTACCAGTGCCTGGAAAGGTGTTACACAAGTGTCGCTTTAGAGCGTCCTCAAGTTTTTTCATCCTGTGCTCCCTCTGTGCGGGCAGGATGAGCTCTGCAACTTTCCCCTTGTATTGTGGATCAAGAAGGGTTGCCAACCAGTAATGATCCCTCTCCTTGATAGCACGAATCCTGGGGTCCTTTAGCAGGCTTTGCATCATTAGGGAGCCCATGCAGCGTAGGTTGGAGGTGGCATTAGCTGCCGAGTCTTCCTGGTCAATGAGGATGACCGTATCGTGCACTTCCTCCTCCCAGCCACGCACAAGGCCCTTCTGTTTCTGGGCACACAAAACCCTGCCTTGAGGAATCCCCACCTTCAATGCCCCCACTACTTAAATAGTCCTCCTCATCCTCCTCCTCCTGTCTGATCTGAGTAGGACCCGCTGGAATGCTGTCTGCGGAAAGACTGGGGCCTTGAGAGCTTAGGGAAGGCCTCCTCTTCCTCCCGCTGCTCTGCCTCTAGAGCCACATCTATAATTCCCCGCAGAGTGTGCTCCAGCAGGAACACTAAAGGAATTGTCACTGATGCATGCACTGTCCCTGCTCGCCATCCTCGTTGCCTCCTCAAATGGTGACAGTACAGTGCATGCATCCTTGATCATCAGCCACTGCGGGGTGGGGAATAAAAACTAAGTTGACCTGAACCTGTCCTTGTGCCATACTCACACAGGTACTCGTTGATGGCCCTCTGCTGCTTGTGCAGACGCTGCAGCATTGCTAATGTCGAGTTCCACCTGGTGGGCATGTCACAGATCAGACGGTTTGTGGGAAGGTGGAATTCTCTTTGAATTTCTGCCAGGCGAACACTTACTGGGAATGACCGTCTGAAGTGGCTGCAGACTTTTCTGGCCTGGATGAGAAGCTCTGGCAGCCCTGGGTACTTGGTTAGGAAACGATGTACCACCAGATTTAGGACGTGTGCTAGGCATGGTACATGCGTCAATTTACCCTTGCGTAGGGCGGAGAGAAGGTTGCTGCCATTATCGCAGACGATCATTCCCAGCTCAAGCTGGCGTGGTGTTAACCATCTCTGCACCTGCCCCTGCAGAGCTGACAAAATTTCTGACCCGGTGTGGCTCCTGTCCCCTAAACAAACCAGCTCAAGCACAGTATGGTATCTTTTTGCTTGAGCCATTGCGTAGACCCTGTCAGGCATCGGTTTAACTGCCACTTCGCCAGAGACAGAGAAGGAGGAGGAGGAAGAGGTGGTGGAGCAGACAGACCTCATACAAGCAGCTTTCTGGAGGCGTGGTGGATGAACAAGCTCCAGCACAGCGCACCGTCTTGGATCCCTCCCAGCTGCAATCAGAGTTACCCAGTGTGCCGTGAAGGAAATGTAACGACCCTGTCCATGCTGCTCGACCACGTGTCTAAAGTGACATGCACCTTGCTGCTGACTGCCTTTCCCAATGACTGGATAACATTGTCTTCCGCGTGCTGGTATAGTGCTGGAATGGCCTTGCGTGAAAAGTAATGGCGTTTTGGAACCTGCCACTGTGATACAGCGCATTCAGCAAATTCACGGAAGGGAGCAGAGTCCACCAGCTGGAAAGGCAGCAGCTGCAATGCGAATAATTTTGCTAAGCTGGCATTTAGACGCTGTGCTTGGGGATGGTTGGGACTATATTTTTTCTTTCGCTGCAGCAGCTGCGGCAACGTAATCTGACTGCGTAAATCTTCAGCTACTGGGATGATGTCACATTGTGAGGAAGGACCTGCTGGTACATCCATTACTGTAGCATCATCCCTGTCGGTGGAGGTTGTAGGCAATTGCATGGCAGGACATACAGTGTGGGTAGAGACAGATGAGGAGGAGGACCTACGCAAAGTTTTGCCCCAACGGGATGTGTGGCACTTGTTCATATGTCGCCTCAAGCACGTGGTATCCCAAGTGTCCGGTGTTTATCCCACGCTTCAGCCTCCTCTGACATAGATTACAAATAGCAACGGTGGGGTCTGCTGCGCAGTTCTTAAAGAACTCCCAGACAGCAGAGTTCCTGCATGTGTTCTTTGAGACAACAGCGCTCTGCACCGGAGCAGCTCTGATATGTGATGCCTTGGACTGGCTAGTGCTACGGTTGGTGACAGAGGATGTTGTGCCTCGTGTTTGCTGTGCCTCCTCCTCCTCCCCCTCCTCCTCACTTGATTCCTCCGTTCGATCTGGCACCCAGGTGGAGTCAGTGACCTCATCATCATCAATGTCATCTTCACCCCCTGTCTCCTCGTCACTGGAGCCAACTTGGCAGTATGCTGCAGCTGCTGGGGCAACATGAGTGCCAGTTATTTGTGTGTCATCACTGGCACCCCCTTCCTCTAGGTTGATTATACTCCCTTCCTCAACCTCAGATTGAATCAGAGCACTGTACTTGCTGCGCATCCTCAAGCAGCATGTCACTCTCATTGTAGTCAAACAATTCAGTTGACTCCTCCGTGTGTGATAGCGAGGCTGCGGCAGGAGTAGCTGTGGACATGGAGGCTGCATTAGATGCTTTGGCAGCTGAGGTGGACTGTAAAGCACTAGAAGCCTGGCTGGCAGAGGACTCGGAGGATGAGGATGGCCTGGTTAGCCAATCCACCAAGTCCTCTGTATGTTGCTGCTGCTTAAGGCGGCCAGCACCAGTTAGAAAGGACAAGCGTGCCCCTGCAGAGGATGCACCACGTCCACCACGACCAGAGACACAGCCTCCCGACACAGGGGCTGCTTGCCCTCTTATCTGTGTCTGGGAGCGTCTGCCTGTCCTTTTTGTTCTTTCAGACATGGTGAGTGATATATAGATTAATATATACAGAACTCTGATTCAACTCTGGTATAAAGATTTAAATAACTCTGGTATAACTCAGTGAGACACACTGATAGCTGGCAGCCAGTGACAAGAGACAGATCACCTTAATTCACAAATGTTTTAAAGAAATTAGTGAGCCCCAAAATACAGCGTGGTACTGTTGGTATGACGAGACACATATCACCTTAATTCACAAGTGTTTTTAAAGAAATTAGTGAGCCCCAAAAATAATTGCTGGCTGTGGGACGAGACCCAGAAGATCACCTCAATTCACAAATGTTTTAAAGAAAGTTGTAAACCCCAAAAAAACTTGCTGGCACAGTGACAAGACACACATCACCTAAATTCCCTGATATTTGGTCGAAATGAGACACCCCCCCAGTAGCGTGGCAGACCGGCAGTAACAACACACACAACTATCTTCTTTGAAATCTCCTCTGAAATGCGTGCAGAAAGCGCTGCGTTGAAACCTTATATAGTGTGCTGCGGAACTTATCTCTGTGAGCCCATGATTGGGCCAAATTTGCCCAATCAGGACTCTGAGCGGTGATTGGCATAGTGTTCAACCTGTCTTGCACCAGACCTGTGGTCAGGTGCAAGGCTGTAGTCAATTACGAGCTTCAGGCAGTGGGAAAATGCATTGTGGTCGAACATGCGGCGAACACCCGGAAATGTTCGGGGTTCGCGATCTGCTCGAACAGGCTAAGTTCGGGTCGAACCCCGAACCGTCCGAAACCGAACAGCTCATCCCTAATGTTTAACACCTTACAAATCCCAAGGATCCCACTGATCCAATTAGCACAACAAATATCTCAACAAAATTGATTAAAATCTGATCCTTATTATATACCATAGAAAAAAACCACACAACACACAATATACAATGAAAAAATTGTATATAGACAACCTGATAACATAAATAGCACGATAATTTGCAACCACATCAAGTCGGGTCACTAGTAACGAAATAGTTGTTTTCCAATCACTACAAAAATAGTGTAGATAATATCCTTCCCTTTATATCTAGTTTATAAATTCCCAAGGCAGTAGCACCAACCAAAAATCATCTGTTAAAACTAGGGATAGACCGATATATCGGCTGCCGATATTCAGAAAATTACTGATATCAGTATCGGCATTTTATTTGCCGATAATTGGACAGGTTGGCTCACTGTAGCTGCGACACGCAAGATCCCACAGAACTGTGAATCCGGGTCTTCTCCCACATCAGGCTTTGAGCCCTCACTGCAGAACGACCCCTGCTCACCGAATTGCGCATGAACTTAATGGCAACAGAAATGGGGCTTCCATCCCATCTGCCAGGGAATTCCCTATACATGGGATACACCCGATGCAGGGTCTATTTCCTACAACAGGGGTCAGCAACCTGGGCCTTCCAGATGTTTTGGAACTGCATTTCCCATGAGGCTCCAAGAACCTAATGACCTAACGAGAAGCTGAGCATCATGGCAAATGTAATTCCAAAACATGTGGGGCAATATTACAAAGTCACTGCTAACTTAACCGGAGCTGTTGTAACCTTAACAACCCCATAGACTATAATGGCTCTGGTAAGTTTACAACAGCTCTGGTTAAGTTGGCACCAAGTTTGTAATATAACCCTTGGAGGGTCAAGATTGCTGAACTCCTTACATACAGGGTCATATGAGGGATCTTTAAGAAAGCCAAAGACACGGTCTTATTGTTTGTAAAAATAAAAGCTAAAATAAAAAAATCTTATTAAATTAATAAATAAATGAAGTGGACGTGGTGCAATGTTTAAATGTTAAACACATGGAGTTCATGGCATAATGTCAGATTTCTGCTGTTTTTTTTCCCCCACAACTTTAAATTTACAGAATATCTACACCAAATATCGGCTATCGGCCAGATAAGCTGCCGCTTATCGGTATCGGCCTATCCCTAACTAAAACCAATCAGAACAAATTCCGTTAACTATCAGCAGAATACACCATCTCTGTCATTTGTAAGGATACAGTTTGCATATGCTGATTGCTGTAAACCAAGTAAACATCTGCAGTAACCAAAAGTAATGGTGATTCTTAAAGATGTTAAATGTTATAGCACCCTCCTGTTAAAAATGTGACTTAAATACATATACACCGGCGGCACATCACGTACACCAATGAAAAAAACAAACCATTATGTACACATTATCAATCCCCAGGTATATATGTTCTAATATTCAAAAGATCAATTGGTGTATACCCAGCGGTCCGAATCGGAGGGAAAGCAAAGACCAAACAGATTTAACCTGTCCGACGCGCGTTTCGCATTGATCTGCTCATCAGGGACGCCCCTTACAGTCTGGCAGGTTGTGCCCTGCACGAGGGTGTTAACACCAGCGAGACGTCTCGGGGTACTGCTGCGGGCCCCTCTTCTGGCCCTCCTACGAAGCTGATGCACATCTCCTCATTGGCTGCAGGGGACAGCCTGAGTTCAGGCTGTCCCGCGTCAGCGAATGATGCCTCGACAATTGGTGGGCGGGCCTCACTCAGCCCATAGATGCTAGCGGGGAGTTCTATGCTGCCCCGCAGCGTTGAGTCCCATCCCCCGCAGGGACAGTATAGTACGCCACACAGCATAAAAGGGTTAAGCAAATACAAGAATATGTATGCTATATAATGTTGAGTTAAATACAACAATATAAGTAGTTCTCCAAATATGAGATATTAACCTATTTAAAACCTAGTTCTGATATAGCTGTTTTACTAATCTGACAGATTATTATTCTAGATATGAAGTCTTCATCTGGTTGCAAATATTGACGATTAAAACTACCAGCAAGCATAGGATTCTTTACATTTAAAAATCATGATTATTAATCTAATCTTACTGATAATTTAAATCAAATCCACCCTGTCACATAGACTCTGTTTACATATAAACGTGTGGGTCTTATCTCTTCACTTTGCCTGCTCTGAGGTAGTTGTGTAGTTACTGACCCTGTTATATTATTTACCATTTTTTGCTCATGAGTCTGTTACTTAGTTTTTTTTCATGTAGAAAATGGGAAAGGAGAACTTTGCAGTTTGGTTTTTTTGTCAGACTAGCTTGGTCTATAAGAAAACCACTCCTTAAATGTTTCTAAAATGTCAACACTTCTTGTGTTATGATTGTAGTGTAAATTATTGCCAATATTTCTTTCAGCCTCTATAACCAGCTTTTTAACCGTCCTGGCTTGGCATCCAAATACTTTGTTGCGGACATGGTGCCTTGTGCTTCACAACCTCACACTGATGACTAACATGCAGCTGAATTGTAAGTAAACTTTCCTAACCTTCTGTTAGGTTAACTCTTTTATTTGACAGCACATGTAACATATTTGTAATATGCATATGATCTCCATCTCCAACCCTTTTCTGCCTACACACCTCTCAAATTACTCTTGTGTTTTTGTGTTTGAGATGTTACACTGCTGGGAAATAGTAAAAATGTCCCCTTCTCATTCTTCTTTGTTTTCTTAAAACACGTGTGATGTTTTGCCATATACCGGTGCTGTGCGTTTATAATTTTGTGTGGGGGAAGTTACTGTACCTTGCCACTGACACAACAGTTGATGTGATTAGGGCTGCGAGAAGGGAGCACTATAATTAATTTTAAATGAAATGAGAAATATTCTAATGTTTATTGTAGCAAAGGTATTTATAGTTCACGCACATATAGACATTTTTTCTACCCTGCTCGTGTTCATCCATCTTTGGTATGTTAAATTTGTTTCTCCTATTATTTCGTTTCATGCCTTCGTGTTGGCCATACATATACTGTATAACATTTTAATGTGTACAGATCATATATGGAATATGCTGAAAACCAGCGTTTTTCCGAGCCACGCAGATTTTAGGGATTCCAGACGAGTGTATGTCTGTACTTCCACTGTCACTTGGGAACTCGGCTCCCAGGAGTTGCAGCAAGGTGGCGGCGCAGGCTAGGAGCCTCTGGGCAGCTTCGGCGTTTGATCCCAGACAGCATGTCTGCCAAGGAACGCTGCTTGTAACTCCTAGCTTGTACCCACTGTGATAACCCCCTAAAGCATTGGATTCTCCCAGAATCCTAATATCCGGAATACACATGGTCCTGAGCATTCCTGATAACAGGTGCCTCACCCATGTAAGCATTCTGGGAGACTTAATAGGTTTCCTTTTTTTTTGTTTGGTTTTCTTATACTTTATAGCTGGACCTAGCAGCAACATCGGAGCTCAGGAAAGCACTGCTCAATTGCTGGTATCTGACCCAAACCTCCTTCATGTGCTTGTGAAATTCCTCTCAGGAACAAATCCACATGGGACCAACCAGCACAGTCCTCAGGTAAAATATCCTCAATGTGATCTTGGGGTATGAGAAATGCAAAGTCGAGTGTCCTTTTAAAAGTTCGTAAAGCCATTGAAATGATTATTTACCCCTTCATCTCTTAGGTTGGGCCAACAGCTACTCAGGCAATGCAAGAATTCCTGACACGATTGCAGGTCCATTTATCCTCTACTAGCCCTCAGATGTTTAGTGAATTTTTACTAAAGCTTATACACACTCTTTCAACAGAAAGGTATGTGCTCATTTTTATTATGTTAATTGCATGTATTGTCATGACTAGTATATCCAGCAATATTTCATTGGTATATGGGTAAGTATTGTTTCCTGAACACTTTAATGGTTGATGTGGTCTTCTATTTTAAATGTCAAATAGTTTCTGCTGGAACTCCAGGTTGCTAAAGTTCTCCTCTATGAAGTCTTGCAGTAACACTCAGTGGAACCTTATTCATACAACTTGCGGTGATCTTCATGTAGAATAACCAATGGTGGCGGTTTGCTGAGAGTGGTGCTAAGAGATACTTCTTAAAGGTTACCACTCCTCTAAGATTAGGGCCCTGGACGTTCACACTCTTTACTTTTTTGTGGTTCATTAAAAAATAGTACTTAAAGCACAAAAAAATTTGAAAATAATTACCTCAGAGATATACACACACTTTTTTTTTTAGTTGTGAAGGACAAAAAATGAGATTAAAAGTCTCCACACAGCAAGTAATTAAGTTTATTATTGCAGAAGCCATTTACACATCACTGCAATTCAAAGAACTGCATCACAGAGCGCATGTGCTACATTCCCCTATGCAGCACAGAACTCTGGGTAAGACATGCAAATGACATCTGCAATTTCTCTTTTTTTGCATCCTGGGTCTTTTTTTTTTTTCCCCCTCCTTTAGTTTTCTCCCTATTATTCACACTTGTGTGTTTGTGTATTTATATACTTCTGCAGGTCCGTAACTGTTTTTTTTTTTTTTTTTTTTTTATTCTTTGAGATGATGTACAACTTTATTTGAATTTAGGTCTACATATTCCATAAGGAAAATTCAGTTATTAAAATGACACCTTAACATTTTACCATGGCAATCGTATCCCACTGTCTTGGGTATTTCTATTCAATTGCGCCATCCTTTAAGATTTTAAATGTGATGTAAAAAATTAAGTGATTAGAATATTAGATATTAACCGCTTTTTCCATCTCCTTTTTTAGGGGTGCTTTTCAAGCAGGCCAAGGGCCTTTGGATGCGCAGGTAAAACTGCTAGAATTTACTCTGGATCAGAACTTTGAAGTGGTGTCAGTCAGTACAATCTCTGCAGTTATAGAGTCCGTCACATTTCTGGTCCATCACTACATCACGTGTTCCGACAAAGTGGTGTCTCGTAGTGGATCTGACAGTTCTGTGGGTGCTCGGGCCTGTTTCGGTGGCCTCTTTGCAAATATCATTCGACCTGGTGACGCCAAAGCTGTGTGTGGAGAAATGACAAGGGACCAGCTGATGTTTGACCTGTTGAAGCTCGTTAACATTTTGGTGCAGCTACCCCTTTCCAGTAACAAAGAATTCAGTGCCCGTGCACCAGTAGTTTCTAGCACCACGGACAGTGTATCAGACGAAGAGAAAGTCTATGGTGGCAAGGACTCGAACAGCAATTCGGTGACTACACAAAGTTCCACTGCATATGTGGCAGATTTGGTGCTTGCCAACCAGCAAATTATGAGTCAGATTCTTTCTGCTTTGGGCCAGTGTAACAGCAGCGCAATGGCCATGATCATTGGTAAGTGTTTATAGCATATGTCAGGACTCCCAGGAAGAAAGGCTGTCTTATTACCATTCTGGCTTTGTAACCACCTTCAGGTTGTCATTGAAATGTACAGCAGTATGATATGGAACAATGTCATTGCAAAGTTACATTTTATGCTGCTGTGATCCTGCGTGCTGAGAATTACCACATCTTTAAAGATTAGCTGTCATGTTTAAGATAAGAGCAGCTTCTGAATCCAGGATATTACAACAGCTGTTTATTTATAAGAAAAGGGCTGTTTTGGTCACATTTGGAGGGCTGTAAACACACCTACCTAAAATCCTTATACGTGACCATAGAGGAGTTATGCAGTTTGACGTGCTTATATAGTCTCAAAAAATAATGTGGGTTCTATTAAGTTTGATGATCTATCATGTGGTATACAAATGCATCATATCGTTGTCTGTGATGGGAAAAAAAGTGTCATTTGATTTGGGCCCAGTTCACTTTGGGGTGTATGTGTCATCCCTCACAGTAATTGCTTAATTGTGCTGTTCTAAAATGACTTCATTTTTTTTTAAAAGGCTGGGTTCTTTAGCTGGTTCGGTAGACTTTTTTGTAAATGTTCTTATGAGGTATTAATCGACTGTTCCCTATCTGGCACTGCCTTCTCAAACCAAAGCAGCGTGTTGCTTCTCTATTATATATACGTGCAAAGTCCTGTTGGCTGGCCTGTGTGTCCTTTAGGAAGAGGAGATTGTGTCTTTGATATTCACATTTTTTGTGGATGATTGGTCTACACAACGTTTAAATTGTGAGGATTGACTTTCCCCAGAGCTAGTGTGAAAGTAAACTGTAAAACCAAAGGTTTCCAAAAGCCTCTTAAATTTACACAGTTGCTTTTCTGCCAACTGTAAATAAATTAATAAGCACTGAAAAGGAATAAAATATATTAAAATACAAGCACATACTAGAATGGAGTTTGAATTTAAACTCTATTTCGTCATGAAAATCTAAATAATCGTCCAGCCCTACTTAAAGGTATCCTCACTTTTGCCATGGTGTTAGTACCTCAAAATTAACCAACCAAACCAGTAGTGCAGATGGTTGATACTCGACCATAAATTTAAAACGGTAAAGGTATAAATTTCGCACCGCAAAGAGCTGATAAGTTTTATATTATTCTGGGGTTGTTATTCATAGGGACAACATTAAATCCCCTTGAAGGTGGTACGTTCAAGATCCAAATAGAAGATTGGTCACAGCAATTTAAATAGTAAAATCAATAATTTTAATAGTATATGTAGAATATATATTTTTAATTCTAATAGTAATTACAATACAGTGGTCACCACACGCTTTTTCTATGCAATATGACGTTTCTTGTTTAATAATTTACTTTTAATTCTCCCAGGTGCCAGCGGCCTACATTTAACTAAACACGAAAATTTTCACGGAGGTCTTGATGCCATATCTGTTGGTGATGGTTTGTTCACAATTTTAACGACTCTCAGCAAGAAGGCTTCCACAGTCCAAGTGATGCTTCAACCAATACTTACTTACATGGCATGTGGCTACATGGGCAGACAAGTATGGGCAAAATAATAAAATATTGCTGTTATCACTTTGTTTTCATGTAGTGCAACCTTGGCCCTACTGATGTTTTGAAGCAAAATCTCCCTTTGATGCTCGGGTAAACATTAGATTGATTGAGCCTCTTGGGAAATGTAGCTCCAAAACATGGGGAGGGGGCGGCGGCACTGGTGTCAACCTTTGCTTGTGTGTGTATTCATTCTTCATCTCTGGATATTGCGGTTACCCCAATAAGAATGTTTTATAAGATAATTTGCTGCTTACTTCAAAACACTCCCGTGACAATGGAAGAAAAATGTAAGCCGTTTGTAGTGTCCTTCATATATGATCACACATATTATTTCAGAGAGTGCAGAAAGCACATTTGTTGCAATTGCATATTTTAGGGCATTTCTCCAGGAGTTCACTTGGCTTCTGCTTTTCTTGTCCTGTATTTCCGAGTATCGGGTTGATATCCTACTAGTTTTTGCATTAAAATTCCTGACTGCTTTAAGTGTATATATATGTATGTATGTATGTATGTATATATGTGTATATATGTGTATATATATATATATATGTATATATATATATTGATTTACAAAAAAAGTGGTTTCATTAGCTCTTAAATGTCTGGTTTGGCTTTTCCCATTATGGAAGGATTCCCAGGAAGCAGATTTTCCAGTCCAGCAGCATGTGGAGTGAATGACTAACATTTCCCACATCAGTGCGTGCTTGTTGGATGCATCCGTAACAATTTTTACCCTTGCCAGTAATGACCATGCTAGCTGTAGAAAGCTGTTGTGAATTTGTAAATACAATGGTTTCCAATGTAAATAAAACAAAATTTTCCTGTCATTAGGGCTCTCTCTCTACGTGCCAACTTTCTGAGCCATTACTCTGGTTCATTCTCAGAGTTTTAGACACCAGCGAAGCATTGAAAGCATTCCATGAAATGGGTAAGGAATTGCAAGGAACTCGTGTATCTATTTTCAGTAAATAATATCAAAAGTATGTGTATATATTCTTTTAGTCTCTTTAATTCACTTTTTCGTGTGTCTGCTGACACCCAGTAGGAATTCTGTAGTATAATACGCTTTAAATACCAAATGACATCTAAAGATTTGTTTTGAATGGTCTTGTTGTATTGTCTGCTCCTCTTAGGTGGCGTTCAACTCATTTGCAACAACATGGTAACCAGCACAAGAGCCATAGTTAACACTGCCAGGAGCATGGTGTCCACAATTATGAAATTTCTGGATTCCGGTCCCAGTAAGAGTACAGACAGTAGCCTGAAGGCTCGCGTCCTGGCATCTGAACCTGATAATGCAGAGGGTATCCACAACTTTGCTCCTCTTGGTAAGGCCTTCTTGTCATTCCCTGGGTGTTACATTTGAATAGCAATAGCAATGGCAATTGTGGTGAAATGCTGGTTTACCTTTTATATGATATTGCTGTGCATCTTTTTTCCACTGTGTGATCTAAAATGACTGCTTTATAACAGCCAAACATGTCTGCCCTCATTGTCTTTGCGTTAAGGATACCAGCGTATGACGGACATGTCTAGGGAATAGAGTAGTATAATATGCATTGTTTTAATGGGGCTAGCAGAGGCATACAATCAAATAATGTAACAAAGCTTCCAGGGATTCGATCAAATAATATCTGGTTAAAATATGTAATTTCAACCAGAATAGGCCCAGGCATTTTTTTGATAGAACCCTGAAAGCATTTATGCCACTGCTAGCATATAGTTTATCCTCTTGTTGCATACCAGTAATAAGTGGCTTTTAAAGGAATACTCTATTAAGAAAAGAGCTCCCTTAAATAATTGAACAGATGCTGCTGACAGCCCTTACCCAGTTATTTTTTTGAGGCGAAAATACTCAACTTTGTGTCCCTCAGTGTGCACAGCTCCTCCCTTTTTAGCTCATGGACTTCCATACTCAGAAAAGCTGAAGGAACTTCCAAGCAATATGTTCTCCTACGCAACTTGCATAGTGTAGGAGCTGCAAATTGTTCTCCGCTACGGACTTGCACACTTAACCCAAGCTCCTTAGCGCCTGCACAGAATGATGGATCAGAGCTGCATATGCGTGCTCAGATTGGATCCATCAGCTGCCTCTTCGAGATTGATCACTATCGTGGGTGGTCTCTGGTGACATCTGCAAGCTCTCTGTGTGCCGGACACCAGCTGAGTTATCCTGGCTGCTGGTGATACTGGGTTTCCTTAAAGGAAAACTCTACTCATCCTGCCCACTTTGAAAAGATGGTGGTCCGGATGAGTAGGGTTTTCCTTTTAAGGGTGTTTTTATGCCTTTGCTCTCCATTCCTCAGTCTGTTTTACAGGACACGTAATTTTCTCATTTTCCACTAGGCATATTTACCATTGTTTAGAAATGCAGTTTCAAAGAATAATTAGTCATTTGCTTACTTCCTTTTGCTTCTACAGGTACTATCACCTCAAGTAGTCCTACCGCTCAGCCTGCTGAGGTTTTGCTACAAGCTACTCCACCCCATCGGAGAGCAAGATCTGCCGCTTGGTCATATATCTTCTTACCAGAGGAAGCTTGGTGTGATCTTACCATTCATCTTCCGGCTGCAGTCTTGTTGAAAGAGATTCACATCCAGCCCCATCTTGCGTCTCTTGCAAGTAAGTGACTTTCTGTCCAGGAGTAAATCCAGGAAAAATGTATTCATCTTTTGTTATATTATGATTTTCCATGGTGTGAGGTTTAGATTAATTACAATGCAGACGTGTGTTGAAATGTATGCTATTTAATTTATGTGTATTGCTTCTGTTCATGTCCATCTGAATTTAACTTCAGGCCTTTTCCTCCCATTTGACAATTTTAGCTTGTCCGTCCTCTGTCTCTGTGGAAATAAGTCCTGATGGTGTCAACATGCTGCCTTTGTCCACTCCGATCATTACCAGCGGGCTCACCTACATCAAAATCCAGCTTGTCAAAGCCGAGGTTGCTTCTGCAGTCTGCCTTAGATTACACCGGCCCCGTGATGCTAGCACCCTCGGCCTTTCTCAGATAAAGTTACTAGGCCTGACTGCTTTTGGAAATACTTCATCTGCAACTGTAAACAACCCGTTCCTCCCTTCAGAGGATCAAGTTTCTAAAACCAGGTAACATAAACACTCAAATCATCAGGAGAAATCCTATCAGAGTAAGATTATTGCAATCAAAACAAACTAAGTGAATCGGTCATCATTTTGATTGCATGTTGCTCCTGAATAAAAGATTCCAAGGTATATGCCTAACGCGCAGCATCTAGATAACGTCAGTGATCCTTTATATCCTGTTGCTTTCTATAAAGTAGTAACTTAAAAAAATGTAACCGCATGGCAGATGTTTGTGCATTTAAATACTAAACAAAAAACGTTTTTATAGGAGCACAGAAATGCAGCATTACTAGTGGACAGCCTACAGTGAGTCCCTGCTGAGGTCTTCTAAGGTTTTGTGGGTGCCATTTATAGAGAAGGCTGAACCATATGCATATCAGACTGATGTCACCCATAAAGAGTTGCCAGATCTGAAGTGCTAAGTCAACCACCTCTGCATGAGTGGAACCACAACCCCGGACAACAATTTTGACCTACTTGGGCCTCGCCAGGAGGGAATACCTGATACCTCTCTAGGCACCTTGAGCAAAGGAACCATATATCTGAATTACTCTCTAAAGTTGGTTAACAATAAGTCTGAGAAAGAGCAGTGACAGAAGTGATTCACCGTATGACAGGCCATTCTCATAAGTGTCATAAACCTTTTTGCTCATTAAATGTTTTGTTTTAAAGCAGGAGTATTAAACCATCACCTCTTAAAGTACAACTTCCTTAATTCTTTGTCTTTTCTTCTTGGAGAGAAACTTTGGGAATTGAAGTGAAAGATCTCTTGTGGGACTGTGTGGGAGAGGGGTGTCACCGCTCAAACTCTCTCTGCCCTTGATATGCTTATGGCACTTAGCAGATGAATACAAAACTACAAATCGCGGTTTATAGGTTAGCATAAAAAAAAGTTAGTTATTAATGGATATTGCACTTTTTTCCCTTTAATATGTCGTTGTATACAGCTTTTGTTACTTTTTTCCAAAGAGCTCTATACTACAAGTCAGTCAAGATTTTAAAGCTATTTTAGGATTGCACGTATGTTTTCAATAAAGAACCAGTGGTCTGTTTCCTCCCTCAACTGATTAACATATATATAATTTTTTTTTTAATATTTGTATAGCATTGGCTGGTTGAGATTATTGCATCACTGCCTCACACACATCAGTGAATTGGAAGCGATGATGGCAAGTGCAGCAGCACCCACAGCCAACCTTCTGCAGACATGTGCAGCGTTACTAATGTCTCCATATTGTGGAATGCACTCGCCAAACATTGAAGCTGTGCTGGTGAAGATCGGACTGCAGTCTACAAGAATAGGCCTCCGGCTCATTGACATATTACTTCGCAATTGTGCAGCATCTGGGAGTGACCCTGCTGGTATGGCATACATTTTTTTTTATTTGTATTTAATTTACACGCCCCCTCCAAAATGGTGAATCTAAAGGTGGGACAGGATAGGCAAAACTCTGCGGGCACACAAGCGCGTGTTTTTCAGAGCGGAAGGAGCGTCCGTGAGAGTGGACGTTCCTTCCACTGACGCCCGTGTGGCCACTTCGCTGAGTGCAGTTGGTGCAATCCGTGCTACAAAGCAGAGATCCTCCTATGGAGCATCGCACTTTGTAGCCCAGTCTGCGTCCGTTGTAGCTTTTTGACGTCTGGTGGTAGCGCACTAATCTGTGTGTGCACTGCTCTGTGCGGCCCTCCCCATCGATTCGTCACAATGCTACGACGGAAGCAGGTAAGTGTGGTCACACGGATGCACTCGGTGTGCTCATGTGACCGCAGCCTAAACTTGTGAAATGGAGTTTATAAAATTATTTCAATTAATGTAATACAAACTATTCACATTCAAAGAATTCTAACCTGCATGGCTAGTGACTTTAATATTCCTTCCCATTATTTGCTTTGTTGTAGATTTAAATAGCCCACTCCTTTTTGGAAGACTTAATGGACTCTCTTCAGATTCAACAATAGATATTCTCTACCAACTTGGAACAACGCAAGACCCTGGAACCAAGGATAGGTATAGATGTATTTTTTTTCTACACAATAGGGGCACGCTTCGTTCGTAATCACATTCATTATTTAATATAGTAAAAAGCACCTTACATGACAATTGGCTAAGTGTCTAGAGGGTCATTGATTCTAATTGTATGTACAAAACGTAATCACCTGCAATATTTTGTTACTGGTTTGCTTAATGATTCATGCAGACCCTTTGTCCAAAAAAAGTTAGGTTTGTACAGGATGCCTCGTGTCAAGTTCTGTTTTTAATATATATATATATATTATATATTTTTTTTCGGTTGTTAATTTTAATTCTGTTTTTGCAAAGTTAACCGAAAAGTGACAATGTAGGACCACTCAAAGACTCGTCGTTTTTATACATTTGTATGACAGGCACACGTTTGCACCAGGAAAATCTTGGATTTATTTTTTTCCGATTGGGCCTTTTACTAATCCTCTAGAATGATGCAAGCACTTAGTATTCACATTCAGTTTCTCATTATTTGCTGTTGGCAATGTCCTCTCTCCCTGTAGGATCCAGACTCTGTTGAAGTGGGTCAGTGATTCTGCTAGAGTTGCTTCATTGAAAAGGAGCGCCCGCAATAGCTACATTTCTCCAAACAGTTCACCTAGAGAGTTTGGTCTCTTGATGCCATCCCCATCTCATTTGCACTGCGTAGCTGCAATTTTGTGGCACAGCTACGAACTCCCTGTAGATTATGATTTGCCTGGGTTGCTCAACAGAGATCTATTTGAGTGAGTATAAATAATCAATTTGTTTTGCTCTTTTAGGGGATTAATTTTTTTGCAATGTTTGTATTCTGTGTGATTTCTGTTTTACACATTCTAGGTCCTTGTATAAATGGTCAATGTCACTTCCGTGCAACATGGTGTTGAAAAAGGCAGTTGATGGCTTGCTTTGCTCAATGTGTCACATCCATCCCAACTATTTCTCCTTGCTCATGGGCTGGATGGGAATTACCCCTCCTCCAATACAGAGTCATCACAGACTGTCCATCACGGATGACAGCAAAAAGCAAGACCTTAATGCATCTCTGACTGATGATTCCAAAAATGCACAAGCAACCCTTGCACTAACAGACTCCCACCTGGCCACCCTCGCTGCCTCTTCACAGTCTCCAGAAGCCATCAAGCAACTACTGGACTCGGGTTTGCCCTCACTTCTAGTACGAAGCTTGGTGAATTTTTGTTTCAATCCAATGTCCAGTTCAGACTGTGCAGCAGCTTCTACGGATTGCACGCAGGACAGACTCAGGAGGCAGCACACCTCTCAGCACTTTACTAGGATGCCCATCACAGCAGACTTGGTGGCACCCATTCTCAGGTTTCTCACAGATGTCGGCAACAGTCACGTCATGAAGGATTGGCTTGGTGGTGCAGAGGTTAATCCTCTGTGGACAGCACTTCTCTATTTACTCTGTCATTGTGGTGCCAGCGCAGCGGGTCATGTAAGTGGGACTCAACAGACCAGCGCCAAGGGCACTTTCCTTACATCAGCAACAGGAAATGGACTTACTACTCAGCAGAGAACTGCAGTTGAGAATGCAACAGTGGCCTTTTTCTTGCAATGCATATCTTGCCATCCAAATAATCAAAGACTAATGGCACAGGTACGTTACAATAGCAACTGCATCATTAGACTTTACTATTGGGTTCATGTGTTCATGCCACATCCACATTTTCCATAAGTATCTTATTTTTCCTTCCTATTGCCTTTTCCCCACAATGCTGCTTTTAGTTCTGCATGTACATCTGTAAACTAATGAACGTTACTGCAGTTAAATTTAGTTTGATCACAGCCAGTTGTTCTTTTACTCAAACCTTTTCAAAACACATTGGTTGTGGCGGTAGCAGTACTGATATATGCACAGTATAAGTTCTACCTTCCACGACTCCTGGCAAGAAAGATACTCGACATGTAATTGTGAGAAGGTGGTGGTATTGATCATGTAGCCATAATGACCTGTTTGCAATTACCTGTAGATACTCGAGTATACTGCTAGGTTTTGGTGACAAAAATTTACCTTAAAATTGTAGGGGTCGCGTTATATTCGAGACATCTGCATCGCGTGTTAAAAACAAACAAAAAAATCCCTTGCCTTGCTCTGGATCCCCAAGGCTCCCGCAAATTCCAGTAGTCTCGCTGAAGTGAATACGGGGCTCCCTGATGCTTGCAAACACTTCAGGAACTCCTTGATTCGGGAGAGGTGGGATCCAGAGGGCACACTCCGTTTATGCCAATCTTTCCCCTCACTCACCTCCACCGTCCATCTAATCGCTAGTAAAGAAGATGGGTGGCCGGTGGCTTCATACTTAGGTACAACTGCAATCATTCTAGAGCAGAACACCCTGGCCTGAGGGAGAGCCTGACTGTGTTAAGAGAACCTCAAAAGATTTTAATTGTTTTCCGGTACAGTAAAATTTTGCTCCTCGCATTATATTTGAGTCTTGTCTATTCTCTCAAATCCGTAATAAATATCCATCGCGTTATATTTGGGTCGCGCTATACTCGAGTATCTACGGTAATCACGAAAAACAAAACTTCATGCTACGGTGTATAGCATTCACCAAATTGTCTGTTATCTTAGAAATGGTGTATATTCCATTTCCTTAAATGATGTCATTAAAACACCAGTTGTATCTCGTGGTTTATCAACCTAACAGACACTCGTCTTAATAGGTCCTGTGTGAGCTGTTCCAGTCATCTCCACAACGTGGAAACCTCCCTGCCCTGGGCAATATTTCTGGATTCATCCGGAGACTCTTTCTACAGTTGATGTTGGAGGATGAAAAAGTTACCATGTTCCTTCAGTCTCCATGTCCTGTAGGTATCTTTGTTTTATTTTTGTTTAATGCTTCCTCATATTTTTTTCACACATTTTTATTCTATGGCTTTGCTGCCATTAAATGCTGACTTTTATGACTTTGAATACCTTGTTTAATTAGTGAGTTAGATTGATGGGATGATTGTGATGAATTAAACCCAAATTAGCTAGGCAATACAATGGACATAAAATATGAATGCACCTTACAATGCAGCGGTGCGAGACTCGGCAGAATGGTCTACGCTGCATTCAGAAGCGTTACCTTCAGGGTAAGTGCAGACTGGCCTGCAGCCGAATCTTCGTCTGCCAGTCTGATTGCCAGTTCACAGCCAATGACACCCGTTTGCCAGCATCGCTCCAGAAATTATCTGTATGGGCAGTGTTACCCTGGATTTTGGGAAGGGGAAGATTAAAGGAATACTCTATTAAAGAATAGTTCCCTTTTTTTACCCCTTTAAGTAATTGGGAAGAGGCTGCTGGCACGCTTGAGCATGCTGATGTCTGGAGTGACTGAACTAGTGACTGACAGCCGGGAAGTTCAAACCTCCCAGCGACCTGGTCCTGTGGGGGTGGGTGGAGGAATCTCTCCACCACTTCACCCCGTATGTTAAACAATTTAAGGGACCTAGGAGGGGGGCATACTCCACACACCCTGGCCACTTTAAGAAGCTAAAGTGGTCAGGGTGTGTAGAATATCCCTTTAAGGCAACTTAAGAGGGAAACGGCCACTTTTTCCTGCATTGTTAGGTTTGTCATTAAACTACATCATTCAGTGTTGTGTTGAACCATCCTCTAGATGGCAGCCTAAAACTACACACAGAATTAAGTCAACAAATAGAATGCATCCATTGTGTGCCAGACTGTTTAACACGCATTCATTCCTACTTTTAAATATTTCACTACCAAGTGCTTTTTGTAGAAGGTAATATAACATTTATTTGATGCACGTGCTATGTACTTATAAATTATAGGGGAAAAGAGTCACTTTGAATAAAACTTGCGATTAGATGGTTAAAAGATTAAAATTTAAAAGGTTGTAAATCTAAACTTGCTTTTAATGTTTCATGTATTCAACATTTACAGACATATTGCTGGGATAAAGTATTCTGAACTCTAGGGGCAGTATTACAATGTTGGTGCTAACTTAACCAGAGCTGTTGTAAACTTACCAGAGCCGTTATAGCCTATGGAGCTGTTAACAGCAGCTCTGGTTAAGTTAGCACCAACTTTGCAATATAGCCCTAGGTGGGGTCCCTTATTTTGCACAGGTTCTGCATTATCAGAATGCAGGCAGGAATGGCCTTTGTGTCAAATCCAGGAAATGTGATGAAGAGAAATAGAATGGTCAGATCTCCTATTTATAGGGATTTTTAGTGATCATAATGAGATTATTAGCAATGCTGCTTCCAAAAAATACAGAATATATAAAGATCTGCTCCTTGATGATGCTTTACCTTAATAAAGGGTGAGAGAAGTGAAATTTCCACTCCCAGGAGAACACTATTCATATGTTAATAAGTGATGCAAATTCTTTGTTTGCCAGTTTCTGCTTTTCAAAGTATTTCAATGTAAAATTGCGTATACATGTTATTGGTAGTGAAGTAGTTAAAGCAAACGGTTTCTTCACGGTTGTGATTCATTTACCTCCACCCACACCAATATCCTACATCAACAACCAGTATACTGACTGCTTAATCGAAGACCTTGTAGTATCACAAGTAAATATGTACTTTCTGTATAAATCCATGACATGACTGGTGTTGTGAATATTTCCATTGCCCATTTAACAGGGTCACACCTGTTAACATGAATGATTGTCTTATTCCTATCTTTTATGTCCAGTTGCTTTTTTTATGCTCTCATGTAGTAATCTAATTTAATGGAGATGCGGTTTTGCTTTAAAACCCCTGTCTCGCATTACGTCTCAGTGAAACGAATGACTAGCAAAATGGCATAAAAGGGCTTTGTATCAACCAAATGAAGATGTGATTATTATACCCACGCTAATAGACACACTTCTAATAATTGAAAAATAGTTCTATAATAGAACATCTCAAAGCAATACAGTATCAAACTAAAAGTATGCTTTAAGACTACAGCGAAATGGTAAGAGGAGGTCAGAGACCACTTCTTCTGAGGATTTTTTAGCTTTTAAGTCTCATTAGAGTGGGTAGTGTAAATGTCAAAAAGTTTTCTCTCCAGGCGTTTGGTCATTCTGCCTTCAAATGCTTAAGATTCCAGAGTCGGGTGTCTGTGGTTCATAAAACTAGTACTTATTCGAAAGCTTTAACAACAATTCTTCTCGTCTGTTGCATTGTGGGTATTGGCATATTTTAGGGCAAAGTTGCAAAGCTGTTGGATTAAAAACTGTCAGGGTTATTCCGAGAGCGGTGAAAAGCAGGAGAATGACTGGAGAATGGAAAATTCGAGGTCAAAATAGCCAAACCAGAAAAATTCTCCCATTCACCTCACTTTCCAAATAAGCTATTTTGACCTAGAATTTTCCATTCTCCAGTCATTCTCCTGCTTTTCACCGATCTCTGAATAACCCTGTGTGTTTTCACGTCTTAAAACGTATGTGTTTTTTTCTTTTAGTTGTACAAGGGTAGAATCAATGCCACCAGTCATGTCATTCAACATCCGATGTATGGTGCAGGCCACAAATTTCGCACGCTTCATTTACCCATCTCTACGACACTGGCAGAGCTTCTGGACCGGGTTTCTGGTAAGATTTTACACAACTTTTTATAAAAAAATCTTTATCTTAAAAAATATAGCAGAGCAATTGCTCAGCACTCTGGAATAACTTTAACAGATTTTCTATTATTACTACAACCTGACAAAGAAAACATTGCTTATTGGAATGTTTTCGATAGACCAGTGTCAGGCTGCAGGGTTGCACAGTAGATGTGCATTATTGAGGGATTGTTATAATGATGAATATGGTTTTGGCCAAAGTTAAATCTTCAAAATTTTATTTATTTGCAAAGTATTTTACCAGGAAGAATACATTGAGATTTCTCTAGTTTTCAAGTATGTCCTGGGTTCAAGAACATTGAAATTTTACAGTTAAAATATTTTTTAATTATTTTGGCAAAGACTAACTTTTTTCCTGTTGGTCAAATAGTTTTTCTCAATTTTACATGAGAAACCTGCTGTAATTTTTCCATAGCTTCACGTTTATTCCCAAAATCATCGTAACCACACGAAATATACCGTCGGCTGGATAATTTGTGTAGGAGTCCATTGCTTCACTTGAAGAGCCCATATATTTATACTACTACCGATACTATATATATCGGAGACCTGCTTTCTTTGTATTCTAGCTCTGACATCTAAATGACATGCTGCTCTGGAACTTGTCAAATCACTCTGAAACATAAGCCAGGGTTGGTCCAGTACCATTCAGAAAGCTTACTTGCTGGCAACCATTCAGAAATAAATGTCCAGGATCGAATTAAAGGAATGCAACCATTTTTATTCATAAAAGTTAATGGTGTAGGCACAAACTATAGAAGGTTCGTCATAAACACAAGAATTCAGACGTTAGTAATTTATTCCCCCTCCTGTTAAAGTTCACGAACTGACAATTACGCTCATGCTTTTTGTCTATATTAAGTATCCGTATTTGCTTTTCTGTAGAACGCAAAAGAAAATAGCGCGTCTTATTTCTGACCTGTCTGAGGGCCATATAATAAGATTTTGTGCTTTGTGTTAGATTTCTAGAAATTAATAATTAGAACGTTTCATAACTTAAAGGGCCACTAGCACAAAAACAAATGAAATGTCCTCGTGTTCATTTTATGTTGCTGATATCTTACAGAGAAAAATATGCACTTGTATGTCAAGAACATATTTTACTGTGTCACTGGGTACATCCATTTTGTAATCTTTTGTGTTGTAAACTGCGTCTCTGTTTCTTTACTTAACTTACTTTTTCACTCTGTGGCAATCGGTCAATCACTGTCTCATTGTATTGTGTGGGATGTATTTAAAGGACATCACCAGGAGGTAGTTAAAACTGAGTTTTATAGAAGTCTTATCTCATTCAGCTGCCATCTCTTATCTCGAGTAGCCTTTAGAATTTCTTCCTCCTACCTGATTTAACTGTTAAAAACTATAGATTAGATAAACTGCTGAAGTTAAGAAAAATCACGTGGTTTGCTGTCTAATGCGCAGTAATAGTTACAGTTTATGGAAGTGGTAGTGTTCCTTTAAGAATGAACCGTTTCGCTCTGGTCTGCTTTTTAGCTAAATTATATGTGACTTCTTCTGAACTGGCAGATAACACATTGCATGAGAAGGATAATCCCTGGATTAATTTATATGGAAGAGCTACCTCGATATTTCACTGTCTAGAGGGGAGCGTATCATTAATTTGCAGTTCTTTGTGTTTGAATATTCCTCCTTTAAGACCCTCTGAGTTTGGAATGTCAGACTCCGGGCCAAGATGTTGCTGACCTACTCATGATTCTGTCAATCTATTGCATTAAAAGAATTCAAAGGGGTTACAGTAACGAAGTCCCTACCTTAAGTGATCTTTTATAGCGCTGCACTTTTCTATTGGTTTACTGGTGTGATTTAGGAAACTAGATACCATTTTCACCATTGCTAAACACGTCTGAAGCACTTGGAGTCTTGATTGCTCAGACAGTTTTTTCTTCCCCATTAAACTTTGGTTGTCGGTTGCGATTCCGGTCTAGGATGCTGCTGTGCTGGCACAATTTAATGTATGTATAAAAAAAAAAAGGTAAATATACAAATCCTGCTTCACGCAGAAGAGTCATTTGGCAGAGTAAATTCCTCCTGCCATATTTATCAAGTCACGCTTCTGACTGTAGACCCCTAAGGCTAGGGTCAGACGAACGCATTTTTCACGTTGTCCGTGAAAAAGTGCATCGAACGAATGGACGTATTTTTTCACGGAATACGCGATAGCGGTCATACGATGCGCATTTTCGTCCCTGATTTTGTACGGATCATCAATAAAACACTTTTTGCGTCTGGACGTTTTGTTGGCCGGACATGAGCAGCGTCTGACGTCTCCCAATCATGCAAACACGCCGCTATGCGGCCGCTGCGCACTCTGTACATCCGTACTAGCGGTTTGACGTTCTCGAAAAAATGCGTTCGTTTGCCACTTGCGTTGCACGGACAAACTTTCGTGCGGACGTTCGTCGTATGCTGCCCGGCATTGGACGTCATTTGCTGCTAGCACGGCCGTGATTTCGTGCGGCTAAACGCACGTTAAAACTGCGTTCGTCTGACCCTAGCCTTAATGTATGCAAGTCAAGCGTATTTAGCATTTGTTACCACATTAGAAACAAAAATGTAATCTTGTGCCGTAATATCTCTGTCTGACCCAAGTCCCATCCATGAAAATGTCAGTGATAAAACAAAATGCCCTTAGTGAGTTAAAAATGTTTAGAAAAAGCTTGATTACTGGCCCAAAATACACATTTTCCTCAATGTGTTCAAAGTCAAGGACAGCTTCACTCCCAGACAAGCACAGTGTGTATATAACTGATTTAGCATCGGCGAGGTGCGGTGATATTGCAAGCCGTCATTCTTGCTGTGATAAATGTTCTCCTTTTAAGACCTTGAATAGCTAAATCAATCTTTTTTTCTTTTCTACTTTGCATATTGTGTGCGCTTTGTTTCTTTAATAAAACTGATTTTTCTGTCTGTGCAGGAGTCAGTTCTTGTACGTCTACCTTCTTTTAAACTATGGTGCAGAAATATCTTTCCTCCTTGGTCAAGAATATAAACCCTTTAAGTATTAACCCCTTCACTGCTGAGCCATTTCACATCTTAAAACACGTTTTTCTTTTTATTATTATTTTTATAATTTTTTTTCTTTACTTTAAACATGGACATGTTTGGTATCATTGGAAAGGCCATGCTCCTGCCTTTCTAACCATACCAAACATGACCATGCTAGCTGCCAACAGTCGGGAGATATCGGGGTTCAAAGGAACCCCCTATCTTTCCTTAGTAGTCAATGAGGACGTTCCCCACACGTCCTCAGCAGTGAAAGGGTTAAGGCTAGGGTCAGACTAACGCATTTTTCACGTTGTCCGTGAAAAAGTGCGTTCGAACGAATGCACGTATTTTTTCACGGAATACGCAATAGCGGTCATACGATGCGCAGTTTCATCCGTGATTTTGTACGGATCATCAATAAAACACTTTTTGCGTCTGGACGTTATGTTGGCCGGACATTAGCAGCGTCTGACGTCTCCTAATCACGCACACACGCCGCTAGCGGACGCAGCGCACTCTGTACGTCAGTACTAGTGGTTTCACGTTCTCGAAAAAATGCGTTTGTTTGCCGCTTGCGTTGCGCGGCCGCACTTTTGTGCGACCGTACTTCGTATATTGGCCGTCATTGCCCGGCATCTGCTGCTAGCACGGCCGTGATTATGTGCGGCTGCACGCACGTTCGCACTGCCTCAGTCTGACCCTAGCCTAAAAGGGTTTTATGAAACCCTGATTTTTCCATAAGATTTTTATCGCAAAGCAAATGGGACAGATGTGCCTTCTTGATCAAAATAAATGGAAATGGGACCACTATAAAAAGTGGAGATCTATCTCCCCTCCCTCTTAATAAATAAAGGTGACTAGCCATTACAAGGTAAAGGAAACATTCAAGAAGACCCAATGAAAAATTGCATAAAATCGCGCTACTGGCCAGGTTCACTGTCCATATGATATCCCATTAGTGGGTGGATCTTGCGTTGGTCCTAAAGATCAATGCTATATCTCATCCCTTTAATCAAATACTGCAGATGGTACTCGCCCAGTTCCAGTGTTAGCTTTTGCCATGCTAGTACACTGTGGGCATAGCTGGAATGCGACCTTTGCACAGTGCTGGCTGATTTGCCTTCCATAATATTTGTAGCATGCTGGTCTGCAGTAAGGTTTGCGGAGGTCGCTCCTGAATGTCTAAAATTTCCCATTGTATGTGAGGGCAAAACAAGCTAATAAACATATATGTAGTTTTTACCTCCCAAATGAGCCCAACATCTATTAAGCATGACAGGTGCACTTTAAATTATATTTTTATATATAGTGAGAAACTGAGGTTTGTGAGGGTCCTGAGAACAAACAACAGCACTAGTGGCCTGCTTTACAGTGGGGCCCGCTCAGGTCTCACAAGGTTTTAGCTCGATTGTGCCATTACAGGGAAAACTGCTCCATATGCAAATCAGACTGCAATAACCAAGAAAGGGTGGCCAGGACTGAATGCCAACGACGTCATCCCTGCACGAGCGGTGCAGCAACCACTAACTATCGTTTCAGCCTTGTTAGGCCTCGTCAGCAGGGTATAGCGGACACCCTCTAGGCACATCGAGCAAGGAGTCCACGTCTGGATCACCCTGTAGACTTAGAGTGGCAACTAGTGCCGTTGTTTGTTCTCGGGACCCTTTCAAATCTCTTTTTGCTCACTATAAGTTGACGGGGTAATCCAGATAGGGACTCCTTGCACGAGGTGCCTAGAGGGGTGTCAGTTATACCCTCCTGACGAGGCCTAACAAGGCCAAAACGACAGACATGTGTGAAAGGAAAACAAGAGTTAATTTACCTATTTGAAATGTTGCTTGTAACTCCTCCATTTGTCCTAATATCTTTTTAGCAAAGAATATCCAATATGTATTCCCAACAGATCAATGCAATGTGTTATATATTCACAAGTACATTATTACATAGTTGTGATTTTTATTTATTATTCATGTTTTCTTTTTGTAAAATCTATATTCCTATTCCAGACACACCTAGTATCACTGCCAAGCTGATCAATGAGCAGAAAGATGACAAAGAAAAGAAAAACCATGAAGAGAAGGAGAAGGTGAAGGCAGAAAATGGTTACCAAGACAATTACAGTGTTGTTGTCGCTTCAGGTAAATTTTCAAAGGGTGTGTTTTATGCGGGTGAACATTTTATTAACATTTTTCTTGGCAGCTTAGGGGACGTCTTGTTTAGCTAGGTGAAAAGTATAACCGAAATAGAGAAAGGATTTGCATTTCAAATAGGTGTAAAGATCTGCCCATTCTGGGCACATGCCAAAATGTAGTGTGCATTTGACATTTCATGGATTTAAACGTTAGTACTCAGACATTTCCTATTATGTTAATTTTAAATTACTGGACATGTTACAAAACTCTAAAACAAAGATCAGCCTTACAATGTGCACCCATGATGGACTTTCCGTGTCGTAAATGAATTGGAATTTGGAATATGTTGCGACCGAATACCAACTTCTTGCAAAGTAGTTTTAAAATCTTGCTCGTAACTTGCACGTAATTCTCCTCTCTTGCTGTACTGTAGCAGTACTTGTTTATACATGGTATTTGAATAAGACCCTCCTGTACTGTGGAACTGTTTTTGTGCAAACCACGTTTAGTGCATTCTCTCTTATTGCTCTAAATTTACCAACTATTGTAGCATTTGTGATTTGCATTGACGATTAGACCCCAACACTGTCTTCAGGCAGGCGCTTCTTTTTACTCCTCTGTATTATTTTGAGGGTCATGGCCAAAAGCTTGCAGTGAGTGTACCTTTTAAACTGTTTCAGCACAGTCTACACTCAGCAACTGTGGGGGAAATATATATGTTTCGCAAAACCAGAATAGCTCCATCAAACCTGAGAATGCATTTTTTCCCCCAAAAGAGTCTCTGAGACCCAAATAACATAGCATATCAAATTCTGAGCACTCCACTTTTTTAATACAGTATTAAAGATTTTTTTTTAAAAAAAAGACAAACGGATTTGGGAACAAACAATGGGGATTTGGTTACAACGCATTGACATGTTTCTTGTTTTAGGCTTATGCAATGTACCCCATCACAACAGGTCCTACCCCTAAACATATTCAGTGTAAATAACTGCCAAATGATTTCTTGAAAAGTTGCAGTATGTGCATATAGAATGTTGCTGCACTTTTTTCAGTGTGACCATTCTGGTTTCATTAGCCCTTTAGTCAATACAAGTAGGGTAGCTAACATGTACAAATTCAATTTTTTTTCTTTTTTTCTTCCCTCCATATATTTTGCCATGTTCTTTTATTAACACTGTTCAGGAGTCCGAATCCCATTGTTTAAGCTCTGTCTGTACTTGGGGTTGGGCTATGTACTCCGCATGATTGATTTATCCCCTAAGCATAACAAGGCTAATTGAGCTGATGTGAAGGTAAATCATTTGCTGTTCTAGTCAGGAAAATTTGTGTAGTAAGTTGGCTGAAGGCTTTTAGTAACTCTGCCAGGTCCTGTCTTCGTGCACATCTATCGTATTCAAAGTGCTTCTCAGTGCTTGGTCAGGATGTGAGGAATGCACCACTGTCCATCCCCCACTACCCTGATCTGGAGAAGACACTGGGTGAAGTGGGGTTTCCTACACCGCATCACCAGCAGTCAGGATTGTGAATTTCCCAGCTGCAGGTGGTCGCCATATTGGTCATTAGTGGTGTTAACACGCAGATAGCGTGCTGTGCTGGTGTCACCTTTTCTGAGCCCACCTGCTTTAGCGAGCGGTCTGAGCGGTAGCGATTGATCGGACCTGTGTATGTGTGTGCAGTTCCGATCCATCTCTCTGTAAAGGCTCTATGGAACTTGCATATGCAAAGTGCACAAGTCCGTAGCTGTGTGCAATTTGCAGTTCTTAAACTGCACAAGTTGCATAAGAGCACAAATTGCGTTGGTTAGCTTCAGGAACTTCTGGGTTTAGGAGGTCCCTTAGCTGAAATGGTGCAGCTGCACACGGCGAGGGAGGAAAGTTGAGTAAAATCTCCCTCCATAAAAAGAAAATATTAAAATAACTGAGCAGAGGCTGTAAACGGCATCTGGTCAATTATTTAAAGGCAAAAAATAGTTGTCTTTTATTAAAGACTCGGAGGTGAGTATTTGTGTTTTTTTAATTTCCACTCACCGGAGCAGAAGTAAAACTGAAAAACTTATTAACCTATCCCCAAAATGGGGATTTCCACACCCCTCCCCGGTAGTCACAAGCCACCCCCATCAGTCTGTCCATAAAAGGCTGTGCACGGAGCAGCAAATCCTCTTGAATCTCTCCAAACAGCCCACCCTGAAGAACGAATAAAGAAATTCGAAACTGAAACAGGAAATGTAGATCTGAAGATACCATAGACAAAGAACTCCAAAACTAGTAAAAGAGGGAAAAATGCCCCATTCCAATAAAGCACTCGTACCATGCACGCACATAAGTATCATTAATATGGACAAATAAAGCTCATGCACTCAAAGCCCCATAGAATAAAATAAACTCAAGAATTAGAAGTACCAACAACAAACCAGACCGGGAAGGCGAGGAGGGAAATACTCAGTCTTTATTAGAATCCCAATTTTCCAGCATTTTGGTAGGAAAATTTGGAAATTTTAAAACCTGACTTAGGGGCTCATATTTCCTAGTTCAATGTAACATCTGTTCAGACCATTGTGGAACCTGTTTAAAATAAAAGGTGCGGATGGTAGATTCCCTTGACCAATCCACCACCTTCAAAATAGCCTCCACACAACCTGCCGAGAATGCCTTGGATGCCGCAGTACCCCTAATCGAATGAGCACCAAAGCCCGAATTATCTAGTCCCGCTAAAGCCAACAAACAACGGGCTCATTGAGCCAGTGAAACAACAGAAGTCAACGGTAAATGTGGAGCCTGGATCAAGACAAAGGGGAAACCTCCCCTAAACAAAAATGCCAAGTACGAGAGTCGTACTCCTGCAGACAATGAGCTGGACACACCAACTGCTCATCCAGGAAAGCAGGATATAAAACGGACTTAACCCCTTTGGTCGCAGATTACATCCTAGTGTTTGCGCTCATCATGCAGAGGACGTCCCCCACACGTTATCACTTACTGGCAGCGCTGGGTGGTGATCTCTCCTGATCTGGGGGAATCCCATGGTGGTCTGACTTCCTGGAAGTCATACCATGCCTCGGGACCTCACCCCACCCACTGATAGAAACAGTACCTTCCCCCTGCCAGGCAGGGAAATACCTATGGAAGACATGCAGGGGTTCTTTGGGCCCCTGAGTCTCGGCAACCATAAAAGATAGAGGACCATGCCGGGTATCATGACCATGATACCAAACATGACCAGGTTATTTGTAAAAATAAATTAATAAAAAAAATATTTTTTTCTTATGTAGCACTATTCAATTTTCAATCGTAAAGTGAACAATGATGCTGCACTAATTTACCTCATTTCCCATGATGCCAGCAAGTGTGGAGTTAATGGCACAATACGTTAATATGCATTGTTTTGTTGAAAACCTAAACCTCTCAAAGGAGTGCCGGGGGCGGTTCTTTGGAACCCTGCGTCTGAATTTTACACAGCATAAGGTCAAGAGAGGTAGTGTGTAAAAGGGGGGGGAATAAAAAGTACAGTTCGCATTCTAAGTGGCATTATGTTCTTTGACCTATAAGGCTGGGGTCAGACGAACGCAGTGCGAAAGCGCGGCCGCGCAACGAAGGGGCAAACGCACGCATTTTTTCTAGACCGTGATGCCGCTAGTACTGACGTACAGAGTGTGCTGCGTCCGCGTGATTAGGAGACGTCAGACGCTGCTAATGTCCGGCCAACATAACATCCAGAGGCAAAAAGTGTTTTATTGATGATCCGTAAGAAATCACGGACGAAAATGCGCATCGTATGACCGCTATTGCGTATTCCGTGAAAAAATACGTCCATTCGTTCGAACGCACTTTTTCACGGACAACACGAAAAATACGTTCGTCTGACCCTAGCCTAAAGCAAACGATAACACTGCAGTAACTTACCTTATTTCCCACGCTGGGACCAAATGTGGAGGGGATAAAGCGAAGAGTTATTACACATTGGTTCATCTAATACACAAATGCTGTCAGACTGCTGCTAGGAGACCCCTGCCTTTCCATTGTTTACACCCCACAAAGTCACTTTAGGTGTCATTGGATAGATCAGAGTCTGGTGTTTCTAATAATACTGACCAAGACCATGTAAAATGTAAACAAAAAATAAACAGAAACCTAAGAAGTAAATTTAAAAACCTAGACTTTATTTTTGTTCCAAAGCGATGGCATTTTTCAGCTGTCACGTATAAAATGAGCAGCACCACTGACATTGCCCACTAGGGATACACTGGTAGTATCGGTGCCAATCCTGGGTTCTGCACGAGTACTTGGTACTCTCGCAGAGACCCCCGATACCTAAAGCGATCCTGGAAGCCAGCGCAGAGCTGGCTTGCCGGTCGGTGTACGTAGAGCAGTGCTCGAACGGCACTCTCGGAGGGGCCTGGCAGTGTTCTAATTCCTTTGAGCGTCCGCTGACAAAGGGCTGTAGCCCGGCGTCTCGCCTGGGATCCACCAGCCACGAGATTGCAGAGTTCACGAGAACTCCAGGATCTCGTGAGACCACGGCTAGTGCGTGGTTCCAAGCTACAACCCTTTGCCTGCGGCTGCTCGAAAAAAAGAACGCTCGGTGCCTGGCAGGCTGGCGGAAATGTAATTTATAGGAGAACTGGGGCTATATACAGTCATGGCCGAAATTGTTGGCATCCCAGACATTTTTCCAGAAAATCAAGTATGTCTCACAGAAAAGTAACACATGTTTTGCTATACACATGTTTATTCCCTTTGTGTGTATTGGAACAAAACAAAAAAAGGGGAGGGAAAAAAAGCAAATTGGACCTAATGTCACACAAAACTCCAAAAATGGGCTGGACAAAATTCTTGGCACCCTTAAATTAATATTTGGTTGCACACCCTTTGGAAAAATAACTGAAATCAGTCTCTTCCTATAACCATCACGAAGCTTCTTACACCTCTCACCCGGAATTTTGGACCACTCTTCCTTTGCAAACTGCTCCAGGTCTCTTATTGGAAGGGCGTCTTTTCCCAACAGCAATTTTAAAATCTCTCCACAGGTGTTCAATGGGATTTAGATCTGGACTCATTGAGGGCCACTTCAGAACTCTACAGCGCTTTGTTGCCATCCATTTCTGGGTGCTTTTTGACGTATGTTTGGGGTCATTGTCCTGCTGGAAGACCCAAGATCTCGGACGTAAACCCAGATTTCTGACACTGGGCTCTACAGTGCGACCCAAAATCCTTTGGTAGTCCTCAGATTTCATGATGCCTTGCACACATTCAAGGCACCCAGTGCCAGAGGCAGCAAAACAACCCCAAAACATCATTGAACCTCCACCATATTTCACTGTAGGTACTGTGTTCTTTTATTGTAGGCCTCATTCCGTTTTCGGTAAACCGTAGAATGATGTGCTTTACCAAAAAGCTCTATCTTGGGCTCATCTGTCCACAAGATGTTTTCCCAGAAAGATTTTGGCTTACTCAAGTACATTTTGGCAAACTGTAGTGTTGCTTTTTTATGTCTCTGTGTCAGCAGTGGGGTCCTCCTGGGTCTCCTGCCATAGCGTTTCATTTCATTTAAATGTCGACGGATAGTTCGCGCTGACACTGATGCTCCCTGAGCCTGCAGGACAGCTTGAATTTCTTTGGAACTTGTTTGGAGCTGCTTATCCACCATCCGGACTATCCTGCATTGCAACCTTTCGTCAATTTTTCTCTTCCGTCCACGCCCAGAGAGATTACCTACAGTGCCATGGGTTGCAAACTTCTTGATAATGTTGCGCACTGTGGACAAAGGCAAATCTAGATCTCTACAGATGGACTTGTAACCTTGAGATTGTTGATATTTTTCCACAATTTTGGTTCTCAAGTCCTCAGACAGTTCTCTTCTTCTCTTTCTGTTGTCCATGCTTAGTGTTCCTTTGGATCCCCATATCTCCGCAACCATAGAAGCCAGAGTGTTTTGGGAGGTGTAATTGGAAAGGCCAGAGCATCGCCTTGCATGCATTACCAACATTTGTGTAAAATAGAATAAATAAATAAAATTGTATTTGTTTTTTTTAAATGCAGCACTATTTTTCATTTTATATATAATACTAAAGAATATAATATTCTTATACGTACTTATAAAGTGAGCAATGATGCTGCTCTGTGATACATTATTGTGCGCTTTGTATGAGCGTATCCGAGCGCCACAACAAAACTCACAACAATATGCGGTGTGCAGGAGCGTATCACAGCGCTGCACTACAGTAAAACTCACGTTAATGTGCGGTATGTATGAGCGTATCACAGAGCTGTAAAACAAAACTCACAGCAATTTGTGGTGTGTAGGAGTGCTAGTCTTACTGCTGTGGAGCTCTGTGATATGTTCGTACTGAGCGCCGTCATTTTAACCCAAAATATTGTTTAGCTTTCTAGTAGTGACATTTAGTGTGTGTGATGTTTATAAGTTTTTTTTTTTTTTTTTTTTGTGTGTGTGTTCTGGAAAACTACGTTATTTTGCAAGCACTTTATTTTTTTCTGTTGTAATGTTCATAATTTTATTAAACCTGGTCAGGTGACGCCAGATTTGTGTAGAAATTGATTGGGATTTTTGAAAAAGTTAAATGTATAGAATATCGGCCTGAAAGGCTGCCAATTATCGGTGCCTAAAAAGTGATATGCCTAGTCAAAAACCATTAAACTTTAAAAATTATGCAATTGTTCTGAACGTTACTATAAATTTGCTGAGCATATAATCGCGATTTTATTTTTTTAATACCCTATTCTTCCCAGGCTTGAAATCGCAATCAAAAAGGGCTGTAGCTTCCACACCACCTCGACCACCATCTAGACGAGGAAGGGTAATAACAGAAAAAGTTGGTTCCTCATCTGGGGTCGACTCTTCCAACAAGACCATCAGCATTCCAGTGTTTCATCTGTATCATAAGCTATTACCAGGTACCACGACGACCAGTAAAAACAATGAAATCAGCCATTTAAGCACTCCAATATTCCCTTGTCACCACAACAATTTTTATTGCTTGAACATGTCCAGATGTACACCGTTTCCATAGAGGGGTACTTAGAAGTCTTATTTTGTATCTACTGGTTCCAACTCTGTAAGGGAAGATTGGCAAGGACATAGAGTTGTACCCAATCTTAATTCAGAGTTGGTACTTTACTCAGCCCTGATAGTTGTTACATTCATTGAAGGAGAATAGAATTTCTGTTACTTACGTTATGTATTGCATGAAACTCTGGCCAGCTTGTATTTAAAATGTTCAGTCACTGGAGAATAGAAAGGTTGAACAAGAGGCTAGCTATTGGGCTTCTGTGTCATTTCTGATCTGAGCAAAGCTTTCTGATGGTGTAAAGCCTTGTGCTATTTTCACCAAATGCAGCAACTGGGAAGGAAAAGAAGCTTAATTTATGCATTGCTTCACTTTCTTGTTGGGCATTCTTGTTGCACAATGTGTAGGTCATCTTTTACAAACATTTGCTAATGTGCTTCTTAATTTTCCAAGTTGCCCAGTCTGAGACTAGTATTGCTGTTTTTGCTTCCATTGCTTAGGACAACCATTGCCCCCAGAGATGACACTCGCACAGCTTCTTACTCTCCTGTACGAGAGGAAGCTCCCTCAGGGTTTCCGCTCCGTAGACCTAACGGTCAAACTCGGCTCCAAGGTCATATCTGATCCAAGCTTGTCGAAGACTGACTCCTTTAAACGGCTTCACACAGAAAAAGGTATGGCTGTTGAACATCAGAGGTTTAGTGCTCTGGGTCTTTCTATCTTTCCCCTTCCTCATTTAATATTTAAACTTGTATTCATACTAAGAGGACATGAGTACGAGGATACATCGGTGTCGGGGAAACATTTAAAGTTTATATTGTATTGCCGATGGGTTCATCGTTCAGTGTGTTAAGAGCAATGGATAAGGCAATACAGTGAAGTGAATGGTTCAAATATTTAATTACTGAACAGAACAGTTTTCTTCCCGGTTCGCCACTAGTACATTCATTTCTTTATAAAGCAGAAAATACTGTTTTGCATAGAGCTGTTATATTGTATAGCTGTTTTGCTGAGAACACGAAAAAGCTAATAAATATGAAGTCCCTAAAGGCATCACAAAAACACACTGTAGGAAATGAAGGAATTGGCTGCTTAAGGTTTGGATATGAACATATGGAAATACATATTAAGTATTATCCTATTATTTCCATAGCTCAAAATGAATAAATAAAATCTGATGCGCTAAAACATGGTCTATATTATCCTCCTGGTTATTCTTTGTTTTTTCCCAATGTCGGATGCATAGGTTTGCAAATAATAAAACCCAATGGACTCCAGTTTGTCAGTTTGCCTTTGTTGAGGCAGGAAGCCTTACAGTGGTCATGACATGCAGATCATTACAATTATTTATAAAGCACGGACATATTCTGTTGTATAATGGGTAGGACAAAACAAACCTTAACACGTGGAGCATGATGGGAAATGAGGACCTTGCTCAAGTGAGCTTACATTCGAAGAGGAGTGGGGTGACACACGCAGGTGATGGTAAATACTAGTTTAAGAAGTAATGGGATGCATGGTGCTGTGTGGGAGATGCTTCAGGAAAGGTGCATTGGGAGATTGGCTTCTCATAACCCCTTAATGCCGGGGCAACACAGGGAGGCATGCATGCAGGCCTAAAAGCCACCCCACGGCTCTCCGAAAACACTTCTGGTCTCCCTCCCTTGCCGGTGGCCAATCACAGTCATTGGCTGCAGGGAAGCTGCCTGAGTTCAGGCAGTCTTACTGCAGCCAATGACGGCAATCAGCCGCTGGCAGTGGAGGCAGGCCAAAGGATTTGCCGGAGGGCCATGAGGTGTGCAATGCTGGTCCTTGGCGTTCAGCCCTCCCACTGCAGAGGCGGCAAAGCATGTTTGGCAGTGTTATGGGGTTAAGGAATGTGTTTTTTAGAGACGTTTTGGAAGGCTGAAGGCACAAGGAAAGTTGAATGATGCGAGGGAGGAAGTTCCATAAATAGGGAGCAGCTTGGGAAAATTCTTGAAGGGGACAGTGGTGGATGCGAGAACCAGAAGATAACAGATAATAGCGCAGGCATGCATTTCACTCTGGCAGTTAAGAGATGTGTAGGCAAGGGCACAGTTATGTAGAGATTTGCATGTGAGGACAATTATTTTGAAGTGAACTCAAAGTAACAGCCAGTGCAAAGATTGACAAAGGCAGGAGGTGTGAGAGGAACGTGATGTGAGGTACAGGAGTCTGGCAGGGGTTTTTATTAGACTGCAGAATGATAAGATCAGATCATTCAAGGCCAATGATTAAGAGGGTTACAGTAGTCAAGGCTGGAAAGACCGTGGATGTGCATTTCAGTAGGGTCCTGGGTTAGCAAGGAGCCGATGCTTGCAATGTTTTTTTAGTTCAATTGACAAGATTTGGTTAGTAACTGCATGAGAGCTGTGAAGAACATCTTCCCATAGCACCTAGCATAAATGGTGACATCATCCCATTTAAATTTATGCATAACTATTGAAAGGAAGAAAGATCAAGCAGAGACCTTCATTCACCTCCTCATGCGTTTCTTTGATTATATTGCTTTATTGAGGCTAGACTACAGGTTGTGGATTTTGAGACCACAGCAGTTAAAGAACTATTAAGACACAGTGAGAAATTTGTTCTTGGCTGATATTAATGTATTTGTATGTAATATTTAGAAGTGTACATGCTAATCCTATGCATGCATGAAAGCTGCTTAAATCGCTAATGTCAGACACAAATATTTGCTTTTTTTGCATCTAGAAATAGAATGTTTTATTCAGACCTTTTGATTACGGTGACTTAACCATAAAAAGGATTAAACATTCAGACATAACTACATAGAGATAATAAGGTTAAAAAAATATATATATTTCTTGGATGAATTAAAGAAATGGCATGCTTTGTTTATTGTTGGATGTGTCTTTGGAAACTGGTTTTCTAGGAAACGATTATTTTACACAGGGATCAGTTAACTTTGAAAAGGTTGTAAAATGACAGAAATTTCCCTTTTCAATCTGCAGAATTTCTTCCAATGCATTTAATTACTGTTTGAACTTCATGAAAGTGTTGGCATTTAATGTAGTCTTTCTTTTTTTTTCTTGAAAGATCCTTGCGCTGTATGTCATATCTATTTTATAGTTTGTAATTATTTTACAGGAAGTCATAACAGAAATGTTTTATTCTTCATGGAACTTTATCTTACACAGAGCATGGTGACTTATTGGGTTCATGCCCAGAAGATGACGTGATCAGCCCAAGTGATGAATGCATGGAATCCGTTCTGGATGACTCTCTCCTGGACACATGTCCGATTCAGTCTCCGTTGCAAGTGTTTGCTGGAATGGGTGGGCTGGCCCTCATTGCAGAACGACTTCCTATGCTATACCCTGATGTCATTCAGCAAGTAAGATCTGGGGATCGGCAGTAGGATTTGCTTTATTTTCTTTGTAATTATTCAATATAACTGAAGAGATAAGTTTTCATTAGTCAAAATATTTTACGGCAAACAAAAAGTGGCACATTATTCCAGAAATTATTTTCCCCCTCCTCTTATTAGTCTGCTTGTGTACATTCTTCCCCCCCCCCCCCCCCAATCTTGGTCACTTGGGATTTTGAAAAAAGTAAATACAGATATACAGATCATTGTGATTCGCACTATACGTACTATGTATCTCATATCCCAATTATAGCCATTATGCTGTGATTATGTTTTTATACATTAATTTACTATTTTAGCTTCAACTTCTTAATGGTTGCCTTTTTTTGACAATTTTTCACAATCTGGATACATTTTAATAAAGATTGGGTCCAGTCTTAAGACTAGGTCCATTTCTTCCAGAAATAAACATTCTATGCGCATTGCTGTCCCATACTTAGGACGTTGGTACAGTTTAGAATATAAATCGATAAATGGTTATCCCATCCAGGACATACTTGAAAACGAGAGAAATCTCAATGTATCCTTCCTGGTAAAATCCTTTATAAATAAATAAATTGGACAGCTGGTTACCAAACTAAAGAATGTAAAAATGGTTGCCTTGGTTTTCCACGCTGTTATTTGGATTTTAATGTATTACATTGATTCCAGCACAGCTCATTGTTGGTATAAAATAAAAAAATCAGTTTTTTTAAGTTTTATGACTTCTCCTTGTGGTTCTTTTACATATAAAAGATTTTATTTTTATCCTACCTCATCTCTCATGCACCATTTTGTTTACGTTTAGGTGAGTGCTCCGGTTGTCACCTCCACTACGCAAGAAAAACCAAAGGACAGCGACCAGTTTGAATGGGTCACTATTGAGCAGTCTGGTGAGCTGGTTTATGAAGCCCCAGAAACCATTGCTGCTGAGCCGCCGCCTATCAAGTCTGCCGTGCAGACCATGTCTCCGATTCCAGCTCACTCTCTGGCTGCCTTTGGACTGTTCCTTCGTCTCCCAGGATATGCTGAAGTTCTTCTGAAGGAGAGGAAGCACGCTCAGTGTTTACTTCGCCTGGTGTTGGGTGTTACAGATGATGGAGAAGGCAGTAAGTATATATACCTTCTACTCTAAACCTATAGATACCCAGAAATCCTTTAATGCCCTGTAAAACATGAAATAAAGGTACACTTACATAATGCACAAGTAATCTAGTTACAGCTTAAAAAACAAAACCACCTTATAAAACACATTCTGATGTTTTTTTTCCCCTTTCTTTGAAGTAATTGTATGTAAAAAGGAAAAATTAATTTATTTTTATCTCCCGTTTCCATGATTCAAAATCCACCAAACTCTGCAATCGTTCTTTCTGTGCTTTCTTACCCAGTATTTGTTTATTTCATGTTGCTGCAATCTTACATGTAGTTTATTTTTTTCTTGCGTGTTTAGTTAATAAAATATTTTCCATGCGTCACTGTGTGATCTTTTGTGTGTAAAACTGCCCCGCCCCACAGTATCTTTACAGTGCTTACTGGTTACTTTGTGCTAGCTGCTTTAGAATGGAGTCTGTTGGTCGCCGACCGGCTCCAATCAAAATTGGCCCTGCCCCTTTCTGCTACGTCCCTCTCCCCCACAGCAGTAAAGTGCAGATTTTGGTAATTGTTGAATCATTGGAAAATATCCTCAAAATGGGACCGAGAGAGGAAAACCCAGCTTTATTTTTCCTTTTTACATGCAATTACTTCAAACGATTAAAAAAAAATAAAAGCACAAAACACTATCATGTGTTTGATAAGGTGGTTTTGTTTGTAAGGCACAAATAATCTAGTTACTGCTTTTTTGGTGGTAGCGGTCCTTTAACAGTTAATGAGGTGGAGGAGGGACTGTTTATATAAGGCTATTGTGTTCTCCATGCTACTCGAGATAAGAGATGACATCTGAATGAGAAAAACAGCTTAAAATATTTCTAATCTACCCCCTGGTGATGCCCTTTGAATAATTCCCACACAATACAATGATGTGAGTCCGCGATCAACCAATAGACTTCATTCTATGCTCAATGCCACTCAGTGAGGAGGAGGTGATTGTAAAGCGGTGGTACCCAACCGCAGTCCTAAAGTACCCCCAACAGGTCAGGTTTTCCAGATATCCGAAACACAGCACAGGTGATATGATTTGCTGCTCAGTGATTGCAGGATTCAGTCTGCTTTTCTCCAAGGTCATCCTTAAATTCTGGCCTGTTAATGGGTACTTGGGGACCGCGGTTGGGAACCACTGACGTAAAGATACTGTGGGGGGCAGTTTTCAACACAAAATATTACAAAATAGATGCACCCAGTAACACTTAAAGAGTAAAGTATTTCCTTAAAGGGATACTCTAAGCAACATGACCACCTAAGCTATTTTAGGTGGTCATGATGCCCGGAGTATCCTGCCCTTTGTCCCCCCTCCCTCCGCTCAGCCGATCTGCAGAAAAGGCTGAAAACAGCTGAGAGAGGCGGAGGACTTTACTCCGCCCTCCCAGCTGTCAGTCAGCAGAGCGGGAATCATATTTCCCGCTTCTGCCGACTTTTGCCGAGTAGGAGACGTCATCGCGCTTTCAGCGCGATGACGTCTCCTACTCCCCGCAGAAGCTGGCGGCTCCCTCTTCGGGTTAGTGTTGCGCGCATCCTCTTGCGCGCAACACTAATCCTCAGAGGGAGCCGGGAGGAAGCCTGCCGATTGGCTGGCTTATGTGAGAGGCGCGCATGCGCGCTTCTCACGTAAACCAGAAGCCAAGACGCAGCAAGAAGAAGGACGGGAGCGGAAGAGGAGGGAGGTGAGTATCAAAAAAAAAAAACGCCGCTGGAAACAAGAGGATTTTAAGGTAAGTATTGCAGTTACAAGAAAAAAAAAAAAGAAGGTTTTATTAAGGGAATAGGGATAGGTTAGGGAAAAAAAACGGGGTGTGATTTTTTTTTTTGTTGGAGTGTTCCTTTAACTAAACATACAAAGGAAAACAAAGCACATGTAAGATAGCAGCTACAGAAAATAAACCCAATAAGGACATTTAATTTTTTGGTGTGGCCCTTTAGGCTGGCGGCACACGAGCAGAGGAAGGAATTGTCCGTAAAAGTGGACGTTCCTTCCACTCTCTGCGCTCAGCGTACAAAGCGCGATCCTCCTATGGAGAATCGCGCTTTGTATCCTTTTAGCGTCCGTTTAGCTTTTTGACGGGGAGGGCTTTTTCACATCCGGTGGATGGCCTTCCCCATCAAAAACCCACAGACGCAGGGAAGTGCGGGCACATTTGAGCCATAAATATGCTCGTGTGCCGGGGGCCTTAGTGAACAGGAATGAGAATCGGTGAGTTACTGGTTCACTTTAGCACACCTCATAGGGTGTGAAATACTGTCTAGAACTAATGTCAAAATCACTAGCAAATGTTCAGATGCTCATAAAGTACAATGAGGAAAAAATATATTTGCTTGTCGGTCTGTTCCTTGCTTGGGGATATTTTCTAAACAAAACACTTGGTGTTTCATAACATTGTCAAGACTGGTTATAAACCGTAAGAAAACATAGGAGCCAGGCTCCGTTTTGAGAGGATAATTCAGAAATTTGGGAAGCATCAGTATTGTGTTCAGGAAGTGGCCCCCCTGGCTCGGTCAATCTCTGGGTTAGGAGGTGCCAGTGAGTCCAGAGAGGAGTCAATGTGGAAGCACGGTCTCAAAGAAGATAGCTAATCAGATGTAATATCTCAAACAATTTACTTCTATTTCAGATCTTTGATCTGTGATATTCTCCTATTACAAGAAGGGCGGTTTGACAGATTGACTTTCAGATGGAAGAGCAATGGCAATATACTGTAATTAGTCTAAAATTATTGGATTATTTGTTAATCTGGGCTGTCATTGTGTTTAGAATCAGATTACTTTCACATGGCCTGCCTTTGGTTACGGTTATTAAACCCAGAGACAAAGTCTAAATATCTCCATATTTATTTCATTTTTCTGGCTGCTTGCACTTAAAATAACATTTCAATCTTTTCTGTATCTCTGTTTCAGGCCATATTTTACAATCTCCATCTGCAAACGTGTTGCCTACTCTCCCATTTCATGTCCTGCGCACCTTGTTCAGCACTATGCCTCTGACTACCGATGATGGGGTACTCTTAAGGCGCATGGCCCTTGAAATTGGAGCAATTCACCTTATTCTTGCCTGCTTGTCGGCATTGAGTCATCATGCTCCAAGAATTCCCAGTTCCAGCTCCAGTCAGACAGAGGTAGGCTGATCCTTTCTGTCATAATGCTCCTATTGAACATTTGAATGCCATGTGTTAGCCTCTGTCACTTTGTTTTATCAATCTCCGATTAAACCGTCTGAAACTCTTTTATACTGGAGCGAATGATTTCTATTACGGATAAGCACACCCCCCCTTGTTTTTTTTTTGTTTTTTTAACAAGGTTTTTGTTTATTTTGACAAAGCAATTAAGTGGCGTCTGTGGAATGTTGTCACTGTCTTGCCAAGAGTTATGTTACCATGTCCACTGCTGTGAATGTGGGGTACCCTTATGTATCTGCTATCCTGTCCATAAGCGGTCCTAACCCTGCATCACAGTGAACAGTGTGTGATGATGCTATGATTACAGCCAGGCATTTAATTTTTGGGAGTAGAGACCATATTTAAATTTTTTTGTTGTCTGCCTTGGCCTTATTTGGTGTATGAATTTAGAACACTACGTGCCCTATTACATTCTTCACGCATACATTTGCGCCCGTGCAAAAATGCATTAAAGCGAGGGGCAAAACCCTTTGCGCAGAACATCGTATTACAATCTCAGCGCAACAAACGCGCGTATACGTCTACTGCGGATGAACCTGCGCGAGCTAACTGTACTTCGCACGTCCTAGACTTAACATCGTGAGCGCGAATGCGTTTGTGCGCTGGTATGCGGATGGTATTACAATATATGCGCAGTTTGTAATGCGCAGCCTTTGCGCGCATAATTTTAGCAACTCCTAAAAGCTGGTGTTAATGGCAAATTCTATCAACCTGGCCGAAACCAAATACAGCAGCCCAAAAAAAAATACGCAGCAAAGTATAGTTACACATTCTACACATACCAAACCGATATATTTGAGAAGTTGTGTGTGCATTTTTTTTATTGATGCAGCATACATGCGCAGATTGACTTTGACAGGCGCAAAAACTTAATGTGAGACAATTGTGGTTCTTAATTCTGATTGGCTGAATCACGTGAAAAAACAATCCTCACACTGATTGCTGCGCGTGCGTTTTTGCACGCCCGTTTTACGTGCGTTATTTTTTTGATGGATGTAAAAATGCGTGAAGATTGTAATGATCTAAATTTACACGCGTTAACGTTTAAAGCTTTGCGCAAAAATTCACGCTTTTACCGTGCGTTTTTGCGTGAAGAATGTAATGGGGCCCTATATGTGTTGTAAACAGGTAGGAGTTTTCTCCAGTCTATTAACAGCTCTGGAATTTGTTAAAAGATTATAAATCCTACTTACATATTTAAATAACCCTTGTCTGTATGCAGTACAGTTTTTTTACAATAATATACTCGTTCTACAGCTCACACTTTATACTTCTGTTAGGGTGCTATTACAGTGATGTTATAGAGTTACTATAATGTAATGTGAGTTTAGAGTGCGGTTTTGTGCACTTTATCCACTGTATTATGTTACAGTAAGTGGGTTTTTGATTCAGGTTTGTAGAATTGGCTTTTAGGTGTTTTCTTCTTTAGTGCTCATCTATAAAATATTGGTCTTTTTAGTGTAGGATGAACGGGTTAATGAATATTTTAAGCGTGCATTCCAAGATATTTATTCTTGCATGTCCCACAATATACCTCCAATGTATATTTATGACTCTTCCTCCAATTCAGATAGATTTAAACTGCTAAAGATGCATTGAGCAATATTATTCCTTTCTTTAGAAGGCCACAAGTGTTCCTTACACCCCGCTCCCCACCTAAGCATTGTTATTAAATCAAACACTTGACCTTTCTTCCATTGTTAGATTTAGTTGAGTCCACTGAAAAAAGAAAGACAATAGTTCTAGTTTAAAGAAAGGTAACTTGCCCCTTTTTCAGGTAGGTACTCACAGCAGTACCGGCCCACTTGTGCAGTGTGTCCGAGGAAAAAACTGAAGAAGTAAAGATGGATTCCCAACCTAATGCCTGCCTTTTTTTTATTCCTTGCAGTCACCTGTAACATGGCTGGGATTACCCATGCCATAGTTATCCTGTACAAGCAGTAATTTTGGGCTATAATGTGTGGGGCATTTCAGTTTTACCGGATTTCTCCTGTGTGTTTGTGTGACCCATGTTTTGTTTGTTCCAGGTTTCAAGCACACACAGCAGTGGCACTTGTGAAGAGCAGCAATTGTACTGGGCTAAAGGCACAGGATTTGGCACTGGATCTACTGCTTCAGGATGGGATGTTGAACAGGCCCTCACAAAACAAAGGCTCGAGGAGGAACATGTGACCTGTCTGTTGCTGGTATGTACAATCCTAACCTGGAATTCTTCAGACCTTGTAACCAGTACCATTATCCCCACTTGAGACTTGGTTTTATTTCACAGATTAGCATTTGATAAGAATATTTAAACCCTGTGATTCCAGTACATCTTATTGTACGTGAAAGGGGGGGGGGTCTTTGGATGCCATCCCTGTTATCTTTAACAAGCCAACTCACTGGCCCCAGATAAATCCTTAGCAGATGAGTTATCTTGCAAACCATTTGAGTGCTTGAGTTTCAAAGTACATTTCTATGTTCCCACAACATTTTTTGAAATCTATATTTCTAGGGCTGAAATAACTAATCGATAATGCGAATAGTTGACAACTATTTGCTTTATCGATTTTGTACGCAAACTGTTTATAGTCTGACCGAGTTAAACGTTCTAACCTCTGTCTTTGGAGCTGATTGAAGAAGACCTGTCTTTGCTTTGCTCGGTATGATTTAATTCTAGGGTTATGTCAGACATAACAAGTTTGTTTTTCTCCAGTTTGCAGCTCAAGCAATGCTATAACACAAACCCTGGGATACTGCCACTGGGTATGGGTGCGGTGACGCTGGTGTTTTATACTTACTGGAGTCTTGCGCCACCACCCAAACCTGCCTGCCATCCAGTCTTTGCTTTGGAGCTGCCTTTCTCTCCCTTTTGGTCCTGTCCCTTCCTACAAACTCCCTTCCACACTCAGGTCCAGTCGTTTTGCAAAAATCCAATCCCTCTCATACTCTGTTCAAGTCCCTTGCCAAAATTCACTCCCTTTCTCCCGGACCCTCCTCCCACTCAGTTTGTTCATGAAATTATTGTGAAGGGACACTCTACGCACCTTGACCACTTTACCTTATTAAAGTGGTCTGGCTGCGTGTAGTGTCCCTTTCCTCACCCTGCTTTTGTGCTGATGTCGTCATGTCTGTGTGCTTGTAGCAGTGTTTGTTTGGGGAGAAAGCAGACATGGGCCTCTCTCAGAAAAGGCACTTGTGTACCTTGTGCGCGAAAAGTATGCAATTTACGTATGTACATACAAAAGTAATATACACTAAGCAAATTGCTTATGAAAAAAAGGAGGGGCAGGGGTTGTGGTATGTAAAAAAAAACATTTTTTAAAGTGTTTTTTTTTTTTTTTTATCCGATTTAATCGACCAACTAATCAATTATGCAAATAATCGGTAGTTGCAGCCCTATATAGATCAATAGTTTAACAATGCGTCATGCAGAATGTCTTTCTCGCCATATGGGCACTGATCGCAAGCTTAAGAATCCTAAAACATTTGCTGCCACATTCTAGTTATTGCATGAAGTTGGATCTAAAGCATCCAACCTGGAGGAGGCCGAAGACTTGATTCCATTTTTTAGTGCCTGAAAGTGTACTTTTAATAGATTGATAATATTGACATATTCTTACCCACCTGATGTGGATCTACTTTATTATTTCGGTCTTCTCTGAATTTTGGTGTATACCTCTAAAATGTATGTACTGCACTGTGCCCGCATTAGGAAGTCCGATCCTGTGTTTATTGCTTTTTCGTTTGTGTTCAATGTCCGTTTGCTACAGTGATTTACATTCCAGCTTGTGAATGGAAGCCAAATGGATTCTGTGGAAGAATGTCTGCCTGGTAGTTGTTCTGGTTCTGCATGTGATGGTGTCACTGACGTTACCAAAAGGCATCTTGAGCGACTTCAAGAGGAGTGGTACCATTTAAGAACAAGCTGATTCAATTAGCTTGTGGCCACATTTTTCCAATAGTGTTAAAATACCATGCAGGACATGAAGAGAAAGCATTGTGTTCACACAGATCCATTGGATTGACTGGAAAAGGTGAATCTCCTTTGAACTGCCATGGATCTGCTCTTGCTATTGTGTTTTAGTAATCATTCTGATAGAGATGCAAGTGCTCACTCCAGCGCTTTCATCCACCGCGGCCCAATCTTTTTTTATGAAGCTCTGTAATAAGAACTTTTTCATTGAACACCATATAAACTAGTAAAACAAAGCAGTCCTGAACAAGTTTTTCCCTTGCGCACAGATCACAGGAGCTGTATGTGTAAAGCAGCCTTTTAACACATGCTGGCTGATTCCCGGGGTGCTTTTTTTGTTTGAAGCCCTTTCAGCAACAAAACAAATTTCCTATTGGTACCTCTGATCATTTGTGTACCTTGGTTTTGCTTTTCCATTCCAGATGGTAAAGAAGTCTCCTAGACTTAACATATCACCAATACGCTCTCAGGGTTGCTTCATTTACGGTTAATTCCCCACCTTTGCAGCCTCTGAGTAGCGATCTACTTCCCAACATATGATGCTTTCATCTTTTACAGTGTGTTTTCTGATTAAAGCTTTAGACAGATTGTGGTAGGACACAGTAAGTCAGGGAAGGTGATGGACCCTTAACTAGGAGTCCAGTTAATTCAATTAAGCCCTCTGACTTGTTTTCCGCCATGTTTCTGTCTTTACAAAACGCTGTGGTTGAGTAGTTTATGGCAGGAGTCTTTGTAGACCATGATGTTCTGATTGTTCCAGCCCGACAAATGTGTCACAAAGATTATGGGGTAATCAGAACTAGGGATGAGCTGTTTGGTTCGATGTGTTCGGAGTTCGATTCGAACATCCGGCTGGGTGGAGTAGAGGTAATGTCACTGCTCTGCGTGGAGAGAGCCTGTGGAGACATGGGTTCGATCCCAGCGAGCAACCTCTCCAGTAAGTGTCCTTGGCAAGACACCTAACAGTACATACTCGCCACCCAGGACATACTTGAAAACGAGAGAAATCTCAATGTATCCTTCCTGGTAAAATCCTTTCACATCGCCAGTTTGCATGTTCGCGAACTAGGAACATTTCCGCGTGTTCGCTGCATGTTCGCCCACAATGCACTTTTCCACTGGCCTGAAGCTTGTAATTGGCTACAGCCTTGCACCTGACCACAGGTCAGGTGCAGGACTATGCCAATCAGGGCTCAGAGTCCTGATTGGGCAAATTTTGCCCAATCATGGGCTCACAGAGCTAAGTCCCGCAGCACACTATATAAGGCGTCCCTTGCAGCCCCAGCACGTGTTTTTTGAGAGTAGATTGTTGTGTTAGTGTGTGTTCTCACTGCCAGTCTGCCACCAGCTATTGGGGGGGTCTCACTTCAACAAAATATCTGGGAATTGTTGTAATCTTCTCAATGCCAGCAGCAATTGTGGGGGTCAGTCATTTCTACAAAATATCTTTTAAAACCGTTTTTTTAAAAAAAAATTTTGTCCTCGTTTCCTGTCCCCCAGGGCACTACCCGGAAGCCAATACACCTTTTATGGCAAATATCTTGCATATATGCCCTCTTGGAGGGCACTCTAAAATTCGAACTTTCGAGTCCCATTGACTTGCATTGAGTTTGGTTCGCCTTCAAACTCGAACTTTTGTAATTGTTCGAATGCGAACCGAACACGGGGGTGTTCGGCTCATCCCTAATCAGAACCTCGCGTTCTTTCACCTTCATTAAATAATTCCCCACACACGAAGCTGTGTTATACCAGAGCTGTCAAAGTAAGCTAGGAATAGCTCAAAATAGTTCCTCTGCAAATACATCACCAAATACCGGTGACACAGATGGCCTTACGAAGCCATTCGTTCATAGAGAACCATTTGAAGACCATTTTGTTACTCTTCTCAAACAGTGATACATTCCTATGCCATGTATACATTTTTGCACATGTAAATGTTGCATTTTCCCTTTATACATGTTGCACTTTAATGATCTCCATTATCTCATGTAACTGTGTATAGAAAAAACAAATTTACTGGGTTGTTATAAGTACTTGGGAGTTTTCTGTACCCGATTAAACATAATCTGTTTTGTCTATTATGAGATTACAGGAAATAGTTTTTCTTTATGTACACTTCACCATTTTCATAATATTATTTGTAAACCAGAATCTAGGATACAACAATTACTGAGAAAACAAAATGTGCAGCACAGGATTATATTTACAATGGGTAAGCAGTCTCCTGTCTGAATTTGTGCACCATTCATGAAAACCTTGCCATGAGACGTGTTTTATTAAAGGAACGTTCTAGGCTAACCCCCCCTTTTTTTACATTAAAATATACCTATTCCCTACCTAGTTATTGTGTATATATAATATATATTTTTAAATGTAATACCCTAAAATCCACTTGTTTCCAACGGCGTCTTTTTTTTTTTTTTATATACTCCCCTCCCTCCCCTCCCTCCCTCCTCCCCTCCCTCCCCTCCCTCCTCTCCCTCCTCTCCCTCCCCTCCCTCCTCTCCCTCCTCTCCCTCCCCTCCCTCCCCTCCCTCCTCTTCCGCTCTCGCCCTGAAAATGTTGAACTTGACTAATGGTTTACGTGAGAAGCGTGCATGCGCGCCTCTCACGTATGCCAGCCAATCAGCAGGCTTCCTCTTCTTTTTGGATTAGTGTTAGGCGCAAGAGGATGCGCGCAACTCTAATCCCAGCCGCAGACTATGCTGGCGGCTCGCTGCCGCCAGCTACTGTGGCGAGTTGGAGACGTCATCGCGCTGAAAGCGCGATGACGTCTCCTACTCGGCAATAGTCGGCAGAAGCGGGAAATGTGATTCCCGCTCTGCTGACTGACAGCTGGGAGGGCGGAGTAAAGTCCTCCACGTCTCTCAGCTGTTTCAGCCGATCGGCTGAGCGGAGGGAGGGGGAAAGACTAGGGCATCATGACCACCTTAAAAAGCTTAGGTGGTCATGTTGCCTAGAGTATCCCTTTAAAGAATGTGAATCTGCACAGTGATCAATGTGGATAGCACCATGACGACTGTCTGTGTTGTACGAGGAATCCCTCAATGTGGAGTACCACTCCCATCCTGCAAGGCCAGGCAGCTGCAATCATTCTCCATGGAGCGACCACCTCAAAGATAATCATAAAGTACTGGATCGGGCACGCAACCTCCTTTTTAAACAGGTTTATTAGGCAACACGACTACAGCAACAAACCCTTTGTCAAACAGTCTGTGCTGTGGCTATCTTCTGCTCTGTATGGGCAAAAACTATATTCTAAAGGCATGTGCTGTGTTAATTGAATGAGTGAGAAACTGGTTCACTCAAAATTCTTACGTTATTACCAGATTGTTTCCTATTAAAGGGACCCTATCACTTATATAAACTGTAACTATATTACATGTACATTACAAACAAAACCACCTTATGAAAAACATGTTGTGCTGCTTTTTTTTCTTTGTTTAAAGTAATTAAATGTAAAAAGGATAAATAAAATTTGTTTAATGTCTCTACCATTTTGTTGATTTCCCCCTCCCCGAGGAAAACATTACCAATGTTTTTCTTTTGTGACATTAACCGTTTAATGAGATGGTGGGGGGGTGGAATGTTTATATAAGGCTGCTGGAGGTCATTATTCTCCAGGCTAACAAAGATATAGACATCTGAGAGAGAGTTCAGAGAAGGGCTACTAAAATGGTGTACGGCTTGAAGGAGAAAAGTTACCAGGAAAGGCTTAATGATCTTAACATGTACAGCTTGGAAAAGACGAGACTGAGGTGATATGATAGAAACATTTAAATACGTAAAGGGAGTCCACAAGGTAGAGGAAGGGAGTACCGTATATACTCGGGTATAAGCCAACCCCCCTACTTTTTCCCAAAAAACCTGTGAAAACGTATTGACTCGCGTATAAGCCTAAGTGGGAAATGCAGCAGCCACTGGTAAAGAGAGATCCACAGCAATAAAACTCACAGGAATGTGCGGTGTGTATGAGCGTATCACAGAGCTCCATAGCAATAAAACTCACAGTAATATGCGGTGTGTATGAGTGTATCACAGTGCAACTGTTACTCACCATCAACTTGGCACTCAGAGTGCTCTCTGTCGTCCTGCCTCTTGCCTGTCCTCCGATATGATATTGAAAAACGAGTCACCGGAATAGAATTTTTTTTTTTACAGCTGCCCTGGCCTGCGACTGCATCTAGCTTGCTCCAGGGCATTGGCCTCTTCTGTTCTTTCAGTCCCGCGGGGACGTCAATACGAAGGTCCAGCCTCCATTACGAAGGTCCAGCCTGCTGCTGTAGCATGCCTCCCAGCTACATATCTCGAGGCTGGGAACGGCGCGCTGCACTGGCGCCGCCCCCTCCAGCATGATGACATCACCGTGCGTCGCACACAGCCGCGGCCGTTTCCTGCCTCGTGATAAGTAGCTGGGAGGCACGCTGTAGCAGCAGGCTTTCTAAAGTGGACCAAAAATGGAGCACAGCCTACCGGGATACCTTGACTCGCGTATAAGCCGAAGCGCGTTTTTTTTACTCAAAATCTGAGTAAAAAAACTCGGCTTATACGCGAGTATATACGGTATATTTAAACGGAAACAAAGTAGCAAAACAAGAGGACATAGTCTTAGATTAGAGGGGCAAAGGTTTAAAAGTAACATCAGGAAGCATTATTTTACTGAGAGGGTGGTGGATACATGGAACAGTCTTCCAGTTGAAGTGGTAGAGGCCAAAACAGTAATTGAATTTAAGCAGGCATGGGATAGGCATAAGGCTATCCTAAACAAAAGATAAATCCAGGTAAAGTATCATGTAATTGGGCAGACTAGATGGGCCGAAAAGGTTCTTATCTGCCGACATTTTTCTATGTTCTATAAGAGATGGCAGTTGAATGAGATAAAACAGGGAGCTTCAGAGACTAATTTACCCCCTGGAGAGGTCCTTTTAATACATCCGACACAATACAATCAAGTTTAAGACCGTGATCGACTCATAGACTCCACTGTATGGCAATTGCCACAGAGTGAAGAGCAAAGTGGTAGAAAGCTACGGGGGGGGGGGCAGTTAACAACACAATGGATGCACCCAGTGACACACAGTAAAATATTTTCTTAAAATAGAAAAACAAAGCGCATGTAAGATATCATCAACATAAAATAAACAAGCTGAGGACATTTCATTTCTTGCCAGTAGTGACCCTTTAAATACCAGAAATCAATGTATTTTTTTGGTGTTTTTTTTTTTTTTTTTTATTATTATTACTGTACCCGGATATTGTGTGGACTCCTTTTATGGTACGGCTGCATTTTCATAATATTTATTGCATGGTTCATGAAAGACGAGTTAGTTTTTTTTCCTCCTTTTTCTCAGTGCATTTATTACCATATTGTAAGAACACACTTTGCTTTGCCGTAAAAAATTCTTCTTGCTTGATGTTTCTATGCATTTGCCTTTTTCTTCTGTTCTATATACAGTTCACATAAAAGGTGCATTTAATTCCATACTGTTTTTTTTTGGAAAAATTTCAGGTCCTTGCCAGTTATATAAATCCATCTGGGTGTGCAGTAAATGGCGAAACGCTGACAAGTGAGAGCAGAGGGCAGAACAGCAATGCACTACCAGCCGTCTTACAAGAGCTCCTCAGTCAGTCTTGCCTTATCCCAGCAATGTCATCATACCTCCGCAACGACTCAGGTAACATGTTTAAAATCAAGCTTTCTATATGCAAAGTCATAACAGGTTATTCCCTAACATCTGAATTTCACCAGTTGGTGCAATCTCGGGCCAATTCCTCTATTCACTAAGCTGTCAATTCGCCAAATATGGTGCAGTTCGGCAGCACCGAAATTGCCTCATAGAAGACTATTGTGTTTTCTATTCACATATCGCCTAACTGCAAAATGCTTGATTCTTGATGTTTCAGCCTGACTGGTTTAAATAGGTGCATTTCATAGGATTTGATGTAAAATTGTAATCTTTTTTTAAATTTTCAGCAAAACCCCTTTTTTTTATTTTTTTTAGAACCTCTTTGTATTTTTTTGACATTTTTGGTTTAATCGTTTAAAAGACTTTTATTTTGTAACAGACTTTATTTTTTAAAGGTCTTTTTTATTATTTGGACACATTTCATTATTTCATTAATCATTCAATATTAGGAGAATAGTAGGCTTCATTTCCCCCCCCCCTTTTTTTTTTTTTTTTTTATTGCGGTTTTTGACGTTTGGTAACTATTTTGGCAACACCAGTTTCGGTAAAATACGATGACTATTTGCTAAATAGTGAATTCACCATATTTTTGGAGAAATGCATATCGCCGAAATTGCATGAAATGTCAATGCTTTGTGAATAGACCCTCAAGTCTTAAATACTTGTATTGGTTGTTGGCAACAGCCAAATGCATCTTTATTCTCATATCATATTCCTTCTCCCTGGGTACACAACGTAAATGCTCGAATCATTCTACATTTGATGATGAAGGACTGCACTGCCTAGAATATAATGGTTATATTTTAGATATACAACGGTATAATGGATATGCTAACATTTAAGATGTATTTTTTTTTCAATACTTTACATTTTTAGTAGATAAATTGTTTGATATAATAATGTGTAATAAAATGCACATCCAGGTTTAATACATGGAGGCAGCTAAATAGGAGCTCAATACATGAGGTTAATGGACTTTGTCCTGTATAATATTTAATTGTCATATTCATAAACCTTAATTTCCAAATGTTTACAAAAGAAAATAATTCCACGCCTTATTGCACTCGTCTGACATGGCCCTATGTGCGCCTGTACTGACGTGCCTACCGCGTCTGTCACAGCATTTTGACACTTCGAGGGGGCCAGTTACACGAATTGCAAGCGCTAAAGCAGGCATGCGTCCGTTCAGAAAGCCTCCTGTCGAAGCGATACGACGCTCGTTCTGGGCTGCAATGTGCGATCCTCCATAGGCAGATCGAGCCTTGCAGCGCTGAGAGCACTAACCGCTCAGTGAGGTGGCCAAACGGGCGTCAGAGTGGAAGGAACGTCCACTCTCATGGACGTTCCTTCCGCTCTTAAAAACACTCGTCTGACACCAGCCTAAAAGGAAGGCTTTTCTTAAACTGCCGATCCTCCACAATGAATTTTGTTCATCTGTTATTCTGTGGGCAAGTTTTTTTATTTAAAAGATGCTTCTAAGTATTGGACACTGATTAGAAGTTCTATTAGTATAATGTTGTTAGTAGTGGATTTTACCCTTTCTGCCAGGGCCGGATTAAGATCTCTATGGGTCTGGAGCTGAAGATTTTGGTGGCTCTTTTGGAATTTAATGAAATGAAAACATATTTTAGGTTATTTGATAGTGCGGATACGGGTATTTCTAACCAGATACTGTGTGAGGAAATTTCCATTCAGATTTCAATAATTTAGAGTGTAAAATAATATTTTGACATTTTATCATCCAAACCTTTTGTAGTTTATATATTGTAGAGGGAATTCCTGTAAAAAAAAAAAAAAAAAAAAATTGAAATGGGAACCGGTTACTGCATTTTTTTTTTTTTTGAGAGATTATTCTATTTTAACCAAAAAATGAAACCTATGAAATATTTCCCTTGTGCTTTGGAGGAAGGTGTTTTATGAATAATATGACTATGTATAAAATACTGAACTTGGTCCCAGCGTGGGAAATGCGACGGTGAGTAATGGCAGTGGTATTGCTCATTTTATATGTGACAAATGGACAATGCCATCACTTTGGAACAAAAAAATAGAGATGCAGGTCTATTCAAAGAAAGGTGAAACTCAGGAGAATGACTGGAGAAGTGAAAACTTTAGGTCAAAATAGCCAAACCAGAAATTTTTTCCCCTTTATCTCACTTTCCAAATCGGCTATTTGGTCTAGATTGTTCTTTTCTCCTGCCAATTCTCCTGAGTTTCACCTTTCTTTGAATAGACCTGTAAGTCACCTTTGGTATCAGTGACCAATGACACCTCACTTGACCTTGTGAGGTCACGGTGTAAAAATTTGACGCAGTGTTCCAAAGTCCCCCACCAGTGCTGTTCACTGCAGTGCGGCATTTAGTAATAACAGAATGTGCCATCGCCTCCACACTCGTTGGTGACATGAAAGATGAGATAGTGAGTTAGTGCAGCATCATTGTTCATTGAATTGAATTGAATTGAAAAGGGAAAAATATTGCTGTTACAGAAAATAAAGAAATATTTATTTTATTTTTAACATAAAGCTCTGGCCTTTCCAGCGATACCTCACATGACCCTATAACTGCTATGGAGTTGGATATACAGGGTTCCAAATGGACATAGTTATCCTTTCTCTGGGCCTATTATGGGGCATGGGCCTGGAGCTGCTGCTCCATCAGCCCCATATTTAATCCGGCCCGGCTTTCTGCCTTGAACACGTTAAATGCCTGAAACACATTTCACGGTGTATGTGTATACGTAAGCACATTGTCATGTATTCATTGGTTTTAAATGAATATCCTTTTAAGATTATATTTGTTTTATACTGAAAGGGAAGATTGTAGCATTATTCATTGCTGACTAACAGCTGCCAATTAATTATCACCACCTTTTATTGGTTGGAGTGTAGACTGTTTTTGTTAAAGCCGTCAATATCACCTATTTAGAAAATGATGCATTTTCTGCTAGGATTTTACCCTTTGCTATAAATGGTCTCGTTTTACTGTGCCGCACATTAATGCCACTATGTTGTATACTTTTTTTTATGCCATTCGCTCAATCAAAAATAACATGGTTTGGCTCAGCCAAACATGGTTTGGCACATGTTTGGCACAGCCTTATAACTATTGTCACCATTGGCAATTCTTTTGGCTTGGTGTCTTTGCACTGTTATGACCCAAGCATTTTGTTGAGTGGTGTGACGGTAACGGCTTTTCTGGTGGGGATTTTAAAGAATTCAATAGCAGGAGTGCTATATTTTCTACAAAAACCTTATGGTATTATAAAAATACAGTATTCTTACAAGATGCAGATATTTTTACTCTATCAAACAATAATGGTCATATATCCTACTTATTAATATCTATCTTTATAATACTCTCGGTCTCAAAGGCCATTTCTGCCTGTATGCTAATATTGCAGACACTGTGACCTCGTGAAAAGTAAAGGTAACCATCTAGAGTTTAGAAACTTCCATCTCTCTCCAGTAAGTGTCCTTGGGCAAGACACCTAACGGTACATACTCGCCACCCAGGACATACTTGAACAGGAGGGAAATCTCAATGTATCCTTCCTGGTAAAATCCTTTCACAAAAAAATAAATCCCGACAATATTTCTGTAAAAGATCAACAAATACTTTAAATATGAGCTAATTTACACTTTAAGATTTTAATTCTTTTGGAGTAACAATCTCTATTCCAAATTTTACTCTACATTTAAGGATTAGCCGCACATCCCATGTTTCAAATTTTAGATCTTTTTTGATTCAAAAGTGCTTGATAGTGATGGGCTCATTTTCTATGAAGCTGAATCCGGTTTAATTAAACGGCAGTTCAGGAGCCCCAGCACTGTTGTGCCCTCCAATGTTTTTGACAAATCCTTGAAATCGCTACTGGGTCTATTCACTAAAGGTGAAACTCCGGAGAAGAGAACAATCTAGCCCAAATAACCGATTTGGAAAGCGATAAATGGGAGAATTTTTCTGGTTTGGCTATTTTGACCTAGATTTTATACTTCTCAAGTCATTCTCCTGAATTTCACCATTAGTGAATAGACCTGTATGTTGTCATTCCATCTCAACCCTAGGCATCCATTTAAATGGGGTATAGAAAAGCACTTTGCCGTGTTCTGTCTACAAAGGTTAGAACAGTTTTCTGAATGTCCTCGTGATTATGTGTTGTGATGGAAACAGACCACCTGTTACACATTCTTAAAGGATATTCCAGCCTGGAAATTGAAACCTTAATACTGAATGTGGATGATATGCCTAAAATATCAAAGTAAATTAAACCAGACACACTTCCCCCCCCCCCCCAGTTCTATTAGTTGTGAATTCACAGCTGTTCTTTCTGGTCTGTGTGTACTGATCATAGCCCCTTACCCTCCTGCAAAGTATTTATGTTGTGACATCCTAAATGAAGGATCATGCTTGGTGTGGCAAGCTGACCTCTTGTAATGAGACAGTGAGGATGGTTGGTGTTTGAAGTAGCTTGTGCCATCTGGACCAGTCGGTATATACTAAACAGAAAGAGGAGTAACCACCAGCCTCCTCTAAAGGTCTTGGTTGAGGGTATGTCTTTGCATTACGTAACAATTCACCTTCAAACTTTTAACTCTTTAGCATTCATATTAAAATCCTGATTCTCTTCTATATAAAAGCTGTTACTAAATACAGGAGCCATTGATGATTTGAAATGGTTATTTTATTGAATAATAAACAATAGGGTTTCATTTTATACATAGGCATATTTGGCCTCAACTCTGGTCAAATGAATGTAGCTCATAGCTTACTGAATTTGGCTGGGTGCATTTTCAGTGACCATCAGCAGCCGCCTACTGTGTAAACAATTTGACAACGGTATACTTCTCAGTATCTCTTCATGGGAATTTCAAAGCGAGTGGCTGATGGTTAAATACACAATATTATATATTTTTTTCCCTTTTGTCCTTACATTTCCTAATCTTTCACAATGTTATTTGACCAGACTGGGCTGTGTAAAGTTTCATTGAATAAAAGTGCTACGGAAACATAGCTTATATACATTCTTTTATTACTTTGTTTTTGGTAACTTTGTGATGATATTTGATATGTCCGGTTAAGCAGATTTAAATCCCCTTTTTCCATTTCTTTGTGTGTTTTGTTTTTTTCTTCATAAAAAAAAATTGACATGACCCTGGCTGTTTTCAGCAGTTTGCAAATATTTGTATGTTGTAATTCTGCTGAAACATTCACGTAGTACCCACAGTTGCAACCAATCTACACGATGCACAAGTTAAAGGCATTGGTTACCACCATCACCAAACCGTGATGTAAGCGCTGTCAATCAGTAGTGTTCAGAAGGCAATCAGAAGGCCTCTTGTAAGCAAGGTAAGTAATTATACAGCAGCCTGCATTCTTGTTTCTGAACTTTTCCGTGCCATTACAGTTGCTACACTTACATTTTCATAATCGTTCTTCATCCACTATAACCGCCAACTACACTTTGTCAGGAGCCAATGTATGGAAGCTTGCGTAGAATAATTCAGGCATTTAGGCGCCAGATGGCAAATTCTAGGAACCAGCAACTCTTGGACTTGTCAAGTCCTGTCCTAGCACGGTTTACAATAGAACTTTTCATACAAAAAGTACCAATAAAATTTAACCTTATCTGAGCATTAGAACTTGTTTCAGGAATTAGGAACCACAGTTTGCTGACCTAAATTACCTTGAAACCGGATAATGTGATGTTCTATCAGGACTCCATCTTACAAAGTGTAAGGCTGGGGTCAGACGAACGCAGTGTTAACGTCCGTGTTGCCCGCACATAAGTACGTCCGTGATAGCATACGATTGTGTTAAATGGAGCCCCACACACGAAGTACGTCCGCACAGAGGTGCGGGGGCTGACGGACGCTGCAAACGGACGCAGGTTAGGCAAGAACGTAATACTGCTAGAACGGATCTGCAGAGTGCGCCACGTTCACAACGTCCGCATAGCTTTGTGTGTGAGTGATGGAGCATGGTCAGACGGACTGCATTTATACGTCCAGTATTTTTGACGGACAGAATGATTTTTCATTGTAATTTATTTTCCCTGCTACATCAGTCAAAAAATACGGACTGTGTGGCCACTACCTTGCTGTCAGTCAGTAAGTACGTCCGTACTGCACGGACGTACAGTCCGTACAAAATGCGCTCATCTGACCCTAGCCTAAATGTTGGTAGTTTTTCTCGGGTTTACACATACAATTATGGTTACATGTCTGCTCTTAGTGCTTTATTGTTCATTTTACTGTTAAGTTTGATTTATACTCAAATGGATTTGCATAATGACCAGAAGACAGGAAACCATTTAAATTCTTCCCCATACTTGCAGTGGATCAAACGTTTATAGTGACATGTTTTGTCTTCTCACGGTTTCACACAAATGTCATTTTTTGTGTTGTTGCATTTCCCCAACGAGTTTCCCTACTGCATCACTCTTGAAGATGTAGCTTTTGTTATTGCTATATGCAACTGTCTGGGCACTTGGTGTTCTTAATTGTTTAATATTGTAGAATATTATTAAGTTTACAAACTAATTATTCTAAATGTTAATTCTGTGACTGTATGAATCTTTTGGTATGGTGCACCATGGTCAGTCTGTTTACAAATGATTAAACCTGAGGATCTGGTTAGGTCAAATATTGAGTGAGCTGGCTTGCTCCTCTTGTTCTTCCCATCCCCAAAAATAATGAAGTAACAACTCTGAGCCTTGTATATAGAATTTATTTCTGCAGTCTGACCAACAGTCTTAAGATCCTGCAAATCTCCCCCCCCCCCTCTACTCTAATTTCCACATTTATTTTCTTTTAGCTTTCCGTTGTGTAAAGTCAGGTTTTCGTGATTTTTCTCCTTATTGGCACAAAGTAGTATCTGAGTAAATTACCTCAGACTCCGTATATAGACTAGGATTATCTTGCCTTGTCCTTCCATCTTTTGTTGTACATTACTTCCAGGCCTTTGCTATATATTTTCCAAAAGTGGTTAGCCCTCCTGGCAGCGCACGGTTTGACCAATGCCAAGTATGACGCTGACTCTTTGCAAATATTTATTTGAAAAGCGTAGCTGAAAACACTTGTAAAATATTAACTTCTGTCATGAGCCTTTTTTTGTTTAATCAAACTCTTCTGGCTTCAAGAAGATGGCAACAGCTTAGTGGTAGTAAAATATTGTGTATAGGGCAGTACCACATGAGATCCCTGTGTTCAAAGTGATTAGTTCACCACAAACCTGAAGGTGGAAGAGTTTATATAGTAGTTATACATTATTTACCCTTTGTTGGTTATATGGCTTTTTAGGCACATAGACATCTTGCTTACATTTCATGGATAACTGGTCTATGTGTGAGAAAGGACAATTATGGCCTAGCTGAAAAAGGTTAAATTGAATGATAAGCCATTAGACTTTCCTCAGAATGTTGCGTCCTGCGATTTTCAATTTGTTAGATGTTGATTAAAGCACCAGATAAATTAAGCCAGTCGGGGGGGGGGGCACCTAAGCATTGCACCCGCTGCCATTCAGGGATGGAAAGACTTTGAGCAAGCATGTGGGTAAGACTTAGATGACCATTGCTGCCATGCCCTGTCAGCCCACCGACTGGAATCTATTGCTAATTAGGTCAATTTAAATGCATTTTATAAAATAAAGTCAGGTGTTGGTATTCTATTAATCCCAAATGCACGCTGCATATGTTGTCTACAGATTGCCTAGAGCAGACTCATGTACTCTCAAAGCACAAAAGACAAGTACTTAACTACATAATTGTTCTAAAGCAATGATGGGAAACATTGATACCCTGGGTATTAACACTGCTCTTCTGGCAGGAATTTGAATCCACCTGGTATGAATAGAATGAAGTGAGATTTTAGAACTTTTCGAATCCATTGTTGGACCTTACAGAATTGTTTGGCCTGCTTAAAAAAAAAAAAAATAAACACCCTGTCAACATTACAATATTGTCAAGTATATGGCAGCTGTTTTCTTGGAATTTAAGACTTGAATTTGATTTGTTCATTGTTTATGTAAACCATGTTACATAGTATAATGCACAAAATTATGTTAAAAATTATATGTCCCTTTAAAAATGTTTAGTTGATTTTGGACTCCATGTAGGCAAAAAATGTGTCCAGAATTTGTGATGGATTCCCTTTGCATTCGGGGGGAGTTTATATATGTGTCTATATGTATATATAGATCTCTCATGATCCGGTTTATACAACTTGGTATTGGTGACACATTCAGGATTGAAACCAGTTTGTGAGTGAATTACGATAGAATATGTTCTTTTGATTCTGCTTAGGTCAATGCACTTGACAATATGACGTCCCCTGAATACTGCATGTGTGTATATAAAGTGACTGCCCCGGTTTTACAATAATTCCATAGGACTACAAGTGCAAAGTAATCCTTTGATTCACCAATCTTGTACTTTACAATGACTGTACCAGACATTTGTAGGCTTCAAGTAACTTTGAAATGCTTATATAATTCAATGAGAAAAGAAACCCCTCATATTCAATGGCTGAAGCATCCATAGTGCAAGATACCATATTATCCAGTGATCATCCTTGCATTGTTCCCACGTCCCTGTAGGTTAGGTCGTCCAAGTACCCATTTACAGGGTTCTCCTACCAAACTGAAGCCCCACCCGTTCATTACTTCCATTTTTGAAGTATGTAAATTGATTTAAAGACCTTTTATTTTTTGATTCTCAATTCTGAGTTGTCTTTTTGAGATGTTTAATTAAGATACTTTATAAAACAAAACATAAAACGTCTTGAATAAACATATTGACGTGGTAAAGTCCATTTTTGCATGGAAGATATTACAAAAGCCTTTCGAAGTTGTATATTGGCTCATGGCTTGGTGGTGGGGATGCTGTTATGATTTATGGTGTCATGATATATATATATATATATAATTTCCTGTAACTTGGATATTATATGGCAGTAAATCAGCACTCATGTTGGCTTCATTGAAACAGATCCTCAGCTTCAGCTCGAAACAACTGTTGTTCACAGTTGGCCTCCTAGTGACACCAGAATGAGGGCTCGATGCTTACATTGGTCAGCTTGGCCTCATAATCCTATCTGTGTTTACAGATGAGCCCTGCCGCCCAAGGTCCACCTAGGCACTTTACACTGGAATGTATTGGATAGTTTCTCGAGGATCTCTCCTGATGGGTCTTCTCAATGGACGCCATTTTTATTCAAAAAAAAATTCTATAGATAATCCCTTTAATATCTTTCACATGAGCTGGCCTGGGCTAAACCCTCATAAGGTAGTGTAGATGTACACAAAAACAATGACAAAAAGGTTTAGCACTGTTCCTATGATCCCCAACATGGCCAAAATGGACTCCTCTTTTTCTTCTTTCTCCTCTTGCTTCTTCACTTCTGCTGCTGCTGCAGTTAAAGCAGATGTGACCATTTTTCCCAGAAATGTCTTCAGCACTCCTCCGAAGACTGTCTAGAAGAAATGGGGACAGGGCCATAAAAGAATGTTTAGTTTCTTGTTGTTTATTTTTTTTTTGGAAATGGCTGATAAACATAAAGTTCTTTATTCACAGATTATAAATGAAGATTTTTTTGCAGTAATTGCACCCTTTGGTATCCATATTGTGGGCTTTATGTAAGTAAGAAGGTGAGGTCTTTTTTGGGCGTACCTTTCCTGACACTGAACAGGCCTACCCAACAAAACGTCAGAATTCCTTATAGGCGCATGGGCTGGGGGTTAATGAGGGCATGGTAGGTCATTGGCGCGCTGATAACCTGTTGTATACAAGATGGCACTGGCTGCCTTTTGCAGTAAGCACATGTGTTTGGAAAACCTTAGTTGCTTTGTCTTTAATACATCTTCATATGCCTTGTAATGGATCTGCTTATTGACAAACTGATAAATTGAGTGCTCTGTAATCCATTTATACACTTGGAGTTGAATTGCCAATTAACCCCCTCTGATGCCGGAATGCATTGTTTGGCTGTGGCCCTGCACAAAAGGATGCAGGATCGTGTGCCAAAGAGTCATTTTCAATTAATCAAAATATTGCTTCATAAATATAAAGTCAATATTACCCATTTCTTTGAGTTTTTTTTGTTTTTTTAACTAGGTCAGCATTTATTCTAATTTCTGAACTGTGCGTTTTAACATGTTTATTTCCATGTATATAATTATGTGTGGGTGTTTATATGTAGTATGTATAGAATAAGACCATTTTCGTGTACGTCCTTTTTTATTTCCTATATAAATCTTGTTCAACCACACATGCAAGCGTCTATATTTCCTAATCTATAGCTAGAGTCCATAATCCATATATTGTTTTTCATATGAATTTGAAATTAAATTTTTTTATCCCTTGATTCCCTGGAATCAATCCATCCCTTCCCACAAGTGTCCTTTCCAGCCATTCATACAAGTCTAAGCTGCCTTGTATTGAAACATAACAATGGATTTCCTTGCACTGTCCCCAGTGATTTAAATAAGAGCATCCTATTCCGATCATTACCCTCACCATGGAAATGCCCTGTGGTACTCTCTGCCCTCAATGTGCATAGTTTTCCACGGTCCCTTTGTGCTGAATTAATTGAAAGTGACAGTCAGAATGAAGGCTTTCGAATAGGAGGTGTCCATTGTGTACAATTCGTCTCCAGTGTGGAGAGATGATGTGGTGTAAAACAACCAAGATGGTGATTGCAAGCCAAAGAAGCTTCAGCTGCGAGCTGTCAGCTAACGTGCACAATTATATCGTGAATTATGAGTATTTAAGAGAAATGGTTCCTTACCCTACTCTGCATCAGGAGAACCGTGGCATCAGTCATGCTTCTGAGTTCCCAGCCCGAAGGGAGATCCAAAGCGTCGATCTTCCAGTGCCTCGCGAGCCGCTAGAACTGGAAACCGACATGAATACACATTATTTCTTTCTTTTTCCCCCCTCCTTTAATAATGAATGGCAAAGAGCAGCAAAATTCACCGATCCTCAATATATCATTTATCCAATGAATCCAGGCGTCGTGAAAAAAAGAGATGCTACTCTATTGATCCACAGCGTGAGAACCCTGCTTCACGAGTCTCCTCTTCTGGAAAAGATCGAACTTGTGTTTTCCAGCATCTGTTTCTCCTGGTCCAGAAGCAAGGTGCTATAGTTTAAAGGACTGGTGACTTATAAAACATAGGTGTAGTTAAATTCTTTGACCTGGGAGCCTTCTTTTGACGGGCTTTCCCTTGAAATGAGAGTGCAAGTCTCCTTCTCTTCCCACGGATCTCACGCCTGGTAACATGGTGTAGTTCGAGCAGAGCTGGAAATGTGTAATTGACACGAGGGGTCCCCCCCTCAAATGCCAAGCCTGCTCCTCCAAACCTAGGCAGGTTCCACTAGCTGGTCATTCCAAGGCATTGTCCTGATCCTTGCATTGACTCTTTAAACAGCCCGATCAGACGAAGTGTCCGTGCTTGGAGTTGCATTACTGTAGCAATGTGTGACATTGACTAAACACGCACCTGGCACTTGCAGAATAAAGGAGCTACAAGCTGCCCTCCCAGACAGTGAGTTGCATAACAATGCGCAGCGGCACCATTGTCAGGCCAGGCACATTTGAATCCTGCAACCATTCCAGCAAGTAGCTGCTTGTGCGTGTAGGAAGGCTAGGGGAGGAGGGGGGTGGGAGAATAGGGTTGGGTGAGTGTGAGAGTTAACCCTATTCCTGGATGTCCTCTTTGCGAGGGAAGCTTGCATGACAAATGGTGACATTAAGGCACTGGAGCTGAAAAAGCTGCTCCTGTCTTTTTGTTGTCTCCGTGCTCGGTTATGACAGGCATATTGGTTTAGGAACGGCGCTGTTTCGTTTCAGTCGCCTCCTAGCACGCTCACAATCCGAATCAGATGGGTCACAGTGTGTGCGTCATCAAGCTGTAACCAATGATGATGGCTGCAGGGCAATGTCCCCTGGGCCTCTGTTTATAGAAAGCAATTATAGGAGCTAACCTTCTGAAATTTAGAAAGTATATGTGTTCGTGTACATTTATATATGTGTGTTCAGGAATAAGACATCTGTCTGTGGCATGTCATCCGTCTTTACGCATGCTTTGCCGAGCTGGCTCTAAACATGGTTAATGCTATAATGTATCAGTGCATTAGCATTTTATACACGTACCTATATAAAGATGACAATACAGAGCTTTGCTGCTGACCTTCCCTGCAAAGGTTACGCAATGATGTTGGATGGTGTGCTCATGGCTGGATTGTTGCACACATTGTTTAAAGTGTCCATTTACTAATGCAAAAATGAAATATCCACCGTATAATCCGGAATTTAGATGAGGACCTGTAGCACAAACCAATGCACTGCTCCCATGTCTTTTAATTGAAGCAGTAACTATGTTGTGTGCAATTAGAACAGCGAATCACATGGCATAGGATAAATACCTATTTGTAAATATCTTAAACTCTCAATAAAATTGCCAACTCGAAGTAGGTGGCACAAACAGTGAATGAATGTGCTAAAGCCCTGTGGCCCAGATTGGGGTCACCGTAAAGAATATGTGGAACTGGGTGTCTTTTAGCCAAGTGTAACCATGGAGCTGTAACAAGAGTTGTGCAATGTTAAAGTGTGCTTTTTAGTGAATAAACCCCTTTATACGTTTCTTTAGCAACATATTGTCCCTATAATGTAGCATAGTACAGTAACAATCTTGGCTTCCTTTTAACCAATGTACATTACACACCGGCAGAGTATCACACCTATAAACACTGTGTCCAAGCAGATAAATACACATGCATTACCATAATGCTGACTTGGATATCTGATGGTAAGCCACAATTTGCATGTTTTCCCTGCTGCAAACGTGTGTACTCCCCCCTATGTTAATATTAATTGCAATACACTCAGCCATGTGACGCCATGCCGGATTGTTTCCATGGTAACCTCAGTGGTTTAACTCTGTGCAAGGGATGTTTTTTTTTCTCCTCCCCCCCCCCCCCCCCTAGGCATAAGATCGCCTGTCAGTGTATCTACGAGAGGGAAATTCTATTCTTCAAAGAGACTCGTGACATATAGATCAGCCTTGTAACAGCAATGGTAGCGGTGTTCTGAAATGCTCACTTCTGCTGGATTGGAACTGTAACTAAAACAAATGGTGAAATCTCAGTTACTGCTTGTCCTTTTAATCCCTTTTCCCCCCCACATTTATGGAATAGAATAACAGAACAATAATAATGGTACTAAAACAATAGACTCTGTCTCCAACACTCAGTGTCAAGTTGAAAAAAATGTAAGTGATGCAAAACTGTGAAAATTCCATATTTAACACTTTGCCACCGGGCGGAATGTGCCCAGTGACTGGACTTTAAAGTGTACTAATGTGCGTCATTGGCTGCATGGGGACGACCTGAGTTCAAGCCGTCCTGCAGCAGCCAACGGCACACACAGACTGGTGGACAGGGCGAATGAGGCCCGTTGAAGTCAGCAGGGTGTACTATGCCGCCCTGCAGCTTTAAGGCCCACCCACAGCAGGGACTGCATAGTACACTCTGTGGTAAAGGGTTAAGACAGACAAACCTTTGATTCCTAAGAACTAAGCATTCATAGCTTCTAGAAATGTATCAGTCTCCTAACAAATTCTTACTTAATCATATATCTGAAGACAGACACAAAGTACAGCTAGAGTTATCACAGCTCCTTCAAGCCAAACCCCAACACACTGGTGCAGTGGTTCCTAACCTTTTTGACACCAGGGACCAGTTTTGTGGAAGACTGTTTTTCCATGTCCCAGGAAGGTAGGTGGGAAGTATTTTCATGAAGGCTGAGGCTGCTGCCGAGTCTGACACAGTGCTGCTGCCGCCAATTCAAGTTTGATTTTAACCCATCTCGTCCTGGTCACTGCGGAGTGGAGAGGGATATCAACAGCTGTATGGGAGGTCCGGTACCCCCCATAAAATCACTGGTTGCAAGAACATCTGGTGTCTGGTTTTAGACACCTAAAAATGTGAGTGTACCCCTTCCACTTTTAAAATCCATATTTGTTTTACATGCTACACCATGGTACCTTTGTTTCATTAGAGGTACACATGCACAGACGGCAAAAGGGACTTGGTGGATAAGGGGACCTCCATTGAAGGAAGCGCTGATCCACCAATTTTTCCACCTGCTGCCAATTCAGATGCTGCTGCTAAGTGACGTGCTTTCTCCCCTGTAACCACTCATCTGTAGGTACAGCCGCTCCACATGGCTCGCATTATGCCACAGCCCAGCACTTAACAGGCCACAAACTAGTATCGGTCCGTGACCCAGGGACCCCTGCTATAGTGCCAGGTGGCAAAGTTTTTTTAAAGGGACATTACCATTCACATAAGCAGTAACTAGATAACAGCTTCAGCGACTCCAGTTTTCGCAAATTATGGTGACCATTCGCTAAAGAGGGAATTCAACATATTTTCATCTAAATGGATTCCCCCAAAATGTGGCAAAAAACAATGTGTCTATAGATCAATTGACCCTTTAGTTTCTAACTTCCTTAATAACCCCTAAAATGCCATAAAACCAGGGAAATAGAATAAAAAGTGTGATATGTCGCCACCCATTAACCCCTGAAATGCCATTAAGTAAGGGACAAATAAAATGTATACTGTGAGACCTGAAGCCTGTGCCTCCTGGTTGCAATGGGACAGGCAGCACAGTTCCTCTCTCCCCATCTCTATGATGGGATGCTGATCCAGCGCCTCCAATCACCAGGGCTGGCAGGTTGCAGCTGTTGAGGGGCAGGGGGAGCTTTTGGGTGCAGGGGGAGGAGAGAGCATCCATGTCTCTCTGCCTCCCTGTGTGATGTCTGCAGCAGATGGTCGAGGAAGGGGGAGACACATGGGAGGGAAGGAGAACCTACCTAGAGGATGCAAAATGTACTTGATTCACTTGCCCTGCACCTCCATCCTCTCTGACTTGTCCCTGACTGCAGTCTAGCTCTATCTCCTCCTCAGCAGCCCAAGTGCACACAGTGTGCGATGCATGGGGACAGGAGGATGATGGCAGAAAGGGGGAGGGGCCAGATGCGGAAGCCCTGTATCCTCTCTCTGCACAGCATCAGCAGGCGACGCATGGGGAATTTAGAACCACCGCTATGCAGTCTGAGGTTGCGTGGGCAAATTAGGCCGCTGCGATGCCTTAGGCGGCAGCCTACTTTGCCTAATTAGAGAGTTGCCGCTGCATCAAATGTTATGTCCTTTCCAGCATAGTGATGCATGTTCTCTTTTACTATCCCAGTTCCTATGTAAGTAGAAAGCATCTTCCAACCTAGTGCATGTTAATTTTAATTTCTCCTCCATGAAATCCTCAATAGTTATTTTAAGAAATGTATGTAAGTGGAGCTTTATGGGCTAGATCTGTTTTTTTAATGGTTTGTTAGTGAATAGAGATAAAGAGGTGTCCATTGACTTCTCCTACCTGACCAACAAGAATACTTACACTGTGTAGCATACAGTATGACAGAAGTCAACTGAAAGTGCATTTTGTGATATCCCATCAGAGTGTGGATATCAGACACACGGGTCTTAAAGATGAATGTGATATCCCATCCCTTGATCCATCGCTGACTAGACATGTCTAGATCCTGCAGCGGATGCCGCCATGTAACCCTATGAGCACAACTGTATATATTTCAAAACGGTGTTCGAAAGTGCCATCTTTCTCCAAAACTCACAAAACCTTGGAATTTTTTTCTCCTGATGGTCCTGATCATTTTTTGCTGCCATCTTACAAAAAAACGCTATTTTTAGTTTTTAAAAGATGAATTAATGCAATAATGACTTTTTTTTCTTCAAGCCCTTCGAAACCTTTTATACAAATTCCTGCTTACAAAATACATACTATAAGCCGTATTTCTACATGAACTAAATCTTCAGTAGCAACAACACTCTTAATTTTTCATGGATCTTTTAATTCAGGGTTTTTTTTGTGGTGTAATGTTACACTTGAAGGAAATGATTCGGCTGCAGAGGTAGTGTGTTTCAAGATGTTATGGTTAAAACAATGCTGTCACCCTTTTCAGTTGCATTACGGTTTGATTGATTGGATGCTTGTTAAGAGATCAGTTACTTTTCTTGCTATTCATCAAAATGGCAGCTGTAGCCTCCTTGGAGAGCAATGGAGTTAAAGTTGCTTCACAAAGCATCCTCCCTGATATTGTATATCAGTAAAGGAGTTTTTAATAAGAGCCATGTGACAAGGATAGCATTTTATAGACTTTCTTGTTGACCTCTTACCATAAAGTAAGATTTTTTATCTTTTATCAGGCCAACATACACAGAAAATGGAGGTTCTTTAAAGGCACGGTAAAAAGGTGAACTTTATGAATGAACCTGTTGCCATGACCATGCGAACTTTCATGAAGCGTTGTTAGACTTGTAACAATATGGTTGGGCAGGGATTGCAAGCATTAAGTGCCAAGAATTCCATAGCGCTGTACAATGGGAAAAACAATACCAAATATACAGACACGTTACACACATTCTTCTAATGGCTGAAATGAATCGCGTCAGAAATATCCTTGTCTAGTCCAGTGGTAGATTTCATGGTATTGTAGCAACGGACAGGGATAAAGCTCCTATTTGGAATGAGATTCACTGAAGACGTCTGAACATGAGGGTGAAATGTGTTTTGATCTGTTAAGTAATTCTACTTTTGAGTGATTTTTATTGGGCTTTTTTCTGGTTCGTTCCAACAAAGGCCAGAAAGGAATTGTCATGCATTAAAAAGGTATTTCTCAGGGTGAAAACATAATTTTGCCCCTTTTAGAAATCAATGGTAAGACCGTACCTTAAATACGCGGTGCAATTTTGGGCACCTTTTTCAAAAAAAGATATTATGGCACTAGAAAAAAGTGCAGAGGCGGTTAACTAAATTAATAAAGGGAATGGAAGATTTAAGTTATGAGAAAAGGCTAACAAGCTTAACCGTTTCACTGCTGAGCCATTTCACCCCTGTGTGCTGAGCTCATTTTGACCGTTTTGTGCTCATGTTTAAAAGCACATAGTGCCACCGCCTTAGAAATGAGTAAACAAAAGTAAAACTTGAATTTAATTTTTTGTTTTCTAGTTTTACATGATCACATTTGCTATCATTGGAAAGGCCAGACTCTGACCTTTCCAATGACCCCTCACTTGACCTTGTGAAGTGTAAAAATCAAAGACCCAGGGTTCTCAAGTACCCCCGTCGCTCCTCGCAGCCTTGCGGTATTTTCGATGAACCAATGCGTAGTGATGCATTATGCTATCCCCTTCTAATTTGCTGACATCGTGGGAAATAAGATAAGTTAGTGCCGCATCATTGTTCACGTTATAATTGAAGAAAAAAGCTGCATTATTATATATACATATATTTTTTTTTTTCACATAACCTGGTCATGTTTGGTATCCTTGCAAAGTCCATGCTCCAGCCACCCTCTAGCTGCCATGTATCGGGAGATACAAGGGACCAAAGCTAGGGGGAATTCCCTTTGTCAGTGGGCAGGGGAGGCCCCAGGGGCAGGGCTGACATCCAATAGGTCAGCCCATTCCTGGAGAAGTCTGGGATCTGGCGTCCGTATGTAAGGGGTTAAGAGGGGCATCGCTGGAAAGGTCAGACTGACCGTGAGGGGGACGTCATCCGCGTGTTGCAGGGAATCGCAGGACAATGCTCACACATCATCCGCATCGAAGAGGTTAAAACTGTTTAGGAAAACGGCGCCTTAGAGGAGATCTGATAACTTGATATAAATCTATACGGGGCCATTCTAAAGCATTCTCTGCAAACCTATCCATTAATAGGACTATACACAGGACACGAGGTCACACATTTAGAATGGACAAAAGGAAATTCATCCTAATGTATAGGAAGGGATTTTTTTTTTTTTTATGTGAGAACAATCAAGCTGTGGAATTTTCTGCCTGTTGAGGTGGTTGGGTCAGAGTCTGTACAGACTGTTAAACATCGTCTGGATGACTTTGTGCAAAAACATAATATTAAAGGTTATAATATTTAATATGTGGGTAAAAGCTGCTTGATCCAAGGAGAAATCTAACTGCCATCTGGTGTCAAGAAGGAATTATTTCCCAGTATGTTGCCTACTGGCGAGCGCTTCAGACTAGGGTTTTTTTTTTTCTTCTTTTGTATAAACAGCAGTAGGTGACGTGTGAAAGGCTGAACTCGATGGACACCTGTCTTTTTTCGGCCTGTGTAACTGTAACTCTCAATATTTGTCCACACTTTCTTGTAAAAGTGCATGTTCGAAATGAAGAGCAGTTGTTTTATCGGTCCTAACCCCCTCATTCTTAACTTTAAAGGGATACTCGAGCGTTAAAACTGGTCGGTGTGAGATGGCGTTAAACCAGGGCTCAAGTCCTGTGGGAACGGCGTTCCCGCAGTTCTCACGCTGCGGGAATGCAGGTTCCCGCTGTGGCCTGGAGCCCGAAACAATTTAGCTGCTGGCCCGGCGGCCGCGTGTTCGTCCTCTGAGCGGCAGCTGGAAGGAAGCACGGCCGCTCGCCTGTGAGCTATCCAACAGACAGTCGCGATCTCGCGACAGTTCGTGAACTCTGCGATCTCGCGGCTGTCTGTTGGATAGATCACAGCCGAGCGGCCGCGCTTCATTCCAGCTGCCGCTTGGAGGACGAACACGGGCCGGCAGCTAAATTGTTTCAGACCTGGCAGAGAGGTGAGCTGGGGGGAAGTATATCCATATGAGCTGGGGGCAAGTATATCCATATGAGCTGGGGGCAAGTATATCCATATGAGCTGGGGGCAAGTATATCCATATGAGCTGGGGGCAAGTATATCCATATGAGCTGGGGGCAAGTATATCCATATGAGCTGGGGGCAAGTATATCCATATGAGCTGGGGGCAAGTATATCCATATGAGCTGGGGCAAGTATATCCATATGAGCTGGGGGCAAGTATATCCATATGAGCTGGGGGCAAGTATATCCATATGAGCTGGGGGCAAGTATATCCATATGAGCTGGGGGCAAGTATATCCATATGAGCTGGGGGCAAGTATATCCATATGAGCTGGGGGCAAGTATATCCATATGAGCTGGGGGCAAGTATATCCAGATGAGCTGGGGGCAAGTATATCCAGATGAGCTGGGGGCAAGTATATCCAGATGAGCTGGGGGCAAGTATATCCAGATGAGCTGGGGGCAAGTATATCCATATGAGCTGGGGGCAAGTATATCCATATGAGCTGGGGGCAAGTATATCCATATGAGCTGGGGGCAAGTATATCCATATGAGCTGGGGGCAAGTATATCCATATGAGCTGGGGGCAAGTATATCCATATGAGCTGGGGGCAAGTATATCCATATGAGCTGGGGGCAAGTATATCCATATGAGCTGGGGGCAAGTATATCCATATGAGCTGGGGGCAAGTATGGCCATATGAGCTGGGGGCAAGTATGGCCATATGAGCTGGGGGCAAATATGGCCATATGAGCTGGGGGCAAATATGGCCATATGAGCTGGGGGCAAATATGGCCATATGAGCTGGGGGCAAATATGGCCATATGAGCTGGGGGCAAATATGGCCATATGAGCTGGGGGCAAATATGGCCATATGAGCTGGGGGCAAATATGGCCATATGAGCTGGGGGCAAATATGCCATATGAGCTGGGGGCAAATATGGCCATATGAGCTGGGGGCAAATATGGCCATATGAGCTGGGGGCAAATATGGCCATATGAGCTGGGGGCAAATATGGCCATATGAGCTGGGGGCAAATATGGCCATATGAGCTGGGGGCAAATATGGCCATATGAGCTGGGGGCAAATATGGCCACATGAGCTGGGGGCAAATATGGCCACATGAGCTGGGGGCAAATATATCCACAGGAGCTGGGGGCAAATATGTCCACAGGAGCTGGGGGCAAATATGTCCACAGGAGCTGGGGGCAAATATGTCTCCACGTGAGCTGGGGGGAAAATATGTATCCACGTGAGCTGGGGGCAATATATATCCACATAACCAGTGCTGGTTATATTATTCTAGGGGGTCCAGTGCCTGTGTATATAATTCTGGGGGATATATATATATATATATATATATATATATATTTATATACATCCCCAGAATTGTATACATCCCCAGAATTATATACACAGCACTGAGCCCCCAGAATAATATACACAGCACTGGTTATGTGGATATATATTGCCCCCCCAGCTCACGTGGATATATATTGCCCCCCCAGCTCACGTGGATATATATTGCCCCCCCAGCTCACGTGGATATATATTGCCCCCCCAGCTCACGTGGATATATATTGCCCCCCCAGCTCACGTGGATATATATTGCCCCCCCAGCTCATGTGGATATATATATATATTTATTATTATTATTAGTTTAGTCCAGTTGCCAAAATCACGAGTATACCTGTACATAGTGATACCTTTCACCGATCAGTATAGCTTCCAGACCTGAAGAGGAGAGGTTACACTCTTAAAAGCTTGTCTTTTAAATGTAATGTTAACCCAATAAAAATGGTATCACACGTACTGCTATACTCGTGATATATATATATATTTTTCTTCAGGTAATAGGGGTTGTGGAATTTGTGGGTGAGTTCCCTCACTTTTTTTCCCCCAGGACTTGACCCCTAGGTTAAACATTAGACCCTCCTGGCCCCCTCTGCTCCTTTTAAATTTGTTTTAAAGCTTCCCTTCTTTCTGACAGTGTTGGAATCCTTAATCCTCTATACATGACTTGCTGCCTGCAAGCCAGAGCATGTTGTAAGTCCTCAAGGTATGGACATTCCAGAGAGCATCCAGCCAATCCACTGGTTTGGGCGGAAGGAGGTGAGACCCCAATTGGCTCTCCCTGATTCTAATGCCTGAAGTTCATGTCAGCTCTTGTTGATCTGAGCTTTTGGGAGAAGCTAAATCCCTGCAGTAGGGGGGGCTGAAACGTGTCTGGGTCTCCCAGGGAGGGGGTTGAGAGACACTTAGGACATTGTGACTGCTCTGTTTACATTGCATGCCCACAATGGCTAGAGTGTTACTTTTAAGATACGGCTTGGCCTATGCCAAAATCGTATGGCGCATCTTTTGCTTTTTACGCAACACCATTAACAATCTGATATGAAACCATTCTGGAAACCCCAAAATCTTCGGTCGTTTAGCTCCATAAAGCAATCCTTCTGTTCTTGGCACTTATGTTTTAGGGATTGTAGGTGGGTGGCAGATTCAGTATGGTAAAGCAATTTGGCCAGTGAAAATAATACTAGGGCTTAGTTTTACAACATGCCCGGCAAGTTTTTGGTGGAAGGCCTTCTTTTTAGGTGGCCTGCGTGTGTTGGCCACAATGTTAAGTCTACTTTTTACATTTCCAGCTAACCAGCTATTAATGAGGTCATCCAAGAAATGCTCCTTGTAGCAAACAGAATTATATTGACATTAGCAATGATGAACGCTATTTATTAGCAAAGTCAATATGTTCTGAAAGATAATGCTGCTTGATCATTATGACCGAGGATGGAAAAAAATTACAATGCTATACGTCTTAAATCTCTTGGTTTCTGCAAAGTGAGTCTTTCTACTTTATTTGAAGTGATTTACTATTCAAAACTTATTAATCCGGATACTAGTGATCTCTTTAGTAGGGATGCACCGATACCACTTTTTTAAGTACGAGTACCGATACTTTTTAAAAGTACTCACCGATACCGAGTACCGATACTTTTATTTAATGTCATGTGACACTTTCCAATAGGAACAGACCTCATATAAAAATTTATATGAGATTGACCGCAGCTCACATGGGTTTGCCCCCAGCTCACATGGGTTTGCCCCCAGCTCACATGGGTTTGCCCCCATCTCACATGGATTTGCCCCCAGCTCACATGGATTTGCCCCCAGCTCACATGGATTTGCCCCCAGCTCACATGGATTTGCCCCCAGGTCTCATGGATTTGCCCCCAGGTCTCATGGATTTGCCCCCAGCTCACATGGATTTGCCCCAGCTCTGATGGATATGTCCCCCAGGTCTCATGGATTGGCCCCCAGGTCTCATGGATTGGCCCCCAGGTCTCATGGATTGGCCCCCAGGTCTCATGGATTGGCCCCCAGGTCTCATGGATTGGCCCCCAGGTCTCATGGATTGGCCCCCAGGTCTCATGGATTGGCCCCCAGGTCTCATCGATTGGCCCCCAGCTCGAACGCTGGGGAAGCTGGCCGTGTGCATGTAAAGCACGCGGCCAGCGTTCCCCCTCCGGCGCGCCAAATACTCACCCTTCCTGAAGTTCCGGTCTCTGGGCAGTGATGCGGTCACGTGGCCGCCGGGCGCATCTGTGACGCTGCCTCCAGCCGAGAGGCAGCGTCACAGGAGCGCCCAGTGGCCGCGGGAACACATCACTGCCAAGCGACCGGACCTTCAGGATGGGTGAGTATTTGGCGCGCCGGAGGGGAACGCTGGCCGCGTGCTTTTCATGCACGCGGCCAGCTTCCCCAGCCCCGCGGATACGGCAAGCCGGCCCAGCGCCGGCTTCCGGTATCGGCGGGATGTATCGGGCCGTTTGCACGAGTAACAAGTACTCGTGCAAACGGCAATATCGGCCCCGATACCGATACTAGTATCGGTGCATCCCTACTCTTTAGCATTACGGCCTTTGTACCTTTCTGCCATCATCCAGGTCTCTTCCTGGGACCTATTAAATGGTGAGAGTGTTATTTCCTTGCCATTACAAAATAATGCCTATATTTATCTCGCGACTGGGGATTAAATTGTTCTACAATCCCCCGTCCAACAAACTACATTTTTGATGCACCCAGAAGGAGCACATTTGAGGGTAGAGTGGACGTTCATAGAATGTAATAAGATACTATAGTCCATGCAGTGGTATAGAATCAACTTGTACAGGGTTTCCTAACATGGTACAATGTTAAAAGTAATCCCTGCAAGGTAAATCCTTTTCACATAAAAGCAGTGGCGACTCTAGGAACAATATTTAGGGGGGGCAAAGAAGATACCGCAGTCAAAACTGGGGGGGCACTAATAATTTTCACCACTAAATCATATCACTGAATAAAACTAAGGGTCCTGTCACCTGGTGTGAACTAAAACTCCATCGCTAAAGGAAAAGTTAAGCGCGAGTCGCTAAAACTTAGTGCCTGATGACCTACTAACATATCACCTGGTCCACGGTAGTCCATGAACAAGGTCGTTTGGCGCATGCTAGGAAAACTCTAAGACGCTGAGACCCAGCGCTAATGCAGTTGTGTACAGGATAGAACATTTTTTTTTCCCAGAGCAGAGTGCCGGGCCATACCTACCCCTACCCTCACAAGCTTGAATATGAACACATCCAGTGAATAACCTCACACCCCGCATTATTAAAATCCTCCAAGGTGGACATATCATCCATGTCTTGATGCACACATATATTAAAGCTGATGGGCATTGCATGATAAATGCCACCCAACACCATGTAGAATCATTACACTGCATTTAATAGATCCAAAAGGAAGGCCAGGTGAGCCACATTAACTTTCCTGCTGCAGCATATAAAGAACACGTTTCAGGGCAAGACTTGTGTGTCCCTTTAAACTTGGTCCACACGGTCATCCTAATAATCACCCGCTTACATACTATGAATATCCCCCAGCATAAAATGTTTAAAATTAAGCAATATATTAGAATTAGGATATATGTGGATAAAGGATACATTTATAATAGAGCCGACTGCAACAGCAACGACAATGCGGACCAGATCCATTACTATGGTGTATGGGGCCAAGAGAACACCTGTGCTGCATTCCTTTCAATTGCCTGTTAATTTTGGGCGAGGATCTGGTTTTTCAGTTTTTTTGGAGCTAGCACCAGGGTTGAGCAGTAGGTAAAATGTTGCAATTAGCTTACCTCAAAAAATTTGCGTTGACACCAAGTGATCTGTTAGCTGCAAAAGCGCTAGAGATCTCTTGCGCTAGCCATGTTAAGTAAAGGACGCGGAAAGTACAGTAAGCTCGCGCTACAAATCACTAATAGCGCCGCTAAGTGATTTTTCCTGTTTGTAGAAGGAGGCAAACGATCTGTTGGTCCGGCGCTTGACTTGTTTAACCTGGCGCTAATGCAAAACCAATGCCGACGCAAGGGTTAACCCACACCAGGTAATAGTGCCCTAAATAAGTATATATATAAATAAGATTCCAAAACCCCTCATTAATGTGATGCAATGATACCTTGTTATTGTACGAACATGATACTTAAATTCAATATTTTATTTGCTGCAATTCGGCAGTTTTCGCTGAATGTCTGATTGCTGCTTCAGCGACTCCACATTTAGCAAATTACAGGGACCATTCACTAAATAGGGAATTCACTATATTTTTGGCAAAATGAATTCCCCAAAATGTGACGAAAAGCAGAGGATCTAAAGATGAATAGACCATTTAGATTCTAGCTTCCATAGTAACCCATAAAATGCCATAAACCCAGGGAAATACAATAAAAATAATAAACAATGTGGCATTTAGCCACCCCTTAACCCCTAATATGCCATTAATCAAGGTAAAACATGAAATGAATACACTGTGAGGCATGTAGCCAACCCATTAACCCCTACAATGCTATTTATCAAGGAAAAAATGAAATGTATACTGTTAGGGATGAAGCCTACCCATTAACCCTTAATATACAACTAAACCAAGGCAAAAACTAACGTAATACACAATGTAATGTATAGTCTGAACATTAACCACTTCACTGCTGAGCCATTTCAACCCTGTGAAAATTTATACTTTAAGTGCCTGTTATTTTTTAATGTTTTATGACTTTTACTTCAAACTGAATGTGATCATGTTGGGTATCATTGGAAAGGCCAGAATCTGCCCTAACCAACGACACCTAGATCGTCCATATACGATGCACAGGGACGGAGATACAGCGGTCCGAATAAGTGAAGGAAGTTGGATGCTGATTTTTGGTGGGGGGGCACATGGGGGGGCAAGGAATAACATGGGGGGGGGCAATTGCCCCCCTGTAGAGTCGCCTATGCATAAAAGTATTTTGCAATATGCATAATCCTTATACAATCCTGTTTAAGCTCAAAGCACACTATATACGTGTGTGTGTAAATATGTAAATTCGATAGGCCGTGTTAGTCCAGATTGCAAAATAATGAGTATAGCAGTACGCAGTGATAACTTTTTTTCTTGGACTAACGTTACATTTAAAAGACAAGTGTTAGAGATTATAACCTCTCTTCCTCAGGTCCGGATGCTTACTGATCAGTTCCTAGAATTGAACATTAAGGCTAGGGTCAGACGAAAGCATTTTTCCCCGCGAACGTGAAAAAGTGCGTCCGAATGCATTGACGTATTTAATCACGGAATGCGCAAAAACGGACATACGACGCGCATTTTCGGGCGTGATTTTGTACGGATCGTCAATAAAACTCTTTGCGTCTGGACGTTATGTAGGCTGGACATTAGCAGTGTCTGACATCTCCTAATCACGCAAACACGCCGCTATGCCGCAGCTGCGCACTCAGTACGTCAGTACTAGCGGTTCAGCGTTCTCAAAAAAATGCGTTCAAATTCCACTTGCGTTGCACGGCCGGACTTTTGTGCGGCCGTACATCGTATATTGGCCATCATTGCCCGTTATCTGCTGCTAGTGCGGCCGTAATTATGTGCGCCAGAACGCACATTAAAAGTGCGCTGGTCTGACCCCAGCCTAAGACGTAAAGGGTCACATGGGGGGGTAGGGGGGGGTTAGGTGTCATAAACAGTGAGAGTCAAATGGTATGTTCAAAATGGGAAAATTTACACATGAGCGACCTTGGGTCCATAATAAAACCGCAGTGATAAGATCATACAACTTGAAAGAGACAAAAGGGGGGGGGGACCAAAAACACAATACTGTGAAGGCTGAAAGAGATCTACAAAAAAAAGGAGAAACAAAACCTCAGCCAGAATATAGAATGTTATGTGACGTTATGATAATGGGTTAAAAATACAGAGTCCACATTAAGTCCTTCTTTTATAGTGTTAAAACATATGAAAATGATCACATATTTTGTGTTCACGGTGGTCTTTAAAATGTCCTTTGAGTATTTTAATTCTGAGGTTTTGGATGCAGTGGCCTGTTAGATTGTTGTCCCACCGGGGTACAATATGTATTTTCCTGGTGGTTCTTGGAGTGTCTGTACAGGTTCATCCTGAGATTTAGTTTAAGGCTAGTTTCACCAATATAGCAGCCGTGTACTGGATCATGTACACCACATTGGCAGAGGTACGAGCCCTTGATGTTGTATGAATATACGCATGTATAGCAGTACGTAGTGATACCTTTTTTTATTTGGCTAACGTTACAGTTAAAAGACCAGCTTTTGAGAGGATTCCTCTCTTCTTTCAGGTCTGGACGCTAGGATATATATTAGGGTTGCACCGATACTAGTATCGATATCGGTGCCGATACCGGGTACTGCAGGAGTACTTGGTACTCGTGCAGTACCCCCGATATTTTTTTCCGATACCGGAAGCCGGCATTGAGCCGGCTTGCCGGTATCCTAGGGGCTGGGGAGGCTGTCCGAATGCTCTATCGGCATTCGGACAGGCCCTGCAGCTGCTCTCCGCCCTTTGTTTATACTTACCTTCCTTCAGCGACGCCGGGAAAGTCTTCGCGTGCGCGCTCCTTGGAAGGTCCCCAGCCGCGACCACGTGGGACCATGTGATTGCGGCTGGGGCCCTTCCAACTAGCGCACGCGCAGAAACTTTCCCGGCGTCGCTGAAGGAAGGTAAGTATAAACAAAGTGAGCAGCTGCAGGGCCTGTCCGAATGCAGATAGAGCATACGGACAGGCCCTGCAGCTGCTCTCCGCTCATACTTGCCTTAATTCAGCGACGCCGGTAAAGTTTCCGCACGTGCGCTCGTTGGAAGGACCCCAGCCGCAATCACATGGTCCCGGCTGGGGACCTTCCAAGGAGAGCGCGCGCGAAGACTTTCCCGGCGTCGCTGAAGGAAGGTAAGTATGAGCGGAGAGTGCGGGGGGGGACGGGACATTATCCATGAGCTGGGGGGCAGGATATCCATGAGCTGGGGGCAATTATCCATGAGCTGGGGGCAATTATCCATGAGCTGGGGGCAATTATCCATGAGCTGGGGGGCAATTATCCATGAGCTGGGGGCAATTATCCATGAGCTGGGGGCAATTATCCATGAGCTGGGGGCAATTATCCATGAGCTGGGGGGCAGGATATCCATGAGCTGGGGGGCAATTATCCATGAGCTGGGGGGCAATTATCCATGAGCTGGGGGCAATTATCCATGAGCTGGGGGGCAATTATCCATGAGCTGGGGGGCAATTATCCATGAGCTGGGGGGCAGGATATCCATGAGCTGGGGGCAATTATCCATGAGCTGGGGGGCAATTATCCATGAGCTGGGGGCAATTATCCATGAGCTGGGGGGCAATTATCCATGAGCTGGGGGGCAATTATCCATGAGCTGGGGGGCAGGATATCCATGAGCAGGGGGGCAATTATCCATGAGCAGGGGGGCAATAATCCATGAGCTGGGGGGGCAATTATCCATGAGCTGGGGGGCAGGATATCCATGAGCTGGGGCAATATCCATGAGACCTGGGGGCTTTATAGGAGGTCTGTTCTTATTGGAAAGCGTCACATGACATAAAATAAAAGTATCGGTACTTGGTATCGGTGAGTACTTGAACAAAAGTATCGGTACTCGTACTCGGTCTTAAAAACGTGGTATCGGTGCATCCCTAATATATATATTTATTTAAAATCGCAAGAGACTGTTTATGAAAACAATGGACAACATTAAGGAGGACTTATTCAATCCTATTTTAAATTGTAAATTTTTTTACATTGTTGCAGTCCTTATTGGGACTTTAATCTGCACAATTTATAATAGAACTAGTCATAGTGGGTGCTCTCCATTATATACGTTTGTGTTGATTTTTTTTTTTTACCTTTTAAAGGTTCAAAACAATTCTGATGTTGCCAAAGAAAATGCCATTTTAATATCAGCATGTTTACTGCTAACCGCATCCTGGTAATATGTTTTGCTGAAGTGCATAGGCTTAGGTAATTAAAGAGATCAATGAGGCAGCAGGGAGTTTTCATTACGTTTTTAGATAGAAGCTATAAATAAAATGTAGGAATTTCTAACCCACGCCCCCCCCCCACATAATAATCAAAAGCTCTTTGTTTGGATTGATTCCACATAAAGCTGGTAATTTAAAACAGACAGGAAGAAACTCTTGTAGCGCAAGGTTGAATGTGTAGCACAGAACACGAGTATTTGTCCATTTTTTATTTTTGCCCAAAACTGCTTTCTTTTTACTTCTTGTGACGTGCGTCACTTTGGACTCAAAGTACATGGACCTAGAAATGTATTTGGGAGGTGCGAGCCTGATGTTTTATATTGTTTTCCTGCTCTTTCCTTTGTTAAAGTCACCCTGTATCTATAATTATAGATGCAGGGTGTTTGTGTTTTCTGTAACATAGAAACATAGAAAATGTCGGCAGATGAGAACCTTTCGGCCCATCTAGACTGCCCAATTACATGGATACTTTACCTGGATTTATCTTTTGCTTAGGATAGCCTTATGCCTATCCCATGCCTGCTTAAATTCAATTACTGTTTTGGCCTCTACCACTTCTACTGGAAGGCTGTTCCAGGTATCCACCACCCTCTCAGTAAAATAATGCTTCCTGATGTTAATTTTAAACCTTTGCCCCTCTAATCTAAGACTATGTCCTCTTGTTTTGCTATTTTGTTTCCTTTTAAATATACTCCCTTCCTCTACCTTGTGGATTCCCTTTACGTATTTAAATATTTCTATCATATCTCCTCTGTCTCGTCTTTTTTCCAAGCTGTACATGTTAAGATCATTAAGCCTTTCCTGGTAACTTTTCTCCTTCAAGCCGTACACCATTTTAGTAGCCCTTCTCTGAACTCTCTCTAAGAGGTCTATATCCTTCTGGAGATACGGTCTCCAGTACTGCACACAGTACTCCAAGTGAGGTCTCACCAGTGGTCTGTACAGTGGCATGAGCACTTCCCTTTTCCTACTGCTAATACCTCTCCCTACACAACCAAGCATTCTGCTAGCATTTCCTGCTGCTCTATTACATTGACTACTTACCTTTTAGATCCTCTGAAATAATAACCCCTAAATCCCTTTCCTCAGATGTTGAGGTTAGGACTATATCAAATATTCTATATTCAGCCCTTGGGTTTTTATGTCCCAGGTGCATTATCTTGCACTTATCCACATTAAAACTCAATTGCCACAGCTCCGACCATTTTTTTTTAGTTTACCTAAATCATTTGTCATTTGGCTGATCCCTCCAGGAACGTCAACCCTGTTGCAAATCTTTGTGTCATCAGCAAAAATACATACTTTACCATTAATACCTTCTGCAATATCACTAATAAAAATATTAAAGAGAATGGGTCCAAGTACTGACCCCTGAGGTACCCCACTGGTAACAAGACCTTGCGCCGAATAAACTCCGTCACTCAGCCACTGCCTAATCCATTCAACAATATTGGAATCCAAGCTCAAAGATTGCAATTTATTGATAAGCCCTCTATGCTGAACAGTATCAAAAGCCTTACTGAAATCTAAATACGCAATGTCTACTGCACCACCTATGTCTATTATTTTTGTTACCCAATAAAAAAAATCAATAAGATTAGTTTGGCATGATCTCCCTGAGGTAAACCCATGTTGTTTCTGATCTTGTAATCTATGTGTTTTTAGATGTTCAACAATCCTTTCCTTTAATATGGTTTCCATTAATTTCGCCACTACTGACGCAAGACTAACTGGCCTATAGTTCCCCGATTCCTCCCTACTACCCTTCTTGTAAATGGGCACAACATTTGCTAATTTCCAGTCTTCTGGGACGACTCCCGTTAAGATTTATTTAACCAATCCTTGTTAACGGTTTTGCTATTACACCACTGAGTTCTTTTAATAACTTAGGGTGGATCCCGTCAGGCCCCATTGACTTATTTGTCTTTACTTTAGACAGCTGCTGTAGAACCTCCTCCTCTGTAAACTCCTATGTAAATGTCTCTTAGTGTTTCCTCCTAACTGAGGTCCCTTTCCTTCCTTTTCTTCTGCAAAGACTGAACAAAAATATTCATTGAGGCAGTCAGCGAGACTTTTTTCCTCTTCTACATACCTTCCTTCCTTTGTTTTTAATCTAACTATTCCTTGTTTTACTTTTCTTTTCTCGTTTATGTATCTAAAAAAATGTTTTGTCCCCCTTTTTTACTGACTGAGCTATTTTCTCTTCTGCGTGTGCTTTGGAAGCTCTTATAAATTGCTTTGCCTCTTTCTGCCTAATCTTATAGGTTGCCTATCTTCTTCACTCTGAGTTTTTTTATAATTATTGAATGCTATCTTTTTGTTCACTATTTTGGCCCCTTCTGCAGAGTACCACAGTGGTTTCTTCCTTTTTTATTTTTGCAAACAAGCCGAATGCAATTGCCTGTGGCCTTCAATAATGCCTCCTTTAAAGAATCCCATTTCTCCTGGACTCCCTTTAAACTCCTCCAGTCTGATAATGACTCATTAACACAAAATCCCATTTTAGAAAAATCCGTTTTTTTTAAAGTCTAAAACTTTTGTTTTTGTGTGGTGCGGCTCCATCCCTGTTCTTATATTGAACCATACTGACTGGTGATCACTAGATCCCAAATTTTCACCTACAACAACGTCTGATACCAAACCTCCATTTGTGAGTATTAAATCCAATATGGCCTCTTTACAGGTCGGCTCCTCAACTACCCTCTCTCTGTATAGTGTGACCTCTGTATTACTAGCCTGTCTTGTGTAGCATACACGCACCCCTGTAAGTAATGGATTCCTTTTGTCTTCACATGCTTCCATCAACCCACACCTCCCCCCACAAGCTTCACCCAGATGATTGTCTGACTCCTAAGCCATTATTCCAATGCTGGGCATGTTTCCATTGTTTCTGTACCTTCCCTGTGTGTGTTTCAACCAAGTGCAAAATGTAAATAAACTCACAGGGTTATTCAGAGAGCGGTGAAAACCAGGAGAATGACTGGAGAATGGAAAATTCTAGGTCAAAATAGCCAAACCAGAAAAATTCTCCCATTTATCTCACTTTCCAAATCTGCTATTTTGACCTAGAATTTTCCATTCTCCAGTCATTCGCCTGCTTTTCACCTCTCTGAATAACCCTGTCAGTCTCCATTTTGGGTTGAACCTGCAAGGATCTCCTATGTGTTATTGCCTGCGTTCTGGGCGAGAAGCGGAATACTGACTTGAAGGGGAGCATTCTGCACGTGGACAGAAGCCCCCACGTTACACTTCTCCCATACAAACCCATATTACTGTATGCTCAAATTTGTAGTCAATGATGAATATTCGTAAGTCTTCAGTGCTAACGATTCTGAGAATCCAGGTTACATTAAAGCAGGTATCATCAACCTTGGCTCTCTGGATGTTTTGAAACTATATTTTCTGTGCGGCTGGACATCCTGGGAGGTGTAGTTCCAAAACATCTGGGGGCCATTTTGCCTTTAGAGGTTAGTGTAGAATTGCAAGGAAATCTCAAATGTTAGGCCACAAACTGTTGAGATATAAGGCTGGAAGACTAGTCGATTTTGCTTTAGGCTGGCTGTCCACTGGCACTGTATTTGTGCGATGGGGTGCTCATCTGAAGTTGTCCGACCGATCTTACAACATACAGGTGAATCGGCCCTCTTCCACTTTATTCGACCACCACTGGACGATTTCAGGCAATTTTAAGCGTTTACAACAGATGGGCGATCCTTTCAATTGATTCTATCAGACGATCTGGTACACGTTTACATGTAAAAGATGCATTGTATAGTTAAACCGCCGTGACACGACAGGCAAACGTGTAAAAGATGCATTGTATAGTATAATCGCTGCATGCAGTGGAAACGTAAAAAGATGCATTGTATAGGAAAACCACCGTGCATGAAGCCAATAGGATTCAATAGGAAAAAATATTAAATTTTATATTCAACGGTTTTTCTTTTTATCCGCCGCGAAAAGCCCTTTCTATTTTTATTTTTTAAATTTATTTTTTTATATATATAATATCAGTATAGCTTCCAGACCTGAGGAAGAGCGGAATCCTCTCGAAAGCTTGTCTTTTAACCGCTATACTCGTGTTTGTTTATATATATATATATATCTATATATCCAATATAGCAGCCCTTATCACATACCATTTGACTCTCACTTTTTACGACATCTAAATCCCCCCACCCATGTGACAATGTCTTAATGTTCAATTCTAGGAACTGATCAGTATAGCTTCCAGACATGAGGAAGAGCGGTATCCTCTCGAAAGCTTGTCTTTTAAATGTAACGTTAGTCCAATAAAATAGGTATCACTACGTACTGCTATACTCGTGATTTTGCCATCTGGACTAACACGGCCTATCGAAATTCTATATACCGTATTTTTCGCTCCATAAGACGCACTTTTTTCCCCCCAAAAAGTGGGGGGAAAAGTGGGTGCGTCTTATGGAGCGAATATGGCCCAGCAGCTCGTGGATGTGCCTCCGCTCACCTGCCGCCGCCGCGTTCGTCTCCCTCTGAGCATGCGTCTGGCGGCAGGAAGCTTGGGCACTCGCCTGGGGGAGCCACGTGACCGCGATCTCCCGAGATCGCGGTCACGTGGCTCCCCCAGGCGAGTGCCCAAGCTTCCTGCCGCCGGACGCATGCTCAGAGGGAGACAAACGCGGCGGCGGCAGGTGAGCGGAGGCACATCCACGAGCTGCTGGGCCATATCCATATGTGAGCTGGGGAATTATCAATGTGTGAGCTGGCTGGGGCAAATCCATGTGTGAGCTGGCTGGGGCAAATCCATGTGTGAGCTGGCTGGGGCAAATCCATGTGAGAGCTGGCTGGGGCAAATCCATGTGTGAGCTGGCTGGGGCAAATCCATGTGTGAGCTGGCTGGGGCAAATCCATGTGTGAGCTGGCTGGGGCAAATCCATGTGAGAGCTGGCTGGGGCAAATCCATGTGCGAGCTGGCAGGGGCAAATCCATGTGAGAGCTGGCTGGGGCAAATCCATGTGAGAGCTGGCTGGGGCAAATCCATGTGTGAGCTGGCTGGGGCAAATCCATGTGTGAGCTGGCTGGGGCAAATCCATGTGAGAGCTGGCTGGGGCAAATCCATGTGAGAGCTGGCTGGGGCAAATCCATGTGTGAGCTGGCTGGGGCAAATCCATGTGTGAGCTGATGGGGCAAATCCATGTGTGAGCTGATGGGGCAAATCCATGTGAGAGCTGGCTGGGGCAAATCCATGTGTGAGCTGATGGGGCAAATCCATGTGAGAGCTGGCTGGGGCAAATCCATGTGTGAGCTGATGGGGCAAATCCATGTGTGAGCTGGCTGGGGCAAATCCATGTGTGAGCTGGCTGGGGCAAATCCATGTGTGAGCTGGCTGGGGCAAATCCATGTGTGAGCTGGCTGGGGCAAATCCATGTGTGAGCTGGGGCAAATCCATGTGTGAGCTGGGGCAAATCCATGTGTGATCTGGGGCAAATCCATGTGTGATCTGGGGCAAATCCATGTGTGATCTGGGGCAAATCCATGTGTGAGCTGGGGCAAATCCATGAGCTGATGGGGCAGATCCATGTGTGAGCTGGGGCAAATCCATGTGTGAGCTAAGGCATATCCACGTGTGAGCTAAGGCATATCCACGAGCTGGGGCAATATCCATTATTACACTATTTCATTCAGAATATTTATTTTCCGGTTTTCCTCCTCTAAAAACTAGGTGCGTCTTATGGTCAGGTGCGTCTTATGGAGCGAAAAATACGGTATATACTTCTGGATATTTTGATATTTTAGTCGAAAGTTTAGGTTCAAGCATTTTTTATTTTCTTAATAAATGAGTTTGTTGGGTTTTGCCTTAAAAAAAATTCTCACGCCTTTTTTTTTTTTCTTGGCGAGCTGCCTGCATTCAGCAATGCTGTCCCTGGTGCTGAAGCCTATCCAACACCACGGACAGGGTGGTTAATTCCCCCCTGCAGCTTGATTGAGGTTTTTTTTGGGGGGGCTGTCGTTGGTGCTGAAACTCCAGTTTTAGCACCAGATACAGGTTTGGGTTTTTTCTCCCTGCAGCTGGGTTTTTCCTTTTTGTTCCGTTGGCCGGCCTGTCCATCGGCCGATCTGGGTCGTTCAGAGGCTTCCAATGGGCGACCCTGATCGGCCGATGGGGATGTCTGTAGTCGGGTGAACAAGTCAGACTCGCAGGACACAGCTCCTCCTCTTCAACTCAGGGACTCCCGAATCAGCAATTTGTGCTCTTATGCAACTTGCGACGCATAGAAAATGCAAATTTCGCACTGCTATGGTGCTTGCACACTTTACATATGCACGTTCCAACAAATCTGCACCTGAGCAGAACAATAGATCGGAGCTACGTGCATGTGCAGATCTGTTCCATCAACTGCCTTTCTGAGAACACATGCTACCACGATTGGTCTCAGAGGGTGACGTCAGCACGCTCTCTGCATGCTGACATCACTAGTGACAGATCTGGTGACTGACAGCTAGGATATTCAAATATCCCAGTTGCTGATGGCGTTGGATGGGGTGGAGGTAACTCCTCCACCCATCATATTCACCAGATAGGGGCAGCTGGGTAGGGGGGGCACTCCTCATATCTTGACACCTTTAAAACCATAAAGTGGTCAGGATGAGTAGAATGTTACTTTAAAGCAGTGTTTCCGAAACCTGTGCTTAGGACCCTCTGACAGTCCAGGATTGACTGAAGCACAGCACAGGTGTTATGATTTGCTGCTCCGTGATTGCAGGATTCAGTCTGCATTTCCCCAAGGTTTCCCCAGGCAAAATCTGGCCTGGTTGAGGGTCCCGAGGACTGGTTTGAGAAACACTGCTTTAAAGGGAAACTCTACACACTTTAGAATTTTAGTCAGACTATATGGAGAGCCCCCTACCTCCAGTGCTGTTTGGTATAAAATGATGTGTGAAATGAAGGAATTTCCTCAGTCCATGCCCTGATTTTCAGCGGTTCAGTTCGACAGGTTGGACAGCGCGCCTTGGTGTCATTTGGTGCAGTTTCGGCGGCAGTGAAATCCCCATAGAGAAATAATGGTTAATCTATACAGAGAACGCCAAACACTACCAAAATGTTAGTGAAATGCCCAGATTTTCGGTGCTTTCGTTTGACAAGTTTAAACAGGCGAATCCCATAGGTTTCAATGTAAAATAAATTAATTAATTTCCCATTTTTATGAAAATTTTATTCAACCGTTTATTCTTTTCATTTTGCAGTAAAAAGAATAAAAAAAATTAGGCATATTTCTGGATTGTTTCAGGGGGAAATTTTTTTCCAGATTTTTTCCTTTTTTTTTGTCTTTTAAAAAAAAAAAAAAATTCTCTAATGGACCTTTTTATTGTTACTCAGAGGACCTTCGATATTGTTTTCATACACTATTTTTGTTTAAAACGCCTTTTTTAAAAATTGCGGTATGTGGTTTTTTTTGGGGTTTTTTAACTGTTAGTCTGCTGCGTTCGGCAGGTCGTCTGCTGCGTTTGGGGATTTTTTGGCAATGTTCGGTGTATTATCGGCAGCATTTAGTGGATCCATTCGACTCACTTCAGGCACTCTGTGGTGAATGCTGAATTCACTGCAGGGTTGGCGAGTTGAGGTCGCCGAATTGCATGGAATGAAAAAGCAACGAAATTTCGGTGCTTTTTGAATAACCGCTGTAGTCGAACTGCTGTGTGTGTGTGGCCTCTGTCACTGAAGGACCATTGCAGTGGTGGCTCTATAATTGGGCAAATTAGATGGTCGCCTAAAGCTTCGCGCTCATGAAGGACTCTCGGCCGCCTAATTTGCCTACTGGTCGTCATCAGTGGTTTAAGGTTTATGTCCGGGGCAGCAAGGAGTCCGCTGCCACTGGTGACCTCCCCAGAGTACGAATTTCCGGTATTGGGCTCTCCAAGCTCGAAACCGGAGCTTCTCTAGCAGCAGAAAAACGGTTTTGAAAAAAGTCCTGAGGGACTGAAACGTCGACAGTATGGCTATGGATTAAAGATTTTCCGTGGAGGTTTTTTTCCTTCCATGGCCTCAAAAGTTCCAGAAACTATATAAATCTCTAGTGGCGGTAGGGTTAAATCCTTATTTAAAGTGTTTTTCCATCGAACCATTGTTTCCTGACAGTGTTTTTATGGAAAACCACTAGATGGTGAAGAGGGATAACATTTCATAACATCCCTTTGAATTCAAATGAATATTTTTGGCGATTGTCATCCACTACCATGTTTAACAAATATACGTATTTACTTTGGTACTTCCAGGAGTTGCAGTGTATTCTCAAATCTAAACACAAGGTGAATTTAAAAATGATCAGTGGTGCCGCATTTATTAATTCACTAACAATTAAAATTTGAATCCCATCTCGCTGGTTAGCTTAAAACGCTGTGGCGTGTTTCCCAAAGTCCTGCTGATGACTTGCAGGCCGCATGTAGCGATAATATGTATCTGCTGGACTAGTTTGGTCAACGGAGGCAAAGCTCAACCATGAATTAAACTCTGAACAAGTCTTTTTGTGTGTTTAGAGAAAATATCACTGTTTCATAGATGGATCTGTGAAGCAGGAGTGCCCCATAATCCTCAGGATTGAAGTCCTGGTAAGCCCTATCTGACTGCCATTAGGCATTGATGAGCGTTAGGGGCAGTTACAGTTGTGTTCAAAATTATTCTACCCCCACTGAAATTGAGTGTTTTGGCCAGTTTGACATTGATTTTGATCATTCAGTCATCTTGCTTACAATTAAATCAAAGAGGCACGTGTAGGTCAGACAAATATAACATAACATTTATAATGAAATAACCACAAATGTCTTTTCTGTGCTCACATCATTATCAGTTTTATTCAACCCCCAAGTGACATTCAATCTTAGTACTTAGTACAACATCCTTTTACAGTTATAACAGCTTTTAAACGTGAAGCATAGCTTGAGACAAGTGTCTTGCAGCGATCTACGGGTATCTTCGCCCATTCGTCATGGGCAAAAGCCTCCAGTTCAGTCACATTCTTAGGCTTGCGCACTGCAACTGCTTTCTTTAAGTCCCACCAGAGGTTCTCAATCGGATTTAAGTCAGGTGACTGCGATGGCCACTCCAAAATGTTCCAGCCTTTAATCTGCAACCATGCTCTAGTGGACTTGGAGGTATGCTTGGGATCATTGTCCTGTTGAAAGGTCCAACGTCTCCCAAGCCTCAGGTTTGTGACGGACTGCATCACATTGTCATCCAATATCTCCTGGTACTGAAGAGCATTCATGGTACCTTGCACACGCCGAAGCTTGTCTGTACCTGCAGAAGCAAAATAGCCCCAAAGCATGATTGACCCCCCCCCCCCCCGCCATGCTTCACAGTAGGCAAGGTGTTCTTTTCTTCATAGGCCTTGTTCTTCCTCCTCCAAACATAGCGTTGATCCATGGGCCCAAACAGTTCTAATTTTGTTTCATCAGTCCACAGAACACTATCCCAAAACTTCTGTGGTTTGTCCACATGACTTTTGGCATACTGCAGTCGACTCTTCTTATTCTTTGGAGACAGCAAGGGGGTGCGCCTGGGAGTTCTGGCATGGAGGCCTTCATTACTCAGTGTGCGCCGTATTGTCTGAGCTGAAACTTCAGTACCCACATCTGACAAATCTTTTCTCAGTTCCTCAGCAGTCACACGGGGACTTTTCTCCACTCTACGCTTCAGGTAGCGCACAGCAGTCGAAGTCGGCATCTTCTTTCTGCCACGACCAGGTAGCGTTTCAACAGTGCCCAATGCCCTGAATTTGCGAATGCTTCCTATGGTCTCTCTTGGTATGTTTAACATCTTTGCAATCTTCTTATAGCCATTGTCCTTCCTGTGAAGATTAATCACCTCTTCTCTTGTCTTCCTGGACCATTCTCTTGACTTCACCATGTTTGTAACCACACCAGTAAATGTCTAGAAGGAGCTGAGTATCACAGTCATTTTAAAGCTGCCTAATTGGTGCTTATTATGCTTTATTGCTGCTCCGTGACATCCACAGGTGTTTTCAATACCTGATTGAAAACACTTGAATGAACCTCTGTTCTTCAGAATGGTAGTCTTTAAGGGGTTGAATAATTGTGTCAATGAAGAATTCACAAAAGAAACATTTACTACGGTATTACAAAACCAATTGATGTCATTTTAGTTGCATATGGTTCTTTAAAAAGTCCTTGTAGGATTTCATTCTGAATACAATTACAAATGTACACTAAATTCCCTAAAACCCTTTACAGCATTGGGGGTTGAATAATTTTGAACACAACTGTAAAATGTTGATATGAACAAGATATTCATGGAGGAGATCCTATGGCAATAAATTGTCACTTGAGACTTTAACATGCAGCTGAGCATTAGAACGCATTGGACAGACACAAAAAGCCAGAAGCACATGGAAGATGTATATTCATACGTTTCGAAAGGTGCAGTGAAGAAGACTGGGAAAGCCTGCAGTGTTGAATTATTTAGCAATGGTAGGAGGGGAAATAAAGACCTCCGAGCCCTACAGGATGTACTACCTGAGCTATTTGATGTGTCTATAGCAACCGAGCAGAGTTTAATGCTTTTATTTAGGAGCGAGCAGGATCTGTGCTGTGGAGCCTGTGGTTTCACCAAGCAATGTAGCGGCTATTCCTTTCTCTTATGCACGGAAATATCCCCGCTGTGCCTGCCTATTATACATCTCACAAGTGTTAATGAGTCTCTTAAAATGAACATTGCAGCAGTAGCCTTGCACGTCGGCCTGCGAACGCTCTGCTTACGAAACCACCATGTCAGGTCACATACAATATGTAGCTGTAAGAGTGAACCTGGAAATCTATTTAAATGTATTTTTTAGGGACCTTTTCTTTAGGGAATCCTCATGTGGATTAAATCTTATCTGTGTCTTCATCCAATTTAGCTTTATTCAAAATGTTAAATGATTTGGAAAAAGAAGTTAGTGCTGCTCAATATTATCCATTTAATGGATCATTACATCTTTTTCGTCCCCCCCCCCTCCCTTATATCCTTTAAAAATATATGTAAAGTAGCAGGGAGAACGAACTATAAGGGAGATGGGAACAAGCTATTGCTTGGAGCTGTGTAAATCCACAAAATAGTAGTCATTCAGAGAGATGTGTCCAATTCTATTGGTAAATGTGACAATAACCTTTTGACTGTGAAGTTGGTTACTTTCTTTTATTTATTTACTAGTTGTTAAGCCTGCCTGGAGGGCAGTCTATTGTTGTTGCCAGCTCAGAATCCTTGTCCACATATTTGCTTTTCAATGTCCTATCCAAGAGTATCTATATATAAATGCGTTTGTAATGCGTCCGTCGCTGTCCCGTCCACAATGGATGACAGCGCATTACAAAGGCATTTATATATTCGAGCAGGCTCCTCTTCCCTCCTAGATTGTAAACTCACATGAACGGGCTCCACTTTGTACACTCCTAGATTGTAAACTCACGTGACCGGCTCCTCTTTCCCCTCTTAGATTGTAAACTCACAGGAACAGGACCCTCTTAGTTTGTAAACTTACGGGAATGGGACCCCTTGGATTGTGTGCTTATGGGAGGAGACTCAAGGTGGTGGTGCTGGTGCGGTGCCCAGTTGCAGGGAGGCAAATACTTGCCTTGTTCCAGTGCCGTGCTCACATCCCCAGGTCTTCGCCGTGCTGGTTCCGGCATTGGGCGCTCAGACTCCCCTGCACCAGCCGCCGGGGGAGACTCAGGGCTGGGGTGATCCGCGAGGGACAAAAAAAAGCCGATCCGTTGGAGAGGCGCGCCCACAGTGCTGTCACCTAGCAGACGGGATTTTGAATATTCCAACTGCCAGGGACTGCTCTGCTTGCTGACCTCCTTCTGTGATCGAGGAGATTGCAGCCATGTGCTAGTGCTTCACATGCGTAACGATCCATCGATCTGCATAAGTACGCGTGTACCTTGTGTTCGTAATGTATGAAAGTTACATATGATACTCAATCTGTGTGACCTACGTATGAAAATTAGAAAAGAGGCTTTAAGGATTTCAGTATTTTTGAAGCCCTGATGAAAAGCGGAGCAGCGCTGAACTGGGGGAGAAAAGATGAGAATTTTGTAACGTAAAATAACTTGCAGATTAAATATTTTTGTAGATGCTGTCCATTTTAAGAACTAAATAGATTTGTGGCTTTATTTGGGGAATTTGACTGTTACTCTGTCCCAGAAAAATATTCACACCTTCTGTAGGGCAGTATAACTTTACAAATTGCCCAGCAATGAGAGATTCGTAGATGGTCTACTGTATGTAGCAGGAATTGGGGGAGACTGGTCTCCAGCTTGAGGACCAAATCTGAACCTGTTAAAGCATATGTCTCTTCTCCCCGGCCAAGCAGGCCTACAGCAGCTTTCCTTTCTTCACAACCCTCAACCAGCAAAGGGAGTGCTGAATGACTCCTGGTGTTTGGAACCACCAAACACCGCTTAGTGCAGGGGAAAATGATCTTTAAATTCAAATGGGCACCAGTTTATATGGGAACGAGGTGGTGGTCACCAGCTGCAGAGACCTTACTAAAACCTCGCTGCTCAGCTATTTTCCTCTTTATTTTCGTTTATTGGTTTATGTGTGTTTGCTGTAAAGTGGTGTTTTTGTGACCCCCCCCCCCCCCCCCATCAGAGCATAATCCACACGCCCTTAAATCTGTCACTAGTGTTACCCGGCAGCCTAGTTTGAGACTCCAGCCAATCCCCGTCAAGGACTGTGTGCCATTCACCTTAATGGAGACATCCACTGCAACTTTATCCACCGGTGCCACAAAAACACTTCGCTCCATCAGGGCACTCTTTTGGGGCTAGTCATCCTCATGGGAGCTGTGGTTAGGGTGATTTTCGTGAGTGAGCTCAATCGGGAACCCAGGTGTCAAAGCCTTCATTAACCCCTGGGGTTCAAACCGAAGACATCACCCAGAGTATCCTCGACACGCTGCTGCTCTGGCCCCCGCCCGTGGACCTGGGCGCTTTTTGGACAATGACACATGGGGGCCCGAGCTATCAAATGGTACCCTGGGATTGCCGCTGCTTCCTCTCGGTCACCCAGAAAGCGTACACTCTTCGAGATACAGATTTCTGCTAAAAAGGCCACTAATTGAGATGTCAGGCTGTTTGAGTCCATCTTTTTGTCTTTTGTTTACAAAACAAAAGGCCATAAACTGGATGCACCCAGTGGCACAGAGAGTAAAATATTTTCTTACCTAAACCTACAAGAGAAAAACAAAGTACATGTAATATCGAAAACGTAAAATAAATCCTTCTTTTTTTGGTGGTAGTGTCCCTTTAAGTATATGGAGTAGCAGGAATGTTAGATTTAAAAATGGAAACCTAGTCCTCTTTTACACCTTGATTTTCTTTCTAGAAATCCGGTGTATTTTGTATAGTGAATTGGGTCTGTTCTACCTCTGTACAGAAATATTGGGCATGGTCTGACGGCACCTTTTAGTCAGATTTCAGATGGGCGATGATTTTCTGATCCCGCCTCGCTGCAGCGGATTATTACTTCATCACTGTATCCACAAAGGACTCCCTGCCACAGTTTAACATGCATTACGGAGAAATATACCGTGGTATTGTTGACATTTATTGCTCTTCTAAGACAATTTTTGCAAACACATTTCGGTTTATGTTCTTTCTCAAATAAAATGCCCTCATACAACAGTGATTTTCTTTATTTTTGCAAGGTGCTTCAAAGAGGTTTGTTTCCCCGATGTACAATTTTGCCCGGTTATATAATATAGATTCCTGCTTATCTGATAAAGACAAATTTTATTTCATCAACCAGAAAGCAGGGCTGCAGTTACGATACAAGGTTTTCCCGTGACTCTCTTGTCTCCACAGCAGGGCAGAGGTGGTCCTAGTCTGGCCAGAACTTGTAAAGGAGCATTGTTTGTTCTTGGGCTTGATGGGGTTAAAAAGAAATGTTAATTTAATGGGTGCTAATGAGGGCAGGCAAGGTGGAAAGAACTTTCAATTTTTGCATAGGTAATTTTCTGTCCTGTCGCCCTCTATTCCAGAAAGAACAAGCTGCTAATGGCTAAATCAATTTGTATTAGGGATCGGGAATAAAATATGAACACGCCGTACCTCATTTGCAGCCTTCTATTAACATGAGTGATCACTTTTAATTCTTCCATGTTAGAGGGCTTTGCCTTGTTCACGAATTACAAGTATTAAGGCTGTCATATGGTGCAAAATGTGGGGAAATGCATCTTCTGTTCTTTGCTGTGCTTTAATGGCATGACGTCTGTGTTGTTACTTAAAAATAATGACCAGGTAAAACATTCCCAACAATCCCAAAGTTGTCTACTTATCACAGAATATTGCACTGGTCTTAAAGATCAATGTGATATCATAGAGATATTAAGTATTTTACCAGGAAGGATACTTTCCTCCTTCCAGAGCTGGGCACTACTATGTTTCCCGCTTTGTGGGAGGAGCTTCTGAGAGCTGTCATGTTGCAGTCGCCAAAGCAGGGATTTGGCCTGTAGGACCGCACACCACTTACAGCGGTCACTCACCCCAGCGGCAAGTTTCGGGTATTGCAAATACATACTGAAATCTCTTTTTGTAACAAAATTATATTTAGGGAGGGATTCTGTGACAACGAGCCTTACTTCTTGTTTGTATGACAGGTGCGCTTTAAACAAAAAGCACCGGAGTATAGCCGTACGCAGTGATACCTTTTTTATTGGACAGACGTAAGAGTATAACTTTGTTCTTCAGGTCTGGAGGCTTTACTGAGGAAAATCCTAGAATTGAACACTAAACAGCAGAGCAGGAGGGTCCGCAAGTAGTTGTCGTAAATACTGAATAGTGGAATAGTATGGTTAAGAAAGGTAAAAAGATATCATAGGACCATAAAACAAAAGCGATCAGCATAATGATGTGCAAATAAGCTTTGCGCCTGAAGAGGAGGAGGTCAATGAGACAACTTTAAAAAAAACATACAAACTAGGCACAATGCTGAATGTTACGTGACATTACGGTAGGGAGTTAAACCGCCAGCTTACATAGAGTCCCTCCTTTATAGTGTTAAAATATGTGATAATTTTTGTTTCGAATTGCCTATATTGATTGGGAGTATTTATGACATCCCATCCTAACCCCCCCCCCACCCTTCTGTTCTGCTCTTTAGTGTTCAATTCTATGATTTTCCTCCGTATAGCTTCCAGACCTGATGAAGCTTTATATTCTCAAAAGCCTGTTTAATGTATACCTATGTACTGATACACTTGGGATAAGCCTTGTTAAACCAGATGCCAAAGTTGCCAATCTACATTAAACAAAACATAAATACTTAGGCTGGGTTCACACCTCAGCGTTTTTCATTTGCTCGCAATACGCACGTTTTTGGTGCGCGTATCGTGCAAACGTGAAAAACGCACATTGCAGCGCATTCACGCTGCAGTTTATGGCCGCGACGCGCTGCAATACGCCCCAAAGAAGCTCCTGTACTTCTTTGGGCGTATGGCATGTTACAGTGCATTCCTACGCGCTGTAAAACACCCAGGTGTGAAAGGGCCCCATAGGAAATCATGGGATTTCCGTGTTTGGGCGTTTTACAGCGCGCAGGAACGCTCTGTTAAAATGCTTAGGTGTGAACGGGGCCTTAACGTACACGCCTCAAAGAGAATTGCAACAATTTATGCAGTATTTCTATCCTTTGTAATAATGGTTAAGACTAGGGTCAGACGAGCGTGATTTCTACGGACTGTACGTCCGTGTACACGGACGTACGTCACTACAGAAGACACAGTAGTGGCCACACAGTCCGTTTATTCACTGACAGATATTTTGACGGATGTAGGAGGGAAAATAAATTAAAAAGCAAAACCATTTTGTCCGTGAAAAATGCTGGACGTATAAATGCAGTCCGTCTGACCACGTTCCATCACTCACACACAAAGCTATGCAGACATTGCGGACGCAGCGCACTTTGTGCGGCCGTTCTAGGGGATGTACGTTCTTGCGTCCGTGTGCTGCGGCCGTTGTGCGTCCGCAGTTCAGTGCGGACGTACTTCATGTGTCGGACTCCAATGGGCTTTCTGTCATGCTATCACGGACGTACTTTTAGGCGCAATCACAGACGTGAGCACTACGCTCGTCTGACCCCAGCCTAAGTCGACAATAGGGGCAGGTTATAGTAATACTCAAGTATGATCTTCTAAAAGAATGAAGGGGTACTCTAGGTGTTAGGCCTGGTGATGTCCTCTGGTTGTGTATCATGTTGGGGCACATGAGAAGCAACAGGAATGTAACTGATGAGTGAAAAAAGGTCAGTCAAGTCTGACCCAACTTGATGAGCCAGAGTGCCACTGGGCAGGATGAAATGGCATGATATCACTCAGATTCCCCAGTCGGCACCAGATGTCCACAAAACACAACACGGTCTTCATGCACGAGGCCCGTTGATAAGAATACCAAGATTGTAAATCAGGAATATGCAATGGCATCTTCTTGGTGAAAAAATGTGCATTGGTTTAAACCTTTACAATATAGCTCATTGATTTATCCACGGGAATGTGTAACGAAATAGTACACGTGATTAAATGTGTTATTTCATTTAGAATTTCTAGGCAGCCTATCAATTTTTTTATATTCTTGTTATGAAATCCAAATATACATACATAAAGCAATATTTTTTTTGCTTCTATTTATTTAGCTATCCATTCCTAACCAAAAAGATGCTCCCGCCTGTCACTTATTTTTGGCTTTCCAGCCACATGACCCTGACATTCGTCGGCTGGATTGATTTTATGCAATCTGCGAGCAAGTAATAAACTTGTCCTGTGCTGTGTAGTGCATTGCAACGATGCTCCTGCCTGCCTGTCTGCCTGCCTGCAATCTATAGTCCTTTTTTTTTTCTTCTTGCAATCTAATTTGCGGGACTGAAGAAAATGGTGACTTGCACAAGGTCACAGCTTGCTGTTAACAGAGATTTGAAATTGTTACCATTTACCTGCTTCAAGCCGCTAAAATCAATAGAAAGCAACCCATGTAAAACATGCATTACTAACCGCATAGTAAGCAGTGTCTCTGCATGTCTTTTCCACATAAAAAGAAAATCGCAAGTATCAAATCGCATCATGTCCCCTCAATTTTTTTTTTTTTTACCAGAAACGAAACCTTGTATCATATTTTTTTTCCTCCTTTCATATTACTCTGTGCATATACGAACGTTTTCATGTGATTTTATTACATTAAAAAATAATTTGCTCTTATTTCCATATTTTATGCTTATATTTTATGAAGGTTTTTTTTTTTTTTTTTTTTTTAAACCTCTTACCTGATTTATGTATCCTTTATTTAATAACCTGTGCTTATAGTGAAAAAAAAAAAAGCTTTGACATTCTACAACTCGATTTATAGGGCCGTAGTATGCAGAATACATAGTTAGGTCCATATGTATTTGGACACACTAGGCACAATTTTAGTTTATGTATTTACCAAAACATTCAAGCTATAGTTCTATATAATGGATATGGGCTGAAAATGCACGCTCAGGTTTAAGTTGAGGTTATGTACATCTAAATTGGGGGATGGGGTTGGGAATTGAGCTCTTAAGAGTAGCCATCCCCACTTTTTCAAGGGACCAAAAATAGACAATTGAATCAAAAGCGGTTTCGTGACCAGGTGTGGGCTACTTCATTATTTCTTCATTAATTAAGCAGGTAAAAGATCTGGAGTTCATTCTAAGTGTGGTATTTGCATTTATTTATTTATAAAGTATTTTACCAGGAAGGATTCATTGAGATTTCTCTCGTTTTCAAGTATGTCCTCGGTTCAAGAACATTGAAATGTTAGTCGTTACAGAAATACAATGCTAATAACATGCATTTGGAATCTATTGCTGTGAACCTACAGGATGTGTTCAAAGGAGCTGTCCATGCAAGTGAAACAGGCCATTGTAAGGCTTCAAAAACAAAACAAATCCATCAGAGATAGCAACATTGGGAGTGGCCAAATCAACAGTTTGGTTCATTCTGAGGAAAGAAGAACGCACTGGTGTGCTCAGGAGCATAAAAACGCCTGGACGTCAAAGACAACAGTGGTGGAGGATAGCAGACTCCTCTCTATGGTAAAGAAAAACCCATTCACAACATCCAGACAAATGCAGGATACTCTCCAGGAGGTGGGCGTATCATTGTAAAAGTCTACAATCAAGAGAAGACTTCACGAGTGCAATTACAGAGTGTCCACCCCAAGGTGAAAACCATTCATAAGCCTCAAGAATAGAAAAGCCATATTAGACTTTGTCAAAAAAGACCAGTTCTGGAAAAGCATTCTTTGGATGGATGAAACTAAGATTAATCTGTACCAGAATGTACTAGAGGTTGTGATCCGTGAGGACAGTGAAAGAGCGCCCATACAGGTAGGGCTGGAGTTTCTTTAGGGGCCATACCAGGACTAGGCACTCCTTCTCGATGGCCACGTAGGCAACCTCCCTGGGTAACGATTCCTGCTGATGTAGGCAACCAGTTGGTCATGCCCATATTCCCTGACCTGGCTTAGCTCCGCTCCCTATCCGAACATGGAGGCATATGTGTGGACAACAAAATGTTTAGTTGGATCGGGAGCTGCCAACACTGGTGCCTCCACCAGGTCCCGTTTTAATTGCTGGATGAAGTAGTGGTTACATCAATGCTCTATAACCATGGAGACATAGGTTCGAATCCCGGCCAAGCATCTCTCCAGTAAGTGTCCTTGGGCAAGACACCTAACTGTACATACTTGCCTATCCAGGACATACTTGAAAACAATAAATCTCAGTGTATCCTTCCTGGTAAAATACTGTATAACTAATGACTGGAAGAAAAAGTGTGGAGAAGGTTTGGAACCGCTCATGATCCAAAGCACACAATGTCATCTGTAAAACATGGGACCCAAGTTTAAACAAGACTTTAGTTCCATACGCACCTCATACACATAGTGAAAGTAATTTTATATAATATTTTTAAATTTGTCCATCAGGTGTGCAATTTTCTACGTTGGCGTCTTGACGGCACTCAAAGATTTTTGAGCTTTTCGAATAAGGGATGTGCACCAGCATATTTTGTGTGTGCATAAATGGTAGGCGCTCCGTTTGTCAAAAGGCAAATATCAGTCACTCAGTCTTCATGCCCCAGTGCTCACACCTCCCTTAATTATAATCCACAGTGAAAAAATAGCAGGTATTCGTGTGTCTTCATTAAAAGTTTTCTGGTTTTGCCTTTATTTCAAAATCCAATCAGAATAGCAATGTTTTGTCTCTGCCTTCCTGTACCTATTTAGGGAAAATAAACATCCCTGTTATAATGTAAATCACTAACAATCTGTCCCTTTTTGTTATTATAGTTCTGGATATGGCCAGACACGTTCCCCTGTACCGCGCTCTCTTGGAGCTCCTCCGAGCTATTGCATCATGTGTTGCCCTGGTACCTCTGCTGCTGCCTCTGTCTGGAGGTAATGGAGAAGAAGAGGAGGAACAGTCGGAGTCTCAGGCATCTGTAGGCACATTACTGGCCAAAATGAAGACGTGTGTGGACACCTACACAAACAGATTAAGGTACATTTTCTTTGTATGGGAGGGACAAATCGTGAAACTATTACCCGTAACTTAATGGGATACTTCAGAATCATCCCACTGAAGGAAAATGTCTCAATTTTGAATATCTGATACCATTCTCTGTCCTTCACTGACTTCATACAGTTTGATTTAAATTTGTAAATATAAGACACCCCCTGACCACCATCACTAGTCCTTAAAACGGCAAAAATGAAAAGCGTAAACTATTCTAGAAGTCTACATTGAGGATAAATATTATAGATCTATTGTGGTACTATTTCTGCCTGTGGTTACTATCGCCTTGGTAGAGTTACCAGAATTTATCATGATTGAGCAATCAAAAGGAAAGGAGATGCAGTGCAGTCTAAAACTAACAGAGGCGTTACACAAGCTTTACTTGCAGCTCGGCATTGCTGCAACCTGTTACTGCACATACTTTGTATAGGGTCAGTTAGTGCGAGAACATAACCTACTGCACTGTAGCTTGTTCTTCATGGCTCGAGCCTTTATTCTGCAAAAGAATGCGGTCTCTCCAAGTTTTATGTTAAAGGGACATGCATGCTTTGTCAGTGCGCCTTTTTAAAAACGTGCAATGCCTATTAAGTGAGGCAGTAGTCTCATTCAGCAGGCATAAAACGCAAGCAAATGATATTTCTTTCATATTTCGTACGTCCAAGTCCTTAGCAGCCATGTGGCACTGAGCGATCCTTTTTCATAGGGTGTACATCCAAAACAATAGAAACCTATATGGTGCAATTTGCTTCAGCAGGAAAACTTAAATCAAGAAACGGGGTACACTCACATGGGATACTGTCACATGGGATAGGGCCCTAGATATACTAGCTCATTATTGGTGCAGATGGATCCGTCAAAGGTGATTTACACACACACACACACACACACACACACACACACACACACACACACACACACACACACACACACACCACACACACACACACACACACACACACACACACACACACACACACACACACACACACTTTTAAAAGGTGATATACCCCACTTTTGGGTATATAAAAAGTCCACAACGGCCTATTCACATTCTTGGGTGCCCTACTTCCAAAGCAACAGAATATGTGCAATCGGTTAAATGGGGAGTACCGAATCTCCCATCACTCTCAGTCGCCCCTCCGGTGAGTATTCAGTGCAAGCAGCAGCAAAGACTATGGATAATAAGATATAAATACTTTATTCCAAATAAAATAAATGAGCATTCCAAAATGTTTCACATTCAGTAAATTGGCTTCCTCAGTTGGTACAAATATGGGTTTGTTAGAATACTGCCTGATATTTCTATAAAGAATGATAAAAATGTAGAAATGTGAAGCGTCACATAGAAATACTATATCATCCAATGTTTAATTCCATGCAAACATTTGTATATATTTATACATCTGCACATACCGATTTTGTGTTTATGGGCACACACACCTAATTGGTTTGGCTTGGATTGAAAGTGGAGATGTTAATTTTTGCCATATTCTATATTACCAGTTCAAAATCTAAGCTTTCCTCCTCTGTCACTTCTTGGTGATCTACATTGCATTTGGCGTATGGGACTTTTTTCTTCAGATGCGTACATTGATAATAATCAATCATGAAAGGAGTCCTGTGGGAAATGGCTGAACACGTTTCCTTTCATTAACACTTGAACTCACTTGAACTTGCAGAGCAGCCTAATGCTTGCTGCGCTACGGCTTCAGTGACAAATTGCCCTCGCTGCCAAGCGATCATAAGAATGTACCATAACCACCTTGCTGGGAAAGGAGAGCCTGTGTGATCCAAGCTTATTAAGATACCACAGCGGTATCATTGGATCAAATGTGCAATGTGCTAGCCGTAAAGTCATAAGCGCCGAGAATCCCCAGCTCCAGAGATTCAACCAGCAAAAACACATTATTACTCTGCAAACATTGCTCCAAAAGACTAGATGCAAGCTATGAGCACACTCCTACAAGGCTGCTGCTGTGTGTAGTAATGTCCTATTTTTTTCCATGGTTTGTCATCTTTTTGTGGGCCTTATATTCTATACTTGCCATCTTTTTTTCTTTTTTTTTTCTTTTTTCTTTTTTTTTTTGAGAGCGTATTTTACCAGGAAGGATACATTGAGATTTCTCTCTTTTTCAAGTATGTCCTGGGTGGCGAGTATGTACAGTTAGGTGTCTTGCCCAAGGACACTAAGGCTAGGGTCAGACGAACGCATTTTCACGTTGTCTGTGAAAAAGTGCGTTCGAACGAATGGACGCATTTTTTCACGGAGTACGCGATAGCGGTCATACGATGCGCATTTGCATCCGTGATTTTGTACGGATCATCAATAAAACCCTTTTTGCATCTGGACGTTATGTTGGCCGGACATTAGCAGTGTCTGACATCTCCAATTCACGCACACACGCCGCTAGCGGGCGCAGCGCACTCTGTACGTCAGTACTAGCAGTTTAACGTTCTCTAAAAAATGCGCTCGTTTTCCACTTGCATTGCGCAGCCGGACTTTTGTGCGACCGTACTTCGTATATTGGCCGTCATTGCCCGGCACTCGCTGCTACTACGGCCGTGATTAAGTGCGCCTGCACGCGCGTTCGCACTGCGCTCGTCTGACCTTAGCCTTACTGGAGAGGTGCTCGTCGGGATCGAATCTGTGTCTCCACAGGCTCTCTCCACGAAGAGCAGTGATGTTGCCTCTACTCACCTACCAATGATGAGGAGCAAAATATTGCCAAGGCGCACTAGCGATTGTTGTTTTGTTATATATATATATATATATATATATATATATATGTTTTTATATTTTAAACTTCTATTTAAAGTTCTTTTCAATAATGTATGTCCACTTAGCTCCATTACACCCACCTTGTGTCACTGTCCTCTTACTAACAAACCTCATTCTGCCTTGGCACTGCATATTCCTACGGCAAACCAGTGTGCCACAGCACAGTGGCTGAAAATCGCTGCAATACTCCTTCCAACGCTTTTAGAACAATTAGATCACCTCAGTACCCGTAATCAAAGTTCGTTAACAGTGCTTTGTAAAGCTTCTTTTTAAACTGGTTTGGGACTGTTCATTGTCCCTTTTATTGATGCACTTTATGTCCCATGTTCTAATTATAAATGCATGAAAAGTAAATGTTGACGAACACCCCCCCCTCCCCCCACCCCACAAGAACTTGAAATATTCTGTGTGCAGGTGCCGGGGATTCACACTGTGCCATGCAGCCTTAAAGCTGCTGTGACAATATTAGTTTGGTTGTAAGAGAGGAATCATCCTTTGCATGACCACAGCGGTCTTCTTTTCAAACTATAGGATTATGTTAATATTTAGGAGTACTATGCCTCAAGGTCAATACTCTGGGGTATCTTGTTTCTTCAAATATATATACCGTTGTATTCAAAATTATTCAACCCCCACTGAAATTGAGTGTTTTGGCCAGTTTGACATTGATTTTGATCATTCAGTCATCTTGCTTACAATTAAATCAAAGAGGCACGTGTAGGTCAGACAAATATAACATAACATTTATAATGAAATAACCACAAATGTCTTTTCTGTGCTAACATCAGTTTTATTCAACCCCCAAGTGACATTCAATCTTAATACTTAGTACAACATCCTTTTACAGTTATAACAGCTTTTAAACGTGAAGCATAGCTTGACACAAGTGTCTTGCAGCGATCTACGGGTATCTTTGCCCATTCGTCATGGGCAAAAGCCTCCAGTTCAGTCACATTCTTAGGCTTGCGCACTGCAACTGCTTTCTTTAAGTCCCACCAGAGGTTCTCAATCGGATTTAAGTCAGGTGACTGCGATGGCCACTACAAAATGTTCCAGCCTTTAATCTGCAACCATGCTCTAGTGGACTTGGAGGTATGCTTGGGATCATTGTCCTGTTGAAACTTCAGTACCCACATCTGACAAATCTTTTCTCAGTCCTCAGCAGTCACAGGGGGACTTTTCTCCACTCTACGCTTCAGGTAGCGCACAGCAGTCGAAGTCAGCATCTTCTTTCTGCCACGACCAGGTAGCGTTTCAACAGTGCCCAATGCCTTGAATTTGCGAATGATGCTTCCTATGGTCTCTCTTGGTATGTTTAACATCTTTGCAATCTTCTTATAGCCATTGCCCTTCCTGTGAAGAGTAATCACCTCTTCTCTTGTCTTCCTGGACCATTCTCTTGACTTCACCATGTTTGTAACCACACCAGTAAATGTCTAGAAGGAGCGAAGTATCACAGTCATTTTAAAGCTGCCTAATTGGTGCTTATTATGCTTTATTGCTGCTCCATGACATCCACAGGTGTTTTCAATACCTGATTGAAAACACTGGAATGAACCTCTGTTCTTCAGAGTGGTAGTCTTTAATGGGTTGAATAATTGTGTCAATGAAGAATTCACAAAAGAAACATTTACTACTGTATTACAAAACCAATTGATGTCATTTTAGTTGCATATGGTTCTTTAAAAAGTCCTTGTAGGATTTCATTCTGAATACAATTACAAATGTACACTAAATTCCCTAAAACCCTTTCCAGCATTGGGGGTTGAATAATTTTGAACACAACTGTAGCTGCTAAAAAATGTCATTAACTATGGAAAACTGGGGAAGTCCTCACAGAGAGGTTAAAGAGCCCAATTGTATATTGTGAAGCACACTTCACTGGCATAGGTCTTCGAAAAGCAAAGGACAACCTGTAGGTTCAGCTAGTATTAGCCGGGCAGATGTGAACACATTGTTCTCTCAATATTAAAAACCTTAAGAATAAAAGTAGCAAATTGAAGGGTTTGGAATGCTAAAATGATTCTAATCTCAAAATAAAGTGGAACACCCTTGCTACACGGCTGCAGAGGCAGATCAAACAAATGCCCCTTTGTAAAGGCTTCAACATGATTAATTTTCTACTATTCTGAAAATTATCCTTGCAGGCTTTTCTGAGGAAGTATTTGTACTGGGAAATATAATTTTTGTGATCTAAACAAAAATTGAGCGAATATAAAAAGGGGGGGGGAGCTGAAATCCCAAGGCTAAAGGCAATTCTCTCATGATCTCCAGAGACAGATGTAAACTAGTTTCTGCTGCACCAGCTATCTGCGGGCAAACAAAGAGGTTGTAAAAAGGTACTTGCTGGCATTCAAACACGAGCACATTTGCTTAAAGAGGAAAAAAAGTAAGTGCCACACAAAGAGAAACTGGAACATTAGCCAATTAACTCTGTTATGCTTAATCATACCATGGGTTTTGTAAACCCAACAGAAAACCATTCTAAAATAAAAAAGTCCCCATGTGTTGGCAGATCCCGGTCATCAGAAACTCCGTTTTATTGCTTAAAAAATGCTAAATTTTACTTTCATGCGCAACTTGGGTAATGGGGCTCGTGGGTTGTAAGTGATGCTCCAGGCACCTTAATCATCACAGCTTGTAGCTGTCAAAAATGTTGTTCTCTTAATCGCTGACTCTTAAACCTCCCCCCCACCATTCCACTACCCTATCACACAGCAGCAATGTAAATCATAATCTAATGGTTCCACGGGAAAAGCCTTCCTAGCTGTAGGAAGAGGCCCTCATGACAAGGTGTATATATTTTGATTGGGAATAAAGTTTGAAGTATAAAAGGCTATGTTAATGTTTATATACCTTCAAAAATATATACAGGGTGTCACCCAAAAATACAATACTTCAGCTTTGATACAAAAATGTATATGTGGTATGTTACAAAACCCGAAGTATTTAAGTTGGGTCTGCAACCTTGGCACCCCTCTTCTAGATGTCTTGGAACTATATCCCATAATACCTTGTCAGCTCAGAGTGTCTGACCATTATGGGAAATATGGTTTCAAAACATCTGGGGAGCCAAGTTTGCCCCTGATTTAAGTGAATGGCACTTATATTATTCATAGGGAGGGACAGGACCATTTTGAGGTCATAGGAATCTACAAAGACCATAAAAACACTAGTTTAAAGGGACAGTGTAAAAAACTAAATTTCAAGCATGTTTTTTTTTCATGCCAGCATTGATAGAAATGAAGACCTGCTAAGAGTATAACCTAAATTTATTCCAGTTAGGAAAACTGCCAGGCTCATCTACCCATTGTAATACCTCCCTGTATCTCTGCTCATGGCTAGTCACAGGGGTCACTGAGGAGATCTACACAAAAATCACAACTGGACACCATTTTATTGTATTGGAATTTGTGTTTATCAAATGTGTCATTGCAGGAAGAGAAGGAGCACCGGTAATGTGCTGCCCGTATCATGTAGACATTGCAGGAGGGAGATCATAAATGCCCAATGAATGCAGTTTATTTGGAATCTTGCCCTTCAGTTAGATATACACTATATTGCCAAAAGTATTCGCTCACCTGCCTTGACTCGCATATGAACATAAGTGACATCCCATTCCTAATCCATAGGGTTCAATATGACATCGGTCTACCCTTTGCAGCTATAACAGCCTCAACTCTTCTGGGAAGGCTGTCCACAAGGTTTAGGAGTGTGTTTATGGGAATTTTTGACCATTCTTCCAGAAGCGCATTTGTGAGGTCACACACTGATGTTGGACGAGAAGGCCTGGCTCTCAGTCTCCGCTCTTATTTATCCCAAAGGTGTTCTATCGGGTTGAGGTCAGGACTCTGTGCAGGCCAGTCAAGTTTATCCACACCAGACTCTGTCATCCATGTCTTTATGGACCTTGCTTTGTGCACTGGTGCACAGTCATGTTGGAAGAGGAAGGGGCCAGCTCCAAACTTTTCCCAAAAAGTTGGGAGCATGGAATTGTCCAAAATGTCTTGGTATGCCGAAGCATTCAGAGTTCCTTTCACTGGAACTAAGGGCAAAGCCCAGCTCCTGAAAAACAACCCCACACCATAATTCCCCCCCCCCCACCAAACTTTACACTTGGCACAATGCAGTCAGACAAGTACCGTTCTCTTGGCAACCACCAAACACAGACTCGTCTTCAGATTGCCAGATGGAGAAGCACGATTCGTCACTCCAGAGAACGCGTCTCCACTGCTCTAGAGTCCAGTGGCGGCGTGTTTTACACCACTGCATTCAATGCTTTGCATTGCACTTGGTGATGTATGGCTTGGATGCAGCTGCTCGGCCATGGACACACATTCCATAAAGCTCTCTGCGCACAGTTCTTGAGCTAATCTGAAGGCCACGTGAAGTTTGGAGGTCTGTAGCGATTCACTCTGCATAAAGTTGGCAACCTCTTCGCACTATGCACCTGAGCATCCGCTGACCCCGCTCCGTCAGTTTACGTGGCCTACCACTTCGTGGCTGAGTTGCTGTCGTTCTCAAACACTTCCACGTTCTTGTAATACAGCTGACAGTTGACTGTGGAATATTTAGGAGCGAGGAAATTTCACGACTGGATTTGTTGCACAGGTGACATCCTATCACCGTTCGACGCTGGAATTCACGGAGCTCCTGAGAGCGACCCATTCTTTCACAAATGTTTATAAAAACAGTCTGCATGCCTAGGTGCTTGATTTTATATACCTGTGGCCATGGAAGTGGTTGGAACACCTGATTCTGATTATTTGGATGGGTGAGCGAATACTTTTGGCAATATAGTGTACCTGCACATGGTGGTTAACATGACCACCACTCTTGTTTTCAAATTTAACTCTTTCGCTGCTGAGGCATTTCCTGCCTCTGTGCTGAGGTCATTTTTACCGATTTTGCTCATCATGTTTAAACGTGTTTTGAAGGCTTTTTTTCGTATATGACCCAGACATCTTGTATATCGTTCTTTCCGTCAGACTCGGCAGATTCATAATATGTCATTATTATATGTATATGTCATGACCTGTCTGTATATTATAACAAAAATGCAATAAAATATGAATTTTCAATAATTTACAACGTGTAAAGTGTTTTTTTTTTCACATTTTAACATGCGAGCAATTGCGGTTATATTTTGTATGGGGTGCGCTTGTTTAAAAAATTAGAGATGGGGTCTCGTTACATTTTTTTTGGGGGGAAATTACGCGATTTTTAACAAACGCACCGCATACAAAAATCGTTAGTGCAGCATCATTGTTCACATTATAATTGAAATGGGAACAATATTGCTGCATTAACTAACCAAAAAAATTATTTTTTATAAATTTTTTAAAAATATTTTTTATATTTTTAATTATTTTTTATAAAACTTTTTTCATAGTCAAGTTTGGTATTGTTGGAACGGCCAACAATATCAAACATTAACCCCTAACTGCCACGGATCGGGAGTTAGGGGGTTCCAATGAACCCCCTATCTCCACCATTGGTGGCAGTTAGGGGTTAACTCCAGGACTGGCATCATCGTGCTATGCACGATGACGCCAGGCTTCAGGGGGCATTCCCGGAAGCTTGGCCGACATCCAAGATGTCGGCCAGCTCCGGGAAAGGATCACAAACTGGCGCTTTTCGGCGCCGATTCGTGATCCAGCCCCCATGGGGTTAATTCCAGGTACCGTTAGGAAGGGCAGGCTGTGCCCTTCCAAACGGTGCCTGGATTAACCCCTGCAAAGCCGGCGATCGGGAGGGAGAGAGGTCCGAAGGACCCCCTCCCTTTCAGGCGCCTCCTCCGCACATGTGGGGGGGCTGAATTAGGTGTCATCGCGCCGCCGCGATGACACCTAATTAGGCCGGCGGCGGTTCCGGGTGCTGGGCTGACATGGAGGATGTCAGCCCGCACCGGGGGGGCCAACGATCGGCCGGAACCCGGCCGAACGCTGGCCCCAAAGGGAGGATGCGCTCAGCGCGTCCACCACAAGGAACGTTGCCTGCGGGTGGACGCGCTGAGCGCGTCCTCCACAGCGAAAGGGTTAATTCAAAGGGAAAAAACAACAAATCACTGTACATGGTCTTAAGAGTTAATATAGGGAGAACAAATTTAAAGTTAGAAATATTGGCTCATTCTATCAAATCTGTAGAATGTCTTCATTGCATGTTGGCAGGTTGACTTGCATCTTTCATATTAAAGCGGGGGTCAGACAAACACAATACGTGCACCCTTGCTAACGTGCCTCCCAGCGTCTGTCGCAGCGGTGTGACATTTCTACAAGGCCGGCCACACGCTTGAGCATGTGCACAAATTGTGTGCGCTACAGCGTACTGCGCTCAGCGATGTGGCCAGATGGGCGTCAGAGTGGAAGGAACGTCCACTCTCACGGACGTCCCTTCCACCCTTAAAAACGCTCATCAGACCCCGGCCTGACACGCAGATATATAAGCTTGCAAGTGTACCTCTGCTGTAATAGCTGATCTGCACCACCTCTATCCCTCTCTTTACTTACTATACCGGTCAGTCTTTGGAGTGTTGACTCTGCCTGTGCTTGGAGTCAGAATCCTTTGCGAATGGTGATATAATGAAAAAATGGCGAGGGTTCCCGAATAGGATGAACAACAGCAGTGGTACCCATAGGTGACCACAGGGTGGTACAAAGAGATCCCAAGGGCCTGGCCCACCTGAATCACTAGTAACACAAATGGCACCTGACACACAAATATGTCCCAAGTGCACAACGGGATCTCCATCCCTAATGCATAAACCATTTTATTGAATATTGTCGGTGCAACACAAAATAGACCTAATCCAGACAAACATCTAAAAAACACAAAAGTGAAGGACCGAGGAAAGGGATATAGTCACGGTGTGCCTGGTACACAGTCAATCCCACAATAATACAGCGAATTGCAAACAATATAGCTAGAAGGGCTATAGAAACTTGATTATAAAGTGTTAAATCCCTGTCATTTCCTAAAGATATGCAAAAACTCCAACTATATGCAGCAGCTACAACCTCGTTGGGACCCCCAGTAATAGAGCTATAGGGTCAAGAGGACAGTCAGAAACAACCTCACAATAAGTATCCAATTTACTATGCTCAAACAGCCACTGTGTTGGCTATACACAATCATTGCAGCAAACAATCTGGTCCCTATATCCTGGAGTTCCACAAATACCCCATAGTTTCATCTGTTAAAAACAAGAACAAACTCCCATCAATACACTCAACACGTTTCACCTAACCGGCTTTATCAAGAGTGACTCGATAGGTAATAATATTGTGTATGCATTAGGGGTTGTGATCCCGTTGTGCACTTGGGACATATTTTTGTGTCCAGGGCTATTTGTGTACCTCAGGGAATGGACAAGAGGGTCAACTATTACAGACATAACCCTGAAATAATGTCAAAAATTGGCCAAAATCATCCAACATAAAAATGGATGGATCTAGAAGTTGACCAATAACTTTTATTTTTATGCATTAAGGAAAAAATGGCAGAATACACATACACCCTGTTCCAAATTATTATGCAAATTCTATTTCAGTGTCACAAAGATTAAATATTTTGGTTTTCAGTTTAACTCATGGATGGCATTGTGTCTCAGGGCTCTTTTGATCACTGAAAACAATCTGGCACCTGTAATAATTAGATAATGCCAGGTGAGCCCAATTAAAGGAAAAACTACTAAAGGAGGATGTTCCACATTATTAAGCAGAGCACCATTTTCAAGCAATATGGGGAAGAAAAAGGATCTCTCTGCTGCCGAAAAGAGTGAAATAGTTCAATGCCTTGGCCGAGGTATGAAAACATTAGATATTTCACGAAAACTTAAGCGTGATCATCGCACTATTAAGAGATTTGTGGCTGATTCAGAGCACTGACTGGTTTGTGCAGATAAGGGCACATTGAGAAAGATTTCTGCCAGATCCATGCATCGGATCAAGAGAGCCGCTGCTAAAATACCATTACATAGCCACAAACAGATATTTGAAGCTGCTGGTGCATCTGGAGCCCCACGGACATCAAGGTGTAGACTAGAGTCCTCCAGATTCTTGCAACTGTGCATAAACCTTCCATTCGGCCTCCACTAACCAATGCTCACGAGCAGAAACGGCTGCATTGGGCAGAAAAATACATGGAGACTAATTTTCAAACAGTCCTGTTCACTGAGTGCCGTGCAACCCTGGATGGAGTAGTGGATGGTTGGTGGACGGCCACCCTGTTCTAACAAGGCTGCAACGATAGCAAGGCGGTGGTGGAGTCATGTTTTGGGCCGGAATCATGGGAAGAGAGCTGGTCGACCCCTTTAGGGTCCCCGAAGGTGTAAAGATTACCTCCTACAAATTATGTGGAGTTCCTGACTGACCACTTCCTTCCCTGGTACAGAAGGAAGAACTATGCTTTCCGTAATAAAATCATCTTCATGCATGACAATGCACCATCTCATGCTGCAAAGAATACCTCTGCATTAATGGCTGCTATGGGGATAAAAGGAGAGAAAGTCATGGTGTGGCCTGCATCCTCCCCTGACCTCAATCCTTTTGAGAACCTTTGGAGCATCCTCAAGCAAAAGATCTGAGGGTGGGAGGCAGTTTACATCCAAACAGCAGCTCTGGGAGGCTATTCTGACATCTTGCAAACAAATTCAAGCAGAAACTGTCCAAAAACTCACAAGTTCAATGGATGCAAGACTTGTGAAGCTGCTATGTTAAAATGTAACGTGACCTGTTAAAATGTTGAAAAAGTTAAAATGTTGTTCAAAGTTTGATTTGAAATAGCTTTTGATTTCAGTAAATATGCTGCAAACACAACAAATTAAAATTTTCAGTTCTTTACAACCTATAAAGTGTTTTGAAACTTACGGTGTGTAATAATTTGGAAGAGTGCATTATAAGTTTTTTATTTTGGAAAAAAAATACTGTTATTAGGAGGTTTCTTCAATAAAATTTGAGTTGTACTCTTAATCGTTGATAACAAGAGAATTATGCTGACTGTTTACATCAATTATTTAGGTAAATGAGAAAAATATCATTGGCATCATAATTTGGAACAGGGTGTATTCACAAACCTGTTTGGATGATTGTGGTCAATTTTTGCCAACAGGGACTTTGTACGTTTGTAAACTCCGTAAAAGCTTTTTGACACCGGTTATTTTCTCGCATCTACTGAACTAGTCTCGATAGGGTAGGTTATCATAGGTGAGATTCTGTGCTGAGAAAGCCAAACACATCCGATTTGCTAAGGTATAAAATAAATATTTTTCATTATGGCTTTTTATAGTTGCATAGGCTGAAAAAAGACGTGTCCATTGAGTTCAGCCTTTCACACCTCACCTGCTGTGAACGCTAAACAACCCATCACTGATTAAACCCATATCCCCCCCCCCCCCCATATTTTTATCTTTCTCACTGTGCGGCAGTATAAAGGCATGGTATAATTTAACTACTGTACACTATGAGCTAGGTTTATTAGTTCACTGCTCTTACTCTTCATGACATGGGGGGGGTTTGCATTATTTTAGGATAGTGCGCATCAACTTTATCCATGCGAGAAATCCATAATTTTAGACGCACAGTGTGCGCTTATTTGAGGATAACTAGGGAATGCCCCCATTCTCCAGGAGCTACACCCATGAGCCAGCCGACCATCCAATACATGTGCCCATCACCTCTTGGGCTAGTGTCAGACGAGCGTCTTTGGGTAGCGGAAGGAACGTCCGTGAGAATGGTCATTCCTTCCACTCAACGCCCATCTGGCCACCTTGCTGAGCGCGCTCAGCGCGATCCTCCTATGGAGGTTCGCGCTGTGCAGCCACATCAACGCGCGTCCTAGCGCATCGACGGGGAGGCTTTGATAACGGGCGCTTGTCATATGTGTGCGCGCGCGCACAAGTGTGTGACCTGCCTCGTTAAGCGTCACAACGCTGCGCCGGTAAGCAAGTCAGCACCTGCGCACATAGTGCGCTCGTCTGACGCTTGCCTTAGCGGTATCATTCGCAGACAAACCCTTGCTGATTTATTGCTATTCCAGTACATGATTTTTTTATGTGATTTCCTCGTACACTCAGAGGCTTTCTGTCATCCAAATATGTGATAACCTTGTACTTCCAGTTGCAACTTGAGCTTCTTTTATCCACGTTGCTGCAAATGTTGCTATTGTTAAATCTCTCTAAACTGTTGCTCCGTTTCTGAGCATTGTTTCAAAGTAAACGAATGTATTTCTTTCTTTGTATTTCCTATGTTGGATAGTTATTTGGCTGCGTTGTTTATAGAATTCTTTCCCCGATTTTTAAATAGCTTCCAGCAAATTAATGTGTAATTCAGTGAGTGTGGCTTTTTTTAAAAATTCTTGAAATTGGTATATCCCAGTGAGATTGGTAGGTTAGTTTGATAATGGGGGGGAGCAAATGTAGTATTTGTACGAGGCACCTTTTTAGGGGTGTTCGGTTTCAAAACCGTTTCTCCAAAAATAGACTAATTGGTGCTAAAATGTCATACATACACAAATCTGTTCCACCCATTTTACACTCTATTAATATTAAAAAGGCAGTAGTTCATTAAACCATAAGAAATTCTGTCTGGTAAAAAAAGCATTTTAGCAACCAAATCTATTTTCTGCTTACAAGGAGTTACTAATTTCTCTTTAGCAACCTTCAGGAGACCTTTGGCTCAGCTGTGCTCCTCAGCATCATAATTTATAGCAGGGTTGCTTTGTTCAGTGACACATGGTGGAGGGGATTAAGATCAGCAGTTGGTTAGACAAATTATATAAAATATTTATTCTTGAACACTACAATAATCTCCCTTTTTTTTGTGGATAGAAGGCTCCCAATTGAAATGTATTTGTAAAATAGATTGGTCAGACGAAAAGTCACTTTCCACGACTTAATTCCTCATTCCTTCTCACCATTGCACAATAGTGCAAACACATACATACATTTTATTGGTATGATCATACATTATTTAGAGGTCTTATGTCTAGTTTTTGGTAATAACCTGTCAATTTTCAATATCGCTTGTAAAATGTTTAGAGACAAAAAAATATCCATCCTTCAGTTTTTTTGAACAGGTATAATTGTGGTTTTTTTTTGTGCTTCATAAGAAAACACTTTAGGTCTTTGTATGTGATGGACATAGGACTTAGGTCTTTGCTATGTTTGCTATTGTGGTAGTATCTTTTGATTTGTGATACTGAACCAATCGCATGTTCCAGGACAAAAATGTGCTAGGTTTCTTCACTGAGGATGTCATCTTTTGTTTTATTCCCTTTCAAAATATAAACAGGTCCAAGAAGGATAAGGCCAAAGCAGGAGTGAAACCAGATGCATCAGACCCGGAGCCAGAGGGGCTAACATTACTGGTACCAGACATTCAGAGAACGGCAGAAATAGTTTTCATTGCCACTACCAGCCTGCGCCAAGCCAACCAGGGTAAGTGCAAACGGCCTGTGCAATTTATTATACAAAACTACCTGTAGATACTCAAGTACACCGCTAGATTTTGATGACAAATTTACCTTAAAATTGGAGGGGTCGCGTTATATTCGAGACCTCTGTATCGCATGTAAAAAAAAAAAAAACTTGCTCAGGGATCCCAAGTCTCCCAGAAGTTCCAGTAGTCTCCCTGAAGTGAATGTAGGCTCCCTGATGCCCGCAAACACTTCAGGAACTCCCAGATTTGGGAGGTGGGATCCTTCACGGCCAGAGGGCACCCTTGGATTAAGCCAATCATTCAAGGTTGACTTAAAACAGAGCAGTACCCTCGCTCTTCGCAGCACGCCAGGAGGTGTCATTTTCTGACTTCCGGCTCCAGCAGGCCGGCTCATCCACTTCTTTGTTCGCCAATAGCCAGTCCCACACTATTGTTGCCACGTCCTGACATCACTGCAGACGCGCTGCGCATTTCTCCTCACATTCTGAATAGCCTGTGTTAAGAGAACTTCAAAGGATTTTCATTGCTTATCGGTACAGTATACTTTCATAATTTAGCTCCTCGCGTTATATTCGAGTCATGAGTATTCTCTCCTTTCCATAATCTCTCTCCATCGAGTTATATTCAGGTCGCGCTATACTCCTGTATCTCCGGTACTATGATACACTTGATTCCGTTTCTAGAAACACACACGGTTTAACACGTTAGAGACGCTCAAGACTGGTTGGGAGGTGGAGGAGTTAATTATCACAGATGTACAATATGAAATGCAGCTGCCATGCATTGGTATGCAGTAAGGTGCCTAATATTCCCAGAAGAGTTTCTCCAGACTGTCGGATACACTGTTCTAGTCTAATGCCCCAAAATAGGCCCAGTGATAAAAAGAACAGCCCAGGGGTAGAAGACATGAGCTGGCACGCCTGGTACTGTAAAAAGCAGGTGTTGTGTTGCAGTATCCTGTCTCCCTGTATTCAGTGCTATGGAACAGAGTGATGGAGAAATGGACAACGTGGGTGTGAGTGTCTGGACAAGAGCTCAATGAAGATGCAGGTCACCTATAAAATACTGTCCTCCACATCCATGAATGAAATCCTTAACTAGACACTGGGCTTGGTCTCTTCACAAATGGAAGTTGGTCTATCGTAGTGGATTTATTCCTTTTTAGCTGCACCCTGGGTTATTGGGGTCCACAATGGGGACTGGTCTCCATGTTCATGCCTGCGCACTTTTACCGTATTTTCTGGAGTATAAGATGACCGGGTGTATAAGACGACCCCCTAATTTTCCAGTTAAAAAATAGGTTTTGGGCTATACTCGTCATATTGTATTGTATATCCCGCGTATAAGACAACCCCCAATTTTTGGGGGATGTTTAGAAGTATAAAAAGTAGTCTTATACAACAGAAAATACTGTATATATTTTTGTAGTGTTGAATTAACAATTGGGAAGGCCAGAAATATTTTGCTTGTAGTATTTGTCATTTGCAATAATAAAATTGTTAAAAGAATCCCCCCCCCCCCCGAAGCTTTCCTGAAAAATTACTAGTGTTGCCTAAATGGCAGCTTTTATTGGTGTATCCAACCACCATGCACATATAGGAATATATGGGTTTATTTTGTATCTTTCTTTTCTGCTAAATGAGTGAAAGCCTTGTCAATTAGCATCCGTTAATGTTTGACTGCATGCACAATTCTTTTTCTTTCAAATACATTATTTTATTGCTAATCATTGTGAAGAACGAAAAAAGCTGATACTTGTCACTGTATTTACAAAAATACTGTAAGACATGCATGCTTTCTTCTCCACCTCAGAAAAGAAATTGGCGGAGTTCTCAACGAAATCTGCTGTGAAGTCCAAACCTTTCTCCATTTTACGGTCGCTAGAAGAGAAGTATGTGGCCATCATGAAGAAGCTTCAGTTCGGTAAGCTCATTGTTCTTCTATAACTGCATAGCGCTTCCAGAGCCTGCAGCCCAGGTGTTTCCAGCCCAAAGGCACGTTGTTTTGTACTTAATCAGCTAATAGTGCTTTCTGGGCATGTTTTGGAAACCATAAGGCCAGCTCGCTCTCTAGACATAGGTTGTCAAATTTAATTTTTTTTATTATTATTTTGTGGAAAAGCACGCATCCCAGAGATGGGGAACTAATTAGATTGTTTCATAAACCTTTTATGAACAGAAGAATTGGTTTCCTTACTCTCAATCTATATAGAAGCAGGATTTTTCTGAAACTTTTCGTACAGCCACTGGCCTACGAAGCTAATTTCATTAGGGCAAAGTAACATTATGAGGTCAAAAACATATGCTTGAAGATTTAAGATAAAGTACACATTTTTGCTTGGCAGAATAAACTGTATTTAGGGAGGGTGACTACTAGCATCTAAATAAATCTTGGTACAGGATTGTTATTTACCTTTCTCAAAGTAAATTTCTGCATACATTTTACCGTTCTATGAAGTAATAAAGTGTGATTGGGTTGTGAACCATCTATAGTTACACTTTATGGTGTGTTGTAGAGCATTGTTTTCACTTCGGAAAACATGATATGCTCACAACTAAATTCTCAACCACAGTTAAGCAATTCATGCGACAACTTCTGCACTTATGTAACACACAGGAGTAAGAACGGATGACTACATAGTAAAACAGTGTTTTGTAAACACTATAGGTAAAACCAGTACTTCTGGGGCAGGTCAACATTCTACCATTAGCCGTCAAGTGTTCATGTGTTGAAATGAAAAGTATGGCGCCCACGGAAGCAATCATTTGTCATTTGCATTGCATGATGTTTGTAATTTACTCTCCTAGCAATTGGCAGTTTAGTGGAGCCAACCATTAGCATCTGTGTCACCAAGCCTAGCTGCTGTGTGGGTTGTTTTGGAACTAAAAATCTCCTGTACAAATAGAATCTTAAGTTTGCAGAAGTATATACAAATTAATCATAGTTGTATGGGCAACACTTGGACACAAGTTGCGTTCAGAACGTTACACAAATGCTCTTGCTAATGTAAACTTATGCTGTATGGTTTGAATTAAGCCTATTAAGAAAATATGTAGGGAAAAAAATTGTTATTCAGCAAAATGTTGGTGTTTAGAGGCGTGGCTTGCTGGGCACCAAAGATGGCCACCTGACCTCAGAGTTCCTCTTCTCGTCAGCTCTGTTATAGCCTCCACCAGCCTGCAGACACCCGGCCGAGTCCCCTCTTGACGCCCCAGGTCGCCAGCCATGACCAGAAAACTGCTGTGCCGCCAACCCAATCAGCCAGGGATCTCCCAGTGCTTCCCTACTCCGAGTCGGCCGGGCCTACCAATATAGCTGCTGAGGCGAGATAGCTCCAGACACCAGTCCCTTGCATTAGGCGCGATATCCAGGAGTTGTGGCAGCTGCTCCCCTCTGTTAAGGGTGACCTGCAAGCTAATTTTCAAGCAGGTCTGGTAGATCTTTGGGGTGGACATCGGCTCCCTGAGCTCCAGAACAGCGACCTTGGAGGCCCGTGCATCAACGGTGGAGGAACTCTCTGTGATAAATTTATCACTCTCAAAGATTCTGTAGAGGACCTTGACAGGAGATCCAACATCTGACTCTGTAATATCCCGGAACATGTGCAGGACTTATCCAGCTTTTTATTAAGGCTGTGGTCAGACTAACGCATTTTTAACGTGCATTTAGGCGACTTAATCACGGCCGCAGTAGCAGCAAATGACGGACAATGACTGCCAATATATTTGAAGTACGGCCGCACGAAAGTCCGTCCGCGCAACGCAAGTGGAAAATGAACGCATTTTTTCGAGAACGCAGAACCACTAGTACTGACGTACAGAGTGCGCTGCGGCAGCATAGCGGCGTGTGTGTGTGATTAGGAGATGTCAGACGCTGCCAATGTCCAGCCTACATAACGTCCAGACGCAAAAAGTGTTTTATTGACGAACCGTAAAAAATCACGCACGAAAAGGCACGTCGTCTGACCGTTTTCGCTCACTCCGTGAAACCGTACGTCCATGCGTTCGGACGCACTTTTTGACGGTCGCTGCGAATAATGCGTTCGTTTGACCCTAGCCTTAGTTTAAACTACTCCTGCGGCTCCTCTGTGCCTCCGTACGTGGACTAAATTTTTGCAAAAGTCCAAGGCTGCAGACCCTGATGACTTAATGGCAGCTTACTATAAGGCGATGGCGCCCATCCTCTTCCCTCTCCTGAAGCACTTGTTCAACGCCTTAATCTTTGGCAAGGCTGCTTCATCCACGTCTGACGCTCGGATTGTGTTTATCCCAGAGGAGGGGAAGGACCACACACTCTGCTCCAGTTACAGCCCAGTCTCCCTTCTCAACCTGCACGTGAAGATCTTTACCAAGATTTTGGCAAACTGCCTTGGTCCCCTCCTGATCCCGTTGATTCACCAGAACCAGGAGGGTTTATCCCAGGCAGAGAATCTCCAGGGAATATCTGCTAGCCCCTGAATCTGTGTGGCAGATGGCACATGAGTCACCTGGAGTCTTTCCTTCAGTCTCTTGATGCTGAGAAAGGCTTTTGACCACGCTGATTGGGCTTATTTGTGGGAGACTCTGCGTGCATTTGGCATGTGGGGGGGTGGGCGGAGAATCAGGATATCATCCATGAAAAGGTTTTTTACCTCTACCTCTTCCACCTGAATCCCTCGGATATCAACACTATTCCAGATGCTGCATGCCAAAGGCTCAATAGAGCGGGATAGAGCAGCGGGGAAAGAGGACACCACTGCTTCGTGCCATTCTTGATCGCTAAGGGAGAAGACAAGTAACCCCCATATCCACCCGGGCATGGGGAGCTGCATATAAAGTTATAGACCGTTCAGTGGATTTCGCCAAGGCCAGTTTGCCGCTCTTCGGTGACTTTCGACAACTTTTTCTTGAGGCTTTAGTGACTCCTCTTCACCACACTAGGGTGCAAAGCACTTAAATTTTGGTGCTTTGTGAAGAACACCTTAATAACACTACAGGTACGTACAAAAACATCCACCACTGTTAAGCGTTCAAACTTCTAGGGAAGGAAAAGTGAAGAAAGTGATTTTTTTTTTCTCGTCATGACGGAGCAGAATTTCTAAAGGGCCATGCAGAATTTAAGATTTTATTTCTCTATTTCAAAACGGATGGGGTGGTCCTTCCCAGTATTAGTCTTGTTGCTTTGACAAACTGGTCAATATTTGTGCTTGCATACAATTTGTTTCTATATAGAATTTATATATATATATATATATATATATATATATATATATATATAGATCTGTTTACTATGTTTCATACACACAATTTATGAATGTTCATTTAATTTAAAAATAGAAGCTGGAATCCTCAGTGAAATGAAGCAAATTAAGGGTATAACATCATACATGCCTAGTACATTTTCCTTGGGGCAGAAATGACAGCTGAATCTTGCCACTGCTGTTTCATAAAACCAGGTCATCTTGTAAGATTACACATTCTGTTTTAAGTTTTTGTGTAAGCTAGATTTGGCTTATTCCCTTTAGAGAATTTAATTTTGTCACGTTAATGTATTCTCATGGCCAGGTCCACTTCAGGTTCTGTGTGCTGACTTCATTTGTCCTCTGCAGATTGGATCATAAAAATCCTGTCTGCTGAATGACAGCTGTATGTGTGGATCAAATCCCCTGCTTCTCACAACTGTGAAAGCCAAATGAGGCTGAAAGGGGAGGCACTCCATGCAGCCTGACTACTTTAATAAGCTAAAGATGAGGGACACCATGTAGGGTCTACAATTTTTCAGCCCAACAATATTGATGAAAAAGATTACAAATCTCATACTTGCATTTTAATCTTATTCAGAGTATCGGAGTGTATGCAAAATTATCTTTTTATTTCTAGATTTAGATGTTTATTATGCACCCCCCGTATTTGAAATATTTTGGTAGAATTTTTTAAAATGCTTTGTATTGGAGAGGATAGAGTCCCTCTTTTAGCCTTTAAATGATCGGGCAGATGTTGCTGACAGCTTCTGCTTTTTATTTTGGGTCATTTACTCTCCTTCTTTCAGTCCGCACACGCAGCTCATCTCCAGTTCAGGGGCTTCCGAATCCTTAAGTCACTGCTGCTTTGCTAGACCGTTTGCATGACTATTCAAATGGCTTGCTGTAGGATCTGAAAATTGCATACTCGGGACCTGTGCACTTTACGTATGCAAGTTCTGCAGCGCCAGCTCAGAACCGTCCCATCAGCTGGGGGACATCAGAGGGCAGAACACATGGAGAACTCTGGGGCCACTCACTGCTGTATAGGAATAAGATTCAGGGAGATATAACAAGTGAAAATCCCTATACGGTACAGATAGGTTTTCCTGTAATTTCCATACACAGGCATTATGCAGGCACATACAGATATTCTTTTTATTTTGTATTGTTTTTTTATGGAAGCTGCATACAAATCCCTATAAGCAGGAGATCTCACCATTTTATTATCTGTCTGCATCACATTTACTGGATCTGACACAAAGGTCATTTCTGCCTGTATACTGATAATGCAGACTCCATATGACATTGTACCATATAAGGGACACAATCTAGAGGTCAGAATGTTTCATCCCAGCGATATTTCTGTAAAGTAATAATTAAATATGAGCACATTCACAATATTTAAATTCTTCAACAGGACAATTTCTGTGCAGATTTTGTTTTACGTTGGATTATTAACTTTGCTTCTCGTAGCTCAAGAAATTATGATAACTTTTTCAACATAAATGGCTTGATAGTGAAGGGGTTAAAAGATAAAGTGGTCAGAAGGAATGGCATGTTCCTTTAAAGGATTGATAACAAATTAATTTTTTTCTATGAACAGGTTTGTAGTTTCTTTTATGAATTAAACACCACAGAAGTGTATTGCCACATGCATGTTTCCTAGTGTATTTTAGTCTTCTATAGTTCTTGAATTGGCGACATCTGTTTACCCTCACTTCGGTAAATACTTTTAAAGTGTTTTCTGGCTTGAGACTTGCAGAGGCAGTAAGCCATAAAAGATACCAATTTTGCTGGGTGGAATATCTTTTTTAGAAGTTATTGTTCTAGTTCGGAGCCTATTACTGGAACTGTCTTCTGTTACTTACATTCTTTAAATTATTTCAATTTAGATACATTTGAAATGGTTTCTGAGGATGATGACGGCAAGCTGGTATTTAAGGTTAATTACCACTACATGTCTCAGGTGAAAAATGCAAGTGATGCAAATAGTGCAGCTAGAGCCCGCCGCCTTGCACAGGAAGCAGTGACGCTTTCTACATCCCTACCACTGTCATCGTCATCTAGTGTTTTCGTCCGGTGTGATGAGGAAAGACTGGATATCATGAAGGTAATGGCCACATGTTTGGAAATAAACTGAATATTTGGGGTTTTTTCTGCTTAAACCTGACCTTTGTCTATGAGTAGGATAACTATTGCAGTCTACCATATATGCCTGTGTGTAATAAATATGTATATATAATTCAGTGTCTAATGAGGCACTGGCTAGTGTAACCTCTTCATGACATTGTGATGTGCCGTGAAGGGTCCTGTGTGTGCTGTAGCAATTGGTCGTGAAATGTCAGAATGAGATCTGTGTGAGTAACAAGACAGGGAAGAATATGTAGGTATATTGGGGAAATGACACAAAGGGAGGTGTATTAAAGGGACACTCTCTAAGCAACATGACCACCTAAGCTATTTTAGGTGGTCATGATGCCCGGAGCATCCTGCCCTCTGTCTCCCCTCCCTCCGCTCAGCGGTTCAGCTGTAAATGCTGAAAACAGCTGAGAGAGGCAGAGAACTTTACTCCGCCCTCCCAGCTGTCAGCAGAGCGGGAATCAGATTTCCCGCTTCTGCCGACTTTTTCCGAGTAGGAGACGTCATCGCGCTTTCAGCGCGATGACGTCTCCAACTCACCGCAGAAGCTGGCGGCTCCCTTTTGAGGGTTAGTGTTGCGCGCATCCTCTTGCGCGCAACACTAATCCTCAGAGGGAGCCGGGAGGAAGCCTGCCGATTGGCTGGCTTACGTGAGAGGCGCGCATGCGCGCTTCTCACGTAAACCAGAAGGCAAGTCGGATAGAAGAAGAACGGGAGCGGAAGAGGAGGGAGGTGAGTAAAAAAAAAAAAAAACGCTGGAAACAAGAGGATTTTAGGGTAAGTATTACAGTTACAAAAACAAAATAACAATTTATTAAGGGAATAGGGATAGGTTAGGATTAAAAAACGGGGAGTGTTTTTTTGTTAGTGTCCCTTTTACACTACTTTAAATGTAATCTCAACATCTTAATACTCGTTTGTTTTTTAATTATAAAAACGATAGACCCTTCTAGAGCGTTTTCTGTTCTGCAAAGCTTAGACTGGATGGGGTGTTGGGTTTTTAAATCTGATAGTCTGCACCTCAGTAAAAAAAATAAAAAATAGTGTGTGTGTGTAGATTGGATTAGCAGTGTTAGCCCAGATGCCGACATATATATATTGTTGGGTAGAGAGAATGTTGATTATTTCCACTGTAAAAAGAAGTCCTTGGCACAAGGTACTTTTTATTTATATATGTTGTGGGCGCCTGGAGAAACCTAAAATGACTTGATTCTTTTAATGCCATAGAGGTAGCCCTCATAAGAAACCATATCATTATTGATATATTTGTTTGAATTGACAGGTTTTAATAACTGGCCCAGCAGACACACCTTATGCTAATGGATGTTTTGAATTTGATGTATATTTTCCACAAGATTACCCCAATTCCCCTCCACTTGTGAATCTGGAGACAACAGGTGGCCATAGTGTTAGGTTCAATCCAAACCTTTACAATGATGGAAAGGTAAGTGTTTTTATTTTTTGAGGTTTGTTTGACAATATGAATACTACTATTTGATAACCATGTGCCATATTGTAAATTTATCGAACACCTTTATGAAGCAAATTTAGAGGTCTTCAATTTTTTTTTATGTGAACTAAATGGACTGGGTGCTGCGGTTAAATCAAATAGGAGCTTTACATTGATCCCACAACATTTTGGCTCTTGCATGGGCCTTTCTCAAGTGTCGTGCCAGAGCCCAAACATTGTGACACCCATGGAATAAAGTTTCTATGTGACCTAGCTAGAGTGCCTGGTCCTCTCTCTTTAGCTCATGCTGTATGGGCTTTGTGTGCCCTGGTCTGGATGGCACCTGTGCTTTGGTCCATCTAGCAGGCACATATTATTTCCTCTCTCAATTTAAAATGTACAGTTGTGTTCAAAATTATTCAACCCCCGCTGAAATTGAGTGTTTTGGCCAGTTTGACATTGATTTTGATCATTCAGTCATCTTGCTTACAATTAAATCAAAGAGGCACGTGTAGGTCAGACAAATATAACATTTATAATGAAACAACCACAAATGTCTTTTCTGTGCTCACATCATTATCAGTTTTATTCAACCCCTAAGTGACATTCAATCTTAGTACTTAGTACAACATTCTTTTACAGTTATAACAGCTTTTAAACGTGAAGCATAGCTTGACACAAGTGTCTTGCAGCGATCTACGGGTGTCTTTGCCCATTCGTCATGGGCAAAAACCTCCAGTTCAGTCACATTCTTAGGCTTGCGCACTGCAACTGCTTTCTTTAAGTCCCACCAGAGGTTCTCAATCTCAGTCGGATTTAAGTCAGGTGACTGCGATGGCCACTCCAAAATGTTCCAGCCTTTAATCTGCAACCATGCTCTAGTGGACTTGGAGGTATGCTTGGGATCATTGTCCTGTTGAAAGGTCCAACGTCTCCCAAGCCTCAGGTTTGTGACGGACTGCATCACATTGTCATCCAATATCTCCTGGTACTGAAGAGAATTCATGGTACCTTGCACACGCTGAAGCTTCCCTGTACCTGCAGAAGCAAAACCGCCCCAAAGCATGATTGACCCCCCCACCATGCTTCACAGTAGGCAAGGTGTTCTTTTCTTCATAGGCCTTGTTCTTCCTCCTCCAAACATAGCGTTGATCCATGGGCCCAAACAGTTCTAATTTTGTTTCCTCAGTCCACAGAACACTATCCCAAAACTTCTGTGGTTTGTCCACATGACTTTTGGCATACTGCAGTCGACTCTTCTTATTCTTTGGAGACAGCAAGGGGGTGCGCCTGGGAGTTCTGGCATGGAGGCCTTCATTACGCAGTGTGCGCCGTATTGTCTGAGCTGAAACTTCAGTACCCACATCTGCCAAATCTTTTCTCAGTTCCTCAGCAGTCACACGGGGACTTTTCTCCACTCTACGCTTCAGGTAGCGCACAGCAGTCAAAGTCAGCATCTTCTTTCTGCCACGACCAGGTAGCGTTTCAACAGTGCCCTTTGCCTTGAATTTGCGAATGATGCTTCCTATGGTCTCTTCTCTTGGTATGTTTAACATCTTTGCAATCTTCTTATAGCCATTGCCCTTCCTGTGAAGAGTTATCACCTCTTGTCTTCCTGGACCATTCTCTTGACTTCACCATGTTTGTAACCACACCAGTAAATGTCTAGAAGAAGCTGAGTATCACAGTCATTTTAAAGCTGCCTAATTGGTGCTTACTATGCTTTATTGCTGCTCCGTGACATCCACAGGTGTTTTCAATACCTGATTGAAAACCCTTGAATGAACCTCTGTTCTTCAAAGTGGTAGTCTTTAAGGGGTTGAATAATTGTGTCAATGAAGAATTCACAAAAGAAACATTTACTACTGTATTACAAAACCAATTGATGTAATTTTAGTTGCATATGGTTCCTTAAAAAGTCCTTGTAGGATTTCATTCTGAATACAATTACAAATGTACACTAAATTCCCTAAAACCCTTTACAGCATTGGGGGTTGAATAATTTTGAACACAACTGTATGTCTAGCACAAATATTTAAAGCTATTTGCATTAATCTGTATAAAGTCCCCAACTGTTGAATTTAGTTATAAGTTAGTCTAGATAATACATGTGAAGACAATATTGAAATATGTTAAGCTACTAGAAAATCTCTTACCAAAAGCAGATGAAAGTGGAGAGGAAAATGAGCATAAACTAGTAACCAGAAAGACAGAAATGAATGTATTAATAAACATTTTTAGAAAGCTTTTCTCCTTTTTCCAGTTATATGCAACACACACATCACTACTTTTAGCCAGTTTTCTTTTGCAAGTGTAATTGATTACTTTACGTGTGCTCTACTTGTCTCTTGTCCATTTTATTTCCTGTTCTATGCACATTGTGAGCCTATTTGTTATCTGCTTGGGACTCCATGTTCAAACCAACTCCTATAAAACACCGGCCATGCAGCATTATAACAGATAAAATATGGTCATCCTCTTCAGAAAGTCCTTTTACTTTGAACAAAGTGGACAGTAATTGACTTCTGTAGCTGGACATTGACAGATTATTCCTAAAATCTAGGCGACAGAAAACAATGTATCTGTGGTTTCACTTATCTAGTTTACTACTCCCATAGATCAGGCTTGTCTATAGACACACATAATTCTTAGATTTTGCTAATATAATGAAGGAAAAACAAGAATTTCATAAAGACTAGGTGAATTATCTGCCCATTCTAAAAATAAAACACAGAATGGCATAATTACACACTATTAGATCTCCGTTCTCACACACATATATGATAGTCACATAATCATAAACAGAAATAGCCCACACACACTTGTTTCTCTTCTTGGTGAGGAGGGTGTGAATATCAGGATATGAACCATTTGCTTACTATGTATGCAGTGCATTCATACTCCTTTTTGTGTGAAATGTGATATGTGACACATGAAAATCAGAAATGTGACACCATGAAAATCAATAGATTGAATATGAAGTAACACGGCCACTTTCAAGGTTCTGAAGTCCATTCCATGCGCTGCAAAATGAGGTATAGATGATCCAGCCCTGCAATACACAATTACAATTATCCTTTTATTTTATATTTCAAAGGGTGCGACTAAGAAGGGGGTTTGTATTTTTGTATGTTAAAGTATGACTTATTCATGTGTGTTTCAGCATGACCATCTCCTCATGCCAGTCCTCCCCCATAATCTTACTGTAATACCAATAATTCTCCTCAGCAGATCCAAGCATTTTGTGAATAGAGTGAGCCAGGTATCTGTAGGACATATGTGATATTCAGAAAAGCGTACATTGGCCGAAAGTACAGCGAAAAGGCACCAAAAATGTACATTTTACAGCTAGAAGTATGTATTCACCATGGCACATTGGTTTATAGAAGCTCATAGTGAGAGAAAAATCCAACGTTGGTCTTCAGAAATCACCCATTTTATACAAAGTCCAGCCATATCACATTTTTGGAGCATGGATCTATGTTCCCTGACAACTGATAAGGAACAGCTGCAAAAGCTCTATTATTAGATAATAAAACCATGGCATCGTTTGACAGATTTCATTTGGGTCATTGCACCGAAGCATCTGGATTCAACGCTTCTGTGCTTTTATAACGAAGTTTCCTGTTTCCAGGCCGAGGTCATCTCTGCCTACTCGGGTTTTCACATACAAACGGCTATCCTAAAGCTGTGCAAACAATTTCCTACCGCTTCACCCCCATTTAATAAGATTGTGCCATCTAACTCTAGCACCTGCATCCCAATTTGCTGAGTCCTGCATCCTCCTGTTAACTCGTTTGCTGGCGAGCGTTGCATTTTGCTTTAACAATGCCTCAGCTGCACCTAGGCAAACCTGGGGGATTTCTGCAGCCCATGGCGCTCTCCTTCTCAGCATTCCTTTCGGCATTTAACAAACCAATTAAACATGGAGCTGGCACGCCAGTTAAATGACCTGTATCTCACATTACTTTCCTGCCGATGCTGCACGTTCATATCTCAGGTGTGATATTTATTATTACCCAAACCTCCCTTAGTCTTAAAAAAAAAAAAAAAATGCATGATCATATAGCTAATTGTTTAAAGCATTTCTTTCTTCCCACCCCTTCGGGGGGTTATCTTCTTAAAGTTGATGACCTTAACATACATTTTGTAAAATGCAGTCAGCTTTTTGGGTCTATTCCCACTAGAATTTCTGTTTTTACTTTTGTTCAAGCTCATGGTCTAAAGATGCTGCAACTTATAGAAATACACGCTTTCTTTTGTTATTCTGGATTTTTATTTGACATAAATCAACATCCACCCTTGAATATGATGAGTCTTTGTTTCTCCACATCCCATTATTAATGAATGAGAATAATGGCTCCAACCTTGAAAAACCTCAAAAGGTCATTGTACTGCTAGGGCTTGCTTTGCATCATGGGAAATGTATGCTGCAGATTGCTACCCATCTCAGAAACATGGTAAATGATATTAGGTTTTCTTAAACTATTACAGCAGACTTCCAACTGGAGCAAAATGTCCCTTTTAAAATGCACCAGGAGCATTAGAATATTTTGTTATATCACACAGGTTATTTTAGAATACCTATGGGCTGTCACAGCCTTCCGAAGTAGAGGAATTCCTCTGTCCAGCAGGCTCAGTCAGCTCACTCTGGACAGCGTTCCAAGGTTACAGAGTGCCATGCATAATAGAAGAATGCTGAGCCAGGTACTAGAATAAATTTGAGGTGTTTTATTTTTTTAAATCTTTTAAGCTACAAATTGAGGTTGGGTGGGAGATCTAGCCATTTTCATCTTTGAGCATTCCTTTAACCTGTATGTTTTACTGTTACACGCATATAAACCATTATTTTGCTGCACTAATGTTTAATCATTGTCATCTTTAGGTTTGTTTAAGTATATTAAACACATGGCATGGGCGGCCAGAGGAAAAGTGGAACCCACAAACATCAAGTTTTCTGCAGGTATGTGTCTTTAGAAGCCAGGTCCTATTGTTTTAACCTTTCGTTGTTTAAACTTAAACTCTTCTCCCTGACAACTACCTCCCTTAAAGTAATGTGCCCAAGCTGTTGAAATTCATTCAAACCAACGTTAATATGCCATATGGCATTATCTGCCAAAGGAATGAATAAGGCACCTCGGTCTAATGTTTTTAAATACATGCTCCTTGTGTAATTTTTTTGGAATGAAAGATAATAGATTATGAAATAACAAGTGTACAGTTACAAAACAATAACCATCTATTTCACTTCTGTTCGGTGTGCATTGCATGATCTGTATTTGAGGTTATAAAATAGTATTTCAGTGCTTCAATTCAATTATGCTTCAAATTATGGATTTGAACTTATTTCACTACTCTCATCTAATGTGTTGCCCCTCTCCTCTTGGATTGTAAGCACTTGTGCAGGTTCCTCTCTCCTACTTTTCTATGTGTTTTAACTTGTATGTATATTTGTTATTCTGTCTCCCTTCTTGTACAGCATTTATGGAACTTATTAATACTATATAAATACTTGTAACTGTAGTTTCATTGATATTAATAGAACCTAAACAACTCCGTTTATGTCCATGTGTGATAAGACCGTTGTTGTGCTGCTCACTCCAACTGCTGACACAGTGTCTGTGGCCGAGGCATGCATCAGCCTGCTATGTTTTTGTATTGTTGTGTTTGGACGCTTGACCCCTGTTTCCTGATCTTAATGGTTGTCTGGGCTTGTCTCTTGGGGCTATTGCCAAGTTTGTTAAATGACCAGTGGTATCTTGGTCTTAACACCATGTGGTGGCAAAACCTCAGGAGTACGATCTGCCACCTGGGTATGTGTTTCAAATTCTAGTTTCACCAACTCTCTATCTGGCACAAATCTTATGTGTTGGCTGGCTGGTCCATGTACCTTTTTGTGTTGAGTGTCTTGGTGCAAACGTTAGCTGTATTTAACCTCCAACTAGTTATGGTTCAGGCCGGGAAGGAATCTATTGGGGAAAAAAAAAAATTTGAGAAAGGATTTCACCAGGAAGGATACATTGAGATTTCTCTCGTTTTCAAGTATGTCCTGGGTGGCGAGTATGTACCGTTAGGTGTCTTGCCAAGGACACTTACTGGAGAAGTTGCTCGCTGGGATCGAACCCATGTCTCCACAGGCTCTCTCCACGCAGAGCAGTGATGTTATCTCTACTCCACCCAGCCGTACAATTCAAGACGTTTGTATGATAGATTGTCTGTGGTGGTGGTAGTGCTCAGCCGCTATTAAAGGGAAACTATTGAAAAATAAAATTCCCTTTTTGCCGTCAAATAACTGGAGAGGCTGCTGTCCTGTTATTTTAATTTTTTTCTTCTTCTGTTCCTTGACTCCAGCTGCTCCACTTTGGTTCAGGGACTCCCAAAACCGAAAGGCCCTGAAATTTTTTGAGCAATTTGCCCTGCTACACAACTTGCATAGGAACAGCAAATTGTGCACAGTGAAGGGACTTGCACACTTATGCAAGTTCTATAGTGCCTGCGCAAAATGATTGATCAGAGCTGCAGGCATTTCCAAATCCGATCCATCGGCTGCCTCTCTGAAACTTCTCGCTACCACCTTTGGTCTCATGGCGACGTTGGCATGCTCTCTGCATGCTGATATCTCTAGTGACGACAGTCTGGAAATTCAAAAATCCAGGCTGCTGGTGATAGTAGACTAGAGTGTCATTAACTCTTTCCTGCCACAGGGCGTACTTTTGCCGTCCCTGTGGCAGGTGGACCTCGAACCCGCACAATGTACTTGTACGCCCCGCTGACTTCAATGGGCCTCCTCTGGCCCCGCCCACTAGTTGGCACGTTACGTGTGCTATACGTTGCTGCGGGACGGCCTGGTTCAGGCTGTCCCCAGCAGCCAATGACCTGTAATGCACGTGGGCGGGCCGAAGGAGGGCCCACCATAGCAGCCGGCTAGTACTAGCGGCGTACTAGTATGCTCCGGCCGGCTAGTGGGGGCGTACTATTATGCTCCTGCTGGCTAGAGGGGGTGTACTAGTATACTCCGACGGGCTTGTGGGGGCGTACCAGTATGCTCTGGCTGGCTAGTGGGGACATACTAGTACGCTCCGGCCGGCTAGTTGGGGCGTACTACGTGGAGGCAAGTGATCATACTTGTGTGGGTTACTTTTTCAGTTGAAAAGCTTATTTTTCAAATTTTTCTAGTTATTGCTAAGCAGCTAGAAATCTGCTCAGGTGTAACGCTACTTGGGAAATCCAGTATGGCTCGCTTATCCAGCATCTGAGCCTCTGTTCATTATTTGGCCACACTCCTGCCAGCTCTCTCCAAATGCCAACCTTTGTTGTTAATCCAGGCATTTCTGTCTCTGCATCACGGAATCGTAGAATATTGCTGACAGCTACAATGAAGTCAAACGCAGCAGCCAATCAAGTATATACAGAGCAAAGATGCATCCAGCACGCCATAAGTCAAGCGTGGCAGGGCATTCACAGAGCTTCCTTGTGATGGATGCAAGTAATTTTCAGACCGACATGTTGGACATTACCACTTGCTCTGAACCTTGTCAGTTGCGTCCAATATCGTATGCTCTATGTAGGTTGCTTTTACATGTTTCCTGCAAGATGCATGTTTGCTATAACATGATTTATTCTGCATTGGGAGCCATTTTTCTTCCAGATAAATTTACATTCTGTGTTGGTATATGGTGTGAATCTGGCATGGGAAGCACAGTGTAGTAAGTAGAAGGTACAGGCATTGTGCCAATAGATTTATTTTCCCCTTGCCTGTGGATTTATAGAAAATTAGAGCATAAGAGCCTTCCATTATCTTACTCTAGTGTGGTAATTTCTTCAATGATAGCAGATTTTACCTGCAAGCCTTTTTTAAAAAATGTTTGCTTTAAATGTGTGCACACGTTGCATGAAATGAATCCCTTTTCACGTGAATGCTTTTGCTTATTGTTTTATGGTTGTCTTGTAGGTTTTAGTGTCTGTCCAGTCTCTCATCCTTGTGTCTGAGCCCTACTTCAATGAGCCTGGATACGAGCGGTCAAGGGGCACCCCGAGCGGCACTCAGAGCTCCAGGGAGTATGATGGCAATATCAGACAGGCCACTGTCAAATGGGCCATGCTGGAACAAATTAGGAACCCGTCACCATGTTTTAAGGAGGTAAGCTCTTTTTTTAGGGGGGGGGTGGTTTTGTTCCTTATTATTCTATGTGGGTTTTCCTTAGTTCAATCTGGATTTTGTGAGTTGGATCCTACATGTGGCAGTAACTGATTGGAATGGTCAATCTCGTCATTCCTGCAAAAACATATTTTCTGAACGGATACAGTGTTTCTTCTGTTATCCTGCTGCTTCAGATACTTGGGTACACAACTTTTAATTTCCAGGGTATGTGAACGAGAAAGAATGGTGAAGAAGGGGGGGGGGAAAGAGGGGAGTCGAGGTAACTGGGATGGGGCAGGAAGGGTATAATGGAATATCCATATTGTGTCCCACCTGGCACCACTACAGTACCAGAGCAGCCGCCCACACCAGCCAACTCCTTCATATTTGGATCCTACTACTTATACTGCGTATCCACAAAATGTAAACTTTTTTTTATTTTTTTATTATTCTTATTTAAAGCCTACCTATAATTTCCAACCTATACTCCTACTGCATTCTCCATGTTTAACCCTGTTTAGCCATTAGCTCGACGGATTCACTCTTTCTTCCACTGCCAAAGTTACTGTCACCTTTCCAATAGATCTCCTCGTGTTTCATGGAGGCACATGGCTGCTTATCCCTGTGAGTCAACTGGAGCAATCAAGATGACCTGCAAGGTTATTTAGAGAAAGGTGAGATTTTGGAGTAGTGAAAATTCCAGGTCAAAATAGCCGATTTGGAAAGTGAGATAAATGGGAGAATTTTTTTGGTTTGGCTATTTTGACCTAGAATTTTCACTTTTCCAAAAGTTTTCCAGTTTCACCTTTCTTTGAATAACCCTGCAGGTGTTTCGGTGCATCCCTTTGGGGGGCTCATACCGTGTGTCTGACACTTTTATAGTATTTGTTCCCTTGAAGCTTGAGAAGCGAAAGTTGGAAGCAAGTTGTCTCAATCTATGTGAGGGCTCAATGTTGCTCTCTACAGATGTCTTATTTCTTTGCTTTGATAATAGTTTTGTACCTGCAATCCGCATTAATATTATCATTGTGAAACCTATCCTTGTCCCAAACAGAAGAAAAAAATCTAAGACATGTCATGCAGATGCAGCCAGAGGATAGGAATATCTCAATGTGCTGAAATAATTAGGGATTCATATCATGGGGTTCCTGAGAAACAGTTGCTGTCAGCAGTTGAAGAATACATTGGCACAAACAAGGTGTATATGTGGCTACTGTCGGCATGTAAATGAGGAGAGAGAAGGCCAGCCCTGTCAAATCACTTTGTTTTGTTGTCGTCTGCACCGCATCTTGTCTTAATAAGTTGTACAAGTGTGGCTGACACCCAGCCTCTCCTTTAGAAAGGTGGAGGAGTGAGATAAATCCAGATGGATTTAGCCCAGTGGTAAGGCAATTGCTCAGTACGAGCAGATAATGACTTTTACAAAGTGCTTGTCTCTCCAGCTGCCTACCTTTGTGAACTGAATTTGATGGGAATATATTTTGCTGAGCACAGAAGCATGGGCTTCTGGAGTCCCAGCATTAAATTACACTACATTTCCCATAGGAGATCTACAAAAGAGTGCTAGGTAATCCATTTTACAAGTAAATTCATCAGATTTATATTTTTGAGGATAAAATGTGTATTGTTAGTGAATGAAAGAAATCTGTACCGTGATGTATAGATTAGGGATAGACTGATATAGTTTTTTCTAGAGCCGATACTGATTGTGTGTGCAGCCTTTCTGGCTGATAGCCGGTATCGGGTGCCGATAGCACAAGTCTGACATTATGCCGTTAACTGAAGAATTTAAATAAAACTTAAAACCTTGCACCATGTCCATTTCTTTTATTCAATGTAATAAAAAAAAATATATTTAACCCCTTCACTGCTGAGCCATTTCACCCCATGTGCTGAGCTTAGTTTGACAGTTTTGTGCTAATCATGTTTAATCGCAATTTGAAGTGTTTTATTGTAGGACCCAGAGAAATTATATATCCTTGTTTTTGGCAGACTCGGCAGATTTGTAATTTAAGTCATGACCTGTCAGAATACTCTAACAAGAATGTAAAAAAAGTACGGTACATTCAGATTTAAATAATTTACAGCTTGTAAAATATTTTTTTCACATTCTATCTTCCAAATCTTTGTGGTTATATATTCTATGGGGCACTCCCTTTTTTAAAAAATTTTTTTTTTTTTTTGTTCTGACAAAATACACAATTTTTATGAAAACTGAAAGAAAGCATTTGCTTGTATTTTGCCACATTTTGTTTTACGAATAAGGACTATATAAATCACCGACCTTGCTCATAGCATGGGAAATGAGTATCGACCGTGGTATTGCTCATTTTATACGTGACAAATTAACAATGCCATCGCTTTGGAACAAAAAACAGTTAACACACATTTTTTATGTAGGTTTGTGTTTTTTTACATGTCATTTTACATGTAAAAAAATTTAAAATTCCACTGCCTTAAAGGGGAGGGGGGGAGCAAATCTTGCATTTTTTTAAATTCTATTTTTGCACATTACATTGTCATTACATGGTCTGACACTGACTTTTCAAATGACACTTCACATTACTTTGTATGGTGTAAAAAAAAAAAAAAAATCAGACACTGTTCCAAAGGGCCCCCTCTGCCCCTTCCAGCAGTACAGCGGTTTAGGTTTTTGATGGAACAATGTGTGATAACGCATTGTGCCATCAACCTCCACACTTGCTGGGATTGTGGGAAATGAGAAGGAGAGTTAGGGCTACATCACGCTTGGTTTTAGAATTGAAAAGTGAACAATAGTGCTGCATTATGAGATATATATATATATATATATCTCATAGAACCTGGTCCAAGATGTAAGCCTTCTCCGGAAGAACAGCGCAGTTAGTACGAGGTCAGCGTCAGCAGTTAAGCGTTTATTTTTTACAAACATGACCATGTCCAGACTCTGGCTATTGCAATAATACTTCATATGACCTTGTAGGTAAGGGGTTAGCAACCATGGCTCTCCAGATGTTTGGCAACCACATCTTCCATGATGCACAGCTACTCATTGGGTTCTTAGAGACTCATGGGAAACGGCTTTCCAAAACATCTGGAGGGCCAAAGTTGCTGGCCCCTGCTGTAGGACATACAGTGCCAGATGGGAGGGAAACCCCATTTGTCATCACACTCATGCAAAATACAGTCTGTGGGCAGGGGAAGACCTACAGCAAGGGTAGACGGACAAAATGTCTGCCTGCTGTGGGAAAAGCCCCAAATCCACTCCGGATCGGCACTAATCTCCTGGACATTGCATGTCGTGGCTGCAGTGAACCAACTTGGCCAACTATCGGCTAATAAAAGGCCAATAATGTACCGAATATCGGCTACCAATGATCGGCAAAGTCGATAATTTGTCTATCCCTAACATATATATATATATATATATCCCACAGACTTCTGTCTGGATAGCGGATAGTGGTAGTCTGGCTTCAAGGAAATTAGACCACTGCAGGATCCCAGACAGAGAGGTAAGTAACGGGGGGGGGTTCCTGCGGAGACCCAATGACGTATGGGGATCGTACACCGCACATAGCGGTGACACACCAGGACGTTCCACGCATGTCCTACGCAGTGAACAGGATAACGCCGACTCACAAAGGCCTCTTTTACCTATTGCTAGTTTTTTCCCTCCCTATTTTGTGGCTTTTGAATTAAACATAGGTACGTGTTCCAATGGCTATCTGACCAGGCACAGCCAGCAGATGCTGGCATGAGTGCTACACAGAAGCTATACAGCATCGTTATTCGTTAATGTGTTTTAATTATGTCATATTAAACATTTTTCCATGTTTTTTTCTTCATTTCAGCATACATAATAGTAATGCTAATCTCCTGGAACCGTTCTTTTTTTTTTTTTTAAGTACCTTCAAATAAAAGTTGTGTTTCTTATCACCCCATGTTGCCTAGCCTGGTAGATCCCTGACTTCCTGGGCCCTAGTCTGTCAAATCAGTGAACTAGTATTTTTTGGAATAATGTGTATTCATATATGCATAAGACATGTAGGATTCCACAAAACAGATTCCTATGTGTATTGGATTATTCTCCAGCAGATACCTAATGCACAAGACGAATTTGTAAATGTGCAACAGATGCGCTGTACAAATTCCTAAAGCCTTTACTCTCAGGGCCATATTGCCTATCACATGGAGTAAAATGTAACTTGCCACTCCAGCTGTATCTCACAGGCCTGGATCTGTGAAAGAATGATGCTGGTGTGTTGAGGAGTCCATTCTGTTCTAATAGACATTCTCCTAGATGTGATTACATATGTCAAACTTCATTCACATTGTCCGCTGTGTAAATGTATTCAAGAATCCTATTCCCTTTATTGGATATGTGTCAGGTACGAACAAATTATCTTTTATCCTCCTCGAAGGCAGCACACTACCATTTCTAGATTCTGATTAAGATAACTCTTCTGTGCTTTTATTTATGCACTTTGCCCACAGTAAATGGCCCTAATTATGCCGCCACTGAAGTTGGCGTGACACTCGCAATAAATTTTCCTGGGCAATTTCTCACTCCTAATTGAGTGTAAAGGTGTGCACATGGCAGAAATACAGGTTCCCTCTAGCGAGGTAATTGATACCTTCTTGCCCCACGACCAAGAAGGAACTCAACCAAGGAAATTGAAAAATGAATTATTAGCATCTAGTTTATAACAAAATTTATGCGTTTTACAATATAGATTTTTGTTTTGCTGCCTTTAAAAAAAGAGTCATTAACGACAAACACTGCTTGTCAAAAACAAATGAATGATTTATAGTCAATCAGCTCAAATGTTGGTTAATTCTGGCTGAACACCTGATTACTCCCTCGCATTATACTCCGTAACAGGGAAAGAGGATGACTTATCGCTGGCATAACAATTAGAGCATAGTTCAGGCCAGTTACATGAACCTGATACTTAATTACTTCCTAATCACTGCCAATAACAAAATAAGTTTGTGAGAAGTCTCCAATATAAATAGAACCGGACGCGTCCATTGTGAGGTCGGAATAAAAAGTGTGGCTGGGCGACTGCCAAGTTTTTTGGGCAAGAATGGCTTGACTCTGGCCAAGTTATTTAATAAGCTATTATGCCAGTTAGCTGATGGCTATGATGAGCCTGTTCAGCATTATATATATATATCGCCTTTTAACCCGACACTTACTTTAATTTCTTTAAAGCAATATTTCCCATTTTTATTTTTCAAATCTGGTTTTAAAGACCATTTTGCTGTATTGTATTCCTCCCTGGGAAGTAGCATTGAGATGGGTATGGCCAGTGTCCAGTGATATGTCCATAACCAAACTAAACGATTCGAAAAAGTGTGTGTATCCAGCATAGACTATGAACAAATGGCCAAACCGTTGCAGAAGCTGGCTAGTATAAGATAGTTGCAGCTAACCTTTTAACGATACAAAATATGGCGTTTTCCGTAACCCAAGTTAACATTGCAGATTGTATTATTGTCATTCCGCTCGTTCAGCCTGATAAGATGCACATTTTCTTTGTTAGGTTGACTGTGCATGTCATCCCAATATTTAACATTTCCGTTCCGATCACTTGGTTCTGCAGCTTCCCGGTTGAGTTCCATAGGATTAGCAATTCTGTTATGGAAATACAGCTGTGGTATTTCAACTGATTGGACACCAAGGCATTCCGCATTGCCAAAGAAATACAGGATTGTGAGATATCAGAACAATGATCTAATGATATAAAGTATTAAAACCCCCCCAGATCTTTTAGTGTATATAAGGTGGGCCAGGTGCGGATAAAAGCTGCCTGGTAGTGAAGTAAAGACGCTGACCAATTCCTGCAATTGGTTGCTTTATAGAAGTTCCATCTAAATGTTTAGACTGGATTTGTAACATGACTTTGTTATTTTGTGATGACTTGAGTCTTTTGGCATCTCTTATTTGCGTTTGGAGATGTTGAGTCTGGTGGCTAGAAGTGTTTGTTTACTGTACCATGGTATGACCGTGGTTTGTCTATTTGCTAGGAAAAATTAATAGTTTGCCCCTTACTCTTATTCGCCTCTATCATAGTTATTAGACTCGTTCTGTCCAGCAATCTCATGTCCTTCCCCTGAGAGCAGACCAAGGACCAATGAAATGAAGATTTACTTATTCCTTTTTATTCCTCTTCCCGCTATCACATAATCCTCCTGTTTCACTCCCCTTGTCATGTCTGACTTTGAAAAGGGCGCATATTTATTCAGAGGATCTAAAAATAAACCTTTGAATCATTGATTTATAGCCAGAATAATTATAAAGGCCACCGCTCCACATTAAAAGCCGTTAACGCTTCCTTTAGAACATATTGCTAATAAATAGTAACCACACTTTTCTGTTCATGTTTTCAACTGGGGATTTCATTTACTTAACGGTTTTCAATATGGTATTTCTTGACTAAAAAAGAAATTGAGAACTATGAAACCAGGTTTTTAACACCTGTTGCATGTTCTAATGCTGCAAGTAATGGCATTGCCAAGCTCTGTGCTTTTCTCCATCTTCCTACACCCTGTGCACTCTGTTGCTAAACTGCATTAATGCTTTAGACAATGATTAACAAACCTCAAATTTCTTTATTTTATTTCATTTTTTTATGTTTATTTATTCTTCGATGGACCTTCGATGGCTACCTAGGATGTTCTAAAAATATATATATATATTTAAAATTCTTTATATTTTGGCTAACTTGAAAGAACCCTGTCCCCCTTCTATGTTAACTTTAGAGTGTCATTTGCATTTTAAACTTTCCAGTGTCGGGCTGGGGGGACGCTCATTCCCCAACTCGTATTGATTTAAAATACATTTAATGGTCATGGCGGATATAGTGTGGCTTTTAATCTTGATCAATCACTCCTCTTATTATGAATTTACACGTAAAAGAACACTCTAGCCACCAAGGATGACCACCTGGTTAAACCTGGCTAATGTGCCTAGGTGTCCACCCTTTACTCAGTGGTCCCTGCAGTCTGTACTAGCCTTCTCAAGTGGAGGGCTTCCATCTACACAGGAGGAACCCATTCAGTCTGAACAGCCTTCTGGGGCTGCAACCATGTGGGGGGGTGCAATGGCTCTCAATGCAATTTCAATGAGTCCTTGGATTGGCCGAGTACTTGGCTCATTGACCATGTCTCCTTAAAGAAGCCGTAGGACTTTTCAGAAAGTAAGATCACAAAGGGAAACCGCACTGCTGGATTCAAGCAGAGAATTAAGTCTAGTTTTGGTAAGAACACAAGAGGATGGGGTTACTAACCTTTGCTTAGTGTCCAACTAAATAGAAATCTAACATACTTCATTGACTGAAACGTCTTTTCCTCCAAACATCTTGAAGTTTTTGCACGAGAAAGTATTATAAAAAATATATAATCCTGGTCAATGGGGGTTAGTGTTTTACAGTGCATAGCAAAAGTCTACACACCCGTTAAAATGGCAGGTTTCTGTGATGAAAAAAAAATGAGACAAAGATCAATCATTTCAGAACTTCTTCCACCTTTAATGCGACCTATAAACTGTACAACTCAATGGAAAAACAAACTGAAATCATTTAGGTGGTGGGAAATAAAACTAAAAAAATAAAATAATATGGTTGCATAAGTGTGCACAGCCTCTTATAACTGGGGATGTAGCTGTGCTCAGCATTAAGCAATCACATTCAAAATCATGTTAAATAGGAGTCAATACACACCTGCCCTCATTTAAAGTGCCTCTGATTAACTCCAAATAAAGTTTAGCTGTTCCAGTAGGTCTTTCCTGACATTTCCTTAGTCACTTCCTACAGCAAAAGCCATGGTCCGCAGAGAGCTTCCAAAGCCTCAAAGGGATCGCATTGTTAAAAGGTATCGGGAGAATGTACAAAAGAATTTCCAAGGCATTAGTTATACGAGTCGAAAACTAGTCAGGCTGCCAAGAGGCCTATAGCAACATTAAAGAAGCTGCAGGAATATCTGGCAAGTACTGGCTGTGTGGTACATGTGACAACAATCTCCCATATTCATGTCTGGGCTATGAAGTAGAGTGGCAAGACGGAAACCTTTTCTTATGAAGAAAAACCTCAAAGTCCGCCTAAATTTTGCAAAAACACACCTGAGGTCTTCCAAACGCATGTGGGAAAATGTGTTCTTGTCTGATGAAAACAATGGTTGAACTTTTTGGCCAGAATTCCAAAAGCTACATGTTGGGGCAAAAACTACTATGCACATCACCAAAAGAACACCATACCCATAGTCAAGCATGGTAGTGTCAGCAATATCCTTTGGGCTATTTTTCTTTAGCTGGAACTGGGGCCTTAGTCAAGGTAGGGGGAATTATGAACATCTCCAAATACCAGTAATATTGGCACAAAACCTTCAGGCTTCTGATAGAAAGCTGAATATGAAGGGGAACTTCATCTTTCATCAGACAACGACCCAAAGCATACATCCAACCAGCGATGTATCTAGGCCTAGGGCGGCAATTTTCAGGGGGCGGCGCCCCGCCACTTGGTGGGACCTGCTGCTCGGCGGGACCCGCAGCTTGATCATGTGACCTGGCTGCCGGTTCGTGAATACTGCTGCCAAGTGAAAGCGCTGGGAGGAAGTGGTCATATGACGTCACTTTCTCCCAGCGCTCCACCATGCTGTAGGTGGTGACTCCGCCCGCCAGCTCCCACCCCAGCCGCCAGCTCCCAATTAAATTTAAGAGATGTGGGGGGGTTAAATTAAATGTAAGAGGTGGGGGGTAAATGAAAGGAAATCGGTGGGTTAAATTAAATGAAAGGGTTGGGGGGGTAAATGAAAGGAAATCAGTGGGGGATTAAATTAAATGTAAGAGGTGGGGGGTAAATGAAAGGAAATCAGTGGGGGGATTAAATTAAAGGTGTGGGGGGTGAAATGAAAGGTGTGGGGGGTGAAATGAAATGAGTTTGAGTTTTATTGTTGTGCAGCTCTGTGATGCTCATACACACAGCGCACGTTTCTATGGGTTTTATTGCTGTGCAGCTCTTATACGTTCATACACACTGCACATTTCTGTGAGTTCTATTGCTGGGGAGCTCTGATACGCTTATACACACTGCACATTTCTGTGAGTTCTATTGCTGGGGAGCTCTGATACGCTTATACACAATGCATGTTTCTGTGGATTTTATTGCTGTGCCGCTCGGATATGCTCATACACAGTGCACCTTTCTGTGGGTTTTATTTCTGTGCAGCTCTTATACGCTCATACACACTGCACATTTCTGTGGGCTTTATTGCTGTGCAGCTCTGATACGCTCATACACACTGCACGTTTCTGTGGATTTTATTGTTCAATCAATTAGAGTGGCTGGGATCCATTATACTTGACTTGCATGACTGATCTTTGTAAAAATTCTTGAATTTAAACATTTCATAATTTTATTTATCTCAATAGATACATGAGATACATTTGAAATGGTATACAAAATATACAAGTAGGCATTTGGTGTCCACTTTTAATATAAAGAGAGGGAAAGGCGGTGCTCTAAGAGGAAAAGGTGGAGTCTAAATAGAAAGGGCAGGGTTTAACCAGGAAGAGGTGTGACCTTGACAGGAAGGGGTGTGTCAAATTTAAATTAGGGGGTGCACGAGTTTAGTCAGGCCTAGGGCAGCACAAAACCTCAATACACCACTGCATCCAACTCAACAAAGGAATGGCTTCACCAGAAGATTAAAGTTTTGGAAGGCCCAGCCAGAGCCCAGACTTAAATCCGATGGAAAATCTGTGGGGTGATCTGAAGAGGGTTGTGCACAGGAGATGCCCTCGCAATCTGACAGTGTTTTTGCAAAGAGTTGGCAAATATTGCCAAGTTGAGATGTGCCATGCTGATAGCCTCATACCCAAAAAGACTGAGCACTGGAATAAAATCAAAAGGTGCTTCAACAACATATTAGTTTAAGGGTGTGCGTACTTATGAAACCTTATTATTTTAATTTATTTTTCCCCCTCCACCTAAAAGATTTCAGTTTGTTTTTCAGTTGAGTTGTACAGTTTATAGGGCACATTAAAGGTGGAAAAAGTACTGAAATGATTTTTCTTTTGTCTCTTTTTTTACATTACAGAAACCTGACATTTTAACCGGGGTGTGTAGATTTTTGCTATCTGTAATCTTGGAAAACAAACAAAAAAATTGATTGTTGGATCTCAAAATGCCTCTGATTAAGCTTAAATATTTTAGGTCTTCTTTTTGATGTAGGTTTTATTACGTTGCTGTAAGGTTATGAAATAGGGCGATTTTCAAAAACGTAAAATCTGTGTTTGGAGTAGAAAAACAATGTTTTGTGCAGTCTCCAGCTACTTTTAATTTCTGCACATAACATATAAACTATATGTATAATCTGTGTCAGGACGTGCTCAATATCTCTTTCCTATGAGAAAAATGAAAAGCAAATAAGAGATGAGGACAACACTGTTACATTTGGAGCTATTAAAGCAGAGGTGCTCAACCTTGGCCCTCCTGATGTTTTGGAACTAAATTTCCCTTGAGGCTCAGCCTATCTAATGGGTGGTTGAGCATCATGGGAGATCTAGTTCCAAAACATCTAGAAGGCCAAGGTTTGAGACCCCTGTATTAAAATGTTAGCCATAACTATGATGCCCGAATCTTATTTAGGATTAAACTAGATTGTTTTTAAATTATAAAATGTTTCCCAAAAACTCATTGTTACAAATTCAGAATGCACCATGGAATGTTACGATCTAATGCCCTGTATACCTATGTCCCACTTTTTTTTTTTTTGTGCGTGCACCACTCTATGTATTGACTGTATTGACTAATAATGTATTTTCATTATTTTGCATTAGGTAATCCATAAACATTTTTACTTGAAACGAGCTGAAATCATGGCTCAGTGTGAAGACTGGATAGTGGACATCCAGCAGTTCAGCAGTGACAAGCGTGTTGGCCGAACCATGTCTCACCACGCTGCAGCTTTGAAGGTAAGATATATGTTTGTTTGTGAAACAATATGGCGTTATTGATCGCACAAGGCTTGGCGATCTCTGTGTGCTTCACACAGACATCGCCATTTTTTCCAATATCGTGGTTGAAATCTAATCTGCTTTACTGCTGTGCAGTTACTCGTTACTAATATAGTTGTTTCAAGAACTAATAATTTAACACTACTTAAAATCTTTTGTATGATCTTCAGATGAAATCACAAATAATAAAAAAACTGCACCCTTGGCATTTATGCTTACCTGTAATTATCCTGTGACGGTCTGCCAAATATTGGCGTTACATGCAGATAATATTTTCATATAATCCCCAGGAGTTCTATGTATTTTGCAAAAGTGTAATGCTTCAGGACACTGGAATTGCCACCACAAGCAGTATTTTTCTTTTGAGTGGAAAATTCCTTGTGTACAACCTGGAATATCACCAAAACCTGTGAGCGACCATATCCTCTGGCGGCACGGCTCCCAGTTTTGAGGATATTATGCTTAAGAATTTAATAAAATGGACATAGTTGGACTTGGTATGATTTGGTGCTAAAGATCTCTTATTCGTATTGGAGCCTATCATTTGCACATTTGTAAACACAAGTGGATCTTTCTCGTAATGCACTCACAAAATATGTGCTCTGTTGATTATGATATATTTTTTATTCTATGCTCCATGCATTATAATTCACTCTGTTTTCCTTTTGATCTCTGCAGAGGATGTATTCATTTCCTTTTCTAGCCTTCCCAGCAGCTGAATGTCAGAGACCATGTTCAATCTGTACATCACTGGCAGTGCTGTCTGAGCCTTAGCTACCTGCGTATTTAGCAACTCCATTCATGAAGGGTGCCACTGCAGGGAGATGGGAGAGCAGTGAACTACATATCTCAAAAAACAATGCTAGACAGTGGTGTATTTGTATATGCTCTTCATTCATGAAACCACAATTATGTGTTTTTTTTTCTCTTTGTCTGGGCTTTCTGCAGTCTGGAATCTTGCAGAACTGGATTGAGGGGGGGGGGGCAAAAAATGGTCCGCAACTCTGAAGACCTAATGTGATCTAGTATCACAATTTATTACTAATTATATTTTAGTAATCTCTGTGTGATACTTTATTACATTTAGTCTCATCGTTGAGACATGTTTTTATTACTGTGTATTCCTGGCTTGGTCCAGCAATGGAGCATGGAGACTTTATTTGTTGTTTTAACAGTGTATAACAAAGTACCACCAGGAGGTGAATCAAAAACCACAGATTCACCTCACTCACCAGGAATGTCGGAAAAACGAGTATTACTTTATTATATGGGTTAAGAGACCTTCGTGGGCAAAAAGCTCAAAAGAAAACCAAGATAAACCATCATCACATGACCTAGAGAAATAAATGTCATCATTGACATGAGATCAGGGTCAAATTATTTACACTTTTGGACTAGACGGACTGAAAATTTATGCACAGAAACCTGGATACTGATAGGGTCAGTAATTTGTCTATAGACTATATTTTCCACGCACATGGAAATATTGGTGACTATATTGCAGCGATCAGGTAGAGCGACTTAATCTCCTGATATCTCATTTGCATAAATTTTCAGTCCACTGTCTAGTCCAATGGTGTAAATAATTTGACCCATATCTCATGTCAATGATGACATTTATTTCTCTTTTCTATGTCGTGCTTGGTTTTCTTTTGAGCTTTTTGCCCATAAATGTCTCTTATCCCTTATAATAAAGTAATACTAATTTTTCCGACATTCCTGGTGAGTGAGGTGAATCTGTGGTTTTTGATTCACCTCATGGTGGTACTTCGTTTGTCATTATATCGGTTTAGTCCTTTCGAATACCAGGGTGCTCTCACTGACCTCCCCTTTTAGTGAGAGGTGACTGCAATCACTTGTGTTTTTCTTGTTTATACACTGTTAAACCATAAAGTAGTGAGGTGTTCAGACTCCTTATGGTTACATACTGGGAGACCTTCCCTTCATTCTTCATAAGCTGCCTCTCCTTACCCTGTTGGGATTTCTGGTGCTCCATGGAATAGGTTTTGAATGTACAGCAAATTCCACACTGTGTTTTGTGGCTCTGGAGAGAGCCATTCATTATACTGACATGCTGACCATACTCTTCGTTCTGCTTTCTGTGCAGCGACATACGGCTCAGCTCCGAGAAGAGCTCTTAAAGCTCCAGTGCCCCGAAGGCTTGGACCCAGATGCTGATGATGCTACAGAAAAATGCCTTGCCACAGCAAGCTGCGAGGAGACTACATTGCACGAACAGGTCAACCCCAGCAGCAGTAAAGAAACACCAAGTGACTTCAAATTCTGAGCTGCAGTGGCATGGACCTTTAGAGACACGGGCTTTGAAGCACAGCCAAATATGTCCATATTTGTATGTAAGAGGCTAATTATGTAATAGTTAATGAAGCTGAAACTATACTATGCCCTTAAGGATATACAGTTTATTTCAAAATGATCTTTTACCTGTACAAGAGTGTAAACTTTTTTGTGCTTTTATTTTTCAATTGTGAGAACCACTGATTGGTTTGGTTAAAAAAAAAAAACCATATAAACAAGAAATGGCTAAATCACTGATATAAGGGAACGTACCTTAAAGAATGTTTACTGAATGTTTCTTTTTTCCTGTTCTTTTGTTTTTTTTAACCAGTAGAGTGAGGGCGTTGTAACAAAGAATATATATTGGTCATTCTTATAACTATTTAAAGACAGCAGGTTTTCCATTGAATTTGATATTTTGGCCATACCTTCATTCTCGTTTTTTGATTTCTACAGAAAACATCTGCATTCTTCAATAAAGGTTATACAGACATGATCCTAACAAGAATATTTACTGGTACATGTTTTAAGGTTTTTTCTTTGTAAGAATTACTCTGCAAATAAGGATGTCATAACTGGACACTCACTCTTGTTAACAACCAGTTTAACAGTCAATGTTTCATAACAGTCAATGTTTCATTTGATGCTTTTCAATTCAGAATATATCTGAAATAAATTAACATGGGTTTACCTTGAATGTACATTCTCCCCAGACCTTAATCTGTCATCTTCGTTTCCAACGTTTTAACAGTTCACTTTGTGTTTTTTCCCCTGGAGATCATATAGTGTTTAAAATAAAAGACTAGTCACACCACCAGGAGTCCATTAAAGAGCCTTATTTTTGGACATGCTACATTTCAGCCCACAATAGGAGCCTTTCTCTAACATATGCACTTGTAAACATGTAACATAGTGAGTATATTTCCTACATATTTTCTGTGTAAATCTGTATACTTGTGTTTTGCTTTTAATATCTTGCATTTATTACTTTGAATTTTTTTACAGTAGGTACAGAAATACAATGTTCTTGAACCCCGGACATACTTGAAAACTAGAGAAATCCCAATGTGTATTTAATTTATAAATAAATATTCTTCAGAAAGGCTCGAGCTGCAGGCTGAAACCTTTAATATTTCCAAATAAAAGGCTCCTATTTAGACTTCTGGTGGTGCAACTGACCTTTTGCAACTAGGGTGATTCAGAGAAGTAGAATTGAACAGCAGCTGGCAAAGTTGCTGCAAACAGTTGTGAACAATTGTATCACCACTATTCTACCGTAAAATGAGTAAACTGTGGCTATGATCCATTTAGTTTTGTTCTGCCATTGTTTGTCACACTGCCACTAAAAATCACTGAAGTACATTCAACAATTAGGTCTATTCAAAGCAAGGTGACACTCACGAGAATGACTGGAGAAGTGAAAATTCTAGGTCAAAATAACCAAACCCGAAAAATTCTCCCATTTGTCACTTTCCAAATCGGCTATTTGGTCTAGATTGTTCTATTCTCCTGGTTTTCACCTTTCTCTGAATAACCCTGTATGTGGAATCCAGTAAAAATACTAGAAAACAGTGAAATCTAAGCAGAAGAACTTGGCAAATTGTGGTGGCAACACCTGCAAAAACCCCTTTCGTCAACTATGCTGGACGACCTTGGGAGAAACTATGGCGTAAAGAACAATGAAAGCCATGAGAAACTACAGTGGAAATTCCTTAATTGGGGAACTTTCCATACTTGCTCTGTAGTTCTTCAAAGTTTGCTGAACTAAATCCACAGTTCTTTCAATGGAAAAAAACCTGGATGAATAACCCATTAACATTCTATAATATGAAGGTACCCCAGCTACTCGATATCTGTGACATAGCATCTACACCAAACTCCCCAAACATTTGACTCTTAAACCCTCAATTTGCGTAAGCTGCAACATAATAAGCACCATGTAATAATAGAACACCATTCTTGACATACAATTTCTTCCAAAACCGGATTACCATTTAAGACTCGATGGCATATTTTGTATATGGCAGATGGTGTATATAAACACAATCTATGAACCATAAAAGCAGTAAAGCGCTCCAAGGATAATGCGGCTATACCAAAGACTGATTCTGCCTGGACCTGCTGTCTCCTTCCCTGAAAAGCGTAAACCGCCACAGAAATATATGTAAGAGTCAGACCAGGTCAGTGTTTGACCGTGACCCCATCCCTCTTTCACACACGAAAACATGGACTCAATTACCCATCCTAACCCCTGAATAGTGTGGGGGGATGGGTTCGGATTTGGTGTGGAGGATGGGGGTATATAGTCTACTGGAACTCTGGGATTCACAAATTTGTACTGAATATCGTTCGATGTAATTCGTGATGTTTCAACTTTTTATAGTGGCCCCCATTAAAGACAAATTATCCAGATGCCCCTAGTTAATTGGAATTTGAGACACCCTGAGGCACGTTCAGTTCCTCAGCAGCTGCTGAATTGCTTCAGTGCAGCATTTCAGTTTGCTGCAGGCGTCTCACTGAACGCTTTGGCTGTGAATATGGAAGTGAAAAGGCAGAGGATTCCTTAGTGAAAGGTGCTGTTTCTGCAAAATCCAGTTTTGTCCAAATTATTACCACTTTAGTGTTAATGTTTACCATGTTCCAATAAATATTTGGTGTTTTGATCCACCAAAACTTCAAACTGAACATTTCCTTATTGGATTATTTGCTCCGTGGAGGCGACCATCTTTCCCACGTCACACTGCAGCACAGTATTCAGTGCCAAGTTGCTAACTTCGCACTTGAAGCGGCTGAGCAACTGAACGCGCCTCAGCTATAGAACTTTCCACGAGTTCTTTACAACATCATGAGAATTTTATTTGCATTACAATTTGGAAGCAAGTGTATAGACACTTTAGCTGCTGCTCTCATATATGCTACCTTTCCAACACCTTCAAGGTTTCACCGAGATCAATTTCTTAATGTGATGAGGTGGGTGTCCCTCCCAAAAAGTAGGAAACAGTGGAGTATAACAAGGAGATTTGGAGTGTCTGTATTCAGGGAGGGATCCAGAGACAAGTTTTGGGAGGGACACTCTACCAATTTTGGCTAAGAGCTAGTATTCAATTTGCAGTGACAGGCAGAGAGGGCACCAGATCGCAGGCTGGGCTCATCACAATCCCTCTTACAGTGGGTCCAAACTGATACTCCTACATAGTCATATAATTCAGATACAAACCCATATGTAGTTCTATATACCTAAACCGATTGTCACAGTGTGTATCAACCAGCGGATGGAGGACTCACTTTTCCCTTATGGGGTTAACCAACAGCTGAGGCCTAATTAGGACTGCCCTTTATAGGAGATGTGTGTTGTTCCCTCAGAGGGCAGTCTTGTGTGCGGAGGGTAGAGAAAGCCTAATCCTGAGCCCAGGAGGAAGGTAAACTGCTTAGCCGTCCACCATATGTTACAATGTGAATTTAGCCTCTGCACCTAGGAGTAGGTGTTTATTTTTTATTTGTGATATATTACCCTGCAATGGCTGCGCAATAAAGCAGAAACCAAAGCCATGATATTTGTGTCCAGTGACTAAACTCACTTCCAGAGACTCTCCGCTCTCATCCCGGACTTCACCTCTATAGAAGAGACGAGGAAACTCCACATCATACTGGGAGAAGAGGAGCCGGTGGTGAAAATATCTGCCCAATACGTCACCGATTGAGAGGAACATGAGACATCCCGGACTTCTAAATCCCCAACACGGACTCTTCCCCCATCCCACTTCACATTATCCCTTACCCCTGATATTGTCCATGGACTTGCCCATTCACCCCCCACATATGTCCCACTACCCCCCCCCTCTGCCCATATAACCTCCCCATATGCTTTGGCAATGCTAAAATGTGTTTGGTCCTGCCACTAAAGCTTATTTTGATTTGACTTGACTATATCACAACACATACTATTTAGAGAAGATGCTTGAGGCAGAGTTCAACTAGGCTATTCCCATACTTTTTATTTAGCATCACAACCTATAGGGCAATTTTTTATACATGTATTTTATTTGTAGAAGACATTTACACATCCCAGCAATTCCAAGAACTGCTTTACAGCGCTCATGTACTACATTCCCCATATGCAGCAAGGAACTCTGGGTAGGACATGCAAATGAAGCCTCATAGATCTACTAGAAAAGTCCTGATTGACTCAACACCCAGCTCCAGCCGTTTAACCTAGGAACGTGAAAATTTGATTGTACATCTTTTTGACGCAGGCACCTGCTAAGGAAGGATTTTTGGAAATTCTGCCCGGGGGGGGGGGGTTGAATATGTTAAACAGGCTAATGTCAAAAACCAAAGTCGTTACAGATGTGAAAATTGGTATTTACAATCTTCTTGAAAATTAAATATGTGTTATCATTTCCTGAATATCCACTTAAGGGGGGTGAATATTTTTATCAGTGTACCTATATTTCAAAAACCAAAGATGTTACAGGTGTAAAAATGGTATTTACAGTCTTCGTGCAAAAAATTGTGTTTTTACCGTTTCCCAAAAATTCAAGTGAGAGGGGGTGAATATGTTAAACAGGATACCTATATCTCAAAAACTGAAGACGTTGCAGACGTGAAAATTGTGATTTGGATTTTTCCTGAAAAATACAAAAACGTGTGTTTTTATCATTTTCTGAAAATCCAGTTGAAAAACTGGATCAGAGGGATGCTGTTACTTCACATAGAATAGTCTCTATGTAGCTCCTCTCACACACTCCCTCACTGCTCCAGCATGTCTGCTTACCTCTCAAACATCCTCAATGCTCCAGTGTGGGAGTACCTGTGATGTTATTGCGGACAGGTGCTCACATGGATGCTAAAAGTCACATTAAATGTATATAATTATAAAAATATATTTTTAAAATAATATTTAAGATGCAGGGTAAAGGGTAAAAGGAGAAAATAAGGACAACCTTATATAATGTATAACGTAGGTGTATTACATGGAACTCAGTGTGCAATCCTTAGGGCATGTGTGAGACCTGTGGTCTAGATACCTAGAAGTTAACCTACGCTGCTGAGCTAATTTTGACCTTTTTTCTTTTCTTTTTTCATATTTGAAGCATACTGAAGTCATTCTTTATTGTAGGACCCAAACTGAATATAATTTTTTTAAAACCATATCATTATATATGTCATGTCCCATCATTAGTGTGCGCAGCCTATTGCATTAGGGTGTGCAACCAAAAACTCAGACACGCGTGTGGATGTATATCTAAATACACTATATTGCCAAAAGCATTCGTTCATATGCGAGTCAAGGCAGGTGAGCGAATTCTTTTGGCAATATAGTGTATATACACCGACACATGCGTCTACACACACACACACTAATGCATGCAATCAAAATGTATTACTATCAGGGTTATCCAAAGAGATTCGAAAAGTCACCGCACGTTCGGTGACTTTTCGTTCTCTTCAATTCAGTTCCTTTTGCCGATTGCATTTCGGTGACCCTGCGGTGTATTCAGCAAACAGCACAGGGTCCCCGAATTGCAGGGAAAAGCTGCCGCAAACCTGACGAAAACTAACCGAATGCACGCTGAAAACAAGCAAAAACATCTGGATTAACCTTCGAAAAAGCCGAACAGGAGCCGAATCACACAGAGCCGACGTAGAGGAGGCAGTGAATAAATTAGCAAAACCATTTGTATGAATCTGGGAAAAAGAAACGCTGTTTGCAAAGAAACTACTGAGCGAAAATGTCTGAAATTTTCACAGGAGGTCCAGGGAATGATAATAAAGAGGGCTGTTACAAAAAAAATAAGTAAACTGAAAAAAAAAAATCGGAAAAATGCTTAAAGTATCCTAAAAAATCTATAAATAAAGAGACTTTTTGCTGCAGAATTTTATAATGAACGGTTTATTAGATATTGAATTAAAACGGGAATATTTTTAACATTGAAGCCTATGGGATTCTCCTGAATAAATTTGCCACCACCGAATGGCAGGACATTAGGGGAACCTTTCACTGCTGGTTTGTGTTCTCTGAATAGCCGAAGCAGTGCTTTTTTATGGGGATTTCACTGCCCTCGAACAGGGACCGAACAGGCACCGTATGTGCAGGCAATTCGCCAGGATTTGGCGAATTGCCTGCTCTCTGGATAGCCGAATGGTCAGGAAATGCAACCGAACGCTGATTTTCAGCGTTCGGTTACCTTTCTCAAGCAATTCGGATCTCTTTGGATAACCCTGTATGTGTATATGTCATATAACCTCAGCATGCTATATCAAAAAATTAAAATTTCCATTCGAAATTCAATAATTTGCAGCATGTAAATTTATTTCCCCACATTTTATTATCCATTGGTGGTTATATGTTCTGTCGGTTACACATGTTAATAAATAATCAGAAATGGAGATCCTATTAGTGCACTTTTCAAAGAAAATCTGCAATGACGTCAGTGTCTGGGTGGGCAGAGAATCCAAAATGTCATGGTGCTGTGGAAGAAGCCCATGATAAACGCTGAGTGGTACTTTGACAACAAGCGGAGACCTCTTCCTCCGCACACAAGCGTGCAACTAGAGGACGTGTTCAGCGTATCTTCCACAGCAAGGAGGTTAAGGGTGACAAAAAGTGGGATGAAATTTGAGTAAAGTGACCCCTTAACCTCTTGCTGCCCTGCACCACTATTTAGCCTCCTTCCTGTGCCTCGTGTGGCTCTTAAGACGTCCACCCATCATTCATAGTTTTCAGAGGGCAGGCAGCATATAGCCTGCTTGTTCGTTGTGGAGTCACGATCATGGGGCAAGGCTGGACTGATACCTGTATAAAGACAAATACATGCATTTTCATACATAGCCATACGTCTACATACTCTATACACTTATAGCTATATCTCCCCCCGGTATGTAGCAATAAAACTCACAGTAATGTGCAATGTGTCTGAGCATATCCCAGAGCTCCACAGCAATAAAGCCTTCAGTAATGTACGCTGTGTGTATGAGTTTTATTGCTGTGAAGCTCTGTGATAAACTCATACACTGCGCACATTACTGTTTTATTGCTGTGAAATGCTTACACATTACTGTGAATTTTATTGCTGTCGAGCTGTGATACGCTCATACCGTGGCTGGCTTTTCGCATTCAAGTTGGCCCGGGGGGCTGCAGTCTATGGATGTGAGAGAATCCCTCCTCGGTGCCGATGATGCTCTCCTCACATCTTGCCTGTCCCTGCTTGGCGCCATTGTAGTTTTATTGCTGGGGAGCTCTGTGATACGTTCATACACACCGCAAATTACTTCTGTGAGTTTTATTGCTGTGGAGCTCTGTGACCTGCGCATACACACCGCACATATTACAGTACGTTTTATTGCTATGGAGCTCTGTGGCAAACTCCTACACACCACACATATTGCTTAGGAGCTCTGTGACATGCTCGTACACCCTGCACATTAGGGTGAGTTTTATTGCTTTGGAACTCTGTGACATGCACATACCCACCACACACATTACTGTACATTTATTGCTGTGGAGCTCTGTGACATGCTCATACCCACCACACATTACTGTACATTTATTGCTTTGGAGCTCTGTGACATGCTCATACCGACCACACACATATTACTGTACATTTATTGCTGTGGAACTCTGTGACATGCTCATACCCACCACATGTTACTGTACGTTTTATTGCTGCGGAGCTCTGCGACATGCTCATACACCCTAGCTCTGCAGCAACAAAACGTACAGTAATATGTGTGGTGTGCATGTCACAGAGCTCTGCAGCAATAAAACTCACACCAATCCTGTGAAGTTGGAACCAGGTTTGGGCTCCCTGAGCTTGGCAGAGACTGGGCAAAGGGGAGATTTTTCAGTTAGACAAATGAACAGAATCAGACAGATAAAAAAAGGAGGTCGAACTCTGGGATGTCGCCTACCCCAAACTCCTGGCGACTGGGTATAACCATGCACCAACATGTACCAATACAAAAGTCAGCGGCCCACTCCTCGAGGTCCTCGAAGGAAACTATTTGATTTACCGAACTAAGGTGGCAAAATCTTGCTCTGGACAGCTGTCTCGTAAGGAGAAGATCCTGATATTTTTTTTAATTTTGTCTGGCCTCAAACCAATTCATCAATGGTCTTTTTAGCAACACTTTCTTAGCCATTGTCGCTGCAGAACAATTGACATAATGCTGCGAAGCTAGGCATGATACATATGCTGGGGTTCTAGTGATGGGTTAAAACTCAAACTTTTAAATATGGACATGCAGGTTTTTTTCTTCTATATTTCAGAATTCATAATCGTCAGACCTGAACTGTAATAGACTCACATTTTCTTATCTATAAGGTTCGATTACCCCCAATGTCCCATTCTTATTGCGGATGCACAACATGTGTGCACAATTTTTAAGCAAGTGAGTATTTTTATTAAGTCATCATTTTTATGCATATTGTCCAATTCCATGCTGTATAAATTTGAGATGCTTATTGGATTTAAGCATATCAGGTGATGTGTATTTGTGTAATGAGGGTGGCTGAGGCCATAGGAGATCAACACCCAATATCAATATCGTGTGCATAACGATTAGGTAGCTTCTTTCCTTCAGGCAAAATGGGCCAAAAATTAGATTTAACGGACTCTGAAAAGTCACATATTGTAAAAGGTCTTTCAGAGGGATACAGCACTCTTGAAATTATTAAGATATTGTGGCGTGATCACAGAACCATCAAATATTTTGTTGCAAATAGTCAACATGGTCGCAAGAAAATGTGTTCAGTAAAAAAAGACACATCTGCCAACGATTTGAGAATAATCAAACGTGAAGCTACCAGGAACCCATTGTCCTCCAATGCTGTCATATTCCAGAACTGCAACCTACTTGGAGTGTCCAGAGGTACAAGGACTGATGAGATGAGAGTGACTACTGATGGATCGGCTTGTGGCTGGATCAGTAAAGGACACAGAGCCGCACTTCAACGCAGACGCCAGCAAGGTGGAGTTGGGGTACTGGTATGGCTGGTATTATTAAAGATGAGCTAGTTGGACCTTTTCGGGTTGAAGAGCAACTCAAAATCAACTCCCAAACCTATTGCCAGTTTTTAGAAGAAACCTTTTTCAAGCAGTGGTACAGGAAAAAGTCTGCATCTTTCAAGAAGACTGTGGTATTTATGCAGGACAATGCTCCATTGCATGCATCATAGTTCTCCACTGCGTGGCTAGCCAGGCCTTAAAGATACTAGAATAATGACATGGCCCCCTTCCACACCTGACCAAAACCCTATTGAGAACTTGTGGGCCCTTAAACTGGAGATTTGCAGTGAAGGAAAACCAAACGCCTCTCTGAACAGTGTCTAGGAGGCTGTGGTTGATCATCAACAAATAAAGAAACTGACAGACTCCATGGATGGAAGCCTTATGTCTGTTATTGAAAGGAAGGGTGGCTATATTGGTCGCTGATTATGTTTTGCAAATGTCAGAAATGTTTATTTGTAAATTTTGAGTTGTTTATTCTCACTTTAACAGATGAAAAAAACAAGCGAGATGGGAACCTTTTCATTCAGATGCATAATATTTCTGTACACTAAAAGTTGCACAATAATCGTGCACACACATACAGTTGTGTTCAAAATTATTCAACCCCCACTGAAATTGAGTGTTTTGGCCAGTTTGACATTGATTTTGATCATTCAGTCATCTTGCTTACAATTAAATCAAAGAGGCACGTGTAGGTCAGACAAATATAACATAACATTTATAATGAAATAACCACAAATGTCTTTTCTGTGCTCACATCATTATCAGTTTTATTCAACCCCCAAGTGACATTCAATCTTAGTACTTAGTACAACATCCTTTTACAGTTATAACAGCTTTTAAACGTGAAGCATAGCGTGTCTTGCAGCGATCTACGGGTATCTTCGCCCATTCGTCATGGGCAAAAACCTCCAGTTCAGTCACATTCTTAGGCTTGCGCGCTGCAACTGCTTTCTTTAAGTCCCACCAGAGGTTCTCAATCGGATTTAAGTCAGGTGACTGCGAAGGCCACTCCAAAATGTTCCAGCCTTTAATCTGCAACCATGCTCTAGTGGACTTGGAGGTATGCTTGGGATCATTGTCCTGTTGAAAGGTCCAACGTCTCCCAAGCCTCAGGTTTGTGACGGACTGCATCACATTGTCATCCAATATCTCCTGGTACTGAAGAGAATTCATGGTACCTTGCACACGCTGAAGCTTCCCTGTACCTGCAGAAGCAAAACAGCCCCAAAGCATGATTGACCCCGCCATGCTTCACAGTAGGCAAGGTATTCTTTTCTTCATAGGCCTTGTTCTTCCTCCTCCAAACATAGCATTGATCCATGGGCCCAAACAGTTCTAATTTTGTTTCATCGGTCCACAGAACACGATCCCAAAACTTCTGTGGTTTGTCCACATGACTTTTGGCATACTGCAGTCGACTCTTCTTATTCTTTGGAGACAGCAAGGGGGTGCGCCTGGGAGTTCTGGCATGGAGGCCTTCATTACGCAGTGTGCGCCGTATTGTCTGAGCTGAAACTTCAGTACCCACATCTGACAAATCTTTTGTCAGTTCCTCAGCAGTCACACGGGGACTTTTCTCCACTCTACGCTTCAGGTAGCGCACAGCAGTCGAAGTCAGCATCTTCTTTCTGCCACGACCAGGTAGTGTTTCAACAGTGCCCTTTGCCTTGAATTTGCTAATGATGCTTCCTATGGTCTCTCTTGGTATGTTTAACATCTTTGCAATCTTCTTATAGCCATTGCCCTTCCTGTGAAGAGTAATCACCTCTTCTCTTGTCTTCCTGGACTATTCTCTTGACTTCACCATGTTTGTAACCACACCAGTAAATGTCTAGAAGGAGCTGAGTATCACAGTCATTTTAAAGCTGCCTAATTGGTGCTTATTATGCTTTATTGCTGCTCCGTGACATCCACAGGTGTTTTCAATACCGGATTGAAAACACTTGAATGAACCTCTGTTCTTCAGAGTGGTAGTCTTTAAGGGGTTGAATAATTGTGTCAATGAAGAATTCACAAAAGAAACATTTACTACTGTATTACAAAACCAATTGATGTCATTTTAGTTGCATGTGGTTCTTTAAAAAGTCCTTGTAGGATTTCATTCTGAATACAATTACAAATGTACTCTAAATTCCCTAAAACCCTTTACAGCATTGGGGGTTGAATAATTTTGAACACAACTGTAGATATTCTCCTAAGAAAGCCAAAACCTCACTTTTCCTTTCTTAAATATTCAGATTTTAGTTTTTTTATCATTTTGGATTGACTGAGAGCACTGTAGTTGTTCAATAATGAAATTAAATCCTCAAAAATACAACTTGCCTAATAAATGTTCACACAGTGTATATTACTATCTTCATGTATCTGCAGGACTATTCAAAAAGAGGTGAAAACCTTGAGAATGACTGGAGAATTGAAAATTCTAGGTCAAAATAGTCAAACCAGAAAAATTCTCCCATTTGGTCTAGTTTGTTCATTCTCCTGGCAATTCTCAAGGTTTTCAGAATCTCTGAATATCCCTGCTGGTTTCATGTGCAAAGAGTTTCAGAACAGGTTTTAATTTTCTCTTATTAGTTGCTGTATTTTCTCCTAGAGTGAATTGTCTTCTCTTGTTTTTGTGATTTTTTTAAGAAAAATATTCTATACTATAGATTTTTCTTCGCTACATTTACAGACATACTGTAAATTGATCATTTAAAACCATTCGTATCTTGCTGGCAGGAGGGAAATGACATATACTTAGTGTGACAACACTGCCATCGTTTACAGTTACGTGGAAGTGCTATGTGTGTTGTGCTGTTTGGCCTGTGGAACCTTTCTCTCCAAGGCTGTCTTCACCACAACTTGCTTGTCCTTAAAGACCCTTTATGCCCCCAGAACCCTGGACTGGGACTTCCCTGCTGGCGCACCTAGGCGGGTCTTGGCCATGGTCTCCTGGTGCCCTTGGATGGCCAAAGACTTGGCAAAGCCCTGCTACCTCTATGCACAGTCGCTTCATCAGCCCGTGGCCCCACAACACTGCTCTCTGGGGATTTAACTTGTCTCAGGTGGGTCTGGCCTGGGATGAATACTGAGGGGGAGCCCCAATAGGATCAATGACAACCAGCCTTCCATTTACACCAAAGAGTGTAACATCACCAATCAAACTATTTCCTGGTCAAACTCGAGCTGCATCAGGGTACTTCTCCATCGGTGTTGCTCAGTCCCCCTTCACAGATTGCAGCAATTTTTGGACAGTGTCATAAGGAGGGCCAGAGCTTTCCAACGTTACCCCAGAAGTGGTGCTGCTCCCCCTGGATCACCACAAAATCATGTCTTGTGTCGGGTACACTGAGAGCCTGAGTTCTGGCTTATGGCAACGGGATGTCTGGGGAGAGCAGGATGTACAGGAGTAGATTGTGGCATCTGATTTTGTTCTGTATAAAAGGTTGCACAGCTCTCATTAAAGGGTTCATTCTTTTCACCCTGCACTGTGTCTCAGCAAGTGGCTGGGAACTAATCAACACTTCTTAGTGTTTCTGGAGCAAGGAAGATTCCAACGACTGATCTACTCATCCGGGGTAGCGGGATCCATCACACTTAGTATAATGTGGTTCTTTCAATTGGTTATGGCTGTAGTAGACAGAGGGAAGGGCCTAACATTGTTTTAAGGAGACTATTCTAAAGTACAATTTGAGGTAAAAAAAAAGAGAGGAGAGTAGGGGTTTGGTAGGACTAGTTATTATTATCCACCACCAAATATATCGTAGAGGATCTCTTTACTGTACATGTGACTTCTTCCAAGGATAGGGTACAGTAGTCTTAAACATGGTTATAAAGAAAAAATGTCATCTGCGCTTACTCCAATTATACCGTGTGAAACTAAACACAATTAGAGGTTTGGTTTCTTATCAATGGCCATTATAAGACTAGCTCGCCCGCCAACGTCAAGGCACCTCTATAAGGGTGAGTCCTAACCAAAATGAAACCCCAGGCTGCTACATAGCAAACCATACCTGCTCATGCTGCTTGTCAAACATGAGGTAGACTGGTGGGCCTTTATTAATGCTCCCCAGAAACAAAATTCACTTTGGGATCAAAACAAAGACACGGAGCGGAGTCTTGCTGCAGGGATGACCTGGCTGGAAGTACATTGAAACATACATAGTGCAGGAGGGGTGGGGTCGCGCCTATTCCCCAAAGGGTTGGCTGCAACCACCAAATGCATCCAGCCCAACAACATGTGTAGAACATAACAAAGAAAAAAATGTCATCTGCGCTTACTCCAATTGAACGTGGTTATTCTAAGTTTTTTTTGTACTACGTTGTAGTGCCAGCCTGATGGGTTAATGTGTGAATTGTTCGATTATATTTATATATATATACATATATATATATCTTTTCTATGCAAGTGTTTAGTTCTGACAAATATCAATGTCTTTATAAAGTATCTTCTGTACTCCAGTGGAAAACGTATTCATTGCAAAAGCAGATACATTTTAATTTAGTCTTCGCTCAGATCTCTTCTCTTTGTTTTCATTTGGCCTTTTGCTTAAATCTCTAGAGGTCCTTTTAAAATGTTATATTGACATTGGTGCAACAGGCCCAGTAAACCTTTGCAAAACAATCTGTGCGTTGGACGTGATCAAGACATCACTACAAGGTAGGTCAGTAGCTCTGTGGAATTGAAATCAAAGTAGCCTGCGTTGGTACTTCAATTCTTGGAGTTTTGTCAAATCTCTTCTGTTTGTCTGCTCCATTATTATGCTTGCTGACTTTTTTGTTATTTTTTTTTTACTTTTACGCATCATGACAAATTATAGATGACAGCCATTCTGTCATTCTCCTCTTCAAGCTTTGAATTTATTTACATCTTGCCGGGCTGGCAAGCCAGCTAATTGCAGGGACTATTTTAATTAAATCCTGTATTAGAAGGTTGAAAATCTAGTTCCTAGCACCATACTTCCAGCAACTCAAATAATTTTATCTTCTAGTACCGTCTCGGTACTCCTCAATTATCCTGCAGTGATGGCTGATTATAAATGGGTGATGCTCAAATTTCATCCTGCAATAACCATACGGAGACTATGAGACTATGCCACCAGATAGTTCACCTACCCTTTAAAAAAAACGAGTGATAACTGCTTATGGTGTTGGAACTTGCAAAACCCTTTTGGTTTTTTTTTTTGGGGGGGGGGTCGACTTCTTTAGGTTCTTAACTACCTTTACAACACTATTGCAAAATGGTTTGGGAAATGTTATATTTTCATATGTATTTTCTATACTGTATTATGTTTTCTTCTATGGTTCCGTTCAACACAGTTCCATTATATTGTTAAAGAGCTCCAGGGCCTCTCATCCAAATTGGCTTCCCTCTTCTGCTCGGATGCTTCCACTTAATTGCTACACAGCTACAGAACGGAGATTGGAACCCAGGATGCATTACCTAAATAGGTGTCTCTACAGGGGGGCAAGGGGGGCAATTCCCCCCCTAGGTTATTCCTTGCCCCCCCACCAAAAATAAGCATCCAGCTTCCCACACTTTTCGGACCGTGGTATCTCCGTTCCTGTGCATCGTATATGGACGATCTAGATGTCATTGGTTAGGGCAGATTCTGGCCTTTCCACATGACCATATTCAGTGTAAAGTAAAAGTCATAAAACCTTAAATAAAAACGTGCACTTAAACGTAAAAATTTTCACAGGGTTGAAATGGCTCAGCAGTGAAGTGGTTAATGTTCAGACTACACATTATTTTGTGTATTACGTTATTTTTTGCCTTGGTTTTAGTTGTATATTAAGGGTTAACGGGTAGTCTTCATCCCTCACAGTATACATTTTATTTTTTCCTTGATTAATGTTATTTTAGGGGTTAATGGGTATGCTACATGCCTCACAGTGTATTCATTTCATGTTTTCCCTTGATCAATTGCATATTAGGGGTTAAGGGGTAGGCTAAATGCCACATTGTTTATTAATTTTATTGTATTTCCCTGTGTTTATGGCATTTTAGGGGTTATTATGGAAGTTAGAATCCAATGATCTTTAGATCCTCTGCTTTTTGCCACATTTCTGGAAATTTTATTTAGCCGAAAATAAGGTGAATTCCCTAATTAGCGAATGGCCACTGTAATTTATTAAAAGTGGAGTCGCTGAAGCAGCTATCAGACATTCAGTGAAAACTGCCGAATTGCGGCAAATAAAATATTGAATTTAAGTATCAGGTTAGTACAACAAAAAGGCATCATTGCATCACATTACTCTGGGGTTTTGGAATCTTATTTTTATATATATACTTATTTAGGGCACTATTACCTGGTGTTAGCTAACCCTTGCGTCGGCATGGTTTTACGTTAGCGCCAGGTTAATTGAGTTTAGCGCCTGACCAACAGATTGTTTGCCTCCCGCTACAAACGGGAAAAATCACTTTGCGCATTGCTATTAGCGATTTGTACCGCAAGCTTACTGTACTTTCCACATCCTATACTTAACATGGGGAGCGCTAGAGATCTCTAGCGCTTTTGCAGCTAACAGATCACTTGGTGCCATCGCTAATTGCAACATTGAGGGGCGCTAATTGCAACATTTTACCTACTGCTCAACCCTGGTGCTAACTCCAAAAAGACAGAAAAAACAGGTCATCGCACAAAATTAACAGGCAATTGAAAGGAATGTCCCCATACACCATAGTAATGGATATGGTCAGCAATGTCACTGCTGTTGCAGTAGGCTCTATTATAAATGTATCCTTTATCCACATATATTCTAATTCTAATATATTGCCTAATTTTTAACATTTTATGCTGGGGGTTATTCATAGTATGGAAGCGGTTGATTATTAGGGTGATTGTGTGGACCATGTTTAAAGGGACACATGAATAAGTCTTGCCCTGAAACATGTATTTTTTATGTGCTGCAGCAGGGAAGTTATTGCGTCTCACCTGGCCTTCCTTTTGGATCTATTAAATGCAGTGTAATGATTCTACATGCTGTTGGATGGCATTTATCATGCAATGCCCATCAGCCTTAATGTATGTGTGCATCAAAACATGGATGATATGACCACCGTGGAGTATTTTAATAATGCAGGGGTGAGAGGTTATTCACTGGATGTGTTCATATTCAAGCTTGTGAGGGCGGGGGATAGGTATGGCACGGCACTCTTCACTGGAAAAAAACAGTTCTATCCTGTACACAACAGCATTAGTTTCCCTAGTGTGCGCTAAATGACCTTGTTCATGGAATACCGCGGACAAGGTGATCTAACGACTCGTGCTAAATCTTTCCTTTAGTGATGGTGTTTTAGCTCACACCAGGTTATAGGGCCCTTAGTTTTATTCAGTGGTATGATTTAGTGGTGAAAATTATTAGGATACCGCAGTCAAAACTGGGGGGCCACTATGTGTCCCCCCTAAATATTGTTCCTAGAGTCGCCACTGACTACCTGAGAGCCAGGAGGGGTGAACCAGAGATGGGTCACTGGAATAAGCAACGGTCAGGGCCGGTAGATTAAAGCCAGGACGGCAGCGCAATCCGTGGTCAGGGCAGACACAGTTCGAGCACAATAGATGAGACAAGCCAAGGTCAAAACCAAGAGATTCAATGAAGTATAGGAATGAGGGAGGCAGGAAAGTAGCGGGATAGAGAACTGGAAGTAGCTGATTGCAGGTTCAGGAGAGGAGCGCAGAATATCTGAGCACCACTCCTGGAGTGAGGGATTTAAATAGGGTGCCCAGGGAAGCCCTTCCCCCTCCCCAGCCATCAGACCCCTCCTACCCTGCTCCCACCAAACTCAGGGAATAGAGCCTCCGTTGTCACCACCCCCATGAAGCGAAGGCCAAAGTTCTGTCCCTCCTGCATGACGCACACCCAGCCGCGATGCAGGAGCCAGGTGGAACATCCCCACCGCTGACGAAGAAGGGGATCCCCGTGGCCACGGTCAGATGACACCCATCGAGGGAGCAACCAAGCCGAGCACCCCTGGCTGAGAAGCACGTCGGCCCCCAGACCTTCTCTGAGGGAGGTGAGCGCGACGTGCGGGATGAGGGTTGGCCTGCACCTAACAGACATTGGGTAACTTGCCCATGTACCAGGACACGGTCCAAAAAGAACCCCTGGATTCTCCTGGCCCAAAAAGGGGAGATACTGCAATAGAGTGTTGGCTATTCGAGGCATTACACCAAAGTTTACCTACCAGGCTGGGACCTGAGAAAATTGGGCAAGCAGTCCAGTTTTAGTAAGTGAAAACATTTCCTTGAAATGGATTCTTGTAACATTGAGATATTTCTGATGAAACCCTCCATGTTTGTTCTTCACTCATGCATGCCAGCACATTGCCACACCAACACATGGTTTCCGGTTATTCTCCCTTAATCGAAGGGGCCTCAATGCACCCGCAAACTGTTGTGTAGATTCTGACCTATTTGCAGCCGTACACAGTTATTGAATAACAACATTTTTTATAAAACCCTCAAATGCCAAAATATTGATGTTTAATATAAGCCCCTTTATTTTAAGTAGTTCCGTTTATTATTATATCATTATTAGCTGGAATTTGTGATGTTCATATACTTCTGCAGTCTATAAATCACAGAATCATGGTTAACCCCAAAAGTACCAGACTCTGCCATATCAATACAGGGGTATTCATGTTATAGAAAGGACAGCGCAAAGAGAGGAGGAGGTATAGCTGAGTCCATTAAGTTCACCCCCTTACAAAATTCTGGCTCCCCTGCCACCTTTGATTTCTTCTCCAGTATAATTGAGATCCCATTCAGTAAATCAATCATTGTTGCTGGATTTTATCGCCCGCCAAGCTCTCCAGTGCACTCCCTCTCTGACATAACTGAAATCCTTCATAACTTACTTGAACAAAACCAAAAAAGTGAACTGCTGGTCCTCGGCGATTTCAATATTGATTGGCTGTATCCTAAAGCCAATAAACACTGCTCACTGTTTAAGGGCTTGCAGCTAACTCAATTAATCTCCCCCACTCACATTAATATGAACAGCCCTAACCATACCCTGCTGGACTGGATTCTCTTCATGTCCTGATAGAATGCAGGAGGCAGGCGTTCTCGCTAATAGCTTCAGTGACCACTGTCTAGTGTACTGTGTGCGCAAAATAAAAGCCACAAAAGCCTCCCCCAAAGGTAATAATCACCAGGTCTTTCAAGAAATTTATTCTTAAATCCTTCCTAAGTGATCTCAAACAGCTCCCATGGTACAGACTAAACCATATCCCAGACTTGGACTGTGCAATTGAATTCTTTCAGTCCGAGCTCCTGCAAGTCTGGAATGCCCATGTCCCGCTGCATAAAGTGCGAGTAAAAGGGGCTCATCTCCCCTGGGTTACAGCTGATCTTACACAAATGTACCAGATTAGAGATTCACTGTGGTCAAATTTCAAGAGTACTGGTTCCATTAATAATCACTGCGAATACCGAAAATGCCGGAATGCATGCACAAAACAAACAAAAATGGCTAAAGCCCAATACTTCAATGAAAATCTAAACAATAACCTATCAATCCCTAGAATTTTTTGGAGAATCATAAGTAACATACAAGCACCCCCAGTCCACTCCCAGCCAGCTGCTGTCAAAGTAAACAACCAAACCCTGCAACATCCCCTACATGTTGCAAATGCCTTTAATAATTATTTTGTTGGGCGCATCACCACCCTAATTGCTAATCTAGTAAATGACACACCTACAGAAAGGCCACACACAGGTCAGGCCCCTCCAACTGTGCAGGGACCCCATATCACAGAGAAATTCAACTTTAGACCAGTGCCTGTCAGTGTAGTTACTAAACTGCTCCGTAATCAAAAAATTAAATACCAATCTGGACCTGATCAAATCCCAGCAATGCTGCTGAAAATCAGTGCCCCAGCAATTGCAAAACCTGTCGCAACACTCATCAATGAATCACTGGCAACTGGATACATACCCAAACTCTGGAAGCCTGCGAGAGTGGTACCTATCCATAAAAGTGGTAACAGTACTTTGGTGTCCAACTACTGTCCAATCTCATTCGAAAAATGCGTGTACACACAATTACGTGATTATTATCAACAAACTATTTAACCCCGGATCAATGCGGCTTTCGTCCAAATCACTCAACTACAACCGCCCTTTTAAAAGTTTGCAATGATACCCAAGCTGGCATGGAACAAGGAAACCTAACTGGAGCCATCTTCCTTGATTTTGCCAAGGCCTTTGACACAGTAGACCATGGCATCTTATTACAAAACTTAAAAACTCTGGTGTTGGTGATCACACGCTAACCTGGTTTCAATCATATGTATCCAACCGATCGCAACATGTGTCCATCTCTGGCAGCTCCTCCCTACCCCTCCCAGTCACTTGCAGAGTACCCCAAGGCTCAATACTCGGCCCCCTGCTATTCACTTTATTCATAAATGATCTGCCAAACGTCTGCAAAGCCTCAACTGTACACATGTACGCAGATGACACCGTAATCTATACCAGCAAACCAGATCTCCCAAAGCTGGAGGCCGTGCTGCAAGAACAATTCACAGAGGTAGAAAAGTGGCTCACAGATAACAAACTTTTTCTAAATACTGACAAAACTGTAACAATGCTCTTTGGAACAGCACCTAAACTACATAAACTGCAAAATCCCCAGCTACATGTCAGGACATGAAAAAAAAAAAAGAGTTACTGACCTACCTTGTAGTGATGTCTTGATCACGTTCAACGCACAGATTGTTTTGCAAAGGTTTACTGGGCCTGTTGCACCAATGTCAATATAACATTTTAAAAGGACCTCTAGAGATTTAAGCAAAAGGCCAAATGAAAACAAAGAGAAGAGATCTGAGCGAAGGCTAAATTAAAATGTATCTGCTTTTGCAATGAATACGTTTTCCACTGGAGTACAGAAGATACTTTATAAAGACATTGATATTTGTCAGAACTAAACACTTGCATAGAAAAGATATATATATATATATATATAATTGAACAATTCACACATTAACCCATTAGGCTGGCACTACAACTTAGTACAAAAAAGTAGGACAAACTGAATAACCATGTTCAATTGGAGTAAGCGCAGATTACATTTTTTTCTTTGTTATGTTCTACACATGTTGTTGGGCTGGATGCATTTGGTGGTTGCAGCCAACCCTTCGGGGAATAGGCGCGACCCCACCCCTCCTGCACTATGTATGTTTCAATGTACTTCCAGCCGGGTCATCCCTGCAGCAAGACTCCGCTCCGTGTCTTTGTTTTGATCCCAAAGTGGATTTTGTTTCTGGGGAGCATAAATAAAGGCCCACCAGTCTACCTCATGTTTGACAAGCAGCATGAGCAGGTATGGTTTGCTAGGTAGCAGCCTGTGGTTTCATTTTGGTTAGGACTCGCCCTTATAGAGGTGCCGTGACGTTGGCGGGCGAGCTAGTCTTATAATGGCCATTAATAAGAAACCAAACCTCTAATTGTGTTTAGTTTCACACGGTATAATTGGAGTAAGGGCAGATGACATTTTTTTCTTTGTTATAACCTATCAAACCCTAGAAATTTTGGGAGAATCATAAGTAACATACAAGCACCCCCAGTCCACTCCCAGCCGGCTGCTGTCAAAGTAAACAACCAAACCCTGCAACATCCACTAGATGTTGTAAATGCCTTTAATAATTATTTTGTTGGGCGCGTCACCACCCTAATTGCTAATCTAGTAAATGACACACCTACAGAAAGGCCACACACAGGTCAGGCCCCTCCAACTGTGAAGGGACCCCATATCACAGATAAATTCAACTTTAGACCAGTGCCTGTCAGTGTAGTTACTAAACTGCTCCGTAATCAAAAAATTAAATACCAATCTGGACCTGATCAAATCCCAGCAATGCTGCTGAAAATCAGTGCCCCAGCAATTGCAAAACCTGTCGCAACACTCATCAATGAATCACTGGCAACTGGATACATACCCAAACTCTGGAAGCCTGCGAGAGTGGTACCTATCCATAAAAGTGGTAACAGTACTTTGGTGTCCAACTACCGTCCAATCTCATTCGAAAAATGCGTGTACACACAATTACGTGATTATTATCAACAAACTATTTAACCCCGGATCAATGCGGCTTTCATCCAAATCACTCAACTACAACCGCCCTTTTAAAAGTTTGCAATGATACCCAAGCTGGCATGGAACAAGGAAACCTAACTGGAGCCATCTTCCTTGATTTTGCCAAGGCCTTTGACACAGTAGACCATGGCATCTTATTACAAAACTTAAAAACTCTGGTGTTGGTGATCACACGCTAACCTGGTTTCAATCATATGTATCCAACCGATCGCAACATGTGTCCATCTCTGGCAGCTCCTCCCTACCCCTCCCAGTCACTTGCAGAGTACCCCAAGGCTCAATACTCGGCCCCCTGCTATTCATTTTATTCATAGATGATCTGCCAAACGTCTGCAAAGCCTCAACTGTACACATGTACACAGATGAAACCGTAATCTATACCAGCAAACCAGATCTCCCAAAGCTGGAGGCCGTGCTGCAAGAACAATTCACAGAGGTAGAAAAGTGGCTCACAGATAACAAACTTTTTCTAAATACTGATGTAGCGCTCACTCCCGGAGGAGCCGCTGAAAATGAACCACGGGTCAGTCTCCCCGCACTAGGGAATAAATATACTCCAACACGCTGAACAGTTTTATAATTTAAAAGGTTTACTAAAAAGTTTGCAGCTCTTAAGACACGGTATATGCAGGAAGATTTACAGTACTTTCGTAACACGATAAACGCGTAGCGGTAAAAGAAACGAAAACACGAGGGCTTCGTATTTTCGGAAAAAAACCCCGACCGAGCAGAAAATTAAAAGATACGAAATTCGAGGAAAAACCGCGTAGCGGGACACAATAAAATACACAGTTCTCGTATTACGATAGACGCGCAGCGGGAACAAAAAAAGGAAAAATCGTTCAGAATGTAGCTTTTTCTTTGCCCCCTTGTATGGATTTTAAAGAAGGAAAACAGAGTCCTGCACAGGTTAAGTCCCAGAACTTGAAGTGATATATATTTATATATGTAGGGTACCCGGGTACTTTTCTACTGGCCAGTGAGCTTGCTTTAACGATGTCTTCGACTAGTCAGTTGGGGCCCTGTGGGTTTTAGAAGAAAACAGCAGTGTACGCTTAAATTTACACACGGCCTTGGGGGCCTCTCACCCATCCGGCGCAAGCTTGAGGTTCCGCTGACCCAGGACGTCTCTCCGCTCGATATTGACTGGGGACGCCGACCACCGGATCTGTTGTCTGGCCTTCTGTCTGTCAGCCGCAACTCAGCCAGCTTACCGCCTGCTCCCCGCTTCAATCGACCGCGGTACTCCTTACTCGAGGGGTCTTCTCTCCTCAGCACTGCACTCGGAATACAGCTGGTGATGTCTCTCTCCCGCAAGGCTGGGTGGCCCGATTGTGAGGCCCAATCCACTCTGTCTGCGCTCCGGCCTAGCTCTTGATCTCTCCTTCTGTGTGTGTCTCTGTGCATCCGCTCTCCTCAGCTCTCTGGCGCGTTCTGCCTGCTCTCCACGAGGTGCAGGATGTACAGCTCTCCACAAACCCACCCACTTCCTGTTTCTTCGCAAAGCATGCATGGATATGTAGTTCAAGTGTCCAGGGTCTTAATCGTGATAGTCTCCATCTTGTGGCCAAAAATGGGTACTGCCACAGTAAACTTTAACACATCGCTACACTCTCCCCTCCTAGAACTCTTGGGTCTCTCCAAGGAGGTACAACAGTTACATTATCCTTTTACAATTTGCACACAGTTTATACATACAGCATACATGCAGTGGGTTAGAAACACTTTCTCAAGCTGACTCATGTTCTGGGCTACCTCAGCTAACATAGCAGACACTTCGGGCAATCTCTGCACAGTGGTGATGGCCTCTTCAGTGCTATGTCCGGGTGAGTCATAGGTAAGTCGCTGGGGCGGTCGAATAGAGCGTTTTTGTTCAGGCTCCCTCCGTTCCTCTTCAGGTGGAAGTACTATGGGCGTTGGCTCAATTTCTCTTTCTATCACTGGAGCAGACGTTTCTTCAGAGTATGATCCCTCCAGTGAAGGCATAGAACCGTAATCACCTGAATAAGCTTCCGGAGCTACCGGGATCCCCACAGCCTCAGGGGCTTCCCACTGAAATTCAAGCGGCTCAGGGATATCAACAGTCTCAGGGACTTCCAACAAGAATTCAGGAGCCTCAGGCCTCAAATTACTCTCCCATCGTTCAGGAACTGAGGTAATCTCTTCAGGCTCCGGTGAACGTATCCAGTCCAGACAGAAACTTTCTTCCTCACTGTCCCTTTCGCTCTCTTCGACAGCCCGGTCTGTTGAGACCGAGTAACAGGAGGGACACGTGGAGCACGCGGATTCGCCGGAGGAAGTTCGTTTTCCACTGGTACCCTCACAGCCTCTCTCAATGGTAACAAGTGATTTCGGTGCCAATTCTTGAGGGGACCAGCCTTTCCATCAGGGCGAATCTGATACACCGGCAGACCTGGCAGTTGTTTGCAAACAATGTAAACCTGAGAACTCCATCTATCCGCCAGCTTGTGTCTCGCAGCAGCACCCCAATTCTTCAACAGAACCCTATCACCGGGTTGTAAATCCTGTACTCGAACCTTCAGATCATAGTTCTTCTTGTTCCTTTGCTCCCTGTTACCTGAAGTCAAACGGGCCTGTTCAAACGCAGAAGCCAGATTCTTCCGAAGTCTATCCACATAGTTTCTATGAGAAGCTACCGACGTCTGGTCTAGAGATAACCCAAATGCCAAATCAACCGGCAGTCGAGCTTCTCTTCCGAACATAAGACGGTACGGTGAATATCCAGTGGCATCACTCTCCGTACTGTTATATGCATGCACCAGAGTAGCTATGTGACGACTCCAACTCTGCTTCTCCACATTAGACAAGGTCCCCAGCATATTTAGCAGCGTGCGATTGAACCTTTCAGGCTGAGCATCACCCTGAGGGTGGTATGGCGTAGTTCGAGTCTTTTGAATTCCCAACAACTCCAGCAATTGCCCGACCAATCTACTTTCAAAGTCTCTTCCCTGATCAGAGTGTATTCTTCTTGGCAGGCCGTAATGAACAAAGAACTTTTCCATCAGCACCTTCGCCACTGTCGGAGCGCGTTGGTCTTTTGTAGAAAAAGCTTGGGCATAACGGGTGAAATGATCAGTCACTATCAGAATGTTCCCTTGCCCACTAGCATCCGGCTCTAAGCACAGGAAGTCAATGCACACCAAATCCATGGGTCCCTGACTCTGTAGATGGCTCATTGGAGCAGCTCGGGTTGGTAGAGTTTTCCTCTGAATGCACCTCAGACAGGAATGGCAGTAACTCTCGACTTCAGCCCTCATGCAAGGCCAATAAAACCTATCTCGCACCAATTTAAAAGTTCTCTCAGCACCCAAATGTCCATGCTCATCATGTAGTGATCGCAACACACTCTCCCTGTGTTTGGTGGGGAGAAATAACTGTTGAATCTCTTCGGAATTGGTCGAGGGGCCCCTTCGGTAGACCACACCATCCAACATCTTCAACCGCTCCCACTCTTTGTAGACCAATCTGGCTCCATCCGGGGAATTGGTTAGCAGAATCTCTCGCTGGTTTGCAGTCAGGGCCTTTATGGTCAATGCAATCAAAGGGTCTCTAGCTTGATCCGCTTTCAGATCCTGCTTGGAAAAGGTAGGTAGATTTTCATCTCTCAATTGTGTAGGATTACAGTAGAACTCAGGGACAGCCGCGGCCATGACTCCTATGGCCTCCGCTTCAACTCCTCCCTTGACCCGGCGCTCTGTTCCTTGACACAAAGCTTGCACCCCGTCTGGAGTTAACCTGAGTCCATTCTGTAGTGTAGGGTCTTCTTGATAAAGCATCAGCATCTCGATTGTTCACCCCAGGGCGATACTTCAGGCTGAACCGAAACCCTGACAGAGCGGCCAACCACCGATGTCCCGTTGCGTCCAGTTTCGCAGTAGTAAGGATATAGGTGAGAGGATTATTATCCGTCTTGATCACGAACTCAGCTCCATACAGATAGTCTTTCAACTTGTCCACCACTGCCCACTTCAAGGCCAGGAACTCCAGTTTGTGAGTAGGATAGTTCTTCTCAGAAGGCGAAAGGCTCCGGCTCACATACGCTACAGGCCTCAGCAATCCATCATACTCCTGATATAGGACTCCTCCCAGACCTTCTCGGCTGGCATCCACATGTAGTTCATATGGCTTGTGAGGGTCCGCGTAGGCCAGAACAGGAGCTCGGGTTAGATTCTCTTTCAGCTTCATAAACGCACCTTCACATTGACTAGTCCATTCACCTTGTATGGACTCTTTAGCCTTCCTTGGTCCCGGAGCGGAAGGGTTTCGGTCAGAGACCTTACAGCCTTCTTCGGTGGTCTCTTTCTGCAGGAGTTTGTTCAGCGGCTGAGCTATCTTTGCAAATCCTCCCACAAATCTTCGATAATACGAGCAGAATCCCAAGAAAGATCTAAGTTCAGTGACGTTTCGAGGTCTAGGCCAAGAAGCTACGGCCTCCAACTTTCGAGGATCTGTCGAAACACCTTCTGCCGAGACCACGTGTCCCAGATAGGTGACTGACGGCAAACAGAACTGGCATTTCTCCAGAGACAATTTCAACCCCTCTTCATGGAGCCTCTTCAAGACCTTCTCCAAACGTTGCTCATGCTCTTCCAGAGTCTTCCCGAACACAATTATGTCATCCAGGTACACTAACACTTCGATTAGATTCATATCCCCGACTGTCTTCTCCATCAACCGTTGAAACGTGGCGGGAGCTCCCGTCAGACCTTGAGGCATTCTATTAAACTCAAAGAACCCCAGTGGGCAAATGAACGCAGTTTTCTCTTTGTCTTCAGGGTGCATCGGTATTTGATGATATCCACTTCGCAGGTCTAGTACACTGAACCACTTTGCTCCAGACAAACACTGTAAGGCATCTTCAATCCTAGGAGTGGCGTATTGGTCGGGGATGGTTCTTCGGTTCAGGGTGCGATAGTCTATGCACAAGCGTACAGAACCATTCTTCTTCCTGACCAGCACTATTGGAGATGCATATGGGCTCCTGGACTCTTGAATCACATTGGTTCTCTGCAACTCATTTAGTTGTTCTCGCAGATCATCCAAGTCTCCCAGCGGAACTCGCCTTGACCTTTCACGAAACGGCTTGTCTTCTTGCAACCGAATGCGGTGTTCCGTACTCTTAGCCAGGCCCACATCGAACTCATCTTTCGAGAATAATTCTTTCCACTTCAGAACTTGAGACTGAAGACGTTTCTTCCACTCAGGTGAAATGGGAGCGTCCTTGGGGTAGAATCTTTCATCTGGAATCTCTTTACCTTCTCCCCCTCCTGAATCGGTAGAGAGGGGTGTAACAGACTCTACTTGCCCGATAGGCATTCGTGCTTTAAGGACCACTGGAGAATCTGTCACATGCACACACTGACCGAGACTCTTCCACGTGTTCTCTTCAAGGCTTTTGTGGAGATTATTTCAGGAATTACTTCGACTCCGGTTTCACTCCCATGACTGACATCGGTTCCCAGCACCACATAGGGACCTGGTTGCGATCCGTTCAACTTGACTGAAACCCGGAAGCTCGCTACTTCTCCGCTTGCAGGACCTTCTCTGTCCCACCCAGTCTCCACAGTCTTCCCACCTCAGCAGGTGCTTTCCGTTCTTCAACCATCCTCTGATAGACCGGTCGTAACATGGGGTGCACTCCTTGAGTTGACCCTTCTTCCACTACGATGGGGGTCAGGAGACGCCGCACTAGGTCCGTATTCGTCCCCACTATCAGAGAGCTTCTGTTTGCACCCGAGGGTCGGGGGCACACAATGGCCAAGGCGTCACAGCCTCCGGACTGTCCGATGACTTCAGATCCGATCTCCAACCTTACTTGCAGATACCCGTCATAAGGGAGTTTCTCAGTGCCGATACCCCAGATTTCCAAATCCTTCAGTTCTTGCAAGGGAATATGTTTCAAGTGTCTCTCATAGAAATCTCGGTAGATCAAAGTCACTTGGGCCCCTGAATCCAACAGGGCTTTGGTGTAGACTCCCTCCACTTGAATTGGCACAATAGGAGAAGGACCTATCAGCTGATCAGGAAACTTTGTAGCGGTATCCGGACGTTTAGACCCAGTTTGCTGGACCCTGGCCTTTTTCTTGGCCCGTGCAGGTTTTGGGTGTGCATTGCCTCCCCATGACGTAGACCCGGACACTAAGGGAGTGACTCTTTCCATTCTGGCAGGCTCAGCAGTTGGCTTAACTTTGGGCCCTCTTGCCCTCCTAGCCCTGACTTGGTTTCTGGAGCGGGGTTCAACCTTCGGGCACCCAGGTTGCTCCTTCACTGGTGCCCTCTGGCGTTTCCCGCCGGTGGGGTAGACAACAGTCCTTCTAAAGCTTTCAACAATCTCTCGACTCTATCCTTCTCAGGCTTTCGGCCCTGGCACTGTGCGCGGAAATGGCCCATTTCTCCACAACCGAAACATCTCTTCTTAGAGAGCGGAGACGTAGTTTCTTGTTGAGATTTTGTTAAAGGGTTTGGACCAGACGCCACAGCAACTTCTGTCGTCTGCATACCTGTTAGGAACTTTTGCATTTCCCCCTGCATCTCGGTCACCTTCATCAACACCCTGCACAGTTCAGCGTGCGCTTTCTGCAGTTCAGTTTGAGCTTCCTGTACCTCCTTTACAGTCTTGAACAACTCGCTTCGTTCAGAAGGGTTCGATTCTTTAGCAGCCTTCCGGTGGATTTAAACCCGACTAACTGTTCCTGTTCGTCCAGGTCAGATCCATAGGTGTCTATCGAGTCGTTTTCAGGCTGTAGACCGTCGTTATATTCGCAGGTTGTGCATAAGCCCTTTCTCCCCGCCTGAAGGATTTCTCTTCCAGCAGAGCCTCCTCCTCTCGTACAACTCGGATCAGTTCCAAGTACTTCAACTCTTGATTGACTGCTCTGCTTCTCAGCTGCATCATCACCGGATCTAACGGTTGAGAGCCTCTCAGGATCTGCTTTATTCGTATCTTATCTACGTCAGCCGGTTCGGCCCCTTTCTTGAGGAGTATTTGGTGCAGAATCTTATCCAAGCGCCTCATGTAATCAATCATTCTCTCACCTCTCTTCTGATAGGTGTGTTCGTACTGATATACCAGTTCCGCTGCCTTTTCTGTTCGCCCAAACACTTCTTCAAGAACGTTCAGATAATCCAAAGCAGTACAATCTTTTCTACTCAATTTTAGGTTTCTCACCGCTTCTGACGCAGGTCCCTTTAAACTCTCGGTGATCCTTTGCTTTTTCTGGGCCTCAGGGACGTCCCACTCATCCAGAGCCTGCATCGCCTGTTCCACCCATTCCTCAAAGGTTTCTTCTCCCGCCGGAGTTGGTACATTTCCTGTAAAGTTCCTTAACCGTCGATAACCGAAATTAGTGTGAGGAGGGCTTGTTTTCTGACATTTAGCCAGCAAATCTCCAATAGCCACGATAAATTCAGGCCCGATCATGGCCAACGGACTGGGCGCGGAAACACTTTCGGCTTCGCCACGTGGCGCACTTGGCTGAATCAGTTGGACTTCCACCTCAGCGGTCAACTTCACGCTCGCGCCCCGAAAACATGCTGGAATACCTTTTCTCCATTCGAGAAGAACATGCGTGTGAGAGGTATCTGGGTTTTTCTTAATGTCCAGAATTAACCCCCGATGATCTGGTGCTAGCGTGGCCACGGCCTGGCGAATCTGATCTTCGGCCCAAGTGTCTGCGGGAATATCCATGACTACGCAACATGCTAACTGACTACTATACTCCCCACACCATTCGGCAGCAGTGTCTGGATCCATATTTAACCCTTTAGATGCGGTTTTTCCAGAGACTGAATCCCGGAAACGAGCCCCCACGTGTAGCGCTCACTCCCGGAGGAGCCGCTGAAAATGAACCACGGGTCAGTCTCCCCGCACTAGGGAATAAATATACTCCAACACGCTGAACAGTTTTATAATTTAAAAGGTTTACTAAAAAGTTTGCAGCTCTTAAGACACGGTATATGCAGGAAGATTTACAGTACTTTCGTAACACGATAAACGCGTAGCGGTAAAAGAAACGAAAACACGAGGGCTTCGTATTTTCGGAAAAAACCCGACCGAGCAGAAAATTAAAAGATACGAAATTCGAGGAAAAACCGCGTAGCGGGACACAATAAAATACACAGTTCTCGTATTACGATAGACGCGCAGCGGGAACAAAAAAAGGAAAAATCGTTCAGAATGTAGCTTTTTCTTTGCCCCCTTGTATGGATTTTGAAAAGGAAAACAGAGTCCTGCACAGGTTAAGTCCCAGAACTTGAAGTGATATATATTTATATATGTAGGGTACCCGGGTACTTTTCTACTGGCCAGTGAGCTTACTTTAACGATGTCTTCGACTAGTCAGTTGGGGCCCTGTGGGTTTTAGAAGAAAACAGCAGTGTACGCTTAAATTTACACACGGCCTTGGGGGCCTCTCACCCATCCGGCGCAAGCTTGAGGTTCCGCTGACCCAGGACGTCTCTCCGCTCGATATTGACTGGGGACGCCGACCACCGGATCTGTTGTCTGGCCTTCTGTCTGTCAGCCGCAACTCAGCCAGCTTACCGCCTGCTCCCCGCTTCAATCGACCGCGGTACTCCTTACTCGAGGGGTCTTCTCTCCTCAGCACTGCACTCGGAATACAGCTGGTGATGTCTCTCTCCCGCAAGGCTGGGTGCCCGATTGTGAGGCCCAATCCACTCTGTCTGCGCTCCGGCCTAGCTCTTGATCTCTCCTTCTGTGTGTGTCTCTGTGCATCCGCTCTCCTCAGCTCCTGGCGCGCTCTGCCTGCTCTCCACGAGGTGCAGGATGTACAGCCTCTCCACAAACCCACCCACTTCCTGTTTCTTCGCAAAGCATGCATGGACATGTAGTTCAAGTGTCCAGGGTCTTAATCGTGATAGTCTCCATCTTGTGGCCAAAAATGGGTACTGCCACAGTAAACTTTAACACATCGCTACATTGGCAAAACTGTAACCAATGCTCTTTTGGAACAGCACCTAAACTACACAAATTACAAAATCCCATCTACATGTCAGGAAAAAATCAATGGACGCTGACCACAGTCACTTCTCTCAAATATCTAGGTATGTGGTTAGACCCAATCTATCCTTTGGCCCCTGCATAGAAAAACTCTCATGCAAACTTTACCCTAATCTAGGTGCCCTGTACAGAAACAATCCTGCTGAGGCCCGGGTAGAAAAGCAGATTGTAAAACAAATGCTTATGCGGCTATTGAATACGGAGATGTAGTGTATGCAGAGGCCCCACAAACACACCTTCAGAAACTTAACTACATTGTATAACTCATTTGCTGCTTTGTGCTACAGTGTAACTACATGACCCCCATTGTGACTGTTAAGAGAGCTAAACTGGCCGTCGCTGGAATCTAGACGCACTTCACCTTTCCAACTTGTGTTTAAGAGCTTTCTGGGAAGCTACCACCTACCTGAAATAGTCTGCTTCCCTAGAGTTCCCTCATCCTATAACCTCCGATCCAGGACTGCACCTTACTTGTAATACCACTATACAAAAAGAAAGTGGCTCGATCCTCATTTTCCTACAGAGCACTGCAGTTATGGAATAACCTTCCAGACGCCATCAAATCTTCCCCAGTCTTAAGTCACTCAAGACAGAGCTCCTTACTAGCATACCTCGGTACAGATGCACCTGTAAAGGCTAGGTAGACTGAGGCAGTGGAAGCGCGTGCAGGGCACTTAATCACGGCCGCACTAGCAGCAAATGACGGGCAATGACGGCCAATATACGATGTAACGGTCGCACAAAAGTCCGGCTGCGCAAAACGCAAGTGAAAATGAACGCATTTTTTCGAGAACGTTAAACTGCTAGTACAGACGTACAGAGTGCGCTGCGTCCGCTAGCGGCGTGTGTGCGTGAATTGGAGATGTCAGACGCTACTAATATCCAGCCAACAAACGTCCAGATGCACAAGTGTTTTATTGATGATCCGTACAAAATCACGGACGAAAAATGCGCATCGTATGACCGGTATCGTGCGTACTCCGTGAAAAAATACGTCCATTCGTTCGAACGCACTTTTTCACGGACAACGTGAAAATGCGTTCGTCTGACCCTAGCCTAAACATGTAACATAGTAACTATATTACTTACATATTTATTTTCCATGTTAATCTGTATATATGTGTTTTGTTCTTAATATCTTGCATTTATTACTTTGTATTTCTGTAACGACTGTAAAATTTCAATGCTCTTGAAAACGAGAGAAATCTCAATGTATCCTTCCTGGTAAAATCCTTTATAAATAAATAAATAAATATAAGCAGTTTACATGTTCATCTAAAATGGCAGTGTGGGAGTCATTAAAACAAAGTAGGGCAAATATGTCTTACATTTTAAAACACAACCTTAATGGAATTGAACGTAGATCTTGATTTAATAAAATCTCAACCCATCGCATAATAATTTCACATTATTTCTTCAGAGGGATTTGAACAAATTAAAAAGATAATTATGAACAAATTTTTAATGGATTTATTTCATAAGTATTTTTTTTATTATTAAAAGTGAAACTTTTAAACCTGTATTGAATGCTGCATCAACCACATTTTGAAGAAATTTTTTTTTGGGGGGGGGGATATTCTAATACAATTGCCAGAAATATTTTTTTTGCAGATTAACCGTTACAAATTTGTCAGTAAATGAAAACAGCAGAAATGGCTGTTGTGGGAAATAAAATTCTACTTTCACCCTTTTGATGATTTACCACAGCAATATATGGGGGGAAATATGTTAGTATCAATAAGGACCATATAGGGATATTCACAAATGGGAGCATAAAATACATAGAAGCATAATCTGCTTTGGTTTTTTTTCTTCATACTGTAATGGTGTTACATATTCGATTTAATATAGATACCATGAAAAAGGATTACAGAATTATGGAATCAATCACTTTCTAAGACTCCTTGTGACCACGGAGTAGAAAATGTTTTCAATGTTACAAGACACACAAGTATTACTGAAGCAGGTAAGAAACATCCAATGAGCGTTGGTGGGGAGAACCTATTTATTTTTATTTATTTATTTATAAAGGATTTTACCAGGAAGGATACATTGAGATTTCTCTCGTTTTCAAGTATGTCCTATGAAGAAGAACCTATGAATTCAGCCAGCATCTCCTCTGCATTTGCCTCTACAATAAAGCTATAGGACCCAAGAATGAGGATTTAGCAAGTATATTTTATCTGTGTACCCAGACTGATCCCATCCTAGGGGCAGTCCAGAACTGAAATGCCAGGCAAGTCAACTTTACATGAGAGAGTAGCATTGGATTACTTTTTTGATCTTCTCCGGGTGAACTTTTGGCACAGTGATATTATGAGGCAATCGTTCTGATGCAGGACTCGAGGAGGAGGGTTTTACCAAATTCCACTAGGACTTCTGGTACGCATGCATTGTACTGATTAAAAGGTGTTACTAAAGAACCTCTGTGCTGAAACTTGGCTTTAAGGCTACATTTCTATATTACTGTTGGAGGCTATCATTTTTTTCATTAGGGTCTGCAATATTTGTTATATACTTTTCTGTGACTGCCACTCGCCACCATTAACTGGTCATGGCATGTTGAGTGAGTGTCTTGCAATGCTGGTTGTCTGTGAGGTCTAGTGACAACAGTTACAAGTATTTATAAAACGCCAATAAATTCCTTAGCGCTCTACAACGTTACACACACGGAACAGAAGGAGGGAGGACCCTGCTCAAGAGTTTACAATCTAAGGATTAGATTACAATAATTTATATAGCACCAACATGTTCTGTAGCGCTTTACAATGGGGAAGCACAAACGTGAGACATAATAAAGATGCATTAGGAGCAGTCAATCCTGCCTGTATGATAATTGTCCTGCTTAGGCCAGGGGCACACTAGGCGTTTTCTTTAAAGCACTAGCGTGCGTTAAAGAAAACACAAACGCACCGCTGCCCCCCTCCACAACGCTGCAAAGCGCGATCCTCCTATGGAGGACTGCACTTTGCAGCCCCGTCGACGCGCATCCTAGTGCATCGACAGTGATGATCGCTAGGTGCACACATGCTACGCGCGCACTAAGTGCGCGCGCGCAAGCATGTGACCGGCTCCGTCTGCAGCATCACAACGCTGCGATGGGCGCTGGTAAGTGCATCATAATGCACACTAGTGCGCACAAGAAGATGCCTAGTGTGCCCACGGCCTAAAACAGCATTTAAAACAAGCGCTCTGCCAGGCAGACAGGGCTGGACTGGGACAAAAAAGCGACCCATGACTTCATCCAGACCAGCCCACTCCAATATGCAAACATGCAGGGCCGGATTAAGATCTCTATGGGCCTGGGCTAAAGATTTTGTTTGGATTTTTTGGCTTTTAATGAAAACATATTACATGCGATTTTAAATTGCATGCTATTTCGGTGCTTTGTGTTACGCCGCATTTCGGCGCTCTTCAGTGATTCCATTTCACAGAAAATACAGTAAATTCCATATTTAGTGAATGTTCAGTGTTTTACTGAAAATGGAGTCCCCAAAACAGTTATCGGATGTCGTCAAAAACCGCCGAATTGCTCAGAAAAACGCTGAATCACGCCGAATTGCTCAGAAATACGCTGAATCACCGAATTGGCATCAGAAAATATCTCTGAACTGAAAAAAGTCTCCTATTCTCCTAATAGGAGCTTAAATCAATAAAAATGTGTCTAAATAATAAAAAAGGTCCATTAAAAATAATACAAAAACGTCTAATAAAATACAAAAGGATATTTTAAAAAAAATTACAAAATAAAAATAGTTTTGCAAAATATAAAAATAATTGGTGTTAAAAAAGGCACCCCCAGGTACGGCCGGCAGACATGGCCAGGCGATCCCCAAGCACGGCCGGCAGGAATGGCTAGGCGATCCCCAGGCACGGCCGGCAGGAATGGCCAGGCGATCCCCAGGCACGGCCGGCAGGAATGGCTAGGCGATCCCCAAGCTTGGCCGGCAGGCATGACCAGGCGTTCAAAAAAAAAAATCGCCAATATACGTGGGGTAAGTGTCCTTCCAAAATTTGTCTGAATTGTTTTTGGCTCAATTAAATAAAAGCCCAAACGCCAAAACCAATCAAGAGTCGGCTGAATAAAATTATTAAAACAGAACGTTCTTGATCCCTCAGCTTCTTATCCATGCCATCACTTTCAGGTGTCTGATCCAGATGGACACAAGGGGGCCCCGGATCTCCCGTTTTTTCTGATGGAAATATCAACCAGCAAGTGGCTGAAACACTGACGGTGTCAATGACTAACTCAGGAAGCTGTTTTAAACTAGCGAAACGTGTTTTAGTGGATTTTAATATTATTTGTAATAAAAGGTATTTTGCTACAAGCCGCTTGCTGGTTGATATTTCCATCAGAAAAAACAGGGGATCTGGGGCCCCCTTGTGTCTCCGACTGCATTTATCTCCTGGTGTCTGGATCAGACACCTGAAAGCGATGGCATGGATAAGAAGCTGAGGGATCAAGAACGCTCCGTTTTAATAATTTTACTCAGCCGAATCTATTGATTGAATTGTTTTTGGCTCAATTAAATAAAAAGCCCAAACACCAAAACTAGACAATTTTTGGAAGGAAGCATTACCTACCCCAAGGATTTTGGTTAATTTTTTTTTTTTTACTTTGCACTCAACGGTGTTCTGGGATATACCACCGTTACCGTGGTGACAGCTGCTGATTCCAATCTCTATGTACTTCATTATTTAAAGATGTAGCTCCATTCCTCAGAATATTCCCACTACCACACATCCTGTCGAGTTCCCACAGGCGCTTGGATCAATTACTTTATTGTCCCACTGTCAGCGAAGCCACTGTCATATGTCTCAATACCGAATGTTGTGTTTATAAACTGTTTTTCCACACTGTTTCATTGTATATTACAGCTTGTTGCTTATTTTAATCACTTGTCATGGGCGGGGTCCCTGGCAGGCAGGGCTGGGACAAAACAAATCAGCGCTGGCCCACTGAGCCATCGGCCCACCGGGAATCTCCCTGTAGTCCCAATGGCCATACATGCCTGCTGGCAGATGCCAAGGAACTCCCCATGTATTTATTGTGTTCTAGCCCTTTAGGCAGGTTTGCGGTCTGCTGCATATTGCAGAATCCAGCACACACACTACACACACAGAGACAGAACAAGAGGTGATAGTACAGAATACACGCACAAGAGAGCCCTGCACTGGGTAAGATTTCTGATCTAAATACAGATTCCAGGGCAGAGGGTAAACACCACAATAAACCACAGGAGTATGCAAAAGACCTTGATACAAGAATGTCCAGCATAAACAAAAACTGAATATGAACACAGACACATAGGAGGCCCTGCACTGGGTAAAGATCCTCACGTGGTCTTCTGACTCTGACTATACAGATAGCGGGGTAGGGGGTGGACACCAGAATAGGACAGGAGTAAGCAAAAGTTCATACACAGGTAATTACCGAAATACATATACAGGGAACAGGCCAGAGAATAATCCAAATCAAAGCCAAAGTCATACACGGGTGTTTACAGCAATACAGATACAAATGCAGGTACTCAGTAGGTGAAGACCTATATTGAACAAGAGAGCAAGTGCACTGCTGGCCATGTAAATAGGGCAGGACACGTCTTGTGATCACAGACTATCAGCCACAGGGGAGATAGTCTGCAGTGGCTAGGCCCAAGGACCTACCAGAGCTGATGAGCTCCGCTCTCACCACCAGGGGGCATGGCAGGAACCAAAGGAAACGTAACATCACTTTTCTGTATTTTGTACACTGCTGTTCTGCAACTCTGCTGCACTACTATTTTGTCGACATTATTCTGTACACTGCTGGTCACTATCGTGTTGTGACCATCACTGATTTACCCTATTGAGTTGTTTAAAACTGCAACTCTGTTGCACTAGTACTTTGATGACATTATTCGAGTGCACCATCTGCACTATTTTGCTGGCATCATTGTGGTTATCTGGTGACATATATGTTTACCAGTAACAATAATCCACATATACATATTTTTACACCTTTAATTATACACATCCCCTTACACCGAGTGTGAATATACAAATCCTATTAGAGGGCTACCAGTGTTACACATACTGATATCAGCCCACTATATAACTGGCATTATCTATCAGACCAGTAGGTGGCACCAGCCACACATTTCTGAGATCTTGAATGGCCAGGCGTTCCCCAGGCTTGGCGGAGCCAGGCGATCCCCAGGCTTGGCCGGGCACCAGGCGATTCCAAGGCTTAGCTGGCGGCCAGGCCCAGGTGAGCCCCAGACTCGGCCAGGCCCAGCTGGCATTCCGGCCCACTGAGACATCGGCCCACCTGGATTCTCACGATAGTCCCAATGGCTAGTACATGTCTGGGGACAGAGATATGTGAAACAAGAGTGAGAAGGGGAAGGAGGAGCTGGTGGCCAGAAATAAGATAGCAGGGATTGCATGGGAAGGATCAAAAGCTTGGGCTTGTTACGGTAATTAGCAAAGTGGAAGCAGCTGGAACGGAAAGCTTCACGTTTTAGCCCAGGACAAGGTGGATGGGGGGACAAGTGGAACAGCAAAGTGAAAATGTAGAATCTGGAAATGGTGATAGATGGAGCTTAGTTTCTAATTGAAAATACAGGATCTGGAAATAGTGATGACAGTGGATGGAGCTTAGTTTCAGAGTGCAAATGCAGGATCTGGAAATGGTGGTGGGTAGAGCTTGCAACCCTTCAAAATGGATGTCTCTCCATCACCCTGAAGGCTGTCCCCAGCTTTTGTTGGACAGCCTTTTAGCTGTTGGATCAGTTTTGGTTCATTAAATCCAAACAATACTCCAAAGGCTCTCAATTCTTATGCCAAACATCAGAGGAACAGCATCTGCTGTAGCACACAGAAGGGAGACTGTGGCACTGGAAAGGATGTGAGTTGGGTTTTTATATTTAGTCTTTTTTTGAAAAGAGGGGGGCGTTTGTGAAATGAGCATTTTATTGCTGTGCAGCTCTGATACTCTCATACACGGTGCACATTTCTGTGGGTTTTATTGCTGTGCAGCTCTGTGATACGCTCATACACGGTGCACATTTCTGTGGGTTTTATTGCTATGCAGCTCTGTGATACGCTCATACACAGAGCACATTTCACTGGGTTTTAATGCTGTGCAGCTCTGTGATATGCTCATACACTGCACATTTTTGTGGGTTTTATTGTTCAACTAATTAGAGCGGCTGTGATCCAGTATACTTGACATGCATGGCTGATCTTTGTAAAAATGGTTGAATTTAAACATTTCATAAATTTATTTGATTATCTCAATAGATATAACATTTGAAATGGTAAACAAATTATACAAGTAGGAACTTGGTATCCACTTTTAATATACAGAGAGGAAGAGGCAGAGCTCAAAGAGGAAAAGGTGGAGCCTAAATAGGAAGGGTAGAGTTTAACCAGGAAGAGGTGTGGCCTTGACAGGTAGGTTTGTGTCAAATTTAAATTAGGGGTGCACAAGTTTAATCAGGCCTAGGGCAGCACAAAACCTAAATAAACCACTGGAGCTGTCAGAAACTAGGAATTATCTGGCTCACTTCCAGAACAAGGAACACATTTTTCTGAGGTGAAGAAGACAAGACATAAGACAAAGAGGCATTTCAAATCCATAACATGATGTTCATGAGCTTCTATAGGTAGGAGGCATCCGAGCTCCACCAGAAAGTCTCTCCTGTCTTTGCGCAAGATGGTAAGTGACCGTTTCATGAGTTAGACAAAGGATTTGCAAGGGGGCCTTTAAAAGGTTGTAGGAAGCTTCAATCACATTTACTGAGGATTGCAGCTATGCACATCAAAAAGCAATGATACGAAACGTAAAATGGTATAAACAACGTTTTGTGGTTGGTTTTATTTTCAACTACTCTTTATTTTCCAGATTACTCTTTTTTTTCCTACCAATATACACAATAATATAATCTCTATAAGCCATATGTTGACCATTTGTCCACCACCAGAGAAGACATCAAGGCTGCAGTTGCCCCAGAATTTTATGATAAAACCTCAACTAAATGAAGATGTTCAATGAGACATGAATCTATTATAACAACAGACATTTCACCTGAATAAACTCATGAATCATTTTAATTATACTTGGCTATTATTTAGATAGTCACGTGTGAATAATTCAGATAGCAAGCTAATTGTAAATCTACATAACCAGAGCTTTAATTATCTTCATCTATTGTTTGTTAAGTTAAATTTTATCCAAATACATTCATTCCATTAATTACCTGGGTGATGTTTCTGGTTGCTGTCTACTCTGGTAATGGTAGAAGGAAAGACCAAGGTATTCTAAGGTTTATCCAACAATCAAATAACCTTTGCCATTCTGGCTCATCACATTCTGTCTAGGTCATCCGGTGTTTAATCTTAGAGGGAGCAAATTGATCATAAATACCATTGGTGGGGCTGTGGATTTTACCACTTTATGTGTTAAAATAATAAATGACTGCAATGCCAAAAGTATTTCCAGTCAAAGCTGTCCATCCAAAGAGATCATGGAAAAATTATCACCTTACTGGCCACTTTATTAGACACACCTGTTCAATTGCTTGTTACCACAAATTGCCAATCAGCCAATCACAAGGCAGCAACTCAATGCAGCTAGTTGTGGTGAAGACGACTTGCTGAAGTATTTCAAAAATTGCTGATCTACTGGGAATTTCACACACAACCCTCTCTAGGGTTTACAGAGAATGGTAGAAAAAAAATATCTAGTGAGTGGCAGTTGTGTGGACGAAAATGCCTTGTTGATGTCAGAGGAGAATGGAGAGATTGGTTCGAGATGATAGAAAGGCAACAGTAACTCAAATGACCAACCTACAACCTTACAACCAAGGTATGCAGAATACCATCTCTGAACGCACAACACGTCAAACTTTGAAGCAGATGGGCTACATCAGCAAACAACGACACCGGGTGCCACTCCTGTCAGCTAAGAACTGAAAACTGAGGCTACAATTCGCACAGACTTACTAAAATTGGACAATAGAAGATTGGAAAAAGTAGCCTGGTCTGATGAGTCTTGATTTCAGCTACGTAAATCAGACGGTAGGGTCAGAATTATTTTTTTTCAAAATATATTTATTGTTGGTTCGATTGCAGAACCGAAGCATTGAAATAAAGAACATTACAACGGTGATACTTGAAAATAAAATAGACTTAATTGAGGTGGTGACAGAGTACGGGGGATAACATCCCACCCGAAGACCACAGGAGGTTAGGGGCTGAGCAATCAGCAAGACAGGGCCAAGGTAGAACGTGCAAGGCTGTCACCTATACCAGCGGTTCCCAACCTTTTTTCACCCGAGTACCCCCTGGCAGACCATTTCCATAAATTGTACCCCTTCTATTAAAAAATCTTTCAAATTTAATATAATTTACTGTACTCTGCCTTATCTACCCTGGTCTCCCATCTTTTACCCAGCTTCTCCCACCCTCAACTTCTCCCCTTCTTCTCCCCTGCATCCTCTCCTCTGCTTCTCCTCATCTTCTCCCCTGCTTCTCCCCTGCATCTTCTCCCCTGCTTCTCCTCCTCATCTTCCCCATCTTCTGCCCTGTTCTCCCCATCTTCTCCCCTGCTTCTCCCTGTTTCACTAGCTTGCCAACATCTCCACCCCAGCTTCTTGTCTCTTCCACAGCTTCTCATTATCTCCTTCCAGCACCCCCTCATCTCCACCCCAGCTTTTCCTTATCTTCTCCCCTGCATCTCCCCCCCAGCTTTTCCTCATCTTTTAACCTAGCTTTTCAATATCTCCTCCCCATCTCCACTCCATCGTCTCCTTATCTCCAACCCTGTACCTCCCCATCTCCCGCCCAGCGCCTCTTTATCTGCTCCCCAGCTTCTCATTGTCTTTTCCCATCTTTTCACACTTATTAGATATATTTACCGCCGTACTCACGTCATTTCCCACGCTGCCAGCAAGCTCAGTGTTTTATACAGAATTATAATATTCATAAAACGAAATGCGCCAAAATACAAGCAAAAAAATTTGCTTTTTTTTTAGTTTTAGTTAAACACTGCATTTTTCTGAGAAAATGTGCAATTAACAAGTTCCCCCTTGAAATATAAAAGCACAAGGTCTGAATGATAGAATGTGGAAAAATAATTTAACAGCAAATGACTGACATCTGAATAGAAATTTACATTTTTTTTTGCTATAGCACTGACATACCCAAACATGCTGTTACCCACATGGATTTGTGACTGTGTGGTGGGATATGTGGAGCACTGTGTTACATTCATACACACTGCACATTACTGTGAGATTATTTATTGCTGACAGCCCTCAACTGGGAGACAAAATGTATGACCAACTTTAACAGCCAACCGCCAAGAGAAACATCCAACTTTTCCCCCATTGGCAGCCAGCAAACCACACCTGTAAATGGTAGAGAAGTTTGGGAGTCCGGGAGAAAAGGGGGTCCATCCCGGTACTAACAAGGTGTATCTAATAAAGTGGTCCATGAGAGTACTACTTGGTTTCATTAAAACCTAAAGTGTTGAAATGCTGCAATTTGCACATTGAATAATATCATAGGTTTTTGTTGTTGGGAAGCAACACTTTCCCTCAATGGATTCTATAAGCAGACTAAACTCGACCATGCTGAACACTGTTTATGCCCCTCTGTGCAGAAATACGAGAAAATGATAGGAAATGGAGCAAAACAGATGGTGCGACACAAGGGAAAAAGACTAGTTAAAATGTAAAATGAGATGAAGTGCGGAAAGATGGAGTAAGAGATATTAGGCAATAGGCATATGTAGGGTTAAGAGGAAGAGACAGCCATGGGAGAAATATAAAGGTGTATGGGTAAGTCAGGGAGATTTCTAAAATATGCAAATTGCTCCATGCATTCAGACTCACAGACACACCACACATATGTATGGTGCCTCTTATGCATACTCAAATACTCTTGCATCACATGCAACAAATACACACAGCACTGAATACTCCTCTACACTCATACACTCATACAAAATACAAATACATTGTAATGGTTGAGACTTGGGATACATGGACCTTAAGATGTTTTTGGAGGTGTGGGCCTCAGGTTTTATGTTGTTTACTAGCCCTCTCCTATTTTAAGGTCACCATGTACTACTTACAATGGTAGGTTCAGGGTGTGTGTGTTTTTCTGTGCCCTATTCCCTGTTGTTTACCTTATGTGTCATCTATATGTAATTGTATATGATTCCTTTGCTTCCCCAAGCTTCCATCCAACCCCCAGGATGTGGCCTATACCAAATCTCTTTGCCACCTTCCAAGCCTTTGCATGTTACGCCAGGGTATTTTGTGTGGGAGGAGGGAGGCTGTTGGGCGACTTATTCACTATGGAAACACCAGGGCGCGTCTTATTCTGCACATTACCCTGTGTTTTTGCAATTGTAAGCTCTAAATAAAGTAACTCAAAATTTTATGTTCAACATACAAGGAGCTCCGGCTATTGACTGGGTGGGTAAGGGCCAGAATCAGTACTCCTTTGTGATACGGACTGACAGCGAAAGGAGTCTTGGTGTAGGTGATATTCATCCTGGGTACTGAACCCCAAGTGACATACATCCTTACAAACAAATGCAATACACTTCAGCAAAGTACAAAAGACATATATTTAAGTAATGCATCATCCTTTGGAAGAATTAATAAATATTTAAACTGGAGAAATAAATGCACGTACAGTGAAAATTATATATTAAATTAAGCAGGTTGTTTTATTTTCCCCCTCAAAACTAGAACCTTTTGTTAAATATTAAAAGACTAGGGCACGATTAAAATCATGATGCTAAAACAGGGACGCTAAGGAAATAAACCTGCGCCTGCAGATTTCTCCATAGCGTCCCCGTTTTAGAGTGATATTATGGGGCAGGTGCTAATCCAGCAGCCTGCGCCGTAACACGGTGCTAAGCTTCACGCTGCCGCGAGCATCCTCTCTGTGGAGGCCATAGGACTCCATTGACCTGCAGGATCTTGCATCGCGAGATCCGTCAGGTCGGTTTAGTGATTTGCAGAGGGAGACTGGGGGACTTTTCCCCCCAGTCTCTCTCTGCTCCCGGTGGCAAGAAGAAGCGGATGGAGCAACCATTCTCGCCGCGGGATGGGAGGTGAGTATGTAAATTTTTTGGGGGTGGTTCAGCTGGTGCTGACTGATTCCGCAAAGCCGGAATCCGTTAACACCAGGTGTAATGCCCTGGTCCGCGGCCCGCTCCCCGCCCGGACCGCCATTTTGGGACACCTAGAATACTCACCCGAGATCCCTCGTGGCGCGCCGCTCCACACTCTTAGCCCGCAAGATGGAGGAGATAGTTCGAGGTACGCCCCATGCCGCGGGCAAGATCCGACTGACGGGAAACGAAGAGAGCAACGCGCAATTGCAGGCCTCCCTAAGAAACAAAGCTCATGGTACTCTTTTCGATTGTGGGTACTACATGACACCTGTTCTGGAGATCCTCGCCTTCCTCCTCTTACCCTATCAAGTGCTCAGGTATCCCAACCCCACCTACGACTCTCAGGTGAAAGGCATTTCTATGATCCTCTAAACCCTATTTAAACCTGTCGCATTCCTCATTTCATTAACCAGGTTATACTGTGGCCTTCCCGCTTCAGTCTTCCAGTGTTCTTTCATGTTTGAATTCTAGTCTGTTCCGTTCTCTGATCTCCAACCCATTGACCCGGATTGCCTCAATGACCACACTGCCTTCTCCAGCCCATCGATCCAGATTGCCTCAACGACCACACTACCTTCTCCAGCCCATCGACCCGGATTGCCTCAACGACCACGCCACCTTCTCCAGCCCATCGACTCGGATTGCCTCAACGAACACGCCACCTTCTTCTGCCATCTTTAGGTACAGCCTATTGTTCTGGACTTTATGTTTTCATTGCTACCCAAGAAGACCACGTGAGTTACAGTTTATTGTTCTGGACTTTATGTTTTCATTGATACCCAAGAAGACCACCTGAGTTACAGTTTATTATTCTGGACTTTATGTTTTCATTGCTACCCAAGAAGACCACCTGAGTTACAGTTTATTGTTCTGGACTTTATGTTTTCATTGCTACCTTAGAAGACCACCTGAGTTTCGGTCTATTGTTCTGAACCTTGTATTTGGTCTCTATTTCACTAAACCCTGACTATCGTTACGTGGTTTCTTGGTCTCCTTCAAACGGCTTGCCATTGGGTTCCATATATACACCACTAGACAGGGGCACCAGCTCCTGCATCACACCAGGTCCTAGCTGTGGTTAACTTTTCAGTTAACTGCAGCAGGACGGTAATTAGCATTAGGACTTTGCTCTCCCCATGCTAAGCATAGGGAGCGCAAAGTACAGTAACCTCACGATGAAAAGCGCAAGCTCTGAATCGCTAAAGGGTTTTTTAACCAGTTACATAGTTACATAGTTATATAGGCTGAAAAAAGACATGCGTCCATCGGGTTCAGCCTCTCCCACATAACCTACTGCTGTTGATCCAAAAGAAGGCAAAAAACCCAGTCTGAAATATGCAACATACCGGGAAAAAATTCCTTCTTGACCCCAGAATGGCAGTCAGATTTCTCCTTGGATCAAGAAGCTTTTACCCACATATTAAATATTATAACCCTTAATATTCTGTGTCTGCAAGAAGTCATCCAGTCGTTTTTTAAAAGTCTGTACAGACTCTGACCCAACCACCTCAACAGGCAGAGAATTCCACAGCTTTATTGTTCTCACCGTAAAATAACCCTTCCTATGCTTTAAGCTAAATTTTCTTTCTTCCAGTCTAAATGGATGACCCCTTGTCCTATGTATAGACCTGTTAATGAATAGGTTATCAGACAATGGTTGATAATGGCCCCGTATATATTTATATAAGGTTATCAGATCCCCTCTAAGGCGCCGTTTCTCTAAACTAAACAGGTTTAAGCTTGTTAGTCTTTCCTCATAACTTAAACCTTCCATTCCCCTTATTAATTTAGTTGCCCGTCTCTGCACTTTTTCTAACGCTATAATATCTTTTTTTAAGACAGGTGCCCAAAATTGCACGGCATATTCAAGGTGCGGCCTGACCATTGATTTATACAGAGGCAAAATTATGTTTTCATCCCAAGAGTGAACTCCCCTTTTAATGCATGCCAATACTTTGCTGGCCTTGGCGGCTGCTGTTTGACATTGCACATTGTTACTTAGTTTGAAGTCTATGATTATTCCCAAATCCTTCTCCTGCTTGGATTTCCCTAACTCCGTACCATTTAGGGTATAAATTACTTGCGTGTTCTTCACTCCAAAGTGCATAACTTTGCATTTATCTAGATTAGTTATTGTTCGGATTGTAATATGGACCGCCCGCGCTAGGGCAACCAAGGCTAACGTTAACGCTCACACAGGTGAGCGCTAACATTAGCGTAGGAATGTAATATGGGTCTAGCTATTTTAAAAGGGTATATGCATACAGATAATTAAATACAAAAGTATATAGAAGCATATAAAGCGCCTGGTGTTCAATCCTGTTTATTCATACAACAAATCCACAAAATAGTCAGCACTCCAGAACTTTCACTAAAATGTCATTTTATTAATCCATTTTAAAAGTCAATGTTTCAATGCACATTGAATTTTCTTCAGGACAAACCTTTTTTGAACTGTTTGTCCTGAAGAAAATTCCTATGTGGATTTAAACATTGACTTTTAAAATGGATTAATAAAAGGGACCTTTTAGTGAAAGTCCTGGAGTGCTGACTATTTTGTGCATTTATTAGATATTTTGAATCATATACACTCTATACAGATATAGTTGAATTGATTTAAATAGGAATATTTCAGTGTGCAAAAGATTTAGGATATTTTTAACTTTGGCATTTTCAATAAAACAAATACATGAAACAGCGCATATTCGCATGACTTATCACAATACTACCTAGGGTAAAATTCTGTATTTGTATAGCAAAATACCCCACAGAACTATGAAGCACATTTAAAAATAAAAACAAATAATAGAAATAGAACAAGGACAATATTTAAAAGAGGTGAGCACTATTCAACCATTGTATTCCGTAGTTTCAGATGGGACCTTGCTGTTTTGCATGAATAAGCGTAGCATTTGTTCATTTCCCATACATGAATAATTAGCAGCAGATGTACAAGTAACTTTGTTAGGTATCTGGAGGGATGCACCATGTAATTGATAATGAATGTTCTAGAAAATAAAATAAAAAGTTTAATCATTTAATCTCAGGATTCTCAGAATATATAATACAATGCCTCTTGGCAACAAAATAAACATAATTGAACTAATCACATCTCAGCAAGATATAAGTTTAATATGGTAAACCATTCTATAATAAGTAAACAATGTGCTGAACTATTATAACTGGCCTTATTTTCTTATTCTGGGAAAATATTAATTGTAATAAGAAAAAATATACAGACTTCCGGGAGGCGGGCCGACTGAATGGCCGCTTTTAACATGAGCTCTGCCTAACGCTCCCCCAATCCTGCTGGTTTCGGGCTTTTCAGAGTCCACACGGACATATTGACGGGGCAGAGGCTCTCCCTACCGTTAGCTGCTCCCTTTCTTGAACATTTTCGTCAGGTTCCGGAAACGCAGCACTCCCTTCCCCGGAGTCACCAGGCCGGTCCCGGCCGCCATTTTGGGCCCATCGGTGGCCTACAGGAGCCTCAACCCTCCCCTGTTTCCTGCACCACTGCAGGACGGACCCAGACGCGCTGACTGTTTCGAGGGCGGCCGGCTCTGGAGGTGAGCGCCCCCCCCCGTACCGACCATCCAGGCAGTGACCGGCTTGAGCGGTGACGGCGGCCATCTTGCGGAGGCCGCGTGGCGGCGCTCCGTTCTGCCTGCGAGTGTTCCAGGAGGATCCCGTTCGCGGGGGTGAGGCGATGCCACAGCGCTCTACCGGCTACCCGGAGGCTGTCTGCGCTGCTCCGCCGCTGTACCTCTTGAGATTGGTCCCCGAGGGGTGGCGGCCCTCTAGCGGATATAGTCCTGTGGGGGTCACTGCCCACCATCACTATCCCCTTTGATACTGCCTCGGGATTGACGCCCAAACAGTGAGAGGTCGGGTGCTTGTCCCCCAATTTTTTCGCCCTGGGGTTCCCCTGGGGCACCACAACCACTAATTTTTCGAAGTCCTAGGGAGCCCCCTAGGGCTCAACTCTCAAATTTTTCAGTTTCCTTTCACTCAGAGATATCCTGCTTGGACTGAAATTTTCGTGCCAGGTGTCCTGGGGTGACTTGCTCGACCTTCACTGCCCTGCCTCATTGGGCTCCAGGCTCTGCACGGAGGACATCAAAGGAGTAAGGAGGAAAAAAATAAATAAATGAAGAACTATAACAAATAACACAAACTAACAAATTTTTGAGTCCCCTTTGGTTAGGGGGCGCCCTATCCTATACCTATACTGTTTGAGCTGTTGAGGCCCCCAGCCAATTTACTTTGCCACAGCTACCTTTGTACAACATCTCCCCAGATTGGGGACGTCCGTACCCCTGTTCGTCATCGTGGTCTGGCTGCGGATTGACCCTACCACTGTTCCTGATTCTAACCTCAGAGTTCAGCCTTGAACGCTCCACTCCTTCTTCACCATGGAGAAATTTGTATCTTCTAGCAAAACCAACAAGAAAACCTCAGATAAATCATCATCGAAAGGGATCTCGAAGCTATCTCAAAGATTGACTCTGCCACTCTCACCGTCTACTACTCCTTTCGACACCCAACTGGATCTATCACAGGCAGCGCAACCAGCCTCTCCTCCTTCTGACGACAGTCGACAAGACCTTCGAGTCTGCATGGCAGACATCTCAGCGGTGTTGTCCCCCTTGCTGGATGAAAAACTCGGACGCCTCTCCTCGACAATCGAATCCGTCTTATCACAGTTGACATCGCAAGCACAAAGACTCACCGAAGTCGAAGAACGTGTCTCGACCCTTGAGGATGATGTCAGTCCACTGAAGGCACAGGTGGACGCACAACAATCTGTAATTCAATCGCTGACTGAAAAATTGGACGACCTAGAGAACCGGAGCCGTCGCAACAATTTACGTGTGGTCGGCCTACCAGAGACGGTGAGGGGACGAGCCCTGCAAGACTGGGCATCCACCTGGTTACCTACTCAATTGGGCTTGGACGCCCCTGATCTTCCCTTGGCTGTGGAGCGTGTACACAGAGTGGGCCCTGATCTAAATCCGCAGGCGGGTCGCCCTCGCGTTGTCATCATGAGGCTTCTCAATTTTGTCGACAAATCTAAGCTACTACAAGCCTTTCACAAGGCCAACGCTTTGGATTACAATGGTGCCCCTCTGAGACTTTTTCAGGACTTTTCGGCTTCTGTGTCCCTGAAGCGAAGGGCGTTTTCACCTTTGTGCTCGGAATTAGTGGCCAAGGACATTCGTTTCTCGTTGCTCTATCCGGCCCGCCTAAGAGTGAATTTTAATGGTGCAACCCACTATTTTGATTCCCCGGCCGAGGCTAGTGCGGCTCTCCTTCCGGGACACCTCCAGGGAGGGTCGACTTCGCCCCTTCCTCCACGTACACCATCTACGAGAATGCGCACAGGGAAGTCATGAGGTGGTCGTTAATGGACTATATTCTACCTTCGCTTCTTCACACTATGCTGCAATTCTTGTTTGTTGTGCTGCAATTAATGCTCGCCTTTCTCCTTAGGTTGTGCTTATGGAGGTTGGATGATGGTTGGTTCGTAGCCACGTCTGATCTTTGGGTCCTGTTGATCCTTTTGTTTTTGTCCATGTTACGATGCAGGTTTAGTTCTGAACCCTCGTTACAGGTTCTGGTTCCGTATAAGAGTAAAAACGTATTGACGCTCAGAATTAGGATGTTTAGTATATTGTGCGTTCCCCTCACTGGGCTCCAGGGCTGTAGCTGGGACGTCCCTGGTCCCCCCTTTAGGTGTGGCTTTGCCACATTCCCTACGATAGGCACTCTAGGGTGCCCTATCAGTCCGCAACCCTCCCATGACATCTCTTGAACCACCCACCCTTAAAACCTCCCTCAGACTCCTCTCCTGGAATGTGGAAGGTTTAAATTCTCCAGTCAAAAGGAAAAAGATACTTGCACACTTAGCCACATTAAAACCCGACGTGGTCTTTTTACAAGAGACCCACTGGTCTTCCCCTGATAACCACCTCCGATCGCCTTGGATTGGGTATCAAACTTCCGCCCCTTTTACGAACAAAAAGAGAGGCACTGCTATCCTTCTAAATAAATCCCTGCCGTTTACAGTCCTTGATGAAGCTAATGACCCTCAGGGTCGTTTTACCATTGTAATGATGTCGGTTCTAGGAGAGACCTATTTACTAGTGAATGTCTATGCTCCCCATCCTCCCCACTTGCAATTTTTTTCCGATCTTTACACAACTCTCCTTCAATACACTTTTACACATTGTATTATAGGCGGAGATTTCAATGCGGTTTTGGACCCTGTCCTAGACCGCTCCCGTGTAGGTACGAGCTCGGCGTCCTTAAGGGCTTCAGTTGGCCCCCTGTTCTTAAAAGACCATCTAGCTTTGTTCGACGCTTGGCGTTATATCAACCCGGAAGGTAGAGACTATTCATTCTACTCCCCACGATTCCTTTTCCCGTATAGACATGTTTCTACTTTCCTCATCTTGCTACCACTCCGTAGTTGACGCAACGATAGGAATGATACACATTTCTGACCATGCGCCTGTCACGTTAGATTTACAGTTAAAAATGCCACTCCCACGCTCCCGAAATTGGCGCTTTCCCACGTCCCTCCTCCACTCCAGTGATTTTAAAGCACATCTAGAACTTAGTTGGAATAACTACCTGGACGATAATTTGGAACATGTCGATGATGTTAATTTGTTTTGGGAGGCGGCTAAACCGGTCATGAGGGGTTGCATAATTGAATATATGTCCCGTAAACGGAAAGATGTCAACAAAAGACTGTTAGAAGCGCACTCCTCCCTAGTTAATTCTTATCGAACTCATGTCGCACATCCTACCTCTATCACCTCAGAACGGTATAAGGCGGACAAGCAAAGCTATGCTAGACTAGCCGACGAAAAGGCCCAATATTCCTGGTTACACCAGAAAAATCGTTTCTTCCGTTGGGGCAACAAACCAGGAAAGCTCCTGGCTAATCTACTGAAATTGCAACGCCCGGCAGCCCCGGCGATAACTAGAATCAGGGCACCCTCGGGTGAAATAGTAACTGACCCATCAGACATCAATAAGCTTTTCCGTGACTATTTTGAAACGTTTTATAAAGCTGAACTTGATGAGTGGAAAGTCCAGGCTAAATTTTTTGTAACTGCCGGTATGCCGGAACTAGATCCTGAGCTGAGAGAAAATCTGAACGCCCCGATTAGCGCCAGTGACATTACTACAGCAATTTCTCACCTCCGATCCCATAAAACTCCCGGCCCAGATGGCCTCTCTGCAGAATATTATAAATTACTTGAGGGCCACCTAGTCCCCCACCTCATGTCCTTGTTTAATAATATACTTCAAGGAAAAGCCCCGCCACCTTCCTTCAATGTGTCCCGGATGATAATGATCCCTAAACCTGATAAGGATCCTTTACTAATAACGTCCTACCGCCCAATTTCCCTATTAAATACCAATCTGAAACTACTATCGGCCATAATGGCTAGGCGACTGCAGACCCCGCTAACCCAGTTTATCTCTCCCGCTCAAACAGGGTTCTTGACAGGCCGTCATTCCACGCAAAATGTGAGGAAAGCCCTAGCCGCGATCTGGTCGTCAAATAGCCGCACTCACTCGTCGGATTTACTCCTTAGCTGCGATGCCGATAAGGCTTTTGATCGCATATCATGGTCCTATCTCCGGCGTTTCCTGAAATATCACTCCTTTGGTGTCCCAATACTTAATTTGTTTAATGCTCTATATGATAATCCTTCTGCTATGATCACGACTAACGGCCTTAATTCCTCCCCTTTCATATTGGAACGAGGTACTCGGCAGGGTTGCCCACTTTCCCCCCTATTATTTAACTTAGCTTTAGAACCTTTAATACGGATTTTTCAAACATGCCCGGATCTTAGCGGGATACACGTAGGTTCCCAGGAGGTTCGTGTAGTAGCTTTCGCAGATGATTTGCTCCTCTTCCTATCCCATCCCGACAGGGCACTCCCAACCCTTATGACATACTTGGAAGAATTTCACCTAGCATCGGGATTTAAGATTAACTATAATAAAACGTTAGCGATACCGTTGGGTGCGAACTGCGAGAACTTGATAAGGCAGCACAGTCCCTTTACCTGGTGCCAAACTGGGAGGTTTAAATATTTAGGGGTGTTAATACCGACAAATATAGCACGATTATACGAGGTTAACGTACCCCCGCTCCTGTCACAACTTAAAAATCAGTTAGCCTCCTGGGCAAAACTTCCGCTGTCTTACTTAGGGAGATGCAATCTTATTAAAATGGTCGCATTCCCGCGGCTCCTATACCCGATACAAATGCTTCCTCTACTTCTCAAGCGTAAGGATATAGCGCACATCCATGCTTTGTTTACTAAATTCATTTGGAACGGGAGAACACCACGCATAGCACTACGCAAACTTCAGCTTCCCTATACTATGGGAGGATTGAATTTACCGGATATATATTCCTATAATATTGCAGCATTATACCGTATAGTGGCAGATTGGATCTCGGACTCATCAAGGTACACGGATTGTGCCTTGGACCGAGCCATGTCTTTCCCATTGTCCCCATTGGCTGTCCTTCACACCCCCCTGTCTAGGATTCCTCCTACCCAGAGAGTTAATCCCTTGCTCTTTACAGGACGGGAGGCGTGGTACCGAGCACGTAAAATGAGGGGCTTGTCCTGGACATCCTCGATTTTCCAACCATTGCTACGCAACCCGGCTTTCCAATCGGGCTCGGCGGCCTCTGCATTTAAGGTTTTGGCGACCAAAGGTCTAACGCAAATAGGTCATCTGGTGTCGGGACCAGCTAACTCCCTTATCTCCTATAGAGATCTGTGTGTTCTAGTGGCCCCTACCCCCCTCCACTCAGTATATTATATGCAGCTATCAGCATTTGTATCAACACAGTTAAATACCCTAAACCCACAGGACTTTTCCAATCCCCTTGATACTCAGGCGTCTCTGGGCCCATCTACAGCAGCGTTGCGCGCTCTGCTTCGACCTCAATTCGACTGGTCGGTAGCGACCACGGGCTTAGCAGCATGGTGTGTACAGCTCCCCAAACAAACACCCTTTACCTTAATCTCGGCCACTAATCGTTTACGGAAACAAATCCCCTCGGCTCAATATGATGAAATGTTTATGAAATTATTACACGGTGCCTATATAGCACCGGACAGATTGGTCCATCTAACACCCCTCAGCTCTGGCCACTGCCTCAAATGTATGCATGCTAACGCGGACCTTTTTCACTGCTTATGGTCCTGCCCGTTAGTATCTACCTTTTGGAACTCCATACGGAGCTTCGGGGTCCGGATCTTACATCTAAAAGTCCCTACTACCCCAGACTGGGCATTGTTTGGTCTCCTCTCCGACTGCGAAAGCAGAGGACTAGACAGGAATCAGAGGGCCCTACTAGGAGTACTATCTGCAGTAGCTAAAAAGGCCATTTTGGGGAATTGGATCGTCTCCTCCCCCCCCACGTTTTCTATGTTTTATTCCCGCTTTCATGCCATTTTCCAATGTGATTGGGTGGAGACGGCTCTGCATAAAGATGATAAAGCTCAACAGTTTTTTGAAAAATGGGAGTATTTTATGTTATGCCAGCCGGAAACTGTCATTGAAAAACTAAAAAGGGACTTTGGATATACTAATTGGTATCTGACTAGATCTCTATCGTCACCACCTCTACGACCGAACGCTACGACTCTAGTAGAGCTTTCAAAATTTTTTGTGTAATACCATCGGCTTAGGGTGTAAATTCATCGTGATGCCTATTGTTGACCATGGGTTGGGAGGGTTGTCTTACGGAATGGGAATGTGAATGTACGCAATGTATTTTGTACTGAGTTTGTCAATTCAAAAATAAAGTTTAAAAAAAAAAAAAAAAAATATACAAACATCACTTACAGGGTTATTCGAAGAGATCCGAATTGTGGCTGAAAGGTGACCGAACAGTGAAATTCAGCGTACGGTTACCTTTCCTGGCCATTCGGCTATTCAGAGAGCAGGCAGTTCGCCAAATGTTGGGGAATTGCCTGCACATACTGTGCCTGTTCGGTGCCAGTTCGAGGGCAGTGAATTCCCCAAAGAGAAGCAATGCTTCGTCTATTCAGAGAACACAAAACAGCAGTGAAAAGTTGCCGAATTACCCTGCTGTTCGGTGGTCTCATTCATCAGATATATTCAGGCGAATCCCATAGGCTTCAATGTTAAAAATATTTCCGTTGATTATAATATTCTGCAGTTCGAAAGTCTCTTTATGTATAGATTTTTTAGGCATTTTTCGGGATTTTTTTGCAAGAATTATTATTTATTTTTTATAAATCTTTTTTTTTTCTGTAACAGTCCTTTTTATTATCATTCATAGGACCTTATATTTAAATTCCAGACATTTTCGTTCAGTAGTTTCTTTGCAAACAGCATTTCACTTTTCAAACATTCAAGCGTACTGTTTTTTTTTTTGTTCACTCCATGCGTCTGCGGTGTCGGGTTTCTCCGGCGGCTGCTCTGCGCTGTGATCGGAGGCTGCTCGGGTTTCTCTGACGTGTTCAGCGGGGTTAATCCAGATGTTTTTGCAGGTTTCAGTGTGCGTTCGCCGGGTTTTGAGGTGAGTGTTTGGCGGGTTTGTGGCAGCTTTTCCCTGCACTACGAGGGCCCTGTGGTGCTTGCTGAATACACCGCAGGGTCGCCGAAATGGGATCGCCAAATCGCACCGAATTGAAGAGAACGAAAAGTCACCGAATGCGCGGTGACTTTTCGATTCTCTTTGAATAACCTTGATAGTCTTTCACAGTCCAGTAACAAACATTTGAGTCAGACGTCTTTTTAAACAAACATTAATATACTTACCAATCTGACCCCAATTATTTATCTAGTTAAAAAAAACAAAAAAACTAACAGGGTTATCCAAAGAGATTCGAATTGCTTGAGAAAGGTAACCGAATGCTGAAAATCAGTGTTCGGTTACCTTTCCTGGCCATTCGGCTATCCAGAGAGCAGGCAATTCGCCAAATCCTGGCGAATTGCCTGCACATACGGTGCCTGTTCGGTGCCTGTTCGAGGGCAGTGAAATCCCCATGCTTCGGCTATTCAGAGAACACAAACCAGCAGTGAAAGGTTCCCCTAATGCCCTGCCATTCGGTGGTTTAATTCGGCAAGTTAATTCAGGAGAATCCCATAGACTTCAATGTTAAAAATATTCCCGTTTTAATTCAATATCTAATAAACCGTTCATTATAAAATTCTGCAGCAAAAAGTCTCTTTATTTATAGATTTTTTAGGATACTTTAAGCATTTTTCTGATATTTTTTTTTTTTTTTAACCCTTTCGCTGCTGAGGCTTTTCCCGCCCCTGTGCTGAGGTCATTTTTTACCTGTTTTGCGCATCATGTTTAAACGTGTTTTGAAGGCTTATTTTAGTATATGACATCGACATATTATATATCGTTCTTTCCGTCAGACTCGGTAGATTCATAATATGTCATTATTATATGTATACGTTATGTCATGTTTGTATATTATAACAAAAAATGCAATAAAATATGTATTTTCAATAATTTACAGCGTGTTAAAGTGTTTTTTTCCACATTTTAACATGCGAGCAATTGCGGTTATATTTTGTATGGGGTGCGCTTGTTAAAAAAATTAGAGATGGGGTCTCGTTACATTTTTTTTTGGGGAAAATGACACCATTTTTAACAAACGCACCGCATACAAAAATCGTTAATGCAGCATCATTGTTCACATTATAATTGAAATGGGAACAATATTGCTGCATTAACAAAACAAAAAAAAAAAAAAAAGTGTTTATTTTTTTTTTATTATTTTTTTTTTTTAATTTTTTTTTATTTTTATTTTTCTTTTTTTTTTTTTTTTACAATTTTTTTTACTTTCATGTTTGGTATCGTTGGAACGGCCATGCTCTGGCCGATCCAACGATATCAAAATTTAACCCCTAACTGCCACGGATCGGGAGATAGGGAGTTCATTGGAACTCCCTATCTCCACAGTTCGTGGCAGTTAGGGGTTAATGCTAGGACTGGCGTCATCGTGCTGCGCACGATGACGCCAGTCCTCTGGGGGAGTTCCCGGAAGCTTGGCCGACATCCAAGATGTCGGCCAGCTCCCGGGAAGGATCGCAAATCGGCGCTTTTCAGCGCCGATTTGCGATCCAGCTCCCCAGGGGTTAATGCCAGGCATCATTTGGAAGGGCAGGCTGTGCCCTTCCAAATGATGCCTGGGTTAAGCCCCTGTGAGCCGCCGATCGGGAGGGAGAGAGGTCCGAAGGACCTCCCCCCCCTCCCTTTCAGGCGCCTCCTCCGCACATGCGGGGGGGCGCCTGAATTATGTGTCATCGCGGGGGCGCGATGACACATAATAATGGCGGCCACTGCTCCGGATGCCGGGCTGACATCCAGGATGTCAGCCCGCACCGGAGGGGCCAGCGATCGGCCGGAACCCGGCCGAACGCTGACCCCAATGCAAGGACGCGCTCAGCGCGTCCTCCGCATACCAGCGGGAATGCTGAGGACGCGCTGAGCGCGTCCTTAGCATTCAAGTGGTTAAAAGTCCGATTTTTTTTTGATTTTTTTTTCAGTTTACTTATTTTTTTTGTAACAGCCCTCTTTATTATCATTCCCTGGACCTCCTGTGAAAATTTCAGACATTTTCGCTCAGTAGTTTCTTTGCAAACAGCGTTTCTTTTTCCCAGATTCATACAAATGTTTTTTCTAATTTATTCACTGCCTCCTCTACGTCACAGCTGCTTCGGCTCTGTGTGATTCGGCTCATGTTCGGCTCCTGTTCGGCTTCTTCAAAGGTTAATCCAGATGTTTTTGCTTGTTTTCAGCGTGCATTCGGTTAGTGTTCGTCAGGTTTTCGGCAGCTTTTCCCTGCAATTCGGGGACCCTGTGGTGTTTGCTGAATACACCGCAGGGTCACCGAAATGGGATCGGCAAAAGGAACCGAATTGAAGAGAACGAAAAGTCACCGAACGTGCGGTGACTTTTCGAATCTCTTTGGATAACCCTGTATATGTTCTATAATTTTGAAATTAGTTTGTAGTGTTTATTTTCAAGAGATATACTGTAAATAGATGTACAAACTTTGGACTTAAATACATCTGTTCTTAATCTTTCAATATTCTTTTCTTTCCGGAATCATACCAGAGGAATGAAGAAAATGTGAATTGGTCCCTATATTCAAAAAAGGTTCAAAATGTCCGCCTGAGAATTATAGACCTGTGAGCTTAACATCTGTGGCTGGGAAAATATTTGAGGGGTTACCAAGGGATAATATTCAGGAATTTATTGGGAGGTATAATGTAATTGGCAAAAATCAGCATGGTTTCATGAAACACAGATCATGTCAGACTAACCTAATTATGTTCTATGAGGAAGTAAGTAGACGTATTGATCAGAGGGTAGCAGTTGATGTGATCTACTTTGCATTTTGCCAAAGCCTTGTTCTTGGATAGAAAACTGGCTAAAAGATAGAGAATAGTCATGAATGGTAAATTTTCAATTGTTGTCTCTCAGGGGTCTGTTATTGGACCACTTCTATTCAATCTATTTATAAATGTTTTTGAAATAGGCATTGTAAGTCATGTGTCAGTGTTTGCAGAAGACACAAAACTAGGAAAGGTGATACAATGTGAGCAGGATATTACTTCACTGCAGAGGAATTTAGATACATTGGGGGACTGGGCAAACAAACAAGCAACTTATACCCTAACAGGGTTATTCAAAGTGATTTTTCTGTCTGCCTGTGATTTCTACGGCTGTAAGGCATTTTAGATGATTAACTGACATGTTCCTGCTTCCCATTTGATTGATGATTGGGGACACCTGCCCCAGTGCGCTGATCCTTGGGGAACGTCAGCCGGTATGGGACCACAAAAGCATGTGACCAAGATGTATGTAGGTACTTATATACAGATACCTGAATTTTGCACTCCTTCTAGACAAAGCCTGCGATACAGGTGAAATGCGTTGAGTGTTATCTGATCAATTTCAAATGCTGTATTGTTGGGGTTTATATGGACCTCTATTGTTGAGAGGATGGAAGTTTTGAGTTAGCTGGTGCAGGTTTTATGAATTTGTCCATGGCAGTCGATTAGGGTACCTAGTGTTAGACTGCAGGGACTGGCCTCTTGACCTCATCAGCTTCACTTTTTCGCTCTGGGACCTTCTCCCCACAAGGTTGTGACATTCGTCTGAAGTATATGATGGGAGATATGATTCTTGGTTCTTTGTGAGTACTGGGGCATCTATCGGTTTTGACAAGACTGGTCCTCCCTATGTAGTTTCACTGGCCTGTGACCGCACACCGACCTTATCTCCTGAGCCAAACTAGTACCTATATACCCCACTATACATACATCATACCCCTGTTTATTCCTTGGTTCTTTCATCATACATGTTTTTTAGATGTTTGTTTTCACTGTAATGTTTGTACCTTTTTCAATAAATATCTTTGCACATCAATTCGGACAGAGATCCATCTTCTAGTACCATAGGCACACCCTTATGGATTGCTAGGTACTTTGTGAACTTTAGCAATTTAGGTGGGTTAGGCCCTTGGGATCTCGGGTTCTGCACCCCCCAGTGGCTACCTACAGGTACTTCCACTGTCACTGTTTGTATATTCGCATGCATTAAAAGGGGAATTCATTCTCAGGATGAAAACATAAATGTTACCTCTTTATAAATCAATGGTAAAACCACACCTTGAATATGCCTTACAAATTTTGGGCAAGTTTTTTTTAACATTTTTTATTGTTGTACCAGTCACATTACAGAGAAACATTTGAATTTGTCAGTCAAGCAGAAGCAAGTGTAGACAACGTGAACAATGACAGCCCAAAAAGGAAATCATACAAACTCAAACTAAGCTAGAGCCACATATAAAAAAAGAGAAGGTGACCACCTACCTATACAGGGCCCGGTAGAGAAAAAGAGAAAATTTCTCATAACATTCCATGAACAGTGACAGGAGTAAGTGATCTATGATGCAGAGAATTCTAGCTAGCAAGAGGCTGAAAATTTAGGGAGGACTAGGGTGTGGACAAACTCAGGGACAATCCTTTCAACATTTGTAAGGAATACTAAGGTGAGCTTAAAAAGGTGTCTCTTAAAAATTTTGAGTGTCAGCCGGAAGCACTGTTATAAGTGGGGATCTGTTACGAAAGAATGCTCTAGTTTTATCCTCCTGGTGCAAGGAGGCCGCCATCCAATCGTTCAGAAAGATAGTCTATAAATACAAAACCCGAAAGGAAGGAGGTGTGGAAGAGATCCATTGTAATAATATGGCCTTTTTTCCAGTAGCAGTCAATAAGTAAAGCCAGAATCTTTGTTGTTTAGAGATAGGGTGGGTCTGGGTAGAAGAGTGGTGGCTGAAAATAGCCCCTTCAGGGGTAACTGGGACCTGCAGGTGTAAGACCGAGGAACAGAATGTCAGAACTTTGTCCCATAACAATTGTATGACGGGATATGACCACAAGCAAGGTCACAGATCCTCAGCAGGGTGCTGACATTTAAGGCAGGGGTCATTACTAAAAAGGGCACGGCTATTCTGGTAGGTGCCATATACGCCCAGCGAAGGAGACAACATTTTCCAGAGTGGAGGAGGGAATAAGTTTCTGTGTATGGAAAGAAGGCTAGTTTCTTTATTTTTTTCAATTACAGCAAGTTATTTTAAACGGTTTAATAAATATTTAATAATATATTACTCACAAAAATGGGAAAACTAAATAAACGAAATAGACTGTCAAATCGACCCGAATTGACAAAACAAAACGAAAACCTGCTGAAACGACCCAAAACTAAAAAAAAAAAACAGGCCAAAAAAAAAAGGAGCCGAACCATACTGAACAAAAATGGCATGCACATCCTTACTGAAAACCACCGGATTGGCTGTAACATTCAGCCTACAGTCATGTGACCTGCTGAGGCTGGTAGCATGTTAAAACCAGCAGAGCACAGTGGGAGACAAGTGTTGGATTTAGGTTGGTTTTTAAACCTTTAGTATCCCACAAGGAAAGCTATATTATTCTACGCTTGAATGTGCAAAGATGTTGAACCTGTGACTGTTTACAATGCTTACAGTTTATGTACTGATACTCATTTCACTTTTATACTTTGTTTTAATGTAAATGTCCAACATTATCTGTTGGTCCGTCAATCTGCCATTCATGTGGTCTTCCTTCTATTCTGGAATCCATTGAGGTGGTAAGGTTATTAACAAAATGTCTTTAATGTTTACCTCTGATAAGTATTTTTCAGATAGAAAAGCTATTGTTTTCTTTAGTACCAAGTCTTCTGATCTATGAATCATTACTGTCCTCCCTCTATTCTCTAAATCACACTTCTGCAAAGTCAAACACTGTGAATTTAAACAGGGAAAATGCTTACCTTGGTAAACTTAAATTTCTTGGATTTTTTTTATGACCAACATATAAAGCTGACAATGGAATATGTTTGCGTATATATTCCATAAGGGTCCACATCTCCAAGTGGGAACTCTGTGTAGATGTATTTACAAAGGAAGGAAGGATGACAACCACATTAATCACATACTGCATAATTGGATGCCAGAGTTATCATGAAAGATAGATTTAAAAAGATCTTACAAGCAATTGTGAAGTATAATAGACAAGCAGCTGACCAATCATGCGCTGATGCTTTCTTTAGTATTATTATCCCTTTGTTATTTATGAAATTCTTAAATCTATGAAAAATTATGCATACAATGTTGTTATAAGAAAAATGGAGAAGTATACTTTAATAGCTGAAAAGTCAAGTGCGATTTTTGATGTATGTTGGTGTGAGCAAGAAACAGTCTTTGAGAATTCAGAAGTTACCTATATGTATGCTTTTATTTTCTGAATAGTTTAATAAGATGGTATGAAGAGTACTTTAATACTTAAATATTTGGGTTTATTATAAACAGTCCTGACTTCTGCCTTCTTTGTTCTTACTCTGTTTCCTAAAATTAGTAAAACACCAGCGTCAATCATGTGATTTGAGTTAATTAATGCTCAGTGTCTGGTAATTATGCAATCATTTATGATACAGTGACAGTAGGTATGTAAGTATATAAATTCACTTTATCTATTATATACAGGGTTATTCAAAGATAATCGAAAAGCCACCGCACGTTCGGTGACTTTTCTTTCTCTTCAATTCGGTGCGATCTGGCGATCCCATTTCGGCGACCCTGTGGTGTATTCAGCAAGCACAAGGCCTTCGTAGTGCAGGGAAAAGCCACCGCAAACCCGACGAACACTCACCGCAAAACCCGGCAAACGCACACCGAAACCGCAAAAACATCTGGATTAACCCCGCCAAACACGCCAGAGAAACCCGAGCAGGAGCCGATCATAGCGTAGAGCAGCCGTCGGAAAAAGCCGACACCGCAGACAAATGGAATGAAAAAAACACAAAAACAGTACGCTTGAATGATTGAAAAGTGAAACGCTGTTTGCAAAGAAACTACTGAACGAAAATGTCTGAAATTTACATATGAGGTCCAATGAATGATAATAAAAAGGGCTGTTACAGAAAAAAGAAAAAACGATTTAAAAAAAACGCAAAAAAAGTTCGCATAAAAATCACGAAAAATGCCTAAAAGATCCTAAAAAAAATCTAAACATAAAGAGACTTTTTACTGCAGAATATTATAATAAACAGTTTATTAGATATTGTATTAAAACGGGAATAATTTTAACATTGAAGCCTATGGGATTCGCCTGAATAAACCTGTCGAATGAAACCACCGAATGGCAGGGCATTTCGGCAACCTTTCTCAGCTGTTTTGTGTTCTCTGAATAGACGAAGCATTGCTTCTCTATGGGGATTTCACTGCCCTCGAACAGGCACCGTATGTGCAGGCAATTCGCCAACATTTGGCGAACTGGCTGCTCTCTGGATAGCCGAATGGCCAGGAAAGGTAACCGTACGCTGAATTTCAGCGTTCGGTTACCTTTGGGCCACAATTCGGAGCTCTTTGAATAACCCTGATAGGGTTAAGTATAACATGTGGGGAAATCAAATTGACCTCTCGTTCACTATAACTCACAAGAAGCATATGGTCTCCTGCTAGAATTGGCAGTAATCCAGAGCATGAGGCCAAGGCCCACAAAGAAATTCTCTGCTCTCACCTGTTTCCAGCAAGCCAAATTATGACCTACATATAATAGTTTTTCTTTTAAATCAAAAATGTATAGTTTCATTAATATTACTAGTAGTGACATTAATAATGTAGTGAACCAAAGCAATGTCCAAAGCATGTGATAATTTCCAGCAGGGAAGGGCAAGGATATATTGATTATTTTATAGCGCATAACCAACATAATTTGTGGGGAGCTTTCATGCAAATCACATTTAGATTTTTTTTCTTGTTTTCTGACTCCTTTAGTCAGTTATGCTCTTGTTTCATATTCTTCTAAATGTCCAGCATTAGAGCTCAAATTATCATTGCAAATTCAGTCACGGATTCAGTGGCAGACATAGAGTGTGTTTTAAAGGATAACAGGCTTAAAAATATTCTTTCAAACTTGTGCTGCCCCTTTATCCTAGACTGTTCACGTATTTTTGGCAATAGATCAATCTTCCTATTCACTGGCTATGATGATAATGGTTATAGTCTCTTAGAATGAGAGGAGGGCAGAATACGGGACGCTGCCATTTGATTTATATCTTTGAATCACAAGGCATATAAACACTGTCTGAAAAGGGGAATGTCACTGCTGTATTCTGAAGCAATGTCTGCCATTGGGATTCTGTGGTAGCCAATTAATTTTATAGCACAGTGGCTGTGTCATTCAAGGTCAAATGACTCACAAAAATGCATATCCTTTGTTAGTGGGGGCCTATATATTTGAAAACACGTGTTAGTCCGCTATACCAATATATTGGATAATGAAGGACCTTGTCAGGAATCCAGCATAGGAAAATGGAGATGCTGGAAACCCATGCCCAAGCCAGTGCTGCAGCAACCTGAATCCCAGTAACGCCTTAAATGGACTTTTATCCAGGTATTATGGTCATGTCTTTGTTCCCATCCCAGGCTTCCTGAATCCAACCCTGATATTTCTAACCATTCACTGGGATACCAGGTGCACCTCATCCTGACTGATTACCTTCCCAGAAAAGGGAGTCACACCCAGAGCTAGATGCTTCTGCATTGTATGTCTATACACTGTCAAGAGTTAGGTTAAATGGACCATTACTCATCCACTGATACATTGTGTGTACATATATGTACACACAATATATCTGCAAATCATTTTTTGCTTTATTAAAATGAACTACCACTTCCTGTGACAGCAGCCACTAGTACTGTATTTAGAACAGAATAAGGCAACAAAATCCCTAAATGAAGAGAACAAAGTTGTATCCCTCTGCTGTTAATGGTAGTAATAAGATCATTAACCTTTTCTCTCTTGCTGACAGTAGCAGTGTAATTACCCTTTTCACTGTCAGTGATGAATACTGGTCATCAATCTGAAAGGTACTTTGCTAGCAGTGCAATACCATTTTGCTATTGTGAGTAGAAATATACTTTCTAATTGTTGTTACAACTAAGGGTAAGCATTCCTATTTACGCTATCAATAAAGACACTGCAAAGGAAGCACATGTTTCGTTTGTTGGAAAATGTTTTGCATTTTGGTAAAAAGATACAAAGAGAGAGAGAATAAGGTTGATTAATGCACCAAATATACACTGAGTGGCCAGATTATTATGACCACCTGACTATTTTAGGCAAATTAGCTATAATTTCACGCTGAAGTTGCTAGAGGGCCAGACCATTATAAAGAGGGAAGCAGGTTGTTTACCACGACAGTAGAAGTGATTTTTTTCTGAAGATATGGGTAAACAACGCGATTTAACAGCCTTCGAACTTTGGATGATTGTTGGCGCTCTGAGCCATGGAGTGAGTATCAGCAAAACAGCAGAATTTGTTAAATGTTCAAGAGCAGCTGTTGTTAAAGTGTTTAAAGACTGGACTGTCAGTCGAAAATCTGGGTCTGAACATGAGAATTGTGGTCGTCAGCGACTAGTCAATGTTAGGGCAGAACGGAGAGTGGCAAGACTGGTGCAAGACAACAGAAGGTCAACAGTGCATCAAATTACTGCAGATCTTAATCCGGGATCCTCTCAAATGATCTCTGAATGCACTGTTTGCCGTACACTGCATCATATGGGATATGGAAGCCGAAGGCCTGCTCGAAAACCTTTGCGGTCTGCAGTTAACAAGATAAAACGTCTCCAATTCGCACAGGAACACAAGGATTGGACAGTCGAACATTGGAAAAAAGTCATGTGGTCCGAAGAATCACGTTTCCAGTTGCATCATGCAGATGGCAGAGTGAGAATTTGGCGGTGAAAAATTCTATTTTTCATTATAATTACCATAAACCTTTTCCAAGTTTCTTCTTATATATCAAAACCGAAGTAAGAGCTGCGCTACGCCATGGCGGAGACCCCCAAAAAGAATCAATCACAAATCTGTGTTGGTCTTTTCTCAGAAGTCTAGCTTTCCTCGTTAAGCCAGATCTATTTATTAAAATTCCCAGAATTTATAGCCAATCAGTGTACAGATACATTACAACATCAAAGTTTAGCCACTCAGTTAACTTACTACCATATATGGTTCACAAGAAATCCTTTTCCCATATTCCCGCTTCTGCGCACATTTTCCTGCACTGAACATAACAGGAAATCGGCCACAGCTCATATCCTATAGAAGGGACAACGGTCTATGCAGTATTGACACTAACAAAATTGGAGGGGGGGAATTTCACAGCCCATTTTATAAGAACAGGCTTTTTAAGACAAAATATTTATTATATTTACAGGAAATTAAAATCTAACAGGCGGAAACAGAATGAAAGCATGCACCCCACATACATGAGTACAACCCTTCAAGCTGGTGGGGGCAGTGTTATGGTTTGGGGCCCTTTAATTTGTGTGGAACAACGTCTGAATAGCACAACATACCAAAGTATCATTGCAGATCAAGTTCATCCTATCATGTTGGTGGCGTATCCCAATGGAGATGGCTTGTTCCAACAAGACAATGCACCATGCCACGGTGCTCATATTGTGTAGGAGTGGTTTCAAGAACATGAGGGAGAATTTACCTTGCTTAGGTGGCCCCCACAGTCACCAGATCTCAATCCAATTGAGCATTTATGGGACAAAGTTGAAAGAGCCATCAGACAGCTGGTTCCACAACCATCAAATCTCACAGAACTGGACAGTGCTATTCATCAGGCATGTTCTCAGATTCCTCGCATCACCTTTCAACATCTCGTGGAGTCAATGCCAAGAAGAATCGCTGCAGTATTGAAGGGAAAAGGTGGCCCAATGAAGTACTGATGGGGTGGTCATAATAATCTGGCCACTCAGTGTACATTTCTACAGATTGCTGTGGACAGGCAAATAGTTTTGCAAGACACATCATTTTTTTTATAATAATTTAATTTTAGTGTCAACATTAATTAAAATCTTCACCTTTTAAAGCATTTAGCACCTTTTACCTTTTTGTGCACTGGTGGACGATATATTAATTGGAAGCTGAAATTATATAAATTGGGGGTCAGAAATAGACCTTCGAGGGCTTGTGGATATAGAAGAAACAAGAAGAAAAGAAGCAAACACCCTTTTATTCTAAATCCTCTAAAACCAAACTGGATAGGGCAAAGGCTCCCCAATTAGAAGTGGTGAGAGGCCAATAATTAGTGTCTGTTTGATCATGCCAGCCTGGTAGTGCTGGAATAAACTGCATGACATTAGGTGTGCCACATGTTCATGCCGCAAAAATGTATTGATTCAGTTGCATAATACACGCTACCCGTTACGCTGCTCTGAGCAGCGTCCTCAGAAGTGTTAGCATGTTTGGGTTAGAAATATGAGTGCACGGGGGCGTGGCCGGCTACCAGCGGAGGTGGACGTGCTTTGTTGGAGCTCCGCACGTCTGCTGACATTAGGGACCTCCAGCCAACATTTAAAAGAGAATTTTTTTACTTAAAGGTTCCAGGGTGGCTGGCCAACGGACTAGAGCTGTCCGGAGACCGTCTTGTCCCCCTCTCCGGACCAGAGACACCCCTCCACGCATCTGCGGAGCTCGACCTGCCGGCGGCAATCTTGGGGCCTGGGCTTCCGCGCTTGCACGTGCTGGTCCTTCCTCGGCCCCCTTCTTGAGGTTCCAGGTGGCGGCGGGCCGTGAGGATGGAGGGCCCCTGTCCTCTGGTTGCTGCTTCTGGGGCCACAGCAGAGCTCGTGGGGGTGGATGCGGACTGGCGACGGCTGGCCTGCCCACCCACCCACCGAACGCTGGGAGCCGTGTTGGAGGACCTCGAGGTGTGCCTCGCATCACTGCCCGGAGACGAAGAGAGCCTGCTTACACGGGGTATGTGGCGTCGGCTGATGAAGGTTCTGGAGAGGCGAGGGGATGACGAGCAGAAAATGGGAGACGAGACCGATGTCCCCATGCTGAGAAACTGCGGTGGTAAGAGTCCCCCGCCCGGGATGAAGCTGACGGAGTTCGGAGGGACACTGGATGTGCCTGATGGCGGGACCGTAGAAGACTGCGACATGGAGGGTGACCCGGTCCCCCGGCAAGTACGGCTTACCTTGCGGGAGGCGGAGGAATTGTTGCTGCCGGGTGGTTCTGGTGAGTCAGCTTGGCATGGGCCGCTGGACCGCATGGCGCTGGATGGGCCGACGACGGTGCCTGCAGGCCCTGTTTGAGGTACGGAGGGGGAAGAGATGGCCGAGAACGGGACGACGCGATACGCACCTCGTGGACTGTCCACTGTGAAGAAGCTGGAACCCTCCTGGCGAGGTACTATGGCTGGAGGGTATACGGGGACCACGTGGTGGAATGTGGAATGAAGCCCGGCGTCCCTGCTGTGAGATTGGAGGCCCTGGTGTTCCACGATGCCTCTCATACGTTCGGCCGGGGGCATTGGTCCCCCTTATGTTCCGGGATACGGGTTGAGGTGACTTTGCCGCCCTATCTGATTGGCTTTTTTGATGCCGTTTTATGCTCCTGTTCCCGGCCTACACTATAATGCTGAGCTCCCCTAAGATGACAACGTTTCTTTTGCGTCTACAGCTGACTTTTTGTTTCTTTTCCCTTTTTTTTTTTTCACTCGAATTTAAAATGATTATATGCTGACGTTTTAATTTTCACGCTGCTTTATGCTGACTCTCTTGGTGACCCTTTTTGCTTTTTACACCCCATCCCTCATTTTTCCCCCACATGCTGAGAATATTTGTTTATTGATGCATTCCCCCCCTTACTCCCCCCCCCTTCTGCTGGGATACTTCAGACATTTTCTGAGGACGCTTTGTATTTTTGTTTCATCCTTTCTCCCTTTCCCCCACATAAGCATTATTTTGGTTGTTTTCAGAGGACTCTTTTTATTATACTACTGCAGTGCTTCTTAGCTATTTAGTTCGTATTTTTGATGTCTTTTAAGCTGACAAATTGTGGCCATTTTCTTTTACACAGATGACTCGTTTTGGCCCTGCGAGGCCATTTTCTTTGATTGTTTTGCTGACTTTGTTCCAAAATAAAAAACTTTAAACATAAAAAAAAGAAATATGAGTGCACAGAAAGGGTCAGACAAGAGCCATTCAGGTTAACAAAACCTGACTGGTCTTGGTATAGGGGGCCTCTATTCAGAAGCATATGTGAGAACCAATACCCATGTGGTGTAGGGTGGCAGAGAGGGAAAGGTAAATTTACCCTTTCAATTACATATGCTACAGTATTGAAGAGGAAGAACACAGGCAGTTTGGGAACTTAGTTTGTGAATGTTTGTTGTTTTACTATTATTATGCCTGGCTTGTGGAAATGATATATAAATTAATGAAGTCATAAAAATATTGAGTATGTCCTTGAGATGTGTGACTGATTTCCCTTGGTATCTCTGCATTTTGGAGTTTAGAACGTTCCTAAGAAACACAAAGAAGTATATAATTAATGTTCCACTCTTTGTTAGAAACACATGGAATAAATTGTTTACTTGCCAGAAAACAAATTTGCACTCCTAATTTCAGGAAAGTGTGTAATTGGGCTGTCAGTATTATAAGTATCTTCAGAGAGTATATTTATGCATGAGGCCTTTCAATTGTTTCTACTGGTTCTACAGCAGATTCTCTGGTTATCCTATGTCCGATCCCTCTGTTAGCTGATTTCAATCTTAGAAACATAGAAAAATGTCGGCAGATAAGAACCTTTCGGCCCATCTAGTCTGCCCAATTGCATGGATACTTTACCTGGATTTATCTTTTGTTTAGGATAGCCTTATGCCTATCCCATGCCTGCTTAAATTCAATTACTGTTTTGGCCTCTACCACTTCAACTGGAAGGCTGTTCCATGTATCCACCACCCGCTCAGTAAAATAATGCTTCCTGATGTTACTTTTAAACCTTTGCCCCTCTAATCTAAGACTATGTCCTCTTGTTTTGCTACTTTGTTTCCTTTTAAATATACTCCCTTCCTCTACCCTGTGGATTCCCTTTACGTATTTAAATGTTTCTATCATATCTCCTCTGTCTCGTCTTTTTGCCAAGCTGTACATGTTAAGATCATTAAGCCTTTTCTGGTAACTTTTCTCCTTCAAGCCGTACACCATTTTAGTAGCCCTTCTCTGAACTCTCTCTAAGATGTCTATATCCTTCTGGAGATACGGTCACAAGTACTGCACACAGTACTCCAAGTGAGATCTCACCAGTGCTCTGTACAGTGGCATGAGCACTTCCCTTTTCCTACTGCTAATACCTCTCCCTACACAACCAAGCATTCTGCTAGCATTTCCTGCTGCTCTATTACATTGACTACTTACCCTTAGACCCTCTGAAATAATGACCCCTAAATCCCTTTCCTCAGATGTTGAGGTTAGGACTGTATCAAATATTCTATATTCAGCCCTTGGGTTTTTACGTCCCAGGTGCATTATCTTGCACTTATCCACATTAAAACTCAATTGCCACAGCTCCGACCATTTTTTTAGTTTACCTAAATCATTTGTCATTTGGCTGATCCCTCCAGGATCTTCCTCAGCGCAGAGCATTCAATCTCGGAGAAACCTCCCTCAGCCCTCTTATTCTCTCCCTTGAATCAGGAGGTGTACACTAGACAGAGGACTTGTCTCAGATTTGTTGAAGTAATTAGATTAACTTTTTAGACAGAAAACAAATCATTTAAATTGCTAAAATTCTTTTTTTTTATATGACTGGAATTTTTAAGACATACATAAGAATGGCCCTTCCTTTAATTGTAGGGAATCAAGCTCTAGATAGTATTATAATATTAAAAATAAAATTTATTTAGCTCTAGCAGTAAAATTAACTAATACTTATTGTGGCAGATTAGATCTGTATTTCTATCTATATAAGGGTCTGCCTGTATATATGTGTCTATCTGCCTGTTTATACATATCTCCTCCATATAGAGTTATATTCATATTTGTGTCTGACCATTTTGATTACATTTCAGCTGTTGAGGAAGACCTGTTAAAATGGTTAGCTTTCTCCCTTGGGGGAGGATATAACACGTAGCTGTAAAAAGGGAATGTCCTTTGTACTCTGACATAGTACTCACACCTTGGCAGCCAGCCCGGCACCAAGATTTGGACACAATCTTCAAAGACAGGAAGCACATCCTTGATCTCTAAGGGGGGTCTGGGGGGAAGAGGGACATCTTTGGGCAATTAAAGATTAATTGACATGCGCTGTAGCAAAGGGGACTCTGGGAAATGTAGTGCAGGACACTGGGCCATTTGGGGATGGGCTGGAAGGATCAGGAAGTGTATAAATTCTGAAAACTGGCCATGTGCTGGGGCTGATCATTTGGGGTACCTTCGAAAGAGGACTGATCTGTCCATGCTCTATCTCCAGGCTCCAGGAGACCATTGATGCTAGCTTAAGGAATAGCTCTTCGTAAGTAATGCCCTATGGTTCACCCTTTTTCTTTTATTTGCTGTGTAGTGTGTAATTAATTGATTTATTCTAGTTATAATTTTTTATGTAACAAAGCACTGTGATTTTTCTATCATAAATAAACAAAAAAGTATTTAAGTTTTGACTCTGGCTGATGAAATCCACGCTAACTAAGAGATTGGGAGTATTGCTATTTGCTTTAAGCTCGGTTATATATAAGAAATTGCGAGTTGCGGTCGTCAGGAGACAGTGCTGTTGTTTAAGCCCTGCGTCTCCAGTCGCGACGCGCGTGGTGTCCATGAGGACTGGTGGCAGCGTTACTAATAGAATAGGAAAAAGAGACTGCAGGGATTGTGGGAGACGTAGTTAATACGCGCTTCAGGAGAAGACTTGTACTGCGTTGCAATCCTGGAATCAGTATATCGCACTCTACGTGCCTGTTGTGAGAGAAAGTGTGGCCGGGACGGGTAGATAAGCGCGCGTAATTATCTGGGTCTAGGATAGATAGATAGTGAGCGGCTTAACCCGGCGTCTTTGCGCTTCAGCGCGCGTAGTGGTCGTGACACTTATTATTATGTGGGTAATATTTCTGTGTTGTAATATGAGCGCAATGGTATATCTAAATGTAATCCACAAGAAATAGTTAAAGCATTTAAAAGTGCAACTTGGAATAGAGTGAGATTTGCTGCCATGTAGGGTTAACCGGAAATATTGACCGCAAAACCGGAAAATAAGAATATCAAATTCTTTCAAAAAGACCGTTAAACAACTGGGATTGTTTTGGTTTCATTTAGTTTTGACGTATCAGAGTCATTTTGTAGTCTCTCTCATACAAGAAAAGGTATCCTTTCATTGAAATTACATACCAAATGATCTTCAGTACTGAATGCATTTGAGAAGCTGACAGCTTGATAAATTGCTTTTCTTCACTATATTTTAAATGGACACCTTTCGAAGAAGTCTTTTTTTAAACAACAATATCGATACCGTTACCTTGAAATCTTGTGTCTCAGCATAATTATTTTCATACCACTAACATAACATAAATATATTAATGCTAGGACTATTATAAAAATCTAGTGAAATTGTATTTTCTGTAGTATTTTAAAGGAAGGGTGTATTTTTTTTCTGAAAGGCATTCTATTTTAGGATTAAAAAATATATCCAGATGAAAAGGATTTTGTTTTCAAGATTTGCCATTATGGTTTAATTTTGTTACTTTTTGCCACAGTGGCAGAACGGGATAAAGCTTAATCCTGCTGAGCTATAGATTTTTATTCTGAAAGAGAATGCATCTGTGTAATAAAATATAAAGGGTTATTCACTAAGCACCCTTGTTTCACCAACATTAACCATTGTTGCATACAATCCATGTTGCAAACAACAGTAAAACTCACTGTTGTAACTATGGTGAAATTCGTTGATCCAGTGTAGCAGTGTAGTGATAAACAGTGGTATCACCATTATTCTGCAATAGAAGAAGTGCATTTTGCCTATTCTCAGTCACCATTATTTAACAAAATGTATTTTACATTTTCAATTCCTAATAATCCATTCTTCTGTTTGAAGAACAAGCCTATTATTTTATTACATTTTAGGTCAACAGCATTTTGTAGAAGGCAATTAGTAAATTACTGATACTACTACGGGGCGTGGTCTGACCGCGGAGAGAGCTGGCTGCGTGAGAGCAGAGCTCCGGTAAAGGGGACACCGAAACAGCGGATATATTAAGCGAATTTACCCTAAAAAGTACCTTTCAGGCGGGGGAAGGTCGGCTGAATATGATGCCAGCACAAAAAACCGCAAAAAAAACGTCAAAGGCTGAGTTTTTTACGCCGCGGGGATTGAAGCAGAAAGAAGGCCTGGGCACCCAAGATGGCGGTGGTTCCACACAGACATCGCCGGGCGCGGAGATAGACCCAGGACTGGCCCTGCAAGGTATGGAGGCTTTTGCTACACGCATAGAGGGTTTGATAACCTCTCTCTCGGACAAACTGACCTCCCGTTTGGACTCTGTAGCGGCGGATATTAAGAGAGAGATCCGGGAGATTGGAGATCGCACAGACAAATTGGAGGAGAAAATGGCGGAACAAGCTGGGGCGCATAACGAGATGGCGGACAGGATAGATGATTTGGAGGAACAACTGAAGGGGGCCTTATTGAAAGTAGCAGACATGGAGGACAGATCGAGGCGCCACAACTTGAAGATACGAGGTGTGCCAGACGCAGTGAATACGCAAGCCCTGTCGCAATATGTGACTGAGATTTTACAACACCTTCTCCCTGATGCTACCCCTGATTCTCTCCTCTTCGATAGGATTCACCGGCTACCGAGACCCCCCTCGGCGCCCGAGAGATCACCGAGAGATGTTTTACTTAGGCTCCATTATTTCAAACCGCGTGAAGATGTGCTTCAGGCCTTGCGGTCTCCTGATGCTCTTAAACCGGAGTATGATCACATTTCTATCTTTCCGGATCTGTCCAAGGCTACGTTACAAAACCGGAGGAACTTCCGCCAGGTGACTGAGGCTCTACGTGCTAATGGAGTGTCTTACAGATGGGGATTCCCGGTCAAGTTATTGGTGGCCAGAAACGGAGCTTTCCACGTAATCACCTCGGTTGAAGCCGGGAAACGGCTTCTTAAAGTGTGGGGCATGGAACAACAGGGCCCTTCTTCTCCTCCGGTTGCTCAAGCCCGGGGCTCGACTCAACGTCTGGATCCAGAGTGGCGTAAGAGATGAAGTCAACGATCGGCATCCAAGACAGCTGGCCGCAAAGAATTGGTCCTCCAGTGGGAGGAAATAGGAGAAGGTCCTGCTTGAAGGCCTAAAGGGCCTGGGCTTCTCCTTCCTGGTCTCTATGGAGGGCACTAGGATGTAAACCTGCAAAAGGAATGTCGGACTGGTCACTATGTTGCGAGGGTTAAGTCTTTTGGACAGGTGCGCCCCGAAACTGGGCTCTTTGAGATCTCTCACCGTTTTGCTTTTTTTCTTCTATATACTGTTTGGTTTTGCGGGCCTGATCCTTCGCAGACCTCGAGGTTTCCCCCCTCCCTCCTCCCGTGAGGGGTACGAGAAGGTCCCCTCATTTTTGGGGCTTCTCGCTGGAGATGTTTCTGTTTATGGATGTACATAGTTCCCAGGTGAATACCTGGTTTGTGTGTTTTTTTTTCTGTTATTGTTATGTGTGGCCACCTCCTTGCTGTCTGGATAAAGGTAAAAATGTGTACTTTCCACATATTGATATTAAGCGCAATGTTGAAGATACTCTCATACAATGTTAAGGGGCTAAATGCTCCGGTTAAGCGTCATTCTCTGGCGGCGGATGTGTTGCGGCTAAAGCCGGATGTGGTTTGCCTCCAGGAAACCCATTTTAAACGCCTTGCTCATCCCCCGCTAAGAATACGCAACTTCTCCACGCAATATCACGCCACGGGTCCTACCAAAGCGAGAGGGGTGTCGATTTTAATTAGATCTGATGTCGTATACCAACTACATAGAAAGATTTCGGATCCGCAGGGCCGCTATCTCATTTTGGTCTGCTCGCTGAATCACAAAACTTATACGCTGGTTAATGTATACTCGCCTAATACTGAACAACTTTCTTTTATCTCTGGAGTTCTAAATAGGGTGTTCCTTGTAGCGACTGGTGTATTGCTAATATGCGGGGATCTTAATTACAGTATTGATCCATTGCGAGATGTCCGGTCCCCTAAGATCCCGATTCCGACTAAGCGTAGTATACGACAGGGACAGAAATTGAGAGACCTGTTTTCCTCCCATGGTTTATATGACGTATGGCGCTTATGGCACCCGGGCGACTCAGAGTTCACGTTCCATTCAAGGGTACACAACACGTATAGTAGGCTAGATTATTTTCTGTTACAAGGCTCCTCTCTATCACAGGTCCTTAAATGCGAGATTTTAGATATCACTTGGTCGGATCACGCGCCGATCTTTTTGACAGTTGGAGAGGGCGGGGAGGGAGGAGCGGGGAAGTCGATGTGGCGCTTTAATGATTCAATTTTGTCTGACCCTGGTGCCTTGGCTGAAATAGAACAGACATTGACGGAATATTTTACGTTGAATAATACTCCAGGGGTCACGCCAGAAACACTTTGGCAAGCGCATAAAGCTGTCCTGAGAGGTGTGTGCATTAAATGGGCTTCTCGTTTGAACCAAGCCCACCAGGCCGATAAACTTTTAATATTGTCTCAAATTCACATAGCTGCGCAAGCGAATAGTTCGGACCCTACCCCGGCCCATCTGAAACTACTCTTAGAAGCGCAGGCGCGACTGTCAGACTGGAACTACAAGGCCCTTCTTTATTCTCAGCGTAGATTGAAGGCACGGTACTATGCGTTTAGGGATCGTCCGGGTCGGCTCCTGGCCAGATACCTTAGGCCTATGGTCGCGACTACTAGAATTTCCCACCTTGTGCTTGATTCTGGTAGGAGGATGGTTTATAAACCACTGGAAATAGGGAATGCCCTAGCCGCATACTATGGGGACCTGTATAATTTACAATCTGACCCGCCCCCTTCCTCCTTTTGTGAGGCACGGGTGGATCGATATTTATCGGATCTCCATCTGCCTTCCTTAACTCCTACCCAGAGGGACGGTTTATCGTCTCCCTTTACGGAGCTAGAGATAGCGACGACCATTAAATCCCTTCCATCCCATAAATCCCCAGGCCCAGATGGATTTACGGACATATATTATAAGAATTTTTCTGCTCAGTTGACTCCCCACCTTCTCTCGCTTTTCACCTCTGCCGCGGAGGCGGGTAGATTTCCTGAGGAAATGCTACGCACTACTATTGTCCCTCTCCCTAAACCCGGTAAATCCCCTACTCTGTGTCCAAACTTTAGGCCGATCTCTTTATTGAATGTTGATGTAAAAATCTATGCCAAAATTTTAGCGAATAGGGTGGCGGACCTCTTACCTAAGCTGATTTGCTCAGACCAGGTGGGGTTTATAAGGGGGAGACAGGGGCCGCACAACACTAAAAAACTGATAGATTTAATCCAAGTAATTCAGACACACCGCCTCCCGAGCGTGCTGTTGGCGCTAGACGCTGAAAAAGCGTTCGACAGAGTGGATTGGATGTTTTTGCGTAAAGTGTTGCTGAAGTTTGGTTTTCCGGTCTCGGTGCTGCAGAGTATTTTCGCGCTATATGCTTCCCCGACGGCGTCGGTATTGACGGCAGGTTTTTTATCAAACCAGTTTGGCATCAGAAATGGGACTAGACAGGGGTGTCCCCTGTCCCCATTGTTGTACGCTCTGGTGATCGAACCATTGGCGCAGCGAATACGACAGGACGATGGGGTGGCGGGGATTATGGTGGGTCCAACGGTGTACAAGATAGGGCTTTTCGCAGATGACATTTTACTGACTCTTGCTGAACCTACAGACTCCTTACCTCGACTTAGTGAACTCCTAACGGAATATAGTGCGGTATCTTTCCATAAAATTAATTTACCTAAGTCGCAGGCGTTAACTATCAATGTCCCTGGTAGCGTTAGGGAATCATTAAGACAGCATTTTCAGTTTGAATGGCGGGAGGATTATCTGCAGTACCTAGGGGTAAAAATTTCTAAATCTCCTGACCAATTATTCGACCTAAACTACAAACCCTTCTTATCTCATATAAAACAGCTTTTGTTTAAATGGAAAAGGACGTCCTTATCGTGGATGGGTAGGATGGCTGCTATTAAAATGTCACTTCTGCCCAAGCTACTATATTATTTTCGAACCATCCCGATCCGTTTACCTAAATCTTATGTAGACGAGGTCCAATCTCTTTTGAACCATTATGTGTGGAACGGTAAACGACCTAGGGTTCCCACTAGGGTGCTCAACCTCCCCATACGGAGAGGCGGGCTGGCTATGCCTAATATACATCTGTATCATAGAGCTGCGGTGCTGGCGTCTTTAGCAGAATATTTCCACTCCCCGCGCCCTCCACAGTGGACAGCCATAGAACAGTCTTTTGCGAAACAATAGCTAATAACAACTGTCATTTGGCTCACACGCCGCCAGAGGCCCCCTCTACCAGATATATTGCCGCTAACTAGATGGTATCTGCACGTCTGGGATATGAGTCGTACCCTCTTATTAAATACTACCTCTCTCTCGCTGGCAACCCCTCTGGAGGTATTGACACATTGGATTGCAGACTTTGACTGTGCTAGGTGGACCTCTAGGGGGATTGGCCATCTCCACCAATTGATATCGGGAGGGAAAATGCTGACCTTCGAAATGTTACAGCAGCGTTATAAGTTAACGGAGACATGGAGGCTTTCTTACTACCAAATAGCTTCGGTAATACGTCGGCCAGGCATGAGTTTCCCACCTACCTTGCCTCAGGCCCCATTGTCACCATTTGCGAGTTTTGTAGTAAAACCAAGCACAAAGGCAAAACTCCTTTCTATATGCTATGCAGCACTGAATGTTCCATCACCGGATCACACATGGTCATTCCAAAAGGCTTGGGAGGGGGAGTTGGGTATTAGGATACCATCTCAAGCTTGGGAGTGGGCGTTTGAATTGGACAGGGGAGCGTACCGGTGTGCTTCTTTGATGGAAGCGAGACGTAAAGTATTATACCGTTGGTACCTAGTACCAGCAAGGGAATGTCATATGAATAAAACAGTCTCACCAATATGTTGGCGCTGCGAGAGGCTAAAGGGTACCATGATTCATGTTTGGTGGGATTGTGTGGTAGTAGAACCACTGTGGCGGGGAGTGGCGGGCCTGGTGGAAAAGGCAATAGGACTGGTACTACCATTTGCTCCAGCGGATTTTTTATTGGGTATATCAAGGGTTAAGTTGGGCAAATGGCAAAGGAAATTGTTTTGCGCGATAACCTCTAGCACTATGTTGTTGATAGCTCGGAGATGGAAGCAACAGCGGGTTCCTACTGTCCGTGAGGTACGGGATATGATGAATAATATAAGGGATTATGAGCTGATGGCTAGACATATTTACGATTTCCCACAGCCGGAAAAAGACCACTGGTCCCTTTGGGATTCTATGCTGGCTGCGGAATGTACCGTAGACTCAGGGGTTCCGGGCCGGGTTGGAACGTGACATACGTTGGCTAACGCAACACCCAATAATGTTGGGATGTTAGGTTTGTGATTCATATCATTTTCTAAGGTATTACTCTCCAGCTACGGGCTGGTGGCCTGTGTTTGTTTGTAAGTTAATGTATGTTTTGCTCCCCTTATATGTAACCAGAAAGGTATTAACTGCCCTGTTTTTTCTTTCTGTACCCAACTGTTATAATTTTCTGTTTTTTCTTTCAAAAATAATAAAAACTTTGAATTTAAAAAAAAAAATTACTGATACTAATAATTATTGTGGTGTGAATTTTTGGACTGGAATACTATGTAATCAAAAGAGGAAAATTGTAGGGCCCTATTCCAAGGTTGTTGTAAACTTAACCAGAGCTGCTGTAAACTTAACAACTCTCGGGTATATTCCCTAGCAATAGGAATATGCTAATGCCAAAAATAAATGTGAGGCGTTAAACATTAGCGCTTGCCAATTACAGATTGTATTACACAGCTGGCACTGGTGTTGGCATTCCACCAGTTAATGTCTCGACACAACTTAGTATCTTTACGCTTCGACACACTACATTTAGCATCGCCACGCGCAATCAATGATGTGCTCGCAGCTTTTACTTGTTTTTTCAATCATTGGGCTTGTTCTTGCCTGCCCCTTCCATCCAGGCAGTATGGGAGTACAAGAGATTGTTGAGTGTAGTTGCTGCGAGTAGATAGGAGTTTTTTTATTACTGTCTATTATTACCCTTGTTAACCCTTCATTACTTCTTAGATTATACCCTTCATTTCACGTACATATACATCACACAGTCGCATATACACAAACATATAGGCCTATACATCACTACACTCTGCGCATGTAAATGTCATTAATCATACCTTGCCCCCCTCTTTTATCCCTTGTGCCTCCTTGCTCCATGTATTCTACAGTCATTTTTTTTGCTGTCTGTGTCAGGGATGGTTTTGGGAGAGGAAATATAGGGAGGAACAGGAGTGATGGTGGGGAGGAGGAAAAAAAGGTTAGAGTTCTAGAGAGGGAGAGGTGTCTGGGTGTAGGGGAGATGGAGTGGAGGGGTTGAGGGGGAGAGGAGGCGTGAGTAGAGGAGTAAAATGAAGCGGAGGGGTAAGGGGAGGGGAGAAGAGGGGTGGGGGAGTGAGAGGGCAGGCAAAGATGTGAGGAGGAGCGTGGCTATAGAGGTGTGAGTCCCCGGGCTGCTCTAGAGGACAGATCCAGGATGAGAAGTACACCCTGGAGAATAAGGAGGTGCTGATTGAGGCGTACATGCAGAGGGCACACCGGCTGTATGACCTGTCCCTGTCTGGGCACCTGCGTGGCCGCTTATGGAGTGAAATACACCACACAGTCTGTGCACTGGGGAGGAACAGAAGACTGCAATCAAAAAAATCACTGGTACCACAACTAGGGATGAGCTGTTCGGTTCGGAGTTCGAACCGAACTTTGGTTGTTCGAAAGTTTGCGAACTTCGAACTTTTTGGGTGTGTTCGGTTCGAGTTCGCAAAAAGAAATTTTGAAAAAAAGTATAGAAAATGCTTAAAAAATACTAAAAAAAATCTAGAAATAAAAGAGACTCTTTACTGCAGAATATTATAAGCAACGGTTTATTAGATATTAAATTAAAAACTAATGTGTACGTGCAACGATTCTCAACTCTGAATGACCTGTGTTTTTCAAACGTCATAACAGGTGTTTTTAGTCTGGTCTAATCAATTTGATACATTGTAGACTATACTGAGGGGGTGGGGTGGTGTCTGCTTCTGATTGAGATTTGAGAAGTGTTAATTTCCCTCCTAAAACTTCTAATATGCTCTATTTCACCGCTGTGTGCTCAGCTCATTTTTACCGCTTTCGCTCATCATGTTTAAACGCGATTTTGAAGCCACATTTTGTTAAATGACCGACATGTTAGATATCGTCCTTTCCGGCAGACTCCGCAGATTCATAATATATCATTTTTATATGTATACGTCCTGTCCTGGCTGTATATTATGAAAAAAATGCAATAAAAATTGAATTTTTAATCATCTGCAGTGTGTAAAGTGTTGGTTTTTTTTCACATTTTAGCACATGAGCGTTTGCGGTTATGTTTTCTACGGGGTGCGCTTGTACAAAAATTAGAAATGGGGACTTGTTAAATTTTGTGGGGGGGAATTACGTGATTTATAGCAAATGCACCCCATAGAAAAAATCATTAGTGCATCATCGTTCACATTATAATTGCAATGTGAACAATATTGCTGCATTAATAAAAATATCACACAAAAAAAATACATGTTTTTATTTTCTTTTTTCTTTTTTTTACTTTATACCTGGTCATGTTGGGTATCATTCGAAAGGCCATGCTCAGGCCTTTCGATTGACACCCTCCATGACCCACTAGATACCTGGAGATATCGGGATTCAAATGAACTCCCTATCTCCACCAGGGGATTGGCTTGGGCAATATATATATACGCATGATGTGAGCTGGCCTGGGCAATATATATATAAACGCATTATGAAAATTTGCAAAGGATAAGGCACGCAAAGTGAAATTTTGATGTGTCTGAAATTGAAACTTACGTGAAAACTTTTATTTATTTTTTTCGTTAATTTAAGTTTGTTCAATACAGTTAATTTAAAATGGTTTAATACAGTTTATTTATATTTATTTTACCTTTACTATTGGTGCTTTTCAAACTTTATTCTTAAGTAAAAAGAAATTTAGCAGTTTCATGTTGTGTCGTTTTTTTTTGGGGGGGTGCAAGTAGCTGGTCTTGCCTAGGGCGCAAAATAGTCTAGCACCGGCCTTGACCGCATGGTCCACCCCTGCACTCTTCCACAATACCACAGAGGGGTTACTGTATGATGGCACTTGCTGGCCTGGCACCAAAGGCACAATATTTGGCTGCACTGCCACTGACGCCTGTATCAGATTCATATCCTCAGAGGGGTGAGACTGTGTGACGGCACTGTTGCCAACGCTAAAGGCTCAATTTTAGGCTAGGGTCAAACGAACGCATTTTTCGCAGCGAACGTCAAAAAGTGCGTCCGAACGCATTGAGGTGTTTTTTCACGGAAAGCGCTTAAACGGTCACAGGTTTTTCACAGGTGCACCATCACCACTGATCCCTTTGTCACCGGTGCACCCTCAGGATGAGGACTACAGCTATGATAGCAAACAATCCTTTTTCAACCTCCTGGGGGATAAAGAATATGTCCCTATTACAGGTCCGTTGGCACTGCCCATGCCAGATGTGTTCCCACCACACTGTCATGCTGCCATTCCTGGAGCCCGCTGGAGGGCTAATCCAGGCCGCTGCTTCCTCCATGCTACTCCCTGTCCGCCTCCACTCCAGGGTTTCCTTTGGATGGCTGCTTTCCAGTTACCTGTGCAGCCAGCTATTTAACCTGGTCACACCCTTTCCAGCCTTGCAATGCTATTTATTTAGTTTTCCTTGGTCCTGTCCAAGTCAAGTCTCGTCCTGTCCTGTCCATATTCCTATTTTGTTTTGCCACCCTTGTCCGTGTGCCCTCTCTCCGGTTCCTGATCATCGCTGTGCACTGCATATCTCAGTATCTGGATATATTACCAAAGATCAACATTGTGCCAACAGGTTTGAAACCTGCTGTTAGAGACTGTGTGTTTATCAGCTGCACCTAATCTGGTTCCTGTTCATTGTTGAGCACTGCATATCCAGAGCGGTGACATGCGGTGAGGTCAGTGGCTGGTGAGGCACTGGTTGGTATCAGAGCCAGATATACACAGGTTACGTAGGTTCAGGTTCAGTGCTCCTCAGGATCTGGGTCTCCTCAGCTCCAAAGAATCTGGCTGCTCTCAGCTCCCCAGGATCTGGCTGCTCTCAGCCTCCCATGCAGGTGTTTTTTGAATGGCTTGAACCAATGGCACTTTTCCATTGGTCCAAGCTATTCCAATGCTCTCCCAGGGCCTCTGAGGCACTGAGAGAGCAATGTTCAGGAAGTGGGCAGTGCTCGAACATCTGTTCATAGAACAGATGCGCCGTGCTGCACACTTCTTGGCAGCCTACGTGATTTGCGTGGAGTACCACTTTGCAAATTGTGTAGGGTCGGCTCAGGCTGGTGAATGAAAAGAAAAAAAAAAGCGTGGCACTCAGAGGATGGACGGTGCCGACGTCGGGGGAACGCGGAGCAGGTGAGTTTTTATATTTTATCGATTCAGCAGGACTTAATGGCAGGCGAGGCTCTGCCTCACCTGCCGCCCCTGACCGCACGTCCCTGATCCAGAGTCATGCCATCCAGTGTTAAGCATGTTCTAGGGGCACGAGGGGTCTGTGGAATTCATTGCGCCCTTTCTAATTCCTGTTGGCGACGGAGACGGTTGCGTCTAATATAGTGGCATACGATTGGGAACGCACATACCACAATTCTCACATGCATGACAACATCCATTGTGAGACCTAGTCCATAGGCTCTGCTGCATTCAGTTTCATAGGCTCATGATCTAGCGCTTTGTCAGGTTATCCAAGTTTGGAATTAACAATAGCTTTAAAATGGGTAAATTTGCGTCCTGACGTTAATTTTCGCTACCACTTTGTAATACCTCCCGCCTTGAAAAGTTAAAAAACTGATTTCGCTCACCATATTAAGTATAGAAGAAGCAAACTAAAGTAAGCACGTGCAAGCTTTGAAGCGCTAACTTATTTCACGCCATTGTAGCATCAACTTTGGAATATCGTTACCAGACATTAAACTTACTAATGCAAGTGCGAACTCTTACATATCGAGACACTACCATAACAACAACTATGGAATAGGGCCTTCCATAGGCTATGATGGCCCTGGTAAATTTACAACAGCTCTGGTTAAATTAATACCAAACTTGGAATAGGGCTTTTAGTTTTTAAGCATACATCTACATATATAAAACAAATCTGGTTTAGAAAAAATCCAGAAGTATAACACATACTTTTAATTTTTAGTACTCTAAAATGCTACAAATGTCTAATCAAAAGAAAATCTTAATTTATTCTGCTACACATAATTTGAAACGGTGTTGCCAACGTGGCACTTCTATCATTTATCCCAGCCACTATTTTATTTCCAAGTAATGTTCGAATCAGCGCACAGATTAAAAAGCCAACATAAGGAACAGCAGAGGTGGGGTATGTGACACCTGCCAATTTTTTCTGCTACATTATTTTTAGTAGGACAGTGATATATTACAATCATGAAATAGGCTGTAAAACATCTGCTACCTGTAGCTGCAATCACTACGCTGCCTTGTACACATTATTTAAATGCTGTTGCTGCAGCGATCAGTCAGTGTCTTTATCACTACCAGATATTCATTGATTTTTAAAGGAACATAACATTTTAATCCAGGGCTGGACTGAGAATAAAATAGGCCTGGGCAACAGGTTTTTTTCTTTCTTTAAAGACAAATACACAAAAAAAAACTTTTTTATCAATAGTTGTGTAAAAAAGTGGTGCCTAAAACAATTTACAATATTTATATAGAACCACCACCTTATTGCTGCTTCAATCCTTGTGTATTCACTGCATACATATAAAATGATCCTCAATAAAACGTTTGGAGAAACACATACCATTATATATAAAGCCCAAAAACATCCAATAAAATAAGAGTTATTATAATTTTACACACATCCCAATGTGAACACTTTCAAAGAACAATATAACACAAATAAAATATCACATGTTATACTCCAACAACTCTTAGGCTCTCATTGTTGTATAAAAAAAATAATATAATGACATATTATTAACCAATAGTGGTTCTGATTAATATATGTGGACTTCCCCTCACATTCCTCTGAACCTTAGCATATGATGGCTCAATTATAAGGAATGGGATCACTATAAAGCAGACCTCCTCGCCTCCTTGGAGCAGAAGCTCAAAGAGACCCATATGCATATAACAGTACAGGTCATATATGGAAACCAAATATACAAATATAGAAATGGTACACTTACACGGTTGGGAGCCAGCAATTACTACTGGCTCTCATAAAGTAGCTTAGGCATTGTTTTGGATGTATGAGGGTTGCCAGTAATCTTATAGAAACTTAGGCTGGGGTCAGACGAGCGCACTATATGTGCCCGTACTGACGTGCCTTCCGGCGTCTGTCGCAGCCAGGGCCAGAGTAAGATCTCTGTGGGCTTTTTTTGGAATTTAGTAAAATAAAAACATATTTTAGGTTATTTAGTAGTGCAGATACAGGTATATCTAACCAGGCAGATATGCTGTAGGGATTATTATTCAATAAGAAACTTATACGAGACACAAATATCAATCGTTTAAATTTCCTAGAAATTATCCTAAATTCTTTTAATTGTCTGTGGTTTGCTTTGAAGAATACACTAATCAATAATCGGATAAATATATATATATATATATAACAGGTGAGTTAGAGATGTGGTGGAATGATCGGCAGTCTGAATTAATGCATAATCGTGTAAGTCTGAATTCATGCATAATCGTGTCTTAGTATGATCTGAAGTGCATAGTGTCCTGAGATGGTCTGCTTGCGTGATCTGCCTGCGATGGTCTGTATTGTAACGAACAGTGTAGCTTCAATTATAGTCAATTTGACGTCACTGGCAATCTACCTCTTTCCATTTAAATATTATTCTCTATATTAAATATAACATTTACTATACCTCAAGAGGGCAGTGTTGCACTTCTAATTATTTCCACCATTTATTTTTAATCTCTCTTATCTCAGATCAAAGGTCAATCTGTCTTAACAAAGACCCTCTATTTTCAGTTGTAGACTCTGAGTCTCTCCTGTCCAAAATTAGATTTAGATTTCCACTCCTCTGAAAGATTTTACTAAATCTCTTTATCAGTTGAATTCCTTTCAAATTAAAATCAACAGAATCTATTCTTCAATAATCATACTATTTACCAGTTATACTCAACAAATACTTATTGGAGCATCTATTTTCTACTGTAAATATAATAAAATATACATTGATTATAAAAATATATTTCGTGAATATAATCATACATTTGCAAAAAGTTTAACTTTGTTCCTATACCCAAAGAGAAAATATCTTTTTGTTTTAAAGACTTGTTAAAACAAACCAATAAATTTAAATATGACATGTCTGGCACTTAGCTTCAGCATTATATCACATAAAGACATTTTATCGTCTCTGATCATGTCTGGCATCTATAGAAACAAAAACATAACTCTTAAAGTTTCACCTAGCCGTGAACTATTAAAAAAAAATCTGTTCATTTCTAAAACTAGGGAAAATTGAAAAAGAAAAGACTTTCCATTTAAAACAAGATGGCTACAGGCATCCATTTTAATTTTTCCTTATTCTAATATACCCGACAGTGTGTAAATTTCCACTCTGATTTCAATCAATTACAGCGTGTAAACTTATTTTTTTCCCATTTTATCCAAACCTTTGTGGTTATATATTCTACAGCAGTGGTTCCCAACCGCGGTCCTCAAGTACCCCAACAGGCCAGATTTTAAGGATTACCTTGGAGAAAAGCAGACTGAATCCTGCAATCACTGAGCAGCAAATCATATCACCTGTGCTGTGCTTCAGATATCCGGAGAACATGACCTGTTAGGGGCACTTGAAGACCGTGGTTGCTGGAACCACTGTTCTAGAGGGAATTCTGGTTAAAAAAATTGAAATGTGAACCTGTTACTGCATTTTTATGAGAAAATATACAATTTTAACCAAAAAACAAAAAATATGAAATATTTCCCATGTGTTTTGGAGGATGGTGTTTTATGAATAATATGACTATGCATAAAACACCGACCTTGCTCCCAGCATGGGAAATGAGAAGGGGAGTAATGGCAGTGGTATTGCTCATTTTATATGTGACAAATTGCAGTGCCATCGTTTTGGAACTAAAAATAGATGAAAAAAAAATGTGTTCTCTTTTACATGGTCACGTTTGGTATCAATGCAAAGGCCAGACTCTGACCTGTTCAATGACACCTCTCTTTATTATTATCATAATTTATATAGCGCCAACAGTTTCTGCAGCGCTTTACAATAACCAAAGGGAACAAGATAAACGGACATATGATGGAAACAAGAGATGTAGAAGGCCCTGCTCAAAGGAGCTTACAATCTAGTGGACCTTGTGAGGTGCAAAGATTAGTGACGCAGGATTCCAAAGCCTCACCCCCCCAGTGCACTTCGCTGCAGTGCGGCGGTTTAGGTTTTTGATGTAACAATTCGTAATAATGGATTGTGCCATCATCTCCACACTTGACATGGTGAGTTAGTGCAGCATCATTGTTCCCTTTATAATTGAAAATATTGCTGTGTTAGAATAAATATTTATTATTTTATTTTTATTGTTACATAAAACCTGGTCATGTTTGGTATCATTGGGAAGGTCATGCTCTTGCCTTTTCAGTGATACCTCACCTGACCCTATATCTGCTATGGAGATATAGCGGTCCAAATGCCCATCAATGCAGACATAGTTATTCTGGGCCTATTCTGGGGCATGAGCCTGGAGCTGCTGCTCCATCAGCCTCTATGTCAAGCTGGCCCTGGTCGCAGCGTTGTGACGCTGCGACTGTGCTGGCCACCTGCTCTTGCATGTGCACGACAGCGGCCGTGCAGGAAGCCTCCCTTTTCGGAGAGCTACAACGTGCATTTGACGGGTCTGTAAAGTGTGATCTTCCATAGGAGGATCAAGCCTTGCAGCGCTGAGCACACTAACTGCACTCAGTGAGGTGGCCAGGTGGGCGTCAGAGCGGAAGGAACGTCCACTCTCATGGACTTTCCTTCCGCTCATAAAAACACTCATGTGACCCCAGCCTTAGGGTTGCCACCTGTGACGTGCGTCCCTTCGGACTCAAAGTACATGGGTCTAGAAAATGTAGAAAATATAATTTTCCTGCGCTTTCCTTTGTTAAAGTCACCCTGTATCTCAATTTTAGATGCTGGGTGTTTGTGTTTTCTGTGCCCTATTCCCTGATGTCTGTGTTATATTAATATTCCATTATGTATTTATTGTGGAGTATCCAGGGCCGGATTTATAATTAGGCAGAGTAGGCATGTGCCTACAGCTGCCTGCTCTGTGTAAAATATATATATATATTAAACACACACACACAGTACTGTGCAAAAGTTTTAGGTAGGTGTGAAAAAATGCTGTAAACAAAGAATGCTTTCAGAAATATAAAGAATGATGGTTTATATTTGTCAATTTTCAACATGCAAAGTGTGCGAACAAAAGAAAAATCTAAAATCAATATTCGGTGTTACTACCTTTTGCCTTCAAACCAGCATCAATTCTCATAGGTACACTTGCACAAAGTCAGGGATTTTGTAGGATTATAGTCAGGTGTTTGATCAACCTATTATACCAAACAGGTGCTAATGATCATCAATGTCACACGTAGGTTGAAACCAAGTCATGAACTGAAACAGAAACAGCGGTGTAGGAGGCTTAAAACTGGGTGAGGAACAGCCAAACTCTGCTCATAAACTGAGGTTGTGAAAGACAGTTTCATGTCATGGCAAGATTGAGAACAGCAACAAGACACAAGTTAGTTATACTGCATCAGCAAGGTCTCTCCCAGACAAAGATTTCAAAGCAGACTGGGGTTTCAAGATGTGCTGTTCAAGCTCTTTTGAAGAAGTACAAAGAAACGGGCAATGTTGAGGATCGTAGACGCAGTGGTCGGCCAAGGAAACTTAGTGCAGCAGATGAAAGACATCAGCTCAGAACTGGCAGAAACCAGTGGGACCCAGGTACACCCATCTACTGTCCGGAGAAGTCTGGCCAGAACTGGTCTTCATGGAAGAGTTGCAGCCAAAAAGCCATACCTCCGATGTGAGAACAAGGCCAAGCGACTAAAGTATGCAAGAAAACATAGGAACTGGGGTGCAGAACAATGGCAGCAGGTGCTCTGGACTGATGAGTCCAAATTTGAAATATTTGGCTGTAGCAGAAGGCAGTTTGTTTGTCGATGGGCTGGAGAGCGGTACAATAATGAGTGTCTGGAGGCAACAGTGAAGCATGGTGGAGGTTCCTTGGACGTTTGGGGCTGCATTTCTGCAAATGGAGTTGGAGATTTGGTCAGGATTAATGGTGTTCTCAATGCTGAGAAATACAGGCAGATACTTATCCATCATGCAATACCATCAGGGAGGCGTATGATTGGCCCCAAATTTATTCTGCAGCAGGACAACGACCCCACACATACAGCCAAAGTCATTAAGAACTATCTTCAGCGTAAAGTAGAACAAGAAGTACTGGAAGTGATGGCATGGCCCCCACAGAGCCCTGATCTCAACATCATCGAGTGTGTCTGGGATAAATAAATAAATAAATAAGTAGAACAAGAAGTACTGGAAGTGATGGCATGGCCCCCACAGAGCCCTGATCTCAACATCATCGAGTGTGTCTGGGATTACATGAAGAGACAGAAGGATATGAGAAAGCCTACATCCACAGAAGATCTGTGGTTAGTTCTCCAAGATGTTTGGAACAACCTACCAGCCGAATTCCTTCAAAAACTGTGTGCAAGTGTATCTAGAAGAATTGCTGCTGTTTTGAAGGCAAAGTGTGTGTGACAGAACCGTTCTCTTCCGCCTGTCTTGACTCTCCAGACACCCCTTCGTTGCGGTCAGCCCGGCTACTGGGAGCGCTGTCCTCAGCGCCTCGAGCAGCTTGACCCACCTGCTTCTGTTCCTCTGCCCTGGAGCCGTTAGGAATTTCCAGAAGGCCGCTCTGTGCCTTCTGAGGTGGAGTATAGTGTGGCGTCGCTGAAATAAAACACCAGACGCGGCTGTATGCTTTAAAACAGGATTCTCTCTGTCTCAGTCTCTGAGAGTTCTGACTTTTAATGAACAAAAACGCCACCATTTGCTCAGTTCCAGCGACAAAAGCTCGGAGACGGCGAGCAGCTCAACTGAAGAAAGGACACCCGCACATCGTAAATCATGTCTAAGGGACCAGCTGTCGGTATTGATCTGGGCACAACCTACTCCTGCGTGGGTGTCTTCCAACATGGGAAAGTGGAAATCATTGCCAACGATCAGGGAAACAGGACCACACCAAGCTATGTGGCCTTCACCGATACGGAGAGGCTGATCGGAGATGCAGCCAAAAATCAAGTTGCAATGAACCCCACAAACACTGTCTTTGATGCCAAGCGTCTTATCGGCCGTAGGTTTGAAGATACTGTTGTGCAGTCTGACATGAAGCACTGGCCTTTTAATGTTGTTAGTGACGGTGGCAGACCAAAAGTCGAGGTGGACTACAAAGGCGAAACCAAGTCATTCTACCCAGAAGAGATCTCCTCCATGGTCTTGGTGAAAATGAAGGAAATTGCTGAGGCTTACTTGGGCAAGACTGTGTGTAATGCTGTGATCACTGTGCCAGCCTACTTTAACGACTCCCAGCGTCAGGCTACAAAGGATGCCGGCACAATCTCCGGCTTGAACGTGTTGCGTATCATCAATGAGCCAACTGCAGCTGCCATCGCTTATGGCTTGGATAAGAAGGTTGGAGCAGAGAGAAACGTTCTGATTTTTGATCTGGGTGGTGGCACCTTCGATGTCTCCATCCTGATTATAGAGGATGGCATCTTTGAAGTAAAGTCAACAGCTGGAGACACCCACTTGGGTGGAGAAGACTTTGACAACCGCATGGTGAATCACTTTGTTGCAGAATTCAAGAGGAAATACAAGAAGGACATTATTGAGAACAAGAGAGCTGTTCGCCGTCTCCGCACTGCCTGTGAGTGTGCAAAGCGCACCCTGTCATCTAGCACACAGGCTAGCATTGAAATTGTCTCCCTCTATGAAGGCATTGACTTTTACACCTCCATCATAAGGGCTCGCTTTGAGGAGCTAAACGCAGACTTGTTCAGAGGCACTCTGGACCCAGTTGAGAAAGCACTTCGTGACGCCAAACTCGACAAGTCACAGATCCACGACATTGTCTTGGTTGGTGGATCCACTCGTATCCCCAAAATCCAGAAACTGCTGCAGGACTTCTTTAATGGCAAGGAGCTGAACAAAAGCATAAACCCTGATGAGGCTGTGGCTTATGGTGCAGTGGTGCAGGCTGCCATCCTGTCCGGTGATAAATCTGAAAACGTCCAGGATCTCCTCCTGCTGGATGTCACTCCCCTGTCCCTGGGCATCGAGACTGCTGGTGGTGTAATGACAGTCCTCATCAAACGTAATACAACAATCCCCACAAAGCAGACCCAGACTTTCACCACCTACTCAGATAACCAGCCTGGTGTCTTGATTCAGGTCTATGAAGGTGAACGGGCTATGACCAAGGACAACAATCTCCTGGGTAAATTTGAGCTCACTGGCATTCCTCCTGCTCCCCGAGGCGTCCCACAAATCGAAGTGACATTCGACATTGATGCAAACGGTATCCTCAATGTGTCGGCTGTGGACAAGAGCACTGGCAAGGAGAACAAGATCACAATTACCAACGACAAAGGTCGCCTCAGTAAGGAAGACATTGAACGTATGGTGTAGGAAGCCGAGAAGTACAAGGCTGAGGATGAGAAGCAGAGGGACAAGGTGTCTTCTAAGAACTCCCTGGAGTCCTATGCTTTCAACATGAAGGCAACAGTGGAAGATGAGAAGCTTAAAGGCAAGATCGCAGATGATGACAAAACAAAGATTCTTGACAAATGCAATGAGATCATCGGCTGGCTGGACAAAAACCAGATTGCTGAAAAGGAGGAGTTTGAACATCAGCAGAAGGAGCTGGAGAAGGTCTGCAATCCAATCATCACAAAGCTGTACCAGGGTGCAGGAGGCATGCCTGGTGGTATGCCCGGTGGCATGCCAGGCGGCTTCCCAGGTGCTGGAGAACACACCGGTGGATCATCTGGTCCCACCATTGAAGAGGTTGATTAAAGAACTGGAACCACATTCCTTTCGTCTGTTAATGGCACTCTTATTTATATTTTGGATGTTCAATGTTAATTTGCATAAGCTGCTGTTTAAGGTTATATTTTTGGGCATTAATGACTTGAATCACTCCCAAGAGCAAACATTGCTCCAGTACTGTATATAAAGGGTCCAGACGAATAAAATCCGTTAAAAATGGCAAAAAAAAAAAAGAAAAAAAAACCCCCCACCATTTATGCTGATATCCAACAGCCATAATTTGCATAAATGATGCACATCGTCCTACTAAAATGCTAATTAGGTATTTACAATAAACATTCTTTACATTCTTTAGCCTTTAGCTCACACAACATTTGCATAATCTATTGTTCTAACACATCAGATTAAAGACAAATACTATCACAGACTTCTTGAATCAAATATGCAGCCCGATAAGGGGAAAAGCCCTGTTACATAAATTACACAGCAGTAAAGCTTGTTTACTGGCTATACAAAAACACATTTACCTACAGAAATATAAGTATATTTAAAACTAAAGTTACGCCATTTTACACTAAACTAATTTAAACTAAAACCAAACGATGTAAAATATATTTAAAATCACACAATACGATTGAACATAAAGCCTCTTGGGGTTTGAAGCATGGAGCGTTACATCAGTTCCATGACAGGGTGGTCACACCAAATATTGATTTGATTTAAATTTCTCTTTTGTTCATTCACTGCAGTTTGTTCATTTATGTAACACTTCCATTTGTGAAAACATTCTTTGTTCAAAGCATTTTTTAACACCTGCCCAAGGCTAAGGTCAGACGAAAGCAGTTTTAACGTGCATTTAACCGCACTAAATCACGGCCGTGCTAGCAGCAAATGACGTCCAATGCCGGGCTGCATATGAAGAACGGCCGAACAAAAGTGCGGCCGCGCAACGCAAGTGGCAAACGAACGCATTTTTTCGAGAACGTCAAACCGCTAGTACTGACGTACAGAGTGCGCTGCGTCCGCCTAGCGGCGTGTTTGCGTGATTGGGAGACGTCAGACGCTGCACACGTCCGGCCAACATAACGTCCAGACGCAAAAAGGGTTTTATTGATGATCCGTTCAAAATCACGGACGAAAATGCGCATCGTATGACCGCTATCGCGTATTCCGTGAAAAAATACGTCCATTCGTTCGAACGCACTTTTTCACGGACAACGCGAAAAATGCGTTAGTCTGACCCTAGCCTAAAACATTTGCACAGTACTGTATATATATTTTTTACTTTTTGCAATAATTTAGGCTGGTTCACACCTCAGCGTTTTTCATATGCGCGTTTTGACGCGTGTATCGCACAATCGTGAAAAACGTGCATTGCAGCTCGTTCACCGCTGCAGTCTATGGCTGCGAACATGCTGCAATATGCCCCAAAGAAGCTCCTGTACTTCTTTGGGCATACAGCGTTTTTACAGCGCGTTCCTACACGCTATAAAACGCCCAGGTGTGAACGGCCCCATAGGAAATCATGGGATTTCTGTGTTTTGGCGTTTTACAGTGCGCAGGAACGCGCTGTAAAACGCCCAGGTGTGAACCGGGCCTTAGACTACTGTATCTTTGGTGCCCTGAGGGCTAGAGAGACATATGAAGTATCATTGTAAAGGCCAGATTATGGCCTTTCCAGTGGAACCAAATTTAAACAGGCTAGATTTATGTAAAAATAAAATAACAAAATTATATTTATCTCCTTTTTTGTAATGCAGCACTTTTATTCAGTTTACAATCATAAAGTGACCAGTGATGCTGCACTAACGCACTCTCTCATTTCCCACACTGCCAGCAAGTCAAGTGTGGAGCTGATGATGCAAAGCACTGTTTCATCGACAACCTAGACTGAGGCATTGCAGTGAGGAGAGACAGGGGGACTTTGGAACCTGCATCTACGATTTGGACAGCGTACAAGGTTAAGTGAAGTGTCATTGGAAAGGTCAGAGTCTGATCTTCACAATGATACCAAACATGACCATGTAATGTGTAAAAATAAAAGATTAAAAGGAAATGCTAAAAAAAAATTCTCTGTTCTACGTCACAGGCAATATATGCTTTAACCCCTTAATGACCGCTGACGTACTATGTACGTCCTGCCCACGGGTCTCCCTTAGACCCGCGGACGTACATAGTACGTCAGCGGCTCCTAACCTCCCTCCCTGCTCGATACTTACCTCCCTCGCTGGATCCCTTGCAGATCTGGCAGGGAGAAAGCCTGCCCCCATGATTAAAATGGGCCGGAGAGCTCAATGGATTCACCACGCTGCGTGGTGACATCAGCAGGTGCCCCCATTGAAATCAATGGAGGGGAGGGGGGGCTCCTTCGGAGCCCTCTATCTCCCCAACCATTGAAGCTAGAGTGCTGCAAGTTGCACCGCTGGAAAGGGGAGAGTCTCAGTTCAGCGGTGTGCAGCATTAACAATTTTGCTGCCGGATCGCGATTCGGCGCAAATTTGCACCAAATCGTGATTCAAACCTGGAGGGGGCTGACATCGTGGATGTCAGCCAAGCCTCCAGGTCACCCCCCACCCACTGACATCCCCACCATTAGTGGGGATGTCAGTGGGCCAGTTAACCCCCTAGCTGCCAAGGGGAGATAACGGGATCCAAAAGATTCCCCTATCTCCCGATCCATGGCAGCTAGAGGGTCATGCTGGACATCATTGGATGTCTAGGTTCGCTGAAAAAAAGCGAAAAATAATTATTTTTTTGTCTGGGGGGGTTAGTGAAATAGGACCTAGGCTGTCATCTAAAAATAATGAGCATAAAACAGTCAGAATGAGCTCAGCGCACATAGGTGAACTGGCTCAGCAATGAAGGGGTTAAAAATTGGGTATTTCTATTCTCGGGACAAAATTCTGAAACTATTTAGCCCGGGTCTTTTTAGGTGGTTGTAGATTTTGGGGATTAAATTACGAAAAAGTGTGTTTTCTTGGTGGGGGAGCTCTCCCATAAGGGGGTTATGTGAGGAGCTCGTGGCGGGGGCTTGTAGGCAGTGCTGGCTAGGGGTTCCTTTTTATTTAGGATAATTTTGGTCAGATGGTTGGGAGTTGGGAAGTTTTTGTGGTTGGTTGGTTTGGAGGTGTGTGGTGGGGAGTCCTCTTTCAGCACTGGGTTATTGTTATGGGAATTTTTATGTCATGGTGGTGGGTTTATTGTGTGGAGTTTTTAGCTGTGGCCTATATATAATAAATATAAATATATATATTATTCCACAGTTATGTGTTTGTGTATTTTTGAGTATTTATTGTCTCCCTGGGTTGGGTTGGGTTGGTTTTTCGGTAGAGTATTAGTTTTGTTGGGCTCCTTTTGTCACGGCAGGGGCTTGTAGGCAGTGCTGGCTAGGGGTTCCTTTTTATTTAGGATAATTTTGGTCAGATGGTTGGGAGTTGGGAAGTTTTTGTGGTTGGTTGCAGTGGCGTCACTAGGGTTGGTGTCACCCGGTGCGGTAATTTATGGTGTCACCCCCCCGAGTTTTACAGATTTTTTTTTTAACTATTCTTACTCCTAAATCAGTACTCCCATATAACACTGAATGCTCATACACACAGCGCACATTACTGTGAGGTTTATTGCTGTGGAGCTCTCTCATATGCTCACACAAATTTTAGCCAACTGCCAGCAAGTACGTTGCCTGTTCGAAGGCAGTGAAAGCACACATGGATATATATTGCCCCCAGCAGCTCTGGATATATTGCCCCCAGCAGCTCTGGATTAGACTGGATATATATTGCCCCCAGCAGCTCACCCATGGATATATATTGCCCCAGCTCACATATGGATATATTGCGCCTCAGCTCACACATGGATATATTGCGCCTCAGCTCACACATGGATATATTGCCCCAGACCAGCTCATACATGGATATATTGCCCCAGACCAGCTCACACATGGCTATTGCCCCAGCTCTCATGGATACTGCCCCCAGCACACATGGATATGCCCCAGCTCCTCTCATGGATATTGCCCCAGCTCCTCTCATGGATATACTGCCCCAGCTCCTCTCATGGATATACTGCCCCAGCACATGGAATGCCCCAGCACATGGATAATGCCCCAGCACACATGGATATGCCCCAGCAGCTCATGGATATGCCCCTAGCAGCTCATGGATATGCCCCTGCTCACTCATGGATATGCCCCAGCTCACTCATGGATATGCCCCAGCACCTCATGGAATGCCCAGGTCACACATGGATTTGCCCCAGCTCCTCATGGAATGCCCCAGCTCACACATGGAATGCCCCAGCTCCTTATGGAATGCCCAGGTCACACATGGAATGCCCCAGCTCCTCATGGAATTCCCCAGCTCCTCATGGAATGCCCAGGTCACACATGGAATGCCCCAGCTCCTCATGGATATGCCCCAGCACACACATGGATTTGCCCCAGCACCTCATGGAATGCCCCAGCTCACACATGGATTTGCCCCAGCACCTCATGGAATGCCCCAGCTCACACATGGATTTGCCCCAGCACCTCATGGAATGCCCCAGCTCACACATGGATTTGCCCCAGCACCTCATGGAATGCCCCAGCTCACACATGGATTTGCCCCAGCTCCTCATGGAATGCCCCAGCTCACACATGGAATGCCCCAGCTCCTCATGGATATGCCCCAGCACACACATGGATTTGCCCCAGCACCTCATGAAATGCCCCAGCTCACACATGGATTTGCCCCAGCACCTCATGGAATGCCCCAGCTCACACATGGATTTGCCCCAGCTCCTCATGGAATGCCCCAGCTCACACATGGATTTGCCCCAGCACCTCATGGAATGCCCCAGCTCACACATGGATTTGCCCCAGCACCTCATGGAATGCCCCAGCTCACACATGGATTTGCCCCAGCACCTCATGGAATGCCCCAGCTCACACATGGATATGCCCCAGCTCCTCATGGAATGCCCCAGCTCACACATGGAATGCCCCAGCTCCTCATGGATATGCCCCAGCACACACATGGATTTGCCCCAGCACCTCATGGAATGCCCCAGCTCACACATGGATTTGCCCCAGCACCTCATGGAATGCCCCAGCTCACACATGGATTTGCCCCAGCTCCTCATGGAATGCCCCAGCTCACACATGGATTTGCCCCAGCTCCTCATGGAATGCCCCAGCTCACACATGGATTTGCCCCAGCACCTCATGGAATGCCCCAGCTCCTCATGGAATGCCCCAGCTCCTCATGGAATGCCCCAGCTCCTCATGGATATGCCCCAGCACACACATGGATTTGCCCCAGCACCTCATGGAATGCCCCAGCTCACACATGGATTTGCCCCAGCACCTCAAGGAATGCCCCAGCTCACACATGGATTTGCCCCAGCACCTCATGGAATGCCCCAGCTCACACATGGATTTGCCCCAGCCCCTCATGGAATGCCCCAGCTCACACATGGATTTGCCCCAGCACCTCATGGAATGCCCCAGCTCCTCATGGAATGCCCCAGCTCCTCATGGAATGCCCCAGCAGCTCATGGAATGCCCCAGCACATGGATACTGCCAGGCCCCCAGCTCACCTCCGCCGCGTGTTCTGTTCGCTCCCTCTGAGCGTCCGGCGGCGCGCAGCTTGGGCGCTCGCCTGGGAGAGCCACGTGACCAGCCGCGATTGGCTGGTGACGTGTTTCCTCCAGGCGAGCGCCGAAGCTGCATGCTTTGGACGCTCGCAGGGAGCGAATACGCGGCGGGGGGTGAGACACCCGCCCTTAGGGTGACGGTGTCACCCTAAAGGCGGGTGTCACCTGGTGCGGGCCGCACCCCCCACGTTACGACGCCACTGGTTGGTTGGTTTGGAGGTGTGTGGTGGGGAGTCCTCTTTCAGCACTGGGTTATGGTTATGGGAATTTTTATGTCATGGTGGTGGGTCTATTGTGTGGAGTTTTTAGCTGTGGCCTATATATAATAAATATATATATTATTCCACAGTTATGTGTTTGTGTATTTTTGAGTATTTATTGTCTCCCTGCGTACGACTCGGTCATCAGTAGGCGACTTATGAAGGCCTGAAGCACCTAAGGCGTAGGGCCCTTAAGTTGCCTCTGATGCCAGGATGCAGGGAGGATTTTTCTAGAAGGGTTTTCAGCGTGTGTGGAGATTGAGCGGGAGGAGTCACCAGGAGGGTACTTAAGGCGCGTGTGGAGAGTCTCTGCGCACCTTTTTCTCCTGAGGTAGAGCTGTGAAAATCCCCAACCCGGTTTTATTTAATTCCGGGTTGGGTTGGTTTTTCGGTAGAGTATTAGTTTTGTTGGGCTCCTTTTGTCACGGCAGGGGCTTGTAGGCAGTGCTGGCTAGGGGTTCCTTTTTATTTAGGATAATTTTGGTCAGATGGTTGGGAGTTGGGAAGTTTTTGTGGTTGGTTGGTTTGGAGATGTGTGGTGGGGAGTTCTCTTTCAGCACTGGGTTATGGTTATGGGAATTTTTATGTCATGGTGGTGGGTCTATTGTGTGGAGTTTTTACCTGTGGCCTATATATAATAAATATATATATATTATTCCACAGTTATGTGTTTGTGTATTTTAAAATATTTATTGTCTCCCTGCGTACGACTCGGTCATCAGTAGGCGACTTAAGGCAAATTTTCTGAATTGTAACCTTGAGAACTGAGGGCCATTACCAGAAATCACTTTATTTGGTTGGCAATGATGTGTAAACTGTGCCTTGCACCTCTTAACTGTAGTTTTCAGTGGATAAGTCAGGAAGCAGTTCAATTTCCCAAAAGTCGGAGTAATGATCAACTAATATTAGGTACTCTTTTCCCGCATAGTTCATTCTGACAATATGGCAAGGACGTGTAGGCATCTCATGCGATATCATGGTCTCTTTTTGTTGCAAGTGTGCAAATTCATTGCAAGTGGGACAATTGCTGACAAAATCTTTGATTTCACCTTGCATATTAGGCCAGTAAAGTGTATTGCGAGCTTGTCTGTAGTACGCCTCACCCCCGATGTGGCTTGAGTGAATGCGTAATAACATTTCTGCTCTCAGTGACTTTGGCACTAGAACTCTTGGGCCTTTGTACAAGATGCCATTTTGTACGCTGATCTCAGTTCTGAAAGACCAATACTCCTTCAAAATTGCAGGTGCTGCATCCTAGTCATCAGGCCACCCACTTAGAATAGACTTCAGCGCTTGTATAGTTTCTTCTCTGTCTGTGTGCAGTTGAAGCTGATGTAGCCGCTGATCTGTGACGTTAAAGGAACACTCTAATAAAAAATCACCCCCCCCCCGTTTTTTTAATCTTAATCTATCCCTACTCCCTTAATAAATCGTCGTTTTTTTTTTTTTTGTAACTGTAATACTTACCCTAAAATCCACTTGTTTCCAGCGGTGTCTTTTTTTTTTTCATACTCACCTCCCTCCTCTTCCGCTCCCGTCCTTCTTGAGTCTTCTTGCCTTCTGGTTTACGTGAGAAGCGCGCATGTGCGCCTCTCACGTAAGCCAGCCAATCGGCAGGCTTCCTCCCGGCTCCCTCTGAGGATTAGTGTTGCGCGCAAGAGGATGCGCGCAACACTAACCCTCAGAGGGAGCCGCCAGCTTCTGCAGTGAGTTGGAGACGTCGTCGCGCTAAAAGCGCGATGACGTCTCCTACTCGGCAAAAGTCGGCAGAAGCGGGAAATATGATTCCCGCTCTGCTGACTGACAGCTGGGAGGGCGGAGTAAAGTTCTCCGCCTCTCTCAGCTGTTTTCAGCATTTACAGCTGAACCGCTGAGCGGAGGGAGGACGGACAGAGGGCAGGATACTCCGGGCATCATGACCACCTAAAAAAGCTTAGGTGGTCATGTTGCCTAGAGCAGGCCTCAAAATTTCAAGTCCCAAGCTACTAGCCAGGTCTTAAGAGTTACTCGCCACTAGTTGCCCCACCTAACCCCTATCCAGCAATGCCTCTGCATTCCCACTCGCCCTCATGTAATTTCCACTCGCCAAATGCGAGCAGGCGAGTGGAAATTTTGAGACCTGGCCTAGAGTGTCCCTTTAAGATTGACTTTGGCAAAGAAAAGTTGTTCCTGCTGCAGCAAACAAACTGTATGATGCTCATGCTCGCTTCTGGGGTCACATGATTCGTTGTAGCTCTGCTCAGGGTATCACTGATGTACATTTCACTTCCTTACTTGTAGACGACATTGAGGTTGTAATGCTGCAATGTAAGCATCATGCTCTGCAAATGCTTATGAGCACACAAAAGGGGCTTCTTAAATATAGCTATTAGTGGTTTGTGATCTGTTTCAGCTGTGTTTGTATCCCGGCCATAAAGATAGTGATGGAAGCGCTGGCAGGCAAACACAATACTTAAACATTCTTTTTCAATTTGAGCATAATTTTGCTCGGCTGATGAAAGAGCTCTGGACGCATATGCAACTGGCTGCTCCTCTTGCAGTAGACAACATCCTAGGCCATTTTTGCTTGAATCACTTTGTATTGTAAGAGGCTTTGTGACATCATAATATTTCAACCCCCGAGCGGCGGTGACCAATTGTTTTATTTTCTCCACTGCCTGGTCATATTTGGGAAGCCAGTGCCACACTGCATCCTTATCCAGAAGTCTTCTTAATGGCTCACAGGTGTGGCATGAATTCTAATGTAATGCTTTGGCATCGGCAGGATGTGGCATGTCCACTATTGCTCTAATCTTATCAGGGTCTGCTTTTAAGCCTTGTGAGGACAGGATATGTCCATGGAAATGGACATCTCGCACCTTGAACTGCAATTTCTTTATGCTGAGTCTCAGCCTCACCTGCCTGCAACGATCCAGTAGTGCTAGTAGCTTCTCATCATGGTCATGTGCAGCTTCTTCATCTGTAGTATCACCACAGCCAACTATGAGAATGTCATCGGCTCAATTCTATGGAGCCCACATAATAGTTCATGCTGCTTTCGCAGATATACCTCCGGTGCTACAAAGACTCCAAATGGCAGTTTGAGCCATCTTGTTCTGCCCCAAGGAGTCCAGAATGTGGTCATGTAGCTACTACTTTCATCTAATTTGCACTGCAAAAAAGCATCTCTAGCAACAACAAGGGTAAAAACCCGTGCTTTGGGTAGTTTGTGCAAAACATCGTCAAGTGTTGGCATTAAGTAGTGTGACCGTCTCATGGCCATTTTCAAAAATTTGGGAACGATGCAAATTCTCAGGCTTCCTAATAACTACCATGTTGCTTATCCAATCTGTAGGCTCTGATACTGAAATAAGATGCCCTTCGGCTTCATACTTATCCAGTTGCGCTTTGACCTGCGGTCTAATGGCTACTGGCACATTGCGTGGTGCACATTGTACTGGTGGAATGGTAGAGTCAAGTTCTAAGTGAACCTCTCCTGGAAAAGATATTATGGGGCCATCAAACACATCACTATAGACTTTGAGGATTTGCTGATTTGTCAGTGGCGTATTCAAGGGTTTCGCAGACAGATTATCGACATTATGGAGCTCAGCAGGAATGGTGAACTGCATCAGACCCAGGTGCTCACATGTTGAACCAGACAGTAGCGGTTTCTGATCGGCTTTCACAATCTCAAATTCAGGTTTGTGCATATGTCCATGTATGCAGCATTCTGTTGGGAAACGTCCCAATGATTCCATTAGCTCCTCTGAATATACCGTATTTTTCGCTCCATAAGACGCACCTGACCATAAGACGCACCTAGTTTTTAGAGGAGGAAAACCGGAAAATAAATATTCTGAATGAAATAGTGTAAAAATGGATATTGCCCCAGCTCGTGGATATGCCTTAGCTCACACATGGATTTGCCCCAGCTCACACATGGATTTGCCCCAGCCAGCTCTCACATGGATTTGCCCCAGCCAGCTCACACATGGATTTGCCCCAGCCAGCTCTCACATGGATTTGCCCCAGCCAGCTCACACATGGATTTGCCCCAGCCAGCTCTCACATGGATTTGCCCCAGCCAGCTCTCACACATGGATTTGCCCCAGCCAGCTCTCACATGGATTTGCCCCAGCCAGCTCACACATGGATTTGCCCCATCAGCTCACACATGGATTTGCCCCATCAGCTCACACATGGATTTGCCCCATCAGCTCTCACATGGATTTGCCCCAGCCAGCTCTCACATGGATTTGCCCCAGCTCTCACATGGATTTGCCCCAGCCAGCTCACACATAGATTTGCCCCAGCCAGCTCACACATGGATTTGCCCCAGCCAGCTCACACATAGATTTGCCCCAGCCAGCTCACACATGGATTTGCCCCAGCCAGCTCTCACATGGATTTGCCCCAGCCAGCTCACACATGGATTTGCCCCAGCCAGCTCTCACATGGATTTGCCCCATCAGCTCACACATGGATTTGCCCCATCAGCTCACACATGGATTTGCCCCATCAGCTCACACATGGATTTTCCCCATCAGCTCTCACATGGATTTGCCCCAGCCAGCTCACACATGGATTTGCCCCATCAGCTCTCACATGGATTTGCCCCATCAGCTCTCACATGGATTTGCCCCAGCCAGCTCACACATGGATTTGCCCCATCAGCTCTCACATGGATTTGCCCCAGCCAGCTCACACATGGATTTGCCCCATCAGCTCTCACATGGATTTGCCCCAGCCAGCTCACACATGGATTTGCCCCAGCCAGCTCACACATTGATAATGCCCCAGCTCACATATGGATATGGCCCAGCAGCTCGTGGATGTGCCTCCGCTCACCTGCCGCCGCCGCCGCGTTCGTCTCCTTCTGAGCATGCGTCCGGCGGCAGGAAGCTTGGGCACTCGCCTGGGGGAGCCACGTGACCGCGATCTCGGGAGATCGCGGTCACGTGGCTCCCCCAGGCGAGTGCCCAAGCTTCCTGCCGCCGGACGCATGCTCAGAGGGAGACAAACGCGGCGGCGGCAGGTGAGCGGAGGAACATCCACGAGCTGCTGGGCCATATTCGCTCCATAAGACGCACCCACTTTTCCCCCCACTTTTTGGGGGAAAAAAGTGCGTCTTATGGAGCGAAAAATACGGTAATTTCAATTTGGTGCCACTAGGCTGAAGAGGTGCCCTAGGTGCCAGTTTCATTTTGTCTTTTAAACTCATGACATTACATGTTGCACCTGAGTCCAGCTGGCAGGGTTGGAATATATTATTTAGTATGAGATTTACAAACCATTTTTGTCCTTTAGATTGTACAGCACCAATGCATTCCTTCGTGTAAACCACATCAGTGCTAAGCAAGTGGGCATCCTCAAGATCTGACCTGTGCTCAACTATGTGCAGGTTCCTTGCTCCTCTTTTATAGACAAACACACTCCAGCAAAATGATTTAATCTACCACATGCTCTACAGCTTTTCCCATATGCAGGACACTGTCCTTTATCTCGTATATGCACATTGCCACAGTACTTGCATGATGTAAGCGTGCTCCCAGGTGAGTTGCGTAGGTGATTTTTGTGCTGAAACTGATGCTGATGGTTCTTCAAGCTTGGCTGTTGCTTGGAGGCTGCATTAATACTGTCAGTCTGTTTATCCTGCTCCATAGCTCTCATATGTTTGTCAGTAAGCTCTGCAGTACGACATATCACAATTGCTGCTTGTAGATTTAAATCATCTTCTCTTAATAGGCGTCGGCGTGTGCTTTCACTAGTGATACCTAGAACTATTTTGTCACGAATAAGTTCATCTCTCAGCGAACCATACTCACAGATTGCAGCTTTTTCTCTTAGCCGTGTCACAAAGTTATCTATTGTTTCACCTTCTTCTTGCTTGCAGCAGCCAAATATATATCTTTCATATATGACATTTTTAGATGGTCTGAAAAAAACTAATGCATCCAGGATGGCTTTAGTGTCACTCTTCTGCTCCTCTGTGAGGTTCAGATTATGCTTGTGTAGCGCTCACTCCCGGAGGAGCCGCTGAATTAACCTCGGGTTAGTCTCACCGCACTAGGGAATAAATATACACGAGCACTGTTGTGGATTTTATAGATTATATACTTTACTGATCCCAATAAAGCGGCATATATAATTTAGACACGGTATTTAAAAGATAGGACTTCGTAATGCGGGAAAAACACGCGGCGGCAAAAGAAAAGTTTAACCCCTTCAGTTCTGGAGTGTAAGTCCCGTGAAAGTAATGTCTCAAAAAGGTGTATGTGTATGATCTCGTGTACCCGGGTACTGTATTCAACTGGCCAGTGAATGGAATAAAGCAAATCTTCGACTAAATCTACAGGGCCCCAACGTGACTAAACAAGAATGCAGCGTGCTTCGTTATACTTGGAACTGTGGCCTGGAAGGCCTCTCACCCATCTGTTAGACAATGTGTTCCGCTGCCCGATCAAGGATGTCTCTCCGCTTTTACACTGGGACTCTGTGCCACCGGATCCGCTTCCCTTGCTTGTCTGATCTCCGCAATGAGAAACTACGGCCTACCGCCTGCACTCCCAATGGATCATCGCGGTCTCCTTACTCTGGGTCCAACCGGAACTTTATGTCTGTGCAAACCTCTCAGCGGTGCGTAGGTCTCTGCCAAGTCACTGTCCCGATCTCCAGCACCCGCGAGGCAGCACCTGCTCTCCGGCCTGGTCACGATCCCTGGCAGTCTCACGTGCGTCTTCCACCTTTCGCCGCTCTGCTCACTCTGACTCTCCTCCGCAAGAGGCTGCGGATGTCCTTCCTCTCTCTCCCACCCACTTCCTGTCTCCACCGCAAAGCACGATGAAAATTGTAGTTCCGTTTGTGTCCAGCATAGGTCATATTGCCCCTGTCTCCCTTTGGTGGCCACAACAAGTAAATGCAGCAAACACAATCTTAAAGCAGCGCTACACTTGTAAACATGAAGGCATTCACTGCCCATCACTCTCCTCAGTGTAGCTGCTTGCACTGCTGCAGGCTTCTCATGTAATCCTGTTGCTAGGGAGTAATCCTCAAACTCAGCTCTGAAGTTATCCCAGTTACTGTTGCAATCCCCACTCACCCTTATTGTCTCAGGTAGTGGAATGTTGTGTGCAATTGCCATGATGCTGCTTTTCTCGCTTCCAGTACAGGACTGCAATCACTACAGGAGGCACAGTCAGCTCTAAGGTCTCTCACTGCAAGACTTGCAGCTTTCAGTGTCCCATGAGTAGAAGCAGCGCAGATTAAACTACTTCTGACACCATGTTATGTAGACAATAATGACAGTGCAAGCCATTAGTGTATAGAAGTCATGTTCCTAGAAGAGAACTCACAGAACAGAAAACAAGTGCCATAGAAATGAATCACAGAGTTGCATATAAACAAAAGATAACACTCATAACACTTCTTATATGCGGATTATTATTTTAACTCTAGTGAGTGCGATTCAAAGGGAGCCTATTTTTGATTTTAATTGTCCTATTTGTCCGAGTTGCACTATGATAGTCTCGTTTGTATCTCCTATATAGATATATTTCTATTCTTTGTTGTTCTATTTAAGGGGTTATTCAGAGCGAGCCGATCTGGCCACGAAGTGGCACTGAACAGGCAATTTCCCCATACGGTGACATTTCAGGGCCATTCGGCTATTTCAGAGAGCAGACAGTTCGCCAAATTTTAGCGGACTGCCAGCAAGTACAGTGCCTATTCGAAGGCAGTGAAGTTCCCCACAGAGAAGCAATGGTTAATCTATTCAGAGAACACCCAACAGCAGTGAAAGGTTGCCGAATTGCCCTGCTGTTCGGTGGTTTCATTTGGCAGGTTTATTCAGGCGAATCCCATAGGCTTCAATGTTAAAAATATTCACGTTTTTATGCAATATCTAATAAATAGTTTATTATTTTAATCTGCAGTAAAAAGTCTCTTTATTTATTGATTTTTTTTAGGACCCTTTTAGGCAAATTTTGTGCAATTTTTTTTTCTGTTTTTTTTTTTTCTGTAACAGACTTTTTTGCTATCTTTTTTGCTGAGATTTGCACCTCAGGAGCCTGTAGGCACAGAAATGTGGAGCGCCCCTACCGCCCCAAAAAAAAAAAAGGAAACATGCCAAAATCACTATTTAAATTTTTGTTTGAGGCAAAAAAACTAACAAAAAAACTAAAATGAAAAATACATTTTAATCTCCCTGGCGTTACAATTCTGACATTTTATATGTCAGAATCGTTACAAATTTATTTAGCCCCCTAGCGGTATCCGAGTGTGGCTCGGGGTTAAATGCATTGCTGAAAGCGGTAACCCCGAGCCACACTCGTCCTGGATACATACCTGTCCCTGCACTCCCACGCTGTCCCTCGCAGTCACACTCCGGACAATCGCAATGTCATGCTTCCTGGTTCCCTTCTGGTGAAGGAGTGCAGGTACAGGTACAGTATGTATCCAGCCCGAAAGTGGCTCTGGGTTATTGCTTTCAGCAGTGAACGCTAACCTCGAGCCACACTCGGGAAAGCCGCCAGGGAGGTTAAAAAACTGAAACCGTTTTTCGCTGCGCTCAGATCAAAAAGACAAATCAGAATCTGTTGCCTTAGTTGAGTTACAGTTACAAGTATTTATAAAGTGCCAACAGGTTCTCTAGAGCTGTACAATGGGAGAAACAGAATAACAAATATACATACACGTTACAGACACAGAATAGAAGGAGGGAGGACCCTGCTCGAGAGTTTACAATTTAAGAGGAGAGTGGTGACATATTAGGTGTGTGGGAGAATGGAGCAAGAGATGAACAATGGGGATCAAGGAGCGAGCCGATACTGTTGCTTCTCTACAGTAATGTGTTTTCAGAGACTTCTTGAAGGACTGGAGAGATGGGGAGAGTCTAATGTTGCGGGGGAGGGAGTTCCATAGAAAGGGGGCAGCTCGAGACAAGTCCTGAAGGCGAGAGTTGGGGGTGCGGGTAAAGGAATTTATAGCATCAGATTATTGTTATTAAAACTTAATCAGATTATTGGCCAAGCGAAGTGGGCGGAACGGAACGTACCTGCTAATAAGGGAGGAGATGTAGACAGGGGCGCGGTTATGGAAAGCTTTGTACGTGAGCACCAATATTATGAATTGGATTCTAAAGGAAACAGGAAGCCAGTGTAGAGATTGACAAAGGGGTGAGATGTGAGAGGTGCAGGAGGTGAGGTGTATAAGCCTGGCCAGTGGCGTAGCGTGGGTTGTCAGCGCCCGGGGCCAGCCAAGAATTGTGCGCCCCCCCCCACCTGTGGACACGTTATCGATATTGCCCCAGCTCTCACATGGATATTGCCCCAGCTCATGGATTTGCCCCCAGCTCATGGATTTGCCCAGCTCATGGATTTGCCCCAGCTCATGGATATGCCCCAGCTCACACATGGATTTGCCCCAGCTCACACATGGATATTGCCCCAGCTCACACATGGATATTGCCCCAGCTCACACATGGATATTGCCCCAGCTCATGGATTTGCCCAGCTCATGGATTTGCCCCAGCTCATGGATTTGCCCCAGCTCACACATGGATATTGCCCCAGCTCACACATGGATATTGCCCCAGCTCATGGATTTGCCCCAGCTCATGGATTTGCCCCAGCTCATGGATTTGCCCAGCTCATGGATATTGCCCCAGCTCGCACATGGATATGCCCCAGCTCACACATGGATTTGCCCCAGCTCACACATGGATTTGCCCCAGCTCATGGATTTGCCCCTCAGCTCATGGATTTGCCCAGCTCATGGATTTGCCCCCAGCTCATGGATTTGCCCCCAGCTCATGGATTTGCCCCCAGGTCATGGATTTGCCCCCAGGTCATGGATTTGCCCCAGCTCATGGATTTGCCCCGGTCATGGATTTGCCCCCAGGTCATGGATTTGCCCCAGCTCACACATGGATATTGCCCCAGCTCATGGATTTGCCCAGCTCATTTTGCCCCAGCTCATGGATTTGCCCCCAGGTCATGGATTTGCCCCCAGCTCATGGATTTGCCCCCAGGTCATGGATTTGCCCCCAGCTCATGGATTTGCCCCCAGCTCATGGATTTGCCCAGCTCATGGATTTGCCCCCCAGCTCATGGATTTGCCCCCAGTTTACAAATGGAGTTGCCCAGCTCATGGATTTGCCCAGCTCATGGATTTGCCCCCCAGCTCATGGATTTGCCCCAGCTTACACATGGATTTGCCCCCAGCTCATGGATTTGCCCCAGCTCATGGATTTGCCCAGCTCATGGATTTGCCCCCAGCTCATGGATTTGCCCCAGCTTCACATGGATTTGCCCGCTCTCACCTGGATATTGCTCCAGCTTCGGCAGGGGTTGAGGGGACCCAGATGCGGGCAGCGCGGTGCCTGCCCGGTCCTGAAGAGTCCGTCCTGTTGAAGGTGATGCGGCTGCGTGGCGTGCGTGCGCAGGTCACGCGGTCCGGCCAGTCAGGTGGCCCCTAACAGTGGCGTAGTGTGGGTTGTCAGCGCCCGGGGCCAGCCAAGAATTGTGCGCCCCCCCCCAACCTGTGGACACGTTATCGATATTGCCCCAGCTCACACATGGATTTGCCCCAGCTCACACATGGATTTGCCCCAGCTCACACATGGATTTGCCACAGCTCACACATGGATATGCCCCAGCTCACGGATTTGCCCCAGCTCACACATTTGCCCCAGCACACGGATTTGCCCCAGCACCTCATGGATTTGCCCCCCAGCTCATGGATTTTCCCCCCAGCTCATGGATATTCCCCAGCTCATTGATTTGCCCCAGCTCATGGATTTGCCCCCCAGCTCATGGATTTGCCCCCCAGCTCATGGATATTCCCCAGCTCATGGATATGCCCCCAGCTCATGGATTTGCCCCAGCTCATGGATTTGCCCCAGCTCATGGATTTGCCCCAGCACATGGATATTCCCCAGCTCATGGATACTGCCCCAGCACATGGATATTCCCCAGCTCATTGATTTGCCCCCCAGCTCATGGATATTACCCAGCACATGGATATTCCCCAGCACATGGATATTCCCCAGCTCATGGATATTCCCCAGCACATGGATATTCCCCAGCACATGGATATTCCCCAGCTCATGGATATTCCCCAGCACATGGATATTCCCCAGCTCATGGATATTCCCCAGCTCATGGATATGCCCCAGCTCATGGATTTGCCCCCCAGCTCATGGATTTGCCCCCCAGCTCATGGATAGTCCCCAGCTCATGGATTTGCCCCCAGCTCATGGATTTGCCCCCCAGCTCATGGATATTCCCCAGCTCATGGATTTGCCCCCCAGCTCATGGATAGTCCCCAGCACATGGATTTGCCCCAGCTCTCACCTGGATATTGCCCCCCAGCTCCCGGGCAGCGGGAGTGCCTGCCGGCTGCCGGTTCTGAACAGTGAGTCGAGTCCGTCCTGTTGATTTGAAGGGGCCTGCGTGCGTGCGCAGGTCACGTGGTCCGGCCAGTCAGGTGGTACAGAGACTCAGTACCACCTGATTAGACGGACCACGTGACCTGCGCCTGCACGCAGGCCCCTTCAAATCAACAAGACGGACTCGACTCACTGTTCAGGACCGGGCAGCCGGCAGGCACTCCCGCTGCCCGGGAGCTGGGTCCCCTCAACCCGCGGGGCCTTGGGCGGCCCCCAGCTCATGGATTTGCCCAGCTCATGGATTTGCCCCAGCTCATGGATATGCCCCAGCTCACACATGGATTTGCCCCAGCTCACACATGGATATTGCCCCAGCTCACACATGGATATTGCCCCAGCTCACACATGGATATTGCCCCAGCTCATGGATTTGCCCAGCTCATGGATTTGCCCAGCTCATGGATTTGCCCCAGCTCACACATGGATATTGCCCCAGCTCACACATGGATATTGCCCCAGCTCATGGATTTGCCCCAGCTCATGGATTTGCCCCAGCTCATGGATTTGCCCAGCTCATGGATATTGCCCCAGCTCGCACATGGATATGCCCCAGCTCACACATGGATTTGCCCCAGCTCACACATGGATTTGCCCCAGCTCATGGATTTGCCCCTCAGCTCATGGATTTGCCCAGCTCATGGATTTGCCCCCAGCTCATGGATTTGCCCCCAGCTCATGGATTTGCCCCCAGGTCATGGATTTGCCCCCAGGTCATGGATTTGCCCCCAGCTCATGGATTTGCCCCCAGGTCATGGATTTGCCCCCAGGTCATGGATTTGCCCCCAGCTCACACATGGATATTGCCCCAGCTCATGGATTTGCCCAGCTCATGGATTTGCCCCCAGCTCATGGATTTGCCCCCAGGTCATGGATTTGCCCCCAGCTCATGGATTTGCCCCCAGGTCATGGATTTGCCCCCAGCTCATGGATTTGCCCCCAGCTCATGGATTTGCCAGCTCATGGATTTGCCCCCCAGCTCATGGATTTGCCCCTTTACAAATGGAGTGCCCCAGCTCATGGATTTGCCCAGCTCATGGATTTGCCCCCCAGCTCATGGATTTGCCCCCAGCTTACACATGGATTTGCCCCCAGCTCATGGATTTGCCCCCAGCTCATGGATTTGCCCAGCTCATGGATTTGCCCCCCAGCTCATGGATTTGCCCCCAGCTTACACATGGATTTGCCCAGCTCTCACCTGGATATTGCTCCAGCTTCGGCAGGGGTTGAGGGGACCCAGATGCCGGGCAGCGCGGGAGTGCCTGCCCGGTCCTGAAGAGTCCGTCCTGTTGAAGGTGATGCGGCTGCGTGGCGTGCGTGCGCAGGTCACGCGGTCCGGCCAGTCAGGTGGCCCCTAACAGTGGCGTAGTGTGGGTTGTCAGCGCCCGGGGCCAGCCAAGAATTGTGCGCCCCCCCCCAACCTGTGGACACGTTATCGATATTGCCCCAGCTCACACATGGATTTGCCCCAGCTCACACATGGATTTGCCCCAGCTCACACATGGATTTGCCACAGCTCACACATGGATATGCCCCAGCTCACGGATTTGCCCCAGCTCACACATTTGCCCCAGCACACGGATTTGCCCAGCACCTCATGGATTTGCCCCCAGCTCATGGATTTTCCCCCCAGCTCATGGATATTCCCCAGCTCATTGATTTGCCCCAGCTCATGGATTTGCCCCCCAGCTCATGGATTTGCCCCCAGCTCATGGATATTCCCCAGCTCATGGATATGCCCCAGCTCATGGATTTGCCCCAGCTCATGGATTTGCCCCAGCTCATGGATTTGCCCCAGCACATGGATATTCCCCAGCTCATGGATACTGCCCCAGCACATGGATATTCCCCAGCTCATTGATTTGCCCCCCAGCTCATGGATATTACCCAGCACATGGATATTCCCCAGCACATGGATATTCCCCAGCTCATGGATATTCCCCAGCACATGGATATTCCCCAGCACATGGATATTCCCCAGCTCATGGATATTCCCCAGCACATGGATATTCCCCAGCTCATGGATATTCCCCAGCTCATGGATATGCCCCAGCTCATGGATTTGCCCCCCAGCTCATGGATTTGCCCCCAGCTCATGGATAGTCCCCAGCTCATGGATTTGCCCCCCAGCTCATGGATTTGCCCCCCAGCTCATGGATATTCCCCAGCTCATGGATTTGCCGCCCAGCTCATGGATAGTCCCCAGCACATGGATTTGCCCCAGCTCTCACCTGGATATTGCCCCCCAGCTCCCGGGCAGCGGGAGTGCCTGCCGGCTGCCCGGTTCTGAACAGTGAGTCGAGTCCGTCCTGTTGATTTGAAGGGGCCTGCGTGCGTGCGCAGGTCACGTGGTCCGGCCAGTCAGGTGGTACAGAGACTCAGTACCACCTGATTAGACGGACCACGTGACCTGCGCCTGCACGCAGGCCCCTTCAAATCAACAAGACGGACTCGACTCACTGTTCAGGACCGGGCAGCCGGCAGGCACTCCCGCTGCCCGGGAGCTGGGTCCCCTCAACCCGCGGGCCCTTGGGCGGCGCCCGAGGGCCCGGCGGGTCAGTCGGGCCACAAGTTTTGGGGGTGCATAATTTCAAAAGAAATTATGCGCCCCTAACAAAACTGCGCCCGGGGCCACGGCCCCCCTGCCCCCCAACAAAACTGCGCCTGGGGCCACGGCCCCCCCAGCCCCCCCCACGCTACGCCACTGAGCCTGGCATAGGCGTTCATTACAGACTGCAGAGGCAGAATCTGGGACCTCTTAAGGCCAGAGAGAAGGAGTGTAACGGGCGGGGTATCGCCCACCAAGGAGTAGCGGAGTTGAGATCTTTAAGGGCTGTGAAATCTTTTTGACGTTTAAACACTGATTAAATCTCACAGAACCAGACACTTGTGGTAACAAGGTAGAACCATAAACGGAGTCACTACTAAGCACTAAAGGTTTCGAGACTGCTAGAACAGACAGTTGGTGAATTGCGCGGACTGCAGGGCAGTCAGGAAATAGGTTGCTTTAACATTTGCTGATAATCGGGTGCAGGTCAGCGGTACCTTAAGATGGTAAGAGCCAACACATACACTTCGGGGTTTGTCGTACAAACAAGAACGAGTATTGTTGCTGGTAAGCGTACACTGACAATCAGCATTAAATAAGTAGGACTTTGTAATCACGGATTGAAACAATATATGTGGCTGGCGAACGTGAATCCTTGGTTGGGTATAGGCACTTAGCGAGGCCATGGACAAGACCCACCGATGAGAAGGAACACTTCCCCAGTAGCGTGTAAACACCCCAGCGGCAAGCAGGAGGTTAAACTACCAAAATACCACACAGGCAATCGGAATCAATCAGCAGAGAATAGTCAGAAATCAGGCCCGGTCAAATAACAGGAGCAGGGATTTTATACAAAAACCTAGTTGGCAACAGAAAGGCAATATCAATCAATATGCAGCGATGCAGGAATCAGACTCCACGACAGGGCGACAAGGCAACTCCTCACACCCTGTTTTAAACCCGGCGGCTCCTTGGGACCATGCTGGGCCCAGCCCCCTCGGACGCCGCTCGGCCATTCCCCGGTGCTGGCAGCCGGCCAGCTCCTGCCACAGGACCTTTCCCAGACCCCCCAGGTAGCGCAGCGGGGGCTGAGGACATGACAAGGAGGTTACTGTAGCCAAGGCGGGAGATAATAAGAGCTTGGATGAGCATTTTAGCAGAGTCCTGATTAAGACAGGGACGGACGCGTGCTGTGCTGACTAGAGCAACCTGAGAATAGTCAGTAATTGTAAGGGATAGCATTATAGGAATTGGGAACGGTCTTCTTGGAACTGTAGTTTTTTACATGCGATCAGATCTATGTGTCTAATTGGTGCTGAGAAGCTTTGCATGCAGCCAGGAAGAGGGTGTGTACATCAGGAAGTAATTCCAGGAGAAGCTGCAGCATGCTCTCTCTCTACATGGGAGTGAAATATCCCTTTTTTCACACCGTACAAAAGGACAGAATATAAATGATCCAGATGAATCTTTTCAATGACTGTAAGTTTTGATTATGAATGCCTGGAAATAAATATCTTATATGCCTTTCATCGGAGTTGAAGCTGTCTGTTTCTACAAAAGCCACCATGGGGACAGAACAGTGAAAAAAGGCCTGAATAAATTCACTCCCATGCTTCACTTGAATGTTAGCCTCCTTCGCCTTTGAAACAAAGAAAGGCTGTTTTACCTTTACTTTATGCAACTACACCTAAAGGCCCTTTGTGAAGCTTATATCAAAGTGAACTGTACCAGATGCAACACACTCCATCAGCGCTTTCCAGAGGCCACAAGGTGTGCTGCAACGCACTCCAGCAGCGCTTCCCAGAGACTGCAAGGTGAACTGCTCCAGCTGCAACGCACTCCAGCAGCGCTCACCAGAAGCCACAAGGTGAACTTCTCCAGCTGCAACGCACTCCAGCAGCGCTACAGAGAGGCCACAAGGTGAACTGCGCAAGCTGCAACGCACTCCAGCAGCTCTCCCCAGAGGCCGCAAGGTGAACTGTGCCAGCTGCAACGAACTCCAGCAGCACTTCCCAGAGGCCACAAGGTGAACTGCGCCAGCTGCAATGCACTCCAGCAGCGCTCCCCAGAGGCCGCAAGTTAAACTGCGCTAGCTACAGTGCAGTGTTTAGGCAATTTCGGGAGTCTCCTTAATAATGGCAGAAGGCTGTGAAGTGCCAAAAGAGTTGGGCCTACTAATCGACCCCCGACTCAAATGAAGAGTGTGCTGTCCAAAATTCAGGAGATGCAGAGGCAATTCAGAGACATTATGAACTGAGGGCGCATAGGGAGCTTACCAAGGAAATGAGATCATGCCTAATGGCTGAGTGGGATAGGTACTACAAAAGCTACACTAAATTCCGAGAAACTAATAGAGCTCCGCTATAAACCTAAAAGGGAGTTCTCTCCCAGTCGCATCACAATAGAGAACAAATGCATGAGGAAGATGCATCTAAAGTCGAAAGATAGCGAACGCCACCTCATCTTCATCCAGTCAAAGTTAGAAGACCCAACTCTCCAAGCGGACTTACAAAGCATCCAGGCGTTCAACAAACAGCATGAGTTTTTTTTTCAAACTGATGGCTTTCATCAGACAAATCTGCAGGCAATGGACACACGCAACAAGAAAGCCGAGTCGGAGTTATCTCATCGCTTGCACGAGGCCTCCTCTCAGGCTTCAAAGAAAGCCTTGTCCTTTCATGCCAAGCCAGCACGGTCTCACAGGAGTAGCAGCGTATCACAGCAATCCTGTCGCAGACTCCGTCCATTCTTTCAAAGCATCCTCCTATCGCAGCCGTTCGTCCCGAGCATTGAATAAAGAGAGTCTCGCCACCCTGGCGATACTAGCACAAATCAAGGCTGATGAAGCTGCTGTAGATCTGCAAGTAGCAAATGAAGAGCGATTACTAAGGGAAGAAATGGCTAAAGCTCAGGCCAACCTTACATATCTTCATCATAAACAGGAGACTGCAAAAAAGGCAATACGGGCTACAGCTTTACAGGCGGAAGCTGCCAATGCTTCTCTCAAATTCGATCTTACGCAGGTGGAAGGAGAAAGCTTGCAGAACTGTGTCGAAACCTACGTGAACGATCAGAACTCTCTACGGCAGGGACGAGGAGGAGAATCTCAACCACTAGTTCCGCAAACTAGTCAGAATGCTGACACCACCAAATCCGCACAGATAGAAACCCTCCTAGGAGTGGAAGAACTTACCCCAAGAAACCAAAACACAAGGGGTAACCAGATTGTTCCATCAGCAAAGAATCCTCAGCAGGCAGGCATAAAAGTAGCCGCGAACCACAACCTTAATGTGGAGGCAGCAGTGTTCCAGCAACAGCCGCAAGGCAACTTATGGACGAACGTGAGGCCCATCGAACATGATCAACCTACCCTGCAGCGAAAGGAACAACCATCACATGTGACATGGCAAGACATAATAATCAACAAGTATTCTGCAGACACAGACCAGCTGTCCTTAGCGTCCACGCCTGATCCTAGGGACTATGCTTGCCAGAACCCACGGGAGACCCCTGAACCTGCTTTCACCAATTCCATGGGGTTCAACTTACCATCTCCCCCCAAATACAACCCCTATACAGCCCAGATGGATTTTACGACACCCTGGGGAAGAAACATAGAATGGCCACCTCGACAAGAGAAGGTGGATTTGGCCTCAAGAGGGGCACAGAAGTTATCTGACAAGCCAGGCAGAGACTATTTACTATGGAAGCACATCTTTTTACACACTGTTCGCGATGAAAGGTTACGGCCTATCGAGGAGATCATACATCTGATGGCTTGGCTAGGACCAGAATCTACACGAGTAGTGAAAGATATCTATTCATCTCATCTTGGTGACCCAGTCATCGCCCTTAAACAAGCCTGGGAAGTGCTCGATCAACGGTATGGTCCATCTATGTTGACAGAATCCTCGCTGTTAGATCGTGTCAACGATTTCCCAGTCATCCGCATGAACAAACCTGACAGGTTATGGGACTTCTCTATCCTGCTTACGCAGTTGCGAGCAGTCATAGAAGATCCTAACCTAACGGGACTGACATGTCTCGACCAGCACAGAACACAGAGACCTATCGTTAGAAAATTACCCACACACTTAATCGAAAAATGGATCGAACTATCAGATGAATTGAGAGAGCGCAAACTAGACAGAGACCCTCCCTTCGCCGCGCTTCAAGAATTGTTGCCTACCAAACAAAGCGGTGCAACGACCCTCGAAACCGAAGCTTCAGAGAAACAGAGTTCCCTACCACCAGAAAGGCCGACTATAACTCTGACTTCACCAAGAGTAAAACACAAACTGCAAGGGAAAGGACCTTTGTATCTGTGCACAAAAACACAGGTCACTACTGTGCCCACAAGAAAGTCAGAGGAGCATCCGTCGACGAGAATGCCACCTGAAACCCCTAGGAACGAATAAAGATGCTTTCTGTCCACTCCACAAGTCCCCGCACCCTCTGAACAAGTGCAGAGACTTTGGAAAGAAGCCCTTAGAAGAAAGGAAAGCTTTGCTCAGGGAGTACAGAGTATGCTACAAGTGTTGTGAGTCTACAGAGCACTTGGCCAAAGCTTGTACAGCTAAGGTGCAATGTCACTTATGTAGAAGTGACAGACACCCAGGTGCACTGCATCCAGACTGAGTCAACACAACGGACAACTCCTACCCCTCCTTCCACTAAGGAGTCTCAGGACAACACCAAAGCGCACCCAGAGGTAACCGCGACTATCAACTGCACAATGGTATGTGGTGGCTCCGCAGTCCCCTGCTTATGCCACGAGATCTACCTAGCCAAAGTCTACCCAGCCGGACGCCCTGAAGAAGCTGTGAAGATGTACGTGATGCTGGACGGACAAAGCAATCACTCGTTAGCCAGGTCAGCATTCTTCAATATCTTTAATGTCCAAACTGAAGACACACCATTCACGATATCAACTTGCACTGGTTCCCTAGCAGACGGCAGGGAGGAAAGTCACTGGGTTCTGCATAGAATCGTTAGATGGAAGTACAAAACTCAAACTGCCACCATTGCTAGAATGGGACGCTTTGCCAGATAATCGCAACCTGATTGCGACACCAGAGGTAGCAAGCAATATACCTCACCTGAATCACATGGCTAGGCTCTTTCCTGCCCTAGACCCCGAAGCTGAAATCCTGCTGTTGTTGGGATTGGACGCCTCCAAAGCTTTCCTCCAATATGATCAAGTTAGAGGCCCAGCAGGTTCTCTGTTTGCCCGCAAGTCTGCACTCGGACGGGCCATCTTGGGAACGGTTTGCATCAATCGGCTGCAGGTCCCAGCCCAGGTCAACGTCTTTGCAACCTCCATTCTCAGTAATGGGAGAGCATCCCACTAGAAACAGTGTCATGAACACTTGACTTCAACAAACAATCCCGCTTTAGAAGCAACAGTGTTCCAGACCAGCAAAGAAGATAATGACCTAGCCGGGTCAATAGAGGACAAAGACCTTTTGCAGCTCGGGGATAAAGAGCTCCAACAGGATGCCACCGGGAGCGGGTAGCCCCATTTCGCATACCCAGGCAGCGCCTGCCAAGCAACCACGAACAAGCGCTCTCTCGCTTCTTCAGCCTGTTCGACCCTCTAGGGTTTGCCGCACCTGTAACGATCAAAGGGAGGCTCCTTCCATGTACACTCTCCCAAAACATCAAAGATTGGGATGAGTCACTTCCACCAGTCCAGAAGCAAGAATGGGAGAAATGGCATTCCTCCCTGAGTTGTCCCCAGAACATTCATGTTCAGCACACGTACGTTCTCATTTCGCAAGCAGCTGCAATGAAAAAAGAGCTGCACTTCTTTTCAGATGCATCGACTAAAGCAATAGCAGCTGTAGGATACATCAGGGTCTACGGCGGGGAGAACGACATTCACGCCAGCTTCGTCATGGGAAAGATGAAGCTAGCTCCACAACAAGGTCACACCGTACCAAGGTTGGAACTCTTTGGAGCCGTATTGGCCATGGAGCTGATAAAAAACCTGATAAAAAAAGACTAGACCGTGAGCTAGAAAACCCCCACCTTCTACACGGACAGCAAGGTGGTGCTGGGCTACATCCACAAAGCAGGCGTTTTATGTCCACGTAAGCACAGAGTAGACAAAATAAGAAAAACTTCAGAGCCTGAACAGTGGCGACATGTGCCAACAGACCAGAAACCTGCAGATCATGCTACACAGTCCATCCCAAAATCTAGCCCACTTCTGAAGCTAAATCCGTACCTTGATAGCCACGACATGTTACGAGTAGGGGGATGTCGGGGAAAGGCCGAAATAGACTCAAAAACTAAACATCCTATTATCCTTCCCGCTCGTCACCATGTGACGAACCTGTTGGTTCAACACTACCACGAAACTGTCCACCATCAAGGCAGACACTTTACAGAAGGAGCCGTTAGGGCTGCTGAACTCTGGATTGTGGGAGGCAAAAGGCTCATTGCTACTGTCCTGCATAAGTGCCTACCTTGTCATAAGCAGTGAGGTGGAACTTGCAACCAGTTGATGGCTAACCTGCCAATCGAGCGTCTTAGTACTGAACCGCCCTTTACCAATGTAGGAGTAGACGTCTTCGGTCCGTGTCTACCTGACGAACCAGAGGTGGTCAACCTGACAGCAAACGTTGGACCGTCCTTTTCATGTGTCTCAGAATTAAAGCCGTCCACATCGAAGTCATGGACAGCTCCTCCTTTACCAACGCTCTAAGAAGGTTCCAAGCCCATGGGACCTGTGCACCAAGTCTTACCTAGCGACGATGGATTAGTCTGCCAGGTCGAAGTGCAGATCGTGAAACTGAAGGAGTCAGGTAGCGACCAGCAGACCTTCGCCAAGAAGCTTTATACCAGGCCAATTACCGATCTGGTACTGCTGCTCAAGAAGACTGAACTGGAAGATTGAACCTCAAGCTTTACATGCCTTGTTTATAACTCGTTGTTTGCACTGCTTGATGCTTTGCCTTTGTTTATATCAGTTAACGTTAGTAAGTAGTGGAATTTAGAATTCCAGGCGGGGAGTGTGCTGACTAGAGCAACCTGAGAATAGTCAGTAATTGTAAGAGATAGCATTATAGGAATTGGGAACTGTCCCCTTAAGGGAAATGTCTTCTGGGAACTGTAGTGTTATGACATGTGATCAGATCTATGTGTCTAATTGGTGCTGAGAAGTTTTGCCTGCAGCCAGGATGAGGGTGTGTACATCAGGAAGTAATTCCAGGAGAAGCTGCAGCATGCTCTCTCTCTACATGGGAGTGAAATATCCCTTTTTTACACCGTATAAAAGGACAGAATATAAATGATACAGATGAATCTTTTCAATGACTAAGTTTTGATTATGAATGCCTGGAAATAAATATCTTATATGCCTTTCATCGGTGTTGAAGCTGTCTGTTTCTACAAAAGCCACCGTGGGGAATATTCTTTTAGGTGGAAGTAGCGAGATTTAGTTAGTGACTGAATGTGAAGAGTTAGGCTGGGGTCAGACGAGCGTAGTGTTCACGTCCGTGATTGCGCCTAAAAGTACGTCCGTGATAGCATGACAGAAAGCCCATTGGAGCCTGACACATGAAGTACGTCCGCACTGAACTGCGGACACACAACGGCCGCCGCCCACGGACGCAAGGCAGGCAAGAACGTACATCCCCTAGAATGGCCGCACAAAGTGCGCTGCGTCCGCAACGTCCGCATAGCTTTGTGTGTGAGTGATGGAACGTGGTCAGACGGACTGCATTTATACGTCCAGCATTTTTCACGGACAGAATGGTTTTTCTTTTTAATTTATTTTCTCTCCTACATCCGTCAAAATATACGGCAGTGAATAAACGGACTGTGTGGCCACTACTGTGTCTTCCGTACTGACGTACGTCCGTGTGCACGGACGTACAGTCCGTAGAAATCACGCTCGTCTGACCCTAGCCTAAAGGATAGATCAGAGTCCAAGAGTACTCCTTGGCAACAAGCCTGAGGTAGAAGTAATGGTGGCACCATTCCCCTGAAGGGAAGTGGGTGCAGGAATGGAGGTTTTAGAGGGAGGGAAGACAAGAAGTTCAGTTTTAGAGAGGTTAAGCTTTAGGAAACGGGAAGTCATCCAGTCGGAGACAGCTGATAGGAGGAGAGAGATCGGGTAAAGAAAGGAAGATTTGGGTGTCGTCAGCATAGAGGTGATTTTGGAGTCCATAGGAAGATATGAAGTGGCCAAGAGAGGTGGTATAGATCGAGAAGAGTAGGGGACCCAGAACAGAGTCCTGAGGTTCCCCAACTGAAAGAGTAACCAGCAAAGGATACAATGGTGTGAAGATAGATATAGGAAGAGAACGGAATCACTGAGGCCAAGTTGACGCAGTGTGAGGAGCAGGAGAGGGTGGTCAACAGTGTCAAATGCAGTGGAAAGGTCTAGAAGAATAAGGAGGGAGAAGTGACCTTTGGTTTTAGCGGCAGCTAAATCCATTAGTCACCTTGGTCAGAGCAGTCTCAGTAGATTGTTGGGAGCGAAAGCCAGACTGGTGGGGATCGAATAGAGAGTTAGCAGCGAGAAAACTGCTGAGCTGGTTATAGATCAGGCGTTCTAGGATTTTGGAGGCAAAGGGGAGCAGAGAGATGGGACGGTAGTTTGAGAGGGAGGTGGGGTCAAGAGATGGCTTCTTTAGAATGAGGGTGATCAGAGCATGTTTGAATGCAGAGGGGAAGACTCAGGAGAGGTTAAAAATATGAGTCAATGCAGGGTCAATTACTGGTAAGACAGACCGAATAAGGTGTGAGGGGATACGGTCAAGTGGACAGGTGGTCGGGCAGGAGGACATGAAAACTGCGGAGATATCCACCTCTGAGACCGGAGAATAGGAAGACATACACTATATTGCCAAAAGTATTTGCTCACCCATCCAAATAATCAGACTCTGTTGTTCCAATCACTTCCATGACCAGAGGTATATAAAATCAAGCACCTAGGCATGCAGACTTTTTACAAACATTTGTGAAAGAATGGGTCGCTCTCAGGAGGTCAGTAAATTCCAGCGTGGGACTGTGATAGGATGCCACCCGTGCAACAAATCCAGTTGCGAAATTTCCTTGCTCCTAAATATTCCACAGTCAACTGTATTATAAGAACGGGGAAGTGTTTGGGAACGACAGCAACTCAGCCACGAAGTGGTAGGCCACGTAAATTGATGGAGCCGGGGTCAGCGGATGCTGAGGCGCATAGTGCAAAGAAGGTCGCCAACTTTCTGCAGAATCAATCGCTACAGACCTCCAAACTTCATGTGGCCTTCAGATTAGCTCAAGAACAGTGTGCAGAGAGCTTCATGGAATGTGTGTCCATGGCCGAGCAGCTGCATCCAAGCCATACATCACCAAGTGCAATGCAAAGCGTCAGATGCAGTGGTGTAAAGCACGCCGCCACTGGACTCTAGAGCAGTGGAGACGCGTTCTCTGGAGTGACGAATCGTGCTTCTCCATCTGGCAATCTGATGGACGAGTCTGGGTTTGGCAGTTGTCAGGAGAACAGTACTTGTCTGACTGACTTGTGCCAAGTGTAAAGTTTGGTGGAGGGGGGATTATGGTGTGGGGTTGTTCTTCAGGAGCTGGGATTGGCCCCTTAGTTCCAGTGAAAGGAACTCTGAATGCTTCAGCATACCAAGACATTTTGGACAATTCCATTCTCCCAACTTTGTGGGAACAGTTTGGAGCTGGCCCCTTCCTCTTCCAACATGACTGTGCACCAGTGCACAAAGCAAGGTCCATAAAGACATGGTGACAGAGTCTGGTGTGGATGAACTTGACTGGCCTGCACAGAGTCCTGACCTCAACCCGATAGAACACCTTTGGGATGAATTAGAGTGGAGACGGAGAGCCAGGCCTTCTCGTTCAACATCAGTATGTCCCGTGTAGTGCCACAGGTCGAGGTTGCAAGCCCAGGATGCAAGTGATACACAGGAAATACTTGATATGTTGCAAATCAAATGGGGATTTATTAAAGGAAAACAATAAACATGGAGAAGCAATACTGGAAAGTCTCTGGTTGGGGAATGCAGAAGGGAAGTCTTGGGACAGGTGTAATAAAGGGGTCTCGAGGCACAATACCAGTAGGGATGATCCAGAATGCAGAGTCCAGGGGGAAAGCCAGGGGTTCGGTACACAGATATCAGAACAGCTATGGAGCTTCTGGACAGGCTTGATGTCAGACTGGGAGTGTTGGCACTTTGCAAGCAAAATGCAGAAGCATCCTGGGACAGGCGTGCCTCTGCTAAATAGTCACTGCAGGTCCTCATTAGGTGCACCTGCTGATCCTGCAAGTGTGAGTCTCTGGAAGCAAATTCCAGCAAGACAGGGCTTGAAGGGTGCTGCCTGGGGGAAATCAGGATGGTGCAGCACGAGATCTGCCTTTCTTCCGCCGGCGGCGGCGTGGCACGTGACACAGTGTGTGTCCTCACAAACGCGCTTCTGGAAGAATGGTCAAAAATTCCCATAAACACACTCCTAAACCTTGTGGACAGCCTTCCCAGAAGAGTTGAAGCGGTTATAGCTGCAAAGGGTGGACCGACGTCATATTGAACCCTATGGATTAGGAATGGGATGTCACTTAAATTCATATTCGAGTCAAGGCAGGTGAGCGAATACTTTTGGCAATATAGTGTAGTAGAAGAGGGGGCAGGGAGTGAGGGAGTCAGTGGGGTAGAACGGTTAAGGGAGGAGGGCAGTTAATGCCGCTGCATTGTTTGTTTTATTTGTACTGTAAAAGCATATATTGCCTCTGCTGTAGAAGAGAAAAAAATTATTTAGCATTTACCTTTATCAATTTTTTATTTTTACGCATTACATGGTCATGTTTGTATCATTGTAAAGACCAGACTCTGACCTTTCCAAAGACACCTCACTTAACCTTGTGTGGTGTACAATTCAGAGATGCATTGTTGCAAAATCCGCCTGTGTCTGCTCACTGCAGCGCCACGGTCTAGGTTGTGAATGAAACAATGCATTGCATCACCAGATACACACTTGCTGGTAGTGTGGAAAATGAGAAGGTGAGTTAGCGCAGCATCACTGTGCACTTTATAATTGTAAACTGGATAATAGTGCGGTGTTAGAATTTAATAAAAAGAGCAAAAAATATTTTAATAGATATTTATCTCTAATCAGGTATATTCGGAATCATTGGGAAGGCTATAAGCAAGCCGTTCCAATGATACCTCCTATGTCCTTCTAGCTCTTAGGGCTCCAGAGATACAGTTGTCTAAAATTATTGCAAAATGTCTAAAATATATATATATATATATATAATTTATATTTGTTTTTTTAAAAAAAATTTACACACAGAGCAAGGCGCCTCCTTGTGGCAGGCGCCTGCAGGCACATGCCTACTTTGTCTAATTATAAATCTGGCCCTGGGGGTAACCTAGCTGTTTCTATTTTTTATTTTTTTTTAAATAAACCTTGGGAAAAAGCAGGTTGGGATGTGTTTGTTTGCCTATTTTTAGCTGAAAAGTGCCACAGTATGACTTGCAATCTACTTGCTATATGTGCTTTGACTAAGCTTGTAGCCCTTCAATAAAATTCTTTTTGTACAGCGCTAAGGAATTTGTTGGCGCTTTATAACTGTAACTTTGCACCTCGTGTTGTAATTTAAGGGAGTTCTATTCCTGCGGTATTAGGAAACTGGAATGAGACAGTGATTGGCCATCAAAGGTTAAGGTTTAAGTCCATATACAGTGGCAAGAAAAAGTATGTGAACCCTTTGGGATTATGTGGAGTTTTGGATGAATTGGTCATAAAATGTGCTCTGATCTTTATCTAAATCACAACAATTTGAAAAACACAGTCTGCTTAAAATAATACAACAAACATTATAGGTTTTCATGTTTTTATTGAACAGAACATGTAAACATTCACAGTGCAGGATGGAAAAAGTATGTGAACCTTTGGACTTAACCTCAACCAAACGTTTCCTGTAGTTGCAGATCAGACCTGCACAACGATCTGGAGTAATTTTGGACCACTCCTCTTCACAAAACTGTTTCAGTGTAGCAATATTCTTGGGATGTCTGGTGTGAATCGCTCTCTTAAGGTCATGCCACAGCATTTCAATCGGGTTGATGTCAGGACTCTGACTGGGCCACTCCAGAAGGTGTATTTTGTTTTGTTGAAGCCATTCTTTTGTTGAATTACTTGTATGCTTTGGGTCATTGTCCTGTTGCATCACCCATCCTCTGCGGAGCTTCAGTTGGCGGACATTCCTGCAAAATGTCTTGATAAACTCTGGAATTAATTTTTCCATCAATGACAACAATCCGTCCAGGTCCTGAGGCAGCAAAGAAGCCCCAAACCATGATGCTCCCTCCACCATGTTTTACAGTGGGGATGAGGTTTTGATGTTGGTGTGCTGTGCCTTTTTTTCTCCACACATAGTGTTGTGTGTTTTTTCCAAACAATCCAATTTTGGTTTCATCTATCCACAGAATATTTTTCCAGTAGTGCTGTGGAACATCCAGGTGCTCTTTTGCAAACTTCAAACGTGCTGCAATATTCTTTTTGGACAGCATTGGCTTCCTCCGTGGTGTCCTCCCATGTACTCCATTCTTGTTTAAGGTTTTCCTTATTGTAGATGTGTCAACAAAAATGTTAGCATGTGCCAGAGATTTCTGTAAGTCTTTAGCTGACACTCTAGGATTCTTCTTTACCTCAATAAGCATTCTGCGCTGTGCTCTTGCAGTCATCTTTACAGGACGACCAAGCCTAGGGAGAGTAGCAACAGTGCTGAACTTTCTCCATTTGTAGACAGTCTGTCTTACTGTGGACATATGAACATCAAGGCTTTTGGAGATACTTTTGTAACCCTTTCCAGCTTCATGCAAGATAACAATTCTTGATCGTAGGTCTTCTGAGAGCTCTTTTCTGCAAGGCATGGTTCACATCAGGCAGTGCTTCTTGAAACCAGTAAACCCAAAACTGGTGTGTTTTTAAAGGGCAGGATAGTTTTCAGCAACACATCCAATAATATCAGACTGATTGGACTCAAGGTTGGCTCACTCCTGGCTCCAATTAGCTCTTGGAGAAGTCATTAGGCTAGGGATTCACATACTTTTTCCACCCTGCACTATGAATGTTTACATGTTCTGTTCAATAAAAACATGAAAACATATAATGTTTGTGTTGTATTATTTTAAGCAGACTGTGTTTTTCAAATTGTTGTGACTTAGATGAAGATCAGAGCACATTTTATGACCAATTCATGCAAAACTCCACGTAATCCCAAAGGGTTCACATACTTTTTCTTGCCACTGTACATGGCAGGATAAAGAGTGACTTGTTTTAGGCCCTGTTCACACTGTGCGATTTATCGCACGGATTTAGCCGCGACGTCGCAGCAAAATCCGCGCGACGTCGCGCTGTGTAGCTTCTCCAATGCATTTGAATGGAGCTGTTCACATCTTGCCGCGCGATGTCGCGCGTTGCAGAAGCATGTCGCAGGTACACAACCCTTTTTTTGCGATTTGCTATCTGCGATTTATATTGGTGGTGCGTTGCAAAAATCGCACAAAACAGTGCTGTCGCGCGACATTATCGCACCATGTCGCGAATATGAAAACCGCACAGTGTGAACGGGGCCTTAGGCACCACTGGTACACTTGTTTTATTTTTTCATTTAGAAATATGCACATGCCGCTGGACAGCATGTGTAACGTGCTGCCCTGTATTACAGATATCCACTCTTACAATCAAACTCCAGTTTTAAGCACCTCATCTCTCTCCTGCAGATGATCATTTCTCTAATCTAAACACAATACAAGGGAGTGGCTGGATCTTTGGGATTGTGATTAGTGTTTTATGATACTTTCATTACGAAAAAGGGGAAGAACTGAAAATTACTGGTCAAACAAAAAATTAAAAAAGTCTTCATTCCTGATATTTCCTCGTTTTTCTGCTGAATCTTGCTATCTGTATGCTGCTAGATCCCCATCACTCACTGACTAAACCCTCCCAAACCAGAGCAAAGAGAACTAGAAGCAGCTCCGCCCCCTTGTGTCATGTGACCGCACCCAGCATGCTTTAGGCTATGTGTCATGGCAGCTCACTGAGGCAGCAAAATTACACGTGTGGATTGGTGAGTGATCATAGCCTGTTAGTGACGAGAAAACGTTTCTGCCGAATTATTCTAAATATCAGCGACAGTTATTTAATGTTTCCCGAGATTTTATATATAATCCCACGGTGAACGCTGCTGGAAATCTGCATTACTATAAGAAACTACCTGCTGTGCAATCTTATATCCTCCATTCAGGAGTAGTTGTACCTGTATTCTGGTACTGTATAGGCGGTGTGTGGATGCCATGATGTTACAGATGGACATTATGTTTGTGCAATTTATGAATATGCACTTATGTTGATGCTTTAACATTTCGTACATTTTATTCCCATATTTTCACAAGGCAAATGCACCAGTCAAGAGAAAAATGTATTCATGTGGATCACTAACCCTTCCATCATTAACTTCTATTTTCTGACCAGCAAAATCATTTCCCTATGATCACAGGGGTATGGCCAGCTGGAAATGTTCACTTTGTTAATATAGTGTTTTACATACACTCACAGGTTTATTCAGAGCAAATGTGAAATGCTGGAGAATTTTTGGAGAAGTAAAGATTCTAGGCCAAAATAGATATTTTGGAAAACTAGATAAATGGGAGAATTTTTCTGGTTTGGCCATTTTGACCTAGAATTTTCACTTCTCAAAGTTCTCCAGCGTTTCACCTGTCTCTGAATAAACCTGATAGTCTGATATAAATGTGCTGTATAGGAAGTATTGCTTAGATGTGAAAGTGTTACTATGTACATGCCAACATTTATCAGACCTGATTAATGTGAGATTTTTATTTACCAACCTCAAATATCCATCTTTTTGCAGAATTCAAGACCCCTGCAGATCACCTGTTATGGGGCGATCAGACATTCTTAATCTGTTCAGACATCATAGTTTGCCTTGTATGTAGACCTGAGGATGGAGAGGGCTCGTGACAAATTCTACATTACAGCGATTTAATAAATGTAAACTCCAGCCTACTCGGGTGTCATTCTATGTAAATTTGTAATGAAATGTCATTTAAATTAAGCTTGTCTGGCCATGATGAGCATGTGGCGTATTAACACTCTATGAGGCAACATATCCTGTACATTGTTAACTTGGATGAATTCTGAAACCTATCTCTGTAAACTGTTGGCATGTACAGTTGTGTTCAAAATTATTCAACCCCCACTGAAATTGAGTGTTTTGGCCAGTTTGACATTGATTTTGATCATTCAGTCATCTTGCTTACAATTAAATCAAAGAGGCACGTGTAGGTCAGACAAATATAACATAACATTTATAATGAAATAACCACAAATGTCTTTTCTGTGCTCACATCATTATCAGTTTTATTCAACCCCCAAGTGACATTCAATCTTAGTACAACATCCTTTTACAGTTATAACAGCTTTTAAACATGAAGCATAGCTTGACACAAGTGTCTTGCAGCGATCTACTGGTATCTTCGCCCATTCGTCATGGGCAAAAGCCTCCAGTTCAGTCACATTCTTAGGCTTGCGCACTGCAACTGCTTTCTTTTGTCCCACCAGAGGTTCTCAATCGGATTTAAATCAGGTGACAGTGATGGCCACTCCAAAATGTTCCAGCCTTTAATCTGCAACCATGCTCTAGTGGACTTGGAGGTATGCTTGGGATTATTGTCCTGTTGAAAGGTCCAACGTCTCCCAAGCCTCAGGTTTGTGACGGACTGCATCACATTGTCATCCAATATCTCCTGGTACTGAAGAGAATTCAGTCTTCCTGGAACATTCTCTTGACTTCACCATGTTTGTAACCACACCAGTAAATGTCTAGAAGGAGCTGAGTATCACAGTCATTTTAAAGCTGCCTAATTGCACACGCTGAAGCTTCCCTGTACCTGCAGAAGCAAAAGAGCCCCAAAGCATGATTGACCCCCCGCCATGCTTCACAGTAGGCAAGGTGTTCTTTTCTTCATAGGCCTTGTTCTTCCTCCTCCAAACATAGCGTTGATCCATGGGCCCAAACAGTTCTAATTTTGTTTCATTAGTCCACAGAACACTATCCCAAAACTTCTGTGGTTTGTCCACATGACTTTTGGCATACTGCAGTCGACTCTTCTTATTCTTTGGAGACAGCAAGGGGGTGCGCCTGGGAGTTCTGGCATGGAGGCCTTCATTACGCAGTGTGCGCCGTATTGTCTGAGCTGAAACCTCAGTACCCACATCTGACAAATCTTTTCTCAGTTCCTCAGCAGTCACACGGGGACTTTTCTCCATTCTACGCTTCAGGTAGCGCACAGCAGTCGAAGTCTGCATCTTTCTGCCACGACCAGGTAGCGTTTCAACAGTGCCCTTTGCCTTGAATTTGCGAATGATGCTTCCTATGGTCTCTCTTGGTATGTTTAACATCTTTACAATCTTCTTATAGCCATTGCCCTTCCTGTGAAGAGTAATCACCTCTTCTCTTGTCTTCCTGGAACATTCTCTTGACTTCACCATGTTTGTAACCACACCAGTAAATGTCTAGAAGGAGCTGAGTATCACAGTCATTTTAAAGCTGCCTAATTGGTGCTTATTATGCTTTATTGCTGCTCCGTGACATCCACAGGTGTTTTCAATACCTGATTGAAAACACTTGAATGAACCTCTGTTCTTCTTCAGAGTGGTAGTCTTTAAGGGGTTGAATAATTGTGTCAATGAAGAATTCACAAAAAACATTTACTACTGTATTACAAAACCAATTGATGTCATTTTAGTTGCATATGGTTCTTTAAAAAGTCCTTGTACGATTTCATTCTGAATACAATTACAAATGTACACTAAATTCCCTAAAACCCTTTACAGCATTGGGGGTTGAATAATTTTGAACACAACTGTATGTAGGATTTACGTATTCTCTCCTTGTTTGCATGAAATGGTTACTACCGAATTTCTATTTCTTGAATGGTATATATAATTTTGTGATGACTAGTACTATGCAATAAAGGAAGGGGGATTTCCTCCCCACTTTTTTTTTTTCTTCGTATAAATCTGCCTAGTTACTAAATCACTATTTACTTAACTACCTATCATGTAACATTCTCTAGGTGACAGAAGTTCAATTATCTTTCAGATCTCACTGGTTCATCACTAACAACTGGGTACAGGCACATCTGCTTCATTACTTCTCACAACTGATATTCCTAATTGGTTTCTGGAATCTACACATCTGATCTAAATGTGGGTTTCTCTGGAGCAAGATGTCCTGAGGGGCTTCTCAGTGACATCACAAGAAGCACAGCCTGAGGCAGCAGTAAATGAAGGTGAGGGGATATAGAAGGTAACTCTAGAAACTTTTAGATATAAATCTCTGCAATATGTAATGGAATCCTTCTGCTATACAGCATGGTGTACCATCTGTTTGGAGCTGGTAGAAATGGTCTTTTGTCCTGTTAATTCTCAGGTCAAACAGCACTAACCGGTCTATTCACTAAAAGGTGAGACTCAGGAGACTTGGCAGAAGAGAATCTAGACCATTGATGGCGAATCTTGGCACCCCAGATGTTTTGGAACTACGGGTCCCGTGATGCTTAGTCACAGATAAGTTTTGCTGAGCATCTTTGGTACAAAGGTTTGCCATCACGGATCTAGACCATATAGCTGAATCTGGAAGGGAAGATAAATGGGAGAATTTTTCTTGTTTGGCTATTTTGACCTAATGGGGTTATTTAGAAAGCACCGAAATTTCAGTGCTTTGTGGTTTGGCGCACTTCGATGATTCCATTTCGCCGACACTGCAGTGAGTTCCCTGCATGGTCCATGAAGTCCACTGAACATGGATCCGCTGTTGAACTGCAGGAAAAAAACAACCCAGTGCTCTGTTATTCTTCTAAAGAGCGGTTTAAACTAGAGCTGAAACAACTAATCGATCAATGAAAATAGTTGTCAACTATTCTCATTATTGATTAATCCGTTGTTAAGAGTCAAACGTTATAACCTCAGATTCTGCTTCGTCCTGTGCCACCACCTCAACCTGCCTGTTATCCGCGCTTTGTTCTGTAGCTGCCATTCTCTCCTGTTCAACCTCTGTATGGTCTTGACCACCATGCTGCAGCTCAGTTTCAGGGTCCTGGCAATCTTCTTACAGCCTAGGTCATCTTTACATAGAGCAACAATTCTTTTTTCAGATCCTCAGAGTTCTTTGCCATGTTGAGCTTCCAGTGTGAGTGAGAGCACACCTGCTCCCCATTCACACCTGAAACCTTTAAAATACTATCGAGTCACAAGACACTGGGGAGGGAAAGTGCCTGATTGGGCCCAATTTGGACATTTTCACTTAGGGGTGTACTCACTTTGTTGCCAGCGACTTAGACATTAATGGCTGTGTTATGAAATTTTGAGGGGACAGCAAATTTACCCTGTTATACAAGCTGTACAGGCACTACTTTACATTGTAGCATAGTGTAATTTCTTCAGTGTTGTCACATGAAAAGATATAATAATAAAATATTTACAAAAATGTGAGGGGGGGGGGGGTGTACTCCCTTCTGTGAGATACTGTGTATATTTATATATTTTGCACAAGACAGGTTTGTCCACTATATTAAACATTTATTAGGAATTGCAAACAGCAGACCAAATCACATATATATATATAATATATATATATATATTATATATATATATATATATATTATATATATTTATATATATATACATCTTATATGTATGTATATTTTACAAAGCAGCCAATATGAACAATAACAAATGGGTGGAGTAGAGGTAACATCACTGCTCTGCATGGAGAGAGCCTGTGGAGTCATGGGTTCAATCCCAGCGAGCACCTCTCCATATGTGCCCTTGGGCAAGACACCTAACGGTACATACTCGCCACCCAGGACATACTTGAAAACGAGAGAAATCTCAATGTATCCTTCCTGGTAAAATCCTTTCTCGAAAAAAAAAAAAATAGGCCTAGTGTATATTTAGCAATCAGGCGAGCAAGGAAGACTGTCCAGTCCACAGGACAAGGAGAGAGAGAATGAACTGCAGAGTTCCATGTGTATAATGGAGTAGGTGTGTCGTTACAAAGGAAGGGCATATTGTAATTAAAACCAGAGTCTAGTGATACCTAAATGAGGGTTAGAGAGCAGAGACCTGGCTTGTACAACATACAGGAGAGGGATGTGTATAATGTCCCCACAACATATTGCTTAAGCCAGCCACAACGCCAATGTACCCCATCGTTGTACAGTAACAAGTCGTAGTAACTGTACATTCCTGGAGAATCCAACCCGGCTCGTAGAACTGAATCTGGGCCACTTATTGCCTGCTGGACCTTACGATGTGACCATTGCACTCTAGGGTTCAAAATTTCTGCTTGTTGTGGCAATTTAATTCTTCTGTTTGTGGAGGTGGGTTTAAATGCATCCAACATAGGGTGGAGCTTGACAAAGCCCAGGTGGCAAGGAGGATCCTTGCAAGGAGTAGTGAATTGAAGTAATAGGAGTGCAGATGAGTAAGGGTCTGGGCTGAGGTTGCAATAGCTCATCCATTTACAATCCTGATCTTTAAGTTGAAGTCTACTGCAACTTGATTTCTTTTTTTCACATAGGCAGAGTGAGTCCTTTTTAACACAATTAAAACTAATCACACTTAAATAGCCAGGAGTGGTCCTGATATTCATATAGTCACATGTAACAAACCCCTTCTGGTGTATGTATGGATTTTGGAAATATCTATTTTTTATTTTTTTATTTTTTTTTCTCTACATTTTATTTCCTTTTGTCATGGTGATTCTCAGTCTGACCACATTTGACAGTTTTAGTTTGATTGATAGGTGGTGATTCCAGTTGATATGCTACCCATTTTAGCATAATGAAATCACGCACAAAGGAGAAATATTTTGTTACTGTCTGAAGGGTAGCCCCCAATGGCATATGCATGACTACAACCTGCTTAACTATATCAGTGGTTTCTATTGTATTATATTATGCCCCCATCCAGTCCTTTTGGAATGGTACACAGCCTACCCTGGAGGAATAGATAGACAGCTCACTGCTGTAGCATTTCAGTATTAATCTCTTCTGGATAACTACCCAACCGTGAAATGATAGACCATTCTATGCACAAGGGAAATTATTAAATTCCAGTCAAGACTTCTCCATGCTCTTAGTGTGTAAGTAGAATACGTTCGCAGTGTACTCATGCCCCCCACCCCAAACTGCGTTTGTGGTCCTTTTTTTTAAATTATTTTATTAAAAAATAAATGGTGAGATACATCCTTAATTGATTTAATACTTTATTTTGCTGAGATATTATTAGGGCTGCAACCTATTATGTTCAAAATCTATCTAGTTGGTAGATTTTTAACTTTTCGATTAGTCGGTTCATCGGATAATAAAATAATTATTTTTTTTTTTTTTATTTTTTTTTAGCGAAGTGTATCTCGCGTTACTTGCATATTTTCCACACACAAAAAGTATGTGACTACCTACAATTCTGCCCTCTCCATTTCACTTGACGAACTTGCTCCTAACCGCCAACCATGGCACACTAAATACAATCAGGGTTATTCAGAGAGCGGTGAAAAGCAGGAGAATGGCTGGAGAATGGAAAATTCTAGGTCAAAATGGCCGATTTGGAAAGTGAGATGAATGGGAGAATTTTTCTGGTTTGGATATTTTGACCTAGAATTTTCCTTTCTCCAGTCATTCTCATGCTTTTCACCTTTCTCTGAATAACCCTGAATGTCTCCAATGTTCCAGGGCAGCTGAACATGGCTGGAGAAAGTCCCACACTTTGGCTGACTTACTGCACTACAAGTTCATGCTCTGTTCCTACAGTGTCCCTTTTATCCATTGCTAAACAAACTTCCTTCTTGTCCCTTATATCCACCTTTTCTCATGATTCCAGACGTCTTTTTTCATACTTTCGATCTGTTAAATGCGCCCTGCTTCCACAGACCTCACTGTCAACTTTGCTGACAACTTCACTAACAACATTAAAAACTTACAGGGTTATTCAAAGAGAGCCAATCTGGCCCCGAAATGTAACCGGACACTGAAATTCAGCGTACGGTGACAGTTCCTGGCTGTTCGGCAATTCAGAGAGCAGGCAGTTCGCCAGATGTTGGCGAATTATTTATTTACAAAGTATTTTACCAGGAAGGATACATTGAGATTTCTCTGGTTTTCAAGTATGTCCTGGGTTCAAGAACATTGAAATTTTACAGAATTGCGTGCACGTACAGTGCCTGTTCTAGGGCAGTGAAACCCCCATAGAGAAGCAATGCTTAGTCTATTCAGGGAACAGAAAACAGCAGGAAAAAGTTGCCGACATGCCCTGCTGTTGAGTGGTTTCATTCGCCAGATTCAGGAGAATCCCATAGTCTTCAATGTTAATAATATTCCCGTTTTAATTCAATATCTAATAAACCGTTTATTCTGCAGTTAGTCTTTTATTTAAAGCTCTTTTTAGGCATATTTTGTAATTTTCTTGCAAACTTTTTCTATTGTTTTTTATTTTATTTTTTTATCGCTTTTTATTTTTTCTGTAACAGACCTTTTTATTATCATTCATTGGATCTATGTAAATTTCAGCCTTTTTCGTTCAGTATTTTTTTATTTTTTTTTTTTCTTGCACACAGCGTTTCAATTTTCAAACGCAGTTTTTATTTTTTGTATTCTCACCTCGCTCGTCTGCGTGGCGGCTTTTTCTGGCCTCTGCGCTGTGATCGGTGGCTAGTCGTGTTTGTTCGGCGTGGTTAATCCAGCTGTTTCTGCGGGTTTTGGTGAGTGTTCAACAGGTTTGCGTTGAGTGTTTAGTAGGGATGCACCGATACCAATTTTTTAAGACCGAGTACAAGTACCGATACTTTTTAAAAAGTACTCACCGATACCAAGTACCGATACTTTTATTTAATGCCATGTGACTGCTTTTCAATAACAGACCTCATATAAAGTGCCCCTGCTCATAGTTTCCCCAGCTCTCATAGTTTCCCCAGCTCTCATAGTTTCCCCAGCTCTCATAGTTTCCCCAGCTCTCATAGTTTCCCCAGCTCTCATAGCTCTGTTTGTCCCCCAGCTCTGTTTGTCCCCCAGCTCTGTTTGTCCCCCAGCTCTGTTTGTCCCCCAGCTCTGTTTGTCCCCCAGCTCTGTTTGTCCCCCAGCTCTGTTTGTCCCCCAGCTCTGTTTGTCCCCCAGCTCTGTTTGTCCCCCAGCTCTGTTTGTCCCCCAGCTCTGTTTGTCCCCCAGCTCTGTTTGTCCCCCAGCTCTCATAGTGCCCCAGCTCTCATAGTGCCCCAGCTCTCATAGTGCCCCAGCTCTGCTTGGCTCCTGCAACATCCTATTGCTTCGAGTGTCAGGCAGAGGTTGTAGCCCGGCCGCTCACTGAGACCCACGTGCACAGCCGCGATCTCACGTGACTGTGGCTGTGCACGTGGTTCCCAACGAGCGGCCGGGCTACAACCTCTGCCAGCGGCCGCTCGAAGACCAGATACTCACCCAGCCAGGCTCCTCCGGCGCTGCTTGGCTCTTCCGGCGTCTTCTGTCTTCTGTCATCGAGCGGCCGCAGGCAGAGGTTGTAGCCCAGCCGCTCATTGGGAACCACATGCACAGCCGCAGTCACGTGAGATTGCGGCTGTGCACGTGGTTCTCAGCGAGCGGCCGGGCTACAAGCTCTGCCTGCGGCCGCTCGAAGACAGACGCCGGAGGAGCCAAGCAGCGCCGGAGGAGCTTGGCTGGGTGAGGATCTGGTCTTCGAGCGGCCGCTGACAGAGGTTGTAGCCCAGCCGCTCGTTGGGAACCACGTGCACAGCCGCAGTCACGTGAGATTGCGGCTGTACACGTGGTTCTCAGCGAGCGGCCGGGCTACAAGCTCTGCCAGCAGCCGCTCGAAGACAGAAGACGCCGGAAGAGCCAAGCAGCGCGCCAAAGAAACTGGCCGGCAAGCCAGCCTAGCGCTGGCTTCCGGTATCGGTTTGGGTATCGGAGGTCCCTGCACGAGTACCAAGTACTCGTGCAGGTCCCGGTATCGGCACCGATACTAGTATCGGCACCGATACCGATACTAGTATCGGTGCATCCCTAGTGTTTAGTGTGTTTGCGGCGAGTTTTCCTTGCACTACGGGGTCCCTGTGGTGCTTGCTGAATATACCGCAGGGCCGGCGAACTAGGATCGCCCCGAAGAGCAGGGAACAAAAAGTCACTGAACGTGTGGTGACTTTTCGAATCTCTTTGAATAACCCTGTTAGACTGGAAATCTCCTCATTGGTCTCCTCCATTAACCATTCAATTTCACTCCCTGCCCCTTCTTCTATTATGTCCGCCCGTTCTCTGAGGAGGACGTCTCTACACTTCTCATGTCCTCCTGCCCCACCACCTGTCCACTTGATCCTATCCCTTCACACCTTATTCGGTCTGTCCTACTGGTTATTGCCCCTCCTTTGACTCACATTTTCAACCTCTCCCTCTCCTCTGGAGTCTTCTCTGCATTTAAACGCACTCTGATCAACCCCATTCTGAACAAGTCATCTCTTGATCCCGCCTCCTTTCAAACTACGTCCTATATCTTTGCTCTCCTTTGCCTCAAATCTTAGATCGCCTATAACCAGCTCACCGGTTTTCTCACTAACTACCTGCTTAACCCGCACCAGTCCGGCTTTCGCTCCCAGCATTCTACTGAGACTGCTCTGACTAAAGTGACCAATGATTTAGTTGCTGCTAATAGCAAAGGTCACTTTGCCTTGCTTATTCTTCTAGACCTTTCCGCTGCATTTGACACTGTTGACCACCCAATTTATTTAGCATAACATATTTATTTTAAACACCGAATACAACATTATCAATTTAAATATAAAATATAAATAAAAAATAGAAAAATTGCATGTGGATTGTTCTGGGACAGTAAAAAAGAAAAGAAATTAAAGGTGGCTCAAGGTAGTGTGCCAGCATTTTTTTTCTTCTTTCTTTCAGAACTTGGATCAATGTCTTTGAACATTATCAGGTCTATTCACTAAAAGGTGAAACTCAGAATTGGCAGACGAGAACAATCTAGACCAAATAGCCGATTTGGAAAGTGAGATGAATGGGAGATTTATTCTGGTTTGACTATGCTGACCTAGAATTTTCACTTCTCCTGCCAATTCTGCAGAGTTTCACCTTTTAGTGAATAGACCTGAATGACTTGTAGCAAACGTGCAAAATATCTAACTAAATATATGAACATATTTAACAAATTTGAAACTCCTTATTAATAAACTATTAAAACATTTATGACCTGCTTGTGTCCTCTAGCTCTGACTCCAAAGAGCCATAGAACTCTCTCAAGCCGGGTGTGAAGAAGGGGTCGTAGACTGGTGGCGTGGGTTCACTTGCTGGAACTGCAGCGTTTGATGGGTGATGAATGGGTTCCAGAGTCGAAGTAGGCTGCAGTAGTTGTCTGTTACATTTTCTTCCTCCTCACGAAGGGCTTTCATCAACTTTGTGCAGACCGCAGTTCGTCGGTGCATGGGGATTCTTTTTAGCAGAACAGGCTCCTTAACCTCCCTGGCGGTCTAAGGCTAGGGTCAGACGAACGCATTTTTCACGTCGTCTGTGAAAAAGTGCGTTCGAACGAATGGACGTATTTTTTCACAGACTACGCAATAGAGGTCATACGATGCGCATTTTCGTCTGTGATTTTGTACGGCTCATCAATAAAACCCTTTTTGCGTCTGGACGTTATGTTGGCCGGACATTAGCAGCATCTGACGTCTCCTAATCACGCACACATGCCGCTAGCGGACGCAGCGCACTCTGTACGACAGTACTAGCGGTTTCATGTTCTTGAAAAAATGCGTTGGTTTTCCACTTGCGTTGTGCGGCCGTACTTTTGTGCGGCCGTACTTCGTATGTTGCCCGGCATTGGACGTAATTTGCTGCTAGCAAGGCCGTGATTAAACGCACATTACAACTGCGTTCGTGTGACCCTAGCCGAATTTTTTTTTTCAAAATTTCGTGTCTAAAATTTCGTGTCTAAAAGCATCAAATTTTTTTTTTATTTAAAGGAAATGTGTTTTTGTACATAGCTTGTAATAATTAGGAATCCTGCACTGAAATCCGTGCAATCGAGTCCTTACTGGTAAAATCCTTTTATAAATAGATAAATAAAGAAAAAAAATCGTAAATACACGGAGTCCGATTAAAGTTTGAAACACGACATAATAATTTATCCCAAAAATAATTATCCAAAATAATGCAAATAAATTATATTCAATAAAATACAACAAAAAACACCGAAATCTGTCTGCAAACAAGGGTGAGACGATGTATGGCCTGTTTCTTATCCTGTAGTGCCACCTAGTGGCCATTCATTAACATTGCACTTTGGATTATACAGTGGTTTATGGTTTTTTTCTTCTAAATTTGCTGCGGGTCCCGCCCCCCTGCATCTTGTGACTCGCAGGGAGCCTTACCAGGAAGCAGCTCGCCGCGATCACACTGCGGCGGACAGCGAGGGAGCCAGGAGGAGGTGAGTATGCATCCAGCTCGAGTGTGGCTCGGGGTTACCGTTCGCGGTAGTGAAATTTAACCCCGAATCACACTCGGGAATACCGCCAGGGAGGTTAAAAAACGGTATTGGCTTCTTGAAGTACCAGCTCGTTTTATGTGCCTCTCTTGGGGCCTTGTAGCTGTATTGTTTATGAAAATTAATAAAATTGTGTTGTTAAAACCTACTGGCAGTAGACCACTTTCTGCCAATATTTTCAGCTTCTCCTTTTCAATTTGGAGAAACTGTCTGCAGACTTCTCCGATCTTTACTGCTTCCGCAGACATACTCTTTGGGGCTGCTGCCTGGTTCCTGGCTCACTCCATGATTTTGACGGAGGCATTAACATGTCTGGTTCTGTTGCCATCTGTGGTTGAGGTCAGTGTGGAATGCTCAGATCAGGTGGCTCACCCGGGGTCTCCCTAACCTCTTTCTCCTCCACATGCGCTGTGTCAACTGCCTGTGTGCCTCGTTTTTCTGTGAAGGCATTCCCGTCGAGTTGCCTTGGCTCTGCGGTGTCGGCCACAAAGAGCATCTGGTTGTAGACAGCCCATATTTGGACTTGTGTGACTGAATTTTATTGTGTTCCCTGCAAAACACGTCTCTGTTCCGCCACTACTTCTTGACCTCTTCCACTGGAATACAATGAGTGTTTGACTAAGTGAGAATGTGAATAAGCATATTTTTTTGATTAGTTATTTTATTGCAGATACAGTATTTGGTACCGGGATCGTCATTTAAAACACTAAGCTATTCTTTTCAAATTTCCGATGTCACTGTCGTAAGGATCATTCAGAGACCTGCCAAGCAATTTGCGACAACCTGTGGCCTCTACACAAGCCCTTCCTGAAAACCGAAGAGATGGTGCTAATTATTGAGGGCTATTGGGTGAATTGTAACTTTCCAATTTGTGTGGGATACATTGACTGAAAACCTATCCACATCCTGAATCCAAAGCATTCAGGCAGCATGTATAGGAACTATAAACATTTTTTTTTTGCTAGTCCTGCAAGTGGTTGGTGGCCCTGATTACAAGCTCCTTGCCATCAACATGGGTGCATATGGCAAAGCGAATGCTGGATTTTCAGCAATTCCAGCCATCCAGGAAGCTATAGCAATATTTGGCGAATGGCTACAAAATTGCACCTTACGGGTAAATTCACCATTCCGTGGCCAATTTGGTGCTGCCTGAATAACCCCTTATGTCTAGAGCTTGTGTTCTGTTGCAGCAGCTCCTTTCACACTAGTCAGGTACTGCTATATCTCTGTATTATAGGGACACTACCACCAAAAAAGGAAATATTCCTTTTGTGCTGATATCTTACATATACTTTTTTTTTTCTCTTGTCTGTTTAGTTAAGAAAATATTTTGCTCTACATGTGTCACTGGGCGCATCCAGTTTGTGATCTTTTGTGTTGTAAACTGCCACCCCCCCTTCAGTATCTTTACAGCATTTACTCCTCACTGTGTGGCAATGGCCATAGAATGGAGTCTATGGGTCCACCAATGACTCTAATCATTGTATTGTGCGGGATTTATTCAAAGGACATCACCAGATTAGAAGGGGGTATGTTTCAGCTTCCAGCTCTTATCTTGAGTAGCCTGCAGAACACTGTACAGTTTGCTCCTTTATCTAAACGTTCCCTCCTCCACCTCATTAACCGTTAATACTGTATTGTATTAGATAAAGCACTGCCAGAAAGTTAAGCTTTTGCACAGATTTTTGTAAACGTTGCTTCATGGAAAGAAGCCAGAAAATGGAAACGGCAGACAAAAACCTATTTCCCCCCCCCCTTTTTTTTACGTGCAATTACTTCAAACAAAAACCACAGCAGTGTTTTATAATGTGTTTTTATTTGTAAGGCACAAGTAATCTAGTTACAGCTTATGTAAGTGGCACTGTCCCTTTTAATGTGTTAAATTGTGCAATACAGTATGGGCATAAATTCTAATGCATGTACTTGGATGCTCCTATTTGCATTTCTCCCTTTATTGCACCAACAGCAGCAAAGGATTAACTTTGGGAAAAAATGTAACAGAAGAAAACAACCACCCCTCCCCAGCATGGGGAGGCCCTCCCATAGTCCTTGTCCCGCCCCAATCCCATGTTCAAGTAAGCACTGCGGGAGCATACACTTCCTCTTCCTTTGCTGCTCCCGCAGTGGCAACATCGTGGATTCGATGAGTATAGCGCGCTGGCGTTTTTCTTGTCTCTGTCCTTATTAAATTAAAATTCTTTATTCAAATCTTTTGCTGCTCTCTGGGTCTCTGCTCCCGGTGTTAGCCGCGGACGGTGACCCATTTTCTCCCCCTCCGGCGGCTGGCTGTTACCTGCCGTCGGGGGTGGCCTTTTACTCTTACTGCTGCGCTGTATGTTACCCCGCTGTATGTTACCCTCTGGTTAGGAACACATCGCTCATTCCCCACTCGAATTCCAGCTGGCCGCAAGCCCCTTGATCCCCGCAGCGCTTGGACGGGCGGTAGCCCCGCCCCCTCTCATACGCGGTTTTTGCGGGGTTTTGACTATTTTAAAGTGCGCACGCTTCCCACATTGCTCCACACGCGGTTTTACCCGGCCACAACGATCACATACCATGTCCCTGTCTAAACCCACTGAATTGAGCCCTCAGCACTCTGCCAATGCATCGGACTCCAGCTCCATGCAGGAGCACTCAGGAGACTGGAAATACCGCAAAAGGTACTCAAAATCTGAGGCACGTCTCCAACGTTTGGAAGCTTCCCTTCAGGCCTCCATGTCCTCTGCTGTCCAGTCTGCTGTCTCCGCACTGGCTGATACGTGGGAACAATCACTGAATGCCATACTGAATACTCAGGTACCATCTACCCCTGACAGACAGCCTTCCCCTGCGCGCTCGCAAGGTTCCAGACGCAGTTCTGCGCAAGGCCCCTCCAATGAGCCAGCGCCTGATCCCCCAGGGGACGATTCTTTGCCGTCTAAGGACGCGCACGCTGCAACCAGCAGCCGAAAAGATGGCAGCCCCACCACACTGCCGGGTCCCAGCACCCAACTGGTACCTCGTAAGAGAGCCCTCGACTGCGGGGTCCCCCGAGCGGTCACCTCCAAACGACAACGCCAGGCGACACCAGCGCTGACCGAGTATTCGGACACAGATGAGTATGAGGATCTGATGACTGAGGAGGATGAGATCCTGGAGATTCACGCTCCGGAGGATCACGCCCTCATGGCCGCAGTGGTTCCCGCTCGAGCTGTCCGTTCCAAAAGCTTGGTCATTTATGACCCACAGGGCAACCCACTGTTCGAGCCAGAGGACCTCAAACATCCAAGGTCCACGGCCTGGTGTCCCGCTGCGCACGTCGAGCAATGGGTTGACGCCCATATGCGCCGGCCACTTGAGAAAGTGGACCGTGCGAGATTACGGGCGGAATGCCCTAGACCCACCACCACGGGTAAAACATGCCTGACCCCTGTGGTGGATAAGAGTTTCCAAAATACACCGGCAGGCGTGGTTGGTCAGCCACAAAAAGGCATTGACAGTGTCCTGAAAAGTTGTCTGGACAAAGTGCTGGATGTAGCAGGCAGTATGGTCTGCATTTTTGAGTTGGTGGAGGAGGCCAAGACTCAAGATCTTTTCTTAGATCCCAAACAAGTGGGCGAGTGGCTGCAGCGCGTGTTTTGCCTCTTGGGGAACGTCAACGCCGCTATTTCTGCTGAACGCAGGAAGAGTATATTACTAAACGTTGACTCTGGATTGGCTGACCTGGCCACTAATGATTTGGGCGCTAAGGCCCAAGGCATGCTTTTTGGCAAACCATTCCTAAAAGACATGGGCGAGTATACCCAGGCCTTCCAGTCCATAGACAAATCGGAGTCAACGATGAAGCGCATCTTCGCCAACAAGAAGCGAGTTTTTGGTAGAGCCGGCAGCTACAGGGGTCGCGCTGCCGGCCGAGCGGGCTATAACACCTCCCGCAATGCTCAAGGCCCCAACATCGCTGCACCCTCCTCTACTACTACCGGTCCCGTACACGAGAGCAGGTCCCTGGCGTGGCAGAGGCTACCGAGGCGGCAGAGGTTCCTCCTACTACCGACCAGGAACAGGTATATCCTTACCAGATTATTCCTTGTTCCCAAGTACAAGTGGGGGGCCGCCTCCGTCTTTTTTCCCGCGCTTGGCGACACATCTCATCAGATCCATAGGTCCTTCCGGTAGTCTCAGGGCTCCTCCTAGAGTTTGTATCCCCTCCCGTCCAAGACTCCCTCCCGCTGCCTCTTCGGTTTTCGCAGGAACAGATGGCTCTGGTTCAGGAGGAAATACTTGCGCTCCGCGAGAAAGGCGCTATAGAGCCCGCGTCCCCCGCTCCACCTGGGTTCCTCAGCAATCTTTTTTTCTCGTGGCAAAAAAAGGGGGCCGACGTGCCATCATCAACCTCCGGTCTGTGAACGAGTGGGTGGTCTACCATCACTTCAAGATGGAGGGCATCCACTCTCTCAGGGACTCCCTGTCCCAGCACGATTGGATGTTCAAACTCTACCTCAAGGATGCTTACCTCTCGATCCCGATCGACCAGACACATCGCGACTTCCTGAAGTTCACGTGGGGTCCTCACACCTGGCGGTTTACATGCCTACCCTTTGGCCTGTCATCCACCCCATGGTGCTTCACCAAGCTTCTAAAACCGGTAGTGCACCACCTCCGCGCCCGAGGCGTACAGTTGATTATATATCTGGACGACAAACTTTTGATGTCCCCCTCCTGCGGGCCTCTATTACTACACCTCTCCTGGACGATAACTCTCCTCCAAGATCTGGGATTCCTAGTAAACGAGGAAAAATCTATCCTAGTTCCCTCGCGCCGCCTGGAATTTCTCGGATTCCTGGTGGATTCATCCCAAATGTCTCTACGTCTACCAAATTCCAAAGTGGTTTCCATCAGGAAAGAGATTTGATCTCTCCTACGGGTGGGTCATTGCTCCCTACCCTCTCTGGCCCGTATGGTCGGACTCATGGCAGCGGCAAGATTAGCGATTTCCCCCCCCCCCCCCCCGGGTCCGGTTCACTACAGGGCCCTCCAACTCTTGAAGGCCCGTTCTCTCCGGTCGGGACTACGAAGACCGAGTCATCCTCACTCCGGATACGGTTGTAGATCTCCGATGGTGGCTCCTCAACATAGTCCGCTGGAACGGAAAACCGATCCGTACACCGCCACCCTCCATGGTAGTGGACTCCGCCAGCAAGACCGGGTGGGGTGCCCGCTGCGGCTCAGAGGAGACGGGCGGTCGTTGGTCACCAGACGAAGCAAAGTATCACATCAATGCTTTGGAACTCCTACCCGGTCTGTTCGCCCTCCAGTGCTTCACAAAGCAGTGTCGGCCGTACAGCATTCTCCTGAGGATGGACAACGTGTTCGCAGTACGTTACGTCAATGGACTCGGAGGTCCGCGATCGCCGAAGCTGACATCTCTCGCCCAGAGGTTTTGGGAGTTCTGCTTCCGCAAGAACATGTCTGTACAGGCTCAATTCCTCCCCGGCCTCATGAATCCGGTGGCGGACTGGAACTCAAGGCATCTCTCGCATGGATGTAGCCGCCAATCCCCGGAGTCCGTCTTCTCCGTGCTCTCCTGCACCTGGGGTCCGTTCGACATGGATCTCTTCGCCTCCCGACTCAACACCCATCTCCCGGTTTTCTTCAGTTGGCGCCCGGCTCCAGAAACCCTGGTGACGGACGCCTTCCTGCAACTGTGGTCAACTGCCCGTCCGTACGGGTTTCCCCCATTTTCCTTGATTGCCCGCTGTCTTCTGCATGTTCGACGTCAAGTGCAGATGGTCCTCATCACCCGTATTGGACGTCGCAGTCATGGTTTCCCACCCTGCTCGGCATGGCGATGGACGTCCCGCGGTTGCTCCCATTGTCCCGAACACTCCTCTTCCTAGACCTGTCCGACCAGCCACACCCATTGATCCTGGCAGACAGGCTGCAGCTATTGGCATGGTTGAGCTCTGGCAACCCCGCGGACCCGCAGGCGTTTCAGAACGCCCTGCAGACCTCCTCCTCCAGTCCTGGGCTCCAGGGACCCGATCTTCTTACCGCGCATCTTGGGACAAATGGGCTGCTCGGTGTATGGGAAGGAATTGTGATCCCTTTATGGCCCCTCTGAACGTGGTTCTAGATTTTCTCACCATTCAGTTCGATGAGGGGAAGGCCTACCGGATGGTCAACGTGATTCGTTCGGCCTTGTCGGCTGGCCATGCAGGCCTTTCGGGGGTGCCTATTGGGAACCGCCCGTTGGTATGTCGACTTTTACGCGGCATGCACCTTTCTAGACCCCCCCCCCCCCCGCTACACATCCACATGGGACGTTACTTTAGTTCTGTCCCTCTTGTGTTCCTGGCAGGATAACGATCTGTTATCCCTCAGGGCTCTTTCTGCCAAATTGATCACGCTGTTCTGTTTATTCGCTTGTAAACGTGTTAGTGATGTTCGCGCTCTGGATTTTGGGCTCGGTCTTTTGTGCCCGAAGGCGTGCGCTTTTGTATTTCGCGCCGCACAAAGACTTCCCTGACCTCTGTCCTGTTTCCCGCTTTCCCTGCCGAACCCCTTCTGTGTCCAGTGCGTTGTCTCCATTCCTACGAATCCCGTACGGCCCCTTTCCGTTCCATACCCGACTGTAAGGTACCAGCGTGACAGGCAAGGTTCCAAACCCAGGATGCAGTGACACAACGGAAACCAGGTGAGGGAAAACGGGGGTTTATTGCCGGATTCAGATAATTCAGATATTGTGTAGTCGGGACACAATAGGGATGTAGGAAACACGATACAGGGAGACACAGAGGGCAGATACACGTTGGAGACTTACTGGGGAAACGAGACAGGACAGGAAAAGGGCTGAAGGGAATCTTGATTTGCAGAGGAACTCAGGATGCAGATAATCAAAAGGAACGGGAAACCAGGATGCTGGGGTCTTGGAAGCAGTCTCTGGAGGGCAGAGGATGAACACTGGGAACAGGATACTGGAGGCAGGAGTTTCACCGGATAGTCTTGGGATAGCCGAGGTATCAGGATCACAATCCACTGGGCTTGCTGGCTTAGTGAAACTAATGCAGAAGCATTGCCTTCTGGGTGCTCCACACTTAAGTAGGAAAACAGTCTGGTGATTAGGGGCACCTGTTAGGCCTGCAGTGCTGTGAACAAAGTTGGTACAAGAAAGTGCTGCCCTGCACTCAGGACAATGCAACACCAGGTTTGCCTTTCTTGCGTTTGCGGCGGGCTTTACGTGGGGTGCTGGGGGGCTCCAGACAGGGGTCCTGACACCGTCTCGCCCCTGTTTTTGTCCTTTTGCCCTCATCGCCCGGTAGTTTCTACTACTCTTGCACGCTGGCTCCGCTAGCTTATGGAGTTGGCGGGAGTCGACGTCACCTGCTTTGGGGCTCATTCGGTACGTAGTGCTGTGGCTTCCAAGGCGGTGTCTGTGGGCTGTCGCCTTGAAGACGTTATGCAGGCTGCCAACTGGTCTAGGGAGTCCACTTTCCGCATGTTCTACTTTAAACCTATTGCGACTATATCTGATGCTGTCTTTGTCTGATTGTGTGGGTGTCTGCTAATGGACGTGCCGTGTTGGTGTATACACCCTGTTACGCCTCCGCCTCTAATTCCATTCCATGTCCCTTCCTGTCTTTCAGCGTCCTAAATGGGTTTACGCCTTCTGGTTATGCCTGATTTTTTTCGGAACTGGTTCCCGTTGATTGTTGAAGCTGGTCCATCCTAGTTGGCTTTTGTTGCCTTGTCGCAGGCTCGGAAGAGGAAGTGGATGCTCCCGCAGTGCTTACTTGAACATGGGCAAGGACTATGGGAGGGCCTCCCCATGCTGGGGAGGAGTTGTTGTTTTCTTCTGTTACATTCTTTCCAAAGTTAACCCTTTGCTGCTGTTGGTGCAATTAAAGAATTTATACTTTCCGTCATGGTAATAGGAAAATTTAGGAATTATTGATGTGGTAACATAGCAAGCTTGAGAGCATAGCAATATAATCTGTGTTTGAAATTTGTTTTAGATTTCAGTTGCTGTGTTTTACAAATTGCTTTATCTTTTTAATACATTGTTGGTAGGACATCGGTGATCATCTTTGAATAACAAGCTTGTGGTTTTGTGCAATCTGGTCTACTCTAGAAATGATGCGTTTAGAAAAACCCTAAACGAGTGCTGTATGCTTATCATTTTTTTTTTTGTTTCAAAATTTTTTATTATGGAAAAAGTCAGCTTAACAATCATGCTATAAAGAAAGGAAGGGCCACGCAGGGCCAAGAATTGTCGTCATAAAGAACTCATCAATGTAGAGCAAAACAGATAAAGAAGTCATCAAAGAGTATTAAGTCCGCAAAAAACATCCCCAGAAGGGGGGGGGGGTCTCATCTAAAAATAAGCACAAAGTCGGCAACAAACACATCTTGTGGAAAACAATAATTAAAGAAGTCAGCAGTAAAAAGAAAAAGGTAGAAAGATGAGGGGGTAGGGTTGGGGGTGGAAAATGGCAAAGGCCAAAATTGTGCCTGCCCTGGCGGGTTCCCGCACGGTGACAGACTGTGGGTGGGGCCAGGGGGTATAGTGGCACCAGGCCCGGGCACTCGGGGGCCAATCTGGGCACCAGGCCGCTGCAACACCTCCCGAGATATGCCGGGAAAAAGGGGTCGTCAAGTGTCAAAATATAAGGCCAGAACAGAAAACGGGTCAACAATCGAGAAACAAGAAGATATTTCAACCTGTATCTCTAAACAGGGCAGCTCGTGCAGCAGGCAGATCGTCGCACGGGCGGCCGGTTCGTGGCGTCCAAGCTGGCTCTACGTCCGGGAGCACGGTCCACAGCTGTGTTATGCCTTGGGACACTCAGAAAGCTTCCACCTGGGTGAGAGACTCCGACCACCGCGGGATGTAATCCGGGGAACCCTGAAGCGTTTTCACCCACACTATCGACAAAGAGGGGCCCTCAACTCCCTCCAAGTCATGATCTCGGCCTCCAGGTCGCACCGGAACGCCCCCCGGTGTAATGCGTGCTGGCAGTCCCTACCCCTCAATCCGAGCGCCAGCTCCCTGGGTCTCCAACACAGTGCCGATCGCAGGGACCAACGGCCTCCAGGTCCCCGAGGCACCTCTCACGTTCCCCAGGCCGCCAGAGTCCGATAAGTCCATGCATCCGTCGAGCTTCACAGGCTTGTCACCTCTCTCAGCATCCTTAAAATAGGCCTCAGCAGAGCGTCCAGCCGATGCAGCTCCATCCCTCGTCGAAACCCGATTCGCCACCCCTCGGCAGTGGCGCAAGGCAAGCGTCATCCGTCGCCACACTCCTCTGGTGAGGGGACCGTCCAGGTCCTCTCCATCCAGAAGCAGCAAGCAAGCCTCCAGGCCGGCTAGGAAGGCGTCTGTACCTCTCGTGGGGGGAGTCGGTTCAGCCTGCCGATCGTTCGCCGGCCTGTCAGTCACTCCAGGCAGAAAGGCCGCAGGGGCCAGGACGAAGGCTGCAAAATGGCTGCCAGCTCCTCGTGTCTTCTCCACTCCGTTGGCCGCGACGAGCGTCTCTGGTCCGGAGGGGGGGACAGAACGGCCTCCGGACATGAGTCCCCAAATCAGTAAAATACTCCGCTAATTAGGTTACAGATGGGCCTCGAGCAGCAGACATGTGGAGCTCCACAGATACACGTCTACTCCCTTCGGTAGCTGGCCACGCCCCCCGTAGTCTTATCTTTGACTGGGTTGGTGTGTCTTTAACATCAATTGGTTGGTTATTTTACTCATATTTCTAAATTAATATATAGTGACAATACAAATCCAGTGTTTTTAGGTTGAGCATTTTTATTGAATTTGTAAACTGTATCATGAGGAACACGGTTAGTGCACTTACAGGTCTATTCATAGAAAGGTGAAACTCAAGAGAATTGACTGGAGAAGTGAAAATTCTATGTCAAAATACCCAAACCAGAAAAATTCTCCCATTTATCTTGCTTTCCAAATCGGCTATTTGGTCTAGATTGTTCTCTTCTCCTGGTTTTCACCTTTCTTTGCTGCTTAACAGCATAGGTGAATACATTGTCATTCAAAACATCTGGCGAGAATTCTTGAGTTCCAGTCTTTCATATTAAGTGCAGCCTTCTATAGGATGCAATATTGGCATCTGAGAAAGTGTTTTTGCCAGTGGCTATTTAGGGTTTCTTGAAATGAAATAAGATAAATAAATGCAGCAGCATCTTAATCCATGAACAATTAAAGGAGGTCTGAGTGGGTATACATATGTCTGGTGTGTGTGTGTGGTCAAACATTTCAATATTAACATAAACTGGACAAGCTTTCAGAAAAATCCAAATTTATTGGAAAGTGGATACATGACATTAAAGTATCATTATTCGTACTCTGTCTTAACTAGGGATGCACAGATACAATTATTTTTTTTATCAATGTCCTCCACGCTCTCCCGCAACATCTCATACCTTTCTTGTTGGGCTCGAAGGTTTCCACTCTCCATGGCCTGGTCTATTTCTGCACACCCAATCTCAATGATGCAAGTTCCCAGAGCTCTGTCTGCCCGGAGACCATCCATACCTGATCTCGGGTCAGCCTGGAGGTCATCCTTGACGGACCAGGAGGAGTTGCTTAAGATCCTGCATATCTCATTTCATGCAGAGGTCTAGTGCGTCCCGGGCTTGTGCCACCATCTTGCTTGGCTATGGTGCGGGAGTGGGGAGATGCAGACTGCGATCGTCTGCTAGGCGTATCTGCAGGTCGATTTGTTTCTAGGCATAACTTTGCCCAGGAGGCTCAAAAAGGCACGCTTGACAGGCAGCTGGGCTAATGTCTTGCTGTTGTGGAGCATAATGGGCCCGGAGCGCCTCTCTCAAGCCTCCACCTTCGGGCTCAGCCAAACAAAGCCCCATCGTATAAAGTGATTTTTAATTGTAATGCATAAGTAATCTAATTAGTTTATGTATGTGGTAGTGTCATTTAAGCTATAGATTCTGCCACTTCTTTTGATGCTTACTATGCTAAATGTAAACCTACCACATAAAGAAGCAAAAATTGTAAGCTAACCCTAATTTCTAGCCCTAACCCTAAGTGTAACCCTAACCTTAAAAGTAGCACAAATAACCCTAGCCATAAAAGTAATCTTAGCATAATAACAAGCATAAATAGTAGCCTAACCCCATAAATTGTTTCCGAAAACACACTATTTCAGGAGCAGTGGAAAAATTTTGGATGGAGTCAAATTTTCATGAAAAATGATTCCACCTGAACTTTTTTTGTCTTTTTTTTTTTTATTTAAACCATGCAACAAGAAATTTGTTTATTTTTTTATGTCTGTGCTTGGCATCCTTCCTGTATGATGCTTATGTAAAACAGAAAAGAAGAAAGATATATATATATATATATATCTATCTCTCATACAGCGTAGGCGCCTATTTATAAACCAGATTAATATAGTGTTATGAAGTAGTTAAATTATAACTAATAAGTAGTGAGATGCTGCCCAAAGGGGTAAGCGCAATATACAGAAAAAACAACCAAAATCTGCATTAACCAAAAATGAAATTATAGATAGAACCTTTGTAGCGCATCAAAAATAGATTTAAAGGTAGACTTCAACAAAGAGGTATATCAAACATAAAGTGCTTCAGTCTTTGTACACATATAAAAGTGCAATGTGCCATAGAACACAGTAAAGTGCAACAATATATAAAATTCCAGCAGTGCGATGGGTATAAGAGAGTCTATAAAGTGCAACAGTGTCCGAATGTGTAAATTCAATTATGTATTCATACTGTTGTACTGGATATCATTGAATTTGCACATTCGGACACTGTTGCACTTTATAGACTCTCTTATACCCATCGCACTGCTGGAATTTTATATATTGTTGCACTTTACTGTGTTCTATGGCACATTGCACTTTTATATGTGTACATTGATTGAATATTTGTCACATTAAGATTGAAGCACTTTAAGACTGAAGCACTTTATGTTTGATATACCTCTTTGTTGAAGTCTACCTTTTAAATCTATTTTTATGTAAACCAGAGGTCATAATCCTAGTGCGACACGTTAAAAAATTAATTTTAGGGCCATTGCCCATCTTGAGCACCTACCGAAATGTTTGTATGACCTAATGCGTGGAGTAGCTGTAACATCACTGCTCCTCGTGGAGAGAGCCTGTGGAGACATGGGTTCAATCCCCAGGAGCACCTCTCCAGTAAGTGTCCTTGGGCAAGACACCTAACGGTACATACTCGCCACCCAGGACATACTTGAAAAGGAGATAAATCTCAATGTATCCTTCTTGAACAGTCTTCCAGTAGAAGTGGTAGAGGCCAAAACAGTAATTGAATTTAAGCAGGCATGGGATAGGCATAAGGCTATCCTAAAGTAAAAGATAAATCCAGGTAAAGTATCCATGTAATTGGGCAGACTAGATGGGCCGAAAGGTTCTTATCTGCCGACATTTTTCTATGTTTCTATAATGCATGTGTCAACAAAGTGAAGTCAGGGGTCAGGTAGCCATGGGTGTCTTTAAATTTTACCTATGGGTTTTACATTTCTAAACTGTTCTACACTAATCTATAAAGAACAATTTGCCTGTGTTTGATATACATGTGTCAAGCCCTGGGTTATGCTTCTTACAAATTATGTTCAGCAGTAACTGTTTTGTAATTTACATGGACAGCAAGTAGCAATAAATGGATGACATGCCTTTGATTTGGGCCCCAGGATAATACACTTCAAAACTACCTCTATCCAATCTTAATCCAGCTCTTGCACAGCCTCATTCTTTGCACAGGTTCTCTTATGTATTGGGAACATGCTTGAGCGCACAATGAAAGATATGAAGCGTGTACATTTTCAGAGACCAGGACAGTGACGGCTTAGGCTAGGGTCAGACTAACGCATTTTTCACGTTGTCCGTGAAAATGTGCGTTCGAAGAATGGACGTATTTTTTCACGGAATACGCAATAGCGGTCATACTATGCGCAGTTTCATTCGTGATTTTGTACGGATCATCAATAAAACACTTCTTGCATCTGGACGTTATGTTGGCCGGACATTAGCAGTGTCTGACATCTCCTAATCACGCACACACGCCTCTAGCGGACGCAGCGCACTCTGTACGTCAGTACTAGTGGTTTAACGTTCTCGAAAAATGCGTTCATTTTCCACTTGCGTTGCGCAGCCGGACTTTTGTGCGACCGTACTTCGTATATTGGCCGTCATTGCCCGGCATCTGCTGCTAGCACGGCCGTGATTAAGTGCGCCAGAACGCGCGTTCGCACTGCCTCAGTCTGACCCTAGCCTAAGCGGAGTCCTGAAGTTGCCTTCATGCACCCAACGAGGACAACGTACTATTGGGATGATATGCTAAGTGAGGAGCTAACATTCTCCGATCGCAGCAAAATTTAATCCAACATACAAGATTATCAATATCATGGCACAAAAAGTACACCAGTGTTATTTCATAATGGCTGCTGGGATTTGTCTGAAGTGTCGGTAGATAATGTATAAATATATTGCTTTGCTCCGATGATGATGAAAAAATAAAAAAAAAATTAATATAGTAAAATATAGACTACTGTACGCGAATAAAAAGCTATGGTGACATTAAAGAGTTTGGTAAAGTTATTTTTATGAAAACCATGCCTGGCAACGCTGACAAGTGTACTGCCACATTATTGTTGCGATGTGTCAGGATTGATTTTTGTTACCTGAGATTCTGGGACTGGGAGATAGTGACTAGAGCGGGATGTCAAACTCTGCCCTCCCAGATGTTTCTGAACTTTATCTCCCATGATTCCCTGGCCAAATGTGTCATTAGGGATTCTAGGAATTGTAGGAAACCACATCTGGGGCTGTAAATTTGGCAGACCTGGACTAGTATTCATGTAATGAAGCTTGAATATTACTAAAGATTCCTCTATTGGATTGAAACATGGCTTTGAGCCACCTTTTGGTTGAGTAAATGTCTCTAAATGAATCCCTAGTGGTGTTTGTCCTCTGTTGCATTACTCTGTGAGTGTCTTTGTTGAGGTCTGTCAGAGTCTGTGTCTCTAATGTCTGTGTCAGTGTGTGTTTGCGTAAATGTCAATGCCTACGTGTGAATATGTCCATGTATCTCTGCAAGTATGTTCCAAAGAGCAAAGCTGGAGCAGGTGACCATAAATTAATTTTTATTTTTTCATCATAAGAGCAAAGCAATATATTTATACATTATCTACTGACACAGAGTCCCTCTCCCAAAACAATTATGGTTAGTTAATGAGAAAACAGGACAGATGGGTGTCAACATGAACTTGAAGAATCTGCTTCTGGAGGTTAAATGAGGTCACAAAGATGGGAACCTGGCAACAGGCCATCGATGAATTACAAAATGTCAAGATTCAATATTTTAGGTGTGAACCCAGCCTATCTCATATGCGCGTTTTCCGTGTGCTTTTTGTCAATTTAGAAACACGCGTCGTACACCTGTTTTTTTAAGTCTATGGCCGCAAACACGCTGTAATACGCCCCAAAGAAGCTCCTGTACTTCTTTGGGCGTAGGCCATTTTACAGCACGTTCCTACGCGCTGTAAAACGCCCAGGTGTGAACCAGGCCTAACCTGCAAAGCTATGCACACACATAGACATCCCGCCACCCTCCTCACACCATTAGAAGTGCCTAAGAAACGTCTGGTCAATAGGTGCGAACCCTGTATCTAGCACTATTATGCTTATGGGATACCATTAGAACGTTTTACCTATCCTACACCTCCATGAACCGCTTCTTGGTCAGTCATGAATATGTAATGTTTTCCAAATACTTTTTTTATTTAACCTCCCTGGCGGTATTCCTTGTGTGACTCGGGGTTAAATTTCACTACCACGATCGGTAACCCCGAGCCACACTCGGACTGGATACATACTCCACCTCCTCCTGGCTCCCTCGCTGTCCCCGCAGTGTAATCGCAGCGAGCTGCTTCCTGGAAGGCTCCCTGCGAGTCACACGGTGCAGGGTGGGCGGGAACCATCAGCAAACTTCATAAAACTACTGTAATCCAAAGTGCAATGTTTATGAACGGCCACTGGGTGGCACTACAGGATAAGAAATAGACCATACACCCTTATTGTTTTCAGTCCGCTTTTCAGTGTTTTTTGTTTTTTTTATTGAATATCATTTATTTGCATTATTTTGGATAATTATTTTTTGGACAATAAATTTATTATTTCGTGTTTCAAACTTTATCGGACTCCGTGTATTTACGATTTATTTATAAAAGGATTTTACCAGTAAGAACTATTGATTGCACGGATTTCAGTGCGTGATTCCTAATTATTACAACTATGTACAAAAACACGTTTCCTTTAAAAAAAAATTGAGACGCTTTTAGACACGAAATTTTTAAAAAATTAGACCGCCAGGGAGGTTAAAGGTTAACAGGATCCATGTGTTCTATGGTTTCATGCAAAAACAATTTGGAACCCAATTCTTTGTTGAAACAATAGTTTTATGTTTATAATACCACCCTATTATTTCAAGGATGATTTTTAGTCTGGGCAATATAAAAAATAATCCCGTGTTTTGGCGCATGTATTTTTTTTATTAAGTGGAGTAAATGTTTCGATTTTAAAATGTTTCTCATTCTATAATTTCATCCTTATCTAATGCCGGGCTGCTGAATTTATGAAATGGGTCCAAAATTGCGTGAATTCTTCCAGGAATTTGCCCTTTTTTATTTTCTAAAGGAGGCACCTTTTATCTTTATGAAAAGCTGTTAACATTCATTTGTGTTAAATTGCCATTTTCTATAAAACTTGCATTTAATCACAGTGACCTTGATAGATAAAATACCACATCCAATGTGTTTTATTCTTCCTGTGAAATGACATTTACTTAAAACTTAATAATCCCCTTGGTAAATACAGGAGAAATTCAAGTAACATCAGAAGCATTCTTTGGTAGTGCAATAGTCATGTTAAAGGGCCACTACCACCAAAAAATTAGATGCTCTTATTTTGTTCATGTTGCTGATATCTTACATGTGCTTTGTTTTTCAAATGTTTTAGTTAAGAAAATATTTTAATCTATATGTGTCACTGGGCGCATCCATTTTTTTAATTTTTTTTATAGTCTTTATTTTCAGCAGCAAAGTTCAATATCACATAGGGGGCAAACCTATCAAGTGAAACCATAAATTAGAGCGAACCTTAGACAAAGTACCCCCCCCCCCACCCGATCCCCAATCCAGACTTGCCACTACCATTTTAAAAGACCAAGGAAAGAGTGCATGAGAAGGGGGGGGGGCGATCCTCCTGGTTTGTGTAGAGAGACGACAGGCACATCATATTACATTGCACATACGGGCCAGAGAAAATTAAATAAGATAAAATGAAGTAAAAAAAAAAAATTAAAGCTCCCTATCAGATGGTGCATACAGGTTCATACGAGAGCCACAGGGTCCACGTTGTGATAAGAGTCCATCGATTTAGTGAGCGATCGCCGTAAAATTTTCCATCAAAAAGGTGTCTCTGATGCTGAGGACCCGTCCTGTGGACGGTGCTTCCATCCGCGGCCACCCCTCTGCCGCTGCTCTACGTGTCGCCCCCAAGAGCTTTTTGAGGAGCTTGTGTTCACTGTGCGTGAAGTCCTCCAAGGGATTCGCCAGCAGGAAAAAATCCGGTGTGACTGGAATCGGACGGGGCAGGACCTCCTCAAACAATATCTGTATGCAGGAACAAAAGGAGCGGAGGGCACATCCATTTTCTGATCTTATGTGTCGTAAACGGCACCCCCCCCCCAGTATCTTTACATCACTTGCTCCGCACTGTGTGACAGTGGCCGTAGAATGGAGTGAATGGGTCAATCACAGACTCAAACTATTGTATTGTGAGGCATGTATTTAAAGGAAATCAGCAGGGGGTAGATTTGAAGTCTTTTAAGCGCCTGGTCTTCTCATTCAGCTGCCATCTCTTATCTCAGGCACCTTGGAGAACAATAGCCTCCTGCCACTTAACAGCCTTAAAGGAACACTCTACTCAAAAAATCACCCCCCGTTTTTTTATCCTAACCTATCCCTATTCCCTTAATAAAACTTTCAATTTTGTTTTGTTTTTTTGTAACTGTAATACTTACCCTAAAATCCTCTTGTTTCCAGCGGCGGCTTTTTTTTTTTTTTTTTTATACTCCCCTCCCTCCTCTTCCGCTCCCGTCCTTCTTGCTGCGTCTTGGCTTCTGGTTTACGTGAGAAGCGCGCATGCGCACCTCTCACATAAGCCAGCCAATCGGCAGGCTTCCTCCCGTCTCCCTCTGAGGATTAGTGTTGCGCGCAAGAGGATGCGCGCAACACTAACCCTCAGAGGGAGCCGCCAGCTTCTGCGGTGAGTAGGAGACGTCATCGCGCTGAAAGCGCGATGACGTCTCCTACTCGGCAAAAGTCGGCAGAAGCGGGAAATATGATTCCCGCTCTGCTGACTGACAGCTGGGAGGGCGGAGTAAAGTCCTCCGCCTCGCTCAGCTGTTTTCAGCATTTTGAGCTGAACCACTGAGCGGAGGGGGACAGGGGGCGGCATACTCTGGGCATCATGACCACCTAAAATAGCTTAGGTGGTCATGTTGCCTAGAGTGTCCCTTTTAAGTGTAGATTAATTAAATGTTGCATCATGGGTGAAAGCGACAAAAATGGAAAGGGAGGAAAAAAAACTTTACATGCAATTACCTCAAACAAAAGGGAAAAACACACAGCATGTGTTCTACATGGTGGCTTTGTTTGTAATCACAAGTAACTAATTGCAGCTTATGTGAATTTTGGTGTCCCTTTAAACCCTTGGCTGTGTACGGCTGGGGTCAGACGAACGCATTTTTAACGTGCGTTTAGGCGCACTTAATCACGGTCGTAGTAGCAGCAAATGACGGGCAATATACGAAGTACGGTTGCACGAAAGTGCGGCCGCGCAATGCTAGCGGCAAACGAAGGCATTTTTTTGAGAACGCAGAACCGCTAGTACTGACAGAGTGCGCTGCGTCTGCATAGCGGCGTGTTTGCGTGTTTTAGGAGACGTCAGACGCTGCTCATGTCCGGCCAACATAACGTCCAGACACCCAAATTTTCCTGGTTTGGATCCGTAACAAATCACGCACGAAATTGCACATCGTATGACCGTTTTTGCGCATTCTGTGGAAAAATACGTCAATGTGTTCGGACGCCCTTTTTGACGGACTTTGTAATCCAGTGCTGATTAACACTTTGCGCTCCCCATGTTAAGTATAGGGAGCGCAAAGTACAGTAACCTCATGCTGAAAAGCGCAAGGTACCAAGCGCAAACGGGTTACTTAACCCTTTAGCGTTTGGATTGTAATATGCGGAAAATACTTGGGCTAACTTTATCGTTCACGCAGGTGAGCGATAACGTTAGCACCATGTATGTAATTTGGCCCAAAAGTGTTTTACACTGATTAAATCCATACAGGATGACAGAGATATCTGCATACTTTTAGCAGTAAGTCATTGTATAATCCCTGTGATGTTTATTTTTTTTGGTAATCGTTTCCAGCTTTAATGAAAATTCCAATGTCAGAGTTTACCTGGATATTCTTCGAGGCATTCTTTTAGACACATTGTTACCGGCCAAGTTGTCATGGGCCTTCGTCCTGGCGACACGTATGAGCTCTATGTTTACATTATTCTTAGACGCTATGGATATGTCGTAGTGCTACATCTATCATGCTGCTCCTTCAGACTTTCAGATTGGAGTAATGGATCTCTTATGGGAGACATACAGGGAAGACGTGATTAGCACAAGAGCTTGGCTAATGTCCACTAACAAGAATCCGTACGTGATGCAGGACAGGTGTGGAGGACACATGTTTTTACATCTATGGAGGATACAGGTGCTACAGGAAGGCAGAAAAAAGCAATCTACTTGGTTTATTTGAGAATTCTGTTATGGTTCCTTTTCATTTTAAGACTCAATGTCTTCTGCTCTGTATCAAGCATTTACACACACTGTTTATTTATTTAAAAATCTAGTATTACATAAATATTATGTTTACAAAGTCATAGATAAGATAGAACCCCCTGATTCTTATAGATTTTTAATAGACTAATGAAGCAAGCCATGGGTTTTTACATTGAGGCAATGACACGATTACCCATAAAAGTTTAGTATAGTCCTATATAAAATAGATATAGTTCTAGAAAGCGCCCTAGGTTCCTATTCCTAATTGAGCCTCATTGATGTCAGTGTAGTTTTATTGCTCCAATTTAGCTAGCTGCTCCACGTTGGTCACTTCTCCACATTTATATGTCCTTATATTTTATATAAGACTTGCAACAGTGCTACTATAGAGAATAACTAATGATTCCACGATACTCCTAATCCTGATGCAAATCATGGTATAAAAAAAATCTGCCATCTAAGGCTAGGGTCAGACGAACACATTTTTCACATCATCCGTAAAAAAAGTGCGTCCGAACGCATGGACGTACTTTTTCACGGAATACGCGATAGCGGTCATACGATGCGCAATTTCGGCCGTGATTTCATACGGATCCAAACCAGGAAACGTTGGGTGTCTGGACGATATGTTGGCCGGACATGAGCAGCGTCTGACGTCTCCTAATCACGCACACACGCTGCTATGCGGACGCAGCGAATTCTGTATGTCAGTACTAGCGGTTCGACGTTCTTGCGAAAATGTGTTTGTTTGCCGCTTGCGTTGCGCAGCTGAACTTTCATGCGGCCGTACTTTGTCTGTGGGCCTGCGTTGGACGTCATTTGCTGCTACCATGGCCATAATAAATTGCGGATAAACGCACGTTTGCCCTGCGTTTGTCTGACCCCAGCCTTAACTGTATCGCAAATGGTTTCTTTGTTTCTTTTCAATTTTCAGATTGCAACTAGATTTGGAAAAATGTCTGCGGTGTGCTGTTCTTTGATATTGCCCACAACTTACCTAGAAAAAGTATATGGTTCAAATGGCATTTGTAGTTTCATTGGAATAAATCTCTATAAATGGCCTGAATTGTCTGTTATCCATGATACTAAAGATTGCATTCTGGATAATATGTAAAATGCAATTCTAATATATTGAAACCCTAGGAGATTGCACAGCTAATGTAAAGTTAAGCGTTCTAGCTCAATGAAAGCCTTGCAAATGCCTGTAGTATCTATGGGCCATATTACATAGTTGGTGCTAACTTAACCAGAGCTGTTGTAAACTTTAAACCTCCATAGGCTATAATGGCTCTGGGAAGTTTACAACAGCTCTGGTTAAGTTAGCACCAACTATGTAATATAGCCCTATGTATGTAAAAGGTATTGTTGTTAATTTGCTATTTTTCCTGTTTTTTTAAAAAAAAAAAAAAAAATATATGAAGATTTTTTTCAATGGTATATTGTTTACTAGAGAGGTCCGTATACAATATTCATTAAGCATTGATTGCCAATACTGATACATATGTATTTATTTCTAATTTAAGAGCTCATCATATTTAGTTTAGTGAAACCGTTCTTGTGTATTGACAGAAATCAATTCCCTGCTGCAGCTGTTGCTGGAAGGTAATTTTGAAGGCATTCTGCTTAGTCCTCTTGTACAGGACATCTTTACAGCACCGGCCCCAGAGGAGAAGATTGACCTCTACTTTGAAAGACAGATTTCTGCGTTCCTAGATGCCCCAGCTGAACTTCATAATGACAGGTAATCCATTATATGAATATAATCTATAACCCCCCCAAGTTACAGACAGCTCTGGCGTAAGATATTATCTTGTCCTTCATTCCTTCACAAACACATATATCATAGGAAAGATGTTTAGCTTCTCGCCTCCCTGGCACTGGAACTTGTTTTACTATATTAAACTGGGAAATCTTTACATTACCAATTGTATACAGTGAGGGGAAAAAATATTTGATCCCCTGATGATTTTGTACGTTTGCCCACTGACAAATGAATGATCAGTCTAACAGAGACAGAATAACAACACAAATATCCAGAAAAACACATTTCAAAAAAGTTATTTCACTCATTAAAATGCATATCAATTTATAAGTATTTGACCCCTTCGAAAAAAAACATGACTTAGTACTTGGTAGCAAAGCCTCTGTTCACAATTAGAGGTCAACTGTTTCTTGTAGTTGGCCACCAGGTTTGCACACCTCTCAGGAGGGATTTTCATATATTTGCCTAACACTAGTACTCTTGCTTCTGCTGCCACTGATGGCACATCAAATGAGGAGACCCTATTGCAAATAAACTGTTAGTGTTAACGAGTGGGGCCTTTTATATTTAATGACAGGTGAAGTTGATGCGAACAACAATTGAAGAACGTTATTCTTCTGTACACTGAGTCAACGGCAATGCGTCTTTACCATTCGTCCGCTGTTGTTTGTAGCAATGGTGAATATACTTTGGCGATTTTAAAGAGTTCTCTTCTCCGAACTCCAATAAAAAGACCACTGGACACCTTTGTTTGAAACAATGGTGCATGAAATGGTGAAATCTAGGTGCATTTTGACACTGCTTTTCCCTCCCGCATCAAAGTGTCACTAATCTAAATGGAAATACGGTATTTACTTTTATTTCCAGGATTCCGATTATGCTATAAATGGCTACAACTTTATTGATTTTGTTTTTAATGAAAATTCCTTCTATTTTCCTGCAATATACCGCATGGGTCATGAAGATAACATTGCTCCGTGTTATGTCAAAATTTTTTGGAAAGCTGTGTCGACATGCGATTATGTAATTATCAACATTCAAACTATTTAACTCCAGATCAATTAGGCTTTCGTCCAAATTGTTTGACCTACAACTGCCCTTTTAAAACATTGCAATGATATCCAAGCTGGCATGGAAAAAGGAGACCTAACTGGAACCATCTTCCTTGATTTTGCAAAGACCTTTTACACAGTAGACCATGGCATCCTATTATAAAAACATAAAAACTCAAGTACTGGTGAACCTACTAACCTGGCTTCAATCATATGTATCTGATCAATCGCAATATGTGTCTTTCTGACAGCGTTACCCTCCCTCTCCCGGTCACATGCGGTGTACCCCTGTTACCGGCGATCAACTGGTTTGTTCGGGAGATGGTCGGCACGGTGCAGACAATGACAGGCCGGACGGCAGGAAAAAGCGTAGTTTATTATGACGTCAGCCTCGAGCTGGATTGTATCGCAAAGCTCAAGTGAAGACTTCAGGACAGAGATACAATTCTTATACATTGATCAGTAAAAAGGTACATCCCAGGTACATTTTCTGGGCAAATGTGCCCTCCCTCTAACTTGGACACAGAACATTCCACAATTTGCCTTTTTTTATACAATTGGGACATTTAGTTGATTTAGAAGCTTGTTAGATCCTGCCAATGTCTTCCCACAGCGGGCCTGTCCCTCCCAAAACTGATAAGGCCCCAGCTGCACTCAGGGAATCCTTTGTTCTCACTCTACCCAGGTCTGGAACTTTTATGGCCTTGGCTCAACGAAATCCGTTTCTTGGCACCTCTAATTGCTACACCAGAGACCCCTGGAATGTTAGAACCTATGTAAACTCCTCTAAAGTCAGTTAGTATTCTCTATGTACAATTGCTCTTGCCATGGCTCTGCTCAAGATGGCCGCCAATTTCTGAGCCATTCCTGTCACACCCCAATGCTCGATACTTGGCCCCTGCTATTCACAATATTCATAAATGATCTGCCTAACGTCTGCAAAATCAAAGAAGATGTTGTGGATTCAGCGCTTCTTTCACATAAAGGTTGGAGAGGATTTTCTGTATTGGTTCGTCTTCTTGGCCCAAGTGATAGTCACCTTCTGATAGCCACTCACCAATATCCATCAAATAAAATACACATAGTGTAGCAGATTCAAATAAATTTTAAGAGGAAAAAAAAGAGGGGTTTCACTCTCATTTTGTGGCATTTCACAATCAGACACCAGATACGCAGGCAGCCAGTGATTTTAGGGAGGTCTAGCAGAAGAGGTGATTGCTGCTGAGCGGAGATCCAGTGCTCCCTAAAATCACTGGCTGCCTGCAAATCTGGTGTCTGGCCATCGCTGGAACTCGGACACACCCTTCATCTTTTCAACCTGGAGTTTAAGGCTGGGGTCAGACGAGCGTGATTTCTACGGGCTGTACGTCCGTGCAGTACGGACATCGTCAGTACGGATGACGCAGTAGTGGTCACACAGTCCGTTTTTTCACTGAAGTTATTTTTGACGATGTAGGAGGGTAAATTACAATGAAAAAACATTCTGTCCGTCAAAAATGCTGGACGTATAAATGCAGTCCGTCTGACCATGCTCCATCACTCACACACAAAGCTATGCACCTTGCAGACGTGGCGCACTCCGCACGTCCGTTCTAGCAGTATTACGTTCTTGCCTAACCTGCGTCCGTTGCCGCGGCCGTTGTGTGTCCGCAGTTCAGTGCGGACGTACTTCATGTGTCAGGCTCCAATGGACTTTCTTTCATGCTATCACGGACGTACTTTTAGGCGCAATCACGGACGTGAACACTACGCTCGTCTGACACCAGCCTAAGAGCTATTCTGGGAAGCTACCACCCTACCTGAATAGGCTGCTTCCCCCAGCAGTTCCCTCATCCTATTACATCCAGTCCAGGACCTGCACCTTACTTGCAATAACACAATACTAAAAGAAAGTGGCTTGATCCTCATTTTCCTACAGAGCACCCCAAATCTGTAATAACTAGGGATGCACCGATACCGATACTAGTATCGGTATCGGTGCCGATACCGGGACCTGCACGAGTACTTGGTACTCGTGCAGGGGCCCCCGATACCCAAACCGATACCGGAAGCCAGCGCTGGGCTGGCTTGCCGGCCGGTTTCGTTGGCGCGCTGCTTGGCTCCTCAGGCGTCTTCTGTCTTCGAGCGGCTGCTGGCAGAGCTTGTAGCCCGGCCGCTCATTGGGAACCACGTGCACAGCCTCACGTGACTGCGGCTGTGCACGTGGTTCCCAACGAGCGGCCGGGCTACAACCTCAGCCAGCGGCCGCTCGAAGACAGAAGACGCCGGAGGAGCCAAGCAGCGCCAGAGGAGCCTGGCTGGGTGAGTTTCCAATCTTCGAGCGGCCGAAGCAGAGGTTGTAGCCCAGCCGCTCGTTGGGAACCACGTGCACAGCCGCAGTCACGTGAGATCGCGGCTGTGCACGTGTTTCTCAATGAGCGGCCGGGCTACAACCTCTGCCTGCGGCCGCTCGAAGCTCCAAGCAGCGCCGGAGGGTGAGCTGGGGGCACACAGAGCAGGGGGGCACTGAGAGCTGGGGGCACACAGAGCAGGGGGGCACACTGAGAGCTGGGCGCACATGAGAGCTGGGGGCACTGAGAGCAGGGGGCGCACTGAGAGCTGGGGGCACCGAGAGCTGGGGACGCACTGAGAGCAGGGTGCGCACTGAGAGCTGGGGGCACTGAGAGCTGGGCACACAGAGCTGGGGGCACTATGAGAACTGGAGCACTATGAGAGCTGGGGCACACAGAGCTGGGGCACACAGAGCTGGGGGCACACAGAGCTGGGGCACTATGAGAGCTGGGGGCACTGAGAGCTGGGGGGCACACAGAGCTGGGGGCACTGAGAGCTGGGCACACAGTGCCCCCAGCTCTGTGTGCCCAGCTCTCAGTGCCCCCCAGCTCTGTGTGCCCCAGCTCTGAGAGCTGGGCACACAGACTGGGGGCACTATGAGAGCTGGGGGCCACAGAGCTGGGGCACACAGAGCTGGGGGCACACAGAGCTGGGGGCACACAGAGCTGGGGGCACACAGAGCTGGGGGCACACAGAGCTTGGGCACACAATGAGAGCTTGGGACACTATGAGAGCTGGGGACACTATGAGCAGTGGCAATGAGAGCTGGGGGCACTTTATATGAGGTCTGTTATTGAAAAGCGGTCACAGGCATTAAATAAAAGTATCGGTACTCGGTATCGGTGAGTACTTTTAAAAAGTATCGGTACTTGTACTCGGGTTTAAAAAAATGGTATCGGTGCATCCCTAGTAATAACCTCTCAGACACCATCAAATCTTCCTCCAGTATAAAGTCACTTAAGAGATCTCTATTAATATACCTTGATACAGAATGCACCTGTTAACATGTAACCTAGTGCGTTTATTTTTTACATATACAGATTTACACAGAAAATAAATATTGATTTTATTTTTAGGGCTGCAACTAACGATTATTCTCATCTATTAGTTGGCCCATTTTATTATATCAATTAATCGATTCATTGGATAAAAAAAATTTGTTTACTTAAAAGGAATTTTATTGAAATAACCACAACCACTCCTCCCTTTTTTCATATGCAATTTGTGTAGTGTACGTAACATTCGTACTTACATACGCAAATTGCGTATCTTGTGTACTTTTCATTCAAGGTATGCGAGTGCTTGGTCAAAGGGATGGGTTGATGCTGTATGCGCAGTTTAAGCCCATGTTTGCTTTCTCAAATGAACGCAGCTAGGAGCACTTTGATAGAGATGATGATGTCAGCATGAAATCGGGGTTAATAAGCTAAAGTGGTCAGGGTGCATAGGTTCCCTTTTACCTCTACTTTTACCGGCTGGGTGGAGTAGAGGTAACATCACTGCTCTGCATGGAGAGAGCCTGTGGAGTCATGGGTTCGATCCCAGCGAGCAACCTCTCCAGTAAGTGTCCTTCGGCAAGACACCTAATGGTACATACTCGCCACCCAGGACATACTTGAAAACGAGAGAAATCTCAATGTATCCTTCCTGGTAAAATCCTTTCTAAAAAAAAATAATAATTTTGTGAACAAACTGAGTGGGAGGAGGGACTGGAGGTGGAAGGAAGTAACTTTGCTCAAGTGACTTGACGTGAGAGGTAGTGGGTATGGACAAAAGACGGGATCTGAGTGTGGGAGTGCGTTTTGGGGAAGGACCAGACCAAAGGGAGGGAATGGTAGTTCCCGACCAAAGAAGGTGTGGTAGGGAGGGTGTGGTGGTGGCACAGGACTCCAGCTTCAAGTAAGGATAAAGCTCCTTCACCCAGTGGCAGTATCCTATTGTTTGTGTTTATAGTTCTGCTACTGTTGTAAACGGAATATAAACTGGTTGTGTCTGACATAACCCTAGAACTAAGTCACACCTAGTAAAGCAGAAGCTTCTCCAATCAGCTCCGAAGCTGAGCGTTATTTACATTTAACTCAGTCTGACTCTAAACAGTGTGTGTTGTACACAGGACGATTAAACTATAATGGAAATTAATGGAAACTATTTTAATCATCGATTAGTTGTTTCAGCTCTAGTTATTTTTAATATCTTGCATTTTATTACTTTGTATCTCTGTACCTACTGTAAAACTGAATGTTCCCAGGACATACTTCAAAATGAGAGAAATCTCAATGTATCCTTCCTGGCAAAATACTGTATAAATAATAATAAAGTGCTACCTTGTCCCTTCATGAGATATCCCTGACCGCACTCTCATGATACCCGTACCAGAGAGGGAACCCCTTCAGTGGGTGGAGCTGTAAGGGGATTGTCGTGCAGTGCTGTATGATTGGCCCCCAGTTACCCCATACTTCCACAATGTCAATATATATTTGTATGTGTATATATTTTGTAAGTGAATATGTGTGTTCTGTTAAAAGTTCTGTAGATAGATCGCAATGTCACAATTTCACCTAATTCCTGATTTCTTAAAGACACAGAAGTGCTGGTCTATACTTCAGATTCATATTTAAATATTTATATATACACACAAATAAACACAACTGTGACTATTGTATTGTCATTTGCCTAGTTGTTAATTTATGTATCTAAAGAAATATAGGTTTGGGTCTCGTAAGAAGAATAAACTGGTTGCATACATATCTTTTCTATAACCTTAATGCAGGAAAGGCTAGACTTTAACAGCCGCCATATGCCTAGTCAGTTATAGAAGATTTATAAAGTTATTTTCTTGGCACCTGCTGGGATCTTGAATTATTTAATGGTTTTGATCATTCAATTTCTTTAGCATCGATTTCTTTTGGATGCATGAACATTTTGAATTTTATATTTTTAAAGCAACAGTAATGTCATACTCTTTGTTTTAAAGATAATACAAGACTTTATTATGAAGGTTATTCATAAATGTCCGAATTTGCAACCGAATTGTAGCGAACTGTGCATGACGCCGTAGGTACAATTTCATGGCAATTTGTGTACTCCCTACGCTGTCAGTCAAATACAGGCAAGGTGACAGCGAAATATGGTGCATTTCGCTGCAGCTCGATAAGAATCAGCGGCACCGAAATTGTCCCGTAGAAAACTAACGTTAGTCTAATCACAGAATGACCTATTGCACCGACATTGCAGCTAAATGACCTGATTTTGGTGATTTTTAATTCGGCATGTTTAACCCCTTGGCTTCGGAAGACATGTGGAGGACATCATGGAGATTCCCCACAGCAGACCAGGGGCGGATCCGGGGGGGGGGGGGAAAGGAGGCAATTGCCCCCCCCCCCCCCGAGAAAATCTTGCCGGCCGCCGAGTGCTTTTCTTTGTACGAGCAGCTGCCGGCATGAAGCTCGGCCGCTCACTTGGGATCCACCAGCCGCAATCTCGCGAGATCGCAGAGTTCATGAGATCTCGTGAACTCCAGGATCTTGCAAAGGCGTGGCTTGTGCGTGGTTCCTAGGCGAGTGGCAGAGCTTCATGCCGGCGGCCGCTCGTACAAAAAAAAGCACTCGGAGGGGCCTGACTGGCGGGAGACCGATTGGGGGTAATATATATATCCATGTGAGCTGGAGGCAATATATATCCATGTGAGCTGGAGGCAATATATATACAGTTGTGTTCAAAATTATTCAACCCCCAATGCTGTAAAGGGTTTTAGGGAATTTAGTGTACATTTGTAATTGTATTCAGAATGAAATCCTACAAGGACTTTTTAAAGAACCATATGCAACTAAAATGACATCAATTGGTTTTGTAATACAGTAGTAAATGTTTCTTTTGTGAATTCTTCATTGACACAATTATTCAACCCCTTAAAGACTGCCACTCTGAAGAACAGAGGTTCATTCAAGTGTTTTCAATCAGGTATTGAAAACACCTGTGGATGTCACGGAGCAGCAATAAAGCATAATAAGCACCAATTAGGCAGCTTTAAAATGACTGTGATACTCCGCTCCTTCTAGACATTTACTGGTGTGGTTACAAACATGGTGAAGTCAAGAGAATGGTCCAGGAAGACAAGAGCAGAGGTGATTACTCTTCACAGGAAGGGCAATGGCTATAAGAAGATTGCAAAGATGTTAAACATACCAAGAGAGACCATAGGAAGCATCATTCGCAAATTCAAGGCAAAGGGCACTGTTGAAACGCTACCTGGTCGTGGCAGAAAGAAGATGCTGACTTCGACTGCTGTGCGCTACCTGAAGCGTAGAGTGGAGAAAAGTCCCCGTGTGACTGCTGAGGAACTGAGAAAAGATTTGTCAGATGTGGGTACTGACGTTTCAGCTCAGACAATACGGCGCACACTGCGTAATGAAGGCCTCCATGCCAGAACTCCCAGGCGCACCCCCTTGCTGTCTCCAAAGAATAAGAAGAGTCGACTGCAGTATGCCAAAAGTCATGTGGACAAACCACAGAAGTTTTGGGATAGTGTTCTGTGGACTGATGAAACAAAATTAGAACTGTTTGGGCCCATGGATCAACGCTATGTTTGGAGGAGGAAGAACAAGGCCTATGAAGAAAAGAACACCTTGCCTACTGTGAAGCATGGCGGGGGGGTCAATCATGCTTTGGGGCGGTTTTGCTTCTGCAGGTACAGGGAAGCTTCAGTGTGTGCAAGGTACCATGAATTCTCTTCAGTACCAGGAGATATTGGATGACAATGTGATGCAGTCCGTCACAAACCTGAGGCTTGGGAGACGTTGGACCTTTCAACAGGACAATGATCCCAAGCATACCTCCAAGTCCACTAGAGCATGGTTGCAGATTAAAGGCTGGAACATTTTGGAGTGGCCATCGCAGTCACCTGACTTAAATCCGATTGAGAACCTCTGGTGGGACTTAAAGAAAGCAGTTGCAGTGCGCAAGCCTAAGAATGTGACTGAACTGGAGGCTTTTGCCCATGACGAATGGGTGAAGATACCCGTAGATCGCTGCAAGACACTTGTGTCAAGCTATGCTTCACGTTTAAAAGCTGTTATAACTGTAAAAGGATGTTGTACTAAGTACTAAGATTGAATGTCACTTGAATAAAACTGATAATGATGTGAGCACAGAAAAGACATTTGTGGTTATTTCATTATAACTGTTATGTTATATTTGTCTGACCTACACGTGCCTCTTTGATTTAATTGTAAGCAAGATGACTGATCAAAATAAATGTCAAACTGGCCAAAACACTCAATTTCAGTGGGGGTTGAATAATTTTGAACACCACTGTATCCATATGAGTGAGCTGGAGGCAATATATATCCATGTGAGTGAGCTGGGGGCAATATATATCCATGTGAGTGAGCTGGGGGCAATATATATCCATGTGAGTGAGCTGGGGGCAATATATATCCATGTGAGTGAGCTGGGGGCAATATATATCCCTGTGAGTGAGCTGGGGGCAATATATATCCATGTGAGCTGGGAGGGGGGTACCCTGGGTCACTGACATCATCGTGCATGGCTGCGATAATGTCATAAAAGCACCCCCCCACACAGTCATTTTGACCACATTATCTCCTGAACTGTAAAGATACCCGCCATGCGTGGCATCATTGGAACGGCCAGAGCATGATTAGGTTTACGTGAACAATAAAAAAAAACATTTATTATAATGCAGCACTATTGTTCACTTTTCAATTATAAAGTGAACCATGATGCTAAACTACCCTTCTCATTTCCCACAATGCTAGTAAGTGTGAAGGCATAATGCGTTTTTATGCATTGTTCCATCAAGAAACCTAAACTGGCGCACTGCTGCGAGGGGTGCAGGTGGGGGTACTTTGGAACCCTGCGTCTCTGACTTTAAAACCGCAAAAGATCACATGAGGTGTCATTAGAAAGGCTAGATTCGGGCCTTTTCAACTATACCAAATATTACCATATAGTGTGTAAAATCAGAAGAAAAAAGTAAATGCAAAATTTGTCTTTTTGTTCTCATTTCTAAGGCGGTGGCGGTATGCACTTTTATAAAGCAAACGCTGCACCTTCCCATTTCCAAATGTGGACGTGATGGCGCAAAGAGTTATTACACATTGGTCCATCTAAAACACAAGCCGCTTCAATCCAGAGAGGACAGGGGGGTACTTTGGACCCCTGTATTTCCATTCTTTACACCCCTCAAAGTTATGTTCAGAGTTTGCCGTTCCTAATGATACCAAACATGTCCATGTTAAATGTCAGATAAAAGACCAAACACACAAACCTAAATAAAATAATTTTTTACAATTTATTTTTTGGTTTTGTTCCAAAGCAGTAGCATTGTCCATAATTCACGTATAAAGTGAGCAATACCACTGCCTTTACTCACCTCATTTCCCATGCCACGAGCAAGTTCAGTGTTTTTTACGGAGTTAAATTATTCATAAAACACAATGTGCCAAAATACGAAAATGCTAAACATTTCGTGGTTTTTTTCTTTCATTTTTAGTTAAAATTTTGTATTTTCTTAATCTGCTGCAAATAAGCATATGTAATGTTAAGGACCATTTACTATTTTTAATTTTAACTATCTTTTATAAAACCCATTATTTTTTTAACAGACCTTTTATATTAGGGTCGACCGATTAAACAGGCCTGATATTGCATTTTTAGCCCCGTTATCGGTATTTTCTTGCTACATTGCCGATTATATACTGATAACCAGGGCTTTTTTGCACATGTGGACAGCTCCGATCCATCATTCTGGTCAGGCACTTCGGAACTTGCAGACGACACGTGCGCAAGTCCGATGGCACTACACAGTTTGCGGTTCTTGCAATACGTAAGTAGCGTTGGAGCGCAAATTGTACAGAAAAGGTTCAAGGGAATCCCGGGTTCAGTAGTGCCTGAGCTGAAGAGGAGGAGCTAAGCCCAATGAGGGACAAAAGGTGAGCAAGAAAAAATAATTGGAAAGAGGATGTCGGCAGCCTTGGCCGTATATTACTTATTGGCAAAAAAAGGAACTAGTATATTTTTTAATCGTGGTTCTTTAAGGGCAGTCTTTACTTTAGATTCCCAAACTTTCCAAACAGGACTATAGAATTCATGTGATGTCTGTTAATGTGTGTGACCTAATCACGTTATTCCCTTTCATTTATTTTTCACAGACAATTGCTGGTGTTCCTGGTAGGTGTGAGCTGCCTTCATCTTTTTATACAGAGCAACTGGACTGGACCACCTATCCCTTCAGAATCCCAAGATTTCTTGCCTCTTCCATTCTTTGAGCAGTATTCTGAGGTATTGGTGTGCCGTTGTTACATACATGCAGATTATTGTTGTGTGGGTGCATTGATATATGTATAATTCCAAATTCAGAGCACTCCACCCACACATACATCTGATGAATTAGGCTGGCTGTCTACTGGGTTCGTAGTCAGTTGACCGACTTGGTGGGTCACTGGAAGTGTCTGAGGAAGACCCAGGTCAGCCGACGGGCAGGCCGTTAAAAAAAAAAAAAACAACAAAAAAAAACCCGCCGTGGGGGGGAGAAATAAATCCTGGACAGCCCCGTCAAACACAGCCGATGCAGAAAAAAAAAAAAAAAAAAAACGTTGTTGAATGTTGTTGGGTGGGGTCCCTGTCCCTGGTGATGAAATAGGTTTCAGCACCAAGGACCACAACGCTGAACGCAACTGGCCTGAAGGGGGGGAAAAAAAAGTCTGGTCTCGTTTTTAAAAAAATGTGAGAACCCAAAACCCTTCTCCCGCAGGGGGCGAACATCCTAGACCTATCCCCGCACACGGGTGTGATGTCAGAAACAGGACTGGTATACACACCGCACATTACTGTGAGTTGCCAGTCACACTGAGGACTGAGATTCTTTAACTCCAAATATTGTTTAGCTTTCTAGTAGTGCCATTTAGTGTGTGATGTCTATAGTTTTTTTTTTTGTTTTTTTTGTCGTTTTTCTGCTCAAGCACTTTATTTTTCTCAGTTGTTTTAATGTTTACAATTTTGATGCCAGATTTGTGTAGAAATTGTGATTTTGTTTATTTTTTTTACATATATTTTTTTATTTCTTCATAAATTTAAAAGTACAGATTATCGATGCTTGTTATCTGTACTGGAAAAATTATATTGATCTATTATATATAACATTTAATTGAACACAATCAACATGTATTTCACTCGAGTGTAAAAAGGAGTTTAAATTAGTCCTACTGAATGGAATTTTTTTTAAGAAGCCTTGTAGTGTTCACCCCTACAGAGAAAGAGCATGCATCCCGCTGAGTTATATGAATGCATTCCATCAGTGTACGACAAACTTTGCGACATTCATTGTCTCATGCTTAGCATGCGTTCCCTCAGAGGGATATAAATGTAATGGGTTGCATTTCCTCGATGTGAGAATGTAACATGTATTCAATAAGATGAGTGATATAAACATTGCGCCATGCATTTCTACTGAATGAGATAAATCTTGTGTCTAGTAAGCACTCTTCTTGCAGCAGTATATGCTCCCACAATATGAGCGAAATCAAAAGGAATGCAACCCCAAACCGTTTTCACTCGTTTATATCCAGCAAAATGTCATCCTTACAATATGGAAATGTGTGTTAAACTCAACATCATGCATCTTCTTAGCTCAATATCCTAATAAGCACAGCACTTAAGTTTTTATTCTATTTTTTTATTAAGCTCTCCATAAACTCTCGGAAACCATTCCTGACTTTTCCAAATCCAGGTGTCACCGATAACCCCATAACAGGTTTTGCAATTGATGAATATATTATTTCCCTCTTAAATGGCACAGCATCTGATTTATGAGTAAGGATTCTTCTCCTTTGTCCTGTGAAGAAACAAATGTTGGTCATTAATAGTCGACACACACAGCCTGCCAGCGAGCACGTAGGAGCATGGCAGTAAGTATATGATATAGAGCCTAAAGGCAGCGATAAGTATATTTGATGACTTGTTTGTTCGGGGAGATGGAACATCCCAGCACACAAGCATGGCTTAGCGGGTCTTGAACCATGACGTCTGATTTCCATATGAACCATGTCGGAATAAAACTGAATTAACTTTATCTGCAAAGTGAATGATCTTCCATTTTGATGAATGCTCAGTGCTTTTGATTACACTTAATTGAAACTTTGTATTAGTGAAATGAGGATGATTTATCACTTTGCTCTTGTGTATATCCACAAGGTCTCTTCTGTCTAATTTATTCTGCGCGAGCTCTATCTCTGGATTTTGTTTGCCAAGAGTGGCAAGTCCTTCCCGTGGATAAACTGTCGATAATAAAATGTGAAAAAAAAATATATATATAATGTCTCTGGGATTAAATTTTTTTTTCAAGGAGACGGATAGATATAATCGGCCTTGCTGGAAACGGTACATTTAAGTAATCTCCTATTTGGTACAATAGGTTATATGTCCAGCATGGAGGTGACATCTTAATATTTCTTTTTTGTTTTATGCTGTTGAAAAAAAGTATATTGCGTGTAAGGAATTTTATTAGCATGCACAGACCTTGTAGTTGCCAAAAATCATTCTGAGCCACATATACTGGAAATGAAGAGGGGCACAAAACTATTTTTTTTCCTTTTTGTAGATGCAAATACATGATAGCATAATCCGAAAATGGCATACCCTATTTCCATAGAGTATTTCATTATGGCTTGAATGCTCAAGAAAGCGTGTGTTTAACCAAAGCATAGGGGATAAAACATGTTTAAGATTGGCGTTCTATTAACACATATTGTGGAATTTTATTTATGTGTGCATGCTGCCCACATAGGGCTATATTACAATCTTCACGCATTCACGTTCAAGCATTAACGTTTGCTGCGGTGTTTACCGCATATATTACAATCCAAACTCAAATGGGTTCAGTAACCTGTTTGCGTTTGGTACCTTGCGCTTTTCAGCGCAAGGTTACTGTACTTTGCGCTCCCCATGTTAAGTACAGGGAGCACAAAGTGTTAATCAGCGTTAGTATTACTATCTACTAGCGCTGATTAACATCTGGCTGTGGATAGCAAAAAAGTTAACCACAGCCAGGACTTGGTGTTAATGGATTCTGCAGAAGCGGAATCCGTTAACACCAGGCTAAAAAATAAAAAAATGAATCGCATACTCACCCTCTGTCCTGCGGCTCCGACCGCCTCCTCCGTCCGGCGGGAGCAGGGAAAGACTGGAGGAAAAAGTCCCCCAGTCTCTCCCTGCGTATCACTACGCCGACCGGCCGGATCTCGCGAGGCGAGATCCGGCTGGTCATGTGACCGGCAGGGAGGAACTCAATGGAGTCCTCTGGACTCCATCGAGTGGATGCTCGCGGCTGCGCTCAGCGCTGCCGCGAGAATCCCAGATTTTACCGCGCGGTAACAATGCAGGCAGCATATTTTGCGCCTGCATTGTAATCCAGCGATAAAACGCGGGCACAAGGGGGAAAACTGCAGGCGTATTTTTTCCTCCCTTGCACCCTCGTTATAACGCTAGGATTGTAATTTGGCCCATAGTCTTGACATCAATCCAATCACAGTAACGTGCGCTCTGTAGGAGTGAGTTTTATTTCTATGGAGCTCTGGGATAGAGTAAATTGCGGTATGTATGTATGTAGTGTATCACAGAGCTCCACAGTGTAGCATCATTGTTCAGTTTATAATTTAAAAGTGAGCAATAGTGACATCTGGTGTGATCTTCTACTGCTGTAACCCATCTGCGCCAAGGTTTGATGTGTTGTGTGTTCAGAGATGGTATTCTGCATACCTTGGTTGTAACGAGTGGTTATTGGAGTTTCTGTTGCCTTTCTATCATCTCGAACCGGTCTGCCCATTCTCCTCTGACATCAACAAGGCATTTTCGTCCACACAACTGCCTCACTGGATATTTCTTTCTTTCCGACCATCCTCTGTAAACCCTAGATATGGTTGTGCATGAAAATCACAGTAGATCAGCAGGTTTTGGAATACTCAGACCAGCTCGTCTGGCACCAACTACCATGCCATGTTCAAAGTCACTTAAATACCCTTTCTTCCCCATTCTCATTCTGTTTGAACTACTGCAAGTCGTCTTCGCCACGTCTAGATGCCTAAATGTATGGAGTTGCTGCCATGTAATTGGCTAATTAGCAATTTGTGTTAAGCAGTTGAACAAGTGTACCTAATAAAGTGTCCGGTGAGTGTATATATTCTGCAGAGAGCCATTACAAACACCTTGCTGGTGTCTGAGTGGACAGGTACAACGTTTGCTTGTACTTGAGAAATATAGAGACTATATGAGACAGACTATGGGTGAAGGAGAAAAAGTGGAGACCAAAGCATCTGGATAACAGTGGGTCACCTGGTGGTTGTGGTGTCAAAGATCTCTTTCTTTGGTCATGTGTAGTGGGACATTTGGTAACTTTCATTTTCTTAGCAAGCTTTATATTTTTCAAAGATATGTATAAGCTTTTGGCCAGCTGCATGTTTGATGTGTGGAAGGGATTTTGATTTTTAAAAACTTTTTTAAATGGACAAAGTGCTAAAAGGGCAAACCTATAGAGCTCTTATCACACTGTTGGGGTTATTAAAGGGACACTCTGCTCATCCGGACCACTTTACAGTTATAAAGTGGTCAGAATGTGAGGCATGCTCCACCGACCTGTTGAAAACTCTGTAGCTTAATGGGTGGAGTTTCCCATCCAGGGTCGTCATCAGTCGGGATTTTTGCATTTGTCACAGTAGCGATTGGTCTCAGAGTGCCAGCCATGAGCACCGTTCCAATCCATCATTCTGTGCAGGCGGTACGGAACATGTGTAAGTAAGTGTGCAAGGCCTGTTGCGGTGCGCAATTTGCAGTCCCTATGCTACACAAGTTGCGTATGAATGGCAATTTGAATTAGAAATATTCAGGCGCTCCTGGGTTTGGAACTCCCTGAGTCAAATAGGATGAGCAGCACATGGCAAGGGACAAAAGGGGAGCAAATTCACCCAAAAAGAAAAAAATATTATTCAGAGGCTGTCAACCGCATCTGCCCAATTATTATTTAGGGGCAAAAAAGGGAACTCCATTTTTTTTAATGTTCCTTTTAAGCCACTGGTTACTCCTATAGCACTCACTACAGTTGATTTGCTACTGTTAATATCAACAGACCTGTGCATTGTTGAAAAAGAGATAGCATAATATTTATTTGAAATGTTGGATGCATAGTTTAGATTTAGAACAAGAAATATTGTGTAGGGATTAGAATTCTGAGATGTCTACAAGATCATACTCTATATCTCCCCATGAGATTGCTTAGGCTTTTAATTTCAAACAGACATTTCTGCACTTTGTAATAACCCTTTGCACTCCATTAAGCTTGATACATGCCCTTGTTCTTTACAATACACTTAATTTACAGTAGCAAATCATTGCGTGGCTCCAAAGCACTAGAAGCCAGGGAGCAAATATATGTAAACCTTGAGCACACTCTTTAAATCTCTCATATGGATATTAAAGGCTATTCTTACATTGCTTTGCTAAGTCACCTAATTAGCCTTACTGCCAGCATCCCATCCTTGTTTCCACTCTATAGCCATTTTATGCCATGGCTGTTACTCCGATACATAAAGGACTGTATGTAAGTGTCCTCTGTCACGTACGGATTTTGTTTTTGTTTGTTCAGAACTTTTTTTTGTCTTGCTATCGTCACAAAGCTATGCTTGCATCTTAAATGGTCTGGGTTTTTCCTGTGTTCTAATGAAAACCACACAACCATACTATAGAAACTGAGTGGTAATGAATGTGAGGTGCTTGTAGATATTTAATCTGGACCCTCATCCTTTCCCCGAGGGTTAATTGCATTGCTCACATCTATGCTTATTTTAATTGTAAACGTTAATGGCCTTTACAAAGGCTAGAAACTCCTGGGGTAGTGCCAGGACTTATGTTGGTGCTGCATATTCTTCACATTGTTACAGCTGCAAGCATTTATAAAGCACCAACAAGTTCTGTAGCGCTGTACAAAGGGAGATACAGAATAACAAATATACATACATTCTCCTTCCTGGTAAAATACTTTATAAATAAATTACACACGCAAAACAGTAGGAGAGAGGACCCTGCTCGTTGTAGAGGTTTCATTGTATTCCAATGAAAACCATTAAGTGAAAGTTATGCATTTATTCTACCATGGCCTGGTAATTTTATATCAAACTCAGGAGCCAATTTAAAATGTTTAGGAGCAATTCAAACTTTTTTTATTTAGCCATACGTAAAATAAATGGGAAATTTTGCATTCTCCCCTCTCACCCCAATATCTGCTTGACTCTTCTGTCACTTTACCCATCCATCCTCAGCCATTTATACGGCTTCTTTCCTGTATTTTTCCCCGACAATTGACCCACCTATAATGCAGACAAAAAGATAATTAAGCCTTACGTTTTGTTAATAAATAATTTGCAATTAAAATATTAGGGCCCTATTACACTCTGCACGCTAACGGTAGCGCTCCCCTGCGTGTGAGCAATACCGTTAGCTGCGGTATTCAGGGCATATTACAATCCAAACGGGTTAAAACCCATTTGCGTTTGGGACCTTGCGCTCCTCTGCGCGAGGTTAGTGCACTTTGCGCTCCCCATGTTAAGTATAGGGAGCGCAAAGTGTTAATCAGCGCTGGATTACAAAGTCCCAGCGCTGATTAACGCCTGGCTCTGGTCAATGAAAAGTTAACCAGAGCCAGAAATTGGTGTTAATGGATTCTGCACCAGTGGAATCCGTTAACACCAGCTTGAAAAAAAAAAAAAATGCATCATATACTCACCCTCTGTCCCGCGGCGAGGACCGTGGCTCCGGTCGCCGCCTCCGGCCGGCGGGAGCAGGGAAGGACAGGGGGAAAAAGTCCCCTCTATCTCTCCCTGCGTATCACTACACCGACTGGCCGGATCTCGCAATGCGAGATCCAGCCGGTCACGTGACCGGCAGAGAGGACCTCAATGGAGTCCTATGAACTCCAGCGAGTGGATGCTCGCGGCTGTGCTCAGCGCTGCCGCGAGCATCCTGATTTTTAACGCTCGATAACAATGCAGGCAGCATTGTTTGCGCCTGCATTGTAATCTGGTGTTAAAACGCGGGCGCAAGGGGGGTAACTGCGGGTGCAGTTTTTCCTCCCCTGCGCCCGCGTTTTAACGCTAAGAGCGTAATAGGGGCCTTAGTAAAGTAAAATACCAGGTGTTGCTTTTCCTTTAAGTGTCATCGTCTAAATTGACTTGGCCATTTTTAGATGACAAATCTTGTAAAGCAAATGTTTTTACAACATTGATTAGGAGATGATGGAAAGTGATTTTCGTGCCAAGTAATAAATTTGCAGTAAAGGTATTTAACCTTGAAGCTAAATATACATTTAAGTGCGTGAATATAATACTGATCCAGTCCTAATTTAAATATAAGGAGGTGAATGTAAAATGTAGAATTGGATAGTGTTGCATTTGGCAACACTCTCCAAGAACACACAGTGGGTTTGTCCACAGAATTGGCTATTCTTTCTCTGTCATTGAACCAGTCAATGGTCCTGTAGTGGCTTGCCCTACTACCTGACTGGTAACCCTAGTGTCCTAGTAAGTTAATCGGAGGTAGAGACGCTCCGTAGTATATTTGCCACAACCTTCGCCCAGACACTTGGTAGAGTGGGAAAATGAATAGAATTTATTACAGGCAGGATTTATACAGTATGCTTTACTAGTTATATTAACATCGCATTAAAGTGCATTTGTCATGGGTAAAATGACTTTTGCCCATTTGGCGAGGCATCCTCTTTTTATAGAGATTTGTGTTTTTACACTTATCGTTCTAAATAGATAAAACAGAGATATTCCATTTTAAAGTTTTTCCTTCTCCACCGGACCTGCACACTATTGCTGGGGGGAGTGGCTGCTGAGCGCAGATTGTAATTGACAGTCACAGCAGCACAGAGACTGTGCGGACTGTATAGGACAGCAGTCTGTTGGCAGTGGTCCTCCCACATGCGGCATGCCACAGTCACATGGGAGAGGGGAAACGTTATAATGGTATATCTCAGTTTTTCCCATTATATTGGTTAGCGGACAAAATGCTGATCTATATTAAGGGAAGGATGTCCTGTCAAATGGTCATAGGTTGTTTTGCCCATGACCCCTGCACATTAACAACCAAGGTAATAATCCTAACAACCACAACAGCCTCTTCCTTCCAGGCAAAAAGTAAATAACAGAAGAAAACCATCAATGGGCCAACTAATAACTACTATAATTTACACCCACAGGCAAACATAGTTGCTAGAGTCAGAAGCTGTTAACTCTTACAGTTTTTTCCCAGGAGACAACTGCATGTTAATTGCAAATAATATGGGCATCACGGCTCATAGTGAGTGTTGTGTTAAAATGAGGATTGGATGAGGAAAGAATAATACAATTATTTTGTCTATGAAAAGCAGTCCTTGAGCTATTTAATGACTGATGTGGGCCTGTTCTTAACACTGCATGAAAAAACATATTGTTGCGGACATCATTATCCTGTGTTTTATGGATGTTTTATATAAAGGAGCTGTATTTCTGTACTGTGGCCAAGTAAAAAAAAAAAAAAAAAAAGCCTGTATAATCAAGGGTGTTCCTGTTGCTGAGGGTTTTCTTGTTCTGATGCATTGTGCTTTACATGGAAATTATTTGTGTCTTCCCATGCAGAGCTGGGTTTCTGCATTTATGAGCGGTAATACCTTTTTAATGAGGCATCAGTCAGCAGTGGGAATACCCCTCATATTACGCAGCAGGAGAAATGCTTCCAGATAAATTTTTAATGCAGTGCACAAGCTAAAATTAGAAGCCAAGAGAAGACCCACAGTGCTATCGAATAAATGCAAACAGGGGAAAAAATGTATTACAGAAAAAGATTTAGAACTCTCTGTATAAACTGGGGCCGGATTTATAATTGGGCAGAGTAGGCATGTGCCTACAGGTGCCTGCCACAAGGGGGTGCCTTGCTCTGTAAATAAAAAATAAAAAACATAAAAAAAATTTCAATTGTTTAGACAAGTGGTTCCTAAACGCGGTCCTCAAGTACCCCTAACAGGTCAGGTTTTAAGGATTACCTTGGGAAATGCATACTGAATCCTGCAATCACTGAGCAGCAAATCATATCACCTGTGCTGTGCTTCAGCTATCTGGAGAACATGATCATGACCTGTTAGGGTCACTTGAAGACTGCGGTTGAGAGCCACTAGTTTAGACCACTGTATGGACTACAAAGACCTATACAATTTTATTGAAAATGCCATATTATGGCCTTTACAATGATGGCAAACATGACCAAGTTAACCCCATAGTGACCAGGCGATTTTACCATTGTCTGTTGAAAGTACCCACTGCTGTTTTTACATTTCTGCACGGTTTGTGTTTAGCTCTAATTTTTCTCTTACTCGTTTATGTAACCCACAGATCTTATATACACCGTTTTTCTCGCCATTAAATGCACTTTCTAAAGATACCATTATTTTCATCATATTATATAATTTAATATAAAACATTTTATGAATCTGTTGAAAAAATGGAAAAAACATACTTTTTCAAACTTTAATCCCCAAAATCTACAACCCCCAATAAAGACCCTGGCTAAATGGTTTCAAAATTTTGTCCTGAAATTAGAAATGCCCAATATTTGCATGTTTTTGCTTTTTAACCCCTTCACTGCTTGAGCCATTTTACCTCTGTGTGCTGAGTGAACTAGATTTCGGGGTTCAAAGTTTGAAAATGTTTTTTGTTTTTTTTTCTTATTATTTCATGATTCTTTTATAGTAAATTATCTGATTTGAAGAAAATAATGGTATCTTTAGAAAGTTAATTTAATGGCAAGAAAACGGTATATGTGTGGATTCCATAAACGAATAAGAGGAAAATTAGAGCTAAACACAAACAGCGCAGAAATGTAAAAACCACAGTGGGTACTTTCGGACAGACAATGGTAAAACTGCCTAGTCCAGTGTTTCCCAAACCTGTCCTCAGGACCCTCCGCCTCACCAGGTTTGCCAGATATCTGAATCACAGCACAGGTGATACGATTTGCTGCTCAGGGATTGCAGGATTCAGTCTGCATTTCCCCAAGGTGATCTCCAAAATCTGGCCTGGTTGAGGGACCCGAGGACAGGTTTGGGAAACACTGGCCTAGTCATTATGTGGTTAAACCCGTCTAACGGAAGCACCGACAGTCCAGCCATTTCGTTGCTGGTCGGCATACACCGAATAGATTAAACTTTACTTCTCTATAGGACATTTTCAGTGCCGTTGAAGGTCGCAGAATTGCGGTGATCTGAGGCGAATTGCACAGTATTTCGCTAGCAATTCTCCACATATTGGCCAATTGCCAGCTTTCTGAATAGCAGAATTGCGACGAAATTACACCATGCGGTCAAGTTCAAATTCAATTGCAAATTCGGCATTCTTTGAATAACCGCTTATGTTTCAGCCCTAGTCAAATTATTTAAAAGTTCTGTTCAACCGTATAGTTTTGTGGGATACTGGTAATAATGATTACAAGGATATTTTTTTTTTATCTGCTCCACTTGCCATGGTAATTGACCCCTATCACTTAACGAAATAATTAGTGAAGGCTTTTTGAAAACAGCTGATGCTTCCATTGAACAGAAAAACAATCGGCACGCTCTTCAAAACCACAAATACATCATTTTCAATGGAATGTACTTTTAGCTCTTTTGTGGCCTCAGCCATAACCGTTAAGAATTAAGGCCATGACGTAATGCGTGAGGAAGCCGCGTCACGCGTCATTCTTTTTTGCACTTAGTTGGCATCAGGTCATGTAGCGGAGCGTTGGTAGTTGAAGATATTAAGCTTCTTTCAATCAGATCGCACATATAAATGGGCGCATCATAGCGAGAACGCGTCAATCCTAAAAACAAGCTGATTGGTCGAAATTCAATTAATTCCACATCTCCGCACACCGCCTCGTGTTCCAGCCGCTTGTTCTGTCTGCTCTGCTACGCAGTGCTCTGCACTAAAACACGTGCAGTGTGTCACAACCTTAAAACTCACTTTGAAACCAGTTGTGCACTCCCCTGTTGCCACACCAGAACTGACGGGCTGCGGCTTCCGCTTAAGTTGCAGCTCTCACATGACAGGAAAGGAGGGTGGACGCTCGAGAGAGCAGTGTGGTAGCTATGTATTTTGTAGATCGAGGGGCCATGATTTACTATAATATTTCAGCTACCCTAGCTATTTTTTTTATTTATTTTTTGTGGATGTCATCAATGTATGGTGCGCTAATCCTCACTAAATGGTTAATCTCCCACATCTGTACACAGTGGTGGAAATGTTTTCAACTATGATTTATTCATTCTTTATCTTGGCACAATAAATAAATCTAGACCCATAAGAAAGACTTGCCTGACTTGAGTGAATTGTAAAGAATTGTGTTAAACTGCACCCCACCCATTACATCTTAGTTAAATATGAGCCTCCTCCCTCACTCATGACTTTCAAGTCTTTACAATCCTCCTAGATAACTTGGAGAAATTTTGAATATAGTGGTGGATGTGCTGTAGACCTGGCTTCACAGCAGCGCAGAAAGAAGCCTTGCTGGGAGGTTGTTTGCAATAGGTAAAGATAAATATACTTGTGTTTAATCAGGCCTGCAATTGATTTTGGTTCGAAAGAATCACATCCTGCGGTTTTTAAAATTGAAAGGAATGACCAACTGTGAGTCAAATGGAGGTACTTTAGTATTTGCATTTGGTCTACCAATACAACTTTTTCATCCTCTTGGTCACTTTGGTTGTTTTGTTTAAATTGCTGTTTCAGAGAAAAAGTTAAAATTGGTATGTATATAATAATTTTACCTTCTCCTGATCCTTTAAGTTTTTCAAACATAGTGACATTTCATGGCAGTCAATAAATCTGTCCATAAAGGACCAGTGAAATGTAATGGCATGTCACTCGCTAAAGAGACTTATGCTTGCCGTCTGGCTCCAGGATCACCCCTGTTCATTGTCACTGAAGTGCATCATGTCAAGGTGGTAAATTGACATTACCGTCGATGTGTGCCAGTCATATTGGCTACATGGTTTTGTGACGTGAAGGATGTTCTCGTCCACTGGACATAGAACATAGTGTCCATTTAACCATTTTATGACCAACTAAGACCCAGCTTATGCTCAATGAGTAGCTAGCTCAAAATGTCTAGCTAGAAATGCACAGGCCAAGTTCTAAAAAGAAAAGCGTTGGAACTCTATTTCTTTCTTCAATCACGTGTTGTCTCAATTTTAACCTATTCCTAATGGTCAAATTTGATATTAATACCGATCCATATACATGTATGATTCCCTGAACCCCCAGATATGTATTAATCACAATGGGTTCTTTTCAAGACAAATAAATTGCTTAAACCTGTCACAGCACCAATGTATCCCATCGTGTCAGGCATAAGCCATTTATGGCTATACTTTGTGAACTAAATTCCCATTCTTTTTTTTAAACAGAGTTTAGGATTACATTTTTGCAAAAAAAAAAATCTTTAATGGCTTAAAAATTGTTAAAGGAACACTCCACTCAAAAATCACCCCCCCCTGTTTTTCTATCCTAATCTATCCCTATTCCCTTAATTAATCGTTGGTGTTTTTTTTTTTTTTTGTGTAACTGTAATACTTACCCTAAAATCCACTTGTTTACAGTGGCGTCTTTTTTTTATTATACTCACCTCCCTCCTCTTCCGCTCCCGTCCTTCTTGCATTGTTCTTGCCTTCTGGTTTACGTGAGAAGTGCGCATGCACGCCTCTCACGTAAGCCAGCCGATCGGCAGGCTTCCTCCCGGCTCCCTCTGAGGATTAGTGTTGTGCGCAAGAGGATGCGCGCAACACTAACCCTCAGCCGCTGCTGCCAGCTACTGCTGCGAGTTGGAGACGTCATCGCGCTGAAAGCGCGATGACGTCTCCTACTCGGCAAAAGTTGGCAGAAGCGGGAAATCTGAATCCCGCTCTGCTGACTGACAGCTGGGAGGGCGGAGTAAACTCCTCCACCTCTCTCAGCTGTTTTCAGCTGAACTGCTGAGCGGAGGGAGGGGAGACAGAGGGCGGCATACTCCGGGCATCATGACCACCTAAAAAAGCTTAGGTGGTCATGTTGCCTAGAGTATCCCTTTAAGGTATTCAAAGTTCAAGAGTTGTTAAAGGGTTAAAATCTTTAAATGTATTTTACCGTTATCTGTAAACGTAATCTTTACCGTTAAAGTCTTCTGAATGTATGCGTTGGTGTAGTCTCTTCTGGTTTGTTATATATGTTATAGAAGTGTGTGGAAGCTTTTAATCTCATTTTTTGCCCCCCCACCACAACTGAGTGTTGACATGCCCTGGGGGTAAAGCATCAAATTGCAACTGGTCACGACCTATCTCCTGCTGATGAGGGTACAATAAGCCTGAAACAGCTGTACAGGAGTGGCTGTGACCTGTTGCATAAACCCGATCATTAAACAAAAGTGTGTGTGTCTCAAACAACCATCCCTTACTCTTCCCTTTTCCCCTTGCATCAGGTCACAAGTAAATCTGCAAAGTGGTGAATGCAAGAAACAGGAGTGACCTGTTTTGGGTAACCTCAGCGCTGAGCTGGGTAAAGGGCTCACAAACATCTGTAAAACTTTAAAAAAATAAATAAATCACTAAACAGTTAATACTTAAGTTATAGTTACAGCAAGCCGGCCTCAACCAGCCTATCTCCATAAAAAATTACAGATACTATAGAGATACCAGGGCACAATAAACTGAGTGGGCAAAGTGGGGGGGAGGGGGAAAGAATGCATACCCCGAGTTGTCCACATAACCATAAAAATGGGTTAGGGGCTCAAATACTCCCATATGCAATGTAATATACAGTGGGGCAAAAAAGTATTTAGTCAGCCACTAATTGTGCAGGTTCACCCACTTAAAAAGATGAGAGAGGCCTGTAATTGTCATCATAGGTACACTATTATTATTATTATTACTCTTTATTTATAAAGCGCCAGCATATTCCGCAGCGCTGTACAATAGACAGGGTTACAATACATTGAACAACATTTGACACAGTACAGGAGGAGATGAGGGCCCTATTCCCGTAGGAACTCACAATCTAGGAGGGTTGGGGTTGGAAACAGGAGGAGAGGACTGCAAGGTGAGAGTGATTGATGGTTGTGTCAGTGAGTTGGGTGGTAGGCTTCCCTAAATAGGAACGTTTTAAGGGAACGTTTGAAGGAAGAGAAGTTAGGGGAAAGTCTGACAGTACGAGGGAGAGCGTTCGAGAGTGGGGGCTGCGTGTGAGAAATCCTGCAGTCTATCATGGGAAGAGGTGATGCGGGGAGAAGCTAGGCGTAGGTCACTGTTTGACCTTAGGGAGCGGGCTGGGGTGTATTTGGTGATTTAGTGAGGACAGGTAGTGGGGAGCTGAGTTAGTGAGGGTTTTGTAGGTAAGGATAAGGATTTTGAACTTAATTCTGCAGTGGATGTGGAGCCAGTGAAGGGACTCGCAGAGGGGAGCGGCAGAGACAGAGCGGCGGGTGAGGTGAATTAGCCTGGCGGAGGCGTTCAGGATGGATTGTAGGGGGGAGAGGCGGGACAGAGGGAGGCCAGATAAGAGATTATTGCAATAGTCGAGTCGGGAGATTACCAGGGTGTGTATGAGTTGTTTTGTGGTGACAGCGGTAAGAAATGGCCGAATTCTGGAAATATTACGCAGTTGGTATCGGCAGGAGGAGGAAAGAGACGGTGATAGAGAAGTCAGGAGGTGGGGAGGCATTGGAGGGAGGCATAAGTAGGAGCTCAGTCTTTGACATGTTGATCTTTAGGTGGTGGGAGGCCATCCAGGAGGAGATGCCAGATAAACAGTCACTGACTTTTGAAAGGACAGGCGGAGAGAGATCAGGGGTAGAGAGGTAGATCTGAGTGTCATCAGCGTAGAGGTGGTAATTAAAGCCAAAGCTGTTGCTGATTTTGCCCAGGGAGGAGGTGTAGATGGAAAAGAGCAGAGGACCAAGGACAGAGCCTTGAGGTACACCAACAGATAGAGGCAATGAAGAGGAGGAGTTACCAGCAAAGGACACACAGACGGACCTGTTGGATAAATAGGAGTCAACCCAAGCAAGTGCAGTGTCACTGAAACCCAGAGAGTTGAGGGTCTGTAGAAGGAGGGGGTGGTCAACAGTGTCAAAAGCAGCCGAGAGGTCAAGCAGGATGAGAATAGAATAGTGGCCGTGTTTTTTTAGCAGTTAGGAGGTCGTTGGTGACTTTGGTGGCAGTTTCAGTTGAGTGTAGGGGACGGAAGCCAGATTGCAGGGGGTCAAGTAGGGAATTGGAGGACAGGAAGAGGGAGAGGCGGTTGAAGACTAGTTTTTCTAAGAGCTTAGATGTGAAGGGAAGCAGGGATACAGGACGGTAGTTGGATGGAGAGTTGGGATCGAGGGATGGTTTCTTTAGTAAAGGGGTAACTAGCGCGTGTTTGAAGGCGGATGGGAAGGAGCCAGTGGAGAGAGATAGGTTGAAGATGTGTGTGAGAGCAGGGGTGAGGGAGGAGGAGAGGGGAGGAATTAGATGTGAGGGAATGGGGTCGAGCGGGCATGTGGTGAGATGTGAGGAGGACAATAAGGAATTGACTTCCTCCTCAGTGGCTGGGAGGAAGCGGCAGAGGGGACCTGTGGGAGTGGAGGTGGCAGATAACTATCTTGTGTTGGGATGTTGCGTCTGATATTTAGAGTTTTACTGAGGAAGTAGTCTGCCAGGTCTTGAGCGCTGAAGGCAGCTGAGGGGGGAGGTGCAGGTGGGTAGAGGAGGGTGTTGAAGGTGGACCAGAGCCGTTTAGGGTTGGAGGACAGCGTAGATATAAGAGATGAGAAGAAGGATTGTTTGGCCAAGTGGAGGGCAGAGGTGTATGATCGGAGAATAAACTTGAAGTGAACAAAATCCGCTTCAGAGCGGGATTTCCTCCAGGCACGCTCTGCAGTGCGGGAGCATCTTTGCAGGTAGCAAGTCTGGAGGGTGTGCCAGGGCTGAAGCTGGCGGCGTGGGGCCTTAGAGTCGAAGAGGAGCAAGAGTGTCTAGAGCAGAGCTAAGAGTAGTGTTGTAGTGATTAGTGGCAGCATCAGGGCAGGTGAAGGATGAGGTGTGAGGGAGGTGGTGAAGTAGAATGGAGAATTGATGGAGATCCACAGCGTGTGTGTGTGTTAGCAGGGTGTTTAGCAAGTCCAGATAGGTGGTGGTCAGAGATGGGGAAAGGGCGACAGTTGAACTCAGAAATGGAGCAGAGGTTGGAAAAGACAAGGTCAATAGCGTGACCATCGTGGTGGGTAGGGAGGAGGGAGGATTGTGTGAGTCCAAGGGAGGACGTGAGTGAATGAAGTTTGGAGACAGCAGGGGCTGAAGGATCATCAATGGGAATGTTGAAGTCCCCGAGAATTAGGCATGGAAGATTAGAAGACAGGAAGTGAGAAAGCCAGGTAGCAAAGTGGTCAAAGAACTGGGAGGTTGGTCCCGGTGGGCGGTAGATGACTGCCACCCTGAGGGCCAGAGGAGAGAACAGGCGGATGCAGTGTGTCTCGAAGGAGGAGAAGGAGAGGGATGGGGGTGGAGGGAGATGCTGGTAGGTGCAGGATTCCGACCCCGCCACCATTTCTCTCACCCGGTCTGGGGGTATGGCTCAAGTGTAGACCGCCATGTGAGAGAGCAGCAACGGAGGCCGTGCCAGAGGGAGTTAGCCAGGTTTCAGTTAAAGCTAGGAGGTTGAAGGAGTTTGAAAGGAAGAGGTCATGGATTGCTGTGAGTTTGTTGCACACAGAGTGAGCGTTCCAGAGGGCGCAGGAGAAAGAGGACAGGCGCTGAGGGATTATGGGAATGAGGTTGCTGGGCTTGCAGGGAGGTGATTTATGTGCGATGGAGATAGGGAAGTATTGGATGTGTTGTGGGGCCAGGGTTAAGGGATATGTCACCTGCATAGAGTAACAGCAGGAGGGTGAGAAAGAGAAGGTGGGAATGGGATTTGTGGGAGTGATTGGCAGCACAAGAGTTAGAGGGAGACCATGTTCTGAGGAAACAAAGGAGCTCATGCGAGGCCATCATGTGGGATGAGAGGAGGGAGGGAGAGATGCAGATAGTGTAGGGGTCGGTGGTAGAGGGGCAGGAGTTCCATTTAAGGAGAAAGGTAGAAGTAAAGAGTAGAAGCGTGAGAGAAAGCATAATATAGATGTGCGTTTACCCAGAGTAAAAAGTGGGCCTTGCAGTTCCTTCCTCAACTCCAGGAAATCAACTCTAAACATCCACTTAGGGATGCCACTTGGGGATGTCACAAGAGCCAAGGCTCACTGGAGCCAGTCTTAGCTGTTATATAGGGCAGACTAATTGCATTCAGGCAGTTAAAAGGTAAACACCTGATGCTGGATGGGCTGTGTCAATAGGGCAGGAGATTCACATGCTAATTAGCAAAGCAAATGGTGGAGAAAGGAGACAAAAAATAAATAAAAAATAAAAAACAAGGTAACGTTACAATGTGGGTGCCTGCAAATACTGGGTGATGGGGGTCCTACCAGCAAAAGTATGCAGGGGATCAGTTGAGATGTGGGTGTCTGTGGATACTGGGTGATAGAGTCTTACCTGTGGAGAGAGGAGACACAGGAATTAGGGATCATGATGGTGGATGGCATAGGGCATCATGGATAAAACTCCAGGAAATCAACTCTAAACGTCCACTTAGGGATGCCACTTGGGGATGTCACACTATGAGAGACAAAATGAGAGAGAAAAATCCAGAAAATCACATTGTCTGATTTTTAAAAAATTTATTTGCAAATTATGGTGGAAAATAAGTATTTGGTCAATATCAAAAGTCCATCTCAATACTTTGTTATATATCCTTTGTTGGCAATGACAGAGGTCAAACGTTTTCTGTAAGTCTTCACAAGGTTTTCACACACTGTTGCTGGTATTTTTGCCCATTCCTCCATGCAGATCTCCTCTAGAGCAGTGATGTTTTGAGGCTGTCGCTGGGCAACACGGACCTTCAACTCCCTCCAAAGGTTTTCTATGGGGTTGAGATCTGGAGACTGGCTAGGCCACTCCAGGACCTTGATATGCTTCTTACGAAGCCACTCCTTCGTTGCCCAGGCGGTGTTTGGGATCATTGTCCTGCTGAAAGACCCAGCCACGTTTCATCTTCAATGCCCTTGCTGATGGAAGGAGGTTTTCACGCAAAATCTCACGATACATGGCCCCATTCATTCTTCCCTTTACACGGCTCAGTTGTCCTGGTCCCTTTGCAGAAAAACAGCCCCAAAGCATGATGTTTCCGCCACCATGCTTCACAGTAGGTTTGGTGTTCGTTGGATGCAACTCGGCATTCTCTCTCCTCCAAATACGACGAGTTGAGTTTTTACCAAAAAGTTCTACTTTGGTTTCATCTGACCATATGACATTCTCCCAATCCTCTTCTGGATCATCCAAATGCTCTCTAGCAAACTTCAGACGGGCCCGGACATGTACTGGCTTAAGCAGGGGGACACGTCTGGCACCTCAGGATTTGAGTCCATGGCGGCATAGTGTGTTACTGATGGTAGCCTTTGTTACTTTTGTCCCAGCTCTCTGCAGGTCATTCACTAGGTCCCCCCCGTGTGGTTCTGGGATTTTTGCTCACCGTTCTTGTGATCATTTTGACCCCACGGGGTGAGATCTTGCGTGGAGCCCCAGATCGATGGCGATTATCCAGTGGTCTTGTATGTCTTCCATTTTCTAATGATTGCTCCCACAGTTGATTTCTTCACACCAAGCTGCTTGCCTATTGCAGATTCAGTCTTCCCAGCATGGTGCAGATCTACAATTTTGTTTCTGGTGTCCTTGGACAGCTCTTTGGTCTTGACCATAGTGGAGTTTGGAGTATGTCTGTTTGAGGTTGTGGACCGGTGTCTTTTATACTGATAACAAGTTCAAACAGGTGCCATTCATACAGGTAACGAGTGGAGGACAGAGGAGCCTCTTAAAGAAGACGTTACAGGTCTGTGAGAGCCAGAAATCTTGCTTGTTTGTACTGTACTGTAGGTGACCAAATACTTATTTTCCACCATAATTTGCAAATAAATTCTTTAAAAATCAGACAATGTGACTTTCTGGATTTTTTTTTTCTCATATTGTCTCTCATAGTTGAAGTGTACCCATGATGACAATTACAGGCCTCTCTCATCTTTTTAAGTGGGAGAACCTGCAGAATTGGTGGCTGACTAAATACTTTTTTGCCCCACTGTAATGCAAAGGAGATTTATGAGTAACTGGCATTAAGACTCGGGTCAGACGAGCGCACTGATCACGTCCGTGTTGCCGCACATTTTCACAACCGTGGTAGCATACAATTATGATCAACAGAGACCCACACACGAAGTACGTCCGCACAGAAGTGCGGACGCACAACGGACGCGGCAAACTGACGCAAGTTAGACAAGAACGTAAAAACCGCTAGAACGGACATGCAGAGTGCGCCACGTCCGCATAGCTTTGTGTGTGAGTGTTGGAACGTAGTCAGACGGACTGCATTTTTGCCGTCCAGCATTTGTGACAGACAAATTGGTTTTTCATATTAATTTTATTATTTAAGAAGAAAGCATGTTTATGGTGCTGGTATTTTTCTTGAATGTGACAATATGAAAATGTATATTTTATAATATATTAGTAAAATGTTAAAACTACCTAATATAAATATATGCAATTTCTGAAAGGCAAGTAAACTGCTTTGAAGCTGTAATATTTTTTTTGTGTGTTTATTCTTTTCTGCAATGTTCCACTGTGCTATAAATTCAGGACAACGCCTCAGGCATCACTCAAATTTTATAGAAAAGGACAACCAGAGCCGGGTCTTCCCTCTAAAAACCTATTTTTATGTGGCTGTGTTGATGCTGGAAGGCACAAAGCCGTAGTGAAAGAGGAGAGATGACTTGGGGAAACATGAGCTGAGAGGAGCCTTAATCCTCCTGGGTTGTTTTCAAATTAAAGAGCAGAGCTGCTTTCCAATGATTCTAATGGTATTATACGGTATGCAAACATTTGCCTCTTTACAGCCCGGAATCATATTCATTACGCATGCCTTGCAAAGGCCAGCAAGGAGGTTTAATAATACTGGAGAGATCCATGTTGTAAGATTTCCTATAAAATAGCTTTCGTGCCCTCCTTTTAATTATTATTTCAGTCAAAATAAATAAAATTTGAGTTCTACCTCAAAGATTTTCTTGTAGATATTTATACATAATTATCTCTTCTAGAGCCTAAATGCTTGTTTATTCAGATTTCCATTGACCGATCTAATGCCTATAATTTTCATCTATTTTGTTAGTTTCGGGTTACATGTTATTTTGCTGTTAATTGTAAAAACCCATCATTCACTGCTCCACCAATGAAGTGTGAGCAGTTAAATCTCCTGTGTGCAATGATGTGTTCCCTTATATACATACATTCAGAAAGTGTTACTAATTTTTTTGTTTTTCCATTTTTTTTTACTGTTGGCGCCGTATGTTTAACCCTTAAGCTGCTGAGCCATTCGGCCCCCCACCCCCCTGTGCTGAGCTAGTTTTGATAAATCTGTACGCGGAATTTTTACATGCTACCTCAAATCATGTTTTATAGCAGAACCCAGACAAATTACAGTGGCAAGAAAAAGTATGTGAACCCTTTGGGATTACGTGGAGTTTTGCATGAATTGGTCATAAAATGTGCTCTGATCTTCATCTAAGTCACAACAATTTGAAAAACACAGTCTGCTTAAAATAATACAACACAAACAATAGATGTTTTAATGTGTTTATTGAACATAACATGTAAACATTCACAGTGCAGGGTGGAAAAAGTATGTGAACCCCTAGCCTAATGACTTCTCCAAGAGCTAATTGGAGCCAGGAGTGAGCCAACCTTGAGTCCAATCAGTGTGATATTATTGGATGTGTTGCTGAAAGCTGTCCTGCCCTTTAAAAACATACAGCAGTTTTGAGTTTACTGGTTTCAAGAAGCACTGCCTGATGTGAACCATGCCTCGCAGAAAAGAGCTCTCAGAAGACCTACGATCAAGAATTGTTGACTTGCATGAAGCTGGAAAGGGTTACAAAAGTATCTCCAAAAGCCTTGATTTTTAATGTGTCCACGGTAAGACAGACTGTCTACAAATGGAGAAAGTTCAGCACTGTTGCTACTCTCCCTAGGTGTGGTCGTCCTGTAAAGATGACTGCAAGAGCACAGCGCAGAATGCTTAATGAGGTAAAGAAGAATCCTAGAGTGTCAGCTAAATACTTACAGAAATCTCTGGCACATGCTAACATTTTTGTTGACACATCTACAATAAGGAAAACATTAAACAAGAATGGAGTACATGGGAGGACACCACGGAGGAAGCCATTGCTGTCCAAAAAGAATATTGCAGCACGTTTGAAATTTGCAAAAGAGCACCTGGATGTTCCACAGCACTACTGGCAAAATATTGTGTGGACAGATGAAACCAAAATTGAGTTGTTTGGAAAAAACACAACACTATCAGGGTTATTCAGAGAGCGTGAAAAGCAGGAGAATGACTGGAGAATGGAAAATTCTAGGTCAAAATAGCCGATTTGGAAAGTGAGATGAAAGGGAGAATTTTTCTGGTTTGGCTATTTTGACCTACAATTTTTCATTCTCCAGTCATTCTCCTGCTTTTCACGCTCTCTGAATAACCCTGAATGTGTGGAGAAAAAAAGGCACAGCACACAAACATCAAAACCTCATCCCCACTGTTAAACATGGCGGAGGGAGCATCATGGTTTGGGCTGCTTTGCTGCCTCAGGGCCTGGACGGATTGTTGTCATTGATGGAAAAATGAATTCCAGAGTTTATCAAAACATTTTGCAGGAAAACGTAAAGACCATCTGTCCGCCAACTCAAGCTCCGCAGAGGATGGGTGATGCAACAGGACAATGACCCAAAGCATACAAGTAATTCAACAAAAGAATGGCTTCAACAAAACAAAATACGCCTTCTGGAGTGGCCCAGTCAGAGTCCTGGCCTCAACCCGATTGAAATGCTGTAGCATGACCTTAAGAGAGCGATTCACACCAGACATCCCAAGAATATTGCTACACTGAAACAGTTTTGTGAAGAGAAGTGGTCCAAAATTACTCCAGATCGTTGTGCAGGTCTGATCTGCAACTACAGGAAACGTTTGGTTGAGGTTATTGCTGCCAAAGGAGGGTCAACCAGTTAAGTCCAAAGGTTCACATACTTTTTCCACCCTGCACTGTGAATGTTTACATGTTATGTTCAATATAAACAGGAAAACCTATACAGGGTTATTCAAAGAAATTTGAAAGTCAATGCACGTTCGGTGACTTTTCGTTCTCTTCAATTCGGTTTGTTTTGCCGATCCCATTTCGGTGACCCTGCGGTGTATTCAGCAAACACCACAGGGTCCCCGAATTGCAGGGAAAAGCTACCGCAAACCCGACGAAAACTCACCGCAAAACCCAGCGAATGCACGCCGAAAACCCTCAAAACCATCTGGATTAACCTGCCGAAAACCACAGAAAAACCCGAACAGGAGCCGATCGCAGCCTTCGACTCCGCAGAAGAGGCCGTGAATAAATTAGCAAAACTGTTTGTATGAATGTGTGAAACGCTGTTTGCAAAGAAACTACTGAGCGAAAATGTCTGAAATTTACATATGAGGTCCAGGGAATGATAATAAAGAGGGCTGTTACAGAAAAAAGAAAACTTTAAAAAAAAAAAAAAAAATTAAGAAAAATGCTTAAAATATCCTAAAAAATCTATAAATAGACTCTTTACTGCAGAATTTTATAATGAATGGTTTATTAGATATTGAATTAAAACGGAAATATTTTTAACATTGAAGCCTATGGGATTCTCCTGAATAAACTTGCCGAATTAAACCACCGAATGGCAGGGCATTTCGGGAACCTTTCACTGCTGGTTTGTGTTCTCTGAATAGCCGAAGCAGTGCTTTTTCATGGGGATTTCACTGCCCTCGAACAGGCACCGAACAGGCACCGTATGTTCAGGCAATTCGCCAGGATTTGGCGAATTGCCTGCTCTCTGGATAGCAGAATGGCCAGGAAAGGTAACCGAACGCTGATTTTCAACGTTCGGTTACCTTTCTCAAGCAATTCAGAGCGCTTTGACTAACCCTGTTAATGTTTGTGTTGTATTATTTTAAGCAGACTGTGTTTTTCAAATTGTGGTGACTTAGATGAAGATCAGAGCACATTTTATGACCAATTCATGCAAAACTCCACGTAATCCCAAAGGGTTCACATACTTTTTCTTGCCACTGTATATATATTTTCCCAGTAGACTTGGCAGTGTCAAAATATATCATTACTATATGTCACGTCTCCAAAAGCAAAGAGGGAGGCAATGCACTAAAATGTTCAGAGCCATCAAAATAATTACCACCACGGGGGGGGGGGGGGCATTATGCAGAGCGCTGTATATAGTACATTATGCAGACAGAATTGTGCAGGGCACTGTATACCCAAAGCACGTTCTAAAGCGAGCATTATGCAGAGCACTGTATACAGAGAGCATTAGGGTGGCACCTCCCTTTTCTTGGCGTTTTTTTATCTGTCCCTCCAAGATAAAAGATGGGAGAATAGGAGGGGGGGTCATAGGGTAATGCGTTCCACTTATGATTGTATTTGCGAAAATTGCCCTACACCAAATTCTTAGCCTTAGTAAACTCTGTTCGGAGATGTAATTTTTTGGTTACGTTAAATAGGTGTTGCCCGACCTTATCTGCAGTCTTCCAGTCCCCAAATTTTCCAATGCTGTAGTAAGGTATTTAGAATGGATAAATATTTATTCACACAAATATTGTGCCCTGCTAACTTCAGGTGCATAGATGGACCCCAAAAATAAATGATATGTGAGATCCGCGTTTCACCGATCACAAATCGACTTCTTCAGTCTCTATACACCAGATTGGCACTGATCTGCGAGTCTTCGTGTGTCGTGGGTGCAGTGTGCCAATTTGACCAATTATCGGCAAATAAAAGGCCAATACAGATTATGATTTTTCTGAATATCGGCAACCAATAATCGGTCTGTCCGTAGTTTAAGATTTTGTGCTTTCTTCCTTTTTTTTCCCTTTAGAATTATGCTTCGGGTGACTTTTTGGGTTATGGTTAACCTAACCAATAGATTCTGCTTTAAGACAAAAGAGAATCAAAAGGCATATATATAACCTGTTGCCTAAAAATGACTGAAAATAAATTACTCTCTGTTGGTTATGGCTTTAGGTTTAACCTTTAAAGGGACTCTCTAAGGTTAAAATTGGAGACTGGGAACCAGAAGAGTTAAACATGAACTCCTCTGGGCCATCTCTAGCCCCCACTCCCATTTTAACCCTTGATCATTTCAAAACGTTTCTTCTTTCCAGCACAGCCCTGGATCTCTAATCCTCTGGATGTGATATGCTTCTGGTGGGCTGGAAGCCGATGCATGTCAAGTGACGCACGAGTGCTGGACACTACACTGAGCGTGCAACAAATCCAATGGTTGGGTGGTAGATGGCATCCATATTGGTTCCCGATTCTTGGTCTTGCTGAGCTTCTGTGCGGAGCTAAGCCCCTGCCCTCTGAGGATATGCAGAGTACTGAGACCGTTCAATTTGCTTCTGTTTACAATGCCAAGTGTCCTTTTAATCTTGTACTTTACTCTAAAAGTAATTCTAAAATTAACACAAGTGTAGTGTTTGCACCTTATTAGCAACAGAAATATGGCATGAGTATCGTTTCACTGAAAAAACAATGAAATGATGTTCTTTTTTTTTTTATGTCAGCCACGGCCTTTTAATGTTTTTTTGCAATGCCTAATTTTAAACAACACTTCACTGCTGAGCCATTTCACGTCTTAAAAAACACATTTTTCTTTTTGTTTTATTTTTTTTCTTCAATTTAAACATAATCATGTTTGGTATCATTGGAAAGGCCATGCTCTGGCCTTTCTAATGAAAGTATGGAAAAAAGATACCTCCAGTGCTGCAAGGAATGGTGCACTGGTGCTACCACATTTATTTTAAATAAACAAAAAGAAAACACAAAACAAATGTTTCGGGGACACAGCCCCTTCCTCAGTGTATACATGGTTGCAAGGTCTCTGCACAACCTCTGACACCTCTTGCATGTCACATGTCAGATTCCTGCATCATCTTCTGCATGTGAAAAAATCTGGTCTATGGTATCATTCATACCAAATTAAGAAACCAACTGACCTGTGAAAGGGTAGAAAAGCTTGTTTCAATCCATGCAAACCGTACGTTTTTAGAAGTCCATGAGAAAAATGACAATTGACGTTGAAGAAGAAACGGAAAATGAATTAGATTAAATTACATGTATATGTTGTGTCTTCTGATTACTTTTCTCCATTTATATATTTTTATTCCAAAGTTAAACCTCGCTATAGAGCTTAAATATTGAGTTGGACCGTACACCCCCCCCCATGTCCATATCCTACTGGCAACTGGCGTGCACAGCCCGTTACATTAGGGTGTGCACTTTGAGGATCATTTATTAATTGAAAACTTATGTTTAGATGATTTTGCACAAATTAACCTTTTTAATTCGAAAAATAACAAGTCTGTAATCGGAGATAAAGTTAGTCTTTATTCTATGCATCATGATCCAGATAAGGAACATCTAAAATGTAGGAGGTGAAAGCGAACCTCTTCACTCAACATTAGGGTGTGCCCGAGCATACCTGGCACTCCCCCTGCACACACCTATGCTACTGGCACAAATAATGGCAGTTACTTAACCTTTTGATTTGCTATTGGTGCCGAGGTGGTATATCGGATTTATTTTTTTTGTCGTCTTCTGAGGGAAGATCTACAAGATTATAATTTTTTTCACATTTTATCAGCCGAGTCTTTGCGGTTATATACAGGTGAAACTCGAAAAATTAGAATATGGTGCAAAAGTTCATTTATTTCAGTAATGCAACTTAAAAGGTGAAACTAATATATGAGACTCATTACATGCAAAGCTAGATAGTTCAAGCTGTGATTTGTCATAATTGTGAGGATTATGGCTTACAGCTCATGAAAACTCCAAATCCACAATCTCAGAAAATTAGAATATTACATGCAATCAATTAAACAAGGATTGTACATAGAACAATATCAGACCTCTGAAAAGTATATGCATGCATATGTACTCAGTACTTGGTTTGGGCCCCTTTTTCAGTAATTACTGCGTCAATGCGGCGTGGCATGGAAGCTATCAGCCCGTGGCACTGCTGAGGTGTTAAGGAAGACCAGGATGCTTCAATAGAGGCCTTCAGCTCTTCTGCATTGTTCGGTCTCATGTCTCTCATCTTTCTCTTGGCAATGCCCCATAGATTATCTATGGGGTTCAGGTCAGGCGAGTTTGCTGGCCAATCAAGCACAGTAATCCCACGGTCATTGAACCAGGTTTTGGTGCTTTTGGCAGTGTGGGCAGGTGCCAAGTCCTGCTGGAAAATGAAGTCAGCATCCCCATAAAGCTCGTCTGCGGAAGGAAGCATGAAGTGCTCCAAAATCTCCTGGTAGACGGCTGCGTTGACCCTGGACTTAATGAAGCACAGTGGACCAACACCAGCAGATGACATGGCTCCCCAAATCAACACAGACTGTGGAAACTTCACACTGGACTTCAAGCATCTTGCAGTGTGTGCCTCTCCATTCTTCCTCCATACTCTGGGTCCTTGGTTTCCAAATGAGATGCAAAAGTTGCTCTCATCAGAAAAGAGGACTTTGGACCACGGAGCAACAGACCAGGTCTGTTTTTCTTTAGCCCAGGTAAGACGCTTCTGACGTTGTTTGTTGTTCAGGAGCGGCTTGACAAGAGGAATAGGACATTTGAAGCCCATGTCCAGGATCCGTCTGTGTGTTGTGGCTCTTGATGCACTGACTCCAGCCTCAGTCCACTCCTTGTGAAAGTCCCCAACACTTTTGAATGGCCTTTTCCTGACAATCCTCTCCAGGCTGCGGTCATCCCTGCTGCTTGTGCACCTTTTTCTTCCACATAACTTTCTGTTAATGTGCTTTGATACAGCACTTTGGGAACATGTGCTGTGCTTCAGATATCTGGAAAACCTGGCCTGTTAGGGGTATTTGAGGAACGCAGGAACGCAAGTGATATGATTTGCTGCACACTGATTGCCGGATTCAGTCTGTATTTCCCCAAGGCAATCCTTAAAACCTGGCCTGCTAGGGGTACGTGAGGACCGCGGTGGGGACCCACTGCTCTAGGGGATATTAAGAACTTCAACAGCAAGTACTTTTACTTGGAAACAAGTAGCATAAGATTTAGATAAAACATGGGTGCGAAGCTACCCTTAAATTTTGAATATTTAGCAATTTTGTGTATACATTACTATTCTGATTTAATTAATGTAGATGTATTTGTTCTTAGTTTTTCAAAATGTAAATGCTCATCCTTAGCAAAAAATCTAGACACTGGGTGGTGTACCGTCTCATTTTTTCCATATACAGGCCTATTCAAAGAAAGGTGAAACTCAGGAGAATTGAAAATTCTAGGTCAAAATAGTTAAACCAGAAAAATTCTCCCATTTATCTCACTTTCTAAATCGGCTGTTTGGTCTAGATTGTTCTCTTCTCCTGCCATTCTCCTGGTTTTCGCCTTTCTCTGAATAACCCTGACTGTCTTTGCATTATTAGCGTACAGGCAGTGAATACAATAAATGTGATGAAAATATAAAATGTTAAATCCTGCAAATCGTTATTTGTATTCATGAGCGCATTCGCAATATTTAGCAGGAGTGAGGTTTAACCCCTTCACTGCTGAGCCATTTCACCTGTGCGTGCTGAGCTAATTTTTAACGTTTTGTGCTCATGTTTAAAGCGTGTTTTATTACATGACCCAGACAAATTATAGATTTATTTTTTTTCCCGGCAGATTCATAATATATGATTATTATATGTGTACGTCATGCCGTACCAGAATGCTATAACAAAAAATCTAAAAAAAAGGAAGTGAATTTCCAATCCTCTGCAGCGTGTAAAAATTTTTTTTCTTTGACATTTTATCATCCGAGTCTTTGCGGTTATATATTCGGGTAGGCTTGTTAAAAAATTTAGAAATGTGAACCCGTTACTTTTTCTCTGGTTTAGCTAAAACTGGAAAATGAATTTGTTAGTGCAGCATCATTGTTCACATTATGATTGCACCATGAACAATAGTGCTGCATTAATAAATAAAACAAGCAACATTTTGCTGCCATCGATCAGAAGATACCATAGGGAAATCCCTTGACAACTATGATTAAATTCCCTGACTGACGTCATCTCTCGCTTGCTCGACGACGTCGGTGGGGGGGGGGGGGCGCGGAGTCTTGGCTGACATCCAAGATAACGGCCACCTCTGGGAGCAGCCTGCGATCCGACACCATTTGGAGCACCTAAAGGGTTAAAGAGAGGCATCTCACTCTGTGACCTTTCCAGCTATGTTTCTCTTTTTGCGCTAATGTCTCCTGATCGGGAGGACAAGGGGTCGAAAGAACTCCCTATCTTTCAGGCACTCTTCCAGCTCTGCCAGGAAGGGGGGGGGGGGGGTGCCTGAAAGTGACGTCATTGCGTCATAGGGGATGGTTCTTCAAGGAAGTCAGACAGCCCCAGAACTCGGTCCAGAACAGTTGTGGGTCACCCCTGTCCCTGCGGAAACACATGACTTGTTGGGAACCCTCTGCACACAACGTGCGAAGCCAAGGACGTTCCCAACACGTCATCCGCAGGGAACAGGGACAAATTAGTATTTTGTTTCCTTCTAAAAGGAACATCAATTCTACATTCAAATTAAAAATATTCTAGGGGTTAAAATGCAAACTATAATTAAAAAGAATGACAAACATTCACCTCTTAAAGGGGCACTTTTGTGAAAACCAGCATGGTCATTATTAAAACCTAGGTCAGGGATGTCAAACTACGGTCCCCCAGATCATGATGACCTAAAATTCCCAGAAATCATTGAATCCAGTAGATGGCCAGAGGATCATGGGACTTGAAGTTCAGCAACCTCTGTGGGGCCAGGGCTTCACATCCCTGGCCTGCTATCCCCATCTCCATTTATTTTTATTTTTTGCTTAGAGTTGTAAAACCTGTCTTTTGATTGGTCTCCTAAAGCTACCTGACATTGTCAGTAGAATACTTACCGTGTCTAGCTGCGTGAAGCTGGTTCGATGCCAGCCCCAAAACTATTTGTAGAAGTAAAGCGTCTGACCGGTGAGCGATTGTTTAGCCAAACAACTCCTTAACCTCCCTGGCAGTCTGATTTCCCCCCCCCCCCCCCAGCAATTTCATGTCTTAAAGCCGTCTACTTTTTTTTTTGGGCACCATAGCGGTATCCGAGTGTGGTTCGGAGTTAAATTCCTTTGTTGGAAGCGGTAATCCCGAGCAACACTCGGGTTGTCGCTGCATACATCACCTCTCCCTGCGCTCCCTGCAGTCTCCTCTGGCGTTCGCATCCTCATATTTCCTGGTTCCCTCCTCACGAGAAGGAATCCAGGAAGTAAAACGCTGCGATCGCCGGAGGAGACTGCAGGGAGCGCAGGGAGAGGTGATGTATGCAGCCTGAGTGTGGTTCAGGGTTACCGCTTTCAGTGGTGAAATTTAACCCAGAGCCACACTCGGGATAATCGTCAGGGGGGGTTAAGTATGCGGGTGATGTAGCACGGTTAAGTAATTTTGGTACCCTGATGTCCCATCAATAGGCTTTTCAGTGCACAGGAAGAGCTAGGGAGGGAGGCCTCAAACTGTATTTTAGCCATCAATACTCGTTAAATTGTCTCTTTAAAAGAGAACTGTGCTAAAAACACAAAACATATATTATTAAATGCTGTCTGGAAGTGTCTTCTCTCCCCTTACCTTTAGTATGTATTCTATTGTTTTACCTTAATCATAAAGTGCATTTATATGCTGCTTTTGGAAGGGAGTGGGCTTTTCAGAGACAATATCTTAAACTTTTAGCATAGTGTTGGTTGATACAATATGCTCAAAAAAATACTATTGTATTTATTCAAAGTTTTTCTCCTAACTGTAACTTTCAGTGAGATATTGTGGTTATAATTCGAGGAATTAAAATCTTAACTGTGGATGGAACCATAATTGTAATTCATTATTGAACAAGCGGTTACTGGTGTTTTATATTTTCATGCTGTTTAGGAGTCCGACGCTGGGATTAGTTTTTTGCTGACACTTCTAGTCAGCTATGTTTCTGTCAACGAAAAAAAAGGGTTTGCTATGTGTTTTGCCAACTCAGATGCCCAAAAATCCACCTGAGTCTAAGTTAACATCTTAAACATTTCCATCTAGAGGAAATTGCAGTGTAATGCATGCTGCTGTTAAAGTAGCCAATGTAGCACCTACAAAGATATATTTCCACAGAATTGTATGTCTTGTCCCTGTTCAATTTGTGACAGTATCATAAGATTTTTTTATTCTCTATATTCTTGTGAGTCTTCTTTGCAGGATGCCATTGAAGTGTTTCAAGAAAAGTTGTTTGTCTTGTTTTTTTTCTTTATTTTATCTATCTGCACACGGGAAATTTGGAACTCAAAATTATAGGGCCCTGAGAACAGGCACCAGCACTAGTGGCCTGCCCTATGGTGGCTCTCTGTTTAGGTTTCATATGGCTTTAGCTGATGGTGCCTTTACAGAGAAGGCTATCACTCAGAAAGGGTGGCCAATACTGGAATGCCAAGGCCATCATTTCTGCACAAGAGGTACAGCATCTCCCTAGCTTTCAGTCGGCCTTGTAATACCATGACAGAATGATAAGTTAAACAAATAATGGAGTTGTATTTGGTATTGTATTGGAATTGCTAATGATCTCTGTAATGCAAAAGCAGCTTTAGATGCTAGAGGTGACAATCTACCATAGCTTTCTTACATATAACACCAGTCATAAAGCAGCCTGATTTATTTTTTTCCAGTTTTTATTGAAATTTAAGCCGTTTAAGTCCAATAAATAACTTGAAACGGTACAAATGTAAGTGGTAAATTACCAGAAGTGGCTGATATACTCGAATTTCACAAGAAGGCCGCTCACTCCCAGGACCCTCAGGCTGGATCTCCTCTCTGGATTCACCAGGTGGATCTGCCGCCTCACAGGGCTCAGGACACAAAGGACAAAGGGGATGGAGAGGAAGCAAACGCAACAAAGCAAAGGGGTCTGGCAGCCAGACCCCTTTGCTTTGTTGCGTTTGCTTCCGCTCCATCCCCTTTGTCCCCTGAGCCCTGTGAGGGGGCAGATCCACCTGGTGAATCCAGAGGAGAGATCCAGCCTGAGGGTCCTGGGAGTGAGCGGCCTTCTTGTGAAATTCGATTGAAGACTACGAGTATATCGGAGGTTTATGGGCACCTGACCACAACTGAAGACCCATATACGCAATTCATCCTAGAGCCTAGGTCAGGCTCAGAAATATGTGAGTTGGACAAATGTTTCCTATTCCTTCTGCACATTTTTATCTACATATTGCGCTATGTGTGTTTTTTTTTCTTCCTCTTTTGTAGAGACGTTTGTTATGGAAAGTTTGGTGTTTGCGCATAAAGTCCTGGTGCACTAAAAAAGGTACACTGCAGCATTAAAGTGGCCCAGTACAAACAAATCCGTCACTATAAAAATACACGCTATATCTAGCTCTTTCTGTATAAGAACGAAGTACTTCTCTATCCCAGGAGGAATCAGACAGACACGCTGCTTCAAGCTGGAAAATCCTATGGCCAAGTGAGCTGTGGCTCCTGGATTGTTTAATTTATTTAGACAATCGCACACGCCCAATAGCCCCCTGGCTGTACAACAGAAAAGCCAGGTTGCCCAGTAATTACATTTACATATCAAAAGGACAGGGGCGTAGACCAGAATGACCGACCGGCCTCCTGGAGATGACTCATCCCTGAGCCATCTCCATGATCCCCGTCAGCCATGTTTGTCCCCATTCCCCGTCACTTGTCACTCGTCAATATGGACCCCATTCAGATACTGCTCAATCTACGTGTTCCTACGGGTTATGGACATATCTGCGGGGACAAATAAAGTTATTATCTCAACACGGTACCAGTGTTGAGACCAGGCTTAAAATGTCTTAAAAGCAGGTATGTCTCTAAACCCAAAAGAAGGTTTTCATACTGACTGTTTTGCCGCTGGTTTGGATTTAAAACCACATTCAAATCCAACACAGGGAGACAGATGACAACTTAAAACACGCACATCCTAGAATATAATGTCCACATAATAAAATTTCCACGACAGTCTTTGTCATTTGCTCCCCAGTGTCCCTCGATGAATCTCGATCTGCCTTGGAAAGAAACAGTTCCTCTTGTAAAGTTCTGAATGTAAAAAAACCAAACAGATGATAGAAAACAACAGACAGTCCATCTTGACACGTAGAATCTTAACGCAAGTCTTAAAACAAATCTTGACACGCCGATTTTTTTTTGCAAATCTTAAAACAAATCTTGACACGTGGATCTTGACACGTAGAATCTGCTTTTAGGGGAGGTGACTCAGAGGGAGGACATGAGGTGGTGGGTTGCGTCGATTGTTGGTCGGTCTGAAATCCTCTGTGTCCGGTCCATGGGTTGGTCTTCGGGGCGTCTCATCTCGGCAACGAAAACGTAGTCCTCTACTCTGGCTTTGGTAACTCGGTCGATTAGACAACAGGAACATTTCACTCCGGCATATAGAAGGAATAGAAACAGAAACACCATAAGTATATATACTCCCATTTCCTTTAGCCAGGATCCAATGGAAAACAAGAAATCCCCGAAGCTTCCCAAACCTTCAAAAGGATTCCAACCCTCACTGGCTATAGCTCTGGCTCTGCCTTGCAGGGCGCAAACCTTATCCATATGTGCTTTGACCATGTCATTGGTGTCCGTTATCCAGGTGCAACAGTCCTCACCTATGAATTCACAGAAACCCCCCTTGGACGCTAAAAGATAATCAAGAGCCATCTTTTCCTGCAATACCAGAGTCTTTATTTGTCGTTGTTCCTGGGTGATCTCCCTGACAGCTTCTACGGTTTCATTGAACATCTCGTCTACAATAGAGGAGAAATTGTTCAATCGCTTCATAAGCTCTATTTCCCCATCCAGTCCACGCGGGGAACCATGCCCAAGCCTGATCGTGGCTAGAGAATAGTTCCCTACGAGCTCGCCCGGACATCTTGGCCTTCCTACGCACCATCAGATCCTCTCGATCGGCTGCGACGTAAGATGCCGGAACAAGCTTCACTAAAGCACATGAACCTCTTGTATTAGGGGGAATTACCTTATAAGCGGCGGAACTGCACAGGAAATAATATGGGCCTGTCAGAACAGCACATGAGGAGTTCCTCTGCCGGTCCCGGGCACTCAGTAATAACTGAATAGACTGGGGGATCGCCCCCGCCGTCTGAACATCGCATTCTTCTTTCCAGCAGATATAATCTGGTCTATGGGTGTTACTAATGAAACCCCCGATATCTTTAGTAAGGTTGATTGTTATACCTTTCTTACAACTGGAGGATCCCACAAATCTGTCACAGAAGCTGATGTTGAAGCATACCTGCGGGCCACCTAATTGCCCAGACACCATACAGGATTGGCAAGCGAGGCGCAAGAGCCAGAGCTAATATTAAAACTATAACTGATGTTACCCTCTAGGAATGTATCGTTAAATTCTATCGACAAATGTCTCTGGGTGGTCTTGGCTAATTTCTCATACTTCTTCATGCCAATGTGAACATTGTATATAGCATGAACGGCTGCCATTGCTGGAGTATAATGGCTAGGGGGGGGGGGTTTCGAGCACACCCAGCAATTGGTCCTGTTTGCTGCTTGAGCTAGCTGGAGGTGTATTTTAAATAAAAGATTGGGATGTTTTTCATCGTTTCCCTCGCTAAAATTAATTAAGCTAAACAAGTAAACAAAAATGACACTTCTCATTCTTTGATGTAGTTGAGCAGCTTCTTGCAGTGACTGGCGTGGACCCAGTTGTCTCGTCCTTCGAGCTTCAGAGAGGTTGGCGTCGTCAGCTGCACCTGGAATGGACCAAGATATCTCGTCTCTGGTCCCGTCCTCGAAAGTTTCTTTAGCACGACCCAATCACCTGGTTGAATAGAATGGACACTGGTTATTAGGTTTGGGTCCGGGAGAGACTCCTGGACCCGGTGGACCTTTTGGAGCTCATCAAGGAAAAGCAATCATGATGGTCCTCAAAGTGTTTCCCTACTAGGTTGGAAAATTGATTAGAAGTTGAGGTTAGAATGGTTAGTAAAAGTTGGAAAATTTTCGTTTTTCACACCATTATCTCCCCCCTTCTCTTCCTCCTTCATAACAGGAAGAAGAGACGCTGGGTTCAAAATGGTGCATCGTTTTTGGGTCAGTTTAGTGGGTGTTAGGAGAGCCACTTCGTACTTATCTGGTGCGCAAATTTTGGAATTTACCTCTGCCAGTACATCCAACTCCAGGAAACAGGTTGGTTCCATTAGATATGGTAATGCTACCATAGCACATAATCGTTCTTCTGATAGTGCGCTACTTACCACAATGCCAGCTGGAGTGTACTCAATAATCGCCTGTATTTCTGATAAAATATCCGCTCCCAACAAATTAATGGGAACATTCATCCGATACCAGTGCAGACCTGATGGCTTCCGTGTGCTGCCCTAGTCTACAATGGAGTGGTTTGGTGGTCTGTAGAGACACTGTGTGACCTGTGAGACCCACAGTGAGTATAGTCTCCCCAGAGAGGGGGACCTTGCCTCTGAGATCTCTGGATCTCAGAACCGTTCGGGCTGCACCGGTGTCAATGAGGCAAGGGAGGGGATATTTTAATTCCTCGATAAACAGGTTTATATGGCCTGACACCGGTTTGCCAGTGTGCTATGAAGAATCCTAGCCCTGGCTGGCCATCCCCACAACCGAAGTCGTTGGATCGTCTGGAATGAACTGCCACTTACTCTTGGGTCTGTTAGGACAGTCACGCTTTAAATGTCCTTCCTTTTTGCAGATGTGACAAGTCCTGGTTTACCAGCGTTGTGTCTTTTTCCCACGATCTTGCTACGTTTGTTCTTCATCGGGGGCTTGTGACACAAGGACTTTGGATGTTATATCCTGTTTCTTCCTATCCACCTCTCTCTCTCTATGGCGGAGAGAGTGGATAGAATGGCAGGTATTGTCATTTCACTAAATTCGGGTCTGGCTAACAATAACCGGTCTCGAATTTTCGTATGGATGCCTTCTAAGAATTTGGCTCTTAGTAGGAGGTGAATAGCGGTTAACTTACCTCCGTCGGTTGGCACATCAGGACCAACTTCGGCTAGGATGGTTCTGATTTCCGAGGAAGCAAAAGGGACCTGCCATACCATCCTCTCCCCTAACGTCCTTTCACCGTCGGCATTGGGAACACACTCGTATTGTTGCACCCGGACTGGATAAGTACCAGGTTCAGAGACACAAGTGGGACCAGGTGTATACCTTGGAGGCTGTAGCTTCATTGGACTGCTGTGTCCTACCTTTCCCATGACCATCCCCGTCTGGAAGCCATTCAATGAAGGGTAGATGGTAGGCACGGCTGAATCAAAAGCTCTTAGCGCAGCTATGCAATCCCCACGGTTCTTTAGTCTGGTCCCAATTCCCTTAGACTCACATAGCATCTGCAGATCCCCAGTTGGAAATGATTCGTAATTAACTGTAATTGGAGGAGGAAACGCCCCAGATGTGGCCGAGGGAGACGGATAGAGAGGGTTAGGTGGAGTTGTGGGAGCGAGAGGTATGGTAGCTGGAGAGAGCAGAGTAGAGGTTGTTACATTGGTGATGGCAGAAGCATCAGATGAAACTACAACAGATCCAGTGTTGGTGGATCCAGCCTGCCTTAGCAGAGTTAGCCCAGAAAGAGCCTCTTCCGCTTCCAGCATTGGATCACCAATCGCGGCTATCCCCTCTGGCCAGGTGTACATAATGCGGTTCTTCCCGACTGAAACCGCCTTCTGTATACCCTGCCGGTTTACCATAATAGACTTCTGAAGCCACAGCTGAGCTACATCTAAGGTCTTTGTCGTCCAGAGTCTGGGTTTAAACTCGGTTATGAATTTCTCCCATCTCCAGGCGTCAAACGTCCCCTCCAGAGGGATACTCCAAGCGGTACCCTTGGACCATCTATGCCATTCTTTAAGGGGTTTCATGGCCTTCGCCCCAAAACCTAGATTTCATGTGCTGCGCAGCTGTCTGACTGTGGGAAGCCTCGCTTTCCTTCCCTTGCATGGACGGCACATTGCCCATGGCGATTCGAATCGGCTTATCGTCTTACCCCTGCGTCCAGGGAAACCCTGCACCAATTTAGGAGAGCACCGCTTGGTGTCGTCTTTCACGGTGGATTGTCAGATTATAATCACTATAGTCCTCCAACTAGAGACCCTAACCGAGGCGACGTGTAACTATGGCTTGTTGTCCCAACAGGTTGGGTACAGAACTATGCCCCAAACGATTAGTCAACAACCACAGATTACCCCCCTTCCCGAATTATGTCTCTACCCCTCACAGTGTATGCCTACACGAGCGTATACGCTGTTCGCCCGTACACTGCGTCGCCAGAGTAAACCGCACAGCACAATGACTATCCTCTTTCTCTACAGAACAATGTGGCTTCTCTCAATACAGAAGTTAAATGGGGATAGCCTTCTTCTGTCTATTTGCTAGTTGTACGATGCCTCATTACAACACATGAATCACTGTCACCAAATGAAGCTAACAAACCGTCTGAAACTACTCGCTGCGCAAAGCAACTATGAACCCATAAAAGCGTGTTATTCTCGCTTGCACAATCTGCCTATGGAAAGTAAATATAAAAAAGTTTTTTCTTTTTTTTTTTTGAAAAAAACAAATCGTTTTCTACTGTAATGCCAATAAAAAATAAAATCCCCACTAAAGGTGCAGAAACTCTTAGTTAAGCTTGGTCTTACTACCTAACGAAACTCAGTACAAAGTAAAGATTTCACTTAAACTCAAAATTCAGTACAAAAACCGCAACCGCTTTACTGAAATCTGCTTTCTGTATAAAAATACAAAAATAGTTAAACCTGAGAACAAACAAAAATTTAACTACAAACAAAATGGTGGTTGAACTTCAACAAAATGGTGGGTTGAGCTTCGACAAAATGGTGGGTTGAGCTTCAGCAAAATGGTGGTTGAGCGTCAGCAAAATGGTGGTACAAAGCACCACCCTCCTACACTGTATTACCCGTATTCACTATTACCAAACAATTCTACAAATCCGTGTAACAGCCACAGATATACAAACGTTAAACAGAATCATTAACCATCACACAATGATTCCCCTATCAGGCTGGTCACTGGGCTATAACATAACCGAACACTCAAAACAAAATCAAGCCGTACATAGAAAAGTTACAAAAGAGACAAAAATAACTTCAGGACAAAAACTAACATTTGAGGCAAAAACAAACTAATCGCTTTCCATAGACACCAAAACTAAAAGTGAATCCGCTCCATCTAAAACTGAATTCCTTGTTAAAAAACCTGCAACACCAAACTAACCAAGATGGCTGCCAAAGCACATTTTTTTCACACAAAGGTAAGATGGCTGCCAGGCCGCATGGGTTTTTTTCACACAAAGGAAATCAAAGATGGCTGCCAGGCCGCATGGGTTTTTTCACACAAAGGAAATCAAAGATGGCTGCCAAGCCGCATGGGTTTTTTCACACAAAGGAAATCAAAGATGGCTGCCAAGCCGCATGGGTTTTTTCACACAAAGGAAATCAAAGATGGCTGCCAGGCCGCATGGGTTTTTTCACACAAAGGAAATCAAAGATGGCTGCCAGGCCGCATGGGTTTTTTCACACAAAGGAAATCAAGATGGTGTCTCCAAAATCCAGCAATAGAGAAACCAAATTAAACAAAACAGTTTCTCTATTCCCTGTGCCCCACCCCCTAAACCAGAGTAAAAATCTCCTCTGATTTAAAGGCTAACAGTATAAAAAATCCTCTAAATGCCGTTTCTCCTGTACAAACATTAAAACAAAATTCTGCCTCTACAAACCAAAATCACCTCTTACAAACATAACAATTATAACAAAAACGATACCCTGTAATGATCATCCCACACGTCACAATCAGCTTCAGATGCACCAAAATTTACACACTAAAAGTTATTTCACACGGTGACCAGCACTATGAAAATAACCCAGTCACACTTTTAAAACATCCAGCAAACTCCATACATAAACCCCGTACAAAGACCCTCTTGGCTGTATTGACCAGGGATTTGCAAAATATAGACTCTGTCCCCAGCCAATACCCCTATCCCTCTATGTACAGATATTAATCCCCTGTCCTTATACACAAAGAGTGAAAAAGCAAAAAGAAAGATTCTTTTGCTGGGCGCGGATTACCGCAACAGCTTGCAGAGAGACCAGATGCTGGTTCTAGGACAACAGAAATTTCAAAAACTGAAAAAGTCTTACCAACTTCGCCGGCTTTTTCTGGTTGTCCAAAACCAAGAATCCAATCTCCCTCCCTTGGCAAGCTGCTCTGGAATCCACGTCAGCTCCTAATACAAGGCTCGCCAATTGTTATGGAAAGTTTGGTGTTTGCGCATAAAGTCCTGGTGCACTAAAAAAGGTACACTGCAGTATTAAAGTGCGCCCAGTACAAACAAATCCGTCACTATAAAAATACACGCTATATCTAGCTCTTTCTGTATAAGCACAAAGTACTTCTCTATCCCAGGAGGAATCAGACAGACACGCTGCTTCAAGCTGGATAATCCTATGGCCAAGTGAGCTGTGGCTCCTGGATTGTTTAATTTATTTAGACAATCGCACACGCCCAATAGCCCCCTGGCTGTACAACAGAAAAGCCAGGTTGCCCAGTAATTACATTTACATATCAAAAGGACAGGGGCGTAGACCAGAATGACCGACCGGCCTCCTGGAGATGACTCATCCCTGAGCCATCTCCATGATCCCCGTCAGCCATGTTTGTCCCCATCCCCTGTCACTTGTCACTCGTCAATATGGACCCCATTCAGATACTGCTCAGAGTGATCAGTATCTGAGTGAAGATCAATCTACGTGTTCCTACGGGTTATGGACATATCTGCGGGGACAAATAAAGTTATTATCTCAACACGGTACCAGTGTTGAGACCAGGCTTAAAATGTCTTAAAAGCAGGTATGTCTCTAAACCCAAAAGAAGGTTTTCATACTGACTGTTTTGCCGCTGGTTTGGATTTAAAACCACATTCACATCCAACACAGGGAGACAGATGACAACTTATAAAACATGCACATCCTAGAATATAATGTCCACATAATAAAATTTCCACGACACGTTTATACATTGAAAAGAGTGGATTCCGGGAAGACTCAGAAGAAATGCAGATGGACATGTTTTTAGTGTTTAATCATATATACCAGTTTTTACTGGCACTCCGTTGATTGTTTGTTCTGTATATTCTCAGGTTTTTAGAGGAACCTCCATATACGACGTGTAGCATTTATGATTATCCATTACTCCTGAGGGCGCTTCACTGTTTTCTTCTCTTTTGGCAATATAGGTTTAGGTTACCAAAAACTGAAAAATAATGTACATTTCAGAGTTATACAAAAATAAATTTTCCAGGAAATAAGTAATGGGTTAACAACTTAATTTACTTACATTGCTGCAGGAAAAATATAAGCCAGGGCTTGACAAAGCCAAGAGCCTGGTAGCCACTGGCTCCTAGAATTTTACTCCTGGCTCCAAAATTTCCAGTTTGGTGTTAAATAATCTAAAAGCCGTCTTTGGCATCTAAAAACATCTAGTTGGCTTCATTGTTTTCTTCCTGTCTCCTACATTTAATGTAAATCCAGCCCTGGTGTATGTACGGTATTTATATATGAGGTCTGTTGTGTGTGTCTGTGTCTGCTGTGGGTAAATAGGGTGTCCAATGACAACAGAGCAAAGAAAATAAACAAAACTAGAACAACGTCACAATGTACAGATGTGTGTATGTATATGTATGTATGTGGGGGAAGGCACACGAGGACTTAATTTAAAAGTTGAAGTTTATTGCATGTCCATTAAAAAAACGACGTTTCGGCCCCTAGAGGCCTTTATCAAGGTGATATAAAATGTGTGACAGTGTATATGTTACAGTTAAAGTCCTAAATGCGGTTAATTTTAGGATTACCCTGGTAATCCTGACATTACCCAGGCGTCATTCGCAAAAGTCCGAAGTGAAATTAAATTTCGGAATTTGTCCGGGTAATCTGCAAAGTATACAGAGGCCTTTGGGTACTCCGGTTTTCTGCTGTGTTTTACCTGGGTAAAACGCCCATTACCCTAGTGTTGCTGGATAAAGTGCAATGAAATGAAACATCGGACTTTATCCTGGTAAACTGCAAAGTATCCAAACGCCTCTCAGTACTCGGCTTTTCTTGGGTTTTCAGCAGGTTACAGTTGACTGAATTCCGAGGATTACCCGGGTAAAGCTGCAAACTGTTATCTGACTGATAACAAAATTGTGTTTTTGTTATTTTTAACCAAATTGTATCCACAGTCACAAACCACACTAAATAGCTGTTATGTAACTCTGTGGGTTAATTGTCTGAAAATTAATTTATGAAGATAAAGATATTATATAAAGAGTAACCTGATGATTATTATGTTTTATAAATGATATATAAGCACATGACACATAATAAAGATCATGTAACTCTTTCACATTCATATAAGAAACATATCCTGTCACTCTGTATATTCATTATATCCTACATTTTAATGTTTGTCTTTTGCCATTTTTATTGATAATATCCATAGATAATAGCAAAATTCCCTTTTACCCAAGTGGGGTTGGATGCTCTGCAGATTACCCAGGTGAAGTTGTGGATAGTCCTCAGATTACCCGGGTGAAGCTTCAGACTTGCACAATATCTGGGTAAAGTGTGAATTTTTCAGCTCTTCCAGACTGTTACCCAAGGGCGGCAGTTGGTTAGTCCGAAGATTACCCGGGTAAAGTCCGAATTTTTCATTTTTTTGCAGCTTTACCCAGCGGTTTGGGTAATGTCAGGATTAACCGCACTTCGGGCTCTAACCGTAACATATACATTTCAAAAGAATGCATTGAAAAGTCAACCTATGACTGTAAGCTGTGGAAACCCTAGGGATCAGTGTCTCTGAATATATAGCAAAACTTGTCTTTCTTGGCATTGTTTTAGTGATTGAGGAGTAGATAGAATCACAGCAAACTGTATAGTAATAGCAGTTGTAAGGTTTATGATGTCAGGGACTAGGCAGAGCTGAATATCCCCACCATGTCCCCTGAGCGAACAGGTACATCACAAGTTAGACTTTTCTGTTATACCTCAGACTATCTAGATAGATTTAAGAAATAATTTGTAACTGGGTATTTGTCTATCACAAGGGGATTTTAGTCTAAAATATATCCATAACCTCTTATTTAATTTCCTTTATTTTAGAAGAGCTGTATTGTAATATTTAGTGAAAATATTTATTTTTTTGCATTCGTCAAAAAAAGGAATATCGGCATCTTGATCAACTTTAAGCCAACCACTACATCTGTAGAAACCTTTATTCTGTCATTTGTGCTCCTTGTGGCTTTCAGTGATAAAGGACTGGCATATACCAATTCCTAATGCTATAACTCGACTGTATTCTGTGTAACTCACTATAACGCAAAGCTTATGGTGAGAATTCACTAAATGTTCACTCTAGTCAATATGAATATGTAAGTGAATTTAAATGGTTATGGTGTCTTAATTGTTGGTTCTCAGATGGGAGAAGGCACTAAAGTTTGAGTAATTCTGTCATTTAAGCCATACAGTTTAATATATACCCCTAAATTCTTCTAGACGCACTTGCAACATTTGTCAGTGGCCTAGCATTAAAGTAGTTCCTGCAGCCAGTTGCCAACTAGCCGTCAGAACCTCAAAACAGTTTTCAGTATGGTAGAGATGGTGAGCATTTCTCCAGTGCCTAGACCATAATCTAGGTTGTGAGTTCCCGCGGGAATAGGGTCCTCGTTTTCTATTGTACCGGTTTGTAAATTGTTGTTCAATGTATTGTAACCCTTTCTATATTGTGCCCATTTATACAGCGCTGCGGAATATGCTGGTGCTATAGAATTAAAGAATAATAATAATAAAGAAGGGAAAGGGCATAAGCGAATCATTCTGCCGTTAGGAAGAACTAATAATTAATCTCCAGTCCCCCCCATCTGTGTTTTTTTGCTTGGTGTCTCGTTAACGTTGTTTCTGCTATCTGTTCCTTTTTGTTGCAGTCAGTTATTCTAGGCTGATAAAGTTTATTTTTTATTTTTTATTATGCCAGGGTAAAGCACTGATTGCTGCCATTTTAAGCACACTTGTTATTGATGGAGAATCCATCTACAGCCTGTCTGCCAATCCCATCTTCTTGTTGCTGGCCAGAGTAATCCTCGTCACCCTCAGGAGCAAACTCACAGCATTCCAGGTAAGTCATATGTCACAATAGAATAAAGGACTTCTGTTCCACTGTTGAGAAGTTCCAGGCAAGTGTTTTGATTATACACAGATCTAATTGAAAAATTGGAGTAATTTTGTCAACATTTCGCTGTCCCTCGCTCCACTTTGGCATACCGCATGCGGAGTGACTGCTCTGAGCAGAGCCATAGTACAGGACAGCCCTCCACTCACTCCATGCGCTTGATTGATTTATCCATGAGTGCACCAATGCCATTGCTGAGGGCCAATTAGGGCCAATCACCCCCCAGTTGGCTATGTTCATGGAGGGTGGAAAAGTTAGTATAAGCTCCAAAATCAGAATTCTCTTTAAGACTTTTGTAATATTCTTCGCCGATGGTCTCTGCAGAAGCTGTTTAACCCCTTAGTGACCGGGCGGTTTTACACAAATCCGTCCTTTAGTGACCGCTGCTGTTTTTACGTTTCTGCGCTGTTAGTGTTTAGGACAAATTTTCCTCTTACTCGTTTATGCAACCTACACATATTTTACACTGTTTTTCTCGTCATTAAATGGACTTTATAAAGATACCATTTTTTTCATCATTTCATATAATTTACTATAAAATACATTGTGAAATATGACCAAAAAATTGAAAAACACCACTTTTTCGAACTTTGACCCCCAAAATTTCTTATGTATCAACAACGGTCAAAATTTTTCAATTCCTTAGTAGTTTCTAAATTTAGTACTGAGTTTAGCAATACCCAATGTTTACATATTCCTTGCTTTTTTCCTTATTTTATGCAACAATAAGTGCAAGTAGCACTTTGCCATTTCCAAAGAGTTTATTTTCAAAACTAGTGATAGTGACATTGTAACACTGATATCTGTCACTAATTCCTGAATAACCCTCCACATATACATATTTTTTTAAAGTACACAAATCAAGGTATTAAACTTGGGGTATTTTGACTCTTTCCATGCAAACCATTTTACCACAAATCTATGCCTGCCAAAGTTTGAGAAAAAATTTTTTTTGGTGATTTTTTTTTTTTTTTTTTTTTTTTTTTTTAACGCAATTTAAGAATACATGTACTGTGAACTTTAAGGTTTACTGCCAAAAAACACCCCAAAATATGTTCAACATCTTCTGAGTAAATTGATACCACCCATGTATAGGTATGTCGGGTCATTTGGGGGCTAATAGGCCTTATTTGGGGGGTGCGCATTTCAGTTTTCCAACTTCGAATTTTCACATTTCGTCATCATGCACCCATGTCCTATTTGGGACATTTTTGAAGCCGGCCAAAGTAATTTACCCCCATCAAACCATATATTTTTAGAAAGGGCACACCCTAGGGTGCTTCAAAGAGTTGTATTTTAACACTTTCCATGCACTAGCTCTATGTCAAACTTTCAGGTAGTCACTTTTTGTGTTATTTTTTTAACACACATTGTACTTTAGGCATGAATTGTCAAATCCAGTTATGGGTTACTGCCAAAAAACACCCCAAAATATGTTCAACATCATCTGAGTAAATTGATACCACCCATATATAGATTTGTTCTGTTGTTTTTGGGGTGCTACGCCAATCTTTTGACATGTGCTTGTCAATTTTCTAATTTGACATACAGTATCTTCTTTGTTTATCTTCTTTTTAGGGGCCTTTTTACATACCCCAATTTTATTAACGTGCATATATTTGGTAAGCTAACACCCCAAAGTATTGTAAATGGAGTGTTTTTATGCCATGGATGCAACCGTTTGCTCCAAACAAATTGGATACTGTTTGGTGGTCATTTTTCATTTTCACACCCACATCAGTTTTGGACTGTGATTTAGGAGACACTGTTGTTTGTTACTGCATGAAAACTCTCCAGGTTGTTTTCTGCAAGGTCTCCTGAGTACACCCATGCCCCTCATGCATAGGTTTGCCAGGATTTTGGGAAGGTTCAAATACAATTTTTATGACTTTGTCATTGGAGTTGAAATTGAGATTATTTCTTCAGCTAGGCCTAGCTTTTGTTTTGGGTCTACCGCATACCCCAGTTTGAATTATTGCCAGAAAATTGTTTATATTTGTTATGTTGACACCCCAAGGAATTGCATATGGAGTGCTTTGATGCCATGGATGCAACGGTTTTAGCCCAAAACATTTGAGAAGGTGTGTGGCGGTAATTTTTCAATTTTCAGATTTTTACGCCCACATTAGATTTGGACTGTGATTTAAGAGACACTGTTGTTTGTTACTGCATGAAAACTCTCCAGGTTGTTTTCTGCAAGGTCTCCTGAGTACACCCATGCCCCCCATGCATAGGTGTGCAAAGATTTTGGCAAAATACAGCACCAATTGTAGAACATAAAAATGTACGAATAAAATGTAAAAGTCTGGTGCAGTAAAAGAAAAAAATAAATAAACTGAACTAACTGGAGTGTGAGAAAAAATGGAAAGGAAAAAAAAAATCACAGATCACGCACAGTGTGATAGAGCTTGAAACAGTCCCCAAGACACAGACCGGGTTGTCCAGGGCATTCTGGGCAGTAAAAGATTGTGTCTCTCCTCTGCCCCCTCTTGAAACACACCCTGCATCTTTTTTGGGGTTTCTGTTTGCCCTCAGTAGGGGGGATTTTATAAATAAAATGTGTAGTCCCAACTCTGTCCCCCATCACCGCCCGGGGAGCATGTGCATCCTGGTACAAAAACCCCGAAATGACCTGGAGCTGAAACTGTAAAAAGGACAGCGTCACTCCGGGGTTTGCCTTTTTGCAGAGCAAAAAGGCATTGTGGGTTGCAATTTGCATCGGGTAAATTGCAACCTTTTTGTACCAGGCCCTTGACTTCTGCATAATCTGGTAGGGCTGGAGCAGCTGATCTGCCAGATCAACCCCACCCATATGCCGGTTATAGTCTTTGATGCACACTGGCTTCCTGATGCGCTCAGCTCTGCCACGTACAGAGACCTCCACAGACCTCTCAGTGTGGATGGTGGATAGAAGGTATACATCCTTCTTGTCTCTGTACTTGACCGCCAACAGCTCCTCTTGGCGCAGAGCTGAGGTCTTCCCCCCCCTTTTTAGCCGGGTGCAGACAAGCTGTGCTGGGAAACCTACGTGGTTCTTGCGAACAGTACCGCATGCTGCTGTATCAAAACAATACAGCAGCTTGAACAAAGGGACACTCGTATAAAAATTATCAAGATACAAGTGGTACCCTTTGTTCATCAGGGGAAAAAGTAGGTCCACACAATCTTGCCACTGGTTCCCATGTGTTCTGGGCAACCTGGAGGGTCAAGGCTACTATCCTTTCCCTCGTACACCCGGAAGGCCTGAGTATACCCACTCTCGCTGTCACAGAGCTTATACACCTTCACTCCATACCTGGAGCGTTTGGAAGGAATATACTGCTTGAATCCCAGCCTTCCCTTGTATTTCATTAGGGATTCATCCACGCAGATATTCCTTCCAGGTGTATAAGTCTCTGCAAACTTGGCGGCGAAGTGGGTAATCAGGGGGCGGATGTTATACAGCCTGTCAAACTGGGGATGCTCTCTAGGAGGGCACAGGCTGTTGTCACTGAAGTGCATGAAACGCAAAATGTTTTCATACCTTCTACGTGACATTGATTGGGGGTAAATGGGGGTAGAGCAGATGGGGCTACTGCTCCAGTAGGAGCGAATTGAGGGCTTCTTTATGATGCCCATCAGCATAGTAAGTGCCCAGAATTTCAGAAATTCTGGCACATCTAGCGGGTTCCATTGCTGCCTTGCCAAGTAGGAGTCTGGCTTCGCAGCACAATGCTGATGGGCATACAGATTTGATTGGGCCACGATGTGGCCCAACAAATCATCCCCCATAAACACCTGCAAAAACTGTGTGGCGGTAAATCCTGCAACATCAATATTGATGCCAGGATTTGCTGTGAAAGGAGGGATATCTGGCCTCTGGCGATGAGGCACTACCCACTCCTCAGCTGGAGCTGTGCGTCTCCTGCTGGCAGGTGGTGACCCAGGATCTGCATCAGAAACATCACTAGATACATCAGCCAGCGTAGATGATGTATCTAGCGACGTCTCTGAGCAGTTAGCGAGTCGAAATCAGGGTCTGAGTCTGACGCAGATGCCTCAGATTCTGACGCCAGGATGGCATATGCCTCCTCGGCGCTGTACACCCTCTCAGACATTATATATAATAGATTATAAAATTTTATAATTATTATATATATAAGCGGATTATTGGTTCTTAGAAGAACCGTTGGGTTTCACAAGAAAATACAAATAAACACCTAAATCTCTCTAAATCACTCTAAACCTGCCTCAATTCTTCTAAATCTCTCTAAATCTCTCTAAATCTGCCTCAATTTTTCTAATCTCACTCAATCTACCTAAAATCTCTAACCTGTCAAATCTGATCTCTCTCTCTCGCTCACCAAAACACAAGTGAGGAGAGGGAGGGAGAATCACAGAGGTCAGAGCCAATATTTACAAAATATTGACCTGACCTGACAAATTAGAAATTTTATTTAGATTTTTTTCTTACTTCTGATTGGATGTTGCTAGCCTGCCTCTCTGATGAGGCAGGCTAGGAACATCCCACACAGCCCCAAGATGACCCTGCCCTTAGAAGGGCAGCGCCATCTTGGCTGTCACATTTATTTTATTCATTTTTATTCATTTATTTTTTTTTTACACTTTTTTACACTTTTTTTTACTCTGCTGGGTGCCTTGATCCCTCGAGGCACCCAGCAGAGCACCTGATCACTCATGTGATCTTTTTTGTACTGAGTGCCACGATACCTTGTGGCACTCAGTACTTCCTGCCGCTACCGGAAGTGATCGCTCGGGGGGAGCGATCACTGAGCGGACCGGCGGCAGGTAAGCATATTGCAGGGATGTCTCAATGTCGAGGCATCCCTGCAATATACACAGAGCAGCTGGAAGCGATACCGATCGCTTCCAGCGCTCTCTAGAAGTGCCGGGCACCTCTCCGGTAAAACCGGATGTTGATCGCTCCCGGGGAGCGATCACAAGGTGCCCCGGCACTTGCAACCGCCATTGCATGGATGCCTGGACTCCCAGGCATCCTGCAATGGCGTTTGAGCTGCTGGAAGCGTTCCGATCGCTTCCAGCGCTCAAAACACCGCAGGACGTACCATGTAAAAGAGACCCGCGGCCATGACGTACATGGTACGTCCAAGGTCCCTAAGGGGTTAACATGCCATACATTTTCTTCAGATTTGTGTTACAAAATGCTATTAGTTTTTGTAAGATTGTTGTATTGTGTTTTTTTTTGTTTTTTTACTCTTTCCACTCAAATCCCATGGGACAGATGTGATGCAGCTCATTAAAATTAGATGTGAAAAATGACATGCTTGAAGAGAACAAGACCGCATCAAATGAGACAAATTGGCAGACATGAAAGATTAAAGATTTCGATTTGCGTTTTTTTTTTTTTTTATTGCACCAGGCACTGTGTATTAAATGCAGAGGAGAAAAACTGCCTGGCCTCTTTGAGACCTTTGCAATTCAAAGCATCGCTCACCCATATGTGAATTTAATAAGCTGCTGTGGGAAAAAATAAAAAGTTAAAAACGTATTTATTAGCTTTGTATTTGGGTGTACATGTAAAGAATCTATGAAAAGGAATACATTAGAAGAACGTTCAGGAGGATGTGTTTTAGTTGATGGATACTGTAGCACCAAAACTTCAGTGAATTTCTGTGTGTGAGTTATGTGTCACGATGACAAATGTTATGCATAGAGGAAATTTCATGTTTATTGTTTCTCTATGAGAAGCATTTGATTGGATATGATCAGGAATGCTGGGAGACATAAAATGGGTGGATCAGACTGGTGCTTTGGCAGTCAAAGATAAGTTTCAAACTTGATTGAAATTTCTTTAAAAAAAAATCAGGGCTTTGCTTTCCATAGTATTTTGAAACGGACAGGAGAAAACCTTACATTTCCTATAGTCTATTAAAGGATCACACAATGTCAATGTTCCAGTCCAGCCGAGGTGATGTTCGGTGATCCTCCTTATTCCTTTATATAATTGTTATTTTCCACTTATAGTTTTTACCATGGTGGACTCTAAGATGTGTATACATCCATCAACAATTGCTGGAGGAGCGATCTCCTGAGCTGTTTGCTTCAGCTCTAATGTGCATAGAGGAAGGTAGGACTTTATTCTACAATTCACTTGATTTTAATATTTTTCTGAATATACATAGCCATTTGTTTACACTTTAACTCAAATGTGTATTAATACCCTGTTGCCTCCCTGCAGAGATATTTAACTACCGTATATACTCGGGTATAAGCCGACCCGTGTATAAGCCGACCCCCCCCCCCTACTTTTTCCCAAAAAACCTGTGAAACCTTATTGACTCAAATATATAAGCCTAAGTGGGATATTGCCCCAGCTCACACATGGATATTGCCCCAGCTCACACATGGATATTGCCCCGGCTCACACATGGATATTGCCCCGGCTCACACATGGATATTGCCCCGGCTCACACATGGATATTGCCCCGGCTCACACATGGATATTGCCCCGGCTCACACATGGATATTGCCCCGGCTCACACATGGATATTGCCCCGGCTCACACATGGATATTGCCCCGGCTCACACATGGATATTGCCCCGGCTCACACATGGATATTGCCCCGGCTCACACATGGATATTGCCCTGGCTCACACATGGATATTGCCCCGGCTCACACACACATGGATATTGCCCCGGCTCACACATGGATATTGCCCCGGCTCACACATGGATATTGCCCCGGCTCACACATGGATATTGCCCCAGCTCACACATGGATATTGCCCCAGCTCACACATGGATATTGCCCCAGCTCACACATGGATATTGCCCCAGCTCACACATGGATATTGCCCCAGCTCACACATGGATATTGCCCCAGCTCACACATGGATATGCCCCCAGCTCATGGATTTGCCCCCAGCGCATGGATTTGCCCCCAGCTCATGGATATGCCCCAGCTCTCACCTAGATATTGCCCCAGCGGCAGCCAGCTCTCACATGGATACTTGCCCCAGCTCCGGATCCAGCAGGGGTTGAGGGGGCCCAGATGCCGGGCAGCGGTAGTGCCTGCCCGGTCCTGAACAGCGTGAGTCCGTCCGTGTTGAAGGGGATGCGGCTGCGTGCGTGCGCAGGTCACGTGGTCCGGCCACTCAGGTGGTACAGAGACTCAGTACCACCTGATTAGCCGGACCACGTGACCGGCTGCGCCTGCACGCAGCCGCATCCCCTTCAACACGGACAGACTCGCTTATAAGCCAAATCGCGTTTTTTTTACTCAAAATCTGAGTCAAAAAACTCGGCTTATACGCGAGTATATACGGTATATTCTGCTGGGCGGGTTGTGCCGGCGGGGGAGACTAAACAACGGCAAGGTTTACTAGTACACGCGGCTGCTGCAGCGGGACCCTCTTCTGGTGGCCCGCCTACGCAGATGACACGTTCCACACCTCTTTGGTTGCAGGGGGACAGCCTGAGTTTAAGCCGTACTGTGGCAGCAAATGACGCACGCCGAGCACCAACTGGTAGGCAGGACTGTTATGGCCCATAGACGCCAGCGGGGCGTATGGTGTTAAAGGTTAATTTTATGATTTTCAGTTACTAACAGCCAAGAGTTTCTAGGTGAACCCATCACCTGAAATTCTCAGTGGTGTCATTCACTGTACATTTTTAAGTTATTTTCTTTTTTTTAATTGGAAATACCACCTTTTATATAACTGGAACATAACAAAAGCTTCTCTGTGTGGGCCAAAATGGATTTCTGTTCCCTCAGAGAAAATTGTGAAGGAACTGCGTTCCTCAACTTGACCCATTAGTATGAACAGTCATACAACTCAAGCTGTAACGCTTGCATGAGAGATGATGATAATTGATTATTTAATGATTACAGCTCAACTAAGATAGGGGTCCAAAAACATAATTGTTCGATTTAATTTTAACTTATTCTACATTTTCCTTTAGAGTGAAGGTAAACCCACAATTTGTTATAAGCAGCTTTGTCAGCCAAGCCTCTGGGGCTTCCCCCCACCCACTGATGTCATATCGCATGGGCGTGAGGATGTCAGTTAGGGAATAATCCTTTGTTCGGATCCCCGTATCTCCCGGTCGGTGGCAGCTAGAGCAAGCATGAACAGGTTAAGTGTAAAATAAAATTAATAAATGTCTTCTTTTTTTAAAATGTATTAATGCAGCATTATTGTTCAATTATAATGTCAACAATGATGCTGCACTATTGAATTTTTTTTTTTTTTTTTTTTACAGTTTTAGCTAAAATAGTTTATTTTGTCAAACGTTTTGTTACTGGTTCCCATTTCAAATTTTTTTTTTTTTTTTTAGCAAGTGTACCCCATAGAATATATAACCGCAAATGCTAAAACGGGATAAAAATAATTTTAAATGCTGTAGATCATTGAAATTTGAATGGAAATTCACTTTTAGAAAATTATTTATTTTATAATTTTTTGTTGTAACATTCTGGCTGGACATGACATATACATATAATAATGATTTGAGTCTGCCGAAAAAGAGGATATATAATTTGTCTGGGTCCTACTATAAAACATGACCTCAAATTGTGTTTAAACAAGATGAACACAAAACTGTAAAAATTAGCTCAGCAGGCAGAGGTGATATGGCTCAGCAGTGAAAGGGTTAACTATTACATTGGGGTGTTATTATCTGCAAAGAAAACAAAGCTTAGCATTACCAGATACATGTATCCTCTCGAGTCATTATTACGGGAGACATAGAGTTGACGGTGACAGAGATAAAGTAAGGGGGTCATGATAAAGAATATCCAGTCCACACTGCGAACTCCGGGAGAATTCATCATATACTGCTGCGTCTGCCTTACTAGAACAATATTTGGTGATGACTTGACTTTCTATAGATTACACTTGAATTACTAGCATCTTTTTTTTCCTTTCCCTTTCCTCGAGATAATTATGTCCGGAGAAGCTTCTGAGATTTATAGTGCTATTTTCTAGATCCTAGCACATTTTTTTTGCCAGCTTTTCTGTTGAATAGCTCACTGCTCATATTTTTTCCTTCCTTTTTAGATGTGTAAATGCTGGCGTAAAGCCGAGAACTTGGTCATCCAATGCAATGATTTGTTTTCCTTCAGCGATAATTCTCCCATACCCTTAGTTCTTGTTAAATTCAAATCTCCTAGTTTTTTTTTTTCTTCCAAGTCGAATGCAAGGTTAAAGAAGAAACTGATTTAGAAAAATAAATAAAAACACACCTTTTCTTTATTTTTCAGTTGTCATTATACATTGCAATTGCCCCCAGGTTATTCTGTGCCCCCCTGCCATGGTCTAACCTTTCCACTGATACTCAGCATGACCATATTCAGTGTAAAATAAAGATTAAAAATAATAAAATAGAAACATAACTTTTTTCAACAGGGTTGAAATGGCTCAGCAGTGAAGGGGTTAACGTTCACACTATATTTCATTGTGTTTTACTTTCAGTTTTGCCTTGATCTAGTTGTATTTTAAGGGTTAATGGGCAGGCTTCGTCCCTGACAGTATAGGTTGTTTTTTTCCCCTTGCTTACTGGCATTGTGGCTCCATGCCACACTCGTTATTATTTTTATTGTATTTCCCTGGTTTTATGGTATTCTAGGATTTATTATGGAATTTAAACTCTAAGGCTAGGGTCAGACTAACGCAGTGCGAACGCGCGTGCACTTTATCACGGCCGTAGTAGCAGGAAATGACGGGCAATATACGGAGTACGGCCGCGCAACGCAAGCGGCAAACAAACGCATTTTTTCGAGAACGTGATACCGCTAGTACGGACGTACAGAGTGCGCTGCGTCCGCTAGCGGTGTGTGTGCATGATTAGGAGACGTCAGACGCTGCTAATGTCCGGCCAACATAAAGTCCAGACGCAAAAAGGGTTTTATTGATAATCCGTACAAAATCAGGGACGAAAATGCGTATCGTATGACCGCTTTCGCGTATTCCGTGAAAAAATACGTCCATTCGTTTGAACGCACTTTTTCACGGACAACGCGAAAAATGCGTTCGTCTGACCCTAGCCTTAAAGGTCTATACATCCTTAGACCCTAGCTTTTTGGCACATTTCGAGGGAATTCATTTTGCCGAAAATATGTTGAATTCCCTATTTAGGGAATGGTCACCGTAATTTTCAAAAACTGGAGTCGCTGAAGCAGTTATCGGACGTCGGCAAAACCCGCCAAATTATGGCAAAAAAAAATATTGAATTTAACACTTTCCCGCCATGCATCATACCATGCTGTCCGTGCAGCGGGTGGGCCTTGGGCCCCTCCCCGCAGTCGACACGAGCGCCACGTTCTGTTGACTGCACAGAAACGGCCTGATGAATCGGAGGCCCGCGGTAGCACCTGACAGGTGTACCAGTAACATTAACCCCTCCGATAGGGCGACAACTGCCTGTCGTTACGGGATTATGTATAAGGTTAGTACAACAAAAAGGTATTGCACCACATTACTGTGGTATTTTGGAATCTTGGTTATATATACTTATTTAGGTTTTCTCAGTGGTATGAGTTAGTGATGAAAATTATTAGTGTTGCCCCCAGTTTTGACTGTGGTATCTTATGTGCCCCCCCTATATATTGTTCCTAGAGTCGCCACTGGTTGGCACAATAAAAATGAACTATAAATATAATGAGAATAATTTTGTGTACCAATTTTCCCATCATCTGAAGTCAGATGGTTGAATATTTTTGCAAATCGTGGATATTGTTAAACCGGAATGATCATTGAAATGTAGTAATCTTTGTTATGGAGTGCTGTGCTCCTTTGTGCTCCTTTTTTTTCTGTGTGTTGTGTGTCGTATGTGTTTATGTGACGTATTTTTTCACGGAATGCGCAAAAACGGTCAGACGACGTGCATTTTCGGGCGTGATTTTGTACGGATCGTCAATAAAACTCTTTTTGCGTCTGGACGTTATGTAGGCTGGACATTAGCAGCGTCTGACATCTCCTAATCACGCAAACACGCCGCTATGCCACAGCTGCGCACTCAGTACGTCAGTACTAGCGGTTCAGCGTTCTCAGAAAAATGCGTTCAAATTCCACTTGCGTTGCACGGCCGGACTTTTGTGCGGCCGTACATCGTATATTGGCCGTCATTGCCCGTCATCTGCTGCTAGTGCGGCCGTAATTATGTGCGCCAGAACGCACGTTAAAAGTGCGCTGGTCTGACCCCAGCCTAAGACCAATAAAAAAAACATTTTTAATGAATTGTTGGCCTTCTGGAACATATGTTCATTTACTGTAAATGTACACAATACTTGGTAGGGGCTCCTTTTGCTTTAATTACTGCCTCAATTCGGCGTAGCATGGAGGGGATCAGTCTGTGGCACTGCTGAGGTGCTACGGAAGCCCAGGTTTCTTTGACCGTGGCCTTCAGCTCATCTGCATTTTTTGGTCTCTTGTTTCTCATTTTCCTCTTGACAATACCCCATAGATTCTGAGTTTCAGATCTGGTGAGTTTGCTGGCCAGTAAAGCACAGCAACACCATGGTCATTTAACCAACTTTTGGTTTTAGAATTGTAGCGCTCACTCCCGGAGGAGCCGCTAAAAATGAACCACGGGTCAGTCTCCCCGCACTAGGGAATAAATATACTCCAACACCGCTGTGAGTTTTTATCATTTAAATAGTTTACTAAAATAGTAAGCAGACGTTGAGACACGGTATTCAGATATTATTACAGTACTTTCGTATCGCGGTAAAAGCGCGTAGCGGGAAAGAAACGAAACACGAGGCTTCGTATTTCGGAAAAAATATATTCACAACCGAACAGAAAAGAAATGCAATTGCACGAAATTCGAAAAAGGGACACGTAGCGAAACCCAAAAATACAATCTCTTCGTATTACGGTAAACGCGCAGCGGAAAAGAGAAAAATATTATTCGGAACGTATCTTTAACCCCTATTCCGAATCGTAACAGAATGAGTCCTGCACAGGTTAAGTCCCGGAATGTAAAAGGTGTGTATGTGTGTGTGGTACCCGGGTACTGTTCAACTGGCCAGTGAATTTACTTAAGGAATGTCTTCGACTAGTCAAGTTGGGGCCCTGTGGACTTTAAAGAGAAACAGCAGCGTGTTCTTTATTTACAAACGGCCTTGGAGGCCTCTCACCCAACCACCGGTTGCTTTAGGCTCCGCTGACCCAGGACGTCTCTCCGCTTGATATTGACTGGGGATACTTGCGGCCGGATCCGTTGTCTGACTTTCCGTAGCTTGTCCACGACTTGTCCAGCTCACCGCCTGCTTTCCTTATCCGATCAACTCGCGGTAACTCCTCACTCGAGGTCTTCGGATTGTTCGATCTGCAGCAATCTCTGGAACTTGGAGGTCTCCTTCACTGGTGCTGAATGACCCGATAAAGAAACTGGCAGGTCTCACTCGCGCTCTGGCCTAGGCCCTCTCGCGATGTCCGGCACTGCGTCTGCTCTCTCTCGTTCCCTGGCGCGCTCTGGCGCGTTCTCCACGAGGTTCGGGATGTAAGTCTGCTCGGTCCCACCCACTTCCTGTCTCCTTGCAAAGCACGCCGGGAAATGTAGTCCCAATGTCCAGTGTCTCTAATCGCGATTGTCTCCATCTTGTGGCCAAAAATGGGTACTGCCAGCAGCAAGATTTTAACACAGTGCTACAGAATAAATATATTTTTTTCCCCCACTCCCTCTTTTAGACTGTGTGGGAAGATTTGTTTATTATGTAATGTATTTTATTATGTACTGATCATTCTGGCCAGCAGATAAGTCCTCAAATGCAAAAATCATTAGCAACTGTGCCATTAGTAACTCTTATTGCTGCAATTACTTATTTCAATTTTCTAGGAGACTGAAGAGAATAGAGCACAATCAATACTCTGTCTTTTTGGGCCTAATCAAATAAACGTAGAATTGTTTTAGATAGGATTTCAGGCACATATAATCATAATAGGATTGTTTCTCTCTAAAGTTTCAGTTGCTACACTATGTGCCAATTTCCCTTAAACCATGAGATACACTCTTGTGTCAGTGACTTTCCACATTCTTGTTAAGTTCCCCAAAAGGCATGTGACTCTTGTGTCATTTGGGACTTTCTGAAATCTTGCCTATTTCTCGGAAATTATGCCTGGTGTGATGTGTTGTACCAAACAATAATGGAGTGTTCTAGACACCTTCTGTGTGAGTATAAATGCTTTGTTAAAATCCATATCTAAAGAGAAGTTTTTTGGCAGATATTTGACTCTGTGTCATTATTCACTAAACTGCTTCTCTCCCAACGTTGAGAACCCTTAACACAAGGAAGTCCAGGCGAGATAGGATCTCGAAGAGAAGGAACGGACAAGTGGGGTACCCTATTGCCCACAGTTTCTGGAGGCGCTGCTGAGATCAGTCATCACCCCTCGTCTCGGTGAGTATTGTCTTGCCCAGACGAGGGCAATGACAACGCTGATCCACGAACTAAAATAAGCATTGTCCATTGTTCCTTATATTTAAGTATCGAGGATACAAAGAGTGTATGTCAGGGACCACTCTTTAGAATAGCAGACATCGGGGATGTCACAGACCTCCTTGGGTTAACGGTTAAACAAACCATATGCATATGCTTTAATTTTGTATATAGTTGAATAAGTTATAGAAGTATAAGATTGAATAACAAACTGTTCCGTAAGGCGAGACGGGCTTTTGTTATGTTTTAGAAAATTTTTGTATAAGTCCTTTATTTCTTGTCCTTCTCTTAAGGCAGAATTGGTCATGACTGCCTGAAACCATTTAACCCGTAGACGCCCGGGTCAGTGACTTTTTCACGTTTTGGGAAGACGCACAGATTTCTGTGGCAGTCGAGCACTGTGAGAAGCCTATACCTTTGTATTCTTTTCCTCTTGATACTAAATACCTTGATTAACTGTTTGTTTTCTTTGATATCAAAACTTGTACTGCTAATAATGGGTGTACATAACACTAAAAACAAGGAGTACCCTCTACCACTGGTTAACGAGTCATGTAAAGATTATGTAGCCAGAGTAGGGGGAACAGATTACTACCTCATTAACCCATGGGTAGATAATATGGCAGGGTGGACTGAGGCAGTCGGCAGTTTTAACCCTTTCCCTAGACAAGGAGATAATAGTCCGTTCCACATGGACATGGTAAAGGGACTATGCTTGGATGATACTGAAGCATGGCCCTATTACCGTGGGGATCCTCAATGGGACATGAAGTATATGAGGCTGGGCGGAGAACAATGGTTGGTCACAGCTTGTCACTGGTTTGATAGAAGAACCAAGTCAAACAAACGACCCAAACACTAAATGCTGATTGTACAAAGGAACACAAAATAGAACAGAGTATATCACGCAATAAACAGGAAATACCTAGAGCAGACTGGGGGCCCCGGCCTCCCCAACATATAAACAATCATTATACCCCTCTTTAGTGGGGTTTTCTGACACAGAAATATTAGGTGCTGTTGGAGCGATGGAGGATGATAAACACCCCCATTCCTCATCCCCCACTAAAAAGGATGACATAGAAGAAGAAAATTTTACAATTGTCTCAAAAAAAAACAGAACCAAGCGCTCCCTCTCAAATAGTCACACGCACACAGGACGGCACACCAATTGATGTGCCAAACAGATATAAGGGTGAAGTCAAACAACTTCCTTTTATGACTGTCGGGGGACAGGTTGTTAAAAAGGGCCACGGTATAAATTTAAATTGCAAGACATGGCCACCTACAAAAGAGAAGACAACCCTTTTCTTCCAAAAGTGAATGGTCAAGTAATCAAACCCTGTTACCAAATTCAAAAGCTTTTTCTAACCCTACTTTTGAAGATAGCCTCGCAATGGAAACAGGATTCTCAGACATTAATGTTTGGTTAGAATGGGTTAAGTTTAGCGCCCTAGACAATAACCATACAAATTGTTATGTTTGCGGTGCCGCCAGGCCCCACCTGGGCACTGTGCCTTTTAATATCCCTCGAGATATAGAAGAATGTTTCCTTAGTCTGTATACTAACACCTCTGATAGCCAGGATCTGTGTAAATATTGGAAGAGTAGATACCCAATACTAACTCCCCTTCCTCAGCCTGGAGAAGGGATACATATTTATCCAGGAGAATATACTTGCTACCGATCTACTGAGAGGGGTAGGAACCTTACCTTCTTCCCTGAGGGATATTGCGCTAATTACAGCACTATAAACAGTTCTAAATTACAGAATCAGGTGTTTTTAATTGGAGATCTCTACTGGATCTGTGGAGATCTCCAGATCAGGGCACGCCTCCCTCAACAGTGGTCCGGCGAATGTGCACTGTCTAAAGCAGTAATGGGTTTTCATATTGTCTCTGACCCCGAGGAGATCCCAGCTGTTGCCACACACCGTAGGAAGCGAGTAGCTCCAAGCCCCCAGGGCAGTCTTGACACACACATATATATAGATGCTATCGGGGTTCCAAGAGGGGTCCCGGATGAGTTCAAAGCAAGGGATCAAGTAAAAGCAGGGTTCGAATCCTTTCTAGCCCCCCTTGTAACCATTAATAAGAATGTCGACTGGATTAACTATCTATACTACAACCAGCAACGCTTTGTTAATTACACTAGGGACGCGCTTCAGGGTTTAGCGGAACAGCTCCAATCAGCCTCTATCATGACCTTCCAGAACCGGATGTCTCTGGATATGATATTAGCTGAAAAGGGAGGCGTGTGCAAAATGATAGAAGGGACGGGTACCTGTTGTACCTATATCCCTGATAATGTCGGCCCTAATGGTAAAGTCACACGGGCCATTAAAAAATTAACTGAACTATCGGAAGAGATGAAACGCAACTCAGGAATAGACAATCCCTGGGATCAATATTTTGGGGGGTTTAAAGGGTGGCGTCAGGCCTTAACCCAAATAGGTATTGTCTTACTGCTTATCATTTTATGCATTGCTCTCATTGTTTATTGCCTAATGCCTTGCCTGAAGAAGATGGCTAATAGAGCCACTTCATCCAATATGATGCTCAGCCTTCCCTCTAACTCCCCCGAAGATTATATACAATATGTACAGCTACGCCGCATGCGTAGTAACTATCAAGGCAGGGTAATATAAAGGTTCAGGGAAATCTGGTCCAGGGAGACTGTCATGTGTTATCCGTTCCGTGACAGGTACTACCCCCCCTTGGGCTGAGACTTCACCGCATCCAGCGAGGAGCTTGACTCCCCCTGCTTGCCCTCGAATAAATTGAGAAAAGAATCATTTGTTTTGTACAATGATTCTAAGAGGGGATTGAAGAGAATAGAGCACAATCAATACTCTGCCTTTTTGGGCCTAATCAAATAAACGTAGAATGGTTTTAGATAGGATTTCAGGCACATATAATCATAATAGGATTGTTTCTCTCTAAAGTTTCAGTTGCTATACTATGTGCCAATTTCCCTTAAACCATGAGATACACTCTTGTGTCAGTGACTTTCCACATTCTTGTTAAGTTCCCCAAAAGGCATGTGACTCTTGTGTCATTTGGGACTTTCTGAAATCTTGCCTATTTCTCGGAAATTATGCCTGGTGTGATGTGTTGTACCAATCAATAATGGAGTGTTCTAGACACCTTCTGTGTGAGTATAAATGCTTTGTTAAAATCCATATCTAAAGAGAAGTTTTTTGGCAGATATTTGACTCTGTGTCATTATTCACTAAACTGCTTCTCTCCCAACGTTGAGAACCCTTAACACAAGGAAGTCCAGGCGAGATAGGATCTCGAAGAGCAGGAACGGACAAGTGGGGTACCCTATTGCCCACAGAGACCTTGGCAGCACGTACCCGAAACAGTAGCAAGACCCTATATGGTTGATGCTCATTTCTTCAGAGGGGACCCTGGAGAGATTTACTTTTGTATATGGCAGCAATAGCTCCTTGCAGATAACTTATTTCTAGGTTTAACTAGCTTAATTCGGAAATTAATTTTATTGCCTTCCTCTGTATCCTTTCCATTTCCATAATGGCCGTCTTGTGAACTGTTGCCAGAATGATGGCTCTTGTTGAAGGTGAGGTCCTAGCAAGGATTTATAGAGCGACAGTATTATATTATAATTATAACTACACCAGAACACAGGCAGGATATTATTAACATATCAGATTTATAGCCCATTCCAAAACATCTGTTAGAATTTAAATCTTGAACATGAGTGAGAGCCTTATGCAGTGATGAAACTAAATATATTCTTAAATGAAAATGCATTGTTATGTTTAATTTATTGCATGTATACGAACTAAACCCCTACTTTTTTACATTAAAATTTTAGCAGAAATTAAGCGTTGAGTGGCTCAATCTCTCAATAGCTAATGCAGAAACTATATAATAGGAAGTGCCGGCTGGGTGGAGTAGAGGTAACATCACTGCTTTATAGGTGTAGGTGGTAGGGTCTGCGCTTCCTTCAATATTTTATCAGATATAACTGGAGGTGACAATCCCCTTCTTCTTTCAGTGGAGGTGACCTCGAAGAAAATAAATGAACATAGTATAGCCTGTAACCATCGGTGGTATAGTGAAAGTTGGAGTGTTACTCACGTTTAGGAGTGCCAATAACTCGGGCACTCGATGTATAGGCAGCCAGCGATTCTAAGTGGGAGCGCTGGATCACCCTTCCAGGAATCCGATGTCTCCTTGAGTCCCCCGTTTTCAGCGGACCGCAAAAAGCAGGGTCAGCAAGATATCATTAAAAATGATTAAATTTATTAAATAAAATTGCATAAAAATACAACCAGTACGCGTTTCGCGAAAATTCGCTTTTCCTTCATTCAGCTCATCACACACAGCCACAACTCCAGACTCTGCACTCTGCAGTGCCACCCTTCCACCCAGTCCTAGGCCCAAACTTATTCATACCCCTGCACCTGTAGCCACTTTATTCTAATCAACCTGTGGTTTGCTATTCTCTCTCTAGCCACCAGATCCATACTCCCCAGCTCCCCTTCTGTTTCACTCACCCCTGTCCTTTTAGATTGTAAGCTCATGGGATGTCTGGCTGAGCACTTGTGTAAAGTGCTGTATCAGTAGGACAATTATCCTAAGGGCAGGGTCATCTGTTCCTTATGTGTTTTCGTATGTCTCATGTCTGCACTCCCCCATTGTACAGCACTGCGGAATATGCTGGCGCTTTATAAATACAGAATAATAATAATAATCAGCTGGTGAGAAGGGTATGTTTGTAGCCTCACTAACATCGCTTCCTGCTTTCTGAGTGATACTAAAGTATCTTTCTTGCTTGTTTGACTTTGCATTGGAGTGCCTTTATCTTGTATTGTTGTACACAGCAACATAGCAAGTATATGGTATGATTTATGGTCCCATTACAAGGAGACCAGGGCAATAATAGCCATTAGAATACTTATAAGACCTTCCATTTACAGGCTTGGTTGTGTATAATTGTCTGCATACTTTTTTCGATCTGCAGGCAAGCAGATTGGCTACAACATAACCCACCGACGTAGGGTGTATAAATTCCAAATTCATAGGTCCCAGTATTAGGAGACCACTATGTGAACTTGAAGAAACTTTTATAAACAACCGTTTGATTTATATAACTAATACAATGTTCCATACTTGAATCTCCCATAACAAGGAGATCGTTGTACAGGCAGCTTGTTAACATAACAATTGCTGGTCCCATACAAGGACACCCGTGCTGTGTAGCCAATCTGCATAAAGATTAATCTTACATCATTATAGGGAATTTACCCTTTACCTTACATCATGCAACCACATCCCAGTTGGGGCAACCTGAGTGGGTGAATTCAGTGTATGATTAGGGTTCATCAATTGTGTTTTTAAACACATTTTAGATTTATTACCTTTTCAATCAAGAATGTGTAGCTATATACAGTTGTGTTCAAAATTATTCAACTCCCACTGAAATTGAGTGTTTTGGCCAGTTTGACATTGATTTTGATCATTCAATCATCTTGCTTACAATTAAATCAAAGAGGCACGTGTAAGTCAGACAAATATAACATAACATTTATAATGAAATAACCACAAATGTCTTTTCTGTGCTCACATCATTATCAGTTTTATTCAACCCCCAAGTGACATTCAATCTTAGTACTTAGTACAACATCCTTTTACAGTTATAACAGCTTTTAAACGTGAAGCATAGCTTGACACAAGTGTCTTGCAGCGATCTACGGGTATCTTCGCCCATTCATCATGGGCAAAAGCCTCCAGTTCAGTCACATTCTTAGGCTTGCGCACTGCAACTGCTTTCTTTAAGTCCCACCAGAGGTTCTCAATCGGATTTAAGTCAGGTGACTGCGATGGCCACTCCAAAATGTTCCAGCCTTTAATCTGCAACCATGCTCTAGTGGATTTGGAGGTATGCTTGGGATCATTGTCCTGTTGAAAGGTCCAACGTCTCCCAAGCCTCAGGTTTGTGACGGACTGCATCACATTGTCATCCAATATCTCCTGGTACTGAAGAAAATTCATGGTACCTTGCACACGCTGAAGCTTCCCTATACCTGCAGAAGCAAAACAGCCCCAAAGCATGATTGACCCCCCGCCATGCTTCACAGTAGGCAAGGTGTTCTTCTCTTCATAGGCCTTGTTCTTCCTCCTCCAAACATAGCGTTGATCTATGGGCCCAAACAGTTCTAATTTTGTTTCATCAGTCCACAGAACACTATCCCAAAACTTCTGTGGTTTGTCCACATGACTTTTGGCATACTGCAGTCGACTCTTCTTATTCTTTGGAGACAGCAAGGGGGTGCGCCTGGGAGTTCTGGCATGGAGGCCTTCATTACGCAGTGTGCGCTGTGTTGTCTGAGCTGAAACTTCAGTACCCACATCTGACAAATATTTTCTCAGTTCCTCAGCAGTCACACGGGGTCTTTTCTCCACTCTACGCTTCAGGTAGCGCACAGCAGTCGAAGTCAGCATCTTCTTTCTGCCACGACCAGGTAGCGTTTCAACAGTGCCCTTTGCCTTGAATTTGCGAATGATGCTTCCTATGGTCTCTCTTGGTATGTTTAACATCTTTGCCATCTTCTGATAGCCATTGCCCTTCCTGTGAAGAGTAATCACCTCTTCTCTTGTCTTCCTGGACCATTCTCTTGACTTCACCATGTTTGTAACCACACCAGTAAATGTCTAGAAGGAGCTGAGTATCACAGTCATTTTAAAGCTGCCTAATTGGTGCTTATTATGCTTTATTGCTGCTCCGTGACATCCACAGGTGTTTTCAATACCTGATTGAAAACACTTGAATGAACCTCTGTTCTTCAGAGTGGTAGTCTATAAGGGGTTGAATAGTTGTGTCAATGAAGAATTCACAAAAGAAACATTTACTACTGTATTACAAAACCAATTGATGTCATTTTAGTTGCATATGGTTCTTTAAAAAGTCCTTGTACGATTTCATTCTGAATACAATTACAAATGTACACTAAATTCCCTTAAACCCTTTACAGCATTGGGGGTTGAATAATTTTGAACACAACTGTATGTATGTCTGTGGACTCTGGGCACCTATAGTGGACTCTCCAATTGTAGAGTCCACATAAGGTCATTCTTTTCTTTCTACGTTTGATATTATCGCATATGTGGGTTTACCACCCTAATTGGGTGACAGTATACAGATCCCTGACTCATTTAGGAGTCCTTGTGTATTTTTGCACAGGGAACTCCTATATTTTGCTACTCCTTTGAACCAAGAACCTTTGTGCTGGTTATGTTGGGAGCAGATGATGTGGACATCTTATCAGATATAAAACATTTATTACCTAAAATAATAAACAGTGATGAATCCAGCTTTGCATAATCGTAAGAGGAGGCTTCATAGTTTTGAACATTAGCCTGATGTTCCTCTTCCAGATGAGGACAGGAGTTCTGGGTAGGGGCAGATACAGGTGTCTGATTCAATGTGGTTTGTTTTAACGGTACTCTAAGAAGATTTATGCATTACTCTATGCAAAAATGAAAAGTTGGCCTTAGTCTTAATACTTTCTCAATTGGGTAAATATTCTCCTTCAAATTCACTGAAAGCTCCTGACCTTTTGTTTTACAATTGGTCATACTCCCTAAAGCGTATTTCTTGTTTGGATGTTTGAAATGTTTAGGCATATGAGGTAAAGTCTATAAAAGCTTAAAAAAAAAATAATTCAAGTCTTTTGGAAAGTACGTTGCCATCAAAATGCTTCACTGTTAATTTGATCACAAAATATCTCCAAAACCACATACACACTCTTTGAAGGAAAGCTTTTTCTTTTGAACAATAAAATAGAGTTTAACCTTCTGTACTAATCTACAAGAAAAAAAAAAAAAATCTGTGATGTAATTGAAATATTCAGCTTCATGACTTGGGGTCTTAGTGGAACCTCTATTGCAGATACCCTGAATAAAAAATGATATAATTGGTGAGGGGTCTACTACTCAGTGTAGTACAGTTGTGTGAACTGCACCTCCTTTTTTTCTTAAAATGGGTAGCATTTTTGGAACAATTGTTATCCGTAGAAGGCAAACCTGTAACTAGATTCTACGTCAGGTGTAAATTTAACAAGATCTGTTGTCAGCCTTCCAGCTTCATAAACATCAATAATTCTGGTAAGTTTACAACAGCAGTAGTTTAAGTGCACCTATCATGCCCAATGCATCTTGAGCTCATTTAATAGGTAATAACTCCAAATATAATTAATAGCATTTTAACGAGGGATGCACCGACACGATACTAGTATCGTATTGGTGCCACTGCCATTTGCACGAGTACTTGGTACTCGTGCAAATAGACCGATTAAACCCCCCCTGATACCGGAAGCCGGCGCTGGGCCAGTATTCGCGGGGCTGGGGAAGCTGGCCGCGTGCATGAAAAACACGCGGCCAGCGGTCCCCTCCGGCAGCAGCGATACTCCCCTCTTCCGAAGGTCCAGTCGCTCTGCTGTGGCGCGATCACGTGGCCACCGGCGCATCTCTGACGCTGCCTCCAGTCACAGATGTGCCCGGCGGCCACGTGATCGCGCCACAGCAGTGCGACCGGACCTTCGGAAGCAGGTGAGTATTGCAGCCGCCGGAGGGGAACGCTGGCCACGTGCTTTTCATGGACGCGGCCAGCTTCCCCAGCATTCGATGGGGCAAATCCATGAGAGCTGGGGGCAAATCCATAAAAGCTGGGTGGCAATATCCATGAGAGCTGGGGGGCAATATCCATGAGAGCTGGGGGCATTTTTATGAGGTCTGTTATTGAAAAGCGGTCACATGACATAAAATAAAAGTATCGGTGCTCGGTATTGGTGGGTACTTTTTAAAAAGTATCGGTACTCGGTCTTAAAAAATTGGTATCGGTGCATCCCTATCCTAAATTATTTATTGGAAAGCGTCATATGACCTTAAATAAAAGTATCAGCACACGGTATCGGTGAGTACTTTAAAAAAAGTATCGGTACTTGTACTTGGTCCTAAAAATGTGGTATCGGTGCATCCTTAATTTTGAAAACCTTGTTTGTGAGACCTGAGCGGGCACCCACCGTAGAGCAGGCCATTGTGCTGTTGCTCGTTCTCAGGACCCTCACAAACACCCCCTTGTTTTTCACTATAATTGTAAAGGGTCATCCAGACGTGGACCCCTTGCTTGATGTGCCTAGAGGGGTGTCAGCTATACCCTCCTGACGAGGCCCAAGAAGGCCGAAACGATCGTCGGGGGTTGCTGCACCTCTCGTGCAGGGATGACGTCCTTGGCAGTCAGCACTGGCCACCCTTTCTGGGTGAGAGCAGGCTGATTTGCATATGGAAAATTTATCCCTGTAATGGCACAAGCAAGCTAAAAACCTTGTTTGTGAGACCTGAGCGGGCACCCACCGTAGAGCAGGCCATTGTGCTGTTGCTCGTTCTCAGGACCCTCACAAACACCCCCTTGTTTTTCACTATAATTGTAAAGGGTCATCCAGACGTGGACCCCTTGCTTGATGTGCCTAGAGGGGTGTCAGCTATACCCTCCTGACGAGGCCCAAGAAGGCCGAAACGATCGTCGGGGGTTGCTGCACCTCTCGTGCAGGGATGACGTCCTTGGCAGTCAGCACTGGCCACCCTTTCTGGGTGAGAGCAGGCTGATTTGCATATGGAAAATTTATCCCTGTAATGGCACAAGCAAGCTAAAAACCTTGTTTGTGAGACCTGAGCGGGCACCCACCGTAGAGCAGGCCATTGTGCTGTTGCTCGTTCTCAGGACCCTCACAAACACCCCCTTGTTTTTCCTTAATTTTAACACGTGTATTTGATTGAAAAATGTGAGTAATTTCCTAAGTTTAGCGGTCACTCACTGGGTACCGAGGAAATGAAAGCTGCGGGTGGAAGAGCTATCATACAGGTCATCTCACTTGGTGTACCCAATTGACTGTCTATGTAAAGATTAAATCTGAAGTGGTGAACGATGGCCTTCAGCATGCTATGCCCAAGGAGTGGGAAATATGCCACCCACAATCTGATGCTGGAAACAGGAAACCTGCTACATTATCTCATCAAATGATGACCTGTGACATTGACCACAATATACCATTGGGGATGGATATCACATTGTTCATAAAGGTCAAAGTGCACTTTGTCAATATACATCGGACTCAGAATCTAGCCTTTGGTTTCTGACTCCCAAACCACAATGGATTTGCCCGCAAACTACCTTACATATTGTGTAGAATACTGAATGTAAGGAATGTTTATACAATTTTAAAATTAGGGTAGCTATTAATGTAAATTTTATTTGTAAAATGTTAATATAATCCTAAAATAAGGATTAATGGATTACTTGCTAATGGGTTTCTTGTCCCCAAAAGACCGTGGACCATTGAGTTATATACTGGCTTGTTGTTTCGCAATCCTCTATTACTGAAAGACTGGTGGTAGATAATAGCTTATTGTCTGGGCGTTAGTCCAAAATGTTCAAGGTAGGTCATGGCCCATGCCTGGCAGAAGTTCAAAAAATTAGAGGTAAGTAATTGTTCATGAAAAAAGAGCCAAGAAAACAAAGAAGGGTATGGAGATAAATGAACAGACCAAAAACAAATAAACAAACAGGCTGGATGGGACCTTTTAATAACTCAATGAGTGACTTACTAACATAGCAGTCACATCACAAATGGTCTTGGCTCTCTGTATCATAGGCCAAGGAAACCGTTTATTGAATACTAAAACTTTTTTTCAGCTGCCGTACATTAATGGAAATAAAAAACCTAAAATAATCATGTCACAGTCTATATCCCTTTTGGATATGTTAGCAATTTACAGACTATAGCTGTATCCTTATACCATCTAATATCTGCACATATGAAACATTCTTCCCACCATTCTCCTTAAGTTTTGAAACATTCCTGTTTTTTAAATTGAAACTCAAATATTGCATCTCTCCTGCTGTTAAATAATAGGTCATATGCAGTAATTATTAACCCTTCAATTATGAGCCATTTCCAGAGCCGTAGCTAGCTCCTTTTGCACCCGAGGCAAGAACAGAAAATTATGCCCCCCTTCCCACACAATTTTAGGGAAGTCCGTCCGTCCACTGGGGCTGTATTTGTGCGATGGTGTGATCATCCGATAATGTCTGAAGTCGTCCGACCGATCCTACAACATGCAGGTGAATCAGACCCTTTCCACTGCATCCAACCACCGATGGACGATTTGAGCCAATTTTTTGCAATTACAACAGACTAGCAATCTTTCCAAATTCTTTGGGTTCATTGGATGATGCTGGGGTGATCTGGTACAAGTTTACATGAAAAGTTGCATTGTATAGTTAAACTGCCGAACCGCAACAGGGAAACGTGTAAAGATGCATTGTATAGTATAATGGCGTGTGCAGGGGAATCATGTAAAAGATACATTGTATATAGTTAAACTTCCGTGCTTTGTGGAAATGTGAAAAGATGCATTGTATAGGAAAACCACTGCGTGAAGCCTATAGGATTCAATGGGAAAAAATATTAGTTTGTACCATTTTTATTTTGTTATTCAATGGTTTATTTTTTTTATCCGCTGCAAAAAGCCTTTTTATTTACTATTTTAGAAAAACATTTTAGGCAAACTTTTGGGTTCTGATTTTTTTTTTATATATATATATATATATATATATAACTATAACAAGGCTTTGTTTCACTTGCGTCTTTTTTTCCCTCACTTATTGGGCATCAAAGACAGGGGTTTTTTTTTCACACGGCGGCCTGTCCATCAGCTGCTCGGGGTCATTCACAGACTCTTCCAGTGGACGACCCTGATCGACCGATGGTGTTGTCCGTAGTCGGGTGACCAAGTCGGCCAGCCTTAGAGGTTATTTTGAATATATACTGAGCCTGGCAACCGAAATGCTATCATTATATAGTGATCAAAACACTGAGGGTCTTGTTACAATCTTAACGCTAACGTTGGCGCTCAGCTATGTGAGCGTTAATGCTAAGTTAAGTGGCCCTACCACAGGCCGTTCATATTACAATCCAAAGTTGAAAACCCCATTAGCGCATCCAGGATTGCGCTCGCTTCCATGAGCTTACTGTACTTTGTGCTCCCCATGTAAGTATAGGGAGAGCAAAGAGTAATTAGCGTTAGCGTTAGGACTTTGTAATCCTAACTACAGCACAGTTGCGGCTAACTGAAAAGTTAACCACAGCTTGGAGCTGGTGCTAACTGATTACGCTTCTGCAGAATTGGCACCAGCTGAAAATCCCTCCCAAAAATCAGATACTCACCTCTCATTCCGCAGCAAGAACGGCATCTCAATCCACCTCTTCTGTCTGCTGGGAGCAGAGTGATATTGGGGGGAAACAGTCCCCAGTCTCCCACTGGGATCACTCCGTGGACCTGCAAGATCTCGCAAGAGACGAGATCCTGCAGGTCATGTTACTCGGAAGTCGAAGCCTCAATGGAGTCCTACGGACTCTAGGAGTGGATGTTCGGGGCGGCACATTAGTGCCGCATTGAGTATCCTCTGGCTTAGCGCCACTGCTGAATTGGCGTCTGCCCCATAATCATACTTTTCACTGGGTATTGCTATCACTGGTAGTTGCTGGCCTGGCACTGGTTTATGCTGGCACGCAATAGGTTGCAGTTGCAAGGGTGTTACTGGGTGGGGCAAGTCTCATACGCAGGGTGTTATTGGGGACGAATGTAATAGTAAGTCTTTCAATGTTATTGATTAGGATTGTTATTGGGAGGGCAAAGTTTTACACAGGCTTTTTTTGGGGGGTCTCAAAGAGGGTGTTTGGGGGGGCAAAGTTTCACACACACAGTTATGGGGGATTGTTCCACACACAGGTCATTATGGGGTGTTATTTGGGGGGGGGGTTACTGTCACAGACCTACAGGTCATGCACGGAGATCTCTAGGAGGGTGAGGTTGCAATAGGGGGTCCTGGTGCTAGCCCCGTGGAGTCCGTAGCTGACAAAGACGTTGTTGAATGGCTACTCGCTGACAGGGCTGTGCATTGAGATGGTGACCAGGGCACGGGTAATCACTGGCTCCCCCATCCGTGTCCAGTGCGCTCTGTGTAGGTGGCGCGTCCTTAGTCATGTGACGTGATGATTGTGTGACATCAAATGCGTGCGCGGGTCCTCCGCCATGCAGAACAGACCCCACCCTCCCAGTCCCCAGGCAATTCCCTATGATCTGGAGGATGGATTCTGGGGGATTTCGCAGTACATATCGCGATGACCGCTTGCCTGCACCGCAGTCATCGCACTTTACATTTTGGAGACAGCCACACGCCCTCTCCCAGCTGCACCCAAGGAGAGTGCCTCACTCACCTCACCCTTTCTATGTACCTGGCCATTCCTACCCCCACTCCTGTTTGCGTAGGTGATTTTGACAATTTTTTGCTCAGGTTCTACAACTGTTTGAAGTCAAAATCCATTGTGGAATCAACACAAGATATGTATTATTTTTTTCAGTGGAAACTGGATATTATGTAATTGGAGATACTGGGGTAAAATGCCCTATCCACCCGTCGTTCCATATCCTAATCTGCACTGCTGAGGTTAAGAGTTTGGTGATTTTTACCATGTTTTTACATCTCAAGTCATCACCAAGTCATCAAGCTTGCTCCTGGTGAGGCCAAAGTAGTTTACAGACTGCATAGCTAAGGGGAGTAGACTCAGTTGGCCGTGGGATGTAGAGGGGAGGTAAATGTAACGGAGAATGTATGGTTGTTGTCATCTGCATTCAGAGTGAAGGCTCACGTTTCCCTAACATCCTTTCCACTCATGGAGTTATTTATACTCAAATAGTAATTTTGGAAAGATTAGTGTCATCAATCCAAAAATGTGACTTTAGGGCTCCTTAGTGTTAAAATATTATAGAAACTGGGGTCTACATGACGAGACTTACTAATGAAATCACATATTTTTTATTAAAATACCAATTACAAATTGTTGTGCATCAAAAAAGTGCATATAGACCATATCTCATACAGAAAAAATTACCTAGCATAGCATTGACCGAATTCACAAATTTACTGAAGCATCATAGACTTGAAGCATAGTAAAAATATATTAAATATAATAACATTTTTGTATGCACATCAAAATTTTATAAAACCAATCACGTCATTAAATTGAGGCAAGCCTGATCGATTTCCAGCAGAGTATAAAACTTTGTTGCAAAATCCCCTGACCCTACCCAGCACATTCTGCTCAATTTTTGAGTTTTCAGTTCTATGTTGCTCGCATCATCCTTATGCAACAGATTCCGCCTCATTTTTTTCAAAAATGTGAGCTACGTGTCTTTGAGGATCATCACAAAGGAGGTGACCTGAAGGTGTGTGTATGGTGTAGGACACACAGGGAGTGTCGGCAGCACTCCATAAGGAAAACAAATGATGCTCCCTGGTCTGGTTATCATTCACACTGTAGGTTTAAAGGCCAGGGGCTATATTCTTTCCAACCCTAGTGTAAACTTGGCAACTCTATAGATCAGTGGTTCCCAACCGCGGTCCTCAAGTACCCCCTAACAGGTCAGGTTTTCCAGATATCCAAAGCACAGCACAGGTGATATGATTTGCTGCTCAGTGATTGCAGGATTCAGTTTGCATTTCCCCAAGCCAATCCTTAAACCCTGGCCTGTTGGGGGTTCTTGAGGACCACGGTTGGGAACCACTGCTATAGATGATGAGCCCTATTCCAATGTTGTCGATAACTACAGTATGCGTTACACATAACGCCTCCTGGAGTTATCTTATCACCGGAAATCATTATTACATTTTGCGACAAATGCATAGGCAAAATCACTTTATACTCTAACTTGACCCCCCCCCAAAAAATCCAATTCTAACCTCTTATTCCGTATGTATTCTTAAGAGTAAAAATAAATAAGTACGAAAGTGTTATACTGACACATTTTTATAATAAAAAAAAAATATAACAAAAAGCTGGTTTAAAAAAAAATAATGAAAAGAATAAGAAAAAACACCACCTTTTTTATTTTTAAAAATGGAAATCAAATTTTGCCTAAATACAAAAATATGTGCCAAAAAATTAAATAAAAAGACTTTGCTGAAAAGAATAAACAGTTGTAAAAAAAATATTATTGTATTTTTTTTTTTTCCATTTAATACTATGGGATTTGCCTGTTTAAACCTGTCAAGCTGAAACACCAAAAATCAGGGCATTTCACTGACACTTTGGTACAGTTCGGCGTTCTCTGAATAGATTAACCATTACTTCTCTCTGGGACAATTTTGCTGCTGCCGAAGATCTCTGATCTACGACGAGCTGCACCGTATTTTGCTGTTAATTCGCCTGTATTTGGCAGATTGACAGTTTAGTGAATAGACGAACTGCCATGAAATTGCACTGTACGATGAAATTCATCATTTGGTGCAATTCAGTGGCAAGTTTGCCGCTTGGTGAATAACCCCTCCTGTTAACGCATGCACTCCTACGTCACACTGCCAACCACAAGACTACTCCGAGTTCACTTCAGCCTCGCTCACTTTATCAATATGACACATGCTATTCAGCCCCCATTTCCATCACATTCAGTCACTTTCTTTCCTATGAAAAAATCGACCTGCATTTTACCTTGCACCTGGCCCCGCAAACACTAGAACCGGCCCTGCTCTTGACGTGGCATGTAATGGTGAGTGATAAATTAGAAGGGATGAGATATTGCATTGATCTATGATCGGATGCAGGGAAAATGAACCTATTCCCTACAGGTTTCGTTTAAGTCAGTGAGGATTCTAATGAAGCTGTGCTGCAAATGATATGAATACCAGCAAAACATCATGAGTTTATTGTAATGTTAAGATGTGACATCTAGCATCTGCATATCACAAGCCATCAATAAGCTACAGTATATTGTGATCATTAGTAGATGTACCACTGCTACTTGCATCAATGCAGATAAATAGGGTTTCTGGTCCCTGAGCTTTCAGGATATTATATTATCACGTCTGGATTGGCTATCTGACTGCAGGTCAAGTTATCATGCACATTGCAGTAGGGTAATTGGAAAATTGGAGTCCTCATTTGCAATGAGTGGATTTAGTTTCTTAGGACAACTGATGTTCCTGGGTTTTGGTCTCTCATTCTAATACAATAGTACATTTCCTGGTAAAATAAATTGATTTTTATATATCATTTTAATTTCCTGCAGACTTCATATGTCTCTTTGCTAACCAAAATAAATGCAATCGTTGATACTTTGTTTTCTGTGTGTTGTACAAATGCCACGTATATGTTGCAACTCTCATGCTCTAAATCTTCAATATATCAAGTATATACATCAGCAACCCTGAAGCTTTCTTTTGGTGTTTGAAATATATTCCCCCTAACCTACCGCCTCCTTACTCTGTAGGCATATATCAGACCTACAGGAGTGCAAGTCCAGTAAATCTTTGGCAGCCATAATCACAGGAAAGTGGTTGGATCAAGACATTACAATCCTCTGATAACACTTTGAAAAATGTCCACGTGTAGAATGTACCAGACCAGAAAACTGTGCATGCAAAAGAGAAATGCATCCAGTGAAAAAACATGTAATAGAGTCATGGCCGAAATTGTTGGCACCCAGAAATTTTTCCAGAAAATCAAAGTATTTCTCACAGAAGAGTATTGCAGGAACACATGTTTTGCTATACACATGTTTATTCCCTTTGTGTGTATTGGAACAAAACAAAAAAAGTGAGGGGGGGGGGAAAGCAAATTGGACATAATGTGACACAAAACTCCAAAAATGGGCTGGACAAAATTCTTGGCACCCTTTCAAAATTGTGGATAAATAAGATTGTTTCAAGCATTTGATGCTCCCGTAAACTCACCTGGGGCAAGTAACAGGTGTGGGCAATATAAAAATCACACCTGAAAGCAGATAAAAAGGGGAGAAGTACACTTACAGGGTTATTCTAAGAGAATCGAAAAGTCACCGCATGTTCGGTGACTTTTCGTTCTCTTCAATTCGGGCTGATTCGGCAATCCCATTTCGACGACCCTGCGGTGTATTCAGCGAGCACCACAGGGACGTCGAAGCGCAGGGAAAAGCTGCCGCAAACCCGATGAAAAGTCACCGCAAAAACCCGGCGAATGCACACCGAAACCAGCAAAAACATCTGGATGAAGACGCCGGAAAAACCCGAGCAGGAGCCGATAACACGCCGTGAAGCCTCCGGAAAAAGCCGACACCACAGACGAGTGAAGTGAATAAATTGGCAAAACAGTTTGCATGAATGTTTGAAAAGTGAAACGCTGTTTGCAAAGAAACTACTGAGCGAAAATGTCTGGAATTTACATATGAGGTCCAGGGAATGATAATAAAGAGGGCTGTTACAGAAAAAATATGTAAACTTAAAAAAATAAAAAATTCAGAAACATTTTTCTTATTTCCTAAAAAATCTATAAATGGGCTCTTTACTGCAGAATTTTATAATGAATGGTTTATTCGATATTGAATTAAAACGGGAATATTTTTAACATTGAAGCCTATGGGATTCTCTTGAATAAATCTGCCGCATGAAATCACCGAATGACAGGGCATTAGGGGAACCTTTCACTGCTGGTTTGTGTTCTCTGAATAGCCGAAGCAGTGCTTTTTTATGGGGATTTCACTGCCCTCGAACAGGCACTAAATGTTTAGGCAATTCGCCAGTATTTGGCGTATTGCCTGCTCTCTGAATAGCCGAATGGCCAAGAAAGGAAACCGAACGCTGATTTTCAGCATTCGGTTACCTTTCTCCAGCCATTCGGATCTCTTTGAATAACCCTGATAGTCGTTGCACTGTGTGTCTCTGCATGCCACACTAAGCATGAACAACAGAAAGAGGAGAAGAGAACGGTCTGAGGACTTGAGAACCAAAATTGTGGAAAAATATCAACAATCTCAAGGTTACAAGTCCATCTCCAGAGATCTAGATTTGCCTTTGTCCACAGTGCGCAACATTATCAAAAAGTTTGCAGCCCATGGCACTGTAGCTAATCTCTCTGGGCGTGGACGGAAGAGAAAAATTGATGAAAGGTTGCAACGCAGGATAGTCCGGATGCAGGATGAGCAGCCCCAAACAAGTTCCAAAGAAATTCAAGCTGTCCTGCAGGCTCAGGGAGCATCAGTGTGAGCGTGAACTATCCGTCGACATTGAAATGAAATGAAACGCTATGGCAGGAGACCCAGGAGGACCCCACTGCTGACACAGACATAAAAAAGCAAGACTACAGTTTGCCAAAATGTACTTGAGTAGCCAAAATCCTTCTGGGAAAACATCTTGTGGACAGATGAGACCAATATAGAGCTTTTTGGTAAAGCACATCATTCTACTGTTTACCGAAAACGGAATGAGGCCTACAAAGAAGAGAACACCGTACCTACAGTGAAATATGGTGGAGGTTCAATGATGTTTTGGGGTTGTTTTGCTGCCTCTGGCACTGGGTGCCTTGAATGTGTGCAAGGCATCATGAAATCTGAGGACTACCAAAGGATTTTGGGTCGCACTGTAGAGCCCAGTGTCAGAAAGCTGGGTTTGCGTCCGAGATCTTGGGTCTTCCAGCAGGACAATGACCCCAAACATACGTCAAAAAGCACCCAGAAATGGATGGCAACAAAGCGCTGGAGAGTTCTGAAGTGGCCAGCAATGAGTCCAGATCTAAATCCCATTGAACACCTTTGGAGAGATCTTAAAATTGCTGTTGGGAAAAGGCGCCCTTCCAATAAGAGACCTGGAGCAGTTTGCAAAGGAAGAGTGGTCCAAAATTCTGGGTGAGAGGTGTAAGAAGCTTATTGATGGTTATAGGAAGCGACTGATATCAGTTATTTTTTCCAAAGGGTGTGCAACCAATTATTAAGTTAAGGGTGCCAAGAATTTTATCCAGCCCATTTTTGGAGTTTTGTGTGACATTATGTCCAATTTGCTTTTTTTCCTCCTTTTTTTATTTTGTTCCAATACACACAGGGAATAAACATGTGTATAGCAAAACATGTGTTACTGCAATACTTTTCTGTGAGAAATACTTGATTTTCTGGAAAAATGTCTGGGGTGCCAACAATTTCGGTCATGACTGTAAATATGTATCGTGAGCTTGTGGGTTGCTTGTTACTTAATTATATCATTATTTTAATATTCTTGCAGAACAGATGAGAAACAAGGAACTCATATGAAGCTCTTTAAAACTGTTGAAATAATTCCATCAGTGATTATGAAAATTTCCAAGAATCAATCTGTTTTAGAACGGATAATTCCTAGACTAAAATCGGCTCACTGAAGCTAATTTTCTAAAGGAGCCTTGTAGAGCATAGGTTTTACCATCAAAAATTTGACAACTGTGGTTTTCGCGTTGGGTAGCTGTTTTGGCATACGAGAGGTGTCATCGGCCAGAGTCTGGCCTTTCCAACAATACCAAATATGACCATGTAATGTGTAAAAATAGAAAAAAGAAGAAAAATTCAGAATTAACCCCCCCCCTCTCTAAGGCGGTGGCATTATATGCTTATAAAGCAAACAATGCCACTGCTCTAACTCCCCTCATTTCCCACACCAAAACCAAATGTGGAGGTGATGGCGCAAACGTTATTACACATTGGTCCATCTAAGTCTGGGGTCAGAGATATATGGAGGATCACGCTTTGCAGCCCCGTCAACACGTGTAGTAGCGCATTCAAGGGGAGGCTTTGTGGACCGACGCTTGTTGCACGCGCATTACGTGCGCGCACACAAGCATGTGACCAGCCCCGTTGCAGCGTCACAACGCTGCGCCAGGTGCCGGTAAGCACGTCAGTATAGGCGCACCTAGTGTGCTCGTCCGACACGGGCCTAAACCACAAGCCACTTCACCTCTGCGAGGAGAGAAGGGGATCTTTGGATCCCTGTATTTCTGTTCTGTACACTCAACAAAGTCACATTAGGTGTCATTGGACAGGTGAGAGTCTGGCCTTTCTAATGATGCCAAACATGACCATGGAAAATGTCATTTTAAAAAAACCCCACAAACATAAAATTACTTATTGTTCCAAAGCAATGACATTTTCCATTTGTCACATATAAAATTTCCCACGCCGTGAGTAAGATCAATGTTTTATACAGAGTTATCCTTTGACACAATGCACCAAAATACATGTGAAAAATTTAGTTTTTTTTCAGTTATCGTTAAAATTGCATATTTTCTCAGAATAATGCAGGAACAGGTTCCCATTTCAATTTTTTTTTATTTAAAAATTGCCCCATAAAATATCTAACTACAAACATTTGAATGATAAAATGTGAAAAATATATATTTTAGAAGCTGTAAATGATTGAAATCTGAATGGAACTTTGGAATTTAAAAAAAAAACTTTTTGTTATAGCTTTGTGACAGGACATGACGTATACATATAATAATGATATATTATGAATTTGCCAAGTCTGGTGAAAATAAGGATATAATTTGTTTGGGTCATACAATAAAACATGACTTGAAATCGCGATTAAACATGATGAGCACAAAATGGTCAAAATGAGCTCAGCAGTGAAGGGGTTAAGTATCGTATCATATATACAGATTTTTTGTGTCTGAGTTAACTGCATCACACATCTGGTTAGGAAGAGAAAAAAGTTGAGCTAAGAATTGGCTTCACTCTTTGCAGTTGTCTGAGCTGTTGACATGAAAAACTTTGTGGTTAGCTGTATTTCTGTTTGGGATCGTGCTGTGATCACGTCATTGAAATGGCACAAGTCTAGCACGTGCTTGTCTTTTTGTGTTGTTATAAGCTTATTTCAGCCAGTTTGCTGTTAGTATTAAGAAAGCGGTATGTCCCTCACATCCTTTAGGTCATAAGGCACCATTCCTGATTGTGGATTATAGCACTAAAACGAATGTTAATACTGCTAGAACTGGCGTTTCTCATTCATAGTCTAAAACAGATACAGATTTTCTACTGAGAATGGCAGAGCTTACTGATGTGCATCGAGCTGCTCGTTGGCCTCATTGGTAACAATGGGCACGTCAGCAGGAGGGTAGCGCAGGTTGATTCCTTTCACGTACGTATGCAGGCTTAGATTTTTTAATCCTGCTGGAGACAAGCAGCCATATCAAAGCTAATTAGGGCCTGGAACACTAGCTGGTCTCTGGGGCTCGTCGAATCGACCACATAGATTAGATCATACTGAGGAAAAACACTCTTCTCTTGCATGACTGTAACTCCTATGATCCCCTGCTATTGGACATAAAAGACATGTTCACGAAACTGCTGTACAACAAAAACATTCTTACAAACCTATTGATTTGGTTTCCCCTTCAGTTTGGATGCGTGGAAATGGAATGAATTAGCTTTTTAGCTTTTATTTTAACTTTTGTTTTTTATTTTTTACTTCTCTAAATCCGAGTCTTTGGATCATTGTAGACATGATCAAAAAGCTCTTTCCTGCGTAGAATCAGTCGGAAATTCACTGGAATAGAACCATTTCTGTTAAGCCCTTAGAATTCTTGTTTAAATAGAATTTATTCATCTTGTTCTTGTTTAAACATTTTTATATATGTGGCTTTTATGCTTTCCATTGTTTACAGTTGTGCAGCAGCCTTTCCTTTTTAAATCGATGGAAGGGTTAAATGTACTTATACCTTCTACAGAATGTCATGGAAGAGCAGAGGGCAGCTACCACTTTATGAGGCCTCAGAGCTGAAATACATGTCACATTTTGCAGGAACAACAAAATATTTGCACATAAAGGAAAATACTGTGAAAGCACCACTGAGGCTGACTCTTTACTTAAGGATCCGTGTTCACTTTCCTACATCCTTTCATTAAACAAGAGCTCTCCAATGCCTACCTTCTTTGCCGCTTATGGCACCAATAAATTCTCATAATTGCATTGTAGGTCAATATGATAAATGATGGATGCCAATTTTATAAAGCAGTTGTAGGGTTAGTTGTGGGTTGCAATGGCCTTTACGTGTCATTTATTTTAAATTGGGTCCTTTAATGATATTGACGTTGTTGGCAGTAAAATGGCTTTTTATTTAGTTATTTCTGTCTAAGTTTTATGAAAATGTTTTGTATCTCTAATATAATGACATAAATGCAATTTGCGATCATGTACTTTATTTGCAACTCGTGATTCTGCAACCACAAATGGGCACATCTTGCACTATAAACAATAAATCTGCATGTCCATGTTGCTTTCCACTTGTGAGATTGTGGCTGGGACACGTTGGGCTCCATGGAGTCATTACCTGCGAAGGCGTCGTTCACCGTTGTCGGTATCGGTTCCAGACTCCCTATTTTCCAGCGCCAGATGTAATTGTAGTACTGTAGATACTCGAGTATACCGCTAGATTTCAGTGACAAAAATTTACCATAAAATTGGATGGGTCGCGTTATATTCGAGACATCTTCATCCGGTATAAAAAAAAAATTGCCTTGCTCTGGATCCCAAGTCTCCCAGAAGTTCGGGTAGTCTCGCTGAAGTGAACGCAGGCTCCCTGATGTTTGCAAACACTTCAGGTACTCCCGGATTTGGGAGAGGTCAGATCCATCATGGCCAGAGGGCACGCTCGCTTTAAAAGCCAAATCATTCACCTCACTCACCTCCGCCAGCCATCTAATCGCTAATAAAGAAGACAGGTGGCCGGCGGCTTCATACTTCATAACTACAATCATTCTAGAGCAGAGCACCCTGGCTTGAGGGGTAGCCTGACTGTTGAGAACACCTGAAGGGATTTTAATTGTTTACTGGTACAGTATAATTTTGTTCCTCGCGTTATATTCGAGTCTTGCACATTCTCTCATTTCCATAATAAATCTCCGTCCATCGCGTTATATTTGGGTCGCGTTATACCTGAGTATCTACGGTACCTGAGTAGGAAAAGGTGCCGTAAATAGAGCTTTTAAGGGAAATCGGGTTGAACCGATTTTTCTACACTTGCCGGGCTCCTTTTATCGGGATCAAGGGAATAGGACCTTTTCTGTGCTCTATTTTGGTGTAAATTTAACCAAAGCTATTGTAAAATTAGCAATTCCATAGAATCTAGTGGCTCTGGAAAATTTACAAAAGCTTTGGTTTAGTCTACACCAGGATAAGAATACAGCCCTCTGTTTCTGTCCCACTTTAAGTAGATCAGAGTTTTCTTTGTTTTGTTAAAATTTACATTGTGATGGTTTTTTTTGTATTTGGCTTGCAGCCCATCTGTCTTGATACTAACTATGATATCACTGCAGCTGTATAATGTTAAATGCCTAGCACCACAGTATATGTCTAGAAACTGGTATTAATTATAGTTCCACTTCATTTTTCAGAGACACATCCATAAAATGAAGTAACAACAGCAAACACACGTTTAGATTTCTGGATCTGCACACCTATTTCTTTTATGTTTTGAACACTTATTCGTTTATATCGCTTTGCACTTATTTATTGGCATCGAGGAATGTGTGATAATCCATAAATTACAAAGCCGATAAACAGTTTGCAGATGTTTTGCGAGAAACTCAAAGTTCTGAAGAATTTAATCTGCTGCTACAAGTATCCTGCATGAATACCCTTGCATTCTGTATGATACGTAATTAGGGGCACCTCGTTATGTTTGCAAGGAATATGTTGCAGAATTTAAAGGGATATTCTAGTTCAGAAATGATTTGGTGCACTGTGGCATTTTCATTTAAACGCCCTACTTTATGCATTTTGATCCTGCAAAGGACTTAAAAACACATGCAAGGATATTCACTGTAAACCTCACCATTCTTTCTTTGAAAGAACAGTGGATTTACTTTAGCCACTGTAGTTCCGCAAAGTTTGCCAAAGTACAATGCATTCACTATTTTGGGGACTTTCACCTTTCTTTCTAGCATAGTTTCTGACAAAGAGGTTCCTTGTAGTTCTCAGGTTAGTTTTCTATGGGGTGTTCATGAGGTATTCACCCTTAGACTCTGTTGAAATTTTACACAAAGACAGGAGGCTTCATATTTTGCTATATTTTCATTTACTAAACTTCCTAGCAGCAAAGGAAAAAACAATAGGAAAAAAAACCCATTAAGACATTCAACCAATTCGAGAAACACAATGATGCACAAAACCATCAGAAACTCTTCCCACTTCCTTTTTCTTTGCTGCTTCCCAGTGGTTAAGGAACATGGAGGCGTGGAACAGCAAAGCCATCTTTGGATCCTGTCCAGATTTCATCTTTGAATCAGATGCAAGCTCCACATGCTTGGGTATAGGTGTGGAGCCTCCTCCATGGGAGGTGCGAGGTTTTAGAACAAAGTCTCCACATCAACTGCTTGGAACTCATGGCGGTTTCTTTTTGCGGTGAAGACATTTACCAAGGGTCTTTTTGGATGCTTGAAGGTAGACTGGTTCTGCCGTCATTGGAGAGCTGCAGGAGATCAGTTGTAGGATCCGGCGGTGTTTCACGATCTCGAGGCATGCATGGAGACCTTTCTGCATCGTCCTAGTGGCCTCTTGTTTGCACCACCAGCTGCCGTCCTACTTCAGTTGGCTCCCGGATCCTGACAGCAAGGCTATGGACACTTTCCTTTAGTCTTATGCCTTCTCATCATTTGGGATGTTGTCTCGTTTTTTACATCATGTGGCTCGACTGGAAGTACAGGTGGTTTTGGTGGCTCCTCTCTGGATGCAGCCTTGGTTCCCCAAGGTTCTGGAGCTGTCTTTCTTTGACCCCCTGCTTTTACCCATGCATCACAAAGTGTTGAGGGATCCTTCAGGGAATCTCCATCCTTTTGTTCTGGGAGGGTGTCAGCCCCTGATGGCATAGTCTGTCTTTGGGAGGGTATTCCTTCGAGAGACCTATAATCCGCAGCTGCTCTGGGACTCCTGGTCCCCAGATACTCGCAGATGTTGCCAGTATGCCTAGAACGTCTGAGTTGGCTGGTGTGTGGAACGGTCATGGGATCCCGTTTCAGCATCTGTTTGTAACGTTGGGGGCTTCCAGCCTTTCCGGTGTGCTTGACGGCAGCATGTCTGATGCTGCTCGCTCACCAACACCCGGTTTAAATTGAAACAGGCAGGGAGGTGGCTGCATGAGGCGCGGCTTGAGAGGGGGGCGCGGTCTGATGGTCTTTTAAAAACCAACAGTTCCTTCTAAGCAGTGCCAGATCGTGGTTATCCATACCTGAGCTCCTTGTACCTGAATTCTCTCGTGATTTAACCTGTTATTGACCTCTGCTTGTTTTCTGACTATTCTGCCTTCCGTTGCCCTAGACTATTTCCTTGTACTACGCTTCTGCACTGATATCAACCCGGCTATTCCATTTGACTATTCTATACTCTGTATTCCTGATTCTGGCTTGTCTGACTACCCCCGTGTTGCTGACCTGGTTTTATATTACGACATTGTCTTTGATTAACTCTTTCTGTCTAGCTAGTATACATATACCTGGCCAATTTTTAAGGACCAGACAGTTAGGGATTCCTTTACAGCTACCCTGTTGGTAGTTTTTGGCTCTGTGGAGTGTTGGGCTTTAAGGACTGCGTGGTGGGATCCAGGAACCGTGACACTGTTATGAGCATTATGAATTTCTTATCTTCCTTGTTTGAAGCTGGGAAATCATATCATACTCTTAATTTGTTTTGCATGGCTCTTTGGGCGTCCCACAATTTGGTTCGGAGTGTCCTGGTAGGGCAACTTCTAGAAGCGTGTCACTTGCTGCAGTGTCGCATCTCCAGTTCCCTGGTATATCGAGGGTTTTGGGTCATTTCCACATTTCTGTCCTTTACGTCTGATTGGCCAGATAATGAAGGTCTGTCTCTGAAGCAATTATCAGCAACTTTTATGTCTGACTTCGTTTAGGGGGTTTTCTGATATTCAAGTGTTTGATGTAGACACCATTTTCATTTCTCCTACAGGTGTTACATTTGCAGTTTGTTGAAGGACTAAGGTTTTTTTCTTTGCAGGTTTCAGAACTGTATTTTACAGATCAACCTGTTTTATGTGTTGCTTGGTGGGATCGCCAATACGACCAGGCTCGGCTCGGATTGGGACAAAATATAGGCCCTGGCATTTTGGATTGAGCAGCCCACTTTTTTCTACACAAAGCACTACACAGCGTTACCGTAACACCCTCATAAACACCGCACATTACTGTGGAGCTCTGTAACACCCTCATAAACACCGCACATTACTGGTGAATGGTGAAACGACGGGAGGAAATGGCACTATGTGATCACTTCCTCCCAGCGCCGCAGAGTCATGTGATGGCAGTGACGCGACGAGGACCTGATCAGAGGGGTCAGACGGCTGGCCGGCTCCCTCTTATTAGGTCATAGGGCTTGCCAGCCGCCCTCTTCAGTAGGCCTAGGCTGCCTTGCCGGGCAGCTGGCTATGTTGGCCGGGTGGCCAGCAAGATAGGCTAGCGGCCTGCCGGGCAAACGCCAGGTTTGCCCGATGGCCAGTCCTGTCCTGCTTACGACTTCTGTCCGTTCTCCATCTGCTAAACAACTTAATTCCTTTGTTCGTCTTCACGCTCTAGTTTCTTCTGCTTCTTTTTTTGCAATGGGTTAGGTGAATTCTCTCCTGGGTTAGGATTGAATTTTTGGGGAGTATACGGTTTGCGGAGTGGCGGCTTTGTGGATATCGGATGATGCTGTTCTTTCTGACATTTTGACCACCACAGACTGGTCCAGGGTTTATACGTTTCGTACCTTTTACTATCGCCCTGTTTCTCATGCTGCTTCTTCTTTACTGTCTCAGTGTTAAAAAAGCAAAATATGAGGCCTCCTGTCTTATAAAATTTTGAGATTATTATAGCCTTGTTGACTATATAATCTACATTTTATAAAAGACAGGAGGCTAATATTTTCCCGCCCATTCTCTACCGTGGTCCTTGGTTTATGTTCGGTTTACGGCTTTTTTTTTTTTTGCAGGTGGGATTTTGGGTGGTCGTCTGTCTGCTACAAAGGGATTTTTTTCCCTTTAGCAGCTTTTACGGTTTCTTCTTTTGGCGGTTGGACCTTTTTGCTTCCGGTATTGTTCTTTTGGTCCTTTTACATTTTCTTTCTTTTGTTTATCCTAGTGTAATGGGGACTATTGGATCTTCATTTCTCCATTCGTCTGAGGTTGAAGTTTTTGGATTGTTCCTGCTTATCGCAAAGAAAGAAGTTGGAAGAGTTTCTGCTGGTTTTGTGTGTCATTGTGTTGCTCTGGTTGAATACTTTTACATTTTTTTTTCCCTATTGTTTTTTCCTTTGCTGCTGGGAAGTTTAGTAATGGAAGATATAGCAAAATATTCGACTCCTGTCTTTTATAAAATTTAGATTATATCGCCACCAAGGCTGTAATAATCTTGAATTATCCAGCATAGATTTCACTGCAGTGTCCTCAGGTTTTTTTTAGTTGACGTTGTACAGTGTTTTTTTTGCGGTTTCTAATGTTGTTTCTGTCAGATTTCAGTGATTATTGCCACTTTAAAATTGCAGAAGCATTCATAGAACAAATTCAAAGAACAGTAGAACAACACTAAATTGAGAATTTCTGGTAAATAACATTGGTTACATGGTTCATGACAACATCACTTGCTGTTGTTAATTCTTCTTCCCTCTCTGGATAGTCTAAGTTTACAGTCGTCCCAACGAAGGTGATTTTTACCTACTGTTTGAAACCACCTTGAGCTTTGCTGCCACAACAGTGGTTACTGAATTAACTGTAGATTTTACATATTTTAATTATACATGGCTCTTGAGTCTGAGCACCTAACGCTTGATTTAATTTGGTCCACTACCGAAATTGGGACGATTTTTGACCATATTTTGGTTTTGGTTTGGGAGATTCATATGTGGGTTTACTGGCATTTCAATTCCCGATTAAAAATTCAGATCGAAATCTGCTCCCATGGCTATACTTTTCAATGGAAATATCAGCTCTAGCGTTTCAATTCAAATATATATTGATATATATCGATGAATAGATTTTCAGGCAGGGAAATGGTTACAGTCACTTTATATAGCGACAACAGAATCCGCAGTGCTTTACAATGAGGGAGTACAGACCTGAGACATAATAAAAAACACATAAGGAACAGGCAGCCCTACTGATACAGCAATTTATACAAGTACTCAGCCAGGAATCCCGTGCGCTTACAATCTAAAGGACAAAGGTAAGTGAAACAAAAGGGGAGCAGAGGCAATCTGGAAATGGTGGCCAGAAAGAATACACTAGGAATCGCATGGGAATTACCAGAAGCTTGGACTTGAAAAAGGTTATTGGACAATAAAAAGTGGCAGCAGCTGGAAGGGAAAACAATGAGTTAGGGTCTAGTACCGGGTAGGAGGATGGATGGGGCGAGCGGATGGGACTGCAGAGTGCGAATACAGCACCTGGAGATGGTGAGCTGTGTAAAGAAAGAGAGACAGATTTAGGAAGAGTGGGCTCTATGCAAGGAATTTACGACATGGGAGGAATTGAGGGGGGAGCAATTTGATGTTGAGTTTAACAAAAAAGGAGGGAAAAGTTTAAAAAGCAAATGAATCAGCCTGAGAATAATACATAAATGATAATATAAAATAAGAACAGTAGGATTATGGCAGTGGCATGGCGGATGACATGTTGATAGCAGAATACCTTGGATTGTTTCAGAGTACAAATGCAGCAACTGGAGAGGGTGATGGCTGTGGATGGTGAGCTTGGATTGTTTTAGGAAACAAATCTTTTTTTAAACAGATTTTTCTAATGGACGACTTTAAAGGCACAAGTATGTATGATGCTGGTCAAAATAAGCATTTTTCAAATATTGTCTCAGGCTGAACTTTTTCAACTGAATCAGCCAATATTTTGATAAAATTATTGATCGCAAGCAGCCACTATTTTGTTTGTCGAAAAAACAGCTGATAGAATTAAATCGAGCCCTTAGGCTGGGGTCAGACTAACACATTTTTAACGTGCGTTTAGGTGCACTTAATCACGGCCGCGATAGCAGCAAATGATGGCCAATAGACGAAGTACGGCCACACGAAAGTCCGGCCGCGCAACGCAAGTGGAAAATGAACGCATTTTTTCGAGAACGCAGAACCGCTAGTACTGACGTACTGAGTGCGCTGCGCCCACCTAGCGGCGAGTGTGCGTGACTAGGAGATGTCAGACGCTGCTAATGTCCAGCCTACATAACGTCCAGACGCAGAAAGTGTTTTATTGACGATCCGTAAAAAATCACACACGAAAATGTGCGTCGTCTGACAGTTTTCGTGCATTCTGTGAAAAAATACGTCAATGCGTTCGGATGCACTTTTTGACGGTCGCTGCGAATAATGCGTTCGTTTGACCCTAGCCTTAGTCGCATAATGAATTTCCTATGAAATACGCAGGCAGCTCTGTCTGCAATCAAAATGTTGACGAAGATGTCCTACTTTGTTGCTATATTTTATTCTCTTCAGTGTAGGTTAATCTGAAGACTGTTACTTGAAAAACATTTATTTTATTTATTTATAAAGGATTTTACCAGGAAGGATACATTGAGATTTCTCTTGTTTTCAAGTATGTCCTGGGTTCAAGAACATTGAGTGGTTACAGAAATACAAAATAGTAAAATGCAAGATATTAACACAAAAACAAATATACAGATTAACAGAAAAATAAATATGTAGGAAATAAAGTCATTATGTTAATGTTTACAGGTGCATTCTGTAATGAGGTATGTTAATAGGGAAGTCTTTAGGGACTTTAGACTGGGGGAAGATTTGATGGTGTCTGGGAGGTTATTCCATATTTGTGGTGCTCTGTAGGAAAATGAGGATCGAGCCACTTTCTTTTTGTATTGTGGTATTGCAAGTGAGGTGCTGGTCCTGGATCGGAGGTTATATGATGAGGAAACTGCTTGAGGAAGCAGTCTATTCAGGTAGGGTGGTAGCTTCACAGAAAAGCTCTTAAACACCAGGTTGGAAAGGTGAAGGGTGCGTCTAGATTCCAGCGATGGCCAGTTTAGTTCTTTTAACATGTCACAATGGTGGGTCATGTAGTTACATTGTAGCACAAAGCGGCAGAATGAGTTATACAATGTAGTAAGTTTCTGGAGGTGTGTTTGAGGGGCGGCTGCATACACTACATCTCTGTATTCAATGGCTGGCATAAGCATTTGTTGTACAATCTGCTTTCTTACCGCAGTGCTCAGGCAGGATTTGTTTCTGTACAGGGCACCTAGTTTGGGGTAGAGTTTAGATGAGAGTTTTTCAATGTGGGGGCCAAAAGATAGATTTGGGTGTAACCACATACCTAGATATTTGAGAGAAGTGACTGTAGTCAGCGTGTCATTTGATCTTGTCCCCACACATAGACGGGGTGTTTGTAATTTGTGTAGTTTAGGTGCGGTTCCAAAGAAACACCCTGACCGGAACATGTTATTTTCACCTACGTGCCCAATATGTTTTCTTTTCTAGAGAGTCTGATTGTTCAGTTTCCTCTTTATATATGTGTTTATTTAGATTTTTTTTTTTTCTAATTGCATCATTTTGCATAAAATTTCGGAGCTCAATAGTGTAGATTTTTTTTTTTAACTGCTGTTCCATATGTTCAAGCTTTTTCATTTTTTTTAACTTTTATTTTCTTCCTGGGTTTTTATTTTGATGAGACCCTGTTTGAAGGTATTTTGTTTTGACTAGGAATAATGATCCATATGGTTTCGTTTTAAAATTTTCATTATTATTCAAAATGTAACCTGCTGAGATTATGTTTTTGCTCTCTTTCTAACAGTGGAAAAATTTGAGGATTTGTTTATGGACGAAGCTGCCAGAGGCTTGTTTGCACAACTACAACTCGAGTGTGGATACACTTGCCTCTATTATTATGACTATAAAAATGCAAAGAAACATCTTCACAAGGCCAGAGACATAACTAATCTAGAGGTCAATCTAACAGGTAAGCTTTTTATTTTTCTATACTTTTGTAGTATCCAATAAAAAATGATACTTTTACTTGATGGTATGCTACACTAGACTTTTGCAGGACTGGAATCTGTGTGTTTTATGTTATATCGCTGGTTTTCCTCTATTTAATGTTGTCTGGCAATAAAATTCCAAATGAATAAAATCTATATATAAAGAATTGATGTTACATTGTGGAAAAGCGTCTGTAGAAGAATAAATATGTTGTTGATAGAAATAAGAGAACAAATTAGGACCACTTCATAGTTCCATATTTTCAAAAAGTTTGGACTAAAAAGCTTTTCGTTCTTCCAGGCCCAAAATTCCATTTGTAAATGGATCCACAAGCACAGCATTAGGGATGAATCGATACTAGGCATTTGTACGAGAACTTGTACTCGTACAAATGCCTCCGATACTCCTACCGAAAGCCAGTACAGGACTGACTTACCAGGCGGTACGTGAGGGCAGGGGCCAGCTGAGAGAATGCACCTATAGCATTCTGCCAGGTTCCCCAGCACGCGAGCAATGGTCGGCCCGTGTAAGTTACGATGCTCTGGGACCTGCAGACACGCTATTGCAAGGCTGCATGTCAGATCTCACGAAAGCTTGGCCCCAGAGCCATGTTGTACCTTAAAAAGGCTGATGGCCGCTCGCTGCAACGACGGCCAGCAGTCGAACCTGGCAGAATTTTATTAGGGCATTTTAACAGCTGCCCGTGTGTCTGTGTGTGTGTTCATGTTCTAAGCTTGTGCAAGCCTCTGCAGTGGGTGAATGGGATGTCTGGCTGTATCTTTCTATCGGTGAGTACCAGAAAAAAAAATTGTTACTCCTACTCGTTCTTAAAAATAAATAAAAAAAAATCTATAAGAAAATATAGTACAGCTTCTTAATGATAATAAACTATATACTTTTTAATAAATGCACTGATGAACATAAATTAATTTGAGCCTTTAAAATACAATCTGTTGGATTACCAATGAGAACTACTACAGTCTTCATTTCAATACATATCAGAGTTGATACATTTAAATCTTAAAAATCACAATTAAGGCCTCATTCACACACAAATTATTTAATTGAATATTGCATATATGTGAGCATATACGCAATATTCAATAAAATAAAAGGTTTTCAATATTTTTATTTTATTAAACCTCCTTGGCGGTGGCCCCCTGGTGGTTATCGAGCGTGGCTCGGGGTTAACTTTCAGTGCTGAAAGCGGTAACTCCGAGCCACACTCGGGCTGCATACATTACCTGTCCCTCTGTTCCCTCGCTGTCTCCTCCAGCTGATCGCAGCGTTTTGCTTCCTGGTTCCCTTCTCGCGAGAAAGGAAACCAGGAAGTATGACATCGAGATCGGCCGGAGGTGACAGCGGGGAACAGCGAGGGAGCGCATGGACAGGTAATGTATGCAGTCGGAGTGTGGCTCGGGGTTACCACTTTCAGCACTGAAAGTTAACCCGAGCCACACTCGGGAATACCGTCAGGGGTATATTACTGAAAACTTTAGTAATGTACACGCGTAAAACCGCAAAATCACGCTGCCGGGACGCATCTCGTTCCATTCTGTTTTTGCACGTTTTTACGCTGCACAATTATACGGCTCCAAACGCACCTATGTGTATGGAGCCATTTATTTGCAGATGTTGCGTATAGTACAATACGCACGTACCAGTGTGAATGAGGCCTAAATGTGAAATATTATCCATCACATTTCACCGTGATTTTGTAATGGGTCTCCTATGAGTAGCAAGCCTGTCCTTTCCTTTCCTTCCCTTTTTTTTTCTGCTATTACTAAATTTTATTCATAAAATTTTTTGCTTAAAAATAAATAAGGTAGTGTATGTATCCTGTATGATTCATACATATTTGAACAAAATGATGTTGTTATAGATCAACAAATGAATGGAAATTGTGAGCATTGTAGTAAATGTACCTCCTCTTATGTTGGAGCATAGTCCATCACCTTATGTGCTGGAAGAGGCCATTGTTTTCTGGTAGCAAAAAACATGCAGCGGTTTGTCGACCTATGCTAAATGCTTTTCATTATTGCATCAACATTGTTTTGAAACACATAATGTAATATTCATAATATTATCGCTAAGGAGTCAATCATGCAGGACTTGTTCTAGTACAGTTGCTCCCAACCACGGTCCTCAAGTACCCCTAACAGGCCAGGTTTTAAGGATCACCTTGGGGAAATGCAGACTGAATCCTGCAATCACTGAGCAGCAAATCATATCATCTGTGCTGTGCTTCAGATATCTGGAAAACCTGACCTGTTGGGGGTACTTGAGGACTGCGGTTGGGAACCACTGTTCTAGTACATTCATTCTGTTAGTCCCACAAAAAGTACATGCTGGCAAGATTCGGAAACCGAGGTGGCATTAGATACTTGAAAACACCATGGTCCTCAAAAAAAAAATCTGGATTGTTACCATTGGCTCACAAGATATGTAGCAAGTCTGCCATCTTGCTGGAAGTATTTCTGTGGTCTTCCAAAGAGTAAGCCATTTACGATCTAGAATGAAAACTTTGGGTTTATATGAATCGCCCTTTGTATACACACACACATTTCGGCATAGAATGGGTTTGAGGATAATTTCAAAGGCAAAATGTTTTGTGATTGTATCATTGTTGCCAAAGTCTAGCTGAATACTGTATAATGAGTTGTATATAAATGGTCCTTGCATTGCAAAATGGAATTTTACACCGTTGATTGCTAAAGACCATGTGCAAAGAATTTTAGACTTGTAATGAGTATACCTAATGCTTATAACCAATGGTGATAGACCCTGTGATGTTTAGAAATAATCGAACATGACAAAATTGAAAAAGGAATTTTTTGGCTCTTTTCATTTTGTTGTTCCAAAATTGACATGAGTTGCAATGCATGAGATTCCAATCCAATCTGTATACCTTTTCAAAGAAATATTGATGGGAAAAGGCACAGCTGGTTTCAAGCAACTGGAAGATATATTGTAAAAATGTAAAATTGATTGTTGCAAGCATTTTGTTTATTGAAGTGATGTACACGAATATTAACTATAAATTTATGTATAAAGACAGCTCAGACATTATTTTTTTTCAAAGACATATTGATTTATAGTACAAATTATGAGTATCTAGAAAGCTTTGGTCTGTTCACATGAGAGTGTGAGTTTGGAACAGGTACTTATGTTCAGAGAAAACTAGCGGAAGACAGAGCTGAACAGCTTGTGCTTGCTGAGAATTCATATGCTGACCGGCTAAATGAATTGGTCGAGTCAACTCTCCTTTTACATCCTCATAGAAGAGACCTGATCATTGATGGCCTTTACTGTATATTGCAGATATTATGCGTGCAGGCTGATAGGGGCTAGGAGCTTCCTTGCTCTATAACCTGTGTGCATCACCTAAATGTAATGGTGGTGCTTGGAGTGTCCATTTTTTTTTTTGTAATTTTATCACCTTTTTAATCATCGTTTAGTATTGTGTTTTGGCAGATCAGCCAAAGGAAGCCTTCAAAAGCCTTAAACTTTGATTTCATGTGAGTGATGTAGTCCATTAGTCAATGGAAATGTATTGTCTTTGTACTAGAGATGTAAAATTTCTGAAAATTAAGACACCGGAATAAAAAATATATTTGATATGCAAATTTTCAGAAATGTAAGAAAACGATCAAAAATATTGGCACTCTTTTTAGATTAAAAGTCATGATGTTACATTTAGTGAATATAACATTATACTTGAATTAGAAGTATCTTTTTGCAGTATATAACAAATTAAATTTACTTTGTAAAACAGCTTTGAGCACCTACCGAACCCTGAATTCCGGGGCCAGATCACAACTACTACACAAAGCCCAGCCCTCAAGCCATACACCATAACTTCTTGTGCAGTGTGTTAAATTTTAAGGCTGGGGTCAGACGAGCGTGATTTCTACGGACTGTACGTCCGTGCAGTACGGACATCGTCAGTACGGATGACGCAGTAGTGGTCACACAGTCTGTTTTTTCACTGAAGTTATTTTTTGACGGATGTAGGAGGGGAAAATAAATTACAATGAAAAAACATTCTGTCCGTCAAAAATGCTGGACGTATAAATGCAGTCCGTCTGACCATGCTCCATCACTCACACACAAAGCTATGCAGACGTTGTGGACGCAGCGCACTCCGCACGTCCGTTCTAGCAGTATTACGTTCTTGCCTACCTGCGTCCGTTTGCCGCGGCCCTTGTGCGTCCGCAGTCAGTGCGGACGTACTTCATGTGTCAGGCTCCAATGGACTTTCTTTCATGCTATACGGACGTACTTTTAGGCGCAATCACGGACGTGAACACTACGCTCGTCTGACACCAGCCTAACTCCTCCTTTTTCATATGAGATGCAAGTTCAGCTTGCGTCTTGGATGTAGCTCCTGGTTACGGTATATTACGGTCTCGTATACTGTATGTGGGAGACTTTGATGTGCCTCTACCAGGTGAAATATGAGCTAATCCAAGCAGCTTGTTCATCTGCACCGGACATTATTCAGAAATTAATAACGTTTCTCAAAGGTGAGTGTTAAGTGTGCAAAAGCGCAATCAGTTAACACAACAAAAAAATCCCAGATTTACCTGAGATGCTTCGGTGCAGAGAGCGGCAAGATCTACTGCTTCTTCACTCCGCAGGCAGCTACAGACTAGGCACGAATAGTTCCCAGTGTTTCAATATGTATCCTTCTGCCATCCCCAACAGAACTCACTTGTGCGCACTCATCTGTCTCCATCGAGGCCTATGAACTCACGTACCTGATAACACTGTGGCTCGATCCCAGGAGTGCAAGCTTACAGCTGTGAAGGACTCCAGGATCCCATGCATGCAGCATAGTGACGCTGCTGTTGGTATCACGCTGCACCTCCGTTTCATTCCGGCGCCAGCCACTAATGAAGTGGCTGTTATAGTGTCCCTTGTGCTGCATCTTTTCCATAAGGAGAAGCATCTCAGGACAATTTATTTCACTGACCGTCAACAGCGGAATAGGGCCCTCAGCATTTGCATTCTATTCCAGCATTCTCTTTATGATCAGTGTATAGCAGTTGCAAAGATTTGAAACGTTGCATGACTTGACATGCCATGCTTTTCTGCATCAATGATGATTTTTAAATTTTTATTATTAAAGTCCACCATGGGCTGACTTGGGAGTAAAGTGATAATAAATTCACACTTTTGCCTCACAAAAATATTCAAAGCCGATTAATTAAAACATGATAAAACCATGTATGGGACACATCCCTACACATCAACATTCCATACATATGCATTCATGTGTGCACTGACATTCCATACAAATACACTCCTACATTCGCATACTCCCATCAACCAAGAGAGCTGTGTGAACCTTTTGATAATTTTTGCATAACGAGAGAGGCTTCATATTTGAGCCTTACTGTATAGCAGTGTCTGGATATGACCAAATTATACCTTTAATGTCCAAAGTCTGTAAGACGATTGGTGCTATACAATGTACCATTATTGGTTCTGGCCGCTCTGACACGTTTCCCATCACAGCCTGACTCTTCTGAATTGCAAGTTAATTCTGTGCTTACTCTGTATTATAAATGGGCTTCACAAAATAATTAAGGTGCTATTTATTTAAGCTATGAGTAAAGTTTACAATGCCAGAACAGTCTGCATCTTATGGAGACATTTCGAAATCAGACAACCAGCTTACATTTCCATCATTTTAGTGCCAAAACAACCAAAGGTGATGTTTGCATGCTGGCTACCAATTTTAGGATATTTCACATTCACAAGCCACACGTCTCAACACTTATGTTGCTCATATACTTTTTCATGTATTATTATTTTTTACATAATTTCATACAGTTATACTCTTCTAGCTTAATCCATATTCCACCATTCAGTTTCCTTCTCATTCAACAATTCTGTGATTCACATTCACTAGCATTATTGCATATAGCAAAATAACGGTTATTGGACCAAACACCGTGTTCTTGTTCATTGTTGTCACGGAACAAACTTCAATTATACAAATGTTCCTTTTTAACTTGCCAGACATCTGATGAAAGGAGTCCTGTTTTATTAAATGTTACATGTGGTAATACAGAGAATTTCTATGTTAATCCATTGGAAATGGTTAGATGTCTCCACTTACGTCCAGATAATGATTACTCAGTTATTCATTTATTCAGCCTACCAAGCATTCGTCACATTATGCATGCTTCCAGTAAATGATTTTTTACCTTCTGTCTGTACTACTTTCAGCTTACCCAAAAAAGGATCTTTACTTTTTACACTATGTGCTTGAAGATTTATATATTTTTTGTTATAGAAAGGATATTTTAGTTAAAAAGTACATCGTCCCTTTTCAATAAAGATTGCAATTTTGACTTGGATGCCCCTGGGTAGCTTGTGTTTGACATCATTAAAGGGATTAAAGCAGTGTTTCCCAAACCTGTCCTCAGGACCCGCTGACAGGTCAGGTTTGTCAGATATCTGAAGCACAGGTGATATGATTTCCTGCTCAGTGATTGCAGGATTCCGTCTGCATTTCCTTATGGTGAATCTTCAAATCTGGCCTGGTTGAGGGTCCTGAGGACAGGTTTGGAAAACACTGGATTAAAGGAACACTTTAAAGTCACCTCAGAGGTGATGGACACTACCCATTACTGGTGAGCTATGCAGTGATTGGTCAATTGCTGAGTAATCGGAGTAATGGTCCATTTTACCACTTTGTTGCTTCTTACAGCAGGTATTACAATTAACTTCAAACTTAATTTAGGAGGGTAGTAAACTGGAGTTGCGGATTAGACTTGCGTTTATAGGAAACTGGGTGGAGTTTGTACAACAAAGTTAAATATAGAAAAAAAATGAATTCAGCCTGTGCAAAATTGTAAAAAATCCCCCCCCCTTTCTGAAAACGTTACCTATGTATAGTCTAGCTCTGTGGTGAAATCACATTGTGAGAAAAACTGCTCTCCAATGGTACCTGCTCCCAACTAGTGTTTAACTTGGTATATATGTGCCATTATTTTACATGACCGATCAGATTATGTTCTGCTTGCTCAGTTTTTTTTGCAATAAAGACTTTGTGAACCTACAAAGAAAATCATGCTTTTCTGTCACGTAGAGCTAGAAATGAAAGTACACGTTCATTACTTGATGCACCCCAATCTTCTGTTGCAAATAATGTTTTGAACAAAAACAAAGTTTTTTTCCTTTTGTTGAGTCCCCGCTCAGGTCTCATAAGGTTTTAGCTTCACAGAGAAGCTGTTACTATAGTAGACAATAATGTAATATATCCACTGCATGATATATCCATTGCAACCCCAATCATTTCAACCTTCTTAGGCCCCATCAGGAGCTTATGGCTTATTCTTCTCTAAATATAAAGTGAGTGCTTTAACCCCATTCCCGACTGCGGACATACCTAGTTCGTCCTGGACAATCCCCTTAGACAATCCCCTTAACGACTGTGGATGTACTACGTACATCATGTTCGTCTAACCTCCCTCCCTCCCTATACTCACCTCTCCAGTCGGGCTCCCACTGCAGTCTGGCAGATCTGCAGTCTGCCCTGCCTGGTCATGGGGCCCAGCCGTCGCAATGACGTCATCACCGTGTGCGATGATGTCATCGCCAGGTGCCCCCGGCACCTGCAGTAAAAAATGTGGAAGGGGAGGGTGGGCTCCTTTTGGATCCCTCTATCTCCCCAACCGCTCCAGCCAGACAAAATAAAGGTACTGCTGGAGAGGACAGGGCCTGCCCTTTTCAGCGGTACCTCTCTTTAACCCCTTAGATGCCAGATCGCAATTCAAATCCGGAAGTGGCTGACATCTTGGATGTCAGCCAAGCCTCCGGGTCACCCCCCCACACACTGACATCATCACCATATGTGCGTTGACGTCAGTGGGCCAATAAACCCCTAGCTGCCAAATGGAGATATGGGGATCCTTTGGATCCCCGTATCTCCCAAACCATGGCAGCTAGAGGGTCATGTTTGACATCATTCATTGGAAAGGCCTGATCATGACCTTTCCAATGATACCAAACATGACGAGGTTTGGTATAAAAAGAGATTATATATATATATATATATATATAATTAAAATAGGACTTTTATTTACGTTTAAACATGATGAGCATAAAATGAGCTCAGTGCACAGAGGTGAAATGGCTCAGCAGTGAAGGGTTAAAAAGCAAAAAAAAAATAGGTATTATCTCGGGACAAAATTTTGAAACCATTTAGTCGGGCTCTTTTTTGGCGGTTGTAGAGTTTGAGGATTAATTTTTGAAAAAGTGTGTTTTTTTCATTTTTGTTTCTCACCATATTGCTTTTTTTTATAGTAAAGTATAGGATATGATGGAATGGTATTTTTAGAAAGTCTATTTAATGGCAAGATAAACGGTATATAATATGTGTGGGTTCCATAAACGAGTAAGAGGAACATTTGACCTGAACACAAACAGCGCAGAAACGTAAAAACAGCAGCGGGCATTTTCGGATGGACAATCGTAAAACGCCCAGTCACTGTGGGGTTCATCATCTTTCTCACATTAAGATGGTTATTATGCGAAAGTGTTTGTCTTTCATTCTAGCAATATTTCAGTATAGACTAAACATATTCGGTATTAAAAATCATAACATTTTCATTATTTTAGCATTTAATTATCTCAAACTTTCAAAATTGATAGTTTACTCTACATTTAAGGGTTGCCTACACATACCATGATTCAAATATTATAATTATTTTTTTGACTAAAACATGTTTGATAATGAAAGGTTTAAGAATTGACTTCAATGGTATACTTTTCAGAATAGTAGGCACTTTAAAGCACATCATCCTTTTAATAATATATATATATATATTTTTTTAGTATGTTTTAAATATTTTTGCTTATCTAAATACTGGAGTGCGTCCCAAGAAGTGAACAGAAATTAATGTTTTGAAACTTTTTTGAAAGACTAGACGTGTGTTGGCAGAGAACCCCAGCATTATTTTCCCCGACAATATGTAGATTTAATAACATTGTATTGGAAGTGACAAAAACAAATTAAATTAAGCATTCCATGATTCTTTTTACAATCTGTCCTTCCATTTGATGATACATCATGTTCGACCAGTTTAACAGTTTAATCAGTAAATATTTGCAGGAAGATATTCCATACACATATTACTCTTGGTTCGTGGCCAGTCCTCAATAGCTACTGCCCAGCGAATGCTCAGGAGCCCTCTGCATACCAGCTACATATAGTACTGGAATCCAAGCAGAAAGGAATAACATGCAAAGCATTGTAATATATAGATTTAGAAGATGGTGAAATAAGATAAACAAGATTTTAACAATACATTGGCACTGTGATGTCTATTTAAATGCCCTTAAATATTTGGGCAGTGGCCTAGTATTTTCCATTGTGAGATAAACTCACTAATTTGTGAAATGCATCCTATCCCTGTTCATTGGTCTCCGAAGCACCCATATGAAAAATGCATGTTCAGGTTGAGTGGAGCCATTCTAGTTTTGTGTATGCATGTATTATTATTATTTATTAAGCGCCAACACATTCCACAGTGCTGTACAAGGTGCAACGGGTATAGACAGGACAATTCTACAATGCATACAGGAGGCAGGCCAGTATTCCCGCCTGCAGATACAGGAGGACATGAGGGCCCTATTCCAATGGGAATTTACAATCTAGATGGCTGAGGGGGATAGAAACAGGAGGGGGGCTGCAGTGATGAATTGTTAATGCAGGGAGAGGTGAGGACTGTTTTGGGTCAGTCAGATGTCTTGTTACGGAGTCGGGTGGTAGGCTTCCCTAAAAATATACTGTGTGTGTGTGTGTGTGTGTGTGTATATATATATATATAACAAACCAGGAAGAGAGCACTCCATTAACACATTCAAAGACTTCAACAGCAGCTTATACATTTAAAGATTTTACCAAATTTTAACCCTTTAAAAGCTTCCAACAACGTCTTACCCCTTTCAGGATTACAACAGTTCTTAAAACAGATTCAAGACTTTTTACAAGAATTTTAACCCTGAGCTCTGTCGAAAGTGATGGAAATTTAGTTCACAATATATGGCTGTAAATTGCTTAAGCCTGCCTACAGCACCAATGTATTCCACCTTTTGGAAGGTCCAATCCTTCTCATCTAATAACTGCTATTATGGGATCACCTCCCTTACTGAGAACTTATTCTTTTCTGGAGCTCCCTGCAGTTCACGGTTAAATAGATCCAGTGGGTGAAACACCTGTGACAGGGAGAGGTGCTTGCCGAAGGGGTGTCAACCCTTTTCGTACAAAATGCAAAACTAGAGCAGCACTTATACTGGCCAGCAGAGAATCTAAGATGGCTGGCCGGCGGCCACCTTTGGTGTCAGAGAAGGCTAGCTGGACATTTGCTGCAAATGCCCCATCCTGGCATATCACACGTGGAGTTGTGGCCGTACCATGTAGCCAACACCAACTCTTCCCTTGCTGCTCAGCTATTAAGGTCTGGGTATACATGTATCTGGAGTCTGATGTCTGGATATACATGTATCTGGGGCCAGATGTCTGGGTATACAGGTATATGGGTTCTGAGTATACATTTATCTGGGGTTGGAGTCTGGGTATACAGGTATATGGGCTCTGAGTATACATTTATCTGGGGTTGGAGTCTGGGTATACAGGTATATGGGCTCTGAGTATACATTTATCTGGGGTTGGGGTCTGGGTAGACAGACATGTATTTGGGGTTTGTGTCTGGGTATATATACACGTATCTGGAGTCTGGGTATACATGTATCTGGGATTTTTGGACCATTCTCTGTAAACCCTAGAGATGGTTGTGCTGAAAATCCCAGGATATCAGAAGTTTTTGAAATACTCAGCCCAACCTATCTGGCACCAGCAACCATGCCACGTTCAAAGTCACTCAAATCCCCTTTCTTTCCCATTCTGATGCTCGGTTTGAACTTCAGCAAGTCATCTTCTTCACCACGTCTAGAAGCCTAAAATGCATTGAGTTGCTGCCAGGTGATTGGCTGATTAGCAATTTATATGAACAAGCAATTGAGCAGGTGTACCTAATAAAGTGGCCGGTGAGTGTAGGTGCTTATGTATCCATACTAATTAGTCATTTTAAACTATTTATGGGCCATGAATAAGGCAGTTATTTGAATAAGGTTTTATGGAGCTTGGAACATGTATGGGTATATCTAGATATGATGCAGCTTGGAGTGTGCTGTTGGAGAATTATTATTCATTCATCTTTCATGGTTTTATTATTGGTTTTAACATTGGAGCCTACCTATAGCACATGTTATTGGTGAGCATTTGTGCACCTTATATGCGACCAATATTTTTTGCGGTAAAGAGACTTATACTGGGTAGTATTAGTAATGACTTGCATAACTTTTGTTTGCTATGGTACTACCGTGTCACCAGTGTGCGACAGCAAGCTAATGCACGGGGTAGTGGTCATAAGTGTGCGGTTTCTGAGTGCATTTAATTGTTTCTATTTAAACGGTCTTTGTATCGGTTTGTATTGTTTTGAAAATGGTTCGAATGAGCCGAAACGTTGATACATTTACAATAAAGATCAGACTTTTCTTTGAAACATAGAAACATAGAAAAATGTCGGCAGATAAGAACCTTTCGTACCATCTAGTCTGCCCAATTACATGGATACTTTACCTGGATTTATCTTTTGTTTAGGATAGTCTTATGCCTATCCCATGCTTGCTTAAATTCAATTACTGTTTTGGCCTCTACCACTTCTACTGGAAGACCTATGAGTGCCCTCAGTTTGTTGAAACTAAATATTTATAAGCCCAAAACACTAACTTCAAGCCTGTCTAGGACAGGCCCTCCCTCCAGTTTACTCCATCGTCAGTTTCTGGCAAATTTTACCTGGCCTTTCTATCTTTGTTTTAGCCCGCACCTATTTGGTAACCTGGTGTTGTCACCTTTTTCCCTAACTTTTCTTTGTTTCAGCCCTGCTTCTCCCTGACCACAAATATGTTTATCAGGGTTATTCAGAGAGAGGTGAAAAGCAGGAGAATGGCTGGAGAATGGAAAATTCTAGGTCAAAATAGCCGATTTGAAAAGTGAGATAAATGGGAGAATTTTTCTGGTTTGGCTATTTTGACTGGAGAATGGAAAATTCTAGGTCATTCTCCTGCTTTTCGCCTCTCCCTGAATAACCCAGTATATGTATACTGCAAAATAGAATTGGAAAAGTAACCTCATGCTTGAAGAAGTTTCTTTCTTCTTTCTCCCCAGTTATTCAAGTTTCGGTTAACCTACTGTAAAAAATAATAGACCACCATTTTTTTTTGTCATTGATGCAGTAAGGCTAAGGTCAGACGAAAGCATTTTTAACGTGCGTTTAACCGCACGAAATCACGGCCGTGCTAGCAGCAAATGACGTCCAATGCGGGGCTGCATATGAAGAACGGCCGCACAAAAGTGCGGCCGCGCAACGCAAGTGGCAAACTAACGCATTTTTTCGAGAACGTCAAACCGCTAGTACTGACGTACAGAGTGCGCTGCGTCCGCATAGCGGGGTGTTTGCGTGATTGGGAGACGTCAGACGCTGCACACGTCCGGCCTACATAACGTCCAGACGCAAAAAGGGTTTTATTGATGATCCGTACAAAATCACGGACGAAAATGCGCATCGTATGACCACTATCGCGTATTCAGGGAAAAAATACGTCCATTCGTTTGAACGCACTTTTTCACGGACAATGCGAAAAATGCGTTCGTCTGACCCTAGCCTTAATGTAGCACAAAGCCCTTTGTTTATATGTAAAAAAAAAAGGAAAAAAAGTTATTTAATTTTAATATACCCTACAATGGCCAAACAGACGATGCCACAGCTGCCTCACATTTAATGATGTTGCTAGAAGAGCATCTTGTAGTTATGATGCATTCCTTTTGAATTAAATAACACCTCATTAGATTAATTACATGCATTTCAATAACCTGCATTCACTAATCAGCTAGTGCAACTCCCGACCTTATTTTACATTGCGAAAACGTAAAGTGCATCAGTTGTATTAGGGCTGACACATTACAAGAGTAATTGCCTGGGATTATGATATCACTGCCTTTGTTATTGACCTCCAACATCTTGCAGATCGTTACAGAAAGTCACTCTGGGGACCAGGACTAATTACTCCTAAACAGAATTGATAGGAGCTTCCTCTAGCTGCCCCATGTGTTCGTTGTAATGAGAAGTCCTAATATATTGTACACCATTATTTTGGGAATAATTAGAATGCGGTGTCTTACCCCACACAGCACTGACCTGACTGTGAGCTGTTCCAGGAAGGTGTTCAGGACCCTAGAGAGCCATCCAGGCACTCTATGATGGTCATAGTGATGCATTAGATTTACTTTCTGCTGTCACCACGTGTTTGCACCTGTCTGATGATAATTAGTCAAGACAAATGGCACAATCAGCAGAATATGCTTGTTATGCTTATTTAATTTTTGCTGTAGGTAGATGAAGATTTATAGACGTATAGATGGGTGTGTGTGGGTACCCATTGCATTGTCACATCAGCGTTACTGGATCCTATATGAAGGTTTTCTTTAACCCCTTAAGGACGGGAGTAATTTTACAAGTTTGGAACACTTTTGAACACTTCTAAAAGTAGAGTTTCAGCTATTCGCTGTTCAACCATAATTTACCTCTTACATATTAACTGTACCCACCCTTATTATATATCATTTTGTTCAGGAGAAATAGGGCTTTCATTTTCCATCAAAGATTTATATATAAAATATATTATAGTATGAAAAACAAACTAAAAACTATGAGAAAAAAGGAAATTTTGCTATTTTCAAAAGTTCTGCATTGTATTTTTAGTGTGAATGACATTGTACGCTTAGCATTAAATGAAATAAAATACATATATTTCTGGTCGGCAATGTCTTATGAGTTCAACGATACCCCCCATGTAGAGGTTTTATGAGGTTTTGGAAAGTTACAGGGTCAAATATAGAGTTTGCCCATTTCAGATTTTACAACTTGAAATTTGCCAGTTTGGTTTCCTGGCACTATGTTGACTTTGAGAGGTTATGGCAGCCCAGGTATGAAAAGTACCCCAACAGGTCATACCATTTTGAAAAGTAGACAACCCAGGCTATTCAAAATGGGGTATGTCCAGTTTTTTTATAGTAGCCACTTAGTCATAAACCCTGGCCAAACTTAGTCTTCATGTTTGTGTTTTGCATTTTTTACACGAAAACTGTTATTTTGCTGCTAATATCATGCTCAGTCAACCTTTTACTGGCCTACAACATTGATATTTGTGGTCGGCAATGTGTTACGAGTTCAACGGTACCCTCCATTTAGCATTTTTATTTTGCTTTTTGGAAAGTTACACTGTCAAATGTAGAGTTTGCCAGATTGGTTTGCTGGGCCTAGGTTGAATTTGAGAGGGTATGGCAGCCCAGGTATGAAAAGTACCCCATCATGGCATATCATTTTGAGAAGTAGACAACCCAGAGTGTTGAAAATGGGGTATGTTCAGTTTTGTATAGTAGCCACTTAGTCACAAACCCTGGCGACACTTAGTCTTCATGATTGTGTTTTGCATTTGTTTTACACGAAAACTGTTATTTTGCTGGTAATATCATGCTCAGTCAACCTTTTACTGGCCTACGACATTGATATTTGTGGTCGGCAATGTGTTACGAATTCAACGGTACCCCACATGTATCATTTTTATTTAGTTTTTTGGTAATTTGACAAGTGATTTTCAGGATTTATGTAGACTTTGAGAGAACATAACACGCCAAGAAAGAATATTGCTCCAAAGATGACGTGCCAATGCTTCTAAATTAGTATTTTGAGTTGTTGTTTGGTGCAGCCACTTTAGAATAGCTGGGCTTAACGTAAACAGGGACAGGCCAAATTCAGGGGATTCCAGAAGTCAGAGTAGTCGGTATAACAAGCCAATGAGTCGGTACAGGCAGCAAACAAAGAGTAGTCGGTATAACAAGCCAATGAGTCGGTACAGGCAGCAAAGGGTAATCGGGACAAAGCAGAAAAGGGGATTTAGTAATTTAGCTCGGTATGATAAATTTTGAAGCACTCGGTTATGCAGAGGCCAGGTAGAGATGGGCAGGTAGGGCAATAATAACTAGAATCCTTTCGGATTCCTTTCTTGCGGCAGACACAACACTTTTTCTGGGGGGACTTTTTACAGTGGGTGGGAGGGACTCGGGAAGGAAAGTGTCTGCCGCTTAATCTTTGGAGATCTCCTGATTCCAAAGCAGATGTAATGGGGGCCGGGGTTAGGATAAATTGGGATATGATCTCAAGCATGAATTCTAGGAAGGGATATGGCTTTTATACTGCTGCCTGCTTGTAGAGCACGTACGCATTTCGGTTCACCAGATAAGGCTGTATACATTGATCAGCCAAGTCTACTCCCCCCATAAACTTGCTATAATCTACAATGCACTTCGGCTTTTCCAGTGGCTCAGTTCTCCCTCTCACAGACACTGGCACTGTACTTTCGTCGTGCACTGTAGATAGCATGTATACATCCTTCTTATCGGTGAACCGAAGGGCTAGCACTTCTTCCTGACGTAGAGCTGAAGAGGAGCCTCTACTTTTTTTGCCTGCTGTCAGTATTTGGGGAAAACCTCTGCGATTCTTCCGCACTGTGCCACACGCAAGGGTCTCGAAACAATATAAATTTTTAAATAGGTCGATACTGGTGTAATAGTTATCGACCCATAAATGATAGCCCTTGTTGAATAGGGGATAGACCAGATCCCACACAATTTTTCCACTGGTGCCAATACAATCGGGGCATCCTGGGGGGTCAAGGTGGCTATCTTTCCCTTCGTATATTCTAAACGCCCATGTGTAGCCTGTTGTGGACTCACACAATTTATAAAATTTGACGCCATGCCGGGATCGCTTGCTTGGGATATACTGCTTGAAGAGCAGTCTGCCTTTGAATTTCATAAGGGACTCGTCTACAGATATATTTTGGTCGGGAACATAATTATTAGTGAATTTGGCAGACACAAGTCTGATAAGGGGCCAAATTTTATAGAGGCGGTCATGCATTGGGTCGTTTCTTGGTGGGCACAGTGCGTTATCATTAAAATGGAGGAATCGCATAAGATTTTCGTACCTCTCCCTCTTCATAACCCTTGAATAGTGGTGTAGCCAGGATGGGGTTTTTGTGCCGGTAAGACCGGATACTTGGCTTCTTCACTATTCCCATTACGAGGGTTAGAGCCCAATTTTTTTTAACTCTATCACATCCGTTTGGTGCCACTTGTTACGCCTGTGGCGATGTGAATCCGGATGCGCTTCAAGATACTGGTTGGCAAACAGGTTGGTTTGCTCAACCACCATCTCGAATACATCGTCCGACATAGATTAAAAAAGCTCACTGGCTCACAGTCCTCTACCCTTACTGTGATGCCAGGAGTCGCTATAAATGGGAGTATTTCTGGGGCAGCCATATTTGGGGGTACCCAATTGCTTTCGCGCCTCCCAGTAGATGGTGGGGGTCACCATCACTGGAGGGTTCACTACGGGGCTCTATATATCAGAGGCTGTGAGGGTGTCACTATCGGCGAGAGCGTCGCTCTCAGAGGCGGCCAGGATCTCGTATGCCTCTTCTGGGGAATAAAAGCGGGAGGACATTTTTATGGGGATCTTGTTATAACTAATTTAAATGGGAGGTCGGGGAACTGATGGGGTCAAGTATTAGAACACCTAAACTAAGCCCTCCCGGTCCTTGTAGTGGCCAGTACTTCTAAGGGGGGGACGTATGCCAATTCGGGTAGTCAGGAATGCCACTGGGTCGTATGCCAATGCAGGTAGTCAGAAATGCCAGGGGTTGTATGCCAATGCGGGTAGTCAGAAATGCCAGGGGTCGTATGCCAATGCGGGTAGTCAGAAATGCCAAAGGGTTGTATGCCAATGCGGGTTCTCAATCGGGGGTACACTGCCAATCAGGGGTACACTGCAGGCCAGGGGGTACTGTGCCTGGGGTTTTTAATTTTTTTTTCTTCTTTTCAGCCAGGTACTGTGCCAGGGGGTTTAGTGCCTGCCAGGAGGTACAGTGCCTGCTAGGGGGTACTGTGCCTGGTGTTTTTTCAGTTTTTTTTTTCTTTTCAGCCAGGCGGTACTGTGCCAGGGGGGGTACAGTGCCTGCCAGGGGGTACTGTGCCTGGGGATTTTTTCAGGTTTTTTTTTTTCAGCCAGGGGGTACAGTGCCAGGGGGTACTGTGCCTGGGGTTTTTTTCCAGTTTTTTTTTCTTCAGCCAGGGGGTACAGTGCCAGGGTTGTTTTCCCCCCCCCCTCTTCTAAACAGCTCTGCTCCGCTCTCTCTGCTCTCTCTCTCGCTCCTCAGATCGCAATGAGGAACAGGAGAAAGGGGCAGAGACAATGTCTCAGCCAATGCAACAATCATTGGCTGAGACATTCTGACAGTTGCAGAGGTGACAGCTTGTCACCGCTGCAACTGTCAGCTGCAAGCGCCGGATTGGCTGCCTTGCCGTTTCCACGAGGGAAACAGCCCGCCTCCCTTCCCACAATGACGATCGCCAGCTGGGAGGGTCTGCCCGGTTGTCAGGCAGACCCCCAGCCTGCGATCAGCATTGTGGGAAGGGAGGCGGGCCGTTTTTCGCGCCCAGAACAAGGAAACTTCTGTACTATGCCGTCCTGCGGCGTTAAAGCCCGGGCCATGCAGGACGGCATGGTACGCCCCGCGTCGTTAAGGAGTTAACTGCTTGTGTTGATCCTCGCATACCATTTCTTGTACAAACTCTTTTCTGATGGCGGACTCGTATCCTAATCCTGACTAGCACATACAGTGAAGGGGGAGAATATTTGATCCCCTGTTGATTCTGTGCGTTTGCCCACTGACAAAGTAATAATCAGTCTATCATTTTAATGGTAGGTTTATTCTAAGAGTGCGAGAAAGAATAACAACAATAACATCCAGAAAAACGCATTTCAAAAAAGTTATAAATTGATTTGCATTTTAATGAGTGAAATAAGTATTTGATCCCCTGTCAATCAGCAAGATTTCTGGTTCCCAGGTGTCTTTTATACAGGTAAGGAGCTGATATTAGGAACACTCTCTTAACCACTTGGCTGCTATGGACTAGCTCAGCACGTCCAAGCAAGTGGTTCTACTGTGCTATGGACGCGCTGAGCGCGTCCTAGCACAGGAGGCAGCAATCGGACGTGCAATCAGACCAAACAACTGTCCAAGGATGTCAGGAAAAAAATTGTAGACCGACACAAGGCTATAAAGGGCTACAAGACCAGCGACAACCAGCTTGGTGAGAAGGTGACGACAGCTGGTGTGATTATTCGCAAATGGAAGAAACCCAAAATAACTGTCAATCTCCCATGGTCTGGGGCTCCATGCAAGATCTTACCTTGTGGAGTTTCAATTATCATGAGAACAGTGAAGAATCAGCCCAGAACTACACGAGAGGATCTTGTCAATTATCTCAAGGCAGCTGGGACCAGAGTCACCAAGAAAACAATTGGTAACACTACACCGTGAAGGACTGCAATCCTGCAGCACCCGCAAGGTCTCCCTGCTCAAAAAAGCACATCTACAGGCCCGTCTGAAGTTTGTCAACGAACATTTGAATGATTCAGAGAACTGGGTGAAAGTGTTGTGGTGTGATGAGACCAAAATCAAGCTCTTTGGCATTAACTCATATCGCCGTGTTTGGAGTAGGAGGAATGCTGCCTATGACCAAGAACATCATCCCCACCGCCATGGAGGTGGAAACATTATGCTTTGGGGGGTGTTTTGCTGCTAAGGGGACAGGACAACTTTACTGCATCAAAGGGACTTTATACGGGCCACATGCCGTCAAATCTTGGGTGAGAACCTCCTTCCCTCAGCCAGGGCATTGAAAATGGGTTGTGGATGGATATTCCAGCATAACAATGACCCAAAACACATGGCCAAGGCACCAAAGGAGTGGCTCAAGAAGAAGCACAGTAATGTCCTGGAGTGGCCTAGCCAGTCTCCAGACCTTAATCCCATAAAAAAAATCTGTGGAGGGAGCTGAAGGTTTACATTGCCAAACGTCAGCCTCAAAAACTTAATGACTTAATGAATGAGAGGATCTGCAAAGAGGAGTGGGACAAAATTCCTCCTGAGATGTGTGCAAGCCTGGTGGCCAACTACAAGAAACGGATGACCTCTGTGATTGCCATCAAGGGTTTTGCCACCAAGTACTAAGTCGTGTTTTGTGAAGGGGTCAAATACTTATTTCCCTCATTAAAATGCATATCAATTTATAACTTTTTGAAATTCGTTTTTCTGAATGTTTTTGTTGTTATTCTCTCTCACTGTTAAAATAAACCTACCATTAAAATTATAGACTGATCATTTTTTTTATCGGTGGGCAAATGTACTAAATCAGCAGGGAATCAAATAATTTTTTCCCTCACTGTACATCAGGGGGTCAGCAACCTTGACCTTAACACTTGAGATAAACATGCAATATCACTGTGAGCCAATCACATGTATTTTTAATGCGATCTCAAATGAAATACAGTTAGGTTCAGATTTCTTTGGACACGGGCACAATTTTCATACTTTTGTCTCTGTATGCCACCAGAATAAAATTAAAACAAAATAATCCAAATGCATTTGAAGTGCAGACTTTCAGCTTTATTTCAAGGGGATGAACATAAATATCAAGTACAAATTTTAGGAACTGCAACCATTTTTATACACAGCCCCCGTCTCCCCCATTTTTAGGGGCTCAAATGTAATTGGACAAATGAATATAATCGTAAATAAAATGTTCATTTTTAATATTTTGTTGAGTATCCTTTACGGGCAATGACTGCCTGAAGTCTGGAACCCATGGAAATTAACAGACTTGGTTTCCTCCTTTCTGATGCTTTGCCAGGCTCTAACTGCAGCTGTCTTCAGTTGTTCTTTCCGCCTTTCGTTTTGCCTTCAGCAAGTGAAATGCTGCTCAATTGGGTTGAGATCAGATGATTGACTCGGCCATTGCAGAATATTCCACTTTTTTTTCCCTTTCATAACTACTGGGTTGCTTTTGCAATGTGTTTTGGATCATTGTCCATCTGTACTGTGAAGCGCCGTCCAATCAACTTTGCTGCATTTGACTGAATCTGGGCTGACCGTATATCTCTAAATACTGTTGAATTCATCCGGCTGCTTCTGACCCCTCATCAATAAACACCAATGACCCAGTGCCACTGGAAGCCATGAATGCCCTTGCCATCACACTGCCTCCACTATGTTTTACAGGTGACGTTGTGTGCTTTGGATCATGTGCTGTTCAACGCCTTCTCCACACTTTTTTCTTCCCGTCATTCTGGTACAGATTAATCTTGGTTTTTTTTTTTTATGTTTTATGGCAAAGTCTAATCGGGCTTTTCTATTCTTCAGGCTCATGGATGGTTTGCACCTGTGGTGAACCCTCTGTTTTTGCTCTCGCAAAGTTTTCTCTTGATTGTAGACTTTGACAATGATACGCCCACCTCCTGGAGAGTATCCTGCGATTGTCTGGATGTTGTGAATGGGTTTTTCTTTACCATAGAGAGGATCCTAAGATCATCCATCACTGTTGTCTTCCGTGGACATCCAGGCCTTTTTCTGTTGCTGAGCTCTTCTTTCCTCAGAATTAACCAAACTGCTGTTTTGGCCGCTCCTAATGTTGCTGCTATCTCTCTGATGGATTTGTTTTGTTTTTGAAGCCTTACAATGACCTGTATAACTTGCATGGACAGCTCCTTTGAATGCATCCTGTAGGTTCACAGCAATAGATTATAAATGCAAATACCAGTTAGTTACAAGTATTTATAAACGCTAATAAATTTCGTAGCTGTGTACAACGGGAGAGACAGAATAACAAATATACATACATTTAAAACACACAGAACTGTAGGAGAGGACCCTGCTCAAAACCTTACACACCCCAGACCCTTTCGCTGCTGAGGCTTTTCCCGCCTCTGTGCTGAGCTCATTTTTACCGATTTTGCTCATTATGTTTAAATGCGTTTTGAAGGCTTATTTTAGTATATGACCCAGACATATTATATATCGTTCTTTCCGTCAGACTCGGCAGATTCATAATATGTCATTATTATATGTATACGTCATGACCTGTCTGTATATTATAACAAAAAATGCAATAAAATATGAATTTTCAATAATTTACAACGTGTAAAGTGTTTTTTTTTCACATTTTAACATGCGAGCAATTGCGGTTATATTTTGTATGGGGTGCGCTTGTTAAAAAAATTAGAGATGGGGTCTCATTACATTTTTTTGTTGGGGAAAATTACGCGATTTTTAACAAACACACTGCATACAAAAATCGTTAGTGCAGCATCATTGTTCACATTATAATTGAAATGGGAACAATATTGCTGCATTAACAAACCAAAAAAAGGAAAAAAAAACTTGTTTAGTTTTTTTTTTTATAATTTTTTTTTTTAAATCTATATATTTTTTTTTAAAAAAAATTTATACTCCTGTTTGGTATTGTTGGAACGGCCATGCTCTGGCCGATCCAACAATACCAAACATTAACCCCTAACTGCCACGGATCGGGAGATAGTGGGTTCCAATGAACCCCCTATCTCCACCATTGGTGGCAGTTAGGGGTTAACTCCAGGACTGGCATCATCGTGCTATGCACGATGAAGCCAGTCCTCAGGGGGCATTCCCGGAAGCTTGGCCGACATCCAAGATGTCGGCCAGCTCCGGGAAAGGATCACGAACCGGCGCTTTTCAGCGCTGATTCGTGATCCGGCCCCCATGGGGTTAATGCCAGGTACCATTTGGAAGGGCAGGCTGTGCCCTTCCAAACGGTGTCTGGGTTAACCCCCTGCACGCCGCCGATCGGGAGGGAGAGAGGTCCGAAGGACCCCCCCCCTTTCAGGCGCCTCCTCCGCACATGCGGGGGGGGGGGCCTGAATTAGGTGTCATCGCGCCCCTGCGATGACACCTAATTACTCCGGCGGCGGTTCCGGGTGCTGGGCTGACATCGAGGATGTCAGCCCGCACCGGGGGGGCCAGCGATCGGTCGGAACCCGGCCAAACGCTGGCCCCAAAGTGAGGACGCGCTCAGCGTGTCCACCGCATGGAACGCTACCTGCGGTTGGACGCGCTGAGTGCGTCCACCGCAGCGAAGTGGTTAATTGATGATCCAATTACTTTTGGTCCCTTGAAAAAGTGGGGATGGCTACTCCTCTTAAGAGCTGTTATTTCCAAACCCTTCATCCAATTTGGATGTACATACCCTCAAATTAAACCTGAGAGTGTGCACTTTCAGCCCATATCCATTATATAACTATAGCTCGAATATGTTTTGGTAAATACCTGAAAAAAATTAAATTGTGCATGTGTCCAAATATGGACCTAACTGTATTTGCCCATTTTGTGTAAAGAAACATTGATTCAAGCCAAGCACGAGGACTTCAAGAGCAACATTATACATCAAGAATTGAAATTACGTACAGTATATTGTATTGCCTACAATATATGGTATATTCCCTGTGAGCTGGGAAACAGGTAGCGGGTGCAATTGCTCTCTGGGGTGAGCACTCTTGAAAGGTTCAGAGACCAGACCAGTGACTTTTCTTCAAACGGTGGTACATTTATTGCAGCAACCCACAGGTTATACACCACGCTGTATATTGAACAAAAATAAACACTTCAAAAGCAAAGAAAATTCCTAGCCGTGTCCCGGCACTAACTAAACATACAATAGTCCTGACTAACAACCTTTGCAAACCTAGTGTTTGTCAGGCTTCAGCAAACCAGCACGACCAACCTTGTGCTCCAGCAGATAGAGACCGTCTGCTCCCCAGACTCCAGAGCGATGTCCGTTTGCCTTACCTGCACTAAATTGCCACTGAGGCAAAGTGCAAAACCAGGTGCTTAGAGGTTCCGGAAGGTGTAAGCGAGAAAACTGGGTGACACATAAACCCCGGACGGGACCTTTCCTTGCTCTCTTCATGATGCCCTGTTACATCCCTTATTATATTTAGTGGTGGTCACTGAAAAGAACGAAATTAAGCAGGATTACAAAAAATAATGCCTTTTTTATTTTCTGGACTTTTGTAAATATTTAAAACAAAAATCGAACGAAAAGACGTTCAGAGTATCGGCGCTATCTCATATAGTGAACTGGTGATCTATAATGCTGCTCACCTATTGGGTGTACCTGTCACCTTACCAATTATCAAACAGAAAAATACAAATGAATGTATTTAAGGGAGCGCAGTATATATATATTGATGGAAATAGTAAACAAGGATTGATTTAGCTTTAAATTAATCAGCATAGGATTGAACCTTCTTATTCGGAAATCTGATCATATAATATCATCACCCTATATGAAAAGAAAAATAAATTGCGTAGTACAGTATGACAGTTTATAACACACGAAGTGGTGTAAATGGTCGCACTCACAAAGGTGGAGCCCCCAATGGCTCGTATCAATTGGCCTTTAGGTCTCTTATAGAAGGGGGACCTCGCCCATATAGGATGTCTTGAAGTTTTCTTGGGATAGAGGATATCCAAAAATGGAGTCTCCAATGCCTCTTATCGATTAGCCTTTAGATCTCTTGTAGAGGGGGAACTTCGCCCATGTATAAATCTCTAAATTTTCTTTGGATGGTAGGATGTACCTCAAATGTAAAGGATAACGCTATAGTGCATTATCATAGATACACAGATAAGGTATACTGTAGTATACTACAGTATACCTTATCTGTGTATCTATGATAATGCACTATAGCGTTATCCTTTACATTTGAGGTACATCCTACCATCCAAATTTAGAGATTTATACATGGGCGAAGTTCCCCCTCTACAAGAGATCTAAAGGCTAATCGATAAGAGGCATTGGAGACTCCATTTTTGGATATCCTCTATCCCAAGAAAACTTCAAGACATCCTATATGGGCGAGGTCCCCCTTCTATAAGAGACCTAAAGGCCAATTGATACGAGCCATTGGGGGCTCCACCTTTGTGAGTGCGACCATTTACACCACTTAGTGTGTTATAAACTGTCATACTGTACTACGCAATTTATTTTTCTTTTCATATAGGGTGATGATATTATATGATCAGATTTCCGAATAAGAAGGTTCAACCCTATGCTGATTAATTTAAAGCTAAGTCAATCCTTGTTTACTATTTCCATCAATATATATACTGCGCTCCCTTAAATACATTCATTTGTATTTTTCTGTTTGATTTTGTAAATATTTGTTTTCCTCATACTCGTGTCAACTAATAAATTTAAACAGGATGATTGTGTCATCTTGTTACATTTCCTGCAGCCTTTGCTTTATATACTTTTTTTGTGAGTTTTTTCTTCTATTTTTGGTTAAGGTGTTACTTTTTTGGTCATTACTTTCCACTTATATCTACCTGGTGAATTATTTATATTTCAGCTTGCACACCTTTTTGTAACGGTGCATTATTTTTTAAAGGAGTATGGAAAAAGAAAGCTTAAAATGTATTTGTGCTTTAGCGGATGCACAGTGTGTATGATTGCTATAGGAGCTGTAGCGTGTGTACCATCAGCTCTGGTCACATGCAGTGACTACGGATGCATTCAGAACATCCTTGCGCACCTTCCATTCTCCCTTTGGTGATGGAGAGGTTAAGTGTGTCTCGCTGGCGCCGATTCTCTTCCTATCTTGTAGTAGATTGTTTGGTTGAAAAGCTCGATGCAGGGAATCGCTTCCTGACAGCCAGAAAAATGAATGTGAAATGTGTCTTCATTTCCTCTAGGTGCTTTGGGAAAACGGACCCGGTTTCAGGAAAACGACTTGGCTCAGCTTATTTTGGACGTGCAAAGGAAAGGGGACTCCTTCTTACGCAACGAACTGACGCCAGCCCCGACCCCTGCAGAGAGCTTGCCAAAGGTAGGGGAGAAAAAACGATTTCTGCCAGTGTGTCCATTAACCCTTTCATTTACCCCACCAGTATAACATAACTATCACTTTACGCTTAGTCTGGAGAATGTGGAACCCACACTTCACGTTGGATTAAAATATAGAAATTCCATTGCCCTCAACCTTGTCCTGGCAGACTGTGAGCAGTGGTAGTTGCCAGGAGGTGACTTGATTTAGTCCTTTTGTCTGTAAGTCTTTGTTAGGTGTGTTTGTGTGTTGACTAAGCTTCGAAATGTCTTTTCCTTTTTGTGATTTGTGTTTTTTGACTAAGCTTAGGAAAGGGTTTTCCTGTTTGTTTTAATTGCTGGATCGGAAATATGCCAGAGACTATACAAGAAGTCCATTGGTAGCATCATACTCTTGCAGACAATCAGCTGTATAGATAGTTGTAGTGTTTCCCAGGAGCATATGCCAGGAAGTAATTATTAGTAAACGATTCTAGTCACAATATGGTCATTTCCTATTTTCTGTCCTGTTAATAGAAACCAGCCTATACCTTTCAGAAGCAAGCAACAACATTTTTAAAATGACTGTATTTGTTGACGAATTCAGAATGGTTCGACTAGTTAAATCATACGTTGCATGTTCCTTGTTTTATATTTATATTGCGTTAAAATTATCATAATGATTGTGCCTGGATCTTTAGTATTTGGGAAGTACCTTCTTGTTTCTATTGGATGTTTCTACAGAGCTTTGCTTCAAAGGAATTGAATCCTCCTAATATGTAATTCTTCAGAACTCAAAATGTTTTTAGGAGAAAGTTGCAAAAAGTCGTTTCCCCAAATGCATTCTTAAAATTAATATGTTTATGTGTAGTTATCTTTAAAGTATAGATCTTTTTTTGGGGAGGGGATCCTTATCTTACAAAAGGATATTTGTTTCAGAATATTCTTAAACATTGCAACTTTAACAAACACATATATCACAATTGCCAGTAATTTATCTTTTGCCAGTTAACAAAGTTTGTTGCCTGTGGCATTATATTAGCCTTTTATCAGTTTTTGTTGCTTGTTAAAAATCGAGACACATTAAAGGATGGTGTGGCATAATAATTAAGTCAAAGTGCAATAAAATCTGAAGACCAAAGGAAGAACAGGTGAGATAACGTGCTAATAGATCTACAACATATAAGTGAAAAGTCAAGGTTTATTGAGAATTAAATAAATGGAAGGTAATACATGGAATACATGGTACAGCCTTCCGGTTGAAGTGGTTGAGGCCAAAACAGTAATTGAATTTAAGCAAGCATGGGATAGGCATAAGGCTATCCTAAACAAAAGATAAATCCAGGTAAAGTATCCATGTAATTGGGCAGACTAGATGGGCCGAAAGGTTCTTATCTGCCGACATTTTTCTATGTTTCTAATGATAACTAGATTTTTGAGCATACCTGTTTTGATAAGCCGAAAAATTAATTATGTAAAAGGAGACACTTTAGCAATGATCACCTGTTGGAGTTTACTGCTTTATTTATTACTCAGAATAGGACAGCTTAAAAAACATTGTGATACAAAATATAGATTTGTTTTTAAATATTTATGCAACAAAGTTTATAATAAAACATCTATTTGTTGTTTGATAGGAATTATATCTTTTTGTGATGGCACAATTGTATAATCACCTGCTGCTGTTTGCAGACTTCCAAGGTTAATAACGAGTACTATTCAAATTGATAATAGCTTATGGTACATTATGATGTGTATGTGTGTGTGTGTATATATATATATATATTATATATATATATATATATATATATGTATGTATGTATGTGTATATATATATATATCAGAGGCCATTTACACATCCTAGCAATTTAAAGAATTGCATCACAGAGCTCATAGGCTTCAAAAAAAGGGATATAAATATAGAAATAAAAGAAAAAATATATAGGGTAATATCCCACAAACTGGGTGTACGCAGAATACACTTGGCAACTCACAAAGGTAGATGTAAATCAGCCCATCATCCTCCAATGATTGCCATGCAGTAGATGCCCAAACGAAGTTGAATTGGTATCACATCCATCCGATGATACACGATCTCGGAATAAATAATAAACAAGGATGGCACCAAGCATCAAATTGTATATAATAAAAATTTATTTGACTCACTCTTCAGAGTAGTTAAAACAGCATAGCAGTACTGGAGGCAACAGGATAAAAACAAGCAGCTCAACGCATTTCTACCACACAAGGTCTTCCTCAGGAGCAGAGGTCATAACATTCATCTGCTCCTGAGGAAGACCTTGTGTGGTAGAACTGCGTTGATCTGCTTGTTTTTATCCTGTTGCCTCCAGTACTGCTATGCTGTTTTAACTACTCTGAAGAGTGAGTCAAATAAATTTTTATTATATACAATTTGATGCTTGGTGCCATCCTTGTTTATTATTTATTCCGAGATCGTGTATCATCGGATGGATGTGATACCAATTCAACTTCGTTTGGGCATCTACTGCATGGCAATCCTTGGAGGATGATGGGCTGATTTACATCTACCTTTGTGAGTTGCCAAGTGTATTCTGCGTACACCCAGTTTGTGGGATATTACCCTATATATATTTTTTTTATCACAGAGCTCATGTTCTGCATTCCCCATATCCAGCACAGAACTCTGGGTAAGACATGCAAATGATGTCTGAAATATATATATATATATATATAAGATAGATAGATAGATATTAGTACTGCCCTGTTTAAAAAAAATTCTGGGTTTAAAGAGGCTGTCCTTTTTCACACTTCTGTATTCTAATATTAAGATAAAGTACCGAGGCTTCAGTGATTTTTATTTTTTAACCATTTCCCCCTCTCCAGTCTTATTTTGTTTGAAAGATGTGTTCTGGTTGAACAATAAACTCTTTGGGCATCAGAAGAATGAGATCGTATCATTCAGCCCTCCCGCACTCAATGTTAAGGGTAAAACAAGGCTTAGTGCTGAGCCAAGAATCTATTGTCAAATGTTCTGATGGCTTTTCATGAGCATCAGCTTTATCTGAGTTCCTTATCTAAGTGCAGTGTGGGCACACAGTCTCTTCTCATCGCTGTCCCCTGCATGTACTGTATCTATGTAATACACTGATGGCATTTCTCAGATCCACAGAACGTACAGATCCATAGCTTGGATTAAAGCCTGCCAGGCTCCTGGAAAGCTGAGAAAATTGATTTTAAATTGTCCCCAATTGCCATCCTATTCACACCATTACCTGCTTTATTATATAGTGGTTTTGTTGACTAAATCTCTGTAATGAGATTTTATACCTCTGAGCTTCTGCATTCCTAAAATTCCCACAAGTCTTTTATTTGAATATACGGCACTACTGATCAGCTTGATTGCTTTGTAGCCGGCTATGATGTTTGGCATCTGACCTGCTCCTTGATCACGAAGTATTCCCATGCAGCCAATTCTATGCGGAATGATAGGCAGACAAGTGCTAGACATCTCCATAGCATATATACTTTACCAATCTATTCGATACCTACTAAACGTGTTTTTTTTTTGTTTTTTTTAAATGAAGAGTTTTTATTTTAAAGAGAATAGTGTACAGGTACAAGAAAACATTGTGTATACAACAGTGTTCAACAGTAATGCACGTGAAACTTATGCAATTTAGCCGTATATTATATCTTGGTACATCCTGAACTGCTTTGGTCCGTGTCAGACGAGCGCAGTGATTACGTCCGTGTTGCCGCACAGTTTAACGTCCGTCGTAGCATAGAATCCTGATCAATAGAGACCCACATACGAAGTACGTCCGCACAGAAGTGTGGACGCGCAACGCACGTGGCACCGGACGCAATTTAGGCAAGAACATCAAACCGCTAGGACGGACGCACAGAGTACGCCACGTCCGCCTAGCTTTGTGTGTGGTGGAACGTAGTCAGACTGCATTTTTTTTTTTAAATTCAACAAATTTTATTGAATGGTAATAAACATTACATATAAGAGAAAATACCAGCAATAGAGTCTCGCTTCGAATGCTTGACATATGTCAGAGAGACCCTTCACAAAAATATACGGATGAGCAAGCAGATCAAATAACTCCATTTTAAACTATAAAGAATCCCAAAAATGGGGAGAGGGAGAAAAAAGCAAGCAGCCGAGAGAAACAGCTGTCGCCCGTCATGCTGTCATTTAGAAAGTAAAAACCTCATAAGTGCTAGCAACCAGTACTAAAAACGGGGGGGGGGAGAGAAGAGAAAAGAAAAAAAAAAGGAGGGGGCTAGAGAAAAAGTAGAAAGCGAGGGAGAGGGGGGAGATAAAAAAAGAAGAGCTAAGGAAAGAGGAGGAAAAAGAGGACAAGAAACAAGAGAGGGGGGAGGAGGCGAAACTGCGAGCCTGCCCTCTACGATCCCTCCTCTAACCGGAAAAGGCAATTTGTGCGGAAGCTGGGGAGGCAAACGCCGCCAGCCAGGGCAACCAATCTCAAAGTGAGCCATTCTGTCAAGGACCACTGCCGTCAGACGTTCCATCGTAATCTTGTGCCAAATCTTGGCCAATATCATCTAGCGCGGGGGAGGGGGGGCCCCTTCCAGGTCTTAGCCAACCCAATGCGAACCGCAGCGCACACCCTAGAGACCAGAGAATGGTCAGCACGCGTGAGACGTACCTCAGGATGTGGATGGTTAAGGAACGCCGTCCAGGGGTCCGGACGTAACTATCTCCAGTGCCCTGCTCAAATCCCCAAACGCTTCCATCCAAATAGGGCTGACCACGTCGCAATCCCACCATGCATGCAGATATGTCCCCTCATCTCCACATCCCCTGAAACAAATCGAAGGCGTCCCTGGGTACATCTTTGCCAGGCGACGTGGGTGTAACAGTTCTCACGAACCACAGTGCAAATTGTGACCCGGGAGGTCCTATCAATAATGTCTGCCCACTGACCATCATCTAGGGAACCCCCTAGGTCATCTTCCCATTTTGCAACGTAAGGCGCCTCCTGCGGATAGGTCGCGTCAAGGATATGGGAATAAAGCAAGGATATTGTGCCGCGTCCTCCGACACCAGGTCTCGTATAAAGTCAATCTGCGGTCTGGCGTCTCTCTAATAGTTCCCCTGACAAAGTGTAACAGTTGGAGGGCTCTGAAGGTCTCTGAGGGGGGTAACGCTTTCGATTCCCGTAGATATCCAAGGGTGACCTGGCGGCCTTGCAAAACCAGATCTCGTGTTTCCGTAATGTCAGAACGGAGCCACCAACCGAAAGCCCTAGAAGGCTTACCCTCCGGGAACTTCTGGTTATAGAACAAGGGTTGGAGGCCCGAACCCGGAGGGGACAGTCCGTCCCCATCCCTATGGAGGTTCCAGAGACGCAGTGAGTGCTGCATCGTGGGGCTATTGTGAAAGATTCGGGAGGTGGCCTTAGGGGTCCATTTGAAGCGTGCGCAGATGCCTTGTACCCCCCATATCCTGCTCAATGGTAGTCCAGAGCGGGGCTCCACTTCTCAGGTTGATCATAGAATCGCAAATTGGGCCGCCTTGTAATATAAGTAAAGGTGTGGGACCCCCATGCCCCCTCGACGCCTTGACTGAAACATAAGGGTTTTAGGTAGCCGACCCCGGCGACCTCCCCAAATAAAGGAATGGATTGCGGACTGAAGGAAAGTCAGGTCCGCCCTACGAACAGGAATTGTTAGTGTTCTAAAAAGATACAGCAGCTTCGGAAGTAGGGTCATCTTGACCGCGTATATACGGCCGAAGAGTGAGAGGCGTAGGTGAGACCATGCGGACAGCAGTGAGTGGAGGGTAGGAAGCAATATCCCGTAGTTTGCCCCGTACAGCTAATCCCAGTTGGGAGTCAGCTGGGTCCACAGGGAGCCCATAGAAGAATGACACCATCTAAAAGGAAACCTGCCTCGAATCACCGCCCTCTCCCCCTCCGTCAGGTTGAGGTCGAGCACCTCGCTCTTATCTGCATTAAGTTTATATCCCGAAACCCTGCCAAAGTCCCTCCGGACCCTCATCAGGTTGTGGAGGGTAGTAATTGGCGAGGTCAGGGAAAGAAGGACATCGTCTGCGAAGAGGGATAACTTATATGGTTTTCCCCTCACCTCTACCCCCCGGACGTCAGTGCTGTCCCTAATATACGTCACCAGGGGTTCTATAGATAGAGCGAATAGGAGCGGCGATAGGGGACAACCCTGTCGGGTCCTGTTTAGTATGGGAAAGGGGGCCAAAAGAAATCCCTCAGTGTCAACCTGCGCCTTGGGGCCCGCGTATAGAGCCCGTATCGCTGTCAAAAGATCCCCCCTCATTCCGAAAGAGTCCAAAGTCGCCCAGATATATTTCCAGTCAACCCGATCAAAGGCCTTTTCGGCATCTGAAGAGAGGAGGAAAGAGCCTGTCCCCGAGGTGCGGGCGACCTGAATTAGATTAAGTGCCTGTCTGATGTTATCGGGAGCCTCTCTCCCGGGGACAAATCCCACCTTGATCGGGATGGATGACCTCGGCGATCTATATCGACCAAGTCTGTTAGCCAGAATTTTAGCGTAAATCTTCATGTCCAAATTTATCAGGGAGATAGGCCTGTAGCTGGGGCATACCGCCGGATCTTTGCCCAGCTTGGGGATGACCACAATACTGGCCAGGAACATGGCAGAACATGGTACCTCCTTTCCGTGCATGTAAGCATTAAACAATTTGGTCAGGGGCTGGATTAGGGCCGGGCGTAATCCCTTAAAGTAGGGGACCGAAAATCCATCCGGTCCAGGGGATTTGGAAGAGTGTAAGCTTTTAATTACCTCTGATACCTCCTCCGTCGAAATGGGGGCTGCCATGTCAGTGGGCTGTGCGTGGCTGAAGGAAGGTAAGGTGTTTCAAGCAAGGAACTCCCGGATAAGCGCGTCCCCCGCTGGTCCTGGAGTCGCCGGAGTGCCGTTGTATAGGGACTCATAATATGAGCAGAAGGCCTTGGATATCTCACGGGGGTCAGATGTAATTTCACCAGAGCAAAGACACACTGCGCGCACTGTGCGCTCCCGGGTTTGCTGCTTCAGCTGCCGGGCCAGAAGAGTGTCAGGTTTGTTGCTCTTCTCAAAAAAACTTCCGACCCGTCAACTGAAGAGCTGCCTGGACCTGACGGGAAAGCAACATGTTAAGACTTCCCCTAGCTTCCAGCAACTCCCTCAACAGAGTAGTGTCTTCGGTCCTTTTATGCTCGCGCTCTAAGTCGCCCACCTTAGCCGTAAGTGACACCATCTCAGCAGCCCTTTCCCGCTTGCGGCGGGAAGCTATAGCTATTAATTTGCCACGCATGAACGCCTTTTGCGCCTCCCAAACCGTGGTGGTAGCCATGTCCGGAGTGAAGTTGCGCTCAAAGAATTCTGTCAAGTCAAGGGTCATGGTGTCTTTCAGACCCGGGTCAAGGAAGAGGGAAGCATTAAAGCGCCAAACATTAGCCGACCCTGATGCCCTCCACCCCAATAGTGCGACCTCAACTGCAGCATGGTCAGACTACGAGATTTCGTGAATGGTGGAAGAGACCAGGGCTGTAATGTTATCTCTACTACAAAAAACAGTCTAATCTGGAGTACGAGTCATGGGGATTCGAATAAAAGGAGTAGTCTCGATCTCTAGGGTGAAGCAACCGCCACGAATCGTACAGATTAGCCGCCTGGACCATCCCACGAAAAGGTCTTGGAGAGGCAGAGTGGAGCACGGCTAGTCGCCGTCCCATTGCGATCTAGGTACGGATCCATGACCGCGTTAAAATCACCTCCCATAAAAAAAAACTATGCGGTAGCTGCGCTAGTCAGTCCTCCAATACCCTCCAAAAGGTGCCCTCCGGGGGGGAAGGGGTGTAGACACTGACAAAGGTGACCGATTTACCTCCAATTGTCGCAGACACTCGCAGGTATCTACCACCTAAAGCCGACTCCTGATGGGTAAGATGAAAGTGGAGATTGCCACGCATCAGTATAGAGACTCCTGTCTTACGGAAGCTACCAGCTGAGTGGTAATGCGCAGTATAGCCCTCCCCCCAGTACCCCTGGACTCTGCCCCATCAGCACAAAGTTTTCTGTAATATCTGGTGGCCCCACGTCTCTTATTTGGGGACAAGAGTCCTTTAACATTGTGGAAAAGTATCTTGAGGTAGGTCCGCACCCCACCCCCTCCCTCCGCCATGTGAAAGTAAGCAAAAGAAGGTGATGTAAGAAGAGGTGAGAAAGAAGAGATGAAACGAGAGAGAAGAAATCAGAAAAAGAAAAGGGGGAAGAGGGAAAAAAAGGAAGAGAGAGAAGAATTTATTAAAAAAAATAAGAAAGTAAAATAAAGATATTCCAAAAATCTTTCAGGAGAAAAAGGGGGGGGGGAGTGAAAACAAAGAAGGGGGGAAAGGGGCAGAAGACACCTAAAGAATGTGTCTGGTGGCGGATTGTACCAGCCACTAGGTACGCACTCGGGGGCGAGAGCGACAACAAGGAGAAGGCCGCCGGTCCAGAGAGTCTCCCAAGTTAGGACCGTGGCCTAATGTACAGCAACTAGACCTCCAAAATCCCATCTCTCCGACACCTAAAACAGCGGAGGGCCGGTGTCCAGTCTCATCCGACACTCCCAACTTCCCTCCCCCAGTCGCAGAGTAGCCGGGGCAGGAGGCTCTATAGATCCCCTGTCAGCTGGGACCTGTGAGTTCATAACAAAAACATTTAAAAAAAAGAAAGAAAAGGGGTCGGAGATGGATCCCCACGCAGGCGACAGAGTAACTAGATCGGGGGGTGGGTATGTCGACCGCGTCCTGGAGATTATCGTATCGGGGAGCATCTCCGATCCTGCCGCCGTGGTCTACCTATGGCTTCACCCTGCGCGAATAGATCCGGGGGTTCCGGGATGCCCAGCTTCTCCAAGATCGATGAGCAATCAGCTGGTGAACGGAGGGACAGGAAAGTACCATTGTGAGGTATAAAAAGACGGAATGGGAATCCCCAGCGGTATCTGACATCCTTCTGGCGGAGAAGGTCTGTGAGAGGTTTTGGTGCCCGGTGCTTCTGAAGTGTGGAAGGAGCCAGATCGTTGTATAAAGTGGGGAGTCACACCGTCGAGGGTTGGGGTAGCATTCCGTACCGCTTGACGTATAGCCTCTTTAGTGTTGTAATAATGACACCGGAGTATCATGTCCCTAGGAGGCTCTGTCTCCGGTGTCTTTGGACGTAGGGCTCTATGGGCCCGGTCAAGGAGCAGCTCCTCCTCAGGTGTCTTGGGGAGAAGTGCCTAAAAGTAGCGATGAAGAAAGTCCCGTAAATTCACCATCGTCTCGGATGTTTCGGAGCCTGAGGTTGGAGCGGCGGGACGATTATCCATATCCTCAACCGCCTCCTGCAAGAGTTCGTATTTGTTCTGTAGGGCCGCCATATCCGCCTGAACCTCTGCTCCGGCCGCCTGGGCCTCGTCAAGTCGTCCTTAACAGTCAGAAGGAGTTGGCGTAGATCTTGTATGTCTTGGCGCAAGCAGGGGGCGTCAGAGGATGCCAACTCTCTATCTTAGGAGAAGCGTTGGTCGTCGAACGAGCTGGGGTGAAACACTGTGAGATGTTTTTTTGACCCGGGTTACGTCCAGATTTAGTCCCGGGCATTCCAGAGGGTGTGCGTAGTAAAAAAAAAAAAAAAAAAAAATCAACTAAAAACAGTAGCAGAGTAGGCCGCTTAGAAGGCTTTGAGGGAGTCACCTGGACCTAGAGCTGCAGCCTCAGGTAGCCATCCACCCTCACCAACAGGGGACGCCTCTGCGAAAAATTATGTTTCAGAAATTCACGCGCTTTTTGTAGGCCTCCAAGAGTCCACCATAAACCTTAATATAGGAGGTAAAAAAGGGGGCAAAAAAAATAAATTGGAATGGCATGCATTCGGTGCGACGCCGTGGTCAGCTAAACCGTGATTATTTTCCGGGTCGCCCAGTGGAGTACGTGGGAGGCAAGTAACTATATTCCAAAGTCATTCACATAAAACGGGCTCTCGAGTCCCCCGCAAACTGTATAGTGCAAATGTCCCAGGAGCGCAATTTAGAGACCAGGGGTAGTGGGCCGCACCAGGGACCACCAAAAAAATTAAGGGAATCACAGATGTGAAAAAAGAAAAAAAATTTCTGTTCATGAAGTAGTGGGCCCCTTCGGGACCACCAAAAAACATTAAAGAGGGGTCAGAGTCCCGAGCATAAATTATGGTGGGTGGACTACCAGTGCAGCCGTCCGTAAAAATTGTAGAAATTGTGAAGAGAGAAGGGAGAAAAAAAAAGTCTTACCCCGAGGAGGTGTGCTGTCTCTCCTGTTCTGGGGGAGGTGGGGTTGTGGTGAGGAAGCGAGCAGTGGCTCGTACACGGGAGACCGGGGGCCTCGATTAGCTGCGTGGATATGGGGTGCGGGAGTCAGGACTTGTCCCACTCCCATCAAATCAGAACCTCCGGCCAGCGTGTGGTGTCTCCCTCAGTTCCCCCCAAAGGAGCTACCCGGCGTGGTGGTCTGCGCGGATGCAGCCCGAAGCGGGAGCCGGGGTAGAGGCAAAAAGTGGTGACCTTCTGCTCAGGGAGGCTCAAACTCCTCCAGGGAGGCCGCAGCACGCGACTCCGCGGGCGTACAAACCTCAGTGCGGGCCAGTAGCTGAAAGTTCTGGCTGGCAGACGGCAGTCTGGTTGCAGATCGTTCCCTCAGATCTCCGTCGGATGGGTGTACCTCTGGGTCGAGAGTTCAGGAGCCCATCAGGTAGGCCTCAGCGTGAGGCCGCGTCCGTGTCGGTGCGGCTCGTAGGCCTCAGTTCGCAATACGGGGCAGTGGGTGGACGATGGATCTGCAGCGGGCCGATGAGGACCTCCCCGCGACTCTGGCAAGCGGGTCGCGAGTATCGGGAAGATCCCTGGTCAGGTCTCACGGGAGGCCACCCACCCGCCAAGAGCGCGGGTACGGAGGTGGCCGCTATGCTGTCTGGGGATGACCGAGAGCCAAGAAGGGCGGACGGTCAGTTCATAGGCAGCTGCTGAGGAGGAGTCTTCCCCTTCCAGGGGCCGCAGGCAACGGGAGGTATGCTGTGCTTCCGGCACCGGAGGCTCCCACGTTGGCTGCAGCGGTTAGGCTGCAAATTGAAGACGGGCCGCTAATCTGCTCAGTGCGATGAAATAAGAGAGGGAGTCGGTTGGCGACAAGCCCCCCCCCCCCCGCTCACTCACTCCTCCGAGGGTATAATAATATTCGGGAGGCAGGGATGTAGTCACCAAAAGGCCGTTTATAGCGCCAATGCCTCACGGAGCTATACAGGGATGCGACCGTCCACCTTGCTGCTTGGCTCCGCCCCCCAGACGGACTGCATTTTTGACGGACATAATGGTTTTTCTTATGTATCAATTTTTTTCATTTTACATATTTTATTTTCCATCTACATCAGTCGAAAAAAGCCAGTAAAAAAAAAAAGACCGTGTGGTGTCTACAGTATCATCAGTCAGCAAGTACGTCAGTTGTGCAAGTACGTCAGAATGCGTTCGTCTGACATTAGCCTTAAGAGACTAAAGCTTATCATCCATATTAACAGTAGAGCGTCATCTCATACAATAAGGCGACTGTGCGTACCCTGTACCAAAAGTAGTGCTAACCTGGTAGGGCAAAGTGAAAAAGGTGCTGTAGGAAGCAAAAATGGCTATGAGCAGTACGAGGTGGCACGGTGTGGGAATAAAAGGACCGACAGATGAAAAGTACAGGATGTGCAGAAGAAAAGAAGAAGAGCGATAAGTCAATAGATGGACACAAAAGGGGGACGGGGTTGAAGTATGGTAGAGAGAGCAGAGGGGACATTTAGAGTAGGCCAGAACACAGTAAGAGTACGTGGGTAAAAAAGGCGGGACGTGCCATGCAAATTCAGGGAGCCTCAGGTATTTGCAATGCCATTGCAGGTCCGTCGCCTTTCTCCATCGGACTGGACACCTCCGTATCTACCTCAAGCTCGTCCTTCTCCTCTAAAGTCCCCCGAAAGCTCGCAGAGGAGCAATATGCAGCCCAGTGAAACCATACCTTGGTGAAGTGCTGCACCGCCACTGCCGGTGCTAGTGCAAGCTCCTCATTTGAACGGAAGATTTCCATTTTGTCAATTAACATTTTCAGAGAGGGCTGGACGTGGACCTCCAGTGAAGGTAGACTTATTTTTAAGTGAACTGGTATGTTTGCCTGAAAAATAGTGTTCCTGCTGGGATCCACCCTCATTATATTTCATGATTGGTGGAGAGTATTTATTCTTTTGACAATTAAACTTTTTTTTTTCTTTCAGCCAATTGGTGAAGGAAGATGTGACTTACAAACTAACATTCACAAACAATAGGGGTTATTGAGAGAGAGACCATCTGGCCCCGAAACGTAACCAGACACTGAATTTCCCTGTACGGTGACATTTTGTGGCCATTCGGCTATTCAGAGAGCAGGCAGTTCGCCAAAACGGTGCCTGTTAAAAGGCAGTGAAATCCCCCATAGAAAAGCAATGGTTAATCTATTCAGAGAACACCGAACAGCAGTGAAAAGTTGTCGAAGTTGCCTGCTGTTCGGTGTTTTCGGCAGGTTAATTCAGGCGAATCTTATAGGCTTCAATGTTAAAGATATTCCCATTTTAATTCAATATCTAATAAACCATTTATTATTTTTTTCTGCAGTAAAAAGTCTCTTTATAGATTATTTTTTTAGGATCTTTAAGGCATTTTTCGGTATTTTTTTGGAAAAATATTTTTTCCGTTTAAATTTTCTTTAACAGACCTTATTATCATTCATTGGACCTTATATGTAAATTCCAGGCATTTTCGTTTAGTAGTTTTTTTTTGCAAACAGCGTTTAAATTTTGAAACTTTGAAGCCAGTTAATTTTTTTATTTTTTTTACCCCATTCGTCAGCTTGTCAGCTTTTCCCGGTGGCCGCTCTGTGCCTTTTCTGGCGTGGTGTTCGCCGTATTTTTTGCTGTGGTTATGGCGGTTTTCCGGTGGGTGTTCGTCGGGCTTGCGGTGGGTTTTTCCTACACTCCGGGGACCCTGCAGTGAATGCTGAATTCACTGTAGAGTGGGGAACTTTGATTCCCCGAAGTGCAGGGAACTGCGGGGAACGAGAGAGCACCGAAATGTTGGCGACATTTCGGTGCTCTCTGAATAACCCCTATAGTGAATTATCATTAAAATTTATTTGTAAGTGTAGCGCTGCTTTAAGATTTTGCCTGCTGCATTTACTTGTTGTGGCCACCAGAGGGAGACAGGGGCAATATGGACTATGCTGGACACAAACGGAACTACAATTTCCATCGTGCTTTGCGGTGGAGACAGGAAGTGAGTGGGAGAGAAAGGAAGGACATCCGCAGCCTCGTTCGGGGGATAGCCAGAGTGAGCCGAGCAGCGGAAGGTGGAAGACGCACGTGAGACTGCCAGAGATTGTGACCAGGCCGGAGAGCAGGCGCTGCCTCGCGGGTGCTGAGGATCGGGACAGTGACTTGCCAGAGACCTACCCACGCACCGCTGAGAGGTTTTGCAGAGGCACAAAGTTCCGGTTGGACCCGGAGTAAGGAGACCGCGATGATCCATTGGGAGTGCAGGCGGTAGGCCGTAGTTTCTCATTGCGGAGATCGGACAAGCAAGGGAAGCGGATCCGGTGGCACAGAGTCCCAGTGCAAAAGCGGAGAGACATCCTTGATCGGGCAGCGGAACAGATTGTCTAACGGATGGGTGAGAGGCCTTCCATGCCACAGTTCCAAGTATAACCAAGCACGCTGCATTATTGTCTAAATCTACAGGGCCCCAACTTGACTATTCGAAGATTTCTCATTCAATTCACTGTCCAGTTGAATACAGTACCCGGGTACCTGAGATCATACACACACACACCTTTTTGAGACATTACTTTCACAGGACTTACACTGCAGAATCGAAGGGGTTAAACTTTCCTTTTGCCGCCGCGTGTTTTTCGAAGTCCTGTCGTTCATATACCGTGTTTACATTATATATGCCGCTTTATTGGGATCAGTAAAGTATATAATCTATAAAATCCACAACAGTGCTGGTGTATATTTATTCCCTAGTGCGGTGAGACTAACCCGAGGTTAATTCAGCGGCTCCTCCGGAAGTGAGCGCTACACGTGGGGGCTCGTTCCGGGATTCCAGTCTCTATAATAAAAACGCATTTAAAGGGTTAATTATGGATCCAGACACTGCTGCCAAATGGTGTGAGGAGCAAAATAGCTAGATAGAGTTAAGCATAGTCATGGATATTCCTGCAGACACTTGGCCGAAGATCAGATTCGCCGGGCCGTGGCCGCGCTGACACCAGATCATCGGGGGTTAATCCTGGACATTAAAGCGAACCCGGATACTTCTCACACGTATGTTCTTTTTGAGTGGAGAAAGGGTGTTCCAGTGTGTTTTCAGGGCGCGAGCGTGAAGCTGACCGATGAGGTGGAAGTTCAATTGATTCAGCCAATATGCGCCACGTGGCGATCCCGCGAGTCTTCCCGCGCCCAGTCCGCTGGCCATGATCGGGCCTGAATTCATAGTGGCTGTTGGAGATTTGCTGGCTAAATGTCAAAGAACAAGCCCTCCACACACTAACTTTGGTTATCGACGGTTGAGGAATTTTACAGGAAACGTGCCAACTCCGGCGGGAGAAGAAACCTTTGAAGAATGGGTAGAACAGGCGATGCAGGCTCTGGATGAGTGGAACGTCCCTGAAGCGCAGAAGAAGCAAAGAATTACTGAGAGCTTAAAGGGACCTGCATCAGAGGCTGTCAGAAACCTGAAATTGAGTAAGCAAGACTGCACTGCTTTAGATTACCTAAACGTATTACAGGAAGTCTTTGGGCGAACAGAAAAGGCTGCTGAGCTCATGTACCAGTATGAACATACTTACCAGCGAAAAGGTGAGAAAATGACTGAATATATGAGGCGCCTAGATAAGATTCTGCACCAGATACTTCTTAAGAAAGGGGCCGAACCGGCCACAATAGATAAAATCCGAATGCAGCAAATATTGAGGGGTGCTCAACCTCTAGATCCTGTGATGTTACAGCTGAGAACCAGAGAAGGTAACCGAGAATTGAAATACCTGGAACTGATTCAGGCTGTTAGAGAGGAAGAGGCTCTGCTAGAAGAAAAGTCTTTAAGGAGAGGAGAAAGAGCTTACGCACAACCAGTAAGGCATAACGAATATCTGCAAACTGAAGATGATTCGTTGGACCCCTATGGATCTGAAGTTGACAGACCAGAGCATCTGTTTGTTCCTATATCCACAGAGAGTGCTGCCAAAGAGCCTACCCTTCCTGCATATAGTGAGTTACACAAGACCGTTAAGAAGGTGCAAGACGCTCAAGCTGAACTGAAACAAGCACACACTGATCTGTGCCGAGTACTCTTGAAGGTGGCAGAGACACAGACCGATATGCAGAAGTTCCTCACTGATATGCAGACAACGGGAGTTACTGTGGCGTCTGGCCAGGGTCCTTCAACCGAGTCACCACGAACCTTGTGCGTCTCCTTCAAAGAAGAGCGGTTTCAATTGTGGGGAAATGGGTCATTTCTGAGCACAATGCAAATGCTTGCAAAAGCCAAAGGCCTGAAGGAAATAGAGTGGAAGAGTTCCTAAAGGCCTTGGAGGGGTTGCTATCTACCTCACAGGCGGGAAACGCCAGAGGGCCCAAGTGAAGGAGCAAACTAGGTGCCCAATGGTTGAAAACCGCTCCAAAATTAAAGCCAGAACCAAAAGGCCGAGAGGGCCCAGAGTCTTGCCATGGCTGAGCCTACCAGGACTGAAAGAGTTACTCCTTTAGTATCCGGTCCTATGTCATGGGGAAACAATGCACACTCAAAGCCTGCACGAGTCAAGAAGAAGGCCAGGGTACAGCGAACTGGGTCTATACCTCCTGCGGTTACGACAAAGTTTCCCGACCAGCTGATAGGTCCTTCTCCTATCGTTCCAATCCAAGTGGAGGGAGACTACACTAAAGCTCTGTTAGACTCAGGGGCTCAAGTGACGTTGATCTATCGAGACTTCTACAAGAAGCACTTGAAGCACCTACCTCTACAGAAATTAAAGGACCTTGAGATCTGGGGTATCGGAACTGAGAAGCTTCCCTATGACGGATATCTACAGGTGAAGTTAGAAATCGGATCCAAAGTCATCGGACAGTCTGGAGGTTGTGATGCATTGGCCATTGTGTGTCCTCGTCCTTCAGGGACCAACAGAAGTTCTATGATAGTAGGGACCAATACTGATCCGGTGCGACGTCTTCTGACTCCTATAGTAATGGTAGAAGGTTCTACCAGGGGAGTACACCCGATGTTACGTCCGGTCTATCAGCGAATGGTCGAAGAACAGAAGGCACCTGCCGAAGTGGGTCATCTGTGGAGATTGGGAGGAACAGAGAAGGTTCTACAATCAGAAGTGGCGAGTTTCTGGACTTCAGTCAAGTTGAATGGATCACAACCGGGTCCCTATGTGGTACTGGAAACTGATCTCAGTCATGGGAGTGAAGCCGGAGTAGAAGTAATCCCTGAAATAATCTCCACAAGAGCTTTGAAAAGGGACACGAGGAAGAGTCTCAGTGTGTGTAATGTGTCTGATTCTCCAGTGATCCTGAAAGCACGAATGCCCATCGGGCAAGTAGCGTCTGCTACACCTCTCTCCCCTACCGATTTAGGGGGGGGAGTGAATAAAGAGATTCCAGATGACAGGTTCTATCCGAAGGACGTTCCCATCTCGCCTGAATGGAAGAAACGTCTTCATTCCCAGATCCTAAAATGGAGGGATTTGTTCTCGAAGGATGAGTTTGACGTGGGTTTAGCTAAGAGTACTGAGCATCGCATTCGACTGCAGGAGGATAAGCCGTTTCGAGAAAGGTCAAGACGAGTTCCGCTGGGAGACTTGGATGACCTACGAGAACAGCTGAATGAACTACAAAGGACTAGGGTGATTCAAGAGTCCAGGAGTCCGTACGCCTCTCCAATAGTGATGTTTCGGAAGAAGAATGGTTCTATCGCACGCTAAATCAGAGAACCATTCCGGATCCGCATGCCACTCCTCGGATAGAAGATGCCCTGCAGTGTTTGTCTGGAGCAAAATGGTTTAGTGTACTAGACCTGCGAAGTGGGTATCATCAGATACCAATGCATCCTGAGGACAAAGAGAAGACTGCGTTCATCTGCCCACTGGGGTTCTTTGAGTTCAACAGAATGCCTCAAGGCCTTACGGGGGCTCCCGCCACGTTCCAACGGTTGATGGAGAAGACAGTCGGGGACATGAATCTGATCAAAGTGTTGGTGTATCTTGATGATATTATTGTGTTTGGGAAGACTCTGGAAGAACATGAGCAGCGGTTGGAAAAGGTCTTGAAGCGGCTCCACGAAGAAGGGTTGAAACTGTCTCTGGAGAAGAGTCAATTCTGTCTACCTTCCGTTACGTACCTGGGACATGTTGTTTCGACAGAGCCTCGAAAGTTAGAAGCCGTGGCTTCCTGGCCTAGACCCCGAAATGTTACTGAACTTAGATCTTTCCTGGGGTTCTGTTCATATTACCGAAGATTCGTAGGAGGATTTGCCAAGATAGCTCAACCCTTGAATAAACTCCTACAGAAGGAAGACGCAGAAGAAGGCTCTAAGGCCTCTGATCGAAGTTCGTCGGCTCCGGGGCCAAGGAAAGATTGAGAATCCATCCAAGAAGAATGGACTAATCAATGCGAAAGTGCTTTCATGAAGTTGAAAGAATCTAACTCGAGCTCCCGTCCTGGCTTACGCTGATCCTCATAAGCCGTACAAATTGCATGTGGATGCCAGCAGAGAAGGTCTAGGGGGAGTCCTATACCAAGAATATGATGGATTGTTGAGGCCTGTAGCGTATGTGAGCCGAAGTCTTACGCCTTCCGAGAAGAACTACCCTACCCACAAATTAGAGTTCCTAACCCTGAAGTGGGCGGTAGTAGACAAGTTGAAAGATTATCTGTATGGAGCGGAATTTGTGATAAAAACTGACAGCAATCCTCTTACGTATGTCCTTACTACGCGAAACTGGACGCAACGGCACATCGGTGGTTGGCCGCTCTGTCAGGGTTTCGGTTCAGCCTTAAGTATCGCCTTGGAGTGAATAATCGAGATGCAGATGCTTTGTCAAGAAGACCCTACACTACAGCATGGACTCAGCTGACTCCAGATGGGGTGCAAGCCTTATGTCAAGGGGTGGAGTGCCGGGTCAAGGGAGTGGTTGAAGCAGAAGCTATTGGAGTTATGGCTGCGGTTGTTCCAGAGGTTTATTGTAATCCTACACAGCTGAGGGATGAAAGTCTGCCTACTTTTTCGAAGCAGGACCTGAGAGCCGATCAGGCTAGAGATCCTCTGATTGCGTTAACAGTGCAGGCCATAAACACGAACCAAAGGGAAATTCTACTGACAAACTCCCCAGAAGGAGCCCGATTGGTATACAAAGAGTGGGAACGGTTGAAGATGTTGGATGGGGTGGTCTACCGAAGGGCCCCTCAAACAATGCTGTAGAGACACAACAGTTGTTCCTTCCCACCAAACAGAGAGGGTGTGCTGAGGTCATTACACGATGACCATGGGCATTTGGGTGCAGAGAGAACTTTTAAGCTAGTGCGAGACAGATTTTATTGGCCCTGTATGAAATCTGAAGTTGAAAGTTACTGCCATTCATGTCTGAGGTGTATCCAAAGACCCTACCAACTCGAACTGCACCAATGAGCCACCTGCAAAGTCAAGGACCCATGGATTTGGTGTGCATTGATTTCCTGTGCTTAGAGCCGGATGCTAGTGGGCAGGGAAATATTCTAGTAGTGACCATTTCACACGTTATGCCCAAGCTTTCTCTACTAAAGACCAACGTGCTCCTACAGTAGCAAAGGTTTTGATGAAGTTTTTTGTTCATTATGGCCTACCAAGGAGAATCCACTCGGATCAGGACAGAGACTTTGAGAGCCGGCTTGTTGGGCAATTGCTGGAACTGGTAGGAATTCAGAAGACCCGAACGACTCCATATCACCCTCAAGGTGACGCCCAACGCGAAAGATTTAATCGCACGCTGCTAAATATGTTGGACACTGTCAAACCGAGAGAAGCAGAATTGGAGTCGTCACATAGCTACGCTGGTGCATGCGTATAACAGTACGGAGAGTGACGCTACTGGATAGTCACCTTACCGTCTCATGTTCGGAAGAGAAGCTCGGCTGCCTGTTGACTTGGCATCTGGGCTATCTCTTGATCAGACATCTGTGGCCTCTCATAAAAATTATGTGGATAGACTTCGGAAAAATTTGGCTTCCTACGTTTGAACAGGCCCGTTTGACCTCAGGAAACTGAGAACAGAGGAATAAGCGAAACTATAACTTGAGAGTTCGGATACAGGATCTACAACCCGGTGATAGGGTTTTGTTGAAGAACTTGGGTGTTTCTGCAAGGCATAAGTTGGTGGATAGATGGAGATCTCAAGTCTACATTGTCTGCAAGCAACTGCCGGGTCTGCCAGTTTACCAGTTTACCAAATCCGACCAGATGGAAAGGCCGGGCCTCTAAAATACTGGCACCGAAATCATCTGTTGCCTTTGAGAGAAGCTGTAAGAATACCAGTTGGAGACGAACTTTCTTTGCCGAACCCGCCTGTTCCATGCTCGATTCCTGTTTTTCGGTCTCAACAGACATGGGTTGTTGAAGATAGTGAAAGAGACAGTGAGGAAGGAAGTATTTGTCTGGACTGGGTGCGCTCACCTGAGCCTGAAAAGGTCATTCCAGCTTCTGAACAGTGGGAAAGTAACCTGAGGCTCCTGAATTACGATTGGAAGTCCCTGAGACTTTGGAAATTCCTGTAGTTCCAGAAAATGTGTCCATAGATTATAGTTCGATGCCTTCACTGGAAGGTTCATATTCGGAAGAGGTGTCTGCTCCAGTTGTTGAAGAAAGAATTGAGCCTGTAAATGTGGCACCCACACCCGAAGAGGAGATGATTGAACCAGAGTCTAAACGCTCTATCCGACCCCCTCAGAGACTCACCTACGATTCACCGGGACATAGCACTGAAGAGGCTGTTACCACAGTGCGAAGGTTGCCTGAAGTGTCTGCTATACTAGCTGAGGTAGTCAGGAGCATGAGTAAACTTGAGGATGTATATCTGATATCTGACCCATTGTATGTTTGCTGCTGAACCTGTATATATTGCCTAATGTAAATGCTGGAATGTCATGTAATTGTTGAACTCTTGGGTCTCTCCAAGGAAGTGTAAGGGGGGAGAGTGTAGCGCTGCTTTAAGATTTTGCTTGCTGCATTTACTTGTTGTGGCCACCAGAGGGAGACAGGAGCAATATGGACTATGCTGGACACAAACGGAATTAAAATTTCCATCGTGATTTGCGGTGGAGACAGGAAGTGGGTGGGAGAGAAAGGAAGGACATCCGCAGGCTCGGTCGGGGGATAGCCAGAGTGAGCCGAGCGGCGGAAGGTGGAAGACGCACGTGAGACTGCAGAAAATTGTGACCAGGCCGGAGAGCAGGCGCTGCCTCGCGGGTGCTGGGGATCGGGACAGTGACTTGCCAGAGACCTACCCACGCACCGCTGAGCGCTTTTGCAGAGGCACAGGTTCCGGTTGGACCCCGAGTAAGGAGACCGCGATGATCCATTGGGAGTGCAGGCGGTAGGCCGTAGTTTCTCATTGCGGAGATCGGACAAGCAAGGGAAGCGGATCCAGTGGCACCGAGTCCCAGTGCAAAAGCGGAGAGACATCCTTGATCGGGCAGCGGAACAGATTGTCTAACGGATGGGTGAGAGGCCTTCCAGGCCACAGTTCCAAGTATAACAAAGCATGCTGCATTATTGTCTAAAATTACAGGGCCCCAACTTGACTAGTCGAAGATTTGCTCATTCCATTCACTGGCCAGTTGAACACAGTACCCGGGTACATGAGATCATACACACACACACCTTTTTGAGACATTACTTTCACGGGACTTACACTCCAGAATCTAAGGGGTTAAACTTTCCTTTTGCCGCCGCGTGTTTTTCCCGAATTACGAAGTCCTGTCGTTCATATACCGTGTTTATATTATATATGCCGCTTTATTGGGATCAGTAAAGTATATAATCTATAAAATCCACAACAGTGCTGGTGTATATGTATTCCCTAGTGCGGTGAGACTAACCCGAGGTTAATTCAGCGGCTCCTCCGGGAGTGAGCGCTACATAAGATTACTATAAACGGTTATTATAGTGATTTCTAAAGTAAGCTTGAATAAAACCAGTCGGGTAAAATATGCATTGCAGCACTCAAAGCTATTTATTTTCAACTTACAAGGAGGTATTCTTATTTCTTCAGAAACCTTCATGATACTGCTAAACTTCAATTGTTCTTGTTCACCAAAGGGAAAGCAAATTCTGTGTAGTAAGCCGTAAGAATTAGGGGGATTGAGATCAGGTTACAGTGAGGTAGGGGAAGGCAGAATGTTTCCTGTAGAACGCAGACGCAGCAGCTGTAGTGTATTGAACAAAAGAGGTGATAAATATGATTGGCAAATATCATACTAGCATTTTAAAGTAAATCATTATACAGTTGGTAGTGGATAGAAAGTGGTATGTATTATGTAGAATTAGACACTTAAAGAAAATCTTCTTGGCTCTTTCCCTGAGAGAAACGTGTATACACAATTTTACTTTGAAATACAGTCAAATTATATGAAAAATAATTTGCATTCCTTTTCATTACAAGATTACAGTTCTTGTGGGAGAAACAAAATTTTCAATGAGATCTTACTCCTGGCACCCTCTTAATGTAAAGAAATTTCAAGAAGCAGCCCCACCTTTATTATTATTTATTAAGCGCCAACACATTCCGCAGCGCTGTACAAGGTGCAATGGGTAAACACAGGACAATTCTACAATACATACAGGAGGCAGGTCAGTATTCCTGCCAGCAGATACAGGAGGACATGAGGGCCCTATTCCCATGGCAATCTACAATCTAGATGGGTGAGGGGATTAGAAACTGAAGGGGGGGGGGCTGCAGTGATGAGTTAATGCAGGGAGAGGTGAGGACTGTTTTTGGTTCGGTCGTATGTCTTGTTACGGAGTCGGGTGGTAGGCTTCCCTAAATTGAAGGGTCTTTTAGGGAGCGTTTAAATGAAGCCAGATTTGGGGACAGTCTGATATTGCGAGGGAGCGCGTTCCATAGGGTCGGCGCCGCACGAGTGAAGTCCTGCAGTCTGGCATGTGAAGAGGTAATGATGGAGGAAGCCAGACGCAGGTCATTTCTGGATCTTAGGGAGGGGCTGGGGTGTATCTGGTGATTAGTGGGGGTGGGTAGTGAGGAGCAGCGTTAGTGAAGGTTTTGTAGGTCAGGGTGAGTAGTTTGAATTTGGTTCTGCTGTGGATGGGGAGCCAGTGTAGGAATTCGCAGAGACAGAGTGACGGGTGAGATGGATAAGCCGGGCTGATGCGTTTAGGATGGACTGCAGGGGGGAGAGGCGGGAGATAGGAAAGCCAGTCAGGAGGTTGTTGCAGTAGTCCAGGTGGGAGATAACAAGCGAGTGGATGAGTTGCTTGGTGGTATTGGCAGTCAGAAATGGATGAATTTTGGTGATATTGCAGAGGTGATTGCAGCAAGATGAGAGTGATTGGATGTAGGGGCTGAAGGAAAGACTAGAGTCAAGAGTCACTCCGAGGAAGTGGACTTGGAAGGGAGGATAGTGATACCGTCAACAATTATAGAGAAGTCAGAAATTGGAGTAGAGTTAGAGGGGGGAATTAGAAGGAGCTCGTCTTGAACATATTGATCTTCAGGTAGTGAGAGGCCATCCAGGCAGAGATCCCAGACAGACAGTCACTGACCTGAGATAGAACAGAGGAAGAGCGATCGGGAGTGGAGCGGTAGATCTGAGTGTCATCAGCGTATTGGTGATACTTGAAGCCATAGTTGGTGATGAGTTTACCCAGTGAGGAGGTATAGATAGAGAAGAGCAGAGGACCTAGGACTGAGCCTTGGGGTACGCCGACTGACAGAGGCATTGAAGAGGAGGAATTGCCAGCAAGGGATATTGAGAAGGATCTATTAGAGAGGTACGATTTTAGACAGCCTTCACTACCTCTTCTGCTTAACATCAAAGTGACCTTCCTGGATTTGATAGTTACTTCCTTGACCCTTTCACTTTCAAAAACATCTTTTATACCTTTTTGCATTGCAATACAAATCCTCATTTGCATACTTTTTAATGCAAGATTATTGCTCTCCCTGGGAAGAAACATTCTCTGAGATCTCATTCCTGTCACCCGGTATTACTGTACAGAAGCTTCAAGGAGCAGCTCCGATCCTCACTGTAGAAAAAATGTGGACAAAAGGGAGTGGACAGAATACACTCACTACTGTACTGGGATATGATTTCAGGGGGAAAGTGTAACTGAAAATCCCTGTACGGTTACATACAAAATGTTGCTGTGATTTCCATACACAGACATTATGCCACATACAGATATTATTTTTATATCCTATTGGTATTTTTGGAAGCTTTATTGCTAATAATCTCATTTCGATCACAACAAATCCCATAAGCAGGACATTTGAACGTTTTATTATCTACAGCACATTCACTGTATTTGACACACAGGCCTTTTGCCTTTCATTTATGTGTTACCGATGCAGCCGATGTCTCAAATACTGTAAATGTAATATATTTTTTCCAATAAAAAGTGCTTGGTACTTAAATGGATTAAGCTGTACTGTTATTTACAATAGTTATTATCAGTTACTGCAGCAGCACCAGCCAGTACTACATCACTTGATCTTTTGACGGAAGGCATATTATCTATATTCTGTATATTCTTTTTACATACAGGGGTATACATACAATATAATTCTCTAAATCATCTTATCCATCATTTTATTCCCGAAAAGCTGAGATGGACATAAAGACGAATCATGTATTACCATAAATGGACCATGCTTATCAGATCAAAAGAATAAATAAAAATAAATCCTTACAAATGCACCCAAATTTGAATAGGTAAAACCAATATATATTTACAACCTGGGAATAGTGATTAGAGTTGGCACTCAAGACACCGCAAATACAAAGTGGTAATAGCAGATACATACAGTATCACAAATGGATGGCAACATAGATGAATAGACTAGATCACGGCTGTCAAACCAGCTCCCAGATGTTTCTGAACTAGAAAACCCCCATGAGTCTCTGACCGCATATTGCACTGAAGGAATTCTGGGAATTTTAGGCATCCGTATCTCGGGGACCGTGAGTTTCACTGCCTGGACTAGATGATTTAAGTTACTTGTTCCTTAATAGGTTGATTTTAATACATTCAAATTGGTCAGTATTTATGGAACTATATTTTGAAAACCATTGAGTCCATTGAAAAGCAAAGTACTCTTAAACCTAGCTCAGTGGTTCCCACCACTGGTCCTCAAGTACCCCTAACAGGCCACATTTTAAGGATTCCCTTGAGGGACTAAATCCTGTAATCACTGAGCATCAAATCTCATCACCTGTTCTGTGCTTCAAGTATCTGGCAGAATTGGGGTTATATTTCAATGTTGGTGTAACTTTAACCAGCGCTTTTGTAAACTTAACTCCATAGAGTATAATGGCTTCGGTAAGTTTTCTATTACTCTGGTTAAGTTAACACCAAACTTTGAATAAGGCCCCTGGCCTTTTAGAGGTACTTGAGGACCTGGGTTGGGAAACTCTTTTTTTTTTTCTTTTTGGGAAACTCCTCTAGTTTATCCACATTAGAGCTGCTTGGGTTGTAACAAACCCATGCTTTGTGATGTATTTTGAAGTTGATTCCATAGAAGGTTTTGTAGGGTACACTCCGTTGTAAAATTGACTTTGTATTGCTTGCTATTACCTAGGTGTCAAAGCTGCAGTACGGAAAATCCCAAAAACTAAAAATGGTGCTTGGTGGTCTTCAACTATAGGCCAAGGATTGGAATCCATTTGTATTTTAGGACAATGGAAAACATATCCCAATAATACAGAACACCCCAAGCAGGTTACATATTCATGGCATCTGCACCATCATTTAGGGGACATAGACCCCTCTTTTTTCCTTTTATGTATAGGACCTATAGATAAATATTGTTGTACAGTGTTATTAGAGATAAAGCTTCATTTAACTAAACCATTTTACAAAGTATATTTAAGAGGCAATTCACAAAGCACTGGTGTTTACCAGTGCTTTTGCAAAACCACTTAACACTTAAGGGTCCCTTTCTTACCTCTGGTCCCATAGTGCAGAGTATGGTGTGATCACCTGCCTCATCTAGCCGCATGCATAAGGGATCCATGAACAAACAGTCTGCTGGCCTTGCACAACACTGTTTCTTTTATGGATTCCAGGAGACAATGCCAGTGGTGGCACAAGGCGCCCGTTCTGCTATGAGTTACCAGGTCCTTACTATTCACTAATATAGCTGCTTCCTTGTAATAGGGAGCCGCTAAGGATTAATGCCTCACCCGACTTCACTCTTTAATGGCTCAATATGACCGGATGTGCCTGAATAGGCACAATACATGTTAAAGACTGCAGACAACCTACAAAATTAAATAGTTCACTGTATTCAAACTACATTTCCACGTCCACTAGGATCCTCTTTGACAATACTAAATCCTTTTTTTTCTAAAAAATAATGGAACAACTGATGAATAATCATTTGGGAATTAAACAAATGATGTCCTCATCCTGTGTGTGCCTGTAAAAATCAATTAAAACACAATAACCCATGGATTTTAAAATTTTATAGAATCGACTGGATGACTCTGGGGTCTGTGAGTGAACTTACAGCATGCACAGCCAAGTATTTACCAACAGACCAACTCCCACACATCCTTGTCAGAGTTTGATTTATTATCTCCCAATAGCATGAAATCGTGGTGTGTGTGTGTATATACAGTTGTGTTCAAAATTATTCAACCCCCAATGCTGTAAAGGGTTTTAGGGAATTTAGTGTACATTTGTAATTGTATTCAGAATGAAATCCTACAAGGACTTTTTAAAGAACCATATGCAACTAAAATGACATCAATTGGCTTTGTAATACAGTAGTAAATGTTTCTTTTGTGAATTCTTCATTGACACAATTATTCAACCCCTTAAAGACTACCACTCTGAAGAACAGAGGTTCATTCAAGTGTTTTCAATCAGGTATTGAAAACACCTGTGGATGTCACGGAGCAGCAATAAAGCATAATAAGCACCAATTAGGCAGCTTTAAAATGACTGTGATACTCAGCTCCTTCTAGACATTTACTGGTGTGGTTACAAACATGGTGAAGTCAAGAGAATGGTCCAGGAAGACAAGAGAAGAGGTGATTACTCTTCACAGGAAGGGCAATGGCTATAAGAAGATTGCAAAGATGTTAAACATACCAAGAGAGACCATAGGAAGCATCATTCGCAAATTCAATGCAAAGGGCACTGTTGAAACGCTACCTGGTCGTGGCAGAAAGAAGATGCTGACTTCGACTGCTGTGCACTACCTGAAGCGTAGAGTGGAGAAAAGTCCCCGTGTGACTGCTGAGGAACTGAGAAAAGATTTGTCAGATGTGGGTACTGAAGTGTCAGCTCAGACAATACGGCGCACACTGCGTAATGAAGGCCTCCATGCCAGAACTCCCAGGCGCACCCCCTTGCTGTCTCCAAAGAATAAGAAGAGTCGACTGCAGTATGCCAAAAGTCATGTGGACAAACCACAGAAGTTTTGGGATAGTGTTCTGTGGACTGATGAAACAAAATTAGAACTGTTTGGGCCCATGGATCAACGCTATGTTTGGAGGAGGAAGAACAAGGCCTATGAAGAAAAGAACACCTTGCCTACTGTGAAGCATGGCGGGGGGTCAATCATGCTTTGGGGCTGTTTTGCTTCTGCAGGTACAGGGAAGCTTCAGCGTGTGCAAGGTACCATGAATGCTCTTCAGTACCAGGAGATATTGGATGACAATGTGATGCAGTCCGTCACAAACCTGAGGCTTGGGAGACGTTGGACCTTTCAACAGGACAATGATCCCAAGCATACCTCCAAGTCCACTAGAGCATGGTTGCAGATTAAAGGCTGGAACATTTTGGAGTGGCCATTGCAGTCACCTGACTTAAATCCGATTGAGAACCTCTGGTGGGACTTAAAGAAAGCAGTTGCAGTGCGCAAGCCTAAGAATGTGACTGAACTGGAGGCTTTTGCTGTTATAACTGTAAAAGGATGTTGTACTAAGTACTAAGATTGAATGTCACTTGGGGGTTGAATAAAACTGATAATGATGTGAGCACAGAAAAGACATTTGTGGTTATTTCATTATAAATGTTATGTTATATTTGTCTGACCTACACGTGCCTCTTTGATTTAATTGTAAGCAAGATGACTGAATGATCAAAATCAATGTCAAACTGGCCAAAACACTCCATTTCAGTGGGGGTTGAATAATTTTGAACACAACTGTATATATATATATATATATATATATACACAGAAGTGAGTACACCCCTCACATTTTTGTAAATATTTTATTATAATTTTTCATGTGAAAACACTGAAGAAATGACACTTTGCTACAATGTAATGTAGTGAGTGCACAGCTTGTATAACAGTGTAAATTTGCTGTCCCCTCAAAATAACTCCACACACAGCCATTAATATCTAAACTACTGGCAACCGAATTGAGCACACCCCTAAGTGAAAAAGTCAAATTGGGCCAAAAGTGTCATTATTTTGTGTGTCCACCAATATTTTCCAGCACTGCTTTAACCCTCCTGGGCATGGAGTTCACCATAGCTTCACAGGTTGCCACTGGAGTCCTCTTCCACTACTCCATTTCGACGTCACAGAGCTGGTGGATGTTAGAGACATTGTGCTCCTCCACCATCCGTTTGAGGATGCCCCACAGATGCTCAATAGGGGTTAGGTCTGGAGACATGCTTGGCCAGTCCATCACATCTACCTTCAGCTTCTTTAGCAAGGCAGTGGTCGTCTTTGAGGTGTGTTTGGGGTTGTTATCCTTTTGGAATACTGCCCTACGGCCCAGTCTCCGAAGGGATGGGATCATGCTCTGCTTCAGTATGTCACAGTACATGTTGGCATTTATGGTTCCCTCAATGAACGTAGCTCTCCAGTACCGACAGGCAAGACACACTTGTCTTTCTACTCACCTGGTTTGCAACACACACGCTTGACACCATCTGAACCAAATAAGTTTATCTTTGTCTCATCAGACCACAGGACATGGTTCAAGTAATCCGTGCTTGTCTTCAGCAAACTGTTTTCAGGCTTTCTTGTGCATCATCGTTGGAGGTTTCCTTCTGGGACGACAGCCATGCAGACCAATTTGATGCAGTGTGTGGTGTATGGTATTAGCACTGACAGGCTGACCCCTCCACCCCTTAAACCTCTGCAGCAATGCTGGCAGCACTCATACGTCTGTTTCCCAAAGACAACCTCTGGATATGACGCTGAGCACTTGTACTCAACTTCTTTGGTCGAGCATGGTGAGGACTGTTCTGAGTGGATCCTGTCCTGTTGAACCATTGTATGGTCTTGGCCACTGTGCTGCAGCTCAGTTTCAGGGTCTTGACAATCTTCTTATAGCCTAGGCCATCTTTCTGTAGATCAACAATTCTTTTTTCTAGATCCTCAGAGAGGTCTTTGCCATGAGGTGCCATGTTGAACTTCCAGTGACCAGTATGAGCGAGTGAGAGTGATAACACTAAATTTAACACACCTGTTCCCCATTCACACCTGAGACCTTGTAACACTAGCGAGTCACATGACACCGGGGAGGGAAAAAGGCTAATTGGGCCCAATTTGGGCACTTTCACTTAGGAGTGTACTCACTTTTGTTGCCAGCGGTTTAGACATTAATGGCTGTGTTGAGTTATTTTCAGGGGACAGCAAATTTACACTGTTATACAAGCTGTACAGGCACTACTTTACATTGTAGCAAAGTGTCATTTCTTCAGTGTTGTCACATGAAAAGATATATATTATTTACAAAAATGTGAGGGGTGTACTCACTTCTGTGAGATACTGCATCTCCAATATTGAATATATGAAATCAATTGTCTTTTTCTTATATGTTTGATTACATTATGATTTGCGTTCACTTGCAGGACCATGACTTACAAGATGACACTGTCCTCAATAAAGTCAGGCTCTCAGATCCAGATCAGTTCCAGATGCCTGATTTGTGTGCAGAAGAGCTGGCAGTTATTCTTGGAATTTGGTAAGACTTGGCTTTATTTAAAAAAGTATATATCCTTTTTTTTCCTTCTTCTTCCATAAAATTTTTGTTTGGTTTGCTCTATTAAATGTGAAACTTATGGGGGGGGGGGGGGAGGAAAGCAAAATATAATAACTCATGTACAGTTTATTTTTTGACTACAAAACCTAAAATTAAATTTTCAGAGGAATGGATCACAAGGAGAAAGCCGTGTGTATCTTTTATAAACTAGAATCTGTACAAATAAACAATGAGATGCAGATTAGCCCTAACAAGCACTTGTGTTCTACTACTTTATACATAAATTCCCAATAAGTATTTATATAATGTATTTATTGAATTACTGCAAAATCAATCACTACTAACCAATTAAATTTGTCTGATCAGAAAAAGTAAAGCTTTTGAAAAGAGCAGTTATGTGTTCATGGTCATGGTGCCTGTATTGTTCCTTTAGTGGAGTTAGTGGTATGTGATGAATGGTATTGCTACAAACAGGTGAACTTTATGTGTCATAAACTGAACGGGAGTTTATTGACCCATACCCACTTTCTATGAAGTGGCTTATAACTGGATTAACATAGGGACTAGGATTTTTATCTTCTGGTCCATAGCTGAAAAAGAGTCCGGTGAACAGGTACCTGTGTTTAAACCATATTCATCCAAACCCTGGAGGGGATATGAAGTTGAAAGACTTGAGGTGTTTTTCACTGACTATTGTGGCACCGTAGTTAACCATAGTTGTAGCAATGGTAAAAATCACCACAGTTACTGCTACATTGAATTTCGACTAGCCACAGATGCATAATTCATTAAGGGCCGACAAAGTTGATACAATGATAAACAATGGTAACCGTTTTTTTGTAAAATCGGAAAATTATGGCCATTCTCCATTTAGCTTAATTTGAAACTCTGGTAAATAGATTTTGTTTTAGTGCCGATGTCCATTTTACTCCAATGGAAACATTGCTAATTCAACAGTAAAACCATAGGTAGACAACTTGGACTGGAACATTGTTGTAAACTATATTGAAATGTTTCTGAAGTAACTTTGGGAAAACAGTGGTGGAAACCCCATTGCAGCAGATCCCAGTAGTGAGTTCACCGCTCTTTCACCGTACTTCCTCCACATAGTTCCCCGAAGTAAAACCACTGTTCTGCCACTGAAAAACATGAGTTAACCTCCCTGGCGGTATTCCCGAGTGTGACTCGGGGTTAAATTTCACTACCGCGAACGGTAACCCCGAGCCACACTCGGGCTGGATGTTTACTCACCTCCTCCTGGCTCCCTCGCTCTCCCCCCGCAGTGTGATCGCAGCGAGCTGCTTCCTGGAAGGCTCCCTGCGAGTCACACGATGCAGGGGGCGGGGCCAGCATAAAATAAATCTTTTTTACAGATTACATTTGGATTATACAGTGTAATGTTTATGAACGGCCACTAGGTGGCACTACAGAATAAGAAATAGACCATACATCGTCTAACCCTTGTTTGAAGACAGATTTCAGTGTTTTTTGTTGTATTTTATTGAATATCATTTATTTGCATTATTTTGGATAATTATTTTTGGGATAATAAATTATGTCGTGTTTCAAACTTTATCGGACTCAGTGTATTTACTATTTATTTAGATTTTACCAGTAAGGACTCTTGATTGAACGGATTTCAGGGCGTGATTCCTAATTATTACAGGCTAACTATGTACAAAAACACGTTTCCTTTAAAAAAAATTGAGGCGCTTTTAAACACGAAATTTTGAAAAAATTAGACCGCCAGGGAGGTTACTGAATTTCCCTTTGTGTTGAATTCATTAACAGAGAGACTGAGAGCTATAAATGATGGAGATACAGTGCAATATCCAGTCTCTACCCTTATTTTGAGAGGAAGTCAGTTGAGGTAGAAGGAAGCGATGAACGTGGAGTGTGGCAAAAGAATGACAAGTATTAGCAGTGGTACAATGGTTTGAGGTGAGAATGTTGTTGCAGTTGCACAATAAATTGGGTTTTATGGGAATGATGCTCAATAGGGCAAGAGGAATTGGACATTAAGGATGAGAGGTAGGAGGCCCAAAGTAGAGTGTGCAGATTTGACCGAAATTATCGAGTGCAAGAGGAATTGATCAAAGACATAGGAGTCAAATGGATGGTGGCAGAGGCACAACTGGGAAGGCAAAGGAAATATTGGGGTCAGAGAATTTCGGCAGAAGAACAGGGAAGGGGGGGGGGCAAAAGGAGGTGGGACAAAAGATGTAAAAAGGTAGATGTAAACAATAGGAGAGCAGCACACCAAAATCTTCAGCATCATACTGTTACATATACTATCAAAGAATGTTATACAGCATTAGAGACTCTAGTAATTGGCTAAGGCATTTCCTGGTCTGGGCTGTCCAACCCTAAATGTCTGGAAATCCACTGGTTGTATAGAAAACATATGAGAATTCCATTTAACCTTTATTTTTAAGCATTCTCTATATAATTTAAAATATGGATGACCTCCGGATTGAACTGTGCCTTTCATATATTTTCCTTTAGGTTTTAATGGATAGCATTTATGAGATTCCGAAGGATATCTGTTCATGTGGTTTCCCATTACAGCAGCATTGACTGGCGATTCATTTTCGAAAGATTAAATAAAGGCCAGCTGTGTGTTCAGATTTCTAAATAGAAGCCTCTCTGAAGGGTATTTGCTCTTCCTTTTAACTTACTCCTTTCAGGAACTGAAATATGCTGCTTGGCGGGGCATCTCCTAAATTCTTAGCTACAATTTTATTTTATTAGGTATCGGGCATAACCGCTCTGGGTGAAAGTGAAAAACATACAATATATTTTCCAGAGAGTACTAATCTTTTCTGTTGTAACCCTGCTTTTCACGGGCCTTAAAATCTATGATGTGTTAAAACAGGAAAAAAAATAACACTCTGTTCTGGGCAAAACATAAGTTTTCTGTTCAGAGTTCCCTTTAACTTGAACTTTTCCATGTGTTCACTGCGATGGAATAATCTGTGGTTTGGCGGCTTGCTTGGTGTGGATATACTGATGTAGCCTGAGGTTATGTAATATGCTGATTATCACAGTGACATATTAGGGTGATCCACTAATACCCTGTCTAGGATACACCAGGTGCAGGAGTTTCACACCTGTCTGAAAATCAACTGATGATTGGTAAGAGGATTTCGGTTAACATATAAATAAGGTTTACAGGAATGTTTTTTTAATATTTAAATACAGGGATTCAGGTTGTCTCCCAACAATACATCAGTTGTCGAATATATACCTTTTCTTTTATTGAATTTTTATTTGAAAACTTGTTCTATAAACCTGCTCCTGAGCTAAAATGAACTTGTCACGACTGGTGTACCGGGGTTGTGGGGTCGAGCCCAGGTGCAGTGACAGATGTGGAGAGAGGCAGATTTTCAAGGTTTTAACAGAAAAAGGTTTATTAAGCACAGGAAAATTACCGCAGGATGAGTAAAACTAAAAGGGAACCCTGGACGATTAATAACAGGTAACTGAATAACACAGGAATAGGGCAGATAAATACACACAACAGGACTGATCAAGCAGACAGGTCAAGAAAGGTGGACTGGACAGGAACTGGGCTGACCACTGAATACTGAATATAAAGAGAAAACTTTAAGCAGACACAGGAGGGGCAGGATGTGAAGAGAGCGGACTAAATATAAACAGAAAACGGGCAACACAGAAACTAGAGAACACAAGTAGACTTACTGGGAAACAGACAGAACAATGGGAAGGGATTGAGGATTCGGAAGCATGGTGGGCAATGTCCAGGCAAAATGATGAGGGAGATCCAGCAAGGTATCAAAGTCCAGGCATGGGTCGAGGCAGGCAGCAAGAAAGAAGGGTATATCACAGTCCAAAGCTGAAGGTCATACACAAGGAGAATTCAATAGAGGGTAGGGCTGTGCAATATGGACAAAATAATCATATTGCGATTTTTTTTTTTTTAAATGAAGATTGCGATTTTATTTGCGATTAGCACATGGAAACTGCCCCAGGAAATGGATATACTGCCCCAGCTCATGGATACTGCCCCAGCTCATGGATACTGCCCCAGCTCATGGATACTGCCCCAGCTCACACGTGGATACTGCCCCAGCTCACACGTGGATACTGCCCCAGCTCACACGTGGATACTGCCCCAGCTCACACGTGGATACTGCCCCAGCTCACACGTGGATACTGCCCCAGCTCACACGTGGATACTGCCCCAGCTCACACGTGAATACTGCCCCAGCTCACACGTGGATACTGCCCCAGCTCACACGTGGATACTGCCCCAGCTCACACGTGGATACTGCCCCAGCTCACACGTGGATACTGCCCCAGCTCACACGTGGATACTGCCCCAGCTCACACGTGGATACTGCCCCAGCTCACACGTGGATATTGCCCCAGCTCACACGTGGATATTGCCCCAGCTCATGGATACTGCCCCAGCTCATGGATACTGCCCCAGCTCATGGATACTGCCCCAGCTCATGGATACTGCCCCAGCTCACACATGGATACTGCCCCAGCTCACACATGGATACTGCCCCAGCTCATGGATACTGCCCCAGCTCACACATGGATACTGCCCCAGCACATGGATATTGCCACCAGCTCACCTCTTTGCGCCGCGTGTTCGTCTCCCTGTGAGCTTCCGGTGGCATGGAGCTTGGGTGCTCGCCTGGGGGAACCACGTGACGAGCCGCGAGAACGCGGCTGTACATGTGGTTCCCACTGCGAGAGCCCAAAGCTCCATGCTGCCGGAAGCTTACAGGGAGCTGATAAAAAGAATAGATAAAATTGCAGCCTTATGCGATTTAGAAATTGCATGTGCTTAAATCGCGATTTTGTTTGGGTGATTGCGATTAATTGCACAGCCCTAATAGAGGGGTGTGGGTAGGTTAAGCAGGTTCTTGATAGAGGTCTGGAAAGGGATGTGTAGGGACGGAGTACTTCAGTGAAGATGCAGAAGCACTCCATTTAGTGTGGAGTGCCACTATATAGGAGGCCGAGGTCCAGCCCACACCTGAGGCTGGGAATCCCCGTGAAACTTTGGCTTCCTGGGCACTGGATAATGTAGCGGGAGAACACCTAGTCTGGAATCTTCCAGGAGTGGGGAATGACACCTATTTTGCCTTTTTGCGGCGCCAGCGGCGATGAGGACTGTGACAGAACTTCAACAACTTGGAAGTCAAGACGTAGAGATGGCCCTTTGTGACTGAATTTCAGTTGAACTAGGTTTGGTGCTCCTGGAAAATATGGTCACTTGATTGCTGTGGCTGGCTAGAGAGAGCACAGTTTGCTCCAGTCTGTTAAGGTTACTGTTACATTGCTATGAGACCCATAGCAGTGAAAAAGTTAAAATCCACATTGAACTCCAGCGTTTCACATAACCGGTTATGAGCCGAGATGCCCCATCCCATCTCTTTTGGGTGCCATTCACTGAGAGCTGAGTAGGCACCGGCACCTGTAACTCTTGAAACTGTAGAGTTGTACTTGACTAATCACATAGAGAAATGTTGGCTAATGCCCTGTGTAACAGCAACTGGGGTTTACTGGTCTCTGTCTTGTGGACCAGACCCTGTTATAGCACCCTTCCCTTCTCTCCAGCCAAGCTGATCTGCAGCAGCTTTCCTTCTCACAACCCTCTGCCAGAACTTGAAGTGCTGTAAATTTCTAATTGTCTCTCCCCAAACACGGCTTAGTGCAGGGAAGTAGTAATATGTTTTATTGGAAATGGGAACCAGTTATCTCTGGGAGGGGGAGGTAACACGACCTAATCAACAGAATACATTGCTTACATGAGGGGGATGTGAATTCCTTCAGGAGACTCAGAAGCCTGATCAGTACACACTAGACAGGATTAGCAGACATCAGATCAATCTAGGGGTAAACGGATAGCAAGAACAATAAGTCTACATTCTATCGCTAACACAAACGAACTCCTAAAATACAAACCGTTTCAAGATGGAAATACATTTAGTCCTTAGGTGTCCTCTTATGCCCATTGTCCATGAGAACTGGCTTTGCGATATTGGTCCGAGATCCTTTGTCAGGAGGCCAGCATCCACACCTCTCTAACAGGCACAGAGGCTGTGTCTAGTGTGGGCAATGGAGCCAAGGAGAGTGAGGGCACAAAGGTAGCGGGAACTTTGGTTACACCCTGATTTTAGCTGAGCAAATGCTGACAGGGATAAGTCTGTGATTTCATACCAGTTTTGCTCGTCCCTGCCGACTCCTCTCTTAGTAAATGCGGCCCAACGACGTTGCTTCACTTGTCTCTGTTTTCATTCGGTCAGGTTCACTGAACAATACGGCCACTTGGCTGCTTCGGAAGATATACTGCTAACAGTGGACTGCTATATTGAGCTTCTCTTACTGCATTGTTACTGCACTGTTAATAGTTTCATTACCAAAATCGAGTTAACTCAGTTTTACATTGTTATAAATTGAAAACAATCAGGTTCACAAAAATGTTCAAACGTAGTATTTATTGGAAGCTGTTTTGCTAATCTCATTATTATCACTACAAATCTCCATAAACAGGAGATCTGACCATTTTTATTATCTATCTTTATCACATTTACTGTATTTTCTACCAGAAAGCTGATAATGCACACCCCATGTGACATTGTGCAGGATAAGGAACACCGTCTAGTATTTAGAATCATTCATTCCAGCAATATTTCTGTAAAGCAGTGTTTCCCAAACCTGTACTCAGGACCCTCCGCCTCGCCAGGTTTCCCAGATATCTGAAGCACAGCACAGGTGATATGATTTGCTGCTCAGTGATTGCAGGATTCAGTCTGCATTTCCCCAAGGTGATCTGCAAAATCTGGCCTGGTTGAGGGTCCCGAGGACAGGTTTGGGAAACACTGCTGTAAAGGATAAACAAATGCATGAAAAATTAGAAATTACCAAAATTATATATTTTTTTACTATTCTTGAATAGCAAGCTCGGTGCAAAATTTCTATTTACCCTACATTTAATTGTTAACTTGCCATCTCTTCTTTGAAATAAATCTATTATTATTTTTTTCAACAAAACGTGCTTTGAAAGTGATGGGGTTAAGCGACAGGTGACAGTGGAAATGTAACCGGAATCTGCTAGGTTCACTCGGGACGAGGCCGGACCGGACACGAGCAAGGATTGTCTGAACACGAGTCTCTTCAGGAAAGGCAAGCTTTATTGTGATATCACAACAGATGCTCAAACAGGATTCAATCGCAAAGAATGAGCCCCGGACTCCCGGTGACATCAAATCTTATACCCCAAATACATAATTAGGTACATTCCGATTAGCTCACCTCCCGGTGACACTCTCCCACCCCACGTGTGTTAATACAGTGGTGTTCAAAATTATTCAACCCCCAATGCTGTAAAGGGTTTTAGGGAATTTAGTTTACATTTGTAATTGTATTCAGAATGAAATCCTACAAGGACTTTTTAAAGAACTATATGCAACTAAAATGACATCAATTGGTTTTGTAATACAGTAGTAAATGTTTCTTTTGTGAATTCTTCATTGACACAATTATTCAACCCCTTAAAGACTACCACTCTGAAGAACAGAGGTTCATTCAAGTGTTTTCAATCAGGTATTGAAAACACCTGTGGATGTCACGGAGCAGCAATAAAGCATAATAAGCACCAATTAGGCAGCTTTAAAATGACTGTGATACTCAGCTCCTTCTAGACATTTACTGGTGTGGTTACAAACATGGTGAAGTCAAGAGAATGGTCCAGGAAGAGAAGAGAAGAGGTGATTACTCTTCACAGGAAGGGCAATGGCTATAAGAAGATTGCAAAGATGTTAAACATACCAAGAGAGACCATAGAAAGCATCATTCGCAAATTCAAGGCAAAGGGCACTGTTGAAACGCTACCTGGTCGTAGCAGAAAGAAGATGCTGACTTCGACTGCTGTGCGCTACCTGAAGCGTAGAGTGGAGAAAAGTCCCCGTGTGACTGCTGAGGAACTGAGAAAAGATTTGTCAGATGTGGGTACTGAAGTTTCAGCTCAGACAATACGGCGCACACTGCGTAATGAAGGCCTCCATGCCAGAACTCCCAGGCGCACCCCCTTGCTGTCTCCAAAGAATAAGAAGAGTCGACTGCAGTATGCCAAAAGTCATGTGGACAAACCACAGAAGTTTTGGGATAGTGTTCTGTGGACTGATGAAACAAAATTAGAACTGTTTGGGCCCATGGATCAACGCTATGTTTGGAGGAGGAAGAACAAGGCCTATGAAGAAAAGAACACCTTGCCTACTGTGAAGCATGGCGGGGGGTCAATCATGCTTTGGGGCTGTTTTGCTTCTGCAGGTACAGGAAGCTTCAGTGTGTGCAAGGTACCATGAATTCTCTTCAGTACCAGGAGATATTGGATGACAATGTGATGCAGTCCGTCACAAACCTGAGGCTTGGGAGACGTTGGACCTTTCAACAGGACAATGATCCCAAGCATACCTCCAAGTCCACTTGAGCATGGTTGCAGATTAAAGGCTGGAACATTTTGGAGTGGCCATCGCAGTCACCTGACTTAAATCCGATTGAGAACCTCTGGTGGTACTTAAAGAAAGCAGTTGCAGTGCGCAAGCCTAAGAATGTGACTGAACTGGAGGTTTTTGCCCATGACGAATGGGCGAAGATACCCGTAGATCGCTGCAAGACACTTGTGTCAAGCTATGCTTCACGTTTAAAAGCTGTTATAACTGTAAAAGGATGTTGTACTAAGTACTAAGATTGAATGTCACTTGGGGGTTGAATAAAACTGATAATGATGTGAGCACAGAAAAGACATTTGTGGTTATTTCATTATAAATGTTATATTTGTCTGACCTACACGTGCCTCTTTGATTTAATTGTAAGCAAGATGACTGAATGATCAAAATCAATGTCAAACTGGCCAAAACACTCAATTTCAGTGGGGGTTGAATAATTTTGAACACAACTGTACCTCCCTTAACCTAATAGAAAGACATTCCATTAATTGGCCGTAAATTGGCAAACTTTATGTTAGTTTCAATGAATCATAATTAGTTGCTTTTCCTATTCCGGGCTGCGCCCTCCGCCCTAGCGCCTTCAATCACTTGTTGCAGCTAACACCTGGTCTGATCTCTATACTCCTTTGTCTCTCAGCGGGCCTCAACGACCTTGGTGTATCTATTCCTCATTCTGTCCCTTCGTGCCAGGAACAGCAAAAATCTTTCTCCAGGCTTTAATTGCTTTTTCTGCTAATCTAACACATTCCTAAATTTCTATGTATGCCTCATTCTAGTTTCAACTAAAGCTTGCCTAGTTATTTTCAAGTGAACCAATATTCTGAACAAGATGGTCGCCTGGCTTATAATGGCGGCCATCTTCCAGCCTATTTCCACGTCATTCCCCCCTTGGCTCAAGCCTCAGGCTCTTCTCCTGAGACTTGTAGCCATTACACCTCACTATTTTTTATTCTCGATTTCCTCATACTTTGAGGGGCCTATTTTCGTCGGGAACATACCTTGTGGGATAATCAGTGGTATCTTTTGTGTCTGTGTGGGTGTCAGTGCTCTCTTGCATAGTGGCCATAGATATAGCCCTATGCGGTACACAAGATCACCACCATCAGAATCATGGATCCAATCTGTGAAATAAATCTCAGGATGGATCCGAACCAATCTCCGATTACTCCGAACCCACAAAGTGGATTCCAGCCTTCAGCAGCGATCCTCCTTGCTGTGTTCTGCAACTGTGCTACCTTCTCCTGGTGATCTTGGATTACCTGGTAATAGTCAGGGACGTCATGTGTAGCGTTCTTGATGAAAATACAACATTCATAATGCATCACTATCTCACACAATCCATTCAGAGCCGCACTGATCTGTTCCAGTGCCATGTTATATATCGTTTGTACCTTTTGTATCTACGTACTTCCAGATTCAGCAACTGAATATCCCAACTAGTCTTATTCAAAATCTCATCCATCAAACTGGCATAACTGTTCATTCTTACCATCAACTCTCTTCCCCATCCAGTCCATGCCGGCAGCCATGCCCATATTCGATCCACTTTCTTGAATAGCTCTCTCTTCTGTCTTTCAAACACCAGTGGGTACCTAGGGTAAAGTGTTCTGTCTGAATTAGTGTCTTCTCTCCTCACCCTCTGGATTGGGATCAATTTAGCCACATCGTATGTATAGAAAATTTGTCTGCTCCTTTGTATTAAATGTGTAAATGTATGATGTCCAATTGAACTGACTCGAGTTACATACCCCACCCTCGTTATTTATCTCCTTATCTGGGCCTAATTGAAAACACCACTCTGGTTGGTACACTGGTCCTATTATGGGGTGCCCGGGACTGAATGGTTCTGGTTTATCCCTTGACATATCAACTGCCTGTACTGTAACATTTTCTGATGCAAACATACTCAAATTCATTGGGACAGAGGCGAATGGTATATGTCAGTTTGTCTGCTTCTGCTATCAGCATTGCTGTGGCTGCCACAGCTTTTAGGCATGGGAGTAGGCCGCAGGCCACAGGATCAAGTTGCTTGGAGAGATAGGCCACAGGCCTTGTCCAGGAGCCCTGAATTCTGAATCGGCACTCCAGTAGCTGTTTGATTGTGTTTATGCATGTATAGCTGGAAGGGCGTGCTGTGATTTGGCAGTCCCAGTGCTGGAGCTTCCATTAATAAAATTTTTAATTTCAGGAAAGCTGCTGTATGTTTTTTTTTTTTTTGGACACTCTAACCTGCATGGCACAGCAGATGTAGCAGGGCTTTTGTGGCAGAGAGACAGTCTTTTTCTGTGGGAGAAACCAGTAATAAATCATCTACATATTGTAGTAAAACGACTTTGTCTTTAAATCTCTGCAAATGTGTCTGTATATTTTGTTTGGCTTTCTGCGGAATGTGATATTGGCTTAAAGCCACAGAAGTTGCACCAGATTTTAAATCAACGTACACTGGGGGAATATTTACAGCCAGTCCGGGTGGGTTTTCCTCCGCCCATACCCCAGGAATTCCAAGGAGTAGTGTGTGCGGGTCCGGGGCAGCCGGCAGAGTTGGTGCTATGCGCCATTCTTTTTCTCTTGGCATAATTACTGCAATTTTTACAGGTTGGGTGTGCTGGCTGGCTGAACTGTACTGCCGTGGAGAGCTGCCACTCTCAGACAGGTCTAATCGAGCATATCCCCCGGGGAAAAATATAATTTGGGCTTGCAATTTGCAAAGGATATCCCGCCCCGGGAGCTGGATAGAACATTCGGGCATATACATATTGTATAAACAATATTCACAGAAGTTTCTTTCCCGTAGCCAAAACGGACTCTTAATACCACATCAGAAAAAAAATAAAAATAAAATCAGTAATCCGCTATTCCATTGTTATAAAACCACTCTAAACATTTTATCAGTAATTATCTAAAATAATCCTATAACAATAAAATAACTATCAAAAATCTAATAAAAATATATTTAATTGAATTATTAATCATAATTTTACTATATCTTAACTATATAGAACATAAAACAGTATAAAACTATTTACTTTAATTATTTTTCAAACTGCTCTTTTAATATTAACCCCTTCCCGACCGCTGACGTACCCTGTACGTCCTGTGTTCGGGTCTCCCTTAGACCCGATGACGTACAGGGTACGTCAGCGGCGCCAAATCCCCCTCCCGCCCGATACTCACCTCCCTCGTCTGATCCCACGCCGATCTGACAGGGAGGAAGCCTGCCCATGTGATTTACATGGGCAGGCGAGGCTGATGACGTCGCCACGCTGCGTGGTGATGTCATCAGAAGGTGCCCCCATGTGTTTCAATGGAGGGGAGGGGGGGGCTCCTTCGGAGCCCTCTATCTCCCCAACCATTGAAGCTAGGGAGATGCCGTTTGCACCGCTGGAGAGGGGAGGGCCTCCCCTTTCCAGCGGTGTATGGCATTAACCATTTCGCCGCCGGATCACGTTGCGGCGCCAAAACGCGATTCAAACCTGGAGGGGGCTGACATCTTGGATGTCAGCCAAGCCTCCAGGTCCCCCCCCACCCACTGACAACCTCACCATATGTGTAAGGATGTCAGTGGGCCAGTTAACCCTCTAGCTGCCATGTAGAGATAAGGGGATCCTAAGGATCCCTTTATCTCCCGATCCATGGCAGCTAGATGGTCATATTTGCCATCATTTGAAAGGCCTGATTATGGCCTTTCAAATGATACCAAACATGACCAGGTTTGTTTTTAAAAAAAAATGTAAAAAAAAAATTAAATAAAATAAAATTTTTTTTTTTTTTAAATTTTTTTGTCTGGGGGAGTTTAATTAAATAGGACCTAGGCTGTCATCTAAAAATAATTAGCACAAAATGGTCAGAATGAGCGCAGCGCACATAGGTGAACTGGCTCAGCAGTGAAAGGGTTAAAAGGTAAAAACATGTAAAAATTGGGTATTTCTATTCTCGGGATAAAATTTGGAAACTATTTAGCCGGGGTCTTTATTGGTGGTTATAGCTTTAGGGGATTAAATTACGAAAAAGTGTGTGTTTACCATTTTTTTCATCATATTTCATATTTTTTTTATATTAAATTATTGGATATGATGGAAATAATGGTATTTCTAGAAAGTCCATTTAATGGCGGGAAAAAGGGTGTATAATATGTGTGGGTTGAATAAACGAGTAAGAGGAAAATTTGATCTAAACACGAGCAGCGCAGAAACGTAAAAACAGCAGCGGTCACTAAAGGACGGATTTGTGTAAAACCCCCCGGTCACTAAGGGGTTAATTTTCTAACGGTTTCATATATTTCCATTTAATTTGTTAATAAATTGTATTATATTTTGGTAGATAATATTGTATATTATATACTTTGAATTTATTTCATAAAATACATGTTGTATTATAAATATTTACTATTGTTATATCCTGTAACAGTATAAAAACCAGGACACCCTTTTTTATTTAATTCTAGCTCCGTGAACAAAACAAGAGTTTTTGGAATAATATCAACACATTACACAATATTGCTTGAAACAAACGGACAACAATACTAGACAATATAAAACTTTTTTATATATAGCCTAGATTATATAAATATATCAATATAAAATATAAATATATATTTTGCACTCGACAGATTTCATATATTTTATTGTAGCACATATTAAAAATTAGCTAAACATAGTAATTTTTTTTCTTTATTTTTATTTAGTTAATTTAAATTCGCTGCACAGATACACAAAGGGTTATTTTCTCTATCAGAGAACAAAAAGCCGACTCCCCCCCCCATCCCTTCCTCCTCTCCGTGCAAACAGAAAGGAGGGGGGAGCGAATACGGAGAATCTTATTACCTCTCAGCTATTATACACTCTAAATTAGTTATTTATCACGCTTTACTCTTAATTGAATAGTTTGATAGATCAATTATAAACACAATCAGACAAAAACATCCTACCATATATCATTTGATCATACAGCATATACCATTTATTAATAACATTCTCTGACTTTAAACTCACGCAGAACAGTACAGATATCACATCCGAATGATCAGTCCGATTTACATACACAAATTATACAGTACTGTAATTATTTTTTTTTTTTAAAACTTTCTAGATTACTATCTGATCTATTGATCATCTCATTTTCTTCTGGCCCAGGGGGAAGTGGGGGCTCAGAGACTCCTGAAGATCATTACATAATCCACACACAGAACTTGTAAATTATCTTTATTTATTTTACTGGTATATTAAAACATTATATATATATATATATACTTATTTTTCATATTTATATTTATTTGAGGGCATACTTTTTCCTTTGTTCTATTTAACTTGTAACAAAATAGCTTTTATCTTTCGCACAGTACCTCCATATATCTATATACAGATATTGTTCAGGATTACTATATCTCCCGGTTACTTGGGAATACACTCTCTGTATTAACTCCGGGTCCATTGACCCCTGCTCTGGCCAGTCTGGAACTAGCAATAGCCATACAATTGTACACATTCCTATTAATTTTCCTTTAGTTAACTCTACACCATAATCATGTGTTGTATATAGTGTTTCAAAATTCCGCACTATATACCCTAAGGGCGTCTTACCCTTCTTCACCTTCTTCACCTTGTTGGGCTTGGATGACCCGTTACCCATTGTTATTTTTAAGAGCAGTAACCTTTTTACGATACAGATATTACTTTTTAGTAAAAACACTTGCAATTTACTGTCTGGTACTTCAGCCAACAGTTTATATATATCGGATTCGCTTCTTCCGTCAGTAGCCGGACTGCAGTCGCCTGAGCCGGAAACGTACCTTGGGAGTCTACTTTCAAGTTTGCTTTCTCGCTAGGCGAGTAGGCGCTCGATCACTCACAACACTCAGCAATCATTTATAACCCATACTGTACCAGATACTTTCAGCACAAAACAATACATAGACAATTTAACTTTTTTTACTAGCCGAGGGCACACCGTCCCTCCTTTTGGCTCCTTATACCTCGTTAATTGAATTTTAACTCTTGACTGCTTGTGACTATGTGCACCCCGTTCTATAACTACACTCCTGTCTGCAATTTCAATTTGCCTATGAGTAATCTACCCACCTGGCACCATTATCTCTGCAGCTACCGCTGGTCCCAATGAGCCCTCTTCATTACACGACGTACACACTAGCACTGACTCAGGGCTCTCAGCCCAGTCACAGAAATCTCTTCTCCTTTCCTTTTGTCCACGTGGAGAAGCTCTATTTACAAACATTGACTACGACTATGCAACTCCACGCGGCTCCCTTCTCCCTCACATACAGACTCTACCCTTTAGTTGACATATGATCCTCCGGGTCCAGACACGTGCTAGCCACTCTGGCTCCTTTGCTTGACCGTGCTTTTGGCGGCAGGTTCGGTATGCCAACAAAACCGTGGCCGCGGGTTTCCTTATCCAACTACGGTTGGACGTTTCCCTTTATACCGGTATTTCTATTAGATATATAAACATAGAAGACACTTTACCTATCGCCGCGCTGTTCGCTGTTTCCTCGGACTCAGGGGTGTCCCAGTGTTCCCGGGCCGGGGGTCCGTTTGAGACGAGTTGAGGTCCACTGAACAGGAAATCCTGCTTGGCGCCTGCAGATGTCAGCTCACCTTCAACGGACGCCCAACCAGCGGGATCACTCGTATCTGCAGTCAACCGCTACAGTGTTCAGCAGTCGTTGCCATGCCGGCAAAGGGCCTCGTATCCCGGCTATCGAGCCCCCAAGAAATGTAACCGGAATCTGCTAGGTTCACTCAGGACGAGGCCGGACCGGACACGAGCAAGGATTGTCTGAACACGAGTCTCTTCAGGAAAGGCAAACTTTATTGTGATATCACAACAGATGCTCAAAAAGGATTCAATCGCAAAGAATGAGCCCGGACTCCCCGTGACATCAAATCTTATACCCCAAATACATAATTAGGTACATCCCAATTAGCCCACCTTCCGGTGACACTCTCCCACCCCACGTGGGTTAATACCTCCCTTAACCTAATACAAAGACATTCCATTAATTGGCCGTAAATTGGCAAACTTTATGTTCGTTTCAATGAATCATAATTAGTTGCTTTTCCTATTCCGGGCTGCGCCCTCCTCCCTAGCGCCTTCAATCACTTGTTGCAGCTAACACCTGGTCTGATCTCTATACTCCTTTGTCTCTCAGCGGGCCTCAATGACCTTGGTGTATCCATTCCTCATTCTGTCCCTTCGTGCCAGGAACAGCAAAAATCTTTCTCCGGGCTTTAATTGCTTTTTCTGCTAATCTAACACATTCCTAAATTTCTATGTATGCCTCATTCTAGTTTCAACTAAAGCTTGCCTAGTTATTTTCAAGTGAACCAATATTCTGAACAAGATGGTCGCCTGGCTTATAATGGCGGCCATCTTCCAGCCTATTTCCACTTCAGCAATCCAGAAGACCTGAACACAAAAGGTAGTGTAATACACCACAATTATAATACATTAGAGACCGCTGTTCATGAAGATGCACCCATACACCAGTGAAAGAGAAAGCAGGGGGGGAGGGGCAGCAAATGTTAGACAGGATTAGTATACAAGTATTTAACCCCTTAGGGACCTTGGACGTACCATGTACGTCATGGTGTCACGATCAGCCACAATGGCGGTACCTGGCATGTGCCAAGTAGGGCCCAGGTAAGAGGAAAAGCCGCTATATGCAGAGATGCGTGACACAACGATCAGGAAAAGTAAATAAACCACAGTAGACACTGGGGACCTCTGCACGGCTAAATACCAAAGGAGCCCTATACTGTTAGATCGGTCCTTAGAGTGGCCGAATCTGCACTAATAGAAAAAGGTTACCTTGTAGCCGTGCAGAGTCCTGGGAAAACACAGACACCTGAAGGAGAATATACTCAACAACTTGCAGGGCAGGACTTCAATATACTAAAGCCGTGGTCTACAGGGACACACAACATATAATACGATAAGCACAGGACAGCTAGGGATATCCAGAAGAGTGGTCAATAAATAAGCCAGGGGTCAAAACCAAAACGTATACCTTGAGCCAAAGCGGGGATATAGCACCAGAGAAAATCCGTCAGCCAGGCCAGAGGGTCAATACCAGGAAGTCAATCAGAACATAAAACTCAGACAAGCGGGAAACGCTGAAATAGAACTAGGATGGAAAACAGGGAGCTCTCAGGAACAAATCTGTGGCTGAAGTGAACCAGGATGCAAGAGCATGGTGATATGGGCCCATGGTTTTATATAGGGGAGTAATCAGCCCATAATCACCAGCAGAAGCTCAACGAGCCATGAACTTAACCCCTGAGCTGCATGTCAGGGAAAGCAGCACAGGGAAACACATGGAAACACAGACATAAGGAATACAGAGGGCAGGGAGACAGGGTGGGAACGTGACACATGGCAGCGGGTCTCTTTTAGACCCGCTGACGTACATGGTACGTCCTGCGGTGTTTTGAGCGCTGGAAGCGATCGGATCGCTTCCAGCAGCTCAAACGCCATTGCAGGATGCCTGGGAGTCCAGGCATCCATGCAATGGCGGTTACAAGTGCCGGGGCACCTTGTGATCGCTCCCCGGGAGCGATCAACATCCGGTTTTACCGGAGAGGTGCCCGGCACTTCTAGAGAGCGCTGGAAGCGATCGGTATAGCTTCCAGCTGCTCTGTGTATATTCCAGGGATGCCTCGACATCGAGGCATCCCTGCAATATGCTTACCTGCCGCCGGTCCACTCAGTGATCGCTCCCCCCGAGCAATCACTTCCGGTAGCGGCAGGAAGTACTGAGTGCCGCGAGGTATCGTGGCACTCAGTACAAAAAAGATCACATGAGTGATCAGGTGCTCTGCTGGGTGCCTCGAGGGATCAAGGCACCCAGCAGAGTAAAAAAAAGTGTGAAAAAAAGTTAAATAAAAATGAATAAAATAAAATAAACTGACAGCCAAGATGGCGCTGCCCTTCTAAGGGCAGGGTCATCTTGGGGCTGAGTGGGATGTTCCTAGCCTGCCTCATCAGAGAGGCAGGCTAGCAACGTCCAATCAGAAGTTAGAAAAAGTCAAAATAAAATTTCTAATTTGTCAGGTCAGGTCAATATTTTGTAAATATTGGCTCTGACCTCTGTGATTCTCCCTTCCTCTCCTCACTTGTGTTTTGGTGAGCGAGAGAGAGAGATCAGATTTGACAGGTTAGAGATTTTAGGTAGATTTAGTGAGATTAGAAAAATTGAGGCAGATTTAGAGAGATTTTAGGGAGAATTGGAACAATTGAGGCAGGTTTAGAGGGATTTAGAGAGATTTAGGTGTTTATTTGTATTTTCTTGTGAAACCCAACGGTTCTTCTAAGAACCAATAATCCGCTTATATATATAATAATTATAAAATTTTATAATCTATTATATATAATGTCTGAGAGGGTGTACAGCGCCGAGGAGGCATATGCCATCCTGGCGTCAGAATCTGAGGCATCTGCGTCAGACTCAGACCCTGATTTCGACCCCGCTAACTGCTCAGAGACGTCGCTAGATACATCATCTACGCTGGCTGATGTATCTAGTGATGTTTCTGATGCAGATCCTGGGTCACCACCTGCCAGCAGGAGACGCACAGCTCCAGCTGAGGAGTGGGTAGTGCCTCATCGCCAGAGGCCAGATATCCCTCCTTTCACGGCAAATCCTGGCATCAATATTGATGTTGCAGGATTTACCGCCACACAGTTTTTGCAGGTGTTTATGGGGGATGATTTGTTGGGCCACATCGTGGCCCAATCAAATCTGTATGCCCATCAGCATTGTGCTGCGAAGCCAGACTCCTACTTGGCAAGGCAGCAATGGACCCCGCTAGATGTGCCAGAATTTCTGAAATTCTGGGCACTTACTATGCTGATGGGCATCATAAAGAAGCCCTCAATTCGCTCCTACTGGAGCAGTAGCCCCATCTGCTCTACCCCCATTTACCCCAATCAATGTCACGTAGAAGGTATGAAAACATTTTGCGTTTCATGCACTTCAGGGACAACAGCCTGTGCCCTCCTAGAGAGCATCCCCAGTTTGACAGGCTGTATAAAATCCGCCCCCTGATTACCCACTTCGCCGCCAGGTTTGCAGAGGCTTATACACCTGGAAGGAATATCTGCGTGGATGAATCCCTAATGAAATACAAGGAAGGCTGGGATTCAAGCAGTATATTCCTTCCAAACGTTCCAGGTATGGAGTGAAGGTGTATAAGCTCTGTGACAGCGAGAGTGGGTATACTCAGGCCTTCCGGGTGTACGAGGGAAAGGATAGTAGCCTTGACCCTCCAGGTTGCCCAGAACACATGGGAACCAGTGGCAAGATTGTGTGGGACCTACTTTTTCCCCTGATGAACAAAGGGTACCACTTGTATCTTGATAATTTTTATACGAGTGTCCCTTTGTTCAAGCTGCTGTATTGTTTTGATACAGCAGCATGCGGTACTGTTCGCAAGAACCGCGTAGGTTTCCCAGCACAGCTTGTCCGCACCCGGCTAAAAAGGGGGGAGACCTCAGCTCTGCGCCAAGAGGAGCTGTTGGCGGTCAAGTACAGAGACAAGAAGGATATATACCTTCTATCCACCATCCACACTGAGAGGTCTGTGGAGGTCTCTGTACGTGGCAGAGCTGAGCGCATCAGGAAGCCAGTGTGCATCAAAGACTATAACCGGCATATGGGTGGGGTTGATCTGGCAGATCAGCTGCTCCAGCCCTACCAGATTATGCGGAAGTCAAGGGCCTGGTACAAAAAGGTTGCAATTTACCTGATGCAAATTGCAACCCACAATGCCTTTTTTGCTCTGCAAAAAAGCAAACCCCGGAGTGACGCTGTCCTTTTTACAGTTTCAGCTCCAGGTCATTTCGGGGTTTTTGTACCAGGATGCACATGCTCCCCGGGCGGTGATGGGGGACAGAGTTGGGGCTACACATTTTATTTATAAAATCCCCCCTACTGAGGGCAAACAGAAACCCCAAAAAAGATGCAGGGTGTGTTTCAAGAGGGGGCAGAGGAGAGACACCATATTTTACTGCCCAGAATGCCCTGGACAACCCGGTCTGTGTCTTGGGGACTGTTTCAAGCTATATCACACTGTGCGTGATCTGTGATTTTTTTTTTTTTCCTTTTCTATTTTTTCTCACACTCCAGTTAGTTCAGTTTAGTTTTTTATTTCTTTTACTGCACCAGACTTTTACATTTTATTCGTACATTTTTATGTTCTACAATTGGTGCTGTATTTTGCCAAAATCTTTGCACACCTATGCATGGGGGGCATGGGTGTACTCAGGAGACCTTGCAGAAAACAACCTGGAGAGTTTTCATGCAGTAACAAACAGTGTCTCCTAAATCACAGTCCAAATCTAATGTGGGCGTAAAAATCTGAAAATTGAAAAATTACCGCCACACACCTTCTCAAATGTTTTGGGCTAAAACCGTTGCATCCATGGCATCAAAGCACTCCATATGCAATACCTTGGGGTGTCAACATAACAAATATAAACAATTTTCTGGCAATAATTCAAACTGGGGTATGCGGTAGACCCAAAACCAAAGATAGGCCTAGCTGAAGAAATAATCTCAATTTCAACTCCAAAGACAAAGTCATAAAAATTGTATTTGAACCTTCCCAAAATCCTGGCAAACCTATGCATGGGGGGCATGGGTGTACTCAGGAGACCTTGCAGAAAACAACCTGGAGAGTTTTCATGCACTAACAAACAACAGTGTCTCCTAAATAGGGTTGCACCGATACCGATACTAGTATCGATATCGGTGCCGATACCGGGTACTGCAGGAATACTTGGTACTCGTGCAGTACCCCCGATATTTTTTTCCGATACCGGAAGCCGGCATTGAGCCGGCTTGCCGGTATCCGAGGGGCTGCGGCGGCTGTCCGAATGCTCTATCGGCATTCGGACAGGCCCTGCAGCTGGTCACCTAACTTTGTTTAATACTTACCTTCCTTCAGCGCCGCCAGTAAAGTCTTTGCGCGCGCTCCTTGGAAGGACCCCAGCCGCGACCACGTGGGACCATGTGATCGCGGCTGGGGTCCTTCCAACGAGCGCGCGCGCGGAAACTTTCCCGGCATCGCTGAAGGAAGGTAAGTATTAAACAAAGTGAGCAGCTGCAGGGCCTGTCCGAATGCCGATAGAGCATTCGGACAGGCCCTGCAGCTGCTCTCCGCTCATACTTACCTTCCTTCAGCGACGCCGGGAAAGTTTCCGCGCGCGCGCTCGTTGGAAGGACCCCAGCCGCGATCACATGGTCCCACGTGGTCGCGGCTGGGGTCCTTCCAAGGAGCGCACGCGCGAAGACTTTACCGGCGGCGCTGAAGGAAGGTAAGTATGAGCGGAGAGTGGGGGGGATCCATGAGCAGGGGGGCATATCCATGAGCAGGGGGGGCATATCCATGAGCTGGGGGGGCATATCCATGAGCTTGGGGGGCATATCCATGAGCTGGGGGGGGCATATCCATGAGCAGGGGGGCATATCCATGAGCAGGGGGGCATATCCATGAGCAAGGGGGGCATATCCATGAGCAAGGGGGGCATATCCATGAGCACGGGGGGCAATTATCCATGAGCTGGGGGGCAATTATCCATGAGCTGGGGTTAGGATATCCATGAGCAGGGGGGGGCAAATCCATGAGACCTGGGGGCTTTATAGGAGGTCTGTTCTTATTGGAAAGCGTCACATGACATAAAATAAAAGTATCGGTGAGTACTTGAACAAAAGTATCGGTACTCGTACTCGGTCTTAAAAAAGTGGTATCGGTGCATCCCTACTCCTAAATCACAGTCCAAAACTGATGTGGGTGTGAAAATGAAAAATGACCACCAAACAGTATCCAATTTGTTTGGAGCAAATGGTTGCATCCATGGCATAAAAACACTCCATTTACAATACTTTGGGGTGTTAGCTTACCAAATATATGCACGTTAATAAAATTGGGGTATGTAAAAAGGCCCCTAAAAAGAAGATAAGCAAAGAAGATACTGTATGTCAAATTAGAAAATTGACAAGCACATGTCAAAAGATTGGCGTAGCACCCCAAAAACAACAGAACAAATCTATATATGGGTGGTATCAATTTACTCAGAAGATGTTGCTGAACATATTTTGGGGTGTTTTTTGGCAGTAACCCATAACTGGATTTGACAATTCATCCCTAAAGTACAATGTGTGTGAAAAAATAACACAAAAAGTGACTACCTGAAAGTTTGACATAGAGCTAGTGCATGGAAAGTGTTAAAATACAACTCTTTGAAGCACCCTAGGGTGTGCCCTTTCTAAAAATATATGGTTTGATGGGGGTAAATTACTTTGGCCGGCTTCAAAAATATCCCAAATAGGACATGGGTGCATGATGACGAAATGTGAAAATTCCAAGTTGGAAAACTGAAATGCGCACCCCCCAAATAAGGCCTATTAGCCCCCAAATGACCCGACATACCTATACAAGGGTGGTATCAATTTACTCAGAAGATGTTGCTGAACATATTTTGGGGTGCTTTTTGGCAGTAAACCTTAAAGTTCACAGTACATGTATTCTTAAATTGCGTTAAAAAAAAAAAAATCCCCAAATCTTTTTTTTTTCTCAAACTTTGGCATAGATTTGTGGTAAAATGGTTTGCATGGAAAGAGTCAAAATACCCCAAGTTTAATACCTTGATTTGTGTACTTTAAAAAATTATGTATATGTGGAGGGTTCAGGAATTAGTGACAGATATCAGTGTTACAATGTCACTAGCACTAGTTTTGAAAATAAACTCTTTGCAAATGGCAAAGTGCTACTTGCACTTATTGTTGCATAAAATAAGGGAAAAAGCGAGGAATATGTAAACATTGGGTATTGCTAAACTCAGAACTAAATTTAGAAACTACTAAGGAATTAAATTTTTTTGACGGTTGTTGATACATAAGAAATTTTGAGGGTCAAAGTTCGAAAAAGTGTTTTTTCAATTTTTTTGTTATATTTCACAATGTTTTTTATAGTAAATTATATGAAATGATGAAAAAAATGGTATCTTTATAAAGTCCATTTAATGACGAGAAAAACAGTGTAAAATATGTGTAGGTTGCATAAACGAGTAAGAGGAAAATTTGTCCTAAACACTAACAGCGCAGAAACGTAAAAACAGCAGCGGTCACTAAAGGACGGATTTGTGTAAAACCGCCCAGTCACTAAGGGGTTAAAATTCAGATAGTTTTTCTATGGACTGTCCAGGCTGTACTTTTGTACCTGGATAATTCTTTGAAAATTATTTACATTTTATAGAAAACACTGGACTGATTGGGACATTTTACTCACTCCCTAATCTCTCATTTAAACAATGGATTAAGAAATTCATGCATAGGATGCCACAGGAGAGAATGTTCAATGAGTCTCCATAGAAATCAGCTGAAGTCAACAGGCACATGCATATTATGGCTGTTATGGCTTCCATGGATTTAGATATATCCACAAGCCACACTTATTTCATCCTGAGTTTTTTGTTTTCTTACGATCCAGAAAGCAAGAAATAGGGCAAGATTGTATCTTAATGAATCTATATTATTACATCATAATATAGCTGTGTATACAATATCAGTGAGAACAATATTATAAGGTAAAACCACTTTATAAAACACATGCTGCTGTTGAAGGTTGGAAATCACTGCTCTAAGGCTCATGTCAGATGAGCGCATCGTGTACGGACTGTGCGTCCATGCACAACGGTCATACTTTCTGACGGAAGGTGCAGTAGTGGCCACACAGTCCGTTTTTGTGACTGATGTCATTTTCGACTGAAACAAAAGTAAAATGAAAAAACATTTTGTGCGTCAAAAATGCTGGACGCACAAATGCAGTCCGTCTGATTTTGTTTAATCACTCACACACAAAGCTATGCGGACGTGGCGCACTCCGCACGTCCGTTCTAGCGGTATTACGTTCTTGCCTAACCTGCGTCCGTCTGCCATGTCCGTCATGCGTACTTCATGTGTGGGGCTCCATTGGTCAGAATGCTATGCTGCCACGGACGTTAACCCCTTAATGACCGCTGACGTACCATGTACGTCCTGCCCACAGGTCTCCCTTTGACCCGCGGACGTACATAGTAGGTCAGCGGCTCCTGACCTCCCTCCCGCCCTATACTTATCTCCCTCGCTGGTTCCCACGGCGTCTATGGCTTGCCTCGCCATTTCCTGGGGGCCGGCATATCCGATGACGACATCACGCTGCGTGATGATGTCATCGGCAGGTGCCTGTAGGGAAAATTCAGGAAGGGGAGGGGGGCTCATTTGGCGCCCTCTATCTCCCCAACCACTTAACTTACAGTGATGCTTTTTGCACCGCTGGAAAGGGGAGAGTCTCACCTTTTCAGCAGTGTATAGCATTAACATTTTGCTGCCGGATCGCGATTCTGCACAAATCAGTGCCGAATCGCGATTCAAACCTGGAGGGGGCTGGTCATCTTCGATGACGGCCAAGCCTCCAGGTCCCACCCCACCCACTGACAACCTCACCATATGTGTGAGGATGTCAGTGGGCCAGTTAACCCCCTAGCTGCCATGTGGAGATAGGGGGATCTTTTGGATCCCCTTATCTCCCGATCCGTGGCAGCTAGGGTCATATTTAACATCATTGGAAAGGCCTGATCATGGCCTTTGCAATGATACCAAACATGACCAGGTTTGGTTTAAAAATAAATATTTAAAAAATAAATAAATAAAAAAAAATCTTAAATTTTTTTTTGTCTGGCGAGGTTTAGTTAAATAGGACCTAGGGTGTCATCTAAAAATAATGAGCATAAAACGGTCAGAATGAGCTCTGCGCGCATAGGTGAACCGGCTCAGCAGTTAAGGGGTTAAAAAGCAAAAACATGTAAAAATTGGGTATTTCTATTCTCGGGACAAAATTTTGAAACTATTTAGCCAGGATCTTTTTTGGGGGTTGTATATTTTGGGGATTAAATTACGAAAAAGTGTGTTTTTACAATTTTTTTTCATCATTATTTTTTTTTTTTTGTTACTGTAAATTATACGATATGATGGAAATAATGGTATTTTTAGAAAGTCCATTTAATGGACTGCCGAGTCTGCCAGAAAGAACGATATATAATATGTCTGGGTCATATAATAAAATAAGGCTTCAAAACATGATGAGCAAAACCAGTAAAAATGACCTCTGCACACAGGCGGGAAATGCCTCAGCAGCGAAAGGGTTAAAAACAGAAGATGGTACAGACGTGAAAATCGGTATTTAGATTCATCTTGACAAATAAAAAAACACGTATTTTACCATTTTCTGAAAACTCCTTGGGGGGGCAAAAAGGGGGTTGAATACTTTTATCATTAATGCGAAAGTCCTGACTGACTCATCAACGCCCAGCTAAGGCTAGGGTCAGACTGAGGCAGTGCGAACGCGCGTTCTGGCGCACATAATCACGGCCGCACTAGCAGCAGATGACGGGCAATGACAGCCAATATACGAAGTACGGTCGCACAAAAGTCCGGCCGCGCAACGCAAGTGGAAAATGAACGCATTTTTTGGAGAACGTTAAACCGCTGGTACTGACGTACAGAGTGCGCTGCGGCCGCATAGCAGCGTGTGTGCGTGATTAGGAAGATGTCAGACGCTGCTAGTGTGCGGCCAACATAACGTTCAAACAGCCGGATTTCCCTAGACTTCTTTTCACCCCATCGTCATGAAATACGTCCAGCATCGTCTGACCACTTAAGCGTATTCCGTGAAAAAATGCGTGCGCACGCATCGACGTACATTTTGACGGTGGCCGCAGAAAATGCGCTCATCTGTCCCTAGCCTGAAACTGTTTAACCTAGGAACGTGAAATTTTGAAGGTGCACTGTTTTTATGATGTGGGCACCCACTAAAGAAGGATTTTTGAAAACTCCGCCCCTAAGGGGGTGAATAAAGGGGGTTGAATATTTTTAACAGGATACCTATAGCTCAAAATCAGAAGATGTTACAGACGTGAAAATCGTTATTTAGATTCGTCTTCAAAACTAAAAAAAACACGTATTTTTACCAATTATCAAAAAATCCAAGTGGGGGGGGGGTGAAAAAAGGGGGTTGAATATTTTAAACACGTTACCTATTTCTCAAACAGAAGATGTTACAGGCCTGAAAATTGGTATTTAGATTCACCTCAAAAAATTTTCTGTTAATTCATTGGGGGGGGCAAAAAGGGGGTTGAATTCTTTTTTTTTTTTTTTTTTTATTGTAATAAATTTTTTATTGAGATTTAAATTGCATACATAGCAGAAATGACATTGCGACAAGTTTTTGTGCATGAAAAGGCAATATCAGTATCTATACATAGATACGCTTCACGTTGTAATAAACACATCACAAAACTTTTATGTGTCTATTCGTCACATCGAGTATATATCGCTTTCAATATACCGTTATTTACAAAACAACTTAAGGTCTGTAATGTTGGGATGGTGATAGGGTGGGTGGGGAATAGGGGTAACATGTGTAAACGAGCAATGAGGAGGTGTAATTGGTGCGAGAAGATGGGTGTCCTGCAGGGTGCAGGTAGTTATAGCTTAAGGTATGTCAGTTATGTGCGAGGGCGGGCCTCTGACCAGTAAAACATCTGCGTAAGTGGGTTGCACTTGTGCCCGAAGCACTATGTATTAACTCTTCAATGTCCTGAATGTTATGTACTTCTTGAAGCCATTCTCGTATAGTCGGTACATTAGGGGATTTCCAGTGTCTGGGCAGTACGGCCTTTGCCGCGTTCAGAAGTCGTATTTCGAGTGAGCGTCTGTAATCGGAAGGCTCAGCAGTGGTGTGTAGCAGTAACATAGCTGCTGGTGTAAAGTCCGGCGGAGGTGACGAGACTTTGCAGATGATGTCATGTACTGCTCGCCAGTATGGTTGAATTTGGGGACAGGACCACCACATGTGTAACAAGTCAGCTTGTGGCGACTTGCATTTCCAGCATGATCCATTACTGTTAGGGTCAAATATTGCCAGTGTTTTAGGTGGGCGATACCACCGAGATAGGAGCTTGTAAGCTGTTTCTTGGGATTTGGAGGCAGTGGAACACGAGGTGGTAAGTAGGGAGATCTGATTCCACTCCTCATCAGTGAAGGACATGTGGAGGTCCTCTTCCCATTTGGCTCGGTAAGATGGGATAGGGTTTGTGAGGTTTTGTAGCAAGCCATATAGGACCGATATACCGTGAGATGGTGGGTGTGGTCGTTGAGCCAGGATTTCAAATTGAGTCAGGGACGGGTGAACTGAGATAGGGGGGCTAAAGAGCGTATGTAAGACGTGAGCCTATGATGGTGAAAAATTGTCAGGAATGAATGCGGTAGCGGCAGTGGGATGTCTACTGGGGACTTAAAGGTATCGCCATCTATAAGATTGGTTACAAGTAGAGAGTGTGGGGTGTGTGCTTGATCTGATTGAGTTAATCTCCGGGAGAATGCAGGTAAATAGCAGAGAGGTAGAAGGGGTGACGGCCATGGGGCAATGGGTGTGGTGTGTTGAAGCGACTTCCAAACTCGCAGAGTGGCTGAGATGGTTGGGTGAGGTGCGACTCGGTAGGTAGCGTTTGTGCCGGATAGCCAGGGCAGGGAGGCCAATGGGCTGTCCGCCAGGGTTCGTTCTAGGGGGATCCATAGTTTGTTTTCATGACCTGATGTCCATTCAAGTATGCGCAATAGGTGCGCGGCTTGGTAATAGCGGCGAACATGTGGTAATGCTAGACCGCCTGCAGATTTTGCTGCGGTTAGGAGCGCAAAGCGTAATCGTGGTTGTCGTTTATTCCAGACAAAGGAGGTGAACCTAGTTTGTAAGGATCTAAAAAATAAGTTTGGTACAGCTATTGGCAAGGTCTGAAACAAGTACAGAAGTCGGGGGAGTATGTTCATTTTTAGGACGTTAATGCGTCCGAACCACGTGACATGTGGCAGTGCCCATTTGGTGAGGTCTGTCGTTATGGTGTGTAGTAGTGGGAGGTAGTTGGCTGTATAGAGATCTGATGTGTCGGCTGTGAGAGAAATGCCCAGATATTTAAGAGATGACTTGCACCATTGAAAGGGAAAAGAGGTTTGCAGTTGGGTGCGGAGCGGGGGGGGGATGGCGAGGCCCAATATTTCCGACTTCGCCATGTTAATCTTGTAGTTGCTAATGTCACCAAATTCTCGTAGTAGAGAAGTGAGGGCAGGGAGGGAGATTAGCGGTTGGCGTATGAAAAATAACAAATCGTCCGCATATGCTGCCACTTTATGTCGGTGATCTGCTACCTCAAAGCCGTGGATCGAGGGGTCTGTTCGAACTGCCTGCAAGAAGGGTTCAAGTGAGAGCGCGAAAAGTAATGGTGAAAGAGGGCATCCCTGTCTGGTGCCATTTCGGATGTGGAAGGGAGGGGTGAGCGTGCCGTTTAAGTTAATACGTGCAGTGGGGTTAGCATAAAGGGAGCCAATCCATGCCAGCATGCTGGAGCCGAATCCCATCTGCTGGAGGGTGCAAAACAGATAGGGCCAACTGACCCTGTCAAACGCCTTCTCGGCATCAGTCGACAGTAGAAGGGAAGGGACTGACCGGGATTTAGTGGCAACATGTATGAGGTTCAGGGCTCTGACTGTGTTGTCCCTGGCCTCTCTCCCTGGTATGAATCCAGTTTGGTCCGGGTGTACCAATCTGGGGATGTAGCGAGCCATCCGTAATGCCAGGGCTTTAGCAAACAATTTTAAGTCTTGGTTTAGGAGTGATATAGGTCGGTAGTTAGCGCATAAGTCAGGATCTTTGTTAGGTTTGGGTAGTAATGTGACGATGGCCGAGAGGGTTTGAGGGGGTAAGGCATGGGGGCGCTGCGCGAGCGTATTAAAGGCTTGTAACCACGCGGGAGTCAAGGTGGGCAAGAATGTTTTGTAGTATCGGAGGGACAAACCGTCTGGGCCTGGCGTCTTGCCGGCTGGGGTCAATTTGATTGCTGTGTGTAATTCTTCTTCCGTTAAAGGGGCCTCTAATGCCTCTCGCATGTGTGGTGTTAGCTTAGTGTGAGTGTGTGTCTCTACGAATTTACGCATGCGAGCTGTGGAGGATGGTTGCTGGTCTGTAGGGAGGTTGTATAGATCCGTGAAGTGGTCGTGGAAAAGGGATAGCATGTCTTGCGGTAGCGTGACGTGTGTACCCTGTGGGGTGCGTAATCTGGAGATGTAGAGTTTCTCTCTGTGGGTTCTAAGTGCACGCGCTAGTAGCCGTCCACATTTGTTGCCATGCTCGTGAAAGGTCCGGCGAGTAGTGAGGAAGGCTTTGTGGGCAGTTTTGTTTAAAAGTGCGTTCAATTCGGAGCGAAGCTCCATCAGCTCCGCGTAGACTGTGTCATCCACATAGAGCTTATGGGACCTCTCCAGTGCTTGAATTCGTTGGATAAGTGTGTCTCTTTGAAGGGTGTGTTGTTTTTTTTTGATTGAGCCTTGCTGCATCAGGTAACCCCGGATCACTGCCTTATGCGCTTCCCATATGATTTGAGGTGAGGTGTCAGGGGTGGAGTTTTCAGTGAAATATTGCTGGAGAGCCAGGAGGGTGCCCTGTCTGATCATGGGGTCATTCAGTAAGGTTTCATTTAGGCGCCAATTTCTGTCTTTAGGGCGAACTAAAGGGGAGTTAAGTGTGAGTAGTACCGGGTGATGATCTGACCACGTCATGGGGCCTATATCTACCGATTCAAGGAGGTGGAGGTGTCCAAATGGTAAGAACATACAGTCCAGCCTCGAATAAGACTGGTGCGGGGGGCTGTAAAAGGTGTAATCTCGTGTGGTGGGATGTGTGGCACGCCAACAATCGATTAGGCGGTGTGAGTCGAGTGCCGAGTGAGTTTGTCGCAGTACGGAGTGTGGAACGCTCGTTATACCCCGTGAAGTGTCTAAGCGTGCATCCAATGGGAGGTTAATATCTCCTCCAATAAGTACGATTCCTTCCTGAAAATTAGCAAGAATACGCAGCATGGAGCGTAATACCTTGTGTTGTTTTCTGTTCGGCAAGTAAATGGAGGCGAAGGTATAAAATTGTCCCCCTAGGGACCCCTTTACAAAAGTGTATCGGCCGTCCTGATCCAGTTCCGTTCCTGTGACAGTGAGGGGGAAGTCCCTGGAGAGGAGAACGGCCGTGCCGCAAACTTTGCCAGCAGTGGAATTACTAAAAAAGCCGACTGGGTATTTTAAATCGCGCATTTGTGGTGCCTTACCCGCTTCAAAATGTGTTTCTTGCAAGAGCACCACATCTGTGTGCGTGGATCTGAAGTCCCGGAGGGCCGTATGCCTCTTCTCCGGATGTTCAGTCCTTTGGCATTGATCGAGGTGACTTTAATGGGTCGAGGTGCCGTAGCCATGTTACCAACTAGGGAAGGGGGTAGACGCACAAGAGAATAAAGAGGGGGGGTTTCAGGGAGGGGGAAGAGTGTGTGCCTAAGTGAGACGATGCACTGCCGCCAAATGCGGGGGCAGATGCGTGTCACACTATCCTGTACAAAGGCACGTTCTCGGGGGCAGGAGCAAGCGACAACCGAGGGCAACGTGTTTACAAGATAGGAAATGCAGACGTATACAATCAACGTAGTAATTATCTAAACAGTTAACCGTAAACCAGAAAAAAGGAAAAAACTCGGGCCTAGAGGCCCGCTCTACATATCGTATTAGCGTGCCGCCGACCCCAGCATGTAACGCTGTGCTGGTCTCCTCTGGGGTAGGAGTCTGCATCGTGAGAGATGTGCGCAGACCGTGTCCAGCACTCACGCAGTCCATTCGGTGTGAGTCGGGCCAGAGTCCAGAAAAAGAAAAACGGGGGAGACATGCAATGTAATCGTCAGGGAGACTTACGTATCTCGAGAGCGTGGTTCAGTCGATTGTCTTTCCTCGTATCTCAGCGAGTGGCAGATGTCAGAATCAAGTCAGATGTGCTGTGAATCGCTGGTCCTCGTGAAACGGTACAAGCAGCAGACTTGAGAAGTGCGAGGATCTCCAATTCTGGGTCTGGCCATTGGTGTCGTTAGCCGCAGGATCTCCATTCTCGTGAGCTATTAGGGATGGGGTCCCCAACATGAGCTCAGAAATCGTAGGGGCAGTTGCCAGGTGTAAGTCATCCATCTTGAGGATCATGGGGTGTAGTATTCCGCGTTGAGGAGTAACGGCGGCGGCGAGGCCTCTGAGATCTCGGTGGCGCACCAAATGAGGGGCGTACATGCTCGTCAGGTCCGGCCACGCATGTATGGTGTCTTTAGGCAATGAAAGGGCTTCCAGGAATATCGGGAGGTCAAGTTCTGATCGCAAGATAGCCGGACCGTTTTCAGTGCGGACCTGTAGTCCGAAGGGGAAGAGCCACTTGTAGACAATGCGCCGTTCCTGCAAGGCCGTGGTGAGGGGACGTAAAAGGCGCCTGGACTGTAGGGTCGCTGGCGATAAATCCTGATATAAGGAGATACTGGCGTCTTCAAACATTACAGTGCGAGATGCTCTGGCTGCTTCCATAATGTCCTCTTTGAGGGGATGTCGCAGAAGACAGCAGACCACGTCTCGTGGCGGGGCTTCGGGAGGGCCTTTAGGACGCAGAGCTCTATGTATCTTTCAAATTCGATGTCAGTGTCCGCGTCTCGCTGTAATAAGCCGTTGAATAAACGGAGTAGGGTACGTTTCAGGTCAGATGGGGATTGTTCCAGTTCAGGGAGGCCTCTTACCCGAATGTTATTCCTGCGTCCTCTATTTTCTAGGTCTTCCAGGTGGCGCGTCATAGTCTGTAGAATGTGATGTTGAGACTGCAGGGCATTGGTGTGGGATGTTGTGATTTCAGTGTGGCGGGCCTGTGCTGTTCCACGTGCTGAACCCGGGTTTGCAGGCCGGCAAGTTCCTTCCTGAGGCCTCTGATCTCCGTCAGCAGGGATTCCTGGAGGTTAGATGTGGAGGCCGCCAGGTCCGTTTTGGTGGGTAAGGAGCTGAGGAGGTGGTGGAGCTCCGGCGGCATGGCCCAGGTGTCTGCAGCATGAGTGGGGGAGCTGGGGGCCGAAGAGGCGGGAGTCGCCGCCATTTTTGTCCCGCGATGGCGCTGAGACAGAGTCCGGTATTGGCGTTAGAAACTGCCTAATGGAGCAGTTTTGCGGGTCCCCGGCGGGCTCTGAGGGGCCAGGAGTGGTCGGCGGCTTGCGGGGTTTACCCATCTCGTTGCGGATGGGGTGCGGAAGGAGCAGAGCGGGCAATCTCGGCGGAGCTCCGGAGTCAGGCGGCCATTACTCTCGGCGCGCAAGGCCACGCCCTGAATCTTTAATCAAGATACCTATATTTCAAAAAACCCGAAGATGGTTAGGGTGTTGAAATTTTGTATTTGCCTATGTTCGTGAAAAAAAACAAATATGTGTTTTGGCCAGTTTTCCCAATCTAATTAGGGGGGTTTTGTCGTTTCGGGGAAATGGGTCGAATACCTAGATTTCCCAAAAAAATCAAAACGATGTTACAGACGTGAAATCTGGTATTGTACTAATGGTTCTGGCAAAAATAAACATCCCGGTGGTTTTAAGACCATTTTCCAGAAATCTCAGTGGGGGATGAAAAAAAGGGGGGTGAATACTTTTAAACAGGATACCTATATCTCATAAACAGAAGATGTTACAGACGTGAAAATTAGTATTTAGATTCATATTGAGAAATAAGAAAAACACATATTTTACCATTTTCCAAAGATCCAGTGGGGGGGGGGTCAAAAAGGGGGATAAATACTTTCATCAGTATACCTAGATTTCAAAAACCAAAGATGTTACAGGCCTGAAAATTGGTATGTAAATTTGTCTTCAAAAATAAAAAAACACATTTTATGATTTTCCGGAAATCCAATAGGGGGGGGATTAAATAGGGGAGTGAATACTTTTATCAGTATAACTATATTTCAAGAACCCCACATGTTACAGGTGTGAAATTTGGTGTATACAATCTTCCTGAAAAAATAAAAAACATGTATTTTACCATTTTCCAAAAATCCCAAATGGGGGTTTAAAAAAGGGGGGGTTGAACAGTTTTAAACAGTATAACTATATCTCCGTTTCTTTTAAAAACTATTTTAACAAATCCTGAAATCCATGCGAGCGAAGCCGCGGGCAAAAGCTAATGTGTGTATATATATATATATATATATTACACACAGTCAGGTCCAGAAGTATTGGGACATCTACACAATTCTAACATCTTTGGCTCTATACACCACCACAATGGAGTTGGAATGAAACAAACACAATGTGCTTTAACTGCAGACTGTCGGCTTTCATTTGAGGGTATGTACATCAAACTCAGGTGAACGGTGTAGGACTTACAGCAGTTTGCAGATGTGCCTCCCACTTGTTAAGCGACCAAAGGTAATGGACAGAATAATAATCATAAATCAAACTTTCCCTTCTTAATACTTGGTTGCAAATCCTTTGCAGTCAATCACAGTCTGAAGTCTTGGAACGTATAGACATCACCAGACGCTGGGTTTTATCCCTGGTGATGCTCTGCCAGGCCTCTACTGCAACTGTCCTTAGTTCCTGCTTGTTCTTGGGCATTTTCCCTTCAGTTTTGTCTTCAGCAAATGAAATGCATGATCAATGGGATTCAGGTCAGGTGATTGACTTGGCCATTGCATAACATTCCACTTCTGTCCCTTCAAAAACTCTTTGGTTGCTTTTGCAGTATGCTTTGGGTCATTGTCCATCTGCACTGTGAAGCGCTGTCCAATGAGTTCTGCAGCATTTGGCTGAATGTGAGCAGATAATATTGCCCGACTCACTTCAGAATTCTTCCTGCTGCTTTTGTCATCAGTCACATCATCAATAAATACAAGAGAACCAGTTCCATTGGCAGCCATACATGCCCACGCCATGACACTACCACCACCATGCTTCACTGATGAGGTGGTATGCTTAGGATCACGAGCAGTTCCTTTCCTTCTCCATACTCTTCTCTTCCCATCACTCTGGTACAAGTTGATCTTGGTCTCATCTGTCCATAGGATCTTGTTCCAGAACTGTGAAGGCTTTATTAGGTGTTGTTTGGCAAACTCTAATCTGGCCTTCCTGTTTTTGAGGCTCACCAATGGTTTACATCTTGTGGTGAACCCTCTGTATTAGGGCTGTGCAATATTGACAAAATAATCATATTGCGATTTTTTTTTTTTTTTTTTTTTTTTTTTTTTTTGAATGAATATTGAGATTGCGATTTTATTTGCGATTTAGGTAATTGTTTTTGCTTTTTCAAACATGCTACATACATTCTAAATGTATTCAGAACATGGATACTGCCCTAGCTCATGGATACTGCCCCAGCACATGGATACTGCCCCAGCTTATGGATATACTGCCCCAGCACATGGATACTGCCCCAGCTCATGGATATACTGCCCCAGCTCATGGATATACTGCCCCAGCTCATGGATATACTGCCCCAGCTTATGGATATACTGCCCCAGCTTATGGATATACTTCCCCGGCTCATGGATACTTCCCCGGCTCATGGATAATGCCCCAGCTCATGGATATTGCCCCAAGCTCATGGATATTGCCCCCAGCTTATGGATATGCCCCCAGCTCAGATACTGCCCCAGCTCACCTCTTTGTGCCGCGTGTTCGGCTCCCTGTGAGCTTCCTGTGGCACATGGAGCTTGGGCGCTCGCCTGGGGGAACCACGCGACGAGCCGCGAGAATTTAGAATTTAGAAATCGCAGGTTCTTTAATCGCGATTGTTTTGCGATTGCAATTAATTGCACAGCTCTACTCTGTATTCACTCTGAAGTCTTCTCTTGATTGTTGACTTTGACACACATACACCTACCTCCTGGAGAGTGTTCTTGATCTGGCCAACTGTTGTGAAGGGTGTTTTCTTCACCAGGGAAAGAATTCTTCGGTCATCCACCACAGTTGTTTTCCGTGGTCTCCCGGGTCTTTTGGTGTTGCTGAGCTCACCGGCGCGTTCCTTATTTTTGAGAATGTTCCAAACAGTTGTTTTGGCCACGCCTAATGTTCTTGCTATCTCTCTGATGGGTTTGTTTTGTTTCTTCAGCCTAATGATGGCTTGCTTCACTGATAGTGACCGCTCTTTGGATCTCATCTTGAGAGTTGACAGCAACAGATTCCAAATGCAAATAGCACACTTGAAATTAACTCTGGGCCTTTTATCTGCACATTGTAATTGGGGTAATGAGGGAATATCTCACACCTGGCCATGGAACAGCGGAGAAGCCAATTGTCCCATTACCTTTGGTCCCTTAACAAGTGGGAGGCACATCTGCAAACTGCTGTACGTCCTACACCGTTCACCTGAGTTGGATGTACATACCCTCAAATTAAAGCTGACAGTCTGCAGTTAAAGCACATTCTGCTTGTTTCTTTCCAACTCCATTGTGGTGCTGTATAGAGCCAAAGATGTTAGAATTGTGTCGATGTTCCAATATTTCTGGACCTGACTGTGTGTGTGTGTGTGTGTGAGATAGATATATATATCTAATTACAGGATGCAATAAAAGTGAGACAGAGGTTATTTGCATATCCTACCCAGAGTTCCTTGCTGCATATGGGGAATGCAGCACAGGGGCTCTGGGATGCAGTTCTTTGAGTTACTGTGATGTGCAGATGGCTTCTGCAATAATAAAAAATAGCCAATTTAGCGTGGAGATTTTTTATCTCACTTTTTGTCCTCCACCACAATCGTTGGGAAATAGATATATATATATCTATTATATTATATTATTGAGTAGCAATGATTTTTTTATGCAAATACATACACACACATGCCTTTAACTAACTTTAGAATTGTCAGCACATTGCTGGATGGCGCGGATGTGCAACAGACAGAAAGTGGCCACATATCAGCTTTTTGTGAGTTACAATGGGGAAAAAGTGACAAACCCACACCACTGCCCACTGGTGTATTTTGGCCTAGGCCAACAAGGCCCAGGCCTAGGGCGGCACTTTCCAGGGGGCGGCGGCCCGCTGGGTGGCCCCACCCCTAAAAAAAAAAAATATATATATATATTTTTTTTTTTTTACTTTTGCAAACTATTTTACCAGGAAGGAAACATTGAGATGTCACTAATTTTCAAGTATGTCCTGGGTAGGCAAGGCCTAGGATTTCACTTTCCAGGGGGCAACAAAAAACCTCACCACTAATTGGGTTACTCACAGAGCACCGAAATGACGCCAACATTTTGGTGTTCTGTAGTTCCCTGCACTTCAGGGAATAAAATTTCCCAACCCTGCAGTGAATTCACCATTCACCGCAGGGTCCCCAAAGTGCATGGAGTCGGCCGCTGTATGCTGCCAACGCAAACCCATGGCCTGCTGTTTTCAAAAGAACTACTGAACGAAAATGTCTGGAATTTACATATAAGATCCTATGATTGATAATAAAAAGTTCTGTTACAGAAAAAGGAGAACCGCTATTAAAAAAAGGGGGGGAATTTAGCCCAAAAAATTCTGAAAAATCACTAAAAGGTACAAAAAAAATCAATAAATAAATAAAGACTTTTTACTGCAGATTAAAATAATAAATGGTTTATTAGATATTGCATATAAAACGGGAATATTTTTAACATTGAAACCTATGGGATTCGCCTGAATAAACCTGCTGATTGAAACCACCGAACATCAGGGCATTTCACTGACATTTCTCTGCTTTTTGGTGTGCTCTGAATAGATTAACCATTACTTCTCTATGGGGATTTGCACTGCCTTCAAACAGCACCGTACTTGCTGGCAGTTCGCCAAACTTGTGTGTGAGCATAGCACCAGAGCAGTGGTGTACTTAGAGGAGTGGCGGAGGGCGGGCCGCCCCAGGTACCAGTGATTATTGGGGTGTCATTAGGGGGTACTAGGAGGTGCCACTGTCACTGTGTGTCAGCTTTGAGCTGTGTTCTCAAACAACGAGCAGCGGAGCATGGCGTTTGCATACGGAATAAAGTCGAATAGAACAAAAATCCCCCTCTCCTCCCTCCATAGCTCCTCCCCTGCCCCGCAGCAGCTCTAGGAGAGGGGAGGGGGATGTGATTTGTGTCCAGAGAGAGATGACAGTAAACGGCAGGTAAAGGGGGGGGGGTTTCAGCAGAATATGAAGTCCTGTCTGCTTACTGCTGTTTAAAGTGGACCTTTCCTTAACCAGCACTGCAGTGATAGAAATTTGTCATTGAGCTGCCTGGCTCCTGGTGAGGCTGCTTGCGTGCAGGTCACACTCGGTCCGGCCAGTCAGGTGGTACTGAGTCTCAGTACCACCTGACTGGCTGAACCACGTGACACGCATGCACGCAGCTGCCCGCCCTTTCGTTAACATGGACTGTCACTCTATTCTGGACTGATCACCCACCGGGAAGGGAATCAAAGCCACGGTGCACCCTCTGGCAGTGGCACCCCACTGCTGACAAGATGGCTCCACGCACAGGCACAGACGTGATCCTAACGTGGCCTGGAGGGACCTCCTGCTGAGTCTGTACACAGTCCCTGCTGACTCTTCACACAGCCCTACCGCGGACAGAGGCCGGTAAATGTAGAATAAATAATTGCTGTGTGCTCATATACACTCGGTTTGCTGGGAGTTTTATTGCAGTGGATTCTGATGCACTCATACACACCGCACATTGCATTGCTGGAAGTTTTATTGCTGTGGATTCTGATACGCTGACACACACCACACATTGCATTGCTGGGAGTTTTATTGCAGTGGATTCTGATGCACTCATACACACCTCACATTGCATTGCTGGGAGTTTTAATGCTGTGGATTCTGATACGCTGACACACACCGCACATTGCATTGCTGGGAGTTTTATTGCTGTGGATTCTGATACGCTGACACACACCACACATTGCATTGCTGTGAGTTTTATTGCTGTGAATTCTGATGCACTCATACACACCGCACATTGCATTGCTGGGAGTTTTATTGCTGTGGATTCTGCGATACACACTGCATATTACTGTGAGTTTTATTGCCCTGGAGCTCTGGGAAACGCTCATACACACTGCACATTACTGTGAGTTTTATTGCTGTGCAGTTCTGTGATATGCTCATACACAGTGCCCATTTCTGTGGGTTTTATTGCTTTGCAGCTCTGATATGCTCATACACAGTGCCCATTTCTGTGGGTTTTATTGCTATGCAGCTCTGTGATACGCTCATATGCAGTGCACGTTTCTGTGGATTTTATTGTTCCACCAATTAGAGCGGCTGTGATCCCGTTTACTTGACATGCGTGGCTGTTCTTTGTAAAAATACTTGAATTTAAACATTTCATAATTTTCTTTATCTCAATAGATACATTTGAAATGGTATACAAAATATACAAGTAGGCACTTGGTATCCACTTTAATATAAAGAGAGGAATAGGTGGAGCTTAAAGAGGAAGGGTGGGGATTAACCAGGAAGAGGTGTGCCCTTGACAGGAAGGGGTGTGTCAAATTTAAATTAGGGGTGCACGAGTTTAGTCAGGCCTAGGGCAGCACAAAACCTAAATACACCACTGCCACTGCCCTGTAACCATAAAAACAAATCAATCCTGTAAATGTATTTTTCGCAGACAATTGTTAGCATGTGTTGTAGCCTTTTTTCTTAAAGTCTACTTACTTTACGAAATTTTAATGTTTGTATTTGAGTTTCATTTCAAAACCATGCTTGAATTACTTTGTGGAGACATGGGAAATCTGGCAAAGGGGAGCGGGACAGGCAAATGTACTCTGGAACACTAGCATACAGGGTAATTTGGTTGTTATTATACTTTATAATGCAACAGCAGCAGATTCTGCACAGCTGTACAAGATAAGTACACGGTGAGGGAATCAGAAAATAGAAGATAAATATTTTGAACAGCACATCACTTGACAAGATACGGTAGGATTGGAGGACTCTGTTCTTAAGGGACCAATCTATATAGGAAATGGAGACGTGGAGACACAAGGGAGTGAAGTGCTTAGCTAGTGGTGCTTTATGCAGTGTGTAACTTAGGCGACATCGGTGAGGAGGCTTTGCATTATGATGCACAGTGCCGGCTAAGGAAAGTGAAATGGGAAGAGACATTGAGGATGATTTGGATGGGAAAGAGGAAGCCCAAAAGTAGGTTGTTGAAGTAGTGAAGACTGGAGATAACGAGGCAGTTGAACAGTATTTTGATACCCTCTTGGTTGAGGAATGACCAGATTTTTGCAAAGTTTCGAAGGTGACAGGTTTTAGAACAGGTATGGGAGGGTGGGGTTGAAGGAGAGAGTAGAGTCAATAATGACTCCAAGGTAGGGAGCCTGAGGGGAGGGGTATGAGATCATCAACAGTAATGGAGAGGTTAGTGGGAAGGTTTAGTTGTTAGGAGGAATAAGTGCTCTGTCTTGGCCATATTGATCTTGATAATTACTATATTCGTTTAAGTTACATACTCTTACTATACATTATAATAAAGATTGATGGCGTCTTATTTTCAGAGTTACTTTTAATTTTCCTATATAAACCTACTAGTTCTGGTGGTTGGGGTTTATCCCCTAAGGACAAGTGACTTTCTTGTATGGCAACTTTGATTTGTCTCTGACTGTGATCAGGAAGCCTCACTATTGAGGCAATTATGTAATAGCCCCCCACTGTCCTACCAGAGGCACTTAATTGCTGTGGCACCTCACTAGGGATCTTCCCCATTTTTGTAATTGCAACAGCTACTTCTAACACTACAATTTGTCTAAATGGTAGAGCATTCCATATCTCTTAAAAACCATTATCACAAGTTACTTAGAGCATGTATAGCTCGCACTTGACATTCTAAAATTGTGTACGAGCGAGGTGCAAAACCGTCTCATTCTGTGGTATTACAGTCAATGGGGTGGACATAAAGTTATTCCTGTCTTCATTTTCTTTTCACACTTCACTAATCCTAAATTGTTGTATATGTAAGCCCAAGGGCATATTACATTTTAATATTCTTTAGTATCAGAATTCGTGTTAGCCTGCAGTATACAAATGTAGTCATTTTAATCACTACAGTAGATTTGTTTCGACCGTGGTCTAAGGTAAGGCACCCCAGGGAGTTTTAATGAGAGGAACTGGGAAAAGAACGGCCAGCTTTTACCAGATGGATTTCTCCGGTCCAGAAATATCACAGCTAGAAGTAGAACATTTTGATGCAAATTGGCAACATAAACCATATTACTCTAAAAATCGGAGTTTATGCAGAACACTACAACATTTTAGAGGATTAAAGGATGTGTAGCTTTGTAATGAAAAGTGACCTCCTTCTGAAGAAACCCATCCCATCAGAGCTTTGCATGTACTTTAACAAACTGACATAGGATTCTGTGCTTAATCTCTTACTAATATATATATTAAAGTACTATTCCAGGATTAGCAAAGTACATTATGATTAGCTTCCTTCCCTTGCCATGATCTATAGACCAAGAAAATTCCAACAAATGTAATTTACAGCTCTGGAAATTATGCAGATAAATCACATCCATATTAAAGTCATGACTGCATGATTTACATTACATTTTATATATTGTAGTTATTTTAATGTTTTTGACGTAGCTGAAGGGTGAACACACTTCGCTCACTCCTAAGGAATTTTCAAGGGTTGGTAATAGACCCAGACAATAAAACCGAGACCGTTGTAACTCTGAATCTTTATTCCAGTCAGGTAATGGTACAGAATAGCATTCTGGGAACAGCTAGCGTCCCGTCTTGACGTTGAGAGATGTGTTTTCTTTTTTGACATTGTTATCTTTGGCTGTGGCTGGGTCTTAATGTACAGTTTGCCTAGTGTTGATGTTTGTAGCCTGTGGCTGCTTTGTTAAAGGTTTAAGGTGAAACGCACAGAATCATTTTTTTCGTGGCAGATTAAGAAAATAAATGACTGTGCTATCGGCGTTAGGACAAGAATATGTGTCTTTTAGCTTCTTTGTGGTTGCAAACCGAGCTATATGTAGATTTATATCTTTATACTTATTTGTTCTATTCATTCATCTTCCTATGCTAACACCTAAGGAGAATTGTAAGAACTCGTTTTTTTTAAATGCACATTTTTTCTTTTTTTTATCTTAACTGTCCTTTGTGCTGGACTTTCCTTCAACATGCCCAAGCATCATTGCAGTCTAGTAGCTCTATAGCTAGCCCCCAAAGGCAGAAATAAGACATCAAAGGGGTTATTTAAATATTATCATTGAATCCGTTTAACAATGGCTGCTTTTCTTTGACCTACTGGAACCTAACAATGGTGAGCTGCATAGTTCAGGTTGTTAAAATCAAGGGAACTTCTGTGGTGGTTGCTCTGGTGTTTAACCTCCCTGGTGTCAGGGTTTGACTGCGGTTGGTGTAGTAGGACGGGGTTGTGAGCCCAGGATGCAGTGATTGGAGGCAGGTTCAGAATCACAAAGGGTGTTTATTGTATATAAACACGGTAGCATAGAATCAGACAAGGAACAGGCAATGGAGTGGTCAGGGTTCAGCAAAGGGTCTGGTACACGGGGGATCCTAGATGGGGGGCAGAAGGGGAGCAGGATGGGAGGGTATCGGTATATGAGGCAGATGAATGTCCAGATAATACAGAAGGTCCTAGGAGTCTTGGGTTGAAGAATTCAGGAGATTGTCAGCAGGTTTCAGGGAGCTCTGGCAGATAGGTTTTGCAGTCAGCAACTTCAATGTGGAAGTCCAGAGGAAAGGGTTGGACTCCCTTATATGATGGACTCATTAGGTAAGATGAAGGGCAGGGGAGTCTCCCTGGCCAGAACGTTAGAGTTCATGATGTGAAAAGTCATTACGGAAGTCCTGGAACCTGCAGGGGGCCTGCAGGATGTGAAACCAAAGGGGGCTCCAGGACCTTACACCTGGCGGTCTGTTTTTTGACATTCTCATGTCAAAAAGCGCTCTATTTATCCCCCCCCCTAGCGGCATCACGAGTGTTGCTCGGGGGTTAAGCTCCTATGCTGGAAGCGGTAACCCCGAGCAACACTCGGGATGCCGCTGGATACATCACCTCTCCTTGCGCTCCCTCGATGTTCCGCAAGCCTCCTCCGGCGATCGCGACCCTCATACTTCCTGGTTCCATCCTCGTGAGAGGGAATCCAGGAAGTATGAGGTCGCAATTGCCGGAGGAGACTGCGGGGATCACCGAGGGAGCGCAGGGAGAGATGATGTATACATCCCGAGTGTGGCTCGGGGTTACCATTCTCAGCTGTGAAATTTAACCCCGAGACACACTCGGGAACAACGTCAGGCAGGTTAAGCAGCTTGCATAGTTTTTGATACAAATGTATGTCACATTCCTTACATTTCTTCTCTATAGCAGAGGATTTTTTGTCATGAACAGCCAAGGACCATGTATAATCATAACATCTCCTTTAGAGGGTCATTTCATATGCCTTACAGCCAGGGAACCTGGCTAAATGTTAAAACTAGTCAACCTATTTTCCATATACTGCAGGAAAGTGCTTCCCTGCTTTATGTATAATTCATATGCTGCCGGGAGGTAATCAGTTCACTAAAGGGCTTAATTACGAAGCAATAAATTTCAACGGAATTGCAATGCTTTTTGCTTCAGCGATTCCATTTCACCGAAACTACAGTGAATTCACTAATAATCATAGGGTTCCCGTAGTGAGACGAAGATGGAGTCCTCAAAGCCTCATGAGAAAGTTGGCGAACGTCGCCGAAGAGCAAAGGAGACCGCCGAAGAATGGCAAACTGGCCTTGGCGAAATCCACATAACTGCAAAAAAACAAAACGGAACACTCCTTTTCTCCTATTTGGTGTTTAAACCAATAAAAATGTATTAAAATTGTCCATTTAATTTAAAAAGTCTTCTAAAAAGAATAGAAAGGTCTGTTACAGAATAAAAAAAAGCCTTTTAAAAATTGGGAAACAAAAATTATGTAACAAAAAAACAAACAAAAAGGTGTTCTAAGAAATAAAAAGGCTTTTCGCTGAAAATGAAACGAATAAACATTTTAAAAAAATCTAAAATAAAAATGATATTCTTTTTTTACATTGAAACCTATAGGATTTGCCTTTTTAAACCTGTGGAACTGAATCACCGAAAATCAGGTGATTTTTCAACTACGATGTAGTTTTGCATTCTGTGAATAGACGGACCATTACTTCTCTATGGGACAATTTAGTTTCTGCCGAAGATCTATTGAACTATGGTGAAACGGACCATATTTGCCAGTATTTGGAGAATTGACAGCTTAGTGAATAGTCAAACTGCCTCAAAATTGCACTGTATGGTGAAATTCACTGTTCTGTGCCCTTCGGTGGCAAGTTCGGGCTTAGTGAATAACTCCTTAAGGTGTACTTTTCTGCAGTATGTGAATTCTGCATACATTAGGGAAGTACTTTCATGAAGTCTCATAATCAGTGAATTGATTTCTGCATCATTCAGAACAGTGGTTGCTTGCAATATGTAGCATTCAAAGGCTGCAGGAAATCAGACAGTCTTAGTGATTTGAATACCGCTCTGCGGCCTATGAATACTGCTTACTACAGGGAAGCACTTTCATACAGAATATATTATTATTATTCTTTATTTATAAAGCGCCAGCATATTCCGCAGCGCTGTACAATAAGCACAGTATAGACAGGGTTACAATACATTGAACAACATTTGACAAACAGTACAGGAGGAGATGAGGGCCCTATTCCCGTAGGAACTCACAATCTGGGAGGGTTGGGGTTGGAAACAGGAGGAGAGGACTGTAAGGTTAGAGTGATTGATGATTGCGTCAGTGAGTTGGGTGGTAGGCTTCCCTAAATAGGAACGTTTTAAGGGAGCGTTTGAAGGAAGAGAAGTTAGGGGAAAGTCTGACAGTACGAGGGAGAGCGTTCCAGAGAGTGGGGGCTGCGCGTGAGAAATCCTGCAGTCTATCATGGGAAGAGGTGATGCGGTGAGAAGCTAGGCGCAGGTCACTGTTTGACCTTAGGGAGCGGGCTGGGGTGTATTTGGTGATTAGTGAGGACAGGTAGTGGGGAGCTGAGTTAGTGAGGGTTTTGTAGGTAAGGATAAGGATTTTGAACTTAATTCTGCAGTGGATGGGGAGCCAGTGAAGGGACTCGCAGAGGGGAGCGGCAGAGACAGAGCGGCGGGTGAGGTGAATTAGTCTGGCGGAGGCGTTCAGGATGGATTGTAGGGGGAGAGGCGGGACAGAGGGAGGCCAGATAAGAGATTATTGCAATAGTCGAGTCGGGAGATTACCAGGGCGTGTATGAGTTGTTTTGTGGCGACAGCGGTAAGAAATGGCCGAATTCTGGAAATATTACGCAGTTGGTATCGGCAGGAGGAGGAAAGAGACTTGATGTGGGGGATGAAGGAAAGAGCAGAGTCAAGTGTAACTCCAAGACAGCGAACTTGGTTTGATGGGGAAATGGTGATACCCTCCACCGTGATAGAGAAGTCAGGAGGTGGGGAGGCATTGGAGGGAGGAATAAGTAGGAGTTCAGTCTTCGACATGTTGATCTTTAGGTGGTGGGAGGCCATCCAGGAGGAGATGCCAGATAAACAGTCACTGACTTTTGAAAGGACAGGGGGAGAGAGATCAGGGGTAGAGAGGTAGATCTGAGTGTCATCAGCGTAGAGGTGGTAATTGAAGCCAAAGCTGTTGATGATTTTGCCCAGGGAGGAGGTGTAGATGGAAAAGAGCAGAGGACCAAGGACAGAGCCTTGAGGAACACCAACAGATAGAGGCAATGAGGAGGAGGAGTTACCAGCAAAGGACACACAGAAGGACCTGTTGGATAAATAGGATTCGACCCAAGCGAGTGCAGTGTCACCGAGACCCAGAGAGTTGAGGGTCTGTAGAAGGAGGGGGTGGTCTAGACGGTGTGTCTTGGCTGTAAGAAGAAATACTTGCAGCAGCAAATGAGTTATGTATACTTCTTGGAGGAACTTTCTTCAGACTTTCCTTTAGCATGTTGAGGGTCCTCCTCAGGTCACATAGGGGCACAGTGGATCACCCCAGAGCTTATGGAGACCCTAACGCCAGTGTCAGATGAGCGTTGTTCAGCGTGGAAGGAACGTTCATGAGCGTGGACGTTCCTTCCACTCTGACGCCCGTGTGGCCACGTCGCTGAGCACAGTTAGTGCACTCAGTGCTGCAAGGCTCGATCCTCCTACGGAGGATTGCAACTTTGCAGCCCCGTCAAATGTGTGTCGTAGCGTTTCGACGGGGAAGCTTTCAGCATGTCTGCTGTTGTGCGCAATTCGTGCTCGCGCTACAGCATATGGCCGACCCCGTCGAAAATTCGCAACGCGGCGTTGGAAGGCATGTCCGTACGGGCGCACATAGTGCACTAGTCTGACACTGGCCTAAATGAGCCAAAACAAAATGTAAATGAGCACAGGGAGAATAAACGATAATCCTTCTGCAGGTTACCCTTTTTCAGGGTAATTCAGATGGGGACCTCTTGCTGTTGCATAGAGAAGTATCAGTTATTCCATCCTGACCTAGCTCAACTAAGGACAAAATGATTGTTGGTTTACTGTATATTTTGTGAATATTAGACATCCTTTTGGGCGGAAGTAGACAAATTTGCACTTGTTATAGTTCCCTCTGTAAAGGTGCCAACGAGCTAAGACTTTATTATCAAACTTGAGTGGCAACTTACTGAAGTGTAGGCCTCTTCTCCATGCTGTCATAATCTATATTTGTCCTCCATCAATCTCTTTAGCCTCTCCTTTTTGCTGACTGTATATGTTTGTATTCATAAATTTACTCCTCCTTGATGGCATATCACATGGAGTTTAGCGCTTGGTGGTCTGGTACTGCAGGGGTGTCCCTTTTTAATATCGCACAAGGTCCGTTACAGCTGCATCAATCTCTAAGATGTAGGCACTGTGAGATTAGATCACCATGATTGTGATGATTAGTGATGGGCCGAACACCCCCGTGTTCGGTTCGCATTAGAACTCGAACATTTGAAAAAGTTTGAATTCGAATGCAAACACTATTCGAATGCAATCCAAGTCAATGGGGCTCAAAAGTTAGAAAATTAAAGTCCCCTCCTGAGGGCATATATGCAAGATATTGGTCATAAAAGGTGTATGGGGGTCCGGGTACTGCTCTGGGGGACAGAAAACAATGAAAAAAACAAAATGTTTTTAACCATTTCACTGCTGAGTGCTGAGCCATTTCACCGCTGTGCGCTGAGCTAATTTTTACCACTTTTGCTCACGTTTAAACGGGATTTGAAGCCATGGGAAATGTTTGAGCAACGAGTGGGAAAAATTACGATCTTAAAGCAAACGTTAACGCTCACTTGGTTGAGCGTTAATGCTTGCTGCGGTGTTCACCACATATTACAGTCCAAACGCAAACGGGTTAAGTAACCAAATTTGTAAGAAGAATAATTAATGCAGCATATGAATCCTCACACTGCCGCGCAGCACCTCTACAGTCTGACGCTAGCTTTAACCGGCACGCTGTGTGCAGCTTCTGAGAAGATACGCTATTAGTGTAGCAGGGAAGCCGGCTGCACATTTTGCATCGCTCCCTCTACACTAATAGCGTATCTACTCAGAAGCTGCACACAGCGTGCCGGTGTATGCAGCTTCTAACAGCGTGGGAGACGGAAGGCTGCGCTTGTTGGTGGATCCAGAAATCAGGTGACTATTAGAAAGAAAAAAAAGGTTTTATTTTATGTTCCGGGGAACATTTAAAAAGGTCCTCAGACTTTTTTTTTTAAATGTGTCGCCTTACCTTAGCCTGGTGGTCAGTGGGGGCTCCCTGGATCCTGGTTGTGGGGGGGGTCTGCCATGGCTGCAGGTGCACATGCACCGGCCGGCCAGCCCGCACAGTCGCAGCTCTGTCATCCGGCGGCCGCTCGCTCCTCAAGGGGGTCCTTGGGAGGCCCCGGCGGGCAGCCCTCTACAGTGCCTGATTAGAGAGTCGCGTCTGCCTCATGTTTTAGCAACAAGGTGTGGGAAATGTTGAATCCCATAGGCTTCAATGATAAAAATATTCTCGTTTTAATCCAATATCTAATAAACCGTTGCTTATAATATTCTGCAGTAAAAAGTCTCTTTTAGATTTTTATTTTTTAGGATTTTTAAAGCATTTTTAAAAAAAAACACAATTTTTTTCGAACTTTTTGCGAACGTCCCGAAAGGTTCGCAGTTCGCGAACTTTCGAACAGCCAATGTTCGAATCGAACCAGCAGCCCATCCCTAGTGATGATGACCGCTTTGCCAGACACTGATTGCAGCCAGACGCAGATTGTAATGATTGACTAACGACTGAAAGCTGTTTTAACACATGCGTGAGATAAGCAAACGTGACATGCCCTTGAAGCTGAAAAATGAATAGTCCTTCTTGTGAGAAGTAAAATTTCTTTTAATGGGAGACGGTCCAATGCATGTTCTGGTTTTCTGACGTTTTAGCATCCCTTAATTGTAGATTAGGGGATTTTAACCTATTAATTTTTAATGCTACATGGTGGTGCCAAGTTTTACACCCATCAAACCAAAGCCCTGTTCTATGTAGGGCTGCAACTAACGATGTAAAAATCAAGTCTTCCCTTGTCCCTCCATTTATTTTATATTTTTACACAATTTGTATAGTGTATGTAACTTTCCTACGTACATATGCAAATTGCAGATCTCGTGTAGCTTGCATACTTTTTGCACACAAGGTATGCAAGCGGGTGCTCAGAGTGATGGATTGATGTTGTGTGCTCATTCCCAAACCCATATCTGATTTCTGCTACGAGCACTCAGACCTGATGATGATGTCAGAATGCAAAGCATGGTGATTGGGGGGGGGGCACTCCACGCAGACTGACTACTATATTGAACTAAAGTGGTCAAGGTGCGTAGAGTGTCCCTTTTTAAAATAATTTTATGAAGAAACTTAGTGGGGGAGGGACCAGAGGTGGAAAGGAGTGCGTTTGGGTAAGGAATCGAACCAGACTCAAGTGTGGGAGGGTTTGGGAGAAGGGACCGGTCCAAAGGGAAGCAAGGGAGCTCCGACCAGAGAGAGGGAGGGAGGGTGGTGGCACAGGCCTCCAGCTCCAAGTAAGGTTAAATCACCGGTGGTACATCACCTCCACCCAGTGGCAGTACACCAGGGTCCATGCTTTAGTTCTGCTACTGTTGTAAACTAAATAAAAACACACTGGTTATGACGAATTTAACCCTAGAACTAAATCCTAGCGAGTAAAGCAGAGGCATCTGCTCTCTAATCTGTCATACACTGTTCAATTGACCAACCAATTAATCAATAATGAGAATAGTTGTCAACCATTTTCATTATCGATTAGTTGCCGATTATCTGATTTAGTTGTTTCAGCCCTAGTTTTATGCTTAGATTACTATAGTAATACTTCTCAGAGGTGTCATCAGGTATTGTACATTCAGGGTTTTCGTCTTAGATTTTGCATAGCTCAGACATGGACGCATTGAATCTTGAATAGGCAAAAGAGCCTCTGTAGCTTATCAACACCAGATACTTCACAGAACTCTAGCTAGATGCCAGCAATTTCACTTCTGTTATTAAATTTCTATGTTTGGTTGGTCTTTCCTTGTTTCACATCTGTTGTAAAAAAAAATTAATGGGTTTGCTAATTATTATTCATTCTGTAGCTCCTTTAAGTAAACTCTCCTGTTTATGCCTATGTCTATTTTACATCAAAAGCTACTGGGGCCCCATGTACAGAAGTTGTTGCAGTGTTAGTCAAATAGGTAAATGCCTAATCCCTCACACACTGTCAGATCTCATTACCTTGAGCCACAACAAGGCTTTACTTTTAATAGTTTAAAGTAGAGCATTTGCTGCCCTTTGTGCTATACTTTTGCTGAAGCAGGCTTGAAAATGACTGATGACTGCACAGCAGCAAGTTCAGACAGGCCTTGGAAGCCCCTATTAAAAGGGGTAGGGAACACAAGGCAACGAGATGTAATCACATGAACACGAGAGGCAACATTCAAAGTGTCAGAAGAGGAATTTTTCCCCCAAATAAAAGTGCCCTGATACATTTGGATAGTGCCAGACATCCCCTTTTTTCTTTTGCTTAATATGATGAGGAGCTGGTTACTCTGTGACCCATTGAATACCCACCAGTTTGTATCGTATAGAAGATTGTCGTGAAAATTTACCATTTATGACCACTCTCTGTACCCTTTTTTAGCCAGTGTTCTATCCAAAACAAGAATTTTCATCTAGACCATTTTTTCTTACTTTAAATAGTAACATCTTGTGTGGAACTGTGTCAAACGCTTTGGCAAAATCCAAGTAAATCACATCCACTGCGACCCACTGATATATACTTCTACTTCCTTGTAGAATGCAATTAGGTTCGTCTGACATGATCTGTGTTTCATAAAACCATGCTGATTTTTGCTAATTACATTATACCTCCCATTGAATTCCTGAATATTATCCCTTAGTAACTCCTCAAATACTTTCCCATCCACAGATGTTAAGCTCACAGGTCTATAATTCCCAGGCACAAGTTTTAAACCTCTCTTAAATATAGGGACCACGTCAGCTTTTCTCCAATCCTCTGGTACGATTCCTGAAAAAAGAATCTTGAAAGATTAAAAACAGAGGTTTACATATTTCAAGGTAGTTTAAAATATATGTACAAAGGGCTTGTAAAGTGTCCTCTAGTGACCTGTTCAGTTAGAGGACAGTGTAAATGACACGAGGTCACCAATTAAGACTCAGGAATATTATTATTATCATAGTTTATATAGCACCAACCATTTCCGCAGTGCTTTAAAATAGCCAATGGGAATAAGATAAAATGAAAACAAACATAACAGAAACAAGAGGCGTAGAGGGCCCTGTTCAGGGAAGGTTACAAATTAGAAGAGTTGGGGTGGAGGAAGAGAAGAGTATTTTTATTGGTCAGTATAGCTAGCACACGTGTTTCAGAAATGGTGAGGATATGGAAGGGATATCATTCATGAGGTGGAGGTAGGTGAGGAGAGGAATAGGTCGGCATCAGTTATGTTGTATGCTAATCGTAAGAGATGGGTTTTAAGGGATCTCTTGAAGGCCTGAAGATTAAAGGGGTTATTCAAAGACCACCGAAATTTCGCCGCTCTTTCGTTTGGCACACTTTCGTTTAACACACTTCGGTGTGATTCGGCAAGTTCAATTCACCGCAGGGTGAAGTGTGCCAAATGGATCTGCCGAATGCAGCCGGCGATCTGCCGAATAGACTGACAAACGCCGCCGAAAAAAGCCGATCAGCTGCCGAATAGGGGGAAATCAGATATAAGGCTCTATGAATAACAATGAAAAGGTCTGTTACAGAATAAAAAAAAGCCATTTTTAAAAAAAAAAATCAGAATCCAAAATTTCACTGCAAAAATCCAAATTACTTTTTGCTGCAAATGAAAAGATTAAACGGTTGAATAAAAAATGGGAATTTTATTTTACATTGAATCCTATGGGATTCACCTGTTTAAACCGGTCAAACGAAAGTATCGAAAATCTGGGCATTTCACCAACTTTTTCGAGCTGTTTGGCATTCTCTGAATAGTTTAACAATTACATCTCTATGGGGAATTTCACTGTCGCCGAAATGCATATTTAACTGGCAATTTGCCAATATGTGGCCAACTGGCCAGCTTTCTGAAAAGCCGAATTGAAATGAAATTGCACCATATGGTGAAATTCACCATTCGGTGGCAAATTCGGCACTCTTTAAGTAACCCCTTAAGAGTCTGATAAGGGTGAGGTAGGTCTTTCCATTGGATTGGAGCTGTTCTTGAGAAGTCTTGGAGGCAAGAGTTGGCGGTGCAGATGGAAACGGGACAGATTGAGGTTGCTTGCTGACCCGAGTGATCTTGAAGGGGCGTGCTTGTGGAGTAAGGAAGACCTGTACAGAAGGGTTGTGTTATTGATGGCTTTGAGCGTGAGAATCATTATTTTAAAATGTATCTTGAAAGGTACAGGAAGCCAATAAAGGGACCAGCAGAGAGGAACGAGGTATGTGAAAAGCATCAGGTGAGAAATGTGAATTTATTATGCGACAGATGAAAAACGATCTTCATAATTTTTGAAATACAGGCTCCCCTGTCAATGGAGAAACAAATAACTCAACAGCTTATTCCCTTTAAAGTGCAAGATGGAAGAAATAAATGATAAATAACTACATCTTTGAATGGATTCAATGTTCAGCAGCAAACACTGTGTAGTATGTACCAGCCTTATGTGCTAGTTGCCATTTGTTTAGAGGGAATTTGTGTGGTATTCAGAACCAGTTGGACCAAGTTTCTTCCTTTTTATCATGGAAAACACATCATAAAATGTTCATGATATATTTACTTCAATAACAGCAGTGAATAGACATCCGACACCATGAATGATGAAACCTACAATGATAAAGAACAGAACGAGATTTATGAATGTCTGAAATAATATGCATCCAAGAGACAACATTTAGAGATGTCTGGCCAAAAGCATGTTCTTCATTTGTAAATGTATTGTTTAATAAGAATAGTATGTGGTATGCACCGAACGTTTGAAAAAGTTTCACCCTTAGGAAAAATGGCTTCAAGTTGCGGTATTTGAAATGTATATTCACACCGTGCAAATGTAAGTCTGATAAAAAGTCTATTCTTGCCAAATCTATCCATAATTTTAGGAAGCTATCTAACACAGTGTATATTGAAAGTCACATTTATAATATTCATTACGGGTTATGTTTTATGCTCAATCTTTGGGTAAAACATATTTAAATGTGTTTTCTTGGCAGACCTATATTGATCCTATATGACAACACATGGGTAGGCTTGGTATTTTAAGCCTATGTTATGTACCTAGTTTATCATACTGCAGAGCTACTACAAAGGAACAGGAATTAAATCAATAAATTAATTCCAATCATATGGGTTATTATTGGTCCAATCTATATACCGCTTAACTCAATTGTAGGGTTACGTTACTTTTCAATGATACTGTAAAAAAATTATATTTTCATATTTATGAGGAAATTGCTGCTTTTACAACAGACTTGTCTACTCAATTGGAAGAGGTCTAGGAGATCCAAAAGAGATTTCCATGCTCCTTGGATATGAGTGAGCAGGTAGCTTTGTAACATGGATGCACTGAGGAGTGCAAATCCTTATTACGATATTTAATACTGAAGTGTTTCCGAAGGATTCCTATGACTGTAGGTTGATGAATTTTTGCGTGCCTGTCACAGTACCTGGACCCAAGATTGCTTTTGGGAGGTGTGAGATTGATGACTCATGTTGTTCACCACCTGCTACTACCCTATGCCTTTTCAACCGTCACCCGCCCTGTATAGAAAGTTTTACAGCTGTGAAAGGTTTGTGTGGTCAATTTAACGGTTGTGTGTTTGTGCTACCTGTTATCAACGCTATTCATGTCTACTGTCACAGAGCTGACATCGGGCTCGCCTCAGCGAGCCGCGGAACCCAAACTGGACAAGTTTAAAGACCATTTTTACTCTTTATCTTTCGGTTGTGCGTATTGAATTGTATGGACATATGTCATGGAGCTGATGTAACGCTCCATGCTTCAAACCCCAAGAGACTTTATGTTCAATTTATATCATGTGTTTTTAAATATATATTACATCGTTTGGTTTTAGTTTAAATTAGTTTAGTGTAAAATGGCGTAACTTTAGTTTTAAATATACTTATATTCCTGTAGGTAAATGTGTTTCTGTATAGCCAGTAAACAAGCTTTACTGCTGTGTAATTTATGCAACAGGGCTTTTACCCTTATCTGGCTGCATGTTTACTTCTAGAAATCTGTGATAGTGTTTGTCTTTAATCAGATGTGTTAGAACAATAGGTTATGCAAATGTTGTGTGAGCTAAAGGCTAAAGAATGTTTATTGTAAATACCTATCTGACATAATGTAATTAGCCTATTGGTAGGACGAGGTGCGTCATTTATGCAAATTATGACTGTTGGATTTCAGCATAAATGGTGGCGTTTTTGTTCATTAAAAGTCAGAGAATCCTGTGGGAACATACAGCTCGTCTCGTGTCTCATTCAGGGTACCCACTATCACCCCCAGAAGGCACCGAGCGGCCCTCTGAAAATTCCTAACGGCTCCAGGGCAGAGAAGAAGAAGCAGGCAGGTCAAGCTGCTCGAGGCGCTGAGGACAGCGCTCCCAGTAGCCGGGCTGACCGCAACGAAGGGGTGTCTGGAGAGCCAGGACAGACGGAAGAGAACGGTTCCGTCACACTGGTGGCAAGCGGCGAGGATAAGCTCTCCAACCCCAGAAGAAACGCAGAATGGCCAGCTATACCAACTACAAGAGGGACACGCTGAGAGACATATTGGAGAATCGAGGAGGGGCCGCTGGCTCAAAAACCAAAGACACCCTGGTAGGAGAACTGGTCGCAATGGATCAACAGAACGGGGACACAGGGACCCCGGCCACAGAAGACCCCTTCCAAAAGAAAGTCTGAGAGGATAGCTATGTACGGTGCCGCCCCGTCAGAAGCCGCCATACAACAGGCCATTAGGGACATCCAACAACAAGAGGAGCGAGAAAAGGAGCTCCAGCATGAACTGCGGATGGCGGAGATACAGGCCAGTCGGATAGAAAGCCCCAACCCAGAGAGACCAACGGCCCGGAAGGTACCCTTCCAGGCATTTAAAACATTTAATGAGGCGGAGGAGGAAATTGAGAGCTTCCTCCAAGACTTTGAAAGATTATGCCATCTACATGAAGTCCAACGTTCCGCCTGGGCCAGAATTCTGGCCAGCAAACTGTCGGGCCGAGCAGCAGAGGCATACCAAACAGTCCCGGACGAAGAGGCCATGGACTATGTTCGGGTGAAGCAGATACTACTGGCCCGCTTCGTCGTCACCCCAGAAGCTAGCCGGGTGAAGTTCCGCAACTCCCGTCGGCCCAACAGCACCACGCACGTGGAGTGGGCTCACTGGTTACAACGCGACCTGAAAACCTGGTTCCAGGGGAGCCAGGCCCGAACCGTGGAGGAAATCACGCAGCTACTACTACTGGAACAATTTTTCGAGAACACCTTCCCAGCAGTACGGGAGTGGGTGAGGGATAAGAAGCCCCAAACGGTGCAGCAAGCTGCTACCTGGGCAGACGAATACACGGACACTCGGAAGCACAGTGGGGCCGAGCGACAACCCACCCCCGACCTGGCCATTCCCTTACGTGGGACTCCCCGGCCACCCTCCGGCACCAGACACAAACGGACCCTACCCTAGAAAGGTACCGTGACAGGGCAGGCAAGGGTCAGGAAGAGGAAAGGGACGACCGCATTGAGTGGGAAGATGGGCTGTTATACAGATACACTGAGAGGGTGGGCACGCAGAGGAAACAGGACCCCCACAAGCAGTTGTACCCCAGGCCCCTAGACAGGAACTGTTAAGATTGGCCCATGACATCCCCCTTGCCGGTCACCTGGGGAAGTCCAAGACCCAGCACCGGCTGTTCCGGGCCTCCTTCTGTCCCCCGACTCCATGAGGATGTGTGGGAGTATTGCCACACCTGCCCGGTCTGCCAGAAGGTGGGCAAAACTGGGGACCACCCAAAAGCCCCGCTACAACCGATGCGCATCATCCAAGAGCCCTTTAGCCGGGTGGCGGTAGATATAATCGGCCCCCTGGCTCGCCCCAGCACCACGGGGAAGAAATATATTCTCATGGTGATGGACTACGCCACCCGATACCCCGAGGCCATACCCTTATCCAATATTCAGGCCGACACCATAGCAGATGCCCTCCTACAGGTGTTCTCCCGGGTGGGGCTCCCCCAGGAAATTTTATCTGACCAAGGGTCCCAGTTCACCACAGAGCTGACCCAACAGCTCTGGCGCCTCTGCTGTGTCAAGGCTCTCCACAGCGCCCCATACCATCCTCAGACAAACGGGTTGTGCGAGCGGTTTAATGGGACCCTGAAGCAGTTAATCCGTGCCTTCACCCAGGAGAGGAAGGACTGGGAGACGTATCTGCCCCACTTGTTATTCGCATATGGGAGGTGACCCAGGAGTCTACCGGGTTCTCCCCCTTTGAATTGGTATATGGGCGCAGGGTACGGGGACCCTTAGATCTGGTTAGGGCCCAATGGGAGGAGAGACAGGAGCCCGAAGGACTCCCCGTCTTGAGTTATGTGCTGGAGCTTCGTGAGCACCTAGCAGAACTCATGGGACTGGTCGAGGGGAACATGCAGGCAGCCCAGGCCCAGCAGAAGGCGTGGTATGACCGCTCTGCCTCGTGGGCCAGAAGATCCTGGTGTTGAAACCACAGCGTCAGAACAAGCTGCAGGCATCCTGGCCGGGCCCCTACCAGGTGGTAACCCAACTGGGGGATACCACCTACGTGGTTGTCAGCTGCGCAGACACCAGGATCCGGCGGATGTTCCATGTCAATATGCTCAAGGCCTACCACGAATGGCCTGAGGCAGTGGCTGCCATCTGCGCTCCGGCCACCGATGAGGCAGAACAGATCCCCATAATGGACCACCCCGGGGTAGATAGCCGCCCCTCAGGGGTAGAACAGGTGCAGCTGGGGGAGGGGTTGGGACCCCACAAACAGGCCCAGGTTAGGCGGGTGCTCCAAGACCGCCAGGAGGTCTTTTACGCACTCCCCGGCTATACCCGCCAGGCGCTGCACAAAGTAGAGACCCCAGGGCAGAGGCCCCTTCGGCAACCGGCGTACCGACTCCCGGAGGCAGTCCGCGAACCCATGCGGGCCGAAATCCGGGAGATGCTGGAGCTAGGGGTAATTGAGCCCTCAGCCAGTCCATGGGCCTCCCCAGTAGTGTTGGTCCCCAAAAATGATAGTACCACCCGGTTCTGCGTCGACTACCGGAGGTTGTATGACTGTACCATCACAGACGCCTAACCATGCCCCGAGTCGACGAGCTACTAGATCAGATCTCCCAGGGGCACTACTTGACCACCATAGACTTATGTAAGGGGTACTGGCAGATTCCCCTTGAGGAGGAGGCGACCCCCAAGTCGGCCTTCATCACCCCGTTCGGCCTGTACCAATTTTGAGTAATGCCGTTCGGGATGAAGAACGCTCCGGCTACCTTCCAGTGTTTAATTGATCGCCTCCTCGACGGCCTGTGCCTACCTGGATGACATAGCCATCTACAGCCAGACCTGGGAGGAACACCTTCACCACCTGGGGGTAGTGCTAGACCGGATCAGGGATGCCAACTTGACCCTCAAACCAGAGAGTCAGTACCTCGGCCACCGGGTGGGGTGTGGGAAACAGCGACCCGAACCCGCCAAGGTCGAAGCCATCTTAGATTGGCCCACTCCCGTGACCAAGACCCAGGTCCTCGCCTTCCTTGGGACCGCTGGGTATTACAGAAAATTCGTCCCCCATTACAGCGACCTCGCCAAACCCCTGACGGACTTGACCAAAAAATCCCTACCCCGCCAAGTCCTGTGGTCCCCGGAGTGTGAGACAGCCTTCCAACATCTCAAAACTGCCCTGACCCAAGCTCCCCTCCTGGCGGCACCAAATTATAATAAACGCTTTGTCGTCCATACGGACTCCTCCATGTTCGGACTGGGAGCCGTGTTAAGCCAAGTGGGGGACGATGGGGGGGGAGCATCCGGTGGCGTTCATCAGCCGTAAACTGCTACCCCGGGAGGTGGGGTACGCCACCGTGGAGAAGGAATGTTTGGCCTTGGTCTGGGCCCTGAGGAAGTTTCAACCCTACGTTTATGGGCGATCGTTCACTGTCGTGACTGACCACAATCCCCTGGTGTGGCTCAACCGGGTGGCTGGAGAAAATGGCCGCTTGTTACGTTGGAGCTTGGCCCTACAGCCCTTTAATTTTACTATACAGTACCGGACCGGGCCCCAAAATGGGAATGCTGATGGACGATCTCGACAAACAGCCCGGGAGCCTGGAGACCCCTGCACTCCGACTTCCCCGGGTCGACCCGTTGGGGTCCAACCGTGTCCGTCGGACGCGCGCAGCCAACAGAAACCGGATGTGCAGCTTCGGACAAAGGATGTGCGCGCAGCCTCTACCCGTCGGCCGCGCGCGCATCCAGGAGAACTGTATGCGCACGCAGCGGAGGGGTAGAGGCTGCGCGCGCATCCAGGAGACAGGATGTGCACGCAGCAGACGTGTATCGGCTGCGCGCGCATCCTGTACAGCCGGATGCGTTCGCAGCGGCAAGGTAGCGGCTGCGCGCGCATCCAGTAGACCAGGATGCGCATGCAGCAGCTTGCTATAGGCTGCGTGCGTATCCTGCATCTTGCTGGGCAGCGCGACCGAGGCACATTTTTAAAATAACGGAAAATCCGTCATAATGCGCACGCGAGGCACAAATTGAAAAAAAGGGGACCCACTATACAAAAATAGACTACCCTCCGGGCAGGCTTTATAACTAGTCTGACATAATGTAATTAGCATATTGGTAAGACGAGGTGTGTCATTTATGCAAATTATGACTGTTGGATTTCTGCATAAATGGTGGTGTTTTTGTTCATTAAAAGTCAGAGAATCCTGTGGGAACATACAGCTCGTCTGGTGTCTCATTCAGGGTACCCACTATCACCCCCAGAAGGCACCGAGCGGCCCTCTGGAAATTCCTAACGGCTCCAGGGCAGAGAAGAAGAAGCAGGCGGGTCAAGCTGCTCGAGGCGCGGAGGACAGCGCTCCCAGTAGCCGGGCTGACCGCAACGAAGGGGTGTCTGGAGAGCCAGGACAGACGGAAGAGAACGGTTCCGTCACATCTACCTTGTGATTTTAATCTTCCCTGGTGTTTATTATCTGGAGATTAACCCTTTCACTGCTGAGGACGTATGGGGAATGTCCTCATTGACTCCTAAGGAAAGATAGGGGGTTCCTTTGAACCCTGATATCTCCCGACTGTTGGCAGCTAGAAGGGTCATGTTTGGTATCATTAGAAAGGCCAGAGCATGGCCTTTCCAATGATACAAGACATGCCCATGTTTAAAGTAAAGAATAAAAATAATAATGATGACATTTTATGTGTATTTCTCGGAACATTTGAAAATCACCTGCTGTGTTTTAGGGCTGGAAGCTGATTGTCTAGCAGCGCACAGGGATCCCCTTATCTCACTTTTTTTTCTTCCCCCTGTGTGGGACACAGGGACACACCCTGGGTGAGCCGCTAGGACAGCTACCTAGGCCCTGGCTGTTCTCTTGGCCTCAGGTCTCCCGGCCTAGTGGCCCCTTCCATGGCCCTCGCCTCCCTCAGGGTTGTCGGGGAGAGCCAGGAATGCCACATTTTCTCTGGCAGTCCCTCACACCCCTTTTGTGTTCCCCCCCCTTTTTTTTCTCTGGGGACCCCCTGGAGCCTTCTGGACGAGCGCTATCGCCATTATGTTTTTTCTGAATCGGCCCTCCTGACGAGTTTTTCATTTTCCCTTTCCCCTTCGTTTTAGGCTAGGGTCAGACGAACATATTTTTTGCGTCGTCCGTGAAAACGTGCGTTCGTACTAATGGTGGTATTTTTTCACGGAATACGCGATAGCGGTCATACGATGCACATTTTCGTCTGTGATTTTGTACGGATCATCAATAAAACCCTTTTTGCGTCTGGACGTTATGTTGGCCGGACATAAGCAGCGTCTGACGTCTCCTAATCACGCACACATGCCGCTAGCGGACGCAGTGCACTCTGAACGGCAGTAATAGCGGTATCACGTTCTTGAAAAAATGCGTTAATTTGTCGCTTGCGTTGCCCAGCCGCCGAACCTTTGTGTGGCCGTACTTCGTATATTGCCCGTCATTGGCCGTCATTTGCTGCTACTACGGCCGTGATAAAGTGCGGCTGCACGCGCGTTCGCACTGCGTTCGTCTGACCCCAGCGTAAGACTGGTCATTTCAGATAAGTTTATTAAGATTTTTCTGATGACTTCTCCTGTGTTCTGTTACTGCTGATTTATCCCTGGCCCTGCGCAGCCAACCTTGCTGGTCAGTTTGTGCCTTTTTCTTTGATAAAATTAAAATTTTGAAACATAAATAATAAAAAAAAAAGGAAAATTTGTTTTTTTAAGATGTGAAATGGCTCAGCAGTGAAGGGGTTAAAATAGGTCATGGCTGGGGGCTGCCTCACTTGAAGTGGGGAGGCACCAGGGTGTCATCTTCCTTTGGGCTGCAGGTCCCTCCTTGCACTGTATATATTTGACATATGTTTCTTTAAAGTCTGCCTTTTTCACGCCAGCAGTGAGTCATGCATCATTTCTGGGGAATATTGCTATCACTGCTCTTTCATTTTACATGTCCTTAAACTTTGAATAATGCCTGGAGAAAGCATGAAAGACTGCAGGTGGAAGAATGGATGTCCGACATGGTAGCGGCATTAGAAGATGTGACAAAGTTGGGGTATTGTGATCTGTTACACCCACTTCCTGGGCTGGTTTTTATTATGGAACTGGAAATTAGAAATGGAAGTTCATGTTTTAAATAACCATAGATACAAGGAGGTCTCTCAAGAATCTGTGCCAATTAGTGATGCAGCAAAATGAACATTTGAGTCCGAAACTGAAAATTCGGGATCAGCTTGACTGAAAACCGATACTGAAAATCCGTCATCTGAACCTGGGCCTGGAGATCCGGCCGAGCTGGGGGCTCGCCTGAGCCTGGAGGTCGGCCAAGCAGGCAGCCCCCTGCTCGGCCGGGTTTCCAGGCCCAGGTTCAGATGACTGATTCTTGGGGGGAACAGAATGGAAGCAAGACTCCAGCCACCAGGTGCATAATCATTTATATATGAAGTCCTGCTTCCTTTCTGTTTAGTGACTTAGAGGGGGTTTGGCGCCCCTCTTGGCAGAGACCCTGTGCCGGTGCAGAGAGCTCCCAATTTTACAGGATCGTGCCGCTTGTGGATGATTCTTGGGGGGGGGGGTGAGATTGCGTTGCCTACACATACTCCCCTATAACCACATACTTTGGCCCTGAGCTCCTCCAACGGTCTCCATGGCAGTCCTCCTCCTGCATTGGCTGCACAGGCCGACTGATTCCTGGTCTCCGTGCATGCACCGTCAGAGACGCCGGTCACAGGGATGACCTCACAGAGGCGGAAGCCTGTGACCCTGCCGATGGCCAGACTGGTCACAGCTTCGCCACTGACTGGGGGCTTCCCCCCTGGCTAGTGACTCATCACTGGCTGGGGGCAGCCTCCAACCAGCAGCGAAGCTGTCACCTGTCCTGCCGCCGGCAGGGTGAAAGTCTTCTGCCTCGTGACGCCATCCCTGCTACCGGCATGTCTGATGGTGCACGCACGGAGAGCGGGAACTGGAAGCAAGTGAGCCTGTTCATGCTCGGCCGGCCTCCAGGCTCAGGTGAGCCACTGGCTCGGCTGGACCTCCAGGCCTAGCCGAGCCGGGGACTTGCCTGAGCCTGAAGGCTGGCCGAGCTCTCTGGTTTGGATGACTGATTTTCAGCCGATTTTTAATTTTATTTTTTCGGCTGGTTTTTGCTTTCGGCCGAAAGCACCATTTTCAGCCAAAATTTCAGTGCATCCCTAGTGCCAGTTCTGTGGGGCTAACAAGGCTTTTTGTCGATTTGACACAAAGAAAAAAAGGCTGATCTTTACAAATTTCTTCAAAAATAACACGATAGTGTGATCCCTCCCAGGAGAACCAAAATTCACAAAAAGGGTTTTGTGAAACTTAATACTTATGGGACACCAGCAACATACGTGTACCTTTACAGGACTGTCTATCTCTTTCAGCGTCCGTGTATGAATAATTGATGAAGAAACATTTCCCTTTGTACCTTCTATTAATCTACTTGAAAGTCTCTTGTGTCTTCTCTCATCTAGCATGCACATATTACACTCATTTAATCTTATGTCTGCATTTTTCTGAGTTGGCATGTCTTCCTGCATTCCTATGTAATGAAGGCTTGATGGTTTATATTTACAGAAAGATTGCTAACAAGGCAGAATTAAAAGCATGGCATGTTATTAGAAGACTGAAGACTGTTCAGCAGTCATGTTAGCAATAACTGTAGGATGATGCAACTTGCTTAATGTAAACATTCAGCCAATGTCTCAGTGATTTAACTACTTAACGTTTTACTCCAGGCAAGTTTTTCAGATGCATATCAAAGAACATAACATCTCCAAAGTGTTCTTAATGCATATTGGGTGAAATGGATCATAGCTGATAAGTCCTATGAGTTTAGTGAGCATATATTCACTTATTTAGTTTCTTACACTTTTTACGTATTTTGTTTGCAATGTTTCCAATATCTTGTCCCCCTATACTACCATTTAACATCTCATTTTCCTTTTTTGTTAGATTTCTTAAAATATCGCTATTATACACTAAAAATAAAATTCCAAACTTTTAGTTTCCCATCAATATTCTATTTCATTTACTTTTTAATCCTGATTCATTTTATTGTTTAAATTCCACCTGAGGAATCGCTCTCTTTTCTGCTAAAACATTTAATGGGAAATTTTGAGTAATTTTCTTCCAGTTTAGCTGTCACACATGTTCAATGGCATGCACTGGGGTGTCTGGGTTAGTGACCGCTGTGAGCAAAAGAGCTGTTAATCATGGCACCATCCAGCCCTGGAACCAGGTAAGTACAGTCAACGATATCTTGTCAAGGGATAAGATGTTCTAATCATCTTTAAAAACCAATGTGACATCATTCCCTGATCAGACATCACTGTGAGAGTAAACCTGACCAGTATTGGTGCACTTTAAATAAGACATAAGTCGTCCGGAGGGGAGAGTAAATTCATACTTCTCCTGTTGAAATAGAAGTGTAGTCTGTGATCATTCTTGAGGGCTTGAAATTTAATAGTCTTAGAAGCTACTAGCCAGACTGAAAAGATATTTGCCACTTCTGATGCCTTCCATTGTCTATGCACTGCACAAGCCACATCCTTTTCCTGGCCTTTAATTTAACATCTAGATACATATATAAAAAATTAACTAAAATGTTGTTCCTCTGCCCTATAGCTCTCCCACATGTCCCATATCAATTCCATCCCTATTCTGCCACCGTTTCACATTTGGACTGAAGTTTAGGTTGTCTGGTCACACAGAAGAGCTTCTGTCGCTCAAATTGCTGAAAACCTTCTGTCCATGATGGAAAAGTGTCAGAACACACTTGACACATCCCACCTCTCTAGAGATTGTAGCAGACCATGTACACCGCTTCATGGTAATGGTATTCCCTGATGGCAGTGACCTCCTTCAGCAGGATAATGTACCCTGCCACACTACCAAAATTGATCAAGATCGGTTTGAGGAACATGTCAAAGATTTCAAGGATGTTGCCTTGACCTCCAATTTCCGCAGATCCTAATCTGATTGAGCATGTGTGGGATGCGCTGGAACAACAAATCTGATATATAGAGGCCCCACCTCACAATTTGCAGGACTTAAAGGATCTGTCATTGATTTATTGGTGCCAGATACCACAGGACATGTTCAGAGATCAAGTGGAGTCCATACCTTGACGCATCAGAGATGTTTTGGCAGCACGTGGTAGACCTACACTATATTAGGCTGGTGATTTTAATGTTGTGGCTTATCAGTGTATGATTTTGCCTTGAAATACTATGAAAAATAATAATTAACATGTAAAACCCGATGTGCATACCTTTCAATGCAAGATTAGGCTGTCAGATGAACGCAGTCTGCGTGCACTCTGCGTGCATAACGGACGGACGTACTGACAAAAGATACTGTAGACACCACATGGTCCGTTTTTGTTGATGGACGTAGAAAAAAGGGAATTATGGGAAACAAAATTAATATGAAAAATGATAAAAATTTGAAAAGGATATGAAAAGCCATTTTGTGCGTCAAGGTGCTGGACGTTGCAAATGTGCTGCGTCTGACTTTGTGTCATCACGTACACAGAACGCTACGCGGACGTGGCGCACTCTGCACGTCCGTCTTAGCGGTTTTATGTTCTTGCCTAACTTGCATCCGTTTGCCATGTGCTTGGTGCGTGCGCAGTTCGGTGCGCAGGTACTTTGTGTGTGGGTCTCTATTGATCATGATTCTATGCTACGACGGACGATAAACTGTGCGGCGACACGGACGTGATTGCTGCGTTCGTCTGACAAGGGCCTTAGTGTTGTCCCCTCGGTTGCATTAGGATAACAAAAATGCAATTGATAGGTATGTTTATTCTTTTTTTTAAATAAGCTTTTTGTGTTCTTTACTCTTTTTGCTTTACTCTCCTGCTGTGTTCTTTATATTCAGCTCTTGTACTTTAATATTATTTTCTTGATCTAACTGCAATACCAGAAAGTGATCTACTTGTCAGAATCCTTGCTTGCTGCCCAGCTCAATACTGGGTAGGAAATGATAATGTAACACTTTGCGTTATTGCCAGCAGATGTCAGTAACTGACAATCACCAATGTTTTCTAGGCCCTGGCCTCTGATAACTGATTTTTTGCTAAGTGTCTGTTTCCTTACTCATTGCTTATCAGCATTTGACCCTAAACTTTACAACTATATCGATGTTCGCTGCCTTACACCGCATCACCTCTCGCATTCCAGACTTCATTAAGTCCTTGATCTGATTTAAACTTTTTGAGCATTTAATATTTTGCCTGCTCTCTGTTCACCCTTATTTCTAGGTTCTCATCGATCATGTCACTTGTTCGGTTTTCTTATATATCTCTCAGAAGTTATTTATTAAACAATAAATCAACCCTCTATGTGCCACAGTCACTAATGCTGTTGGGGGGGGGGATTTTGGTGTAGGGAAGTCGTCACTGTACCTTGCACTCAGTACATGTTGTATTATGCATCTAGTGATTCTTTGTGATATGATTAGGTTTTACAAAATAGCTTGTTTTGAAGCCTGGCAATTAGTTTTCTCCCTGGGGAAATTAATAGCCCTCAAAAAGCAGGCACTCACGCATGAGCAAAATGTGAAAACCGAGAAGGGAACACAATGAATGAATGAAGGAAGGAAGAACAACAGCACTGCAGTGAGAATCTAACAATGTTAAAAACTATGCAAAAGGAGGGACCGCGCATGCACAAGGCAATGCCCTTAAGTGAAGGTGGGTCAAATGGACTTGGGTGTTAAAGTCACTGACCGTTGGTAGCCCAGTAAACCTGTCCTTAAGGGGGCTACTCCGTCACTGCCGTTGATGTGAACACTGAAACGGTTTGGTGTTGCACCTCCAACAAACTCAAGAATTTCCCAATCTTCACTGAGAAACTTCTGTTTGTTTTTGGTTTTAACTTTTGTGAAATGCCCTGTGTTTATGGCGTTGCAACACGAGAACAATTGTCAGTTACTGAATAACACCATTATCCAGGAGAATGAAAGCTAAAAGATCAAAACGATGGATTTAGGAGATGAGAGTTCTAGGTTCACAGAACAGGAAATGTAAGATGCACATTACTAACAGGGTTATTCAGAGAGGTCAAAATAGCCAAACCCATTTATCTCACTTTCCAAATTGGCTATTTGGTCTAGATTGTTCTCTTCTCCTGCCATTCTCCTTTTTTTCACTTTTCTCTGACTAACCCTGCATGTGTCACAGCTTTTTGAGACTAAATCACTGGGTTCATGATTAGAGTGATTCAGAGTAACTAGAGGACAGAGGAGCCTGTGTAATTACATTAAAGACACCCAGCTGCTCATGGGGTTTCGAATTAGGGATGGTCTTGTGGATCTGTTGGTTAATGGGCAGTTTGCGAGGACACCCATAATATTTTATATTCCACTCATTAAGCATGAGGTGTAAAAGCATGGGTACATTCCAAGATATGTTGCGCCATGATGGTTTACTCTGTACAGGTAGGAACCTGAGTAAAACATACCAGGGCAGATAAGTGACAAATGTACATTAATGACAATTATGTGAAAATAAAATGTTAATCATTTTGTTTATTTTGTTTTTGATAATGCCTTCTTGTAGCTAATGACCTCAGCCAGTGGTTCCCAACCGCGGTCCTCAAGTACCCCCAACAGGTCAGGTTTTCCAGGTATCTGAAGCACAGCACAGGTGATATGATTTGCTGCTCAGTGATTGCAGGATTCAGTCTGCTTTTCCCCAAGGCAATCATTAAAACCTGGCCTGTTAGGGGTACTTGAGGGCCACTGTTGGGAGCCATTGACCTAAGCAATTACGATTTATAAAATGCCAACAAATTCCCTAGTATTGTACAATGAGTAGACAAGAACAAGTCAAATCAAGTTAGTCACACTGAGAATGATCCTGATAAAGAGCTTACATTCTAAGACGGGTAACACCCTGAGGTGAGGGTATGAGCGCTGCTTATTTGACGTAGTAAAGCACTACGGAACTTGTTACTGCTTTATAAATACTTATAACTGTAATCGGAATCTACCAATGTCTCCTATCCTATTTTAAATTATTGAACACTATAAAGTTACAGGGCATTCGTTCTGGCTTTTGACGAGCGTAACGGGGTTTTCTTTGGCTTTCATCTTCCATATTGACAAAATATCGCATGCTATTCCAGCACATTATCCATATGACATCATTGTTTATGAATAGTGACATTTTCCTTTTGTATGCTTATATGTTTATGCATTAATAGTGCTTTCCCTGCACATCTGTTGTGTGTGCGTCAGTAGATATGTTTGTACATGTGGACATGCAATGTATAGTCCTCTGACTGACCTCATTCAGACTGCAGTACATCTCCATTGGATTTACTTACTTTTAAATACTACTGTAAAAATGTTGGTCTATTGATGATACAATATAATGACACTTGTTAAAAATGATAATAAACCTAACCAATAAAAAAAAAACCCCATCGCAAACAGGTTTATAGCCTTTGACTTTAGGACTTCTCTCCTGAATATGCGTCATGTATTAGAGAAGCCTCAGACCTGAATCTCAGCAACTATAATAAGTGTCACTGTCTTAATCTAATTTTAAAAGGTATAATTTAGGAAGATAAGGTACTGTTTAATGCACCCTTTGTTATTGTATATACACACAGCTCAGTATTATTGATTTATTGTACCCATCATTTCAATATAAATGCCAGTTGTTCCTTTTTTACTTGATAGTGTAGGAAGCGTAATACCAGAAAAATTGTATTAATAGGTTAAAACGTTAACCAAGATTAAGGGTCTGCGCAGAGTTGATTTTTGCTGTGATGAACTACATTGTAACCATTTCCATTTACTTTTCAGCATAGATCTAAAGAAGAACAACCCAGTGCATAAGTTAACAGAAGAGGAACTACTGGCGTTCACATCAGTAAGACTTTTTAATTTAAATGTTTTTTGGGGCTTTTTTTAATACAAAGTCTAGTTTTTGTATCTTTTTTCTAGCAAGTCACTTTTTCCATATTAGTTTCCTGAAAGTAATTCAATGTATTCATAAAAAAGAAAAAGCATTGATTAAAGTTTTGGCTTCTCTTTGTAATTACTTTTGCACTGTAGGCACAAGTGGACCTGGAATGTGTCTTAAGAACCTTAAACGCAACACAATGTAGTAACCTGATAGCAAAAATATACTCTTTCCCCGTTTATCAACTTTCTAAATTTCCTGCGATTTCTAAACCATATCCCGACATTCATCCATGACCGTTAAACATAGACTTTCCTTAAAGCCATGTAGTGCCCACATTGTGCTGGACACACAAGCAAAAACATGTAAGTTAACCTGTGTGATATCTTATGAGCAAAGTCCATTTTATGCATCTAATATTAATATCATTCTGTAAACTTTGCACAAGCACATGTTTCTCTTTTCTAGAACAATGAATCAATAATCCGAATTCTAGTAAGTGCCAGTAAGTTAGTTTTCCAGGTTTGTTGTCTTTTTTGCGTACCCTGGTGCAGACTGTTCCCCTGCTATAAATTGACCTCTGTGTTTCGCATTCAACCACAAATGATCACACTTATGCTTATAGAGGTTCAGTACAAGACCGTGTAATGTTTATTTCTCCACCTCAAGGTGAACACATGATCAAACTGGTGATATATTTTGCATTGTGTGGGCTTATGGGTCATATGAATTCCAAATCTTTAGGATCGTAGGAATTGTTGATCTACAGTAACTGAGGATCAACCATCCTTTAGACTAGGGTTTCTTAACCCTGGTCTTAAAGTACCCCAAACAGGCCAGATTTAAGGATTACCTTGGGGAAATGCAGACTAAATACCTAAATTACTGAGCAGCAAATTATATCCTTATATTTGCACATTTTTGCAAATTGTTATTGTAAAGCGCTGCGGAAACTGTTGGTGCTTTATAAATGATGATGATAATAACAAGAAAGGTTACAGTTTGAGAACAAACTTTGATGTTGGCTTGACAAAGTTTTGTACAAAAGTTTAAAAAACTGAGCGAGTCTGAATGCATTAGTTTGAGTGTGAGTGTGTCAGTGTATGAGTGGAGGGGTATGAGCACATGTGAGAGTCAGAATGAGTGGAGGGGTGGATGTGAGTATGAAGGTGATTGAGCATGTGAGTATGAGGATGGATGGATGTGAATTGAGGAGTATGAGAGAGTGAATGTCTCAGTGTAAATTAGCAAGTGTGAGTGAGTCTGAGTGAGGGTGATTGAGTGACTCAGTCTGGCTTGCTCTTGTCTTTACAGATAATGAGTTTGTAATTTCTTTTGTTTTAAAGAAAATGACGTCAGCATATGTAGGGTTTCACAGGCACAGCATGTGCTCGGTCATTTAAACATTTTTAAAAAATGCACCTCGCAATTTGTCAGTTAAAATAAACCTTTAAAAGAAAAATGTCTGTTAAAAATCTTCAACTCTCACTGTGACAGTTACAGACCTTCAGCTCAAAGTGTCTGTTGAACTTGGCTGTCAGGGCTTTCTGCCTCTTGATGAAAGTCTTTCAGGAATTTTGAAAATTTGGAAGCCCCCTACAGAAAATTCATAAGTCAGATCACTTAGGAAAGATATTACACTCAAAGTCAGAATATGCCGAGCGTCCGTTGTCGAATGTAGTGGTTGTAGCTTGAAAGCTCTTGGACAAGATATGGGACAAAGTTTTCGCTCTGAATAATAACTAGATAGCTTAACGTTTGAGGACAAAGTTTGATGTAGACTTGACAAATCTTTTGTATACAAGTTTTAAAACCGTACATTTGACCGGGTCTGAATGAATTTGTGTGAGTAAAAGTGTGTAGGAATTAGTGTAAGTATGAGGGTGAGTGTAGTGAGTATGAGAGCGGGTGGGTGTGAGTGTGTATGAATGAGTTTGAGGGAGTAATAAGTGTGACTATGAGCTTGAGTGTGAGGTTGAGGTAGCATGCGTGTTGAGTGATTATAATTCAGTGTAAGTATGAGTGTATGAGTGTAGGAGTGTATGAGTGTGAGTTTGAGTTGAGTGAATATGACGGAGTGGGAGTATGAGACGAGTATGTGTGATTAAAAGTATATGAGAGAGAGTGTGTGAGTGTGTCTGTCAGTCAGGAAATCAGCCCTGTGTCTAGGCTGGCACCCTTGGGATGTGAATCCACTCCTGATTTTTCACCTCTTTACTGGTCTTGTGTGGGAGCCTTGCCCTGATTTCAATCCCAGGTCTTTTCAGGTAGCCATCCACAGGTGGAACCTCTTCTGTAGATGATCCTTGCCCACCCTATTTAAGAGTGGGGCTTCAGATAGCAGTGTATATGCATTGAATTAGGATTCTGACCTGTAGGAGTAATCGGCTTCCTGGTCGTGTATCCAAGCTCCTGTGTGTCCAGGATCCTGTACCGGAGACACTCGCCTTCTTCCCATGTTGCTGAGATCCTCGCCTTGCAACATGTGTGCCGTGTCCAGGCCCGTAACCTGTGTGCCGTGTCCAGGCCCGTAACCTGTGTGCCGTGTCCAGGCCCGTAACCTGTCTAGGCTGGCACCCTTGGGATGTGAATCCACTCCTGATTTTTCACCTCTTTACTGGTCTTGTGTGGGAGCCTTGCCCTGATTTCAATCCCAGGTCTTTTCAGGTAGCCATCCACAGGTGGAACCTCTCCTGTAGATGATCCTTGCCCACCCTATTTAAGAGTGGGGCTTCAGATAGCAGTGTATATGCATTGAATTAGGATTCTGACCTGTAGGAGTAATCGGCTTCCTGGTCGTGTATCCAAGCTCCTGTGTGTCCAGGATCCTGTACCGGAGACACTCGCCTTCTTCCCATGTTGCTGAGATCCTCGCCTTGCAACATGTGTGCCGTGTCCAGGCCCGTAACCTGTGTGCCGTGTCCAGGCCCGTAACCTGTGTGCCGTGTCCAGGCCCGTAACCTGTGTGCCGTGTCCAGGCCCGCAACCTGTCTGTCCCTTCCATCTTTTGTCGAGCCCGGTACCTGTTCCGTCCCATCCGTTCGTTGTCCAACCCGGTTCCTGCTCTGTTCCGTCCATCTGTTGTCCAGTTCCTGTCCCGTCCGTCTGTCTGTTGTCCCAGTTGCAGCTCTCATTGTAACAGCTACAGACCTTCAGCTCAAAGTGTCCGTTGAAATTTGAATGGAGAGGTTTTTCTCCTCACAATGAAAGTCTATAGGGAAATTTTGGCATTTCAGAAGCCCACTAAGGAAAATCTGTAAATCAGATCACTTAGAGAAGATACAGCACACAAAGTCAAACCATGTTGTGGGCCTGTGCCAAATTTGGTGGTTTTAACTTGAAAACACTAGGGCGCGTTTCATGAGGAATTTTGGGTCTTAAAATAATAACTAGAAAGGTTAATGCTGGAGGACAAACTTTGGTGTTGGCTTGACAAATTTCTTATACTGAGTGAGAGAGTCTGAGTGTATGGGGTTGAAAGTGTAAGTGTGGGAGTGCGTGTGGGAGTGCGTATTAGTGTAGGTATGAGTGAGTGGGTGGATGTATGGGAGTTAAAGGAAAAAAAAAATCCTCTCCATTTGTCAGTTAAAATAAAGCTTTTGAAAACTGAACTCTGTCAGTTAAAAAAAAATTCATCTCATTAGGACAGGTACAGACCTTCACCTCAAAGTGTCATTTGAAATTTGAACCCCCCTTATGGAAAATCCTTAAGTCTGATTGCTTACAAAAGATGTAGTAGGCGAAGTCACAACATGCTCAGGGTCCGGGCCAAATTTGGTGGTCGACGCTTTAGGACGTGTTTTGCGGCTACGTTTTTGTTCGGAATAATATTAGAACGGATTTTAATGTTGTGCTTTTCATCCAACATAATAATAATATTATAATGAATAATACTATGTTGTGCTTTTCAAGCTAACCTAATAATTTGGCAAGGAGCGCTTTCAGCAGCACTCATCCCCACTTGACCACATTTGGATTGTAAACTCTTATGAACAAGGTGCTTGAAAAAATCTGCATCTTTGCATTGTGTATTCAATCTACCGTGTATTCGTGCCAGAGAATAGTTTGGGACTCTACAGTTAAGTTGTGACAACAAAATAAAAATACACTTTGTTTAGGTGCAGCTCATTTTGAGTTAAGGAAAGTAACAAGTGTGGATTATTGAGATACGATCTGCGGAGCTTGCTCTATATCACAGCTCTTGGAAGAGACTGAAATTGGATTTGGAAAATATCCTTTTTTGATGGAGAGTTTAATGTTCCTGTGTTTTTTTTCTGTGGGCAGATAGCCACTCTATTATCACAGTACATTTGTAACAAAGTCTGTGTCGATGCAAGTTTTCATTTTCATAAATGATGTGGTCTTTGCGTTTCTTCCTGGTACATATCCGGAAACCGAATGATTCATTGTGAAAATAACTTATATTGTTTCACGTAGGCTCCCTGCCTATAAATTCCATCATCTATTCAGTATTGCTGAATTTTTGTGCGTAGTTTCCCTTGGGGCAAGCCAAACCTAACCAGTTATCAGAGGTATTTGCATTTCCCTGTATTGTTGCCGTTGTGTAACTTTTTCCCTTTTGTACAGGTGCTTGTTTCATTTTTCCCTTTTTTTTCAAATTTTTATTCGTTCTATAATTGCAATTGGCCCCAATTCTTTGCTGATTCATGGATGTTCCTACAAGCAGAATCTGTGCTCTTTTTAAAAAAGAGCCCTTGCTCGTTCTCACTGATGATTTATGATTCCAGTTAGATTAATCCTAAATTATTCCGAATGAGATAATTAAATGACTTTTTTAGTTTTTGGTGCTTTTTATTATTCTCATCGATTTTATAATTAAGATTCATATAATACCATTTGTGTTTTTAATAGATGCATTTCAAATTTAATGTAAGGACCACAATAAAGTGAGTTTAAAATTCCCATAATTTTTGCAGGATAGAAAATTGTGTAAAACCATTTCATAAATGTCTGAGTAAATCAGAGACTGGCTTTACCCACAGAGCTCAGTGAAGATGCATGTTTTTATTCAAGTTTTTGAGAGTTCACCCTGTTTCCTGGGTGCTTGGATATAGAATACAAAAGACTTTGGCGCCCCATCAACTTGAAATGTCACCAGCTGCCACTCGCGTTAGACTGGAAACTGAAGGATTGTCAAATAAAAGTGGCACAAGTGGTCATCGCACCAGCCTCCCCTGAGGCCAAAACCCCGGTCTGATGGGTACGACTGCTAGCGCAGTCCCACTGACTAGGCGGCAATATTAGCAGTGGAGTCTCCCGGGGCACCCATCAAGTAGTCGGGTGTTGAGGGCTGCCAGCAGGCACCTGAACTCACTCAACCACATGTGGCAAAGGCGGCATAGCGACGGGCATCGTCTCCTCTCCAGCAGCAGCAGACTCAGTACATCCCATAATGCAGGAACCTACCTCAATGAAGAACAACACATCGAGGTGCCGTTCCTTTAAACCACGACTTTGGGAGGGAATCCCCAAGCAAACCGAATATTGTGGGCATGGATTTGATCAGTTAGAGGTTTCCATGCCCGCCGATGGGCCAGTGTGCCAAGAGCCAGATCTAGAAACACCTGCAATTCCTGTTGGTGGTGTTTCAGAAGAGCATCTCTCACTGCATGCAAAATCGGGGTTTTTTTTGTGGCGTAATAATGGAGGTGCAGGATCACATCTCTGGAGCTTACAGTAGGAGTTGCTCTTGCCCGAAACGCCTGGTGAATACGATCTATTAAGAGCCAGTCCGTAAAATCAGACAGCAGAGCTTGCAATAGAATCAGAACCGTAACGGGTAACCGTTTTTGGCAGGCCCTGGAGACTGAGATTATTATGACGCGAGTGGTTAGAGAATTCACCCAGTTGTAATTCTAGTTGGGCTACTCGCTCCATCAGGGCATTGGAGCGGTCCACCACCGCATACTTCTTGAATGTCTGCCTGCACCGCGTGGATATTTTTTTCATGCTCTCCTGCCAAGTAAGACCTCCGCTCCAAAAGGCTTGTGAGAACTTGTTGAGTATCATCCTCTGTGGCTGGGTCTGGGGATTCACCCCAAGCTGGAGCAGTCTGGAGTCACGGCCGCCATCTTATTGATAGGCCATGGAGCCGAACAACTGTAAAATTGAGGCCACCATCGAACCTGGAATGCCTCGCTTCTTAAGGGCCTTAATGGGAGATGTAGTGGCATCCTCGGAGGCCAGTTTGAAGGTGTCTGGGGTTCGGCACAGAGAGACAGAATCCTGCGTCTGCTCCCATGCTGCGGCAAGCTCCTCCCACCCCTATTTCTTAATGTTTTTAAGCTCAGAAAATCAGTGCATTGGTATCCAAATGGATAAAATGAGAGGATTCATGGGTGAACAAGAATAATAATAATTGAATGCACAAAACTCTTTTTAAAATTATCAAGGTTTTTTTGTTCTGATCGTTCAGGTAATTTGGCATTTTGAGGCGAAGTTATGCAACTCTTAATGAGATTTAAATTTTTTTTATTATTACATTTGTTCGTTCTCCTAACTTGCAAATATTGAAAATTAGCCCTTTGTTGGTACTAATGATTTGTGAATTCAATTAGTAAATCATAACTACATTTATTTTCTGTTTATTCTAGTAAAGTGATTGTATAAAAATCCATGGCAAAAACAATATACTTTAAATTTTCTATTTTACTTTTTATTGATGTTAAACCTAAAAATGAAAAGAATAGTTCAAAGATGATGCTATTATCATGCATATGTTTATATGCAATGTGCAAACCCAAACGTCTGGTTTACGCGCATTATTGATCGGGTCAAAAACGCGCGAGGATTGGAATTCCAGCGGTGATATCCAAAACATCTGGAGGTCCTAGGTTGCTAGGTCAGATCCAGTACATGTGATAAACATAAATAATAAAAATGGACGTATATATTGCTTATAGAGATGTGTAGTGATCACAATGAGATTATTAGCAATGCAGCTTCCAAAAACTACCGGCACAACATAAAAATATATCTTTTTTGGCATTATGCCTTTGTATGGAAATTACAATAACATTGTGTATCTGTACAGTACAAGGATTTTCAATCATTATAACCCCATGGATCTTATCCCTGTACACCAGTGAGTGATCCCAGAACTCTCCCTGTATTCTAATCTCCTCCTGGCTGTGTTTGAACTTTTTGTTACTGTGAGGTTTGGGGCTACTATATGTACATTGTTTTAACTCTCTGAAGTCTGCCTGGATAGAGCCAAGACACTTCAATTAATTTCTCCACAGGAGTCACACTAAAAAGGCTTTAAAAAGGTGTGAAAATTGAGTTTTGATATACATTTCAATGTATTACAATGCAAAATTGAGGTAACTCGACTGGGGAGGGGGGGGGTGAAGGGGTTAAAGGCACAAATCCGTGTAATCCTGGCCTCAAAAATACGCATTTTCAGGCATCTTTCCAACCAAAGGTTTTTTTCAAACCAGCGAAATTTTTTCAATATCGGACCAAATTTTTTCAACAATCTCAGGCGATATTTCGAAACAAATATCATCCGGGAGCGACAATATTTTTTTCCCCAAAAACATAAGCACGTAAAATGAAATGCCTTATGCAAATTATATAACAAATAATAAATGTAACAAACGTGTTCATGCATGGTGGGAAATATTTTGGGAACATAGTGCACACAGGTTTCAGTCATGAACGTTCTCTGTTGACATTTTATATGGCTTTTCTGAAATGCTGTAGATCAGAATAACTTCCATTACATGGAAAGATGTTCCACTCATATGATGATGCCCACAACAAACCCTAAAGAATTGGAGATGTGGGTGAGCAGAGGGCAATAGACGATCCCTAATAGAATGACAAAATGCATTGAGAAAGGACGAGAACCTGAAATATTTGTGGTTTTGACTGCAGTAAACACCGGCAGTGACCCAAGCAAAAGTATTGCTTTGTTGTTCCCTATCCTACCACTTTCACTGGGGGCCTAGGGGGATGGTGCTCCAAGAGTTGGAGGATTGGATTTGCCAGCACACACACACCTTATCAAAGCGGTATGCTCTCCCAACATTTTGGAGAACCAATCCTACCATATCACCAGAGCTTCCCCACCGTTGGTCCTCATGAGAACTGCACAAAGGTCAGGTCAGGATTGTTTTTTTCCCCTCGTTTCACTCCCAAAGGCATGAAGTCCAAGGCCTGTGTCCCACTCTCCTATTTCTGCTGAAAACATTTTGTCTATATTTCCACTGGTCCTATGGTCAAAGAGTCAGAGTGACAGTATTTCTTTTCTCTGCTCTGAACTTATTGTTTTCATTCTGATGAACATGGCCTTCCAAACTTGCAACATTAATGGTGAGGAAAGACCTCAATGTCATCTGTAGGTTTTATCGATCCTTTATTCCGAGTTCTTCCTTGCCTAGTGCTGGAGGCTGATGTAAAATAATGAAAGACTGTGACGAGAAGTGGTCATTGGCTTAATGAATTTAATTTTAACCATGGGTACGTAGAACAGTGTACATCCCAACAATGCAAATGGTCATGGCACAGCACTTGCTAAAATGACATTCCGTTGTGGCAATTTGTACAGCCCTTCTAAATCCTTCAATTTAGAGAGAGAAAAGTAGATTTTTTTTATAAACCATATCGAACATTTATTATGTACACTGATTGCTGTACATTTTATATATTAACCCAATGCTGTGTTTTGATTTTTTTTTCTACCCGCAAATATATGGAAACACTACAAAAAGGGATATAGAGAAAGGAAAAGGATCTCTAAAAAAAATAATTTATTATGCCATTTATTGACATCAATGCCTGCTTCAATGTAAAATATAAAGAATGCTTTCGAACGGTTATGTGTTTCCTCTGCTCTTGTGGATCATACGATTTTTATACCATATGAAAGGGTGTGTGGAGTTGACGTATGCATCCGCTTTTATCCTCAATTCTGCTACATACTTGACAGATCACGTAATAAGAGCGGTAATGTCTGGTTATTAGATTTTCAGAGAGACATCTTCAAAGAAAAAAATAAATACCTACACCCTAAAAAAAACAATTATAAACAGTGGTATAACTGATGTAATGTGTGAAATTTTGATTATTTTATAGACAGATATTGGATAAAACTAAAAATCCATATGAGCGCAATGAAATAATTTAAGTACAATTTTTTGTGCTAATAAAATCAACCATTAACTGGTTATGATCTCCATGGTTATTCTTTTTGTTCATTTATTGAGTTAATTTTCAGCATATATAGTACTAGGCGTCTTTCAGCACATTTATTTCTGTCCAGTAGAAAAACGTTTGAGATCTTGGAAACCTTTGACCACTATTTATTCTTATTGCCTCTTTTAATCACGTTTGATGACAATGGTACCTGCTAAACGTAGAACAAGTGGCTTTTATTTCAGTGAAGGTAACCCTGAATGCTGTGTGTGTGCGCAGTCATCTTTTCAGCCTACATGTGGATTGACAAATCTGCAGGCTGGTTAGATGGTTGTCATACATTCACCTGACGTCTGCTGCTGTAATCTCCGAATGTTGTGTGAAAAGTGAATAGTAAAGGAAAAGCTATTTACATACGATTTCCATTTAGTGGAAAAATATTTTATTCTAAGAATAAACACAAGTCATTATTGTAAAATACTTTATTTGGTGAAGTGCATGTAATATATACAATAGAGAGCATTTTGTATGGCTGCATCATCTGTAAATATGCCTTTTGGGCCACCAGCAGTGTGGGATTAAAGACTTCATGGGTTTGGAACATTTTGGTAGAATTCTGGAGCATTAAATCTGATGGCGTCTTTTTCCGTCGCCGAACATTGGCCGCAATGGACGATGGTCCATTCACCTGCATGTTGTGGGATCGGTCGGACAACGACAAGTGATATCTGATGATCGCACCATCCCACAAATAGGGATCCAGTTGGCGGCCAGCCTTACTCTCCTGTCTCTTTTTTAGTCTTGTCAATTTCTATTGTGTCTTTGCCCCATTCTTCTCGCTGTCCAATTTTCCTCTGCCGCATTCTTCTCACCTCCCATTGTGCCACTGCCCCATTTTTCTCAACTCATTTTGTGCTACTGCCTGGTTCTTCATAATGTAATTGCGATAGTGGCATTTGGTGTTGACATAGTTAGCTTCTTATTGGCTTGGTTATTCAAGGTCGATGTGATTTTACTGTTGCGAAAATTGAAGAGTCTGGATTTGTTGCTTGGATAGAGTGTCTGTCAAATAGAGCATCACTGCTCTATAACCGTGGAGACACAGGTTTGAATCCCAGCAAGAGCACCTCTCCAGTAAGTGTCCTTGGGCAAGACACCTAACGGTACATACTCGCCATCCAGGACATACTTGAAAATTAGAGAAATCTCAATGTATCCTTCCTGGTAAAATACTTTAAATAAATAAATATCGTCAGAACAGAGGCTCAACAGATATGCAGGCGCCTCCCCGAACCTGTCGGTTCTGCTCCACCTGTGCTTGGATGAGGCGTCCCCATTTAACAAATCCAGAGTCCGCACTTTTCGCAAGAGTAAAATGCGGTCAACCTCGACAACAATAATTTTTGGCTAAATTGAGGCTATTGCCCAGCCCTATTCTCTATTTCCATAGATCCTTTCTAATTATATGTAGGGTATTCAATACTCAGACTGTTACTTAACACCAATATCACAATTTATTTCTGAGTGATTGAGAATATCATTCAAGTCACATCTCCCTTTCCTTGAACCTAACCTGATGTGAGCATAAGAACCCCTAAATAAAACAAACAACTATGCAGGCATTTTACTGGTGGCTAATTCCAGTCCCATGGTGTCGGGACAGTATCCATAGTGCCGAGAGATGTGTTTTAATATATGATATATTGTGATTCCCACATGCTTGTTAAATGTTTTCTTTTCCTTAATTTATATAAGCTACTGCCGCTGCCTGTTAATATGAATTATAAATAGAACTCTTATTCTGAATGAAAAAAGACCGCCCTTTCACTTTACCACTGTTACACTATTGTACCCTTTTCAAACATATAATAACATACCAAGTAATAAATGTTAAACTGTTGGTTGGAAAATTATACAACCAGAATTTAAAACTTTGGTGATGTAATCGTAGGAAGATGTAGAGTTAGTGCTCTCTCGTTATAAGCGAGAGGGGAGTAAGAGGGGTGTGCATTCTCAATGAGTGATGTGTGAAAGGCAGAATTATGAGTGACCTAGAGGAATGCAAAGTTTCACCAAGTACAAGGCTACTCAGTGCCTGTTTGTGTATGAGGTAATTCCCTGTCTAGAGGCCAGCCATTTAGATTGATGATCTGACACTTAGCAGTTACTAGTTGTCTATGGGACATAAAGTGGTCTTTGTGCTTAAAGAAACAGAATTGGCCTCCTTGGAGTGTGTTGATGTATGTTTTGTAACACAAAGCAGACATGGCATCCATTTGCCATTCAGAACATTCACTATAAACGTGAGATCTCAGCACTTGTCAAAGAAAGGACATGATTCTGGAGTACGTTCAGGCACCATGCTTTGCCATACTTTAGTTACTGAATTTCTTTATAATATGCCTATCTCTCTAGTATCATCCATGATGTGAGCCCCACATGTCAACTAGTTCCACTAATCCAATGACTATCGGTGGCTTCTCACACTCTGGAATGGCCGATGAGTCTCTGGCTAATCCTGGAGAATTGGGGGGGGGGGTGTAATCCCTTAACTCCAACATAACTGGACTTGATTTAGAAGTAAGGCAGGGGATCTGGCCTTTCCAAAGATCTCCATGGGAGCCTGTTCTTTCCTGTGATACCAAACATGACCAGGAAAATTGTAAAAATGTAATTAAAAAGAAAAAACGAATAGTTTGTTGTAACGCAGTGGCATTTTCCACTTTTCACTTATAAAGGAACACTGCCACTGCAATAACTCGCTTTTGGATTTCTCACACCAGGACAGAGACGCAGAGTGTATGACAAAGTGCATTATTACACATTGTGTCATCTAAAATGGTCAAGTGAGGTGTATGATATGTGATTTCAGATGTGATCATGTAGTGTAAAAATGGAAAAAAAAATTTGTGCTAACGCAGCGTCATTGTCCGATATATCCTTAGAATTATCCAATAACATGTTCTAAATAACAGTTTCTATTTTTTAATATTTTTTAAAGTGTACCCTGGAGAATATATAGTCGAAAGGGTTGGATGTTCTAATGTGGAATAATAATTTTACATGCTGTAAATGATTGAAATCTGAACAGGAATTTGCGCTGTTTTGATGTTTTTTGATACGGCATTCTAACATGACATATGCACACAGTGATCACATACTTTGGGGCTGGGTCCTACTACGTTTAAAATATGACTTCAAATGGCTTTTAAACATCGGTAAAAAAGGTCACAAGAAGATCAGCATACGGGTGTGAAATGGCTCAGGAGCAAAGAGGTTAAAATTTACTTTCAGCTATATGTTAAAATGATTTATAGAACTCGTTCAGACACAAAAATTAAATGAAAAAAAATAACCCAACAAACAAAAAATCATTATCCTGTTCATACTTGACTAATGTTTCCCAAGTGGACAGCTATAGTGCTCCCTAATCCCCTAAGATTGTAGTATTAAAAATAGGACTCCTTAGGAAGAAGAAAGGGGTGGAGGGATCTAACACTGTGCAGGAATATTTCCCAAATTAGCAAATTTAATCTACATCAAGGTACTACTAAGCCGTGTAATCAGTTTGACAAATGTCAGGCAGTAGTCTTTAGACCACCCTGAATATTATTACTGGATAGTGTTTCTATGAAGCTACTTCTTCCTCCACCTACTCCCTATGCTTGGTGGAGAAACAGTTGTGCTTTGCATTTTGTATTTTTCTGTCTGAAGAACCAGTAGGAACTTCACAGATAATACAGAATTCTCTGACCATCAATGATACGTATAATGAAGCTCTTTATAAACCAACCTGAAGTTGACACCAACTTGGTTCTTTGACCTTGGATTCTGTGTAAAAGAAACTGACTTTGATAAGCATGTGTTTAATCCGTTGACGTTTCTCTCCAGCTTTTCATGTTTTCCTTTGCAGTGTGTTGGTCATCGGGCGTTGCAGATAACCGCAGTTACTCTGCCCCCGCCATAAATGTTCTTGCAGCAAAATATACAAGTAAAGGAGGCAAATGAGTACCGGCTGGTGGAGTAGAGGTAACATCACTGCTCTGCATGGAGAGAGCCTGTGGAGTCATGGGTTCGATCCCAGCGAGCAACCTCTCCAGTAAGTGTCCTTGGGCAAGACACCTAACGGTACATACTCGCCACCCAGGACATACTTGAAAACGAGAGAAATCTCAATGTAACCTTCCTGGTAAAATCCTTTCTCAAAAAAGAAGGAATGATTAGGTACTAATGTTCTTTGATAAGGCAGTGAGAGAATAAATGGTTTAAGGAAAGAAATGACAGCAAGTGATTAAAAAAGAAAATACAGGAGACCATATTTTTTATCATAGGAAATTTATCATACAGTATATAATAAAAACATAACTTAATGGTTGCGAAATGTGTGTACAGCTACACCAATCTAAAGAACAAATCAAGCAATGTTTAACTTTTTTCTTTTTGAATTATTACATTTTAGTAGTGAGAATATACGCATAACAGCTGGAAATGATGAATTAAGGTTACATAATTATACCTTGATTGGCATCTATGCCATCACCCTGGAGCAAGGCACTACATTACTGAATGAAAATTTGTCCGTGGGGGATTAGTGTGAGACCTTTGCAAGCGGAGTGGTGTGTACTAGGTTTTGTGTCATTTTTTATGAATGTTATTAAAGGGGTTATGGTTTCCTACTATTTTTCATTCCATGGACATGTGTTTACATTTAAACTAGCAAATTCAGAAAGCCCTTCCTATCTCATTGTAAGAAGGAGCAGGATGACTATAAATTATTTAGTATGTTTTTAGATAAACATGCTGCACAGCTCATGCATAGCTCATTCTATTTCGATGTAAAAATAGTTTTAGGCTTCTTTCCCAGCCTCCCAAATGAAAACCCAGGAGTGGTCTTTAGGGGATGTCAGTGTAGTGATGGTCTTACATCGGTTGGTGATATGGTACATCTACATACACAAATATTTCATGTTTAAATAACCTTTTTTATATTTTGTCTGCTCTGATTTCTTTACAGGTATTTTGTAAAAGCATTGGTCAATTCATTAGCACCACTGTAAAATCTTACATGTTCTGGGTGGTGCTCTCCAGGCACAAAAATAAAAAATACTTCAGAAAGTAGAGTTTTGTGATTTCCTCAATTTAGCACAAATTAGTCAAGGTTGACTGCGTCTTGCTTTTCTGAAAATCTCAATCTCTGCATTAATTCAATGATGGAACACTCATCTGAACATTGGAAGAACAAAACCACCAGGTTCAGTAGACATCTGTGGTACCAGTGGATTGCTGATACTTGGACAGACACTTCGTCAATTAACAAATCTAGAGTCCTTGATATTAGGAAAAGTAAAATCGAGGTCATCCACGTGCTAAACTAACTCATGCTAAATTGAGGAAATCATCCAGCCCTAACAAAGCATAATAACAGGGTTATGGGGGCGTGGCTATGTGCTGAAGAGAGCAGTCGCACGTTTGTGCGGCTCCGCCCTTACCCTCTACATTGCATTGGCACAGGGCCCGAGTGCCTGGTTTGTTTGACACCTCCCGGAGTCCTAGCACGTCCACCTTGACTGTGAGCCGCTGGTCTTCGTGCCTAGAGAGGATACGTGATGGCCACCATCTTACCGGCTCGTGCTCCTTCCCTCCCTGGCATTCCTGCACTCAATCAGTCATGGGTAAGCAGGATAAACGGATTGGAGTAGCGGAGGGTTCCCATCTCCCCAATATCCCCATCTCTCTGGCAGGCTCAAGACAGGTGTGCAATTCACCCTGATCCCCATGGCTTCTGGGGCCTACAGCGAATCGGGCCCTGCTGAACCCTTTCCTACTGTGCAGCCTTCCTTTGCGACGAACACAGATAACCTCCCGGCCATGAGGAAGGATATCCGTGCCCTCTTGGGAGAAGGCCTGCTCTTCCTGCGCACAGGTACGCTCTGACCTAACTTCCCTCCGTTCCGAGGTCGTGGAGCTTGGCACCCAAACCTGCAACTTGGAGGAAATGCTGGTTGCGTACTCCTCTCGTGTCATGCCGCTCCGGATCCAGGTTCCTGGATTGCAGTTGGCTGTGGAGACCCGTCAATGCCACTGGGACCATGCGCTCCTGCCGTTAATCAACCATTTTGTGGTCACTGTTGGTAGCAGCTGTCGGGAGCGACGATCCGGGCTCCTACGGTCCAATTCAAGGGTATGAAGATTGCCGTTTTCCATGACTTGCCGTTTTTGGCCTTGGTGGCTCGATGGCCATTTCAGCCTGTCACGACTGCTCCGGTCTCACGCTGTCTGCTATCGATGGAGTGTCGGTGTCCCTGCGAATCCAGAATGGCAAATCGGTTCTTGCGGCATTGAATTCAGAGGATGCCCGGGTTCACCTGCTGGCTATGGGTTTGGTAGGTGCTGTTGGAGACCTATCACCTTTTGCCCCTGGCTGCGAGACCTCTAGATCTGGACTAGTTTCATGGACTGGGACATTTTCCTTTCCCTTTGCCCATCTTTGAGTTCTCTTTTTTGGACTCTCCGGGATGATGCTCTGCGTTTCGGTTGGCGACTTTACCTAGTTGATTTTAGTATGATTTTCCCCCACCCCTCCATCCCATCCACTCCCCCTCCTGTTCCCCCCTTTTTTTTTTGGAGGGACATGGAGGTATGGCCTCACTTTGGGAGCACCCTGTGGCCGTCACCTATGCTCTCTCTGCTCCTTGGCCCTAAGGTGGCGTTTGCCTTTTGGTTCCCCCTGCGGGTGTTCGGAGGTGTCTTGCCGAGTACCACTTTCATGTTCTGAGGCTGCCTCCCCTTTCATTTATGTTCTATGGGGGTCCCACCCCCTTTTTTTTATTTTTCCTCCTCTCCCCTTCATCTCACCCTCCCTTATTGTTTTATTCTTTGCGAACTCCTGGCTGTCTGCCCCATGTTGATTTTTTTTTTTTGAGACTGTTTCACTCGCTTCACCCATTGTTCTTTTCTTGCTGCACAGTCCCTTAAGGATTTGTTGTGTTGACCCTGCGCGGCATTTTTTTTATGTGATATATCTGACTCTTTTGTGAAGTGAGAATTTATAAAGCAAATAAAAAAACAAAAATATTATTCCGAGAGCACCTACATTTTGGTGCCCTCCCGTTCGCCACACTTTTGTGAATTCAACATTCATCACAGGATCACTGAAGTGTGGTGAATCGACTCGCCAAATCAATCCGAAAAACTGCCGAATGCATCTGAGAATCCGCTGAACCCTCCAACCGTCGGAAAAAGCCGTCAAGCTGCCGAACAGGAGGAAAAAAGAAAACACAACTTTTAAAAGACGTCTTTTAAAAAATACTGCATGGAAATGCATGGAAATAAAATCTAACGTCCTATGAATTTTACTGCCGCCGACGATCACTGTATTTTGCTGTCTTTTTGCCAATATTTGGCGAATTGCCAGCTTTTTGAATAGCTGAACGGCCACGAAATTGCACCGTACGGGGGAATTCACTGTTCGGTGAAATTTCATGGCCAATTTGGTGCTCTCTGAATAACCCTTTAAGTGTTTCTAGTCTACTTGATGTTTCACTTGAACAAGAAAAGGAACAGAGAGGTGATTTTTACATGTTAGGAATGCTCCGAATTATTACATCAAACAGTCGAATAACATGAAGTAGACCTACCAACCAACATCTGTTTTCACACTATTTAATAGATCAAATATATGCGTAAGTCTAATATTTTATACTTAGAATTTTTAAATGCGTCAAGTAATTAATCTAAATCAACATGTTTTAAAAGAATACATTTTTGCATACCTCCTCCAGTGAGGTTTCAGAATGCCTCCATGTCACTACACTACAGTTGTGTTCAAAATTATTCAACCCCCACTGAAATTGAGTGTTTTGGCCAGTTTGACATTGATTTTGATCATTCAGTCATCTTGCTTACAATTAAATCAAAGAGGCACGTGTAGGTCAGACAAATATAACCTAACATTTATAATGAAATAACCACAAATGTCTTTTCTGTGCTCACATCATTATCAGTTTTATTCAACCCCCAAGTGACATTCAAACTTAGTACAACATCCTTTTACAGTTATAACAGCTTTTAAACGTGAAGCATAGCTTGACACAAGTGTCTTGCAGCGATCTACGGGTATCTTCACCCATTCGTCATGGGCAAAAGCCTTCAGTTCAGTCACATTCTTAGGCTTGCGCACTGCAACTGCTTTCTTTAAGTCCCACCAGAGGTTCTCAATTGGATTTAAGTCAGGTGACTGCGATGGCCACTCCAAAATGTTCCAGCCTTTAATCTGCAACCATGCTCTAGTGGACTTGGAGGTATGCTTGGGATCATTGTCCTGTTGAAAGGTCCAACGTCTCCCAAGCCTCAGGTTTGTGACGGACTGCATCACATTGTCATCCAATATCTCCTGGTACTGAAGAGAATTCATGGTACCTTGCACACGCTGAAGCTTCCCTGTACCTGCAGAAGCAAAACAGCCCCAAAGCATGATTGACCCCCCGCCATGCTTCACAGTAGGCAAGGTGTTCTTTTCTTCATAGGCCTTGTTCTTCCTCCTCCAAACCTAGCGTTTATCCATGGGCCCAAACAGTTCTAATTTTGTTTCATCAGTCCACAGAACACTATCCCAAAACTTCTGTGGTTTGTCCACATGACTTTTGGCATACTGCAGTCGACTCTTCTTATTCTTTGGAGACAGCAAGGGGGTGCGCCTGGGAGTTCTGGCATGGAGGCCTTCATTACGCAGTGTGCGCCGTATTGTCTGAGCTGAAACTTCAGTACCCACATCTGACAAATCTTTTGTCAGTTCCTCAGCAGTCACACGGGGACTTTTCTCCACTCTACGCTTCAGGTAGCGCACAGCAGTCGAAGTCAGCATCTTCTTTCTGCCACGACCAGGTAGCGTTTCAACAGTGCCCTTTGCCTTGAATTTGCGAATGATGCTTCCTATGGTCTCTCTTGGTATGTTTAACATCTTTGCAATCTTCTTATAGCCATTGCCCTTCCTGTGAAGAGTAATCACCTCTTCTCTTGTCTTCCTGGACCATTCTCTTGACTTCACCATGTTTGTAACCACACCAGTAAATGTCTAGAAGGAGCTGAGTATCACAGTCATTTTAAAGCTGCCTAATTGGTGCTTATTATGCTTTATTGCTGCTCCGTGACATCCACAGGTGTTTTCAATACCTGATTGAAAACACTTGAATGAACCTCTGTTCTTCAGAGTGGTAGTCTTTAAGGGGTTGAATAATTGTGTCAATGAAGAATTCACAAAAGAAACATTTACTACTGTATTACAAAACCAATTGATGTCATTTTAGTTGCATATGGTTCTTTAAAAAGTCCTTGTAGGATTTCATTCTGAATACAATTACAAATGTACACTAAATTCCCTAAAACCCTTTACAGCATTGGGGGTTGAATAATTTTGAACACAACTGTATGTGGCATCGTTGGTACTGAGGTGATGGATGTGTAATGCAAGACTGCACACTTGTTTGATGTGTATTTGTAGCAGGAACCTTAATTAGCTATTCTAATCTGCTTCATGCTGTATTGAAGAATGATAAACTCATCAATTACGCTAAATTAACATGAGTATCACTTTCATTAACCTGATGCCCACATTTTATTAAGAAATAATAATTGTAATTTATGTAAATTTCGAAGGTGAGGAATTCAGCGAGATCGTAATATTATTTTCTGTTCATGACATTTTTACTTAATTCAAGCGTTCTCTTGTGAACCCTAACTGTAGCGTTTGGGTGAGTAAGCATTAAAGTCAGGATAAGTGACTTTAACACGTGCCCCCATATTGCCTTCCTAACGCTAGACCCTGTAAAAATCCGTTGGCACGTTACATTCCTTTTGCTACCCTCGTTAGTAATCTGTTAGAGTATCACTGATTGCGCTAGCTTTTGCGAGCTTACTGTACTTTGCGCACCCTATGCTTAACATGGGGAGCGCAATTAGTATTTAGCGTAAGGCTGGGTTCACACCTCAGCGTTTTTACGTGCGTATCGCGCAAACGTAAAAAACGCACGAACACACATTGCAGCACGTTCACGGCCATAGACTGCAGCAGTGAACGCGCTGAAATACGCCCCGAAGAAGATCCCGTACTTCTTTGGGCGTCGGACGTTTTACGCGTTCCTACGCACTGTAAGGTCCTGTTCACACCTAAGCGTTTTAAAGTACGTTCCTGCGCACAATAAAATGCATGAACGGGGAAATCCCATGATTTCCTATGGGACCCGTTCACACCTAAGCATTTTAAAGCGCGCAGGAATGTGCTTTAAAATGTCCTACGCACAAAGAAGTACGTGAGCTTCTTTGGTGCGTAGTACAGCGAGATCGCGGCCATAGACATAGCTGTGAACGCACTGCAATGCGCGTTCGCATTTTTTTTTCGTTTGCGCAATACGTGCGGAAAAAAACACCTAGGTGTGAACCCAGCTTTAAACGTCCAGGTGTGAACCAGCCCCATAGGATATCATGGGATTTCCGGGGTTGAGCGTTTTACAGCGTGCAGGAACGTGCTGTAAAACGCTGAGGTGTTAACGGGGCTTTAGGACTTTGTAATACCTTACTTCTCCTTTCACTAATTACTGCACTGATGGGTTAAACTGATTTTTACCATCACCCAGAAGCTTCTGCAGAGTCATTTAGCACCAGTTAAACCCCCCCCCCATAAATAAGATACTCACCTATCATCTCGCATAGAGAACGGTGACTCAGGGCAGGCTGCTGAAATAGTGCCTTCCCCTGAACGTGCTGCTAAAATAGGGACGCTACGGGGAAACCTGTTGGCATCCCCATCACCTGTTGAATTCATATATGATTTCACTTTAAAGTCCATAATAAATGTCTGTGTTGAATTTCCCTGTAACACATGGATGCCAGACTGCAGTGTGTATTGGCTTTGTGCCTTTCTTCATTATTGGGATGCCTCTTTTAATTTAGACGTTAGCATATGCGTACAAGCTATTGGCCCTATGTAGGAATCTAGCGGACAAGAAATTTAATTAATGTGCGCTTTGGTTGCACATTAATAGCTGTTAGCTATCATATAACCACCAGTGTTCGTTCATCTCTAGACACACAGAGCAGTGTCATACAGATACAAATATGTGAAACAAAGGCTCAATTGTAAATCACTAGAAGCTACTGAAGCCAGTAGAACCTAATAAAATGTCCCTAAGAACATACCAATTAAAACCTAACCTGTATTAGAATGAAAAGTTAAAAAGAAAAATACTATAGAAGAGAACTTGCTAATCTTCCAAAAGTAAGCAAAGGTTTTTCTATTGGTTTTATCAACAGTATGAGATCTATTGATATTGACAATAGGTTTAATCAAAGTACAGTAACTATAGACTACAGCCTGATAACCGCCAGGGAGGACATAAGTCCAGAGTGCAGAAAGTCTATTAATATATAGGTCTCCACCCCACTAAAGCCCAAAGACTACCACTCCTAGTATCAGAGCACAACATTCACATAAAGGGGTATTCAAGGTATAATAACTTCTGAAATTTCGAGCTAGCTGGTGTATACACAGATCTGATTACATAAAGGCCCAGGCTATCCAACACCGACGTGCGTATTGCCGTCTGGCTCGTCAGGAGTGCTAGGTGTGAATGACTTTTCTTCTAATAAAGGTTATTTTTTAATTGGTATGTTCTTATGGACATTTTTTTTGGTTCTACTGGGTTCAGTAGCATCTACTGATTTATTGTTTGTATTGGGTTCAATCCCGTGTTTCCTAGATCTGATTATTTTGGATCCGCAATTGTATTTTATGACGGTCTCCAGTTTATTGTTGTAACGACTCAATTGTGGTCCTTGCTTGTTATAAAACAGGCGTCTTGCATGGACAGTAATCTTCCATGTACACATATACCTCTCAAATGAACATTATTCAGCTGTTTAGTTTATGAAGCTTTTATCTTTTATTTCTGGTTTAACTCTCTATCCTATTACGAGTTGTATATTCATATTAAAAAATATATGTTATAATATCAAAATGATTATACTGGGAAATAGACTCCAATGTTTACGTCTTCTTTTGAACGTTATGATTAGTGAAATCGAAAAAGTACACAAAACTATTGTGATAGTTAAAAAATGGAAATAATGTAAATTTTCTCATTTTAATTCTTTCTTGTATTTGTTCATCCTTAATAGAAATATTGTTCGAATGAAAGTGAGCTCTTGATGGTGTACCTTATCTTGCACAAACAAGCTTTTAAGGAAAGCTAAAGGCTAAAACTGGAGGGGCGATCAAAGGGTGTCCCTTTTTAACCCTGCAGTATTCCTTGAGTCTAAAATGAGGCAAACCTGATTTCCAAATAAGCATTATTTAAACTATACTTTGAGGTCTGTGGAATGTCTTGATGTCATAATATATGAAGTGGATTCTATTTCTCACTCATTAATATGGTTGGAATGGGTGCAGAGAATGAATCAATATAAGGGAATCCATTTAAAACCTTGCTTTATTAGTGTATTCCGCTTCCCTAAGCAAAGCTGAGAGGCATGGGTGCTTTAGACTAGCTGAAGTCTCTATTTGACCAGTACTCACACGATGTAGTTCAGCAGATAGCTTCAACTCAGCAAAACTGACACGTAGAAAGATGAATCCAGTTGAAGAGTTTAATGATCAGACTGACAATCTTGTTAGTGTACAGCAATGCAGGTAAGACTTTAGTTTGTCCAGCAGTGATCACAGAATGGCTGCTATGTGACCAGGAAGTAACTAACAACAAGACACTGGGCAGAGGGGTGGAAACTACAGCTGCGCATCTTCACTGGTCTCACAATTCGATTAAGATTATCAGGTCAACGATTCGATGCGATTCGATATCACGATATATCACGATTAGTGATAGGTGTCATTGGATGGGGCAGAGTTTGGCCTTTCTAATGATACCAAACATGACCATGTTAAATTTCACAAAAAAAGATAAATATAACCAAAAATTTTTCTTTTTCTTCTAAGGCAGCAGCATTGTACATTTTTCCTATATAACAATAGCACTACAGTTACTCACCTTCTTGTTTCCCACGCTGGCAGCAAGTTCAGTGTTTTATACTCAGTCATATTATTCATTAAATGTAATGGCCAAAATACATGCAAAAATTTAGTTTTTTCAATTTAGATTAAAATTGTATATTTTCATCGAAAAATGCAGTAACCGATTCCCCCGTGCGATCTAAAACCACAAGGTCTGGATTATAAAATGTGGAAAAATTATGTTGCACACGGGAAATGACTGATAGCTGAATAGAAATGGACATCTTTTTATATTTGCTATAGCGCTCTAACGGGACACTGTCACACACGTGGTCACGCACAGCACTGAGGTGGTGTGGTCACACAAAAACACAACACTGAAGGGGGTGCACACAAATCACTGGGGGGGGTCACATACACACACTGACCCCCCCCCCCAGTGATCCGGGTATGTATGTGTCCCCCCAGTGATCCGTGTATGTATGTGTCCCCCAGTAAGCGCAGATCACTGGGGGGCCACATGTATGCGCACATAGATAATTGGGGGCACATGTATGTGCACATACATAGATAATTCGGTGGCACATGTATGTGCACATACATAGATCACTGGGAGCACATGTATATGTATGTGCTTATACATGTGCCCCCCGTGATCTGCGCATACATGTGCCCCCCCGTGATCTGCACATACATGTGGCCCCCCAGTGATCTGCGCATACATGTGGCCCCCCAGTGATCTGCGCATACATGTGGCCCCCCAGTGATCTGCGCATGTGCACATACATAGATCATTGGGGGGCACATACTTACATAAGATACAGAGCATTGAATATGTGTAAAAAAAAAAAAAGGATTCACAGAGCACTGAGGAGTGCCTGTGTACCTTGAACGAATGTCCAGCAGGTGGCGCTGGAGCTGCTCCCTCACACTGATCAGCCTCTCGTGGAAGGAGAAGGGGGTGGAGCCAAGGCCATGTGCAGCAGAAGCTCCTCGGACGTGGACTGGCTTCCCCTGCTCTGTTGGGTCTGTGCTGGAGCAGCCGGCGGAGAAAGCGAATGGCCACATCGGGATTCCGGCGTGCAGCAGAGGCAGGTATGCGATGAGGTGGCAGGCAGGCTGGGCTGAGCAGCTTGTGCACTGCTGGGGCTCCATCTCCCGTCCAGCCTCACTCGCACAGGCAGGTCTGGGACCCCGGAAGTGCAGCTCCAGTGTGTAACACAGCTCCCGCAGGCTGCTGCGAGCCGCTGCACCTCCTGCTGCAGGTTCGATCTGCTCGACCGCTCAGTCTGCGGTTGGGCAGAATCGATTTTTCAGCCCAAATTAATCGATGCAGCATCGTTCAAGGCTGAATCGCGATGCATCGATTAGCCGATTATTTTTGACAGCCCTAGTGGGAACTAGCTGGATACAGAAAAGTTAAGGAAACCCAGAAGGGACAAAATAGCTATGAAATCAATAGCATGTAAGCAGTAAAGACAGATTCAACACAAAACAGAAAAATATACAATAAATCCTAAATCATGGGGCATGACATAGTGCATGAACACGGTAAAAGTGAATACAATCTCTCCATAAATAAAAGGAACTTGCGAACAAAAACCTGTTAGAATCCAAAACCGCTTTTTGGTTTCCACGTAAAACGCGCTAATCAATAAGTGTTTCTCCCATATATATTTACATGTAGCAAATACACAAACATGCTCTTTGTGATCTGATATATTTTGTTTTATAGTAGAGATTACATACAAAATAGGAATTTAAAAACTTACATTCATTCCACTGCACAACATGCGTATTCCAGGCAGATCCACCCACTTTAATGTCACCAGGCATTGATGATCATTATACAATGAAGGCATACAGCACACAAGAAGACTATGCAAAATAGCACACATAGACACCTGCAGGGGGTCCAAAAAAGTGTACACACCTCAACATGAGAAATCTATGCATTAAAATGTTGTTACTGGATTTATTTAAACATCAAAGGGCAGCTGTAAGTCATGTTTGAATTATGCAATCACATTAGGTGCTCAAAGTGATCACTATTAGCATTCAGACACTTTTTATTTTGGCGCACTAGTGCATGAACAACATTGAGTAGAGTGTCCAAAGGGATTGCTCTGCATGATATTTCAATTTCTTCCCACAGTGCAGCCATCATAGGTGGTTTTCTACAGCATACCATTCTTTAGTGTTCCCCGGGCCAGCAGATAGAAATCAAGGGGTGTTAAGTCTGGGGAATGTGGAGGAAATTGAAGAGCACCTCTGTATCCTATCCAATTTCATGGCAGAATGTCATCAAGGGTCTTGCGTCTCGGTGATTGGGAGGGGGTGCTCCAAATTGCTGGACGTAAAATAGCTTATCTGTATAAAGCAAACAAATTCCCGGTATAATGGATGTGGGAAGCTGGTCGAGGTACAGTGGACCAGTGACCGTGCCTTCAAAACAGAATGGTCCAATTAAACCCTGGGATGACAATGCTCACCAGACATTGAGCCCCGGTAAATTGACTGTTTTGTCCCATGAATTTGAGTATTTTCTGGTGCCCAATAAACACAATTATGATGGCTTACTGTACCATTTAGTTTAAACTACGCTTCATCAGACCACACATTTTCTGTCCTCATCTTCATGTACCATTTGTCAGAACCAGTCCATAGTCCAATCAGCTTAATCTTTAATCATGGCGTGTAACAGTCACGGGATGTAAAATTTCCAATGTGCTCTCTTCAGAATACGTTGTATGCTTGATCTGCTAATTCCTGTCTCATGTGCACATTGCTTGACAGACTTAGGCGGCGAGCATGTAAACTGTTGCAACAAAGTATCTGTGGAAGCAGGACTTGTTGCTGTGTGACTCCTCCTAGATCAGGGGTCTGCAACCTTAAACACTCCAAGAGCCATTTGGACCCGGTTCCCGCAAAAAAGAAAACCCTGGGAGCCGCCCTTTTGACATCTAAAATGTAGATAACACTGCATATATCGTTTTTTACTTTTATGCCAATGGGTGGGGAGGGGTACTCTAAACATTTAATAATATTGTAATTACAGTTACAAGCATTTATAAAACACCAAAAAGTTCCGTAGTGCTGTACAGTGGGAGAGACAGAACATAAATACATACACAAAACACACAGAACAGTAGGAGAGAGGACCCTGCTCAAGAGCTGAATGCCATTTATTTATAACTATTACTAATATATATATATATATATATTAGTAACACATGGGGGTAGCACTCAACCTAAACTAAGCATTCAGTGCGGATGCATCTCAAAAATAAATACAAAACAAAACCACCTTGATCTGCGGGAGCTCCTGAAAGGACGAGTTCCTCCGTGAGTTTATCCCATTATGGGCAGTCATTAGGTTTGCAGAGTAGGACCTGCCAGAGGGTGGATTACATTGACGCTGTTGGCAGGCTTAAGCAATTCACGGCCGTTCATTGTGAACCAAATTTCCACCATTTTATTCAACAAAGCTTACATTTAGAGTTTTTCAACATGAGGTAAAAGATGGTATTATGCACCCATGCATGAAGCTGTTGTTGCAGGTTTTTTGAATGTGTTTGACTGGAGTGCTCTCTCCATGGTTATATCCCCTGGTCCCCCCATGTATTAATTAATAATCCCCAGGTCCCCCATGTATTAATAATCCCCAGGTCCCCCAAGTACCTCATTTCCATCATCCTCTTCATTTCACGCGGTGAATGCGTGAACACGGTGGCTGTCAATCATGTGAAGGGGGTGGGGTTATCGCGCTCCCCTCACTCTATTGGACAGCCACCACGAGCCGGTGTCTTCCATCACACTACACCCAGAGCAAGCACGCAGCCGCGGCGTGATGATGGATCAGACAGACAGTGGCCGGCAGAGTCTGGGGAAACTCTGGGTTGGGGATGGCTGCGCCCTAGCAGAAGCGTCGGCCTGGGAGCAGCAGCAGAGCGATGAAAGAGCCGCATGCGGCTCCGGAGCCGCAGGATGCAGACCCCGGAGCTGCAGGATGCAGACCCCTGTCCTAGATCTTTGCTTGTGCACATCAGACAGTGGCTTTGGTTTCGAATTTATCACAAATCCAATCTGTATGATTGTCAGTCGTGTAGGTGGTTCTGTTCCAAACTCGCGTCGTCATTGTTGTCGAACCCATTGGTTTCAATGTAAAAAATATTCCCTGTTTTTATTAAGTATTAACCATTTGTTCTTTTCACTTGCAACAATAGTCTCTTTATTTTTTTAGGATTTTTTTTAATGCATTTTTTTGGGATTTTTTGTTTTATTTAAAAAAAAAACTAGGTTTTTTTCTTTGCTGGACTCAGCGGGGTTTTTTTATTCAGTCTGGCTGCATTCAGCAGGGGCGGTCTATGGTGCTGAAACCTATCCAGTACCAAGGACAGCAGCTATTCTTGGTGCTGAAACCTATTCCGCACCATGAATAGCAGCTCCACGGGGCTCCGGAGCCCTGTGGAGCTGCTATTCATGGTGCTGAATAAGTTTCCGCACAAAGAATTATGCAGAAGAAGAATCCATACAGCGCATCCAACAGTGCAGTAATCAGTGAAATTAGCACACGAGGGCTGTAAATTTGCTGTGTGCCAATAATAAAGTAGTGACAGAATCAATGTATCTGATAATAATACACGATGGTGGGAATAAAACAATGTTCCTCCTAGAGGCAATTTAAGAACATCAACACATAAAAAGTGGCAGTGTCAAACAATGGCTAAAAATAGTCTGTGCCAGAAATAGTCAATAAGGTGACCGTGATGGTAACAATGGTGTGGGGGGAAAAAACAGTTTATTGAAAGTGCATAATACAAATGGAAAAAAAAAGTGGTAGTAAAGTTGTCCGGGGATACTCCTAAATTGGGGGATCCTCCTGAGTGCGGAAAGTGCTTGCGGACACGTCCCTCGACGTCTTTCAAAGAGAACAGAAACAAAAAATAGACCAATAGTGCAGAATAGTAAGCAATTCAGTTTCCCTCCTGAATAAAGGCAGAAACCTACATTTAGTAGAGCTGCACTTGGTCCCGGCTCTAGGATTATGGGCCTCTGGCCAAATAGAGGGTAGCGCTGCCCTTCTTTTTCGGCGTAGTTCACTTAGGACAGATAAAAGGAACACGGAGACGGCGCTCCCATAGTATAACATTGTATATCACAGGGTGGAGACAGTAGGAGCAACGCTCACCAATTATAGGAGCTCTGTATCTTTAGGGGCATCAGGTGCTTCTGTAGTGAGTACCCTAAACCCTTGGATTGCCAATCCTCGGTTCCTGGATAGCTGCAAAGTGCAATGTGCAGGGAGTGGAAGCACAGCCTGCCAGTAAAAGGTTAAATTGTAAATTTATTAATAAAGAATAAAAGGTTGGACATCTATATCGCTGAGGCGCGGTTCGGCCACCAAGGCCTTCATCAGTCAGTCTTAACTGTCCATAAAATAGTGTGCAACTATGCAGAATGAGAATAGCTGCTGTCCTCGGTACTAAATAGGTTTCAGCACCAAAAACGGGGATTAGGTATTTTTTTTTACCCTAATCTAAATAATTAACTCCTCCGTTTCACATTCCAAAATAACTAATAAAAACGAAATATGAATTGATCCGAATAACGAATTGCCAATTAAAACAAAATAATGAATCAATCTGAAATACGAATCACGGTAACATAACGAATGCACTGAAACAAATTGAAAAAAACTGAAGTGTTCCGAAACAAAGCAAATTTTTTTGTTGTGCATAGGTCTAATGAACATCGCTGATATACTATTCTTCACACTAGCCCAGTAATGCATCACCCTGAGCTATACCCAACTGTCTCTGTGCCCTGTTCTCTTGTAGATCACTTTATTTTGAGTTCAGCTCTATTTTTCTTACAATCTGCAATATTTAAATTTTATATTCCGGGAAAAATTATTGTACATAGGTTATAATTTTAAAACACGCACCTTAATTGTAGAAGCATATTAAATGTGAAGTCCCAGTTGTCACATACACAATTATTCATCTAAGCTGAACCTCAACCATTCACTTTGACCCTGTTATTTTTCTCAATACTCCTGAATTTGATTTATTTTTATTGTTCCCTAAAAAAGTAAAAGCTTTAAGTTAATGCTGATATATAACTTGACACCTTAAATCCTGATTACTAATAAAAATAATCATCACGCAAAGTTAATCCAGATTGTTTGTAATTACATTTATTGAATTTAATCTTTGTTTAGGACTAAGGGGATTTGATGTCTCCTCAGAATGCTAAACATTGGGGCTGTATTTTCATACTTCTTTCAACACTATTCTTTGACTTGCAATATATAAAAAATAAATATGATATACAAACACTTAGTGTTTATATTTTTCTTGATTTGTGTGTTTATAGACCTTAAAGGCAAAATCTGAAAATTGTGTTGGATCTAGCATGGTTTTAAATCCCTCAACACATGGGTCTCTGGTGTAATAAAATATCTGAAGTCCACAATTAATCATCCGTCGTTACTTCCTTGTGTGTCTGAGAATTCACAGTGAAGGGTTTCAGGAATCGAGCGGAGGGACACGGAGATGCCGGCGGAAGGCCCGTGCCCGAGCCAGTGCTGCAGCTACCTGAACACCAGCAATGCCTTACGTGGACTTTTTAGCCAGGTTTTCAAGCATGATACAAATCACAAAATATTAAGGGATAGCCAGAATAAACATGTACATATATACGTAACTTAGAGTGAAGATCCCTGAAGGATGGCTCCTCAAATCTTCATCCACCATATAAAGGACAATAATAATAAAAATACAAATCCCCTGCATAAGAAATGCTCACAGTAGTATAAACATAACAAACATAATAAACCTAACAAGGCACAGCAATAATACTCAGTGACCATAGTATTGCTGGATTTCACAGATGGAACCGTCCCGGACTGGAGTAAGGACAACAGGAAACAGCACTGTTTGGTATAAAAAGGGGCTGAATATAGTAAAATAGCAGAATAATTTATTCCATATAAAATATAGGACACTGAATCTAGACTTTCTCAAGGAATAATGTCCATGTATAGTCTTAACACCCTCTGATATATACATAACCCCCTTGATAAAAAGTCTGCAGCTGTTTCCACTCTTCAGCCTGACAGTGCCACGTGGAGTCCGCCGCCATCTTGTATCACCTCCGGACTGGCGTATTTCCGTCGCTTACGATACGTCACATCAACTGGACGGCTTCTGATCGTCATGCGTCACATCCGTTTCCGGTAGCCAATAAAGAGTATTTGTGTATTTTATTTTTGTATACCTTTTTATCCCCACTTTTAGAAATCGATCCCTTTGGTTTTAATTCCTATTTTCACTTTTAGATAGTCATCTTATGCAGGGCCGGGTTAATATCTCTATTGGACTGAAGCTGAAGATTTTGGAGGACTTTATTTTGGAAATTAGTGAAATGAAAACATATTTTAGTTTATTTAATAGTGCAGGTACAGGTATTTATCTATCCAGACAGATACTGTGTGAGTAAATTTCAATCCTTTATACCGTGTAAAATATTTTTTTCACATTTTATCATCCAAACCTTTGTGGTTATATATTCTATAGGGAATTCTTGTTAAAAAAATGAAATGGGAACCTGTTACTGCATTTTTCTGTGAAAACATACAATTTTAACCAAAAAATTAAAAAAATAAATAGTTCCCTTGTGTTTTGGAGGATGGTGTTTTATGAATAATAAGACTATCAGGGTTATTCAGAGAGCGGTTAAAAGCAGGAGAAACACTGGAGAATGGAAAATTCTAGGAGAATTGCTGTCTCCGAGACCCTTCATCCAGCACATCTTGCACCTACGACCATACCATTTTCAAAGTCAGATCTTTGCCCTTTCCTGTGATTGCTGTGGTTTGTAGTCTAAGGCCCATGTCAGACGAACGCAGTGATCACGTCCGTGTTGCCGCACAGTTTAACGTCCGTTGTAGCATAGAATCACGAGCAATAGAGACCCACACACGAAGTGCGCACCGAACTGTGCACGCACAACGCACGTGGCAAACGGACACAAGTTAGGCAAGAACGTAAACCTCTACCACGGACGCGCAGAGTGCGCCACGTCGCGTAGCGTTCTGTGTGAGTGATGTCAGACGTGACGTGTGGGGAACATCCTCATTTACTTCTGCTATATGCGGTGGACATTCCCGCTAGCGGGAGCCCTGGGAGAGATGATCACCTCTCTCTCCAGGGTCCCGCGGTGTTCTGACCAGGGAAGTCTGGCACCGCTTTTATAGGCCTCCCGGCGTAAATGACATCTTCGCGCCGGGTCCGATGTCATTTTTACTCGACCCCCCCGCCCCCCCGGCAAAGCCGGATGATCGCCTGGAAGGAGGGTGGATCCTTTCGGATCCCTCTCCCTCCCGATCGGGAGGTCCTAGCAGGACAAGCCAGGCACCGCTTTAAAGGGGACAGTCTCCCCATAAGAGGTGCCTGGCTTTAACCCCTGAGGCACTGGGCCGCGATTTGGCGCCGGATCGTGGCCTAGCTCCGGTGGGGGCCGGCATCCTGGATGACGGCTCCACCTCCGGGTCCCCTCTCATCACCTGAGGTCATCACGCATGACACAATGACGTCAGCCGGGGAACCCCTAGCTGCCCCTAAGGAAAACCCCTGGTGGAGATTCTCCCGAACGGTGGCAACTAGAGGGTCATGTTTGGTGTCATTCAAAAGGCCAGAAATGCTTAAGAATCAGGAAAGGGAAAAAAATAAGGGGGGGGGGGGTGAAAGTTATAAAAAAGAGGTAATTGACCAATTGTTGCTGGTAATTAAATAGAAATATATACTTCTTCATAATGTCTACCATTTATACTTATGGTGCCGCCTACTATGTAAAATTAGTAGTTTGATTTTGTCTTTTTATTATAGAGAGAAACTGAATGTAAAACAAAAAAATGACTAAAGTGAATGGAATTTATAGTATGAAATATTGTATTTGTTATTTTGCTTATTTTTATTGGCTTCGGAGTATGAGAGTGTGCAAATGTTGTGTTCAGCCTGCTGTTTATTTTTTTATTATTATGACATCCTTTATTTGGTCTTAGACATGCTGTTTCTACACAAAAAAACACAATAAAATATATTTTGTTGCTCTTTTCTTTTGTATGCATCTAGTGCAGCTAACAAAACATGCCAGAAAAAAATGAACTTGCCCTCCCTTTTAGGAATAATTCATTTTAAAAGCTAAATGTTTGCAAGATTTGATATGCTTGGAATTTAATGTTTAATCTCAGTTACCATATCCAAAACCTTTAAGAGGAACTTGATATATTCAGGGTGATTTATATGGACCTGAAGCCAAAGTAATTGTTACAATCTTTAACGACTAAATGGAGATTAATGCGAATTTCAGGAACCTACCTCCTCTTATGTTGGGCACATGCCAACACAGCAGGTGCTGGAAATACCTTGGTTTTGTGTTAGGCACGAGGCACTGTTTCCGCATCTCAATAATGAATCGTCTTTGTTGTGGTTCTCCTTCCTAATTTTGTCTGTGTCAGGGTGCGTGCAGGATTGAGGCTAATGTCAGATGAACGCAGTCTGAGCGCACTCTGCATGTGTGCATAACGGACGTACGTTCTGACGGAAGATACTGTAGACACCACACGGTCCGTTTTTTTTGACAGACGTAGAAAAGAAGGGTACTGTGGGAAATAAAAGTAATATAAAAAGTGATAAAAATTTGAAAAGGATATGAAAAGGCATTTTGTGCATCAAGGTGCTGGACGTCACAAATGCGCTGCGTCTGACATCTCATCACTCACACAGAACGCTACGCGGACGTGGCACACTCTGCGCATCTGTCTAGCGGTTTTACGTTTTTGCCTAACTTGCGACCGTTTGCCACGTGCATTGTGTGTGCGCAGTTTGGTGCGCACGTATTTCGTGTGTGGGTTTCTATTGATCATGATTCTATGCTACGACAGATGTTAAACTGCGTCGACACGGACGTGATCACTGCTTTCGTCTGACATGAGCCTTAGGTGGCAGAGCTCAAGTTCTAGTAGACGGACAGCAGGTTGGTGTAAAGACAAGGTATTTATTTTCAACAATTCTCAGGTTCGCAGGAGGAGCAAGGCACAGGAACACAGGTAAAACGTCAGGATAATATCTTCATGGAATCACCAAACCGTGCAATGTTGACGCACTGCTGCAGGGGTGTGACTTCCTTTTATGCAAGCACAGATAATTGATGGGTTCCTGAGGTCTCCGATATTTGGGATAGGATGGAATACCCAGTTTGAATCTACAGAGTCTGCTGCAGGAAAGGTGCTGCCTGATGTCACTGCTAAGGTGGTGCGGGCAGTAGTCTTTTTGTGCTTCCTCCACGCCCTTGTTTTATGGTCATGACAGTATGGCAGCGTGCAGGGCATCTTATGGTGCACTCATTCATTTATATAGCCCCACAAAAAGAACTACTGGCTTGCTGCAGATTCATAAAAATGACGTAGCTTGATCCTGCACGTGGACCAGAACTGCAGTAACTCATTTTGGCCAGCAGATGGAGACATCTGCCTGCCAATTAGGTTATTACAGTAAAGAACCACTGGGACTATTCCTAAATAGTAAAGTGATTGGTTTTGCTTAAAAAAAATAAAAAAATACTGCTTTTGGCAGGGGTTTTCTTTAAAATACCTTAGTAGGGTTGAAGTTTTTCCTTTTGATAACGCAAAGAAAATTGGGGTCAGCTCACAAGATTTCACATTGGCTAAGTCTGCAGCAGTGTCTTTAAGTATTTATAGCACTTCTAAGTAGGAATGAGGTTGGAATAAAGAACAAAAAACCTCAACACATTTCAGACACTTGTTTCACATCGTAAATGTAAGAACAGGTTTAAGTACCGCCGATGGGTATTACAAAGGTAAGTGTTGGCTATCCCTGCTTTAGGATATCTTGATGCCGCTTTGAAGTAGACACATAAAATTATAAAACATTTTCTGCTGTACTTTCAGTTCATGGAACAAAACAAACTTGGCCGTGTTTCATCATGAAGACAGTAATGAGTGACAGCTGATGGCAGGGCGTCTCCTTTAAACATCTTGCCACAGGCTATGCTTCTCATGGATATAAGCGTCCTTTTCCTTATTGAGATGAAAAGACGGGGACCATGAATCTTCTTGCTCTGTGCCCACTTGCTCCTGAGTGTTTTTTTTATCATGTAGGAGGAGGTGATGCTTTTTGATCGCAGTGCTGGCATGCAAGAGGAGAACAGCAGCTTGACTTTTATTTTACCACAAGAAGTAATAAATTGATTTACGGTTTGTTTGTTTTTTTGGTAACACAACCTGCATAGTAATTGTTAGGAAGAGGTTCAAATTAATCGACTTTCTTGTTGAGCCACAGTTCAAAGCATATTTATAGCATGGGATTTTAATCGATACATTGTGCTCCCTGTATTAACTTGCAATGCTACATAAATTATAATTACCTAGTTGAATGTTTCACATTCGTTTATTGAACAATTCACTTGTGGGGATTTTTTTTATGTATGTATGTATATTTGTTCTTCTCCTAGATCGGTTTAAATATTCCACTAGGAATTGACAGCATTAGATATTAACCTTTACAGGGTTATTCTGGTGCCTTTTTTAAAAGAAGCCTTACTAAATCCATTCTGGTAAGTTACATATTTTTAGCAATTGAAATAATTTACAGGAACAGAAATAACAAAGCTGGAAACCCCACTCAGTTGCAAGGGTGCCCTACTGCCGCCATGTTTATTATGGTAGAGCGGAAATAGGCAAACGTTTCGGTGTACACTGAGCATTTTGCATTGTGAAAGGGGCTTACCCCGAAATGTATGTCTATTTGCTTTTGTGACAATAAAATGTATTTATTGAATAAATGTGGTAGAGATAGTGCACCCTGGCAATTGAGCATGCTTCCTGCTTTGTTATTCTGTTCCGGCATCTATGGCTGTTTGACTTAGGCCGGGGCCAGACAAGCACAGTATGTGCACCGGTACTGACGTGCCTCCTGGCATCTGTTGCAGCGTTGTGACGCTTCAACGGTGCCGGCCACACGCTGTAGCGTGCGCACGTGCTGAAATGCTAGCCGCGCATTCGACGGGCTGCAAAGCGCGATCCTCCGTAGCGAGGTGGCCAGATGGACATCAACAGAAGGAATGTCCACTCTCATGGACATTCCTTCCACTCTTAAAAACGTTTGTCTGACCCCGACCTTAAGCCTCTATTGTGGAGCCTGCTGCTGAATGTATTGTGAGAGCTGTTGGAGCTCCTCCCCAACTATACAGTTTGGTTCAAATAAACGTAAGGCCAGATAAATTTAATCATATGGGGAAAGAATCAGGAACGTAATCCATGCAAAATTAATAAAAACAAGAAACAAAAAAATAGAGCAGACTGTAGGCAACATATAAATAAATCTCATTTATTACGCTCACAAAATAAAAATAAATAATATTGCATCAAATGTCTGCAACGTGTTTTGTCAAATGTTTGACTTCCTCAGGAGCATGAACAATTCATCAAGCCACCACCAAATCAAATCAAATCAAAATAAGCTTTATTGGCAGGACCAAATACATTTTAGCATTGCCAAAGCATATGGGGAGGAGGGGGGTAGTGGGACATATATATATGGGGGGGAATGGGCAATTCCATGGACATTATCAGGGGTAAGGGATAATGTGAAGGGGGATGGGGGCGAGTCCGTGTTGGGGATTTATAAGTCCAGGATCTCTCATGTTCCTCTCAGTCTGTGACATTCTGCGACGTATTGGGCAGATATTTTCACCGCCGGCTCCTCTTCTCCCAATATGATGTGGAGTTTCCTCGTCTCTTCTATAGAGGTGAAGTCCGGGATGAGAGCGGAGAGTCTCTGGAAGTGAGTTTCCCTCAGTGCTGAGTACTTGGGGCACTGTAGGAGGAAGTGGACCTCATCTTCCAGGGCCTCCTGGTCACAATGCTGGCACAGTCTATTCTCCCTGGGCTTGTAGGTCTGTCTATGCCGCCCTGATTCAATTTCCAGGCTGTGGGCGCTCAGTCTGTACCGGCTCAGGATCTGTCTGTCCTTGGGGTCTTGTAGTACCTCCAGGTATGGGGCCAGTTTGTATTCCCTCTGTAAGGATTGGTAAATGGTGAGTTTCTTGGAGTTTGCTATATCATGTCTCCATTCTCTGATATAGTTTTCCCTGGAATCGTTAATTAGGGCCTTTTATTTGATATTTTGTCAGGTTGCCTTCATGGGGGCTTTGGATGATCAGGGTGGATATGAGTTGTTGCAGCCCACATGGTTTTGGATGGTTCTTGTTGGCCAGTAGGGCTTTATGGTGGTATGAGTTGAGGCTGCTGATGTTTAGATGGTCCCAGTATGATAGCGCTCTCTTCTGTACTGCAAGAAGTAAGGGGAGTCTGCCCAGCTCGGCCCGGCAAGCATTGTTAGAGGTGCTCCGATGGACTTGGAGGAGGTGCTTGCAGAATTCCAGATGGAATATTTCTGTTGGGCTGGTGTCCCATTTGGGTTGGTCAGGGTAGGTGATGGGGCCCCATACTTCACTGCCATAAAGGAGGATTGGAGTGATGACGCTATCAAAGATTTTAAGCCAGACTCTTACAGGCGGTTTTAGTTTGTAGAGGTTTCTCCTGATGGCATAGAAGGTTCTACGCGCCTTGTCTCTTAGGGCCTCTATGGCTGGTTTGAAACTTCCCGATCGGTTTGTTTCTAGGCCGAGAGGTATGTGTAGCTGTTGGCTTCATCAAGAGTGCAGTCATTAAGTGTGAAACAGGAACTCTTGGTTTTTGCGTTCTTCCTTTGGAAAACCATGACCTTTGTTTTCTTTTGGTTGATGGGTAGTGCCCATGCCGCACTGTATTTTTCCAGCACCAAGGAAGTCCCATTATACAGACCTCCCAATTATGGAAACATCCGTCCAACGACATCAACGTGTGTGCACCGTCATCTTGCGTGGAGTTGATCCTATTTGTTAGGCAGCCTTGAGTGCTGGCTGTGTGTCTTACCTTCACAGCAACCAATGGGAGTTTCTAATATTCGCTGTTAGTTGTTGAGAGGCAGAGGAGGTGAGATAAATTGACATAAGTATTACCTAACTCAGCCCTCAAAATTTCCACTTGCATACTCGCGTTTTGCGAGGGGAAATTGAACGCTGGCGAGTAAAACTGCAGACGCAGGCAGCATGATAAAGTCTATTGTGCTGCCTGCGCTGCGTTTTCAGCCGGCGGCAGTGTTGTGTTTTTTTTCTTCAGGCCAGCTGAAGTGCTCAGGGTCAGCCTGTCTGCTTTTTTTTTTTCTTCAACAAATGGGACTTGCCCGGATCATTTCCTGGGAGGGAGGGGGGGTTGCCGCGGCACCTCTACCAGACCATCCTGCCGCACGCTGGATCTTTCTCCTTCACGCTGGGCCCCTTATCGCACAGCACAGCGTGAAGGATAATCTCCGCCCCCCTCATTCTACTCTCCAGGTCAGGTAAACGGAGGGGGGGTGAAATAAACGGCAGGGGGTGAAATGGAGAGAAAGAGATGAATTGGGGGGAGAAATGAGAAATGAATTGGGGGAGAAATGCGAGATGAATTGGGGGGAGAAATGCGAGATGAATTGGGGGGAGAAATGAGAGCTGAATTGGGGGGGAAAAATGAGAGATGAATTGGGGGGAGAAATGAGAGATGAATTGGGGGAGAAATGAAAGATGAATGGGGGGGAGAAATGAGAGATGAATTGGGGGGGAGAAATGAGGGATGAATTGGGGGAGAAATGAAAGATGAATTGGGGGAGAAATGAAAGATGAATTGGGGGAGAAATAAAAGATGAATTGGGGGGAGAAATAAAAGATGAATTGGGGGGAGAAATGAAAGATGAATTGGGGGGGAGAAATGAAATGGAAAGAAAGATGAATGGTGAGAGATTAATTAATTGGAGAGAGAAATTAAATAAATGGGGAGAGAGAAATTAATTGGGCAAAAGAAATTAAAGGGAGGGAGAAATGAATTCAAGTGGGGAGAGAAATTAATTAAAGGGGGCCCCTTGGCAGAAAAAAGGTTCCCCACCCCTGGTGTAAACTAAGGGAAAGTAAAAAGCTGCCAAGCTGTCAGCGCGCTGGAAGTGACGCCAGAACCAGCGCCGCTACTACAACTCCCGCTAGAGGCCATAATTGGTGAAATGGTGGTGTAGGCATTTGAGGTTGTGCAAAATAAATCCTATTTATAAAGAAAGAGATGGGTGATACAGAAGGAGCAAAAAAAAGAAAAAATGGAGATGGAAGTATCGCAGACGAAAATTAATGGATTCATCTATATAAGCTAGCAAGGGGGAAACCTGACTTTGGGGTCTTCTAACTTCTATTGATAAACTGGCATATGAATAATGGGAGTATTAGGTTCCACTTGATATATTGGATGCATAAACACCAAATTAATTTGGTCCTAAAAACTGTTGGAGAGGAGTCTGTACTTAATGAATGAAACTACTTGTCTGGTGCTTGGGTATACATGTATCTGATGCCTGGGTATTAATGTTATTTATTTTTGTAACTTTATTCTGAATAAAACCTTTAACAGTGTAATTTCATAAGATAATTTAAGAAGGTTTGTTGAGGGGCGGTGTTTAGGGCAGGGTAGGTGGGGCAACTGGTGGCGAGTAACTCTCATGGTCTGGCTAGTAGCTTGGGACTTGAAATTTTGAGCCCTGACCTAACTGATTGGCATTTGAAACATACCTTGTATGGGTGTCTTGAAAAATGTTGCAGTATATTGTTGCACATTTTATGTTTGTGTGAATTTATATTTGTATTGACGGGTCATATCTGGTTGCCTGGTAAGGGCGAATCTTCAAACGTTGCATTGACAAGTTGAAGTTGATGTAACTGCTGCTTGTGATATGAAACGTGAATTCTGCTGTTCCTAGTTTTGATTAAGCTCTACTACCTGACAATCGGTGTTGACGTGATATATGAAGTCACATCTCCATTATCAATTCAGTGCAAGCTGTCAGAAAGCTGTGCTTAATCAGTGCTAGAAGATGCACAACTACATGTGACAATATCCACAGAAGAGACCAGGGATAAATGTCCAGGCACTGGTACTGTAAGAGAGGGAGGAGTTCTGATGATGACGGTATTAAAAGTAAAACCGTAAGGGCGGAGCTAGCTGAGGAAGCGAGCGGCTGCATGTTGAAGGAGCTCCGTGATAAACACGGTTTTTAAAGTTATTTCCGCCGCTTGCTCGCACTTGAGAAACGCTCTACGGTCTCTGGGGGCACTGGGGGACTTGGTGAGTTTGCCTTACCCCCGAAATTGACGCTCCGGAGTGGATTAACCCCCGCAGCACAATCGGGCCTAGTACTAGCGGCCATTTTAGAAGCCTGGAAGGAGATTTCTGAGACCTTTTACCGCTCTTCTTCTTTGTGCCTGCGCTTTTGGTGACATGCCCACCGGTCGCTCACAGAAGCTGGGGTCCAGACAGAGGGACATTCGGGACTCCATGAGAGGTGGGTCCACTTCGAAGGGAGATGCGATCTCCTCCTCCCTCCCCCGGGCTATGACTTTTCGGAAGATGAAGAGGACCCCTGGCACTCGGGTGGTAGCTCTGCGATGACCTGGATCTCCCCACAATCTCGGACACCAGACTCCCAACCACTATCTGCAGCAGCAAAAAAAAGGCGCAAAAGAAACGAAAAGCAGCGCTGACGGCGTCTTTGAGTGCCTCACTTACTGCTGGTGGCCTCTCTGACAGGGATTCGGCTGAGGAACCCCAGCTTTTAGCCAGCAGTAGTGTGGCTTCATTACGACAGGACGTTTTGAGACCGGGTGCCCAACCGCAACAAACGAGAGCGACCTCACTCGAAACCCGTATGACACAGCCTGAGGAAAGTCGGCAGGAGGAGGATGATGATCTTCCTCTTACGAAAAGAGACCTTCGGAGGATCCTGGATGAACTCCGGGAGATCCGGGGGGTGTGGAAACCTGAAGTGGCGGCGGTTCGGGAGGAGGTTGCAACAATCCGTGCGCAGGTGACAGCAGTGCAGGCGACGACTTCTACAGTGCTATCGGAACATACTCACCTGTTAGGACAGGTCGCTGGTCTAAGATCCCAGGTGGAGCTTTTGTCCCGCTCTGTGGAGATGCTGGAAACAAGACACCGCCGTCGTAACGTCAGGGTCAGAGGCATCCCGGACTCTGTGTCGTCGGATGAACTCCCAGCTTATGTGTCTCGTTTGGCCCTTCGGATGGCGGGACTCCCTCCTGACAAGCCAGATGTGATCGGATCGGTATTCAGGGTTCGGAAACCTGCGGCGCTTTCGAAGGGGACACCCCGTGATGTCGTGGTGGCCTTTTGTGACGTAGCATTTAAGGTCAAGCTTATGTCTGCTCCTGGCGCAAGAGATCCAGTGAAATTTGAGGGCTCCACGTTGGCTTTGTATCACGACCTTCCATTCCAGACTCTGCTTGCTCGCAGGCGGTTCCGTCCTGTGACTACGGTTCTTCGTCGGAGGGGGATCCGTTATCGGTGGGGCTTGGCGGGAGCATTGGTGGTGACACATAATAATGTCCCCTACACCATCACTGATCCTGAAACCGCCTGGTCCGACCTTGAAGCGGCGGGCATCTCGCCGGACCCTCCGAAACTTCAGCCAGACTGAGACCTGAGCGATATTGTTTACCCCCCCCCAGCTTTTTTCTTCTCTGTTTACGTGTCACTGGTCTATAGATAAGCTCGGAGTATAATTTATCAGGACAATTTATGGCATTTACGTTGATAGTCCTACATGTTTTTGTGTTTCTTTTGTGTTTTCCTCCTTCACTGAGGTTGGGACTTCTTGCTTTTTGTTTTTTGTTTTTATTATTCCCTTATTGACCTGTTACTACTTGCATCTTACATTATCTGACTGGCTGACCGTAGTTAGTTTGGCCAGCCCTAGACGGCTGTCTTTTTCTACGTTTGATTTCGTGAATTTCTTGTTATGTATAATTCTCTAAATAAAGAATTAAAAAAAAAAAAAAAAAAGTAAAACCGTAATCAATCATGACTCATTTCATCTTCATCTGCAGCTCACTAACCCATAACTCATTCCAGGGCTGGACTGGGACAAAAAAACAGCCCTGGACTTCATCCAGACCGGCCCACTCCGATATGCAAACACACAGGGCCGGATTAATATATTGATATGGACTGGAGCTGGGACAGCACAAGGATGCAAGGATGAAATACTGACCCCCCCCCCATGCCCACCAAAACATGTTGATGCGTATCACAGAGTGGCACAACAATAAAACTCACAGTAATGTGCAGTGTGTAAGAGCGTATCACAGAGCTCCACAGCAATAAAACCCACAGTAATGTACAGTGTGTATGAGCGTATCACAGAGCTCCACAGCAATAGAATTAAAAAAATAATTATGGATTATTAAAATAAATTGTAATTTAATATGAATTATATATTCATGTAATTGTAATTTGAAGTATACGATTTAGAAAAAACGGAAAGTGTAAAAACTTGCACAAATGTAATTTGAACAATTAAAATAAATATGCATTAAAATATTCATAATTTAAATTAGAATATTGATTAAATTATTTTATGAAAAATAAATTATATGATAAATATTAAAATATACTTTAATAAAATGTAATTCGGGTACACTTCTAAAAAGGGGCTCAGAACTGTGACATACAGGGTTATTCAGAGAGAGGTGAAAACCTTGAATTGCCAGGAGAATGAACAATCTAGACCAAATAGCCAATTTGGAAAGTGAGATAAATGGGAGAATTTTTCTGGTTTGGCTATTTTGACCTAGAATTTGGACATGTCTCCCTGCTACATGGCTATGGCTGATTAGCAAATACTTTCCTGAGCTCTGCAGACTCCTGTGATAATTAAACCTTTGAGTGCTCCTATAGAGAAAGCACAGCGCTGGCAATCTGAGCTCTGGCTTATTAGGCTATAGAAAGGGAGCAGGGGAGAGGGACTGTCAGATCAGAGGATCTGTCAGATTTGCGGCTCCATGCATGCCTGGCTGTGAGACGCATCAGTGCTGAGGTATAAGACATAAGGGTGGGATTCACCCTCACTTGGCATATTTAGTCAATACCTTACGTATTTTCACATTTTTGGGATGGCTCCTGGTCACAGCTCAGGAGAGGTTTGTAGCAACATGTGGTGCTCTGGCTGCTGCTGACTTCAAACTCAGAAGCCACTAGTCACTGGAAGGAGAAGCTGTAAGTAAAATGTGGAGCGGAATCCTCGCAGTCTCTGTGGATTCCGCTCCTTTACACACAATAAAGCCATAGCCAGCTCCAGAATCCATGTGTGGGTGTCCAAGGAAGCCCCCCTAACCCACCCCTGCAATGCAGAAATCCTTCAGACCTTTGAAACAAGTGCTGACATTCCACACTAGTGTTATCCAGTCCTGGTTATACTAAGTGCTGTACTAAGTTTAAAAATAAAAAAAAGCACCCCCAGGCTCAGCCGGCCCACTGACCCATCGGCCCCTCTGGAATCTCCCGGTGCTCCCGATGGCCAGTACATGCCTGACTCATTCTAATTAACATGTTGAGGAAAAAGACATGATTAAACCAGAAAAGCTGTTGCTTTGTTCGTATTGCTTATTTGCAATCACAATTGGTTTACAACTCGATACTTTAAGCTCTTCAATAGTATATACAATGTTTCTTTTATTGTTATTTATTTTTGTGTTCTACGTTTCTAAAGAGTGGAGCCCCAGATGCTGGTCGAACTGGAGGTGCCTTCAATAGTTTTTTTTTTAATCAGACAAGGGTAACGTAATGATATGTGGTGTTATGGTTTGAGGATGTGACACGGCTAGCACTACTGCTTTCCATGTACTTCTATGGCAGTTGTTAGACCGTTTCTAGTTGGAGAACAGTATCCACCAAAGTTGAAACCTTCTACAACAGTGGACGGAGAAAAGCCGAAGTTCCCTTCTATTGCAGAATAACAGTGGCATGTAGTTTATCATTGTTAGAAGCAACTTCCACTACCGGGGGTTGAATTTTGCTTCTCTGGATATCCAAAGTTCAACATAATTGCCACAATGGTGGTCTTCGTTTACAACTATGGTGACACAGCAATGCTTTGTGAATAACCCCTTTAGTCTCTAAAAAGCGATACTGTATACATAGCTTTTCTGTAATCACATACTGTTATAGGATGTAATTTCTATGTTGCCCAAAGGAACAGATGCACTTTCCTTTTTAGGAACCTTTTTAAAGTACGCAAATTGCAATGACATAACTATCCCGATTTATCTCCAGATGACCTAATTGTCTTTTTTTTTTTTTGGTTGTTCTGAGTCTGCATTTTAAAAGTCCATCCTGCCTCACGGATGACTCCTTATCCCATGGGGATTTTTAATGCAAGGAACTGTTGACACCCTCGGAAGGGCAGTGAAATAACCATTACGGAAACCACCCATTGAAAAGGAATATTGTTTGGCTGCCAAGATTTCTCTTATAGATGATTGATAAATTGCAGTGCAAAACGAATACGTGTAGCTTTTTCAATCTCGTGGGGGTTCCAGTTGCTTTATTACATTTTTTTTTCCTTCTAACTACTCAGCTGTATAACGAATGGGATATTCTTATTATGTTCAACTGTATCAGAAGCCTATTCTATCTGCTACCAGATGCATTCACGATTTTCAAAGTTTTGAAGAAATTGTACAAAAAAAGCCATTTTCTAACATTTTAATTTAATAAAGTCTTGTTGCTCTGTATGTTTTAACAGCAGAGCATTCTGTCTGTCTTTCTCGATCATCCTGGAAGGGACACCACCATTTACATGAGCTGTAACTAGATTACAAATAAATCCACCATATAATACACATGCTCCTGTTTTTTTCTTTGAAGTAATTGAATGTAAAAAGGAAAAAATTAAATTGCTTTTTTTTTATGTTTCCATTTTGTCTATTTTTCCCATGATGCAACATTTACCAAAATTTTACCCCAATTTGCCTACCTTTTGTCCCTTGCCAGGCACAGCTTCTCTTCGGTAAGAGATTAATAGGAGTATCTGCAGTGAAATCACATATACATAGTGCTGACCGTAATAATCAAATGTAAAAAAGCCCCGCTAAAATAACACTCACAGAATGTCTAAATTTTACAATCACATAGCAATTTTTACTGCTCCTAGATGGAATCCTGACGCACTGGTAGATCACCTCCTGGAATCCAGCATCCCAGACTGCAGCAGGAACCTCCTTCCAGTTACTAGGATTCAATGATTAAGTATTCCATGGGCGGAAAAGCCAAAAATGCAAATTGACAAAACTCTGAAGTCTTTTCATATTTTAAGACAAAACTCGTTGGAGTTTGTTCCAATTTTTGTTTTATTAAATATTTTAATTTTAAAGCCCCCGTTTTGTCAATTAGCATTTTTGGCTTTTACCACCACCAAAGTACCCCTAGGTGTTGCCTCAACCATGCTTGACAGATCACATCAAGCATGTCAGCATCGTTTCATCTCAATGTACTTCTTTTTGGTCCGAACGCCTCAAACTTAGATTCCTATGTGTTCTTTTGCCCATCTAAAAGGGTTATTCAAAGAGCGCCGAACTTGCCACCGACCAGTGAATTTCATGGCAGTTCGGCTATTCCAGCAGCAAAATTGTTCCATAGAGAAGTAATTCTGATCAATATCTCTGTGACTCCCAACAGCCACCCTAGGCGACTGCCTAGTTGACCTAGCAGCCACATTGATCCAGACCTTTTTTTTTTTTTTTTTCCCATGGTTGCAATGCTTGTTGGTAAATAACTCTCATGCAGTGCAAAAATAATGTAAAAAGAGGTTATGGTCCATGAAATAATTTTATCAGTAGTATAAGCAATGGCTTCCCTTTAAGCATTGTAGCATTTTTACAAGGGTTCAGTGACATGAGTTCTAAAAGCTATATTACTTACTGTTTTGAATTGGTCCTTAGCTGAACTTTGAACTTTGAGATCTCCTCAATCTTTGTTCAGTATATTCTTCCAAAGAAAGTGAGATTTACCTGAAAAAGTACCAGACTGCTTATAAAATATCAAAACGAAAATGTAAGCTATGTACAAAAGTAGTATTAGCCTTGTCTGATTTGCCTTTCATACTTTTACAAAACCTTTTACTTGGTCAAAGTAGTAAGCTCTACAGTTATATATTTGTTTCTTGAGTCAGACTTTGTGAGGGGATCCATTGATGGAGGAAACTGGAATGTGATATATTTCCATGCCTTCCATTTCAGGATGTGCTTACAAAAATAAAATAGGTATCCATATTGTGTCCTTTAAAAATTAATTGGGAATTGAGACCAAGTCATCTCTCACTTTGGCTCAACGCACAAACTTAATTATGTTTTCTGTTTCCAGTGCTTACTATCACAACCCAAATTCTGGGCTCTCCAAACCACTGCACTAATTCTTAGGACCAAACTGGAGAAAGGAAGTTCTCGGAGGATTGAAAGAGCCATGATGCAAACACAGGTAAGACTTTATCTTAACAACTTTTAATGTTTTTTGCATGTATTTATTAGTGACCTTTTGACATTCTTTTATTGTTTAATTTATCTGAGCTGGTATTTTTTTCTTATATCATTGTGTAGTAGTCCTACACACACTTCATAAAATCTACCAGATAATCAGGGTTATTCAGAGAGCGGTGAAAAGCAGGAGAATGACTGGAGAATGGAAAATTCTAGGTCAAAATAGCCAATTTGGAAAGTGAGATGAATGGGAGAATTTTTCTGGTTTAGCTATTTTGACCTAGAATTTTCCATTCTCCAGTCATTCTCCTGCTTTTCACCGCTCTCTGAATAACCTTGTAAGTCTTATGTACATACTGTAAATGTAAGAGTTTCAGTACATGTGATTTATATCCGTCTTTCTACATACAGTATATTTCTACATGCTGTCCTAATCAAGTTTCCTTTGGAAAAAAAACTCATTAGTATCAACTGTGTATGATGATCAGATTTTATTTAAGTGTTACTCTTATAAACCATTTTCTTATGTTAGAATCCAAAACCGCTTTTTTGTTTCAAAGTAAAACGTGCTAATCAATAAGTGTTTCGCCCATACATCTTTACATGTAGCAAATACACAAACACATGTTCTTTGTGATCTCTGATCTATTTTATTTTAAAATAGAGATTATATCCAAAAAAGGAATTTAAAAAAAATACAACCTTGTGAATCCTCTCTCATTCTGTATTCTGCCCTCTTCCTGCTTGTTGCAAAGCAACTGTAAAGGTTGTTGACCTTTTTGTTACTGTCAGGTTTGGAACTGCTCCTTGGAGCCTCCTTAAAGTAAAGCGGGATAACAGTAGTGAAATCTCAAATAGAAATTTGGTTTCTACCCAGAGAGCATTAAAAAGTATGCAAATAGAGCTTCATATGCTTATTTTTATTCATTGTATTTTAATGCAAAACCGTGTAAAATTCTTAAGGCACTATTCCCTAGTTAACTCTAACACTATCGTCTGGATGTGTAAACATCATTGCTAGGATAACCCTTGCCCCCCCCCATATTACATTCTTGATGCAGCCCCCGGTAGTAATCTGTTAGTGCATCGGTTTTCGTGCTAGCTTCCGCGAGCTTACTGTACTTTGGCTCCCCATGTTAGGTATAGGATGTGCAATCATTAGTGTTTAAATAAGGTGTTACAAAGCACTAATTACCGTCGGAACGTGCAAGGCAAAATTTTAACACCTTCTAAAAGCTGGTGCTAAATGATTATGCAAATGAAAAATCCTTTACCTCCCCATAGATATGATACTCTCCTCTCAGCCCACTGTGCGAAGGTTGGCCTGATCTGCTTCTGCTGCCCGCGAGCAGTGTGATCACTCCGCGGCACTGTGCAATCTCGCAGCACAGAACCGCAACCCTCCATGGAGTCCTACTTGCGGAGGCCAAGAAGTGCTACTGCGAGTATCCAAGCATTTAGTGCTGCATTCCAGGGTGAGGTGTTGAGGTAGCGCCTGCCCCGGAATATCACGTTAACATGGGGACGCTATGGGGAAATCTTCAGGTGCAGATGTTCCTTCTTTCCATGTTAGCGTGAAGAAGGGAATAGGACCCTTAATTTTCAGGTATTTCATGTGGTTTTGCACTTAATAGATCCCAAACTAATGAAAAATTAATCGTGCTATAACAAAAAGTAACAACAGGTCCATGCTTTCTATATATGTCCCATACACTCGGTTTCCATTTTCTTTTAATTATTTTGTTTTGTCTAATAGTATCATTTTTGGCACCCTTACCCTCTGCCATTGCCATGTTATGCAGATCATATATAGGAAATATCTGGCATTAATTCAGTGTACATTCAAACACTGCATTGTTCTTGGAGTTGTTTTCAGTTTTTTATCTTGGTATCATGCCAGGGTATTTTCTCTTCTGTGCTTTGTCTCTCTATGTATAAATCAGCATGCTTTTTGTTTCGTCTTAAATTATGAACCATACAAAACATGGCACGTCTCTTTAGTATTTGAAGAATGCATTTCATATACAATAATATGGCTGCTTCGTAGCTTTACATTCATATTTCATGGAATGGATTGCAGCACAAGTATCACTACAGGTGCAATGGATAAAAGTTAAAGAACAAAATTATTTTAGCAATGTAATTACAGTCTGTTACTTCTGTAGTTTTGGTATATTCTGCATGAGCTACTTTGCATAAGAAAATAAAATGGGGCGGAGCTTGACCAGCTATATGTGTGGATGTGTAACTTGCTGCATCGCGGCACAAATGGCTTCTTTTATTCGCCTGGCTGATTTTACAGAGACTGACTTACCTGACCCTATTGGGGGACTGCCGCTGGCATGAAAACTTAAAAAAAAAAGACAAATCCAAGTGCCCAAATAGTACCTTTTTTTAAACCGTGGAGGACCTCTGAGGACTAACATTATGGCAGCACCTCTATTCAGGTGGGAACCCAGACAGGTACTGCCACTATACAAGGTGCTCAACCATTTCTGCAACTCACTTGATATAGGAGCTGTAATCCTTCCTCACAGAGGGAATAGCCCCGAGTACTCACCTGGTCACTTCTGAGATCCACACGCTGACACCATTGAAAGGAAGCTAGATGGGGTAGTTATACAGCAAAATACCTCTGTTGATATTACCAGTCTCCTTCTACAGAGGATAGAGCATGTAGAGAAGATCTGTCTAATCGTTCCAGGGGGAACACATCGGACTGCGGGACTTACTTGAGGAGGTACAGCCAGATGCTCTCCATGCAGGACCGCCATCAGGGCATTACGCCCCCTGCTGCCATAAGGGGCCCGGCCTGCCAGGGCCCCACCGTCGGCGGCTCCCTTTTTAACAGCTCCGGTATCGGACTCTGAGTCCGAATCCGGATATGTACTGTGTGTCTCCTCCTAGCAGGCTTGCTGGCTGGGCAGGCCAAGCAGCCTGCGTGTGCCTTCTATGCACGCTGCTTTGGCGACGCCCCCTCCAGTCGCGTGTGTAGCGCATACCTCACACACAAGTAGCAGTCTGCGACGGAGGGCCCGAGAGAAGGGATAAGAAGAGAGGAGCAGAGGACAGGGACCTTAGACGGCAGAGCGGTGAGCCAGATGCCAGGGCCCAGCCAGACCCCATGGGCCAGCCAGACCCCAGGGCCCGACCAAGCCCAAAGGCCATCATACAGACAGCACTTTTCTGAGAGTTTTATTGCTGTAGAGCTCTGTGATATGCTAATACACACCACACATTACATTGAGTTTTATTCCGGTGCAGCTCTGTGATACGCTAATACACAGCGCACATTACTGTGAGTTTTATTCCTGTGGAGCTTGACACCTTCCTTATTCCAAATCCCACTGATAAGGTACGGTACAATTGGACTTCAAAGGAGGCCCGCTCCTAATTTTTTTTCAGCCCGTCCATCGGCGGGCACATCTTCAAATGTACCACTCCACACTGCAGCTTCAAACTCTACTCCAGTCAATCGAGGTCTCACTCCATTGCTCGCCACCCTGCCCTTCTCACCGCTCCCTTGCCAAAGATATTTTGTCCCCTGCAGGTCCTCAGCCTAGTTTCTAAGCCCATCCATGGACAAGCCCATCTTGACTGTATTACGTTGTAGCCTTCCCAAATTGGACCTCGGGATAATCATAGGAATCAACCCGCCAGCACTCCTTCCACCTTGCCCCACTCACCCTTCTCAGGCCATTTCGGGCACCAGCTACCTTGTACCACGTCCTAACAGGGACGCCGCTCCGGAAGGCCTGAGGCAAGTGCCCTACAGTCATGTCCTGCCTAACCACACTTAACACAGCAAAAATTAACCTCTGTTAGCCTTCTTTTCACTGGAGTGTTACATTTTTCTAAAAAAAATACCTAGCACTAGGCCAAATTTATCCAAGTCCACCTTGGATGAGTACGATCCATTATCATGTAGAAGGACCGCATAAACCTTCATATTACCCAAGCTCTAGGTGGAACAGGTATTGGAAATACATCACTCAGCAGATTATAGTTATTCCCTCTAGGTCTCTGCTGTGGGAACACTGGATCACCAAAAACCCCCAAACACGGGACCATACGGGATTCCAAAACCTACCTGACAATGCCTGGGTGTGAAGTCGGGGAAACCTACAAAGTCCTAAGGGCTTATTTAGAAAGCAGTGAAATTTTGCAGGTTTACTGTTTGGTGCACTTTAATGTGCTTTTGCGATTCCATTTTGCCGACCCTGTGGTGAATTCGCTATTCACTGCAGAGTCCCCAAAGTACGCTGAACATGGAGCCGTCGAAAACCGCCGCTAAATTGAGGAAAAAATAATTCTGCTATTCTACTGATAGGTGTTTAATCCTTTCAGTGTGGAGGACGTGTGGGGAACATCCTCATGTGTCACCACTGTGTTCCAGAGGATGTACCCACACATCGGCAGATATCCGGGGCCTGCCTCCCTTTACTTACCTCTCTGTCTGGGGTCCTGCAGTGGTCTGGCTTCCTTGAAGTCAGGCCCCACTTTTATACTCCTCCCGGCATGATGACTTCAGTTTTAGGCTCCCTCCCCCCAGCAGAGCCGGGAGAGTACCTGAAGTGGAGGAGTGGTGTCATTTGGACCCCAGTATTTTCACATCGGTAAGTGGTACAGGGTCAAGAAAGGCATCACTGGAAAGGTCCTAGTTAAAACGCATACATTTATTGCACTCACATAGATAAATGATGAAAAGGCACATCAAGGTAAAACCTGCTCATCTGGATGAACAGCGGTCCTATTCTCGTATCTCCCAATCGATGACCAGCAGAGGTATCATGTTTGGTATCATTGGGAAGGCCAGAGCATGTAATAATAAAATAAATAAAAATAAAACTTTTTTTATATAACGGAGCACTATTGTTTACTTTCCAATTAAAATGTGAACAATGATGCTGCACTAACTCCCCTTCTCATTTCCCACTATGAAAAACCGGCTGGATGGAGTAGAGGTAATGTCACTGCTCTGCATGGAGAGAGCCTGTGGAGTCATGGGTTCGATCCCAGCGAGCAACCTCTCCAGTAAGTGTCCTTGGCAAGACACCTAACTGTACATACTCGCCACCCAGGACATACTTGAAAAGGAGAGAAATCTCAATGTATCCTTCCTGGTAAAATCCTTTCACAAAAAGAAAAAAAAAATGTTGTTTATCAGTTTTAGTTAAAATCAGGTTCTCCTTTCCAATTTTTTTTAACAATAGTACTGCATAGACTATATAACCACAAAGGCTCAGATGATAAAATGAAGAAAAAAATAGTAATTTCACACGCTGTAAATGATTGAAATCTGAATGGAAATTCACGTGTTTTTTTTACATTTTTTGTTATGAGCCTGCCGTAGAAAAGGATATATAATTTGTCTGGGTCGTGTAATAAAACATGACTTCAAATCGCGTTTAAACATGATGAGCACAAAATGGTCAGCTCGGCGGCTGTCTTCGACGGGCTTCAGCAACTCCACGTTCGGTTCACTTCGGGACCAAAACCTTTGGTGCTCTCTGAATAACCCCCCAGATGTACATGAGCAGTGAGCTATTTTATAGTTAGTTTGAAGGTTTATCTTTGAATCATTATTAAGTATTGGAGTACTGATTAGCATTTTATTTAAATAATAATATTGACATAGAGGATAGTCTGCCAGTGTGTGGGCATATGAATGTGCTTGGGATCTAAAATATGCACCATGTCTATACTAGATAAATAAATAAAGGTATTACACGATGATACACTTCACTGTGTGTTTACAGAATCTTCAGCTAAGGGGAGTCGGATTTTTTTTTTATTTTTAAAAAAAAAAAGTAAATTCTCCAAGTATAATAATTTCCCATTAAAATTACCCACACTTGGCTAAAGGTTAACTTGTTGCCTACTGTCCATATACGATAAAGTCAACTGTTGTGGTAATCTTAAAAAAAACAAAAAAAACATTTTTCTAAACAAAATTTGATGCTCATCCGTTTACATTGAGTTATATAGACCTAAAGCCTTGTAAATATATTTGAAGTTATATTAAGATGCTAAAAGAAATTGCAGCTGTTGAAATGTCAGTCAAAATGTTCTGGCATACATTTTTATATAGATTCCTAGCTACTATTCTGACTTTGCCTAATATTTTTTCTAGGCTTGGCCATGATTTAACTTCCTGAGTGTTTTTTAGTCTTTTAATCCCAAAGGTTTATATATGTGTCTGTGTTTATAAATTCCTTTTTGATATAATACTAAAACTCTAAATCTGAGCCCTCCAGGAGACAAGTCTTCAGGCCAAAAGGGCCTCCAAGGCTACATATAACACCATTTTAAACAACTTTCTGACATAGCTCAAAGAAATCTTATTGTATGTCCTGTAATCACTACCAGTTGCTCTGCATTCTCTTTAGGAAAAATGGTCAAACTAGCACATAACTGTAAAAATACATCTTACCTTATGTGCGCTATTGCAAGTTCAAAATTCTTGAAAGATCTGTTTTGTGGTAAAAAGTGAATGTTTCTTGTAGAAGGAAAGACATTTGTTATAGTAACCAATTGAACAGGGAATGTTGGCATGGTAGAATTTTTATGATCACCCCCCACATTCTAATGTTCATTTTTTTATCCAGAATTCAAAGGGGAAAAATGTTCAGTTATATGGAGCTGTGTAAGGACATCAATCTTTAGGCGTACAAGTAAATAGGCAAATTATATCAAAGCAAAATTATCTTACACTTTCCCTGCGGAGGGCATGTGTGACATGTCCTGGGCTTTCCCTCTGTGATGCAGAAGATGTGTCCCAGCCGCCTCCCGCCTTACTTCCAGGGGTCCAGTCCTGGGGAAAAAAGCGAGGGAACTCACCCACGAAATCCACAACCCCTATTACCCGAAGAAAAAATATATATATCACGAGTATAACCGTACGTGTTGATACCATTTTTATTGGGTTAACATTACATTTAAAAGACAAGCTTTCAAGAGTGTAAACTGGAAACTATACTGATCAGTGAAAGGTATCACTACGTACAGGTATACTCGGGATTTTGGCAACTGGACTAACGCGTTTTATATATAATATATATATCACATACATATATATCTATCCAGGCACAGACCCCCCAGAATTATATACACAGGCACAGACCCACCAGAATTACATACACAACACTGAACCCCCAGAATAATATACACAGCACTGAGCCTCCAGAATAATATACACAGCACTGAGCCCCCAGAATAATATGCACAGCACTGCGCCCCCAGTATAATATGCACAGCACTGAGCCCCCAGAATAATATACACAGCACTGAGCCCCCAGAATAATATGCACAGCACTGAGCCCCAGAATAATCTACACAGCACTGAGCCCCCAGAATAATCTACACAGCACTGAGCCCCCAGAATAATATACCTAGCACTGGTTATATGGGTATATGTTGCCCCCAGCTCACATGGATATATATTGCCCCAGCTCATATGGGTATATATTGCCCCAGCTCACATGGATATATTTTCCCCAGTTCACATGGATATAATTGCCCCCAGTTCACATGGATATTATTGACCCCAGCTCATATGGGTATATATTGCCCAAGTTCAAATGGATATGCCCCAGCTCATGGATATGCCCCCCAGCTCTCATGGATATTGCCCCAGCTCTCATGGATATGCCCCAGCTCTCATGGATATGCCCCAGCTCTCATGGATATGTCCCCAGCTCGCATGGATATGTCCCCAGCTCGCATGGATAATGCCCCAGCTCTCATGGATATGCCCCAGCTCTCATGGATAATGCCCCAGGTCTCTTGGATAATGCCCCAGCTCTCATGGATAATGCCCCAGCTCTCATGGATAATGCCCCAGCTCTCATGGATAATGCCCCAGGTCTCATGGATATTGCCCCAGGTCTCATGGATATTGCCCCAGGTCTCATGGATATTGCCCCAGGTCTCATTGATATGTCCCAGCTCTCATGGATATTATTGCCCCCAGCAGCTCAATCACCTCTCTGTGGGCACAAAACGATGCAGGCCGCCGCCGCACATTGCCGGCAGCCGCGTGCTTCCTGCTACGAATGGCTGCTGACAGAAAGTGCAGCCGCTCGCCTGGGATCGATGAAACAGCCTGCCGCGATCTCGGTCCCACGGTCAGAGCATGGCCTTTCCAATGATATCAAACATGACCATGTAAAATGTAAGAAAAATAATTAATAAAAATAAAATTTTATTAATTATTAAAGCAGCAATATTATTCCCATTTCAATTATGTGGACAATGATGCTGCACAAATGATTTTTAATATGGGGGGCGTTTGCTAAAAAGCACGTAATTTCCCCCAAAATATTTTCCCGAGTCCTCATTTCAAATTTTTTTAATAAGCGCAACCCATAGAAAATATAATCGCAAACGCTCGCATGATAAAAAGAGAAAAAAACACTTTACACGCTGTAAATTATTGAAAATTCTAATTTTATTGCATTTTTTGTTATACCGGCAGGACATGACATATACATATAATAATGATATATTCTGAATCTGCCGAATCTGCCGAAAAGAACGATATATAATATGTCTGGGTGGTATAATAAAACGTGGCTTCAAAATGCATTTAGACATGATGAGCAAAAGCGGGAAAAATTAGCTCAGCGCACAGGCTTGAAATGGCCCAGCAGCGAAAGGGTTAAAAGGTATCAGTCAGGAAAAGATACAAAAGAATTTCCAAGTCATTAGATATACGAGAAGGAAAATGGTCAGGGAGGCTGCCAAGAGGCCTACAGCAACATTAAAGGAGCTGCAGGAATATCTGGCAAGTACCGGCTGTGTGGTACATGTGACAACAATCTCCCGTATTCTTCATTGTCTGGACTATGGGGTAGAGTGGCAAGACACGGAAACCTTTTCTTATGAAGAAAAACATCCAAACCCGGCTAAATTTTGCAAAATCCCATCTGAAGTCTCTTAAACGCATGTGGGAAAATGTGTTCTGGTCTGATGAAACCAAGGTTGAACTTTTTGGCCATACTTCCAAAAGATATGTTTGGCGCAAAAACAACTATGCACATCACCAAAAGAACACCATACCCACAGTGAAGCATGGTGGTGTCAGCAATATCCTTTGTTTTTCTTCAGCTGGAACTGGGGCCTTAGTCAAGGTAGAGGGAATTATGAACATCTCCAAATACCAGTACTATTGGCCTTCAGGCTTCTGATAGAAAGCTGAACATGAACAGGGACTTCATCTTTCATCATGACAACGACCAAAAGCATACATCCAAATCAAAGGAATGGCTTTACTAGAAGAAGATTAAAGTTTTGGCATGGCCCAGCCAGAGCCCAGACCCGAATCCGATGGAAAATCTGTGGGGTGATCTGAAGAGGGCTTTGCACAGGAGATGCCCTCGCAATTTGACAGATTTGGAGTGTTTTTTGCAAAGAACTGTGGACAAATATTGCCAAGTTGAGATGTGCCATGCTGATAGCCTCATACCCAAAAAGACTGAGCGCTGGAATAAAATCAAAAAGTGCTTCAACAACGTATTAGTTTAAGGGTGTGCGCACTTATGCAACCTTATTATTTGTTTTGTTTCAATTTTCCTCCCTCCACCTAAAAGATTTGTTAGTTTTTCCGTTGAGTTGTACAGTTTATTGGTCACATTAAAGGTGGAAGAAGTTCTGAAATGATTTATCTTCGGCTCATTTTTTTTTACATCACAGAAACCTGCCATTTTAACAGGGGTGTGCAGACTTTTTCTATCCACTGTATATGTCCTTGCAATAGAATGAAAACGTTTAATAAATAGATATCTGGAAGGGCTTGTGTCACTAAATAGTATGTTGTATAGCAGCAATAATGTAGCATGGATGAAGATATAACTAGTTCTTAAATCTAAAAATAACATTAGATAGAAATAGAATAATATTGGCTATTAAATCCAATATACCATTACATATTTGAAGATTTATTTTTTTAATCGGTGCTAAATATGTGCACCTAGATGGATAACCCACATGGGTCTCTCTGTCTTTATATTCTTTTGTTCCTAACATCCTGCATTAGAGTGGCTTTTTGGACTCCGTACAGCTGTCATCTGTTACAGGGCTCCAAAGTCAAATGAAACGTTTATTGATGCTGTTACAGGTGCCAACAGCCATAGGTAAACGTCCTAATTTGTATAAACTGGATTCCCAACTTAGTACACATATAAGTGCTTTACGTTATACACCATTCAGAAAACCATTTCCTAGTAAATTAAACTTGCTGTTCAGCCAGAAAAGAGAAGACCTTTTTTCCCCCAACTCCAGGCTCTGACTCACCAAGATAAGTATGAAATATGGCTTAACCGAGTATTGACTTTTGTGTGAGATGGAAAACCGCAGTTTACGATGAATTAATGTCCTTTGTTGATGTACGAGATTAACTGAATATGCTACAACATGAATGGGTTTAAAAGTCAATTACTGATTAAATATATGCAATCTTTTATTTTGCTTATTTTAATGAAAGTTTTAAAGGTACAGTCTTAGGCCGGCGTCAGACGAACGCAGTGATCACGTCCGTGTGTTGCCGCACAGTTTAACGTCCGTCGTAGCATAGAATCATGATCAATAGAGACCCACACACGAAGTACGTGCGCACCGAACTGTGCACACACAACGCACGTGGCAAACAGACGGACGTTAGGCCAGAACGTAAAACCACTAGACGGACGCGCAGAGTGCGCCACGTCCGCGTAGCGTTCTGTGTGAGTGATGAGATGTCAGACGCAGCGCATTTGCAATGTCCAGCACTTTGACGCACAAAATGGCTTTTCATATCCCTTTCAAATTTTTATAATTTTTCACATTTTATTTCCCATAGTTCCCTTTTTTCTATGTCGTCAAAAAAATGGACCGTGTGGAGTCTACAGTATCTTCCGTCAGTACGCAGAGTGCGCTCAGACTGCGTTCGTCTGACTAGCCTTAAGAAGCAAAAGTAGAACAAAAACGACGACGTGCTAGTTATCCATTTTTCATACCCACATTGACATTAATACATGACCCATGATCTGTTTAATTACAGCCAACACCCCTTTCAATGTTAAATAGTTAAACATGTAGTAGTTGGCTTCTGTTCTGGAAATCAAATAATGACAAACATAAACGTAAGGCAAGAATACACAAAATGTGGTAGTGGAGATCTGGGTAATAAAAGATTTATGTAACATTCCATTATGTCTAGCCCAATGTTTGGACATGCATTAGCATTTTTTTTTATTTCACCAATGTCAAGTTTTCCATTAGGAATTTATAGAAGACCAATTATCCTAAATTTACTTGGTACTTGCAGACATAGTAGTGATGACATTATATATTTTCATCATAGCTTTCAGGAAATGCTACTTAGATAATGACCGGTTGTTTGGTGCTAATAAAAATATTTCCTTCAAAGTAAATAATATAATTTGGCCTGGCTACCCCAAATGGGATTCACTTATTTTGTCAGTTACAGGTCACATACAACAGGATGTGAGCGGATATTCAAAGCAGATCTTTTCAGAATCTTTTTTTTGTGAGATTACAAGATTAGCCGCAGCCTTTGAATCCAAAATGGTGGAAAGGTCATCTGGAACATTTTATGTTAGTTACTTCCAGTATGCAGAAGATGTGTCCCAGACTCTCTCCATGTCACTTGCCTACCCATCGCTCCCCCACTGATCTTCTCCAGCTAGTCAGCCTGCACAGTGTCAGACTGGGTCATTTAAATAGAAAAAAATCTCTCTCTTTGTAGGTTTATAGGAGTTTGAGCGTGGGTGATACTTCTTCTGTTTGTTCTATACTATGTAGCTGTCTGCTATTGTTACTGTGCTGCCCTGGAGAGACCTTATAAGTCAAGGTGGGGGAGGGTCCTTTGGACCTATGTATCCCTACGTCTGTAAGTCCTAGAAGGTCAAGTGAAGAATAATTAAAAAAAATAATCGTCTGACTTTTCCAGTGATACCTCACATTTCCATATAAAATGTAACAATATTAAAATGAAATGCTAAAGAGCAATAATGCAGTGATAGTCTCTTATTTTATCTTAAAACAGAAACCATGTTGCTTTCATACATTTGCACTTCCTACACTGGAGACAAGTGGATAGATTTGTTTAATAATTTGTCAGTTCTATAAAATTTTCACGTATATGCGACTTCTGTCCTTATGACATTGTGAGTAGCATATTAACCTTTGAAACATGTACAACTAAAAATGGAAGACGTGCTAAGAGGAAGCTGATGGTTGCAGTTTAAAAATATATACATAAATTAGGATTTATTACTCTGATGCATTAGGTAAAGTAAAGTTCCCGTGCAGCTTGCCTTTGACCTTCAGATTTTAAAAGCACCTAACGTAGGAATAAATGATGGGGAGTTGGTTACAAAATATGATTATACAATTCCCAACCAATTTGTGACGTATGGCAACTATAGCACTAAGGAAGGGGCAGACGAGCAGTCTTTGAGCGGAAGGAACGTCCGTGAGAGTGGACTTTCCTTCCACTCTGACGCCTGTCTGGCCACGTCGCTGAGCGCAGTTAGTGTGCTCAGCACTGCAAGGCTTGATCCTCCTATAGAGGATTGCGCTTTGCAGCCCCGTCTGTGACAGAACGACCACGACAATATTTATATGCGTTTAATTTTCTTTTCATTGCCCTGTATTTAGTGTAGAGTGTGTGAGATGCTGTGTTTTTGTTTTTTTTCTTTTTCATGTGTAATCTAACCATTTGCTCTGCTTCCACCCCCTCCCCCAGATCTGGTTGTAACCAGAACTCTCTATCAGTTTCCGTTTTTAGGGGACGTGTGTGTAGGGTCCTGCGAATCACAAATTTTCACTTGAATTGGCTGTTAAGGTTCGAATTCAAATCGAATATCGAATCGGTGAGTGCCGCTTTCCTTATTTATTATCTCCCCACGCAGAGTAGGCCCCCATTAGAATTTATTATCTCCCCACACAGAGCAAGCCCCCATATAATTATCTCCCCACACAGAGAGCAGTTCCCCATTTAATATGGCCAGTTTTTGCTTTTAAGCCCCCATGGCCAACCCCCCCCCCCAGGGGACAGTGAGACGTCAGTCTCACATGTCCGTTTTGCTGGAGGGGGTGGCGCCTAGCCGCGTGCTGTGCATCTGGGAGGCACGCTGCACTGCTGGGGAAACACGGATCGCAGCCAGACAAGCTCTGAGGCCAGAGCTTCTGATAAGTAATTGATCGATTTGAATTATTTTCGAATTGATTGGCAAAGTCGAATTTGAATTGAATACGTCCAGTGATTTGTTTTCGAATCGGATTTCGAAGCTTTGCAGGTCCGTGTGTGTGTGTGTGAGTGAGGCGGAGGCTTTGGAAGGATCTGGTATAGAGAAACGCAGGGGCGTGTTCTTAAGTTTGAATGTGTAACTGAAAACCTCTGAATAAAAGCAGTCTAATTGTTGGTGTTCAAGAGGCAAGGATCTTCTCACAGTCTATGTGTCGTCTCCTCTGTGGGGGTACGATCAGCTCCTTGTACAGTGGAAAGGGGCACCCAGACAGAGGTTCCTGAGCCTGGGGGTACCAGGATCCGTAACAGCGTTGTAGCACTTCGACAGGCTTTCAGAACGTCCGCAGCATGCCTGCTGTAGCGTGTGCAATTCGTGCGCGCTCTACAGTGTGTGGCCAGCCCCTTCGAAGCGTCACAATGCTGAGACGGATGCTGGGAGGCACGTGAGTACGGGAGCACATTTAAGAAGTTTAAGAAATTGGAAAACTATGGATTAAGGTTGGAAATTTATACTTTCTATGTTACTAAACAGAGGCCCATTATCAGAGTCACAGTGAGGGGTGATGTAATAATTTTTTCAATTAAAATTTTCAGCTTTGTATTGCCTTATAATTCTCCTATGTTTGTTCTTTTGTAATGAGAAAGAAATTTGTGAAGTTGGTAATTGCTGTAGACCGCTGTGTTAAATTGTGCTGAGGCTTAATAAGAAATAAATCTGAGCTCCAATCACCATGGGCTTGATATTGAGTATAAACAATTAAGTGGCGGATTTAACATTTCCCCCTTGCGCCTTTTATCTAGATCAAAAGGGAGTTTGGAAGTTATTTTAGTATTTTGGAAATATTTTTTGTCCTTGTTTGGGTTACATTGGAACAGAAGAATGTACTTGTACTCATTAGTCAGGAAAATAGTTTACTGTGCTTGGCAAACCAACACACATTCAATTTTATCTGGAAAAAGATTTACAATTCTATTCTCTAAAGTATCATTTTTAAACTTTATCCATTGGGACAATCAAATCAGAATTGCCAAAGGAGTCCTTCTTGTGCTCTCATTGTCCTATGAATGTTGAATAAAATGCATTTTTTGTATTTGGCATCCGTTGTGTGAGAAAACATCACAAGCTCTTAATTATTTTCTTGAATTTACCATATTTCAAACCTTAGATCCTAAAGTGGTATTTTTAATTATAAACAAAATAATAACGGTGAGGAAATCTCAAATTTTAGGTGAAAACTGAATTTGAAAAAGTTTCCCCAACTTCATAATTTTAGCACTAAAATTTGCTGTTGGTACCCACATCATTATTTTGAAGATACTTTGAGGCCATTTCCGAATTGGAAAAGAGTGGAGCATGCATTTGCTGTAGCCAAACTTGGTTTTATATCGGTTAACCCATTCACTACCAATATCAAGATATCTCCGGTTTCAAAGGCACCATCTGGTGCCCCCGATATCGAGATATCTCGATGTGCTGTTCCACAGCCCAAAAGCAAATGAAGTTCGTTTGCTGCAAATTAATTTCTTTTGCTTTTGGGCTGCAGAAGGTGTCCCCAAAGTTTTATCCCTGTGGGCATAATGCCCAAAGGTTTAAAACGGTAAAAATCAGCAAAAATGAATGTCTCACATTGGCATTCAGCAAGCTGATACATTGTGGCAGTGAAACACTCACTGCAACTGTAACACAATTTGGCACCACCTACTGGCGAATTATGTTAGTACAGTAAAAAAAGATCATGGGTAGTTGTGATAAAGGCACTGGATACAAGTTTCGTTTGACCCGCTTTCTTTTATTCCATCATAAAAGCAGCAGGGTACAGCAACAAATCAAATAAACAAAAACAGAAAAACAAATGCCTTCTCCTTCTATGGAGTCTAACTGAACAAATACAGTTCCCTCTCTAGCTACTGGGCGGATAGGCTGCTTGCCAGTAACTTGAACCAAATATCCAAAAGGTACTTCCCTTCACGTTCAGGAGTTCCTCTCCTTGCTGCAGCCAGCACCCAGACTGTTCACACAACAGCTCTCTCTCTCTTTCTCTCTGTGTCTCTCTCCTGGAACCACACAAGCATACACCTATATGGGCAGGGCAGTCTTAATTAGGCACTGCGTAGAATTAACCCTTTAGTGGGAAAATAGTATTCTCTAGGCGCCTAATATGTCTGCGGTCTACAACCCTGCCCCTCACACTGTCACAGGAGTATTTTTCAATTTTTTGATACATCGAGATTTCTCTCGTTTTCAAGTATGTCCTGAGTGGGAAGGCTGTAGCATTGGGTGTCTTGCCCAAGGACACTTAATGGAGAGGTGCTCTTGTTGGGATTCAAACCTGTGTCTCCACGGTTATTGAGCAGTGATATTACCTCTACTGCACCCAGCCGGTACATTTCCTTCAGTATAATTAATTAAAATGGTCTCTTCAAAAAATCCACTGGTTTCTGACTATGGTTTGTTTGGAAAATCACCTGGTAGTGAAGGGGTTAACAATACAAAGGAAAGGATATACAGAAATAAAATAAAGATATACTATGTCTACACAGTATGTAGCAATGATATATATTATAATGAAAATCCACTAACACTAAAAAGTGTAAAGAAAGCATGGAAAAAAAGAAAACTACACATGTTGTATTAAGTGGAGGAATGATGTCTTGTACTATGGTACATATCGATTCCAAGAGCAAACGCTAGCATCATTCTGCATTATCAGGATTACATACATGTCCAGTCACCACTTCCATTGCTGGCGTTACACCAGATAATGCTGACCAAAATTAACACGTTCCAGATTGTGTTAATTTATTGCATTTTACTTTAGACAAATTGGTAAAATGGTACGACTTAAAGTAGTTTTTCCCACAATTTTTCAATGTAATTTTACCAAAGTTACATTACATGAGTATGGTGCAAGAATAATGTTGGTGTACATTTTTAGGGTTAGGGTTAATCCTTACTGTAATCAACAGATTTTGCCCCATTTTTCTACACAATCTTCACTACTATTCCATCATGCTTGCTTACATTTTAGGCAGATATTTCTGCTCATTCTTTTGACGAGCAGAATCTGTTGCCTCATATGAAGCGGGTATCATTGTAACCAAGTGCTTTGTTCCACTGTACTGGGAACAAACACTGGCCCCTTTTTTATGCTTTGGAACGATAAAATCGATGAACGTAGATCTGTCAAACAGCTGAAATTTAGTGCAGAGGACAGATCTTCCAATCTTTAGCCATGTGGAACCTTTGTATGAAACTGCTGTGACTGACTTTCAGGCCAATCTCATGGCGTAATAAGCACACCCCTGAATCTCTCTTAATCAGTTCACATAGGGGTTCTAGCAGGCATGTTTAGATTCTGGACACTCACATGTCTTTTTGCAAAGACATTTTTCCAACTCATGCAGGCAATTCCTGAATACACATTTCAAAGCCTCCCCTGAAGAGTGGTGGAAGTTGATTCCCCTGAAGGTGTCGTGCCCACCCCCACCTTCCCTGTTTCCCAGCTTTATGGTTTCCGGTTTTATATCATTTTTGTTGGTAAACACAGGATTTAAGATTATTTTAATGCCATGTCATATATTTGATGTGTATTTGTATTGTGTTCGAATTAGTGGGACCTGTGTGTCCTGAGTATTTTCGGCTCAATGCTGGGACCTGAGAGTCCATATTATTTTATTTATTTTTCTTCATGGCAAAACCTCCCGTGTCCAGGGCCGGATTAACATAGGGGCAGATGGAGCAGCAGCTCCAGGCCCATGCCCCAGAATAGGCCCACAGAAAGGATAAATTTGTCTGCATTGATGGGCATTTGGACCACTATATCTCCAGCTCCATAGAAGCTACAGGGTTATGTGAGGTATCACCAGAAAGGTCAGAGCATGATCTTTCCAATGATACCAGGTTCTATGTAAAAATAAAATAATAAATATTTATTTTTTTCTTTTTCTAACACCGCAATATTTTTCAATTATAAAGGGAACAATGATGCTGCAGTAACTCACCATCTAAATTTTCATGTCACTAACAAGCATGGAGGTGATGATACAATCCATTATTACGAATTGTTACATCAAGAACCTAAACCGACACACTGCAGCGAAGTGCACTGGGGGGGGGGGGGCTTTGGAACCTTGCGCCACTAATCTTTACACCTTGCAAGGTCAACTGAGGTGTCAGACAGGACAGAGTCTGGCCTTTGCATTGATACCAAACCTGACAATGTAAAATCTAAAAGAAAACTAAAAACTTTATTTTTTGTTCCAAAGCAATGGTATTGTCCATTTGTCACGTATAAAATTAGCAATACCACTGCCATTACTCACCTTCTCCTTTCCCACGCTGGGAGCAAGGTCAGTGTTTTATACATAGTCATATTCTTCATAAAACACCATTATCCAAAGCACATGGGAAATATCACATTTTTGGGTTAAATGCAGTTACAGGTTCCTATTTAATTTTTTTTAACAAGAATTCCCTATTGAATATATAACCAGAGGTTTGAATGATAAAATATGAAAAAATTATTTTACACGCTGTGATGATTGAAATCTGAATGGAAATTTACTCACACAGTATCTGCCTGGTTAGATATACATATATATGCAATATTTAACAGCCTAAAGTATGTTTTCATTTCACTAAATTCCAAAAAAAGCCCACCAAAATATTCAGCTCCAGGCCCATAGATATCTTAATCCGGCCCTGCCCGTGTCTTTATAATTTTGAAATATAAAGGGAAATCTATTTAAAAAAATAAAATGATTATGATGAAATTGTTGTAAAGATTACATAGAAAAATAGAGCAGTATCTGTTGCTTAGGGTAAATCCTAAATCACAAATAATAATGCTATATTTTACATTAACATTATTTTTGAACCTTACTCACGTCAGAACAATGACAAGAGTATGCTGATAAATTGCACTGAAAAGTTACGTGATTGTGCCATTTTTTTTTTTTTTTTAATTAAAACTATTTTTAAATCTACTGATTTTACATTTATACAACTGCGGTGTTTTTACAGCGGCAGTTTTCTCCACGTCCACAAGGTGGCGACTTGGTGATAGGATGCCATTTTGTCTAGCTTTTTTGACCACTGCACCCTCAGACATATACATTTTATTCCAGTGTTTTCTAAAGTATCGCCTAAATTCATTTTCTCAAATATCTGTCATTGGGACCTCTAATGAAGGGGAAATGAATAACAACCAGTAACAGCCACTAAAAAAAAAGGATTTTGGTATTTAATAATATATTTTAGGTGTCACTATCAGAAACTGCTCCTATAATAAGTTTAATTATTAATTTGCGAACAGTATTTTTTTTTTTTTTTTGTGTATTAATAATTTTTATTTGGAAAGAAAGTCAGCCAAACACAGCAAAACAAAAAAAAATGGCCTCGCAGGACCACAGCAAGTCAACAGAAAATAGAAAAGATTGGCCGCGCAGGGCCATATCTCAACATCTAGGAAAAGGTCATCTAGATTAATAAGGAGGCATCGAAACAACACTGCTAGTATATATTAAAGGGCCTCGTGGGGCCATATGAAATCGCCAATGAAAAGTCAGCAGAAGAAAAATAAGAACAGGAAAACGATCACCTGAAGTCATTCAATAGAATGGGGGTGCCGAGAGAAATGGGGAGAAGAAAAAAAAAAAGGAGGGGTAATGGCAAAGGCCAAAATTGTGCCGTCCCTGGCGTAATCCCTCAAGTCCAAAGGACCGTGGGAGACCATGGGAGATAGATTGCACCAGGCCCGGCTGGGTACTTGAGGGCCAGTCCAGGCACCAGGCCAGGGCAGTACTCCAAGATAACCCGTAAACGGCAACATAAAAATAAAAGAAAAAATATAAACAGTGTATGAAGACATAAACAAAAGTCATCTTAATCAGGGTAACTTAACGAGGGGAAAAAACCCCAAAAAAACCAAACTCAAATGACTGCAGGAAATGTTTCAATAGGAAAAACGAGGGTAACAAAAGGTCCCCGGGGGGTAGGTCATAAGAGGTGGGGGAAACTAGAAGCCAGCAATAAGGGGGTCATCAAAAAGGCAGGGTGTCTCGCAGAAAAAAAAAATTAAGATCAAAGTCCTCAAATGTCTGCAAAAAATCTGAATCCTTGTAGTCCGTCCCGAAACACACAAGCAATGGGGTACCGAGAGTAGGTCACATCAGCATGAAGCAGATTGGGACCAAAAACCTTGTGGGGTAGTCCACCTCAGCCCGTATTGAGCCATAAGACGGCGCAGTGAGCATCCGCAGTCCCACATCCCTGGCGCATTAGCAGTTCCCATGAAGCTCCAACGCACGTCACAGCATGTGGTAGGCCCGAAGCCTCCAAGAGCAGTAAGCCCTCAAGAGATAACGCAGCCAGGCCAGCAAATCCTGTAGTCACCCAGACCTCGCAGGCCGCCGGAACGTCACCTTCACATGGGCCACTGAGCTCCCCCTCATGCAAGGTATTCAGGGACAGCTCCTCATCCAGGTCGCCAGGGTCAGCGTCACATCTTCCGTCGTCTTCGGGGTGCCGACCATCATCCAAGGAGCCAGGATGCAGGGACACCTCGGGCTCGATCACACCCACCATCTGCGGCATCCTGCAGACCCGCAGCACTGCCATCAATTTACGACACGTTCCTCTGGTATGTAGGCTCTCTTCGTCCCCCACCAGTATCTCCATGCATGCGTCTAGGCCCTGCAGCACAGCCTCCCCCTCTCCGCCAGGAGGAGGTGAGCCGCCCCACAGGCTGCACATACACTCACCCCCCATCTCCTCCTCACATCCAGTAAGATCATCTGGTAGATGTTGGTCCAACATCTCTGCAGCCCGTATCCGAGTTCGCCACAGGGAACGGCGTCGTCAATTAGGATGGGAGTGTCAGCAAGGGATCCTCCAGGAGCCAGGCCACAAGATGGTTGCAGGCAAGGTGCTTCAAACAGCGTCAGCATCAAGGACGCGATTCTCGGGTCAGGAGGGGGAACTTAGCAGGCTCCGGACAGATATATCCTATGGCCAGCCATGGGGGAACCTCAACAGAGAAAACGGCAAAGAAATCCGGCCCAAAAACTCCCTTTTCAAGGGAATCCGAAGCGGAGCTCCGCCAGACACATCTTCTCCCTTCCACGGCTAGCCACCCCCCCCCCCATGCGAACGGTACTTGATACAGTGATACCAGTTGTCAAATCACTTATTATGAGTGTTTTATAACAACCTTCAGTAAAGTAAAGCAAGGTTTACTTTAGCTCCAGCTTTGTTTAGGAAGCAGTGTGTATGTTTTTTATTTTTTTGCCTTTTGTATTATGAATCTTAAGTTTCCCTGGCCAACTCTTCACTTTTCAATACTGTTTCATGGCTAAGTTCTAGAACTGTTTGTAACTTATTTTAATGAATTGTAAGAGTCCAGCTGATGAAAGCTTATGACACAAGTGTTACGTCCTGCGCCCCCTCTGGCTGAGGTGGACATTGCCAGTGAAGTTCTGGATTTTTAGTGTATCTGGCGTCACCTCTGGCTTCTTTGAACTATGCACCTTAGTTCTGGACATTCAGTCACTTCCTGACGTCTAGCCTGGACATACACACCTGGACTGAATTGCTAGTGATCTCATGTGCTTAAAAGCAGGCAGCGCCCAAAGAAGGACGCTGCCTCGTTTGTTCTGGAGCTCATCGTGTTTGGTACTCTTTCTGATTCTAGCCTCCTAGTGATTCGTGGTCTAGTTTCGTCTAGTCTAATTTGTTCTGCATTCTGTGTTATTATCAGTCCTATCTGTGCCCTCAGTTTAAGCTATTTCCTCATTGTGTCCTAGCTTTATCCTGTCTGTCCTGGTCTCCTCCTTGTCTTGTATTTACCCTGTTGAGTTCAGTTTAACCCTTCCATCCTGCATTGCTTTTGTTTTCAGTATTTGGGTTTCTGCTTAGGTTTTGCTCAGTTCCCTGATTTCTGGTTTCATGTATATTTTGTTCTAAAACCTGCTGTCTGTTTTTTCTGGTTCCTCGTTGTTTTAGTTTTTTTTAGTAAATAAATTCCTTTATTTACTTTCTTTTCTCGGTTCATGTTTGTGCACTGCAATAGAGCTCACACCCTCCTGTTCCATGTCTAGCCAGGTCCCCCCCAGTCGTTACATAATGAGGCAGCCAGTCAAAAGTGTTTCTGGAGGTGCTGGAGAACCTGCGAAGGGTTAATGAAGAAATTAAACTGCACCTGAATATCCTGTGTACCTTCATGCTGCACAATCCTAGGGACGTCTTCCCTACAGTTCTTGTTCCTGAGAAAGTTTTCAGAGAACCCCTAACCCTGGAAGAGAAGGTACGGAGAAAAATACAAGGATTGTGTTTCTATTGCGGTTCCTGCCAGCACAGATTGGCAAATTGTCAAGTGCGCCCACAGAGGGTCCCCTCGTTCCAGCTTTCTCAAGCCGTCGCAGATTGCAGAGTACACCCACAGAAGGATCCCATGTTCCAGCCTTCGCGGGCCTCCGTGAACCAGACCTGCCAGGCCTCCGTGAACCAGCCTTGTCAGTCTTCCGTGAACCAGCCTGGTCAGGTTGGCAAACCAGAGTCCGCTACCCTGCATGTCGAAGAATTCGTGTCCACGACCGCTGCCCAGCAGCCTGAAGAATTCATGTCCACGACCGCTGCCCAGCAGCCTGAAGAATTCGTGTCCACGACCGCTGCCCAGCAGCCTGAATAATTCGTGTCCACGACCGCTGCCCAGCAGCCTGAAGAATTCGTGTCCACGACCGCTGCCCAGCAGCCTGAAGAATTCGTGTCCACGACCGCTGCCCAGCAGCCTGAAGAATTCGTGTCCACGACCGCTGCCCAGCAGCCTGAAGAATTTGTGTCCACGACCGCTGCCCAGCAGCCTGAAGAATTCGTGTCCACGACCGCTGCCCAGCAGCCTGAAGAATTCGTGTCCACGACCGCTGCCCAGCAGCCTGAAGAATTTGTGTCCACGACCGCTGCCCAGCAGCCTGAAGAATTCGTGTCCACGACCGCTGCCCAGCAGCCTGAAGAATTTGTGTCCACGACCGCTGCCCAGCAGCCTGAATTCATGTCCACGCTGTCGCCGCAGAGCCCAGCAGTTTTCACGCTGTCGCCGCAGAGCCCAGCAGTTTCCACGCTGTCGCCGCAGAGCCCAGCAGTTTCCACGCTGTCGCCGCAGAGCCCAGCAGTTTCCACGCTGTCGCCGCAGAGCCCAGCAGTTTCCACGCTGTCGCCGCAGAGCCCAGCAGTTTCCACGCTGTCGCCGCAGAGCCCAGCAGTTTCCACGCTGTCGCCGCAGAGCCCAGCAGTTTCCACGCTGTCGCCGCAGAGCCCAGCAGTTTCCACGCTGTCGCCGCAGAGCCCAGCAGTTTCCACGCTGTCGCCGCAGAGCCCAGCAGTTTCCACGCTGTCGCCGCAGAGCCCAGCAGTTTCCACGCTGTCGCCGCAGAGCCCAGCAGTTTCCACGCTGTCGCCGCAGAGCCCAGCAGTTTCCACGCTGTCGCCGCAGAGCCCAGCAGTTTCCACGCTGTCGCCGCAGAGCCCAGCAGTTTCCACGCTGTCGCCGCAGAGCCCAGCAGTTTCCACGCTGTCGCCGCAGAGCCCAGCAGTTTCCACGCTGTCGCCGCAGAGCCCAGCAGTTTCCACGCTGTCGCCGCAGAGCCCAGCAGTTTCCACGCTGTCGCCGCAGAGCCCAGCAGTTTCCACGCTGTCGCCGCAGAGCCCAGCAGTCTCAGTCACCGAACCGTGTCTTTCCGAGACTTGCCGAGGGCGCTGCCCCGCCGAGTTTTGCCGAGGGCGCTGCCCCGCCGAGTTTTGCCGAGGGCGCCGCCCCGCCGAGTCTTGCCATGGGCGCCGCCCCGCCGAGTCTTGCCATGGGCGCCGCCCCGCCGAGTCGTGCCGAGGGAGCTGCCCCACCGAGTCGTGCCGAGGGAGCTGCCCCACCGAGTCGTGCCGAGGGAGCTGCCCCACCGAGTCGTGCCGAGGGCGCTGCACCACCGAGTCGTGCCGATTCCGACAGGACCATACTTCTTGCCATCTTCGAGGACTACCAAAAAGGGGATAGTCTGACTGGCAAGAGGTTTCCTTCCAGAAGGCCTGTTCCCGAAGGGTATGTCAGGACGCCCTCTGGTACATTTGTCCGTCAGGAGTACTTGGCAGTGCTCCTACGATACCCCCGACTGGAAAAATCTGGACATTTATTCTGATGACTCTGATTAAGAAACTCCTGTCACGTCCGAGGTCACGTACCACGAGGGGACCCTGCCTCGTGGAACTTCTCTTTTTTTGTTCTTGTTTTGAGCGTCCGGGGTCCGCTCGTGGAGGGGGGGATATGTTAAGTCCTGCGCCCCCTCTGGCTGAGGTGGACATTGCCAGTGAAGTTCTGGACTTTTAGTGTATCTGGTGCCACCTCTGGCTTCTTTGAACTATGCACCTTAGTTCTGGACATTCAGTCACTTCCTGACATCTAGCCTGGACATACACACCTGGACTAAATTGCTAATGAACTCATGTGCTTTAAAGCAGGCAGCGCCCAAAGGACGATGCCTCACTTGTTCTTGAGCTCATCGTGTTTGGTACTCTTTCTGATTCTAGCCTCCTAGTGATTCATGGTCTAGTTTAGTATAGTCTAGTCTAGTTTGTTCTGATTTCTGTGTTATCAGTCCTATCTGTGCCCTCAGTTTAAGCTATTTCCTCATTGTGTCCTAGCTTTATCCTGTCTGTCCTGGTCTCCTCCTTGTCTTGTATTTGCCCTGTTGAGTTCAGTTTAACCCCTCCATCCTGCATTGCTTGTGTTTTCAGTATTTGGGTTTCTGCTTAGGTTTTGCTCAGTTCCCTGATTTCTGGTTTCATGTATATTTTGTTCTAAAACCTGCTGTCTGTTTTTTCTGGTTCCTCGTTGTTTTAGTTTTTTTTAGTAAATAAATTCCTTTATTTACTTTCTGTTCTCGGTTCATGTTTGTGCACTGCAATAGAGCTCACACCCTCCCGTTCCAAGTCTAGCCAGGTCCCCCCCAGTCGATACAACAAGGAGCTTCTATGATATTCATACATAAATATGTTATAGATTGTGAAATAAAGGTTAGAGCTGATGGAAAGAATGGAAAAGCAAAGAACAGCAACTGGAATCTAGCTGTATCAACTGAAAACGAGATCCTCATGTTCGTATATCACAGCACCTATATTAACACACTTTCATAACTCCATTGTCCATCAGTGCCCAATGGATAATCCCACTATCCCTCAGATGACAGTTGGTGATCGTTTTGAGTTACTCTGTGCCTAAAGCACAACATTCAGTCTGTTCCAGTTCCTTTTCTCATTCCTAATCTGGTTCTTTGTTACCGTGTTCATATCCTTCTCCTCTCTGTATGTAGCTGTCAATTGGATTTCTGTCCTCTTCCTTGATGTCTTCAATTTGTCTTGTCTCTGCTTTGACCTATGGACTATAACGGACTGATACAAAGTTTCTTTTTGTATTTCACGGAGTACATTTGTAAAGCATAATAATCCTGCATTCGTTCCAATACTGACATTTTGATTTTAATTCTTGGTTATATTTATTGATAATCTGTACGTAACGGCTGCAATCATGCTTAAATTCTATACAAATAAGTCTTAAAAGGCCAAAATAGAAACCGTTGTTGATTTTAAACGTTCTAGTTGAGTTGTTTGAAGTCAGCATGAAGTCGGTATGCAGTGGACATTTGCTCCCTGCTGAGGTTCAAGTACAGCTGATAATAAGCTAGTACTGACTTTGACACTAAAAAAAGAATGTAACAACATCATCACATACAAGGAGAGACCCGTAATGAGGTTATAGGCTATCCAGTCAAGCTTGCTTATAAGATGGCTCATTTCAGAGGACCAGCATTTCTGTTTCGGAGAAATGGCCAGAAAATCCCTTACCATCGCAAAAAGAGCAGGATAGCAGCTTCTATGTCTAGAATGTTTGAAGATTCTAGACATAGAAGGTCCTAGGAATGAGCTTACAATGGATGTCTAATGTGATTAGCCTAATTAAGCTTGAAAGAAGTACCCCCTCCTGTTTCTTTTGGCTTCAAGAGACTTCAACAATTTCATTGTATTATTGAAAGCAACTTTTTACTCCTGCCAATTCAAGCAGTGTGTGGGACTTTAAAAGAGCGCACATAAAAAAAATCCGTGAAAAGAAAATAGTCCTTTAAAATCGTCGTCTGAGAATATGTCCGTCTCTCTTTATCTGGCTTTGGAAATTAAGAATAGCCAAAGTAGTGCGACGGATCTCAGAAACGTACATGTACAGGAGCAGATATGGCAAGCCAACTTTTGGATAATTTAATTGTTTTCTAGGAAAATGCACAGCTGTACAAGTGAATGAAAAATGGAATTTGCACAGTTGGCACAGAGATTAAACATGCCGTTTGAATTCTGCAAGCATATATTTATTTGCATTTTCTAAGCTTTTTCTAAACACATTGTCAGAGTTTTATTGGATTTTGTACGGCTTCTGTAGCACTAAAAGGACTCCTCTGCATCAAAAATGACAAAATCCTCATTTTAATGTCCCTGTTATTTTAACAATATACTGTGCTACCTAAACTGGTGTATGTGTGTGTATGTGTATATACAGTTGTGTTCAAAATTATTCAACCCCCACTGAAATTGAATGTTTTGGCCAGTTTGACATTGATTTTGATCATTCAGTCATCTTGCTTACAATTAAATCAAAGAGGCACGTGTAGGTCAGACAAATATAACATAACATTTATAATGAAATAACCACAAATGTCTTTTCTGTGCTCACATCATTATCAGTTTTATTCAACCCCCAAGTGACATTCAATCTTAGTACTTAGTACAACATCCTTTTACAGTTATAACAGCTTTTAAACGTGAAGCATAGCTTGACACAAGTGTCTTGCAGCGATCTACGGGTATCTTCGCCCATTCGTCATGGGCAAAAGCCTCCAGTTCAGTCACATTCTTAGGCTTGCGCACTGCAACTGATTTCTTTAAGTCCCACCAGAGGTTCTCAATCGGATTTAAGTCAGGTGACTGCGATGGCCACTCCAAAATGTTCCAGCCTTTAATCTGCAACCATGCTCTAGTGGACTTGGAGGTATGCTTGGGATCATTGTCCTGTTGAAAGGTCCAACATCTCCCAAGCCTCAGGTTTGTGACGGACTGCATCACATTGTCATCCAATATCTCCTGATACTGAAGAGAATTCATGGTACCTTGCACACGCTGAAGCTTCCCTGTACCTGCAGAAGCAAAACAGCCCCAAAGCATGATTGACCCCCCGCCATGCTTCACAGTAGGCAAGGTGTTCTTTTCTTCATAGGCCTTGTTCTTCCTCCTCCAAACATAGCGTTGATCCATGGGCCCAAACAGTTCTAATTTTGTTTCATCAGTCCACAGAACACTATCCCAACACTTCTGTGGTTTGTCCACATGACTTTTGGCATACTGCAGTTGACTCTTCTTATTCTTTGGAGACAGCAAGGGGGTGTGCCTGGGAGTTCTGGCATGGAGGCCTTCATTACGCAGTGTGCGCCGTATTGTCTGAGCTGAAACTTCAGTACCCACATCTGACAAATCTTTTCTCAGTTCCTCAGCAGTCACACGGGGACTTTTCTCCACTTTACGCTTCAGGTAGCGCACAGCAGTCGAAGTCAGCATCTTCTTTCTGCCACGACCAGGTAGCGTTTCAACAGTGCCCTTTGCCTTGAATTTGCTAATGATGCTTCCTATGGTCTTTCTTGGTATGTTTAACATCTTTGCAATCTTCTTATAGCCATTGCCCTTCCTGTGAAGAGTAATCACCTCTTCTCTTGTCTTCCTGGACCATTTTCTTGACTTCACCATGTTTGTAACCACACCAGTAAATGTCTAGAAGGAGCTGAGTATCAGTCATTTTAAAGCTGCCTAATTGGTGCTTATTATGCTTTATTGCTGCTCCGTGACATCCGCAGGTGTTTTCAATACCTGATTGAAAACACTTGAATGAACCTCTGTTCTTCAGAGTGGTAGTCTTTAAGGGGTTGAATAATTGTGTCAATGAAGAATTCACAAAAGAAACATTTACTACTGTATTACAAAACCAATTGATGTCATTTTAGTTGCATATGGTTCTTTAAAAAGTCCTTGTAGGATTTCATTCTGAATACAATTACAAATGTACACTAAATTCCCTAAAACCCTTTACAGCATTGGGGGTTGAATAATTTTGAGCACAACTGTATATATATATATATATATATATATTACAAATGTTCTATTTATAAAGTATTTTACCAGGTAGGATATGTGTATATATATGCGTACATTTATAACATTTAAGAGGCAGATGTGGTTGTATAGTTTTTAATATGAACCTATTACTGTAGCAGCAATCTCAATCTTCAGCCCCCCCCCCCAGATGTTTGTCTACAATTCCCAGAATTCTTTGAATACAAAAGATGGCCAGAGAAGTAGGGAGTTGTAGTTCAGATACATCTGGGGGGGGGCAGAGTTTGAGATCCCTGCTGTAAAGGTTTGGTGGCTGTTTACAGAACAGTGTACTGTATATTTTATCTAATTTAAATGACCTAATTGCATAAGCTAATGAAGTGTTGAATTCAAATCCCCAAAATTAATTACGATAAGATGTTTAGCTTTAGGACATTAGCACGGAATAGCTTAAGATAAAATTGAAAAAGCACCCAATAATTAAGAGGATACTTTATTGAAAAATAGTGTTTCTTTTTTGCCCTTAAATAATTGGGCAGGTGCTGCTTACAGCCTCCGCTGCATAACGTTTTAATATTATTTTGGGGATGGGGCACGATTTTACTCGACGCGACTTTTGTCTCTCATGATCGCTGGCGGTCTCCGAGAGGGTGACGTTAGCAATCTTTCTGCATGCTGACTAGATAAACAATTATTATTCAGGAACAAGCCAGATATGTTTATAATGAAGGTTACCTTATGTAAGGAGCGAGTCACTTGGAGTGTCACTGTATTTTGTATAAATACTCCTGTAAAAAGCCTAAGTAAAGCAGATAGTTGCTGGTTTATACATTCAGCTTGTCTGTTGTGTTATTCCTCTGCACTATTCCACTACACAAACCATCAGAAGGCACTGAGTGGCCATCTGAAAGGCTGATATAATATTGAGTCTACAAGTCGGGAGATCGAATCGGCAGAAATATCGAAAGCCTGCAGATCCCCAGAAGCTGCTGTAACTTCGGCCCAGCACTGTCACAGATCCCTACCAGCCAGCCCAGGTCTCCCAGCAGGCAGAAACAAGCGGGTCAAGCTGCTCGAGGCGCTGAGGATTGCGTTCCTTGTAGCCAGACTGACCACAGCAAGGGGGTGTCTGGAGAGCAGGACAGGCGGACAAGAGCGTTTCCGTCACACTCTGTTTCTAAAACATGAATCCCCAGCTGATTCATCACATAGCCACAGCTGCCGGCATCACTTTTTGGCCAGCAGATGACAATGTGTACATGTCAAACAGTAAAAAAAAGCAGTGTGTGCCGGTATTCTGCCATAATGGCGAACCGCATCACTTCCGGTGCATCTACGTCACTAAAAATGATCAAAAACAGCTGTGTTCAGCATCCAGAAGTAAAACTCTAGAAACGCCCCGTGCCAGCACCTCTCCTCCCCCTAGCATACACGCTGGAACACAGACAGAACGAATTAACCATCTCAGCGTCTCCCCCAACAACCCCCCCCGCCCGCTCAAGTTAATCAGCCGCCCTGTCTCAGCACTTCTCCCCGCACCGAACATCACTGACTCCGGGGAGGGATTGCTCTATTCTCCCCAAAGGACCCCTGGGTCTCCTGCAATGGAAGGTTCCCCCAGGGGAGAATAGAGCAATCCCTCCCCGGAGTCAGTGATGCTCGGTGCGGGGAGAAGTGCTGAGACAGGGTGGCTGATTAACTTGAGCGGGCGGGGGGGGGGTTTGTTGGGGGAGACGCTGAGATGGTTAATTCGTTCTGTCTCTGTTCCAGCGTGTATGATAGGGGGAGGAGAGGTGCTGGCACGGGGCGTTTCTAAAGGGACGGGGCGTTTCTAGAGTTGTACCTCCGGATGCTGAACACAGCTGTTTTTGATAAATTTTTTGTGACGTAGGTGCACCGGAAGTGATGCGGTTCGCCATTATGGCAAGTTCGCCATTATGGCAGAACACCGGCTCAAACTTGAACTCACGCAGTCGGCTGAATCCGATGGGCAGTAGGCGCCCTACAGGGTGGCAACCCAGATTTCTGACCTTCTTCCTGGGGCACGGCCCCTTCTATCTATGCTATCGGAGGTGGGTCTCCTGCGATTATGGCTGCTCTTGGTGCGCAATTGAGGGTCCCTTCAGGACGGGCGCTAAAACACTTCCCCTCTAAGGTGGTCTGGTGACACTGTTACGACTGTGGTTTGTCGGTCTCCCCAGTTTTTGTGTTTTCCCCTCCACCCTTTTTTTTTCCTCCGTCTTCTCTTCTCTCTCCCCCCCCCCATTCCTTTCCTCCCTTCATCGCACCTTCTCTGCCCCATCTCCCCTCCGCTCTGTTCTGCACTGCATATATACTCCAACCCAGCACAAGATCACATTGCTCGGACTGGCGGACGCTGGACTGGGATACATTTTCGGGCTCACAACAAAATTCTGACTGCGGACGTCTACTTCTGTTTTTCATAGTTTGGTAGCCTTGTTACTTTGGTGTAACGAATTGCTACACTACATTGTATTGTGTCGTACCTTGATATGGATGTGTCATTCTCTTTTTAATAAAAATCTTGAATACAAAAAAAAGAAGCAGTGTGGATATTCACAATTTATTTTACTGTATAATTAACCCCTTCATTACCAAGGGATTTTTCTTGACTTTTTTTTATCATAACCTTTATTTGAAGAAGGATACAAAGTTAACAATTGTCTATCTATATGTATATATAGATGGTAAAATAGAAATTTTGCACATAGATTGTTGTTTTGGAAGGGTTAAAAAAATTAAATAATTTAAATTTGCACATTTTTTATGTGTTCGTTAATCCATGTATTGTTGGAAAGAATGATTCTGAACTCAATATGGTGTCCATTTATCTCGCACAATGTCACACAGGGTCTGCATTATCCGCATACAGGCAGAAATGGCCTTTACATGTGATCCAGTACATGTGATAAACATAAATAGTAAAAATGAACAGATCTATTGCAGTCATGTACGGAGTACCCCAAGGCTCGATACTCGGCCCCCTGCTATTCACGATATTCATAAATGATCTGCCCAATGTCTACAAAACCTCAACTGTACACATTTACGCAGATGACACCATAATCTATACAAGAAAACCAAATCTCCCGCAGCTGGAGGCCGTGCTGCAAGAACAATTCAGAGGTAGAAAAGTGGATCAAACACCACAAACTTTTTCTAAATACTGACAAAACTGTTACGATGCTCCTTGGAACAGTCCCTAAACTAAATTGCAAAATCCCCATCTATGTGTCAGGACAAAATCAAGTGGCACGCTGACCAGTCACTTCTCTCAAATATCTAGGTATGTGGTTAGACCCAAATCTATCCTTCGGCCCCCACATCAAAAAACTCTCATCTAAACTTTACCCCAAACTAGGTGCCCTGTACAGAAACAAATCCTGCCAGAGCTCCGCGGTAAGAAACCTGATTGTACAACAAATTCTTATGCCGGCTATTGATTACGGAGATGTCGTGTATGCAGCTGCCCCGCAAACGCACCTTCATAAACTTACTACATTGTATAACTCATTCTGCCGCTTTGTGCTAAAATGTAACTACATGACCCACCATTGTGACATGTTAAAAGAACTAAACTGACCATCGCTGGAATCTAGACGCACTCTTCACCTTTCCAACCTGGTGTTTAAGAGCTTTTCTGGGAAGCTACCACCCTACCTGAATAGGCTGCATCCCCTAGCAGTTCCCTCATCCTATAACCTCCGATCCAGGACCAGCACCTTACTTGCAGTACCACAATACAAAAAGACAGTGACTTGATGCTCATTTTCCTATAGAGCACCGCAGTTATGGAATAACCTCCCAGATGTCATCAAATCTTACCCCGTCTTAAGTCACTCAAGCGCTCCCTATTAACATACCTCAATGCGGAATGCGCCTGTAAACATGCAACATAGTGAATATATTACTTACATATTTATTTTCTGTTTTAATCTGTATATTTGTGTTTTGTTTTTAATATCGTGCATTTATTACTTTGAAATTTTACAGTCATTACAGAAATACAATGTTCTTGAACCCAGGACATACTTGAAAACAAGAGAAATCTCAATGTATCCTTCCTGGTAAAATACTTTGCAAATAAATAAATAAATTATAGAGATGTGTAGTGATCACAATGAGATTATTAGCAATGCAGCTTCCAAAAAATATCAGCACCATATAAAAATATTATCTGTATGTGGCATAATGCCTGTATATGGAAATTACAGTAACACTGTGTATCTGTAGTGTACGGGGATTTTCAGCCATTATAACCTACTGAATCTTATCCCTGTACAGCAGTGAGTGATCCCAGAACTCTCCCTGTATTCCGACCTCTTCCTGGCTGTTATACTGCAACTATATGCAGCTTGTTTATCTCTCTACAGAGTGCCTGAATAGAGATAAAACGGTGAAATTTGTTTCTCCACAGGGGGCACACTAATTTGGCTTTAAAATCTGTGAAAAATGGGTTTTAATATGCTGAAGAGGGCTCTTCAATGTATTACAATGCAAAATCGAGATAGCTCAAGTTTGGGTGGGAAGGGGTTAATGAAAAGTGATTTTTCAAGAAAACCACTGGATCCTGCCACTTGTTTTACGAAAAATCTCTTGTTATTGAATGAGTTAATACTGGGTGTATCCCTTTATTTTATTTTCTACAACAGGGGGAAAAAGTTGACTACACGTGCATATTACTGAACCTTTAAAGCAAATTTTAGCTGATGTGCGAAAGACTGCTGCACAGCCGACATGTCGTTTTCAATAAAGTACGATAGCTTTTGAGAAATGCGTGGCCCTTCTTCTCTCTTTTGGATACAAGTAAATAACAGTAACTCCTATGACATCATAATTAACATATGCTTTATGTACAGTTGTGTTCAAAATTATTCAACCCCCACTGAAATTGAGTGTTTTGGCCAGTTTGACATTGATTTTGATCATTCAGTCATCTTGCTTACAATTAAATCAAAGAGGCACGTGTAGGTCAGACAAATATAACATAACATTTATAATGAAATAACCACAAATGTCTTTTCTGTGCTCACATCATTATCAGTTTTATTCAACCCCCAAGTGACATTCAATCTTAGTACTTAGTACAACATCCTTTTACAGTTATAACAGCTTTTAAACGTGAAGCATAGCTTGACACAAGTGTCTTGCAGCGATCTACGGGTATCTTCGCCCATTCGTCATGGGCAAAAGCCTCCAGTTCAGTCACATTCTTAGGCTTGCGCACTGCAACTGCTTTCTTTAAGTCCCACCAGAGGTTCTCAATCGGATTTAAGTCAGGTGACTGCGATGGCTACTCCAAAATGTTCCAGCCTTTAATCTGCAACCATGCTCTAGTGGACTTGGAGGTATGCTTGGGATCATTGTCCTGTTGAAAGGTCCAACGTCTCCCAAGCCTCAGTGTGCGCCGTATTGTCTGAGCTGAAACGTCAGTACCCACATCTGACAAATCTTTTCTCAGTTCCTCAGCAGTCACACGGGGACTTTTCTCCACTCTACGCTTCAGGTAGCGCACAGCAGTCGAAGTCAGCATCTTCTTTCTGCCACGACCAGGTAGCGTTTCAACAGTGCCCTTTGCCTTGAATTTGCGAATGATGCTTCCTATGGTCTCTCTTGGTATGTTTAACATCTTTGCAATCTTCTTATAGCCATTGCCCTTCCTGTGAAGAGTAATCACCTCTTCTCTTGTCTTCCTGGACCATTCTCTTGACTTCACCATGTTTGTAACCACACCAGTAAATGTCTAGAAGGAGCTGAGTATCACAGTCATTTTAAAGCTGCCTAATTGGTGCTTATTATGCTTTATTGCTGCTCCGTGACATCCACAGGTGTTTTCAATACCTGATTGAAAACACTTGAATGAACCTCTGTTCTTCAGAGTTGTAGTCTTTAAGGGGTTGAATAATTGTGTCAATGAAGAATTCACAAAAGAAACATTTACTACTGTATTACAAAACCAATTGATGTCATTTTAGTTGCATATGGTTCTTTAAAAAGTCCTTGTAGGATTTCATTCTAAATACAATTACAAATGTACACTAAATTCCCTAAAACCCTTTACAGCATTGGGGGTTAAATAATTTTGAACACAACTGTATAAGCCCACCCGCTATAATCCTTTCGCCCAAAATAAGGTTAAAATAGACCATTACCAGAATTATTTGAATAGCATAAGTATTTAAAATGGGTCAATCTTAAAGTTTTCGCACAGTTCCTTTGGATATGAATTAGCCCAAGTCTGTTTTCTTTTCATGCAAAGTTCATATATTTTTGCCCACATATATTTCCACAGCAGCAAATCTGCTTCTGTATTGACTTGGTTAATAAAGGGCACAATGTGGTACTAGCATCCTGCCAGGATATTGAGAACAATGCCGCTGCTTATCAACATCTCAAATGTTTTTCTTACCTTGAACAATATTCATTTTTTCCATTCTATAGAGCAACATGGTTTCGCCCTAGGCCACAACTTACACCTGATGGCTGATAATATTGTGACTATCATTTAACTGCTTGTTATTAGTGACTATAACAAATAGGATTTTCGCTTCTGTGATGGTTACAATCTACGCCTTATTGAGCATCAGCTTGTCAACTCCTTAAATGATAGAAGATGTAACTGTGACACAAGGGCGGAATATCAGAAGGGATGATACCTAATGATATAGTGAACAGAAGATATTTGTAAATCTCATAAGAACCAATATAATTATTTATATAAATCAAATATTTCAACAAAAACAAAATCCATGATGAGATTGGCAAGTGACAGAAATGGGTTAAAACATAACTTTTGCTGTAGCACATTTAAAACGATATGGTATTTTAATTGCATTTTGACAATAACAGGCTGCTCCCATAAGGCAGCCTTAAGGCTAGCACTTACCGTATATACAATATATGTAGAAATGGAAATAAGGACAAGTAAATTGTCTTGTACTACCTTGGTTTATACAGCAGAAATGGGCAGCAATATGTTAGCAAAGGCTAATAATCTTATCCAAGCGTGGACAACGTGTACAAAGAAGAATGGAGGAAGCAAGCCTTCTAGGATCTGCGGGTATAGTACAGGTTGGAAAAGAGGATTTATTACTAAAATACTATTGTTAACCCTTTAAATATGTACACCAAAATATTAGTAGTTAGAAATATAGCTACAAAGGGTATTCCTGTCTGTGAGTGCTCTTAAATATACTCTGGCACCATACTCTATCTGTTAGGAGCGCTCTCACACATACCTTTTGTAGCTTTGCTTCTACTCCTTAAACCACTTTGTGCCTCAAAGGGATATCTTAATTCCTTTTGAAATTTTCCTAAATCCATTCGACATGTCTAATCACGAATTTAAATAATTTCCATCCATATTAGAGGTGAGCACAGCTGAAAAATTGTTTTGTTTGAAAATAATTTCATCTGAAACAGATTCGTTTAAATACGGATTTGTTTTATAATTTCATTTCGTAATTTAGTTTCGAATTTGGGATCGATTTCGGATCACCTAAGATAAAAAACCCAGCAATAAATCAAATCCTGCTCAATTACTGTTAGATTAAGGGTAAACATGAGGGTTAAAAGACAAACTAGGGTTAAATATTGAGCGTTCTATTTGCCTGTGGTGTAGAATACAACAGATTCAGCACCACAGCCAATTGACAGGGACGGGATGCTTTGTGAAACAGGAAGACACAACTGATTTGTTTCGTAATTTCGTTTTTTAATTTGAGATCAATTTGAAGTTTAGGATCACTAAAATAAACAATAAATCCTACTCCAATTATTGTTAAAATCGGGTTAAACATGAGGGTTTTAAACATTGCCATTTCGCTGCAGTGTGCATAGAGAAATCATTCAATCAATGGTTCTCTTGTGAGACAGTATAACAAATCACTTTCATTATATACTGTTTAGTTTTTGCTTCAATTCGGATGAGACTAATTCCTTATTTAACGAAATTTCAATCAAATTGAGATTCGTTATGAAACTAATGCACACCTCTAGTCCATATGTATTTCCTACCATTAGCAAGGCATTCCTACTGGAAAAAGTCTGCAAACCTCAATCAACTGACCTAGATGCATGCCTTTTCTTTATCATTTATGTCCCTTCTACCATGCTCTGCTGTGCCACTTTCTAGATGGTGCACTGTTGGTTCAGAGACGTTACTCACAAATGTAATTCCTGTACATGTAGGTCAAGGGAGAAAGAACTACAGGCTCTTGTAAATTCGATTAAGATAGGAAATTAATATTGGATATAAATGTGGAAAATGTTTCCAATGTAGGGTAAGGGTCTGTAGTATTAGAATTACTTTAAGGTTTAAAATCAAATGTATACATGTATTTGTATAGTCATTTCTAAGGATACTGGTAAGCAAATTGAAAATGGGAGTATTACTGTACTTGGCTGTCAGTTAACTCAAATTTTCCTTTTCTTCAGCTCTAATGGTTTTTGATTGCTAACCCATCTTTAATTAAATTTACTTTCATTTTCCTGTCTTGTACAGTTCTCTGTATCTATAGTCTGAAAGAAAAAAAAAGGCCTGGTAGGATAACAAATTCCAGACGCTTAAAGAAGAAGAAAAAAAAAGTAAAGCTTCAAGGAAATTGGTTAATTACATGAACTAATTTTCTCAGTTAATTTTTGTCCATAGCTTTGAAGGCTGTGTTAATTATGGGCTTGAACATCTCACATTCATAATTATAATAGCATATAAATGGCAACCAGGCTTTACAACTGAAGAATAGCATTCATATGGAGACAGGAAATAGCTGTACATGCTGTGTTAACAAACCTCTAAAGTATGTAACTTTATATCGTACATAATCAAGAAATGGCATTTGCTAGTTAAACTCCTTTAAATATCCAAAAACAGGCAGTTTCTTTAGCTCTGACCAAAAGTAATCTGTCAGTCTATCTATTTAGCCATTTTGCATCTAAGAAATCTGCTTTCTCCAGCACTGCAGGGTAAGAGCCCTTATCTTAAAAACATAAAATTGTGCACTTTTACATTATTGAACCAAATAATTCTTTTATAATTGTCAATTTAACCAACATGAAGAATTGTTTGCCGATACCAGTCTGTCCTGGTCAAAGTTCATTTGGTCCCCATTTTCCTTTAGGAATAGCAGAGTATTCTGTTTACTTCTATCCCTCTGTAAGATACACACAATTATCCTTTCAATCTGTGATAAGGGTCAGTTTGGACTGGGGGGTATCTGGGCTTGGCGTTACGGTTGGGAGATGTGGGACTATGGGTTCGGGGGGGTCTGCACAGTCTTTTTATTCCTCAACCCTCTCTATGTCCAAGTCACCCAGTACCTATAAGGTCACAGGGTGTTTGTGCTATGTGTGAGTATTGTTAATATCGTTATTGTCTATGCTTATCGGTTACTATGTCTAATATGATTAATGTGTGGGTCACTGTATCCTTTTCCAAATCACCCTATCTAAAATTTGTCCTGTGATTACATCACACCCTATTGTTTAATTTCTGGACATGTCTGGTTCACTTGGGAAGGAGTGGGTTGCCAGGGTGTCATTTTTCCATTGGCCTCTAGGTCCCTCATTACACTGTATATATTTAGCTCATTTATCTCTGACATCATTAAAGCACCTCTGTCAGTCCTACCCCAAGATCTGTGGCTGCCTCATTTCTGGGGAATGCTATCACCGCTCTTCCAGTGTACCTGTTTATAAGCTTCGGCTAAGGGATGGAGAAGGGAAGAAAGACTGCTGTGGGAGAAGGGGGGTCTGGCAAGGGAGCAGCATTAACAGATGTGACCCAGTTGGGTATGGAGATTTGTTGCACCTTCCCTGTCTGTACGGTATACAACACAACATAGAACCTCCAGACCCCAGTCTGCTTTGAATCCGGAGAACAAGGAGCTCTGAGCTGTAGTCAGTAGATACAGAAGACTTACAAGGAATACCACTTTGTAGGGAGAATAGAAAATTAAATAGTAATTTATTAAATTGCTAACATTTTTATAACACTGTGACCACTGTTATGTGAGTGGTCACAGTGCCCGGAGTGCTTTCAACCCTCTTCCACCCCATCAGGTTGGCTCTGAGTACAAATGTTTAGCTCCAAGCAGAAGCTCAAATCATTGAGCACTGATCGAAGCATCATGCATCGGGAAGCACCACTTGCTTTGAAAGCCATTGGATTTCCCTGGATGCTCACCTGACTGTCCAACCCCATGTGGTCACGTGACCCCCGGCATCACAGGACGCAGGCAGGAAGTATGAAGCATGGAGAAGTTTAGAAGAAGCCCTACGTTGATTTTAGGGGAGTTCTTAAAACTACTAAAGGGTTCAATTTAGGTATGTCCCAAACTGTAATTTTGAGCTGCCGATCTATTCCAAGTCATGTGTTGTTCGGCACCAGCCAATACCTAGTCCCGATACCACCGGACCGGCAACTGTATTCTGAATGACTCCAGGGGCTTCTGCATTCACACGCAGTGTCACCCCTGCCACTTGTGGGTTATGCAGAAAGCAGGGAAACCACTGTGAGTGAATGCAGAGACGCACAGATACTCGCAGCTTTTTCCCTGCTTCCTCCTCCATGACTTGGAAGTAGGCAGGGAAGGTGCTGCAAGTCATTGCCAGAGCTACAGAACTCCACCTGGAAGTCTCGCTGCCAGGCAGATCCTGGACTCATCGATCGGATTGGCTTGAAACGGCTGTTTTCTGTTGCTGAAACTTACACCGTCAGGTCCTAATCTTGATCCTAGGGAGCGGATTGGGACATCCCTAGTTAAAATCTTAAAAAAGGGAGGGGGAGCTCTATCTTCCCAACCGTTTAAGATTAAAAAAAAAAAGAAATTGCACTGATGGAAAGGGGAGAGTCTCCCCTTTTCAGCAGTGTCTTGCATTAACGGTTTCGCTGCCGGATCGCAATTCAAACTCGAAGGTGGCTGACATCTTGGATGTCAGCCAAGCCTCCGGGTAACCCCTCACCCACTGACGTACTCACACATATGGTGGGGATATCAGGGGGCCAGTTAACCCCCTAGCTGCCAAGTGGAGATAGGGGGATACTTTGGATCCCTGTTTCTCCCGATCCGTGGCAGGTAGAGGGTTATGTTTTATATCGTTGGAGAGGCCTGAGAGGTTTGTTGTTAGAATTACTTTTTTTTTTTTTTTAATTTAATAAAATTGCACAGAGGTGAACTGCCTCAGTAGTGAAGGGGATAAAAAGCAAAAACATGTAAATATTGGGTATTTCTAATCTCAGGACAAAATTTTGAAACTATTTAGCTGGGCTCTTTTTTGGCGGTTGTAAATATTGGGGATCAAATTTTGAAAGTGTTTTTTTCCTTTTTTTCTTTTTTTTTAAAATTCTTTATTTAGGAATTTCAAACAAGGTCACATGTCGACCGACAAAACGACAGCCACACAGGGCTGTTACTTCAACTGTCATAGAACAGAGCAGAAACAGAAACAAGAAAGGGGAGCAAAAATACTAGAAAAAATTGTCCGCACGATCCAAAATGTATCGTCATCATAAGAGAAAAAAACAATAATATTATAGACGCTGCGTGAAAAAGACAGTCTGTGGAAAGGCGTAAGTTATCTTCACAATAGTGATGAATAGAGTAATCAATCGTCCTCAAAAAGTGCAAAGGGGAAGAAAGGGAGAAAAAAGATGAAATGAAAAGGGGAGGAGGGGGGATTCAAAGCACTGTCCAAAGTCCCACGGTGCGAACCAGGTTGGGGGGGTGAGAAGGGGGGGTTATCCATGGATCGAACGGCTCAGTCCCCATATCGTACGGAACACCTTCCTAGCTTCGGGAGAGGGGGGCCCGCATATCGCTGTTCTTAAAGGAGTACCCTCCCATAGAAAATAGAGAGATGTCTTAGAGTACGACTGATACAGTTCTCAGCCCGGGGAGGTAGCTACCCCGTCCGTGTCCAACCCCGCTCCAAGTAGTACAGGCCATGCCTTGGCTGGTTCCGAGATAACGTATGGCACATTCTTGTGGGTAACCACTAGTGAGCCAGCTGGGCCCCAGCGATATCGGACCCCCTTATTCCTGAGAAAAGATGTCACCTCGCGATATCGGCATCGCGCCACCAATGTCATGAAGGGCAGGTTGTGGAATATCTTCAATAGTGCTCCATCGTACAGGACATCAGCTCGAGCCCCCGGGGCGGCCATCATTCGCGATTTGGCAGCCACATCCGCCGCGATCACGTCTTGTGGGGCATCTTGGGGGGCAGCAGCGGCCTTGCGAATGCGGTAAACTGCACTAAACGTTTCCGAGACTCCATGCGGGGACTCCGATACTTGACTTGCCAGGCGGTTTACATAAGGAAGTAGGTCCGCCGTGGTAACCGACTCTGGGACGCCTCGAACGCGTATGTTGCGTCTACGGTGACGGGACTCCAGCGCATCTACCGAGCGTGTCAAAAGTTCAACTTGGGACCTGAGCGCGTTCACCTGCGTCGACAGGACCACCTGTTCTCCTGCTAAGTCCGCGGTCTGGGCCTGCACCGCCACCACCTGCGAACGTACCACCTCCACCTCAGAGCGTACACCAGATAATTCAGTTACCCAGATAGATTTGATTTCCGCTACAAAGCTGCGATAGTCCTTCATCGTGGTGGGGTGTAAGTCGTCTGGAGCAGCCGTGGGGGTCTCGACAGGGCGTGGCAGTGTCGCTGCAGTGAAAGAGTCGGTCCCCTCAGAGGTATCCGAGGTCAGTCATGGTCGTAGGTCCTCTCCGCGTAGCGGGCCGGACGTCAGCTGCACCAGAGTCTCCTCATCCGATAGCAGAGTGTCAGCTTTAGAGCCACCCGCAGAGTGCTCCGAGGTGGTAGCCGCAGCCTCAAGCAACGCCGCCGTCAGAGCTTTCCTCCGCTTCTTTTGCGCGCTCTTTCTAGCAGCAACACTCATTATAGTAGGATCTTTGTCGCGGGGTGTCGCGGTAATGCATTTGATCCCTTGTTCCATATGCCAAGAGCCTTCATCCTCTTCAGAGGAGCCGTACCCTGGGGGAAGGGGGTAGGGAGGTCGTAATACTTGCAGGGCGACTTTTATTTAAAGAGTCTGTAATGTCCGGCTTCTGGAATCTGCTAACCTGCTCTGCGGTATTGATTTCAATTTCTTCCCCATGGTTAGGCAGGGGTGGGGTCAGAAGTGCAACCCGAACTCAGATCCATCGGAAGTGCTGGGATAGTCCCCAGGCTCCACAAGATGGCCGCCGCGACCAGGCCGCACCAGGCCCGAGGATCCAGCAAGAGGGCGATGCGCGATAATATTTACAGGAGACAGCGGCACCTCCTGCGCCACAGGGTCCAGCCGACTTCGGCACGTCCAGGAAGCCAAAACCGGGCGGGAGAGACGTGGTAATCTCTCTCCAAATCCTCTGAAACAGTGGAGCTCATCAGGCATGTGTCTGCTGCCGTCCGTTGCCAGCCACGCCCCCCCACTTTTTCCATACTTCATATTTTATTTTTTTTAGTAAATTATACAATATGATGGAAATAATTGTATCTTTTGTAAAACCACCCGGTCACTAAGGGGTTAACAAACACATAAAATCCCATAAAGGGAACAGAATTCTGATGGAACCTAAAGCACCACTAATAGGGAAGGCGCAAAAATGCCAAAACATTTTTAAAAACCCTTTTCCTTTGTACAAGTACATTTCTTGTATATGTATATGTTACAGGTAAAGTCCAAAGTCTGGGTAAAACTGACATTGCCAATGCAGATTTAGGTAAAAAAAAGTCTGACTTTGGGCTTTATCCGGGTATTCCTAGGTTTATCTGGATGTCCATTGAACTTCATCCGGATAAACCCAGATACCCAAACGCCAATGGGTAATGTGTTTTCTGAGACTTTGGAGTGACTTACGGTTCACTCTAGGATCACCCATATCCATGGCCAATCCAAACCCGAAACCTAGCCCTAACCCTCACCCTAATTCTAAAATTCCCGTTTACCCAAGTGGGGTTGGTTAGTCTTCAAATTACCTGGGTAAAGCCAGATGTTTGATTGCATTTCAAGCTTTATCCAAAGCTGCCTAGGTAATGTCAGGTTTACGTCGGGTAATCCTAGATTTTTTGGGACTTTGGACTTTACCTGCAATATATATAAATCAGTCTGTAAAATGTGTACAACATTTGCGAACCCTTTCTGAGCTTGTCCTATACTTAACATTGTGAGTGCAAACGCGAATGTGAGCTGGTATGCGGATGGTATTACAATCTGTGGCATGGTAGCTTTAAACGCACATGTAAAGTTATGGTAGGGTACTGAGCGGTATCACCAGCCAGCCAGCGGATGGCGTGAGCCTGGTTGGGAGTGGAGAGTCATGTACCAGGAAGTGTTTGGCTTTATGGTTAATCTCACTTGTGCATGGAGGAGACTGTACACCTCATGCTATTGCAAGAGATTAAACATTCAGGGTTATTCAAAGAGATTTGAAAAGTCACCGCACATTCGGTGACTTTTTGTTCTCTTCAATTCGGTTCCTTTTGCCGATCCCATTTCGGTGACCCTGCGCAGGGCCGTCTTTAACGCGGGGCAAAAGGGGCAGCTGCCCCGGGCCCAGTCATTGTTGAGGGGCCCAAAGCAGCTGTTCCTTAGGCCCACGTACATTGTCTGTGGATGCAATCCAGCTGTGCGCCCAGACGACACACGAGGCTTCCGTATCCGGCTCCTCCCCTATTCCCCCTCGCCATCCTGGCCCCGCGCATTGCACGCTGTGTGCACGGGGCCGGGAGCTGCTGCTGAGGAGACCGAGCGAGGAGACCGAGTGATTGCAGTCTGCAGCCAGCGACAGATAAGAACAGGTAGTGGAGTTTTCTTTCAGCAGACACTGCAGACCTTGAGAATGTTCGCTCCTCGGCTTAGGTCTTCACTAAACGCCACACATCATTTAACTCTCTTCCCTTCCTCTCTCTTTTGTTTACTTTTCTCCCGAGGCTGCCCTCCTGTCTGCTGCATTCTTCACTTTCATGAAAGCAGCTTTAAACTGGTGTGTGTGTGAGGGGGGGGGCTATGTTTCAGGGTCACTGGAAGCTTTCTGTAGCGTTCACCTTCCATATTAGCTCTTTTATTACTGTGGAGCTCTCTCTATGATATACTCACAGACAGCACACACTACTGTGGTGAACATTACAGTAAGTTTAAAGCTGGCCACCCTCTCCCCAGAAAAAAATATGATTTGGGTTATTTTTATCCCCCACCCCCTCTCCCTGTGATAAATTTACACCAAAGCAAGACAGATTTATCTGCCTTCACTGGGGGGAAAAAACTTCACCCTTCTTCCAGGAAAAAACTCCAAAGGAAAACAAATTTGCCTCCAACCTGGACAAAAATAACTTTCCAAAAATAAACCCCATAGTAAAACAGATTTGACCCCCCCCCAAAACAACACATTTTATTTATTAGCCTCCCCCTTGAGAAAATACAGATTTTTTTGCCCTCCTGCAAACCACAATAAAAACAATTGCACAGTGTGTATGAGCATAGCACAAGCTCCAGAGAACTAAAACTCTTACACATTGACTGCACATTACTATATCAGAGCTCCACAACAATATAATCCACAGTAATGTGCAGTATGTATGAGCATATCACAGCTCCACAGCAATAAAACTCTCAGAAATGTGCAGTGTGTTTGAGTTTTATTGCTGTGGATCTCTGTGATACAGGGATACACTGCATATTGCTGTGAGTTTTATTGCTGTGGAGCTGTAATACGGTCATATGCACCACACATTACTATGTTTATTTCTGTGGACCTCTGATACAGTAATGTGCAGTGTGTATGACCGTATCACAGAACTCCACAGCTATAAAACTCACAGTAATGTGCAGTGTGTTTGAATGTGAGTTTTATTGCTGTGGAGCTCTGTGATCTACTCATACACACCGCACATATCACAGAGCTCCACAGCAATAAACATCACAGTAAAATGAGGTGTGTATGTGAGACTAATATATTTCTAAAAGCTGTGAATTATAAGATCATATGATTTTGTCTGTTTTAAAATCCGCAATTTATACTGTTAATATTGTATCGCTTGCATTTTTTATATTATGCGTGTCAGTAGGAGCCTCATGCTTGAGTTTAGCCTAAGGCCTCACAAAGTCTAGAGCCGCCTCTGCGCACATTACTGCGAGTTTTATTGCTTTGCAGCTCTGTTATGCTTATGAACACTGCGCATTACTGTGGGGGTGGAGAGCAAAATGATGTGGTGAGTGTGGCTTTCGGGCAGGGGGGGGCCCAAGAAAATGTTTGCCCAGGGTCCAATCAATATTAAAGATGGGCCTGACCCTGCGGTGTATTCAGCAAACACCACAGGGTCCCCGAATTGCAGGGAATGGCTGCCGCAAACCCGACGAAAACTAACCGCAAAACCCACCGAATGCACGCAGAAAAGCCACAAAAACATCTGGATTAACCTGCCGAAAACCAAGCCCGCGCAGGAGCCGAACACAGCCGAAGCAGCTGAGACCGCAGACGAGGGAGGTGAATAAATTAGCAAAATAGTTTGTGTGAATCTGTGAAAATGAAACGTTGTTTGCAAAGAAACTACTGAGCGAAAATGCCTGAAATTTGCATATGAGGTCCAGGGAATGATAATAAAAAGGGCTGTTACAGAAAAAATAAGTAAACTTAAATTTTTTTTTAAAAAAAATCGGACTTTTAAACAAAAATAAGAAAAATGCTTAAAATATCCTAAAAAATCTATAAATAAAGAGACTCTTTACTGCAGAATTTTAAAATGAACGGTTTATTAGATATTGAATTAAAACGGGAATATTTTTATCATTGAAGCCTATGGGATTCTCCTGAATTAGCTTGCCGAATTAAACCACCGAATGGCAGGGCATTAGGGGAACCTTTCACAGCTGGTTTGTGTTCTCTGAATAGCCGAAGCAGTGCATTTTCATGGGGATTTCACTGCCCTCGAACAGGCACCGTATGTTCAGGCAATTCGCCAGGATTTGGCGAATTGCCTGCTCTCTGGATAGCCGAATAGCCAGGAAAGGTAAACGAACGCTGATTTTCAGCGATCGGTTACCTTTTTCAAGCAATTCGGATCTCTTTGGATAACCCTGATTGTTTTTACTTCATACAGGTAAACCCAGTATAAGCATAGATCCAGCAAGCAGCATAAGCTTGGAGTGTGTGTGAAGCCATAGCAAAAGTGTGTCATTTTCTGTGTATCTGTTCTGTAAATAGTTTTAAGTTAGTTCTGCTCTGTTAGTCAGTTAGTTATGTGGTCTGGGCAGTAATAGTACATGTAAAAAGAACTGTGTGCATAAACTGCATGTCTAGTACAGTATAGAGTAATATTGGTAAAGGACATTTGCTGTTAGGCTCTATGGTTAATCTCACTGATGCATGGAGGAGACTGTACACCTCATGCTATTGAAAGAGAGTAAAACATTGTTTTTACTTCATACAGGCAAACAGGTTAAAATAAAAGGTCTGTAACTGAAGAACAGTGTGCGTTTCTTGATTGCAAACATGCAACATATGCACAGGATTTAACGCATAGCCTTTGCTTGCATAATTTTAGCAACTCCTTAAAGCTGGTGTTAAAGGCAAATCTCAACAACCTGGCCGAACCCAAATACACCAGCCCATAAAAAAAATTCAGCAAAGTATAGTTATACATTCTACTCATACCAAATACTCCCAAATACTCTACTCAAATAAAATTGAGAAGTTGTGTGTGCATTTATTGTTGCTGCAGCATATATGCTCAGATTGACTTTGGCAGGCGAAATTTCTTAACGTGAGATAATTGTGGTTCTTAATTCTGATTGGCTGAATTGCGAGAAAAAACCAGTGCGCACACTGATTTCTGGGTGCAATGGTACTGCGTGAGCATTTGTGCGCGTCCGGTTTACGCACGTTATTGCTCGACGGATGAAAAAATGCACAAGGATTATAATTCCAACGGTGATGTGCGTGTGTAAACGTTTAACTCTTGGTGCACAAATTCACGCATTGTGCCTGCGTTTTTGCACGAAGATTGTAATTTAGCCCGTAGTCTTTTAGCTTTATGTGTGTTTATGTAGTTGTCTGTGTGTCATCATTAACACTCCAGAAAGCATGCAATAAATCTCACACACAGTCACCATCAACCACCCACAGCTGAAACTGTTCATGAACATTAGAGGTGTTATTCAAAGAAAGCCGAATTAGTCACCGAATGGCATGTACGGTGCAGTTTCGTGGCCATTCAACTATTCTAAAAGCTGGCAATTTGCCAAATATTGGCAAATTGCCAGGGAAATGCGGTGCAATTTGGCGGCAGTGAATCCCCCATAGGGAAGTAATGGTTAATCTTTTCAGAGAACGCCGATCAGCAGAGAAAAGTTGGCAAAATGCCCAGATTTTTGGTGGTTTCATTTTATATAAATGGCGGGTTCTTTTTTTTTCGAAACAGACTTTTTGTATTGTTATTCCTTATAGTGCGCCAAATGAAATGGCACCAAAATTACGGTGCTCTTTGAATAACCCCTTAAGGCTAGGGTCAGACGAACGCATTTTTCGCATTGTCCGTAAAAAAGTGCGTCCAAACGCATGGAAGTACTTTTTCACGGGTCATACGATGCGCAATTACGGCATTGAGTTTTTACGGATCCAAACCAGTAAACTTTGGGTGTCTGGACGTTATGTTGACCGGACATGAGCAGCGTCTGACGTCTCCTAATCACGCACACACGCCTCTATGTGGACGCAGCGCACTCTGTACGTCAGTACTAGCGGTTCGACATTCTTCTAAGAATGCCTTCGCTTGCCGCTTGCGTTGCGCGGCCGAACTTTCGTGCGGCCGTACTTCGTGTGTGGGCCTGCTTTGGATGTTATTTGCTGCTACCACGGACGTACTAAAGTGCGGCTAAACGCACGTGAACACTGCGTTTGTCTGACCCCAGCCTAAGAGTCTGGGTGCAAACAGGATCTATGATGGTCCAACCTTGAAATACAGTATAATAATGAAGAAAAGTCCAGGCCCACCAAATGATGTTCAAAGGTTGAATGGAGCAACCAAAAAGACAACGTTTCAGCTTTACTTGTCAGTCAATTTTGGCAGTCAATTTTGGCTTGACAGAGGCTGTTGAACAGCTCAAATCTAGCTTTTCTGGTTGCTCCGTTAAATTTTTGAACTTCATCTTGTGTACCTAGACCCTTCATAACCACTTGACCGCAGAGGACATGCTCAGCCCCAGCGTGCAGACGACGCACTGAACGTGTCCTCACATCACAGCCCACAATCGGCCGTGATTTTGACCGACCGCTGTTGTCTCCTGGTGCAGAGATGTCAGCCCTGCATCAGCCCTGCCTCCGGGACCCTGGCTGGCCCACTGATGTCATCACACTGGCTCGCGATGACGTCGGTTTCAGGCTCCACCTCCCGACAGAGCTAGGAGAGTGCCTGAAAGGGAGAGAGGGGGGTCTCCCGATCAGTATTGAATAAAAAAAAGAGGCATCACTGGAAAGGTCATGTGTTTTTTTTTTTTATTAGTGCAGCATGTTTACTATTTATAATTTATTACGTTTCAATTATAATGTGAATAATAATGTCGCAGTAACAAATTTTTTTTCGTCTTCAGTTTTAGGTAATATCGTGTTTTTTCTCAGAAAAATAAAGTAACGTGTTCTCATTCCCAATTTTTTTTAACAAGCGTACCCCATAGAATAAATAACCGCAAAGGCTCTGATGATAAAATGTGAAAAAAATAATTTTACACGCTGTAGAGGATTGAAAATCCATTTTTTTTTTCTTTTTTTGTTATAGCATTCTGGCAGGGCATGACGTATACATTTAACCCTTTCGCTGCTGAGCCTTTTCACACCTCTGTGCTGAGCTCATTTTTACCGGTTTCGCTCATCATGTTTAAATGCGATTTGAAGTCACATTTTATTAATTGACCCAGACATATTATATATCGTTCTTTCCGGGAGACTCGGCAGCTTTACAATATATCATTATTATATGTATATGTTATGTCCTGTCTGTATATTATAACATAAAATGCAATAAAATTAGAATTTTCAATAATTTACAATGTGTAAAGTGGGTTTTTTCTTCACATTTTAACATGCGAGTGTTTGCGGTTATATTTTCTATGGGGTGCGCTTGTTAAAAAAATTAGAAATGGGGAATCGTTACTTTTTTTTGGGGGAAAATTACGTGTTTTTTGGCAAAAGCCCCCCATAGAAAAAATCGTTAATGCAGAATCATTGTTCACATTATAATTGAAATGGGAACAATATTGCTGCATTAATAAAACAAAACAAAAACAAAAAAAAAAATTATTATTTTTTTTTTTTAAACTTTACATGGTCATGTTTGGTATCATTGAAAAGGCCATGCTCTGGCCATTCCAATGATATCAAACATTAACCCCTAGCTGTCACGGATCGGGAGCTAGGGGGTTCATTGGAACCCCCTATCTCCACCATAGGTGGCAGCAAAGGGTTAATTGCGGGACTGGCACCATCGCGCTATGCGCGATGACGCCAGTCATTAGGGGGATATCCCGGAAGCTTGGCCGACATCCAAGATGTCGGCCAGCTCCGGGAGGGGACCGCGATACGGCGCATGTTAGCGCCATATCGCGATCCAGCCCCCTAGGGGTTAAAGACAGCCGCCGCTTGGAAGGGCAGGCTGTGCCCTTCCAAGCGATGTCTGCCTTTACTGGCTGGCCCGCACGGGCGGGGGGGGTGCCTGAAATAGACGTCATCGCGCATGCGCAATGACGTCTATTGTGCCCGCCGGGGTTCCGGAAGCTGGGCTGACATCGATGATGTCAGCCCGCACCGGGGGGCCGCCGCGATCGGCCGGAATCCCGGCCGATTGCCGCTGCACATGGAGGACGCGCTGAGTGCGTCCTCCGCAGCGAAGTGGCCATGCGGCAGGACGTGCGGAGCGCGTCCTCCGCATGGAAAGGGTTAATAATGATATATTATGAATCTGTCGATAAAAGGATGTATAATTTGTCTTTGTTGTATAATAACACAAATCGCGTTTAAACATGATGAGCAAAAATTTTAAAAATTAGCTCAGCACACAGAGGTGAAATGGCTCCACAGTGAAGCGGTTAACCATCTTTAACACTTGTAATCTGGGTGTTATAGACATCGCTGTGTTTTCATTGGTCTGAAATACCTTTCATAAATACCCTTTAGTTCATTGAAATGCTCACATTTCCTGTGATGTCTCATTACCTGATATAATCAATGTGATATCTCAAGCCTTCGTGAGATATTGCAGAACAAGTTTACCTGGATCCTGCACCAGGCACGACCATTTTCCTGTGTCCTATAGTGTTTGTACAGTGAATGTCATTGTTCAACTGTGTGGGATTGGCGCTCTGCTGTGGCATCCGATAATCGACAGTCAATCGTCTGCTTGGAGCTAGCCTGGGGACTGTCCAAGGGATGGTTCTTCATACTCTATCACTCACTCTGTTACTTCTGGTGGCATGTTGATACTGATTTATTGATAAAGAATTACTAGAAAATGTACTATGTATTGTGTTTTTGTAGCTTAACTCACTGTAAAATTAACCCAATCTATGCTGCGCATCACAGCTCAATTTATCGAGATTTCCTCTTAATTAAAAGTAACCCTGACACTTTTATGTGGTTGAACGCTTCAAGACCTTTTTTGTTTTCCTGTAGCTAAACTTCTTTGATTATTAGACCATCTCCTGTTTATTTCTACATGTAGAAGCGTTGTGATTCCAAAGTTGCTTTCAAGGTTCCATAAACAATATAGTGTACAATTATAACCTGTATGTGTAACATATCCCTCTATGTCCCACCTTCAAATATATTTATATTGTTTACTTTTATTATCCTTCTTCCTGTCTCCTTCCTTAGCCTCTGTGGTCAACAGAGTGTGTTTCTATTGTTTAATATTTTTCTTAGAAGTGATTACACAGTAAGTTCTCCACATCTAACTAAACTAACATCTATGGTACTTCTGGGAAAAAAATGTCTCTCCATTGGTCAGCAGTGCTGTCAACGGCAGAATTGTTTATCCACCACTTATGAGGGAAATTTATAATCCACTTTTCAGACTTACAAAACTCTTTTGTTTCCTTTTCCCATAATGCTGGAAATATTGTTAGGTTATTGGAACCCCACCTGTTTATCTACAGGGAGAAAATGTAGTCATGTTGTTGTATTTATAGAATTTTAATACCAACTGTAGCTGATTCCTTGAACGTGATTCCATTGTTATTGTTTCCTTTTACTTTATTTAGTATCTCTTTATTTAGTATGCTTCTTATTCTTTACTAAACTGCATATTTTTTCTATTCTAAGCGCCTTTATGTGTTGTTATCAATTTGTTCACTATAGTAATGTATCCTCACTATTCAAATTAGAAAGAAAAAACCCACCAAGGGCTCAGTTCCAACCTAGGCATTAAAAAATGAGGCACAAATGGAAAAATTTTGCACAAGCCGCTTTCCATTTGCGGCTCACCATTAATACCTGTATTCCTAGCGAGTTGATTTGTAGACATCTAGAGTTATGCCTGTGAACCGCACGTGGATAATGGTGTGCGCCGCCGTTGTTACCAGCTCCAGGAGTCCATAGGACTCCACGGAGCCAGCCCCGACCTCTCTTGAGTGCGGTCCAACTGCGGTGGCAGAAGGATTTGCATAGGAACACTCGGAACTACTTTTTCCCAGGGTTTATCTGTCTTCGGAGAGAGAGGAAGAGGAAGATCATGCCATTCTCTTCTTTTCACCGAGGGATCGGAAGTGAACGTTAGATTTTTTTTACTGGGATTAAACACCTGGCTGCAAATGTCGTTATTATTGAATAATGCCGAGCACAGAAAAAGAATGAGCTGGTTGGAATAACTTGCTTTTCATCTGCTAGCTGTATATTAACTTCTCCTATATAAAATATAGGAGACATTAATGTAGAGTACGGAGCCGCGATACCCAGAATGCAAGCAGTGCTTGCGTCTCAGATGGAATAGGACGGGTTAAAATAATGCACAACGCTCAAGCCGTTATGTTGTATGGTTCGAGTGTGTAGCTTAACGTTGTCATTGTATTAGGGTCTCAGATGTTGTGGTTGGCCCCATTAAGTGGTTGTAACATGCCAATTTACCAGGTGAGCCACGTGGTAGATTAGATATATTACAATGTTAGAACCTTATCTCAACAAAAAATACTATTCTTTTTAAGAAAAGATGTACTTTAAACTGGAATACAGTATGTCGTTATATTTAATCCTGAGTATAAAGGACATGTTATAATTATTTTGGTCAAAAAAGCAATGCATGGAGACATATCATGTGTGGCTGATCCCAGCTTCAATGATATGATCACTTGCAAAAACATCCAATATGCCAGTATATGTACATTACATTGTAATATATTTTATATTATCCAGCTGAAACCAGTACATTATGCAGCTGCTATTGCCGTTCCACACTGGGAACTGTGAAACAATCTTGTCTGTCTTGCCCGTCAGTCCCTCTGTCTTTTTTGCCTGTCTATATTACCTATTTTTCCTAATAAGTAGTCGTTTTTCCTTCTTGGAATGCTGCGTCTTGAATTATTCCTAAAATTACATCATTGCCCTACACTTAACCTCACGTCATTTGATCTCTCAACCCTGTATCCTTTTTTGTTATACGGAGGAATATGGATTATCCTCATCGCAAAACCGTATCCAGGTGAAAATGCTTAAGTTATGACACTACATCACTTTAATGGGCTTGTGTAAGTCTTGTTGAGTCTTGCCTGTGACATAATGTAGAACATAGTTGCATTCGCGGTGGTAACTGAGCCAATATGGGTTTCATCAGGAACAGAAGCAGTGAAAGAAAAGCCAGCCTAAGAACATAAGCAGGACAGACCCCTAAAACAGAATCTCAGGGGATAAAAGCTGTTAAGGTTTTACACGCTCATAATTGTTGTGGGTTACTTATGAAATCAGTGCCCAGTCAAACCACTGAAAAAGTCCAGTCTACTATAATTATTCTAACTACCTCAAGGATATATCATTTATTCTAGCTATGTGATTGTAACTTTTTGATTTCTTTTTGCTTGTGCATTTTACTTTGAGGTTCCCTTTTATTTAAATATATCTGGTATTAGAGAGTGGATAAATGCAAATGAAAGCGATGTTCGTGACCCAATTATATTATTGTACCATAAATATATCACTACTTTTTTTAAAATATATGTAGACCTCCTCTTGCTCTACCATTGAGCAGACATTTTTCAATGTTGATTAGTGGTTGAGAGAAGGGGTTGCCATATTGAACTGATATCACCAAATCCCAACTGAAATACTGGGACCTCTCCATATGTATACCTTTCAATAAATTAGGATTAGGCAGGTTGTCTCACAAATTGATGTTTAGCTTCTATGTAAGCTACAAGTTCTCGTTACTTTTTTGTTCACCTTTTGTCCCTCAGTGCGGGCAGCTCCTCCTCTTCGTCTCAAGACTCCCAAACCCAGACATCCCTGAGACTTTTCTGCACAATTTGCAGAAACTTCACTCCTCACATTCAGCCGCTAACCAAATCCTACTCCTGCCACCTAATATACATTGTACATGTCCACGCTTTCTTAATCAGGACTCTGCTAAAATGCTTATCCAAGCTCTTATTATCTCCCGCCTTGAATATTGTAACCTCCTAACTGGCATTAAGAGATCCCAGCTTCTCCCTCTGCAGTCTGTAATGAATTCCTGTGACCGGCTCATCCACCTCACCTCCTGCAGGAGAGGCCCACCGCAGCACCTGGCAGTGGGGGGTACGCCGCTAGTATCACCTCCTGGAGTCCATAGGACTACATGGAGGATTTGCGCAGCCGAGCCACGAGCCCTGCAAAATCTCTCTCTCACGAGACCGCACAGCACCGTGGAGTGACCGCGACCAGGAGAAGTGGCGGATCAGGCCACCATTCGTGCCACGGGATGAGAGGGGAGTATCGGATTTATATGGGGGGTTTTAAGGGTGCTAAATGATTCTGCAAAAGTGGAATCATTTAACACCAACTTTTAGGTGTCATTAAAAATTTGTAATACCTTACTTATCCTAACGCTAATTACTGATTGCGCTCCTCATGCATAGGATTCTTAAAGTACAGTAAGCTTGCACAATCACCGATGCGCTAACAGATTTTTTCTAGTTTAGCGATAGAAAGGTAATACGGGTGGCATGCGTTAAAGTCACTTATCCTAGCGTTAACACTTACATATTTAAATCCTACAGTTGGTGTTCAATATGTTATCTAGTCCATTATCTTTTAATATGCCCCCCCCCAAAAAAAACAAGTTTTACTTAACTCTTGCAACATTTGTCTCCCCCAGTCCATCCATTTGAAAATTCTTTAAGGGTAAAAAACCTTCAGATAACGTTTGTATTCCACACACAGGGTCAGAAGTTAGAAAATTCCAATTAATATCCTAACTGCCTCCCACCATAAGGCATTGGTCAACAAAATACAATGATGCATTTTTACTGAGAAGTGAATGACAAACATATTTATGACAATGTTTATAAAAACCTAATGATAAAAGCGATTGAGACCCAGAGTCAAATACAGCCCTGGGAATTTAATAGTGTTTGGCTGTGTGCTATTTAATGAAATGGTTAGGGTAATCAAGATCGTTTGCTTTTGTTATAGCTAGAAACAAGAAAAGGCATGTTTTATATTGCTAATTGTTTTTTGCATTTTGAAGTGGCAAATTGAAAAATAAAACCATAACAAAATATCATGTTGGTGCTAGATTTAGTTGTGTAACTACTGTTAATTAAGGTTTAAAGTCAACCTGCCACAAATAGGTTCACTATCAACGCTATGTCCCATCCTTTGATGAGATATTACTGGTCACCACTTTGTTTAAATTACTTGGTCACCATATGCTGCCACTGTTATCCTCTCCTGGAGTTCATAGGACTCCATGGAGGCATCTGTGAGCATTGCGTGAGTTGAAGGACACTGGGAGCTATTTGTTCTTGCTTTGAGAGGAGGCAATGGGGTTACTTTGTCTTTTGCAATTTGGTACCAAAGGTAAGTAAAGATTCTTTTACTCCTATTCATTTTTTTTTGTGTGTCAAGTGATTTTGCAATTGCAAACTCACTTAACACCATTTTTTGTAACCAGTTCTTTTTATACCAGCTGCAGACAAGCGAATAACGAGCAACACTGTAATCACTTGTTATGCTCTGGCTATCTATACATTTGCTTTTCCTGTACCAATTACAGGAAGCAACGATGTACTGTAACCTGCTATGACAGCGGAGCTACAACGGAGGTTTGGAACTATGTGAAAAATAAAGACAGCTAAAATTGACAACAAATAGACTTCACAGAAAGGGTGGAGAAGACAAAATGGTCAAGAACATAGTATTATAGTGTATTCTGAAATCAATGAATATAATGAAAAATCCTAACCATTTCTGATTTCTGTATACATTTGGGATGTACAGGAAACCGCGAAATCCTGTATTTTCTTTATATGCAGTGCATTACTTTTACATGGAGTGTCACATTTTTCAGTTCAATATATTTAGGAAAAATAGAGAAAGGGGAAAAAAACAAAGCAGGTAAATATCAAAAATATGAAATTTCCATTTTACGGAGAACCAACTCAGCAAAGTTGTTGAGGTTTTTTTTAGGGTTGCACCGATACCGATACTAGTACCGGGTACTGCAGGAGTACTTGGTACTCCTGCAGTACCCCCCGATATTTTCCCCGATACCGGAAGCCAGCATTGAGCCGGCTTGCCGGCATCCGAGGGGCTGGGGCGACTGTCCGAATGCTCTATCGGCATTCGGACAGGCCCTGCAGCTGCTCAATGTGTTTATACTTACCTTCCTGAGCGACGCCGGGAAAGTCTCCACGCGTGCGCTCGTTGGAAGGCCCCCAGCCGCGACCACGTGGGACCATGCGATTGCGGCTGGGGGCCTTCCAACGAGCGCACGCGCAGAAACTTTCCCGGCGTCGTTCAGGAAGGTAAGTATGAACACAGTGAGCAGCTGCAGGGCCTGTCCGAATGCCGATAGAGCATTCGGACAGGCACCTGGAGCTCTCCGCGATGAAATTGACCTTCCTGGGCGACACCGGGAAAGTTTCCGCGCGTGCGCTCGTTGGAAGGCCCCAGCCGCGATCACATGGTCCCAAGTGGTCGTGGCTGGGGGCCTTCCAACGACCGCACGCGCGAAGACTTTCCCGGCGTCGCCCAGGAAGGTAAGTATCATCGCGGAGAGTGCCGGGGGGGGGGAATCCATGAGCTGGGGCAAATCCATGTGTGAGCTGGGGCAAATCCATGTGTGAGCTGGGGCAAATCCATGTGTGAGCTGGGGCAGTATCCATGAGCTGGGGCAAATCCATGAGCTGGGGCAAATCCATGAGCTGGGGCAGTATGAATATATATATATATCTTGGGGGGGGAGATATACATGTGAGCTGGGGGCATTTTTATATGGTCTGTTCTTATTGATAGCGTCACATGGCATTAAAGAAAAGTATCGGTACTCGGTATCGGTAAGTACTTTTAAAAAGTATCGGTACTCGTACTCGGTCTTAAAAAAGTGGTATCGGTGCATCCCTAGTTTTTTTTTTAATAATAAAACTGTATATAATTTAATATGCAATTCAAGTCTATCACGTAGAGCATATGGATTCCTAAAAAGGAAACGTTTATATATTTTAACAATATTGCTGTGTCAAAATGCAATTGGTTTGCATATCTGGGCTACATCCAGTATGATATGACAATAGGAGAGTATGAAATCTGAGGTGCCACTAGCTATAAATAAAAATGTAAATCTGAAGAATTGTTGTCACTTGTACAGTACTGCAACTGCAGTGGCAGATGGTGACATTTCAGGTTGGTGGGGCGCAGAATGGAAACCTGAAAATTTTTAATCATGAATAGGAATATGTCTATGTGGCACTACTTCCTCCAAAATATGTGGACCATCCCATATATATGGAATAAACCTTACAGACATATTCCTGGCAAACAAAAATGTCCCTAAATTGATTGCTTTAAAAGTGCAATCCAGAAATTAACCACAAGATTTATACATAAAACCTTATTCAGTACAAAAAAATCTAAGTGATAAAGTGATTTTGTTTTCTGAAGAAAAATGAACACTAATCCTACATTTTTCCCAGAGTATAAAAAAGGCAATGTGTGAAAGACAAAAAATCCTGTTTACTATTGCTATTTCGCACAATAAAACAAATGGGGCTTGCATTTCCTGTCACTAAGGGATTAAGGCATGTGAAGCAGATAAAATTTACATTAAAGCCTCAGATAAATTTGGTTTGTTTGACTCCCAGCAAAATGCAAAGAGCCAGCAGCAGGGGGTTTGTTAACGGGGGTTTGTTAACAGCTGTGGTCCCTGATTGCCAAGATTTCCCATAGAATAATAATCAGATTTCTGGACTTTTGTTAATGACAGATAATCGCGTTATCAATCCTTTTTTTTTTTTAAACTCTGCTTAGCAGCAGTCGAGGAGACAATGACACTGCTTAAGGCTGGGGTAAAACGAGCGTCATTGGAGAGTGGAAGGAATGTCTGAGAGTGGACGTACCTTCCACTCAATGGCCGTTTGGCCACCTCGCTGATTGCACTTAGTGTGCTCAGCACTGCAAAGCTCGATCCTCCTATGAAGAATCGCGCTTTGCCACTCCATCAACGCGCCTGTCCTAGCTGAACGGCCGCTGTTGCGCACGCAAATTTGTGTGCACACAACAGCGTGTGGCTGGCCCGTCACAGCGTCTCAATGCTGCGACGGACACCAGAAGGCACGTCAGTACGGGCACTCATAGTAAAAATATATAAAATATTGTAGGATGCTTCCCCCATCTGACCCTATGGACGGGCCACCACTGCTCAACTGCTCTGACATTCCTCTTGTGTTTATTTTGCCATTTGTCTAAGAATTAGGAAGCTAACAATTCCCAAGTTCAGCCTTGTTTCTGTTTCAAAGCACGGTTTAAACTCAATAATTCCAAATCCTGCCATATTCCTCATAATATCTGGATCAGGGCTTTTGGCGTTCTTGTATTTTGTCCCTTAAAAATAAGCGTTAAGACATAGGCAGACTTTTAAATAGTGTACTAACATATAATATTAGTAGTATTCCTCTAATCAAAGCCTAAGATGTATCTACAAAGTGCAAACTGAAGAGAAAAACATTTATTTGCTTGAATTACACAAACAACATATTAATTTTACTTTATAAAGTTCTGCAATTATTGCTAATAATTAGGGTTGCACCAATACCGATACTAGTATCGGTATCGGGGCCGATACTGGGTACTACAGGAGTACTTGGTATTCGTGCAGTACCCCCCGATATTTTTACCGATACCGGAAGCCGGCATTGAGCCGGCTTGCCGGCATCCGAGGGGCTGCGGCGGCTGTCCGAATGCTCTATCGGCATTCGGACAGCCGCCCCTGGAGCTGCTCACACAATACTTACCTTCCTGGGCGCCGCCGAGAATGTCTCCGCGCGTGCGCTCGTTGGACCCCAGCCGCGACCACGTGGGACCATGTGGTCACGGCTGGGGTCCTTCCAACGAGCGAGCGCGAGCGCGCGCGCGTGGAAACTTTCCCGGCGGCGCCCAGGAAGGTAAGTATGAACACAGTGAGCAGTTGCAGGGCCTGTCCGAATGCAGATAGAGCATTCAGACAGGCCCTGCAGCTGCTCTCCGCAACGATACTTACCTTCCTGAGCGACGCCGGGAAAGTTTCCCCGCGCGCGCTCGTTGGAAGGACCCCAGCCATGATCACATGGTCCCACGTGGTCGCGGCTGGGGTCCTTCCAACGAGCGCACGCGCGGAGACATTCCCGGCGGCGCCCAGAAAGGTAAGTATCGTCGCAGGGGGGGGGGGAATCCATGAGCTGGGGGGGCATACCCATGTGTGAGCTGTGGGGGCAATATCCATAAGCTGGGGGGCAATATCCATGTGTGAGCTGGGGGGCATATCCATGTGTGAGCTGGGGCAAATCCATGTGTGCTGGGGCAAATCCATGTGTGAGCTGGGGGCAGTATCCACGTGTGAGCTGGGGCATATCCACGTGTGAGCTGGGGCATATCCACGTGTGAGCTGGGGCAAATCCACGTGTGAGCTGGGGCAAATCCACGTGTGAGCTGGGGCAAATCCACGTGTGAGCTGGGGCAAATCCACGTGTGAGCTGGGGCATATCCACGTGTGAGCTGGGGCATATCCATGTGTGAGCTGGGGCATATCCATGTGTGAGCTGGGGCATATCCATGTGTGAGCTGGGGCAAATCCATGAGCTGGGGCATGTCCATGTGTGAGCTGGGGCATATCCATGTGTGAGCTGGGGCATATCCATGTGTGAGCTGGGGGCATATCCATGTGTGAGCTGGGGGCATATCCATGAGCTGGGGGATATATACATGTGAGCTGAGGACATTTTTATATGGTCTGTTCTTATTGGAAAGCGTCACATGACATTAAAGAAAAGTATCGGTACTCGTATCGGTGAGTACTTTTAAAAAGTATCGGTACTCGTACTCGGTCTTAAAAAAGTGGTATCGGTGCATCCCTACTAATAATGTATCTGTTGTACAACTTGCTAATGCCGATGACCCTGGATATTGTAAATCCAAGCAACAAGCACAAAATGCAACAAAATTTTGCTTTTCCAGAAGGGCGTCAATATATAACTTTATTTTACTTTATGCTTGTGTCCTCTGCTTTTTCATACAACAGGATTTTATATTAAAATGGGCTATTCCTTACCATAAATACATTTTTAATCCATTTAAATCGAAATAAAAATATTGTACAGTATATATTATTCTTTACAATGATTCTTTATCATGCGAAATTCTCATTGAAATTCATTTTTATATGTGGAAAAGAGAAACCTGAGCTGGCACTTAGTGGAGCTACAAAAAGGTCAGTCGGTATAAATACCGGGCTTGGCTGGTATGGCTTACCCACAATCCATTGGTCTGTTCTGCTGTCATATATGATATCTTTAGCTATCTGTGTTATTTCAGCTGCTTCAGTCCACACTTTGTTTCCTCTGACATTTTTAATTTTCAGTTGTACAGGCAATCTTCTTTAAAAATTGTGTTTTGTTCATGTGAAACTGTGGTAATGTTACCTAGAAGATTTATTTGCCATTTTTGAACCGCAGTTACCATTTTTTTTTTTTATACATTCACAGGGTTATTCAAAGAGATCCGAATTGTGGCCGAAAGGTAACCGAATAGTCAGAGAGCAGGCAGTTCGCCAAATGCTGGCGAATTGCCTGCACATACTGTGCCTGTTCGAGGGCAGTGAACTCCCCATAGAGAAGCAATGCTTCGTCTGTTCAGAGAACACCAAACAGCAGGGAAATGTTGCCAAAATTCCCTGCTACTCAGTGGTCTCATTCGACAGATTTATTCAGGAGAATCCTATAGGCTTCAATGTTAAAAATATTCCTGTTTTAATTCAATATCTAATAAACCATTTATTATTATATTCTGCAGTAAACAGTCTCTTTATTTACAGATTTTTTTTAGTATTTGTTAGGATTTTTTTGTCAAACCGTTTTTCCCAGTTTTTTTTAAATCGTCTTTTCTTTTTACTGTAACAGCCCTTTTTTTTATCATTCATTGAATCTTATATGTAAATTACAGACATTTTCGTTCAGTAGTTTTTTTGCAAACAGCGTTTGAAATTTCAAATTTTCAAGCGTACTGTTTTTTGTTTCTATTCACCTCATTCGTCTGCGTGTCGGGTTTTTCTGGCGGCTGCTCTGCACTGTGATCAGTGGCTAGTCGGGTTTCTCCAGCGTGTTTGGCGGGTTAATCCAGATGTTTTTGCAGGTTTCGGTGAGCTTTTGCCGGCTTTTGCGGTGAGTGTTCATCAGGTTTGCGGCAGCTTTTCCCTGCACTACGGCCCTGTGGTGCTTGCTGAATACACCGCAGGGTCGCCGAGATAGGATTGCCGAGTCGCACCGAATTGAAGAGAACGAAAAGTCACCGAACGTGTGGTGAATTTTTGATTCTCTTTGAATAACCCAGTCAGTTGCGATTTTCTTAGCCATGTAGCTTAATTCAGCAAAAGTACAACTATGTATAAAGCAGCAACTTATTTCACAGTGCTGTACGTTGGGTAGGTCAGACTAAATAAGAAAACAAATTATCAAATAAGTTTGACACACAGACAATAGGAAAAGGTGACCCTGCTCAAGAGCTTACAATCTAAAAATAAGTTTAAGTTTTTCAAATAAAACACTTCCTACAACCATCTTCTCATGGTTTGTGCTACTTTTTCTCGAACCTTGATGGCTTTCAAATTACTCACTTGTACTCCTTACTAAGATCACTGACCATTTACTTGAAACATGGTGTGTTGAAGAGAGGTCTGACCGAACTTCTTGGGTTTGAAAGTTTGGAATGCACAGAATTAGTCCTTTTTTCCCTCTGCACCAATTAAAGCATGTTTCCAAATGGTATTTGGGTGCACAAGGCACATTTCTCTCAGTGATTCTTTGATACATGCTTCTCAAATATCCAACCAACTCAGTATTTGAGACTACTTGCTATATTTTGTCAAGCATTATTGTCTGGGTTACAGTTACAAGTATTTATAAAGTGCCAACAAGTTTCGTAAGGCTGTACAATGGGTGAGACCAAACAACATAAATAAATACAAGTTCCACAAACAGAACAGTAGGAGAGAGGACCCTGCTCTAGAATTTACAATCTAAGAGATCTGGACTCCATGCATACAACTATAACTTTACACCAAACTTGGAATACAGTCCATTGTGACACAACTTCACATTATCAACTGCTTGTGTAACCTTGCCATTATTGTCTATTTTTACAGATTTAGAAGATTTGCCAGAGCTTTGGTTAAGTTTATACCCGACTTGGGGCCATATTTCATACTTGCTTTTACGAAATCAGTTGGAGCTGATATAGTGATCGGCTCCAGCCCTTATCTTAACGGCTGGAATAGATATTCCAACCTTGCTGCAAATCTTGCTTATCGCTTGTTCATAATGTGTTCCTACTCTAAATTAACTTCTCCTATACCTTGTGTAAAGATATTGCAAGACAGCCTATTCTTTTAATCTGGAGCCAGTAATTCTCAATTACCAACTCCCAGGACCTGGTGTTAAGTGGTTTTCCTTTTGCAAACTCATTTCACACAGTCCCTTACTAGACATGTGCACAGTGAAGAAATTTGTTTAGTTCCGGATCGATTTGTTCCGTTTTTCAATTTGTTTCCGTGATTCGTATTTCAGATCGATACATTAGTTCAGACGATCGGTAATTCGTATTTCAGATTGATTTGTTATTCTATTTTTATTGGTAATTTGTATTTTAGATTGATTTGTTATTTTTTTTTGTTGGTAATTCGTTTTTCGGATCGATTTGCATTTTGTTTTTATTATTTCGTATTTCGAACTCATTCGTCATTTATTTTTTATCTTTCGGAATGTGAAACTGATAAATTAATTACTTAGATTACGGTTAAAAAAATATATATATATATATATATATATATAATCCCCCTGTCTTTGGTGCTGAAACCTATTCAGTACCAAGGACAATAGACATGCGGAGCTGCTATGCTTGGTGCTGAAACCTATTCACCACAATTTCACCAAAAAGCCCAAAAAAATGTCTAAAAAATCTTAAAAAAACGAGGAGGCTTTTTGCTGCAAGTGAAAAGAATAAACTGTTGAATAAATATTTAATAAAATTGGGAATATTTAATATTTTTTACATTGAAACCTATGGGATACGCCTGTTTAAAGGTGTCAAACAAACCACCCAAAATCAGGGCATTTCACTGAGATTTTGGTGCTGTTCGGCGTTCTCTGAATAGATTAACCATTACTTGTCTATAGGGAATTTCACTGTCACCTTACAGTACCATCACACTGTCCATGGCCTGTGTTGCTGAATACAACAGATTCAGCACCAATGGACAGGGACACGGTGCCTAGTTTAAATGAAACAGTATAACAAATTGCTCAGTAAACACAAAATCAATTAGTTTTTTACCATTTCAGTCCGAATTGATTTGTTTTCGCTCTGTTTCAGACGTAGTCGATTCGTATTTCAGAAGCACTTCTGAAATAGAAATCGGTAAATTTCATCCGAATTTTAATTCCGAACGAAACTAATTGTACATCTCTATCCCTTACACAACTCTCATTCATGGTGGAGAGGACGGTGTGATCCACTGCTTCCTCTTAACACAAGCAGGAGGAAACTGGGAACAAATATTTCCCAGAGTCCCGCCTCGCTTCCTGTGCAGTTCCTGTGTGATCCCACTGGTGTGAGATCAAATCAGGGACATGTTAGGCTCCATGGAGTCCTATGCACTCCAGGAACCAATACCAGTGGTTTTGTGCTGCTGCCAGTATCAGTCTGTGCCTCCAATTTTATTTATTTACAAAGCATTTTATCAGGAAGGATACACTGAGATTTCTCTCGTTTTCAAGTATGTCCTGGGTTCAAGAACATTAAATATTTACAGTAGGTACAGAAATACAAAGTAATAAAACGCACTTTTAATCTGCGGCCAGCCTTTAATAAAGTGACTGGACTGGAAGAGGTACTTTAAGGCACGTGTCAGACGAACACAGTGATCACGTTCGTATTGCCACACAGTTTAACGTCCGTTGTAGCATAGAATCATGAGCAATAGAGACCCACACACTAAGTGCGTCCGCACCGAACTGCGCACGCACGACGCACATGGCAAACGGACGCAAGTTAGGCAAGAACGTAAAACCGCTAACACGGACGCGCAGAGTGTGCCACGTAGCATTCTGTGTGCGTGATGAGGAGACGTCAGACGTAGCGCATTTGAGACGTCCAGCACCTTGACGCGCAAAATGCCTTTTCATATCCTTTTTCATATTAATTTTGTTTCCATATTTCCCTTTTTTTCTACGTCTGTCATACAAAACGGACTGTGTGGTGTCTACAGTATCTTCCGTCAGAACGTCTGTCCGTGGTGCATGCACGATGAGTGCACTCAGACTGCATTCATCTGACTAGCCTACATGGGTCCGGTATAGATATTGTCTTGCAGTGATTTCCCATCACCCCTTTCTGGCTACATTTTAGTGTAAATAGGGGAACAATTGGTCCCCTGGAATCTAGCTCCTAGTGGGACAGTTTAGATTTATATGCTACAGTGTTGCCATACACAGCACAGGCTCACACTAACCATTGCTGAGCTCTCCATCACTGTCCTTCCACTGTCGTATTTGTGCAAATAGTATGACTTTCATCTCTTTTATAATAGAAAATAGTTTTGATTATTGGATTATTTATATGTGGTTCATTCTCTGTATAAGAATATTGAAATTAATAGGTTTTTTTCTCAACTGCATTTAGTTATCTGGTAATCACTGTCACTTTTTTGTAGAAATATAGATTTTCAACTTTGTTGCAGTTGGTCTTGAGAAAGGCTACCAGTCAGCCGACATGTTGCACAGTTTAATTAATAAAGGAGCCTGAATGCAGTGTAATTGTACCCAGTTCTTTTATTTTTTCTTTGCAATTGAGGAATAGTATGGCTTTAAAAATTTTTTATAATAGAAAATTATTATTCAACATTATCGGAATTAAACCATTGTAATATTATTGTATATATCGAGCAGGGTCCTCTCTCCTACTGTTCTGTGTGTCTCTAACTTCTATGTACATTTATTTTTCTTTCTCACTCATTGTACTGCACTGCAGAACTTGTTAGCGCTTTATAAAAACTTGTAACTGTAACTATTGTCTAGTAAGACATTTTAGAGCAGAAGGGGTTCACTTCTTTCTTGAGAGAAGTGAAGAAAAATAGCTCTCTATATCAGCAGTAACTAAACTTCAGGATGAAAACTAAACTTTTTGATATTCTGCAGTTTCTTTTGAGATCCCCTTTTTATGTTTTATGTGATTTCTCTGAGTGTCTTTTCTGGCCCTGTGAGGCCACCTGGCTGGTCAGTCTGTGACCCTTCGTTTATTGCAAAATAAAAATTTTGAAATACAAAAAAAAAAAAAAAAGAAAACCATTAGAATTGGTATATGAGAAAGTGATACCATAAAAAAAATCCGTTAGAACTGACATTCTGCTTTATCCCAGATTATCTAGTGCGTATTTTTTTCCCTGTCTAATGGGATTTCCTACTGTGTTCACGTTCACTATATTTCAAGTGCTGTTTTGCAGTATCTGTATATGGGGGGACAGGTAACCCTATGGCTCTCTTAACACCAATTTCTACTGTCATTATGTCAATACCGATTATGCAATTTGTAATTCATTTCCGTTGTATGTTTATTTTCATGTGATACACCTTCAAGCAATTAGTTTCCGTCATCACCAAGAACAGGAGTAAATTCCTTAAAAAAATAAATGTGGGAACTGACCAAGATTTCTGTCCCCAATTATCAATTTGCAATTAACATAACCACCAATATATTTGATTATTTAGTTAAATATATATATATATATATAACTAGGAGGAGTCATTGTCAAGGTTACTATGGCATGAATAAGCATAGTTATATAGTATAAAGTTAGATAACTCACCAATTAGGTTGCCCTGTCTGCGTAAGGCTCCTTGCAATGACTCTGAAAGTCAGCCCAAGTGCACAGCTACACGTGTGATGTTACCACATGCTCGGCACATCCGGTTTCTATGGTGACTGTAAACCACCATGGGTGTGTAAAAAGATTGGCATTAAAACCAACATAAGGAGGAGAATGCATACTAAGAACTACAGCCTGCTTATCACAGAACCCCCTGAGAGCTAAAGGATGGTGCTGGTCATCGTAGTCCGCGAGCTGTCACTACTGGCTACGCTATCCACTCAATGAGGAACACCCCTCTAGGGATCCAAATGCGGATGTCCTTAGAGCCTTTTGCTCAAATTTGGGCATTGCCAAATTTGGCAGCTCAGATTTCAACACCGGCCAGAATATGCTGCTCTAGGAAACCTATAGTGCTGCAGATGTCAGCACATATGAATCCTGCTGACATTGTCAGTCCCCAAGCTGGCCCCGTCAGGTGGGATATTCAAAATCCTATCTGTGACTGCTGTGTGAGCAGGGGCAACTCCTCCACTTCATATGGTCATAAGAGACAAAAGGGACTGAAGTAATGGGAGAGAAGGGAGGACAATCCACACAGCTTTACCACTTTAACCTCCCTGGTGTTCCGATTCTGACATATTTTATATCTGTATCCTCAGATACCTTTCAACTCACTTTTTTTCAAAGTGGTTTTTGTGTCTGTAGTCACTTGGTACTGGGGTACCTGGGCCCAAGATTGCTTTCTGGAGGTACAGGTTTGATTTGTCATTATGTCCACCACCTGCTCTAATGTCCAAGTCAACCTGTGCCTATAAGGTAAAAGAGTTTCTGTGTGTATGTGTTAATATTGTTATTGTCTATCTTTATATTTTACTGTTAGAATATGTTTTACAGCTGTGACAGGTTTGAGTGGTCATTGTTTGCAGGATATTGCTGCTCTTTTTAAACTGTTGTTTTTGTGCTAACTTATTCAGACAGTCGGATGCTCATGCTGTGATGACATGACACCAGGGCTGCCATCAGATTGGATCACATTGCGCTGTGTATGAGTGTATCACAGAATCCACATCCGTAAAACTCAGAAGAATGTGTGTGTGAGCATAACACAGAGCTCTATAGCAATAAAACTCTTGCCCCCTCCCACTCAGGACCCCAAATCCTCCCCCGTCTTCCCAAATGTCACCTCTCCCTCTTAGATATGGCTCCAGATGCCCACCCCGTTTCAGTTATGGCTCAGATGCTCCCTCATTCAATTAGGGCCCCAACCACCTCCTAGCACCCCTACCATTCCCCCTCTGTGCCCCAAACATCCCTCTCAATAGGGCCCCAAAAACCTATTATTAAGAGCCCCCGTTCCTTCTTATCTGCCTATGTTGCCTACACAGAGGAGCAGCATGTTGTAGGAGGCACTGTCTCCATTCACTACAGCATGCTGCTTCAGCTAACTGTGATGGCAGGCAGTGGTTGCTCAACCAGGTTAAAGAAGCTCTGGATGTGGGTTTATAGAACCTAATACAAGAGCTTCCTGCTTGGGGTGGGGGGGGCAACAATGGCACTAGGTCCCCTGCAGCCCCTGAACAAATAATTGTCTCTCACCCCCTGATGGTGACCCTGCATGGTACTCTATTGTTTTATGTTCAAACAATGTATTGTGTTATGACTGTGGACATCAGTGGATCATCAGAGGAAGAATAGGAAGGGGGCACCAGGGTGTTATCTTCCATTGGTCTTCAGGTCCCTCCTTGTACTGTATGTATTTGCTTCATGTGTTTAATGAAAATCTGTCTCTTTTACACATCTATGAGTCCTGCCTCATTTCTGAGGAATGCTATAACCTCTATTTTATCATATCCATCCTTACGGACGGGCTGGAGAAGGCATGACTGATCGTTGGTGGGAGAATGGAGTCTTGTTGCTAAGGAGATTGGTATTAAATTTTCAGTGCATGTACCTATTATGAATGGTGTATGCATCATGAGACACAATCCACACCTCTTAATGCTGCTAACTAAGAAGACACCAGGGAAAAGTAATTCATTCTCAAATGAGCTGAGGTTTGTCTGGGGATTGTATTTCCATAGCATGGATCATGCTATAGTACTCCTAGACACTCACTCTGTTCTGCATTCTCATCATTTTCAAAGGCCTCTGTTGTATTTACTCAGTCCTGCTTCCACCAGTAGCAATGTTAATACAGATTGCTACCACTCCCCAGAAATTGGTATTAACTCACGCCTGTGTCATTCTAGCTTCTTGCAAAACAACCCCACTTTCTTGGCAACAAATTAATGCTCATTTAGGCGCCCTTTCCTGACGCATTCTGTCATAGCCACAGTATATAAACTCACAAGTGCATTTGTTCACTGTACTGTTGTGGTTTACTACTGATAGGCCTATAGCACATTCTCTGTATTCTGACTATCCATTTCCAACCTGGCTGTCCTTCGTATTTCTGATCCAGCCTTGTACTAACTTTGTGTATCTTGGTTGTCCTCGATTTGGCTTGCCTTTCGCTTACTGTCCCTTCACCAATCTTGACTTTTACTAATTATATTTGTTCTGTCTACTCTAAGCACTTTAGCTCAGCATGGACTGGAATATGCATTATTAGGGAGTTCTTGACATCTGCTCAATACCTCTCCAAAAGGCAGGCTTAAAAGATTAACCATGTTGAAGATGCGATTTTTAGAGCCATAAATGGATTTCCACTGGATATATTAAGGAGAGATATTTTTTATTATCATATATATGACAGAAAAAGTGTTGCTGAACAGGTTTCTTCTTTATAATGTGGGAAAGACTAACATGAGACGCGTAAGATGGTCTTCCTCTAATAATAAGCTTAAAATATTGATATAAAAATTACAATCAAGGTGTTTAATCTTTATAAGTAAAAATAAAGCAGTTCCATATTTGGTTCAGTGGCCTAAATTACCTTCTTTGAGAAAATGGTGAAAATGTCTATGTTGTAAGATTTTTTTATTCTTTTTTATAAACATTTGTCCTCTCAAATTTACATTACCTAAGAGAATCCTACTTGAAGGATATATAGTACAAATTAGGGCTGTGCAATATTGACAAAATAATCATATTGCGATTTCTTGAATGAATATTGCGATTGCGATTTTATTTGCGATTTAGCCAATTGTTTTTGCTTTTTCAAACATGCTACATACATTCTAAATGTATTCAGTATTCAGCACATGCATACTGCCCCAGCACATGGAAATACTGCCCCAGCACATGGAAGTACTGCCCCAGCACATGGATGTACTGCCCCAGCACATGGATGTACTGCCCCAGCACATGGATGTACTGCCCCAGCACATGGATGTACTGCCCCAGCACATGGATGTACTGCCCCAGCACATGGATGTACTGCCCCAGCACATGGATGTACTGCCCCAGCACATGGATGTACTGCCCCAGCACATGGATGTACTGCCCCAGCACATGGATATACTGCCCCAGCTCATGGATATACTGCCCCAGCTCACCTCTGTGCGCCACGTGTTAGGCTCCCTGTTAACTTCCGGCGGCATGGAGCTTGGGCGCTCGCCTGGGGGAACCATGTGACAAGCCGCGAGAACGCGGCTCGTCACGTGGTTCCCCCTGCGAGCGCCCAAAGCACCATGCCGCCGGAAGTTAACAGCAGAAAATTGCAGCCTTATGCGATTTAGAAATTGCAGAGTCAGAAATCGCGATTCGATTGCGATTGCAATTAATTGCACAGCCCTAGTACAAATATGCTTATATAGAATGGGGATAAAAGTAATATGGCATCGAATAGTTCTTAGTTTTGTACATTTTTAATATGGTTGAGAAACCGTTGTCTAATACTGACTAGAAAATTAACTTTTTTACAAATGAAAAAGAGTGCCTTCCTAATTACAAGGGGCACTATTCCCTTGTTGGCGCCTGCTCCGGAAAATGGTTGTAAAATGGGGACGCTACAGGGAAACCTGCAGGCGCACTATATTCTGGGGCAGGCACTAATTCAGCAGCCCTAGAATGAAGAGCTACCCTTGGGGATACTCGTGATAGTGCTTCCACACCGCCATGTGTATCACCTCCTGGATTACATAGAACGCCATGGATTGTTGTGCTGCCAGGCCAAGAGATCTCGCAGGGCTGCAAAGCGATCATGGAGGGAGAATGGGGACTATTTGTCTTTAGTTTCACTCTGCTCTCATCGGCCAGAAGCAGTGGATCGGGCCACCGTTAACGCCGCAGGATGAGAGGTAAGTATCTGATTTATTGGGGGGGCTTTTAGCTGGTGCTGATTCTGCAAAAGCAGGATCAGTTAGCACTAGCTTTTGGGTGCCGGTAAAAATTCTGTTAACTCATGACCAGTGCGGTAATTAACATAAGTAAATTATTACAAAGTCCTAAAGCTAATTACTGATTGCCTTCCTCATGTTAAGTATAGGGTGCGCAAGGTACAGTAAGGTCACTCAAGCTAGCACAATCACCGATGCTCAAACTGATTTTTTAACTGTTAAGCGTTAGGAAGGTGATCTGGGGGGGGGGGGCATGCGTTAAAGTCACTTATCCTGGTGGCAACGCTTACACATCTGAACGCTATTGTTAGTGTTTACTAGGGAATAGAGCCCAAAGAGAGAAATCTGACCACAGAGCTAATACGGGGATTTACCCCTAACCACAATTTATAAACAATGAATATTGTGTAAACCTAGAGAGGTTCACACCTAGTGCTTTTGAGCAGAGTGGAAAAGAGAGGCAATTATAGAACAGTAAAGGCAAATCCCTTAAAAACGATCTTTATAAGTAAATTAAAACCATATCGGACTATAAAGACAAATTTGTACTATACAAAAAGTGAACACAGGTAAATGGAAAATTTATATAATTGTGTCACAAAGGAGGTGATAGTTATTCCAGTCTAAAGCCTCGGTCCAGTTTAGACTGGAATAACTAAAAATTAGCTAATTGTTTCATTAATTGTCACCAACCTCTAAATAACATCCAGAGAAACATGTTCTTACCAGATCGGTGTCTCCTATACTAAATAAGAACTGCTTACAGATTTCCCCGGGCCTTTCAGTTTATTGCTGTTATTGTGGGTTGGGTGGAGAGTAGAATAATATCTGGTTTGTGTGGACATTGTTTTAGCACTTAATAAACTGCACAGACCTCGTTTATAGCGGATAAAATATGTATAATTTGCCTGTTCGCGTGAATGTGTTCCCCTGGCCTCATTATTCCAACAAGTGTGCATTTTTCCTTTTTTGAGTTAAGACAATTAAAGTTTGATAATGCATTACCTTTCAGAGTCTATTGCTTATTAATTGCCTTTATGTGATTTATTACATGCATATGGTATCGCTCAGTGATTTGCTAGGAGGTGGAGGAGTATATCAAATGCTTACTTTTCATCAATAGCATAGTTCTGTGGAGAATAGCCATATAATTAGATCACCATGATGACCACTTTTTAGGGGTGTTCACAGTATGCATAAATCCTGCCCAGATTTTTGGATTTCAGGAGGTCCCAGTTTGATAAATAAAAGTGATGTCATACAACGTTTACACCACTTTTCCATGAGATAAGAGAATTTATTGGTAGAAGGTGAGTGAGGGTTGTTTGTTGGAGTTTTTCCATATTAAGACAAGGTGTATGATTCACCATGATTCTTTCCAAAAGATGTATGGAATGTGGAGAGCCCATATCTAGTTGGAAGTTGTATTTCTCAAGACCGGTTATCCTGCTAAGTATTACCTTACAACCCACAGAATTAAGGACTATATTTCAAGTCAAACAGTTTGTTCAGTGCCGCTGTGATTCTCCCCCTAAAATTACAGATATCTATATATTATAAGCCAAAACGATCTGCACACTCCCTTACGGTTTAAAATACTCTCATGCCTCGGTGCAAAAAAGTCCCAAAACTTGACATACAAAAAATTCCATATTGAGGACTGCACACCAGGTCTTAGATAAAACAACAAATTTTATTTAAAGATACATTAAATCAACCGAATGGTTGATATTTAATTATGCACATATTTAAATATCAGAACGGAAAAGACCAGGAAAAGTTTGCTACTTGGGAAATAAACATCACGAGAAAGAGTAGAATGGAACCACGTATATGTCATTGTTCTTGATGTTCTTGGATGTTTATGCATGGATTTATATGTCTTTGACTATGTATATTGTAAACCCAATACACGTGTCTAAGGAAATATTTAGTTAAGCAAGTTATAGTGATGTGTAAATCTAGGAGACTTCTGAATCCTTGGAGGTGATACATACATTAGCTCCCTATTCCATACTGGTATAGCTAATAAGCTTAGCCATCCTAGCCACCATTACCATTGAATAAATTGTAAATCATCATCATTATTGATTCATACTTAGAGAAGGAACATTTCACTGCTCAGAAGGCCTTCCACCAGCTTGCTTGTTTAGCCTTCTGTGGTTTTGGCCTGGATAGTACAGCCAGTACATTCCTGACCAACCAATGGTTCTGAATGTGCTCCTATTGAGAGCCATCAGATTGATTGGATGCTCCCACCCTCAGTCAAAGCTCTCACAGCTGCAGCTTCAACAGAGCTGCTGGTTGCTAGTTCTGGAGCAGGGAAGAGTTAGATCAGCGCTGCATTAAAGGGATATACAGGTCTAGAAATAGTTTTTTTAAATTGACATTTAAACACTTTTATACCTATAGACAAACTAGAATAAATCAATAAAAAATTTAAAATGTGTAAAAAAGAAAAATATTTTCTTGCTTTAAACTCTGTCATTTCATCTTCTCTGGTGACGCCCCTCAGCTAGGGGTGTTTCTTCACCTCATACTTCCTGAATATTCCCAGCCTCCGTCCCGCTCACTGCTCCTCCCACTATTGCACCCATCAAAGCTTTACATGAACTACATTTCTTGCTCCTTCATCCACACAGCCCCCTATGCACACCACTACTTCACATACTCAGCTCTTACCCTCACCTCTCCCCTCTCCTCTTAGATTGTAAGCTCTTAGGCAGGGTCCTCTCTCCTACTGTTCTGTGTGTTTAATTTGTATGGAAATTTGTTATTCTGCCTCTCCCATTGTACAGCGCTACGGAACTTGCTAGCGCATTTTAATTACCTGTGACTGTGTGAACTAACACAAGCTGGTAAGCTCAGGACCTCAGAAAGGGGAACCGAGGAACTGAATATTGGCATCCCTGCAACTGTGAAAGCAAAACACCCTCACCCGCTGACTCGCTCACACACTCACCCGCTGACTCACTCCCACACTCACGCTCTCTCACTCACCCACTGACACACTTGCACTCTTTCAAGATTTACATACTCACTGTCTAACTCAAACTCCCTCACACAGTCACTCCCTCTCACTCTTTCTTGTGCGGTCTCTTGTGCGCGCTCTCTCACTGTACCTTTTCTTGTTCTTTCTCTGCTTTATCTTGCTGTCTTTCTCTCTTTACCGTTTCTTGCTGTGTCTCTGTGCTTTTCTTTGTTGTCCCTCTCTCTCTCTGCTGTCTCTTTTTCTCCCTGCATGTATGGATTTCTTTCCTCCCCTGTCTTTGCAGTAGCTGGGGATGAAAGTTCAGCCCCGCCCTCCCCTCAGGTCACAGTGCAGAAGGGAGGAGGAGCAACTCAGCCGCACATGCTCATTGGTTTTTTTTTTATAGCTAAACCTAGGCATAGGCACTGATTGGTTAGCTTAAAGTGCCTCCTGAGGTGGGCATGGAAAACACCACGAAAGAAGAACAAGTAAATATGAAAATATCATATTTACTTGCTTTTTTTGCCTGCTGAATGACACTACTGACTCATTCAAAATGCATTGCACGTTTTTAAAAGCACACTAGCAAAGCATGCATGTCACTTTAAGGGACACTTCAGAGTTAACATTGGAGAAGGGGTCAGAAGCAACCGTCCACCTTTTGTTTTAACCCTATAGTTGGGATGCACCGATACTAGTATCGGTGCCGATACGGGGTTCTGCACGAGTACTTGGTACTCGTGCAGATGCCCCCGATACCTCCCCCAATACCAGAAGCCAGCATTGAGCTGGCTTGCCAGCATCCTAGGGGCTGGGGAGGCTGTCAGAATGCTCTAACGGCATTCGGACAGGCCCTTGCAGCTGACCGCCTTTCTTCTACCTTCCAACGAGTGCCGCCTGCACAGTCTTCGAGTGGCTGCTCGTTGGGAAGCCCCCAGGCGCGATCTCGCGAGATCTCGGAGTTCACGAGATCGAGCTGGAAGCAAACTTGTGAGATCGCGCCTGGGGGCTTCCCAACTTCGAAGACTTTGCAGGCAGCAATCGTTGGATTTGTAAGAAACGCAGTCAGCTGCAGGGGCCTGTCTGAATGCCGTTAGAGCATTCGGACAGCGCCCCATGTCTGGTCTGTGGTCTGAAACCTGTTAGTGTGTGTATGTGTGTGTATACATACACACACACACACACTGAGGACTGCATCGTGTGTGTGTGTGTATGTATGTATATAAACACACACACACACACACACACGGCTGCAATGTGTTTGTATACACACACACACACGGCTGCAATGTGTATGTATGTATATTCACACACACACATGGATGCAATGTGTATGTATGTAAATACACACACAGGGCTGCAATGTGTATGTATGTAAATACACACACACAGGTCTGCAATGTGTAGGGTGTTTGTGTAATCTGTGTTATGTATGAATACTGTTATTGATATCGTTATTATCTTTGTATCTGTTACTATCTGCTGATAGGATTACTGTGTGGTCACCTTAGTCTTTTCCAACTCCCCCTATGTGGAATTTGATTGTATCTGTTAAAGGTTTGAATGGATATTCTGTTTTGGTTGCCAAATGTTGACCAATGCTAATTCCATTATCTGTCCCTGGTTTAACCACTTGAATGCTAAGGACGCGCTCAGCGCGTCCTCAGCATTCCTGCTGGTGTGCTGAGGACGCGCTGAGCGCGTCCTCACATTGGGGTCAGCGTTCGGCCGGGTTCCGGCCGATCGCTGGCCCCTCCGGTGTGGGCTGACATCCTGGATGTCAGCCCGGCATCCGGACCACCAGCCGCCAGAATTAGGTGTCATCGCGGGGGCGCGATGACACCTAATTCAGGCGCCCCCCCGCATGTGCGGAGGAGGCGCCTGAAAGGGAGGGGGGGGAGGTCCTTCGGACCTCTCTCCCTCCCGATCGGCGGCGCACAGGGGCTTAACCCAGGCATCATTTGGAGGGCACAGCCTGCCCTTCCAAATGATGCCTGGCATTAACCCCTGGGGAGCTGGATCGCGAATCGGCGCTGAAAAGCGCCGGTTCGCGATCCTTTCCCGGAGCTGGCCGACATCTTGGATGTCGGCCAAGCCTCCGGGAACTCCCCCAGAGGACTGGCGTCATCGTGCGTAGCACGATGACGCCAGTCCTAGACTTAACCCCTAACTGCCACCAACTGTGGAGATAGGGAGTTCCAATGAACTCCCTATCTCCCGATCCGTGGCAGTTAGGGGTTAAATTTTGGTATGGTTGGATCGGCCAGAGCATGGCCGTTCCAACGATACCAAACATGAAAGTGTAAAATTTTGTAAAAAAAAAAAAAAAAAGAAAAATAAAAATTAAAAAAAAAAAAAACACTTTTTTTTTATTTTTTTGGGTTTGTTAATGCAGCAATATTGTTCCCATTTCAATTATAATGTGAACAATGATGCTGCACTAACGATTTTTGTATGCGGTGCGTTTGTTAAAAATAGTGTCATTTTCCCCAAAAAAAAAATGTAACGAGACCCCATCTCTAATTTTTTTAACAAGCGCACCCCATACAAAATATAACCGCAATTGCTCGCATGTTAAAATGTGAAAAAAACACTTTACACGTTGTAAATTATTGAAAATACATATTTTATTGCATTTTTTGTTATAATATACAGACATGACATAACGTATACATATAATAATGACATATTATGAATCTACTGAGTCTGACGGAAAGAACGATATATAATATGTCTGGGTCATATACTAAAATAAGCCTTCAAAACACGTTTAAACATGATGCGCAAAACAGGTAAAAATGACCTCAGCACAGGGGCGGGAAAAGCCTCAGCAGCGAAAGGGTTAATTATGTCCCAGATGCCAAGAAGTGGAGCAGAAACTGCAGAGGCCTAAGAACAGTATTCTAGGGGAGGGATTCTGATGAAGTGGAGTGAGAAGCCATGGTGTCCTTTTCCATTGGCTGCCAGGCTCTGCACTGTATATATTGGCTCAATAAAACCTCCAGATCTGTGTGTTGCCTCATTCCTGGGGGTGCTACCAAAGCTCTTTGCATGTACTCCCATAAGCTTTGGCTAAGGGCAGGAGAAAGACGCAAAAGAATGCTGTGGAATAACGGGAGTCCGGCAAGGAAGTGGCATTAACAGATGATACCCAGTTGGGGTACGGAGATCTGTTACACTCAGGTATTCAGATGCCTGTCAATGCTTCAGAGTTTGAAGACCTTTATTTTTTAATTAGATCATTGTGTAGTTGCGTGCTGACTTAAGGATCAACTTAATTTGGCCCAATGCTGAAATTGACAGTTTTTTAGGCTGTAATTTTAGAGATCTAAATAAGGGATTACCAGCATTTTGATTCCTGATAAAAATTTGGTTTGAAGATCAGCACTCACGGCTATAATTTCTAATGGAAAGTTCGCCTTCAGTGATTTAATTCACACATATCTGAGGCCAATTTCTGAAAAAAAAATTGGTGAGAGGATAGAGAAAAATATTTTAAAGCAAGGTAAATTAGACTGAAGCATTTTCTAAACCTTGAATTCTTAAGGCATTCTTAATAGCAGAAATCAATGTGATGTTGGCTGAAAATCTGTTTTTGCTGGCGTTTTATTAGGCAGTTTTTTCAGACCAGCATATTTTAAAAAAAAAATTGGGCTGTGACTGATTTTTTTCAATTGAATTAGCCAATACTTAACTGATTTTCGACCAGTATTTTATTTATTTATTTTCTGAAAAAATGACTGATAGAATTAAATCAAGCTCCTAATTCTAAATCCGCATAAACCCAAGCCCTGGAGATCTCTCCAGTGGCAGCTAATTGCCAAGTGCGACTCACAGAAGAAATTGTTGCTACTCCTATAAGGAAATCTCCCCACACTCGAGGAACAATAAACAAACCAAGTAATTCATGTCAAGACATAAATTCTGTATTTTAGGGACAAAGCATCTATAAAATGGGTAGTTTACTAGACTTTGGGATATGCAAGATAATGCATTGTAAGAATGACCAATACCTGTCTTAGTTGGCGATATACCCATGGATTTATAGGCTTTCAAACACCATGGGGTCATTAAGCCTGATGGAAGTAGGCTGCATATTTCTGAGACAGACAGGAAGAATATGTCAGCCATAGGCATGGGCAGTGGGGTGTGCCTGGCGGGTCAAGACAAACCCTAATATTGGGTAAAAAGGGTCCTTTTTCACATCCTGCGTTGACATTTTAGATGTCCCTTATCTTATTCATGATGACTAGCATAAGAATAGACTCTTTTTACAAGTTATTTCTAGTGAAAAACGTGCATTATGTGCAAAATCGTCTAAACCTAAGTTTCAATTAACAAATGTTCCATGGGTGCACACTCTAAATATAAAGGGCAGCGCACACTAGTGATCGCAGCATTGTCCCAGCCTCACAAAGGCCACAAACATTTGGCCCTCAACGCATGTATATTTAATTGCATTCTTCTAGATCTTGGCACACTGTATCTGTCCATATCACTTGTGTCCCAAAGTAGCCCTGTATTCCGCAATTGTATTTTGTTATTGCTGGCCTTCATGCTGTTTTGTTTGATTCTGCAAGATGACGTATTACATTTACTACGGTGTCTATAAAGTACCTTTTGTTACAATAATAAAATCAAGTTATCATTTACTTTTTTCTCTCTAGACTCTTGCAGATCAGTTTGCAGAAAAGAATCCACCAGCTACTGAACGTCTGAAAGTGTTCTTCTGTTCACAGATGTCTCCTATTTGGGATATTCAAGTAAGTTACCACCTAAGGGTTTCTCTGAATTGTTTGTGCATTATGCCATATCCTCTGCATTTTGACATTTGCCCAAAACAAATTCATGTTGTTCATCACTGTGGCCATTATTTCATGCATTGATGCCTTCTTAACGTACTTCTCACCTCACGACTAATGATCAGCATAGACCTGGTGGTGGTGGCAAGGTTCCTATTAGTGTTGTGCTCTGTAAATTCACAACACAGGTCATGAGTGCAGGTCATGGTTCACTAATGAAATAAGCCAGCGGCTTGGATTCTGACACAGTCCCAGAAGAATAGCCAGTAATTAATGCTCTGCTGCTAAGGGCACTCAACTTTCCTAGCAATTCCTTTTATCTGCTGTGATGAATGGAATGACGTCTAGAGGATTGTACTGCAGTTGCTTCTGATTAATGGAGTCCCATTCTGGCAATACCTATTACTTTTTTTAGGAAGACTGAGCATCAAACGTACTGGAACTTTTAAAGGGTGAATCATTTATCTAATTCACAATTTCCGATCTGGAAGGTCCTTTTGGCCACTTTGTTATAACAAAGTTATATGTAAATTGCTTACCTTTATGACTTGCATGCATATGGAGCAATGTATAAACTTGTAACTATGTAACTTCATAAACGTCTAAGAAGAAATGAACATCAGGTCTACACTGAGCTGTGACACAAGCAGAAGTAGGCAGTTTATAGAGGAAGGCTTAATAGAGTAAGCTGCTTTGGATGTGGCATTTCTACAAAACCGATTGAGACTGAATCCTAACGGAAAGCACATCCTCACATTTAAGCTTTGCGTTACCCGTGTCAAAAAGTATTGTCCTACAGGAACCAGATGCCAGGTGAGTGCATTTTGTTCGGAATCCCTTTTTAACGGACATGTACAGTCTTGATCACTAGAAGAAAACATACAGGGTTATTCAGAGAAAGGTGAAAACCTGGAGAACTGGTAGGAGAAGAGAACAATCTAGACCAAATAGCCGATTTAGAAAGTGAGATAAATGGGAAAAAATTTCTGGTTTGGCTATTTTGACCTAGAATTTTCACTTCTCCAGTCATTCTCCTGAGTTTCACCTTTCTTTGAATAGACCTGATAGAGTTGTGTCATGTTAACCATTAGAAAACTATCTGGCCGCCCTGAGTTTTACCAGCTTTACACATGAATCTACTTACTAAGGGCTCTATTAACAGCTCGTGCAAAAGAGCACGCGCAGCGCTATTTTTTTGCGTGCAGCGTTAAACTTAAACGTGCGTAAATTAATGCTGGTATTACAATCCGAGCGCATTTTTTCATCCGTCAAAAAATAATGCACGCAAAAACGTGCGCGCATTAACGCTGAGCGCAGAAATCGGTGGGCGGACTGTTTTTTTCGCGCGATTCAGCCAATCTGAATTAAGAACCACATTTGTCTCCTGTTCAGTTTTTGTGCCTGTCAAAATCAATCTGAGTATATATGCTGCAGCAATAATAAAAACACGCATAACTTCTCCATTTTATTGTTTGGGTATGCGTAGAATGTGTAACTATACTTTGCTGTATTTTTTTTTTTTTTGGGCTGGTGTATTTGGTTTCGGCCAGGACGTTCAGATTTGCCATTACCACCAGCTTTTCAAAGACGTTAAAATTATGCGCGCAACCGTCCGTTAAAATTTGCACATAGATTGTGCGCTGGTATGCGGATGGTATTACAAACGCATGTGCGCTCACAATGTTAAGTATAGGACGCGCAACGTACATTATGCTCGCAAAGGGTTCGCGCAGGTTCACCAGCGGTAGACATTAACGTGCATTTTTTGCGCGGATATTGTAATACGACGTTCTGCGCGAAGGGTTTTGCCCCTCGAGTTAATTTGTTTTTGCGCACGCGGAAAATTATGCGCGAAGAGTGTAATAGTGCCCTAAGTGGTTAATTGTGAGAAATAAAATATAAATAAATTGCAAAGTATAGGACAATTCACAAATAGCTTAAACTGAGAATGTTCTCAGCTCAACTGTTTAAGTATTCATTCTTGCAATTTTTCTTTGCTCTGTAAATTATCCCAAAACTCATCTTGAATTTTTATCATAATTGCTTTTCTTTTGTTATCCTCTTTTTTTTCTTTCAAAAGTGAACCTCAAAAACGATTTATTTGGTCCACCGTAATCTATTGTTTACTGAAGAAATACAGTAATAGCTTTAAAAAAAATTCTGGAATCTTAAATATGCACTTCTTTGTAAACCTTCTAAATTTTGTAAATATTGTCCTTTTCACTGGTATTCATGTAGCATGATGCATAGGAGGTGTTAGCGGATTAGCTGCATTTTATGATCTGTAACCTATCTCATTAATTTTCAGCGTCAGCTTGCAAGCTTAATGTTTGATCTGGGGTGTACTAGTTCTGCTCTTCAGATTTATGAGAAGTTGGAGATGTGGGAAGATGTTGTCATCTGCTATGAGAGAACAGGACAGCATGGAAAGGTGACAAAGTTTTTGCATTTTTTTCCACTAGCTACTTCTTGCCCATCCTGCGAAAATAACATTTAACATAATTTTGATTATTTTCCCATAAACAGATTTTAATGACTGTTATTCTAGTCGTAAATGAGTTGGTATCGCTTGTTTTCTCTGTTTTGCTTTAAAGGCCCATTGAGAGAAAATCACAAAACCATTTATCTGTTTATTTCTGGGCATTTACTGGAAATCCCCCACAGGATCCATGGAATTTCTTCAGAGATTGAAAATAAGGCATTACGTCTCCCAGGTTTAATGTAAAACTGCAATGCAATTTCACTACTTAATTTTAATATGGAAAATCTAACATATAGATGTAAGCCCTGTCAGTGTTCACTTATATTCCTATGATGCCACAGCGGCCTTGATATTCAAAAAGTATTTCAACAGATGTTGTTGAATCACAGCTTCCACGTCCTTGTCAGGCATTTGACTGAGTATACATTGTTGAAAGGTGTGGCACTTCAGTAATACCTGCAGAGCTGCATGCTGGTTATTTAAGCACCCGAGATTCCAGTTATTAGAACTTTTTAAATGATTGCTCTGGGAGACGATATCCAGTTTTGGGTTCAGGACTTTTCAGTGCAGTGCTTTCATTTTTCTAAACCTTAGCCTATTTTTTAAAAATACTTTTTATTGTTTACAGTAAATGGGATAAATTCAGCACCTTTTATACAAGAGGGGAACCAGGCAAGGTTGCCCTTTGTCCCCCATACTTTTCAATCTAGCCCTTGAACTGCTCATTCGCATTATAGAGTCCAGTGGCGATCTAGCTGATATCACCCTAAATTGCACAGTTACCTTAAACATGGTGGTGTTTGCCAACGATCTCTAGTTTTCTATCCAACATGGCCTCTGATACTTCTAAATTATTGTCCCTACTGGATTCTTTTCATGTAGAGTCCGGATATTTAATAACTATGACAAAACCGTGGTCCTTCCATTGGGTCCCTGTCACGGGGGTACCTGGCATAAGCCGAGGTGGAACTCCTATATGGGGTTAAAAGCCCAAAAAGCAGGAGACAACACTGGCTAAATGCAGACAGACAGGATAGCAGGTAGGAGGGGAAGACACTGCTAGACTGGGCAGGGATTCTCTATAGATAGAGTAATTATTTTTCTGGACTTATCGCACTACATTTTAGCAGAAACACGTGCCGCCTTTTACCTCTTGTGTACAGTATATGCCTTGTTTTGAGCCGCACTGCCTCTCTCAACTCCCTGGAACACATTTTATAAATGGCTTCCCATATTCCCTACTCTTGATCCCCAAGACCTCATCAATGCAATGATCCACTTGCAGAAATTTATTCCCTCCAATTACTGGAATGTGTTCTATAGAATCCTTCACCGGGCGTATGTGTGGCACCTACCAGAATGTTCTGTGCTCATTTACGAACTAATGACCACTGCCTTAAATGTCTGCACCCTGCTGCGGATCTGTGGAATTGCTTGTGGTCATGTCCCTTCATACAATTGTTTTGGGACAAAGTTCGGAGATTCGGTTCCTCTGTCTTACAGCTGCAGGTCCCGGCTTCCCCTGAATGTTCCATTTTCAACCACCACTCAGACTCACTCCATTTCTAAACCGCAAAAATGTTGTCTTTGCTTATTGACTTTTACTGGAAAGTATGCCATGTTATCGCAATGAATCTCTTCCTCACCTCCTTCCTTTCAGATGTTTTATGATAGACTCTACTCTGTCTTCCTGAATGATTAGATGGTGGCCTCCTTGCACCAGAAGGATAAAACTAGAGTATTCTTTCGTAACTGGTCTCCTCTTTCAATATGGTGCTGCTGGCTGACACTCGAGCATCATTAACCCCTTCACGACGGGCGGGTGTCGTCCATCAGGGATGGGTTAATGCCGATGGGTGCCGTGCAAGCCGCTGATTTTGACTCACCCCGTCATTGGCTGCAGGGGGACGGCCTGCATTTAGGCTACATATACATTCTGCATCTTCAAAGCCTTCCGTCCACGAGGACGGCATAGCACGTCCCTCGGTGGCAAGGTGTTAAGGGACACCATTCTTTGCTCACCTTGGTATTCCTTATTAATGTTGAAAGAATTGCCCCCAATTCTGTCCACAACCTCAGAAACCACTCTCCTTAAATGTTTAGCTTCTTGCTAGGTATGATCCTCTGCATAGCATATCACTTGACTCCTGTCACTGTACATGGAATGGTATGCCACAAATTTTTTTTATCTTTCTCTGCCCGCTCCTGCATATATAAATTGCCATCTCCCCTCTTTATATGTGGCCCCGGCTTAGTTTGGGATTGTATGGTTTCCTTATTTCGGCTGTCATTGTTCATATTGTCTACACTTGCTTCTGCTTGAATGACAAATTCAAATGTTTCTCTGTAATATGCCTGGTCCGTCAATAAAAAAAGTTTTTAAAAAAAATATATACGTTTTATATATAATTATACATGTCAAAGAAAATGTAGATCAAGGCCCACGGATAGGAATCCTTACCCAATTTGTACCAGTATTTTTATTTCTACGTTCCTCTATCCACTATGATAATTTGCTAGTTTTGCATACTGTACAAATATCTCTTAGGCTATATGTGCACTGGTGAGATGACTTTTCAGAGCGCATTTTGTGCATGAAATGTATGTATTAAGCCGTGTATGTTTGACCTCCTCTGTTCTGGGATGCCATATTCACTGGAATATGACCCTTCTTTTTTAAAAGGGTCATTCTACTATTTAAATAGACCATGGCATGTAAACTGTAATTGCCTGTGGAAGCTTTTGTTTTCAATTCTGCAAAGGAGTTAAGCTTGTCCCCTGATAGGCATAGAGCCAATCAGTGCCTTAGTCACCCATGTCCCGCTGCTGGCATATGACTCGCGCACTGATTGGCTTTGTACCAGTCAGAGCACAACTTTACAAGTTTAAATCCTTTGAGGATAAATGTTTATTCAAGCTAATGTGTCCACACTGACATACCATATCAAAATATGACATTTAAATATTACCAGTCAATATAAAAGGGCATGTTCTCATCAGAAAACACAATCAAAATATATGAAAGAACATGCATATTGTAAAAAAAAAAAAGCTTTTGGAAAGTGTATATTCTTAAATGTGACAATTAAACAAATTTGTTTTACTTGGAAACCCCATTTCAATTATATTCAGTGTTTTGCTTTAAATAATTATGCTTGACATAAAAACAGCTTTAGATTGTAACATTGCATTGGTGATTACTATTTTCTTTTAGGCAGAGGAGATTTTGCGTCAGGAGCTAGAGAAAGGAGAAACAACTCAGCTCTACTGTCTTCTTGGTGATGTGCTACGAGATCACCAGTACTATGATAGAGCCTGGGAGCTGTCAAAGCACCGCAGTGCCCGTGCTCAGCGCTCTAAGGGCCTTCTTCATCTCCGGAACAAGGAGTTTCAGCAATGTATAGATTGCTTTGAAAGATCTTTAAACATCAACCATATGCAGGTAAAGGAAAATAATATTTATCTTGAACCCACGATTGCTTTTGGGAGGTTTGAGATTGACTCCTCGTATTGTTCTCCACCCGCTTCTATGTCCAAGTCACACTATGCCTTTAAGGATACAGGGTGTTTGTGTCTACGTGTTAATATTGTTATTGTCTATGCTTATATGTTACTGTTAATATTTACCACTCAATCACACTGTTGTGTGTTTGTGCTATCTGTTATCTACTTTATTCATTTCCACCTTGTCATTGCAATCTGCACTATCGTTTCATGTCTGAAGATTTAAATGGGCTATGGCTAGGAACTGGCTCACTTGAGGAGTGGGAGCACCAGGGTGTCATCTTCCATCGTTCTACAGGTCCCTCCTTACACTGTACATATATTTGCTTCACATGTTTCATTAGTTTCTGGGGAATGCTATAAACACGCTTTCAGTGTACCTATCCTTAAGCTTTCGCTAAGCTCTGGAGAAAGGGTGAGAGAACAGGTGTCTGGCAAGGGAGCGGTATTAGCAAATATGACCCAGTTGGGGTGCTGAGATCTATTACATTATTAACATCCTGTATACTAAAATACATGTTGAAATGGTAGCTCCCTAGATATTTTAGGATAACTCCCATTATGCTTTCCCAAAATACTAGTCATAAATGGATCATAGGCAAGGCCGGCTTTTCACGAGTGGTGCGGTGCGCTCGGCCTCACGCTTCAGTCGGCCCCGCAGATCTGCAGTCCATGGATGTGAGGGGAGCGTCGTGGGGATTCCCTCCCCATTGCTGATGACACTCTTCTCACATCCTGTCCCTGCATGGCGCCATCGGTGCCGAGAAGGGCTTCAGCCACAGCCGGGTGACATCCGGCTGGGTGGAGTAGAGGTAACATCACTGCTCTGCATGGAGAGAGCCTGTGGAGTCATGGGTTCGATCCCAGCGAGCAACCTCTCCAGTAAGTGTCCTTGGGCAAGACACCTAACGGTACATTCTCGCCACCCAGAACATACTTGAAAACGAGAGAAATCTCAATGTATCCTTCCTGGTAAAATCCTTTCTCAAAAAAAAAAGTGAGACTGCCTCCTGCCCTGTCTGCGCTCTGCCTGCACCACAATCCCACTGTAATGGACCCCTCTGTCGCCTGCTCCAGACACCCACTCACTGAGATCGGCCCAGCCTCCAAATCGCTCTCCGATTCGATGTCTCGAGTGGCTGATTCGATCCTTCGACCCGCAGCTCCAATTCGATCTCCCTGGCTGATGTGATGTTCTGTTGCTGGAAGGGATTCGGATGGCCGCTAGGTGCCTTTCAAATCTGGCTGCTTAGTACCTTGAACAAACACCAGGCAAGCTGTATGTAAATTCAAGCAGAGAACTGGTTGTAGCGCAAGAACAAACACCAGGCAGGCTGTATGTAGGATCAAACATGAAATCCGCTTTATTGGGCACAGAAACACGAGTATTTATGACAGACACATTCAAACTTCCCACCCACCCCAACAGTTCCCATTGGCTGATTTCAAGTCCAGACTGGCTCCAATTAGGTCCACTTCAGGCTTCACTTAGGTTTATGCAGATGGTCTTGGAACAGGCTGCATATCAGACTGCCCGAATACATACATAAATCAGCAATCCGTAACCAAACACAGTAATTATATGAGCCAATCTAACGGGAATCAGATATGTGATAGTGTTTGCCTGAGACAAGGGTAGACTGGCAGGTTAATTCTTAGCATGATAACGAGATACACATTGACCAGACAATAGCATTCTTGCATAATCACAGATTAACCAAACATTCTGCACAAAAGAGAGGCCTGCACCCTAAATCCAAACTGTTACCACCAGCTTTTAAAAGACGTTAAAATTATGTGCGCATCTCAGTGCGTTAAATTTTGCGCATTGATTGTAATACCATCCGTGTAACCGCGCACAAACGCATTTGCGCTCACAATGTTAAGTATAGGATGCGCGCAGTACAGTACGCTCGCAAAGGGTTCGCGCAGGTTCACCCGCGGTAGACGTTAACGCGCATTTTTTGCGCTGACATTGTAATACGACATTCAGCGCAAAGGGATTTGCCCCTTGCATTAATGCGTTTTTGCGCACGCAATAACGTTTGCGTGAAAAATGTAATAGGGCCCCTAGTGTGTTATTATCTTATCTTAGATTCTAAGCTCTCAAATGGGGTCCACTCTCCAACTATTCTTTGTGTTTAACTTGAATGTATATTTGTGATTCGGTCTCACCCATTGTACAGCGCTACAGTACTTGTTGGCACTTTATAAATACTTGTAACTGTAACTCCTAGCAACTAATCCCTTATTTATGTTTGTATAAATTTTACAGGGTGTGCAGGTTCAGTGGTTTTCCATTTGAAAGATTGCTTCATGCAGAACAAGTGACATATGTCAGGTTCTATTATAGTTTATGTAGGGTTTGTCATCTCTAATTCAACTGGGATAGTTTTAAAATAGTAATTTTGACAACCGTAGATTGTTGAAATGTATGTTTGCATGCTTTTCCTTCTTTTTGCGTCATTGAGCAAATATGACAAAGTTGATGTTGTCCAAAGTCTGCTACTTGATGGTGCCAAGTCAACAAGGACAAGTGTAGATTTGTGGATGAAAGAACTTGTTATCTTTCCCATGACACCTCTCTTTCCCCTGAGGATACTCATAATTCTTGCTTTTGGTTTGCTTATGTTCTCAATTTGTATTTTATTAAAGACATTATGTTGTGTTCTTGAATGAACATAAGATTTCAGCAAAATGCCACAATATTATTTTATTCTTGACAGTTGTATAACCATTTAAAGATCCCAGCACAGGATTAAATTATGAAACATGGCTTCATTCATTTAGGCATAACAATGTTTCGACCCTACGTGGGTCTTTGTCGAGTCCAAACTGCAATGAAGTAAGCATCAAATATGTAGTGTATCAAATAAAGAAATAATTAGTAATTAGGGCATTTTAGAAACCTAGTACAAATGAAGTTTCTTCAATTCATTTATATCAATTATATTTAGGTATACAATATTAAAGTAGATTAAAAACAATTATAAGCAAAATAATTATTAATATCCTCATAAATGAGTAACAATCTGTAAGCCTATTTTGAATTTATACTTCAACTAGTGACACCACCTACAACATCTGGCAGAATGAAACATGTGTGATCTATAGACCCCCTGGACAAGTAGAAGAGCTAGATAATCTGCTGTTTGAGGAAATAGCCAAAATGGCAATGAAGGGGGAAGTTATTATCATGGGGGACTTTAATCTTCCTGATGTGAACTGGAAAACCAAAACAGCTGGGTGCACCAGGAGTACAAATATTCTAAACTCCCTACTGGGATTATCTCTAACACAAGTAGTTGAGGAGCCGACCCGTAAAGAGGCCATATTGGATTTAATACTCACAAATGGAGGTTTGGTATCAGACGTTGTTGTAGGTGAAAATTTGGGATCTAGTGATCACCAGTCAGTATGGTTTAATATAAGAACAGGGATGGAGCCGCACCACACAAAAACAAAAGTTTTAGACTTTAAAAAACAGATTTTTCTAAAATGAGATTTTGTGTGAAGGAGTCATTATCAGACTGGAGGAGTTTAAAGGGAGTCCAGGAGAAATGGGATTATTTAAAGGAAGCATTATTGAAGGCCACAGGCAATTGCATTCGGCTTGTTAGCAAAAACAAAAAAGGGAAGTAACACTGTGGTACTCTGCAGAAGTGGCCAAAATAGTGAAGAACAAAAAGACAGCATTCAATAATTCTAAAAAAACTGAGTGAAGAAGATAGGCAAACCTGTAAGATTAGGCAGAAAGAGGCAAAGCAATTTATAAGCGCTTCCAAAGCACACGCAGAAGAGAAAATAGCTCAGTCAGTGAAAAAGGGGGACAAAACATTTTTTAGATACATAAACGAGAAAAGTAAAACAAGGATTAGTTAGATTAAAAACAAAGGAAGGAAGGTATGTAGAAGAGGATAAAAGTCTCGCTGACTGCCTCAATGAATATTTTTGTTCAGTCTTTGCAGAAGAAAAGGAAGGAAAGGGACCTCAGTTAGGAGGAAACACTAACGAGACATTTACATATCAGTTTACAGAGGACAAATAAGTCAATGGGGCCTGATGGGATCCACCCTAAATTATTAAAAGAGCTCAGTGATGTAATAGCAAAACCGTTAACAGATTTATTTAACCAATCCTTGCTAACAGGAGTCGTCCCAGAAGACTGGAAATTAGCAAATGTTGTGCCCATTTACAAGAAGGGTAGTAGGGAGGAATCGGGGAACTATAGGCCAGTTAGTCTTACGTCAGTAGTGGGGAAATTAATGGAAACCATGTTAAAGGAAAGGATTGTTGAACATCTAAAAACACATAGATTACAGGATCAGAAACAACATGGGTTTACCTCAGGGAGATCATGCCAAACTAATCTTATTGATTTTTTTGATTGGGTAACAAAAATAATAGACACAGGTGGTGCAGTAGACATTGCTTATTTAGATTTCAGTAAGGCTTTTGATACTGTTCCGCATAGAAGGCTTATCAATAAATTGCAATCTTTGAGCTTGGATTCCAATATTGTTGAATGGATTAGGCAGTGGCTGATTGACAGGCAACAGAAGGTTGTGGTAAATGGAGTTTATTCGGCGCAAGGTCTTGTTACCAGTGGGGTACCTCAGGGGTCAGTACTTGGACTCATTCTCTTTAATATTTTTATTAGTGATATTGCAGATGGTATTAATGGAAAAGTATGTCTTTTTGCTGATGACACAAAGATTTGCAACAGGGTTGACGTTTCTGGAGGGATCAGCCAAATGACAAATGATTTAGGTAAACTAAAAATATGGTCGGAGCTGTGGCAATTGAGTTTTAATGTGGATAAGTGCAAGATAATGCACCTGGGACGTAAAAACCCAAGGGCTGAATATTTGATACAGTCCTAACCTCAACATCTGAGGAAAGGGATTTAGGGGTTATTATTTCAGAGGATCGAAGGGTAAGTAGTCAATGTAATAGAGCAGCAGGAAATGCTGGCAGAATGCTTGGTTGTGTAGGGAGGGAGAGGTATTAGCAGTAGGAAAAGGGAAGTGCTCATGCCACTGTACAGAGCACTGGTGGGACCTCACTTGGAGTACTGTGTGCAGTACTGGAGACCGTATCTCCAGAAGGATATAGACCTCTTAGAGAGAGTTCAGAGAAGGGCTACTAAAATGGTGTACGGCTTGAAGGAGAAATGTTACCAGGAAAGGCTTAATGATCTTAACATGTACAGCTTGGAAAAGACGAGACAGAGGAGATATGATAGAAACATTTAAATACGTAAAGGGAATCCACAAGGTAGAGGAAGGGAGTATATTTAAAAGGAAACAAAGTAGCAAAACAAGAGGACATAGTCTTAGATTAGAGGGGCAAAGGTTTAAAAGTAACATCAGGAAGCATTATTTTACTGAGAGGGTGGTGGATACATGGAGCAGCCTTCCAGTTGAAGTGGTAGAGCCAAAACAGTAATTAAATTTAAGCAAGCATGGGATAGGCATAAGCAGGGGCGGACTGGGCCGGGGGGCAGGGTGGCAGGCGTCCCCGGGCCGAATTCAATCAACCGAACCCGATCATTGATGTGTACAGTAGTGTTGTGTGTAACACTCTATGATTTTGCAGGCAGGCAGCCACTGGCTCACAGGCCGCAGCCGCGCAGAAGCACTAGTGCCGCCCCCCCCCCACGTGATGCCTCCGCGCAGGGCCAGCCTTTGGGGTGTGCAAGCTGTGCGGCCACGGCCTGTGTGTTGACAGCTGTTCTTTAATGACGCAGTTTCAGGGTGACAGTCAGTAACAGCAGTGGGCGAGAGAAGGCTGTGGACAGACGATGCACACCAATAGGATAGGATGCAACATAGTACCCCAGCACTCGCACACCGATCCAGCAGCTGGAGAGCCTGGAGTCAGTGAGCAGTGCTGGGCTTCACATGGGAGGAGTCTGGCCCGGGTGTCACAGGCAGAGGGTAGTGTCAGGTGTGGGAGGGGATCTTTCCAGTCTGTGTGCCCACTGCCAGAGCAGGACATGGAGGCTGCAGGTGCTGATCTACAGGGGCATCTCAATATAAGGAGCAGTAAGGATTGCCTATGTGATTGTGTCTGCATATACAGCATTGTCTGTGCAAGCTCCAGGGAGCTCTTCCAACTTATAAGGAGCCATGTGATTAGGGAGCTGTGTGCCACATGTAAGGAGCTCTGATTAGCAGCTGTGTGCCTCATGGAAGGAGCTCTGTGATTAGGGAGCTGTGTGCCACATGGAAGGAGCTCTGTGATTAGGGATCTGTGTGCCACATGGAAGGAGCTGTGTGCCAAATGTAAGGAGCTCTGATTAGCAGATGTATGCCACATGGAAGGAGCTCTGTGATTAGGTATCTGTGTACCACATGGAAGGAGCTCTGTGATTAGGGAGCTGTGTGCCACATGGAAGGAGCTGTGTGCCAAATGTAAGGAGCTCTGTGCCACATCATGCATAGTCAAAAATTATCATATCGATAAGAGCCACATATGTGCAAACGATGGTACATTCTCCTCATAAAGAAGTATAAATAAAAAAATAAACAAAACGTTACAAATTTAAAGAGAGCACATCAAATTGGTTTACATAACTGGGTATCCATATGAAGTCATCATTGTATTGATCCGGAGCGCTAAACGTAGATGCTTCAATTTACACTCAAAATTATAAGGCAAACCAAGCATTCACAGTGAATGTATTTAGGAAGTACTCCATGTGACCTTGTCTTTTAAGGTCCAAGTCTGAAATTCTTCCAAATTACTAGTTTTGGATACATTCTGTAGACAATTCAATTCCCAAGACCGTTAAGTTGTATAGTGTAATTTTGAAGCCCATTGTATTAAAGCCACTTTTATATTCATACCCGAGTGTTCATAAAGAATATTTTTGGCATTGTTCATGTTTCTGCACATGAAATGCAGTTTACCTCCCACTTCTAGGATCCCGTTTGTCGGTAGCACTTCCCTCTTTCACTGGGTCTATTATATTTTCTGTATGTGAAGGGCAACAGAGAAAAGTAGACTCAGATAATACAGGGCTGGAATCCTCCAACCCTCGACTTTATATACCTTGTTAAAAATGAAAGATTAAAAGTGTGTGTGTAGGATTTGAGATATACCTCTATTTTCCCCATCATTTATTGCGTATCTCCATGGTCTGTGCTTGAGGCCATCCTGGTCCCACTGTATCTCATAATCATATGTCAAGCTATGCCGTCTTATAGCAAACTACAACTGAGCCTTTAGAGCAGTGGTTCCCAACCGCGGTCCTTAAAGGGACACTCTAACAAAAAATCACCCCCCCCCCCGTTTTTTAATCCTAACCTATCCCTATTCCCTTAATAAATTGTTATTTTTTGTTTTTGTAACTGTAGTACTTACCCTAAAATCCTCTTGTTTCCAGCGCTGTTTTTTTTTTGTTTTTTTTTATACTCCTCTTCCGCTCCCGTCCTTCTTCTATCCGACTTGCCTTCTGGTTTACGTGAGATGCGCGCCTCTCACGTAAACCAGCCAATCGGCAGGCTTCCTCCCGGCTCCCTCTGAGGATTAGTGTTGCACGCAAGAGGATGCGCGCAACACTAACCCTCAGAGGGAGCCGCCAGCTTCTGCGGTGAGCTGGAGACGTCATCGCGCTGAAAGCGCGATGAAGTCTCCTACTCGGCAAAAGTCGCCAGAAGTGGGAAATATGATTCCCGCTCTGCTGACTGACAGCTGGGAGGGCGGAGTAAAGTTCTCCGCCTCTCTCAGCTGTTTTCAGCATTTACAGCAGAACCGCTGAGCGGAGGGAGGGGGGACAGAGGGCAGGATACTCCGGGCATCATGACCACCTAAAATAGCTTAGGTGGTCATGTTGCTTAGTGTCCCTTTAAGTACCCCTAGCAGGCCTGGTTTTGAGGATTTCCTTTGGGAAATGCAGACTGAATCCTGCAATCACTGAGCAGCAAATCATATCACCTGTGCTGTGCTTCAGATATCTGGAAAACCTGACCTGTTGGGGGTACTTGAGGACCGCGGTTGGGAACCACTGCTTTAGAGCAATGATTTTCGACAACTTTATATTAAAGTGCCAGGCAAATTTGTAATGCCACAATGAGGTACTGTATTATTAATTGAAATTAAAACAATTTTAAACATGAACTATAATCATTGAAATTTCTATATCATTCTATCCCTTAAATATAGCTTTATAAAATGGATGATGACCATTTTAGATTAGTGTCCCGGGAGATGGAAAAAGTTTGAAAATGCTAAGGCTGGAGTCAGACGAGCGTATTTGAAGAGCAGAAGGAACGTCCATGATAGTGGACGTTCCTTCCACTTGACGCCAGTCTGGCCACCTCCTATGGAGGATCGTGCTTTGCAGCTCCGACAACGCGCATTCTAGTGTGCTCGTCTGATGCCAGCCTAAGGAGTATCAGATCGCACAAGCTATAATAATTTGGAAAATCTTAAGGCTGAAACAACTAATCGATAGTGAAAATAGTTCACTATTTTCTTTATCGATTAATCGGCTTTTGTGCAGTACACACTGTTTAACATAACTGAGTTAAATGTTTAATAACCTCAGACACTACTTTGGAGCTTTCTTACAAATATGCACAACAAAAGGTGAACAAAATAGCGACAAATAATGGTGAATAAACCATGAAAAAAATGTCTAATTTGCTGCTTAAAAATTGAACCAGGAGTGGTTAATCCTTCCAATGACCACCAAAAAATGTGTAAACTGAACAAAAGGAATTTTTTTTTATTTAAAAGGAGCACTATGTATAAATCAATCCCTCCCCCCTTTTATTTCTTACACAATTTGAGTAGTGTACAGTAGTGTGCAAATCTATAACTTTTTAGAAATGCGTTTTTCTGGATGTTTTTGTTGTTATTCTGACTCACTGTTAAAATAAACCTACCATTAAAATGATAGACTGTTTGTTTATTTGTTAGTGGGCAAATGTACAAAATCAGCAGGGGATCAAATATTTTTCCCCCTCACTGTACTCTCCGTCTGTAGTTGCCATCCCTCCCATTGGTCTGGTCCCTTCTGTCATGGGACTGACATGGCGCTCCCCGCGTCAAACCCAAAGACTTTTATTTCCGTGGCGAAAACCCCAAAACACATACAGGATTATTCAGAGAGCGTGAAAAGCAGGCGAATGACTGGAGAATGAAAAATTTGAGGTCAAAATAGCCAATTTGGAAAGTGAGATGAAAGGGAGAATGTTTCTGGTTTGGCTATTTTGACCTAGAATTTTTAATTCTCCAGTCATTCTCCTGCTTTTCACGCTCTCTGAATAACCCGGATAGACATTTGCTTTGGGAAAGTCCTTATGTTCATTTATATTGTGTGGTTTTAAATGTATCGTTGTCGCGGAACCCCTTGCTCAGAGACTGTGGACTGTATTAAACCCTCGCTCCTCTACTATTCCCCTCAGTTAAGCTATTTGTCTGTTTATGTAGGTCTAAAATGGTGTTTTTATGACTCTTCTCCCCCCCCCCTATATCAGCACGTAATCAAAATGCCTTTAAGCCTGTCCCTTATGCTCACTGTGTTATCCGACACCAGGGTTAGCCTGGGATTGAAAGAATGAGCAGGGTTTGAAATCCCAGCCAATCACAATCCAAGGAGCTAGAAGGGCCAACCAATCCCATTCCTGGAATGCACCTCATTGTCTGTAATGGAGCCATCTGCAGAAACTTCAAACATCTGTGCCCCGAAAACTAACTGCTCCAGCGGGGTGATTTTTCAAAGTTGGGGTGATCCTCATGCGAGCTATCGTTATGGTTATTTTCAGGAGGGAGCTCCATTGGGAACCCACGTTGCTGAGCCTTTCTTGACCCCAGGAGCTCACGCAGCAGGGACCATGTGGCATCAGTTGGGAATATCTATTATATGCTGCCATCCGTGCCCCCAGATCTGGGTGCTTTTTGGACTGTGACACCCTAGGGACCCGAGCTATCAAACGGTACCCCTGGATTGCCGCTGCTCCCCTGGAATCCCCCCAAACAAGGACCTGTGCTCTGTATGATTGCAGTTACAGTTAATTATAAGTCACCACCAAGTACCGTAGCGCTGTACAATGGGAAAGACAGGATAACCAATATACATGCAAGTTAAACACATAGAACAGTACCAGAAAAGCCCCTGCTCAAGAGCTTGCACTCTGAGAGGACCAGATGGGGAACAGGCTGGATGACGGTGCCGTAATGTCTGGGGCAGGAATGTTAACTGTTGTTAACTGATTCTGAACCAAATAAAAGCAGGCCATGTGAAATGGCCAGTGTGTATCCTGTAATGAACATACAGCCTGCCTGGTGTCTCTTTCAGCTACGCTACAGCTATAATCACCCTCAGAAGGCACAGAGTGGCATTCTGGAAATGCAAAGAGGCTCCAAGGCAGGGGTGCGGGCCAAGTGGGTCTGGAGCTGTGGATCAGGCTGCTCGAGGCACTGAGTTCCGAGCAACTCAGAGGCCGGGCTGATCCTGGTAAGGGGGTGTCTGGAGAGCCAGGACAGACAGGAAGAGACGGCTTCCCGTCACACCTTCCATTAAACTCCCTCCCACTTTCAGGTCTGGTCTCTTGCCCAAACTACCTACCACCTCTGTTCCTTCCCCCCCCCCACTCAGTTTGTTCATGAAATTATCTTAAAGGGACACTCTACATGCCCTGACTACATAAGCTTATTAAAGTGGTCAGGCTGCATGGAGTACCCCCACCCATTCTCGCCCTGCGTTTGTGCTGACATTATCATGTCCATCCAAGTGCTTATAACAGCGTTCGTTCAGGGTGAAAGCAGCCATGGGCTTGAGCTATGGCACCCACCATCAATCCATCACTCTGAGCACTCTAGTATTTTATTTCGTTAAAAGTACCCAAGTTATGCAAGTGAAAATTGTGTAGAACGAAAGGGATTAATTTATACATAGTGCTCTTTTTAAATAAAAAAAAATTGTCCTTTTTTTTTCTGATTTGATTAATCAAAAAAAAATAAGCCAACTAATCGATTATGAAAATAATCTTTAGTTGCAGTCCTAAATGATGTCCTGCTAAAAAAACATACAAATTAGCTATGATTAGAGTGTCCCTTTAATAAAGACTTAAAATGTATTAGTTGCACGCACTTTACTGATTTTTACAACACCAACAAAAAAGTCATTTCAAGGCAATTTAAAACAGATGAGCAGAGCATCATGAAGAGATGAACAACAGCTCTTGGTCTCAGCAAATTTATATCCATGTGTCTTTGCAGTAGAACTGCCCTTGTGTTAAAATATGTCAAGGAATTGTTAATGCAGAGGGCAATAACATGCAAAATATCAGAAAAGTTGACCTAGAATGCTAGCAGTTATTTTCATCTACTTATGAAGAGAATATATTGCCTGCAGTATCATTTTAATTAATCAGATTCTGACTTTCCATCCCAATCTATCACTACATGTGGTTTAAACATCAATCTGTATTTCAAGACATTCATTTGTGTATTTATTTTAGCTGAATAGAAGAACACATCCCTACAATGTATGGCTAGAGATGATCGTAAGAACATATTGCTGGAAATTACCGTTTCTATTTCCGACAAATAGCAACAGCAGGACCCTACTTAATCCGGCACTCGTGGTGTTTTTGGAGCAATCATTGTTAAACTCTGCGCCATATATCTTGACAGGTTCTCATTTACAAGAGCCTTTTCCAAACGGACTGTGTCCTCCAGAGTGCTTATTTTAAAGATGCCATGTTTTTCTCTCCTACAACTCCCCAAGATGTTCTCTTTTGACTGGCATACAGTTGTGACCTTTGACTCCATCATTCCCAAGTATTAGCTTTATATTCCCATGGTAGGCACAAGGATTCTGTGTTCTTTTGACTTCATGTCTTTATCTCAACCATGGTATTCTATACAGACTTTACATATGTGAGACAGGTTGTTATTTCAGTCTCTACTCACTTTAGGGGGCATACATGCCTCAATGGTCACTGGACTCTCCATCTTACTTCTTCTTGATGTGAACCAAAACACCACTCAACAATGTTTAGGCCAACAGTCAGCTCTGACAACAGACTTGAAAATTATTTACGTGAACACATTTAATGAGACATATTTCAAACCTTTTTGAAAATGATTTTAACAATCATCACTGGAACAGGAAATTACATTAATGTGTAGGTATTCAATTTTTTTCCCACCACAACTTTGCTCAAAAAGCATAGATTATATATATGTGTGTGCCTTTAATTACGGTTTGAGGGCAGTGATGGGTCATTTACTCATTCCTTTTTTTTTTTTCATCTAGAAAATACATCAATGAAAAGGGGGAAGGAAGGGGTACAGAATAGGAAAGGAAAGGGTGTAGGCAATTCGTAGTGTAACCAAACACTTATCACAGACCAAAATAAAATCAGGTTCTGGAGAACAGATCAGTCACAGAACAAAAAGTACGACCACACCATCAGAGTATACATATCCCATATGAACCAGTGGTCATTGTTCGTGGGAGGGGTACCTGCCATATCCCTGGCCATACCATCTAAGGAACGAATCTCCCCTATTCTAGTTTTAATCTCTCTTATGGTAGGTAAAATAGCAATCCTCCATTAAGCGGCCAAAAGGGTAGTAGCGGAAGAAAAAAGATGGGCCAGAAATACCTTCTGGAACTTGGTATGGGAGGCAGGGAACATTTGAAGAAAGAGCAGCTCAGGGGACGGCAGAATCTCAGAACGTATGATCTCAGAACTCAGAGAGGCTACCTGGTTTCAAAATTCAGATAAATGCAGGGCAGGTCCACCAAATATGAAAGAAGGCGCTTCTGTCACTATCACAACGCCAACAGTTCTGTGGCATATTTGGGTTAAAGTGATGTTCTCTGTCAGGAGTGATGTACCAACGATACAGGACCTTTTTACGCACTTCCGTCAGAGAAACACATTTACATTTCTTGGCATCTAAGGCTAGGGTCAGACTAACGCATTTTGTGCGGACCGTGCGTCCGTGCACAACGGACGTACTTTCTGACTGACGACAAGGTAGTGGCCACACGGTCCGTTTTTGTGACTGACTTTTTTGACTGATGTAGATGGGAAATAAAATTAATATGAAAAAACATTTTGTCCTTCAAAAATGCTGGACGTCAAAAATGCAGTCTGTCTGACTACGTTCCATCACTCACACACAAAGCTATGCGGACGTGGCGCATTCCGTTCTAGCGGTTTTAAGTTCTTGCCTAACTTGCGTCCGTTTGCCGCGTCCGTTGTGCGTCTGCACTTCTGTGGGGACGTACTTCGTGTGTGGGTCTCTATTGATCATAATTGTATGCTACCATGGACATTAAAATGTGCGGTAACACGGACGTGATCACTGCGCTCGTCTGACACGAGCCTAGTACAAAGCATTCATCCCACTGTGTTGGCGTGAACATTTACTCATTCTTAATTTTCTCAAGAGCAAAATGCAATTATCTGCTTCTCGGGGCAAGGGGTTATATAACCAGCAATCCTCATCACATGTGGTATCCAAGGTTCCCAGTGCCACGGTACAATGCCTTCCAGTGTGCAGACTTCTAGTTCACCTACTTTCAATTCACTGATAGAATTGGCAGGTATGGATTTTATTCTAGTGTCTTTTGGAAGTGTCATCTCTCAGATCTTATAATTTTGCCTATAAGTTGAATCCTCTTTGTTCCTATTAAAAGCCTGCGCTGCGTTAGAATTGTGTCAAGAAAAGCATTTAAAAATAAGTAATGCCAATATTAGCACCAGGTGAATCCCTGCATAAGGAGTCACATTTCGTAATGCATTTCCCTGCATAAGGAGTCGCATTTGGTTTTACAAAATCGTTAATCTGTTTTGAGAATTTCAGAGCACTGTGCTGTATAAATTATTCTTGGGTTTTTCTTATTGTGTTCCAGTAAATTATGAATTATGTGGTAATTTTCATGACCTGAACCCAAATACTGAACTGACATTTATATCAATAACTTTGTTTTGAAAGATGTGGTCAACTCAAAAACCCCTCAAAAATATGAACATTTGTGTTATGTCCGGAAATTATTTCAAGGAAAAATGAATGTAAGAAAACTAGAGCAGAACACAAATATCTTTCTTGTGAATTATGATTTTCCCCTTTTTTTCCCCTTTTTAGCTTGGAGTGTGGTTTTCTCTTGGCTGTGCTTATATTACCCTGCAAGGATATGAAGGAGCTGCTAAATCTTTCCAGAGGTGTGTGACCTTGGAGCCAGATGTGAGTGTTGGTCCTGTATAATCCTCCTACACCTTTGTGCTAAACCTTTACATGTTTTAGCTTTTCTTTAATGTACCCAAATTGCTTTTTTTTCTTCCACATAAAATCTTCTCAGTTTGTATATTTCTTGTTTTATCATTTTTGTTCCCTGCTTTTCGACAAATTATTACTGATTTATGATCATCACTTTGTTTTGGGGCTTCTTTCTTCAATCTGCATATAGCTAAATAAGAACATCAATGAACTTCATGTCTCACATCTTAGTGTCATCCATTAAATTCAACTGAAAGAAAAGCCCATAAGCTGTTTTACGAATCATGCACACAGAATAACACACTTCTGTACAAACTCAATAAAGGCAATGAGGTTGGCTTTTAGATATCTTAGTATCTTAACATTCTATGTATATTTTGTAGGTATCACACTCATTAATGAGCTAAATTTTTATTGCTTATGGTAATCTTCCTGGTGGTCACCATTCCCTATCTTTGATAGTATGCAGGATCAGACTTTATCCTCCAAGGTATATCAGGACCTCCAGGCAAAGAGCTAAAAAGACCAATGGTGCAGCTTTGTCAGTCTGATATATGGGCATATAAATTGAGGTCTTACCCATTTGTGTTTGAGCCAGAAGGAACGTGGCTCACATATACTCGCTTATGAAGATAATAATCTTTGAAATGTTGATTTTGTGGGAAATGGTGACCCCAAGATATTCACTTGTGAATTGTGCACAGTGGGTACACTTGGTTTACTGTGTGCTCTCCAGTGTTTTTGGTTTCTTTGTGTATATACACATGCATGCAATTGTTTTTTTCCCCCAGTGTACAATCAATGTGAGAGCAATACTTGCTATAGAAGAATTATATCCCTTGTTAAGAAAGTAAGTGCCTTATATCCTTACATTTCCACTGAATGTTTTCTAACTAAATACATTTCGCCATGTAATATCAGAAAGGAGCCTTGGGTCCTGTCTTCCTGTATAGAGTATTGATTTTAATCAAATTGTTGATAGAAATATTTTGTGACTCCCAAATGAGCCTCCAACAACTCCTGTCTCTTTTAATTCAGTGGAAGTAGCAATTAATGGATAATTTGAGGCGATTGATAGGTAGCTCATTCATGTCTAGCCCTGTGTGCAGTGCCTTAAGATTAATTGTGCTCATGAATTAATGACTTTGATATAGTTGTTAAATGGATGTAGGGCTCTTACTGAAGACAGTAAATATGTAGGATATTGACAACTGATCATGTGGTTATTGTGCCCATCTTGATTCAGAAGCAAAGCTGTATTGAACTATATAATGGTAACTTTTCTCAAATATAAATTCATTATAAATCTTGTATCATGGCTGGCTTGGTACTAGTACATGTCCTGCTTTTGTAATTAAAGGAATCTCTCATAACTGGATTTGTAATTGTTTAATAGAAAGTAAATTCTACTGCATTTCTCAATATCTGGTAATATCTATTTTGTAAAGCAAGACATTATGACATAACCCATTATAGATAGAACAATAGTAAAACTGTGCTCTTTTCTTATACTGTTTGTAATATCTCTTTGGAAGCACTAAATGGACATGTTAAACTTCATAATTTGTATAGATCATAGTTCAAGGCGGTTGCCGTACCCATCCCATGTTCCTTCTCATAAGGGGTTATTCACGAAGTACCAATGTTGCAAATACTGTCAACAAAAGTTTGTTTTTGCTTGATTTTAAATCCATTCTTTCACTTTAAAATGGCAGGCTTGGTTCAGTGTAATAGCTGTCATGTATTTAATTCTAGATCCACTTTTTGGAGGTTTGGAGGGTGCCTGATATGTAGACAGTTCCCTTTATTGCAGAAGGAAATTGCCTTTTTGAAGTCTGAGATTTGTAAATGATCTGTTAAACAAACTCCGGTTGGAACTGTTATAAAGCCACTGCCACAGAGACCTCCTAGGAGCGGCAGATGGACTACTGTAGGATCTGGTAGACTTAGAGTTCTGGATAGAAGGCATGTCCCACAGTTTATGGCTCTCCTTAATTCTTTTGAGGCACTTTCAGAGTGTAGAGGTAAGATGGAGGTAGGCTCAGACATCGGAGTTGAGAAACCACCATCCCCTATGCCAGTGTTTCCCAAACCTGTCCTCAGGACCAGCTGACACGCCAGGTTTGACGGATATCTGAAGCACAGCACAGCTGATATAATTTGCTTCTCAGTGATTGCAGTATATTCAGTCTGCATTTCCCCAAAGTGATCTGTAAAATCTGGCTTGGCTGAGGGTCCCTAGGACAGGTTTGGGAAACACTGCCCTATGCCTAAGGTATGCAAGACTGCAACCAAGGACATAAAGGAAACAGTGGGACTTGATAGAATGACCCAGCAACAATTTTTTTGGTATCGTAAAAGGTGTCGAGCTGGAGAGTAGTGGTTTGGTGAGAGGTTTTCTTGGGGCGACTGCTCGTCGAGACTGGAGGCGTATTCTTAATATTGTTAAACGAGCAAAGCAGGAGGGGACAGTGGATGTACTAGTCCACCTAGGGACTAACGACTTGGCTAGCAATGAGGATTCAGAGATGAAGGAATAGTTTTGTGTTCTTGGAGGTGACATACAGCAGATTGGGTCCACAGTGTCATTCTCCAAAGTTCAGCCTGTCCATAACATTCAGAATGATAGGCGGATGTGCTCCTGGATATTTAACTTGTGGCTTCGTGAATGGTGTCGGGAGCAAGGATTTGGCTTTGTGTCCCTCTCGGCTGGAGGCAGCGTCAGAGGCGGCCATGTCATCGCGCCACAGCCGTGCGATCGGACCTTCGGAAGGGGTGAGTATTGCAGCTCGCCGGAGGGGAACGCTGGCCGCGTGCTTTTCATGCACGCGGCCAGCTTCCCCAGGTCTGTGAGAACCGGGGGCATATCCATGTGAGCTGGGGCATATCCATGTGAGCTGGGGCATATCCATGTGAGCTGGGGCATATCCATGTGAGCTGGGGGCATATCCATGTGAGCTGGGGCATATCCATGTGAGCCGGTGGCATATCCATGAGACCTGGGGGCATATCCATGTGAGCTGGGGCATATCCATGTGAGCTTGGGGCATATATGTATCCAACCAATCGCAACATGTGTCCATCTCTGGCAGCTCCTCCCTCTCCCTCCCAGTCATGTGCGGAGTACCCCAAGGCTCAATACTCGGCCCCCTGCTATTCACATTATTCATAAATGATCTGCCCAACGTCTGCAAAGGCTCAACTGTACACATGTATGCAGATGACACCGTAATCTATACCAGCAAACCAGATCTCCCACAGCTGGAGTCCGTGCTGCAAGAACAATTCACAGAAGTAGAAAAGTGGATCACAGATAACTTTTTCTAAATACTGACAAAACCGTAACAATGCTCTTTGGAACAGCACCTAAACTACATAAACTGCAAAATCCCCATCTACATGTCAGGACAAAATCAAATGGCACGCTGACCACAGTCACTTCTCTCAAATATCTAGGTATGTGGTTAGACACAAATCTATCCTTTGGCCCCCACATATAACAACTCTCATCCAAACTTTACCCTAAACTAGGTGCCCTGTACAGAAACAAATCCTGCCTGGGCCCCGCGGTAAGAAAGCAGATTGTACAACAAATGCTTATGCCGGCTATTGTATACGGAGATGTAGTGTATGCATTGGCCCCACAAACACACCTTCAGAAACTTACTACATTGTATAACTCATTCTGCCGCTTTGTGCTATAATGTAACTACATGACCCACCACTGTGACATGTTAAAAGAACTAAACTGGCCGTCGCTGGAATCTAGACGCACCCTTCACCTTTCCAACCTGGTGTTTAAGCGCTTCTCTGGGAAGCTGCCACCCTAACTGAATAGTCTGCTTCCCCTAGCAGTTCCCTCATCCTATAACCTCCGATCCAGGACCTGCACCTTACTTGTAATACCACAATACAAAAAGAAAGTGGCTCGATCCTCATTTTCCTACAGAGCACCGCATTTATGGAATAACCTTCCAGACACCATCAAATCTTCCCCCAGTCTTAAGTCACTCGAGCTCCTTGCTAGCATACCTCGGTACAGAATGCACCTGTAAACATGTAACATAGTCACTATATTACTGACATATTTATTTTCCGTGTTAATCTGTATATTTGTGTTTTGTTTTTAATATCTTGCATTTATTACTTTTATTGAAATTTTACAGTTGTTACAGAAATACAAAGAGTACAAACTTTGTTTGTCAAGGGAGCGCAAAGAAAAGGGAACAGTTGGTGTTTACTCTTATGTCACAGATTTCTCGGTTAATCCCGCAGTAGGAATACTCTAGAATGTAAAGGTAAAAAAGGCCTTCATTGCATAGTACATCTATTACAATTGGTGAATTAAAATATGAATTTGATAGTAGGTATATCACTCACAAACATAGAGCCTCTAGGCTCATCTCCTGGTATTCGCCTTTAAGCCTCTATGGGGGGCTCTTCTCATCAATCGGTGGTTTGATGTGAAGTAACTTCTTAGTAGTCGTTAATACCTCAAAAAATGAGAAAATATATGGCGCGATACCCGTGCAAATGGATACAGTATATACAGAGGTAGGGCCAATTTACTCACGTGTTTCTGAGCCTCCCGATTGAGTGGCTCAGTACCCAAGCCTTGGACCACTTCAGTAAGGGGGGTCCTACCCCTGCTGCATTACCTCCTGGCAAATTTACCAATTGAGATGGATAATTAGCGCAATCTGCGTCAAGTGAATGGAGTGGATCGAGATGCGGGTATTGTTTGAAGAAAAAATTTAAATTTATTGCAAAAAAATAAAAATAAAATAAAAACCGAGATAATTTCAGATAGAAATATTTAAAATTGGGGGTAAACCGAAACGCGTTTCGCTCGCTAGTTCTGCGGGCTTCATCAGTTGGCCGAACTAGCGAGCAAAACGCGTTTCGGTTTACCCCTAATTTTAATTTTATATATTTCTATCTGAAATTATCTCTGTTTTTATTTTATTATTCCTTTTTTTTGCAATAAATTTTAATTTTTTCTTCAAACAATACCCTCCTCTCGATCCACTCCATTCACTTGACGCAGATTGCGCGAATTATCCTTCTCAATTGGTAAATTTGCCAGGAGGTAATGCAGCAGGGGTAGGACCCCCTTACTGAAGTGGTCCAAGGCTTGGGTACTGAGCCACTCAATCGGGAGGCTCAGGAACACGTGAGTAAATTGGCCCTACCTCTGTATATACTGTATCCATTTGCATGGGTATCGCGCCATATATTTTCTCATTTTTTGAGGTATTAACGACTACTAAGAAGTTACTTCACATCAAACCACCGATTGATGGGAAGAGCCCCCCATAGAGGCTTAAAGGCGAATACCATGAGCCTAGAGGCTCTGTTTGTGAGTGATATACCTACTATCAAATTCATATTTTAATTCACCAATTGTAATAGATGTACTATGCAATGAAGGCCTTTTTTACCTTTACATTCTAGAGTATTCCTACTGCGGGATTAACCGAGAAATCTGTGACATAAGAGTAAACATCAACTGTTCCCTTTTCTTTGCGCTCCATTAACAAACAAAGTTTGTACTCTTATTTATTCTGGGTGAAGGACACACTGGTGGTGAGCTGCATGGTTGTATAAATCCCACCCGGTAAATTGTTACACGAATACAATTTGTTTAGCGCTGAGCACACTTAACATCGAGAGGTGTTAATAGTATCTGTAAAATTTCAATGCTCTTAAACCCAGGACATGCTTGAAAACGAGAGAAATCTCAATGTATCCTTCCTGGTAAAATCCTTTATAAATAAATAAATAAATATTCATGTGAGCTGGGGCACATCCATGTGAGCTGGGGCATATCCATGTGAGCTGGGGCATATCCATGAGCGCTGGGGGCATATCCATGAGAGCTGGGGGCAAATCCATGAGAGTTGGGGGCATATCTATGAGAGCAGGGGGCATATCCATGAGAGCAGGGGGCATATCCATGAGAGCAGGGGGCATATCCATGAGAGCTGGGGGCATATCCATGAGAACTGGGGGCAATATCCATGAGAGCTGGGGGCATATCCATGTGAGCTGGGGGCATGTCCATGTGAGCTGGGGGCATGTCCATGTGAGCTGGGGGCATATCCATGTGAGCTGGGGCATATCCATGTGAGCTGGGGGCCTGTCCATGTGAGCTGGGGGCAATATCCATTTGAGCTGGGGGCAATATTCATTTGAGCTGGGGGCATATCCATGAGAGCTGGGAGCATTCTGTATATATATATCTCGGGGGGGAATATATACATGTGAGCTGGGGGCATTTTTATATGAAGTCTGTTCTTATTGGAAAGCGTTCACATGACATAAAGTAAAAGTATCAGTACTCGGTATCGGTGAGTACTTTTTAAAAAGTATCGGTACTCGTACTCTGTCTTAAAGTGGTATCGGTGCATCCCTAGTAAAAAACAATCTGTCCGATTGTTCCCCAAAACTAAAGCTGAGGGCGCAAGCAGCATGCGGGTTAAAAAATTACAAGCTCAGAATAGTGTCTATAAATGCTCACAGTTTAGTCAATAAAATCAATGAAATCGAGGCAATGATGGCAGCTGAAGAAGTAGATTTAGTGGCGGTTACTGAGACATGGTTTTATGAGAAAAATAACGAACATAACAATACCGGGGTACTCTTAATATAGATAAGACCGAGCAGGTCAGAAAGGAGGAGGAGTGGCCCTGTACATGAAAAACAACATAAAAACTAACCAGATAAAAGTGAGTGAGGTGAACATAGTCAGTTTGGGTTACTCTAACACTTGGCAATGGTATAGTAGCTCGTGTAGGTGTGATCTATAGACCCCCTGGACAAGTAGAAGAGTTGGATAATCCGCTAGTTGAGGAAATGGCCAAAATGACAATGAAGGGGGAAGTTATCATCATGGGGGACTTTAGTCTTCCTGATATTAACTGGAAAACCAAAGTAGCTGGGTGCACCAGGAGTATAAATATTCTAAACTCACTACTGCGATTATCTCTAAATCAAGTAGTTGAGGAGCCGACCCATAAATGTATCTGTTTTTTTATATGCATGTGATTGTCTTTTCACATATACCATTCTTTGATATTATGTGTCTTTGACAAAATGAAAACTTTCAATAAAAAGATTATTGAATTTTTTTTTTATCAGCCTCCCAACATTTGAGCAACCTATCATGCTCGGTTTATTATGTAATTTCCTCACTTGTATAATGAGCTGCTGCGAGCTATTTTATAGTTTTAGATAAATATACAAATTTGAACACCTAATTCTCCACTTCCAATATCAAGATTACTTTGTGGGAAGGATATTTCTGTACCTTTTATTTAAATTGCCTTTTAACGGTCTACATGTTGGTGCTGCTGTCATTTGTTCTCAAGCAATAAATCATTCACTAATGTGAACCTAATAGCACAATGTGCAAAAAGTCAATAAATGTAATTTAGCATACTCAATTATACAGTGACTATTCTTTTTTTCATTTTTACATTACTGTTGGTTTATTTTCTCCCACGAGATAAAAGTTCTTTGTTTAGGTTTGTAGTCCCCAACTCACTTCTTAAATATTTTTTTAACTTCAAGCTTAGTACTGATGACAGTAGATACAGTTTTTAAATACTTAAATGTTTTCTATCATGTATACTTATTTGGCAAGTGACTTCCCGGGACTTATCATGAATAACGTAATTTAAAGGTGAATGCAGTAGCTTTGATTTTAGGTTAGTTATGCTATATACAGGTGCATCTCAATAAATTAGAATGTCGTGGAAAAGTTAATTTATTTCATTAATTCAACTCAAATTGTGAAACTTGTGTATTAAATAAATTCAATGCACACAGACTGAAGTAGTTTAAGTCTTTGGTTCTTTTAATTGTGATGATTTGGCTCACATGTAACAAAAAACCCACCAATTCACGATATCAAAAAATTTGAATATGTTGACATGCCAATCATCTAATCAACTCAAAACACCCGCAAAGGTTTCCTGAGCCTTCAAAATGGTCTCTCGGTTTAGTTCACTAGGCTACACAATCATGGGGAAGACTGCTGATCTGACAGTTGTTCAGAAGACAATCATTGACACCCTTCACAAGGAGGGTAAGCCACAAACAATCCTTGCCAAAGAAGCTGGCTGTTCAGAGTGCTGTATCCAAGCATGTTAACAGAAAGCTGAGTGGAAGGAAAATGTGTGGAAGAAAAAGATGCACAACCAACCGAGAGAACCGAAGCCTTGAGAGACTTGTCTTGCAAAATCGATTTCAAGAATTTTGGGGAGCTTCACAAGGAATGGACTGAGGCTGGGGTCAAGGCATCAAGAGCCACCACACACAGACGTGTTAAAGAATTAGGCTACAGTTGTCGTATTCCTCTTCTTAAGCCACTCCTGAACCACAGACAAAGTCAGAGGGGTCTTACCTGGGCTAAGGAGAAGAAGAACTGGACTGGTGTCCAGTGGTCCAAAATCCTCTTTTCAGATTAGAGCAAGTTTTGTATTTTGTCGGATATAATCTCTGCACGTGAATACAACACGTTATATATATTGGACTTATCAGCCAAGCCTCCAATATGTCTATATTGGACTTACTGGACCTACCTCGGCAGTTGCCTCCAATATATCAGGGATTATTATTTCATAAGAAATCCATACGAGATACGAATATCAATCGTTTATATTTCTTAGAAATTCTCCTGAATTCTTTTAATTGTCTGTGTTTTGCTTTGAAGAATACAATAATCAATAATCGGATAAAAACATATATATATTTATTACGTATACAAAAAAGTTTCAAATCTCATATCATAAACAGAAATTTATAAACCACAATCCATCAGCATATAAAAACTAGCTTCACAATATATGTATCTCCGGTTAGTAACTGCATATATGATTAATATCATTTACCTTAGCAGTTAGTAACTAATACACAAATGGTTAATAAACATTTCTGCTTAATACAACATGCATTTCCCAGCAAACAATGTTTAACCAGCCAGCTCTTATAGATATATATATATATATCTCTATACTACATGGATCAACAAAAGATGAGCTAATTTAATGATAAGTAATAAAAACTTATTTAGTGAATCCTCCCCTAATCTCGAGAATTAAACTTCTAATCTTTTGCTTTTTATTTTGTAGTTATATAATTCTTTGCTTATTAATGTTAATCACAGTAATTTCCAAATTCAACATATATATATTGGTATCAATCTTACAACATTTCTTTTAAATAAATCCTTATATCCACTTCTTCACATCTTTATCTGCAGAATAAAGATATTTAGATTCTGGATCTAACAGTATCTGAGAAATCTCAGTCTACGTTGCAAGAATATCTACAAATATATATAGTTACATTAATTCCTTAATTTCATACATTACCTGTCCAATTTGGATTTTGGTAAGTCTGCCTTGGAATTCCTGATGTAATATTTTTGGAATGTGTGAAGATTATCGATATCAGATAATCAATGCATGTGAGTTAGAGATTTGGTGAGAGTCAGAAATTTGGTGAGAATCTTGATTGCCTCATGTCCTGGGATCTGCTATGTGTACTGGACATCTGAATGCATTGCGGTGTGAGTCTGAATGCTGGAATCTCCGACTCTCAGAGGGTCCTGTGTAATGCATTGCAGTGTGAGTCTGAATGCTGGAATCTCTGACTGATTTGCAACCAACACTGCCACTTCAATTATAGTAAATTTGACGTCACTGGCAATATTATTAATACATCAAATCTAATATTTACTATCCTCTAGAGGGCAGTATTGCACTTCTTAATTAATTCCACCATTTCTTTTTAATATTCTTATCTCGGGTCAAAAGATCAAAGACCTTCTCTTCTCCCAGTGTATAGACACTGTGTCTCTACCTATCATCTCTGATTTATATCCTCACTCCCTTTTGAAATTACTTACTATCAGCTGGATTCTTTTCCAGTTAACTCAACAAAATCTTTTCTTTAGTAAATTTTCTTATTTACCAATTATATACGTTCTACAATATTTATTGGAGTATATATTTCCTACTGTAAATATAATAAAATATACCTTGATTATAAACCTATATTTTGTGAATATAAATCTATATTACAGAGATATTAACTCTTATTCCTATACCCAAAAGACAAAATATCTTTTGTTTTAAAAACTTAAGACAGACCAATAAATTTAATTATGACACGTCTTAGCACTTAACTCTAGCATTATCACACAAAAACATTCTAGATTCCTTCATGTCTGGCACTTCTTAAAAAAATATAAAAGACTTCACCCAGGAATGAACTCTGTAAAAAAAAAATCTCGTTCATTTCTAAACCTAGAGAAAATAGAAAGAAAAACTGTCTTTAAAAACAAAATGGCTACAGGCATCCATTTTAATTTTTCCTTTCTGTAATATACCCGACAATTTCATTTGGAAACCAAGGTCCTAGAGTCTGGAGAATCGGTGGAGAAGCTCATAGCCCAAGCTGCTTGAAGTCCATTGATAAGTTTCCACAGTCTGTGATGATTTGGGGTGCAATGTCATCTGCTGGTGTTGGTCCACTGTGTTTTTTGAAAACCAAAGACACTTCATCCGTTTACCAATAAATTTTAGAGCACTTCATGCTTCCTTCTGCTGACCAAATTTTTAAAGATGCTGATTTCATTTTCCAGCAGGATTTGGCACCTGCCCACACTGCCCAAAGCACCAAAAGATGTATAAATGACCATGGTGTTGGTGTGCATGACTGGCCAGCAAACTCACCAGATCTGAACTCCATAGAGAATCTATGGGGTATTGTAAAGCGTAAAATGAGAAACAAGAGACCAAAAAAAATTAAGATGAGCTGAAGGCCACTGTCAAAGAAACCTGGGCTTCCATAGCACCTCAGCAGTGCCATAGACTGATCATCTCCATGCCAGGCGAAATTGAGGCAGTAATTAAAGCAAAAGGAGCCCCTACCAAGTATTGAGTACATTTACAGTAAATTAACATACTACGTTCCAGAAGGCCAACAATTCACTAAAAATGTTTTTTTATTGGTCTTATGAAGTATTCTAAATTTTTGAGATAGTGAATTGGTGGGTTTTTGTTAAATAGGAGCCATATCATCACAATTAAAAGAACCAAAGACTTAAACTACTTCAGTGGAAAGGGAGTAGGTCCTAGTGGCGCAATCTCTTTTGAGGATGGTTGATAAACAGTCTTGAATACAACAATTGAAATATACCTAAAAGGTAGACGGGTACAGCGTTGCCACTATTCCAAAAAAAGTGCACGGTCGAAACGACCACTAAAGTGCTGCCGTGGATGGTCTAAGTGCTCTAGTGCCGCTGTGCAGTAGAGCAATAAGTGCAAGTGAATGAACAATAAAGGTACTGATATAGTCAAAAAAGACCCACATAAAGTGCAAATACGATCGAAATCACATAAAGTGCAAATGCATAGAAGTGCATATATGTGCAGTTGATAGTCCTTATATGGACTGTTACGTTCAAGTCCTATTTTCCAAATCACTGGTGAAAACGGAGATTCATACAAAAGTCCAACCGGCCATGTGTTCTATGTTGGAGATACGGTAGTCTGATTGAGTCTCCACATGGGCAGTTCAGAGATGTGCATCTGAGTCCTGATGCGATGTCCTCACCTAAATCGTATATAGACTCCCGATTCCCAATAAATGGGAGAGAGAAGGGGAAGAGGGGAGAGAGGAAAAAATAAAAAAATAGTGCAATATGGTCTGGTATGGAGTCAAGTGCCCGTAGACAAAGGAACACTTACACTTTTAAGAGCCTTGTTGACCGGCTCTGGTGTGGAGTGCCTTGGGCCTAATTGAGGGTAGCCTCTGCCCTTCTTTAAGGTTTTCTTAGGGGTAGCCTCTGCCGACCTTAAAGTTGATCGTCTCAGGTACAGAAATAGAGAGAGATCCTCATAGTGTAGCTTGTAGCCAAAAAGTAAGGTAGGTAAAGGTTAAACAAACTCACCGATGATGGAGCCATGGATTCCAGGCTCAACTTGTAAGCGTGTGGTACTCTTTGTTCGGTGGGTACCTTCACCTCTTTCGTCTGCAAGCAGTTCTCCTATCTTATATATATGGTATAAGAGAAAAGAGCATATAGGGCATGTGATGCTTAAAGACGAGTCTTTAAACAGAGGTAAATAAAAAGAAGTTTAATCATATAAAAACATGGTAAAATAAAGTAGGAGGGAAAATTACAAAATAGGGGATACGCATTTCGGCAATAGACAATGCCTTCTTCAGTCCCTGTGCAGGCTAAAGACGAAAAAATGGGGGATCTGAGGCACTCCACATGTCTCTGTTTATATAGTGGTTGTGAGGTGTTCATTTTCCAGAGCCACTTCCGGGTTCGCGGGTGTTGCGGTCACGTGCGTGCCGCGTCATCGCGTTGCGTCGCGGCCATCTTGGACGTGCGTTCCATTGGGGTCTGTTTGCGTTCCACCATACTGCGTGTTGTGATCTCGGCAGCATTATGGCTGATGAGCGGGGAATTCCTTATTCTTAAAAGAAGAGGGGGACAAGTGGTCCTAATATACATGGAATCCTAAACAGATGGTGGTTTAAAACGTTCAATGAGAGGTTAAAAAGACAAGGCCAAAATGCGTCAGATTACTATTGTTTAGTAAAAAGGGGGCTGTCCTGATACACATGAGATGGCTCACAGATAGTATTTAAGACGCTTGGGAACATAGACATAATAAACGCTGTATGGCGCCATAAATTAGCAAGGGAGAAAGGAAGGGATTGGACAGATGTTAAAAACAGTGTAACTTTATATAAGACTGGTAAAAAGCATAACGTAAAATCATCTGATCAGAAGTGTGGTGGCAATATCACCCATGGGGTGTGATAATTACGTAAAAAAGGGGGGTAAGGACATATGTTAAGTTCATTCTTGACATGAGTCAGTGATAAATAGGACTAGAATATATTGTAGGGTATGTCTCAACTTCAGTTAACGTGGGTGCTATCAGTAAGACATGATGGTCTCAGATTGATGAAAAGGGGGTACATACACTGAGGTCTAGTAGTAAACGTGTGATATCTTATCATTTTATGTAGGAGTGTTGGAAGAATGTAAAAGACTTATGATGTAAATAACTAAACGGGTCATGGGAGCATGAAATAGAACCGTGGTTTAAATTTGACTTGGACAGAGTGGCATCATGTAATCAGAATTAGATGGTATACATAATGTCCTAATGTTTGTGTATAGGTCGCCCGACTGTTGTTTTATGTCAGGGGACTGGAAGGGGAAGTTTACTCGACTGGCTAGAGGTTCAGTAGGTTCCCACGGTTTGTGCGGGTGTGGAAATATTTAAAGAAGTCATTGTGGATGTTCAGTGGACCAATATTGTTCAATTAAGGAAGTGGCATAGCTCAAAATCGGCGTTTAATCCCTGCGGTTGGAGTGTCCCTAAATTGAAGATCCAGCTCATTTCCTCTTTACCAATTACTTTTTCAAAGTTGCCACCTCTCCAGGGTGCCTCAACTTTTCTGATCCCTATGAAGGTTAATCCTTCTGGGTTCATAGTATGTTTGTTTTTGAAGTGCAGAGGGACACTGTGATTTTCATTTCCGTTGCGGATGTTCCTAATGTGTTCTTGGACACGTACACTTAAGGATCTGGTAATTCTCCCTACGTATCTTAAACCGCAGGGACATGTTAGCAAGTAGATCACGTTTTTAGTGAAACAGGTGATTATGTCTCTTATCTTTTATAGGTCCTGTGATCCCATCAATCTGCGTGATGATCTGTTTTTTGCTCCTAGTGTTACGGCAGTTGAGGCAGTTCCCACATTGGTGAAACCCTTTCTGTATACCGTAGTGGTTGTGCTTCGTAGGGGCCTTCTTTGTGTGTCTTTGTGCCAATTTCATTTTGAGGTTGCCGACGCCTCTGCAGATCATCCTTGGTTTCTCAGGTAGGATTTCTCTTAGCAGTGGATCTTTCCTCAATATCGGCCAGTACTTCTTTATCGTCTTCCTGATATGTTGGTTTTGGGCGTTGTACGAAAAAATGAAAGGCACATCGGTTGTATATTGGGGTCCTGTTTTAGGTTTCTTCTTCAGTATAGTAGTACGTTCTATGTTCCTGACTTTGGTTCTAGTGTCTTCCAGTGTATCTGGGTCGTAGCCTTTCTCCAGGAAGTCTGTTTTCAATTTTTCTGACTGTACCTCATATGTAGCCAAATCCGTGCAGTTCCTCCTTACTCGTAAAAATTGGCTTTTTGGAACCCCATCCAGCCATTGAGGTAGATGGCAGCTGGTGGTTTCGATAAAGCTATTTACGTCTACTTTTTTGAAAAAAGTTTCAGTTTTAATTGTACAGTCCTGAATAAAAATACTTAAGTCTAAAAAATTAATACGTTCATTATTCCATGGTCGTTAATGTGATGCCCCTTCCATTTTGGTCCAGTTCTTGTAAAAACGTCTGCAGGGTGTTTTCTCCACCCTTCCAAATAAAAAAGACGTCATCGATGTATCTTTAAGGCTAGGGACAGATGAGCGCATTTCTGCGGCCACCGTCAAAATGTACGTCGATGCGTGCGCACGCATTTTTTCACGGAATACGCTTAAGTGGTCAGACGATGCGCAATTCTGGACGTATTTCATGACGGTGGGGTGAAAAGAAGTCTAGGGAAATCCGGCTGTTGAACGTTATGTAGGCCGCACACTAGCAGCGTCTGACGTCTCCTAATCACGCACACACGCTGCCATGCAAGCGCACTCTGTACGTCAGTAGCAGCGGTTTCACGTTCTGAGAAAAATGCGTTCATTTGCTGGTTGCGTGGTGTCGGCGCACTTTCGTACGCACGTACTGCGTATATTGGCCGTCATTGCCCGTTATGTGCTGCTACTGCCGCCGTGATTTAGTGCGTCTGCACGCGCGTTCCGACTGCCCCACTCTGACCCTAGCCTTATAGCATACAAGGTTACTCTGGTATTTGGATAGGAAGGATTCTTCCCAGAATGCCATAAACAAATTGGCATATGATGGGGCAAAACGAGTCCCCATCGGAGTCCCATTGAGTTGAATAAAGAAGTCGTTCTGAAAATAAAAATAGTTGTTTTCTAAAATTAGACGTATACCTTCTAAAATGAAAACGATCTGCTCCGGTTGTAAAGTGTCGTTTTTCTTCAAAAAACTATTCAGTGGCCTCTATTCCTTTCTTGTGCGGTATGATGGTATATAATGATTGGACGTCACTCGTAACCATGAGCAGGTCGTTTTCCCATCTGATATTATTCAAGACATTTAAAATCTCTGTGGTGTCCTTCAGATGAGCCGTGGTGCTGGTCACAAAAGGTTGGAGTTGATGATCAATATATTCTGATACTCTGCTAGACACAGATCCCATTCCAGAAATGATGGGTCTCCCCGGTGGTTTGACAAGGTCCTTATGTATCTTGGGAAGGAAGTAGAACACCGGTGTCCTAGGGTGTTCGATTTTCAAGTATTTGAATTCTTGGTCGTTAAGTATACCTAATGTGTGACCCTCTTCAAGATATCGTACAAATTTTTCTTGAATGTCCTTCCCCGGATTCTTATTCAGTTTTTTGTACGTACTTTCATCATTGAGGATTCTATTAGACTCTTCCTTTATAGTATTCGGCCGACATAATAACTGTGCCACCTCCTTTATCGGCTGGTTTGATCTCAATCTTGTCATTTGATGTCAGTTCCTTTAATGCTTCCCTTTCTTTTCTTGTTAAGTTGTTGGATTTCGTGGATGTCTTGAGTTTACCTAGATCGGTCATTATCATCTGTTCAAAAGTATTAATCTCTTGAGAAATGAGGGACTTTGGAAAGAAAGTCGATTTTTCTTTCAGGTTGGTATGATGGTAGAAATGGAAATTGTTGGGTTTTTCTATTGGGTTTTTCATGAAATATTTCTTTAGGCACAAATTCTTTTTGAATTTCTGCAGGTCAATGTACACATCGAATAGGTTCATATGTGTAGTGGGGGCAAAACTACTTCAGTCTGTGTGCATTGACTTTATTTAATACACAAGATTCACAATTTAAGTTGACTTAATGAAATAAATTAACTTTTCCATGACATTCTAATTTATTGAGATGCACCTGTATATATTTAACTGATCTCGTGGAAGAATCCTCATAATTTGATGTACAAAACTGTGCAATCTAAATCTTTAAAGCTACTGCGAGCTCAGAGCAGAGATGGGGGAAGCATTATTTAGGTACGTTTGGGTGTGGTTTCTAGAATTCCCAAATGGTAATTCTCAAGCCTTTATCTTGCATCTTAAACTTATCAAATTTACAACAGTTTCTAAAAATATCTTTTGGTTTTCGATTATATGTTATCATAATAAATTAGGCCATTTTGTAGTGGAGGGGTTAACTCATCCAGTTTCTGACCTGAGACAAGGACTCCTTGTGCATGGCCATTGTACACAATATGATGATACTTTGACCATTTTTGGAGTGTTTCTATTTACTTTGTATAGGAGGCAAACACTGTTGCAATTTTGGGATTAATGTGACTGGAATATCCGTTAATGTTGACTATAATGCCCTCTTCAGCCTTTAATAAAACTCTTCCTTTTCCCAATCCATCATGTGTCTGGCTGATGGTCATGGGTAGTTTGCTATACACCTCTCTATTTCTGGGTAAATTTATTGAAGGGGTTTATAGATCTCTTGAGTGGTTTTGTGACTGAGAAGAGACGGATAACATATGGGTTGTGAACCTCAGCTTAACACCGACATCCCCCCATGTTCTCGTTACCCTAAGACAACAAATGGTGCACTCCTTCAATAACTGTAAGTCAAATCAATTCCTCACTGTTTTGATTGATAAATATGTTTTTCAGTGCTCGTATTGTAGTTCCTTTTTTTTCTAAATAACTGTTTATTGGTTTTCCAAACAAAGACGAGCAACATAGAACTCGCAGGTTCATTAATGCAGTTTGAAAATTAACAGAGGGACGCGCAGGACCCTTTTAATGTTGCAGTATAAACACAGATAAAAAGACAAAATCATGGAGAGGAATGGGTAGGGAACTGAGGGATTGAGGATAAGCACTTTAATTCGATCTTACATGTGTTACGAAAATGTCGGAGTTCCAGTGCTGAGTGTGTATGTGTTCGTGCGGGGATGGTAAGTAACGCTTGGAAAGCGCGGGACGAGGATTGGAGTATCCAGTTGGACCATATCGCTGTATATTGGGGTAATCTATCAGAAGCACTGAAAACCAGCTGTTCCACTGAGTGTAATTCTTCCATGCAAGTAAACCATAGGGAGAGGGGTGGTGGCGTGAGTTGTAGCCAGTAAAGTGGCACCAGGGCCTTGGCGGTGTTCAGGATGCGAATGGCCATAGTGCGTTTGTATGCAGCGATAGAGTAAGTATTATGGTGTAAGAGGAACGCGGCCGGTGTGAACTCTGGGGGAGGATCCGTTAACACCTTAAAGGGATACTCTAAGCAACATGACCACCTAAGCTATTTTAGGTGGTCATGATGCCCGGAGTATCCTGCCTTCTGTCCCTCCTGCCTCCGCTCAGCGGTTCAGCTGTAAATGCTGAAAACAGTTGAGAGAGGCGGAGAACTTTACTCTGCCCTCCCAGGTGTCAGTCAGCAGAGCGGGAATCATATTTCCCGCTTCTGCCGACTTTTGCCGAGTAGGAGACGTCATCGCGCTTTCAGCGCGATGACGTCTCCTACTCACCGCAGAAGCTGGCGGCTCCCTCTGAGGGTTAGTGTTGCGCGCATCCTCTTGCGCGCAACACTAATCCTCAGAGGGAGCCGGGAGGAAGCCTGCCGATTGGCTGGCTTATGTGAGAGGCGCGCATGCGCGCTTCTCACGTAAACCAGAAGCCAAGACGCAGCAAGAAGGATGGGAGCGGAAGAGGAGGGAGGTGAGTATATAAAAAAAGTATCACAGTTACACAAAAATAATAAAATCGAAAGATTTATTAAGGGAATAGAGATAGGTTAGGATAAAAAAACGGGGGGTGATTTTTTGAGTAGAGTGTTCCTTTAAGTATGTCATAAATCCTGGACCAGGAAGGTTGTAATTTCGGGCACTCCCACCAAATGTGTATCATGTCTCCCAGTGCCACATTACATCTCCAGCATTGTGCTGGTACCTGGGAGTCGTAGCGATTAATCTTATCTGGGGTGCGGTACCATAGGCTGAGGACTTTATATGCAGTTTCCTGCACTTTGGAGGAGACCGAACAATGATGTATCAGTTCGCAAATCTTGGACCATTGTGCATCGGAAAGAACCATGTCTAGCATGTTTTCCCACTTTCCCATATACGTCGGCGGCACATCCGAGGCCGCCTCCCTAAGTAGAGAATAAAGCAGGGATAAACATGTGAGAGAGGTCCTTTGGTACAGCATAATTTCTCAAAAGGTGTTTCTGAGGTAAACTGTCAAGATAGTGTCAGAGCTGCGCATAGTGGAACGTGTGGAGAAACGAGATGGGACTAAGTCCGTCAGAGGCCAGCAGGTCGAGTTGTGGAAGATGCGTGGTGTGGGAGCCGGGACCAGTCTTCTTACCGAGTGGGGATCTAGTCCGGGAAGGTATTCCTCATTGTGTACCACCGGTGTCATAGGGGAAGGGAAAGATGTGAGGCCAAATTTAGTGGCAGACCGGCGCCATATCCCAAAAGTCGCCTGCAGGTATGGCGAACGAACCAGCCAGTCTCCGACCCTCCTTCAATGTGAGCCAGGGAAGGACAGTCAACGGTCTTCCCACCAGGTCCTGTTCCACTGCCCTCCATAGTTTAACCGACCCCTCTCTCGACCATTCCACCACCCGTTGGAGGTGGCAAGCCTGGTGATAGAGGCTAAAATTGGGTAAGGCTAGTCCTCCCGTTGCTCTGGTTCGGGTAAGGACTTGATAGCTCAATCTAGGGCGTTTACCTCTCCAGATGTAGGTGGCTACCATGGATCGAAGGCAAGTGAAAAACGCCTTGGGAAGATCGATGGGTATCGTTTGCATGAGGTATAGGAGTCTGGGTTGAACATTCATTTTGACCACTGCAATGCGACCGAGCCAGGAGATATGCGGGTGATTCCAGTTGGCTAGGTCGCGTTGCAAGACTCCGAGGAGTGGTGGAAAGTTATCCTGGTAAAGACGGGGTATTGTAGTTCATACATCTCCACATTGAATTTTTATTATGTAATTTTGTTTAAATGGCAATTACTACTAAATTGTACTTATTTCTTCTGTTTACAGAGATGCACATATTGTACTTGAACCAACTTGCTGGTATTTTAAAAAAAATATCTGGCAATTTATATTCCTGTAATGATAATATTCTTTGGCAGAACATTTTTTTTCTGTGCAATTTTAATATTGCCACCCCTGTCCCCCTTTCCCCATACTGTCAAAACAAAGCTCTCATAACAGAAGCATGTGAGAATATATTTCAGTCCAGCTGGCATTTACCACTGATCCATATGACGGAGCACTGTTTATATTGACATAGTTCTTCCAGATAGTGTGTGGTTTGGCTCAGGATGGCTACAAAAAGGTCTCATAGTTTTCATTTTTTCTGGACTCTAGTAGATATAGTAAAAAGTCTTCATTTCTGCAATATGAAAAGATTATAGTTTTATTTTTTTAACTTACTGATCATATACCAAGGGCAAACGTTTAATAACAAAAAAGCCAAAACCAATATATCAGGCATAGACTGTTGAATGATCATAGAAATCTATAGTCTGCTTTTTGCATGCCACAGTTTAACTTTTAAACAGCATAACATAGTAATGGGGGGGGGGGCATTTATTTTTTATTTTTTTTTAGAAAGGATTTTACCAGGAAGGATACATTGAGATTTCTCTCGTTTTCAAGTATGTCCTGGGTGGCGAGTACGTACCGTTAGGTGTCTTGCCCAAGGACACTTACTGGAGAGGTGCTCGTCGGGATCGAACCCATGTCTCCACAGGCTCTCTCCACACAGAGCAGTGATGTTACCTCTACTCCACCCAGCCGGTATTTGTAGTCAGAGAGGCATTTGCTCTTGACACGGACCACAGGATTGCAGTGTCAAAGTCTTGTTGTTTGAGGATTTGTTATGTAAGAACAGCCTTCCAGTTGAAGTGGTAGAGGCCAAAACAGTAATTGAATTTAAGCAAGCATGGGATAGGCATAAGGCTATCCTAAACAAAAGATAAATCCAGGTAAAGTATCCATGTAATTGGGCAGACTAGATGGGCCGAAAGGTTCTTATCTGCCGACATTATTCGACGTTATTTTATTCCATTATGGATTATATTGTCTAAACTTTCTGTGGGCCCAGAGTTGGTAAAACGCAAGACTCAAAACGTCTTTCTATATGATCTACAATCACAAGCGATTTAACTGCTGGGCTCTTCATGTGGTGGAGAATCAATCACTCTGCCCCCTAACTTCAAAGGCAAATATAGAGTGTCTGTTAAAGAAATTCTCAAAGGTACATATTTACCTAGCAGGGAAGGTGGCGAGGACGGCTCTTAAAGTTCAGAAGGAGATGCAGGTCCTAGGAATCAGAACAGGGGAGCTGGAAGAGCTAACAATTGATTTAATCAAGACAACTGAGCACACTGGATACATCTCAATCATCAATCATTTAGATTTATACAACAGATCATTTACAAATAGTTTATTGCTTTAGAAGCCTATCTGGACTTGTCAAACCAGAGGAACTTTACGCCATGGTCTTGGCAATATTGAATAGTTTAATCCCAGATATCAGGAAAAACATCTTCAGGGTACATTGGGCACTCCAATCCCCCTCCCTGTCTTGACAACAGCCTACGGTTGTTATTCTTGGCCTCCACTAATTTACGTCTAAATGAAGCATATACTACGGAAAGCAACAGTAGACCTGTGCACAGCCATTTTTTAGTTTCGGATTTTTTCATTCCTTTCTCTTTTTCGTTTTGGTTCATTCGTTATTTTACCGTGATTCGTATTTTCCGACCGATCCAAATTTTCAGATGGCCGGTTATCTTTTTTTGGATCACTTTGTTTTTCGTTTTTTAAGGGTTATTTCGTTTTCGGGCGATTCGTATTTTTTGACAGTCGATATTTTGGATCACTTCATTTTTTGTTTATACGAGTTATATCGTTTTTTATTAGTTATTTCAGAATGTGAAACAGATTACTACCAATAAAATGAAAATACCAGCAGTCAACCATTTATTTTTTTCACTTGCAGCAAAAAGTCTATTTTCAGGCTTTTTTTAAGGCTTTTTTTGGGATTTTTTTGTGAAATTTTATGTTTACTAATTTATTTTTTAAATTCTCTATTCAGTGATTTTGCAGAGGCACAGTATGTCAAAGAAAAGAATGGCCATGCAGGGCCAGCATAGCAAGTCTCAAGAACCAGGAAAACACATATCAGGAACTTAAAAACCGCAAGGAGTGTCTCAATAGTCCAAATAGCGAGAAACAAAAAGGATGGGGGGGGGGAACAAAACATCAGGCGGTCCACATGTGGAAAGCGGCAACGGAAGCATGAGGGCATCAGGGAAAGCAAAATGGGGAGCAGGTGTGGGGAAGAAGGGGACAACCCAGTAAAGGTGACATTCCCGGCTCACCCTAGCAACCCAAGGGAAAGCTGGGGGCCATGGAGGAGGTCACAGGGCCGGGAGGGGCCTGGGGCTAAGAAAAGCCGCCAGAGTCATGGTTGCTGTCCTCATGGCTCGGCCAGAAAAACCCAGAGCCCAGCTGCACAAAAAAAAAACAGGGGGGGGATAGGAGACCCTGAAGCCCCAGCCTGTCCACAAGAGTCTCATAACATAATCCGTAGAGAAAGAAGCACCCGGGCACCAAACTCAGAAATGCTACGCCTGCCCAAAGGAAAAGAAAGCGATAAATGATGGAGGTGTCCTCATCAAAAAAGAGGCACAATGGGGCATGGGACAGGCTGTATGAAAAAACTTGGAGGTGAGCCTAAAACAGTGGTGAGGAGGGGGGGAACCTACGTGGAGTACAATATAATGAGGCATCAGCCAGTGCCCAGGATGACAGAAGGGGCCAAGGCCCACAGCAGGACGAGGGAGAGGCATGGCAGAATGTGGAGACTGCATATGCCAGTCAGCAGCACGAAGAAGGAAAGCTGCCGAGGAGGACATCCATTGAGTAAAGGGACAGCAGTAGCTGGAATGGGATGGCTTCCAGAACCCCCGATCACCAGGCCCAGCCAGCAGTCGTCAAAGGCATCCTGTGCCACACCGTGCAAAGGATATCCAGAAAATGCAGCCAGAGGACAGTGGTCTCAGAGCAGTGCAGTAGTCAGCAGAGGACCGCCGGCCACAGGCGGCACCAGGAAATCCTCTGGCTTGGGAAACGCGAGCAACCGGGGAAAGAGGCAAGTCCTATGGGCCGAAGGAGACAGACCCAGACTCAAGCCCCAGAGCATCGCAGGACAACCAACTCTCCCTCAGCCGTATCCTCTCCACTGTTCCAACCTGCCTCCCGCCTAGAGTCCCACCAGAGCTCCCGCATCTCCACCAGCAAGTCCACCAGCATTCTTTTCATGAGTTGCAGCGCATCTCCATCAAGCGGCCACAGGGGAAAACGAGGCACCTCCAAGGACATCCCGGATGCAGGTAAGCCATCCAGGCACGCAGCAGTCGGGCCTGACACATGCTCCAGCAGGTGGTGGGTGGCCCCAGGTGATGGGAGGCCCTCCGGTGACCCCAGGCAACACATCCTTCCGTACCAGATGCCCTGCGCCAGGTAAAGCCACAGCAGTCATCAACCCTTAGGCCGGAAAGAACGAGGCTCTACCGCCAAGAAGACCCCAAGGTGGCCATTCGAGAGAGTGAGGAGTCAGCGGGGAATAAACCCAGGAACTCCTGTCAGCAAGACTCCCCGGTCAAAATCAGGTACCTATGCCCCTGTCTGCAGTACAGGTACCTATGCCCCTGTCTGCAAGGAAGGAATAAATCTGGCCTGTAACCGGGCCGAAAGTCCTAAAAGAGGACACCGAGATGTGTAGCTCCAGGGAAACGCATCTGCCATCCGAGGCATCCAGGCTCCAGCCTGTTTCCTAGTTTTTTTTCCCATAGGAAAAATAAAAAATATTCCCCAGTGTCCCGCACTAAAAAAAAAAGGGGGGGAGGAAAAAGGTGCAATATACCCGATGTCCCAATATCTACAGAAAATCCAAGCACTGGAGCCAACCTCAAGACTGCAAATAGGGGGGAGTGGAGCGCGTCAGTCATTATCCATGAACATGGGGACAATCAGAGACCCCAATACAGCCAGCAGGAGGGCAGATGGCAGGCCATTGTGGAAGAACATCTCCACTGGAGAGGAATCCTGTCCACGAAACAGGTGACGCCGTGGAGTCACGTCAGCAGTGGGAGTAGAGCGGCCGCCAGGTTCCACAGCGACCAGGACTGGCCCACAACCACGACACAGCTCCGTCACCATGGGAGAAGACTGAAGACCAGAAGGCCCTGCCGGACCACAGCAGCCATTGGACCAGTCTCCGATCGCAGATGCAAGTAAGACCTCCGGGAGAGAAAGAAGCAAATCTACAGCTAATTAGGCCTGGGCAGGGGTGAATCCTCCTAGGCCACCGAGACCCCGCTCACACACAGGAAAAGACCCACAGGATCGCACCTCCAACGTCCAGCAATGCCGGGGCCACTTCGATGCACCATCCAGCCTCCAGTCGAGAAGCCACAACATCTGGATCTCTGCCACCAGCTCCATCAGGAGCCCCCTCGTGAGCAGCAACGGGTCAGAGTCAGCCATCAGTGTGGAGTGGCAGGAAAACCTTATGGGTGAGATGCAGGTGGTGGAATCGACAACACGGCCGAAGGAGTACGCCGCCTAGCAGTGAGCTGCACCCAGGGAACGGTCAGGAAGGCCGATGCCGAGGAGTAGGACACAAAGATGGCTGCCAAGGTAGGCTGCACTCGGGGGTCTGAGGACGAAAACAGGCACCCACATCTACAAGAGAGCTCGCAGCCCGGTCCCGCAACCACTTCCCAACTCCGATGTGCGAGATCCACATGAAGGGTTTCCGAACCAGACGAGTTAAAATTTAACCCGAAAAATGCCTAAAAATCTTAAAAGATAAACAGATTTTTTTTCTGCAATTAAAAAAATAAACTGTTTAATAAATATTGACTAAAAACGGGGAATATTTTTTACATTGAAACCTATGGGAAAAGAAGCCTTTTTGCTTTAAAAAAAAAATTAGGAAACCGAAAATTTAACCCCAAAAAAAACGTAAAAATGCTTAAAAGAAAAAAAAAAAAAAAGCAAGCCTAAATTAGACTTTTTGCTGCAAGTGAAAAAAATTGGTTTAATAAATATTTAATAAAAAAGGATTTTTTTTTAACATTGAAACCTATAGGTGAATCCTATAGGTTTCAATGTTAAATCCCCGTTTTTTATTAGTTTGAAACCATTTTGTTCCATTTGTTTTCCGTTTAGGACCATTTTCGTTCCGTTTTGTATCTTTTCGCATCTTTTTCAGATAATTTCTCACGATATTTCATTTAGTTATTTTTGTTTTGCTACCGTGATTTGTATTTTGTATTTTCGGACTGCCGGTTTTTCGTGACAGAAGATTTTTGTCCGAATTTGAATTCGTAATGAAACAAAATGCACATGTCTAAGCAACAGTCCTCCAAATTTGAATATGATGATCACCAATACCAAACGTTCCAGGACCATGAACTTGTCTCCCCCAAAAGGACCACCTGGTGTCCTACCACAGAGTATCTGCAACTGCACCAAATCAAATGGAGCTTCCATTTTAAGTCACTGGCATTCACAAAGCATGGATTTACTGCCCTAACATGCCCCCACTACTGGAACAAATTGGCTCTCCCTTTGGTCCCTTCCTTTAGTGAAACATCAATGGAATAAGTTGGTTCTTCATATTCTGGAGCCAAGATATGGGAACACCAATAGCCTAAATTCCTGGGAGTAATAAGCTTTCTGCCTTTCATTGGGATGGCTGTAATGGCCTTTTATCACAAGTGGTGAATTTGCCTGAAAATCCAAAAGGTATTTTGGGAACACGTACAGTCTCTCTTGGAATACACTTTGATATGCCCTTAGAACCTTATCTGTTGTCATTCCTGCTACATGAGAACCCATAATCCTTATCCAGTCCAAGAAGTACTCTTATTTCATAGGATAGTTGTATCTGCTAGCCGAACCATGGTGATTATGTAGCACAGGACAGTCTCCCTTCTTTAGGCATGGTTTGTCAGAAAATCAAAGACAATCTTTTAATAATCAATCTTACTGCTATCCAATACAACACTCTCACTTTATTTCATAAGCATTTGGGGCGTACAGATTTCTACTAATATTAATCCTTCATTTGCCGAGGCATCCCTGTGGTTGGGAATGAGGACGTAGCTTCCGTTTTTTTTTTCCCTCCACTCTTTCCCCTATTAGCAGCCGCCTTCTGATGTTGATCTAAGTAATGTATCTTGTACGTACATTCCTGATTTGAGTGCCATTTCACAAGATCACTGACATTTTTACTTTTTATAGTTCTGATTGAAAAACGAAATAATTATATAGAAAAACCTTCTACTGTATTCTTACACTATGCTTATATACTCTAGAATGTGTTTTGTACCTTTACAAAATGTGTACCCATTTCTAGTTACACAATACCTTTCTCGCTTTTAGATTATTTTACCTTTTGTGTAAATAGTGGAATATTTCATATTCTAATGTGTTAGTTGTCTTACATTATCCTTCACATATTTCTATATTCCGAACAAATATTCTGTGCATTACATAGTTAAGTTATGATCATTAAGTTTATTATCCACTTTTAATTACAGAATGCTGAAGCTTGGAATAATTTGTCAACTGCCTACATTCGACTAAAGCAGAAGTAAGTACAATGAATATGTCAATATAGCCATACAACGTAACTGCCACTCTACAAAATGAAATGCCCACAGGTTGGTTTCTTTGTGGTATAAAACACATGAATTGCAACATATTTGTTTGTATTCCATGTTATATTTGATAGTATATTTTTTATGTTGCTTACTCTTTGATCTGGTTAAAATCACCCACAAAACACAAAGTAAAGACTTGCTCCACCATATATAACAAGTTAAATGACAATTGGCTACCAATCATGTTCTACCCAAATAAAATAAATTCCTTCAGAATGGGGTGGAATAAAGTAATGATTTGTAGTTTTTGCAGAATTGTTATTTGATCTTATCTTGGATGTTTTATTCTTCTTTTGTTGGTTTCTAGGGACACTCTAGCCACCATGACCAAAAAACAGGTTATTTCGTGATAGGTGCCCAATAAAGACTGCGACAACCTTTCAAAGCCGAGGGCTTCCCTCTGCTCGGTAGATTGCCAGTCTGCTCATTTGGGGCCAGCCATCCAAGGTTCAATTAGAACCTTTCAGGATGATTTTGCGCTGACTAGTCAATGACTCTTAATGCACTTGCATTGAGAGGTATTGGATTGGCTGAACTCTCAACTGTGTGTTCAGCGACGCTGGCAGAAGGGAAGATGCGGAGTTGCTGGAAAGGAGGCGTGTTTTATAATACTTTACATTATAAACAGGAAAGAAGGAACCAGAGTTTCTGGAAGGATGTGGAAAACTAAGGACACAATTCCCTAGGGAACGCCAACGTTGGCGTTCTGATGTGTAAGCGTGACCACCAGGATAAGTGACTTTAACGCATGACTCCCATATTACCTTCCTAACGCTAAACCCATAAGCAATCACTTAGCGCATTTGTTTTTGTGCTCGCTTCTGCGCGCTTAATGTACTTTGCACATCCTATACTTAACATGGGGTAGAATCCTTAGTGTTTCGCTACGTAAGGTATTACAGCACTGATTACCCTCGGGACGCAAAAGGCAAAATTTTAGCTCCTTCTAAAAGCTGGTGCTAAATGATTTTGCCTTTGCAAATCATTTAGCACCCCCTAAACCACCATCCCTCCCATGAATCTCATTCTCCCCTCTCATCCCGTGATGAGAACGGTAGCCAGATCCGCCGCTTCTTGTCCCTGGGAGCAGAGTGAGAATGAGAACAGATAGTTCCCAGTCTCCCTCCACTATCTTTCTTCGTCGCTGCGTGATCTTACGGCCTGGAAGCGCAACCCTCCATGGAGTCCTATGGACTCCAGGAAGTGATACTCGCGGTGGCGCACAAGCTCTACCATGAGTATCCCAGCGGTTAGCACTGGGTTCTGGGTCAAGGTGCTCAGCTAGCGCCTGTCCCGGAATATCGTGGTAAAATGAGGACGCTATGGGGAAGCCTGCATTAGCATGTTTTCCCCGTGTAGCTGGAGATGCACTGACCGTGATGCAGTGCGAAGCGGTTGATTAGCTCCTCGTCGCAGTGCCCTCAAAGCTGGATGTTATCACCTCTGGGCTGTAAGCCACGCGGCCTGATGCCGGCTGAGCACGCAGTGTAGATGGGGCTGTATACACTGAACGCGTCTCGATGCGTGACGTGCCTAGTGTATCTCAGACTTTATCATCCCCAGTTTATCGCGAAGAACGGAATAGTGCCCAAAATATTCTGACATTCCCAGATAGTAAAGTCCATAAATATTGGGATGCTACATTCCAAGTCAGTTTTTATTATTATTATTATTCTTTATTTATAAAGCGCCAGCATATTCCGCAGCGCTGTACAATAAGCACAGTATAGACAGGGTTACAATACATTGAACAACATTTGACAAACAGTACAGGAGGAGATGAGGGCCCTGTTCCCGTAGGAACTCACAATCTGGGAGGGTTGGGGTTGGAAACAGGAGGAGAGGACTGTAAGGTGAGAGTGATTGATGGTTGTGTCAGTGAGTTGGGTGGTAGGCTTCCCTAAATAGGAACGTTTTAAGGGAGCGTTTGAAGGAAGAGAAGTTAGGGGAAAGTCTGACAGTACGAGGGAGAGCGTTCCAGAGAGTGGGGGCTGCGCGTGAGAAATCCTGCAGTCTATCATGGGAAGAGGTGATGCGGGGAGAAGCTAGTCGCAGGTCACTGTTTGACCTTAGGGAGCGGGCTGGGGTGTGTTTGGTGATTAGTGAGGACAGGTAGTGGGGAGCTGAGTTAGTGAGGGTTTTGTAGGTAAGGATAAGGATTTTGAACTTAACTCTGCAGTGGATGGGGAGCCAGTGAAGGGACTCGCAGAGGGGAGTGGCAGAGACAGAGCGGCGGGTGAGGTGAATTAGCCTGGCAGAGGCGTTCAGGATGGATTGTAGGGGGGAGAGGCGGGACAGAGGGAGGCCAGATAAGTTTATTGTCAGTTTATTGTCATTATGTTTTAATCATTATAATCTTTATTTAATTTTCCTTTGATATTTAAACACACACTCCTAAGTATTTCTCCTTAACAGTGATTTATTTTGGGTGCATGCTGTCATGGTGTTGGCCGCCTCGCTTTGCTTTCAAATTCTAGCCAGTGGCTAAAGAATTGTAAACAGGGCATGCTGTTGAATATAGGCGTATGTCAGATGTTTTTGTTATGTTCCTTCTCAAAATATGCATTGGTGGGCCCCAGAGACCCTTTAATATAAAATATTTGTAGAAACAATGCCATTGCCACAGATAGAGCCAAACAAATATCATTTGATGTTTCAGATGAGAATTCTTTAACATTTTAATGAGTGGTCTCTCTATAGTTTATAAGGAAAGTAAAATCAAGTTGTGTTTTTTAAGACAACATTCCTTCGTAATACGCTCAACAGACGAAAGCACTAACACCAGGTTAAATGGTAAGAACAATCCATTGTGACAGGATGTTTACCTCCTCTAAGAAACAATAGACCGTAATGACGCCTTTCATGCCAGTGCTTGATTTTAAAATATAACCCAAATACAGCCTCATTTTGTTTGTTTGGAATTTGAGGACCCAAGAAATTTTTCCTTTTTTTCTTGCATATGCGTTCAAAGGTAACGTCCTTTGGTTTTATTTATGGCTCCCACACTTATATTTTCTTCTAAAGGAAAGAAAGGGTTTTTACTTAGATGTGCCATACATTTTCATTTATTAAGAAACAGATACACACACACACACGCACACTTTAACAATTCTAGCAATGGTAATGTGTTCTTACAAAAACAATTTTAAAAAGTGATTCTTTCATTTCTAAATAGCTTAGGAATACAATGTATTAGTCTGATCTCTTTCCCTGCCGACACTGAAAGAGACAGTTCCGATTGCTACACTGCACAGTGATTGGTTGTCACAGAGGTAGCATGCACTGGTACATCAGTTTGCTGCTCCTGGTGTGCCTTGGACACTAAGGCAGCCAGTAACATTAACCTAATTCATTGGGAGGTATAATGTAATTAGCAGAAATTAGCATTGTTTTATGAAACACAGATCATGTCAGACTAACCGAATTGCATTTTTTTAAGAATAGGGATGCGCTGATAACAATACTAGTATTGTTATCAGTGCCGATATCGGGAACTGCACGCGTACTTGCTACTCGTGCAGATGCCCCCGATACTTCAAACGATACAGGAAGCCAGCGGTGGCCTGGCTTGCTGGCCGATGTCTGAAGGGCAGGGGCGGCTGGCAGAGTGCTCTAAGGGCACTCTGCCAGGCCCCTTGGATGGCCATGTTCCTTCGAGTGGCCACCGGAAAAGGTTTTAGCTCGGCCGCTTGCTGGGAACAACCAACAGCAATCTTGCGAGATCCCAGAGTTCATGAGATCTCTGGGATCTCGTGAGATCACTGCTGGTGGTTTCTTCCCAGCGAGCGGCCGTCTTAGGTCTGAAGTGTGTGTGTGTGTCAGTGTGTGTGTGTGTGTCTGCACGCACACACACACACACACGCCTGTTCTTATTGGAAAGTGGTCACATGACATTAAATAAAAGTATTGGTACTTGGTATCGGTGAGTACCTGGAAAAAGTATCTGTGAATCCCTAATTAACAAGTAAGTAGAAGTACAGTATATTTCAGGGGGTCACAGTGGATTTAATTTAGTCCCTCAGGCGTCTGTTATAGGACCACTTATATTCAATCTATTTATAAATGACCTTGAAATAGGCATCTAGCATCATGTGCCAGCTGGGTGGGGTAGAGGTAACATCACTGCTATATAACTGTGAAGACACAGATTCGATCCCGGCAAGAGCACCTCTCCAGTAAGTGTCCTTGGGCAAGACACCTAACGGTACATACTTGCCACCCAGGACATACTTGAAAACGAGAGAAATCTCAATGTATCCTTCCTGGTAAAATACTTTTAAAAAAAAAATGTTTCAGTGTTTGCAGATGACACAAGACTAGGAAAAGTAATACAATGTGAGCAGGATATTACTTCACTGCAAAATGATTTAGATAAAATGGTGGACTGGGCACTTAATTGGCAGATGAAATTTAATGTAGATAAATGCAAAGTTATGCACTGTCGAGTGAAGAGCACACCAGCAACTTATATCTTATATGAGAGTTAGGGAAATCAAAGCAGGAGAAGGTTTTTGGAATAATAGACTCAACTCAACAAAATAAATTTCAGGAATGGAAGATTTAAGTTATGAGGAAAGGCTAACAAGCTTAAACCTGTTTTGTTTAGAAAAACAGCGCTTTAGAAAAGATCTGATAACTTTATATAAATATATACAGGGCCATTATAAACCATTGTCTGGAAACCTATTCATTAATAGGACTATACATAGGACGCAATGTCACCCATTTAGACTGGCCGCTAGGAAAGTCAGTCTAAAGCAGTGGTTCTCAACCCTGTCCTCGGGACCCCCAACCAGGCCATATTTTGCAGATCACCTTGGAGGATTGCAGACTGAATCCTGCAATCACTGAGCAGCAAATCATATCACCTGTGCTGTGCTTCAGCTATCTGCAAAATCCGGCCTGGTTGGGGGTCACGAGGACAGGGTTGAGAACCACTGCTCTAAAGCATAGGAAGGGTTTGTTTGTTTTTGTTGTTTTTACAGTGAGAACAATAAAGCTGTGGAACTCTCTACCTGTTGAGGTGGTTGGGTCCAGAGTCTGTACAGACTTTTAAACAACGACTGGATGATTTCCTACAAAAACAGAATATTATAGGTTATAATATTTAATATGTGGGTAACAGCTGCTTGATCCAAGGAGAAATCTCACTGTCATTCTGGGGTCAAGAAGTAATTTGTATGTTGCATATTCTATGAGCATTTCAGCCTGGGTTTTTTGCCTTCTTTTGGATCAACAGCAGTAGGTAATATGTGAAAGGCTGAACTCGATAGGCTGAAAAAAAGACATGCATCTATGTTACAATGTAACCTGGTCATTACCACTTGCACATTGCAGCTTAATGCAAACCGTATTATTCCATCCTGGATCGAAGTGAGGTATTATATATTTATAAAGTATTTTACCAGGAAGGATACTTTGAGATTTCTCTCGTTTTCAAGTATTAGGATGTTTAGTATTCCGTGTTTATTGAAAAACAAATTTTATGAAATGTATGGTCAATGCTTCTCTTGTCTTTCATCATCCTCATTAATGTGTTTTGCTAAAACATAAATGTTTCCAAAATGTTATTGCTTGGCTGTTGAGAAATTACCACAAATCTCAACTGTTCTGAAACTTGTCTTTTAGCTAGACTGTAACATAGGGCGCGAAGAGAAAGTCAATATGGGCTACGGTTGAAGACAAATAAGTGGTGGTAGAATGAAAAATTGTATAATTCTACACTTCGGTGTATGTTTTTAATTATGCTCACATATGTGTTAATAAAGATGTCATTGTATTGAATGATGTGCATGTCCAGAAATAGTTCTGGAATGAGCTCATGTAGCAATTTTATTGTTGAACCTTTTACAATCTTGCGCTTTGACAGAGGCATAGGTAATGATTCTACAGTCTACAAAGAATGAGTAATTGTTCTGCCTTTTCTCCTCCTTTGAAGTGCCCATTCCACTACTTAATCTTTGATATGTTTGAAATTTTAAAGCCGCCACCTCACTTTTTAAATACCTCTTATTAAACCTGATATGATGATGCACAGTTGCTGTTAAATTCCAAAGTTTTATCATACAAGCCAAAGGAATTCTTAATTGTATTATGACATTTCTTAATCCTTTTTCATGTGTGAAGAAACCGACTCTTGAAACCATCTCAAAATCAATACTCTTGGCAAAAAAGGCATTTTTTTTTTTTTAAAGCTTAGAGCAGTGGTTCCCAAACCTGGCCCTCAAGTACCCCTGCAAGATATCTGAAGCACAGCACAGGGTGTGTGATTTGCTGCTCAGTGATTACAATATTCAATCGATATTTCCCTGAAGGGAATCCTTAAAATCTGGCCTGTTAAGGGGTACCGAGGACCAGGTTTGGGACTCACTGGCTTAGAGTGAAACTCAACTTGTATTCCTCATCACTATCAAGTCTATTCAAAGAAAGGTGAAACTCAGGAGAGTGACTGGAGAAGTGAAAATTGTAGGTCAAAAGAGCCAAACCAAAAAATACTCCCATTTATCTCCCTTTCCAAATCGACTATTTGGTCTAGATTGTTCGCTTCTCCTGCCGATTCTCCTGGTTTTCACCTTTCTCTGAATAACCCTGTGTGTCTCCCTTCCCTCTTTCAGCTAACCAGCATCTCACTGCATGAAATCTTTGACATCTGCCTACTTTAGATCGACTAGATCACACGCAGTCAATCAGGTGGCTCAACCAGCCAACCCCTCCTTAAACATTTGAGACTGCACCATATGAAACAATATTATCTTACAATGTTAGCAATAATATATATAAATATGGTTTATGTTTTCTAGATACTCACTGTAAAGATTTTTCTTATTGTCAATTATACAGAAAGTAAAGCTAGAAAATTTGTATTGGTCTGATTTTACGTGAAAGATACATACAGGGTTATTCAGAGAAAGGTGAAACTCTGGAAAACGTTTGTAGAAGTGAAAATTCGAGGTCAAAATAGCTGATTTAGAAAGTGAGATAAATGGGAGAATTTTGACCTATTTTGACCTAGAATTTTCACTTCTCCAAAAGTTCTCCAGAGTTTCAGCTTTCTCTGAATAACCCTGATAGTGTATTGTTGACATTCATTTTGGGCACATGAACCCAGTGATTTAACATCTGTGTTATTAGCTTAGATTTCACTGACATCATCTACTTAACTCATATTGCGCTATTTCTCTCTGCACTTATACTAGCCATGTTGTAGTACAGGGGACAGCAACCTTTGCCCTTCAGAGGTTTTGACATCTCCCATGATGCTCAGCCACTCATTATTTTGATTGAGTCTTAAAGGAAACATAATTTCAAAATATCTGGAGGGTCAGGTTGATGCAGATGAATAGGTAGAGAAGCTGGAAATCCTTATTGATTCTGGGTGGGATGAGCCCAAGTAGAAAGTGTGGAGATCGAGAATCTTCAGAAAACTTTTTCAAAAAGCTTTAGGTAGGTGAATAAATTGATTGAGGAAGGTATATAAATGAATAGTAAATTTATTAAAGTAAAAATGCCCAACGCGTTTCGTCCTGAGACTTTATCAAGGGCGATAAAATAACATAAAAGATAAAAGCATGAAATAATATAAACCTTCCCTTCCTTCGTTTCGTATTTAAATAGTCCACAAAGTCCTCTCATTGGTCGATTCGATTACTCGGCGTTCACCATATATGGTCAAAAAGATCTTTTCGTATGCCACTTCCGTTTTCGGATTTCTCCGAAGTGTCGTTTCCGTTTCCGATCGGAAGTCATCTGACTCCATACACTCGAAAATCCTGTTCTTTCGTTTTTGGACATGGTGTCAAGTCCATTCATTGATTAATTCGATCTCCCTATATTCACCAGGGAAAAAGGAAATCTTTTGGTGTATCATCTCCGTTTTCGGATTCCTTCGATGCGTCATTTCCGTTTCGGATCGGAAGTTACCGGTTCTCTGTAAATCCGAAAATCGCGCACTTTCATTTTCGTCCGTGATGTCATTTCCGATCGTATTCTATCTAAACCTATAAATCCGAAAAGTCGCGCACTTTCTTTTTTCATCCGTAGTGTCGTTTCGAATCGTATTCTATCTAAAAGTTTTACACTATCAATGTCAAAACATGATGTTCTTCTCCAGATTTTCTATGTTTCTCCATATCTTTATTTTCAAAATTCCGTTGACCATCTAGTATTTGGGTTATGAGTTCTCATAATTCATTTGATTGTAGAATCTTATTTACCTAAAACAGAATCCATGTATTATAACCTATAGAAAGCATTTAATATCAAATTCTTCATTTAAGCCCTTCGGGCTCATAGTTTTTAATTTAAAGACCCAAAACATTTCTTTTTTTAACAGATCTTTTTCTCTATTGCCTCCTCGCCATGGTTTCTTTATTTGATCTATACCGGACCATAAAAATTCAGATACTTGGTACTTATTGCAACAAGTGCAATGAACTGGTACTGCATGTTTTTGGACACCTCTTCTGATGTTACCCATATGCTCTAATATTCTTTCTTTTAATTTCCTTGTTGTTTGACCAACATACTGAATGCCGCAAGGGCATTGTAGCAGATATACAACATATGTTGAGTTACAGTTCATGTATGTATTGATCTTAAAGCTTTCTCCTGTACTATTACTTGAAAAGGTTTCCAATCTTCTTTTCTTCAGAAATCTACATGCTTTGCATCCAGCGCACTTAAAGAACCCCTTATTTTCTTTCTTTTCGTTTCTTATAAATGTAGAGCTGGGAGCTAACCAGCTTTTCGAATTTCGCGGTCTTCTAAATGTAAGTTTCGGTCTAACTGGAAGTTCTGGGCCCAGAATGGGATCCTGCTTTAGGATAAACCAATTTTTCTCCAAGATCTTCCTTATTTCTTTGTGCTGGACATTATATTTCGTGAAAAAAGAATACTGGAAATCATTATCTGCTTTTGTTCTGTTCTCTTTATAAAGGAGATCTTTACGGTCCATAGATGCCACCTCAAGGAAAGCTTTTTCTACGTCGTTTGTTTCATAATGTTTCTCCTTCAGTTTGTTTCCCACCATTTCGGTTTGTGTGTAATAATCTTCTAACTTTGAACAGTTCCTGCGCATACGCAGAGCTTGACCCTTTGGGATCCCTTTTAGCCATGGTTTGTGATGGCAACTCGAAAAATGGATATATCCATTGCCATCGGTGGGTTTGAAGAAACATTTTGACTCGATCTTACCCTCTTCTATAAAAAAGGTGATATCCAGGAAGTTAATCTCAATATCCCTAAATGTTGAAGTAAACTTCAGACCAAAATCATTCTGATTTAGAGTGTCCATGAAGTGGTTAAACTCATCCTCCTCTCCAAATGACTAGGACATCGTCGATGAATCTTCTCCATAGCACCAGGTTTGCCCCCCATTTGGAAGGGCTCCAAATATATGAGTCCTCCCAATATGCCATGTAGATGTTAGCATAGCTGGGGGCGAACCTGGTGCCCATGGTAATACCACTTATCTGGAGGAACATATCCTCATTATACCTAAAAAAATTATGTTCCAAAATGAATCTGATAGCTGATTGTAAAAATGTTTGTGTGCTGATCTCTAAGGTGCTTTGAGATTCTAAGGTTCTTGCTATTGCTTCCAAACCTAAATTATGTTTAATAACTGTGTACAATGACGTGACATCTAAAGTGGCCCATTTAAAGCTTGAATGCCAATTTATTGTTTCTATTTCTTTTAAGATATGAGTGGAATCTTTTATGTATGACCTAGTTTTCTGAGCTATGGGCTGCAAATAAAAATCTATAAATTCCGATAGATTAGCTGTTAAAGAATCGATACCACTAATAATTGGTCGACCAGGAGGTGATGTTAAATTTTTGTGGACTTTCGGAAGAAAATAAAAAATCGGAGTAATTGGAAATTTGGGGTACAGAAAACCAAAATTTTCTTTCGTGATGATACCACGATCCACTGCTTCTTCCAAAAGATTTCTCAAATCTACCTTAAAATTTTCCGTTGGATCTTTTTCTAACTTTCTATATGTAGTTCTATCCATCAAAATCCGTCTGGCTTCTGTTTCATAATACTCTCTTTTCATTATGACAGTTCCTCCTCCTTTATCCGCTGCTCTAATCACCCATTCTTTTCTTGAATGTAGTTTCTTCAAAATCTCCTTTTCTTCTCTTGTTAGATTCTGTGCTCCCTTTCTAACTTTCTTTTCTTCTAAATTTTCAAAATCATGACATATAGATTTGGAAAATGTTTCCAAAAAAGGCCCTTTCTCCCACCATGGAAAAAAATCTGATTTGGGTTTGAAAGATTTCTTTTTATTATCATAAGCTACAGTTTCTGCACCTTTTTTTATGAAAAACTTTTTAATAGTTAATTTCCGCAGAAATTTATTGGCATCAATGAATAATTCGAACTTGTTGACTTTGTTCGTAGGACAGAATTTAAGTCCCTTTTTAAGGACCTTAATCTCCATTTTACTTAAAATTTCTTCTGTTAGATTAAAGATGCCCTCGTTGCAAAGTCTAGAGTTAACATTTTCTAGACTTAAGGTGCTATCACTAGATGGTCTAAAGTTGATATTCTCTAAATTCTCCTCTCTCCCATTTATTCCCATCGCCTTTTCTTTTGGGGGGATTCCTCTGTCAGTGGTAGGAACCTGTTGGATTGAACTACAGATTTTAGTTTTTTCTGAAAATAATTGGTTATTTGTCCTTCTCTTCGGTCGTGCCCCTTGTCTAAAAAAACTTCTTCTTGGGGATTAGAATGGTTAATATATTTCTTGGTTACTGCTGCATAGGAAGTTGATGGCTGATTCCTTTCTTCTTCAGTTAGAGGTGTTGTACTTGACTTATCCTGGTATCTTCCATCTTTTGATCTCATTTGTGTTCTTTTTTCTCTCAGAGGAGATCTTATATTCCCCTGTATAGGTCGTTGTTGTGTGGTAGAATGGAAATGAGTTAAGGATTTCCTCCTCTGAGGTACTCCATAATTGTTTCCTCCATAAGTATTTCTTCCATAGGTATTTTTTCTTTCTTGATATGGGTATTTCTTTTTCCATTCCATCTTAGTCTTCATTTTATATAGACCTTTATCTAGATCACTCTTATCCCTTGTATACTTTTGTTTCTTAGTTGTGGAAATTTTCTCATCTAATATATCAATTTTTTCAAACATGATTTTTTCTAACTCCGCATACCCCTGGATAGAATCCACGTCTGAATTCGAAGATTCAAGTTCATGAATTTCCTCTTCCAGGTGTTTTTGGACCTCTTTTTCTCTTTTCACTAATAATTCCATTAGTTGAAATGAGCAAGTGTGCAATATTTCATCCCACTGCTCCATAAAATTACTGTCTTCGAGACCAAAAGCTGGGGCCTTATCTATACGTAGGCCACAAGGTATTAACCTCTCCTTCAGGTACTTCTCTAAAAAAGAGATTTCCCACCATCGCTTGGTCTCTTTGACTGTTCTTTCGTTTTTGGACATGGTGTCAAGTCCATTCATTGATTAATTCGATCTCCCTATATTCACCAGGGAAAAAGGAAATCTTCTGGTGTATCATCTCCGTTTTCGGATTCCTTCGATGCGTCATTTCCGTTTCGGATCGGAAGTTACCGGTTCTCTGTAAATCCGAAAAATCGCGCACTTTCATTTTCGTCCGTGATGTCATTTTCGATCGTATTCTATCTAAACCTATAAATCCGAAAAGTCGCGCACTTTCTTTTTTCATCCGTAGTGTCGTTTCGAATCGTATTCTATCTAAAAGTAAACTAAAACTTTTAGATAGAATACGATTCGGAACGACACTACGGATGAAAAAAGAAAGTGCGCGACTTTTCGGATTTATAGGTTTAGATAGAATACGATCGGAAATTACATCACGGACGAAAATGAAAGTGCGCGATTTTTCGGCTTTACAGAGAACCGTTAACTTCCGATCCGAAACGGAAATGACGCATCGAAGGAATCCGAAAACGGAGATGATACACCAGAAGATTTCCTTTTTCCCTGGTGAATATAGGGAGATCGAATTAATCAATGAATGGACTTGACACCATGTCCAAAAACGAAAGAACAGGATTTTCGAGTGTATGGAGTCAGATGACTTCCGATCGGAAACGGAAACGACACTTCGGAGAAATCCGAAAACGGAAGTGACATACGAAAAGATCTTTTTGACCATATATGGTGAACGCCGAGTAATCGAATCGACCAATGAGAGGACTTTGTGGACTATTTAAATACGAAACGAAGGAAGGGAAGGTTTATATTATTTCATGCTTTTATCTTTTATGTTATTTTATCGCCCTTGATAAAGTCTCAGGACGAAACGCGTTGGGCATTTTTACTTAAATAAATTTACTATTCATTTATATATTTTCCTCAATCAATTTATTCACCTACCTAAAGCTTTTTGAAAAAGTTTTCTGAAGATTCTCGATCTCCACACTTTCTACTTGGGCTCATCTCACCCAGAATCAATAAGGATTTCCAGCTTCTCTACCTATTCATCTGTGTCCTTTATCTGGAGAAGAGTGGGAATACCTCCACAAGAAGCGGATCCAACATCTAAAGCTAAGTACCCTGTACCACATTTTTTCTTAGGGTCAGGTTGATGCCCCTGTTGTAGTAGAAACATAGAAACATAGAAAAATGTCGGCAGATAAGAACCTTTCGGCCCATCTAGTCTGCCCAATTACATGGATACTTTACTTGGATTTATCTTTTTGTTTAGGATAGCCTTATGCCTATCCCATGCTTGCTTAAATTCAATTACTGTTTTGGCCTCTACCACTTCAACTGGAAGACTGTTCCATGTATCCACCACCCTCTCAGTAAAATAATGCTTCCTGATGTTACTTTTAAACCTTTGCCCCTCTAATCTAAGACTATGTCCTCTTGTTTTGCTACTTTGTTTCCTTTTAATATACTCCCTTCCTCTACCTTGTGGATTCCCTTTACGTATTTAAATGTTTCTATCATATCTCCTCTGTCTCGTCTTTTTTCCAAGCTGTACATGTTAAGATCATTAAGCCTTTCCTGGTAACTTTTCTCCTTCAAGCCGTACACCATTTTAGTAGCCCTTCTCTG